>OX336396.1:310312588-313203448 GCA_946902985.2 Meconema thalassinum
TGGTATGGAGGATGATGGAGGACCAGGGATTGGTGATTGTGAGTACCAGAACATGGTATGGAGGTAAGTTTCCGGACACAAGTTCCTATGCTAAACCTTGGTCCCCACTATAAGTCCTCAAAGTCTGTAATGGGAATTTAGAATCACCCTGTATACGCAGCAACAGAAGAAGTCTGTATACAGTATGTGTACAAGGAAAGGAACGAAGTCCTCAGGACTAATTTGCTCGCCTCATGACTTAAACTGACCAATGTCTCAGACACACAGCAACAGAAGAAGTCTGTATACAGTATGTGTACAAGGAAAGGAACGAAGTCCTCAGGACTAATTTGCTCGCCTCATGACTTAAACTGACCAATGTCTCAGACACACAGCAACAGAAGAAGTCTGTATACAGTATGTGTACAAGGAAAGGAACGAAGTCCTCAGGACTAATTTGCTCGCCTCATGACTTAAACTGACCAATGTCTCAGACACACAGCAACAGAAGAAGTCTGTATACAGTATGTGTACAAGGAAAGGAACGAAGTCCTCGGGACTAATTTGCTCGCCTGATGACTTAAACTGACCAATGTCTCAGACACACAGCAACAGAAGATGTCTGTATACAGTATGTGTACAAGGAAAGGAACGAAGTCCTCGGGACTAATTTGCTCGCCTGATGACTTAAACTGACCAATGTCTCAGACACACAGCAACAGAAGAAGTCTGTATACAGTATGTGTACAAGGAAAGGAACGAAGTCCTCGGGACTAATTTGCTCGCCTGATGACTTAAAGTGACCAATGTCTCAGACACACAGCAACAGAAGAAGTCTGTATACAGTATGTGTACAAGGAAAGGAACGAAGTCCTCGGGACTAATTTGCTCGCCTGATGACTTCAACTGACCAATGTCTCAGACACACAGCAACAGAAGAAGTCTGTATACAGTATGTGTACAAGGAAAGGAACGAAGTCCTCAGGACTTAAACTGACCAATGTCTCAGACACACAGATTACAGGTTGTATGTGATTTGGGTAGCTGGAATTCCATCTCATTATGTGCTCGTGAAATTAACCCATGCCTCCTTTGGAGATCTGTTCCTTCGGGCTTGAGTATTTTAAATTTTCTTCGTTGGTTCTTTTCACTTTGAAATGTTCCTGTGTTCTAGGGGAATTTTGTGTGTTGGTCAGCGTGATAGTAGACGCTGTGCGGTTTTTATTTGTTTGCTTGGCGGTCACACGTGTTTCCTTGTGCTCAGAAAGTATTCCATTTGTGTTGCCACATATCCCGCAAGCAGCGTTCTACTACTCGGTGGCAATCAGATGCAGCAGTGATGCCAACCCATGGGATTTGTCCCAAATTGTGGGACATTTAGACAAATAGTTTTAGGAAAGTGATAAAGGGATTTGTTTGCAAAAAGTGAGGTGAATTTGGGATATTTGACCGATGTCATGTATCACGAGCTGAGCTGCCATTAATACATAAAAGCTTCGTTTGCACAACAGGTACTATCCATACATGCCAATAGAATAGAAATAAACCTGTCACGGAAGTGTAGTATTACATTACAATCGCCAACTGCTGCTTGTGAGATAAGAGACAGTTTTGTGTGTTTTTGGAGATTAAAACTTGAGTGGATCGGGGGATGATGCCTAGCGTTTTGAGGATCAGAATGCAAGTGAAAAATTAGAATTTAGGTTTGATACTGAACTAGTATTCTCTGTCAAGTGTTTTGTATATAACGGCTAGTTACCATTACCATACCATTAGTAATTTTATATTTTTCTACTTTTTATGAAAATTTGAATTTAGGCATCTCACCCCGAGCATCGGGGTGAGATGGCAATTTCTCTGGAAGGAGATTCAAGTGCTAATTTTGTGTATCCATGGTACAAATTGGTTAAACTTAATTCACAAAGCAAATTTATTAAGACTTTAATACAAGTATAAAAAGTACATTAAAATCACATAAAATCAGCCGTAAGTGTGGCTCTTGCAACAGAGAAATCTATAGCTTCCTTGTGTAGGTGACCAACTGGTTGTCGTTCTCTCCAAGGGAGCCTGTAAATAAATAAAATAAAGTAATAATAATAATAATAATAATAATAATAGGCCTAAAATAATTATAATAATGATGATGATAATAATATTATAAACTGCAGTACGTGTATGCATACTTAACGTGGATAAATTTGTATGTGAATACTTATATTTTATTTAAAATGTTACGGTCTTCAGTTGGGTTAAGGCGCATAACGGAAATGAGGGAAATGAATTAGCGGACCAGCTGGCTAAAGAAGTAGCACAAAGCGGTTTAAGTGAGTGCTATAATAGAATTCCAAAAAGTAATATTCTTAAAGAATTAAGTGTGTTTAGTTTGAGAAAGTGGCAGAATGAATGGGACAATACATCCAAGGGCGAAATTACAAAATCATTTTTCCCCAGTGTACAGGACAGACTAAAATTGAAAATGAACATAACGCCCAATTTTACAGCTATGACAACAGGACACGGCAATATTACATCATACTTATACAGATTTAAAATTATAGATAGTCCAACATGTAAATGCAATAACGGTCACCAGACTGTAGATCACTTACTATTTGAGTGTAAGTTATTAGGGAAAGAAAGAGATATATTAATAGCACATGATTTAAGATCAGGCAACTGGCCTATAAAGAAAGATGAACTTGTTAGAAACTACCTTAGGGAATTCTTTACTTTTGTAAACTCTATCTCATTTGAAATACTAAATAGATAATTTTATTTATATTTTCTTAACTGTTAATCATTTTAGTGACACAAATTTCACTTAACAGGCCATAGATATAAAATATTTATAATATAAATTGTATAGTTTTAATCTGAAATGATTAATAAGTAATAATTAAGCATGTAGTATTAATGGGGCATGCTGTAAATATTTTTTTTTTTAAATGTTACGGTTAACAACCAGTCTCATTTTGCTCCACAATCAAAAAAAAAACATTAAAATTAATAAGAAATTACTTACTTTGTGGGCCATGGCATGCTTCTTGTCATCATTCTTCGACAGACGTCGTTTCAGAGTACGGTTATGGGATGCCATAATTTTTGGAAGCTACAAAACAATTCATCTCACCGTTCCTTACGTGTTCCATGGCAATTTGCAGACTTTCTTCAGACCACTGACCCCTGTTTAATGTCCTAATATACGTTCTAGGCATTTTGCTATTAAAAGAAAATTGTATGCGTGAGGATTCAAATTCGGCATCTTACCCCGCACAAAAAGTGGCATCTCTCCCGTGGGTCGGGGTAAGATGCCACTTTCCGTGACACGTGCAACATGCAGTTGCGGAGAAAGTACCGGTAGCAACCTGCACGGCAAAGTATTCAGCATGCTCCACATACAATAATATTTGTCTGTTCTACTTTTTTTCACAAGCTCGTAGGCTCTTGAAAACAATTGTGATTTATTAACAAGACGCTAATTTTTGTTCTTACCTTGTATATGTTGATCCTGAAGCAGAGAAACAGTTCATCACAGCGTCATGCGCATTGGAATTCTCGGCCGCCTGATGCGAGCGCGCGCGCTCGGTTTTTGTCGTGATCTGTTGGTAGCCGAAGGAACTACAAAGCTATAGGCATCTCCCCCAGAGGGCATCTCCTCCCGATCCAGTCAATGTTTTGTGTTTTTGTGAAATCTTCATTTAAAAAAAATCAAAGACTTATACAGGGAAAGATAAACATCTCAATCTTTAAATGAATAAACGTCTATAAAGGAATTGTATGATAATGATAGTTTACAAGACGGTATTGTGTTTCGTTAAAATCAATTTTAGCGCAAATATGGTACTGCAATTAGAAACACTTTATCGAGTCTCTGGAGCACATATTTTACTCATTATACATTTATTTTGTACAAAATATTTTTTGCGTGGGATATTTTCTAGTGTAAAGGGACATTCCGAGTGCGAAGTTGGGATTTTCAGGTGTGAGAGGTTGGCAACTCTGGATGCAGCTTGTCGAGTTTGACCGCTCCGCTGCCCGCATCACTGTGTGTTGGCATGACAATGAGCGCGACAACAGAGCAACTCATTGAAGATTTGTCGCATCCTGACTATAAACATATAGTCTAGTAGATCATCAAAGAATTCCATTGGCATCCGAAAGTAAATGTAGAATTATTGTTCTTCATGTTGTCGGAGTTGCCTATATAGAGTGTAAATTTCTCCTTGATGCTCACGGAGCAGATTCAAGTCGTGAATCCACGTTCTCTTACGGTTTTTTTTTCTGAAAAATATATTATTTAATTAATATATAGTATTTGTGATTTGTAGTCTATTATTTGTAAATACTTCTCACATTTCTCTAATTGTACACAAGCAAGGATTAATTACTTTGCCCACTGCTGCTCCTCGTCATTAGGAACCGGATTGTTTGAAAATGCATATGTGCATATGCAAATACATATTTTGAGGGTTCATTGGATTTATTTTGCATGCTCTGAACATAACAGCATATTTTAGCATTTACAGTTGAAATGACGTATAATTTAAAAGATCTTGAACAAAATATGTTTCGCCTGCGTGTTGGACATCCCTTGTAAGCAACGTTCTGAGCAACAGATTAATAACTAATATTTTATGCAAGCATGCTGCTTGGTTATTTCAAGAAGAGAATAGGGTGGGTGGGACATTCCTTTCACCATCTGGGCAGTATTCCTTGTAAGCAACTTTTTGAGAAATAGACAACGAGATGACAGTGCTCGTACTTTACGCAATGCTGCCTGGCTATTTGAAGATGGGTATAGAGTAGAAAATTCCTTTCACCATCTCGACACTTTTGTGAGGAGTTTCTTCAGCTAATGTGCTTCTTTATTCTTAGTCTGCATATCCTTAACTCAAAATGCCTAAAGAGAAGAGCAGCAGAAAGAATGTATTAAAAGAGTGGGTGTCAGATAATAGTGATTATTTAACTGATGGCTCGGAACCGGACATTTATGTACTGAAAACGATTATAATAGATGTAATTTGTCTCCTGAAAACATTGAAAAACTTGCAATTATCTATTGTGATGCTTCTTTCTGCAGTGAATAATACGAGTAAATAAGATTGGCTTATTGTTAAGTGCATATTTCCTACATTTCAGTGCATAATTGTCTGGTCCCAACTACCGCTGCCAACAGTAACGCTTCTTCCTCCCGTTCAGATAACCGATGCATCGCCACCGCGATCGCTCCGGTGTGTGGAAGTCTTCATTCAGGTTAGAGCAATGAGTGTAAACACAGACTGACCAAATAAACAGATAAACTTTGTACCAATCAATTATATAAACAAAGAAGAGATACTGACCGCGCTGATTTTCCTAGAGTGATGGGGAAAACCATGGTAAACTATCTTATCTGTTGATCACACAGCGTCACCGAGTTGCCAAATGCTAATCTTGGTTCTCATCTCAGATTATTGTGGAATGTAATTATTTTCCAATGTTGGGACTTTGCCCAGCTGCTAGACGACCTCTGAGAGAGCGCGTCTTCCTTCGTCATTGACAACAAGTTGCTCGTCCGGTGCGGTAGTGCTGACAGTACCGAGGTGTCACCATGGCGGACAACGATCGAACAACACCGTCCGTGGAGGAGGCGGACACCCCTCAACGTAAGTTATGTCCCTCCAACATGTTAAAATAAACACTGCCTCCCTCCAATGGGAGGTAGCACGAATAATTGCTGGGAAAATCCGATAAGAGCAATTTGGAACGTGAACAGGAAGCTGAGGAGAGAGCTGTCAATCACCAGAAGTACACTCAGAGCCTAAAATAACTCTCTCTTTTTCAACATTTCTCATTTGTCTTCTTGTTACACTCCCCTGCTCTTAGAACACTCCGCCAAACGATTTAAGTGTTAGTAGGCTACATGTTTCAATACACCATGAGATTTTCTTCTGCGTTAATAAAATACTATACCTCTAGTCACCTCAAGACCTAAGCAGTCCCTTTGATGTTCTGGTCTGCGAAGAGGCTAACGCGCAAGGAAATAGGTCCCACTGTATTTGCTTGTTTTTGGCGTACACAATTTTCCAGCGCTTGTCGCTATGTTTCCTTAAGCTGGCTAAATTACTTTTCAGAATTCTTTTTGTAAAAATGTATAAATACATTTTTCATTTTCGCGTTACTTTGAAGCTTGAGCAGATTTGCTTCTCATGTGATGAATTGTGTGTGAATAGAGTTTTTAGTGGTATTTGGAACGATGGGCAGAGTAATTCAGTATGAATTTGATATTATATATACCATTTCTCTGTGTATAAACCTTGTTTAAGCGGCAAAAAGCACCCAAGTAATTCGATTTTATGCCAAATCAGGCTGTAAGGTGAGCAACACTGTTACGATTGCAGCAGTGACGCTTGAATCGCCAATAAAGTACTCCGAAGGTAATAAAAGTGCAGAGAAGTTGAGTAAATGGTGCAAATACATTATTTTAAATGTAGCCTATTTAGTAGGTTAACAATCTAGAGTTTCCCTGCCGGAAATACAAGAAGGGACAAACAGAGAGAGGAGATACGCGGACGGGTATTTTCCTCAGGACTTGACGTGTTTTTTATAGCAACCCGCCCCGGCTTCGCCCGGGAACAGTTATGAATGCATCACGTGATAAGCGATTTTTCTTTGATGTCAATGAACTACGACATATTGAGCTTCATTGATCTATACGGAAAAACATATTATAGGTTATATATGTGCTTTTACATTACTACGAGTAAGCTATATAAGACTTTTGCGCACAAGAAGATATACTGTATACCATAACCTTACAACATTTGACAGATAAGTTTGTTAATGCCGTTACTGTACTACAGATATCTTACTATCATCACGTTTAATAAATATCAAATTGTTCACCTATTCCGAAACAAGCATTTATCTAACATTTTCGAACCAATTCTTCGTTCTCTTACATCAAGGGTACTTTCATGTAAACACGATTACTGATTGGCACATATTCAAAATTTTTATCTCCGTATTGAGGGAAGATCTTGTTCATTTCAAGCACTGATCTATTTACTTACTAATTCAAGCACTAAACTACGTTCATGTCGGCATATTCAATGATTGGCACCTTGTCGGAATTTTTAGCCTACTTTTCACATTTTGCAAAAATGAGGAAAAAGTAGACTTATGAGATCGGGCAAATGTGTGTCTGTCTGTCCTTCTTTCTGTCTGTCTGTCTGTCTGTCCTTCTGTCTGTCTGTCTGTCCTTCTGTCTGTCTGTCTGTCTGTCTGTCTGTCTGTGTGGGTGTCCCCCCCCCCCTATCAACTCCTAAACGGCTGCAGTAATCGAAACAAAATTTGGTAGGAGTAAAGAATATCTCACAGCCATATTTTAAAATGATGTCAGTGCTACCAACTGCTGAAAAATCGCAATTGAAATTTGAGAACTATACCTGAATAGCTCACGGCCATATTTGAAAACGATGTCAGTGCTACCAACTGCTGAAAAATCACAATTGAAATTTGAGCTCCATGTTGGATATCTTGGAAGCTATGAAAGGAAGCGATTTCAAAATTGGCACACTTATAGATAATAATATTGCAGTTTAATTTCCAGGAGGCCATACATGGCATTGCTGCCAAAATGATAATAAACCTGCTGATAGGTCCAAATTTTAAATGCATATAACTTCTACACTATCAATTGGATTTCAACCAAATTTCGTATGTGCTATGTGTACATAAACAGATATGACTGAGCGTATTCTTAAGAGCTACCAGGGCTGCCAACTGTTAATAAATGCTCTCATTTTTTTAAAATCCAAATACCCATATATCAGAAAGTATGCAAGCCGGCAGCTTTAAACTATGCACACGTATAGTACCTGACTTTCTATATTAATTTGGAGTACCTTATATACGTCAGTGCTACCAACATGATGCTAAAGCCTGCTGAGAGGTCCAAATTTAAATGCATATAACTTCCACACTATCAATTGGATTTCAACCAAATTTCGTGTGTGCTATGTGTACCATAACAGATATAGCTTTGCCGATTCTTAAGAGTAACCAGGGCTGCCAACTGTTAATAAATACTGTCTCTATTTTTGTTACCCTAATATCAATATATCAGAAAGTATGCATGCTAATAGTTCTAAACTTGGCACACGTGTAGTACCTGGCATTCTATATTAATTTGGAGTAACTAATATATGCCTACGCCAGTGCTGTCAACATGATTCTAAGCCTGCTGATAGGTCCAATTTTAAAATGCATATAACTTCTATACTAACTAACTTAATGGATTTCATTCGAAATTGACACAACAATAGACCATATTATTTCAGATTATTTCTGAAAAATACAGTATGTCATTGTTGCCAACATGATTTTACGCGCGCTGTTAGATACAATGTTCAACTGCATGTAACGTCCATGCTATCCATTGGACTTCAACCAAATTTTGTATTCTGTACCTTAAGAGATGGAACTAAGAATATATTCAGTCACGAGGGCTGCCAACTGTAGTTCTCTATTAGGCTAAATTATGCCAGGTATACAGTTTTTCGAACTAATTAGAAATTTCGATATTACCAACTTAATTTCGTCATTAATTTAGATAGATCCACATAGATTAATCATTGGCATGAATCTTAAATTTTAAGAAAAGTAGGCTCTTTAGTTCGTCACGGAACATCTTTGACCATTTATCACTGATCTGTATTAATTATTGGTTGCAGAGCTTTACTTTTAAATTAGTTTGATAAGAATTATTATATAGTTTAATATTTGTTTACATTAACCAATAATATGTTTTCGTTTTTTTAACTACATTTAGAAAAGAAAAGAAAATGACAAGTATTTTATTTCCATTTTATTGCATCCATCTACTTCTCTAATTCTTTGCTGGTGTCAAGTCAAAAAGAATGTTTTGTCGCTATGGTACCTCTCATGTTCCTTGCCTCTTTCAGTATCTACCGCTGATACTACAGTATCTAGAAAACGCGTCTGCCGTGGTATTGTCCCTTCCAGGTCTGTAGATAATAATAATAATGATCGTGTGGCCTCCAGAGAGGCCGAGTGCAGGTCCTTCTAGTTGACGCCCATGGGCGACCTGCGCGTCGTAATGAGGATGAAGTGATGGTGAAGACGTTACATACACTCAGTCCCCGAGCCACGGGAATTAACACCAGGATATTAAAATCCCTGATGGCGTTGCCGGGAATCGAACCCGGGGCACCTCGGGCCAAAGCCTAGCGCGCTAACCACTTAGCCACGGAGCTAAACAAGACAGCTCCATAGGCCACCTCATTTTTTTTTCATTTTTGATTTTACCGTGTTTCTCTTTATCAAACATGAAGACGACTGTCGGAGAGATGTAATTTATAAGCAGCTTCGGCTTATTTTCTTTCGGGAATTTTACTATGTCAATAAAATTATCGAATGTTTGGAACCAATGTAGCCAGAGTTGAGTGGCCAAGCTCGAATTAGGATCCACATTAAATCTTTAGGGACGGAAGATTTTTTCCATGTTGGCAAATTTATTTTTCAGTTTAATAAATTGTAATGTAGTATAGTAATCACCTTTAATAAGGCGTTATTAAACTGAAAGAGGCAAGCAACAGTGCAATACATTGCACACATGAGAGATACCAAGAGGTATCATAGCGACAAAACATTATTTTGATTAGATACAAGCAAAAGAATATGGATACAAGGAGATTAGAAAAGTAGGTAGATGCAAAGAGGCTTTTATTTACATCAATAACTCTATTGATAAATTCTGTAGTTGTGAAATTCTGTTCGATGTGAGTCTTGAAAGTTTGAATTTGCTCTTCTGAGATATTTGCTTCATGTGAACCGATCCAATATTGCCTAACAATCCTCGCAATAAAATAATAAATTGGTTATATACATCCTGGATAACGATACCGCAAATAACAAAGTAATAAAATGGTTGGGCGTTGTAAGATGTTGCCTAAGAGGGAGAATTATCTTGTTATCTGGAATAAATCAGTCACCTGCTGTTATCATTCACGCCAGAGATTAACATAATGGCAGGTTTGCAGATAAGTGATGACTTACATAAATCTCGTCCTCTATTGTTATGTCGAGCACAGTGTCATGGAGGAAGTAAGTGATAACCTGTATTCCTGTGACGACTGTTATTGTAACTTCACAGTCCCGTGAAGGGTTCTGGCTTAGTAAATCCATTTCACAGTTGGTAGCGCGCGTGTAGATTCAACAAATGAGTGTCGGCGCGCGAATCGTTTCAACAAAATCCCGTTTGCGTGCATATACCATTCATCCGATTGCAATGAAACATTGGTGAGTTGTAGTTGTGCATACTCCTACAAAGATTTCGTACTTAGTAAAACAATATCACAATAGGTAGCGCCCGAGTAGATTCAACAAATGAGTGACTGCGCCCGAATCGTTTCAACAAAATCCCGTATGCGTGTATATACCAGTCATCCGATTGCGATGAAACTTTGGTGAGTTGTTGTGTATACTCCTGCGAATATTTCATACTTAGTAAAAGAATATTATAATTGTTAGTGCCCGAGTAGATTCAACAAATGAGCGACGGCGCGAATCGTTTCTGCAAAGTCACGTATGCGTTCATATACCATTCATCCGATTGCGATGAAACTTTGGTGTGTTGTTGTGTACAATCCTACTGATGTTTCTGACTATTCGTATTGCAATAGGTAGCGCCCGAGTAGATTCAACAAATGGGTGACGGCGTGCGAATGGTTTCAACAAAGTCCCGTATGCGTGTATATACCAGTCATCCGATTGCGATGAAATTTAGTGAGTTGTTGTGCACTCTCCCACGAATGTTTCTGAATTAGTAAATCCATTTTACAAAAGTTTAGAGGCAGTTAACGGAAAAAGAAAATATTGAGTATCCGAAAGCACTTCAACAAAGTTACAACGCCAACACTTTCTTTGATTGGCATTGCATGCCGGGTACCAGCTAGTATAATATAAAATTACTGGCGGACCCGTGCGAGAAATCTCGCTCATAAACCACACTTTCCCCAATAGGTTTTGCAAATCGAACACTTCTTACAAACATTGGTATTTAAGAAATTAGAATGCAATTTGTCACTGATAATGTCATTTGTGTGCCGAGTGTGCTGTAACACTCACCGGTTATTCGATATTTATGAAATTATAGCCTACGATTTGAGTACGGTACTCATTCCTTTGAGCCCAAGGTTGCAGGTTCGAAGCCTGGCGCAGTCAGCTGGCATTTGAGGGTGCGCAAATGCGAGGGAGCCGTGTCAGTAGATTTACTGGCACGTTAAAGATCCCCTTCGGGGCAAAATTCCGGCACCCCGGCGTCTCTAAAAGCCAGTGTAGTTAAAAGGGACGTAAAACCAATAACATTATTATTATTCAATCCTTTGATTTACTGTTTCTGAACTCCATGCAAAATGATAAAAGAAATACCTCATAACGTTAAAATGACATAAAACGGGCGTAATAGAGACCAAAATGTGAAGTGAACAGCAATTGTGGAGCGTATTTTCATACATCAACAGTATCTGCAAATCGCACACTTCGTACATTTTTAAGTCATTTTTTAAAGAAATTATTGATATTAATGGAATTAAAGTGCAATTCGTCACTGCTAATGTCTATTCTCTTTCATTTGAATGCTCATTTGTCACGATCGGTCGCTTGTGAGCGCCGCAGGAGGGATAAATACTACTGAAATAATATACAGTATATGATAAAGTTGAGTGAAACGACTCGAAATGCTATTTTGAACGATAACACATCATGTTTTCATAATCCCTGGTTTAAACATTACATTTGAGACAGTTTTACCTTGGAGCGTAGACTACAGTCCAGCCTCCGTTTGCGAACAAGTCACCTCCATGATCCTCTATTAACACTGTGGCCTCCTCTATTTCTCTCATTGAGTTCGTTCAATACTGAATCTAACCATCGCCTCCTAGGTCTACCTCTGCTTCTCTTACCCTCTACAGCCGAACTCATTAACCTCTTAGGTAATCTCTCCTTCCCCATTCTCTTCACATGACCCCACCACCTGAGTCGGCTCATACAAACAACTTCATCCAGCGTGTTCATTTCTAACTTAGCCTTCATAATGCCGGTAGATTTATTTATTTGTTTCATGGATGATAATGAATGCTGCTACTGAACTGAAACATCAAACTTACAAACTAAAAGAAATAAATATATGTTAAAAATATAATAGTCTACTTTGTGTTGGAGATAATTAACATAATGGACGTAACATCGAGGACAATTTCCCCTAATGATAATAATGAGCAGGGAAACAGCTATTTACTAACCACAGCACTGACACGTGTAACTTTCTATAAATTGAAAGAAACTGATTAAAAAGAGTAAGTGAAATAAAAGACACTGCCTATATATCATTGGCTGTTAGAAAGGTAAAGAGCAATAATGTCGTCTTCTGCCGCATAGGAAAATAATAATCAGAGCCCTTCGGAAAACTTCGGCTATCTGGAGCTCTTGAGGGAGTCAATAATTTCATTTTTCGCCACATAGCACTTTAGGATAATGATTGGAGTGCATCAAAGAAAATGTGAAAGCACGAACAGTTATTGAATCGGATTAACTCAATGTACTGCGCCAACACCAATCTCTTCAATACGAATACCTTCCTCCCATTGCTCTCATCTATTTGTCCCAGTAATCATTCGTGCTACCCTCATATCAGTTATCCCTAGCTCATGTCCTAAATCTAACCAGCTTTCACTTCCATACAGCAAGGCCGGTCTAAATGTTAGAAATAACATAATTACTTTGCGTATAAATGTGTGTTTGCAGTGTATTAGAAAATACCGACATCTAACTCTTTGGACTGGCTGCGTGGCTCAGCGGTAACGTTATCGCCTGCTGTGGCCAAGGTAGCAGGATCGAATCCTGGCGCAGTCATGGTATGTGTCAGATGATATACTGGAACATTAAAGATCCCCTACGGGACAAAATTCCGACACCCCGGCGTCTCTAAAAGCTACAGTACCAGTGGTTAAAAGGGACGTAAAACCAATTACATTATTATCTAACTTGAATTAAAACAGATACACACGCTTATACAGCCATCACAATAAACACCGGTTATCAGACAGATTCTACACACACCCAAAGTACACGGGGCTGCATGACCGCGTTGTCGCAGCTCCTAAACTGAGGAACAAACCAACAGTATTTTCAAACATATATAAGCCACTATCAAACCCGTCTAAACGCAGGGCAGATAACCTCGCTGTTCCGCTCCTTAAAACAGTGATAACTAATAATAACCTACTAACGTCTGAACGCTGTATCAATCAAATGTTCAATTCAAAGGCCCGTTGGGTCCATTCCCGCAATTGCCTTGAGTAGGAGTGGAGAGACTGAGGGAAATCACACTCGCTATTACAGACACCCAACTATACAGGTTATTTAAATATTCCCTGTGCATAAGGCTGTTGTCACATGACCTACATCTAATTATCGCATCAAATATCAGCCCATAATGCCTGGCAAGATATTTAATTCGATCTGAGCGCTGGAACGAGGTACACGCAGCTTTGTGAGGCAGACAGGCGGGATTTCTACACCAGGTTAATGCCACCATAGCCGCCTTCTTCCCAATCGTTAGGTGAATTGTTGTTGTTTGAGTCTTCAGTCTTTTGACTGGTTTGATGCAGCACTCCATGCCTCCCTGTCCTGAGCTAATCGTTTCATCTCTACATAGCTACCACACCCTACATCCGAAGCAATCTGTTTAGCATATTCTAACCTTGGTCTACCCCTACAGTCCTTATCCTCGACCCGTCCTTCCATAACTAAGCTTGCTATTCCTGGGTGTCTTAGTATGTGTCCTACCAACCCATCTCTTCTCTTCATTAGCAGTCACCAGAGACATCTCTCCTCTCCCACTCGTCACAATACCTCTTCGTTTGTAACCCTATCTACCCATCTGATTTTCATCATTCTCCTGTAACACCACATTTCAAACGATTCAATTCTCTTCTTTTCTGCTTCACCAACAGTTCAAATTTCACTTCCATAGAGCACCACGCTCCAGACAAATATGACTTCCTAATACCTAAATCTATATTCGATGTCAACAGATTCCTTTTCAGTAGAAATGCTTTTCTTGCCTGAGCCAACCTGCTTTTTATATCCTCTTTGCTTCGTCCATCACTGGTTATTTTGCTTCCTAAGTAACAGAAGTCACCTACTTCCTTTAGCTTTTCACCTGCCAATTTGATGTCCATAGAGGTTTCTGATTTATGTGGGCTGCATTCCCATATTGTTTTACATTTATTGATATTCATCATGAATTCTTTCCTCAAGACGGAGTCCATACCATTCAAAAACTCATTCAAATCACGTGAATTACACGCACTCTACTACAGACACCACAGTAACATAATGATCATACAAATTCTACACTCAACCAAGTCCACGGGGCTGTAATGAGCACGATCTCCAAGCCCTCAATTGAAACAACGAAATACATCCTAGTGACTAATGTTGGCAACACTGGTAATGGTTCTCTCTACTTTGTTCAAATGTCCGCCAACAGAGGGCAGTGCAATGCTGCTCGCAAGTCGCCAAGTCTCCGGGCTCGAGAAGCGTGTGGGTTCGAACCTCGTCGTCGTCGTCTCTGTGGGCCTTGAAATGATTATGTGTGGTTTCTCGTTTTTCATCTCCAGGCAAATGCTGGGATGGTACCGCCACGACTTATCCAATGGGAAATAACCGCCTGTTGTGTTCTCGGAGCACGTATTGAGACTCGGGTCCCAAAGGTTCTGAATTGATTCCCGGCTATGGCAACGTATTACATGGAGCGGGGCAAAACTGAGTCATCCTAGAAGTGGCTTTCCACATCTACACCGGGCAAATAACAGTATATTTCCTAAGGTGAGGCCATGGCCGCCTCCTTCCCAATCCTTGACTCAATTACTAATACACACACCCAAGTGCATGTGGCTACGTGACCACGATTCCCCTGAATGAAACAACAACATTGTAGCTAGGTAGTAACTAGGGACGGGGTAGGCCCCGATATTCGAACCTTGGTTCTATGAACACCAAAATGTGCCTTAGGCTGGTGATTTATTTAAGGACTAGCAACCCACCCCGGCTTCGCCCGGGAACAGTTATGAATGCATTACGTGATAAGTGCCTTTTTTTTTCGATGTCAATGAACTACGATCTATATCCGTTTTACGACTCGGCATGATGGGTTAAAATCACTGACTGGACTATTAATTATATTATCATGGAGAGCATGTGCAACAAATTCTTGTCAGACGTAATTTAAGAATGGCGAGGTGCATGAAACACAAATCCCCCTTCCGTCCAATCTTAACTTGACAGTGAATTTTGCGAAACGAAAAGTTCACAGGCGAAATGAAGAAAAGCCGAGTTGCACTTCCAGGGAAACTCTAAACACAACCACTCTTCTCGAAAGTTTTAAACTCAACACGACTCGACAGTTTGCTGCTGGCTGTATCTGGGGCAATAAGCTCGTCCGCTAGCTAAGCTGTAACTGGGGTGATAGACTCGCCCCTAGCTAGCTCGTAAACTGTCGCCTCAGTAACTGAATGGAGCTTGTTGGAAGAAATGAAAACGTAAAAACACTTACAGGCCTAGTAGGCGATATATTGAAGATAGAGATATGCTCTCCCGGGCTTTTTGTAGAACATTTCATGCTGAACAATTCTTACACTCATAGTATATAGATATTTTAACGGTTTGCCCAGCGTAAGCTTAAAAAGCGCATAGACGCCAGTTTCTTTTTCGACATTTTCACTAAAATTGTTAGTGCTTGACTTCCCTTGGTCATAAATTTATTATTTTCTACAGAAACCTTCCACGAGATATCCTTTACAGAATGGTGAAAACCGCACCAAAATCCATCCTGTGGTTCTCGAGGTTACCCGTGACATCCAAGAATCGGGGACTTTGTTTTATACTAATTATAGGTTAGAAGCGTATGACTGGAAAGTCCCACTTGACATATAGAGCTGTGCAAATTATTAGAATCAAATAAAGAATTTAAATCAGTCACTTTTTTTTATTCAAAATCATTTTATTGACCGACTGCTGGCATAATTTGTAACCCTACTTAGTAATGTTTCCTTCCCCGTGGCCTTACACCTTTTCCCATAAGGAATTGTATCTGGAAACTTTCAGAATAGGGGATAGCGAGGGATACCTGAGATTGGTCCGTTTTTATTTTATTTTTCCTTTGCCTTTGGAATGTCCCCTCTAAGTCAGGTGATTTCAATCCATAGTTAATGCATCTTGGAGAGTGGATCATCAGTAAAATGACCCTCAGCTCTATATCCACACGAAAAGGAGAGTGCAGTAATCAAAACAGAACTTGTGGCATTTTGCATCAGCAAAGCTCCCCTGTTAGGGGAAATTCTAAAAGATCATTTTACTTAGAGTTTCTTAAAAGAAAATATAATCAAGACTCTTGGTTCAACACTTGAAGTATTTTCACCGCCTTGCAAACATACTTCAGTGCATTAAACCGTGAAAAGTGTAAATGGAATTTTGGTAAACTTCCGTCAAATCTAATAATGTGCACACCTCTGTACATTATCCGCTCTCTTACATAACAATACAGCGTGATCAACAATGAACAGAAGATGAACAGTGTATATTTTACAGTAAAAATATCCAAGTGAATCCACTCGCCACGATCTCGTATGGCCCGCCACTGGTAACATTGTGTCTCTTGAGTGCTGAATGATGAGAATTCTCACAGATATACAACTTGTACAGATTATAAATACGTGATGCGGTACAAATGAACGATGTATTGAATTTGGCCGCACGATGGTGTCTGTCTATTGCATCGACCATGATCGACCTTCATAACTACGGTGACCATATTTTTGACAGTCAAAATCGCGAATGCCTTTTTGTGGGGGGGGGGGGGGGATTGTTGGTGGATACAGAGATTATTGTTTTACTGCAACTTATGGAGTTTTTTAAGTTTTTTACATAATATAATTTTAAGAAGTTCCTCAAAAATCCAATAAATGAATACAAAGTTTATTGTAGTGTTTTTTATGCAAGTACCTTACAAGTTTTGTGAGAATAAAAAGAAAACATTAGTAAGTTTATTTTTAAGTTTCTTACTTTGCATGTTATGATTATACAATAACAACCCCTGGCACCACAGCCCGTGAAGAGCCTAGGCCTACCAAGCGACCGCTGCCCAGCCATTTGACCTGCAGATATTGGGGTGACGCATGATCAGCGCATCAGGTCCCCTCGACCGTTAATCTTGGTTTTCCTGACCGGGGCGCTGCCTCACTGTCAGACAGCTATTCAGTTTCCCTCACGAAGCTGAGTGCACCCCGTTGCAGCCCTCACGTCAGTTTCTGAATTCCCTGACGGAGCCGGGAATCGAACCCGGGGCCTCCGTGTGAGAGGCAGATGCTCTACCCCAACACCACGGAGCCGACATCTTTTGATTACAATAACAACAACAAATCTTACTGAGTCATTACAAGCACCCGATGTGTTTACGAACTAGGACAGGGTCGTAGATTTTTCAAAACAAAACGTATTTATCGTTTAATTACGCATATTTTTCAGAGAACTCCTCCCTATATTATTCTGCTAAGGTCCCATTCCAGTTTTGTACCGAAAACAAGGTCCCATTAACACCAACCTACACATATGGGGTTCAGCATAACCCAATGCGTAAGCGAAACGCACTCAGTTACTCTTTAAATGCCTCACAATTAAATAAATACCTTAAAACATGTATATTTACAATGAAAGAATGCAACACGGTAACCATGGTAACAGAATCTCACAGGTCCATCTATTTCTGTAAGACGCAATGCAATTCCAATTATTACATTACTGTGAAAGTTTCCAGACAGTTATAAGGTTATCACTGAACCAAATTAAGCTGTAAAATTCATCAATACATACAGTATAATGCACTTAAGGGGGTCAAGGGGCACTCAAGAATTTTTTCACGCAATTTTCACGTGTGAGTGTGGTACGAAAGGTCTTTTTCACCCGACTATAAAGGGTCTCCGAAAACCACATTTAAAGGCCCTTAAATTAACAGTGTCTGTGATATTCCCAGAAAACTAACTTCGCTCTGATATACCTATAAAGGAATGACAAACCCCTAACCACTGCACCAGTAGCTGAATTGATAAAGTCTGATTATTCATACCAAGGATAAATCAGTCATAGCATTCATGATTGAGATTTTGCTAAGTGTACTCTTTACAACTAGAATATTCGCGGGCGAAGCCGCGACGGGCAATGCTAGTTATTATTAATAAGATTGCAAACTCCTCGGATTAGTAATTTTTTCAAACTTAAGAATTGGGTCACTTTTATTAATATTCGGGATGCCGGAACATGCTCCTTTAAATCGGGACTGTCCCGAGTTTTTTCGGGACGTATGGTCACAGTATCTATTCGGGAAGAATGATTAGCCTTGTATATCGATAGTAATGTAAGCTGAATGGAGCATACACCGGATGTACCAGGGACTTGACAAATAATTTACGTACATTGGGCGTTAAAACCACAGCTACAAAATAAATCTCACTCAAACTTTTGTGGGTTTAATTAGTACGGTGTCTTGGGGTCTACCTGAGACTTGTTCTCGTTCAAAACTGTCGCTTTCACTGTCAAATGTGTAAAGTCTCAAAGAACGATCGCCAATCAATTGATCAAAGCGGTTCTCGTCAGAGGAAAAATTGAAAACTTACTCTTTCTATAAATTGTTAATTTTTCTTTTTTCATTTTGCTCAGATGAAAATAGTACATTATGCAACGAGCCCACAATGGCAATAATTAAGACACGAGTATGTTTATAAAACGAGACAAGATAGTTTTATAATTTCCATACGAGTGTCTTAATTACCATTATAAGCGAGTTGCATACGACTGTTTAAGTTCGACGATAATCTTAACTATTTTATGTTCGAACATAAATATTCATAAATATCTGTTGAGATTTTGCCAGTTTTATGTAATGTACTGACCAGAGCGCATGGGATGCAGAGAATACATTGTATTCGACCATGGCCTCCTCGAATACCCCACTATGACACTAGCCACGCAGTGAAATTTAAAATAGGAGGCCGTGGAAGTCAGCGCAGATGCGATGATATTCTTACCTAATTGGTCACACAACTGTTTCTTGAGCTCTGATTGGTGGGAGAAACTGTTTCATAATGAAAAATAGTGTTATAATGACCCTCATTATGATAGAGTTTTCTCACATATACTATTTACATTTCGGCATCGTCGAACATAAATAAAAATAATAATTATTTATTTATTTATCTATTTATCGTATGGCTTTTAGTGCCGGGAGTGTCCGAGGACATGTTCGGCTCGCCTGAGTCTGTAGCTGCTTCCAGCGGACACCCTAAAGGGTGAGCTACAAGTTCCGTTTAATTTCAAGTAGTTCCAACTTTCGCCACCAGATATCAATGATACCTAGTGGTGAACGTTGGAACTTTGATAGAGCGTTCTGACGAAATCTAACCTAACAAATTTTGCTTTACACAAGTTTAGTCTGTGAAAGGATCTTTTACATGCCATAAATCTATGACATGGGACCGCCGGCTTTACTTCCCCTCCGAAGGAAGGCATACTGAAGGATTTTTAACGCTCTTAAAAAATCCGACGACTTCGGCCGGGTTTGAACCCGCTATCTTGGGAACAGCAGTTCAGCATGCTACCGACTACGCCACCGAAGCCGCTAAAAATAATAATAATAATGCTGAATTAATTAACAGATTGGTGAATGTTTCTAAACACTCCAATAAACATGGGAGGTGTGAAGCAACAACCACATTCTGAAAAATGGATAAAAATAGATACGATTTGAATTTTGAACAATTAGAACTTTGCTTCTAATAACAAGACATCACCTATATGGGCACCAGCCAGCAAGGTCTCGCCTCAGATCCCGCAAGAGTTTCCTGGCTAGGACTCTGCCACTGGAGAGAACACCAGAGATGGAGGAGCTCACTGCCCACAGGCATGTCGCCAAAGGAAGAACTGGCTCCTGGCGCCGACCTACCTTATCCTGTGTGGAGGTCCCTCAACCGCTTAAGAGTGGGTGGCCCTCAATGCAATACCAGTCTGCAAAAATGGGGGATCCTTCCAGCAGATGCAGACACCTCTTGTAAATGTGGAGCTGAACAAGACCCAAGCCACCTACTTATCTGCCCCCTCCTGGACAACCCATGCACAATGGAAGATGTTTTTAGAGGAAGTAACAAGGCCATCGCAGCTGCAGTTTTTTGGAAATATTGACCGGACACGGAAATTAATGACTGAATGAATAACAAGATGTGCTCGGTTATACTGTAATAGGTATTGTTTTGACTCCTTAACCGTGTATTCCCCCTTAATATCTATTGTTGTTGTTGTTGTTTGAGTCTTCAGTCTTTTGACTGGTTTCATGCAGCCCTCCATGCTTACCTGTCCTGAGCTAATCGTTTCATCTCAACATAGCTACCACACCCTACATCCGAGGCAATCTGTTTAACATATTCTAACCTTGGTCTACCCCTACAGTTCTTGTCTTCGACCCTTTCTTCCATAACTAAGCTTGCTATTCCTGGGTGTCTTAGTGTGTGTCCTACCAACCCATCTCTTCTCTTCATAAGCAGTCGCCAGAAACAGCTCTCCTCTCCCACTCGTCTTAATACCTCTTTGTTTGTAACCCTATCTACCCATCTAATCTTCTTCATTCTCCTGTAACACCACATTTCAAATGCCTCAATTCTCCTCTTTTCTGCTGCACCAATAGTCCAAGTTTCACTTCCATAGAGCGCCACGCTCCAGACAAAGGCTTTCAAAAATGACTTCCTAATACCTAAATCTATATTCGATGTCAACAGATTCCTTTTCTGTAGAAATGCTTTTCTTGCCTAAGCCATCCTACTTGTTATATCCTCTTTGCTTCGTCCATCACTGGTTATTTTGCTATTATTTAGTTTGAAATAAATTGTTATCTTTATTGAAACGGTATCACCATTTTTACCGAAGAAAACATAAACAAATATTTGAGAATATTTAAAAATCTCCGTTTATCCGAGTGTGGCGGTGATCGTGTACTCCCATGAGTTCCGATCCGCGCCAGTTCCAAATCCTTTCGCGGATTAACTATCTGCCAGTTGCAGTACCTGAGCGAGTTTCAGCTTAGTTTTCCACAGCAAAATTGTATTAATTTGTTTATTGTTGGCGCCAGTCGGCTCCTCTAACAGAGGGAGGGGGGCGGACGCCATGGACCGGTAGCTCCCATAAGCAGCATGTGCCTTCGTCAAAATAATCAGTTTTGAGTTATCTTTACAAAGTTCTTAAAATAGTATCAGCATGTCGCTTCGTCTTTGAACTGTTTTTAACTTATTTACAAGTCACTTAGTAATCAGCTCGTAGCTTCGTCAAACTGATCTTTTAACTGAATTATTCTTCTCTTTATACTCTAATCAACATGTACAGCAAAAGGAACATTTCTTTAAATCACCGGTCTCATCAAACTGTTGAGTTGCTCTTTGGATTCTGTCATCCATTGCAACATATTTTCTTTTCCTTTTTGTTGCTTGCAAATTCAACTCTGCCCGCATAATTTTTTCGTCTGAATTTTGAGACTCCTTCTTCAAACACAATACCAAGTTTCTTACACGGGGATGTGGTTTACCGCATTTCAAACATCAAAACTGACAGCTGGGTTTTCCAGAGACATTCGGAACTAGTGGGACTCAGTAGATTAATTATTCAGCTGTGAATATGCGGTCGGAACTCATGGGACGTTTTTCCCAAGAAATTTGTTTTCAGAACTCGTAGGACGGAACCGGCGGTAATTCTATGTGTCTGGTGACCTCATTAGGTCATGGGTCAGCGGGAAAGTCAGAGAATAATAGATTTGAACTTAGTCCCTACGGAATTTATTTGAGCGTCTACAGAGATGAATATGATCACACATTCCATTCAGATCAAGCGTCTGTTTACCTGTCGCGGTGCTAAGTGGAACGTTTGAGTATTTGCCAAGTGAAAGTGAATATTCGCGCGCTCAAGTGGAACAGTGAGGTGAGGAAATTCGAGCAGGTGGCAAAACACGTTATACTGGAGACAAGTCGTGTACATATCTTTGGTGCAAACCCTACTCAATAAGAATGTAGACGTTATTCCCGGGAAGAACATAGGGTTTCGACCCTTCGGCGCTCGGGCATTGGCTCAAGTAGAAGAACCGGGCACAGCCCTTCAGTGCGAGTAGGCCCTTGCTGTTATACTCGTAGTTACAGCCCTGTGCCATGCGGATAGAGGAAAGGAAGGAAGCTTGTAGTTTAACGTGACCGTCAATCTCTAGATCATGAGCCACGGGACCTCCTTTTTACGTGGAATCCGAACCACAGGACAAGGCATTTCACTTCAAAAATCTCACATGCATTGACCGGGAATCGCACCCGGTCCGCCTTGGTGAGAGGCATACAGCTTGACCGCTGAGCCACCACGCCCCCCTCATGTGGATATAGTTTGCATGACTGTGCGGATAGCGAATAAGCTACGGATAATGTTTCGAGTAAATTAGCAGTTTTTAGAATACAATCCGATGTTGTTTAATATCGTTATTAGGAACCGGATGTTTGTTTTATCATTTTAAGTGATTATGTCGACTTTATCTGGGGTCTGGCGTTACGTTACGGTGACGGGACGAAATGTACCGAGAGAAGGTGTGTGACGTCATAGTACGATGTAGCAGCCGAGTACCAAGAAGGCAGTGCGAGAACAGAGTTTCAAGAAGCAGTGCGAGAACAATCAAGTAGGCAGTGAAGAAAGAAAATAGAATCTTGAAACACTGTTCTCGCACTGCCGTCTTGGTACTCGGCTGCTAGCATTTAAAATGATATAAAGTCCACTCTTTCAAACTGACTATCCGTGTCTTTTTCCGTTATGTTTCTTTCATGACAAATGTAAGATGATTATTTAAGCTAATGTCATTCAAATTATGTCATCAAACATAATTAACACTCTGAACAGGAAAGGGTTGCAATTCTGGCTGCATAACATTTATTTTAAACATAGCCTAGCACATTTCACACAAAGTCGAAGAGAACGACGTTTTCCTCAAATGTCTAAACAAGTTGGTTTAGTAATTTATGCTTTACCGTATCTACTGTAATTGAAAGTATTATTGCAATGCCAGTAGATTCGGATAACAAACATGGGAATGAGGAAAAATGTCGTGCGGATGCGGTTAACGTTTTGTTTATCGCGCAGGGCTCTGGTTATAGTTACCTCAGAAAGGTGAAAATCATTCAGTGCTGGTTTGGACTGAACGGCAGTTGGTCCAAAACTTCACACTTGAATTCTTTGTAAAATTCTATCGTAACGTTGGCACAGTGCGGTCGTGAATGACTTTCACCTTTTTCGAGAATTGAAGGTATGGTTGGGTGGCAACGCCTCGCCAAAAAGGAAACTCTTCAGGAGACTCTCCAGTCGTACCCACCTCAGTGGCGGCAGAATTTTTTGCCGAGGGCATTGGAAAGCTGGTGTAACGATACGACAAGTGTTTCAATCGTTTTGACGATTATTGTCAGACATAAGAATAAAACAAGCAAACATTTAGTAGTAAAATCAGTTTGGTATGTCAATCTGTTATTTTTATACAGTTTATCGGAACTTGTACATTACTCATGCATTATGTTACACCATATAAATGATAATGTAGCATGTAAATTGAGGCTCTAAATATGCTAAAGCAGATTATTTTCAATGATGCCAAGTTCTTTAAGGATGTTCCTCGAGCTCCGAAAAGGAGACCTTTCACTTTCCATGCATTTTCAGGCAGATTGTATATCTCACTCAGGTATGCATTACTCGTATACTGTGGGGTGTAGGATCCGCCCATTACAATTTCCTGAGGAAAGTGGCTATCGATGGTCGTACTCTGTGATGGCGGTCAATAGCTCCCCTTGAGAACATTAACCTAGGACATGTCCTAGCGTCTCTGGTCGATCACATCCTGCTCAGTGGCCAGGCACGGATTCAGGGGGGGGGGGGGTCACGGGGGTCATGACACCCCCCCACCCACCTCCCCACCCACCCACCCACCCATCCCAAACGGGAGACCAAATTTTTTTGCAAACTCAAAAAACGAAAACACAAGAACCAGACAAATAAAACTTAACGAATATTAACTGAAAGACAGTTTTTTTTTTCATTTTATTCAATACTGAAAATAACTTTATTGCAATTATTATGTTCTGTTACAAGTTTACATATTTACAACTTCGTACCTGTTATATAAAAACGATTATTTATATAACAAAATCAACTCGTCTATTTTGTTTAGCAAACCTTGTGATTACCGAATCGATGTCTATAGTGATGTCACGATGAATGTGCAGCAACGCACGGATAGGAATATGGGGCTTGTTTCGCACCAAAATATTTTGCCGACGTCCAAACTGCAAGCCTGGTTAGCAATTTAAGCTGTGACTTTCCCCCTTTGTCGGTACCAACTCGACTTGCCGAAACTGTAACGTACCTTGATACTTTTCTCGAAGCTTGATGTAAAAGTCTCAAAAACACACCGTTGCAATTTGTACGAATATTTTTGGTGCGCTAAACGCATCAAATTTCTATCCATGTAGCTTGCCAAAAAATTGGTCTGCTTTTGTACGTTTGGTTATTTTGTGATTGCGTTCGTTGTTAGTGATACCATTTTTCTTAACAATTTCGATTCTCTGACCCCCCAAGCCAAACTCTAGATCCGCGCCTGTCAGTGGCGGCTGGCAGGTAATTGTTCTGGGTGTTGATAGGGTAAAAGACTGCTTGATATTAGAGTAAACTGTATTCAATTGCGCGGTAAAAAGGATATACCTCATTAATCACGAATGCCCCACTTCAGGGAACATCACATTGTCATCGGAGTAAATGGAATATATGTTAGTCTTTATGAAAACCTTCACAAGAACAAAACAACGTAAGTTATATACGAGGGCGCGTGTCACAAGTACGCGCAAATTACATTGCAAGACATAGTATCGGCAGTTGACGGAGCATCTCGGATGTCTTCGTCCGGCGCCTCGGCTTCCTTGTTGCAATCTGCGGGCAACGGCCAGCCGAGTTAACTGTTGGGATAGGACCAGTGCCGGATTAAGGTAAAATGAGGCCCAAGTCCCTCAGATTTTTGGGGCCCCTTTAATTTTTCCATGTAATTTTTACATTTTAGCACCTGTACATTTAATAAAGTATATACAAGGGTTTTTTCTCAAGATGAATAATACGCTTTTTATTAAATCATATATACATACATTTCAATTGCAACGATCATCGTTATTTGAAAACATTTCAGATGATTTGATGAACAATTTAACAAATCATACTATTTTTTACCTCTGTAAAATGTAATCAAAATTTTTTCTTCTCTTTTTTCGGTCAATGAAATCTTCTACAATGCCATCAAAATCAATTTCCCGCAGAATATCAGACTCGATATACATTAAACTTAGCATGCCTAATCGTTCTTGTGACGTGATACTTCTTTGCGCACTTTTCATCCGTTTCAGTTTTGAAAACGAGCGCTCCGCAGAACAATTCGTTATCATGAGGGTCAGGAAAATGTGAAAAGCAATTTTAACGTTCGGAAAACAGACTCAAGCTTGTCTCGAATGAGAATTTCGTAAAGTTCAGAATGAGTGAACTCAGTTTTAAAGGACATTGCAATTTAATATAATGCTTAAACTGTCTGAGTTCTGGATAAAATGTTTCTAAATCTTCGGAATAAAATTTGGGGGGCCACAGATAATTGTGTGCCCTAGGCCTGGGCCTAATCGGGCCTAATGGGTAATCCAGCACTGGATAGGGCTTACTCTGCTATACCCTTCCCTATTGAGATCTGGTCGGTGCTTGGGCCTGACAACGACCAAACGGACGAACGCTCCTATAGAGTTGGCGCACTTCTCTTTCTCAGACAGCTCACAGTAACTTATAATAAGATTCCCTGAATTACAGTTAAAGTACAAAATTATGAATTCCTATACATACAAAAGGAAACGTACAGTTTTTATTACTAAAAATATTATTACAGTATTAATTGTTTTCCTTGAATTACTCTGGTCGTTGTGCAACACTGCAACCTATTACCGGCTGCCACTGCGATCCTGGTTTTCGGCTTAAGGCTGTGTGTTGGCTTGTTCCAGGCAGAGCTCTCGCCGCTGAGATGTTGCAGGACATTAGCATTCGTCCATTCAGAGAACGATAAGCCTTTTCTGCTGCTGATCCATGATGATGTTGCTCCTTTACCTTTGTGTCAGCAAGTTTGCACCAAGCTTCAAATGACCGTTTCCGAAGCTTATTTCGTACCCAACGTTAGCATTCTTCCCCTCAAAGAAACAAGGATGTTGTTGTCAGTGGTGTACCGACGGGGGGTTTAGGGTTTACCCGCTCCCCCGCACCTCCCCAGAGACATTTCTTTACTTGAACCAGGCGCGGATTCAAGGGGGGGGGTCACGGGGGTCATGACCCCCCCCCCCCCCCAAACGGAGACCAAATTTTTTTGCAAACTCAAAAAACGAAAACACAATTACCAGACAAATAAAACTTAACGAATTTTAACTGAAAAACAGTTATTTTTTTCATTTTATTCAATATTGAATTATCTTTATTGGAATTATTATGTTCTGTTACAACTGTACATATTTACAACTTCTAACCTCTTGTATAAAAACTATTAGTTATACAACAAAATCAACTCGTCTATTTTGTTTAGCAAACCATGTGATTACCGAATCGATGTTTATAGTGATGTCACGATGATTGTGCAGTAATGCACGGATAGGAAACTGGGGCTTTTTTTTCCCACCAAAAATTTTTGCCGACGTCCAAACTGCAAGCTTGGTTGGCAATTTAAGCTGTGACTTTCTCCCTTTGTCGGTACCAACTCGACTTGCCGAAACTGTTACGTACCTTGATCCTTTTCTCGAAGCTCGATGTAAAAGTCGCAAAACACGCCGTTGCAATTTGTACGAATATTTTTGGTGCGCTAAACGCATCAAATTTCTATCCATGAAGCTTGCAAAAAAATTGGTCTGGTTTTGTACGTTTGGTTATTTTGTGATTGCGTTTTCAGTGATACCATTTTTCTTAACGATTTAGATTCTCTGACCCCCCCCCCCCCCCACCGCCCGACCCCCCCCCCCCCCAAAGCCAAACTCTAGATCGATTCTCTGACCCCCCCCCCCCAAAACCAAACTCTAGATCCGCGCCTGACTTGAACCTTTGTCCTATCCCATCTACCATCTGTTTTACGCTTCCGCTAGTGAGGCTTCTTACTCCTGTATATATTTTAAATGTGATCACGTTCCTCACTTGGTAAATGTCCTGTTCTACTCGCAGTGAGACTCCTTCAGTGTTGGAGCTAGTCAGGGATCGGTTTTGCCGTTAAAGTGTGCGATCGGTAACGTTTTTGACGTCGCTTCGGGTTGCTTTAATTGTGTGTCCGTTTTGTTAAAGATAATTCAGTACATGACGAGTTTTTGCAATTTATTCTAATTAATGATACAGATAAAGTCATCAAGATGGCAGATTTTGAGAGTCAATAGTAATGGCCGTAGGAACACAGAGAGGAAAACATCATTTTTCTCTCAAATAATATCCATATTTTAAGCAACCACGGAACTCTGGTCATGAAGATACCACTGCATCGTTTATGTTTTAATATTTAGTTACTGTTTACCATATGTTTTCATAATCTGTCTTTTTTTAATGTTTTTATTGTGTCGAAAAAATAATGAGGCATAATTACTGTAGTTTTCATGCAAAGAGAACAGTTATTTATTTACTAGCAGCAGTGCCCGGCTTCGCCCGGTGGATTTATTTGTTTTATGGATGATAATGAGTACTACTACAGAACTGGAGCGCTCAAGGATAAGGATCGGAAAGCACCAACGCTTATTGCAGCTGATAACCTCAGTAGTACAGAGGCATACTATTGTCATGATGATTTACTGTTAACGGGCCTAAGAAATCTTTTTGCACTAATTACTCCCCGTGACTGCAATTTATAAGCAGCACCAGAACACTGGTAGGGGCGATGTGATGCAGCCCGCATTGCCAGGCAACAATAGAGTTAGGTACTATTGAAGCTGTTCGGGAGCGCTTGTTCTTCCGACTTACTGCACAAAAATCAATATTTATGGTTACCTGCAGAGTTGGGCAAAATACTCACAAAATGTATTTTCGATACAAAATACAAAATACTCACAAAAAAGTATTTTAGATACAAAATACAAAATACAGTTATAAAATTCCTGAAAATACAAAATACAAAATAGTATTTTAAAATACATTTCAAAATACAAAATACTTAGTAAAATATGCTTCTCTTCCATTCAAACTTTTCAAAATATTATTATTATTATTATTATTAATATTATTATTATTATTATTATTATTATTATTATTATTATTATCGGTGATCAAGACGGGTGCGTGCATTAACGTGCAAGGCCAAAGGATTCAAATCCCACCGTCAGCCTCCATGAAATGGTACTTCCTGATGGGCCTTGGTCGCTGTTGCCCTGTTGTCATTTCGTTTCCCATCCAGCTCTGTGTTGAGGATGGCGTCAGGAGGATCATCCAGCCGTGAAAACCACTGCCACATAGAAATTTACCTCACTTTGTCCTCGAACCCACAACATGGGAAATATATACGGTATAGGAATTGTTATTATTCATTCACTCAATTTCCCTAATCGGCCAACTAGGGACCTCGATAAGCCTCATCTTACATTCTGGCATTTGTTCACTTTTCGCTTGATCCACATTGTCTTCATGAGCTCACTGTGTTTAGCACGACGTTCTTCTGTCCATTTCGCACCAGTTGTCCGTTTTTTCGTCCCGGTAAGTCCCAAACGTCTTGATGGCTGCTCTATAAAGGTTTCGGTCTTGTGCATCTTCTGCTCGTATCCCCATTTCTTTCAGATCTTTCTGGACGTTAACATACCTTGGCATTGTCGTTTTTGGTTTTGAGTCGAATATACTGAAGATACGTTTCGTCAATCGGGAGTCGATCATCCGTCGTATATGACCGTAAAAGCAAACTCTGCGTTTTCGCATTGTATCTGTGATCTTCTCTATCCTCGAGTAAATTTCTTGCCTGGATTTTCTGATGTAGATGCCATTTTTGTAGTCCGGGCCAAGTATGATGTGTAGGATCTTTCTTTCTTTTTCTCTAACTTCGCGAGTAAATATTTCTCGGGTAGGATAAGGCATTCAGATGCATATAGCGGTACTGGTTTGATGACAGTGTTGTAGTGACGAATTTTTGTGTTCATAGAAAAGCACTTTTTGTTATATATGTTGCGGGTGGTTTGAAAAGCGACTTCCATTTTCTTGCTTCTTGCTTCTATGGCTTCCTTGTCAAGGCCATTTTGCTGGATCCATTCCCCAAGATATTTAAATTTATTAACACGGTTTATCGTTCCATATTTGGTGTTTAGTTGTGCTGTATCATCCTTGATATTATTATTATTATTATCGTATGACCTAAGCTACCTCGTGGAGATGCGGCCTCGATGACGTAGTTGGTAGCATGCTGAGCTTCTATGACCAAGATAGCGGGTTCAAATCCGGCCGAAGCCATCGGATTTTTAAGAGCATTAAAAATCCCTCAGTATGCCTTCCTTCGGAGTGGAAGTTAAGCCGGCGGTCCCATGTCATAGATTTATGGCATGTTAAAGAACCTTCCACTAATTACACCTGTGTGAAGCTAAATTGTATAGGTTACGAATGTAAACAACGCTCTTAGGTTTCTACGTTCGTTGCGGTGGCGTCTAGTAGCTAAGTTCTGAACTAGGCCTTGTAGTCGTTGACGGTGGCGTTTGGCGGCAAAAGTAGGAACTATCTGAAAAAATCGAAGTTGCAGTCCACATGAATTAAAAAACAGATACACACACTAATACAGCCATCACAATTTACACCGGTTATCAGACAGATTCTACACACACCCAAAGTACACGGGGCTACATGACCGCGTTGTCGCAGCCCCTAAACTTAAGAACCAACCAATCCTTATAATGGTATAATGATGAGCACCACACAATATTTTGAAACTATAACCCCACCCTCGCATTGGTCAATCTTGGCTATACAACTGCCACAGTTGATGCTAACAAAGATATTGGTAGTTTTGCAGCATGGTGATGCCCACATCTGCCCTTCCAGGACGGCTGAGATGGGATTCGAACACACCTCTTCTCAGTTTGGCCTTCGAGGCTGAGTTTATCCCGTTCCAGCCCTCAAACCAGAAATAAATTCCTTGCCAGAGTCGGCTTCGAGCCCGGGCCTCTGTGGTGACAGTCAAGAGTGCTAGCCACTACGCAACACGTCGAACTTATATATATATAGTGTATATGTGTACTGTTTAAACAGGATGAAACTATTGAGAAAACGCTATCATTCAAAGATTATCTAACAAAGACTGCCGACAACCGCAAGACGTAGAATGACATTTTGTGGAAGCTTTGTCGTTCCACTTAGGGTCCAACACCAATATTCTCTGTTGTTCAGCTGTTGACTTCGTATAATCTGTCACTGAATACTGTGCACCAGTTCGGATAAAGAGCTAGTTGTCGTTGCGATATTGTGTTCATGTCGCCCCGTGTACTTGGGCGTGTGTGGAATTTGTCTGATGAATTGTGTTATTGTGATGGCTATATTAGTGTGTGTAGCCTATTTGTATTTCAGATAAGGATTGGGAAGGAGGCGGCCATGCTCTTAATTTAGGTACCATCCCGGCATTTGCCTGAAGTAGAAGTGGGAAACCACTTGCAGGATAATTGAGTTGCCTCAGACCAGAATTATATTTCTTGACAGATTCGTGAATCGAAACCGACCTCAGGAGTGACAGCCAAGAATAATAGCCACTGCACCACGAAGTAGTCGGATAAATAGCTCTCGTGCCAAGATAATAGGTGTACAGCTTAATAACTAAGGCCCGGAAGATCATGCAAAATCATATTTTTGCATATTTATGCATATTTTGGTTATTTTGGCACAATGCATCATATTCTTCTCCTTTGCCTGTTTAAGTGCATATCTATGCTGGAGAATAGTGTATATTTTAATTTCCTATTGTTTTGAAGCGCTTTTTGTTACTTCATGTTCAGTCGTATATTTCTATTCGGACTCCAAGAGTTTCTTGGTTGGTTAGTCAAACCTGAACATTTCCTTGTTAATGATAAAGTTGCTTTCACCTCCCTTAAATCACCCCGAGTATTTGTATATTCTGATAACTAGTAGTCTGCATTGCCAGTAAGGAAAAACCGGATTCTCCAACAACTGAAATACCTTCGTTCCATTCATTTATCACCAGTTCACAATAGGGGTTCAGCTTATGAATGACCAGGGATTTCCACAAATATTACCTGGACCTATTATCTCAAATTCCTTAATTCCAACCTTCAGTGAAATACCAAGCTGCTTACTGTCAACCACAGCAAGCACGGAGGTATGACTCCAATAAAAGCTAACGTCGTTGTTAAGTTGCGAAATTTTTTGAAAACATTTGGGAATGAATTATATTCTACCGACGATAGTGTCCTTTATTGTAAAATTTGTGAAGGAAATGTAGGGAGTTTCTGGAAAGTTTTCTGTGGCTGAACATTTGGAACCCGCCAAACATAAGAGAAATGTCGTTAAAAAAGAAATAAAAAAAGAAAAACACACATCAATTCAGCCCTTGTCAGCAAGAAGAAATTTCAGGAGACTATCACAGGATAATACTGAAATTATTTCAATACAGTCCCTTTTGCAAGTTAATATCAATTATTTTTAGCCTACTTTTCACATTTTGCAAAAATGAGGAAAAAGTCTGTCTGTCTGTCTGTCTGTCTGTCCTTCTGTCTGTCTGACTGGCTGTGTGTGTGTCCCCCCCTATCAACTCCTAAACGGCTGCAGCAATCGAAACAAAATTTGGTAGGAGTAAAGATCTATACCTGAATATCTTACGGCCATATTTTAAAACGATGTCAGTGCTACCAACTGCTAAAAAATCGCAATTGAAATTTGAGCTCCATGTTGGATATCTTGGAAAGTATGAATGGGAGCTATTTCAAAATTGGCACACGTACAGATCATAATATTTCAGTTTAATTTCCAGGAGGCCAAACATGGCAGTGTTGCCAAACTGATTATAAGCCTCCTGATATGTCCAATTTTTAAATGCATATAACTTCTACACTATCAAGTGGAATTCAACCAAATTTCGTATGTTGTATGTGTACATAACCAGATATGACTGAGCGTATTCTTAAGACCTACCAGGGCTGCCAACTGTTAATAAATGCTCCTAATTTATTTTATCCAAATACCAATATATCAGAAAGTATGCAAGCCGACAGCTTTAAACTATGCACACATATAGTACCTGACATTCTATATTAATTTGGAGTAACTTATATACGTCAGTGCTACCAACATGATTCTAAGCCTGCTGACAGGTCCAACTTTAAATACATGTAACTTCCATACTATCATTTGGATTTCAACCAAATTTCGTATGTGCTATGTGTACCATAACAGATATGACTATGCGTATTCTAAGGAGCAACCAGGGCTGCCAACTGTTAATATGTGCTGTCCCTATTTTTGTTACCCTAATATCAATATATCAGAAAGTATGCAAGCCAATAGCTCTAAACGTTGCACACATATAGTACCTGGCATTCTAGACGAATTTGGAGTAACTAATATACGTCAGTGCTGCCAACATGATTCTAAGCCTGCTGATAGGTCCAATTTTAAAATGCATGTAACTTCTATACTAACTAATGGATTTCATTCAAAATTGGCACAACAATAGATCATATTATTTCAGATTATTTCTGACCAATACATGCATGACATTGTTGCCAACATGATTTTACGCGCGCTGTTAGATCCAATGTTTAACTGCATGTAACGTCCATGCTATTCATTGGACTTCAACCAAATTTTGTATTTAGTACCTTAAGAGACGGAACTAAGAATATATTCAGTCATCAGGGCTGCCAACTGTAGTGCTCTATTAGGATACATTATGCCAGGTATACAGTATTTCGAACTAATTGGAAATTTCGATATTAGCAACTTAATTTCGTCATTATTCTAGATAGGTTCATATTCTGTAGAATAATCATTGGCATGAAAAGTAGGATGTATAGTTCTTCACGGAACTTCTTGTTTATTCTGAATTCACTATGTAAATATTGTAAAATTATTTTCATTTTTTTTAAATCAATGGGTATTTTAATTGTATACGAGTTATACTTAAAAATGAACATAATAAAATGATTATTGATGGTAAGACTGCTTGAGGATCCATAAAATAATATTTCCTACTATTTAGAACTGTTTCTTAGTTGAGATGTTTAAAAAAAAAGTGTATGCCCTAGTTATATGTCCGTCTGTTCATATTTTCTTTATAGCGCTGTCAGGCAAACAGTGAGGCATTTCATTCAGACTACTCTCTGATATCCTAAAATGGTGATGTAAGAAATCAGCACCACGGGACACTACAGTCAATTGACTCAACATGTTTAATTTGTACATTCCGTTATAAATTATCCTTTGTAAGTAATACCGTACCGGTATGCCACAAAAGAATAAAAAACATAATTAATGAACGAAGTTGGGTCATTTATAATTATTAACAACCAACCAACAACGGCAGCTGGTGCCCAGATGTCTGTGGTCTCGGTAGACGTGGGTCGAACCTCACCGCCGGCCGTCCGTGAAATAGTTTTCCGTGGTTTCCCATTTTCAACTACAGACAAATGCTGCGACGGCACCTTCGAATGTGCCACGGCCGCTCCCTTCCAAATCCGTGCTTATTTTCATTCACCTTCATTCATATCATCTCTCATTAACTCCTCTCATGAGGTTGGCACCGGGTGAGTTAGCCGAGGTCGTTTCGGCATGACTGCTGGCAGTCGCTCACATCCGGGAGGCGAGGAGGTTCGAATACCCCGCCGGCAACCTTGAAGATGGTCTTCTGTGGTTTCCCATCTTCCTTCCAGGCAATTGCCGGGGTTGGTCCCTAACTATAGGCCACAGCCGCTACCTTCCAACTCAACTCCTCGTCCTTGTACATTCCCACTTTCCTCCCCAACGGTACTTGTAACTCACCCATTGGGTGTCCGTCTCGAAGTAGCTACAAAAACTGGCGAGCCGAACATGTCCTCGGACACTCCCGGCACTAAAAGCCATACGCTAAAAAAATGAGGTTGGCGACAGGAATGACATCCGACTGTATAAACTATCCACCATAAGGACGCGAAAATATATATTATCTCATTTCCGTCCCAGTTGAAACAGGAATCATACGCATTATAGTTATTATTACCGTATTATTATGGTCATCTTATCACTACCGACAGCGGTCACCCGCTAACGCACAGCGCTAGGCAATGTGGCCATGCTCCATGTGGACTTGGTAGACGTGGGTTTGAACCCCACCGTCGGCCATCTTGGAAATGGTTTACCGTGGTTTCCCCACTTTCAATTCTAGGCAAATGTTGGGACGATCCTTCTGACAGGCCACGGCAGCTTCCTTCCACATCCTTGCCCAGCTTCATTCATCTAGATCTCTCATTAACTCCTCTCATGTTGGTGTCAGGAAGGGCATCCGGTCGTAAATACATCCGCCACATAGCGTTTCATCGCATCTCATCCCCGATCCCGTTAAATAGGTAAAAGTAAGGGGTAGACATACATCGTCATCCATCCTTATCGTAGAGGGTGTGGTGGAGCAGCGGTCAACCTGTTGGCCTCTCACCACGGCGGAGTGGGTTCAATTCCCAGTCAATGCTTGTGAAATGCCATATTCAGTGATTCGGATTCCATGTAAAAAGGAGGTCCCGTGGCTCATGATCTCGAGATTAACGGTCACGTAAAACTACAATCTTCCTTCTTCCTTCCATCCTTAACGTATGCAACTACTGTATTCAAGACAAATACAGAGATCCAAGTTTCTTTTTCTGGCACTGACAGGGCATCTGCTCAATCCTAGACCATAATAAATACAGCCATGCATACTATTACAAAAATCACACAAACACAGGTTATCAGACATATTTAACACACACCCAAATACATCGGGCTGATGATCAAGATTTATTAACAACAACCATCATATTTATTTTCGTCTGGCTCGTGGTGCAGTGGCTAGCAAACCTGCGAAGAGCGGAAGTGGTTTTCCTCTTATACTTCAGGAAAATGCCGGGATGGTTCCTAACTTAAGGCCACTGCCGTCTCCTTCCCCAAATTAAATATAAACCCACTACGGTACTACTACAACATTGACCCACAATAACACGGTTATGAATGATATATATATATATATATATATATATATATATATATATATATATACATACACACATAAGTACACGGGACAAAATGATCACGATGTGATACAAGCTCGTCAAATGAAAGAACAGCAACTTATTTGTCAATTCAAAGTTTTATACAACTCTTACACTACTCTTACGGGAGACAATTGCCGCATTTTGTACAGCCCTTATGTGAGCACTTCCAGGAATTTTCGAACAATACTAGTTAACAGGTTCAGACAACCTCATGCGTTTGGGAATTTCATACTACGTAGCTTGAGGCTACTGCTTGTGGAAAGGTTTCCAAGATCAAACACACTGATAACAGAACATCGGGAGACATCCTTCGGAGATTTTGTTCTAAATGCATCCTAAATAAATAGCATTGCACATGGTCTTACTAGGTCGCTTTATTGCTGGAAGAGTTGTATTGATCTAAAACTTAATGTCTACCAATTGACTTAAATTATTAAAAGCGAAAATAATGGAAGATAAAACTGAAAATTACCTAATGCAGTGATTGTATTTTGATTGTATTTTATGTATTTTGAAAATACAAAATACTCATGAAAAGTATTTTCGATACAGATACAAAATACATGTTCAAAAATGTATTTTCGATACAAAATACAAAATACAAAAGTATCGAAAATACGTATTTTAAATACATGTATTTTCGATACTGCCCAACTCTGTTACCTGAGAGGTGTAGCCTAATGCTACATAGCCTAAACTATTCCTCTTGAATCTGGCTATCGTATGCAAAAAGAATATTTCGAATCCGCCTGGTAGTTCCAGAGATTAGCGCGTTTAGGCACACAAACAAACTCTTCAGCTTTATTATATTAGCAGAATAGATTGCTTTTTATGAATATTAATCGAAATATGTAAATTATGATGACGACTGTTGTTTTAAGGGGCGGAACAGCAAGGTCATGTACACAATGACTCTGTTATATTAGTGAAAAGTACGCCACTGCTTGTTGTGTTCAGTCACAGACATCACATAACGAACCTGTTCCCCAAAGGTCGTCCACTCAGACTCAGCAGGAGCGAAAGGTGTTGTGTCCTAGTAAACAGTGTGTTTATATCGATATCATCTATCTCGACCACAGCTGTGTTGTGCGCCGTGCCCGATAGAGTGCAGTGCGGTGCTAATGGTGTCACCTGATCACGAGGAAAAGTGAGTCTGTTGATGATAATGAACATATTGTACTAACAGCTGGCAGTAGTAACATCTCAACATTCTTACATTAGCCTTACACTAAGAGAATTAGTCGAAATAATTCAGTACATCCATAAATATCCACTGTTACATTGCTGGCTGTTAGTTTTAGTAAGGTATCTCATAAGCGTTACATTCTGATCAAGGTATTTTAGATTTCGGCATACATTATATTGGTTGTGGTCGTCTCCTGTTACACTAGCGGTAGGGTTTGGATCAATATGTTTCTCTTCTGTCTGTGGTAACGAGCAGGGGCGTATATAAGGGGAAGCTGTGGGGGCTTCCCCCCCCCTCCCCCCTCCCGATATAAAAAAACAATACAAATTAAGAAAGTGATGTTTTGCTAAAATCATAAAATAATTTTAAATTTGGTTGTACCCTAATCTTAACTTATTCGCTAAGTTATAAACAATATTAAGACTGAAATTTGACTACCTCGTAGTGTAGTGGCTAGCATTCTTGGCTCCCACCCCGGAGGTCTGAATTCGATTCCCGCCTCTGCCAATAAATTTTAATTCTGGTCTGATGGCTGGAACGGGTACACTCAGCCTTGTGAGGCAGTACGGTACTTTTGAGAAATAAATTATCAATTTGTAAAAATAAATAAAATAAAAACTGTTTACCTTTCTGCTTAGTAAATTGACAAATATTTAGATATTCGCCATTCCTACTCCACAGGCCAAAATAGAAAATTCATTACGTATAACATTTTATTTTATTTTTGTGTTGTATTTTACAACTTTTTTTTTGTATTGCCACAAATTGTAGGCTATATAAACTTAGTATTTCACAATTAACTCTTATCTAAAATAATCACACACAGTTATATGCTCTAAGATATTGGTTGATATTGCTGGGTATTGTGCGGTGACAATCCCCTAAGAATACTCACCATTTCCCAGGATAGTCAGCCCCCCCCCCCCCAAATGTACATACGTCCCTGGTAACGAGTCATATTCCCGCTGCCGACCTTGAAGCTGCTTCAGAGCCTGTTTTACGTACGAGCAGCTTCCCAAGCGAAGAATGCCTGGGGCTTTCAGTTCACATTTCTCTGCGCAGATCAATCGTAAGCTGTTACTCGGTACATTTTTAATTTGTGGCTGGTGCTTTGCTAACTACACCCTCGTCTGTTTGTTATGGTTGGCGCCAACACTACTGGACCAATAATAATAATAATAATATCGTATGGCCTCGGGTGCCTGGTGCAAGCTTTGTAATTTGACACCCAGTGGGTAGCTTGCATGTCGAATTTCGTTGTTCCTTGAATCACTATGAAAGTCAAGTAGGTTAGATAATAGATATCTAAGCTCCTTGAACATTATAGCGCTTTCTAGTAGAGAAATGAGGAACTTTGTGTTGGCGGAAACTCCCGAGATTAATTTTGCCATTATGAACTCGGCCTACTGAATTCAAGTGTTTGTCACTGCACGATCGCTGAATGTGTGGAAAGCACTGTACTGCCTCCCTCATGGAGTGGAACAATTACTGGCAACTCTGTCCTAATGCATCATAAGGCCTATGCTTCATTCTAAATGTTGGATGCCTTGTAGTAACATTAACTGCCCTTATAACACCAATGATCAGGCCCGACGAGAGGGAGGGGCAAGCGGAGCTGTAGCCCCAGGACCCAGACATGTCGAGAGCCCGAGGCGGTAAAAGGGCTCGGAGTGGACAACTTTACTTCCAATTTGAAATGTTCTTACATGACTTAATGCGCTGTAAATGAACCAGTCAATAGGAGCCGAAACATTACAAAGAGAATAAATATACAGGGTGAGGCACTTAAAACTGTTTTTCGAAATATTTGGAAAAACACAAATCTGTTTAAAAATAAGTTGCAATAACAGTTGTTCACCTCGAAGAGGCACATCCAATTATATAAAGCTCGACCTCCCTTGCACCACCCCCCGGGGGCGGGAGGGGATGTGACTTTTGAAATCTTAAATAGTAACCCCCATTTGTATTGCCGATTTGGATTCTCCGTATGTACCTTTTGTATGATTCTTTTTCGTTTCATGATAGATGGCGCTGTAATCGGCAAAAATGAAAATAAGTTGAAAATTGTTGAAAAATGGTAATATCTCAAAAATATGCACATTAGGAAATTCAAAGTAAATTTGTTGATATTTTTGAAAATGTAATCATGTGACACCATCAACCCTCCCGCAATGCAATCTTAAACTAATTTTAGCGTTACCCAGGAGCAATGATGTGGACGTCCCTTCGGGGTGCCTCTCACTATCTCGGGTTACAGCGCCATCTAACAATGAAACAAACAAAAATGTGTCATATCAAAGTTACATATTTTTTACGGAGAATCCAAATCTGCAATAAAAAATAAGGGTTCCTATTTAAGATTTCAAATTCACCCCCTCCCATTCAGGGGGGGGGGGTGCAGGGGGCTCGAGCGTTATGTTATTGGATGTCCCTCTTCGAAGTGAAAAACTTTTATTGCAACTTTTTTAAATCCGATTTGTATTTTCCCAAATATTCATAAAAAGAGTTTTAAGTGCCTCACCCAGTACATATAACGATATTTTATAAATATTCACTGTGTTTTTCGCTTCTCTATCGGAAAAGGGGCACAGCTGTCACAATTCTGAACTTAATTCATAATATACAAAAGTTCTGTACAGGGCGGAAAGGTTCGAACTCAATGTCTGAAAAATGCAACTGTTTTTGAAAAGAGTAGACTATGGCTTATTCTTGGGGTGACTGAACACTGTCAGATGCAATGAAAATTGAATGTTAAATGCATGGTGACCAACATCTTGAAGCAAGAGGACAAGCAACACGAGACATAAAGAAGAGTGGTTGAATAAATGAAAACGGCCTATACTGATATTCAGTTTGAACAAGTTAAATTCCATGGAGTGTCTTTATGGATTAACAAAATAATGTCTCGAGCTGAAAAGAAACAGAGGGGCCCGGAAAACTCTGCCCTAGGGCCCGTGATCGCTCTCCACGGCCGTGCCAATGATATGAATTGCGTTATTTAAGTGAAACGCATCTCGAAATTAATATAACTAGGCTGCAAAGTGTTTGTGCAATCCAATGGGCAGTGACAAGGGCCTGCTGATGATAATAATGTTACTGGTTTTACGACCCTTTTTACTGCAGCTTTTAGAGACCCTGCGCCGGGGTGCCGGAATTTTCCCCCGAAAGGGAACTAGGAGGTTCCAGTAAATCTACCGACTCGGTCGCTCACTTTTGTGTGTATTTAACTGGTGTGATGCAGATCTCCATGCCTCCCTGTCCTGAGCAAATCGTTTCATCTCTACATAGCCTCCACGCCTTACATCCGAAGCAATCAGTTTAACATATTCTAACCTTGATCTACCCCTACAGTTCTTGCCCTCAATCCTTCCTTCCATAACTAACGTTGTTATTCTTGGCTGTCTTAGTATGTGTCCTACCAACCTATCTCATTAGCAGTCACCGAAACATCTCTCCTCTCCCACTCGTCTTAATACCTCTCCATTTGTTACCCTATCTACCCATCCGATCTTCATAATTCTTCTGTAACACCACATTTCAAACGCTTCTATCCTTTTTTCTTCTCCACGAACAGTCCAAGTTTCACTTCCATAGAGCGCCACGCTCCAGACAAAGGCTTTCAAAAATGACTCTCTAGTATCTAAATATATATTTCATGTCAACAGATTTGTTTTCTGTAGAAATGCTTTCCTTGCCAGACCCAACCTACTTTTTGTATCCTCTTTGCTTCGTCCATCACTGGTTATTTTGCTTCCCATGTAGCAGAAATCTCCTACACGCTGTTAATAATAACAGAAGCAGCGAAAGCACCATGGTGGTTTGGTGGTCCTTAGTTTAGGGGCTGAGACAACGCGGTCATGTAGCCCCGTGTACTTTGGGTGTGTGTAGAATCTGTCTGATAACCGGTGTTAATTGTGATGGCTATATTAGTGCGTGTTATCTGTTTTTTAAATCAAGTAAGGACTGGAGACATTGGATTTTCAAGCAGTTCCTACTTTTGTTACCAAACGCCACCGTCAACGACCAACCAGTTCTAAACTTGGTTACTAGATGTCACCGCAGTCGGCTTCTGGCGGCGAACGTTGGAGCCTAAGAGCGTTAGTGAAACTTAAGCTATAATTTAGCTCCACACAGGTGTAATTAGTGGAAGGCTCTTTATCATGCCATAAATCTATGACATGGGACCACCGGCTTTACTTCCCCTCCGAAATTAGGCATACTGAGGGATTTTTTACACTCTGAAAAATCCCACGACTTTGACCGGGTTCGAAACCACGATCTTGGGTATAGAAGCTCTGCAGGCTACCAACTACGCCACCGAAGACGCCCGGAAACACCATGCGGGACAAAAGATCCCCCCGGTGCGCGGCGCTACAGTAAATGACTATGAAGTACTGTACAAGCCCCTCAAATGAAAACTGTTTATAAAAGTGTAAGTTCTGTTGGAACTTCAGTAGGGGGCAATGATGAGGGGAGGGGGAATAGAACCCTGCCCCTTCACAAGTCCGCGCCAATGGACGATATGGCATTTCCCCAATCGACTTTGGCTGTATCCCCGAGGATTCCTAGCTGTGTCGATAATGTAATTCCAGTCTAAGAGCTGCAACGTGTACATTCAGCTTCGCGAGGAACAACTGAGAAGTGGTGCGTTTCCGTGTTTCCTAATTCGACTCGAGGTAAATGGTACATAACTTAATATCACGGTGGCTTCTTACCCAATCCAAACCAAGCCTACTAACACATGCACTAATACACCCATCGCAATAACACACCTAAGTACATGGGGCTACATAACCACGATGTAGGAAAACCCTAAATGAATCGAGAACGACGATTTCCCCACTGCGCCTGTTGGACACCAACCTACAGTACAGTAGATAAACCTGGAAAAAATACATAAATGATTAAATAAATAAATAAATAAATTATTAAATAAATAAATAAATAAATGAATAAATAAACAAATAAATAAACAAATTAATAAATAAGTACCGTAAACAAATGAATAAATGAACAAATACACAAATGAATAAATGAATAAAAGAATAAATAAACAAATGAGTAAACGAATAAATAAACAATTGAATAAATAAACAAATGAATAAGTGAATAAATAAACAAATGAATAAACGACTAAATAAAAAAATAAAAAAATAAACGAATAAATAAACAATTGAATAAATAAACAAATGAATAAGTGAATAAATAAACAAATGAATAAACTAATAAATAAACAAATGAATAAATAAACAAATGAATAAACGAATGAATAAACAAATGAAAAAATGAATAAATAAACAAATGAATAAATGAATAACTCTATCCAGGCGAATTCTGGGATGGCATCTTATCTCCAGCCAATCCTAGACCAGCTGGCAGCACCTGCTTTGCTCAACGTTATGGGATCGAATTCCGGTACAGACAGTTGACATCGCATCTCCTTGAGAAACAATACAGCGAGGCGTGTCTAAAACTCGCAACAGTCATCAGGAACGTTAAACACAGAGTATCAGACAAATTCGGCACGTGTCTGATGACCAAAATGTCCCATGTTCCAAACATGGAATAACAACACATACTTGTGCCATTTAGGGTTTTAACCTCTCTATGGAATTATGATTCGCTGTTTCAAGAGTACGTTCTCCAGATGGGAAAACAAGTAAGGGGTTGACAGGCAGCTTGGCTAACAGGCACGTACTATGGGCTGTTTATCTTCCAGGCGAAACATCGACAACCCTTCTCGTCCGTGGGCAGTTTCGTTGTTATTAGGGGCTTGAACATCGTGGTCATCGGCCCCATACATCTGAGTGTCTGATATCCTGTAGTAGTCTGATGTGTGTATTTGTAATTGAGGCAGTCGTAGCCTTAAGTTAGGCACCATCCCGACATTTGCCTGGAGTAGAAGAGTTTATTTGGGCAGCTATGCCTCTGCAGGTAACACCATTAACATGAAATCAGGAATAGAGAACATACGGCATCACATTTGTATCGCTCTGTATGCAATTTACTGTGGGATCAATCCTTTCCTCTACCATCCAAAACGACACTTTACAAAACCTATCTCATGCCACTATTGACTTATGAACATGAAGCAGTCACTTGAACAGCACCTGACAGTAGCAGACTTCAAGCTGCAGAAATGATGTACTTCCGATCTTGTCTACAGAAGACCAGGACAGATAAAATACGAAATGAGGAAATTATGCAACAGCTCAATTTGAAGAGAAGTTTGCTTGACACACTACAACTATCTAGATTGTAATGGTTATTTATTTATCGTATGGCGTTTAGTGCCGGGAGTGTCCGAGGACATGTTCGGCTCGCCTGAGTCTGTAGCTAATTCCAGCGGACACCCTTCGGGTGAGCTACCGTACAAGTTCCGTTCGATTTCAAGTAGTTCGAACTTTCGCTACCATATATCAATGATACCTAGTGGTGAACGTTGGAACTTTGATAGAGCGTTCAGTCGAAATCAAACCTAATAATTTAGCTTCACACAAGTTTAGTCTGTGGAAGGATCTTTTACATGCCATAAATCTATGACATGGGACCGCCGGCTTCACTTACCCTCCGATACTGAAAGATTTTTAACGCTGTTAAAAAAATCCTTCGATTTCGACCGGGTTTGAGCCCGCTATCTCGGGCACAGCAGTTCAGAATGCTACCAACTACGCCACCGAAGTCGCTTTTGTAATGGTATGGAACTGTATAGAGAATGACCCCTGACAGAACACCAAGGTTTTATTTTGACCAGGTCATCCTAGGTAAGAGACCAAGGGGAAGGCCTCGAGACATTTGGGAGAAGCAAATCTCGAGAGACTTGTCCAAGAGGGATGCAGATTGGCAGAAGAAATTGGAGCACAATATGTGGGAGGACCGGACAAACTGCAAGAGGCCCATTTATACCCGTACCGGGCTTGCTGGAGCGGAGAATGGATGATATGATGATGAGAAGTGACAAACCACGGAAAACCACTTCCAGGATGGTTGAGGTGAGAATAGAACCCACCTTCTCTCACGAGGCTGAGTGTCCAGTCCTCAGAGTGTCCGAGACGACACCACGAGGTGGTCTTGACGCCAGCATAAACACAAAGATTGGGCCGAGAGAGAGCGTGGAGTCTAATCTCACACATCCGACTCCCACACGTGTGGTGACAGTAAACAAAGGTGCTGTTAGCATAAGATCCGTAAGTAGGGACTGACTGTGTCTTGACAGCATCATTCGCCTGGAGGGAGTGTGGAAAAACTACATTCATGATACCCGCCGGGACTTGCTCCAGCCCCCCATGGCGGTCATGATGAGCCATTTAAGGATCTAGTGTGAAATTATTTACTTTGCCGGCTTCGGTGGCGTAGTCGGTAGCATGCTGAACTGCTGTGCCCAAGATCGTGGGTTCAAAACCGGCCGAAGTCGTCGGACATTTTTAAGAGCGTTACAATCCTCCTCCAGTATGCCTTCCTTCGGAGGGGAAGTAAAGCCGGTGGTCCCATGTCATAGATTTATGGCATGTAAACGATCCTTCCACTAACTAAACTTGTGTGAAGCTAAATTGCTAGGTTACATTTCGTTGGAACGCCCTATCAAAGTTCCAACGTTCACCACTATGTGTCACTGAGATCTGGTAGCGAAACTTGGAATTACTTGAAATTGAACGGAACTAGTAGCTCACCCTATGGGTGTCCGCTTGAAGTACTTACAGCCTCTGGCGAGTCGAACTTGTCCACGGACACTCCCGGCACTGAAAACCATACGATAAACAAATAAATAAATAAATAAACTTAGCCAGCCCCGTGGTGTTGGGGTAGCGCGCCTGACTCTCACCCGGAGGCCCCGGGTTCAATTCTCGGCTCCGTCAGGGATTTTAGAAACTGACGTAAGGGCTGCAACGGGGTACACTCAGCCTCGTGAGGACAATTGAGTAGCTCTTTGACAGTGAGACAGCGCCCCAGTCACGAAAACCAAGATTAACGGCCCAGGGGACCCGATGCGCTGACCACGTATCACCCCAATATCTACAGGCCAAATGGTTGGGCAGCGGTCGCTTGGTCGGTCAAGGCCCTTTTGGGCTGTAGAGCCAGGGGTTACTTAGTTACTTACTTTATTTAATTATTTTTATTTTATTTATTTATTTACTAGCAACTTGCCCCGGCTTCGCCCGGGAACAGTTATGAATGTATTACGTGATAACCGCTTTGTCAATGAACTACGACCTTTATCCGTTTTACGTCTCGGTATGATGGGTTAAAATCACTGATTGGACTATTAACTATATTATCATGGAGACGCATGTGCAACGAATTCTTGTCGGATCTAATTTAAGAATGGCGAGGTGCATGAAACACAACTCCCCCTTCCATCCAATCTTAACTTGACTGTGTATTCTGCGGAACGGAAAGTTCACAGGCGAAATGAAGAAAAGCCGAGTTGCTGTTCCAGGGAGACTCCAAACACAACCACTCTTCTCTGAAGTTTTAGTCAACACGACTCGACAGTTTGCTGCTGGCTGTATCTGGGGTAATAGGCTCGCCCACTAGCTAGCTGTAACTGGGGTGATAGGCTCGTCCCTAGCTAGTTCGTAAACTGTAGCCTCAGTATTTGAATGGAGATTGTTGGAAGAATTGAAAACGTAAAAAACACTTATAGTGGGCGATGTATTGAAGATAGAGATATGCTCTCGTAGACATTTTTGTAGAACTTTTTATAGTGAACAATTCTTACACTCATAGTATCTGGATATTGTGAACGGTTTGCCCAGCGTAAGGTTAAAAAGCGCACGGACGACAGATGTTATTTCTACTTTTTCACTGAAAGCGTTACTGCTTGGCTTTCTTTGATCATAAATAAATTATTTTCTACAGAAACCTTCCTCGAGAGATCCTTTACAGAATGGTGAAACTCGCATCAAAATCCATCCAGTGGTTCTGGAGATTACCCGTGACTCCCAAGAATCGGGGACTTGTTTTATACTAAGTAGAGATTTGCTGTATGTATGTAATCCTTCGTGTTGGACATTGTCTGGAATGTGGCCACCACCCCTCATTGACCTCGGCGACTGAAGCCATGTTAATGTACAAAATAAAACTTGGGCTTCCGAGTGGTCTCCACATGCGAGTACAGTTCTCTCCTAGGACCGGTTCTGAACATTGCGCGTCTTGGACTCCGTAAGTACGTGGGTTCAAGTCCTACCACATCCATGTACAAGTCGTTTCGTGTTGCTTCCTAATTTTTAGCCTACTTTCGATTTTTGCAAAAAATTATCTACATAGGGCCAAAAAATTGTGTGTCTGTGTGTGTGATTTGGTATGTCTATGCCCCGCCTATCAATTCAAACACGGTCAAACCGAATTGAACGAAATTTGGTACAGAGGTAGCAATAGCAAAGTGCACCTCAGTGTCATGTTTTATATCGCCGCCATCTTGACGGAAACGTAATGGCGGCCACCCAAATGTCCAAACTTAAATCGTCTAACCTAATCATCTGATCTCTACCACATTTTACAGCAACATACCTTCATGTGGGTAGCGTCTTTTGATCAAACGACAAGGTCATCAACCCAATAGTTTGCGAATTGTGGCCGTGTATGTGTGCAAATCGATCCCCCCTATCAATTCAAACACAACGAAACCAAATCGAACCAGCTTTGGTACAGAGCAAGGGACAACTCTGTGCCATGTTGTATATCGCCGCCATTATAACAAAAAGGAAATGGCGCCCACCCAAATGCTCTGAGCTTACATCAAATACGACTAACCTAATCATACGATCTCTATCAAATTTTGCAACAATATACCGTAGTGGGAAGCGTCTTTCGCCCAAAATACAAGGTCATCAGTCAAATAGTTTCAAGATGGCGGATGTATGAATCATGCAAGTGTTATAGCCTAACCATAATTTACGATTCAACAAGGCCTGGCCTTACCCAATACGCTCATCGTACATAGGAAGGTTTAAACTGTCCTCAAGGAGGTGACCGGTAGGATATTAGCATTTTAAAATAGAATATGTAACCGCAGTAGTGACTAACAGTTGAGGCTGCCGTGCCATATCGTGCTTGTCCGTGCCGTCCCGTTGAATCAAAATGGCAGCTATTGTTTGCTCGTAAATCCATACATTTCCGTAACTTCGTAAGTCTATATCCTTTTAGGAATGTACTGAACAAAATAATACATATTTAGTATCAAATGGTTTATAGAAATGGCACAAAACGCTAATGAAATCGTTGATTGCAAGACCAAAAAAAAAAATGTTATTCAGTTAAACTAAGCCAGTTGTTAACCTAGAGGTAGTGTAGTGCATGTATGGCGTAGTGGTAGCGACCTGGACTCATAGTTTGGAGGTTCGTGGATAAAATCCCAGCAGGTTCAAATCTTTTACTTCGTTTCTTTTTATTTATTGATTTATAACTCCTCACACGTTATAATGTTGGGCATATATGCTGTGTAGTTACAATCGAAAATATTCTATATATATACTTATAACACCACATATTTCAACACTCGACTACAGCGATTAATATTCGTTGACCTTGATCCGCGGTAGAGTCTTTGTTGTTGTTGTTGATTCTTTAGGCGGTTTGCGGCATCAGGGTCGTATAGCCCCGTGTAGTTGGGTGTGTGTAGAAGTTGTCTGATAACCTGTGCCACTGTGATGTCTGTAGGCTTACTAGTGTGTGAACGTTTATACGAGGCAGGATTTGGGTAGGAAGCTTGTGGAGAATTGAGAAAGAGATGCAAATCTATAGATTTATGATTGTCATTCGTTTTATTGTTGCTACTTCACTTCTTAGACTGCATAAAGATGGCAATAGTGTTCCCGATACGCATTTCCTATTAACCACAACAAAGCTGTTGTTGTTGTTGTTGTTTCATTTGAGATCCATGGTCATTTAGCCCCGTGTACTTGGGTGATTGCTGAATCTTTTCTGATATCGTGTGTTATTGTGATGGCTGTATTAGTGTGTGTATTTATAATTCAGGTGAGGATTCAATCAATCAACGTATAATATTCGTATAGCAAGTTGTATTTCAAGAAGCTACTACAACCAACATTCAATTATACTCCTTGAAAAGGACAAAGAGATATAACTATACCCACGCATTTAGGAGAAAGTAGGCTGTATGTTCTTTACTGAACATCTTTTATCGTTTTAGATGTTAGTGTTATCTTGGTCATCATTCCCGTATACTTGCATGTGTGTTGACTTGTCTGATAACCTGTGTTTCTATGGTGAATGATTCAGGGTGAGTTAGGATCCTCATTGGGGAAGGTGCCATCCCAGCATTTTCCTAAAAAAAAGTGAGGTGTCTCCTTACGAGGCTGAATGACAGCCTCCACCAGAATTACATTTCTTGGAAGAGCCAGGCCTCCACGCTAGTCACTACACCACAATGTCAATGTTCTGAGAGAAGTGCACGGGATATTGTTGAGTGACGTTACGTCCTGTCTGTACAGTATTGTTATGTGACGTCACGTTCTGTCTGTACAGTATTGTTGTGTGACGTCACGTCCTGACTATGTCGTATTGTTGTGTGACGTCACGTCCTGACTATGTCGTATTGTTGTGTGACGTCACGTCCTGACTATGTCGTATTGTTGTGTGACGTCACGTCCTGACTATGTTGTACTGTTGTGTGACGTCACGTCCTGACTATGGTGTATTGTTGTGTGACGTCACGTGCTGTCTGTACAGTATTGTTGTGTGACGTCACGTCCTGACTATGTCGTATTGTTGTGTGACGTCACGTGCTGTCTGTACAGTATTGTTGTGTGACGTCACGTCCTGACTATGTCGTATTGTTGTGTGACGTCACGTCCTGACTATGTTGTACTGTTGTGTGACGTCACGTCCTGACTATGGTGTATTGTTGTGTGACGTCACGTCCTGTCTGTACAGTATTGTTATGTGACGTCACGTCCTGACTATGTCGTATTGTTGTGTGACGTCACGTGCTGTCTGTACAGTATTGTTGTGTGACGTCACGTTCTGTCTGTACAGTATTGTTGTGTGACGTCACGTGCTGTCTGTACAGTATTGTTGTGTGACGTCACGTGCTGTCTGTACAGTATTGTTGTGTGACGTCACGTTCTGTCTGTACAGTATTGTTGTGTGACGTCACGTTCTGTCTGTACAGTATTGTTGTGTGACGTCACGTGCTGTCTGTACAGTATTGTTGTGTGACGTCACGTGCTGTCTGTACAGTATTGTTGTGTGACGTCACGTCCTGGCTATGTTGTATTGTTGTGTGACGTCACGTCCTGTCTGTACAGTATTGTTGTGTGACGTCACGTGCTGTCTGTACAGTATTGTTGTGTGACGTCACGTCCTGTCTGTACAGTATTGTTGTGTGACGTCACGTCCTGGCTATGTTGTATTGTTGTGTGACGTCACGTCCTGACTATGTTGTATTGTTGTGTGACGTCACGTCCTGAGTGTATTGTATTGTTGTGTGACGTCACGTCCTGTCTATGTTGTATTGTTGTGACGTCACGTCCTGTCTATGTTGTCATGTTGTGTGACGTCACGTCCTGACTGTGTTGTATGGTTGTGACGTCACGTCCTGTCTGTACCGTATTGTTGTGTGACGTCACGTCCTGACTATGTTCTATTGTTGTGTGACGTCACGACCTGACTGTTGTATTGTTGTGACGTCACGTGCTGTCTGTACCGTATTGTTGTGTGACGTCACGTGCTGTCTGTACCGTATTGTTGTGTGACGTCACGTCCTGTCTGTGCCGTATTGTTGTGTGACGTCACGTGCTGTCTGTACCGTATTGTTGTGTGACGTCACGTCCTGTCTGTACCGTATTGTTGTGTGACGCCACGTGCTGTCTGTACCGTATTGTTGTGTGACGTCACGTCCTGTCTATGTTGTACTGTTGTGTGACGTCACGTCCTGTCTGTGTTGTGCAGGTGGTGGTGTGAGTGGTGATGGGAGTCAAGACACCTCTCGCTCAAAGCCGCTTCTCCAGACGAACTCGCCTCCACTCCGAGGATGAAGGTGAGAGTTTGTGTGTCTCCCGAGTTGTATGAAAGTTCAACCTATTGTGCCACAACCGTACACAGAGCCATCTCGGGCACAATACATTCTACTCTAACAACAAAACATAATAAAAATAATCCCAATTTATAATAAAAACTGGAAAATTAGGATTTATTTCCTAATAACACATAAATACCAATTGCCAACCTAAATACAGTCCAGGTATTGGACTTCTACCAACTAATGTGCTATCCTAATTTTGGCAACGAAATGTACATACAAAAAAATCTATCTAGTATAACCCTTCTGAAACAGAAAAATCCTACTTGTATGTTCTACCAAACAGAAATATGCAGAGCTGGGTCAGTGGCGAGTTATTAAGACCTCTATCTAGAATATAATGAAATAACACATCGATCCTAAAAAGATGGTATATTGGCTTTCACGGCCATTGAATTAAAACTCAGCATTTTTCTAGGTTTGTGCCGTGTCTTGTCTACGATTTCGCCTAGGAACACCAAGCTGGTTCGTCAGTGGGCTCTTGGTGTCCCCGCCCTGACCCCCACAAGAGTAGCGAACTCACCTCTCTATGAAGGCTTCCAAAAAGATGGTATATTGTATTTCACGGCCAGTGAATTTAACTCAGAAACTTTTCTAGGTTTGTGCCGTGTCTTGTGTGGGGACACCAACAGCCCGCTGATGAGCCGGCCTGGTGTCCTAGGGGAAACCCCACACAAGACACGGCACAAATCTAGAAAAATTGCTGAGATTTAATTATTATTTATATTTCCCACATTTTAGAAATCATGTCCCCCAACCGTCGAGTTGGTGTTAAGTCTCATCACGTCTCACAATGGGCTCCACATGACGCAAGCTTATCCTAACTCTCATCTGTTGTACAATTGTATTGTTCATTGTATATTCAGGTTAGAGGGCCCAATGGCGCTAATCTTGCCACACAGACTAAATCTATTCTAATCTAACCTGAGTTATTCTGTTAATGAAAATAAGCTTATTTCCCGAGTGTATTCTCATTCCAGTAAATTATGAGATAATTATTATAATATGAAGATATCACCTAGAATATTAGGAAACGACCTAAGCTACCTAGAATAACTAGAAAGATCTAAGAAGTGTTCGACTAAGAAATGTTACCGATGCTTTCTACAGAAATATAAGAGAACATTGAGTTGTTCCTGGTGCTGGTTTAGTGGTCTATCTGCTCCATCTCTTTCAAGATGCAGTTGGTAATGGTAGCGATAACCATCACTAATTTCTCCACAATTTTCCAATAAGTGCATTACTTTGGAACACGTGATATAATATTTTCTTTGGTTGGTTCCTCAGTTTAGGGGCTGCGACAACGTGGCCATGTAGCCCCGTGTACTTTGGGTGTGTGTAGAATCTGTCTGATAACCGGTGTTAATTGTGATGACTGTATTACTGTGTGTTATCTGTTTTTAATACAAGTAATGACTACAGACGATCAATTTTCAAGTAGTTCCTACTTTTGCTACCAAATGCTACCATCCACGACACCTAGCAGCGGACTTGGCTACTAGATGCAATCGCAGCCAGCACCTGGCGGCCAACGTTGGAACTAATATAGCGTTATTAATCTAACCTACACATTTTGGCTTCACACAAGTGTAGTTACTGGAAGGCCCACCAGCTTTACTTCTCCTCCGATGGAAGGCATACTGATTACTTCGCCCGGGTTTGAAACCACGACCTTGGGCATAGAAGCTCAGCATGCTACCAACTACGCGTGTCAGTACTGAGCTATACTGTACTGAGGCTTGTCGTCCCTAGATGTCGGAGGAAGGTACCGACCGACTAATAACGAGTCTTTGCGTTCCCACGGTGTGAGGTCTGACAAACTTCAGACCAAGTTCGCCAAGCCACAGGCCGTGGGAACAAGGCTTTACATTTATGTGTTGCTCCAAGGACCACGGTTCGGTCCTCGTGAGATATCACATTCGATCACACTACCAACATCGTCATCTTCGGTGCCTATAACAACCTAACGGTCACCTTTCAGTAACTTCCCTATTTGGAACAATCACTCTGTGAGTGAAGCACTGACATCAATTGATGTTGTATGGCCGTTGTGTGGCTTCATGGCTGCCAACTGCATGTAAAAGTCAATGCAAAATTGAAAATCATCCTCAACTGACCAAGTACGTGTCCCGTGTAGTTTCTGGCTTGAACACGGGTCTTCTGCTTAGCATACGTAGCTCAATGACGGCTATCTTGAGTTCCTGTAGAATAGAAGGCCTTGATCTCTATATTATTCGCTCTATCTTGAAGTCCTGTAGTATACAAGGCGGTGGTGACTATATTACTCGATCTTTCTGTAGTATACAAGGCCGCGATCATTGCATTATCGATCTATTTTGAAGTCCTATAATATAGAAGGCGATGGTGGCTATATTACTCGATCTTTCTGTAGTATACAAGGCCGCGATCATTGCATTATCGATCTATTTTGAAGTCCTATAATATAGAAGGCGATGGTGGCTGTATTACTCGATCTTTCTGTAGTATACAAGGCCGCGATCATTGCATTATCAATCTATTTTGAAGTCCTATAATATAGAAGGCGGTGGTGACTATATTACTCGATCTTTATGTAGTATACAAGGCCGCGATCATTGCATTATCGATCTATTTTGAAGTCCTATAATATAGAAGGCGGTGGTGACTATATTACTCGATCTTTATGTAGTATACAAGGCCGCGATCATTGCATTATCGATCTATTTTGAAGTCCTATAATATAGAAGGCGATGGTGGCTATATTACTCGATCTTTCTGAAGTATGCAAGGCCGCGATCATTGCATTATCAATCTATTTTGAAGTCCTATAATATAGAAGGCGGTGGTGACTATATTACTCGATCTTTCTGTAATATACAAGGTCGCGATCATTGCATTATCGATCTAGTTTGAAGTCCTGTAGTATAGAAGGCGGCGGTGACTATTACTCGATCTTTCTGTAGTATACAAGGCGGCGATCATTGCATTATCGATCTATTTTGAAGTCCTGTAGTATAGAAGGCCCTGGTCACTATATTACTCGATCTATCTTGATGTCCTGTAGTATAGAAGGCCATGATCACCACCTTCCTGTTTCAACCTATCTTTAGGCACACTAGTATAGGACGTCATGGCCACTACTTGCATTTTATAATCTATTTCATGTACTGCCCAGTAGTATTGGAGGTTGTGCACAATAAATTAACTTAAAACAATCAACCTGGATCCAGCGAAGCAGACTCTACCTCCAGGAAAACTCGTACTAGTCATTTCCTTAGTGGGAAATGTTCTGTAAGGTGACTTATTTACAGTCCTAGCTTTATCTCCACTGAGGTTTCCGCTTCCCAACAAAGCGGTTTGATCAGCTCGTGGCTAATAAGCTACCGGCTGTTATTAAAACTTGCACGATAATCTCAGTTTATGTGATGGAAAATACCACAATCGCGTTATTAATGTCGTTATCTGAAGAGAACATCTGGAGCGTGAGAGAGACTCTGGTTATACACGTGTCATGTGACACCGTTCTGAACACCCACTGGGGCCCGTAGGGGTCCCGCAAATGGGCCATATCCCCTTCCAAAAGGAAATCAATTGGCACCCACTCCCCATAGCCCCCCAGATATTTCACAGGCCCACCTCTCACATCCAAAAAGAATTGATACCCATTGGAGTTGACTCCCGAAAACCCCCCGATATTTCTAAACGTCTTCCCCATTCACAAATAATAGATACATATTGGTGTCGACTTCCAAGGGCCCCCTCAGACACATGGAACCGCCTCCCCTCCTAATAGAATACACGACCCCCCAGAACCCTTGAATAGTTGACAGTGGCGCTGCCGGACTTGCGTAAAAAATGATAATTACTTTTCAATTTTATATATCAGGGCTGGCCAATAACATTAACTTTGGGAGCCGCAAATTTATGAAGTTCTTTCGAAGGGAGCCAGTCTGTTAAAAAAATTATTTATAAAATAAAGACACGTTTTTATTTGATAAAAAATGGGGAAACAATTATACAGTTTACTTTGCACATAAAATTATTGTTCGGTTATACAACAAGATAAAGGATTTTACTTTTGAGAAATGAATAAAGATGTCCCACAAAAAGCAAGGAAGTGTTATACAGAAGCTACTATATCCCGATACTGACCTATGCATCAGAAACGTGGATAATGAAGAAAAGAGACATAATCAGAATACAGGCAAGTGAAATGAAGTTCCTGCGAAGTGGGATCGGAGTAACAAGAAGAGACAAAGTGAGGAATGAAAAGGTCAGGGAAATGGTGAAAGAGGAGCCCTTGCAAGGTAGGATTGAGACATCAAGACTGAGGTGGTATGGACACTTAAAGAGAATGGATGAGAAGAAGATTCCCAAAAGCATACATGAGATGCAGATGCAGAAGAAACGACCAAGGGGAAGACCAAGACATAGATGGCTGAAAGGAGTGGAGGAATGTGTCAAGAAGAGAGGCGAGGACTGGAGTAGAGTGACAGCGGAGAGCTGGTGGGAAGAAAGGACTAAGTGGCGAGACTTATGTTCCAAACAGACCCAGCCTAGGGCTGGAAACTGTACAAGATGATGATGATGATGAACTTGAGTGCTGAGTACAGTGATTCACTCAAAGTAGTCCCAAATATTGAGATAAGCACACTCTTATGTTGGTAATTATTTATGTTCTGGAACTTTCTTCACAACCATTTATATACTTTATATGCTTTTTAAACTCTTTATAATCTGAACTATATTTTCAAGGAGCCGCACGAGATTGACTCAAGAGCCGCATCTGGCTCGCGAGCCTCGTTGTGGCGACCCCTGTTATATATCTTCATTTATTGGACAAATAATTAGACTCCATAAAATATTCTAGGCTTGTATAGGGTGTACCAAAAGCCCTGCTGATGAGGCCAAGTGGATACCCCCAGGCGACATGCAGCAGAAACGGAGGTGTATACTTGGCCGTGAAGCCAGTATACAGGGTGTCGCAAAATTACGTCGCCCAACTGAAACCAGAGGTTCCGGCCCTTATCTGAAGCAACTTGAGATAGGACACTTATGGCCGGAAACGAATCGTTAAAAATCTGTGTGACGTTAAACATTTAACGAGGCAAATCGGCAACACTGTTTCTAATGTTTCCGTTCCGTACCAGCCGCGGAAGAATACCGCCACTTCCTTTCTGGTGAACTACCTCAGTGGTACCGTGCACGGCACGGCGTGTTCCTTGAAACGAGTCATTTGGTAGCGGTTCGAACCAGAGCCAGCGCAAGTTTTTCTGATCATTCTTTTCCATTTTTTGCCATGCACGGTACCACTGAGGTAGTTCGCCAGACGGGAAGTGGCAGCATTCTTCCGCGGCTGGTACGGAACTGAAACATTAGAAACAGTGTTGCCGACTCGCCTCGTTAAATGTTTAACGTTGCACAGATTTTTAACGGTTCCTTTCCGGACATAAGTGTCCTATCTCAAGTTACTTCAGATAAGGGCCGGAACCTATGGTTTCACCTTGTTGACGTAATTTTGTGACACCCTGTATATGATTACTATTATATTTATTCGTTACGGCCAACTATGGCCCACGTTCGAGAGTTTTTACATTATTTGTTGTCTTCACTCTCTTCATTTTCTCTCCCACTTCCTTCTTCTGTTCCTCCGTGTGAGATCTCCCTTTCCTCACTGACAACTCCCCTGTCTCCTGGAAACCTGCAAACTCCTTAACTAGGCGTCTAAATTACTCTCTTTCCATTCTGTCTTCTTCTTTCACCCTCATCCGATCCAAGTCCAATCTCACTTCGCGAAACCATTTCGGCTCCGTCTTCCTCTTCCTGAAGAATTCAAAAATCCTCTTCGTCAATCTGCCACTGTTCATCCTCACCAAGTGTCCATAAAACTGTATTCTCCTTTTTCTCATTAGGGCTACGACTCCTTCTGTCTTCAGGTATAGTTCTTTATTAGGTTTGAGTATGGTTATTATTACTATTATTATTATTATTATTATTATTCCTTCGTTACGGCCAACTAAGGACTACGTCATGTCAACTGTTTTTTCTGCATTTTAATGTTAGCCCAGTACTCCTTCATTCGCAATCGATGTTGCACCTTTCTCTCTGTCTTCCACACCTTCCCGGTTTTTAGCTTCGGCTTAAGTTGAAAACTCCGATGTTTCTGAAGTTTATCCCTAAGTGGGCCACGCTCCTGGATATCTTCACGTGTAATCCCAGTCTCCAACAGATCTTTCTCTACTTCAATGAACCAGGTCCCCTTTGTCTTTTTCTCACGGAAAAAAGCAAAAATTCTGTTGGATAGCCCTGTTGATTTCATTCGGGTTATATGTCCATAAAAAGAAATCCTCCGTTTCCTCATCACGTCCGTTATTTTCTCTACGTGAGTGTACAACTCGTGGTTGTGGCGTCTTCGGAACTCGCCGTGTTCTTCGACTGGACCCAGGATTTTCCTCAATATCTTCCTTTCCTTGGTCTCCAGTTTTTCCATTATGCCTTTTCTATTCATGGAGAGACATTCCGCTGCATACAAAGCTTCTGGCCGGATCACTGTGCAGTAGTGCTTCAGTTTTGCATTCAGGGATATAGATCTTTTGTTGTACACATTCTTAGTTAGATGGTAAGCCATTTCAATTTTATTCAAGCGTGACGCAAAAGCCTCGTTTTCGGACATTGTAGGGTCTATCCATTCTCCAAGATACTTAAATTTCACAACCCGCTTGATTTTTCCATGATTCACTTCAATATGTTTTGGAGCAGTTTTGATGTTAGTAATAAATTCTGTTTTCTCGAAAGAGATCAGGAGGCCCGCCTTTGCAGCTTGTGTTTGAAGCTGGTTGATCTGTTTCCTGGCCGTATCCAACGAATCTGCAAAAACCGCAAGGTCATCTGCATAGGCTAGACAGTCAATTGATAGGTTCTTATTCTTGTGACCAAGTCTGATTCCATTTTGGACTCCTTCATCACTCATTGTTTTGCGCCACTCACGGATAACTTTCTCTATTATTATTATTATTATTATTATTATTATTATTATTATTATTATATTGTAAGCCTAACGTCCTTGGTGGCTTTATAGACACCATGATGACATGAGGGGTTCTATTTCCACGCATCGTTCAGTACAATCAAATAGTTGTGTTCTCCAGGTTTCTTACACCAGTATTTAAATCCTCCTTGAGAATCGAACCCGAGCCTTGGCGGTGATGTGGAAAGTAGGTCAGGGAAGTAATGTACTTTCTCAGAAGCACAGTGGCATGACGTATCGTATTGTTGACAAGGGTCGCGGGGGGGTCAAGTCCAGCGCTTTATTACTACTTTATTTCATGGTCGATTTTATCGCTAGGATAAGCGATTTATTACCATCGTCTTCAATGGCTTGACAAGTGCAAGGTCGTACTCAGCGAGACACTGAGTTTCTTTCCCCCTCGGCCATCCTGGAAGTGGTTTACCAGGCAAATGCCGTGATTGTTCCTAAGGCCACGGGCGCCTCCATCCCAACCCTCACCTCAATTACACACTGTTCACAGTAACACAGGTTATCAGACAAAACACCACATACAAGTACACGGACTGAATGACCATGATGTCCAAGCTCCTCAAATGAATACTGCCCGCCATTTGTCTTTCATGTGCGAAAGGCGGTTGTGCGCACGCGCGAGAGCCAGAAATACTACATTTTTGTTTAATAATTTAACAATTAGTTCCGTGATGAACTATAGCCTATTTTCATATATCCTACTTATGTTAATTGCCTTTTACAATATACAAAATTTCAGATTGATTGCTGTAATAGATTCGTAGATATTGAGAACCATCTACAGTAATTATTTCGGATGGTCGCCATGTTGGATTTTTATATATAGGCTTTTGAGTTATGTACTATTACATGAGGATTATTGTGTACATGTTTTATTCAAACTTCAATCATATGATTAGGACACAAGAAATAAAAACGAGATTTTAACATTTCGCTCAGCCACCATCTTGTGGTTATGAAAATAATTTAAATGAATTAGATGCCAGTCGATTAAAATGTATGTAAGCATTTACCGCACCAAGTTTCACTGCGCTCGGATGTTGAAATCGCGAGAAAAGTCTATTTAAATGTTTCAACTTCGCTTGGCCGCCATCGTTTTGTAGTTAACAAGTTTTTGAAAATCTCATAGGTGAACTTCTAGTAGTGCCCTTTATCACCGTACAAAATTTCAGGGTGATATGAGTAATAGTTTCGGAGATATAGAATGCCGATGAAATATTTCACACAGCCGCCATGTTGGATTGGTGAGACGTAATAAAATTTGAAGGGCACAGTTGGGGTTGACCAAAATAGTAACATAACCTTACCTAGTGTCATTGAAATCGCTGCAGCCGTTTAGAAGTTATTAGGGGGTCACACACACGGACGCACACACATACACACATTTTCATAAATGGAAAGAAGCTAAAAATATACAGCTACATATTTGTTTTCTTCTAGCTTTCACCAGAGTCAATCTCGTAGTAACAAATGACACACCCCTTTAAGTACAGAGTGCCTTACGAAGTCAATCTCGTAGTAACAAATGACACCCCCCTTTAAGTACAGAGTGCCTTACGAAGTCAATCTCGTAGTAACAAATGGCACACCCCTTTAAGTACAGAGTGCCTTACGAAGTCAATCTCGTAGTAACAAATGACACACCCCTTTAAGTACAGAGTGCCTTACGAAGTCAATCTCGTAGTAACAAATGACACACCCCTTTAAGTACAGAGTGCCTTACGAAGTCAATCTCGTAGTAACAAATGACACACCCCTTTAAGTACAGAGTGCCTTACGAAGTCAATCTCGTAGTAACAAATGGCACACCCCTTTAAGTACAGAGTGCCTTACGAAGTCAATCTCGTAGTAACAAATGACACACCCCTTTAAGTACAGAGTGCCTTACGAAGTCAATCTCGTAGTAACAAATGACACACACCTTTAAGTACAGAGTGCCTTACGAAGTCAATCTCGTAGTAACAAATGACACATCCCTTTAAGTAAGTGGTTTGAGTGGAAGGACCGAACCCATTTGCGACATAACCCAGATGTATGTTTAGAGATTACAGTATCAAATGTAGGCCTAGAAATGACACACTTTATCACTTTTAAGTAACAACTTCTATTCATAAACATTTAAGTTACACTTTCACATAAAACAAATAACAACACAAATTTAAAAACAAGATATGGAAATAACATAAGCCCCAAAGGTAATTGCCTTATTGTTAACAGTCCGTCATATTCATAGTAATCCAGCCACAACCCAGGTGACAATAACATACACTCATCAATATAATTTCTTCTCTCTGCGTCGACTCGTATTTACTCCGCTTCTTAAATAATACCAGTAAAGTTCTATACGATGCTCAAACATGTCTTACTACATGTCCAGAAGTCAGGATACATCCTCTCCACAAATAATCCAAGACCTTTTCAAAGCAACTTTTTCAAATCCATCAACCGTCTTCATAGATCTATGAAGTCTGCAACATTACTAATATTACCGCTCGATACATATCATCTCTTAGTACACGTCCAGATGTCAGAATTCGTTTCTTCATTAAACAACTCATGACTATTCCCACAGTAAACATTATAAGACATGCGCTCTCTATCAAGGCGACTCGTATACTCTTCCTAATGTACCAATCGTTACTGCTTTAATACACATACATGTCTTAGTACATGTCAAGGTGCCAGAAATCCTTTTGTCCCTTACAATCATTCATGACTATCCGCGCAGTAAAATATCAGACGACTTCTTCCTGTCATGGCTCCCAGAGCTCTCATCTTTTTTACAATCAGCTGACGCACGACCAATGTTATAGCCCGCCAACAGAAGATTCAATAAAACAAAACACCAACTAACATATACCCAATACGACTTACGATACAAATTCTCTACTCTTGGGCCTGTCCATGTCATTCACGGCCACCACAATTCTTACGAGACCAATAAATAGAACATCTAAATGATAATGCTCCTTCCCAGGCCACTTGGATTCCCAAACGGGACCCGCAGCCAACTTTTCCACGGAATCTTCCCACGGAGATCCAATTCAAACCTCTATAATATTGGCAACTCCAACTATCTGATATGACATCTAGCGGTAAAAATGAGAAACTTACCAAGTAGGGTACATTTGTCACGTGGTGACTGTTTGTATATGGTTTCTTGTATTGGTAAACAGATCGTGGTAAATTGTTCGTGTCTTTATACATAAGTAATAAGTTTTACTCGTTGATAGAGTGAAAAATGAGTAAAAGCAAAGTGTATTGCTCAGTTTACGGCTGTAAGTCGATGTAAAAGAGGGCTGCGGATATACCTTTTCATCACTTTCCAAAAGATGCAAATAGCAATAGCCGAAATGTGATGATACCTAATAATAATATCTTTCCACCCTGGGAAGGATCTAACACTTGTCGAGGTAGACAGACAGAAGACCTGCGACGTAAAGCCAGCGAAGGTTATTCAGTTTAAAAACAGCTGTTACGATGGGCGCGCTGGTAAGATTGAAGTTACTTGAATAATTAATTAAATAATTAATTATTGGCTGCTTGGTAGGGAAAAGGGATGAGTTTAACTTGTATTAAAACTCGTGGGGCGACAGGAATTGCTTGATTTGGATGGTTAAAAGGTGGGTTTGGTGTTGAATATTTGAATGGTAGCGGAATCACTCATTCTACAGTGCCCACGGGGAGGCAAATTAGGTCTATATGACTGATAGTGGAATAGCTCGAATATCGAAGAACTTAGCGATTACGAGGTGTAGGCTTGGCGGAAAGGCTGGCGGATCATCAGTTTGACATCAATTCACGTTATAAGTCGGAGCTTGGAACAGTGGAATCTGGTTTGCGTGGATGCTAGTCTCGGAATGATAAAAGTAGCACAGCTTCGGTGTGTTATTTATTTGTTTATGTACCGTATTTCTCTATTTGAATGTCCTCGGCGTTAACTCAGGATCGACATTTACATTATATTGCGCATAATAGTACCGAAATAATGTCCGAAGTGTAGCCCTGTGTAAATTTGAATCAGCTGATCTACATCAACCATAAAAACTGATGCTTGATAATATGCAAATGACACCAAAAAATCCAGTGGAACACACAAATTAGATCACGTGTATCGCACAGTTATACATATATACAATTAAAAATAACACTGTCATTACTTTAGAGACCACATTTACTGATTATAACCGAAAAATAAAAAGTGTTCCATATCAAACGCGTGTAATTGAGTATTTTAAACCCTACTTATCCAGACCGACAGCAGCGCCCCAAGTGTTAGTTTGAGTTGCCAATAAGATCCAAGCATCCCTCATACTTAACTGTAAAATAACAACTAAATAAACGAAGATCATCTCGGCGTTCGCTCTCTGGACCAGGGCACCAACTACATTCTGTAGAATAAGACATATACAAGATCTTACCTTGCGGTGCAGCTCTCTAGCGGGAAACAGAGAACTGAATGTGACAAACCACGGCCGACTGAATACGAGCTGCGCTCTATACCGGCCTTGACATTCCCAGTCAGAACCCATGTATAACATGTAATTGGAAAGTTTCTACTCGTTGCCGGTAGAGCGCACTCCCCTCCCATTATAGGCGCGATAAGGTATCAGCTGTACAGTACGTATATTAAATGTGTAATCTCAAGAACCACTGGATGGATTTTGATGCTGCTTTCACCATTCTGTAAAGGTGATCTCGAGGAAGATTTGTGTAGAAAATAATTTATTTATGACCAAAGGGAGCCAAGCAGTAACGATTTCAGTGAAAAGGTCGAAAAAATAGCCTGGCGTCCGTGCGCTTTTTAAGCTTACGCTGGACAAACCGTTAAAAATATCATTATATTATGAGTGTAAGAATTGTTCAGCGTGAGAAATTCTACAAAAAAGTCCGTGAGAGCATATCTCTATCTTCGATACATCGCCCACTATAAGTGTTTTTAGTTTGGACGGGAGGGGCATTTGGCTTGCACCTCGCCATTCTTAAATTACGTCTGACAGGAATTCCTTGCACATTCATAACTGTTCCCGGGCGAAGCCGGGGCGGGTTGCTAGTGACACTATATAATTATTATCATTATAATTTCCGCATTATCAAAATTAAAATTATATCACAAAATAAAATAACGTGCTAATAAATCTAAGAGAAATTAGACATACCTTGCACCTTCTTCGGGTACAAGGACACTACTCCAGCACCGTCTCATTAAAAGGAAAGAGAGGATCAAAATTACAGCCGGGAACAAGTAGCAGCTAATCGTGTGTTGTGTTTTGTGCTAAGAGATCTTTCGACAAATTATCAGACACCGTGTGCCTTCTTTTTCACGAAGCAGCTGTCAGGACGGGACTTACATAAACTCCTGCTGGACGTTATTCTCGAGGTTGAACAATGCGGTTTCATAATTATAATAACTGTCTCTGATAATCACAAAACTAACACTACAATGATGAGGCATTTAGGGGGAGGGAATTTGCAACCAATGGTCAATCACCCATACGACGTGTCTAGGAATGTATTCCCTAGTTTTGATCATTGTCACATTCTAAAAAAAAACATTAGAACGCAGTTTCTGTAACGAGAGATGACTGATGGTACTGAAATAATTTCAGGGAAATACTTGTCATTACTATACACAATGCAAAAGGGTGAGATCGTCAAACCGGTCAGACACCTCACTAACAAACACATCGAACCCACTAAATTTGAAAAAATGAATGTTCGGCGTGCCAAGGAAGTGTTCTCGTCAGAAGTTATTGGTGCCATTAGTACACTGAAAGAAAATATAGGCATGCACCCGGAAGCGTACACATTCATGGACGCAGAAGCAACCATTTTTTTAAACGTTAATAAATGGTTCGCTATGCATGACGTAAGCATCACATATCATCATATTCAGTCTAGAAATGCAGATAAAGGGCATTTTTTCTCATTAAATGTCAGTCGCCTAAACTGGCTAGAGGAATATTTTCTTTCTCACCTTGAAACTTTGAAAGCTGCTAGTAACGCTGCTAGAAAGAACTTCCTGAGTTCTGAGACTTACGAAGCTACCTATACAATTAATCACGGATTCAGCTGTCCAGTGCATAAGGTATCTTCTAAAAATGGGTAGAAGAAAGTCGCCAAATATGGGGAGTTTTTTTTATAGGGCTCACATTAGACATAAGAAGGAACGGAATAATTTTGGTTCTCACCAATGTAAACCTCAGGCGATATACTATGTATATAATAATATGGGCACGTTTGATGTTGTAATACCCTCTGATATTATTGTTAACTTTAAAAGTGCACTTTCCCCGTATTAGGCAACCGGGTTACGTAATATGGGGAGGTGAGAAACCTCACAGTTTTTATTTATAATAGGTACACTGAATAGTATACCCTACTAATTAAAGCATTAATTCTGACATTTTTTTTCGTGTGGCCTCCTGAGAGGCCAAGTGCAGGTCTTTCTAGTCGACGCCCGTGGGCGACCTGCGCGTCAGGATGAGAGATGGAATGGATGAAGACGAATGAAACTGGACAAGGATGTGGAAGGAAGCGGCCGTGGCCTGTTAGAAGGTACCGTTAACCGTCCCAGCATTTGCCTGGTGTTGAAAAATGGGAAACCACGGAAAAACATTTCAAGGACGGCCGACGGTGGGGCTCGAACACACGCGTCTACCGAGTCAGCAGAGAGCTTGGCCCCATGGCCTAACGCTGCGCTTTAGCCAGCGTAGCCCCTACTGTCGGTAATTCTGACAATGTAATGAAATCATGAACACAAATAGTACAAAAATACAAAAATGAATATTTTAAGTAAATAACAGTCCTAGTTTCCTGTTGCCGAACTTCCAAACCGTTCAGCAGAAAAATGCATAAACTTTAATGAAAACCGAGTGATTCTGATAGAATTCAACTGTAACGAGGTGCAAGGTATGTCTAATTTCTCTTAGATTTATTAGCACGCTATTTTATTTTGTGATATAATTTGCATTTTGATATTGTGGGAATTATAATGATAATATATTAGTGTCACTAACAACCCGCCCCGGCTTCGCCCGGGAACAGTTATGAATGTGCAAGGAATTCCTGTCTGACGTAATTTAAGAATGGCGAGGTGCAAGCCAAATCCCCCTCCCGTCCAAACTAAAAACACTTATAGTGGGCGATGTATCGAAGATAGAGATATGCTCACGCGGACTTTTTTGTACAATTTTTCCTGCTGAACAATTCTTACACTCATAGTATATTGATATTTTTAACGGTTTGTCCAGCGTAAGCTTAAAAAGCGCACGGACGTCAAGTTCTTTCTTCGACCTATTCACTGAAATCTAAAATCGTTACTGCTTGGCTCCCTTTGATCATAAATAAATTATTTCCTACAGAAATCTTCCTCGATATTACCTGTACAGAATGGTGAAAGCCGCATCAAAATCCATCCAGTGGTTCTCGAGATTACCCGTGATATCCAAGAATCGGAGACTTTGTTTTACACTAAGTACAGATAAGTCTTAGTCGTGCAATGCTTGGTGAACAGCGCTGTGTGAGCAGTTGAGTAACTAACAAGATTTCATGAAAAAGGTCTCATTGTCTAGGCCGGTATGAGCGCATTCAGTCGGCCGTGGACAAACCAGGCAGCAATACTTACGCCAAGGCGAAGAAGCTGATAGGGTAAAATGAGACGAGATATTGGCTCAACAAAAATCGCCTTAGTGTTTTGAATATACGGTATAGATAATAATAATACTGTTACGTAAACTTTCTCTAACTTTGGAGCTCTTAAGTCGAGTGGAGACAACTGCTTCTCCCTTTATCAAGTTCACAGACGGAATGAGTAATGTAGCATCCATAGATAAAAGGTATAAGAGAGGAAGCCAGTTACTCCATGAGTTCCTGAGACTAAGAGGAAGTTGGTAATGAAACTATAGAGGGCAGCCATGATCTACTTAAGGGGTAACCATCATCTCTATTAAAGTTCTTTGGTGGTTTACTAATTACTGTCGCCTCCCGAATGATACGAGTTGTGAAACGTTTCTCCATACTTATGACAAAAGTTTCATAAAAGAAAATCTTTGGTCATTCTGTATTGTGACCGAAATCCACCATGTTGGTGATCTTTTATTGCCGAGATTCGTAAAGCAACCTTGGAAGTGGTTGATGAATGTAACATATTGCAATGTATTCCAGCATGTGTTTGTAGCAGACCCAGAGCTAAAGAAACATTCTTCATAATTATTCTAGCTGCTAAATGGACCCATCCTTATGGCATTGAGCTAAAATTTAGCACAAGCGAGTGTGGAACATCTTCAACTCCTATCGGCTTTGACAAGTCATGAAGCAATAGAAGAGGGGTGGAAACTCCCCACACTCCTACGGATCAGGTGACCAGGGCAACCGGTGTGCTATGTGTAACACGTGCGGAGAGATCATTCCATTCTAGTATGTTCTTTTGCTGATTTAAAACACATGTGCGCGGAGACGATCATTCTACCTTCGGGAAGCGTGTGTCCACACTATGATATTAGCATTACAATTTGCTTGTGAAATACAGGTACTTGATATAACTTATTTACGAGTGACAGGTAAAATTAAAATTAGTGATTTCTCCAAGAGGCTGATGTAAGTAGAAACTGTATTTTTATCAAGTGAACACATTAACACAGCTACAAATCGGACTTGACAAATTCACCGTGGAACGCCAGAATACGGAGACATTAATATGCAGCATGTTAAAGCACACGATATAATAGCAGACCTTGTCGTGCTACGAAACCCGGCATATAGTCAGTCAATGTTGAACATTTCTACAATAGTAATTGCATCTTATTCAACATAATACATTCAACATAATAACCGGATTGCCAGCAAGAGCATTAATAGATTATTAACAGTATCGAAACAACACCGTCCATTCCATATCAGTGAAATACATGGAACATTTCTTCAGCAGTGGCGTACACCTAATTCTTTTTAGGGGGTGTCTGATGTCATCCACTATGATACTTTCACTCAAGAATAAGAATATGGGAACATTTATGGAACTTTTCATATACTTCAAGATAATGGCTTAAGCATTTAATAGGGAAACTTGATGGTGAGGACGAATCCGGGATTCGGAGAGGCTGAATACACTGTAGACCAGGCATCACGATGATGTTGGCGTTAAACGAGTTTCTTAAACGCCGATTTTGCAAATTAAAGAACAGAATCAAGATTAATTCGTCGTGGGAAAATATGGGAAACACATTCATCGTCAACTTGGACATATATTCACACCACACCCTTCTGAACATTTAGGGCAAACCAACACCATGATTTAATTATGTTCTTTCTTCCAGGAGGCTAAAATATATTTCGAATGAATTTCCAAACTTAGAGAGCAAATTGTTTTCAAGATATTGAGATCTTTCACACACATAAATTCCGATATTTAATAAATATTTTGTTTTATAATATTTATAATTCTGAAGTTAGGATTTTTTTTTTCTCATGGCGATTTTTACCATGAAGGCGATTGCGAACGGAACGTTTGACTTTTTGCAGCGGTAATGATTGTAGCATATTCATTAATTTATGGCATTGAGATTATAAGTATGGTTCATGATCTATGATCCTAGACTTTACAGTAATTTAATTCAGATTGCACAAGAATACAAAGCCTATGATGCTCAGTCACATTAGGGAAATTTTGACCAGATTTAGGAATGCAGATTACGAGAGTTTATAATAATTTGAGGATTATTTGTCATTATGTCAAATGGATTTGGAACTGCACTTTGAGTATAAGCACAATGAATTATGAGTTGTAGACACTTTATAGTGGTCTTAGGATGGCAACTGTTGGACATGAGAAATACCTTTCCAACTTATTAATACGATTAATAAATCAATTAATAAATTTCTTCGATGATATAGTAAATGATTATGATTATGCCAGGATGTATAGGGGCTTATGCAGTCCTAGGTTCAATGGAATTAGAATGTGCTTTATATTTGTAATTATATTAAGTAGTTCCAACGGTGGAAAACAGTGCAATGGCAGTTACTGCATTACTGTTCAATTAATCGTCATAATAAATGCAATGTTATCAGAGTTACTAGTGCTGGTCAATTTAAAATTAATAATTCCTGCAGATCACAGGTGAATCATTTGTATCTTAATTTAATATGTGCTAAAGGTTATAATATCGCAATCTGAATAATTAAATTGATCCCATAAGGATATGATAAACTCAGCTAATGATTTGAAAATGATATGAGGGATTAGGATGTTATTTGAAGCCAGTTATTGTGCGGCTATAACAAGTTATTGTTATTTATAGCTGATGTAATTTCCATAAGGAAACTTTAAATTATGTTGATAGAAATTAATAATAATAATTTCATTCCACAAGTTCATTTAGTCAAATTAAATGATTGACAGTCATCATTGACAATCGTAAGTCTGTAAATATTAGAAATGTGTGAATAATTTATGTGTAAATTATTAATTCAGTTAACATTCATGGGAAGGAAAAATGTATAGTGAATTTTTTTCTAATTTTTCTTCTTTTAGAAGCTGAAGGAGAAAGTGAAGTGTTTTTTTTTATCATTATTATTCAGCTAATCATTGAACACTTGAACTCTAATCATTTCTTTTGCGAGTACTTCCCTAATTAAGTCAAACAGGGTAGTTCAATGACATTGATGGACATTATGGATTTTTATGATCCCAAACTAATAATATTCATTGAGTAATAGGAGTGTTATTTTTTTTTTTTTTTTTTTTGTCCGTCTGCTCAAAAATAAATTTAGGATCTCGATTTTTCAAGTTCTGGTTATTCTTGTAGTTTGGAACTTCTCCCGAGTCAGTGATACCTTTTTTTTCTTTTTTTCTTGTTTGTGAAGTATTTGTCCTGTTGAACCTTGCATGCCTCTCCCTTTAATCGACCCGAGATATTCGATCTCTTGCCTTCCCGAGCTAGTTGCTTGATTTTTTTTTATTGGACAAATATTTCCTGGACTTAATTTTTTTTTTGTATCGCCTGTGTCCCTTCTTCGGTTTCTCGTTGATATCGCCGGGCCAACGTGACGTCGGGGAAACGGGCACAGCGAGGCATGTTCGGCCACATCAGACTTCTCTGGTTGGCAAAGACGTAAATGCTTACGATGTTCCTTGAACCTTGTTGTGATTCTCCTACATGTCTGACCAATTTATACGTAACCACAGGAACATGGAATGTTATATAATCCAGCACAGTTAAGACCAACTGAATCCTTGAATGATCGCAAAGATTTGCCTTCGGTGACATTAAGCTTGAATATGGTTTTGATATTGTGTCTTCTTAGAATATTGCCAATCCTGCCCGTGACAGATTGCATGTATGGCAGATCGGCCAATTTCGCAGGAGGAGTATTCTGCGATAATCTGTTTTTCGGTTTAGGGTGTAACACTTCATTAATCTGTCTCATCGAGTGGCCATTCTTCTGGAAAGTATCGGCCAGGGATACAAGTTCATCGTCTAACTTATCCTTTTCACACACCACCTTGTTCTGTTAACAAGAGTGTTAAGAGTAGCCCGTTCCTAACAAGGATGGTGGTGAGAGGACCCATGAAGATAACGATTTGTATGGGTGGGTTCACGGTAGACAGTGTGTCCCAGTCTGCCGTCTGCATTCTTGGAAACTAAGACATCCAGAAAAGGCAGGCAACCTTCACGGATGCTGGTTGTTGAAATGATCCAGAAACATGGATAACGTGTGATCACCATAGGGCCATACAACAAACGTGTCATCGACATACCTCAGCCAGATGTAAGGCTTGAGGTGGCAAGATTGAAGGCAACGTTCCTCAAAGTCTTGCATATAAAAATTAGCGATGACAGGAGATGATGGTGATGGCATGGCAACACCATCCAATTGTTCAATGATCTTACTATGAAACCTGAAAGACGTGCTGGTGAGGACATGATAAAACAGATTAAATATATCACTAAAATCTAACAAGTTTATGGTATCCTTGATGGAAACCTTAGTGAATAGAGGCACAATGACCAGAATATCATCAGGTGATACATGCAGACTGGACAGAATCCCAATAAAATGCGATGAATTCCTGATGGTGGCCATGTTACCTATGGTAAATAAAGGACAGGAAGAAAAGAAATGCCCTCAACCCTCGAAGAATGAGGATTGAGTGACTTGGAAGGAAGGAGAGCCATGAAAGGCAGATAGGGGAGTGCCCGCCCCATGGTCAGAGGAAAAAGGGGACAAGACGGACCCAGCTCAGAAATCTCTCGGGGACGCCAACTACCGAACTCACCAGCCATGAGCCCTTGAGGGTGTAGCATTATCCAGGGTGCACCAGAAGTGGTGGGGCTACATACACCCTGCCTCCTTGAGGGCCTTGAGCAGAAGGCAGGAGATAACATGAAAAGAAAAAGAAGGCTGACCCCTCGAAGAATGAGGGTATTAGTAAAGATGAGACAAGGGCCAATTAAGGCGGGAAAGTGAAAGACGCCCTAGGCCTCGGACACCCCAATACCATCGGTGTTCGGAAGAGAACAAGAGTTGACCAAGATAGATCGACAGGATAGAAGACGGAGAGGAGCCCAGCACAAGTAAGTGGAAGCAATGCCGGCCTCAACTGGGGTCCCGTGGTCGCCAACCCACGTCCCACTAGACGTGAGCCCCTGGGAAGGGGGGGGGGAAGAGGCCGAAGAGGAATCCCATTTTTGTGGATCTTAGGAAGTCCATACAAACAGGGTACTGTAGAAGCCTGATTTTTGAGACCATGAGAAACATTACTCGAGATAGAGCTAGCTTTAAGAAGAGAGGCTGTTTTTCTATCAATGGCGTCTAGGATCACTGAGTAGGTCCTCCATTTTGTTCTTATAATCAATAGTATTCATATCCGCGTCATCATTACCTTTCAGCTCTTTTAGAGCATATCGTTCTTGTATTGCGACGAGGAGACTTGAAGTGTTTGATAATGGTAGTGGTTTCCAGACGAACCTCCTCAGCGACGTGATCCGCTAGGTGTTTAATTGAAGCTTCAACCCCACAGATAATTCCCTCAGTCGGAAGCGAAAGAGGTGTTAATCCCTTTTGAAGCACAGACATTGAAGATAGATAGACTGCAGCCTTGTACAGTATATCTCTGATTATTGTCGCAATGAATGTTTACTGATGGCTATAAGCAGGCTGCCAAGTGGACAGCAAGTGTCAACATTTGATCAACATTGACAGCATGTGTCAACTGGTCAGTGTCCCCAATTGTGTCTGCGGCTGACCTCGCTCAATTGTTTCTTGTTGCAGCCACCGCCCTGCTGGAGGAGAGTAGCAGCCCTTCGTCCGGTACTGAGGACCAGGACGTGGTAAGTACACAGTGACACAGGTTGTCGGACAAGTGAACTACTCTCAAGGTACATTTGGTTATTTGTTTCTCTCTTTATCGTCTCCCCTCCAGGGTTGGCTTTTCCCACGGACTAAGCGAGTGATCCCACCTCTACCGCCACTGGCAGTGTGCTGGAGCTTGAGACTCTGAGTCCGAGATACAACTGGGGAGTGTGATTGCACTAAGCCCAGGCGGCCTCACCTGCAAAGCGAACAGGGGGCCTGATGATGGGATATGAAAAGTGGGAGGGATAGACAAGGAAGAGGGAAGGAGGCGGCCGTGGCCTTACGTTATGTAATTTGCCCGAAGACGAAGTGGGAAACCACGGAAAACCACTTCGAGAATGGCTAGGGTGGGAATCGAATCGAACCCCCTCTACTCATTTGGACCACCCGAGGCTGAGTAGACCACGTTCCAGTGTTCACACCACTTTTCAAATTTCGTGGCAGAGCCGGGAATCGAACCATGGGCCTCCTGGGTGGCAGCTAATCATGCTGACCACTACACCACGGAGGCGACTTATTTTTATTTAAACGTCAAAATATTTTGCTAAAACAGACATCTTTCAATTTCACAAATAAAGAAAAGCTAACTCTCTGCAGGCCATAGACTGTCTAGAAGTGTACTCCCACTACCTAAGTGGGGATCAAACCCACTCCCTTCCAGTTAGAAGTACAGCCTCCCCATGACCGGTACGAGCTCTCTCCTCATGTGTGATTCACTTAGGCAAATGTCGTGATGCTACCACGACTGCCTCCAACCTAAATCCCAGCCTTCAATTACAAATACACACTCAATTATAGCCACCACAAAAACACAAGTTATCAGGAGGGACCGGACATTCATGCGCTATAAACAATTAAAATATGCCCTTAACAATAAGCATATCTTATTCACTCCTTTGCCGTAATTTGTGCAGTCTTTTGCATGTTGTTCAAATTGAAATTGCTCTTCACATTTCACTTGCTTCGAGCATATTTGACAATAGACGACAACGCCGATTGGTTGGTTGGTTGGTTCCTCAGTTTAGGGGCTGCGACAACGCGGTCATGTAGCCCCGTGTACTTTGGGTGTGTGTAGAATCTGTCTGATAACCGGTGTTAATTTTGATGGCTGTATTAGTGTGTGTTATCTGTTTTTAAATTCAAGTAAGGACTGCAGACATTCAATTTCCAACGACAACTAGTTTAACTTGGTTACTAGATGCCACCACAGTCGGCTCCTGGCAACGAACCTTGCAACCTAAGAGCGTTAGACAAATCTAACCTATAATCTATCACATGAGACCGCCAGCCGGATTTACTTCCCCTCCGAAGGAAGGCATACTGAGGGATTTTTAACGCTCTTAAGAAATCCGACGACTTCGGCCGGCTTTGAGCCCGCGGCTTTGGCATAGAAGCTCAGCATGCTACCGACTACGCCACCTAAGCCACTTTGCCACCAGTTGAATAATCACTATTACCTGACACCCACACATTTAATAAATACTTTCTGCTGCTCTTCTGTTTAGGCATTTTGAGTATAGGATATGCAGACTAAGAATAAAGTAACAACTCCTTACATAACTAACCCCGGGCTACTGGCTGTCGAGATGGTGAAAAGAAGTATTCCATTCTTAAAATAGCCAGGCAGCCTGTTTGCGTTATCTCGTTATCTGTTACTCATAAAGTTGCTTACAAGGGATGTCCAACACACAGGCGTAACCAATTTTATGTTCGACCCTGACTATTATATGTCAAAAAACTGTATCATAATGATGGTTATTATAACACTATTTTCATTATGAAACAGTTTCTCCCACCAATCACAGCTCAAGAAACAGTTGTTTGACCGATTAGCTGAGGATAGCAACGCATCTGCGCTAAGTTCCAAGGCCTTCTAATTTAAATTTCACTGCCTGGTTTAGTATCATAGTGGGGTAATCGAAGAGGCCATGGTCAAATACAAGGTATTCTGTGCGTCCCATGCGCTCTGTTCAGTACATAAAACTGGCGAAATCTCGACAGATATTTATGAATATTTATGTTCGAACATAAAGTAGTTAAAATAATTATCGTCGAACATAAACAGTCGTATGCAACTCGCCTATAATGGTAATTAAGACATTCATATGGAAATTATAAAACTCGCATACGCTCGTTTTATAAACATACTCGTGTCTTAATTATTGCCATTGTAGGCTCGTTGCATAATGTACTATTGTGCACGATGTTTTAAATTATACTTAATATGCTAAAAAACACTGGTAGTCAGTCTGAAAGACTAGACTTTATATAATTTTAAACGCTACAAATGCTGCGTGAACTCAAAGTCCGTTAGCAAAAAAAAAAAAAAAAGATAGAAAAAAAAGCAAGTGCAAACCAAGGTCAAAAAAGGTAGCTGGCTCGATGACGTCACGCTCACTGGAGCGCCCGGGGAAAGGAAGAAGCTCAAGCAGTACTATGACGTCACACACCTCAGTGCATTCTCGGTACATTTTGTCCCGTCACCGTAACGTAACGCCAGACCCCAGCGAAGTCGACATAATCATTTAAAATGATAATATGTGATTTTGTAGTGTCTGTGGAGGTATCTTTACCATGACTGTGTAAATGTCATTTCGAAGTGTTTGTTTATATTCATGCCATGGTTGCCAGATTCTTAGTTACAGCAACGTATAACACCAATATTCGTTCTTGAATGTGACTTTGTGTGTTGTGTCTTCTGCCATAATTGATGACCATTCAACATAAATGCATTCGTTTGCATGTAATAGGACGTGCGTCAGTTTAGAAACCGAGTACGGTTAATTGTTCTTCCATTTAACCTAGAAAATTACAAGGCTACAGGTTGTCAACATATTCCGATAGCCTACTATATCCCTGGTTTACACTGTCGCATTAATGTTTACAATTATACTAATACCTATACAGGACACACAGATCATACTTAATTAACGGAAGAGGCAAAATGGTACCGGGCAGCTGCGGGCACCAGTATCAACTTGATGCACGGAGCAAATGATGCTTTAGATGGATCAAGATCGAAGACTCATGGGCGAAATCAATCATAGTCTGGTTCTTCAGTCATGATACTGCGGTGTGGAAAGGAAATGGAAAGACTACCACATTATTATGTGTCCTGAACGTCGGAGGACGGAGAATAAATTATGGCACTTCCTGGAGTAAAACGTTCCACAGGTAAACTAGTCCCCCGATCGGATCTCCGGGTGGGAAGTACATTAGGGGAGGCATCGAAAGAGTTGAACATTCTAATTTTAGGATTGGGGCATGGAATGTAAGAACACTTCGAAGAGCAGGAAAACTGGAAAATTCGAAGAGAGAAATGGACAAATGTGAAGTTAAGTTAACATAATGGGTTTAAGTGAAGTGAGATGGGCAGAGAGTGGTGAAATAGTGTCAGGTAATTACACAATGTTCCATTCAGGTGGACAAGGTTTTGAACGTGGTGTAGCAATAGTGATGGGAAATCAACTAGTGCACTGTGTGACTAAAGTAGTGTGCCATAGCGATCGTTTAATCTTTGTGAAATTACGTGCAGAACCAGTGGACATTCTGATAATTCAAGTGTACATGCCGACATCAGATCATGACGACGACGAAGTGGAGAAATTGTACGATGGAATAGAAGATATCATTCACTCTGAAGGCAGAGGAAGAGTAAACACCATAATTATGGGCGACTGGAGTAGAGTGGTTGGACAAGGTAGAGAAATAAATATTGTGGGATAATATGGATTAGGCAGAAGGAACGACAGAGGAGGGATGCTAGTGGAATTCTGTCAGAGAAACAATTAAGTGGTGATGAACACTTGGTTCAAGAAAAGAAAGAGCAAATTGTACACATGGAGGAGCCCAGGAGACATTGACAGATATATTGTGAAACAGAGGTTTAGGGGCATTGTGAAAGACGCTAGGACTATACCGGCTGCCGATATCGACTCGGATCACAACCTTTTGGTTGCAGACATCAGTACAAGGTTGAAGAGGATTCGACAGTGTGGGAGGAGAGGAGAAAGCAGAGATGAGACCTGGAAAAGTTAAGAGTGAACAATGAAACAGTAGGAGAATCATTGGAGCAACAATTTAGTGAAATGAGAGGTAAAAATGCAAGTACAAGTGCGGAAGTGTAATGGCGAAATGTTGAACTGGTTTTGTTGAATACTTTAAAGAGTGAAGTTGGGAGGGAAGCAAAGAGAGCGAGGAAGCCTTGGATCACCAATGAGATGATGGAGAAGATGGAGGAAAGGAGGGAGTGTAAAAATATAAATGAAGAAGAATGCACTCAGGAGAGAAACAGACAAAGCAAAGGAAAAGTACATGGAAGAAATGTGCGATGAAATAGAGGAACTACAAAGAAGAGGAAGGTACGACCTCATGTACCAGAAAACGAAGGAGCTGAGAGGAAGCGAGAACAAATGAGTAAGGATATTCGGAATAGAGGACTCTAGAGGACAAATGGTTTCTAAACAAGCGGGAGTGCTGAAAATATGGGAAGAAATATGTCCGCAAGACATCGGCATAGAGACAGAGGAGGCGATTGATGAAGACGAAAAAGAGCCCAGCATACTGACAACGGAAGTAGAGAAGACAATTAAGGACATGTTAAGGGAAAGCCACAGGAGAAGACGACATACCGGTGGATTTGCTGAAAGAAATCAAAGATATAGGTCTGAAAGTGTTGACACAACTTATCAACAAAATGTATGAAACTGGAGAATGGCCTGAGGACTTTTTGGACGTCACAGTGGTTCCTCTTGAGAAGAAAAAACAAGCTACGAAATGTAGTGATTACAGAACAATTAGTCTGATCTCACATGTGGCGAAGATCATTGCAAGAATACTCAACAGACGGTTGGAACACAAACTTGAAGAAGTAATGGGAGAGGATCAATTTGGATTTAGGAAAGGAAAGGGAACCAGAGATGCTATAGGTATAGTGAGGATATTGTTGGAGAGAGTTTTGACTGTTAACGAAGAAGTTTGCATTTGTTTTATAGACTGGCAGAAGGCCTTCGACAGAGTCAACTGGGCAAAATTGATGAACATCCTTAAGGGGATAGGAATCAAGTGGAGAGACCGGAGACTTATTTTAAATTTGTATCTGGGACAAAGAGTAAAGGTGCGACTGAAATACGGAGAAACGAACAGCGTGGAAATAGGAAGAGGAGTCAGACAAGGATGTTGTCTATCACCAAGTCTCTTCAACCTGTATGGTGAATGGCTGGTGAAAGAAGCTTTGAAAGTATGCGGAAATTTCAGGATATGAGGACGACTCATAAACACCATCAAGTATGCAGATGACCTAGTATTGCTCGCCAAAAATCAAAGACAACTGCAACACATGATGAACCGGTTGGTGGAAACTAGAAGGATATATGGCATGGAAAGCAACATGAGAAATCGAAAGTGATTCGGATATCAAAACGAGAGAAACCTTTGAGGATAACTATCGACAATCAAGAATTGGAGAATGTGAATCAGTTCAAGTACTTGGGAAGCTTGCTGACAAAAGATGCTCAATGCACAAATGAAATTCGCGCCAGAATCGCCATTGCCAAAGCCGCATTCAACAAGAAGAGGATTCTGCTCACCAGCAAGTTGAGTTTAGAACTAAGGAAGAAATTGGTGAAGTGTTACATCTGGATCATTGCACTGTGCGGGGCAGAGACGTGTACAATGAGAAAAAGGGATAGAATATTCTTGGAAAGTTTTGAAATGTGGTGCTGGAGGAGAATAGATAAGATCCAGTGGTCAGATCGGGTGACAAACGATGCTGTACTGAGAAGAGTAGGTGAGAATAAAACTTTTCTGAAGACAATTCTTAAGAGGAAGGCCAACTGGATCGGGCACATACTTAGACATGAGGGGCTCATGCATGACGTCATTGAAGGGAAGATCAAAGGAACGACAGGACGGGGAAGAAGAAGAAGAAGAAGAGTTCAACATCTGGATGACATGAAAGATGGAAGGAGTTACAGCAGACTGAAGGAAGAAGCTGTAGACCGGGAACATTGGCATCAGAAATTTTCTGTACGAAGACATGTACCTGCCACTAGGCAGAATACTGTATAATATAATAGATGCTCTAAATGCAATAAACCCACAAACAAGAAGTTCCGTGACGAACTTAAGAGCCTACTTTTCTTAAAATTTAAGATTCATGCCAATGATTAATCTATATGGATCTAACTAGAATAATGGCGAAATTGAGTTGGTAATATCGAAATTTCTAATTAGTTCGAAATACTGTATACCTGGCATAATGTAGCCTAATAGAGCACTACAGTTGGCAGCCCTGGTGACTGAATATATTCTTAGTTCCATCTCTTAAGGTACAGAATAAAAAAATTGGTTGAAGTCCAATGGATAGTATGGACGTTACATGCAGTTAAACATTGGATCATGTTGGCAACAATGTTATGCATGTATTGGTCAGAAATAATCTGAAATAATATGATGTATTGTTGTGCCAATTTTGAATGAAATCCATTAGTTAGTATAGAAATTCCCTGCATTTTAAAATTGAACCTAAGTAGTGGAAATGAATCGGTTCAAAAGCCACCGCTCCACCGCTGGAATACTAAAATGGCAATATCTCGCGAACCAATCAGGCTAGAGACTTGTACGAGGTGTCAAATTACTCGGGTGGACACCCCCTTTCCATTGGATAACATATTTCCACCCTAAAATAAAACCTACCCCTACTATGGGGTGAAATTGTAACTTTTTAGAGAATCTCTCTTTCCAAGCGCAACATGTGAGAGTTTGAATGCCAATATGTAATGAAACGTTGTTCCACACAAGAGACAAGTGTGCGGTGGATAGCCAATATGAATTAACATGCTTGTTTTTTTTGTTTTTTATGCATGCCCACTCATAGCTATTGTAAGCGGGCGGGCTTTTTAAATGATGGCGGCTGTAGTGTAACCTAACCTAACCCATTCCACTAGGGGTGATCATAAAGTATTTCAAGCGGTGCTTGTTTTAGGGGTGAAATGGCCTATCGTGGTATAAGCGTATGTCATGACCTATTTTTAAAGCTATCACACTTAATTTTAAGGTTCTTAGTTTCCAAAATAATGATTTTTAAATTTTGGGGGTAGTTTTAACCCTCCTACTGGTTTTTCATCAAAAACAAAAGATCTTAGATTCATTTATCATTTTTAAGTGTTTAACCCCTTTTTTCCCTGTAACACTACTATTTACTATTTTAGGGGTGAAATGACCTATCGTGGTTAAAGCGTATCTTATGACCTATTTTTAAAGCTATCACACATAATTTTAGGGTTCTTAGTTTCCAAGATACCGATTTTCCAATTTGGGAGTGGGGGGGGGGGATAGTTTCACCCCCAAAGGGGAACATCGCCCCAATTGCTAGGACCCCTCATACAAGTCACTAGCATGATTGGTTCGCGAGATATTAACAAAAGTGTGGTTAGGCCCTTTGTCAAAATTTCAAAAATACATTCTAAAAGAGGGCTTCATCCCAAGTCCTACAATACCTCATACAAGTTCCTAGCCTTATTAGTCCGTTAGTTAAGCCCTTTGGTACAATTTGGATAAATTCATGGGCCAGTCCAAAGGGACCGGTCTAAAGGGATTAGTCAAAAGGACCTGCCAACAGGGACCCATCAACAGGGACCCATCAACAAAGACCCGTCAACAAGGACCCGTCAAAAATGACCTGTCAACAGGGACCCGTCAACAAGGACCAGTCCACAGGGACCAGTCAACAGGGGCTCGTCAACAATAACAGGGGCTCTCGCCTCAAGGCCTGACAAGACCCTCTTTGTTTATCAGTTTGCCTATCGACAAGCACCGCTTGAAATACTTTATGATCACCCCTCGTGGAATGGGTTAGGTTAGGTTACACTACAGCCGCCATCATTTAAAAAGCCCGCCCTCTTACAATAGCTATGAGTGGGCATGCATAAAAACAAAAAACAAGCATGTTAATTCATATTGGCTATCCATCGCACACATGTCTCTTGTGTGGAACAACGTTTCATTACATATTGGCATTCAAACTCTCACATGTTGCGCTTGGAAAGAGAGATTCTCTAAAAAGTTGCAATTTCACCCCATAGTAGGGGAAGGTTTTATTTTGGGGTGGAAATATGTTATCCAATGGAAAGGGGGTGTCCACCCGAGTAATTTGACACCTCGTACAAGTCTCTAGCCTGATTGGTTCGCGAGATATTGCCATTTTAGTATTCCAGCGGTGGAGCGGTGGCGGTGGGTTTTGAACCGATTCATTTCCACTACTGACCTATCGTCAGGCTTAGAATCATGTTGGCAGCACTGACGTATATTAGATACTCCACATTAATCTAGAATGGCAGGTACTATACGTGTGCAAAGTTTAGAGCTATTTGCTTGCATACTTTCTGATATTGATCTTAGGGTAACAAAAATGGAGACAGCATTTATTAACAGTTGGCAGCCCTGGTTGCTCTTAAGAATACGCATAGACATTTCTGTATGGTACACATAGCACATACGAAATTTGGTTGAAATCCAAATGATAGTATAGAAGTTACATGTACGGTATTTAAAGCTGGACCTCTCAGCAGGCTTAGAATCATGTTGGTAGCACTGACGTATATAAGTTACTCCAAATTAATATAGAATGTCTGGTACTATACGTGTGCATAGTTTAAAAGCTGTTGGCTTACATACTTTCTGATATATTGGTATTTGGATAAAATAAATTGAGAGCATTTATTAACAGTTGGCAGCCCCGTTGGCTCTTAAAAATACGCTCAGTCATATTTGGTTATGTATACATAGCACATACGAAATTTGATAGAATTCCAAGTGATAGTTTAGAAGTTATATGCATTTAAAAATTGAACCTATCAGCAGGCTTATAATCATTTTGGCAACTCTGCCATGTATGGCCTCCTGGAAATAAAACTGAAATATTATCACCTATACGTGTGCCAATTTTGAAATAGCTCCCATTCATACCTTCCAAGATATCCAACATGAAGCTCAAATTTCAATTGCGATTTTTCAGCAGTTGGTAGCACTGACATCATTCTGAAATAGGGCATTGAGATATTTAGGTATAGATCTTTACTCCTACCAAATATTGTTTCGATTGCTCCAGCCGTTTAGGAGTTGATAGGGACACACACAGCCAGACATACAGACAGACACACATTTGCCCGGATCGATCTCATAAGTCTACTTTTTCCTCATTTTTGCAAAATGTGAAAAGTAGGCTAAAAATCCAGTCCCTAGTTATCAGGCACACCCAATTACACGTGGCTACAAGAGTCAACAACTCTCCGTACTCGCAGTCCTATCACAGCTCGGCTATGATAGAGGAAGAATTCCGTCCCTAAATCAACTGCTCGTGACAAATACTCCCCAGGGACTCACATCTAGTGGGACGTGGGTTGGCGACCACGGGACCCCAGCTGAGTCCGGCATTGCTTCCACTTACTTATGCCGGGCTCCTCTCTGTCTTCTTTCCTGTCGACCTCTCTTGGTCAACACTTGTTCTCCTCCGACCCCTACGGTATTAGGGTATCCGAGGCCTAGGGAGTCTTTCACTTTCCCGCCTTAATTGGCCCTGATACCCTCATTCTTCGAGGGTTGAGGGCATTCCTTTTCTTCCTGTCCTTTATTTGCCTTATCCTTTATGTGTTTACCATTTCTTCTTCTAGTTTGTAAGTCTGTAGTTAGTATTAGTTATAGTTTTCATTCTCATCTCATCTTTCACTATCACCCAGACCATTAAGGGCCGATAACCTAGATGTTAGGCCCCTTAAAACAACAATTATCATCATCACAATGACAAAGAGTTAAATACTGTATAGAAAATTCGAAACCCCTGGTCATAATGAAATCATTGTCGATGGTTTTACCCCCAATGTGATTCTGTAGTTGTGTCCTCTACCAATATCGAGAAATACCACTCCTTGTCAATTATACGGCCCAGCTTCACATTTACACGCATCTGCCCACACTCACACCTGCACTGATTGGTTCTTGGCGCTCCCAGATGGCTTACTAAATCAATTGCCCAAGTGCTTTCAATACAACCTTAGGAATTTAAAAAGTGAAGGTATGGGCTAGTTTATTGTGGGCAAAGGGGAGCGGTAAACAAGCAGAATAGTAACCAACTGCTAACCCAACCATGGTCGCCGAGAGGGAGGGGCAAGGTGGGGGGGGGGGGGGCAAATGAATAGGGGCCCGTTAGTTTCACTTTATCGTAGCTACTTTAGTATTATGTAAAATGTTTGCTATTATGAAATCGTTTTAGGACTTAAGACTGGACTTGCGTTACATTGGCTGTACTTATAAAACCAGGTTTAGGACTTAGCACTATGGCAAGGTGTGTTAATGGGACTTGCGTTTTAATGTATTCTTAACGCTTCAGAACCACAATAACGTAAGTGGATTTAAGTTTCTCTGGCTCAATCATAGGTTGGGACTTACGTTCTTACAACCCTTAGTAAATACAAAACGCGATGTTTCACCGGACTTAAGTTGTAATGGCTTAATGTGGAATCAAATTCTACATACAATGATGTAATAACCTGAAAATCGTAATTTTTGGACTTACGTTCGTCTGGTTCTGAGGTACAGAACTTACAACCTGTCCGAGGCTTTACAGAGTAAGGATGTCGATTTGTTTAAGCTCTGGACAAGATGTCTCATGTTACCAAACTTTTAACTGTCAAGAGAAATGAGGCAGAAAAACACTTGAGGCAAATATGACAGTGCGAAAGTATTGGCAGAAACCATTAATTTGGTAGAAGAAATTCCTCGATTCTGAAAATTACAAAAAGCACGCTGTAATGTACCTTATTTTACTCCAGAAGAATGTTACATTCTGAGTTAGGAGTTATAACTGTTTAGGAATAGTTAAGTGTTGATTCTGGCATCAAACTAATGCGGAGTTTTAAAGTGCTAACTTTCTTATTAGCCTACTTTTCACATTTTGCAAAAATGAGGAAAAAGTAGACTTATGAGATCGATCCGGGCTAATGTCTGTCTGTCTGTCTGTCTGTCTGGCCGGCTGTGTGTGTGTCCCCCCTATAAACTCCTAAACGGCTCCAGCAATCGAATCCAAATTAGGTATGAGTAAAGATCTCAAGCCCATATTTGAAAATTATGTCAGTCCTACCAACTTCTGAAAAACCGGAATAGAAATTTGAGCTCCATGTTGGATATCTTGGAAGGTATGCATGGGAGCTAATCCAAAATTGGCACACATATAGATAATAATTCTTCAGTTTAATTTCCATGAGACCATACATGGCAGTGTTGCCAAAATGATTCTAAGCCTGCTGATAGGTCCACTTTTTAAATGCATACAACTTCTACACTATCAATTGGATTTCAACCAAATTTCGTATGTATTATGTGTACATAAACAGGCATGACTGAGCGTATTCTTAAACGCCACCAGGGCTGTCAACTGTTAATAAATGATCTCTCTCTATTTTCTTATCCAACCCAATATATCAGAAAGTATGCAAGCCGACAGCTGTAAACTATGCACACGTATGGTACCTAATATTCTAGATTAATTAACTTATGTACGTCAGTGCTACCAACATGATTCTAAGCCTGCTGATAGGACCAATTTTTAAATGCATGTAACTTTTATACTATCAATTGGATTTCAACCAAATTTCGTATGTACTATGTGTACCATAACTTGTATGACTATGATTATTCTTAAGAGCAACCAGGGCTGCCAACTGTTAATAAATGCTGTCTCTATTTCTTATCCTAATATTAATATATCAGAAAGAATGTAAGCCAACAGCTTTAAAATTTGCACACGTATAGTACCTGACATTCTAGATTAATTTGGAGAAAATAATATACGTCAGTGCTGCCAACATGACTCTAAGCCTGCTGATAGTTCCTATTTTAAAATGCATGTAACTTCTATACTAACAAATGTATTTCATCCAAAATTGGCACAACAAGAGATCATAATATTTCAGATTATTTCTGATCAACACACGAATGACATTGTTGCCAACATGATTTTACGCGCTGATAGATCAAATGCCTAACTGCATATAACGTCCAGGCTATCCATTGGATTTCAACCAAATTTTGTATTCTGTACCTTAAGAGAAGGAACTAACAATATATTCAGTCACCAGGGCTTTCAACTGTAGTGCTCTATTAGGCTACATTATGCCAGGTATATTTCGAACTAATTAGAAATTTCGATATTCCCAAATTAATTTCGTCATTATTCTAGATAGGTCCTTATAGATTAGCATGAATCTTAAATTTTAAGAAAAGTAGGCTCTTTAGTTCGTCACGGAACTTCTTGTTAATATTTAGAACTGAAATACTGTTACGGCTGTGAGTTTGTGTCATCGCTCGCCGCTTGAGTCACAACTGCCCCAGGGGCTGGGCTGTGGCTTGCCTCCTGTATTGCGCGCGCCTTATGCAACAGGGCTACTACAGACAAAGGGATAGTCCAGAAGATTCGTGACTGGACCAGCGGTGGAAACCTCGAGAAGCCGTGGACTCTGGATGGATCTAGAACCATTTATTGAGTCACCGGCCTGCTATATAAGAGTGACCCGTGAAGCAGTTGTTGTTGTGTTTTACGAGCTAGTGTGAGCGTTTATTCTGAGCGACAGAAGTGTGGTGACTTGCGAAACCCCTAGTGTAGCGGCGAAGTGAGGAACATACAGGGGACTGCCGTGTTCTGAGTAAGTGTGCTTTCACTGAGTGTCAGATATTGTGGTGTCGAAATTAAGTGACATTGTTGCTCCCAGCTGGTGAACAGCGCGCAGCAAGTGCTCGTAAGTACTGTAGAAGGCGCACATTAGAAAGAAGTTGCATGTAGTTCTGTCAAGGCCACTAGGCTCATTAGCGGCAGGATTAACTTCTGTGGTTTGTTGACAAGTGAAAGGGGCGAGAGCTCTCCACAAGCAAGAGACTTTGTAAACTGGAGTAAGGCTCCTAATTGCTTGTATTTGCTGATTCGTGTAATTTTCTGGCCACAATAAAGTTAATTATTTCTTTAAGCAGTAATTGGTGTTGTGCTTTGTACCCCACCGTAATCCAGTTAACAAAAGTGCCACTAGGGGGTGGCACGTAACAATTGGTGTCAGAAGTGGGATTACGAACTCAAGCACAACACCTGACGGTCCTGGTTTCAAAACCCGAGCAGGTCAATTTTTTTTAAAATTTCCTGTGAGTGCATGCCCTTTACAAGGCAAACAACTAAAATGTAGGCGCAATTGGCAGCATTGCTAGAAAAGTTAAATGGCATAGGAGACGGCCAGAAGAATTTAACCAAGAAGCTAACTTGCAAATTAGAAGACGGCCAGAAGAAGATGGAAGACGGTCAAAATAAGTTAGCGGAGGACCTGAAGAAGATGGAGGACGGCCAGAAGAAGATGAAAGACGGCCAGAAGAAGTTAGCCGAGGACCTAACTGCTAAATTAGAAGATGGCCAGAAGAATTTAACCAAGAAGATAGAGGACGGCCAGAAGAAGATGGAAGACGGGCAGAATAAGTTAGCACAGGACTTGAAGAAATTAGAACTGGGTCTGCGTGAGGAAGTCACGGCAGTGGAAAAGAAGTTCGACGCCTTAAAAGAAGAAGTTGCTGAGCTACGCCGACGCCCGCTGACGGGGGTGGAAGAGAGATTTAACGCTCTACAAAAGGAATTTGCTGAGCTGCGCCGACACCCGCCGACAGGGATGGAAGATAGATTCAAAGCCCTACAAGAGGAAGTCGCCGAGCTGCGCCGACGCCCGCCGACCGGGGTGGATGAGAGAGTCAAAGCCCTACAAGAGGAAGTAGCCGAACTGCGCCAACGCCCACTCACGGGGGTGGAAGAGAAAGTCAACGCTCTTCAAGAGGAAGTTGCCGAGCTGCGCCGACGCCCGCCCACAGGTACACCGGGGACACCAGGAACGGGACAGAGCAGAGTGACGCCCCCAACCTTCGACGGAAAGGTCCCGTGGAGCACCTATTTACGTCAGTTCGAGGCAGCCTGTTCCATAAACAACTGGAACAGCACGGAAAAGGCTACAGCTCTCATTGTAGCGCTGAGAGGGGACGCCCTTAACGTCCTTCAGGCCATCCCGACCGGATCCCAGGACTACGCTTCACTGATCGCACATATGGAGTCCAGATATGGGGATAGCCATCTTCAGCAGGCCTACCAGATGCAGCTCCGGACCCGGGTACAAAAGAACGCGGAAACCCTGCAGGAGTTCGAGATGGACATCGCACGCCTCGTAAGGCTAGTCTACCCAACAGCGCCGGCCGACTTTCTGGAGCAGATTGCGACGCAATCCTTCACCGACGGACTACGGGACTCGGACACTCAACAGGCGCTGCGACTCGCGCGCAATAAGACCCTGGCAGATGCGCTGAGCCACGCACTTGAGTTTGAGACGGCGAAACAGGCATCTAGAATGCACGCGCGGGCGCGTCTGGTGGACGTTGACGAACCAGCCCAAGCCAACAAGACCAAGCCCCTGGCCGATGAACTGATGGAGGTGCTAGGCCGGTTCTTCAAGAGTCGCAGTACCACCAACAAAAACTTAGCCGAAGGACATCCGGTGAGGCGGCCCGGAAGAGGACTACCAACCTGCTGGACCTGCCGTAAGAGAGGCCACCTGAGCAAGGACTGCGGTGATCGCCGCCGCCAAGAGTTTCCGTCGGGACAGTCAGTCGTAGGGAAACCGCGCGGCCCAGGAAAGCAAGTATCAGCCAGCCATGAGGGGCGAAGGTTGGCTCGTGACAGTCGTCAAGCCCCGGCAGTCCAAGTTCGTGTGACGCAGTTACGGAGGGATAAAAGCAGCCTGATGGTCGACGGAGTCATCAACGGAGTGAGCTGGCCCATGCTAATCGACACGGGAGCATCGAGGACCATCGTCAGCCCCACCGTGATCCCGAAGTGGAGAGTGCAACCCACACAAAGGAACCTCCACCTAATAACCGCGACCGGAGAGACCGCGCCGGTACATGGCGATGCATCACTGGAGTTCGTCATTGGTCGACGGGCGATAAAGCATCCAGTGCTTGTGGCTGACGTATCAAATGAAGTGATCATCGGACTGGACTTCCTGGACCAGAACAACATCATCTTGGATCTGAGTACCAACACTCTGCACTTCGGAAGGGAGGAACTTGCTTTGCGACCAGCACACGAGGCCGTCACCGCACGACGAGTAAGGCTGAGAGAAGACGTCATCGTTCCCGCCAGGAAGGAAGTCAGCGCTGCCGTAATTGTCGACGGAACTGCTGAGGGAGTGGCGGCTGTCATCGAGCCAAAATATGAGGACATCCAGACAAAAGGGTTGCTAGTTGCCAAGACCCTCATCAACACGACGTCTCGGCCGTACGTCCGCCTGTCCAACCTGAACGAATACGATATTACGGTTCACCGGGACACCAACCTAGGAGTCTGCGAGCCCGTTACCTGGATTGCCCGCATCACAGAAACGACGGACGGACACCTGCAGACGGACAACCGAAGAAGACGCGCCCTGCCAGAAGAACTACAGAAGCTGTACCAAGGACCCCAGGACCATTTAGACGAAGAGCAATCACGCCAACTTCAGGACCTGCTACGCGAATTCCAGGATGTCTTCTCCGTGGGGAGCAAAGACTTCGGCAGGACAAGCTTGGTACAGTACAGAATCGACGTTGGGGGCAGCGCACCGATTAGGGCCCCATTCCGACGTGTCCCGCTCGCCAAGCAAGCCGAAGTCGACCGGATGGTAGAAGAGATGAAGGTGCAAGGGGTGATCGAGCCATCACATAGTCCTTGGAGTTCTCCGGTCGTGCTAGTGAAGAAGAAGGACGGTTCCACCAGGTTCTGCGTGGACTACAGGCGGGTAAACGACGTCACGAAAAAGGACAGCTACCCTCTACCCCGGATCGACGACACGCTGGACACCATATCAGGATCAAGATGGTTCTCCACCTTGGATTTGAAGAGTGGCTACTGGCAGGTGGAGGTCCACCCTAAGGACCGCGAGAAAACGGCGTTCTCTGTGGGCAGCGGGCTCTGGCAGTTCACCGTCATGCCATTCGGTCTGTGCAACGCCCCTGCAACCTTCGAAAGGCTAATGGAGTCCATTCTGAGGGGACTACACTGGAAGACCTGCCTGGTATACCTAGACGACGTCATCGTTCTGGGGAGGAGCTTCGAGGAGCACTACAGCAACCTGAAGGAGATCTTGTTGAAGCTACGGGCTGCCCAGCTGAAGTTGAGCCCCAAGAAGTGTCAGCTCTTCCAGAAGCGGGTCCAGTACCTTGGGCATATCGTCTCCGAGGAAGGGGTGCGCACCGACCCAGAGAAGACCGCAGCTGTGAGGGAGTGGCCAGTTCCGAAGGACAAGTCGCAACTACGAAGCTTCCTGGAACTCTGCACTTATTATCGTCGCTTCGTGAGAGGATTCGCCGACATCGCCAAACCTTTACATCGATTGACTGAGAAGGACCAACTCTTCACGTGGACAGCAGAATGCCACAGTGCCTTCGAACAACTCAAGCAGGCTCTGTGCACCGCGCCTATTCTGGCCTACCCCAGACCTGGAACAAGGTTCATCGTCGATACCGATGCCAGCGACTTTGGCATAGGGGGGATCCTGTCGCAAGTAGTGGACGGCGAGGAGAGAGTAGTGGCCTACTTCAGCAAGGCCTTGTCAAAGCCAGAAAGGAACTACTGCGTCACCAGGAAGGAGCTGCTCGCCATCGTGAAGACCATTGAACACTTCCACAAGTACCTGTACGGGCAAGAATTTCTCATCAGGACCGACCATGCATCCCTGCGGTGGCTCCTGAACTTCAAGCAGCCCGAGGGTCAACTCGCGCGGTGGTTAGAGAGACTTCAACAGTACAACTTTGAGATTCAGCACAGGAAAGGCCAACTGCATTCTAACGCCGACGCCCTGTCACGAAGACCGTGCCCCGAAGACTGCACCTTCTGTGCCCGAAGGGAGGAGAACACCGGGATACTGTGCCGACGGACTACTGTGGAACTTCAAGGGAACTGGAGCCGCGAATCTTTCACGCAGGCACAAGCAGAGGATGATGACCTGGGACTGATAGCCGAATGGAAGAGGGCCTGTGTCCCCAGACCCGGGTGGAACATTGTGAGTGACTGCAGCCCAAAGTTTAAGTCCTATTGGGCACAGTGGGACTCGCTGATTGTAAGGGATGGCCTCATCTGCCGTACCTGGGAGAGCACCGACGGGAAGACATCTCGGGAACAAGTCGTCGTTCCAAAGGCTATGACGGAGGAAGTTCTGAAGGAAGTTCATGGAGGATCATCTGGTGGACACCTAGGGATAAAGAAGACCCTGGAGAAGCTGAGAGAGCGGTTCTACTGGATCGGATGCCGAACAGACGTGGAGAACCTCTGCGCGAGGTGCCACGATTGCGCAGCCAGCAAGGGCCCAGGACGAAGATGACGGGGTCCACTGAAGACCTACAACGTGGGCGGCCCCATGGAGAGAGTGGCCATCGATGTTGCTGGGCCATTCCCGTTAAGCGAGGCAGGGAACCGCTACATATTAGTCGTCAGCGACTACTTTACCAAATGGCCGGAGGCGTATGCGCTCCCTAACCAAGAAGCCGCGACGATTGCAGAGACCCTGGTGAAGGAATTCGTCAGCCGGTACGGAGTACCCCTGGAGCTGCAATCCGACCAAGGGAGGAACTTCGAGTCGCAGGTGTTCCAGAACCTATGCCAGTTGCTGGGAATCCGGAAGACAAGGACAACGCCACTACACCCTCAGTCCGACGGGATGGTAGAGCGATTCAATCGCACCATCGAGAACCATCTTCGAATAGTCGTCAGCGAGCACCAGAGAGATTGGGACAAACATCTTCCACTATTTCTCCTGGCCTACCGCGCCGCCGTGCATGAAGCCACCGGGTGCACACCAGCCCGGGCCATGTTTGGGAGGGAGCTCCGTCTACCTGTCGATCTTGCCTTTGGCCGACCTGGGAATGATCCGATCCCGGTAAGCCAGTATTGTCAAGAACTGGTCGACCAACTGGAGGACGTGCACGCGTTCGCGAGGAGGAAACTGCGGATCGAGACCGACAGAATGAAGACCCGATATGACCAGCAGACGGATGCCGGCGGATTCCACGAGGACGACCTGGTCTGGCTCTTCAACCCATTACGGAAGAAAGGCCTGTCACCCAAACTGCAGAAGTCCTGGGAGGGCCCGTACCGAGTCGTGAAACGGATCAACGATGTCGTCTACAGGATCCAGCGGAGCCCGAGGGCGAAGATGAAGATCGTGCATCGAGATCGCCTGGCAGCCTACGGAGGGACTCAGACTGACCAATGATTGATCGGGACGATCAGCCTGTTTAGGAAGGGGGTGGTGTTACGGCTGTGAGTTTGTGTCATCGCTCGCCGCTTGAGTCACAACTGCCCTAGGGGCTGGGCTGTGGCTTGCCTCCTGTATTGCGCGCGCCTTATGCAACAGGGCTACTACAGACAAAGGGATAGTCCAGAAGATTCGTGACTGGACCAGCGGTGGAAACCTCGAGAAGCCGTGGACTTTGGATGGATCTAGAACCATTTATTGAGTCACCGGCCTGCTATATAAGAGTGACCCGTGAAGCAGTTGTTGTTGTGTTTTACGAGCTAGTGTGAGCGTTTATTCTGAGCGACAGAAGTGTGGTGACTTGCGAAACCCCTAGTGTAGCGGCGAAGTAAGGAACATACAGGGGACTGCCGTGTTCTGAGTAAGTGTGCTTTCACTGAGTGTCAGATATTGTGGTGTCGAAATTAAGTGACATTGTTTCTCCCAGCTGGTGAACAGCGCGCAGCAAGTGCTCGTAAGTACTGTAGTAGGCGCACATTAGAAAGAAGTTGCATGTAGTTCTGTCAAGGCCACTAGGCTCATTAGCGGCAGGATTAACTTCTGTGGTTTTTTGACAAGTGGAAGGGCCAAGAGCGCTCAAGGAAGAGACTTGACGAAACTGGAGTAAGGCTCCTAATTGCTTGTATTTGCTGATTCGTGTAATTTTCTGGCCACAATAAAGTTAATTATTTCTTTAAGCAGTAATTGGTGTTGTGCTTTGTACCCCACCGTAATCCAGTTAACAAAAGTGCCACTAGGGGGTGGCACGTAACAATACCATAATTACGAGGGGGCGTACTATGTTGTTTTACACTTTATTAGCCTACTTTTCACATTTTGCAAATGTGTGTCTGTCTGTCTGTATGTATGTCTGTCTGGCTGGCTGGCTAACTGTGTGTGTATGTGTCCCCCTATCAACTCCTAAACGGCTGAAACAATCGAAACAAAATTTGGTAAGAGTAAAGATCTATACCTGAATATCTCAATGCCCTATTTGGAAATGATGTCAGTGCTACCAACTGCTGAAAAATCGCAATTGAAATTTGAGCTCCATGTTGGATATCATGGAAGGTATGAATAGGAGCTATTTCAAAATTGGCACACGTATAGATAATAATATTTCAGTTTAATTTCCAGGAGGCCATACATGGCAGTGTTGCCAAAATGATTATAAGCCTGCTGATAGGTCCAATTTTTAAGTACATATAACTTCTACACTATCAATTGGATTTCAACCAGATTTCGTATCTGCTATGTGTACCATAACATATATGACTATGCGTATTCTTAAGAGCAACCAGGGCTGATAACTGTTAATAAATGCTGTCTCTATTATTGTTACCCTAACATCAATATATCAGAAAGTATGCAAGCCAATAGCTCTATACTTTGCGCACGTATAGTACCTGTCATTCTAGATTAATTTGGAGTAACGAATATACGTCAGTGCTGCCAACATGATTCTAAGCCTGCTGATAGTTCCTATTTTAAAATGCATGTAACTTCTATACTAACTAATGGATTTCATTCAAAATTTGCACAACAATAGATCATATTATTTCAGATTATTTCTGACCATCACATGCATGACATTGTTACCAACATGATTTTAAGCGCGCTGTTAAATCCAATGTTTAACTGCATGTAGCGTCTATGTTATCCATTGGACTTGAACCAAATTTTTAAATCTGTACCTTAAGAGAAGGAATTAAGAATATATTCAGTCACCAGGGCTGCCAACTGTAGTTCTCTATTAGGCTACATTATGCCAGGTATACAGTATTTCGAACTAATTAGAAATTTCGATATTACCAATTTAATTTCGTTATTATTCTAGATAGATCCATATAGATTAATCATTGGCATGAAACTTAAATTTTAAGAAAAATAGGCTCTTTAGTTTTTCACGGAACTTCTTGTTTTTCATTACATAACCTGCTGGTAACTAAAGTGAAGTCTTACTGAATTGAAAATATATTTCCGTATGCCTGTTAACTATATTAAAATCACTCAAAATGTCTAAAACTTTTTTCTGCACTTTGCAAAATATATTTTATAAAAAATGCTAAAATAAGATTTGTATGTTTTCCAAAATTTTGACTGTGCATCAGATGCTTCACTCCGGATTAGCTCGTAGTGGATCATCATCGCAACAGCTTCGGCATCATCCCAATGGTCCTGAGATCGTCTCTCATTGTGTGACGCCAAGTTCTTCGAGGCCGGCCTTGTATCCTTTTCGCTAGTGGTGGATAATAGTAATTTAAAGTATTTCAAAGGGGTCTTTAAATCCTATCGATGTCCCTGTTACCCAACATGATCACAGGCAAATGCTGGGATGGTACCTAAGTTAAGGCCACGGCAGACTCCTACTCCTTCTCGGTCACCTACTGTACGTCCTTTGTGAATATGTCACTAAGATTAAATAATGCAATTTTGAGTTGAGATGTGGAGGCCGTTGCTATCACTTCACATTATTATAGCTAACATCGGCCGCGAGAGGGCACTGCCTGTTATCTTGAATAACGCCACATTTCACCGTCCATGGTTGCCAAACCTTCTCAGAGAATGACAATGTCTCTCCGGAAAGATGATACAATTTATTTTTACTTGTGCACCATCGATCACTGGCAAACTTGGTCTCCATAGGATCTAATCGATATTGGCTCAATTACGCAGCTGGTCCAATTAATTGAAGTGAGCTAAACATTATCATCGATTTCTGACCCCTCCGTGGCTCACACGGTTAGAAGTCGATCTCTCACGACTACATCTCGCGTTCAAATCTCGATTGGTGTATGAAAAATTTGTGCTGGACAAAGTGGAGGCGGGATAGGTTTTCCCCCAATTCATCTATCGATTTCAAAACCACTTCTAGGACGACTGAGGTGGGAATCGAACGTTCCATGCCATGACAGGCAAGAATGCCAGCCACTACGCCACAAAGCCAACCAAAGCGCTTGAAGGCACGAGACTACATGCAGACTGAGAAGGCAAGTGGGTTCGAACCCCACCGCTGGACGTTGGACGTCAAACAAATGTTATATTCAACTCCTTGCCCATCTTCAGTCTTCTTTCGTTTGATGTCCTGCCATGAATTTGGCACCAGGAAGGGCGTAAAGGAAAGGCCATATTACAGGAGCACGCATACGATACGGCTGCGAGAGGCTAAAACGATTATAACATTATATACTTAATTCTGAGTTGGAAATTGGGAAAGAAGAATACAAGGAAGTAAGTACAGGCAGAAACAAATAAAATATACTGTTGTTGTTGGTTGTTGATGCCTTTTAGAGGATTGGGGAACATTGGTCATGAGCTCTGTGTACTTGGGGTTTGTGTGTGTGCTGAGATTTGACTGTGGTAATAGTGTGAGTGATAGTATTACCCGTTGTTGTCGTTATGAAGTGAATGCGCTGTCTATCGATGCGTCAGGGCTAGTGTAAAGCAAAACGGAAGGCATGTACACTCCGCAAATTGTGCTAGGTATACAGTATAACAATACACTAGTCTTCAGTTAAGCCCTTTAAAGCCTCAAAACTGTTCACTTAACATAGACTACTGACGAACAGCAAAGTTCGATCCACAAGTGTAAGGTTACGACTCTATTGCGTAACAATGTAATGTTTGAACACGCCATTAATGTGACTTGTGAGCATTACTGAATGGAGCTCACGTGAATGATAGGCAGAGGATGTGGCTGAGAATCTGCCCTCCCAGAAGCATTACACCATAACCATACTGAGTGCGCAACGGGCCGATATATTGTGTCGAGCGTAGGGAAGCCCGCCTCACCCCGCACTCGCTTTGTACTGTGCCACTATGAACGACATCGTGGCCATGTATTTGTGTGTGGAATTTGTTTGATAGCCTGTGTTATTGTAATGGCTGTGTGTAGTTGTAATTCAGATATGGACTGGGAAGGAGGTGGCCGTGGACTTAATTTAGGATTCATCCCGGCACTCGCCTGGAGTAGTGGGGGAAGCCACGCAAAACCACTTCTAGGATGGCTGAGGTGGGAACCGAACCAGGGCCTCCGCGGTGACAGCCAAGCAGCAGTTGTGCTTGAAACAAATTCCGTGATATAAAATAAAATTGTTCTTTCTCCTTTCTGTTTTGTTGGTATTTTCCTTTGAATTTTATACGAGTGCGGCTTATTTCCGGACCAGAGCGAGAGTTTTGTGGAGTTTTGGGGAGCATTTGGACAATAAGACGAGACGAGAGCAGAGGCGAAGCTGTACTCATCAACTGGGTGACGCAACATAGGAATTGTTAATGCTATTTTCCTTAATATTGTGTTACATAACAGATCACGCCAAGTCAACTGTCTATGGTCACGAGGCAACACACCACAAAAACTCGACTACCACTCGTCAGCTTCAACATTCACTGCAGTCATTTGTTGTTATTATTATTATCCCTCTTGTTTCCTCGAATTTGTCCATCTTTGGAGCGCGTAAATTAACCCATTGCATTCACTGTCTCTATTTCCTTTATCCTTTCTTGCCTTCCAGTAGTTCTTCATTACTTCACTTTGTCTCCTCCTCTCTTCCGTCCAGCTGTTAATCCGCTTCTTCTTTTCTTTCTCCTGGAAACCCTTGAAATGTTTGATCATATTTCTGAAAAGTGGTCTGTCCTGAATCCCTCCCTATATTATTCTGCTAAGGTCCCAATCCAGTTTTGTACCGAAAATAAGGTCCTATTAACACCAACCTACAGGTTCATCATAACCCAATGCGTAAGCGAAACACACTCACTTACTCTTTAAATGCCTCACAATGAAAATCCACAGCCTGCTTCCAGTCTCCGACCGGGTCAGGAATGGAATGAATGAAGCCCCTATCTAGCGGCGAGGATATGAACTGTGCCGGCTGCCGAGGCCTGACGCACTCCTCTGGGGCAATGATTAAATGAATGACAGATGAAATGAAATGATAGTGGAGAGTGTTGCTGGAATGAAATTTTGACACGGAAAACCGGAGTACCCGGAGAAAAACCTGTCTGCCTCCGTTTTGTCCAGCACAGATCTCACATGGAGTGACCGGGATTTGAACCACGGACCCAGCGGTGAGAGGCCGGCGTGCTGCCGCCTAAGCCACGGAGGCTTCAAATGCCTCACAATAAATACCTTAAAACATGTATATTTACAATGAAGGAATGCAACACGGTAAACATGGTAACAGCGGCTTCGGTGGCGTAGTTGGTAGCATGCTGAGCTTCTACGCCCAAGATAGTGGGTTCAAACCTGGCCGAAGCCGTCGGATTTTTAAGAGCGTTAAAAATCCCTCAGTATGCCTTCCTTCGGAGGGGAAGTAAAGCCGGCGGTCCCATGTCATAGATTTATGGCATGTTAAAGATCTTTCCACTAATTACACCTGTGTGAAACTAAATTGGATAGGTTAAGAATGTAAACAACGCTCTTAGGTTGCTACGTTCGTTGCCAAGAGCCGACTGCGGTGGCGTCTAGTAGGTAAGTTCTGAACTTGGCCAAGTAGTCGTTGACGGTGGCGTTTGGCGGCAAAAGTAGGAACTATTTGAAAATTCAAAGTTGCAGTCCCTACTTGAATTTAAAAAAACAGATACACACACTAATACAGTCATCACAATTAACACCGGTTATCAGACAGATTCTACACACACCCAAAGTACACGGGGCTACATGACCGCGTTGTCGCAGCCCCTAAACTAAGGAACCAACCAACCAACCAAACATGGTAACAGAATCTCACAGGTCCATCTATTTCTGTAAGACGCAATGCAATTCCAATTATTACATTACTGTGAAAGTTTCCAGACGGTTATAAGGTTACCACTGAACCAAATTAAGCTGTAAAAGTCATCAATACATACAGTATAATGCGCTTAAGGGGGGTCAAGAGGCACTCTAGAATTTATTCACGCAATTTTCACGTGTGGGTGTGGTACAAAAGGTTTTTTTTTTCACCCGACTATAAAGGGTCTCCGAAAACCACATTTAAAGGCCCTTAAATTAACAGTGTCTGTGATATTCCCAGAAAACTAACTTCGCTCTGATATACCTATGAAGGAATGACAAACCCCTAACCACTGTACCAGTAGCTGAATTGATCAAGTCTGATTATTCATACCAAGGATAAATCAGTCATAGCATTCATGATTGAGATTTTGCTAAGTGTACTCTTTTCAACTAGAATATTCGTGGGCGAAGCCGCGACGGGTAATGCTAGTAATATATATTGTTGCTTCCATCGCTTCCATATCCCTATTTATACGTTTTACCCATTGATTACCATTCTTACTTTTGTATACAAGACAGACAATTTGTTTTTTTTGAGTCTGGTGTTATTCATCCTCATTGCGTGTCGAAAGAAATTAATCCTCCTTTTCCTGATCGTATCGTAGATTTTTTTCAATTTCTTTATTATTGTAGAGGTCGATATTTTCTGTATTTGAACTCACCACTTTCAGTGTTTAATGGTCCCAATATGTTTATAAGTATCAATTATTATTATTATTATTATTATTATTATTATATATTATTAATATTATTAGCCTATATATACTATTTGCAAATGGGGTTAATTCCCCGCTGGCAAATTGTACAAATACCGTATTTCTTATGTATTTCATTTATTTACATAGTACTACTACTTCTTATTCTTATTTCTTTTATGATCATTTCGGTCTTCTATGGACCACGTTATTTCAACTGCCTTTTCCCTCGTTCTTTCACATTGACCCAGTGTTCGTCTTTTCGTTCTCGGTCCTCTTCTTGCCGGTTTGGCTGAAAACTCTGTATTTCCCCAAGTTTCTTCTTCAAAGAGTCGCGTTCCAAGATGTCCTCATGTGATATCCCCAGTTCTTGTAGGTAGGCACAGATCCGATTGGACAATCTTCCGGAGCTCATTCGTGTTAAATGGCCATAAAAGGAGAGTCCGTGTGGTGTCCGTTATTTTCTCCACATGTAGATAAAGTTCATCGTTGTGTCGTCTTCTGTTCTCTCCTCGTTCCTTGACCGGGCCCAAGGTCTTTCTCAAAATCTTCCTCTCTTTGGCTTCGAGTTGTTCTGCCTGGGCTTTCTTATTCATCGCCAGGCATTCTGATGCATATAACGCCTCCGGGCGAATAACGGTAACGTAGTGCCTCAGTTTGGCCTTGAACGACATTGATCGTGTTTTGTAAATGTCTTTGGTTAAATGGTAAGCTCTCTTTTAACAAATGTTGGGCTCAATCCATTCCCCCAGGTATTTGAATTCTCTACCTGTGTTATTCGCCCTCCTTTCACCATACGTTCGCTGGGTTCTGGCTTAATGTTCGTTATAAACTGCGTTTTCTTCTTATTATTATTGATGGAGCCACGTCGTATATCAGTAATTGTTTCCCGACATTTTGGCTGTCATTGCAGTAGCCTTAACCACGGGCACGTCTACATTGGCACATAACGCGCTTCCATCCTGAAAGCCCACATGATAAACTGGACACCGAGCTTTGATCTAATAATAATAATAATGTTGTTGGTGTTAGGTCCCGTTTAACAATTGCGGCTTTTAGAGACGCCGGAATTTTGCCCTGCAGGGCATCGTTAACGTGGCAGCATATCTCCTGACACGGCTCCCTCACATTTAAGCACCCTCAAATGCCAACTGACTGCGCCAGGATTCGATCCTGCGACCTTGGGAACAGCAAGCTAGAACTTTACCGCTGATCCAGTCAAAGCCTTTGATCTAAATTAGTCTGCATCATCTAAACTTTTACATTCTCTCCGTCCTTTATTTATCAGTTATGCTCTAGACCAGTCATGGACAAAGTGCGGCCCTTGAGCTAGTCTAATCCGGCCCGCGTTTTATACTTCCTATTTCCTGTTCTGTGAGCCTAGAAGTGAAAAACTGTTTCAATCGCACCGTGTTTTAGGCTATACTTTTTGTGTAATATATTTTTGTGCGAAAAATCTCCACGACGAATTTGAATGAAGATTCCAGAACTTCAAAGTCATTGAACAGGACTTGGTCGTTTTCAGCATGTCATTTAATGTTGACTGTGAGACAGTAAAATCAGAGTTGCAGATAGAACTTATTGAGGTACAATGCAACAACGAATTAATAGTCCAGTCAATAGAGGCTCAAAATGGGGGTTCACCTTACATCAAATGCGGAATCGTTTTTTAGTTTTTGATGTTGTTTAGGACCATTAGGTAGTTATTAATCCAAGTTTCCGTCATCCTCCCCCCCCCCCTTGCTTCGTCCTCCTTCTTGAAAAAACTATCAGAAATCGGCACTTTTTTCAGTTTTTGGCCTCTAGCTCATTCCCAGTTCATTTGTTTGAAGATATGTCCAAATAAGATAATGTAGATTACTAAATTTGCAATAACTTTGATGTGGAAGTTTTTTTGTGGGAACAAGCGTATTTGAGTTACGAGAAGGCGAAAAAGGGCGAAAATTGGCGATTCGGCATATTTTTCACTTTCGCTCGACTTTCCATCGCAAAAACAGGGGGAAAACTTGATATCAGCAAAAAGTTTATTGAATGAAAATTGTAGAGAATTTAATTTCCTTTGAAACTCCTGTATCAAAAAATGAGCAATGGGTAGGAGTAGGGGTAAATTTAAGAAAACTATAGGAAATACGTTTTTTGTGATTCAGCCCTGGAGCGCCGTGTTGGTGAAAGTTTTTCGTTTTCATTATATTACAACCATTTTTTGAACACAGCAGTGTATCTAAATATTATTTGAACCATTTTTGTATAAATGTAACCACACACACACGCATATTGCTTTTGTTTTATTCAGTTGATGTTCGTACCTCCAGTGTCCACATCGGGTTTAGTCAACGTACGTGGAAAGAGTTTTCCTGTGGAGTGAGTTGTAGTTGTGAAGGATGGCTTCTTCATCCCAAACACCGGACAGTGTGTGCTTCATATGCGGGAAGAGTTTGGACGAAGGAGTTGTTATTACTGTGAAGAAGAAAGGAGTTCAGGCTCTATTAAGCGCAAGTGTTCGAAGGGGGCGAAACGACCACTGCCAGATTTTAAAGAAAAGAGATGAAATTAAAGTTCACAATGCCTGCTCAAAGAATTACACCGATCCAAGACGGATAGACATAGCTCAACGATCAGAATCCCCTACACCTGGACCATCTTCAAAGCTAAGGTCAGTAAGTGAGGCGTTTATTTTCAAGGGCCATTGCTTTCTATGTGCGGAAAAATTTGAAGAGGATTATATGAAAAAACAGAAAAAGCTCCACTTGATTTCTCGAAATCCACATCGCTTGGTGGAGAGGATGGAGGTAAGGGACAACTTGTTGCTAGCAGCTCGGGCACGCGGAGATGAGGGGGGCCAACAAATAATTAATCGTGTTCCCCCAGACTTAGATCTTATTGCTGCTGACGGTCAGTACCACGATGCTTGTATGAAAAAGCTGTACCGACCACCGAGAGCTGGGGAGGGGCAATAGGATACAGAACACACCCCAGAGTTGATGAAGCAATGGAATGTGTTTATGCTTTTCTGGAGAGAAACAAAGAAGAATGCCAATTCTCATTTAATCAATTGATGGGGGCCCTTAAGGAAGTTTGTGAACTTGATCGGAGGTAAAATCCCGTTTGCTGAAAAAGTACGAGGATGACATCATGTTCGTTAAAACAGGCAATAAATCGACGGTCTGTTTCAAAAATACTGGTTATAAAATATTGAATGACACTTGGTATGCCAATATAAAATCGAATCCTTAGGAAGAAAGAATGAGAGTGGTGAAATCAGCTGCAGATATACAGTAATTACAGAGGATATTCGCTACCGTGTGTACAATACCACTGACTATCCAGCCCCTGATAAATTTTTGAACAGTATCGAGTCAGACATTCCACCAACGTTATTGACAATGGTCCAAACAATTGTGATAAAAACAAACAAGAAAGTTAAGATAAATGGGAGAGGATCAGTATTGTCATTTCCCATGCAATCAATGCTGCTGCACGTCCTCGGTCATTTGTATCCCGTAAGAAGGGAGGAGAGCATCAGCTCTGGTGTAGTTGAAAGTGAGCAGGTGAACTGCTACAAGGCTCAGCAAGTCGGTATGGCTGGACTCTCAAGAATAGTGGGAACAACCTTCGGTGAAGTGTCCTTCAAAAAGAAGGACAAAGTGATATCTTTAGCAGCTGACAAGAATATCTTGAAAGTTGGGGAGAAGAAGATTGCTCTGGACACACTCACACTCTATCACAGGATGTGCATAGCAAAAACAACCCATGACGACCTAGAGGAATACCTCTCTTATGAGCTTGCACCGTACCCTATGTCGTTGTTCAACGAGGATGTCATGCGCAAGGGCACAAAGTCTGCTTGATATGCAGCGTTCACACCCATAGATTTCGAGTTTTTCTCAAATCACCTCACTGCCATCGATGGTGGGCATCTGCTCCACAAAGTTGTGTGGAATCGAAATTCGACTTTTGGAAAATTTTGTGCCGATTATATCAAGTACATCCACCAGCATTATGGGACAGTGGTGATGGTCATCTTCGACGGGTACCCAGACAATCTTAAAAACAAGATGTTCAGTAAAGAACATATAGCCTACTTTCTCCTAAATGCATGGGTATTGTTATAACTCTTTGTCCTTTTCAAGAATTATAATTGAATGTTGGTTGTAGTAGCTTGTTGAAATACAACGTGCTATAGGGATATTAAACATGAATATGAGGTGCCCTTTGCTAGTGCTACCTCTCTAAAAAAAAATCATTCAATACGGTTTCACCATGTTTGAATTGATATGGGGAATGGATTTGCACACATACATGGCCGCTATTTGCAAACTATTGGGCTGATGACCTTGTAGTCAGTCATAAGATGCTTTCCACAAAAAGGCATGTTGTTGCAAAATCTGGTAGAGATCAAATTATTAGGATGGTCGTAATTTGATTTGAGCTTTTAACATTTGGGTGGCCGTCATTCCGTTTCCGTCAAGATGGCGGCGATATAAAACATGACACTGAGGTGCCCTTTGCTAGTGCTACCTCAATACCAAATTTCGTTCAATTCGGTTTCACCGTTTTTGAATTGATAGGGGGAATTGATCTGCACACATACTCGGCCACCATCTGCAAACTATTGGGCTGATGATCTTGCAGTTTGGTCAGAATATGCTTCCTACATAAAGATATGTTGTTGCAAAATTTGGTAGAGACTAGATTATTAGGTTGGTCGTAATTACATTTTAGCTTCTAACATTTGGGTGGCCGCGATTACGTTTCCGTCATGATGGCGCTGATATAAAACATGACACTGAGGTGCCCTTTGCTAGTGCTACCTCTGTACCAAATTTCGTTCCATTCGGTTTCACCGTGTTCGAATTGATAGGGGGAATCGATTTTCACACAAAGATGGCCGCCATCCGCAAAATATTAGGCTAATGACCTATTAGTTTGGTCAAAGGATGCTCCCTCCATAAAGGTATGTTGTTGCAAAATTTGGTAGAGATCAGATGATTAGGTTAATCGTAATTTGATTTAAGCTTTGAACATTTGTGTGGCCGCCATTACGTTTCTGTCAAGATAGCGGTGATACAAAACATGATACTGAGGTGCCCTTTGCTAGTGCTACCACTGTACCAAATTTCGTTCCATTCGGTTTCACCGTGTTCGAATTAATAGGGGGAATCGATTTTGACACAAAGATGGCCGCCATCCGCAAACTATTAGGCTAATGACCTATTAGACTGGTCAAAGGATGCTCCCTCCATAAAGGTATGTTGTTGCAAAATTTGGTAGAGATCGGATGATTAGGTTAGTCGTAATTTGATTTAAGTTTTGAACATTTGTGTGGCCGCCATTACGTTTCCGTCAAGATGGCAGCGATATAAAACATGACACTGAGGTGTCCTTTACTAGTGCTACGTTTATACCAAATTTCTTTCAATTCGCGTTCACCGTGTTCGAATTGATAGGGGGGGGGGGGGGGGGCAGACATTCAGAGTACACACACAGACTCTCTCTCATACATACACACACACACACACATACACACTTTTTTTCGCCCTGTGTTGATCTCATAAGTCTACTTTCATTTTTTGCAAAAATCGAAAGTAGGCTAATATATATTTACAAGAAATAAACACACAACATCGCTACATTACAAATGTGCAGTCTTTGCGCATCCCTACCTACGCAAGAGTAGGCCTAGTACTGTTTGTACACCCCTGTCATCTATCTTGTCTACAGTCAAAGCACTTTAAGTGATTCGTCATCACATCAAAAGCCTTCTCAAAAATCCTTTAGTCTGGCTTTTAAATGATGGTTGGTTGGTTGGTTCCTCAGTTTAGGGGCTGCGACAACGTGGTCATGAAGCCCCGTGTACTTTGGGTGTGTGTAGAATCTGTCTGATAACAGGTGTTAATTGTGATGGCCGTAAAGCCGGTGGTCCCATGTCAGATGTATGGCATGTAAAAGATCCTTCCACTAACTAAACTTGTGTGAAGCTAAATTTATAGGTCAGATTTCGTTGAAACGCTCTATCAAAGTTCCAACGTTCACCACTAGGTGCCAGTGACATCTGGTATCGAAATTTTGAACTACTACACCCCATGGGTGTCCGCTTGAAGCAGCTACAGACTCTGGCGAGCCGAACATGTCCTCGAACACTCCCGGCACTAAAAGCCAAACGCTAAATAAATAAATAAATAAATAAATAAATAAATAAATAAATAATCGGAATTTAATTTCTAAAATACTCAAGTACAGTTAAGGACAGCAGACGATCAATTTCAAGCAGTTCCTACTTTGCTAACAAATGCTACCGCTAACGACACCTTGCTGTGAACTTGGCTACTAGATGCCAAGGCAACCAGCATTTGGTGGTGAACGTTGGAACTTATAGAGCGTTAATCAATTCTAACCTACAAATTTTGCTTCACATAAGTAGTTAGTGAAAAGTTCTTTTACATGCCATAAATGTATGACATAGGCCCTCCGGCCTTACTTCCCCTGTGAAGGAAGGCATTCTGAGGGATTATTAAATCTTAAAGAATCCGACGACTTCAGCCGGGTTTGAACCCGCGATCTTTGGCATAGAAGCATAGATGCTACCAACTACGCCACCGAAGCCGCTCTGTTGTGTGTGTATTTGTAATTGACGTTCGATTTGGGTAGGAGGCGGCCGGGGCCTTAAGTTAGGAACCATCCCGGCCTTTGCCTGGAAGTGGGAGACCACGAAAAACCACTTCCAGGATGGCTGAGGTATAGGAATCGAACCCATCTCTTCTCGGTTTTGCTTCACGAGCCTGAATGTACCTCGTTCCAGCCCTCAGACAAAAATAAAATTTCTTGGAAGAGTCGGGAATTGAACCTGGGCCTCCTTAGATGTTCGCGTATTTACCTGGTTTTGATAGCCGCACCCGTTTAGGAAATGACTTTATAATAATAATAATGTTATTGGTTCTACGTCCCTTTTAAATACTGCGGCTTTTAGAGACGCCGGGGTGCCGAAATGTTGCCCCGAAGGGGATCTTTAACGTGCCAGTAAATCTACTGACACGGCTCCCTCACATTTGCGCACCCTCAAATGCCAGCTGGCTGCGCCAGGATTCGATCCTGCAACCTTGAGCACAGCAGGCCAGACGAAATGACTTCAACTCAGAAAGTGTACGTGCACTGTGTATCTTAAGATATGCATATATTCAGTCACCAGGGTTGCCAACTGTTGATAACACACATCTGTCCAAGTGATCTCATCATTTTTAGCCTATTTTCATTTATGAAAAAATAAGCTCATGAGATCACCTTTTGTCCGCGCGTGTGTGTGTGTGTGTGTGTGTGTGTGTGTGTGTGTATGTGTGCCTCCCGCACCCTCCCCCCCCCCCCCTAATAAAATCTAAACGGCTGGAACGATTTCAATGAAACTCGGTAAGGTCATAGCACCATTTCGGACGACCCCGACCGTGCCCTTCAAATTCTATTACGTCTCACCACTCCAACATGGCGGCTGTGCGAAATATTTCACCGACATTCTATACCACAGAAACTATTACTGATATCACCCTGACATTTTGTACGGTGATAAAGGGCACTACTAGAAGTTTACCTATAAGATTTTCAAAAACCTGTTAACTACGAAACGAAATGGCGGCCAAGCGCAGTTGAAACTTTTAAATAAACTTTTCTTGCGATTTAACCATACAAACGCAATGAAACTTGGTACAGTAAATGTTTATATACAGTACATGGTAATACACTGGCTTCAAATTTAGTCAATTGTTTACATAACCTCAAGATGGCGAATGAACGAAATATTTGTTGCAAAATGTGAAAAGCAGGCTAAAAATAGTCTCGTATTGTGACGTGAAGCCTGACAGTCCACGTGGACGAGGCGTGTTCACTCGACTAATCATTCCTTAGTGAGGGTGTGAAGTGTCTAACAACAGCTCGCCACAAGATTTAATTTAAGAACCGCAGATGTTTCCTGTGGCCTTCCACATATACAGTAGCGGACCCGCGCGAGAAATAAACCACACTTTCCCCAATAGGTTTATAATAAGAGACTTAAGGAGAAAGGTTGTTCTGTTTTTATTTGAACCAAATGATTATAGAACACTATTTACATTTCAGTTAGAATTCCAAGTTCTACGTTCCCTAACTTAAAAAGGTAATAACTGAAAATTGGATCATCACAACACTCACCGTTTATTCGATATTTATGAAATTATACGATTTGAGTACTCATTCATTTGATTTACTGTTTCTGAAATCCATGCAAGATGATAAAGGAAATACCTCAGAATGTAAAAATGACATGAAACAGGCGTCACAGCGGCCAAAATGTGAAGTGGAGTGTATTTTCCTACAGCAACAGTATCTGCAAATCGCACAGTTCGTACATTTTTTTAAGTCATTTTTTAAAGAAATTATAGATATTTATGATATTCGAGTGTAATTCATCACTGCTAATGTCTATTCTCTTTGATTTGAATGCTCATTTGTCACGATCGGTCGCTCGTGAGCGCCACAGGAGGATATGCTACTGAAATAATAATAATAATAATATGATGATAGAATGGAATCGCCTCCGTATAAATCGTGTGAAGTGACGCGATCTCATAGTGAAAGAGTCATTTCAATGCAATGTTGTGAAATTCTATATATAAGGAAAGTCTCACCATCCTATTACAGGAAATTGTGGGAAGGCCGAAAAAGGACGGGGCTGAATGACTTTGATAAATGTTGAGGGGACCGGTAGAGTAGACATGTTGACATTTTAAATATTTTTTATCTCAGCTCCTAATAAAAGTACAGCAATGAAACTATATATTTACTAGTAAGCACATATCTCAGAATTGATTTTAGCATTATCAAACTCGCTAATTAGTTATTCAATATGGTGGCTGTTTGCGTGTTAATGCTCAGCGTTATATTCATAGCCGGGCCATTTATCAATTTATTAGTGTTCTACTTTTTTAAATGTACTGTTGAAAGTTACAGCTACAAATCTGATCACTTCCAGAATCATATGTCCAAAATTAGTATTTTTAATTTTGTGTTACTTTAACGTTCATATTTTGGTCATTTTTTGGGTTGTAAATAATATTTTAACCCAATAATTATCAACCCTAGGAACATGAGTTTGGTCACTTTCTTAGTCTCTAACACTTAGAACATTAGAGAAAAGTATCACTGTAATACAATGTATAATTTAGGAGTTACAAATTACAAGTAAAGTGGATTTGAAAAATATAGTTTCGAGAAAATGTACCATTAAGTGCCGCAGAGCTCTTTAAATAGCCTAAGCAATGTCTAGCATTTTAAAACATAACTCCTAAACTATCGCAGATATTTAAATAATTATTTCACCAAAATGAACTACAAGAGTGGGGCTATATATTAAAAATACATTGAAAAATCGAAATTTTGAAGGTGGTTTACTGTTCCGGTCCTTTTAAAGGATTACTGTAACGTATACATCGTCTTTATCAGAAGTTATCATTATTGCTAGTGGAGTAGTAGTAGTGATACCATCAGAAGAACACTAGCGCTCGATGCGGAGCGGCATGTAAACACAGGAGAGTGGCACAGACTCGTCAACAATTGATTGATACAGTGTAATCATACTTAAGGAAACGCAATACGAGGTCGAGGATTAGGTGGGATAGGTTTCCCATGGTATTTACGGCCGGATGCTCTTCCTGATGTTAACCTCATCAGAGATCCAACAAACGAAGATGAATGAAGGTTTATAAGGAGATGGAAGGAAGCTGCTGTGGCCTATTAGAAGCTACCGACCCGGCATTTGTCTGGAGTTGAATATAATGGGAAACCATTTCAAGGGAGCCCGAGGATAGCCTGGCCCCATGTCCTTGCGCTGTTAGTGTAGTGTAGTGGCTAGCAAACTGCTGGCTCTCCTCTGAAGGCTGCACTCAGCCTCGTGAGGACAACATGAGAAGATGTGAGTTCCATTCCCACCTCAACCACCCTGGAAGTGGTTTTCCGTGGTTTCCCACTTCTACCCCCAGGCAAATGCCGGGATGGTCTAACTGAATGCCACGGTCACCTCCTTCCTATTTCCTCACCTGAAGTACAAATATACACAATGATGTAGACACCACTACAGCACAGGTTATCAGACAAACTCTATCTCTATACAGGATGATTCATAATTCCTATTACGAACTTCTGGGGGTTGTAGAGGGGACTAGGTAGATCACATTTTGATTAGGAACCCTTGTCCGGACATGTATCGTTTCGATACCAAATCAGTTTGTCTCGATTGCACATCTCCCACTTCACTACAGACACATATACACTAAAGTACACGAGTTGTTCCACGTGGCGACCCTGCTGTTCATTGCAGCATGTTGTCATTCAAACGTCCCACGAGCCCTGGTGTGTGTTCAATTATGTGCGCTGCCGCCAGAACGCGTGCAACAAGAACTTCCTCCGACTCGGTAGGAGTCTCATATACAAGGTTCTTCATGTGGCCCCACAGGAAAAATTCGAGGGGAGTTAAATCTGGCGATCGTGGTGGTCACGAAATTGGACCACCTCGACCTATCCATCTTTCCCCGAATGTTTGGACGAGATGTTCGAGAACTGCGCGTGCAAAGTGTATGCCGCCATCCTGTACTGCGCCCTAACTGGATCACAACTGCTGTCAAAGCGGACTCACTGTCACTACGGTTTGTAAACAGAAGGCATACGTACTGAATGGCATCAGGGGACTGCAGAGGTTGCCCTCAGCCAATGTTATTTGCGTTCCCCGTGAAGCGGGCGATGAAAAATGAAAGTGATCTTCAAACCAATTTGGTCTCAAAACGATAAATGTCCGGATAAGGGTTCCTGTTCAAACTGTGGTCTACTTAGTCCTCTCTACAGTCCCCAGAAGTTTGTAATAGGAATTATGAATCATCCTGTATATGCCCAAATACACGGAATTAATGTCCAAGCCCCTCAAATGAATCAAGAAAATTTAACGCGGAAAATACTCCCACAGTCCAATTCGGCAGTAGTTATGAATTACATCCGTACCCAGTGTGAGCAAAACAAAGCGCTCTAACTGGTAGGCTTAAACACTACCGGAGGAAGATGATATGAAAAATGAAAAGGCTTGGGAATAGAAACGAACTCGGGCAGAAAGGAACCAATCCAAGCAAAGAAATAAATAATATTGTTCAGATAATGAAACAATAGTATGGTTTTGATTAAGGCTCGTGAGCACAAGGCGAGAAAGCAAATACTAGCCTCGAAAGTTTGAGTTATTAATAAGACATTTTTTAAAGATTGATTAACTGTCAAAAAACTGACAAAAACTTGAAGAATGAAACTGATAAAGAAAAAACAGTCTTGCTTACGTATAGAGCGACCAAGAGTGTGTATAACAACGTATTTATAAGCAAGTATAATGGTGCGAGCAACGCTAGCTGAGTTTGCCGGCAGGCAGGCGCTAAGTTTACCGTCCCTCCCAAACGGAAAATAGCGTATTATGTAGGTACTCAGTTCGCTGGCGAGGAAATACAAACAAGGGAAAGTTGAATTAGTTCTTTTCGTTTCTAAAAGGAAATGTTTTAAGGAGTATCCTAATGTACTCAGGATATTGAAATTGACAGGAATAATTTTATTCCCCGCCAAGGATGGATCCCTAAGTGAGAAACCAAATGACCCCAGGGTTCACAGAGATAAAGCGCTTTCAGAGCTTTTAGTAAGATTATTGTTATTAGTAGAAATTACTAGAAGGAAACAATTGTTGCTCTTAAATTAGGCTAAACTTTTATCCACTAACGGTCGCTAAGCTTACAACTAAACACAAGTAGGCCTATTGGATCATTGTGATTAAAGACAACCGGTTTGCAGAACCCACAAATAATATAAGAACCGGTTGAGTATCAACACTGCCTAGGCAGTCGTAAAACCTGAACACGATAACGGCACAAATTGTGTTTCAAGCACGGAAGTACGTCACTTCTCCAACGAAAGGATCATTCACTGGACAATGATTGAGTCATTCTCTGGATGACCACATATCCGGTTTATATCTATGTCTCACCCCTCCCATGAATTATTATTATTATTATTATTATTAGTATTATTAGTATTATCCAAAGACGCTCCTCTTCACTTGCAGTTGAGAGAAGACAAGATAAAGCAAGTTAATTGTTTTAAGTACTTCGGAAAAAATTGCAGAACAATGGGTCGGAAAAGGATGTCATTAGAGCCAGCGAGAAGAATGGAAATGGCTTATCAACTTACGAAGGATACACACAGTACTACATAAAGGCTAAATTCCGACACTTAGATACTGTTGTCAGACCTGATGTCTGTATGCAGCAGAAACACTAGATATGATTGGGAAGGGCGGTCTCGAAGACATTCGAAAGAGAGAAAGGAAAATGCTACGAAAAATCCTAGGCCCAAATATCAAGGATGGAGAGAGGAGACTCAAACCTAACAAAGAACTTGTAGTTGAAGACAGAAGGAGTCGTAGCCCGAATGAGAAAAAGGAGAATACAGTTTTATGGACACTTGATGAGGATGAACAGTGCCAGATTGACGAAGAGGATTTTCGAATTCTTCAGGAATAGGGAGATGGAGCCAAAATGGTTTCGGGAAGTGAGATTGGACTTGGATCGGATGGGGGTGAAAGAAGGAGACATAATAGACGCCTACTGTCGACCAAAATAGTATGTGCACTCGAGTTTGTGAGGTAACCAGTAGACCTACATACAATCCAATAATATCATCATTTTCGTCTTTCTATTCTGCGTTAGTTCATGTAGGCTTGGAATTTTTAATTTATATTTTAATATTTTTATCGCAGTTGGAACACAAATAGTGCACGTTTTTAAGCGTGTTTCAACCATGCGTCACATTTAAGAATTATTATCTCAATAACCCGTCATCAGATCGAATCCAAATTTTAACACAATATACATTGGAATGTTGTATAATTGGTTTATTAATTTCAAAAATGTGTGTGTCCAAGAAACAAAGTTATTATCATTTTTGTATGGTAACTTTTTCTCGGCTCGGGGTGGTTGGAAAATGTAGTTCTTGGTTGCATTGCAATCCTTATACATCGAAAAGATATGCTGTATGACTATGAAATACGTAAATTAATTCACTTATTTTATATCGGTTTGTATTTGTACGGGGAAATAACACATGTTTCACCAGCTAGCCACTCCGGGAAAAGCTGTACAGCGTTGCCGAAATGGTGCCCACACGCATCATGGCGCGTCTCGCTCGGAAGTGATGGGCTCCATCTCAGCAACGCTGTACAGCATTTCCCGGAGCGGCTAGCTGGTGAACCATGTGTTATTTCCTCGTACAAATACAAACCGATATAAAATAAGTGAATTAATTTACGTATTTCACAGTCATACAGCATAACTTGTTGATGTATAACGATTACAACGCAACCAAGAACTACATTTTCCAACCACCCCGAGCCGAGAATAGGTTATCTTACAACAATGATAACAACTTTGTTTTTTGGACACACAAAATTGTGAAATTAATAAACCAGTTAAACAACATTCCAATGTATATTGTGTTAAAATTTGGATTCGATCTGATGACGGGCTTTTGAGATAATAATTCTTAAATGTGGCGCATGGTTGAAACACACTTATAACGTGCACTTTTTGTGTTCCAACTGCGATAAAAATATTAAAATATAAATTAAAAAATCCAAACCTACTTGAACTAACGTAAAATAGAACGATGAAAATGTTGATGGTATTGGATTTTATGTAGGTCTATTGGTTACTTCACAAACAACCTTCAAACTCAAATACACATAATACTTTGGTCGACAGTAGTTAAGGAGTTTACAGGTTTACAGGAGACAGGGGAGTTGTCAGTGAGGAAAGGGAGATCTTACACGGAGGAACAGAAGAAGGAAGCGGGAGAGAGGATGAAGAGATATTGGCAGAGAGTGAAGACAACAAATAATGTAAAAACTCTCGAACGTGGGCCATAGTTGGCCGTAACGAATTTCGGCTCCGTCTTCCTCTTCCTGAAGAATTCAAAAATCCTCTTCGTCAATCTGGCATTGTTCATCCTCGCCATATGTCAATAAAACAATAATAATAATAATAATAATAATGTTATTGGTTTTACGTCCCTTTTAACTACACTGGCTTTTAAGATGGGTATAGACTTGCGCGCCGCGCACTGCACGCGGTGCATGCGCGGCGCATGTGTTGCTCGACCAGAATTATTATTTAAACGAACCTCTCGCGATCCATAGGAAACCGACGAACATTCACTAGTCAGTTTGGAGTGTGGTAAATATAATCATGTCTCCGCCGCACGAGGGAAACCTCGCGATTGCGGTGATGAGTGGTGCGGCTGTTTTAATGGCACGTTTGTGCAAAAAGAAAAAGAAATGACGACGACGTTGGTGGCACACTGACATGTTTAAAAAAAGGAATGGTGCGGAGCTAATGATGGACTTGAAGTCACAAGAAATAAGCGGCCAGTATAAGAATTTTACTCGATTGTCACCTTCTGAATTTGAGAATCTGCTGCAGAAGATTGGACCCCACATTTCCAAAGAAGATACCTATTTCCGCCCTGCGATTTATTTTACTTTTCTCCAGCCTGTAGGAAGACAGCAGAGATATCACCTTCTTCTTGCATTGGTCCGCAGATACAGTATATCCATCTCAGCTCCTATTTCCCTCCAGGCCTCTGCTTTTAGTGTAATGGTTTCATAAAATGATCCTTATGTTGAGGATCCCACAGAAGAGGCTTTTTGCGACTAGCATCGATCAGTTTTATCACAGATTCGTCTGACCACTCCATTATCACTACTCAAAACGCACAAATATTGCAATCAGATGCGCGCGAGAAACAACGAACTTCTCACAATCCCGTCCAAATCTGAACTGCGAACACTCAAAGTGCGCGTGGAAAAAACCGACAGGAGATGGATCGTCGTGCGCCGCGCCGCGCGCGCGCAGCTTCGAAACCCCGTACTAATCTAGCGAACTTGCTGCGCGAGAGCGGCGCGGCGCGCAAGTGTATACCCACCTTTAGAGACGCCGGGGTGCCGGAATTTTGCCCCGAAGGGGATCTTTAACGTGCCAGTAAATGTACTGACACGGCTCCCTCGCATTTGCGCACCCTCAAATGCCAGCTGACTGCGCGAGGTTTCGAACCTGCAACCTTGGGCTCAGCAAGCGAGAACGTTACCCCTGAGCCACGCAGCCAGACCTGTCCATAAAACAGTATTCTCCTTTTTCTCATTCGGGCTACGACTCCTTCTGTCTTCAAGTACAAGTTCTTTGTTAGGTTTGAGTCTCCTCTCTCCATCCTTGATATTTGGGCCCAGGATTTTTGGTAGCATTTTCCTTTCTCTCTTCCGGATGTCTTCGAGACCGCCCTTCCCAATCATGTCTAGTGTGTCTGCTGCATACAGACATCAGGTCTGACTACAGTATCTAAGTGTCGGAATTTTTATTGTATGAATCCTTCGTAAGTTGATAAGCTATTTCCGTTCTTCTCGCCGGCTCTTTAATGGCATCCTTTTCCGACACATTGTCCTGCAATTTTTTCCACAAGTACTTAACTCGCTTCGCCTTGTCTTCTCTCAACTCCAAGTGGAGAGGAGCGTCTTTGATAATAATAATAATAATAATAATAATAATTGATTGGAGGGGTGGGACATACCTATAAACCGGACATGTTGACATCCAGAGAATGACTCAATCATTGTCCAGTGAATGATCCTTCCGTTGGAGAAGTGACGTACTTCCGTGCTTGAAACGCGATACCTAGGTAGTGGGATTTCTGACAACATGTACTTGGGTGAGTGTGGAATCTGTCTGACCGTGGCATTCAGTTAGGTTCCTTCCTGACATTTGCCAGGATTGAAAGCGTAAATGCACGGAAAACCACCTCTAAAATAGCTGAATCGAACCCGTGTGCTCACGAGGTTGAGGAATGGAAAATAGATGTATCTTGGTAGAGTCAACTCTAAATAGAGGATTCCTTTAGGTTTTTAGCGTGTCTTTTGTGGGGATTCTCCTAGGTGCACCGCGCCCGGCGCGCCACTGGGGTAGTGAGCCTGACTTGGCCATGAAATGCAATATGCTACCATTACTGCAATTAGGTGCTTTGCGGTCAATTCAAAAGGACCCAATTTCACACGTTCGGCCTTCAGTGGTTTTGGTGCACTTCCAGTACCAAACAATTCCTGGGTTCGATTGCCAAGCTCTGTCTGAAGGTTAAAACAGGATTTACTCTCGCTTGAGAGATTCCAACATGGCTCATTCTACAAGTGGTTTAGTTAGTTAGTGAGGTTTAAAGGAGCGGAACTACGAGGTCATCTGCCCCTACAAGTGGTTTAGTTAGTTGTTGTTTGAGTCTTCAGTCTTTTGACTGGTTTGATGCAGCTCTCCATGCCTCCCTGTCCTGAGCTAATCGTTTCATCTCTACATAGCTACCACACCCCACATCCGAGGCAATCTGTTTAACATATTCTAACCTTGGTCTACCCCTACAGTTCTTGTCCTCGACCCTTCCTTCCATAACTAAGCTTGCTATTCCTGGGTGTCTTAGTATGTGTCCTACCAACCTATCTCTTCTCTTCATTAGCAGTCGCCAGAAACATCTCTCCTCTCCCACTCGGCTTAATACCTCTTTGTTTGTAACCCTATCTACCCATCTGATCTTCATCATTCTCCTGTAACACCACATTTCAAATGCTTCAATTCTCCTCTTTTCTGCCACACCAATAGTCCAAGTTTCACTTCCATAGAGCGCCACGCTCCAGACAAAGGCTTTCAAAAATGACTTCCTAATACCTAAATCTATATTCGATGTCAGCAGATTCCTTTTTTGTAGAAATGCTTTCTTTGCCTGAGCCAACCTACTTTTTATATCCTCTTTGCTTCGTCCATCACTGGTTATTCTGCTTCCTAAGTAACAGAAGTCTCCTACTTCCTTCAGCTTTTCACCTGCCAATTTGATCTCCATAGAGGTTTCTGATTTATTTCGGCTGCAATCCAGTATTTTTGTTTTACATTTATTAATTTTCATCATGAATTCTTTCCGTAAGACGGAGTCCATACAATTCAAAAACTCATTCAAATCCTCAGGCTTGTCGGCCAAGATGACGATGTCATCAGCAAATCTCAGAGTTGAAATTATTTCTCCTTGAATCTTCACTCCCACTTTACATTTTTCTCTAATTTCCTTCATTGCTTGTTCAATGTAAAGATTGAAAAGTATGGGTGATAAGTTGCAGCCTTGCCTTACACCTTTCTGAATACCAGCTTCTCTCTCATGTCCTTCAACTCGAATGACTGCTGTCTGGTTTCTGTATAGATTGTATATCACCCTCCTATCCCTGTACTTTATTCCAATCGATTTCAAAATGTCAATTTAGTCCAATCAACGTTATCGAAAGCCTTTTCTAAGTCTACAAAAGCCATGAACGTTCTCTTATCTTTCCTTATTCTACCTTCCAAAATCAGCCTAAGACTTAGTACAGCTTCCCTTGTTCCTACATTTCTCCTGAAACCAAACTGGTCTTCACCCAACTCCGTTTCTATCTGGCTTTCAATCCTCTTGTAAATTATTCTAGACAGGATCTTTGAAGCATGAGTAATCAAGCTGATTGTACGGTAATCTTCACATCTGTCAGCTCCCACTTTCTTTGGTATAGGGATGATTACATTCTTCTTGAAATCAGGGGGTACCTCACCTGTCTCATAAATCCTACACACCAAGTGAAATAACCTGATCAGATCTTCATCTCCTATGCAGCGTAGTAACTCAATCGGTATATCATCTATGCCTGGTGCTTTGTTCCTGCTTAAGTCTTCCAAAGCTCTATCAAATTCTGATCTCAATATTAAATCTCCTTTCGCATCCTCATCAATTTCCTCCTCCCTTTCCATTACATGATTCTCAATCTCCTTTCCCTTATACAAACTCTCTATGTAAGCTTTCCATCTCTCAACCTTTTCTTCCCTATCTGTTAGAGGCTTTCCATTTGTGTCCTTAATATTACAGCACTTAGTCTTCTTTTCTCCAAAAGTATTCTTAATCCTTCGATAAGCTGTGTCTACTTTTCCTAATTTCAGACAATTTTCTATACCTGCACATTTCTCTTTCAACCATTCTTCTTTCGCTTCCTTGCACTTCTTGTTAACCTCATTTATCAGACGTCTGTATTCTGCTTTCCCCTTTTCATCTCTTACATTCTTGTGTTTCCGCCTTTCATCCATCAATTCTAGTATATCCTGAGTGATCCACGGTTTTCTACCTATTCTTTCTTTCCTACCAATGTTTTCTTCTGCGGATTTTGTTATTTCATTCTTCAAAAGTGCCCATTCGTCTGCAATTGAAGTTTGTTTAGGGTTTTTCATTAGTCCTTCCTTTATACTCTTCTTGAATCTTTCGTTTACATCCTTCTCTTTCAGTCTGTCTATTGCCCACCTTTTTGGCTTTTGACTTTTCTTCAGTTTCTTCAACTTTAATCTGCATTTCATTACAACCAGATTGTGGTCAGAGTTTATGTCAGCACCAGGATATGTTTTACAATCCAAAATCTGGTTTCGAAACCTCTGCTTGACCATAATGAAGTCGATTTGGTAACGCCCTGTATCTCCTGGTCTCATCCATGTGTATATTCTTCTATTGTGGTTATTGAATAAGGTGTTAGCTATGACCAACTCATGCTCGGTGCAGGATTCTACCAGCCTGCTTCCTCGATCATTCCTTTCACCTAATCCGAAATCTCCTACTATCTTCCCTTCTCTCCCTTTTCCTACCACAGCATTCCAATCTCCCATTACTATAACATTTTCATCACCCTTGATATACCTCAGAATTTCGTCTATTTCTTCGTAGACCTTTTCAACATCCTCATTATCAGCTTGACTGGTAGGCATATAGACTTGTACCACTGTGGTGCAGGTAGGTTTAGTATTGATTTTTGCTACAATAATCCGTTCACTATATTGCTCATAATATTCCACCCGCTGTCCAAGTTTCCTACTCAATATGAGGCCAACCCCTGCTTGGCCATTGTTTGATTTAGTGCTAATGACCCTATAGTCTCCTGACCAAAAGTCCTGTTCTTCCTGCCAGCGCATTTCACTAATCCCAACCAAATCCAACCTCAACCTATCCATTTCCCTTTCTAAGTTTTCTAACCTTCCACTTCCTAGCAGACTTCTAACATTCCACGCTCCGATCCGTAGAATGTCAGATTTCCTCTTTGTCACTTCTGTGATGTTAACCCCCTCTCGAGTAGTCCCCACCCGGAAATCCGAACGGGGGACTAGTTTACCTCCGGATTGAAATTTTACAAGGGAGGAGGCCATCATCACATGTAATTATGCATAGAGAGGTGCATATCCTCGGGAATAGCTTACGGCTGTAGTTTCCCGTTGCTTTCAGCCGTGCAGCAGGACGCAGTGTAGCCATTATTTGGCTTATATTATCAATATCTTAACCGTCTATAAGACTAGTAAAGAATTGATTTATTCTGAAAGGCTGCTACTCCCTTTCAGAATAAGTAAAGAGCAATTCTACTAACAAAAATACTAACCTTCTACCGTACTAACAATTAAATACCAAAATTCTACTAACGAAAAAAATACTAAAGTTCCACCAACAACAAATACTACCACTAAAACAGTCTGTCACCAGGCACACTCACATGCACCCTCACACATCACAGTCTACTGAAATAATGAACTATAACTAATAAACAATGCAACTGCTACCAGACACACTCACACACCACAGTCTAATAGAACAATGACATATCTAATAGACAAACTAACTACCTACTTACAACTAAAACTAACTACATACTTACTGTACTGTTATTTGAATTGACAATATTTACAAAATGCAATTTAGTGAGATTCTAGTAGTGAGCAATGTAATTGGGGCGAAATTATAGCGAAAATGATAATGAAATGGAAACCAGAACGAAAAGTATGTGAGACGGAAAATACGCACAAAAAGGAACTCAGATGGAAACAACTCACAATATGGTCGTACAAAAGGGAATTTAGAACGAAAAGATTTAAAAAAAAAGAATAGATTGAAAAAGACCCACAAAATGTAGGCTAGGTTAAAAATACGTACAAAATGAAATGTAGCGTCGAAATACTTACAAAATGCAACTGAAATTCAAATATTAAGCCAAACCAACATTTTGATCGTATGAACTCTTACTGATGTGCGAAAAATACGGAAGGCACGTCCGGTGTTTGAAGACTGTGTGTTACAAAATAAAATGCAGTATGGCGTGAAGAATTTCACTTACCAATGTTTATCATTTAAATCGTCCCCGTAGATCGTGTGCATACAACTATATTGAAAACTTAAAGTATGAGGTAGGTAGGATATAATAATAGTACATTATGCAACGAGCCTATAATGGCTATAATTAAGACACTAGTATTTTTATAAAACGAGCGTATGCGAGTTTTATAATTTCCATACGAGTGTCTTAATTACCATTATAGGCGAGTTGCATACGACTGTTTATGTTCGACGATAATTATAACTTTATTATATGTTTTAACATACATATTCATAAATATCTGTTCTGTCACTAGAATGTTGTGATCGGGTGCTGCGGTGGGTAGTATATCTCTGTTTTCCAAGCTCTCTGGACAACCGACGCATGCGCTCTGTGTGCTTCAATGCCATATGTTCAGATTGTGCTCCAGTATTCAGTAACACTGTCACCGAAGTCGTTTCAAAACCACGCGCTGTGTAGAAATTGAGTTTGGGGATATTAAGGTACAGTGCCATTTCTTGTCTCATATTCACCAGTTTATTTACGGGAACATATGGACGGTGCAATTTCGGTAATTTATATAGACATGTTGGATTTTGAGCGCATGCGCGAAGGTATCCTTATCTAATTGGTCACACAACTGTTTCTTGAGCTCTGGTTGGTGGGAGAAACTGTTTCATAATGAAAAATAGTGTTATAATGAGCCTCATTATGATACAGTTTTCTGACACACAATAGTTAGGGTCGAACATAAAATAATTAAACAGGTGTGAAATGTTTCCACCTACGGTAGCCATTCATCCGGACCATTCCTACTAAGCAGGGACATTACTCGTACACTTTAAACACTACCAGCTGGATCGCATCCCTCCTGACTGCTTTTCTTTTGCCTGTCTTTTATTGCCTTTATTCTTTTCTTTTTCATCTCATCAAGTATGTAAGTTAGATTTAAGTAAGTTGGAAGTAGTTGTATTTTTATTATAATCTGTATAATTGCGGAAAAATGAGCTGGACATTTCGCCCCTCAAAAACAATCACCTCCACCACCATGTATTTTTGCTTTCCTTTATACTGACAATTTGCCCCTAAGTATGCATCTAAATATTTTAGATGCGTGTATAACAAAATAACTAACTTAATGGTTAGTGTAATGTTTTCACGTCCGCCAATCTCGATATTAAGCCTCCAAACTTAACAATCGTTCGTTTCAGGTATCTTCCCCTTTAATAAGCCGCGGCGATCTCCGTGGGTTGGTGCTGCAACCTAGCGGTGAATTAATATATATCTTGTACGTCTGTGAATGTTGAATCGGTAGGTAGTTTAAATCAGCCAGGAGAGATGCTACCCAGCTGGCAGTGGCTTTAGCACTTGGGAGTGGGAGTTCATTGTTGTACATACTAAATGTATATTGCGCGCCCAAGTGAGCAGAATTTGATCATGTTTGCTTGACGAACGGAACTTTACCGCCATTAGTTACTGAGGTTTAAAGGAGCCGAACTACGAGGTCATCTGCCCCTACAAGTGGTTTAGTTAGTTACTGAGGTTTAAAGGAGCGGAACTACGAGGTCATCTGCCCCTACAAGTGGTTTAGTTAGTTACTGAGGTTTAAAGGAGCGGAACTACGAGGTCATCTGCCCCTACAAGTGGTTTAGTTAGTTACTGAGGTTTAAAGGAGCGGAACTACGAGGTCATCTGCCCCTACAAGTGGTTTAGTTAGTTACTGAGGTTTAAAGGAGCGGAACTACGAGGTCATCTGCCCCTACAAGTGGTTTAGTTAGTTACTGAGGTTTTAAGGGGCGGAACTTCGAGGTCATCTGCCCCTACAAGTGGTTTAGTTAGTTACTGAGGTTTAAAGGAGCGGAACTACGAGGTCATCTGCCCCTACAAGTGGTTTAGTTAGTTACTGAAGTTTTAAGGGGCGGAACTTCGAGGTCATCTGCCCCTACAAGTGGTTTAGTTAGTTACTGAGGTTTAAAGGAGCGGAACTACGAGGTCATCTGCCCCTACAAGTGGTTTAGTTAGTTACTGAGGTTTTAAGGGGCGGAACTACGAGGTCATCTGCCCCTACAAGTGGTTTAGTTAGTTACTGAGGTTTAAAGGAGCGGAACTACGAGGTCATCTGCCCCTACAAGTGGTTTAGTTAGTTACTGAGGTTTAAAGGGGCGGAACTATGAGGTCATCTGTCCCTACAAGTGGTTTAGTTAGTTAGTGAGGCTTAAAGGGGCGGAACTATGAGGTCATCTGCCCCTACAAGTGGTTTAGTTAGTTACTGAGGTTTAAAGGAGCGGAACTACGAGGTCATCTGCCCCTACAAGTGGTTTAGTTAGTTACTGAGGTTTTAAGGGGCGGAACTTCGAGGTCATCTGCCCCTACAAGTGGTTTAGTTAGTTACTGAGGTTTAAAGGGGCGGAACTATGAGGTCATCTGCCCCTACAAGTGGTTTAGTTAGTTAGTGAGGCTTAAAGGGGCGGAACTATGAGGCCATCTGCCCCTACAAGTGGTTTAGTTAGTTACTGAGGTTTAAAGGAGCGGAACTACGAGGTCATCTGCCCCTACAAGTGGTTTAGTTAGTTACTGAGGTTTTAAGGGGCGGAACTTCGAGGTCATCTGCCCCTACAAGTGGTTTAGTTAGTTACTGAGGTTTAAAGGGGCGGAACTATGAGGTCATCTGCCCCTACAAGTGGTTTAGTTAGTTACTGAGGTTTAAAGGGGCGGAACTTCGAGGTCATCTGCCCCTACAAGTGGTTTAGTTAGTTACTGAGGTTTAAAGGGGCGGAACTATGAGGTCATCTGCCCCTACAAGTGGTTTAGTTAGTTAGTGAGGCTTAAAGGGGCGGAACTATGAGGTCATCTGCCCCTACAAGTGGTTTAGTTAGTTACTGAGGTTTTAAGGGGCGGAACTTCGAGGTCATCTGCCCCTACAAGTGGTATAGTTAGTTACTGAGGTTTAAAGGAGCGGAACTACGAGGTCAACTGCCCCTACAAGTGGTTTAGTTAGTTACTGAGGTTTAAAGGGGCGGAACTTCGAGGTCATCTGCCCCTACAAGTGGTTTAGTTAGTTACTGAGGTTTAAAGGGGCGGAACTATGAGGTCATCTGCCCCTACAAGTGGTTTAGTTAGTTAGTGAGGCTTAAAGGGGCGGAACTATGAGGTCATCTGCCCCTACAAGTGGTTTAGTTAGTTACTGAGGTTTAAAGGGGCGGAACTTCGAGGTCATCTGCCCCTACAAGTGGTTTAGTTAGTTACTGAGGTTTAAAGGAGCGGAACTACGAGGTCATCTGCCCCTACAAGTGGTTTAGTTAGTTACTGAGGTTTTAAGGGGCGGAACTTCAAGGTCATCTGCCCCTACAAGTGGTTTTGTTAGTTAGTTAGTTAGTTAGTGAGGTTTTAAGGGGCGGAACTATGAGGTCATCAGCCCCTACGAGTAGTTTTGTTAGTTAGTGAGGTTTTAAGGAGCGAAACTTCGAGGTCATCAGCCCCTACAAGTGGTTTTGTTAGTGAGGTTTAAAGGGGCGGAACTATGAGGTCATCAGCCCCTACAAGTGGTTTAGTTAGTTAGTTAGTGAGGTTTTAAGGGGCGGAACTATGAGGTCATCTGCCCCTACAAGTGGTTTTGTTAGTTAGTGAAGTTTTAAGGAGCGAAACTTCGAGGTCATCTGCCCCTACAAGTGGTTTAGTTAGTTAGTTAGTTAGTGAGGTTTTAAGGGGCGGAACTATGAGGTCATCTGCCCCTCCAAGTAGTTTTGTTAGTTAGTGAGATTTAAAGGGGCGGAACTACGAGGTCATCTGCCCCTACAAGTGGTTTTGTTAGTTAGTGAGGTTTTAAGGGGCGGAACTATGAGGTCATCTGCCCCTACAAGTGGTTTTGTTAGTTAGTGAGATTTAAAGGGGCGGAACTACGAGGTCAACTGCCCCTACAAGTGGTTTAGTTAGTTACTGAGGTTTAAAGGGGCGGAACTTCGAGGTCATCTGCCCCTACAAGTGGTTTAGTTAGTTACTGAGGTTTAAAGGGGCGGAACTATGAGGTCATCTGCCCCTACAAGTGGTTTAGTTAGTTACTGAGGTTTTAAGGGGCGGAACTTCGAGGTCATCTGCCCCTACAAGTGGTTTAGTTAGTTACTGAGGTTTAAAGGGGCGGAACTATGAGGTCATCTGCCCCTACAAGTGGTTTAGTTAGTTACTGAGGTTTTAAGGGGCGGAACTTCGAGGTCATCTGCCCCTACAAGTGGTTTAGTTAGTTACTGAGGTTTAAAGGGGCGGAACTATGAGGTCATCTGCCCCTACAAGTGGTTTAGTTAGTTAGTGAGGCTTAAAGGGGCGGAACTATGAGGCCATCTGCCCCTACAAGTGGTTTAGTTAGTTACTGAGGTTTAAAGGAGCGGAACTACGAGGTCATCTGCCCCTACAAGTGGTTTAGTTAGTTACTGAGGTTTTAAGGGGCGGAACTTCGAGGTCATCTGCCCCTACAAGTGGTTTAGTTAGTTACTGAGGTTTAAAGGGGCGGAACTATGAGGTCATCTGCCCCTACAAGTGGTTTAGTTAGTTACTGAGGTTTAAAGGGGCGGAACTTCGAGGTCATCTGCCCCTACAAGTGGTTTAGTTAGTTACTGAGGTTTAAAGGGGCGGAACTATGAGGTCATCTGCCCCTACAAGTGGTTTAGTTAGTTAGTGAGGCTTAAAGGGGCGGAACTATGAGGTCATCTGCCCCTACAAGTGGTTTAGTTAGTTACTGAGGTTTTAAGGGGCGGAACTTCGAGGTCATCTGCCCCTACAAGTGGTATAGTTAGTTACTGAGGTTTAAAGGAGCGGAACTACGAGGTCAACTGCCCCTACAAGTGGTTTAGTTAGTTAGTGAGGCTTAAAGGGGCGGAACTATGAGGTCATCAGCCCCTACAAGTGGTTTAGTTAGTTAGTTAGTGAGGTTTTAAGGGGCGGAACTATGAGGTCATCTGCCCCTACAAGTGGTTTTGTTAGTTAGTGAAGTTTTAAGGAGCGAAACTTCGAGGTCATCTGCCCCTACAAGTGGTTTAGTTAGTTAGTTAGTTAGTGAGGTTTTAAGGGGCGGAACTATGAGGTCATCTGCCCCTCCAAGTAGTTTTGTTAGTTAGTGAGATTTAAAGGGGCGGAACTACGAGGTCATCTGCCCCTACAAGTGGTTTTGTTAGTTAGTGAGGTTTTAAGGGGCGGAACTATGAGGTCATCTGCCCCTACAAGTGGTTTTGTTAGTTAGTGAGATTTAAAGGGGCGGAACTATGAGGTCATCTGCCCCTACAAGTAGTTTTGTTAGTTAGTGAGGTTTAAAGGGGCGGACTACGAGGTCATCAGCCCCTACAAGTGGTTTAGTTAGTTAGTGAGGCTTAAAGGGGTGGAACTATGAGGTCATCAGCCCCTACAAGTGGTTTAGTTAGTTAGTGAGGCTTAAAGGGGCGGAACTACGAGGTCATCAGCCCCTACAAGTGGTTTAGTTAGTTAGTGAGGCTTAAAGGGGCGGAACTACGAGGTCATCTGCCCTACAAGTGGTTTAGTTAGTTAGTGAGGCTTAAAGGGGCGGAACTATGAGGTCATCTGCCCCTACAAGTGGTTTTGTTAGTTAGTGAGGTTTAAAGGGGCGGAACTACGAGGTCATCAGCCCCTACAAGTGGTTTTGTTAGTTAGTGAGGTTTAAAGGGGCGTAACTACGAGGTCATCTGCCCCTACGAGTGGCTTTGTTAGTGAGGTTTAAAGGGGCGGAACTATGAGGTCATCAGCCCCTACAAGTGGTTTAGTTAGTTAGTTAGTGAGGTTTAAAGGGGCGGAACTATGAGGTCATCTGCCCCTACAAGTGGTTTTGTTAGTGAGGTTTAAAGGGGCGGAACTATGAGGTCATCAGCCCCTACAAGTGGTTTTGATAGTGAGGTTTAAGGGGCGGAACTACGAGGTCATCAGCCCCTACAAGTGGTTTAGTTAGTTAGTGAGGTTTTAAGGGGCGGAACTACGAGGTCATCTGCCCCTACAAGTGGTTTTTTTAGTGAGGTATTAAGGGGCGGAACTATGAGGTCATCTGCCCCTACAAGTAGTTTTGTTAGTTATAAAGGTTTAAAGGGGCGGAACTACGAGGTCATCAGCCCCTACAAGTGGTTTAGTTAGTTACTGAGGTTTAAAGGGGCGGAACTACGAGGTCATCTGCCCCTACAAGTGGTTTAGTTAGTTAGTGAGGTTTAAAGGGTCGGAACTACGAGGTCATCTGCCCCTACAAGTGGTTTAATTAGTGAGGTTTAAAGTGGCGGAACTACGAGGTCATCTGCCCCTACAAGTGGTTTTGTTAGTGAGGTTTAAATGGGCGGAACTATGAGGTCATCTGCCCCTACAAGTGGTTTTGTTAGTGAGGTTGAAAGGGGCGGAACTACGAGGTCATCTGCCCCTACAAGTAGTTTTGTTAGTTAGTGAGGTTTAAAGGGGCGGAACTACGAGGTCATCTGCCCCTACAAGTGGTTTAGTTAGTTAGTGAGGTTTTAAGGTCGGAACTACGAGGTCATCCACCCCTACAAGTGGTTTTGTTAGTTTGTGAGGTTTAAGGGGGCGGAACTACGAGGTCATCTGCCCCTACAAGTGGTTTAGTTAGTTACTTAAGTTTAAAGGGGTGGAACTACGAGGTCATCTGCCCCTACAAGTGGTTTTGTTAGTGAGGTTTAAAGGGGCGGAACTACGAGGTCATCAGCCCCCATGGTTCATTTTACTTCTACCACATATAGTACAGAATTATGGCCACGGCCGCTTCCTACCCACATCCTAGCTCGAGTTACTAATACAGCCATCGCAATGACACAGGTTGTTGTCGTTTCATTTGAGGTTCTTGGACAACGTGGTCATTTTGCCTCATGCACTTGGGTGTGTGTGGAATATTGTCTGATAACGTGTTTCATTGTAATGGCTGTATCTGTAATTCAGGGGAGGATTGGGAAGGAGGCGGCCGTGGCCTTAATTTAAGAAGCATCCCAGCATTCGCCTGGAGTAGAATAGGAAAACCACTTCCAGGATGGCTGGGGTGGGAATCGAACCCACCTCTTCTCAGTTTTGTCCCCACGAGGCTGAGTGTACTCCGTTCCATCCCACAGACCAGAATTAAGTTTCTTGGCAGAGCCAGGAATTGAAACCGGACCTCGGGGGCGACAGGCAAGAATGACACAGGTTATCAGACAGATTCAACACGGGGCTGATAACCAAGACTTAACCTCCACAACATTAACCATGTAGCCTATCCGCGCAGGCTCATTCCGCCCGACCACGTGCGAATAACAAAGGGGAGGGGTTCTGACGTGACGTGACGACCTACAGGGCTCAGCTGTGAGCGCGGAGTAGTCAGTTCCTGGTCGAGGAACAGATATGAAGTGCGCAGTGACTTTCTCCCGGTAGCCTAGTGTCTGCAGTACCGCGCCGTCAACATGGGGCTAACGGAAGATCCGCGCAAGAAGGTAAATTATATCAACAACTCCTGGGTGACGTCTGTAAAGCTATAATCAAGGCCCGGAAGTTCATGCATTATTAAATGTATACATATGCACTAATTATTATACTGTATTATACACTGATCGTCAAAGAAAATCGATCACTTGAAAAATTCAACATTACTTTCATTCACATCATAAATATGATCGCTCTAGGCCTAGTATAGTACGTAGCATGGAAGTAAGGTTAAATTGGTTTCCTGGATGCTTCACCATTCATCATGTCATTGTTTAACTTAACAATAACGATTCTTTGACATGATGCTGTTCCCCGCGGAAACATGTGCGCGTCATCGCTATCGTCAACAATGCAATGATTTATTCTTTTTTTTTTCTTTTGACACTTGTTGGCATCGAAAAGGATCAATACAGCCATAGCCTCAGTTGTTCTTGTGCAATTCAGAGACAAATAAAGATCTTGCCAGGGCAGTGGCTCTGATCGAAAATGGTGGCCCGGACATGTTTACGCAGGAAACAGCATCATGATAATGAATCACTATTGTTAAGTTAAACAATAACATGAATAATAATAATAATATATCCAGGAAACCAATTAACCTTACTTCCATGCTATGTACTGTACTACGCCTATACCGCTCATATTTATGATGTGAATGAAAGTAATGTTGAATTTTTCAAGTGATTTCCAACTTTCTCGGAGTTGTTGGGAGTCGTTTGACAATGCCAAGGCTTAGGGAATAAGCTATCTCATTGGGTACAATCGTATTGACCGACTAAAAAGCATCCAACTTCTGTTTGTCCTATTCTAATGTTGCTCTTCGTTCCATCAATAGACTACGTTCACTCTTGCGAAACATGAACAAGCTGTCAATTATCTTAAATGATTGAATTTACGAGGCACGTCCAGAAAGTAAGTTCCGTTTGGTAATAAAATTAAATTGCGTACAGATACAGAAAAATTATTTATTGCACAACATTCTACACCTCTTAAACTACTTTTCCACATAACTGCCGAACTTTTGCAGGCATTTGTCATAGCGTGGCACAAGTTTTTGGATACCTTCTTCATAGAAGTTTGCCGTCTGGGTCTTCAACCAGTTGGAAACATCATTTTCCGAGGTGTCAAGATTTGTTTCGGCTTAACCTTTGCTGGGGATGAAGTGTGCCTCCATTCCATTGATTGCCGCTTTCTTTCAGGGGTGTCGTAAGAAACCAAAGTTTCATCTCCTGTGACTATCTGTGTCAGAAATTCTTCGCCGCCTTCATTGTAACGGGTCAAAAACCCATCCGTTTTGTTTTGTGTTGCTCCGTACGAATCTTTGGTACCCAACGTCGGCAAAGTTTACGAAAGTTCAGTTTTTCGGTAACAATTTCATGAATTAGTGATCGTGAGATTTGGGGAAATTCCATAGCGAGAGCACTAATTGTAAACCTGCGGATTTCCCGGATCTTGTCATCAATCGCGTGAACCAGTTCTTCTGTAACGTACAACTAGTTGAAGACACAGGCGGCACACGACTATGAAGAAGGTATGCAAAAACTCGTGCCACGCTACGACAAATGCCTGCAACATTTCGGCAGTTATGTAGAAAAGTAGTTTAAGGGTTGTAGAATTTTGTGCAATAAATAATTTTTCTGTATCTGTACACAATTTAATGTTATTACCAAACGGAACTTACTTTCTGGACGTACTTCGTATATAAGAACAACAGATTTCATTCATCACTAGGTTTGATTCCTGGCGCAGGAGCTTAAATGGGAGGGAGTACATTTACTGGCCCTGCATGTTTGCCATCCCTTGATGAATGCAGTACATTTGCATTTGTATGTTGGCACAGGCTAGAGTAAAATGTGGCTTTTCACCGATGTCTCAGTCTCACTCATGGCTGTGATTATATGGAAGCTACTGAGGTATGGGTGGTGCTTAGTAATGGCATTCAGGGCGCAGTCAGTGCCTGTGAATGCTGTGATAGGTTCTACTCATAGGGTTAGCACTGCTGTTCTGACTCATTGTCAGTGACGAAAGCAATGGCAAACTACCTCACTCCTCTTCTTGCCTAGTACGCCTCATTATAGTGCTGCCTCGGTTTTGTGGGTTTCTACCATATAACATATTTATTTATTTATTTATTTATCGTATGGCTTTTAGTGCCGGGAGTGACCGAGGATATGTTCGGCTCGCCAGAGTCTGTAGCTGCTTCAAGCGGACACCCATGGGGTGTGCTACAACTTCCTTTCAATTTCAAGTAGTTCCAACATTCGCTACCAGATGTCACTTATACCTAGTGGTGAACGTTGGAACTTGGATAGAGCGTTCCAACGAAATCTAATCTAGAAATTTAGCTTCACACAAGTTTAGTTAGTGGAAGGTTCTTTAACATGCCATAAATCTATGACATGGGACCGCCGGCTTTACTTCCCCTCCGAAGGAAGGCATACTGAAGGATTTTAACGCTCTTTATAAAATACGACGACTTCGGCCGGGTTTGAATCCGCGATCTTGGGCACAGAAGTTCAGCATGCTACCAACTACGCCACCGAAGCCGTTACCACATAATCTATGGTGGTGGTTTTTGAGGATCCAACCAACCTCAAGGCTGACTACATAACGTACAGATTTACTGGCACGTTAAAGATCCCCTTCGGGGCAAATTTCCGACACCCTGGCGTCCTTACAAGTTGCAGTAGTTAAAAGGGGGCGTGAAACCATAATTCTAGTCTAAGGGAGGCATTCCATCTCGTGGCGTAGTGGCGAGCACAGTGGACAGACTCTGGTCCGACGGTAGGGCCGAGGACCACTGAACTGGCAGATGTGGGTTCGGTTCCCAGCTCAGCCATGCTAGAAATGGATGTTCGTGGTTTCCCTATTTCTACTCCAAGAGAATGCTGTGATCGTTCCTAAATTAAGGCAACGGTCTGCTCCTACCCAAACAGATGAGTACAGCCATCAAAATTACACGGGTTATCAGACACACCCAAGAACACGGAACTACATGACACAAAGCCACTGTACGTGATGATAATGATGACGACGACATGAGTATGAAATTCATTTTAACCGATTCGGTTTTAGGTGAAGGTTGTTGTTGTTTTTTTGTTAATTTATTTTAGGGGCCTGGGACATGTGTACTTGGGTGTGTTTTGAACTTGTATTTATGTGATGACTGTAGTACAACTGTGTTACGGACAGGGGTAGCCCCGAGACTTGAAGGAAGGTACTATCCCGGCATTTGTCTGGAGGGAGTTTGGAAAAACCAAACTGTCAGCGCCGGGATACGAACCTGCCATCTACGGATTTGTAGCAGCTGCCGTTGCGGCCGCGGTGCACCATTTAACGAGCACGTCTACGTCGCGGTTTAGTCAAGGATTTGCATGAAGGTTAACTTAAAGGGGGATTTAGGGATAGATGACCTCTCAGATCCACCCCTTAAAACCTAAATAACTAACTAACTAACTAACTAACTTAAGGGGAATATTATTTATCGTGCCGTTAAATATACTAGCACGAGTGTCATATTTATGCATTTAAACAAAATCCCAACGGGATTCGATCCTGCGAGTTAAGGACAGTAGGAGTAGATCTATGTTCCTGTGTTGCATTTTACAAGTACAGTATGGTTCATAGTCTCGGAGCTTCTATGCCCAAGATCGCGGACTCAAACCCGGCCGAAGTCGTCGGATTTTTAAGAGGGTTAAAAATCCCTCAGTATGCCTTCCTTCGGAGGAGAAGTAAAGCCGGCGGTCCCATGTCATACATTTATGGCATGTAAAAGAATCTTCCACTAACTACATTTGTGTAAAGCCAAAATTTGTAGGTTAGGTTTGATTAATGCTCTTAAGTTCCAACGATCGGCACTGGGCGCTGGTTGCGATCGCATCAAGTAGTAGCCAAGTAGTTTCCCACATGTTGGCAACAATGAACTGACGTCTGAGAAACATGGCAGTTATTTACGTGATGTAACAAATAGTTCCGATGCAGCTTCAATTCCCCCCCCAGGGGCGCACAACTTGTGGGACGTGGGTTGGCGACCACGGGGCCCCAGCTGAGTGCGCCATTACTTCAATTTACTTGTGCCGGGCTCCTCTCTGTTATCTTTCCTCTCTACCTCCCTTGGTCAACTCTTGTTCTTTTCCGACCCCGACAGTATTAGGGTATCCGAGGCCTAGGGAGTCTTTCACTTTCCCGCCTTAATTGGCCCTTGTCTCATCTTTCCTGATCCCTCCTTCGAGGTGTTAGACCTCTTGTTTTCTTTTCATTATATTTCCTTTTCTCTTTAAGATTCCCGCACTGTTTTCTTAATGGCATTGCATTTTGTAAGCATTTTCTATCTAAACTCCCGTTTGTAAGTATTTCCATTCTACATTTTGTGAGTCATTTCAATCTGAGTTACATTTTGTAAGTATTTTCAGTCCAGCTTAATTTTCGTTCTGGTTTCCATTTCATTGTCATTTTCGCTATCACCCAGACCATTAGGGGCCGATAACCTAGATGTTAGGCCTCTTAAAACAACAATCATCTTCATCATCAAAATAATCAATTTCAATTGCTAATGACTCGCAGAAAGGTATGCAAATCATGTATTATCAATAATATGTCAGGTAGAAGTGTGAAAGCCAGTATTTGGTCTCCTCTAGAATTACGTTCCTATCAATAACTAGCTGTACCCGGCATGCGTTGCAATGCCAATGAAAGAAAGTGTTGGCGTAGTAACTTTATTTGATGAAGTGCTTTTGGATTCCCAATATTTATTTATTTTCCGTTAACCACCTCTAAACTATTGTAAAATTCATTTACTATCTCAAAAAAAAAAAAAGGAGCGTGCTCAACAACTCACCAAAGTTTCATCGCGATGAAATGAATGGTAGATGAACGCATACGGGACTTTGTTGAAGCGGTTCGGGCGCTGTCACCCATTTGTTGAATATACTCGTACGCTACCTATTGTAAAATGGATTTACTAAGTCGAAAACCTTCCCTGGCGTGTACACAACAACTCATGAACGTTTCATCGCAATCGGATGAATGGCATATGAACGCATAAGGGATTTTGTTTAAACGATTCACGCGCCTTCGCTCATTTGTTGAATCTTCTTGTGCGCCACCCATTGAAAAACGGATTTACTAATTCATACACCTTCGCAGGACTGTACTCAACTCACCAACGTTTTATCACAATCGGATGAATGGTATATGAACGCATACGGGACTTGCTTGAAACGATTCACGCGCTGTCGCTCATTAGTTGAATCGACTCGTGCGCTACCAATTGTAAAATGGATTTACTAAATCAGAAATCTTTTGCGGGAGTGGAAACAACATTTCTCTAAATTTCATTGCAATCGCATGAATGGTATATGAACGCATACGATTTTTTTAAACGATACGCGCGCCGTTACTCATTTGTTGAATCTACTCGTGCGCTACCTATTGTAAAAACGATTTACTAAGTCGGAAACCTTTCCTAGAGTGTGCACAACAATTCAACCAAAGATTCATAGCAATCGGATGAATGGTAATTGAACGCTACGGGACTTAGTTTAAGCGATTCGCGTGCCGTCGATCATTTGTTGAATCTACTTGTGCGATACCTATTGTAAAGTGGATGTACTAAGCCAGAAACCTTCCCTGTACACTACATCTCACCGAAGTTTCATCGCTATCGGACGAATGGTATATGAATGCATACGGGACTTAGTTGAAACGCTTCGCGCGTCTTCTCTCATTTGTTGAATCTACTTGTGTGCTACCTATTGTAAAATGGACTTACTAAGCCTGAAACTTTCGCTGGAGTGTACACAAAACTCACCCAAGTTTAGTCGCTATCGGACGAATGGTAGACTATATGAACGCATACGGGACTATGTTGAAACACTTCGCACGTCGTCGCTCATTTGTTACATCTACTTGTGCGATAACTATTGTAAAGTACATTTACTAACCCAGAAACCTTCCCTGAAGTGTACACAACATCTCACCCAAGTTTGATCGCTATCAGACGAATAGTATATGAACGCATACTGGACTTTGTTGAAACGCTTCGCGCGTCGTCGCTCATTTGTTGAATCTACTCGTGCGCTACCTATTGTTAAGTGGATTTACTAAGCCAGAAACCTTCCCTGAAGTGTACACAACATCTCACCCAAGTTTAGTCGCTATCGGACGAATGGTATATGAACGCATACGGGACTATGTTGAAACACTTCGCACGTCGTCACTCATTTATTTAATCTACTTGTGCGATACCTGTTGTAAAGTTGATTTACTAACCCAGAAAGCTTCCCTGACGTGTACACAACATCTCACCCAAGTTTCATCGCTATCAGACGAATAGCAAATGTACGCATACGGGACTTTGTTGAAACGCTTCGCGCGACGTCGCTCATTTGTTGAATCTACTCGTGCCCTACCTATCGTAAAGTGGATTTACTAAGACATAAACCTTGACTGAAGTGTACACAACCTCTCACCCAAGTTTCATCGCTATCGGACGAATGGTATGTGAACGCATACAGGACTTGGTTGAAACGCTTCGCCCGTCGTCGCTCATTTGTTGAATCTACTCGTGCGCTACCTATTGTAAAGTGGATTTACTAAGCCATAAACCTTCCCTGAAGTGTACACAACATCTCACCCAAGTTTCATCGCTGTCAGACGAATAGTATATGAAAGCATACGGGACTTTGTTGAAACGCTTCGCGTGCCGTCACTCATTTGTTGAATCTACTCGTGCGCTACAACTTTCATATTTATTCACCTTTTAAACCTTCTCTGGACTTCCACAAATAATTCAAGACCAAAATTATCCAAATCGGTCCAGCCGTTATCGAGTTTTAGCGAGACTAACGAACAGCAATTTATATATAGATTACTCAGGGAGCATTTTTATATTATCAATGTTGAGAAGTTTGCAAACTCTGACTGAAAGTATTAGTTCCAAGTGAATGTATGAGGAAGACATGCGGAAGCCAGGAGAGTATGAATACAGCCCGCATACCACACGATCATTGTTGTCCCCTTAAACCAGCAGTCTTGGCGAGATTTAACCAGGAGTCACTCCAAAGATAAAGATGTTGTCAGTTCAGTTAGGGACAAGGTGGTTATCAGCCACATGTACTTGCTGTCTTGGCGAGATTTCCTCAAGAGTACCTCCAAAGATAAAGATGTTGTCAGTTCAGTTAGGGACAAGGTTATCAGCCCCATGTACTTGTCACTTACAGTGATGCCCCTCAGGGGCTCACATCTAGTGGGACGTGGGTTGGCGACCACGGGACCCCAGCTGAGTCCGGCATTGCTTCCACTTACTTGTGCCGGGCTCCTCTCAGTCTTCTTTCCTGTCGACCTCCCTTGGTCAACTCTTGTTCTCTTCCGACCCCGACGGTGTTAGGTTATCCGAGGCCTTGGGAGTCTTTCGCTTTCCCGCCTTAATTGGACCTTGTCTCATCTTTCCTGATACCCTCCTTCTGTGAGGGGTCAGCCTTCTTTTTCTTTTCCTTTTACCTCCTGCCTTTTGCTCAAGGCCCTTCAGGAGGCAGGGTGTATGTAGCCCCTCCGCGTCTGGTGCACCCTAGATAATGCTACACCCTCAGGGGCTCACGGCTAGTGAGTTCGGGAGTTGGCGACCCCGAGGGATTCCTGAGCTGGGTCCGTTTTCCACTTTTGTCCCTTACCTTTGGGGCGGACCCTCTCCTCTCTCCCCTCCCCTCCCCTCCCCTCCCCTCTCCTCTCCTCTCCTCTCCTCTCCTCTCCTCTCCTCTCCTCTCCTCTTTTCCTTCTATTTCCTTTTCTCTTTAAGATTCCCGCACTGTTTTTGTTACTTGGTTCACCGTGTATCTAAATTCCCTTTTAGCGATTTTTTTAAGGCATTTTTGATCTACGTTGCATTTTGTAAGTTTTCTCGATCTAAATTACATCTCGCGATTGTTTTCAACCTCAATTGCATTTTGTAAAGATTGACAATCTAAATTGCTTTTTAGTAAGTCTTTCAATGCAGGTAGACGGGCCTTTTAGTGAGTATTTTGAATTTCAATTGCATTTTGTAAGTATTTTCAACCAAAACCGCATTTCGCACGAATTTTGAATCTAAATTGCATTTTGTTTGGTGGGCATTTTGCACATATTTTGATTCTCAATTGCATTTTGTGGGTATTTTGAATCTAAATTACATTTTGTTAAGTATTATCAATCTAAATTGCATTTTGTAAGTATTGTCAATCCTCATGAGTCGTTTGAATCTACCGTACATTTTGTAAGCATTTTCAATTTCAATTGCATTTTGTAAGTATTTTGCATTTCAATTGCACTTTGTGAGTATTTTGAATCTGAATTGCATGTTGTACGTATTTTCGATCTCATTTGCATTTTGTAAGTATTTTGAATTTCAGTTGCATTTTGTAAGTATTTCGACGCTACATTGCATTTTGTACGTATTTTGAATCTAGCCTACGTGTGTGGGTCTGTTTCAATCTATTCTTTTTGTGAATCTTTTCGTTCTAAATTCCCTTTTGTAAGACCATATTGTGAGTTGTTTCCATCTGAGTTTCTCTTTGTACGTATTTTCCGTCTCACATAATTTTCGTTCTGGTTTCCATTTCATTCTCATTTTCGCTATCACCCAGATCATTAGGGGCCGATAACCTCGATGTTAGGCCCCTTAAAACAACAATTATCATCATCATCATCATCATCATCATCATCACAGTGATGGGCTGGGAACAAGGTGGTTATCAGCCCGATGTACTGTACTTGCTGTCTTGGCGAGATTTACTCAAGAGTCACTCCAAAGATAAAGATGTTGTCAGTTTAGTTAGGGACAAGGTGGTTGTCAGCCTCATATACTTGTTGTCACTCACAGTAATGGGCTGGGGACAAGGTGGTTATCGGTCACATGTGCTTGCTGTCACTCACAGTGATGGGAATGTTGAGAACTAGGATGTATAAGTATTCCCAGTATTTGTTTAAAGCGTGCGCTCGGACTGAAGGTAAATGATCAACAGCCGGAACAAGATAAAGAAGCGATACGTGACGTGGTCGGTCTTGCAGACCAGAATAAAGAGCGTACGCGCCGGTTTCGGAACTGTTATTCCCGGTATCGACAACGATCATTATCGATATTCTCGATTGGCCGGCAACAGTACAAGTATTCATTTCATTACATTTTATTTTCTTAATGTTTCACTGTCAATATTAGTTTTATTTATTGAGGCCCGTAGTTCTAATGATAATGTGTGGCGTTTAGAGATATTAAGATTCGTTAAATTAAAGCAAGGGACAGGGTGTTGGTATCCGCTCACCCTGGCGCTAAGTTCCCCTGACATCCATTCTTCAATTCAAATTCCCCCCAGGGGCTCACATCTAGTGGGACGTGTGTTGGCGACCACGGGACCCCAGCTGAGTCCGGCATTGCTTCCACTTACTTGTGCCGGGCTCCTCTCTGTCGTCTTTCCTGTCGACCTCCATTGGTCAACTCTTGTTCTTTTCCGACCCCGACGGTATTAGGGTGTCCGAGGCCTAGGGAGTCTCTTCCTTTCCCGCCTTCATTGGCCCTTGTCTCATCTTTCCTGATCCCCTCCTTCTGTGAGGGGCCAGCCTTCTCTTTCTTTTCCTGTTCTCTCCTGCCTTCTGCTCAAGGCCCTCAAGGAGGTAGGGTGTATGTAGCCCCACCACTTCTGGTGCACCCTAGAAAGTGCTACACCCTCAGGGGCTCACGGCTGGCGACCCCGAGGGATTCCTGAGCTGGGTCCGGTTTCCCCCTTTTGTCCCTTACCTGTGGGACGGACCCTCTCCTCTTTCACTTTCCTGTTGTTTTTCTTTTCATTATATTTCCTTTTCCCTTTAAGATTCCCGCACTGTTATTTTTGCATCTCCACTCCCTTTTGTGGGTGTTTTCAATCTCGATTGCATTTTGTAAGGATTGACAATCTAAATTGCTTTTTAGTAAGTCTTTCAATATCGTGGGGGTCCTTTTGTGAGTATTTTGAATTTCAGTTGCATTTTGTATTTTCAACCTACACCGCTTTGTTCCAAGTAGTTAAGTCTCAATTGCATTTTTGTGGGTATTTTTAATCTAAATTACATTTTGTAAGTATTTTCAATCTAAATTGCATTTTGTAAGTAGGGGGCGTGGTGGCTCAGCGGTCTAGCTGTATGCCTCTCACCAAGCGGTCCGGGTTCGATTCCCGGTCATTGCATGTGAGATTTTCGAAGTGAAATGCCATGTCCTGTGGTTCGGATTCCACGTAAAAAGGAGATCCCGTGGCTCATGATCTCGAGATTAACGGTCACGTTAAACTACAAGCTTCCTTCCTTTTTCATTTTGTAAGTATTGTCCATCCAAATGAGTAGTTTGAATCTACCTTACATTTTGTGCGTATTTTTCGCTCTAATCCTTTTGTGATTATTTTCGTTTGAAGTTTCCTTTTGTAAGTATTACTGCTCTCCATTTTGTGAGTAGTTTCAATCTGAGTTCCTTTTTGTAAGTATTTTCCAGCTCACTTAATTTTCGTTCTGGTTTCCACTTCATTGACATTTTCGCTATCACACAGACCACTAGGGGCATATAACCTAGATGTTAGGCCCCTTAAAACAACAATTATCATAATCGTCATCAATTCAAATTTTCTTGCACGAACCGCAATAATAGTGTTTTCAATACAAGTTTTGACAGTCGGACATTTCATTAATTATAGAATTGTTAAAATATACGCCAATTAATTAAATATGAGATAGAAAAGCTGGTATTCAGGAAGGTGTAAGGCAAGGCTGCAAATTATCACAAGCAATTAAGGAAATTGTAGAAACATTTAAAGTGGTAGTGAAGATTCAAGGTGAAATAATTTCAACTCTGAGATTTGCCGATGACACAGTCATCTTGGCCGACACGCCTGAGCATTTGAATGAGTTTTTGAATGGTATGGATTCCGTCTTACGGAATGAATACACGATGAAAATTAATAAATGTAAAACAAAAATACTGGAATGCAGCTGAAATAAGTCAGAAACCTCTATGGACATCAAATTGGCAGGTGAAAAGCTGAAGGAAATAGGAGACTTATGTTACTTAGGAAGCAAAATAACCAATGATGGGCGAAGCAAAGAGGATATAAAAAGTAGGTTGGCTCAGGCAAGGAAAGCATTTCTGCAAAAAAGGAATCTGTTGACACCGAATATGGATTTAGGTATTTGGAAGTCATTTTTGAAAGTCTTTGTCTGGAGCGTGGCGCTCTATGGAAGTGAAACTTGGACTATTGGTGCAGCAGAAAATAGGAGAATTGAAGCGTTTTAAATGTGGTGTTACAGGAGCATGATGAAGATCAGATGGGTAGATGGGTTACAAATAAAGAGTTATTAAGAAGAGTGGGAGAGGAGAGATGTTTCTGGCGACTGCTAATGAAGAGAAGAGATAGGTTAGTAGGGCACACACTAAGACACCTGGGAATAGCAAACTTTGTTATGGAGGGAAGGGTCGAGTACAAGAACTGTAGGGGTAGACCAAGGTTAGAATATGTTAAACAGATTGCCTCGGATGTACGGTGTGGTAGTTACGTAGAGATGAAACGATTAGCTCAGGACAGGGAGGCATGGAGCGCTACATCAAACCAGTGAAAAGACTGAAGACTCAAACAACAACAACAACAACAACAACAATGAATCAAAATGATCTATTATACAGGGTGATTCATAATTCCTATTACGAACTTCTGGGGGTTGTACAGGGGACAAGTACATCACAGTTTGAATAGGAACCCTTGTCCGGACATGTATCGTTTTGATACCAAGTCTGTTTGAAGAGCACTATCATTTTACATCGCACGCTTCGCGGACGCAAATAACATTGGCTGAGGGCAACCTGATGCCATACAGTACGTATGCCTTCTGTTTACAAACGGTAGTGACAGTGAGTCCGGTTTGACAGCAGTTGTGATCAAGTCATTAAGCAGCACAAGATGGCGGCATACACTTTGCACGTGCAGTCCGCGAATATCTTGACCAAACATTCGGGGAAAGATGGATAGGTCGAGATGGTCCAATTTCGTGGCCACCATGATCGCCAAATTTAACTCCCCTCGTTTTTTCCTGTGGGGCAATATGAAGTACCTTGTATATGAGACTCCTACAGAGTCGGAAGAAGGTCTTGTTGCATGCGTTCTGGCGTCAGCGCACATTATTGAACACTCACCAGCTCTCATCTCTCGTGGGACGTGTGAATGAGAACATGCTGCAATGAACAGCAGGGTCGCCGCGTGGAACAACTCGTGTACTTTAGTGTATATGTGTCTGTAGTGAAGTGGGAGATGTGCAATCGAGACAAACGATACATGTCCGGACAAGGGTTCCTAATCAAAATGTGATCTACCTAGTCCCCTCTACAACCCCCAGAAGTACATGTTTCTACCTACAATGAATTAAATTCCTAAATGATATATTTAAGTCTAATAACGTATAATTTAATCAAAACTAATGCTTGTCACGGTGGGTGAGTGGTTATCGTGTCGGATTACTAACCCCAAGCTTGCCTGGCTGTGGTAAGTGATTTTTGAAAGGCGATAAAAATCACGACACGCATGTCATTCGTTGTTGGCATGTTATATAACCCATTTGAATTCAGTAGGCCGTGTTTACAATGGCAAAATTAATCTCGGAATGTTCTGCCAACAAGTTCCTCATTTCTCTACTAGTAAGCGCTATTGTGTTCAAGGAGCTTAGATATCTAACCTCCTTGACTTTCATAGTGCTTCAAGGAACAACGAAATTCGTCATGCAAGCTACCCTCTGGGTGTAAAATAACAAAGCTTGCACCCGGCACCCTAGGCCATACGATCTTATTAATTTTATTACCAAAACTAATAATGAAATGGATATCGTCACAATGTTGGGCTTCACATTAAAACTTCAATATTCAAATAGAAATGCCAATTAATTTAGAATAACAAATGTAGTCAATAAGGTTGCTGAAAAATTGTTCAATTAAAAACTTAAAGTCAGACTGTAGTTTTCGCATTGCGACTTGTAACTGTCTCTTTGAGGTGGTTTTAGTCATATACAGACAATCGAAATGTTTAACAGGAAACTGTCTCGTTCTAGTGACGTTAAAGCTGCAATGGCGAGCAAATAATTGAAATGCTCTTTGATGTAGGTCTCAGGCGGCTTCGGTGGAGTAGTAGGTAGCATGCTGAGCTCCTATGCCAAAGATCGCAGGGTGAAACCCGGTCGAAGCCGTGGGATTTTTTAAGAGCGATAAGAATCCCTCAGTATGCCTTCCTTCGGAGGGGAAGTAAAATGGCGGTCCCATGTTATAGATTTATGGCATGTAAAATAACCTTCCACTAACTACAATTGTGTGAAGCTAAAATGTGTAAGTTAGATTTGATTAACGTTCTAAGTTCCAACGTTCCCCGCCAGGTCTGCGTTGACGGTAGCATTTAGTAGCAAAAGTAGGAACTACTTGAAATTGATCGTCTGCAGTCCTTACTTGAATTAAAAACAGATAACACGCACTAATACAGCCATCACAATTAATACCGGTTATCAGACAAATTCTACACACACCCAAAGTACACGGGGCTACATGATCGCGTTGTTGCAGCCCTTAAACAGAGGAACCTACCAACCAGCCTAAACAAAGTCCATTGTTCTTCCGCGTCTGCTTCTGTCCCACCAGGAACATTAATTCTAATCATTATTAAGTTATTATTATTGTAAGTGCTAACAAAGGAAATAAGTCGAAGGGGGAGGGAGGGGGGGAAGATTTTTTTTTTTTTTGAGAACCCCTGGTCTACACGAGTCATGCTCGCAGTTGCAGCATGCCTGGTGAGCGGTGAATCCCAAGCTATTTCAGCAGTTCAGAGGCGCATGCTTGTTGCATTATTATTAGTATTATATTCGATTTAATGGTAAGAATAATAATATCGTATGGCCTCGGGTGCCGGGTGCAAGCTTTGTTATTTCACACTCAAAGGGTAGCTTGCATGTCGATTCCTGTCATTCCTTGGAACACTATGAAAGTCAAGAAGGTTAGATATCTAAGCTGCTTGACACTATAGCGCTTTCTAGTAGAGAAATGAGGAACTTTGTGCTGGCGGAAAATGCCGAGATTAATTTGGCCATTATGAACACGGCCTACTGAATTCAAATGGGTTATATAACATGCCAACAACGAATGACATGCGTGTCGTGATTTTTATCGCCTTTCAAAAATCACTTACCACGGGCAGGAGCGAACCTGCAAGCTTGCGATTGGTAGTCCGATACGATAACCACTCACCCACCGTGGCAAGCTAATGATCATGTGGCCTACGGAAAGGCAGAGAACGCCCGTGGGCGACCTGCGCGTCGTAATGAGGGTGAAGTGATGATGACGTCACATACACCCAGTCCCCGACCACGGGAGATTAAAAAAAAAAAAAAAAAAAAAAATTTTCAAACCCGGCCGAAGCCGTCGGATTTTTTAAGAGCGCTAAAAATCCCTCAGTATGCCTTCCTTCGGAGGGGAAGTAAAGCCGGCGGTCCCATGTCATAGATTTATGGCATGTTAAAGATCTTTCCACTAATTACACCTGTGTGAAACTAAATTGGATAGGTTAAGAATGTAAACAACGCTCTTTGGTTGCTACGTTCGTTGCCAAGAGCCGACTGCGGTGGCGTCTAGTAGCTAGTTCTGAACTAGGCCTAGTAGTCGTTGACGGTGGCGTTTGGCGGCCAAAGTAGGAACTATTTGAAAATTCAAAGTTGCAGTCCCTACTTCAATTTAAAAAACAGATACACACACTAATACAGTCATCACAATTAACACCGGTTATCAGACAGATTCTACACTCACCCAAAGTACACGGGGCTACATGACCGCGTTGTCGCAGCCCCTAAACTAAGGAACCAACCAACCAACCGAGATTAAAATCCCTGATGACTCGGGCGGGAATCGAACCCGGGGCACTTCGGGTCAAAGGCTTGCGTGCTAACCATTTAGCCACGAAGCCGGTGATCGGGTACGGCATGAGGGTGGTGATCACAGTCTCGAAAAGGTTGAGAAGGCGTGCTCTAAAGGGTTAAGATTTATCGTCGGTCTGTAGCCTACTCAGACTCGTGGGGACAAGTGAGTAGTAAATGTATAGAAGTAGTATGACTTAGACGCAAGTGTTGATCACAGAGTCTTCCCGGGATCGCGGAAGTGGCGAGCGGCGCCAAGTGGGTCGCTGCTCTCACTGGACTACTTGACAATCGCGGTCATTCACTCTCACCGTTACCGTTACAGCGTAACGCATTGTAACTATAAGGTCCCCAATTTGTGTGATTTGAACAGACTTCAGTAATATAGTATTGGTAGAAGCTTTTCAGTTGGTCGACATGATTGGGCGAGTTCTAGTGCCTGAATGCACTTATTAAACAGTCCTCACACAAACGGAGGGTGGGGGGGATGACTAGTTTCGTTGGTGCAGCAACCATCATCAGATCTGGCTGACTTAAGCAGGTTATGTACAACAATCTACAGAACTGTGTAACGAGTCTCACCTTTTAAGCAAATCCGTTACACTTGTACGTTGCGTGTTTTTGCTGTTGGTACTGATGATGTGTGCCGACCCCGTTGCTGTGGTAGTAGCGCGCCTGCCTCTCACCCGGAGGCCCCGGGTTCGATTCCCGGCTCCGTCAGCGATTTTAGAAACTAACGTGAGGGCTGGAACGGGGTGCACTCAGCCTCGTGAGGACAATTGAGTAGCTGTCGGAGAGTGAGGCAGCGCCCCTATCACGAAAACCAAGGCTAACTGTCGAGGGGACCCGACGCGCTGATCAAGAGACACCTCAATATTTGCAGGCCAAATGGCTGCGCAGCGGTCGCTTGGTAGGCCTAGGCCTTTCACGGGCTGTGTACTGATGATGTCTATAAATTAGAGCTATCGGTCGATTAATCGAACTTAAGTCTATTTCACACAGTATCAGTTCGAGACGAAAACAACTATGAATAGTATCTTTTAAAATGTTTACAATTCCATTTGCTACGAGGAAAATATAATTTTAAATGTTAATTGTGTTGGTAGCGTGCAAGTAAATAATAAATACATTCAAAAACATTAAGTTAATAATAGGCATATTTTAATAGTACATTATGCAACGAGCCTATAATGGCAATAATTAAGACACGAGTATGTTTATAAAACGAGCATATGTGAGTTTTATAATTTCCATAAGTGTCTCAATCACCATTATAGGTGAGTTGCGTACAACTGTTTATGTACGACGATAATTATTATAACTATTTTATGTTCGAACATAAATATTCATAAATATCTGTCGAGATTTCCCCAGTTTTACGTAATGTACTGACCAGAGTGCATGGGACGCAGGGAATGCCTTGTATTTGATCATGGCCCCTTAGATTACCCCACTATGACACTAGGCAACGCAGTGAAATTTAAATTAGAAGGCCTTGGAACTCAGTGCAAGTGCGATGTTATCCTTATCTAATTGGTCAAACAACTGTTTCTTGAGCTGTGATTGGTGGGAGAAACTGTTTCATGATGAAAAATAGTGTTATAATGACCATCATTATGATACAGTTTTCTGACACATAATAGTCAGAGTCGAACATAAAATATAATTAAATATTGATTATTTAATGGCCCAAGAGTTGGAAGTTGAAGTTCGCAGTTACTTACAGTCACATTTCTTTGCTCCAGGACTTCAAAATGTGACGTCCTCAAAATTAAGCGCTGCCCTCCCCTTAGTAACTGAACACCCTCTCACACGGAAATGAAGTAGCTGGAATGCAAATCATTTTTTCTTTTTGCTATACGTGCGAGATGTGGAAGTTGAACTGAATGTTTTTCCACTATTGTAAAGCGTCTGCGAAGTCATCTTCTAGATATTATCGCTTTTATCTTTCTGAAGCAAAGCCATGAACATCAGCTAACTTTAATGACCTGCCAATCATACAATAGCTGATGCTTTCAAAAGAGAGATCGTGAAGGAAATGGCGGGAGCTTGGAACAGCTGAGCTGTGTTGCCAAGTTTTCATTGTTGATGTAGATCAGCTGATTCGAATAATACACGGGCTACACTTCGAACATTATTTCGGTACTATTATGCGCAATATAATGCAAATGTCGATCCAGAGTCAACTACAATACTGATCTACCTATAATATTAACAAACTAACGAACTAGCTAACTAAGAACACGATGAAACTAGATATTATTATTATTATTATTATTATTATTATTATTATTATTATTATTATAACACAACACACAACACACTAGTAAGTACAGCGAATACGCCATTTTAGGAGATATCAACATTGATACTTTATCTAATGACATCAGTCTATCAGCTATCAAATATACAAATATTATGGCAACTCATGGTTTCCTACCACTTATCACTCAATGTACTCGTTATGATCCAAATTTAGACTCGAGAACATGTATTGATCACATAAACTATCGTAGCAGACTAGATCAATATACTTCTGCAGTCATACAATCAGATATCTCTGACCACTACATAACATATGCAGGTATTTGGCCAAAAAATGATAAGACACAATTACAAGATAATGAATCGTACATTACGCTAATGAACGATACTATAATACACACAAGCCTTAACAACACAGACTGGACAGATTGCCTTGAATTAAAAAATCCTAATGACATATATAACAATATAACAACCAAATTTAAGGAAATCTACCAAAAAGCATCTTACATAACAACTCGTAAACACAGGAAAAGCAAACAATGGTTCACTTATGACCTAAAAATACAATGTAAGGAAAGAGACAGACTTTACAAAACAATGCTCAGAAACAAGGATAATATTACAATAAAAAATGAATACAAAGCTTTCAGAAACAAATTAAATAAGCTAATAAACAAAACAAAACATCAATATTTTAAAAATAAGATAAATAGTTCCAAAAACGATAATAAAGGAATGTGGAAAGTCATTAATGATATAACAGGTCGGAAAACACAAACTGTCAATGAAGTCATAAACAAACATTTAATATTACATTATACTAACGAAGTGATAGTCAATAAATTCATCAATACCTTTAGTGAAAAAATAAATAGCCTAGCTCATAACTGTAGTATCAACATATGGCAATCAAATAGAAACACATTAATGAATTCCTTTACATTACTGGAAACTGATGAATATGAAATAGAAAACATAATTAAGGAATTAAAAACAGACAAATCGCCGGGGGTAGACAATATACGCTTGAAAGACATAAAGGCAACATCCAAAAAAACTATACCAATCATAACACATCTCATAAACAAGATATTCGAATCAGGCATAATACCAAAATATCTGAAATACACAATTATTAAACCAATATATAAGAATGGCGATCACTTAAACTTTGGCAACTACAGACCAATATGCATTTTATCAATCCTCCACAAAATAATGGAAAAATGCTTGGATAAGAGATTGAAGAATTTCCTAAATAAATATGATATTTTAAAGGGACACCTATACGGTTTTAGGAAGGGGAAAAGTACTGAACTACTCCTGGCTGAATTTGCCAATGTAATAAATAATGCCTTAAATAAGAACAATCACATAATGGTACTTTTTCTCGACTTTTCTAAAGCATTTGACACAATAAATCACAATAAACTACTTGCTAAATTACACGATATTGGAATAAGAGGCACGACTTACAAACTATTTGAAAGCTATCTGAAAAACAGGGAAATGGCAGTTATGGTCAATAACACTATCAGTGACGCAGTAGAAGGAACACAAGGTATCCCTCAAGGCAGCATTATTTCACCTACACTATATAACCTGTTCGTAAACGACATGAATGAAGCCATTAAACACAGTAAAATATTTATTTATGCTGATGACACCACTATATATACCATACATAAAGACTCTAAAACAGCTTTTGAGAGACTTCAAGAAGACTTCAATAACATCACAAGATGGTGTCATGACAATAATTTGTATATAAATACAACCAAATCTAAAATAATGCACATCAGAGTTGATCACTTCACACAAGAAAAATATAAACTAACGCACCACAGCTTATCATGCATACACCAAAACATCCTGGCAGGTTGCAAATGTAACACCTTCATAAATAGTACTTCGACACAAAAATACCTAGGAATTACACTTGATGAACACTTTAAAATGAACACACACACAGTAAACATAATAAAAAACCTAAGAGCAAACCTCTACATCTTCTACAATCTCCGATTTTATGTAGATAGGAAAACTTACAAAACAATTTACAGTGCTCTGATTGAAAGCAAATTAAGATATGCTATAGCAGCTTGGGGAAATCAAAACACAACTTTAATTAATAATCTTCAAGATAGCCAAAACAGGTTCTTTAAATATTTCACTGATATCCCTTATTTTAATATTAAAGAGTTGTTTCAAATTACTGTACTGAATCTCTACTACCATGATCCAAGATTCAGGCATAAGGTCTCTCACAACATACAAACAAGAGCCATAACAAGTACTAAACATGTTAAACCTTTATGTATAAATAGCTATGGTTTCAAGAGACTAAATTATATTATACCATCACTACTTAATGAACTACCACCTGGACTGACAAACATTAACAGCAAACAACTAGCTATAAGTCGCATTAAAAAATATTACTTAACCAAACATTAACTCATAACATAAATTTATTAATATAACTACCATAGTGTAATTTTTTGTATCTTTAATTATTTACATTAATATTTTATCATTAACATTACAAAAAAAAATGCATGCACTCTTGTACTGAAATATAATCTATATATATGTTGTAAATAATAATTAATATGTCTCACAGATAATCTGTACTGTCATCAGATTCGTGAGACATATCACAATAATGTAACATAAATAGTATTTAATAAATAAATAAATAAATAAAATAACAATGAAACTACGGCACCGACAGCGGTTAACAAGCGACTGAATCGTGAGCAATGCGCGGGCAACGTGGGGCGCTAATTGACACAATCCGGCCAATAGAAGCCCGCAACGGCCATTCTACGATCGTTCCCGCCAAATATGCCTGGTTCTTACTCTTGAAATACAGAGTAGCCAACTGGCAAATAATAATTCAATACACAGGCTTCGTGCTATCAAACTAACGGCCATTCCGCTGCAATTCATAAAACCAATTACTTTTCCTACACCACGCTAATTTTTAATCGTTAATCGTCTAAAGAACTTTGATCGGTTAATCGTATTTTAGATTAATCGGCTAATCGTTCCGATTAATCGATTAAATCGACAGCTCTCAGTATAAATATGAAAGTGCGTTCTAGAATGTAACCGCAACTGTCCAAGTGTCCTGTTTACATTAACGGGCTTTTGTAGTTCGTTAGTTACGTTAAACAAACGTAACAGATTATTATGTGGTTTTGTAGACTTGGCTGATTCCACTTCACTCCCAACACTGAAATATGGCTGCTAATATGTCAATACTGTCATCACAAATATACAGTGTTCACAATGACACAGGTTGTCAGACGTACACCAAAGTATACGAGGATTCATGGCCACGATGTTGCACGTTAACATCGGTTTGTACTTTAACTTATGCTAATTGTTGAACATGCTGTATATTTATTGTGTGGGGCCTTTCTGTCCGACATTTTGAACCTTAAAATAAACAATCTCTCTCTCTCTCTCTCTCTCTCTCTCTTCGAAGATCAGACGTTCGAAACCCGTCACTGACAGCGACCATGGTATTTCCTGAGTTTTTCCACGCTTACCGTACTTCATTCAGAAAGAGGGTAGTGTACCACAATCTCTGAGTCGAGCGCCGAGAAGAAAATGAGTCGACTTTCGCAATCTCCAGGGAACCGGGTGAGTTAACCGTGATTGTTACGGTGTGGCTGCTGGCAGTCGCTCACATCCGAGAGGTGAGGAGGTTCGAATCCCCCGGTTGGAAACCTTGAAGATGGTCTTCTGTGGTTTCCCATCTTTCCTCTTGGCAAATGCCGAGGTTGCTCCCTAACTATAGGCCACAGCCGCTACCTTCCAATGCCTCGTCTTTACAATCACACTTTCCTCCCCAGACAACACTCCACACGCGACGGTACTTGTGGCTCACCCCATGGGTGTCCGCATGCAGCTACACAACTCTGGCGAGCCGAACATGTCCTCCGACACTCCCGGCACTAAAAGCCATACGCTAAGAAAAAATATCCAGGGAGATTGTGAAGTGTTACCGCAGAACCCGGAGAATATTAGTGTACCTACTCCACACAAATTGCACATGCATCAAACGACATTTGAACCCGGGATGGAGCTGTCAAAAGCTAAAGAGGGGAGGGAAAATTCTATTAAATATTTCGAATAGTTCTTCCTGTACCAGTGGAGACAATGCAGGCTTTAGAGCATCCAGCGTTGAGGACTCTAGGTCTTACGGGCTTTTACTTTTAATGGAACTCCCTCCCCCCCTACACTTATTTTGTTACCTCACCTTTTGTCATGAAGGAACTCTGATCAAACTGTACTTTTTTTTTTCGTCATAATAGCTTCCTATAAATATCTGCCAATTGATTACCGGTACCTTTGTTATTGCATACAGGTATCGTTTATATTACGTCTTGGTAATTTAAAAAGTTTCGAGGTTAGCACGCTGGAAAGAAGAGCCTCGTCCTGTGCTGCATGCTCGCCCGTAGTGGAGCACGTGCTCAGCTCCGCTTGCAACATAAGTTCTGAATCACAATTCGGCATTGGTGTTACTGTTGTGTGTCTGTTTTATTTTCTGTTCGATCGAATCAGGGCTGCCGACAGTGGGGCTCGAACCCACTATCTCCCGAATGCAAGCTCACAGTTGCGCGCCCTTAAACGCACGGCTAACTCGCTACAATATTACAAATATTAATCTAAACAAGAGCCTCCGTGGCTTAGGCGGCAGCACGCCGGCCTCTCACCGCTGGGTCCGTGGTTCACATCCCGGTCACTCCATGTGAGATCTGTGCTGGACAAACCGGAGGCAGACAGGTTTTTCTCCGGGTACTCCGGTTTTCCCTGTCAAAATTTCATTCCAGCAATACTCTCCACTATCATTTCATCTGTCATTCATTTAATCATTGCCCCAGAGGAGTGCGTCAGGCCTCGGCAGCCGGCACAGTACATATCCTCGCCGCTAGATGAGGGCTTCATTCATTCCATTCCTGACCCGGTCGGAGACTGGAAACAGGCTGTGGATTTTCATTTTTCAATCTAAACAATACAACACGAATGAAATTGAAAAAAACTAAATTATAGCCTAACTATGACAACAAAAAATGCGATGATCAACAGTAGACTATTGCTGACGTAAAAATTGTTAGTATCGTCAGCATACAACCGAGAAAGAAGGAAGGAAGGGTTGTGCTCTCGACATCTGTCAAATAGTAATGCGTCATATCACAACGAAATAAATGTCGTTATTGGTTCTCTTCGCATGCCCTTTATACTGGTCCAATCCGTTAACACATGTTCTATTTCAGGTGGCTGCTGGGGTTGTGTTGTCACTAACTTATGAAAGCGCAGTACTCGAAGCGGGTGAAGTAACGTAAGACGTCAGCGCTACCTCTGCCTAGAGTTAGCAACACTGTCGCCATAAGGCTCAACGCTGGATGCTCTTATAGTAATAGGTGCACATTGTCTGGCTCAGTATCAAGGCCTACAAAATGTCATTTATTTCTGACTGCTTTGACCAGCTCGTGCACCCTCTCAGGGCCAGGTTCGACTCCCACCTCTGCCAAGAAAGTTAAGATGGGGTCAAAATATCAAAATTTTGAAATATGTGTTTTTTGAATGTATGGCCTCTTTTATACATTGTGTAAACATTTCAAACTCGTTACTCAACTGGAAGTATTTTTAAAATAAATTATATCTGCCTACAGACAAAGTTACTTAAATGTGAGTAAAAGAGCATATCCAACTTTCAAATGTTGTTTTCCCAAAATCACTTTTTCCACCACATGGGTACACTTTTCACTGAAACCCTATAAGTGAAATTTTCAAAGACTATTTATTGAGTGATTATGCACATTTTTATGTAGAATTATGCTCCTCTTTAACCATTTGTAGAATTTTCATACATTTACATTCATATTTTCACTGAGGTTTATAGAATCCAAAATTCTAATGACCACAAAAAACAACTTTTCATCGTATTTGGATAATTCTACATAAGGTGACATAAATGTTTAAACTAGTTAAAGGCTCGGACGAGGATCTTTTATAGTTATGTTGTAGAATGTAGATGTAACAAACTTTTTGCAGTGACTATACTTGTGCCATTTTACAACCCAGGATAGCTGTTGCTTGCCACGGAATAGATCAAACACCAATAGACAACTGTACAAAGTTTCAATGTTTTGTCTTATATTGTGAACTCGGTGAACTTTTAAAGCCAGCTATGGATTTTCGGTTACATCCCCCCTTAATTCAATATGGTGGCTTACAGTACGTCGGGTAATTAAAATACAGCAACTCTTGGAGGTTTCTGCTGTGTCGTGGCGTTTGACCAAGTCAGGCTGACCTGCCCGGATCGTAGCTGCCACAAGTTTCCTCCTCTCGGGAGTAGAACACCTACCCCAGTTGGGGCTCACATCTAGTGGGACGTGCGTTGGCGACCACAGGACCCCAGCTGAGTCCGGCATTGCTTCCACTTACTTGAGCCGGGCTCCTCTCTGTTATCATTCCTCTCGACCTCCCTTGGTCAACTCTTGTTCTTTTCCGACCCCGACGGTATTAGGGTATCCGAGGCCTAGGGAGTCTTTCACTTTCCCGCCTTAATTGGCCCTTGTCTCATCTTTCCTCATTCCTCCTTCTTCGAGGGGTCAGATCTCTTGTTTTATTTTCATTATATCTCCTGCCTTCTGCTCAAGGCCCTCAAGGAGGCAGGGTGTGTGTAGCCCCACCACGTATTGAACCCATGTGCCATCAGGTCCATGGATGGTCGAATCCATGCATTTGAGGAAGAAATCAAAGAAGCGTATAGTTTCTAATGTAACTTTAAGAAAGATCCAGCTAGGAGGCCAGTATAAGGTTGTGCAACTAGCGAGGACCAGGTGTTCGAGAGGATGATATCATCCCTCTTGACATTCTGAAGGGAGCGAGTCACGAGTATTAATAACCGAGTGGAACTTTCCAACGATTAGACAAGGAGGCCTGAATCGGAATTCGAGCTGATGTTGCTGGAAAATGACAACACCGCTTATGCGCCAGAAGAGGAATAATTAAATTTAACCCATTTACAAGTATAATAATGAGTAAACAAGTACAGTACAGTGAATCATTTTGAATGAGAGATTTTTTAGTAAAGAGAAACCATTTAATAATTGCGCAGGAAAAAACTGCCAACGCAAGACGACGTCATTGGGGAATTACCGAAGCCTGTGTGGAGGGGAGAAAGCAAAAGAAATGCAACACCCACACATCTGAGGACGAGAAATTAATTAATATCTCCGAATTGCACGATCGATTCTTAGGTGCAATGAGATTATTTGACATTGAGAAGACGAGCTTTCGGAAGGTATAATTTTTATATTTGTGGCACCATTATTTTAGAAGTTGGCCACAGAAAAGGCTAGAGTCTTATTTTTTTGTAGTGAAATAGTATAAAGCTTCGGGCTTCACCAAGCCAATCATGCAGTCTCGAACAGCCCGTGAGGGGTATAATCACGCATCACGCAGTACAAATCCGTCCAGGGGGACGTGACGCTGGATCATCAGCACATGCAGTTTCAAACGGCCTGAGGGCACGTCACTAGGCTACATCAAACACCGAAGACAGTTACTAGTACTCCTTGAGGGGAGAAACGCTGTATTACACCGCAGAAGTAATATCCGATAGCCACAGGCGTCGCAGTATTAACGACTTGCTTGCCTCCATAAGGAGTGGTCAAGAAGAAATTTAAAGTATCGCCGTATTGAAAGAGTAGGAAAATCCTAGTTACAGGATTTAGGCCCGACTGTATACAAGTTATAGTGAAAGTTCGTAAGATATAGTCAGAGCAGGCTGCGAACGTCGGACTTAAAGGCGATAGGTCGTATAATAGACGAACGAATATATCATAACGTACGGAAGTACCGTACCAGAAAGATAAACTGTCATCTAAATTAAAGAACCCAAAAAGGGAAGAACAGAATAAGGTTCGGAACGTACATCAGAAACGTAGGAGTGCTAGAACCGATCAAATAAAGAAGATAGGAGACTATAAACATTATCTCCAGGAAGTAGGCGAACTATTCTAAAAGTACTAGACTCGAGAAGTACTAGCTGCTATAAACTAAATCTATAGGTCATTGAGGAGTCCTCGATCCGAATAGACTTTCGCTAGGATCGATAAACAGATCTACAAAGAAGCCGTTCAAGCTAGATAAATAGCCGGTCATCCAGGATAGGAGTAGAAGAATTTGGATTCCAGGGAACAGTAGATGTTTCGAGACTTTCGTATTCTGCAGGATAGGAAGCCGACATCGAATAAATTTCACCCTTGGAAACGGGAAATTAAGAAGGTCACGTGTGATAGGCTCAGAAATACGGCCTAGTGATCAAGAATTGTGAAGTGTAAATTTATCAAGATTGTGTGTTAATAATATTTTTAGTGTTTATTATGTGTTCAAAAGGGACACATCAGTGTATAAAAATGTCGTCAATGTTAAGTGTTTTAAATATATGTCAAGTAGTGTTTATACATAAGATGAATTCCTTTAATATGGAGTAAAAAGTTCAAAGTGGGCCCAAAATGAAGCACCGCACAAGAATAAAGATCATGGGACGATCTTAAAAACATGTGAGTACTGAATTTCATTCTATTTTGGTGTCAGGAATTGACTGTGTACAAATCCACCGGAGTTTTTGAGTAAGAGGGATGTGTTTTAATAAATAAATACTGAATAAGCAAGAACGCGGTCTGAACAATAATAGAAAATTTGAGAAACTATAAATGATTATGTAAAGAATAAATCCCGTAGAGGAAATAAGTGAATAAAATGTTAATGTATTTAACAAATGTCATAAGAGCAAGCGAAATATCAGTAATTATCATGAAAGATATTCAAATAAAGTAAAGATGAAATGTGAAAGAAATAGCTTTTGAGCTTGTGTAAAGAATAAAGATAATAATAATAACTAAATATGGAAATATTAAATAAAGATCAAATAAAAAGATGTGAACATAAGAGCGTTAAAGCCTTAATGTATGTGTCAGATATGATGTTCAAGGGAATGTTTTAAGAGGGAGCGATTTATCGGCAACGGAAAAGATTAATATGAGAATTTAAATAATATGAATTGTTACTAATGAGATTTATCAGTTCTTGGGAAGACATTTCGGCTTAAAATAATGTATAGCGCAAAAGAGCGCCAATAATATTAAAATGTCACGCTAGGAACGCGTAGTGGTTAAATACTTGGTAAATTACTTATGGAGGGTAGTTGATTGCAGTGAATTGATAATTGTATAAGTCCTCTATTTGTGACGTAGTATCACGAGGCATTGTGTATGTATTTGAAAGGGAGCTAAAATATGGTATTATTGAGCGTATGTCATATGGGCCACGGCCGACTTTAAATCGCATTTTTGTATAAGTCCTCTGTAAGGGAATGTTTCCCGAGGCATGTGAAGAGATTCGAACGCAGAATCGTCTTATGATAAAAGCCCCTTAATTCTTCGTCGTCGGATGTGTATTAATCTTCCCAATCAATGAGGACCCTCTCATAATTAATAAATGCCAAGGTTACGAAAGTGGTCTTTGAACCAAAGAATAGTTGTTTGAATGAGTACGGTACAGTGAAAGCCCGGTCTCTCCCCAGAACTGAATATAATGTGAAGGTTTGTTTTGAAAGCCTTGGAAATAAGCTACTAACGTGGGTTAGACAGGGAGTCGCCGTCACCCTCCGTGTCATAAATCGCGCCCAAGTAGAAGGGTCTAGCTTTCTTAGAGTGAGAGTGGCCAGAAACCGTCTCGTAAGATGTTGTAAAGAGAAATGAATACACCAGGAGTGTTTAAAGTTGTTAACGACCCGGGCGTTGAACCGAGGTCCTTGTAGATTGATATTTTCGTTTGCCTGTTCAGATCGTAGTTTCTTATATGATAATGGTCTTATAATACATAAGAGATAAATAACAATCCCTATTGTAATGATGTATGGACGCAGGATTCCACGAGTTAATTGAAGGCAACTAAGTTTCGGGAGTAACTATAGTTTTTTGACTGTGTCAAGTATCTTCACGCTCTGGAGTACACAATTGATTTCCTGATTACCTTAATATATTTGTGAAAATAAAGAGAGATGATAACAACTGAATGTGTGGACATGCCCAAAATATTGAGTTAGATAATTAACATAGATTTTAAATGTAATTATATATTTGTTTTTGAGAAATAAGAAAATATAAAGGATAGTATTTGAGGTGTACAAGAATGACACCATTATTATGTAAAGCATGGAGCCAAAAGAGCTCGGAGTTATATAAAACTTACAGTGATGCTTTATGGAAGTAAGACTAAGTAGGAATTGTTGGTTTATGTGGAAACCATATGTTTAAATATAATATTTGTTTTATTATATTTGTGATTCCTTGTTCATTTGGAACAAGTAGATGATTATGGGTCAGTAATTAAATTGTTAAAGTGTTTGTAGCGCCATTAATTTTATTAATTAAATGTGTTTAAATAGGAGTTGATTTTGTTGTTATTTTTGCAAGTGTATCCTCTAATTAATCCAAAATATGTGAGTCACAGAGTGGGGGAACTTACCGCTGCCCCGAAAATTCCGAATTGAGCTACGCTGGTATACTGTGATTGGCATATTTCTTGCTAAAAGGGTACAGTATGGTGCAGCTAGGATTGTGCTTACACCCTCAAGGGCTCACGGATGGTGAGCTCGGGTGTTGGCGACCCCGAGGGATTCCTGAGCTGGGTCCGGATTTTCCCCTTTGTCTATTTCCTTTGGGGCGGGCCCTCTCCTCTTTCAGTTTCCTATCTGCCTTTCCTGGCACTCCTTCCTTCCAAGTCCCTCAGTCCTCATTTTTTGAGAGTATTTCCTTTCTTCCTGTCTTTAATTTATCTTATTCCTTTCTTTTGTACTTTTCTTCTAGCCCGTAAGTTTTGTTGTTAGTTTTAGTTGTAGTTTCATTGTCACGATCACACAAACTATTAGGGGCGGATAACTTAGATGTTAGGCCCCTTAAAACAATTATTATTATCATCATCAAAACAGTGCAACGTAGGGTCTGGTGCCTCTAAACTGGGCTCCCTTTACTCTAGTGTGAGGGTTTAGATTTTTAGTTTTGATTAGAAAAAATAATGATGATAATAATGAAGGTTTACTCTGTCATAGCATTCAAGCGCTTTTAGCCAGATTTTTTGCCTACTTTTCACATTTTCCAAAAATGTGGAAAAAGTAGACTTAAGAGATCGATCCGGGAAAATGTCTGTCTATCTGTGTGTGTCCCCCTACCAATTCCTAAACAGCTGCAGCAATCGAAACCAAATTTGGTAGGAGTAAAGATCTATACCTGAACATCTCAATGCCATACTTGAAAATGTCAGTGCTACCAACTGCTGAAAAACCGCAATTGAAATTTGAGCTCCATGTTCGATATCTTGGAAGGTATACATGTGAACAATTCCAAAATTGGCACACATATAGATAATAATACATGGCAGTGTTGCCAAAATGATTCTAAGCCTACTGATAGGTCCAATTTTAAATGCATATAACTTCTACACTATCAGTTGGATTTCAACCAAATTTCCTATGTACTATGTGTACATAAACAGATATGACTGAGCGTATTCTTAAGAGCCACCAGAGCTGCCAACTGTTAATAAATGCCCTCTCTATTTTTTTCATCCCAATAACAATATATAAGAAAGTATGCAAGGCGAAATCTTTAAACTATGCACATGTATAGTACCTGGCATTCTAGATTTATTTGCTGTAACTAATATACGTCAGTGCTACCAACATGATTCTAGGTCTGCTGATGGGACCAACTTTTAAATACATGTAACTTTCATACTATCAATTGTATTTCAACCAACTTTTGTATGTGCAATGTGTACTCTTAACGGATATGACTATGTGCATTCTTAAGAGCAACCAGGGCTGCCAACTGTTAATAAATGCTGTCTCTATTTGTTTTTTATAATATCAATATATCAGAAAGTATGCAAGCCATTAGCTCTAAACTTTGCACACGTATAATACCTGTCATTCTAGATTAATTTGGAGTAACTTATATATGTAGGTGCTGCCAACATGATTCTAAGGCTGCTGATAGGTCCAATTTTAAAATACATGTAACTTCTATACTAAGAAATGGATTTCATCCAAACTTGGCACAACAATGGATTATAATATTTCAGATTATTTCTGGCCAACACATGAAGTGAACAAGATTTTCCGCGCTCAATGTCTCATTGCATGTAACGTCCCTTGTATTCTGTACCTTAAGAGATGGAACTAAGAATATATATGCAGTCACCAAGGCTGCCAACTGTAATGCTCTATTAAGCTACATTATGGCAGGTATGTTTCGAATTAATTAGAAATGTCGATATTACCAAGTTAATTTCTTCATTATTCTAGATAGGTCCATATAGATTAATCATTGGCATGAATCTTACATTTTAAGAAAAGTAGGCTCTTTAGTTCGTCGCGGAACTTCTTGTTTTTCTTTGATAACGAATTGAGTTGTGCGTTGGATTTATCTGATAGTTGGGTGTTTGAGAGTAGCAGTTGCAGTGCTGGTGGTGACTTGTTCTTCCGTGTTTATGTTCGCAACACATTTGCTTTCAAGAGTAACTGAGTGTGGGTGTGAGTGTCTGTGGGAGATGTGGCTCGGTTTATTGGTAATGGGCCTCGCCGGGTTCCGCTTCTCTCAGTCGTGTTACACGGTTGGTCCGTGACAAGACACGAATTAAGATAACTGAAGGTCGTAGAGAGCAATTTTGGGTGGAAAAACGTAGGGCGGGGGAATTCTTGTTGTGTTAAGTTGGCGATTAGGGTGAGTAAAATATTGGTGTGGAAATTCTTGGTGGTGGGAGGTTACTAGTGGTGTTGGATTGGGTGCTTGGCGTCCATGTCTTCTTTACGAGACTGGTGGGACTTGATGTAGTGCGATGTTAGTGGTTGTATGGAGATGGGTAGCTTGGAGTGGTTATCGTGTCGGACTACCAACCCCAAAATTGCAGGTTTGCTCCTGGCTGTTGTAAGTGATTGTTGAAAGGCTGCAAAAATCACGGCATGCATGTCATACGATGTTGGCATGTTAAAGAACCCATTTGAATTCAGTAGGCCTTGTTCATAATGGCAAAATAAATCTTGGGATTTCCCGCCAACACAAAGTTCCTCATTTCTCAACTAGAAAGCGCTATAGTGTCAAGCAGCTTAGATATCTATCCTCCTTGACCTTCATAGTGCTTCTAGGAACGACAAAATTTAAAATGCAAGCTGCCCTCTGGGTGTCAAATAACAAAGCTTGCACCCGGCACCCGGGGCCATACGATATTACACTGACGAAAATGGAAATTGCAACACCTTGAAGGCATTGGTCGTTTGTGTTGATTTTCAAGATCTGGAACGATGCCATGTAGGTATGTAAACGATCAAAGTTTCAGACCCATTGGATTGTTGCTACAGGTCTCCCCCACGTGATTGGTCGCGGAGGAATCAACTCCAGTATACGGACTCTGGTGTAGCGTAGTTGACTTGCAGTTTCTGAAGTGAAGTGTTCCCCGTCAAACATGCCTCGACGACAGAGAAGAGCACGCTATCAACAACTGTCGCCGTTTGAGAGGGCTCGGATAATTGGGCTGTGTGAGGCTGGATCATCGCTAAGGACTGTCGCTGCACGTGTTGGCAGACAGGCATCTACGGTACAGCGTGTATGGCAGCAGTGGTCAAATGAAGGTACCCACACTCGTAGACCTGGCACAGGCCCAGCGCGACAGACAACTGTGAGAGAGGATCGCCGAATCATTCGGATGGCCCGGATGGATCCCCATGCAGCAGCAGCACAAATTCGAGCAGCTGTGGCACCCCACGTTACACAACAAACAGTTGGTAATCGCCTGCGTGCAGCTGGCTTACGATCCCGTGTCCCTGCAGAAGGTGTTCCATTGACCCCACAACACCGACGTGTAAGGCTGGCCTGGTGTCGAGAACGATCGACGTGGGTCGACGAATGGCATAGGGTCGTCTTTAGTGATGAATCGCGCTTCTGTCTTGCCCGCAGTGATCGCCGGAATCGTGTGCGCCGACGTACCGGGGAGGGGGGCCACCCAGACCTTATTGTCGAGAGGCACACAGGGCCAACCCCAAGCATTGTGGTCTGGGGAGCTATTGGCTTTGATGTGAAATCACAATTAGTGTTTGTTGAGGGCACTATGACTGCTCGACAGTATGTTGATAGGGTACTCAATCCAGTGGCCGTCCCTATGATAGCGAACATTGCTAATGGGATGTTTCAGCAGGACAATGCCCGGGTTCACACTGCACGCATCTATAGAGAAGCTCTCCACGACATCACAACCTTAGAATGGCCTGCCAGATCCCCGGACCTCAGTCCTATTGAGCATGTGTGGGACATGATGTGTCGACAACTGGCCAACCGTCCTCAGCCACCCACAACTCTGGAACAACTGACCCGTGCAGTGCAGCAAGCATGGGCCACAATTCCTCAGGGAGCGATCCAGGTCCTTATTGACTCCATGCATCGCTGAATTCATCAATGTATTGCAGCTCGTGGTGGACACATCCTGTATTGATTGTTGTCCAAACTTGCGGTCAGAGGGACCTGAAAGTGTAATCATCGAATCACATCCGAACACTCGTCCTGCATGTTCATTTGCAGCAATGTAGCACCACTCCTTCTGGGTGTTGCAATTTCCATTTTCTTCAGTGTATTATAGTGGTTTTATGGAGACGGGTGAACGCTTTGAGCTTGGAGTTCTAGCGACTTGTCTGCAATCGAATTCTAAACTAACTCACCAGGAGCCCCCTGAATTGATGAACCTCGGCGAACCTCTCAGAGACACGTCATAAACCTACAAGAATTGTGGTTTTTAAATATGGATGGTTGGTTCCTCAGTTTAGGAGCTGCGACAACGCGTTCTTGTAGCCCCGTGTACTTTGGGTGTGAGTAGAATCTGTCTGATAACCGGTGTTAATTGTGATGACTGTATTAGTGTGTGTATCTGTTTTTAATTCAAGTAAGGACTGCAAACTTTCAATTTTTAAGTAGTTCCTACTTTTTCTACCAAACCATACCGTCAACAACTAATTCTGAACTTGGTTACTAGATGCCACCGCAGTCGGCTCCTGGCGACGAACGTTGGAACCTAAGAGCGTTAGTCAAATCTAACCTGTAATTTAGCTTCACACAAGTGTAATTAGTGGAAGGTTCTTTTACATGCCATAAGTCTATGACATGGGACCACCGGCTTTACTTCTTCTCCGAAGGAAGACATACTGAGGGATTTTAACGCTCTTAAAATTTCCGACGACTTCGGCCGGGTTTTAACCTGCGACCTTGGGCATAGAATCTTAGCATGCTACCCACTATGCCACCTCAGCTGTCTTGGAAATTGTTTTTCGTGGTTTTCCCACTTCTACTGCAACTAAAAGTTGGGATGGTTTCTAACTTAATGTAAAGGTCGACCTCACCTAGATCCTGTCTCAAATACACAACATCGTGATGTGAACCCAATCCTCGGTACCATTGTGAACAGGTAAGCCACTGTTGAGCCAAATTGGCTCTCTTATCGCTGCTAGTATTCTTGACGAATTAGCAAAGGGTCGTAAAGGGCTTGCTGTGGGTGGTCTTATCGTGCACAAGTACATTCCAGTGTTCTGAGTTGGTTATTTAGGGTCACAAAGAGCTCTGGGTGAACAGAACATTCAGCGCGCATACTCAATATACACAGAAACCTAAAAGTAGGATAACTATAATAATAATAATATCGTATGACCTAGGGTGCCGGGTGCAAGCTTTGTTATTTGACACCCAGTGGGCAGCTTGCATGTCGAATTTTGTTGTACCTTGAAGCACTATGAAAGTCAAGGAGGTTAGATATATAAGCTCCTTGAACACTATAGCGCTTTCTAGTACAGAAATGAGGAACTTTGTGTTGGCGGAAACTCCCGAGATTAATTTTGCCAGTATGAAAACGGCCTACTGTATTCAATTGGGTTCTTTGACATGCCAACATCGTATGACATGGTGTCGTAATTTTTGCCGCCTTTCAAAAATCACTTACCACGGCCAGGAGCAAAACTGCAAGATTGGGGTTGGTAGTCCAACACGTTAACCACTCACCCACCGTGGCAAGCAGGGTAACTAATAATAATACCTCTACTAAGAACAATATGAGGCACGGGAAGATCCGGAGCAGATAGGGATTTCATGCCAAGATATCCAGGAGCGTGGCCAGCTTAAGAGAAAAATCCCAAGAACATCAAAGTTCTCAACCAAAGCCGTTGATGAAATGTGGAAAGGCGTGGACGAGAGAGAGAGAGAGAGAGAGATAGGAACAACGCAGTCTGCGAATGAAGGGATACTGGACCAACATTAAAGTTCAAAGGAAGTGTGGTCCTTGCTGTGCCGAAACGATAATATTTCAGTAGTATACTGTAGATCCCTCCTGCGGCTCACAGGCGACCGATCGTGACAAATGAGCATTCAAATGAAAGACAATAGACATTAGCAGTGATGAATTACACTCTAATTTCATAAATATCTATAATTTCTTTAAAAAATTACATTAAAAAATGTACGAAGTGTGCAATTTGCAGATAGATTGCTGTAGAAAAAATACGCTCCATAATTGCTGTCCACTTCTCATTTTGGCCGCTGTGACTGTTTCATGTCATCTTAACATTCCTTTATCATTTTGCATGTACAGATCAGAAACAGTAAATCAAAGGAATGATTACTCAAATCGTATAATTTCATAAATATCGAATAACCGGTGAGAGTTACAGCAAAGCTGTCAATCAATGGACTCAACACACAAATGACATTAGCAGTGACGAATTGCATTTTAATTTCATAAATATCGATTTTTGTAAGAAGTGTGCGATTTGCAAATACTGTTGCTGTAACATGCTGCAATTATGAGTTGTAGTCTAAAAATCATAACAACCTTTCTCCTTAAGTCACAGTAAACCTATTGGGGAAAGTGTGGTTTATGAACATGCGAGATTTCGCGCGCGGGTCCGCCAGTAATAATAAAACCCAGCAATTATTTAAGCCTTTTGCAGTAACTTTTGCTGGATTTTGCGTAGGTGCACCAAGTCACTCTCTTCAGTGGGCTCTTGGTGCCCGTGCCCGGACCACCACTGAGGTAGTGGGCCGCGAATGCCGATACCAATAATGTTAGCCTATAAATATTACGTCCCTTTCAACTGCTGCCGCTTTTTTAAAAAACGAGGTACCAAAATGTTGACCCAATGGGATCTTTAAAGTCCAGTAAATCTACGGACACAGCTACCTCGCATTTAGGCACCCTCAAATGCCAACTGACTGGGCTGGGATTCGATTCCACTCGTCAGGAGAGTACCGTACGTTACTGCTGCGTCACACGTAGGCTCGCGCAGCTGGCTACTAACCAGCAAGGCTCTTCGTCGAGTTGTGATGAGCATAAGCCCACGTCGCACACATCGACTTTCCGAGCCTGGCGAATTAACCAAAGTTAAAATCTTACAACCCGGTCTGGAATCGAACCCAGAGCCCTTCAGCTATAAACCTAGCCACTTATCCGCGAATCCGAAACTTGTACTGAAAATGGAGCAGTTTCGATTTCCCTACACTTTGGAGGGTGATCTACAATCTATACAGAAAACAGACAGCAGTCATTCGAGCTGATGGACATGAGAGAGAAGCTGATATTCAGAAAGGTGTAAGGCAAGGCTGCAAGTTATCACCCATACTTGTCAATCTTTACATTGTACAAGCAATGAAGGAAATTGGAGAAAAATTTAAGGTGGGAGTGAAGATTCAAGGAGAAATAATTTCCACTCCAAGATTTGCTGATGACATAGTCATCTTGGCCGACACGCCTGAGGATTTGAATGAGTTTTTGAATGGTATGGACTCCGTCTTACGGAAATAATTCATGATGAAAATTAATAAATGTAAAACAAAAATACTGGAATGCAGCCGAAATAAATCAGAAACATCTATGGACATCAAATTGGCAGGTGAAAAGCTAAAAGAAGTAGGAGACTTCTGTTACTTAGAAACGAAAATAACCAGTGATGGACGAAGCAAAGAGGATATAAAAAGTAGGTTGGCTCAGACAAGGAAAGCATTTCTACAAAAAAGGAATCGGTTGACATCGAATATAGAGTTAGGTAGAAGGAAGTCATTTTTGAAAGCCTTTGTCTGGAGCGTCACACTCTATGGAAGTGAAACTTGGACTATTGGTGCAGCAGAAAAGAGGAGAATTCAATCGTTTGAAATGTGGTGTTGCAGGAGAATGATGAAGATCAAATGGGTAGATACGGTTACAAACTAAGAGGTATTAAGACGAGTGGGAGAGGAGAGATGTTTCTGGCGACTGCTAATGTAAAGAAGATAGGTTGGTAGGACACATTCTAAGACACCCAGGAATAGCATGCTTAGTTATGGAAGGAAGGGTCGAGGACAAGAACTGTACCGGTAGACCAAGGTTAGAATATGTTAAACAGATTGCCTCTGATGTAGGGTGGGGTAGCTATGTGAAGATGAAACGATTAGCTCAGGGCAGGGAGGTATGGAGCGCTGCATCAAACCGGTCAAGAGACTGAAGAATCAAACAACAACAACACTTTGACAAGTGAGATAATGTCTATCTTCAACGCTGCGGTAAGATTAAAACATTGATGAACAAACTTTGGAGAAGTTAACAGCAAACCAAGGATAGAGGGGTTTGGGACGGTGACCTCGCTGTTCCGCCTCTTAAAACAAACAAACAAACAAACAAACAAACAAACAAACAAACAAACAATCAAGGCTAGGGGAGCGATAAGAAATTTTTACTGCCATAAGCGAATGACTGAACACGAAGCCAGGAACTGCGGTGCTAATTCATGCACGAAGGTCGCTTGTCATGTAGCAATTGGCACGTTCACAAATCGAAATTGTACATTATTATTAGTAGTAGTATCTTAAATTTCTCATCAATATGGTACAACTCAGTCTACAACAAGTATCATGACACGTATCCAGCAGCACTGCCTCCTGTATTCTGGCAATCAGGTGTTGGTTCTTGCAAAGCCAAACAACTCCCGTGGAAGAGATCCCCACTCACGCATTTTAGTCCGCATAGTTTTCTTATATCCTTATTAATTTTCTTATTTTGCGTACTTGTTTGTTTTTGAGCCTGGGTGGTTGGCATATTTTGGCTAAGTGGGACAGCAACGTCCATCAAGTAGGCCAATTGTTGTTGGTTTTTTTTTTTTTTTGAGATAGACAATATCAGGTCGATTGGCCAAGATTTTCTGGTCGGTAGAGATAGGTATAGTTGGTTGGTTCCTTAGTTTAGGGGCTGCGACAACGCGGTCATGTAGCCCCGAGTACTTTGGGTGTGTGTAGAATCTGTCTGATAACCGGTGTTAATTGTGATGACTGTATTAGTGTGTGTTATCTGTTTTAATTCCAGTAAGGACTGTAGACAATATGTCAAGTAGTTCCTATTTTTATCACCAAATGCTACCATCCACGACACCTAGCTTGCGGACTTGGCTACTAGATGGCATCGCAGTCAGCCCTTGGGGGCGAACGTTGGAACTAATAGAGCGTTATCAATTCTAACCTACAAATGTTGGCTTCACACAAGTGTAATTAGTGGAAGGTTCTTTTACATGCCATAAATCTATGACATGCTGAGCTTCTATGCCCAAGGTCGCGGGTTCAAACCCGGCCAAAGTCGTAGTTTTTTAAGAGCGTTAAATATTTCTCAGTATGCCTTCCTTCGGAGGAGAAGTAAGGCCGGCGATCCCATGTCATAGATTTATGGCATGTAAAAGAACCTTCCACTAACTACATTTCTGTGAAGTCAAAATTTGCAGGTTAGGTTTGATAAATGCTCTTTAAGTTCCAACGTTTACCGCCAGATTCTGACAGCGATGTCATCTAGTAGCCACGTCCGCAGTTAGGTGTCGTGGACGGTAGCATTTGGCAGCAAATGTAGGAACTACTTGAAAAAAAAATCGTCTGCAGTCCTTCTACCTGAATCACAGATAACACACACTAATACAGCCATCACAATTAACACCGGTTATCAGACAAATTCTACACACACGCAAAGTACACGGGGCTACATGACCGCGTTGTCACAGCCCCTAAACTACGGAACCAACCAGCCAACCAAACTTGTTGCAATTGCTAACCCAGAGGTAGAGTTAGAACTGTGATGCGTTCCGGCGCAACCACCTCTTGTCTGCTGTGTTGTTGACAATGCTCTCTCGCAGACATCCAGAAATTATTCGTGGTTGCAGGACCGAATCCTGGCGCAGCGAGGGTGCGCTAATGCGAGGGAGCATGTTAAAGAACCCCTTCGGGGAAACAATCCGGCACCCCGGCGTCTCTAAAAGCCACAGTAGTTAAAAGGGACATAAAACCAATGACATAATTATTTATTAAATACTAGGAACCCCCCCCCCCCCCTGGCTTCACCCGGGAACAGTTATGAATGCAAGGTGATAGCCTACTTTTAACAGAGGTCTTATAAGATTTCCTTGAATGCGACATTAGTCGATTTCCCTCCAGCAGTGAACACGAAAGCTAGCTCGTAAACTGTCGCCTCAGTAATTGAATGGAGATATTGGGAAGAAATGAAAACTTATAGTGGGCGATGTATTGAAGATAGAGACATACCTGCCAACTTTTACGGTTTATCCGTAAAATTTACGGAAATTGCAGCATTTTACGGTTTTACGGATGAACGGTGTCATTTTACGATTTCGCGGACAAAAATTTGAAACGATAATTAACATTCGATAATCCCTCCCACTTCCGTACAATCGATTGTTTGCGTGGGTCGAAGGCAAGTCCGCGATAGTCGATAACTCGTTCTTTGAGTTGATTCGTACTTTTGACCGTGTCATGTTTGTGTCGTCATTGTAATTGAATTTGAAGCCGGGATAACCGTTCTTCCATGTGAATCTTAGGTGTCAACACGCTCTGCTTCGCAAATTCTTTGTTCCCCTACGTTCGCTCGTTGCGATTTAAACGATATTCTTTGACCACGTGAGTTGTTTATTGTTCGCGAAGTTGGCGTTCTTTGAATGTTTTCGTATTTTAAGGTTATGGCATATATTAATGAAGTGTTCGAGTTTTTGTGCTATATCTTCGTGCTTCGCAGTTTCCTGTATTCCTTGGACTAATTACATTCGTTCCACGTGTGTGTTTTTTTCTCTCTACCATGTGCATATTCTTTCTTTACGAGGTTGGCGTCGTGTTCATTTGACTTGTGTGCTTTGACTTGTTTTAATGAAGTGTGGGCTGTGTTTTATGCGATTTATGTTATAATTTTATGTGACGTTTAGTGATCCAGGTTCCTTTCGATGTTTTAGTAGATATCGAGAATGAACAAATACAACAAGAAACAGTACTTCCAGACATTTAAAGAATCATACTCGGTTGATTTTCCGTGCATACTAAAATCAAGAAAGGGAGAAAAATTTGCCTTTTGCACGGTATGTGCGTGTGATATTAATATTGCTCATGGTGGAAAAAACGATTTAAGTAATCATGTGAAGTGCGGTAAACACATAAGTTATGTTAAATCGAAGGAAGATAGCAAGAAAATCAACACCTTTTTTGCCAAGGCTGGTAACGTTGACAGTGACGTAATTAGGGCCGAGTGTCTGTTTACTTCCTTTTTGGTGGAACACAATGTGCCCTTAAGTGCGGCTGATCATGCTGGCGCTTTATTTAAGAAGATGTTTCCCACATCAGAAGTTGCAAAGAAATATAGTTGTGGTCGCACGAAAACGACGTGCATTGTAAATAAAATGGCAAAAAATGCATCATCTGAAGTTGTTAAGTGCCTTCAGAACGGACCATTTTCTTTGGCAACGGATGGAAGCAATGATACGAATGCCAAGTTGTATCCTATTGTTGTTACATTCTATGATGTTCGGCAGGAAAAAGTAGTGAGCACTGTGCTATCCATACCAGCGTTGGACGGGGACTCAACAGGGCGAAACATAGGTAACCTGATGTTATCACAGCTGAGTTCTCATAATATACCAATTGAAAACTGTGTGGCTTTCTGCTCCGACAATGCTCCTGTTATGATAGGACACAAAAATGGGGTTTCAGCAGTTCTGAAGGAAGTTCAACCAGGTATTGCCATCATAGGGTGCATTTGCCACCTGATTAATCTAGCAGCTGAAAAAGGTGCTGGAAGATTACCAGTTAAAGTGGATGAGATCCTTGTAGATATATTTTATTTCTTAGAGAAGAGTGTAAAGAGAAAAGAACGCCTTCAGAAATTTCAGAACTTGCACAATAAGGAAGCAAAGAAAATTCTGAAGCATGTATGTACTAGGTGGTTATCTTTAGGCAGATGTTTGGATAGACTACTGGACCAGTGGGATCCTCTTCTTTCTTTCTTCAAGGAGGAAGTAATATTATGTACCCAAAACATTTCCACAAGCTTGACATCTTTCAGAATACCTAAAGTTGAACAAAGTGGATCCAAAGAGTATCAGAAGAAGAGAATTCTTGATTCTGCTACTACACATGCCCCTAAAAGAATAGCATATTCTTCCAAATGTGACAAACCCATCCTAAAAAGTAAGACTTCTGCTACAACTCGTGAGGAAAAATTGTTTATGTTCCTGTCCTCAAACTTGAACAAGGCCTTTTGCACTTTTCTTCATGTGACTATTCCTGTATTTGACAAATTGAATGTTGCCCTTCAGACTTCTTCCCCACAAGTTCACTTGTTATTAGAACTTCTAATGGATTTGCTAAAGCAGCTGTTCACCAAGTTTGTTAAGCCCAAAATTGTCAAAAGCTCCTCATTGCTTGAAGTTGAGTACAACTTGATTCAAAATCAAAGAAGTGATGATGAGTTAGTTATTGGCATTCAAACTTCGAACATAGTGAATGATCTCCAGGATACAGATAAATCCCTTTTCTTTTCATCAGTGAGAAACTACTTTTGTACTGCCTGTGACTACATCATCAACAAGTTTCCACTCAAGGATGACGTGCTAAAGAATGCTCAAGTTGCTAGGTTAGACAAAATTGAAGATGCACAGTTTTCTTCCGTTCGTTTTTTCTTGGAAAAGTTTCCTATCATGTTATGCAAGGAAGAGAATGAAACTACCGATGAGGTGGTGAATGAGCTTCAGAGGCAGTTTACAGCTCTTCAGGTAGATGACACTTTGGCTGCACATCAAGATGCTGCAAGTGATTCCAGTTGGGCACAAATATCAAGAATTCGTGGAGCCGATGGACTTCTTAAGTATAACCGAATTTCTAGAGTAATGCTCTCTATTCTCACCATACCCCATAGCAATGCAGAATGTGAACGTGTTTTCAGCCTTGTGAAGAAAAATAGAACACAGTTCAGGTCATCCATGTCCAATGAATCTCTGGAGTCTATTTCTATTTTGAAGACCATGAGTTCTGGTCCCTGTTATGACAAAGCATTTTCTCAAGACTTTTTGCTGGAAGCTAAAAAGGCCACAACCATGACTTTAAAGTCGAACTAGCATGTGATTTGCAGTGTGTATTATATTATTTCTTGCCTGTGTTACGTTAAACAAGTTTTATTGTGTAAAACCTTTTTCAAATATCGTATATCGGCTTAATTTATCAAGGAAGTCCTGTTATGTATGCTCCAAACCAATATTCACCACGCCTGCTGCTGATTAACATGGATTTCTTCTTGATTGTTATGTTCATCTACAAATCATGTAAGTAGATATGATTTCATTGAAATATCCTGTTTAAAGCATGAATTATTGTATTTTGTAGCCCAGAAGTATTATTATTTTCGTCAAGCCGGGGTATGTCGAAAATCGTTAAATTTTTTGTCGCGCGTGAGTTTTACTGATAGCCCTTTTCAAAAGTTGGCAGGTATGTAGAGATATGCTGTAGCGTTTTTTTTTTAATTTTCATACTGAACAATTCCTACACTCATAGTAGGCCTACTGAAGATATTTTTAACGGTTTTCCCAGCGAAAGCTTAAAAAGCGCACGGACGCCAGGTTTTCTTTCAACTTTTTTTTTAAACTGAAATCGTTACTGCTTGGCTTCCTTTGATATTAAAAAAATCATTTCCTACAGAAACCTTCCTCAAGATATTCTTTACAGAATGGTGAAAACCGCATCAAAACCCATCCAATGTTTCTCGAGATTACCCGTGACATCCAAGAATCGGGGACTTTGTGTTATAAGTTACTAACAATAAGTAGAGATAGATTCTTCGAGAATACTAGATTCAACATTACTTATTCTAGGAGGACAGCGTTCGTTTCAAATCAACGTTAAGATTTTCTTCGTGATAAATTGTTTGTCCTCGAATACAATATTTGACCAGCATGGAAGAGAATGGATTTAAGGATAGAACTTATTTCTTACAATATCGAGGCTGAATAGGATACTCCAGCATACTTGTCGACTGGAAAGAATATTTAGGGAAATTGAGATAAATTGTCAAGTAATTAAAATGTAGGCAATAGAATATATCAGAGGTGGCAACACTTGTTTGTTGGTTATCATGCTGGCGTTCAAGGTTATGTTAAGAAGTCTGATATGTTACTGAGGCACATGATGCATGCCTGAGGTATGGATTGGAGGAATAGCAATTATTATATGCCGTGTCATATCATTCGCTTAGCCGCTTGCCACGGTAGGTGAGTGGTTATCGTGTCGGACTACCAACCCCAAGCTTGCAGCTTTGCTCCTGGCCATGTTAAGTAATTTTTGAAAGGCGACAAAAATTACGACACGCATGGCATACGATGTTGGCATGTTAAAGAACCTATTTGAATTCAGTAGGCCGTGTTCATAATGGCAAAATTAATCTCCGCCAGCACATAAGTTCCTCCTTTCTCTACTAGAAAGACCTATAGTGTCAAGGAGTTGAGATATCTATCCTCCTTGACTTTCATAGCGCTCCAAGGAACAACAACAAAATTCGGCTTGCAAGCTTCCCCTTTGGGCGTCAAATAACAAAGCTTGCACCCGGCAACCGAGGCCATATGATATTTTTATTTTTTTTTAAATTTGCGAATTGACCACTTCGGATCACGCTACAATTTCATTTTTTCTTTGCCTGAAGTTTCCTCTTCCTCCAGTACTCCTTCATATGGGCGCTATGCTGTTTCTTCTGCTCATCCATCCAGGCTCTTCCCTTCTTTGTGGTTCTTGTGACGTGAAACCCTTCCAAATTTTGAATTATGTACCGAAATGTTTCCCTGTTTGACATCTGAACTTCCTGGATGTTGGAATTTTCGAGATCTTTTCGAACTTCCTTAATCCATGTCGTTGTTGTCTTCTTGTTCCACAGGTAGTCGAATAACTGTTTGGTTAGTCTAGTTTTGTCCATTCTGTACAAGTGTCCGAGAAACGATAACCTCCTCTTCTTCATGGTCTCTGAGATTCTCTCCACATTTTTATAGACTTCATTGTTGCTCCGAAGTTTCCAGCCGGTTTCAGTCTGGACTGGGCCCATGATTTTCCGTAGTATTCTTCTTTCTAGGATCTCTAGCTTCTCCAACTTGTAATTCATCGAGAGGCATTCGCTGGCATACAGGCATTCTGTTTTTACTACCGTGTTGTAATGTTTTAGTTTGGCATTCCATGAGATGCATTTCTTGTTGTAGATGATTTTAGTTAGTCCATAAGCTCTTTCCATTTTTGAGATACGATCTTCTACAGCAGCTTTCTCTAGGCCGTTCTCTTGTATGGTTTCACCGAGGTATTTGAACTTTTTCACCCTCTGAATCCGTCCAATCTCTGTTTCAAGGAATTGTGGTCCATGTTTGTCATTCATCATGAACTTGGTCTTCTCTTTCGAGATCCTAAGTCCTGTCTTGCTAGCGATCTTTTCTAAGAGGTTGATCTGTATGGCCGCTTCTTCTAGGTTCTCTGAAAGTATCGCAAAATCATCAGCGAAAGCCAAGCAATTGACTTTGATTCCTCCCGTTTTTCGTCCTAGGCAGATCGGGGCTATCTCTTGATTTTCAAGTTCAGAATTCCAAATTCTCACAATCCTCTCGAGGACACAGTTGAATAGTAATGGTGATAATCCATCACCCTGTCGCACACCTGTCTTGATTTCAAATGACTGAGACAATTCTCCCATGAACTTCACCTTAGAAGTTGTAGCTGTTAAGGTTTCTCTGATAATATTGGCCAGTTTGGTTTTGACTCCAAATTCTCGAGGGATTTTAACGCTCTAAAAAATCCGACGACTTCGGATGGATTTGACCCACGACCTTGGGCATGCTACCATCTACGCCACCGAAGCCGCTGATTTGAGAATAATAGTGAGTGTACTAAGAAATCCTGAGAGTGGACCTGCCTTTTTAACTTTTCCTATTCACTCATGAGCAGAGCGCCCTGAGAGTTAGACTGTTCTCAAGTCTGGAATAGAAGTGACAAACCAAAGGAAACCACTTCCAGAAGTGGGGCTCACGAAGCTGCGTGTCTTCAGACCAGAATCGAGCCCGGACCTCAGGGGTGCCAGCGTCACGCGGCGGACAACAGGTAGAACCTTGCGTCACTGCAGGCAAGGTCGGTGCGGTCTGACCTCAAGGTGAGGACGTGCAGTGCAGGATGTTGTCACCTCAGCGTGTCATTTCGTAAATGTAATCATGTAAACAATTCGCTGTGCTGCCAGCTAACCTTCCTTTCGGGGAAGGGGAGTGATATTGTGCTGTCAATTTATTCAAGAAGCCGACGTTTCGCCCTCTTCCTAGAAGGGCATACTCAAGCTTAAAATGATTCAATAGAATTATTATTCAATTAGCTTGCCACGGTGGGTGAGTGGTTATCGTGTCGGACTACCAACCCCCCCCCCCCCCAAAGATTGCAGGTTCGCTCCTGGCTGTGATAAGTGATTTTTGAAAGGCGGCATAAATACGACACGCATGTCATACGATGTTCCCATGTCAAAGAACCCATTTGAATTCAGTAGGCCGTGTTCATAATGGCAAAATTATTCTCGCGAGTTTCCGCCAACACAAAGTTCCTCATTTCTCTACTAGAAAGCGCTATAGTGTTCAAGGAGCTTAGATATCTAACCTCCTTGACTTTCATAGTGATTCAAGGAACAACGAAATTTGACATGCAAGCTACCCTCTGGGTGTCAAATTACAAAGCTTGCACCCGGCCACCGAGGCCATACGATATTATTACATATAGATAATTCGTTGAGGCCATCTAGAACCTCGTTAAGTCTTATTACACTTGGCAATTTGTTTCGCTTTCCTCTGAGCCCAGAATTCCCTCATTCTCTGTGAGTGGGCCATCTTGCGCTCCGCTGTCCAAGTGGTACCTTGTCTTCTTTTCGGGTTCGATGTCTCGTCTCGGGCTAGCCCATTAGTCAGTATCTTTTTGCGGAAGAGATCTCTATTGAAGGCGTCGTCGGGTTTTAGATGCAGTATTTTGAGGTCGTCTTTGGTATTCATAAACCAGGGCATTGTGGTTTTGGGTTTGGAGTCAAAGAAATGAAAAATCTGTTTAGTCAGCCTGTTTCCGTCCATTCGTTTGAGATGACCGTAATACCGTGCCCGCCTTTTACGGTTCGGTTCTGAAATGTCCTCTATTTCACTGTAGACTTCTTTGTTGGATTTTTTATAGTGGATACCATTCTTGTAGTTTGATCCAATTATACCTCTAACGATTTTGCGCTTTTTTTTCTCCAGTTCTTCGAGGAGTCCTTTATTAGCATTTAGGGATAGGGTTTCGGCTGCATACGTAACTACTGGTTTCAGAACAGTTTCATAATGACGTAGTTTAGTATTTTTGGACAGGCATTTTTTGTTGTATATTGAGTGCGATGTTTGATAGGCTATTTCGAGTTTGCGTACTCGTTCCTTGAGTGCTTCTTTGTCCAGTCCACTTTTCATGATGATCTCTCCCAAGTACTTAAATGTTTCCACTCTGTTGATCTTCCCGTATTTTGTCTGCAGTTTTGCTGGGGCGTCTTTGATGTTAGTCATTACTTCTGTTTTTTCGAATGATATCTGCAAGCCAGTTTGTTCAGCGAATTCTTTTAAAAGGTCGATTTGCATCCTAGCAGTTTCTACGTCGTTCGACAGAATGGCGTTGTCATCAGCGAATGCTAGACAGTCGACTATGATCCCCTTGGATCTTGCTCCCATTCTCAGAGGGCTATACTCAGTTTCTAATAATTTTGTTCGCCAGGTCCGAATGACTTTTTCGAGGACGCAGTTGAAAAGCATTGGAGAGAGCCCGTCACCTTGTCTGACTCCCGTTTTGACCTCAAAGGAATCTGACAGACATCCCAGGAACTTTACTTTGGATTTTGTTTCAGTTAGGGTGGCTCTAATTAATGCCAGCAGTTTCAGGCCAACCCCGAATTCGTTGAGGATGTTCAACAGAACTTCGCGGTCTATCGAATCGTAAGCCTTCTTAAAGTCCACAAAGACTGATACGTACGATTTGGACCTGAGATTGCAATATCTAATGATCGTTTTGAGGTTGTGGATCTGTTCGGCAGTTGAACGACCCTTTCTGAACCCCCCTTGGTATTCTCCTATTTGATGCTCGACTTCGGCTTCTAATCGCTCCAGGATAGCAAGTGAGAGAATGTTGTATGTTACTGGTAGGAGGGATATTCCTCTGTAGTTGTTGACGTTTTTCATGCTGCCTTTCTTGTGTAACGGATGGATCAAGGCCGTTTTCCAATCTTCTGGTAGAATTTCATTTTTCCAAATTTGTTCTATTTGCTTCTGCAAGATTTCAACTGCTTCTTCAGGAGCATATTTCCAAAGTTCTGCAACTACAGAGTCTTCCCCGGGCGCTTTGTTGGTTTTTAGTCGAGCAATGTGACGCTTGATTTCGTCTTTGTTGGGTGGTCTTGATTCTGGGCATCTGCGAATGGGTTCCTCGGTCTTGATGGGATTTTTGGGTTGATCGCAATTTAGTAAATTCTTATTCGGCTAGGATGGTACAATTTTCTTCATTTTGAGGTCGCCAGTGTACCGTCCTTCCGCTGAAAGCATAACGACGGAGGTTTATAACCCGTAAGTTTCCTTTTGAACGTTCCGTAGTACTCTCTGGTGTTTTCTTTTAATGTCTTGGTCGATCTTCTCAATAAGTGACTTTTCATATTTACGTTTCTCAGCTCGGATCACTTTAGCTGTCTGGGCTCGTTGGGCTTTGTAGGTTTCCCAATCAGTTTGCGATTTTGTTGAGTAATATTGTTTCCATGCATCGAGCCTTTTCTTGAGAACTGAAACACATGTATCATTCCACCAGGCATGTTTCTTGCTTCTTTTAATTTCAGCAATTTCCTTGGCAGTCCCGATCAGGCGGTTTTTTGTGTTGTTCAAGTCACAGTCGATTGGTCGAGCCTTATTATTATTATTATTATTATTATTATTATTATTCAATTATCCAACTTCAGTTGCTTGGTTAGTTCCTCAGTTTAGGGGCTACGCGACATGGTGTTTATGTAGCCCCGTGTTATAACGTGTGTTATTGTGATGGCTGTACCATTGTGTTTATTTGTAATTGGTACTAGGATTTGGGTAGGAGGCAGCTGTGGCCTTAATTTAGGTACCATCCCTGCATTCGCCTGGAGTAGGAGTGGGGGGGGGGGGGTACGATGGTTGAGAACACGCCTCGTCTCAGTTCCACCGCACCCCATTCCAGACCTTAGACCAGGAATCGAACCCGAATCTCCATAGAGTGCTAGTCACTAAGCCATCAGTGGACAGGAGCTGACTGTTCGCTTCCCAATGGACACCTTGTTCATCAGTCCCGTGTATTTGGACGAGTTCAAATTGTCTGATAACCTGTGATCTAATAGTGTAACTGTAACTTTTGAAGAAGATACCCCGGGACTTTTTAGCCTGCTTATCACATTTTGCAAAAATGAGGAAAAAGTAGACTTATGAGATCGATCCGGGAAAATGTCTGTCTGTCTGTCTGTCTGTCCTTCTGTCTGGCTGTGTGTGTGTGTGTCCCCCCCCCCTATCAACTCCTAAACGGCTGCAGCAATCGAAACCAAATTTAGTATGAGTAAAGATGTATACCGGAAAACGGAATATCTCAAGCTCTTATCTGAAAATGTCAGTGCTACCAACTGCTGAAAAAACGCACTAGAAATTTGAGCTCCATGTTGGATATCTTGGAAGGTATGCATGGGAGCTATTCCAAAATTGGCACACATGTAGATAATACTATTACAGTTTAATTTCCAGGAGGTCATACATGACAGTGTAGCCAAAATAATTTTAAGACTTCTGATAGGTCCAATTATTAAATGCATATAACTTCGACACTAACAATTGGATTTCAACCAAATTGTGTATGTAATATGTGTACATAAACAGACATGACTGAGCGTATTCTTAAGAGCCACCAGGGCTGCCAACTGTTGATAATTGCTCTCTCTTTTTTTTCTTAAATCCAAATACCAATATTTCAGAAAGTATGCAAGCCGACAGCTTTGAACTATGCACACGTATAGTACCTGGCATTTTAGATTAATTTGGAGTAACTTATATACGTCAGTTTTACCAACATGATTCTAAGCCTGCTGATAGGACCAATTTTTAAATACATGTAACTTCTACACTATCAGTTGGATTTCATCCAAATTTCGTAATGTGCTATGTGTAACATAACAGATATGACTATAAGTATTCTTAAGAACAATCAGGGCTGACAACTGTTAATAAATGCTGTCTATATTTTTTACCCCAATATTCTAGATAGGTTCATATACTGTAGATTAATCATTGGCATGGATCTTAATTTTAAGAAAAGTAGGCTCTTTAGTTCGTCACGGAACTTCTTGTTTAATATCGTACCATGTCAGTATTTTCCTGGAGGGAGTGCGGAAAAACCGCTCTGAGGATCGCCACTGTTATTGTCGGATTCGAACCTTTGATCGGCGGAATTGAGCTCTCCCTCCCACTCCCACTCAAGGCTACCCCTACCTACATTTTGAATAATAAACTGATTTGTGAACACTTCTCGCGTAGCTCGCTAACTGGGTGAAGGTCTCCTTGCGCACTCCCGCTGTCTTTTGTTTACCACTTTCTCCTGCACTAGCACCTCTGCCCACAGCCAATCCTCTAATGGAGGTGCCTGCTTGCTCACCAGGTCAATTGTGATTGGCTGGAGTAGAAGTGAAACCCAGCTGAGGCTGAGTGCACCCCATCCCAGCCCTCAGACCAGAATTACATTTCTTGTCAGAGCCGGACCTCCGCTCGCCGACTGCACGGAGCTAAATGACTCTGCTGAGTTAACTCTCTGGAGGGATGTTGAGCTTCTATAACAAAGATCGCGGGTTCAAACCCGGTCGAAGTCGTCGGATTGTTAAAAATCCCTCAGTAGGCCTTGCTTTGGAGGGGAAGTAAAGCCAGAGTTCCCATGTCATAGATTTATGCCATGCAAAAGAACCTTACACTAATTACACTTGTGTGAAGCTAAATTATAGGTTATATTTGACTAACGCTCTTAGGTTCCAACGTTCGTCGCCAGGAGCCGACTGCTGTGGCACCGAGCAACAAAGTTCAGGACTAGTCGTGGACGGTGGCGTTTCGTAACAAAAGTAGGAACTACTTGAAAATTGAATGTCTGCAGTCCTTACTTGAATTAAAAACAGATAACACACACTAATACAGTGATCACAATTAACACCGGTTGTCAGACAGATTATACACACACCCAAAGTACACGGGGCAACATGACCACGTTGTCGCAGCCACAAACTGAGGGACCAACTAACCAACCCTGGAGGGCGGTTCGATTTTTGGAAGTCATCACTTGAGGTTGAGTGGGTATGTCGTAGTTCCGCCCTTTAAAACAACAGTAACTAACTAAACTCCAAAAACGCAAGGGAACACTATAATTAGGCATATTAAGTGACGATTGGACCAGGTTCAGCACCGTAGATTCTGTCCAATCACATCACTGAGCGGCTTCGGTGGCGTAGTTGGTAACTGCTGTGCCCATCATCACGGGTTCAAACCCGGTCGAAGTCGTCGGATTTTTAAGAGTGTTAAAAATCTCTCAGTATTTCTTCCTTCGGAGGGGAAGTAAAGCAGGCGGTCCCATGTCATAGATTTATGTCATGAAAAAGATCCTTCCACAACCGACAGCAGTGGCCACGCTCGCTAAAGCGCTGCGTTAGGCCATGGGGTTCTGTCTTGGCTCCAGCAATAAATTTCAACATGAACAGGAAATGGTCAGAAATGTGGATTAGGCTGCACATTAGGACTACCAGGCTCTCGTTAGACCAGTTACACAGCCAGTTGGCATGGGACTACCGCGACGTGTTTGGAAGACACTTAACAGGCTCCGTACAGGCCATGGCATTTGTGCAGAGAACCTCCACCGATGGGGATTGGCGGCATCTTCCCAATGTGACTGTGGCAGTGAAAACCAGACCATCAAACACATTCTGCAGCAGACGAGCTTATTCTGGAAGCCCAGAAGATTTCTTTGAAGTGACGACTTCAGCCCTTCAATGGATTGAATACTTAGACATTAACTTGTAGATTTTTAGCCTACTTTTCGCATTTTGTAAAAATGAGGAAAAAGTAGACTTATGAGATTGATCCGGAAAAATGTGTGTGTGTGTCTGTCTGTCTGTCCTTCTGTCTTGTCTGTCTCTCTGTCTGTGTATGTGTCGTCCCCCCCCCCCCTATCAACTCCTAAACGGCTGTAGCAATCGAACCCAAATTTGGTATGAGTAAAGATCTCTATCTGAATATCTCAATTCCATATTTGAAAATGTCAGTGCTACCAACTGCTGAAAAATCGCAATTGAAATTTCAGCTCCATGTTGTATATCTTGGAAGGTATGCATGGGAGCTATACCAAAATTGGCACACACATAGATGATAATATTTCAGTTTAATTTCCAGGAGGCCATTGCATGACAGTGTTGCCAAAATGATTATAAGCCTGCTGATAGGTCCAATTTTTAAATGCATATAACTTCTACACTATCAAGTGGATTTCAACCAAATTTCGTATGTACTATGTGTAGATAGACAGATATGACTGAGCGTAATCTTAAGAGCCACCAGGGCTGTCAACTGTTAATAAATGCACTCTATATTGTTTTTATCCAAATGCCAATATACCATAGTATGAAAGTCGACAGCTTTAAACTATGCACACGTATAGTACCTGACATTCTAGATTAATTTGGAGTAACTAATGGACCTCAGTACTACCAACATGATTGTAAGCCTGCTGATAGGACCAATTGTAAATACATGTAACTTCTATACTATCAATTAGATTTCAACCAAATTTCGTATGTGCTATGTGTGCTATAACAGATGTGACTAAGCGTAGGCTATTCTTAAGAGCAACCAGGGCTGCCAACAGTTCTTCTATGAGTGACTAATATAACGCACGTTTCTGTGGTCCGTGTTTATAAGTCAAATAGTTTAGTAAAGTGCACTGCTCTGGACAAGGATATGTTCACACTGAATCGGTGAGTAATAAAGATCATTTGGATGTATAAATCTTAATACAACATCAATGGACTAGCAACATCTAGGATATTTTCTAAGCGTGTGGATGCATAACCAACAAAAGCGACTTTCAACTGTTCGTTTGAACGCCAGTGCTACCACCCAGCGAAACAATAATCTGTGACTCAAGTGCACCCCGACAGTCAACTGTTTCTGCCAACCACTCCCAAACAAATTTCCGACTTGAACGCTACCCTACATCCTTGTCCGCATCAGCGCTAGTGAGCTCTCGTACAAATATTAAACAGTGAAGTGGCGAGTTACGTACTGCCAAAGAATTAATAATACACCTTTCACATCTAAAGCAGTGCCTTTACAATACTAGTAGCATTATTAGGAGCCAGAGCAATAATGGGTGTCTGTTTCGAGTGCAACAAGGCGGTGTCCAGGCAAGACATCAATGCAAAAATGCAATGTGCTGTATGTAAAAACTGGTATCATAATTATTGTGTAAATTTAAAAGAAGATGATCTCAAGTCCATAATTTCTTCGCACAAACAATGGAAATGTAATAAGTGTCCCAAGAAGAAGCTTAGCCTACATGAAGAGGGAAAGAATCAGTTAGCCCTACCTAACAACGACGAAGTTTTTAACTTATTGACTAATTTAAACAAAGAAATTTCTGAGTTAAAGGAATTGTGTAAACAGAGGGAAACTGATTTGGGGAGGTCGTTAGATCTGGTGCACGAGAAATTGGACGAAAATAAGGAAACCCTGCGGAAACAAGCAGAAACTATTAAAGATCGCAGGCAAGCAATTGAAGAGATGCATCAGGAGAACCTAAAGTTAAAGAAAGAAAACTTGGAACTAAAATCAAGACTTACTGATTCTGAGCAATACTCAAGGATCAATATGATAGAAATACATGGTATACCGTCAAACCCTGCAGAGGACACAGGCAGGTTGGTTCAAGAAGTCGCGCGAACACTCCACGTGGAACTGAAAGAGGAACATATTGACGCTTGCCACAGACTTCCCCCTCGTAACAATTCCCAGATTGCGCCTATAATCGTGAAATTTACAAGACGTTACTACAAAGAAGAAATCCTCAGACAACGGAGAATTAAACGTAATCTGAGTACCCTTGACCTTGGATACACCTACAACAACCCGGTGTATATAAATGAAAGCCTTTGCGGGGAGCGGAAAAAACTTCTAGCAAAGGCAAGGGAAGTGTAACGAGCGAAGGACCTAAAGCACTTATGGACAAAGAATGGCAGAATACTCATGAGGAAACACGACCACTCTCAGGTAATCTCCATCAACACTGAAGAGGACCTTGACAAACTTTAACCTGAACATTGAAGATGACTCATAAGAAAAAAGAAACCATCATTTACTACCAGAACGTAAGAGGACTACGGACCAAATCCAATACTTTATTTTTAAATACACTGTCAAATAACTATGATATTATTTGTCTTTCAGAAACATGGCTTCTTGAGGGTGTAAGCAGTTCTGAGCTCTTTGATGACAGATATATTGTGTATAGGAAAGACCGAGATTTTTCTTAAAGTTCCAAGAAAGATGGTGGTGGAATTTTAATAAGTGTTAAAAGTACAATACATTCGAAGAGAATGCCAATGTTAGAATCGGATACCGAATCATTATGGATTAAAGTTTCATTCAACAATAGGGAATGTTATATGTGTGTTCCATACTTTCCGCCGAATTCCAATATAGAAGCATACAAATCATTTTATGAGAAAATAGAAGAAAATATGCAGTTACTTAAAGATTACGATATTTGTATCATTGGTGACTTTAATTTACCGGAAGTAACTGATAAATCTTACAATCTATTGAAGGGTTCAAACAAATCCAGAGAGTTACAGAATTGTTTGCACCTGCTGAATGCCAGGCTGTTTAACGATATTAAGAATGTTAATGGGAGAACTCTTGATTTAATAATCAGTAACATTGACCAGTTGCATATCCAGGAAGAAACCGACCCCTTAGTCCGATTAGATGAAAATCATCCAGCATTGCAAATTATATACAAACAGGGGAAAATAACCAGATCACATGAAAGTTCAATCTATGAATATAACTTCCTCAGGGCAGACTTCTTAAAATTGTATGAATTAGTGAAAAAATGCAATTGGGATAACATGAATAATTGTAGAAATGTAAACGAAGCTGTTGATATCTTTTATGACAAAATATACTCTATAATTGACCAGTGCGTTCCAAAGACTAAACATTACAAGCGCACATATCCTGTTTGCTTCACTCAGTCCATAATATCAAATTTAAAGCTAAATGAAAAATATAGAAAAAAGAAAAATTTATCCGAATATTACTTAAATAATTATACTCAACTTAGATCTAAAACTAAAATAGACATAAAAAAAGCATATGATGACTATGTAGCTCTTACTGAGCGGAACATGGAAAAAGATAGCAACAGCTTCTGGAACTTTATAAAAAATAGAAAGGAGCGTAAAGGATCAGGATTGGCGATGGAATATGAAGGTAAAGAATATTGTAAATCACTGGAAATTGCCAATTGTTTCGCTGACTATTTCAAATCAGTATATTCGCAAACTATTCCCAACTATAATTTGAACACAAACAGCAATAACGTAAAGCAACATTATTTTCAAAATTATTTGGTTATATCTGAAGTCACCGAGGATATGGTTGAATTCGCCATTAAGAAACTAAAACCAAAAAAGTCAGCGGGGCCTGATGGGTTACCACCATACCTCTTTAAAGGCTGTAAGGAATATATTACTAAACCACTGACTATAATATACAATCTCAAACTGAAGACCAGCACGTTTCCAGATAAATGGAAACATACAAAAGTAACACCAATTCTAAAATCCGGAAACTCAGTTCAGAATAAGAATTACAGACCTGTAGCTGTATCGTCATCTCCGGCTAAGATATTTGAGAGTATTTTGTATAGTCATATTTTTCAACATGTTAAAGTGATCATTTCCCCAAATCAGCATGGATTTATACCAAACAGGTCAACCGTGACTAACCTTATTAATTTTACGCAATTTGTATCCACGGAGCTAGATCACAAAGGCCAAGTAGATGTAATATATACTGACTTTCAAAAGGCATTTGACAAAGTGGATCATGACGTACTCATCACTAAACTATCAACGTATAATTTTTCTGAACCACTGTTTCGTCTACTGATTTCATACCTGAAGAACAGAACACAAGTTGTGAAATATAAAACGCAACTATCCAAAGCATTTCCCACCAACTCAGGAGTTCCTCAGCGATCTAACTTAGGACCATTACTATTCTTATTATTTTTAAACGATATCTCTGATAAAGTTCAACACTCCGAAATTTTATTATTCGCAGACGATATAAAATTATATAAATCAATACGTGACCCTTACGATTGTATCAAACTTCAAAATGATTTAAATGAACTAAACCTATGGACGAAAGAAAATAAATTGCCATTTAACATCAGTAAATGTAAGCAAATTAATTTTACTAGGCGAAAAAATTACATAAAGTTTCACTATGACATTGACGGGGAAGGCTTACTAAAAATTCATGAAGTTCAGGATCTGGGAATTTTATTTACCAATGATCTGAATTTTCAAAGACATATAGAGAAAATTGTCTCTAAAGCACATAAATGCATGGGATTTGTAATAAGAAATTCATTTAATTTCTCCTATGGGATTTTAATATTGCTCTTTAATGCCTTCATCAGATCACAACTAGAATATGCTTCAGTTATATGGAATCCATACACATTGAAACATACTAAGCTTATAGAGAACATCCAAAAGAAATTCTTAAAATATGTATATTACAAAAGATTTGGCTATTATCCCTCTTACGAATCGTACACATTTATATTACAGTCCTTCAATGTCAGAAAACTATCTCACAGGCGAAATTGTCAGGGCCTGCTTTTTCTCTATAAAATAGTAAACAATAAAATTGACGACGCTAAAATTCGAGAGAGAATTACGTTATATGTACCAGCTGTGAAACCTAGTAGATTCCGAAACATTTTCTTTATTCCGAGAGTTCACACAGACAACCATAAAAACTCGCCGATTAACAGAATTTTATCCCACTATAATAAAGTTCATCATCTTGACTTAGATATTTTCAGTATGTCAGAAAACCAGTTTGCAGCGTCCTGTGATAAACTGCAAGATGTCTTGTAATATATTGTACTGTATTCAGCCCATTTCCTTCTCATACCTAACCTTCCTTTTCTTCTTATTATTATTATTATTATTTATAACGTGTTTCTCTATCGATATCTTCTCTTTATGTATCTTTTGTTTTTCTATTTATATATTGTTGTATATTATATGATTCTAGTAGTGAGCAATGTAATTGGGGCTTCCTGTAATGTTCACAACAAATAAATAAATAAATAAATAAATAAATGCTGTCTCTATTTTTAGTATTTGTAAACTATGTATATTAGTTGCTCTTCAGTTGCCATACGTTAAATAAATAAATTAATTAATTAATTAATTGTTAGGTTAGATTTCGTTCGAACGCTCTATCAAAGTTCCAACGTTCACCACTAGGAATCTGACATCTGGTAGCGAAAGTTGGAACTACTTGAAATTGAACGGAATTTGTAGCTCACCCTATGGGTGTCCGATTGAAGCAGCTACAGCCTCTGGCGATCCGAACATGTCCTCGGACACTCCCGGCACTAAAAGCCATACGATAAAATTTAATAAATAAATAAACTGAGACATTGGTGAGCAGCCCAAAGGCCACTGATTAACTTTTAGAAGGGAAATGTTAGCACCAGCCTCCCTTCATCTTGTAACTTAAGAATGTTGTGATTAGGCAACCCGATGTTTAGCTTACGTGTTTAAGGGGAACGGTATTCGCTTAGGAGTTCACAATAACCAGCCTAATGAGGTGTTATTGGTCACACCAACGTGACACAGATCGACTGCCGAGCAAAAACTAAACTTACCAGAAAGCAAGTATCCAACGCTTTTGTGCAATATAACTAGAGGGGCTGGATGCTTATCAAGTCGACGAAACGCTACGAGGAAAACTGTGAAATACAACGTAGCAATGCAAAAACTAGAGCAGGTCTGAGGAAAGTTGTAAATGTAACTATAACAATGGGTTGAGTTTTACTAAGACAAAATACTGTATTATCGCCTAGGATTACTATGAAATAACCTGAGTTTTTCCCACTTTTAAACAACACAGTTAATTCTTTAGCCGGACGTTCGTTTTTCTCGTGTTCTTCAATTGTAACGATTCGATCCCATAGCTGTTATATTTAAAGGGTTATTCATTTATTATCATGTTATTATTATTATTATTAACTAGTACATCCATGAGATGATTTTTATATCAGATAATTGTAAGCGGTTTTGATTATTATATTCAATTAGATTTTTATTAACAATTACTTGTAAAGAGACGAAGTATTATATATTGCAACAAGACTGGCGATATGGACTAACCCTGTGCGTCACAAACTGAACGACGTAGTAAGAATTTCACCACGCCAACTGCGTCATTTTCCTGAGATGTTAAGAAACCCACTATGTTGTAACCAACACGCCATTTTCTACGGTATATACGCGTCAATATATATTGCAAGTTATGAGTCAAGAATGGAGAAGGCTAAGAGAGAGGGAAGCTGTGACACCACGTGACAAGGAAGTCATTAGTATTTGTACCTGCAACATCGGACAAGAATGGCATTGATCTACAGCCTCAATGAAGGAAGGAAGTTGTAACCTTGCTTTCTGGGTCCTAATGGACTGAGCACCGAGAGTCGACACTGAACGATGTCTTGCCGACATCTATATCAATACATAATGGGTTATATCCCTGATCAAGAGTCTTTCTACAGATGGCAACGTACTTAATGAGGATATTTCATAGTAAATGAGATATCACATCATTTTTTTAAACATAAGCGACGTAACATCGAGATTATCGATCATTTCTTAAATATGACGAGTCTTCGACTGGGTGAGCCAACAATTCAATAAAACTATCGTCTCTATTATAATTTAACTTCATTTAACTTTCAATTCATTTTAATATTCATTTTCTTTTAAATAATTAATTGCCGCATTGAGTAATTTTAAATTCAATTGTGTGACTATCACTATTCTGTTTTATTAGTATTTTGTTCTTGAGTAAATAAATTCATTTCCTTTAACGTAATGCCTATTTCTTTCATTGTAGTTGGTACTTTAAGGCAATCATACTCCTTGATTAAATACGGATTGGTTAGATGACTTTGTCTCACTACGGCCCGGGTAAGTGGTTCTCGACTCTACTGCTGATAGCCGAGGTTAAATCTATAAATTTCGATTCACTATCTTAAATAGGAATCTGGCGCTCAACAACTTATTATATTACACTATCACAGGTAAGGTCACACCACAGTGTATATTATTTATTCATATCATGTTTGTTTTATTGAACCACAATAGTCATCACCACGTTTAGTTAACTCATTAAAAATGTTACATTTGGCGCCACAAAGTAGGACACGAAAACCATTCGGTATTTAGGAGAGGAGTGTATAATTTCAGTGCAAATTGTCAGTGCTTTTGGGGGACAGTGAAGTGACGTGAATTTTGGAAGGGAATTGTATTAAATATATTGCATAATGTTTTCAAAAGATCGTGTAGATTGGTTCATGAGGGAGATGAGAATGCTTAGTCAGGAGATGAAAGAAGATATGAATAGACATAATCAGGAGATGAGGAAGACGTTTGATAAATTAGATAGAGAACATCAGGAGTGGATGGAGAACTCAGTTAGAGAACGTCAGAAGACAGCCTGTAAGGAAACTGTAATTGAAATCAGATTAAAGTCAGACGAGATTTTAGGTGAAAGTAGATTGGAGGTAGAAGAAATTGTAGTTGAAAACAGATTAGAGTCAGTGGAGATTGTAGATGAAAGCAGATTGGAATCGGAGAAGATCTTTGGTGAGGAACGGCAAGTAGCGGAGATTTTAGGTGAAATCAGATTAGAGTCAGACGAGATTTTAGGTGAAAGTAGATTGGAGGTAGAAGAAATTGTATTTGAAAACAGATTAGAGTCAGTGGAGGTTGTAGATGAAAGCAGATTGGAGTCAGAAGAAATTGTAGTTGAAAACAGATCTGAATCAGAGGAAATGTTAGGTGAAAGCAGATTGGAGGTAGAGGAGATTTTAGGTGAAAGTAGATTAGAGGTGGTAGAGACTTCAGGGGATACTGAAGTAGAATCAATGAAAACAGCCTGCAAGGAGACTATAATTGAAAGTAGATTGGAGTCAAAGGAGATTGTAGGTGAAAGCAGATTAGAGTCAGAGGAGATTTTAGATGAAAGCAGGATAGCTGTAGAAGAAATTATAGGTGATGAACAGCAGTTAGCGGTTATAATAGGAGAAAACATAGTAGAGTTGGTAGAGATGCTAGACATAGATGAAAGTAGCTTAGGTAAGGAACAGCAATCAGCGGAGATGATAGATGAAAGCAGGACAGCTATAGAATGTAGTGAAAAAGAAGTGGAAAAGATGAGAGAAAAGATAGGGATAGAAGTAGGTAAGATAAAGAAAGTACTAAGCACCCAAGAGATTAAGATGCAGACAATCATAGATAAATTAGATAGGCAAACTAGGGAAGAATTTAGTCCTGTGATAGAGGAAGTTAATATGAAATTATTAGTGGCAGAGAAGCGTGCGTTAAGTCATAGTCAGAAGAACATAATTAGTAAACAGGTTAAGAGGAGGAGAGAGATAGATAAGAGGAGAAGCAATGGGCAACGGCTAAAGAGAAAATTAAATATTAGTAGTGGAGAAGTGAAGGGAAGACATGTAGGTAGATATTTTAGAAGTAAAATGAAAGAGAAGAGAATTAAGTTGTTAGTGGAAAAAGAAATCAGAATGAAAGAGAGAAAGAAAGCATATGATGTGCAGTGGCGTAATGAATTAGCCAGACTTGGGGAAATGATAGGAGGAAAGCCGAAGTATAATGTTACTGTTGATGAATGTAGTACAGAGGAAGTAGAAACTAATGTAACACGGAAGGAATTATGTGGAATTCTAGTTAAAGATAGAATTGAAGATGAATGTGGTAAGAACGGTGAAATGCCAGTGAACGTATTTATGTAAATTTATATTACCGATAGTTACTCTTCCGTATGACTTAAATATTAAATAATGAAGTTTAATATGACTTAAAAGAGGTAGATAAGAAACCTGCTGTGTGTAATTTTAATTCAGTCGTGAAGTTAGGATGGTAAGGGGCGCGTAGTGCCTACGCTTATTGATTTAGATGGACTAAAATCATTTAATTTGGAAGACAGAGGTTGTCGTGCTAGTGAGCAATTCAGGTAAATTGAATGTAGGTCCTTAAACTGCAGGTAAGTTGGATTAAGTGAGAATTAAATTTAAAAAGTTGGGAAGATTATTACAAAGGTAAGTAATCGAAAGAAAGTAGTAATAATTATTATGGCAACCATAATTATGAATATAATGGTAATAAAGATTTAATTCAAAAGTGAGTGAAGATAAGATGATACAGTGGTAATAAAACTAGTGAGTTGAAGAATTAAGTATTGATTTAATAAAGAAGTTTCAGTTGAGGACAGCGAGGTTATCAGCGGATATATGTTGAGAAATTTATAAGTGGTTTAGAATTGTTAATGGTAATGCGTTGTATGAATTAACCAACATCGGGTTGAAATGAGGAAGTAGTAACTAATTAGGACATCTGGTACTTGTTGACAGATATGTGTGTGTGTATGTGTGTATTTTCACGTAAATGGACGTGAGTTTGAAGAAGTAGGCCAACGAAGGTAATGCCGTTGAGCAATGTGGTTTTAAAGTTTTGGTAAGATGCCAAATGAAGTTTTTTAAGGAGGAAGTTTTGGTAAGATACCAAATGAAGTTGTTTTTTGAGGAAGTTTTTGGCAAGATGCCAAATGGAGTTTTAAGAAGTTTTTGGAGGATGAAGTAGGTCAGCGAGGTATATTCCGTTGAGTTATGAAATTTTTTATGGTATCTACGGGACTACGTGAAGTTAATAAGGGAGTTTTTTTTAAAGTATATATGGATGTATGCACACAAGGTAATAAGAGATTACAAAGGTAAGATTGTCCAAGTTTTTGTTACAGTTACGCACGTTTTAAAGATATTACAAGGCTTGTTATTGAGCTAAACCACTTTGTAGTAAAAAGTTACTGATGACTAATAACGAATTAATGATGTGGTAGATCGTTGTCCTAAACACAGGTAAAAGTAAAGATAATAATTATAATTAAAAGGTTGACATAATATTTACTAATATTGAAAGGAATTTGTTATAATTCGACGTTTTGAGGATTTTAAAAGTAAATCATTTTTTTTAGTAGACAGGAAATTAAAGTTTTATTTATGTCATACGGAGTTAGTAAAGATAAGTTAATATTTTGAAGGAAGAATAAGTTGGTAAGATAAGTGTATACCTAAGGGGTAATAATGAAGTTTCAATTAAAGGCAGGTGTAATTTACGCATTTAATTTGATAGAGAAGAAAGTATCTGAACTGTGTTAGAACTCAGAACTTGCTTTATGAAGTGATTATGGGAGAATATTTGCTAATTAGGAGTGTCGGTGTTATTAACTATCAACAGGAACACTGTCATTATTTTAGGAAGACAATAGCTAGGAAAGCATAGTGTGATGTTATTATTCCAAGGAATTAGTCGAAGCATGTACGATTTTTTTTAGCTGAAATTTAATGTGTTATTGGTCAGTAAGAGGTGACCTGTAACAATACGAAGATGTGGGATTATACCACGAATAGGGGAGTTTTTTTTGTATGTGACGTGTGATGTCACGATGAGTTTTGAGAGATTCTGGTATAGCAAGAGTGAGCTATAGTCCAGGCGGTCAGAACAAGTAGGAAGTGGTGTTTGGAGGACACGGTACTTAATTAAGAGTTTTGAGAGAAAACTAAGGGGGGTTTTTAGGCATTCAGCAAAAAGTCAAATCATGAATAGACTAAGTTCAAAGTATAAGAGCATTAATATTTTGTGGAACGAAATATTTATTCCGAGGAGTTTGTCATGTGTTTTTGTGAAATAGTTTAGTGATATACGTAATTCAGGTATTGAGTAGTATTTTGTCCAAGTCTTAATCATTTTGTTATGGTAAGTAAGGAATGACGTTACGGTAAAGTTATATCTTGACGCTAAGTTAAATTTTATAAAGTGAACAAGAAGTCAGATTTTATGTTTATTGGTGATTTTGAAAATTCAAGTTATTGTTTTCGAGAAGTAGTAAAGAGGAATTATGGTTTTATGTGAAGTTAAGAAGTCGTGGAGACTTAGGAAGTATTAATTTGGAAGGAGGCGGCCGTGGCCTAAGAAAGAATTAAGCCACGAAGGCAGGTGAGTAGTAACTTGGATATTTAAATGAACTGTTTAATAACTGCTTTGAGGTATTTCGATGTCATTATGTATTTGGGGAAATATTTACATGTATGACATATGCACTGAAATTGGAATTGCCTTGAATATCTTGCTAAGTTATTTTTTTCTTCAATTATTGAAATTTTACTGCATTTGAGTAATCCCTTTATAAAGACGAAAGGAATATTGTATTGTTTGCATCCTATTATCGTGTGCTGTAATAGTTATTATGGGTTAATCAGCTGGTATTACAACAATGTACTTCTACGCCAGACTGATATACAAAAACTACGTTCAAAAGAGATGAAGCCAAAATTGTATGTCATGCATACGATCACCGAAATATAAACGAGTGCAGCGTTGACATATATGTCAAAAATAAAAGTGAAGGGCATTTTATATGTATATTTTTTACAGCTCGTTTAATACATAAAGAAGAATGAACATTATGAACATTTGGAAGAATGAGATGAATGAAAGTTAAAATATGATTTTTTTGTGAAGAATACATTTATGTATATTTTTTTTTACAACATATATAAAGAAGAATGAACATTATGAACATTTGGAAGAATGAGAAATGATAGTACAAATATGTAAAGTGAAAAGAGTATGTTCTTGTATATCTTTATGTATTGTTGAAGGGTATTATTTGTATGTTGTCGTTATGGGGGTATTAATATTTAAATTTGTATTCATTTGTGTAGGATGTGTAGTGATATAAATAATGTTACATTTTATTTTAAATTATTTATATCAGGGGCGATTGTAACGATTCGATCCCATAGCTGTTATATTTAAAGGGTTATTCATTTATTATCATGTTATTATTATTATTATTAACTAGTACATCCATGAGATGATTTTTATATCAGATAATTGTAAGCGGTTTTGATTATTATATTCAATTAGATTTTTATTAACAATTACTTGTAAAGAGACGAAGTATTATATATTGCAACAAGACTGGCGATATGGACTAACCCTGTGCGTCACAAACTGAACGACGTAGTAAGAATTTCACCACGCCAACTGCGTCATTTTCCTGAGATGTTAAGAAACCCACTATGTTGTAACCAACACGCCATTTTCTACGGTATATACGCGTCAATATATATTGCAAGTTATGAGTCAAGAATGGAGAAGGCTAAGAGAGAGGGAAGCTGTGACACCACGTGACAAGGAAGTCATTAGTATTTGTACCTGCAACATCGGACAAGAATGGCATTGATCTACAGCCTCAATGAAGGAAGGAAGTTGTAACCTTGCTTTCTGGGTCCTAATGGACTGAGCACCGAGAGTCGACACTGAACGATGTCTTGCCGACATCTATATCAATACATAATGGGTTATATCCCTGATCAAGAGTCTTTCTACAGATGGCAACGTACTTAATGAGGATATTTCATAGTAAATGAGATATCACATCATTTTTTTAAACATAAGCGACGTAACATCGAGATTATCGATCATTTCTTAAATATGACGAGTCTTCGACTGGGTGAGCCAACAATTCAATAAAACTATCGTCTCTATTATAATTTAACTTCATTTAACTTTCAATTCATTTTAATATTCATTTTCTTTTAAATAATTAATTGCCGCATTGAGTAATTTTAAATTCAATTGTGTGACTATCACTATTCTGTTTTATTAGTATTTTGTTCTTGAGTAAATAAATTCATTTCCTTTAACGTAATGCCTATTTCTTTCATTGTAGTTGGTACTTTAAGGCAATCATACTCCTTGATTAAATACGGATTGGTTAGATGACTTTGTCTCACTACGGCCCGGGTAAGTGGTTCTCGACTCTACTGCTGATAGCCGAGGTTAAATCTATAAATTTCGATTCACTATCTTAAATAGGAATCTGGCGCTCAACAACTTATTATATTACACTATCACAGGTAAGGTCACACCACAGTGTATATTATTTATTCATATCATGTTTGTTTTATTGAACCACAATAGTCATCACCACGTTTAGTTAACTCATTAAAAATGTTACACAATGACTTTAATTTACTCCTCCAATGTAAGTGTCGTATGTTTAGAAGTCATTGTCATTGAATTAGAGAACGTAAATAAATGCAGTCCACAGTAAAAAGAACACCTTTTAAAGATTACTCCAATTCGCTTGTTTTCATCTAGTCTCATTTGTCAGAAGGAAGCTGTGTGTATTACGAGAGGGTTGGAGGAAGTAATGGCACAGATGTTGTGAAATGTAGCTTGCCTGCTCCATGAGGAAAAATTAGAGTTAATGTTTCCTAGGACTTTGGTGCAAGTACAGTCACACTCAAAATGTAGTACATAGCTTTGTATTATCGATAAGATATTCCGTCTTAGGTTATTTACGCTTTTGAGTTTCCGCGTTAGGCAGTTTTCCGGTTTAAAGTGTCATTTTACCCAGGAAACACCTCCGTTCCGAATTTTGTTTTCCGTTTGCCCAGGTTTCCGGTATGTAGAGTGTCCGGTTTAGGCAGGTTTTACTGTGTAACGCGAATTATCTGATGGGAATGATAATTTCGAAATGCCAGAGATGGTTTGTAAATAAATTTGAATCTTCTTCAGATCCATGGATTGGTCTGCGGCAGTTCTCCAGTCGGCTCTATTTATAGCTTTCCTCTTCATCTCTTCATAGTTTCTGCATCCTACATCAGACATGATTTGCTGTAGCCTACATATTGTAGGCGTGGTCTTCCTCGACATATTTTGCCTTCAACCATTCGCTCCAATACCGTGTTCAGCAGGCTATCGTGTCTCAAAATATGTCCTATCAGTCTAGTCCTCCTCCTCTTCATGCTTTTCCATAAGGTATAATTTTCCTCCACCTTTTTAAATACTTCAGCATTCGTTATTTTTTCTGACTTTTTTCTGTCCAGCTAATTTTTAGCATTCTTCATTGTTCAAAAGAATGTAACCTCCTTTTTTCTTCTTTTCCAATTGTCCACGTTTCGCAACCAAAAAAGGGCAATGCTGCAAACATAAGACTACGCTTTTAATAATCTTTTTTTGAATCACCATGGTAATAATTAAAGCGGCTTTCTCATTAACATGTTCGCAATCACTGAACATTCAATAATAGCAAACTGTCATTAAACATCTACATTTACAATCAGGAGGACACGGAACATCGTAGTGGTGCGCGTTCAAGTGCGGAATACGACTGCAAGGGGAGTCTGGAGGTCGCAGGTTGGAATCTCTGTGCTGACATCGACCATCCTGAGTGTGGATTTCTTCCCACGCTCCCTCCTGGGGCAACACAAAAACACAGGTTATGAATCCATTCATTTTCATTCGAGACTGATTTGCCTTTCAACTTGCATGATCCCCTATGAGCAGTTAGCACTGCTTCTACACCTCTCACTTCGTTATTGCTTGTCACGGTGGGTGAGTGGTTATCGTATCGGACTACCAACCCCAAGATTGCAGGTTCGCTCCTGGCAACAAAAATCACGACGCATGTAATACGTTGTTGTCTTGTTAAAGAACCCATTTGAATTCAGTAGGCCGTGTTCATAATGGCAAAATTAATCTCGGGTTTCTCCGGTAACACAAAAGTTCCTCCTTTGTCCACTTTAGATATCTAACCTCCTTGACTTTCATCGCGCTCCAAGAAACAACAAAATTCGACATGCAAGCTGCCCTCTGGGTGTCAAATAACAAAGCTTGCACCTGGCACCCGAGGCCATACTATATTATTATTATTATTATTATAATTAGTATTATTACTTTCTTATTGAGTCTAACCATCGCTTCCCTGCTTCTCTTAATCTCTCCATTTTCATCACATGAGCCCAACATCTTAGTCGGCTCATACGAACAGCTTCATCTAGCGTGTTCATTTCTAACTTAAGCCTTTATCTCTCCATGAGGATCTTCCTCCTCTGTATTTGTCCCAGCAATCATTCGTGGTACCCTCGTATCAGTTACCTCTAACTTATATCCTCAATCGACCCAGCTCTCACTCCCCATGAGCGATATACTGCAAAGTATCGTTGCTACACTTGCAGAATACAGAAGATTGCTACTGAGAACTTACTGCATTGGCTTTACTCTATCATTGTAATACTTTAGTCTGTTCGCCGAGTGGTAGTAAACACAGTTGTACACGTGATTGCAGCGCTGCCCGCAAGGGTGCATAGAGCTGTGCCTGGTGAACGTACAGGGCTGTGTGTAGCCTTCGTGTGAAGCGGGCTGAGATGCTACAGCGTGGTGTATTTATTGTTCGTTTATGTATTTAATGAAATAATTAATTAATTAAAGGAAAGAGGAGAGGGCCCGCCCTAAAGTCAGTAGAAAAAGGGGGAAAAACGCATCCCGATCATTAATCCCCCGGGATTGCCAACTCCCGAACTCACCATCCGTGAGCCCCAGAGGGTGTAGCACTATCCAGGGAGCACCAGAAGTGGTAGCACTACACACACCCTGCCTCCCCGAGGGCCTTGAGTACAAGACGGGAGATACATGTTGTTGTTTAATCAGATAATGTCAAGAAGGAATGTATTTGGGCTGGTGCCTGTGTTTCTTCATATTGCTCAATAAATAAATAAATCACATGAAAAGAAAAAGAAGGCTGACCCCTCGCAGAAGGAGAGATCAGGAAAGATGAAAAGGTCCAAATAAGGTGGGAATGGAAGAGACTCCATAGGCCTCGGATACCCGTAATACCGTCGGGGTAGGAAAAGAACAAGAGTTGACCAAGAGAGGTCGACAGGAAAGAACACAGAGAGGAGCAGGAAGCAATGCCTGACTCAGCTGGGGTCCCGTGATCGCCAACTCACGTCTCACTACAGTAGATGTGATTGAGCCCCCAGGGAGGTTGGAAACCGGTCTTCTAGTTTAGGGGCATGACAGCTCGGGATATTTTCTTGGAATTGGAGAATGCACTCTGCCTTCTGTCACTTGTCGCAATAAAGCTCTAGTGTCGTCTACCCTCCAGGGTTGGCTTTTCCCACGAACTAAGCGAGGGATCCCGCTACTGAGGGCAGTGAGATTCTAGTCGGGGATACAACTGGGGAGTGTGACTAGCACGTCGCCCAGGCGGCCTCACCTGCAAAGCGAACAGGGACCCGAGTTGATCTAATAAAATATATGACGAGTTCATAGTCAAATACTAGGTCATATCCCCATCACCCTGAGGCATAGCCATCGTGCACCACGGCCACGGAGGCAGCTGGAGCAAGTCCGGTGATCGGAGGTTTGAATCCTTGCGCTGACAGTGGCTATCCTGAGAGTGGATTTCCCTGGTTTTCTCACACTCCCTCCAGGCAAACGCCAGGATTATAGCATGTAAAAGAACCTTCCACTAATTACACTTGTGTGAAGCTAAATGGTAGGTTAGATTTGACCAATGCTCTTAGGTTCCAACGTTCGTCGCCAGGAGCTGACTGCGGTGGCATCTAGTGACCAAGTTCAGAGCTAGTTGTCGTTAACGGTGGCGTTTGGTAGCAAAAGTTGGAACTACTTGAAAATCGAATGTCTGCAGTCCTTACTTGAATTAAAAATGATGGCACACACTAATACAGCCATCACAATTAACACTGGTTATCAGACAGATTCTACACACACACAAAGTACACGGGGCAACTTGACCGCGTTGTCGCAGCCCCTAAACTGAGGAACCACCCAACCAATACTTTCTTTGCCTACGAATATGCCTTTTGTTCCGTTATTAACTAGGCTAATGTGTTCACGCTACTAGAGTATGTACTGTACACACCAATGGAATACTATAATGCTGCACCAACAGGGTAGCCTATGTAGAGCCCTGCACGGATAAATAAAACGTTCCGCACGCTTGCTATTCGAATCTACTGACATAAATAGTTTCGCATAAGAAATCGGTTTATTGAACAGAGAGCTGGATTATAATTTCAGTGGAACTAATGTCATGCCATTGCTTCCTCCATGACGTTCTGGTGTGTTTATGTCAACAACAGCATTCACTAAAATTGTCGGTGAAATCTTACGAATGTGTAGAAATTGGAGTTGCGGATATTAAGGTACAGTTTGTTTATGCAGTGTAAGTACAATGGTTGATCCAATATAGGCTACATTGTCAACTTTCAAATCATGTAATTCATGTTGGATTTTGAGTGCATGTCAGAAGCTGTCCCTACCTAATTGGTCCTGAATGAAAATAATTGAGCTCTTATTGGTTGAAAAAACTGTGTTACAATGAAAAGTAGTGCTTTAATGACCCCCATTATGAAACAGTTGTCTGACACAGGCTATAATATTTACATATCGACATCGTCGAACATAAAACCCTTTTCAGTTCATAGTGTCTCATCCCGACGCGCAGGTCGCCCACGGGCGTCGACTAGAAAGGCATGCACTCGGCCTCTCAGGAGGCCACACGACAAACATAAAAGTCCATAGTGTTAATGACATAATTTGAATGAGATTACCTTAAATCATCATTTAGGTAGATTTCATTAGAAAGCTAACTATTGCAATGGGTACCATGTTTCGACTTCCGGAAAATTTCGACATATCTTCACGTTTCACATCCCCTAGACCCCAAAACCTCCGTCAGTTCACGTCAGTTCAAAAGTTTATATATATATGTACATATATCACTTTCTTGTGGACACGATAACTACCGAAATTTTGAATTTTTTACATAATATGTATCCCTATAAAATCTCGGTCGAGTTCGTTAATGGGCACAATCGGTCGAAGGGGGTGAAATGGGGGGCTTTTTTTTTTCGAAAAAGTGAAATATCGCTATAACTCTCTTAATATTTGAAATATCGAATCCATTCAAAGTTCATACTATGTGTCGGATAAGGACCAAAAATGTATGCTTGAAAAGTTTTTTGATAGCACCAACCATTGACCAAAGGGGTGGGAAAAAGTGGATTTTTCGGGAAACATTAATCATATCTCTCTTAATAGGCACAATATCAAAACTGTACAAAATGGACAATATTCCCGTAATAATTTCCTAAAACGTTTGTCTGAAAGAATTTTTGATATGACCCACCATTACGCCAAGGGATGAGAAAAATGATTTCGGAATTAGAAGAAAATGCCAAGAGCCATCAGAGGTTACCATGACAAAGCTTCTAAATTGATGAGGGATGAGCTATCAGAGATTGGCATGACAACGCCACTGCACGAGATCACATTCAGTTTTCTATCTGACTCTGTGGGAAGCGGCTTCGGTAACGTAACCGGTAGCATACTGAACTTCTATGCCCAAGTTCACGGGTTCATAGCCAGCCGAAGTCGTCGGATTTTCTAAGAGCGCTAAGAATCCCTCAGTATGCTTTCCTTAGGAGGGGAAGTTCCAACGTTCGTTGTGAGTTGATGGTTGTGGTGTCATCTAGTTGCCAGGTTCACAGCTAGGTGTCATTGACGGTAGTATTTGGTACCGAAATTGGGAACTACTACTTGAAATTGACCGTCTGCAGTCCTTACCTGAATTACAGACTAATACAGCCATCACAATTACACCGTTTATCAGACTGATTCTACACACACCCAAAGTACACGGGGATACATGACCGCGTTGTCGCAGCCCCTAAACTGAGGAACCAACCAACATCTCTGCGGGAGATAAAATTTTGCGTGAAGAAGTTAGACTGTTAGAACGCTACACATCAGTGTCGTAACCTTGCATAAGGACAGTGTGACCACAATAATAACAAGAAGTTCCGTGAAGAACTATACAGCCTACTTTTCATGCCAATGATTATTCTACAGTATATGAACCTATCTAGAATAATGACGAAATTAAGTTGGTAATATCGAAATGTCTAATTAGTTCAAAATATACCTGGCATAATGTAGCCTAATAGAGCACTACAGTTGGCAGCACTGGTGACTGAATATATTCTTAGTTCCATCTCTTAAGGTACAGAATACAAAATTTGGTTGAAGTCCAATGGACGTTACATGCAGTTAGACACTGGATCTATCAGCACGCGTAAAATCATGTTGGCAACAATACCATGCGTGTGCTGGTCAGAAATAATCTGAAATATTATGATATCTCGTTGTGCCAATTTTGGATGAAATCCATTTGTTAGTATAGAAGTTACATGTATTTTAAAATTAGACCTATCAGCAGGCATAGAATCATGTTATCAGCACTGACTTATATTAATTACTCCAAATTATTCTAGAAAGTCAGGTGCTATACGTGTGCAAAGTATAGAGCTGTTGGCTTGCATACTTTCTGATATATTGATATTAGGGTAAAAAATATAGACAGCATTTATTAACAGTTGGCAGCCCTGATTGTTCTTAACAACACTTATAGTCATATCTGTTATGTTACACATAGCAGATACGAAATTTGGTTGAAATCCAACCAATAGTATAGAAGTTACATGTATTTAAAAATTGGTACTATCAGCAGGCTTATAATCAAGTTGGTAGAACTGATGTATATAAGTTACCCCAAATTAATCTAAAATGTCAGAATATACGTGTGCATAGTTTAAAGCTGTCGGCTTGCATACTTTCTGATATATTGGTATTTGGATTTAAAAAATAGAGAGAGCAATTACTAACAGTTGGCAGCCCTGGTGGCTCGTAAAAATATGCTCAGTCATATCTGTTTATGTACTCATTTTTCATACAAAGTTTGGTTGAAATCCAATTGATAGTGTAGAAGTTATATGCATTTAAAAATTGGACCTATCAGAAGGCTTAAAATTGTTTTGGCAACACTGTCATGTATGGCCTCCTGGAAATTAAATTGAAATAGTATTATCTACATGTGTGCCAATTTTGGAATAGCTCCCATGCATACCTTCCAAGATATCCAACATGGAGCTCAAATTTCTAGTGCGTTTTTCCAACAGTTGGTAGCACTGACGTCATTTTCAAATATGGACGTGAGATATTCCGGTGCACATCTTTACTCATACTAAATTTGGTTTTGATTGCTGAAGCCGTTTAGGAGTTGATAGGGGGGGGGGGACACACACTGCCAGACAGACAGACAGAAGGACAGACAGACAGACACACATTTCCCCGGATCGATCTCATAAGTCTACTTTTTCCTCATTTTTGCAAAATGTGAAAAGTAGGCTAAAAATGAATCCCAAGTGACAAGAAGGTTTACCATCCCCATAAGACAATAAAATGTTAAAAATATGCATAGAAAGACGAAAACAAAGTTAATTAAGCTCCAATTGTAAAATACTTTCTGGCAATAAATGAGGTCTGATCCTTCTACGAAACCCTGCATATTTTGCCTATTATAGCCTATCCCCTAGTTTGCCCGGGGAAATCTACCTCCGCCTTCCGGCGTGCCGAGAGGAATTTTTTACATTTGTTATGGAGAAAACAAAGGATAAAATATGATATGTCATAAACATCCGGGTGCTGGTAATGGCTTTCAACAAGTTCGGATTGTATTTTAAAATCTATCCACAAATTTACTCCAAACATTATCCGCATGGTGAAAAATGTTGCGGATATCCGCGCAGGACTTTAGCTACAGTATATGGCCACGAACTGCAGTTGACGTCACGAAGCCACGAGTGCAAGGAAAGACGCAGTTGGTACGTAATAGTTTGTTAGTTCACACATCATTGCTGTGTAATGGCGACTTTCACAGTGCCACTTAAATATTAACCTGTCCCTGCCAAACTGGTTCTTGTTGCCTGGAGCGTCGTGTGTTTGAACACAGTCTCTTCCTTGAATTACAACCTGTGGCCTAATAATTGAGCTCTAGCTCGGTTGCCAGTTCGAATCCAGCCTGAATGTGTCGCGTATCGGGTGGTATTAGACAATTAGTGGCGAGTAATTTGCGAGATACATTCAAATCGGATTAACACCGCCTAGAATGTTCGACAACTAACAAGGTTGAAAATTGAAAATAATATGAAATTTCAGATGGAAAAAATTATAAATACAAATAATATAAAATATAAATAGATTAGCAAGAAAGTCGTAGGGTGACCAACCGTCCAGCATTTGCCGGACATGTCCTCCTTTATTCATGCTTGTCCTCTGTCCGGCAGGCATTTATTATTTGCTATTAAATGTCCGGCTTTTTGCACATAGTATTCTTAGTCATTCAGTTTCCTATTGTTTTCTCTATTGCAAAGCTATTTTTGTTGCACTTCCTCTATCTCAGTCTATATTCTGGATACCCCTATCAGACTACGTCATTTACTCACTCAATAATAAATCATATCTTAAGTTAGAGCTGTCAGAAGAGCCTGTCACCAAAGTGGTGACACCGCCCGACGTGATATGAACGTGCTCGGTCGGGGCCGGGGAATTCTTGGCGGGGATTCACCATCAAGTAATGCTGGCTGCAGTATTACGTAGTTTTGTTTTTGTGCTAGTTGGATTCGGACCTTCTGAGTGAGTGGAGTGTTTGTTTGAATAATATCAGTATGTCATCACTCAAAAGTGGCGAGGCACAAAAAAGGAAATGTAAGTTCTCGGAGAAATTGAAACAGAGAGGGACGTACTTACCAACGAAAGTGAGGCGAAATGTTATATTTGTGACTGTTATGTAAAATGGGAAATAAAGGGGCACGTGATCTCGAGAGAAATATTGCTAGTGAAAAGCATAGAAAAACAATTAGAAGCAGTTCTTCTGGCAGTAATATTGATTCATTTTTCCCGATTAAACATTCCCCACTAGACAGGAAAGTTGAGGCAACATTGGCATATCACTCTGTTTCTCACCATCAGTCGTATATGTCTATGGACTGCACATCAATGTTGGATAAAGTGATGTTTGCAGATTCTGAGATTGCTAACAAAATATCATGCGCTAGAACCAAAACTGAAGGTATCATAAATAACGTAATCGCCCCTCATTCCATTGACATTATTACTAAAATATTTAATAATAGTATTCCTTTGTTCGGAGTGGGTACTGATGAGCAACCATGGTGCTTTGAAACTTATCCTATTGTTATACAATATTTCGGCTATAAAGAAAATGGTATTCAATCTAAAGTCTTAGAACTACAAACATATCCTAATGAAACTCCAGAGACAATATCCAATTATGTTTCCGAGACTTTTAAGAAGCATAATATTTCTGCTAAATGCGTTGCTTTTAGTGGAGACAATGCAAATGTAAATTTTGGAGGGATTAATCGTAGAGAAGGCAAAAACGTATTTTCAGCACTTGAAAAAAGTAATTTAAATGAACATATAATCGGGGTTGGATGCCCAGCACATGTACTGCATAATTGTTTGCAACAAGGTGCTGATGTATTGCCAGTTGATGTAGAGAGTATAATTTTAAAAGTCTTCAATTATTTCCATATCTATAGAATTCGCACTGAACAACTCAAAGAATTCTGCGTGTTTGTTGAAATAAATTATGAACAGCTTTTGTGTCGCAGCAAAACAAGGTGGTTAAGTTTGTTTCCTGCAGTAGAAAGAATCCTAAAACTGTTTGCAGCTCTTAAGTCGTACTTTCTTTCTCAGCCTTCAAATTCTGTTCCTGCTATAATTAGGTCCTTTCTTGAAAACGAATTTTCTGAGCTTTACCTGTGGTTTGTTCATTCCACTATGCACATTTTTCACAACAAAATTTCATACATTGAAAAAGAAACGCTCTCTATAGCAGAAGTTTGTGATGTATTAGGTTCAGCTCTGGCCACACTGAATGATAGGATGGAAAATAAATTCATACCTCTTCAAGTCAAAAAGTCTCTGAAATCCCTCACTGAAAATGGCTTTGCATTTGTAGAACATGTTGTTTTTTATGAAACGTGCATTCAATACCTGTTAAAGTGGTGTAACCCTATGATGGAAGAATTTAAATATTTCCAATGGATGAATCTTCATAGTATGAAATACATTAAGTTTGAAGATGTTCTTCCCTGTCTCGAGTATTTGCAATCTAAAGGTGTGGAGATAGACGATTCTAAACTTTTTGACCTATTTTGCAATGTTCCGAATTACACTAGGAGTTCCGAAATTAATAAACATACAACATTAGATAAGCAGTGGTGTGAGGTTTTCAAATATAGCCCTGACATCGAAACATTTAGTGAGCTGCTTAAAATTTGTCAGTTTTATTTCGCTATTCCAGGTTGCAATGCAACCGTTGAAAGAGTATTTTCCCTGATTAATACACAGTGGTCAGAAGAACGAAACCGTTTGCTGACAGAGTCGGTTAAGGGTATTATAATAGTGAAGTACAACTTTAAAAACATATCATGTGGAGAGTTTTACAATTATTTATTACAAGAAAATAATTCGTCTTTGTTGTCGAAAGTGGGAGCAGTCGACAAGTATCAGCATAAAATAGCTACAACTTCAGCATCTTCATCAACATAACAGTTATGAAATGAAAATCCACAGCCTGCTTCCAGTCTCCGACCGGGTCAGGAATGGAATGAATGAAGCCCCTATCTAGCGGCGAGGATATGAACTGTGCCGGCTGCCGAGGCCTGACGCACTCCTCTGGGGCAATGATTAAATGAATGATAGATGAAATGAAATGATAGTGGAGAGTGTTGCTGGAATGAAATTTTGACAGGGAAAGCCGGAGTACCCGGAGAAAAACCTGTCTGCCTCCGTTCTGTCCAGCACAGATCTCACATGGAGTGACCGGGATTTGAACCACATAACAGTTATAAGGTATGTAATACTAAATTTGCATGTAAATATTAAAATGCCATTTGTCCTCCATTTTTAGAACATTTTTATGAAAATTCCTCCTTTTATTGAGAGCCTGTCCTCCATTTGAAAATTTAGAGTTGGTCACCCTAAGAAAGTGGTTCATGAACAAGATGCTGCAAGGCTCTGAATGAAGCAGTAATAACTAACAACTTAACAGACCGTGTTTCTCGACCGTTACTGTATCCTCTGATAGGCAACGAATTTCAAGGAAAGTAGGCTATGTGTTCATCTTTTACATGACCTCAGAGGTGTGATATTCATGGTGTGTACAGTAGTCAACAGGAACAGGCTATCCCCATTCTTTTTTGGTTAAATATTTTGAGTATTTTTGTTCATTTGATGTGTAACACCTTCCCACTCGGTTGCTGGATATTTTTAGTGGGAGTGATTTTGGAAAAGGGACGGAAATGGGACGGTAATGTGTAAGAGGAAACAATGAGCGCGCGCGGTGGCGGATATTGGTACCACGACGTACTGTCGGCTATGTGGCATGTATATCGCATACGGTTTACTTCAAGGTTTGGAGGCCACATTAAAGATATTCCTACAATAAATCATTGGTACCACGACGTACCTCGCGCATGCGCACCGGTCAGAATTTGGCACTGGAGTTTTAAAAGTACCGTAGTTATTTCAATGACCAACAGAGTTCACTGTTAACAAGGGATTTGCGCTACCGGCAGACACATAGGCTAGTAGGATAACATGTCACATGTTACACATCATATGCGACTACTGTAAGGCTCGTGCTTTATTATTTAAATTTCTGCAGGATATTGTCTCAATTTGGGACAAAATACTGGAAACATTTGAAACATTAGAAGCCATTTTAAAGGGGGTCAGTGGGGTGTAGCAGGGCTGTTAATCTCGGTCGAGTATTCGCAGTCCTTACATTTGAAGAAAAGCAGCAAGTTGGTTGGTCAACTCAACATTTCTCTTCAAACATTGATGAAAGAATTTAGAAGTTTTCGCTAAACCCCAATATTATACGTCTTGATTGTTAACTGCGTCCAAATCAAGAAAACTGGATTGTTGCGTTGTTCCCGAGAGAAAGAAGGGGAGGATGTTGTTGTATCCATAGTACAGAGGTGTGCAAATTATTCGAATCAAATAAAGAATTGAAGTTAAGTCACAGTGTTTTATTCAAAATAACTTTGACCAACTGCTGGCATGTTCTGTAACCCTACTTACAAATGAGTCGTCCAGTTACAAAGCTCGTTTAATCCACTTGTGAATAAGAATCATTCTCATGAGAAACGTTTCTCTGGACTTTGCCCCGCGTATCTTTTGTGGTTGTTGTTTTCTACTTTTAGCTTTGTGTTTTGTGTTTGTTTTCTGGAAAATCAAAATAAAACAAAATAAAATCAAAATAAAACAAAACCAAAACAAAAAAACTAAATAAAATAAAACAAAATCAAAATAAAATAAAACAAAATAAAATGAAATAAAGTGAAATAAAAAAACTAATTAAATAAATAATATTACGTCATGATCCTTATTCACAAGTGGATTAAACGAGTTTTGCAACTGGTCAACTCAAGTAGTAGGATAATGTTCCCTGCCCCGTGGACTTACACCTTTTCCCATAAGGAACTGCGTCTGGAAACTTTCAGAATTGGGGATTCCGAGCGGCACCTGAGCTTGGTCCACTTTCTATTTTCCATTGACTCTGGAATATACCCTGTAAGTCAGGCGATTTTAATCCATAGTTCATGAATGTTCGCATAGTTGAAGAGCGGATCATCAGTAGAAAGACTCCGAATCCCTCAGCTCTAAATCCAGACGGAAAGTACAGTGAAGTAATCACAACAAAACGTGTGGCATTTTGCAGTAGCAATTTGTAGTGGAAGTTCTAGAAGATCATTATACTTTGAGTTTCTTAGAAGAAAATATAATTAAACATAATATATAATAATATGATATCGTATGGCCTCGGGTGCTGGGTGCAAGCTTTGTTATTTGACACCCAGAGGGCAGCTTGCATGTCGAATTTCGTTGTTCCTTGAAGCACTGCGAAAGTCAAGGATTTTAGATATCCGAGCTCCTTGACTTTATAGCGCTTTCTAATAGAGAAATGAGGAACTTGGTGTTGGCGGAAAATCCCAAGATTTTTGCTATAATGAACACGGCTTAATGAATTCAAATGGGTTCTTTAACAATGTCAACATTGTATGACATGCGTGTCGTGATTTTTGACGCCTTTCAAACATTTGAAGTAATTTCACCGCCTTGCAAACATATTTAGTGCATGAAGCCGTGAGAAGTAAACAGGAAATTTTGGAAAACTGGCACCGTTTCTAATAATTTGCACACCCCTAAGATGTGCAGTGAAAAGTGCACTGCAATGTGTAGTCTCCGTCCTCTACTGATTACAAACAAGTGTTGCACTGTTTCGCAACAAGCGCACAGCACTTGCTTGAGCCAAGGCCGCTCGACAGGTTCTGATACCAGGCATCAGCGCCAGATTAGCATTACCATTTACATTGCGTGTGGCCGTCGAGGAGGGCTGGTTCACATATTTCAAGTTGATCATGAAAAGGATGATATGGTTGTCACTTCGCCTCTCGCCCACGAGCACCCTGGAAGAGACGGGAATAAGTTAGACATGAAATCATTTAAAGTACTTATCCGACATTTCAGGAGAGTTGGTTGGTTGGTTCCTCAGTTTAGGAGCTGCGACAACGCGGTCATGTAGCCCCGTGTACTTTGGGTGTGTGTTGAACCTGTCTGATAACCGGTGTTAATTGTGATGACTGTATTAGTGTGTGTTATCTGTTTTAATTCAAGTAAGGACTGCAGACGATGATTTCAAGTAGTTCTTACTTTCGCTACCAAATGCTACCGTTCACGACACCTAGCTGTGAACTAGGCTACTACTAGATGCCATCGCAACCAGCGCCCAGTGACGAACGTTGGAACTTAAGAGCATTAATTAAACCTAACCTGAAAATTTTGCTTCACACAAGTTTAGTTAGTGGAAGGTCCTTTTACATGGCATAAATCTATGAGATGGGACCGCCGGCTTTACTTCCCCTCCGAAGGAAGGCATACTGAGGTATTTTTAACGCTCTTAAAATATCCGACGACTTCGGTTGGTTTTGAACCCGCGACCTTGGGCATAGAAGCTTAGCATGCTACCAACTACGCTACTGAAGACACCTTTCAGATTCCAGTTTGTACGAGAACAAACATGGATCATTCAACACGGTACGGGGATGAGACAGGTGGCCCGGGACTTGAAATAAGATACTATCCCGGCATTTGCCTAGAGGGGGTGTGGAGAAAGCCGGGACAGTCGCTGTCAGCGCCGGGAATCAAACCAGCAATCTCCAGACCTGTTGCAGCCACCCTGCGGTCGTAGTGAGCGATTTAAGGGCCTTGGACATTGTAGTCACTTAGCCTCGTGCATTTGTAATTGAGGTGAAGATTGGGAAGGAAGCTGCCGTGGCCCTAAGTTAGGAACCATCCCAGCCTTTGTCCGGAGATGGTAAGGCGGAGAATCGAACCCGGACCTCCAGGGTGACTGCCAAGAATGCTAGCCACTACACCACGAGGTGTTCTAGCGATTGAACGCCTACGGTGCGTGGTATGAGAGGTAGCTGAGGGTGTAGTCGCCCTTCGGAGTCTAATCGCAGGGCTAAGTTCGAGTATTGGAAGAGTTCCTCTCCTCTCCACTTCTATCCGGCACGCGACAGGTGACTCGATCTTGGGATCTGGAGGAAGATAAGGAAGGAAAAGTGACGGTGGGAAAGGTCCTTGTAATGATGTAACCCATTGTGTCACTTGGCCTCTGACAGAGCTGTTGCTGTAGAGCCTTGGTCATCAGCTACGTGTTCTTTGGTGTGACAACCTGTGGTGACATGGGAGTGGAAATACAGCACAGGCTCCCATTGCACAGGCTGCTTATCATTAACGCCCTGTGAGGATGTGGATATCATTACTAGGACCCGGATTTTTGACATTTGCCGGTATGTTTTTTTTTTCTTCTTCATTACAAAATAATGTAAGATCATGATTTAAGCTAATCTCATTCAAATTATGTCATTCAGCACAATTAACACTAACATAACTGAAAAGCGTTGTAATTCTAGCTGTATAACGTACATCTAGTCAATACTTATTGTGTTTATTTGACCACTAGTACATGTTTCGAGGCGTAGTCTGCCCCTTCATCAGCAAGTACACATTGTGACATTAATGGCCAGTCATTGACATTAAAATTAATGAAGAATGGATGATGTGGATGAAATGTGATGGAAGAAGATATGGTTGTTGCACTGCACATCATAAAAAGAACTATAACAAGAAAGATAGTCAAAACATTGTAGGCATACTACTGTAGGAACACTCAATTTTCCAGTAGCAAAATTGAAAGTCTGCTCTAGTCCGAGGAAATTCCCCTATCATTCGTCAATACCGACCAATCGTGATCAACATTAACAAATATAGCCTATGGGAACGATTTTCTCTCAAATGTTTTAAATGTGCTGCTTTGATATCTTATCTAATGAGATATATTATTGTATTGTCAGCAGATTCGTATTACAAACGTGCGAATGCGGGACGGATGCGGATACCAGTCGTACGGATGTGGGTCAGATGCCGATAATACTTTTTCAGCGTCGGCACCTTCTGTTACTCCACGCCAGCTTTCTTCCAGTATTATTCATTTTATCTCTCATGTGATTGGCGCCAGGAAGGGCATCCATCGGTAAAAACTACACGCACACCATTCATAACATCACCACATCATTGCCAACAGACACTTCCTGCTTGGTTGAAGATTCTTATCGATAAGACTCTAATGACACCACAACATCGACCGTCTTCGTTCTGGATATTAGGAATGTTATTCCCTCCTTAGGGCAGTGACACGCGCTCCCACAACTGCACACACACTAACACAGGCAAACACGAGACTGATGTCCACGATGTCCCATTTACAACAGTAAACTGCTTCAACAAGGTCGCGGGTTCAAACCAGGCCGAAGTCGTCGGTTTCTTTAACCCTTGAGAACTGGAGTGAAAAAATATCACAGAGGACTGGCGCCATGGGTAAATCTGACCCGACCGTAAATATTATAGAAATAACTTGAGTGTTCACAAAGCTATGGACATGTTTCTTCTGCAGGGCGAAGTTCAAGGCTAGGAAGGGAGGTACAGGAAATAAGGGCTGACCAAAACGAAAATATAAAGCATTAATTTGGCCTCGGGTCAACAATATCCATGCGCCAGTTCTCGCAGGTAAAGAGCGTTAAAAATCCGTCCATATGCTTTCCTTCGGAGGGGAAGTAAAGCCGGCGGTCTCATGTCATCGATTTATGGCATGTAAAAACCTTCCAGTACCTACATCTATGTGAAGCTAAATTATAGGTTAGATTTGAATAACGCTCTTAGGTTCCAACGTTCGTCGCCATGAGCTGACTGGAGTGGCATCTAGTAACCAAGTCCGCAGCTCGGTGTCGTGGACGGTAGCATTTGATAGCAAAAGTAGGAACTACTTGACAATTGAATGTCTGCAGTCCTTACTTGAATAAAAAACAGATAACACACACTAATACAGTCATCACAAGTAACACCGGTTATCAGACAGATTCTACACACACCCAAAGTACACGGGGCTACATGACCGCGTTGTCACAGCCCCTAAACTGAGGAACCAACCAACCAATACTGCTTCATAATGAATTGGCACTTCAGCTCGTCCTGGAAAAAGCTAAGTTCAACACGCTCCACAATTTGAGTATCCAATTATGTTCAAGAGAAAGTCAACACTCATTATTGCGACATTGCCGTGCGTCATCCAACAAGAGAGCCCTTCCTTGTAGACATGATCGTGAATTGTGTCCACAGTCAGCATTATCGCATTGCTATTCTTGTCCCAGGAAGGATCAATTGTGTTTAATGTCTTCTTACGTACAATTTAAATATTGAATCATACAGATGAGCTTAGGGAATCCTGATTCTATCGGCACAGTCAAGTTTTTTTTTTTTAAATTTATTGAGCCATGTTCCGATTAACTCTTTCCGGGACGACAAATGTGCCGACTTTGTTCACTCTTGAGCCTATAATTTATATGAAATTTCACGGAAATGTCCGTATTGACGATAAATTAACTACCAATAAATGAATTGATCTAATTCACCTGAGTCGACACAACAGCTAGGCACTAGCTTCATCAGCTCGTGGTTGTAATTATATAAGATTGAGACGACATTCAGCATCAATTGATGAAGCATTAAAAAATAATGGGAAAACAACATTGACATTGAAAAAAGAATATTTACAACAACAAAAAACAATAAATGTCCGTGCGTTAAATGTGATAGCTATATTCAACTTAAAAATTGTCGTAATCAGAATCAAGTGGGTTGTAACGATTATTTTACACATTTTAATATAAAACCAATCTGTTTACAAACAGTATTAACAAAATAAGTAGGTACTATTTAAGTTCGATATGTTGATCTATAACCATGTGTTGTGAATTTGAATGATATATCGATTTCTTATTTTATTTTCTGCTTGAGAACACGTCTGATGTCCAACGTAATGGAAAGTTGGAGATAGTTGGGTTATATGTACACACGAGAAGAGAGTTTTTCCAATAAATCCCTTGTCAGTGAATACATTAGTTAATATGGAAACATCTCTAGATATGCCGATGTGCGTAGACGTACGGAATGTTGATATAGGCTAACATCCAGTTTGTCAACTTTTGTAGATTGCGATCGAAAAGTTGAACTTCTATGTCGTTGAAACAATATAAATTTAAAACAAGAAGTTCCGTGACTAAAGAGCCTACTTTTCATGCCAATGATTATTCTACAGTATATGAACCTATCTAAAGGCCTCCGTGGCTTCGGCGGCAGCACGCCGGCCTCTCACCGCTGGGTCCGTGGTTCAAATCCCGCCCACTCCATGTGAGATCTGTGCTGGACAAAACGGAGGCAGACAGGTTTTTCTCCGGGTACTCCGGTTTTCCCTGTCAAAATTTCATTCCAGCAACACTCTCCACTATCATTTCATTTAATTTGTCATTCATTTAATCATTGCCCCAGAGGAGTGCGTCAGGCCTCGGCAGCCACCACAGTTCATATCCTCGCCGCTAGATGGGGGGCTTCATCCATTCCATTCCTGACCCGGTCGGAGACTGGAAGCAGGCTGTGGATTTTCATTTTTCATATGAACCTATCTAGAATAATGACGAAATTAAGTTGGTAATATCGAAAAATCTAATTAGTTCGAAACATTCCTGGTATAATATAGCCTAATAGAGCACTACAGTTGGCAGCCCCGGTGACTGAATATATTCTTAGTTCCATCTCTTAAGGTACAGAATACAAAATTAGGTTGAAGTCCAATGGACGTTACATGCAGTTAGACATTGGATCTATCAGCACGCGTAAAAGCATGTTGGCAACAATGTCATGCGTGTGCTGGTTAGAAATAATCGGAAATATTATGATATCTTGTGCCAATTTTGGATGAAATCCATTTTTTAGTATAGAAGTTACATTTACTTTAAAATTGGACCTATCAGCGAGCATAGAATCATGTTGGCAGCACTGACTTATATTAATTACTCCAAATTAATCTAAGAGTGTCAGGTGCTATACGTGTGCAAAGTATAGAGCTGTTGGCTTGCATACTTTCTGATATATTGATATTAGGGTCAAAAATATAGACAGCATATATTAACAGTTGGCATCCCTGATTGCTCTTAAGAATACTTATAGTCATAATATTATCTGTTATGTTACACATAGCACATACGAAATTTGGTTGAAATCCAACTGATAGTATAAAAGTTACATGTATTTAAAAATTGGTCCTATCAGCAGGCTTAGAATCATGTTGGTAGAACTGAAGTATATAAGTTACTCCAAATTAATCTAAAATGTCAGGTACTATACGTGTGCCTAGTTTAAAGCTGTCGGCTTGCATACTTTCAGATATATTGGTATTTGGATGAAGAAAATAGAGAGAGCAATTATTAACAGTTGGCAGCCCTAGTGGCTCTTAAGAATACACTCAGTCATATCTGTTTATGTACACATATTACATACAAAATTTGGTTGAAATCCAATTAATAGTGTAGAAGTAATATGCATTTATAATTGGACCTATCAGAAGGCTTAAAATTATTTTGGCAACACTGTCATGTATGGCCTCCTGGAAATTAAACTGAAATAGTATTATCTACATGTGTGCCAATTTTGGAATAGCTCCCATGCATACCTTCCATGATATCAAACATTGAGCTCAAATTTCTAGTGCGTTTTTTTCAGCAGTTGGTAGCACTGACATCATTTTCAAATATGGGCTTGAGATATTCCGGTATACATCTTTACTCATACTAAATTTGGTTTCGATTGCTGAAGCCGTTTACGAGTTGATAGGGGGGGGGGGACACACACACAGCCAGAGAGACAGAAGGACAGACACACACACACACATTTTCCCGGATTGATCTCCTAAGTCTACTCTTTCCTAATTTTTGTAAAATGTGAAAAGTAGGCTAAAAACATGGAAGGTCTTTTTCTGGCAACAAGCAAGCGCACTGAGATGCGTGCGTGATACTTAAGATACGAATAGACGAGTAGACACATGAATCCTTACTGCTAAACGAGAGGAATACACAGTGCTATTATATTATTTCCACAAATAACTTGTTGGAGAAAATCCATTCTTGTAATACTGTTTTTCTAAAAAGAATGAAGTGGAAAATAGTGTAAGCGGCGGATATTGTTATTTCATTTGGGCATCGTAGTCATTTAGCCTCATGTACTTGGGTGGGTGTAGAAATCGTCTGATAACCTGTGTTATCTTGTTCGCGATGTGAATTGGGAAGGTGAAGGCCGTGGCTTTACTATCCTGACATTTGCATGGAGTAGAAGTGGGAAAAGTCACTTCAGGATGGAATCGAAACCGGACCTCTAGAGCAGGGGTTGTCAACCTTTTGTACACTGCGACCCCTATTTAAGTAGAGTATTTTGGAGACCCCCCAAGTTTTAACGTTAAAACAATAATTACAAATGTACAATAATTGTTAAGTTTTATTAATAAACACACTCGTAACTAATATTAATAAACATTAAGTTATGTCACTTTAATTCTTTAATAATACTGTAAGAATAAGAATTTCTCTTTCCTCCTTAATGGCCTCTCTTTGTATCTTCGTGACCTGCGAGTAACGAGTGTGCTGCAACAGTGGATTTATAATCTGCTTGTTCAGATGGTAGCTCACGGATTGATGCTTCAATATTGGCGACAATGTCTTCCACGCAGTGACCACTCCTTCGATTCCCGTGGAAGCAGAACGTGTGAACAGAGCTTGGCTTCCAGTTCTTAATCCCCTCAAGCCTGCCCTCATTGACCGTCGTAGACGAGAAGGCATTACTTTTATGTGGTACGCCGTTGCTATGGTAGCCTCTAGGTGTGGGTTGTTGACTATTTATATATCTTCTGTTTACTTGTTTTACCTCGCTTAATGTAACATGTGAACATGCTGAACGCAGTTTTCAGCGAAACGTCAGGACAACAAAATAATGTCCTTAGAACACGGCCTATAAGCCCGCGAAACAGAGATTCTTATTTCAACGCCGGTCGTGAAAGTCTGAATTTGTACTTAATACTGTAAGAGTTTATGGAATTTGTATCGAGTATTGGAGCCACATCCCTTGACACTTCACCTCTCTCCTTACTCATCTCATCTCATCTCATCTCATCTCGAATTTGTACTTAATACTGTAAGAGTTTATGGAATTTGTATCGAGTATTGGAGCCACATCCCTTGACACTTCACCTCTCTCCTTACTCATCTCATCTCATCTCGAAGCCTTGATTGAACAATTGACGGATTACATTCCAGTTAAGGATATGAATGTGGTTTTGTGGGTGGTCAATCCGTTCAGTGAGCCAGCCGTAACAAGAACTGAGCTAACAATAAGTGCTCCTCTTCATGATGAACTGATAGAGATTTCAAGTCATCAGTCAGTGAAACTAAATTTAACAATGGTATATTGGCTTTCACGGCCAGTGAATTAAAACTCAGCAATTATTTTAGGTGTATGCCTTGTCTTGTGTGGGGTTTCGCCTAGGACACAAAGCTGGATCATCAGCGGGCTCTTGGTGTCCCCGCCCGGACCCCTACAGGAGTAGCAAACTGCGCGCTACCTCTTGCAACATCTTACAACAGAGAACAAAGATTCTCCATAATGGTGATTTTAAAAACCAAATCAAGAAATCGTTTGACACTGGAAAATGACATTATTTTGTGTTACAAAAATCATTCCAGACATTCAAAAATTGGTTAATTCCCAACAAGCTCAAGTATCTCATTAATATAATAAAAATGACGTGAACGTTTAGTACAATGTGAGTGTATTCTTTTTTTTTTATAAAAAACTACATCAATAACTCTTTTTTTTAGTTTTTCTCCGTATCTCGCGACCCCCTCCCCAAGACACATCCTACGACCCACCGGTTGAGAACCCCTGCTCTAGAGCATGTAAGCCGCTACACCATGAGGTGGATCCCCATTATCAATAAGCCAGTCTAATGGAGAAGAGGTGGGTTCGATTCCCGCACCAGGTTGGTAACGCTGGTGAATACTCGGAAGCTGACCAAATCCTCCGTGCATGTTAGAGATCGCAAAGAACAGTCACGGTTTTTGTGCGCGTTCACCGCTCAACTTTCACTATCGCTCAGAGCGACAGGTAAAGGGAAATCTCCACATCGCGGTTGCAGTGCGCGATTTAAAATGCACGGATACCGCGCGGGATACATTTTCAAGTCTTGCTCAACAAATGTACCGGTAATGCATTACTTTAAAAAAAAAGTTAAAACAAAGAATCGAAATATTTTTACGGATGCAGAGAACAGTTTGTTTCTTAATAGTTATTTCCTTCACGAGAAGTTGCACACTGTATAAGGATAATGAAATTGAAATGGACGACATATCAGGTAGGCACAAACTGTTCCTAGTTAGCGAGCATGAGTTGGGCTCCACCTGCCCGTCCAGATTATAAAAGCCTAATAAAATAACAAATAGTTATGTCAGCAACAGTATTTGTATACAATTTAGAAAATAAATTGATACAAGCGCATATCCATTTCACCCATGCAAATGGCATTCATCATTATGCAACAAGAGGAGTAAATCGAACATTCACCAGCCATTCCCAATCAATTAATTTGGAATTATGTCTATAATAAAGTATAACTCTCTACCATTATTCACTAAGGAAAATATTTCTATAAAGACATTCAAGAGGAAAGCGAGAGACTTCCTATTAATAAATGAATAGCCTTAAGCCAGGGGCGGCCAGGCTTTGCACCCTCGGTGTGCCAACTGCGCTGCACCGTACTCCGGCAGGCCTCTCTTAGCTGGGCTGCTGGCCTCACTGCCCGTACGTTGGACCCAGTCAAGTTGGGATCGCCTTCGCACCGGACGTAAAACAAACTGTTCTTTCAATGTGTTTGTTGTCGGAAACATCTACATTTTGTTCGCGTGTTTCTGCGCGTACCGGCACTTGAAGATTACGTCCTTTGCATTAAAACATTTTGTTGTTGTTGTTGATTGATGTACCGGTAGTGGCTTTATGGCATCGTGGTCATGTAGCTCCGTGTACTTCGGTGTGTGTATAGAATTTGTCTGATAAACTGTATAATTATGGTGGCTGTGTTAGTGTGTGTATATGTAATCCAGGTGAGGACTGGGAAGGAGGCAGCCATGGCCCTGATTTAGGAACCATTCCAGCATTTGCCTGGAGTAGAAATGGGAAACCACGGAAAATTACTTCCAGGATGGCTGAGATGGGAATCGAACCCACATTTATTAGGTTTTGCCTCATGAGGCTGAGTGCACCCAGTTTCAGCCCTCAGACCAGAATTAAATTTCTTGGCAGTGCCGGGATTGAAAGGCGGACCTCCAGGGCAACATCCAAGAATGCTAGCCGCTACACCACGAGGTGGCCAGAATAAAGACTATGATAAGGTGTCATGGGACTCATATTCTATGTTGGTCACCTTTTAATTTTCCTTGTTTTCAATTGGTTATCACAGCTTCAATGTTCGGTACGAGTGCTTGGGAGACAATCAACCGGAGGCTGTTCCGCAGGTTATCGTCAGACATGAGAGCGCGATGCCGTGATTTTGTTAGTTTCAATGCAGAGAAAATCGTTTCCTTTGTGCGAGATGAAAAACAATTGTTCCTACTCTTTCTTTAAAAAAAAAAGTCGCACTTCCACTTCTCCTTTTCTTTTCAGCGCTAGCCATTGTCAAACGTTACTAATTCCTACGGTCAAATAATGTCAAGTGAGACTACAGATAGCAAAGGTACACCACAAGCGAGAGAGAGAGAGAGACAGACATAGTCTTCCCCCGCCATCACTGCAAGGCCGTCCGCCCCAGAAGCACTCAGCCGGTGTGTCAGCGCGCCCAGAGTGCTGTTTGGCCACCTCTCCAATATATCATACCAATTACTTCTGTCAAGTTAGTAGTGTACCATATCATGTAGTGTATCTATGCTACTAGCACGAGCTCTGGCTCATTGGGACCTATGTAAATAACTGATTATGAGAAATAAAATACTAGGATTTCCCTTGTTTGTCCGCTGTACAGGTCAGATGTGCTCCTGCCTCTAGCCAACTCTTACGTCATACTTGCTCCCTTTAACACGCATGGCGCACATGGACACGGTTCCCTAACAGCAACAACAACAAAGCCATGTCGTGTGATAAATTATAATCTTACACATACAAAAGTACCGTGAATTTTTCCCGCTCTTCAACAGTCAGACTTTCTTGGAAATCGAACCTGTGGTTTTGGGAAATCCACCAATTTTTATAATTGCTGATAACCGTTATATCCCAAGTTTATACACAATGGCCACCGTGGTGAGCGACTCAACGCTCTTGTGATGCGCTGGGAAGGCATCTCAAAGCCCTTCCCACCTTGTTATCGATAATTTGAGATAAGGATCGACCTCTTAAGTGTCCGGTGACCTGGAAACTCCACATTGCGAACCTTGATATCAGAAGATAACAGCTAAGTGGCTGTTGCAGCCAGCGCGGCACACTGACCCAGTGGCCTATACAGTAACTACAGCCCCGCGCGGATAAACAAACCGTTAATCGCATCCTCCCCGCATCCGCACAACTTTTATCCTCATCCGCTCCGTATTCGCACGACTTTTATCCGCATCCGCCCCGCATCCACACGACCGTTATCCGCACAGCCGTGCAAACTATATCCGCATGGCGAAAAATGTTGCGGATATCCTTGGGTTTATATCCTGCGCACCAAGCTGCATGGTTGGTAGCCCGGAGAGTTTCTTCCCCCCCCCCCCCCCCCCCCACACGCAAATGCTGGGGTAGTCCAGGGGCACCTAGCCAATTGATCACAACACAGGCTCATGTGAACGGGACTGATAACCAAGATGCCCCAAGACCATAAAATGAATTAATAGCAACAACAATTCTCAACTAGTTGTTGTAGATTTATTGTGGTCATGTTAGGTTTGGTTTGACTGCAAACATTGGCAAGTGTCGTCCACCATCTTGAGTGTCGGGTAGCAGTCCCTTTATCTACAGTATACAGGGTCTTTCATATAAAATAAGATCGGCAAGCGGCAGTTTTGTTATTCGCTGCTACGGCGGCCTTGGCCGACCTTGTGGCGCGCCATGGCCCCCTGCTGTACTGTACTGGTTTTTTTTCCTCAAGTTCCGATGTATAAAAATAACAGATTGACATACCAAACTGATTTTACTACTAAATGTTTGCTTGTTTTATTCGTATGTCTCAACATAATCGCCAAAACGATTCAAACATTTGTCGTATCGTTACGCCAGCTTTCCAATGCCCTCGGCAAAATATTTTGTTGCCACTGAGGTGGGTACATCTGGACAGTCTCTTGAAGTTCTTCCTTTTTGACGAGACGTTGCCGCCCAACCATACCTTCAATTCTCGAAAAATGTCAGTCATCCAGTGCTGGTTTGGACTAAACGGTAGATGGTCCACAACGTCACACTTGAATTCTTTGTAAAAGTCTATCGTAACGTTGGCACAGTGCGGTCGTGAATGATTTTCATCTTTTTCGAGAATTGAAGGTATGGTTGGGCGGCAACGCCTCGCCAAAAAGGAAACTCTTCAGGAGACTCTCCAGACGTACTCACCACAGTGGCGGCAGAATATTTTGCCGAGGGTATTGGAAAGCCGGTGTAACGATACGACAAATGTTTCAATCGTTTTGGCGATTATGTAGAGATATAATAATAAAAACAAGCAAACATTTAGTAGTAAAATCAGTTTGGTATGTCAATCTGTTATTTTTATACAGTCCATCGGAACTTGGAAAAAAAAACAGCCCACGTATGTACTATGCGCGTGCTTTCAATGGTACAGCAGGGGGCCATGGTGTGCCACAAGCTCGGCCAAGGCCGCCGAAGCAGCGAATAACGAAACTACCGCTTGCCGTTCTTATTTTATATGAAAGACCCTGTATAAGGACAGCACGAAATCAACCACGCTATTGGTGGCCATGCGGCTCCAAGTATAAACACCACAATAACACAGGATATCCGTTACTTTAAACACTGACGCAAGTGTACGGTAACCCCTAACCTAAACAATACACTGTAAGCCGGCGGTCCCATGTCATAGATTTATGGCTTGAAAAAGAACCTTCACTGCAATATTGGTAGTGTAGTAAAATTTGTAGGTTATTTGGCTAGGAACGTTCACCTCTGTGTGTCAGTGACGTCTGGTAGCCAAAGTTGGATCTAGTTAGAATTAAACTTCCTCATCCACATGCGACGGTACTTGTAGCTCACCGCATAGAAGCAGCTACAAACTCCGGCGATACGAACATGTCCTCGGATACTCCGGGCACTAAAAGCGATACGCTAAATAAGCTGACGGGACTGATGTCATAATGTCTCAAGCTAAGATGAAGAAAATTCATATCTTCTGTTAAAACTTTAGCAGTTATTTTGAGTGTTACCTAAGTAGTCTTATCTGTTGAAGCTCATCAGTCGGCTATTGCCACACCTCGCAGCCCGTGTTGACCGACTGAAAAGCGTGTCTATCAATAATATTTAAACTTGTTTTTGTTGCTTCTCACTTGTATTTCTCTGTTTTGTTTCAGAAACTCAAATACCCAAGATCTGTCTTCTTCATCGTCAGCAATGAGTTCTGCGAGAGGTTCTCGTACTACGGGATGCGGAGTAAGTATACATTATACGTGGCCCCAGTTCTTCTCAGTGGCGTGCAGACATTTGATTACGTCAATCCTTGTCTTTATTCTTTGTGTTACGTTACTGGACACAGTCAAAAGGTACACACTCGGACTTCCGCTTGGCCGAATGTTAGTAAACAAGGTTCACCAAAAAGTAGCCTATGACGCGTTATATTAGCGCCCACCTTACCGTGGCACACGATCTCTTGGAGTGTGTGGACCTGGCCGATCTGCGAGGGACTCTCTAACTAGGGTTACCATAATATTTTTAGGCCAAATCCGGACGTCGGATCTTCCGGGGTGTCTGGGGGGTATGGACGAATAAAATGAAAAGAACTGAACTTGATTTTATAGGTTTACAATCCTTTACAATTACATAACATGATTACATAAGAATATACAAAAACATCAATCAGTGTTCATCATATATCATACTGATCCCTTGAACAATTTTTTCTCGTCTTAGATTAATCTGTGCTGGGTCCAGGGGCAGGTTTCTCAATTTTCCTTGCATCGTACTTTTCATTAGAGCTGACTTTCTTCAGAAATGGCTTGTTATTTTTTATTTGGTCGTGGAACTCTGAGCATGTCCTATCACTATTTGCTTTGATAACTATCAGGTCCCTGACAACTGCAAGATATAATCGTCCTCGTTCAGCTGTCCATATTGCTACCACCATTGAAAAAATTCGCTCAGCTGGAGCTGAAGTTCCAGGCAGACACATGGCGAATTCTACAAGTTTGTAAATCTTCGCAAAGGACACATTGCTCTTGGAAAATACTTAAAACAATTGTCTCCACTTTTCATGAGTTTTAGGGGTTTCTTCTTTTGGCAGGGCGTTCCATTCGGGTCTCAGATTCTTCAACACTTGAATAAGTGCCGAACGTTCATCAAATAGCTCATCCACATTTATTGAATCTGGTATGACACTGACTACTGTCAGAGCACTGTCTTCCTTTTCATCCCAAGAAGGGACATGTTGTAGTGTCAACCACTTGAAGTGTTAAGCTTTGTCAAAGCTGCTTTCCCAAAGTTTCAAGTAGCTAATGCCAGCTTGATAAAAACCTTCGGCACATTTTAAAAACTCTTCTTTCTTGCAGTCATTAATAGCTTCTTCAGTCTTCAATTTTCTTAGTAATTGTTTAGCAGCAAATGGTATGTAATTGTCAGCCTTCCTTTCTTCCAGTTTCTCAAGTAATTGTTCATATACTTGCGCCGCTTCTGTAGCTGATATTTGATCAGACTCGACTTTCAATATTAATAGTTGAAACATTTGCAGACATCCGTGAACAAATGTTAAAAGCAGTTCATTGACTGGGTCTTCAAAAAAAGATTGAAGTGTTGCAGTGCAGTTGTTAAGTGATGAGAAATATGCTTTCAAGGACTCAAACAAGAGCAATATTATTTCTACTGCTGGCATCAAGCTTAAAAATCTCGTATTGCCGTGGGAAAGGATTCTTTTGTACTCTACTTCTACAGATTCACAAAATTATTTCAATGCAGTCACTCTGACAGTATATTGGAATAAGTATTTGTACACTTTCACAACGATTGCCTCGACGTCCACATGTAGAGCATCACAGGCATGCTTCACTGCGTTATGCAGAATATGCGCCGAACAGCCAATGCCAAGAATTGGCCTTGAGAGGGCATTTTGAAGTTTGCGAAATACAATTCCTTGGCCCAGCCTTTTAATACCACCAAAGTTGGTATTGGTGTTGTCAGCGCATAGGCATACGACCTTGGAGTCAATAGAGAACTTTTTGATGCATTTTAAAACATGTTCTACTAAGATATCAGAGGTTTCACCTGGAAGTTCATCAAAAAATAACAGCTTCACGTTAACACCTTCATTTTGGTTAAAATAACGAACACAAACAGGAGTCAATTTAACCTCTTTTCTGTTTGAACTGTCAATTGTTAGTGTAATGAAATTTGCATCCTTCAGATCTTTGAGAAGTTTGTCAAATATGTAAGGGGATATTAGATTTACAATGATGGCTTCGGTCTTAGTACGAGCTCCCGAGAATTTCGCTTCAAAAAGCTTTTTAATCAGTTTGGCATTGCAATCAGACGTTTTGAAACTAAGTCCATGCATTGCAGTATGGTAGGCAAAAGTAGCTTCTTTTGCTGAACATTGCAGCTCAGCATCAGTGGCATCAGTATTTTTTAAAAATGTTTTAATACTTGCCGAGGTCGCTGCTTGATTCGCCTTCTTATGTCTTTCAGTCTGCAAATGATTTTCTATATCATAGCGTCCACGATGTTCCACCGAAAATTCTGAATTGCACACCGTACACCTCACGCGATCATTGCTATTTTGACACTGTCTGAGAAACGTATATTCTTCTTTAAGTTTGTCGTTAAAAACACACTTACGCTTCGGCATTTTCCCAATTTATAACACTACTTTGTTGTTATGTACTTAAAAACTACTGATAACGAAAACTAATAGCATAAAACGTCTAGAAATGGACGCAGTCCAGCAAACAAAACAGTAGCATTAAACTGACTGAACGCACTCCTTCCAAATAAAATGGCGACAGGAGCGGCACACAGAACAGGTGCGGCCGCCAGAGAAGTCCTGGTGCTCAATGTGATCAACCTATATGCGGTGTGAAGTAAAATTTCCCCAAATATTTGCCACGTATAAGGTTTCCGGACAATTTTTAAATCCGGACGCCAAACCGGACACATGTTTAAAATCCGGACTGTCCGGACGAAATCCGGACGGATGGTAACCCTATCTCTAACTGCCTAACACCCTCTCCCTTAAAGCTCGGCCACACAAAAGCGATCTGTCGCGGCGGGGAGCGATCCAGCGGTCTGTCGTGGCGGTCTGCGATATGGGGACGTCACATAGGACGCGATACCTTTGTGTGAGCGGTCCAGTCTGGTCGCTTCCCTCTAGAGAATATGTAGTGTGTTTTCATATTAAGGACTGTTTGATATTATTATTGAGTATGGGCTCGGACGAAGAACAACTCCTTTTCCTATTTGCTTTGCAAACACAAAGAAGAAGAAGAAAAGGCAATGTTGGGTGCATGACATCAATAAGAAGAGAATAGCACCGCTTATGTATCAAACTGGAGTCACATGAAGATAGGATTTTCAAGTATTTTCGTATGTCGCGAGAATGTTTCGAGGAATTGCACGATTCCATGCTTCAGCCTTCTTTAAAACATTTTTATAATGTTCGTGTGAACTGTCGAACAAATATGTGTATTCACGCACAGTTTCAATAAATACTTCAGTTTGGTCACTCATCAGATCACAATCGAAGGCGGCATGGCGGTCAGGCGGGCAACATGTACATTTGTACAACCGGATCGCTCATCGTCGCGACAAAGATCAGCGGGGGACGGTAGACCGCGTTCTGTGTGCCAGGGTTGATGCAACTTTGAAAAAAAAAAACTGACCGCCTCGGTCAGTTATCCTTATCCCTTCCCGCCGCGACAGACCGCTTACTGTGTGACCGAGCCTTTAAGGATCGGTCAAACTGGACGCGGGCTGGCCGCGTCAACGGAATGACCGCAGCCCGTCGCGGAATGTGGTGGTCAAACTGAATACCGACAAGTCAAGACGAACCAGTGTGAAAGCAATCGCTATCAGGTGCATAACAGTTTTTTCTGTTCGTGGTATTAATTCAACATGTCCAGCAGTTCCTTTGAGTCAAGCGAGACGAAAAAGAAAATGGGTGCATGATATTAATGAGAAAAGACAGGAATTGGTAGAGTATCACAAATTATGTTTCGAGTTGAGGTCATTTCCAGACAGCTTTTTCGTATATTTTCGAATGCCTGTAGAATGCCCTCGCGCACAAGGTCAATTAACTTCTCCGTTTCGCCGGCCATGCTTGCAGCCCGCGCAGTCTTTGTGGAAAATCACAACTGCTCACTTGCCCGCCGCGAACTAGATTGGTCCGCCGCGGTAGACCGCCTTCTGTTTAACCACGGCCGACGGTTTAACCAGGATGATTCAATATTACACGCTACAGAGTTCGCAGCGGTCGGGCGGCCGCTTTCTGTTTGACCGAGCCTTCTCCGTGATGACGGGCCGGGCCGTCAGTAGACCTAGTCATCCGGTTCATGGGGGAGAGTGGTTACTTTTTTTTAAAGATATAATGTAAGTTAAGACTTTTAATTCAGGTTTAGTCTGTTTTATGTTTTTTATTGCGTTCATCTATTTTATTGCTCACTATGCCTTATTTGTTTTATTGTGTTTTACCATCCCCCTTTTACTGTTCTTATTCAAATAAGGCATAATTGTTGGGGCTCACTGTCTGTTTTATATAAACCATTTTCGTTTCATCCATGGCAGTGAGCTGTTTTTAACTTCATCCTTTCATTTCATACCATACCATTTCATTTCATTAGTGGCTGATAACCTAGATGTTAGGCCCCTTAAAACAACAATTATCATCATATTAGTAAACCCAGAACGAGGAAACAAGGATACAATAGGTAGACATCGTCACAACGGAGTGATCCATCTCGGTCACTTATGTACATGAGACGAACAAGACCGGATCAACATATAGACGTTCAGCGGGAACACATTCAAAGGGTTAGTTTAATTCTATCTAAGTAAGACATAAGGATGCTGACCAATGGAACCGTAGCAGTGTGGAGTAATGTAGCAGTATTTAACGGTAAATTGTAGCCATCATATCGTAAGTCCTTGAACATTGCAGCACGAGATAGATTAAATTGATCACATTGGAAAAGTAGATTTAACGTAACAGCCATCTTGCGACAAAAGCACAGATTATCATCGCGAATGTGTATACGTGCCATATAAACTGGCGTTAAAGCATGGTTGAAGCGCATGCGAATGATGGCGAGTATACTCTCCCACACTAAACCATGGTTTTGTGGTAATAAGAGGTTGTATCCAAAAAGTGAGTGAGGCTTCTTTGCTCCTGTACGCCCTACACTAGACTCGCAGTGAGACCCCTACCCCAGCGCTGGAGCGAGCGTCGTTTCGGGCTATTTTAAATGTTCATATCTGTGTCACTGTGCGTCCGTTTCGTTAAGATAATTCGGTACATGAGGATTTGAATGAGTTTTTGAATGGTATGGACTCCGTCGTGAGGAAAGAATTCATGATGAAAATGAATAAATGTAAAACAAAAATATTGGAATGCAGCCGAAATAAATCAGAAACCTCTATGGACATCAAATTGGCAGGTGAAAAGCTGCAGGAAGTAGGAGACTTCTGTTACTTAGGAAGCAAAATAACCAGTGATGGACGAAGCAAAGCGGATATAAAAAGTAGGTTGGCTAAGGCAAGGAAAACATTTCTACGAAAAAGGAATCTGTTGACATTGAATATAAATTTAGGTATTGGGAAGTAATTTTCGAAAGCCTTTGTCTGGAGCGTGGCACTCTATGGAAGTGAAACTTGGACTATTGGTGCAGCAGAAAAGAGGAGAATTGAAGCGTTTGAAATGTGGTGTTGCAGGAGAATGATGAAGATCAGATGGGTAGATATGGTTACAAACGAAGAGATATCAAGATGAGTGAGAGAGGAGAGATGTTTGTGGCGACTGCTGATGAAGAGAAGAGATAGGTTGGTAGGACACATACTAAGACACCCAGGAATAGCGAGCTTAGTTATGGAAGGAAGGGTCGAGGACAAGAACTGTAGGGGTAGACCAAGGATGAATATGTTAAACAGATTGCCTCTGATGTATGGTATGGTATCTACAGTATATAGAGATGAAACGATTAGCTCAGGACAGGGAGGTATGGAGGGCTGCATCAAACCAGTCAAAAGGCTGAAGACTCAAACAACACCACCACCATATGATTAAATAAATAAACTTAAACCCTTTGAATAACCCAATTATTGTAAGCCTGTGACAACCGGGATGAACAACGCTTTTCTTTATTTCTGTTTCGTGTACAACGTATTTCTTCAAATGTGATCAATTAGAATCGTTCACTTTCACATCCAGTGTACAGCATATGATCCAATTGTCTACAATAGCTTCACCACACAGCATGCTGTCTGCATGATCGTCCTGAGGGTCTTTCTGTCCGTCTGGTTCTGCTACATTGGAGGACCTAGAAGACACATTTTGGGGCGGCGAAGTAGGTTTTTTTTCCTCTTGAGTTTGATGCCAGTGTCTTCTTTACTAAAGGAGATTGTAATGCTTCCTTGAGTGGAGAGATGTTTGCCCTTGGCACTGGCGATAAACAGTATACTGTGAAGATATGTAACCTTTAGACGTCGCTGAACCATCACTATTTCGTGGGACTGCATCGGAATCGAATGCATAAGTCATCGTTACCATCTGTGTCAGGGGGCTTTTGAGGATCTCTACTAACTGTTTCCAGTTCTGCAAGAAGAGAAGGTTTTCTTCCTAATGTTTCATTCGCCACAAGATGACGGGATCAACATCTTTTTTAAGCTTTCTGCAGATTTAGGCACGTTGAAGCTTCATTTCATGTTTTTGTTCTTTCAATAACTGCATTTACTGCGTTTATCTGTCGCCATTTGTGCCTTAGACCCTTCTATTGAGGCCCTAATTTACTTCTTGTCATCGCGACACCTAAAATATAAAAGGTGGTTGTATTATGGAACACCTTGTTTCATATTACCACCAATCGCCATTAGCCAAACTGTAGTGACCAATCCACGACTTAAAAACATTAAATCCGAACCACCAAATATAACGTTTTCCAAGTCAATTAATAAATAATGATAGAAACAGCAAGTTACTCAAATTACGCTAAGTTCTAGAAATAATATTCAATCTTACCTTGCTTCAAGTTTCCAGCTACCTAAATCACAGCACATGCACCCATTGTTGTCAACTACCTCTAGTGGGTAAAGGGGAAAGCGGCGAAAGAAATTCGAGTGGTTTCCAGAAGGTGGCAGCAGCTCTTTGCCACATCATATGAGTTGATGAGTTCCAAAACTCAACGTGTCCATGTTCTTAAATTTAAAATGGATATGTGCGTTTAGAAGTTTTATTAAATTAGTTATTATGAAAATTTCCGTAGCATATCATTTCAAGGACTAAAACCCCACAAAGACTTGATTCTTATGTTAAAACACTACGATACCACTTATAGAATATCTATATAATTCATTGTGTAACAAACTGCTTATTACTACCCTCCCAGTGGGAAAATAGGCCCCATATGTGTCCAAAGAGTGTGTAAAATAAGTGTATGTAACTAAAAAGCCATAAGAATAAGTCACGAGAAAACAGCAAAACAGTTCGTTACTTAAGTCATCATGTCCACATCGGTCTATTCCATATTATTTACTTTGATTTTACTAATACAGTCATCTTTTTGACTCATAGTGACCCATTTTTCCGTATTGACTTCATATACCAAACAAAAGTTTATCAGTTCCGCCTCGTCAATACAATTATATAAAACTTCATGAAAAAATCACATGTCACAATCTCCTAATGGTACATGTTTCAACGCCTACATATATTGGCGTCATCATCAGCCTTCTATCGTATTAGCAGCACTTTAAAAACTTGTATTGACGAGGCGGAACTGATAATACAGCCATCTGAATTAACACCTGTTATCAGACAGATTCTACACACACCCAAAGTACACGGGGCAGCCCCTAAACTGAGGAACCAACCAACTTTGATTTCTACAGATTTCTGAAACCATCACATAGAATTCCAAATAATTATACCAATTTTAGGAATTATTTTAAAAATCATAATTTTAATTTAATTTGGCTATGGCTTTTAGTGCCGGGAGTGTCCGAGGACATGTTCGGCTCGCCAGAGGTTGTAGCTGCTTCAAGTGGACACCCATGGGGTGAGCTACAAGTTCCGTTCAATTTCAAGTAGGCTAGTTCCAACCTGATCAGGAAACCTGTGGACGTTGTTTGTCATTTGCCCCAATTTCAACTTCCCGGACGTGATAACTTTTGGAACGCGTCAACTCATTTGCCGTTTCATAAAACAACCTCGTTCTCGCTTGTTGTGCCCAAGGTTGCTGGATCGAATCGTGGCGGAGTCAGTTGGCATTTGAGGGTGCGCAAATGCAAGGGAGCTGTGTCAGTACATTTACTGGCACGTTAAAGATCCCCTTCAGGGAAAAATTCCGACACCCCGGCGTCTCTAAAAGCCGCAGTAGTTGGAAGGGACATAAAATCAATAACATTATTATTAGGGCTCGGATTTTTAGGTGCTAAAAATCGGGAAAATATTTATTTTTTATGTATTAATAATACCTGAAATATGTGACGAAAATGAAAATCCACAGCCTGCTTCCAGTCTCCGACCGGGTCAGGAATGGAATGAATGAAGCCCCCATCTAGCGGCGAGGATATGAACTGTGCCGGCTGCCGAAGCCTGACACACTCCTCTGGGGCAATGATTTAATGAATGACTGATGAAATGAAATGAAATGATAGTGGAGAGTGTTGCTGGAATGAAATTTTGACAGGGAAAGCCGGAGTACCCGGAGAAAAACCCGCCTGCCTCCGTTTTGTCCAGCACAGATCTCACATGGAGTGACCGGGATTTGAACCACGGACCCAGCGGTGACAGGCCGGCGTGCTGCCGCCTAAGCCACGGTGGCTACCTGAAATATGTGACGAAAGAGTAAAAATATTTAATTATTATTTAGTTTATTAATGTGAATATAAACAATATGCAGTATTCATGAATGCAATTTATGCTATGTCTCACTGACTGCTGAAGCATTACAATACACAACGAGATACATCTTCAGGTTGTCCATCACAAATGACCGACGATTATCGCGCAACACTTATTCTGAAGGCGCCCTTGAGGTGTTAATCAACTTGAGATCCCAGTTCAGCCATGATTGCTTTCCCACATCGTCGGCAGAACAGAACGCCCCCATCAGAAATAACATATTCTTTAAATTCTGCAACAGACTATAACTTGTAGTTGTTTTTACTTTAGGCATCGTAGAACTGCCTTGCACTTCACAGTGCCAGAAATGAACTGCATGTGAGTGACACTGATTCCAGGTAGCTGGGAGAGGGGGGTCTAGCACGTGGTGCAATTCGGCTATGTACAAGGAAATCCCCGGCTTCAACAGTGAGTGGCACGGGGCGACAAGTTAAGAATAACACAGTTGCAAGCTGACATATGCTCCGCATGAAGATTAGATAACTCACAGGCTCTTCCACGTTGAAATAAAACAGAACAAAAATGCAATAAACTCAAAGATCTAGCATACTGATTTTAAAAAATGTAAATATTATGTCTTTTTGTGTGCTAATAAGTGAAAAGCAGGAATTTATGTATTTATAGAAAAAAAACTCAAAATATGTTTTTACATAAAAAAATATTTATTTACCTAAAAATCCGAGCCTTAATTATTATTATTATTATTATTATTATTATTATTATTATTATTATTATTATCATAAAACAAGCTCCTTAAGAAAGTCATTGTCTGGTGCATGGCGCTTTCTGGAAGTGAAACTTGGACCGTTGGTGCAGCAGAAAAGAGCAGGATAGAAGCAGTTGAAATGTGGTGTTGCAGAAGAATGGTGAAGATCAGATGGGTAGATATCGAGTCAAATGAAGAGGTATTAAGACGAGTGAGAGAGGAGAGATGTTTCTGGTGACTGCTAATGATGAGAAGAGATTATTATCAAGCGTATAGAATTTTACATAATGGACAAGTATATACAATATTATACAAAAACCTGCAAAGAATACATGGTACTAAGTAGTGAACAATTACACATGGATATGTAAATTATTTATCCATTGCACTGAGACATCAGCAAAGTCTCCATCATGAGTAGGACCTAAAGAAGTACAAAATATGCAAGCAAATATGCCAAAAAAAACTAGCTAAATGTGACCTAAAAACTATAAAATATGACCTAAAAACATGGCATTTCCTTGTTTGCTAATTGCTTCTGAGCTAAATATATCTACTGGAGTGACATCCTATTGAAAGGTGGAAGCACTCTATCGTCATGTTCTGTGACCTCATGCATAGTGTGTCGCAATCTAACTTGTCCAGAAAGATGTGCTAAAAGACGTCCGTAGAGGACCGCCTTCATGGAATCAGGCGTTCTAAACCTGCTATCTGCCTGTTCCGGGAAAGGAAAGAAAAATACACACATCAAAAAAAGTTTTGCATCACCTCGGTTCCAAGAGTTCCGGAACCGTTAAATACAAAGGGAATAGAGATCAACACAAACAACATTTCAGCTCGTTTTATTGCTCATGAGACCCACACATTGCATGTTGTACCATCATACAGCTAGACTTTCAGCTTTTGTGGTCCAGATTGCAGTACACACCACTACCTCTAATACCCAGTAGCACGTCCTCTTGCATTGATGATGCCTGTATTCGCCGTGGCATACTATCCACAAGTTCATCAAGACACTGTTGGTCCAAATTGTCCCACTCCTCAACGACAATTCGGCGTAAATCTCTCAGAGTGGTTGGTGGGTCAAGACGTCCATAAACAGCCCTTTTCAACATATCCCAGGCATGTTCGATAGGGTTCATGTCTGGCGAACATGCTGGCCACTGTAGTCGAGCGATGTCGTTATCTTGAAGGAACGCATTCACAAGATGTGCACGATGAGGTCGAGAATTGTCGTCCATGAAGACAAATGCCTCTCCAATATTCTGCCGATATGGTTGCACTATGGGTCGGAGGATGTCATTCAGGTATCGTAAAGCCGTTTCGGAGCCTTCCATGACCACCAGTGGCGTACGTCGGCCCCACATAATGCCACCCCAAAACATCAGGGAACCACCACCTTGCTGCACTCGCTGGACAGTGTGTCTAAGACGTTCAGCCTGACCAGGGTGCCTCCAAACACGTCTCCGACGATTGTCTGGTTGAAGGCATATGCGACACTCATCGGTGAAGAGAACGTGATGCCAATTCCGTGGGGTCCATTCAGCATGTTGTTGGGCCCATCTCTACCGCGCTGCATGGTGTCGGGGTTGCAAAGCTGGACCTCGCCATGGACGTCGGGAGTGAAGTTGCGCATCATGCAGCCTATTGCGCACAGTTTGAGTTGAAACACGACGTCCTGTGGCTGAACGAAACGCATTATTCAACATGGTGGCATTGCTGTCAGGGTTCCTCCGAGCGGCAATCCGTAAGTAGCGGTCATCCACTACAGTAGTAGCCCTTGGGCGGCCTGAGCGAGGCCTGTCATCGACAGTTCCTGTATCTCTGTACCTCCTCCATGTCCGAACAACATCGCTTTGGTTCACTCTGAGACGCCTGGAAACTTCCCTTGTTGAGAGCCCTTCTTGACACAAAGTAACAATGCGGACGCGATCGAACTGCGGTATTGACCTTCTAGGCATGGTAGAACTACAGACAACATGAGCAGCGTACCTTCGTCCTGGTGGAATGACTGGAACTGATCGGCTGTCGTACCCCCTCCGTCTAATAGGCCCTGCTCATGCATGGTTGTTTACATCTTTGAGCAGTTTTAGTGACATCTATGAACAGTCAAAGGGACTGTATCTTGGATACAATATACACAGTCAACGTCTATATGCCGGAGATCTGGGAACCGAGGTGATGCAAAACTTTTTTTGATGTGTGTATATCTACTACATTATTAGGAAATCCTGTGATTGAAACTCGACGCACATAACACGTACCTTGTTAACGACGCCTCAATTTAAACAAAAATGCTGAAATCATAACCAAATATGACCTTATAACACTAACATATGACCAAAACAATAAAAATGCCTGAAATATGCATTTATAGGCAACATTAAATTGATTTAAACGTGGTCAGGGACCCACCATTCAAACTTATTTTTCAGATTTCGGGTAAAATGAGCTCAGGAAAAAAATATAACATTTCCTTAAAATCCGAACCTTAATCATAAGCACGCAGAGGAAATTCGTCCATTATGTGATGCATGGTCTGGACCAATGCACCACAGTCACATGCTGGAGAGTCCCTGAAGCCCCACTGGTGAAGGGAGAATGCACATCTTCCACAATTAGTGCGAAACCTGTTTAGTGATGACCAAATGACACCCAGGAATAGCAAACTAAATATCTGTTCTCCGAGTCGAGATAGTGCGCGTAAATATTTGTGCGTGGGCACTTGACTGCCCGGACAGGGAAACACGCCCAGTTCACGTCATCGGCCCTGCTAGACAGGGGTAGCCAAGAAGCTCCGAGATCATAGTCATGCCGTAGCCCTAGAAAAAACAAGACTTGCTGCACTGTGTACTGTTGCCTGTCATAGGCAGCTAAGAACTAATTAATTAATTAAATAAATACATAAACGAACAATAAATAAACCGATAAGTCAGCCCGGACATACGTTCATTACACCTTTTTTGTTCCGTAGATTCTCCTCGACCAATCCCTCAAGTTTGTACACGGTGGAATAAATCACCCTGTACACAAAAAATATTAACTAACAATAATATCGTATGGCCTCGGGTGCCAGGTGCAAGCTTTGTAATTTGACACCCAGACGGTAGCTTGCATGTCGAATTTCGTTGTTCCTTGAATCACTATGAAAGTAAAGGAGGTTAGATATCTAAGCTCCTTGACTACTGTAGCGCTTTCTAGTAGAGAAATGAGGAACTTTGTGTTGGCGGAAACTCCCGAGATTAATTTTGTCATTATGAACACGGCCTACTGAATTCAAATGGGTTATTTGACATGCCAACATCGTATGACATGATTGTCGTATTTTTGCCGCCTTTCAAAAATCACTTACCACGGCCAGGAGCGAACCTGCAATCTTGGGGTTAGTAGACCGACACGCTATCCACTCACCCACCGTGGCAAGCTAAAATATTAACTGATGAGCATTATTTGAATTCGCTGCTGATAGCTTCCACTAGTAATCTGAACTTGATCCACACCTGTAAACAATTTGTCAGTGGAAGGTTACTGCAACATAATAGTACATTATGCAACGAGCCTATAATGGCAATAATTAAGACACGAGTATGTTGATAAAACGAGCGTATGCAAGTTTTATAATTTCCATACGAGAGTCTTAATTACCATTGTAGGCGAGTTGCATACGACTGTTTATGTTCGGCCATAATTATTATAACTATTTTATGTTCGAACATAAATATTCATAAATATCTGTCGAGACTTCGCCAGTTTTATGAACTGAAGAGAGAGCATGGGACGCAGAGAATACCATGGCCTCCTTGATTACTCCACTATAACAGTAAGCCACGCAGTGAAATTTAAATTAGAAGGCCTTGGAATTGGAACTCAGCGCAGTTGCGATGCTATCTTTACGTTATTGGCCAAACAACTGTTTCTTGAGCTTTGATTGGTGGGAGAAACTGTCCCATAACTTGCACTATAATAAGCCTCATTATTGTACATTTTTTTGACATAATATTTACATTTCGACATCTTCGAACATAAATTTCATTAATCATAATTATATTGTTCAACTTCATTAATAATTAATTATATGCTCCGCCAATCAATACACATTATGTTCAAACTAGTACATTTTTCAATCCAACAATGGGCCTTCTTCAGCAACATTAGATTCAAACCTTGAGAAATTAGTTTAATAATATTATAGTCTTTCCGTTTGGCCATGATACCCAGAGGATTAAGGGACTTCTCCGAACTGCACTGACGTCACTCACTCATCCTCCTGCCCTGCTCGCCGGACCGGCCGGTGGTGACCAATGACTCACCTACTGGCACGGTCCCACAGCACTAATACTTTTCATATTTCAAGTTTAAATTCACAATGTTCAAGTTTTTTTTAATTCTTCATAAAATTCTAAAGAAAATTAGTGCAAACGCGACTGAAATGCTTCATATTCACGGTCTGATAGTCGGTAAAAACGTATTTCTTTTCTTTATTTGTTTGAAATTTTAAAACTAGTAGTTGCAATACAATCATATTATATGGCGTGTCATAAACGACAGTTTAAGAAGTAAGAAGTCCGAGTTTGGGCTCATTTTCATAGCCAAACGGAAAGACTGAATTACTTATTTATTTATTGGTGCCTTTATGTCACTTACGATAATTCGGATATAATTAATTACCATTATGTATGTTAGTTATTGTTGTTTTCTGTCGTTAAGTAAATATAAAAACATTAGATTATTATTTTGTTTGATTTACTGACGTAATCAAAATAAACTATGGCGGGCTGGATTGGTGGTGTCTGGCTGCGTGGCTCAGGGGTAACGTTCTCGCTTGCTGAGCCCAAGGTTGCAGGTTCGAAACCTGGCGCAGTCAGCTGGCATTTGAGGGTGCGCAAATGCGAGGGAGCCGTGTCAGTAGATTTACTGGCACGTTAAAGATCCCCTTCGGGGCAAAATTCCGGCACCCCGGCGTCTCTAAAAGCCAGGGTAGTTAAAAGGGACGTAAAATCAATAACATTATTATTGGATTGGTGGTGCTCCCGGTCATTGTTGGCCCGCGGGCCGCAGTTTGGAGACCCCTGCTCTAGATCATAGAACTTCCATCTCTCTGATTAGGGTGTCGTCAGTGCACCTGCCAACGACAATCTTCTATCATTCTTGGGTTCAATACCCAGCTTAATTGTGGACTGGAGGTTGGGAAAGATGTATTCTTAGTCTCGTGGGGGGGGAAATCCGTGAAGATGTAGTTCTCCCACTTCCTCTCCAGGCTAATGCGGGGATAGTACCCATGTCAAAGCCACGACCACCTCCTACTCAATCCTAGCCTCTTACTAACACAGACAACGCACTAGAACTGGTTACCAGGAATCCCCATGATGTTCAGACAAGGATGTGACGCCACGAACTGTCTTGAGGAGATACGACTGAGAGGGTGTGCGAACGTGTACTACTAGTGGGGGGCGGGGGGGAGGGAGGGTGGAGTTTAGATACTAGAGTTTAGACGTCAATAAAAACAATACTCGTTGTCTTACATAAAAACAATCTACACCAAACTTTTCCTTATGTTATTCTGCGTTTAGCTGTGTAGAGTAAACATTTGTATTGTATCCTGTTAAAAATATAATGGATGATAGAACAAAAAAAAAGTGCCGTTTTGCTGTATTTACCAAGTCTAACGGAGCGCTCGCTTAGAAATAACGTTACATTAAAAAACACTGATTGTCAGTCTGAAAGACTAGACTTTGTCATTTTAAATGCTGCGTGAACTCAAAGTCCGTTAGCAAAAGTAAAAAATAAAATCAAAACAAAACAAAAACAAAAAGTAAATAAAACACAAAAGAAGCAAGTGCAAACCAAGGCCAAAGGCGGTAGCTGGCTGGATGACGTCACGCTCACTGGAGCGCGCGGGGAAAGGAGTACTATGACGTCACACACCTCAGTGCATTCTCGGTACATTTCGTCCCGTCGCCGTAACGTAACGCCAGACCCCAGCGAAGTCGACATATTCATTTAAAATGATAAAAGTATTAATCATATCGTAATGAAACTTCAATACGTCTTGAAGGAACTTTTTGTTAACGTGTGTGCGGAGTTTTAATCTGTTCTGAAAGTAGTCATTGTGAATTTTATAAACCAACTTTTTCTCGGAATCGGCTGGAATTTTATTTACGTAAGTACTTTATCTCCAGATTATTTCCCGACGTACCACAGGTATTTTGCCTAATTTGAGTAATTTAATAATTGTTTGCTACAGGATTTGGTCTCCTCCAGTTCTAATCCGGAGGTCGCGGGTTTTAATCCTACATGGATCTTATATCTTCCATCAACACTCCCCTGTGCATTACGACCTAAAGCACTCATTGCGGTCGTGAAACACAAATTACTGACATGGAAACTCGACTGAAATGAGCAGCATATTTTAGCTTGTCAGTGTTAAGGCGATTGATCCATTCTCTGCATCCTATTAGGCGTTCTGGTTCAGTCTACTTGACAGCTGAGGAGACGTTGTACCCGTCTAAGGAGCGCGATGCAGATCTTGCTTGTTTGTCTTCCCAAATCTCTTCATCTTCTCGCTATGGTGCTCCTCCGTCCAGGTGCTGTTGGTTGTAATGTTTGGGGGATCTGAAAATGTATGGTTGTCAACTAGTTATCTGAATCTGGACCTGTCCAGTACCATATCACTTACGAAGGTCTTTTCAATTTCAAGCAGCCGATTCCTCTTAGCTTTCATTGAGCGAGTAATTATTATTATTATTATTATTATTATTATTATTATTATTATTATTATTATTATTAGGGCACGCCGGGGTGCCAAGATTTTGTTCATCAGGGATTATTTATCGCGTCAGCAAATATACTGTTAATGATCTCTCGGATTTAAGAACCCTATGTCCCAAATGACTGCACCGGGATTTAACCCCACAACCTTCGACACTTGAGTAGAAGAACCTTGCCAACTACGACCATCAAAGTAAAATGTTTGGGGATAAGATAATTCCCTACAGTTGGTCTGACTAGAAACACGTCTAAGGCGAACAACGACACGTGAGATGGAGTTGATAGCGTTGTGTATAAGATTCAATTACCTTTTGCGTAGGTCTGCAATGTTCCTTTACACGTTTTCTTATGCAGACACTCGAAGTATTCGCCTTTAGACTCGATCGTCCCGCTGTACATCTCAAGCATAGAAGTTGTCTACCAATCAGGGTGTTCGGACTATAGACCTGTTTTTCGAAGCTCGTATTACTGTAGGCAGCCCAAATTACTGACCTGGAGAGTCTGGGAACGGTAAAAAAAACGCGTCACCCCCATTCCTTGTTGTCAACCATGCCCTCCAATAGCATAACATCTTCACGTCATGTTTCTTATAAGAGTGATTGTACCAAGCCACTCCCCCAGGGGCTCACATCTAGTGGGACGTGGGTTGGCGACGACGGGACCCCAGCTGTGTCCGGCATTGCTTCCACTTACTTGTGCCGGGATCCTCTCCGTTTTCTTTCCTGTCGACCTCCCTTGGTCAACACTTGTTCTTTACCGACCCCGACGGTATTAGGGTATCCGAGGCCTATGGAGTCTTTCACTTTCCCGCCTTAATTGGCCCTTGTCTCGTCTTTCCTGATCCCTCATTCTTCGAGGGGTCAGACCTCTTGTTTTCTTTTCATTATATTTCCTTTTCTCTTTAAAATTCCCGCCCTGTTTTTGTTAATTGGCTCCTCGTGTATCTAAATTCCATTTAGCGATTTGTTTTGCATCTATACTCAGTTTTGTAGGAATTTTCAATCTACGTTGCATTTTGCAAGTCTTTTCGATCTACAGTAAATTGCATTTTGCGAGTGTTTTCAACCTTAATTGCATTTTGTAAGGATTGACTATTGCTTTTTAGTAAGTCTGTCAATATAGGGGATGTGACTTTTGTGAGTATTCTGAATTTCAATTGCATTTTGTAAATATTTTCAGTCTCACTTAATTTTCGTTCTGGTTTCCATTTCATTGTCATTTTCGCTATCACCCAGATCATTAGGGGCCGATAACCTCGATGTTAGGCCCCTTAAAACAATTATCATCATCAACGTAAATATTTACGGAACTACTCATTGTTTGTTGCAGCGATCTTGTCGATCTACCTCAAGACGATCCTGCACTACTCGGACGACATGGCCACCATCATCTACCACGTGTTCACCATGTTCTGCTACTTCTTCCCACTGTTCGGGGCCATGTTGGCTGACAGTCTGCTCGGAAAGTTCAGGTAATGTCTCCTAAAATAGCAACAGTCTCATTTTTAGCCTGTGTGTGTGTGTGTTTTTTTTTTAAATCTGAACGGCCAAAGCTTTTTTTTAAATCTAAACGGCCAAAGCTATTTGAATGAAACTTAGCAGGGGCATACTACCTCGACAGTGCCTTTAAAATTTTAATGCATTTTACCAATGAAACATGGCGGCCGCGCGAAATATTCCTCCGACTTTATATCTCCAACACTATTACAGATATCACCCTGACATTTTGTACGTTGCTGAAGGGTACGACTAAACGTTTAGCTATGTAACTTTCAGAAACCAGTTAAGTACAAAACCAACATGGCGGCCAAGCGAAATTAACATATTTAAATGGCATTTTCTCGATATCTAATCAGAGAGTACAGTGAAACTTGGTACGATAAATGTACAGTATATACCGTACAAGATTTAATCTACTGGCATCTATTTCAAATCAAATTTTTGTAAAAGCAAGATGGTGGCTGTGCAAAATTTTAAAATTAAGTTTTGTTTTTTGTTTGTTTTTTGTTTGTTTCCTAATCATGCGATCAAAGTGAACGTTTGAATAATAAACCTGTTATTGTTGTTTCAGTCTTCAGTCTTTTGACTGGTTTGATGCAACTCTCCATGCCTCCCTGTCCTGAGCTAATCGTTTCATCTCTACATAGTTACCACACCCTACATCCGAGGCAATCTATTTAACATATTCTAACCTTGGTCTACCCCTACAGTTCTTGTCCTCGATCCTTCCTTCCATAACTATGCTTGTTATTCCTGGGTGTCTTAGTATGTGTCCTACCAACCTATATTTTCTCTTCATTGGCAGTCGCCAGAAATATCTCTCCTCTCCCACTCCTGTAACACCACATTTCAAACGCCTCAATTTTCTCCTTCTCTGCTGCACCAATAGTCAAAGTTTCACTTCCATAGAGCGCCACGCTCCAGACAAAGGCTTTCAAAAATGACTTCCTAATACCTAAATTTATATTCGATGTCAACAGATTCCTTTTTTGTAGAAATGCTTTCCTTGCCTGAGCCAACCTATTTTTATATCCTCTTTGCTTCGTCCATCACTGGTTATTTTGCTTCCCAAGTAACAGAATTTCCCTACTTCCTTTAGCTTTTCAGCTGCCAATTTGATGTCCATAGAGGTTTCTGATTTAGTTCGGCTGCATTCCAATATTTTTGTTTTACATTTATTTATTTTCATCATAAATTCTTTCCGTAAGACGGAGTCCACACCATTCAAAAACTCATTCAAATCCTCAGGCGTGTCGGCCAAGATAACTGTCATCGGCAAATCTCAGAGTTGAAATTATTTCTCCTTGAATCTTCACTCTCACTTTAATTTTTTCTCCCATTTCCTTCATTGCTTGTTCAATGTAAAGATTGAAAAGTATGGGTGATAAGTTGCAGCCTTGCCTCACACCTGCCTCACACCTTTCTGAATACCAGCTTCTCTCTCGTGTCCTTCAGCTCGAATGACTGCTGTCTGGTTTCTGTATATAGATTGTATATCACCCTCCTATCCCTGTACTTTATTCCAATAGATTTCAAAATGTCAAACAATTTAGTCCAATCAACGTTATCAAAAGCCTTTTCTAAGTCTACAAATGCCATGAACGTTCTCTTATTTTTCCTTATTCTACCTTCCAAAATCAGCCTAAGACTTAGTACACCTTCCCTTGTTCCTACATTTCTCCTGAAACCAAACTGGTCTTCACCCAACTCCGGTTCTATCTGGCTTTCCATCCTCTTGTAAATTATTCTTGACATAATAAACCTAGGCTACCATATTTATTTAAAAGTACATAACTCAATGGCCTACATATAGGACGATCCAACATGGCGATCATCCGAAATATTTAGACGGTTCTCAATATGTGCGAATATATTACAGCAATCAAACTGATATTGTATGTTGATAGAGGCTAGTTAGTTAGTTATTGTTGTTTTAAGGGGTAGAACTACGAGGTCATCTGCCCCTTGATAGTCTATTAACGTAAGTTCACCTATAGGACTTTCAATAAAATAACCGGATGAACAGAAATCCAACATGGCGGCGACGCGAAATTTAAATATTTATATGGATTTTGCTCGTGACTAAATTATCCGAGAGCAATGACACTTAGCACAGTAAAGTGGAATACTATATTGACTTGTATTTTGATTCATTTTCTATGAGAAATGGCGGCTGTGCAAAATTTTAAAATTCATGTTTATATTTGCCGTGTCCTAAACAAGCGATAGAAATGTAGGTTGGTATAATGAGCCACAATTATAATATTCATCTGCTGGCTTATAATGTTATAGCCTATATAAAACACTCCAACATAGCGACCATTCGATACATTTCACCGGTTCTTAATATCTCCGAAACTGTTCAAGCAAATTTTGTATGATGTTACAGGACTGTTAAGCAAGGAGAAATATGTGATATTCCCTGATCCTGGAAACCATAAAACATCCTGGCGTCGAAGTGATTTTCAAATATTGAAAATATGTTTACTTGCGACCTTATCACTCGAGTGCAAAAACTTAGTAGTACGAGGCCGTATGCGATTTCCTTAACAGACATTTCGGTAGCTCGCGAACGAAATATGTCATCCTTGTAAAGTGTGCAAATTACTTACTTACTTATTCGGGTAATGGCTCCTGCCTAATTGGGCATAACTATGTGTTGACTGATAATTTCTGGCAATATTTTGTTGTTGACTAATGTAATCTTTTTTGTGTTTTTCAGAACCATCTTCTATCTGTCTCTGGTATATGCCCTGGGAAATGTGGTCATATCGATAGCGTCTGCTACGGGTGCCATAGATCTCCCCGCTCGGTAAGTCAGTCTAGTTTGTAGACAACCTTTATAGACCAGGGCTGCCGTTTCAATGGGTTTTATCCGTGTTTACAGATTTTTGGGTGTTGCAGTTTTTAAATTTGTAGATATTTAAGTTATTTATCTACGGTATTTGTTTGTTTATTTAATTAATTACACTAACCAACAGTGAAAATGGTTCCGAAACAAAAACAGTCATTTCTAGTTTATTCAAGCATGGGAAATGCGAATATGGCATTTAAAATACCGAGTTAGCTCTATGTTTTGAAATACGATATTTCACTAAATGCTAGAGAATTTGAGGGACTTTCGAAAAATACTAGGGATGTTTTTATTTAAATAAATTGTAGGTTTAAATATCTTGGTGAATGGATCCAGCCTAATGGACTGGATAATGCAGCAAACAAAGGGAGGATCAGAAAGATGGAATTAGCTTTTAAATTAGTACCGAATAGGTACAACAAAAGAACAATATCTTACGGAGCGAAGATAAGACACTATACCACGGTTGTCAAGCCTGAGGCATTGTATAGGTCAGAATGTTTGATACTGAACAAGAAAGGTGAATTAGAGGAACTGGAGAAGAAAGAAAGAAAAATCTTGAGTAAGATCTTAGGACCCGAAAATAGAAATGATGGTACATGGCGGAAGAGGCGAAACAAAAGATCTTTACGGACAAGCAGAAAAAATCACAGATACCATACGGAAGAGAAGATTGAAGTTCTATGGACACCTTACCAGAATGAGTGATAGTCGACTAACGAAGAAGATCTTTAATTACATCACCAAGATAAAAGCGACTACAAAATGGGTAGATGAAATAAGAAAGGATATGGAGGAAGTTGGGGTCAGTCCAAATGAGATCTGGAATAGAGAGGTGTTTCGACGTAGGATTGATGCATTCTAGGGGTTCCAGGAAAAGCAAAGGAGAAGAGCCAAGAACATCTGGTCGGAAGAAAGGAAGAGAATCCACAGTGAAAGGATGAAGAGTTTCTGGGAGCAGAAAAAAGGACTAATCAGCAAGTCAATTGTTTCCCGTGGTCCAAAGTAGGCCAAAATCGAACAAAGAAGAGGAAATTGTAGGTTGGCAATCCTTAGTACCGGTATCCTAAGTCATTGTCAGCCATATTTGTTTATTGTTTTGATCGAGCCCTCCAGGGTAATGAAAGAGCTGCTTGGGAAGCCTTTAGAGGTGTTGTACAAGGTTTGTGGTGCAGTATGTGATGAGCATGATGAGAGATTCCACCAAGATATTTCAACTATGGAACGAAGATATCAGGGTAAATGAGACGTTTTCATGCTTGCAGACTACTGTTGGATGGTGACAAGAGATGCTCCAGGACAAGAGTGCAAAGGAAAACGCACTCTTGAATAGATCGTCATACGAAATAGCAAGGGTTCTTATCTTATTTTCTGCTAATTTACCTGTAGATAGAGTCAATTAAAACAATTGTTACTTCTGTTGTGTAGGCTACAGATATCATATTAATATAATGTTGGTTTTTACTACAGAAGTACATGAGTGGTAAGACTTCAGAAGAGGTACTTTCCGCACCAAAATTCTTAAAAGTAGTGAAATTATCTGAATTAATAGTCGGGAAAATATTTGGAGATGATATAGTAGTAGATGTTCACTCCTCCGCTGCCTGAGACCCACCTATCCCAAATAGGATCACGACGTATATAGGTGAAATTCCAGCTCTGGCATCCATTTTTGTCAACGAGTAAATAATGCCAATCCCATGCATTTGGTACTATATCGCATCCGGCAGACCAATGGTTTTCGCCTAGACCCCTGGTTTTTGTCACACACAGTGGGGGTAGTCACGCATCAATAATCTTTATCCAGGCCAATGGTTTTGCCTTTTATTTTGTTATTCACGTGTCGCGTGTTGTATTTTGTATCGGACATGTTGGCAACGGGTATGACGTAGTGTACGATGTCAATGTGTCATGGCGCGATCTTAAAATGACCAAGAAGGAAAATGAATTATTTACGTACCGGTAATAAAAGAAATATTTCCAGTGCAGCAGTGACAATTCAAATGGAAATGAATTTCTACTGACTCCCAGAAAGGTGTGTTTCTAATAATCTCCCTTGTAAAATTTGTGAAAACGGAAAAGAACCTCTTCTGAAGGATTAATAACAAATTCTAAGGTCATATTCGGTTTTCCTGACCCAAATTTAGTTTTTGTAAAAGAAGCAAATAAAAAAGGCACGGATAGTCAGTCTGAAAGACTGAAAGAACAGTGTTTCAAGATTCTATTTTGTTTCTTCACTGCCTACTTGATTGTTCTCGCACTGCCTTCTTGGTACTCGGCTGCTACATCGTACTATGACGTCACACACCTCAGTGCATTCTAGGTACATTTCGTCCCGTCACCGTAACGTAACGCCAGACCTCAGCGTAACGATGAAGTCGACAAGAACATTTAAAATGATAAAAGTGGTTTTTGTCGGCTAGTGTTATTTATCCCATGGATAGAATATAGGCTATGAGGTGAGACGCGGTAGCCTACTCGTCATAACAACAAAATACTGTAGGCTACAGTGGGATATTATAGAGCTTCCACGATTCGAAATGGCACCGAACAGGAACTGTTTGTGTATGTTGCAGTTCTAGCTTTTTAATATAATCTCAGCAGATAGGCCTACTCTTAGGTCATTTGTGCATTAGTTACAATTCTACAGTAGTTTAGCGCTTATCACAGCAACAGTAGGTACACCTTCACATATTAGTTGGTGGGAGGAGACTGTTTGTGGGTGGGATCGTCATTTCTCAGTCTTGCAACCTTGTAGATATTAAAATAAATGGTACACTAATTATTTTTAATATGCTTAATTGTTCCGTATTTGGAGTAATAATTACGGAGGACTTAAAACTATAACGAAACTTCATTATTTTAGGAATGTTTCTAGAGATATTTTATTAAACAAATTCAAACAACTACCATAGGGTATATGGAATTCCTCCATGACTATGCAATTGTTTCTCTTTAAAAAACAAACCCTGTTGGAACTCTGACAATACCAATCCCTAAATAGGATGTTCGTTTGTTCGTCTTTTATGCGTTCATAAACCATTCATCCGATTGCGATCAAATTTTGGTGAGTTGTTGTGCACACTTCCGAAATCATTATAAGCATAGTTAATCCAATTTGCAATCGATAGCGCGCGAGTAGTTTAACAAATGAGTGTTGGCGATGCGTTCATATAGTCTACAATTCATCCGATTGCGACCAAATTTTGGTGGATTGTTTAGCACACTTCCGGGATGGTTATAGGCATACTTAATCAATTTACAATAGATAGCGCGCGTGTAGTTTAAACAAGTGAGTGTTGGCTATGCGTTCATGCACAATTCATCCGATTGCGATCAAATTTTGTTGAGTTGTTGTGCACACTTCCGGGAGAGTTATAGGCATAGTAAATCCAATTTACAATAGATGGCGTGCGAGTAGCTTGAACAAAATGGCGTGCGATTCGTTTCAACAAAGACCACCTGCGTTCATATACCATTCATCCCATTGCGATTAAGCTTGGGTGAGATGTTGTGTACTCTACAGGGAAGGTTTCTGGCTTAGTAAATGCATTTTACAATAGGTAGCGCACGAGCAGATTCAACAAATGAGCGACGATGCGTGAAACGTTTCAACAAAGTCCCGTATGCGTTCATATACCATTCGTCCGATAGCGATGAAACTTGGGTGAGATGTTGTGTATACATCAGGGAAGGTTTCTGGCTTAGATCATCCATTTTTCAATAGGTAGCGCACGAGTACTTTCAAAATATGAGCGACATCGCGCGAAGGGTTCAACAAAGTCCCATATGCGTCCATATACCATTCGGTCGAAAGTGATGAAACTTGGGTGAGTCTTTGTGTACACTCCAGGGAAGGTGTCTGGCTTAGTACATGCATTTCACGATAGGTAGCGCACGAGTAATTCAAAAAATGAGTGGTGGCACGCGAATCGTTTAAACAAAATCCCGTATGCGTTCATATCCCATTCGTCCGATTGCTATGAAACTTTGGTGTATTGTTGTGCACGCTCCTGTGAATGTTTCTAAATTAGTTAATCCATTTTATGACAGTTTAGAGGCAGTTAACGGAAATTGAAAAAAGATTGTTTCCAAAAGCACTTCAAGAAACAAAATTACAACGCCAAAAATTTCCATGATTTGCATTGCAACGCATGCCGGGCACAGCTAGTATAAAATATTCAAAGTTTCCTAACATTAATGCTTTTGTAACAGTTGCTACACTTAATAAGTGCTTCTAGTTTTTGGAGGGCAGAGACCGTTTGAGGGTTTGGTAGAGCTATTCTGTCCTGTATATGTGGTTCTGATAATGCTCGCTTGACGCGCGAAACATTCAATCCCTTCCTTATTCAGTAGTTTATAACAAATATACAGTGTGGTCCACCCGCCCCTTATTATTTAGTTTTATGAAACCCAACTAACACTGCATTTCCCCCGATGGTCGATATTGCTCTGCGCTCTGACTGTGTGACAGCAATGTAATTGGGTCATGGGTCTAGCAAAGAAAAACCGACCTTAAACTTTTACCCGCCAAATACTATGGCCCATTCTACAAACATATGACTTATTGCTCCTTGAAATAACGCACATACACGTAATACGATCGAGTTAATAGCTTACGCCACGTGATCTGTAATAGTAGAAAGTTAAATCAACATCATAAACCGTGATTGAAGACTTTGAGATGGACTTAAACGTTTGGGGTGGGACGGCTACAGTAACAACTGCAAGTACAGCGCGCGCTGTCTGCCACGCATTAGTGGCTGAATCGGTTAAGGCACGGCCGTAGACGGCGGGCGAGATGTATTTTTGTGAAGAGTAGGTTGAATTTTGCTGATTTATAAAGAGAATACGACCGAATTGATAGCTTTTGCCACGTGACCTGTAATGGCAGAAAATTAAAACACATTAAGATAACATATCGACGTGTCGCTCCGGAGGTCCAGGTACGATTCCCAGTTCTGCCAAGAAATTCAATACTGGTCTGAGGGTTGAAATTGGATACACTCAGCTTCGTGAAGCAAATCTGAGAAGAGGTGGGTTCGATTCCCACCTCAGCCACCCTGGAAGTGGTTCTCTGTGGTTTCCCACTTCTGCTCCAGGCTATTGCCGGGACGGTTTCTAACTTAAGGCCCTGGCCGCCTCCTTCCCCATCCTCACCTCAATTGCTAATACAGTAAATACATTATACAGACACCGCTATAGACAAGTTATCACAGGAATTCTACACACACCCAAGTACCCGGGGCTAAATGACCGCGATGTTCTAGCCCCTCTAATGAAACAAGATTCTGATCGCCAGTGCTAGCATCGAAGTATACGTATTCCTTAAAATTTCCCGTGGTATTATTTTGTTCGGGGTCTACTCAGCCACGGGTGATCCAAATGAGCATAGAGGGTTCGATTTCCCCTTCAGCCATCCCCGAAGTGGTTTTCCGTGGTTTCCCACTTCGTCTCCAGGCAAATGCCGGGATGCTACATAACGTAAGATCACGGCCGCCTCCTTCCCTCCTCCTTGTCGATCCCTCCCAATCTTCCCATCCCTCATAAGACCCCTGTTCGCTTTGTAGGTGAGGCTGCCTGGTCGAGGGCCTCGTCCCACCTCCCCAGTTGTATTCCCGTCCGATGTTTCAAGCTCCAGAACTCTGCCCTGGAGGCGGTAAAGGTGCGATCCCTCAGTGAGTCCGAGGGAAAAGCTAACCCTGGAGGATAAACCGACTAAAAATATATGTTTTGTCATTACATTCTAGCAAGAAGAAGAAGAAAGCTATTTGACGTGTACATATTAAGATGCTTCGTGTAATACCGAATTCGGAAACAACGTACCGTTCATGGATCCAACCTGAAAATGCATCTGCTCGCTATATTACTAGTGCCCCATCCTCAATAATTAACTGTGACCTCTTGTATCATTTCTGTCGTAAGACATTGGTAAAGTTGTCGACACAGACGATAAAACGTACCGAAAACAAATTATAAATCTTCCCCCTCTACTAAGCATCAAACACCGAATCCTTCAATCCGCAGTCCAACGCGTTACCCTTTCAGCAACGGTTGCTTACACTACAGGTGGTGCAGAATACACCACAAGGATAGAAAGTGAGAAGTGGGATGCCACGGGAAACCACTTCCTAGATGATTTAGGTTGGCCTCGAGTAGATGATAAAGACTCGATAATCAATTCCACAAGCATGCCAACACACGTTATTTTGTTTGCACGAAAATAATCCTACCCGAGAGTTAATTCAGCAGGAAATTAAATATTCATAAATAACTGTCGAGTTTCGTTTACTGAACAGTGCGCATTGGACGCTTGTATTCTTTCATGGCCTCCTCGAATACGCCACTATGACACTTCACAGGCAGTGAAATTTAAAATAGGAGGCCTTGGAAGTCAGTGCATGTGCGATGCGATCCTTACCTAATTGGTCAAACAGCTGTATCGTAATGAAAATCTTGAGCTCTGATGTTTGGAGAACCTCTATCATAATGAAACTTGAACTTATAATGAGCCTCTTTAAGATGCAGTTTTCTAGCATATCATATTTATATTTCGGCTTGGTCGAGTGCCTTAATTACCATTATAGGCGAGTTGCATACGACTGTTTATGTTCGACGAAAATTATTATAACTATTTTATGTTCGAACACAAATATTCATAAATATCGGTCGAGATTTCGCCAGTTTTATGTACTGAACAGAGCGCATGTGACGCAGAGAATGCCTTGTATTCGAAGAAGGCCTCCTCGACACCCCACTATGACACTAGGCCAGGCAGTTCAATTTAAATTACAACCTTGGAACTCAGTGCGGGTGCGATGATATCCTTACCTAATTTGTCAAACAACTGTTTCTTGAGCTCTGATTGGTGGGAGAAACTGTTTCATAATGAAAACTTGTACTGTAATGAGTCTCATTATAGTACAGTTTTCTGGCATATAATAATTACATATCGACATCGTCGAACATAAAATTAGTTCCAGTATTATCGAGACTCACTCAGCGGAGTGACCTGACCTTGAGTACACTTGGTGGGGGACGATACTGGCCATACGGCAGCTTACGATATCAAACGCAACTGGAACTAATTTTCCCGGCTCTAATACACACCTACTTGTACTAGGTCACATCACAGCACGCATTCACTCACGATGTATTCCAGTGACGAGTACGTTGATATGATGCTCATTTATGGAGAAACAAGGAAGAACGCATTGCAGTCTCAACGCCTGTATCACGAGCGCTATCCTGACAGAAGACTACCGACTGCCAATTCGTTTCGCAATCTTGAACGAAGAGCGCGGTCAACTGGGACACTTGGAAGGGTATCTCCTGTTAGAGATGCTCTTATAACATCTGGTCCAAATGAAGAAGCTGTTTTGGGCACTGTCCTTAATAATCCTCATATTAGTACACGGACACTTGCACAACAGACCAACATCAGCCGGTCATCTGTCATCCGAATATTCCATAACAATAGACTTCACCCATATCATCTTCAGTTACACCAGCAGCTCCACGAACGTGATTTCGATGCTAGAGTATCATTTCGTCAATGGGCGTTACGCAGTATGACCAATAATGCAGTCTTTTTTTTGTCAAATGTTCTCTTTACAGACGAATCACGATTTCACAACAAAGGCCCCGTCAACTGGCATAACATGCACTATTGGAGCGTGGAGAATCCCCATTGGGTAAGACTGGGCGCATTTCAAGTGCAGTGGGGGTGTAAATATATGGTGTGGGATCTTGGGTGACAATCTAATCGGACCATATTTCTACTACGGCCATCTTACGGGAGCACGCTACCTTCATTTTCTGCAAAATGAACTCCCACAGTTGCTGGAAAACGTGCCACTGCGCGAGCGATTGCGAATGTGGTGGCAACAGGATAGGGCCCCACCTCAAGGATCATTAGTCGTCAGGAACCATCTTCCTGATACATATCCAAATAAATGGATATGAAGAGGAGGACCCGTTCACTGGCTTGCCAGATCACCCGATCATACGCCACTTGACTTCTTCCTGTGGGGTCACTTAAAGCAGGTAATATATGCACAGGAGCCTGAAGATCCTGACCACCTTCGGCAACTAATCACCGAGGCATGCCAAGCTGTTACACCTCAGATGTTACAGCGTGCAAGACTGTCTGTAATACGTCGTGCTGAAATCTGCATCAACCAAGGTGGTCAACATTTCGAACACTTGCTACACTGAATATGCAGAGTATCTTGCTTTATTCCTACAAGGGGGTGTGGTGGCGCAGCGGTCAAGCTCTTTGCCTCTCACCAACGCCATGTCCTGTGGTTCGAATTCACGTAAAATGGAGATCCCGTGGCTTATGATCGCGAGATTAACGGTCACGCTAAACTACAAGCTTTCTTCCTTTTCTTCCTACAGACCATTATTGTCATCGTCTAAACTGCCTACGTAGCATCGAATAAAAATGGTCCTTTTCAGGATCAAATAAAAATGCATTCATTGGAACAGGTAGATATGTGTCCGTAGTGCAGCTACTGTAAACGGCATTAAGCGAAAAAAAATGGACTTATTTGACTTGGGATCGAACGTGCTACATCGGAGCATGGCTGACGTTACAGCAGAGAAGCACGGTTTAACCATCTTAGCTACCGTGAGCCGTGTTCGGAAGAGTCACGTATTGAGTCTATTTGTAGTCCTCATAGACACTTCATGTCCTTCGTAAGGCAGTGTTGTTCGGATGTGTCGATTTACACATTCGTTATAGTTGATGGCATTGAAATAACACTGCTGCTAATGATTTCGACTATATTCGCGAGCATGAACTCAACCGTAAAGTTGTACTAGGCCGTAAAGGAGCAAGTACTAATGTTTTTAGGACGACTATGATATACGCGTTAGTTGGGTTGCCTTCCTCCAAAAAAAAAAGTCCTCTCGGCACGCCGGAAGGCGGAGGTAGATTTCACCGGACAAATAGGCAGAATATGCAGGTTTTCGTAGAAGGATCAGACCTCATTTATCGCGTGAAAGTACCGTATTTTATAATTGGAGATTAATTAACTTTGTTTTTCGTCATTTTATGCATATTTTAAACATTCTATTGTCTTATGATGACGGTAACCTTCTTGTCATTTGGAGTCCATTTTTATACTTGTGGTCACACTGTCCTTATGCAAGGTTTCGACACTGATGTGTAACTATGTAACGGTCTGTTACTTCTTCACGCAAAATTATATCTCCCGCAGAGATGTTGGTTGGTTCCTCAGTTTAGGGACTGCGACAACGCGGTCATGTAACCCCGTGTACTTTGGGTGAGTGTAGAATCTGTCTGATAAACGGTGTGAATTGTGATGGCTGTATTAGTCTGTAATTCAGGTAAGGAATGCAGACGCTCAATTTCAAGCAGTAGTTCCTAATGTTGCTACCAGATACTACCGTCAACGCCACCTAGCTGTGAACTTGGCTACTAGATGCCACCTCAATCAGCAACTCGCAACGAACGTTGGAACTTCCCCTCCAAAGGAAAGCTTACTGAGGGATTTTTAGCGCTCTTAGAAAATCCGACGACTTTGGCCGGCTTTGAACACGCGACCTTGGGCATAGAAGTTCAGCATGCTACCAGTTACGTCACCGAAGCCGCTTCACACTTAGTCAGATGGAAATCTGGATCTGATCTCGCGCAAGTGTGTTGTCATGGCAACGTCTGATGGCTCATCCCTCTTCAATTTAGTAGTGTTGCCATGTCAACCACTGATAGCTCTTGGCATTTTCTTATAATTCCGAAATAATTTTTCTCATCCCTTGGCGTAATGGTGGCTCATATCAAAAATTATTTCAGACAAACGTTTTAGGTAATTATTAGGGGAATATTGTCCATTTTGTACGGTTTTGATATTGTTCCTATTAACAGAGATATGATTAATGGTTCCCGAAAAAAACACTTTTTCCCACCCCTTTGGTCAATGGTTGGTGCTATCAAAAAACGTTTCAAACATAAATTTTTGAGCTTTATCCGACACATAGTATGAACTTTGAACGGATTCGATATTTCACATATTAAGAGAGTTATAGCAATATTTCATTTTTTCAAAAAAAAAAAAGTCCCCCATTTTCATCCCCTTCGACCGATTTAGCCCAGTAACGAACTCGTCCGAGATTTTATGGGTATACATATTCGGTAAAAAATTCGAAGGGATTGGTGCAAAATTACGGCAGTTATCGTGTCCACAAGAAACTGATATACATATATTACATAAATTATATATAAACATTTGAACTGACGGTGGTTTTGGGGTCTGGGGGATGTAAAACGCGAAGATATGTCGAAATTTTCCGGAAATCGAAACATGGTACCCATTGCAATAGTTAGCTTTCTAATGAAATCTACCTAAAATACTACCGTCAACGACACCTAGCTGTGAACTTGGCTACTAGATGCCACCTCAATCAGCAACTCGCAACGAACGTTGGAACTTCCCCTCCGAAGGAAAGCAAACTCAGGTTTTTTAGCGCTCTTAGTAAATCCGACGACTTCAGCCGGGTTTGAACCCGCGACCTTGGGCATAGAAGTTCAGCATGCTACCAGTTCCGACACCGAAGTCGCTTCCCACAGACAGATGGAAAACTGAATGTTATCTCGTGCAGTGGCGTTGTCATAGCAACTGCTGATGGCTCATCCCATATCAATTAAAAGTAAAGTTGTCATGGCAACCTCTCTTGGCACTTGGCATTTTCTTATGATTTAAGGGGCGTGGTGGCTCAGCGGTCTAGCTGTATGCCTCTCACCAAGGCGGTCCGGGTTCGATTCCCGGTCAATGCATGTGAGATTTTCGAAGTGAAATGCCATGTCCTGTGGTTCGGATTCCACGTAAAAAGGAGGTCCCGTGGCTCATAATCACAAGATTCACGGTCACGTAAAACTACAATCTTCCTTTTCCTTATGATTTAAATCATTTTGTTCACCCCGTGGAGTAATGGTGGGTCATATCAAAAATTCTTTCAGACAAAAGTTTTAGGTAATTATTGGAGGAATATTGTCCATTTTGTGCGGTTTTGATATTGTGCCTATTAACAGAGATATGATTAATGTTTCCCGAAAAACCCACTTTTTCCCACCCCTTTGGTCAATGGTTGGTGCTATCAAAAAACGTTTCAAACATAAATTTTTGGGCCTCATTCGACACATAGTATGAACTTTGAATGGATTCAATATTTCAGATATTAAGAGAGTTATAGCGATATTTCACTTTTTCGAAAAAAGCCTCCCATTTTCACCCCCCCCCCCCCTTTGACCGATTTTGCCCATTAACGAACTCGACCGAGATTTTAAGGGGATACATATTATGTAAAAAATTCAAAGTGATTGGTGCAAAATTACGGCAGTTATCGTGTCCACAAGAAACTGATATACATATATTACATAAATTATATATAAACATTTGAACTGACGGTGGGTTTGGGGTCTGGGGGATGTGAAACGCGAAGATATGTCGAAATTTCCGGAAGTCGAAACATGGGACCCATTGCAATAGTTAGCTTTCTAATGAAATCTACCTAAAATATTTTAACATATTTTAATCACATGTATTCATAATGTTGAATTTTGGGCTTATGCCGTGTTTTATTATACTAATATTCGACGCGTTTCGAAAGAAACCATGTCTTTCATCGTCAGGAATAATCTGGAATACGACAATGTTGCTAAGAGAAAGCAACGAAGAACATATAGAAGGTGCCCAAAGATGGACGCCATTATAGCCCCATGTTAGGGACAACGGAAAGCAGCAGTGAATTACTTTCTCAGGGTTCTGATAATAGGTAACCAGGATTCACTGAGATTGTAGCCGGTATCGCGGTTGAAATTATCTGGGTGTTTACGTATTTCAACCGCCTCCCTGATGATTCTGGGACGATATTGCTTTATACGGGCAAGAACATCCACTCCTTGGAACATGACATCATGGCCAGGGCCGGATTTACCGTAAGGCAAAATAGGCACGGGCCTAGGGGCGCCGCAGTCCAAGGGGCGCCGCAAGGCGCCTCTTCGGTTAGGCAACCGGCAATGATCTGTACTGGAGGCACCCCGAAGGGCACCGCCGTCAGACTCCCTCTTTGCTACGGCTTTAAATGTGCTAAGTTAGGATTATAGGAGTATATATGCTAAAATAAATATTGAGAAATGAGCAGAGACATTTAGAAATAATATCGTATCTTTGTCGCATGCCCTTCCACTTCGCTCTTCGTTAGGCCGCTCGACGCCCTTTCGTCCCGACAAGTGTGAGAGGGACGGGCAAGCGGAGCTGTGCTGCGCGCGCTGTTGTTGCGGTAGCTGGGTTTGCTTGCATTGTAGTAGCATCGAAGTGCCCCGCGCCCCACCCCTCTTGCCTGTGCTGTGTGCGAGTTCGAGCATGCGTTGTGTTGTTTTGTTGTGTTGTGATGTGATCTGCAAGTAAATGTTTTAAACTATGGGCAGCAAAAAGTTGTCTGGTTACCAAAACCGTGTCCGCAAAGCTGAAGAAGATAAGAAAGCCGAGGTTACACTATCAAAATGTCGGAAAATAAATGAGATGTTTAGTGCGCGTGTGAATCCTACACCTCCACCGACAATTTCGGATAACAATAACAATTCTTGCTCTGCGGTTCACGACATTGACTGCGATGGAGTTCAGCAACTTGAGGTAAGCTACCGTACACGAATTACTTTACGCAAAGTAGGCCTTTCCCAATAGGCGATTCCTTGATACACTGTTGCACAAAGTGACATACGTAAAAACTCAGACTGGCCTCGAAACCGTTCCGTGCCTGCAGAGTATATGAAAAGTTGTTCTTTTTAAATTTACTATGTTTGAAGTGCTCTAATTAATACGGGATTTTCCTTTTCAGCTCCAACAAGCCATAATTGATGAAAAAGAGAATGAAAATTCTAGGCCTACATTTAATTCAAATGACACCTTACGGGGAGAAAGCAACAAAAATTTCAAATTTGCCTCAGCGGACAAAAAAAAATGTTACGGCCAATGGTGAACCAAAATAAAGGTTTCTAGGATTTATGGCGAGCATCGGGCATAATTCAGAGCAGCTTTTTGATGCAGCAAAGGCTAAGTTGGAAGATCTGGATTTGAAAGTGTAGGATATTCGAGGCCAATCTTACGATAACGCAAGTAATTTATCCGCCGAATATTCCGGGTTGCAAGTCTTGAATCCCTTAGCTCTCTATGCACCATGCTCACCCCATTCACTAAATTTGGTTGGAACTCATGCCGCTGAATCTTGTTCAGAATCTGTAGGGTATTTTTTAACAGCTCAAGAACTGTACAATTTTTTTACTCCTTCGACCTACCGATGGAAAATTTTAAAGAACTTGATCGCGCACAAGCCCATCAGTGACTCGATGGTCGGCACGATATGTCGCTTGTCAAGCTCTGAGGGAAGGCTGGTGTGGCAGCTCTTGACAGTACTCACGAAGACAGAAATCAAAAGGCAAACACTCGAAGTGAAGCCAAAGGCATCTTAAGCAATTATAAACTGCTTTCCTAGTTGTTTTTGGAGTACCATTCTAAAAAGATTTAATACTGTCAGCCAGAAGCTCCAAAAAGTTAGCACTAATTTGAGTACTGTGGTAGAATGTTACGCTTCGTTAGCGGAATTTGTGCAAAGTTTAAGAGATAATGTCGATGTCTATGAGAAAGAAGCCAAAGAATTAAGCAGTATTGCTCAATATTCCTACGACCTAAAGAGAAGACCGGAACGAAAGACTAGGAATGATGAGACAAAGCCAAGAGAATATGTACCGTCAGAGGGCTCAGAAAATTTTCGCGTCAATGTATTTTATGTAATTCTGGATGTACTAAGTGCTGAGCTTAAGAGGCGAAGTGAGGCTTACAAAGTCCTCTATAAGAGATTTTATTTTCTAGAAAACCTGTTTGACCTAGATGGACCAATGATAAAAAAAAATCGCTGACGATCTCTCAGAAATGTATGTGGATGACTTACAAAGTGCACTAGCTGACGAGTGCATTCATTTAAAGGAACATTAAAAATTTGCAGATTTTAAAGGTAGGTCAGCCTCTGAGCTCAGCCCTTTCCTTCATGAAAAAAGATTTACACGACATGTACCCGAACGTAAACATTGCTTTACGGATACTTCTCACCATTCCAGTGACCAATTGTTCTGGAGAAAGATCATTTTCGGTACTGAATCGCGTCAAGAACTATTTGCGGTCAGTCACTAAAGAAGAAAGGTTAAACTCTATTGCACTCCTAGCGATTGAAAAAGATATGACGATAAACTTGAACTGCGGTGCCATAATTAATGAATTTGCCGAAAAGAAGGCAAGAAGGAAACTTTTGAAGTAGTTCTCGTTGTGCTTGAGGCAGGCCCCGTTATGTCTTCATTCATGTTTTTAATCTGCACTTTAATTTCTCTAAAAGATATTGCAGGAAGATATTCAGTTGGCGTTATTTGTATTTTAGTGGCGCTTTGTTCAATTTAAAATGTCGTTCGTACCACTGCTCTTCATGCGTTTTAAAATTAGTGTGTGCTCTACTATTGTTTTAAAATATATTTCGTGCTACCGCAGTTCATTCAGTTACAGCAATAAATTATGTTTTTATTTGTGAAGCTACTCTTCATTTTTGTTGTATGAATTAAGGCTGGATATTATTTTTGGAAAGGGTATTCATAAAGTGTTTTGGTTGCATAAAAGTTAAACTGTTTCATGTAGTTTTACTCCAAGCTGTTTTTTTTATTGAATTGATTGAATTGACTATGTTTTCCCTGCGTGAAAATTCAAGCATAAAATTATGCTGTCAGCCATATATTATCTGTTTATTCCTTTTTTTTCGAACCTTACCTCATGCGAGTGGCTATGTCTTATCATAAAAATCGGGGGGGGGGGGGTGCTCAAGTGAGGAGGGGCGCTCAATGGAGAGGTGCCTATAGCGTAACTTTGGGTAAATCCGGCCCTGATCATGGCCAGGTGTTAAAGCATGATCGGCAACAGCTGATTTATCAGGTTGAATGAGCCTGATACATCTATTATGTTCTTTAATGCGAGTGCATATTGTTCTCGAAGTCTGCCCGATGTAAACCTTGCCACAAGTACAGGGAACTCTGTAGATACCCGGTTGTTGCAATTTAGGCAAACTGTCCTTAGTTGGTCGCAGGAGTTGCCTAATCTTAACAGAAGTTCCAAATACAGTCCGTATGTTGTACCGACGTAGGATTTTAGCAATACGATCCGTTGTGTTATGTATGTACGGAAGGTAAGCAGTTCCTCTTACATCTCTTTTCTCAACTGACGTCCTATTATTATTTGTTGGTTTCAGAACCGTAGAAATCAAAGCCTTGCTATAACCGTTGCTCTCAAAGGTGGTTCGCAGGGTGTTAATTTCTTCTTGTAAAGAAGACACTTCACAAATCCTCCTAGCCCTGGTAGTTAGAGTTGTAAGGATACCATGTTTCTGGGCAGGGTGATGGTGAGAACTTGCGTGGAGATATCTATTGGTGTGTGTTGGCTTACGAAAAACGCTGTGTCCTAAAGATCCATCCTCTTTCTTGGTGACGAGAACATCTAAAAAAGGTATTTTGCCGTCAGATTCCTTTTCCATGGTGAAACAAATAGAAGGGTGCTGGAGATTAAGGTGATCCAGGAAATGGCTAAGATTTTCCTCATCTTCCGTCCAAACAACGAACGTGTCATCCACATAACGCCACCAGATCTTCGGTTTGAAAGGAGCCGACGACAAAGCTTTCTCTTCAAAGTTCTCCATGAAGAAATTAGCCACAACAGGAGAGAGAGGACTACCCATGGCCACACCATCAGTCTGCTCATAAAAATTCCCATTCCATAGAAAGTAGGAGGAGGTCATGCAGTGATAAAAAAGTCTTGTGATGTCTTCAGGAAAAAAGCCATTAATGAGAGACATAACACCATCAATAGGTACTCTCGTAAACAGAGACACCACGTCGAGACTCACTAGAATATCACCCGGCTGAAGTGTTATAGCTTTTAACTTTTCCACGAAGTGTGTGGAATCCTTAATGTACGAAGGCGTGTTACCCAGAAGCGGCTGAAGTAGTCTACCTAAGTATTTGGAAAGGGCATATGTAGGAGAACCAATCGTACTAACAATAGGTCTAAGAGGAACATCTTCCTTATGTATTTTAGGAAGACCATAGAGTCTCGGAGGAATAGCATCCCCTGGAAGGAGAGTCTTCGCTGCATCCGCTGGAATAGATGATTGCTTGATCAATTTGACGGTGACATTTGAGTAGCGAGTAGTAGGATCACGACTATTAATCCTATACACAGGATCTGATAACAAAGACGAGATCTTGGAATCATAATCAACCTTATCCAATACCACTGTCGCGTTACCCTTGTCAGCTGGGAGAACGATAATATCAGAATCGTCCCTTAGATCTTTAAGTGCCCGGCTTTCGCCTTGTTTTAAGTTGGTGTTAGGTGGCTTAGCGGTCTTGAGAACTCGGGAACATTCTTGCCTGGCTTCCTCGGCCTCTTCAGGTGTGAGGTGATGTACCGAGGATTCTACGGATGTAATAAGTTCTTCAATAGGAATTCTTCTAGGCGCTGAGAAAGTAATTCACTGCTGCTTTCCGTTGTCCCTAACATGGGGCTATAATGGCGTCCATCCTTGGGCACCTTCTATATGTTCTTCGTTGCTTTCTCTTAGCAACATTGTCGTATTCCAGATTATTCCTGACGATGAAAGACATGGTTTCTTTCGAAACGCGTCGAATATTAGTATAATAAAACACGGCATAAGCCCAAAATTCAACATTATGAATAATAACACGGGCCGTGAAAGTCTAAATGACAATATTAATCACATGTAATTTTTTCAGGTTTATTTTTAGCATGTTCCAGCAATTGGGATTATGTTGTGTTGACGGACTGCAAGGTGCGGATATTATGCTACGCATCAATTCCTTTCAATACTGGAAATATGAATACACAACAATTATGTTCCATAAGTCCTTGTGAAGGTGTAATCATAAAACTTTAGGTTAGGGGCTGGACCTATAAACAGGTGCCCCCCATTGTAACTTAACAATAATTCTTAATCCCTATGAATAACCAAAATAAATAAACTCCCTACCTAACCACTTATTAATCCCGTTTCCAACGGGGTCGGGGATGAGATGCGATGAATTTCCACGTGGCTGAGTTTCTACGGCCGGATACCCTTCTTGACCCCAAACCTACAAAATGCAGCAGATCCACCCTCTTCAAATTTAATAGATGAAATTGGTTTGTTATATTGCTCTAGTTATTGGCAGCCAATCATAGTTCAACAAACAAGAGCATTGTCCCAGCTACTTGAATGTGTCCAGTTCTAAAGTGTTCAATATGTACCGGATAATCATTTTCAATGTATCTTTGACTTGTGAGAACATTCGCTCACATTATGTATTCTTGTGCAACACATGCATCTTTGTCTTAACGTTAATATGTAACTTTGAAACAAGGACTGAGGAAGGTTGTATTCTGCAACAGAAACAAGTAGTCTAACCTAGGAAGTAAAATAATTTACACTAGATACTATTTCTGTAAATAGAATTAAAATTAAATGACAATATCCCCATGCATACACATTCTCTCTTATTTTGTAATTTTTTTACAGTCTACACTATTTGATACTCCTTTGAAGATGATATTTAAATACTGGACTGATTTGAATTACAGTACAGTATACTGTAATGGAATATAAATTCAGCACTTCTAATTTATTGAATACCCACTAATATTCAATAAGTTAGTGTCAGCACACTTTGTATTGTGTATTATCCTATCCTATCAATTGAACAGTTGATGCCATAATTTGTTGCATTCTAATTTGATGCAAACACAAGGAAGCTGTGATTAGAGCATGTAGGTAAATAGAAATCAATATTTTAGGGCATTTTATTTGGAAATTGACAATTTTGTAATGGTGAATAATATAAAAAATTGTTGAGTCAAGATTTTAGGGGTAAAAATTTCAATTCATTCATAAATCCATTATAATTCTGATCGAGTAGAAGCTGATGGAATCTGTATGTAGTTGTAGTCTCTCTAATCTATAATAAAACAGTTGCGAGAACTATGGGCTAAAGACAGGCATTCACAGGGCTCGATGCTGCTAGGAAACAGACTGGTTTGATTACTCAGAGAATGCTACAATCAAAGCCCACAAGAATGAATGATTACTTTTAAAACATACGTGATGCGGTACTTCACTACCAACCTACAAATTGGCACATCTTGTCACTGCCAACTAATCCAGAGAGTAAAATGATTGTTTTCGCAGAGAGCTGAGCATTGTGGGCCTATTGCTGATCTCGATCGGTACAGGTGGGATCAAGCCGTGCGTGTCTGCATTTGGAGGAGACCAGTTTGTGTTGCCGCAGCAGGAGAAGCAGCTTGCACAGTTCTTCTCGCTCTTCTACTTCGCCATCAACTCGGGCAGTCTGGTGTCCACCTTCCTCACGCCTGTGCTCCGGGAGGACATCAAGTGTCTGGACCAAACCTCCTGCTACCCCCTGGCCTTCGGGGTGCCTGCTGTTCTCATGGTCGTCTCCATCGGTGAGTGCATTGCCTGGTGCAAAGATGGGAATTAAACCTGGTTCTCCACGGTGACAAGGCATACTTCAATTGAAGTCATATTTTAAAGGTGAATGCTAGGAGGACCAATTATTTTATTTCTCTAGAGCAGACATGGACAAACCTTTTAGCAGCAGGGCCAGATTCAATACAAAATAATCTAGGTGGGCCAAAAAAACAACTCATGTTTCTTCTTCTTCTTCTTCTTCTGCTTTTACGGCCTCATTGGACCACTTCAGTCAATCATTTCTTGGTCCTCTTCTTCAGTAAGTTTCCTTTCCGAGTCGCCCAGTAGCTCTTCATTCGCTCTGATCTTCTCAGGCGTTCCTCATCTGTAAATACCCTTTTTACTGTATTACGTTTGTCTATTTTAGCCTGAAATCTTATTTTTATATCTCTCAGTTTTTTTTAATTTTGTTGTTTTGTTTTGCAAGTCATCCAAGGTTATTTCTAATTCTTTCATATCTTCTCTAATTTCCTTAATCCATCCTACTTGTTGTTTCATATTCCAAAGTTTCACTACAATTTTTCTAGATAACCTGGTTTTTGGTGTCCTCATGATGTGACCAAAGGAAGAAAGCCGTTTCTTCCGAATAGTATCAGTGATGGGCTCCAGTTCTCTGTATACCACTTCATTTGGTACTATCCGCCACTGTCCATCTTTCTGATATTTTTTATTTATGCATGTTCTAGCTATTCTTCTTCCTACTTTTAAAATTTAGTCGATTCTGTTTTTCTGAGTAACTTTAAAAAGAGTTTCACTTCCATAGGTCACCTCTGGTTGAACCACCGTCTTGTAATCTTTTAATTTTGTTGCGATTGATAGACATTTTCTTTTATATGTAGACCATGTTAATTTTTGGGCTTTTGTCATTTTATTAGTTCTTTCTTGCCATGCAGGTTTCTCATCCAAGTTGTAAGTTATAATTTCTCCTAAGTATTTAAATTGCTTCACTGTTTTAACTTTCTTGTTATTTACTGTTATGTGATTGATTACAAGTGGATTTGCTACCATTATCTCTGTCTTTTCAAATGATATCTGAAGTCCAATTTTTTGTGCTATATTTTGTAGGCTTATTATTATATTTCTGGCTTCTTGAATATTATTAGCCAGTAACACTGTCATCTGCGAAACCCAAGCAATTTAAGTCTATTTGATCTTTCTTGGTTCTAATTCTTATGCTCCTAGGATTTTCCCTGTACCATTCCCTCATTACATATTCCAAAGCACAATTGAAAAGTAGAGGCGATAAACCATCTCCTTGTCTTAATCCTGCTTTAATCGTAAACAGTTCAGATATTTCTCCTCTGAATTTTACTTTAGATTTGGTGTTTGTTAGAGTTAGTTTTATAATTTTTATTAATTTGGGATGAAGTCCGAAATTCCTTAGTATTTTCAGCATGTATACAATCATAAGCTTTTTTGAAGTCTACGAAGGTTATGACTTGCTGTTTTTGTCTACGTTTGTAGTAGTCCATTACTAATTTTAAGGTGATTATCTGTTCAGGGCAGCTTCGCCATGGCCGAAATCCACCTTGATATTCTCCTATTTCCAGTTCTAATTGATCTTTACAACGATTATATAGAATTCGTGACATGATTTTATATGTGATATCCAAAAGGGAAATTCCTCGATAGTTGTCAGGATTTGATTTTTCTCCTTTCTTGTGTAATGGATGTATTATAGCAGTAGTCCAATGGTCTGGAAGTTCTTCTTTGATCCAAATGTTCACTATGCATTGGTGTAATGAAATCTTTACTGGTTCTGCTGCATATTTCCACAATTCTGCAAATGTTTGATCTTCTCCACTCGCTTTGTAGTTTTTGAGCTCTCTCAGCGCTTTGTAGACTTCTTGGATTGTGGGTGGATTTATGTTTTCTGATGGTGTTTTAATAGTGGTGTCTGTATTTATTTGAAGCAGTTCTGGTGGATCTTCGCAATTTAGCAACTTGTTGAATGTTTCTGCTGTGTGTCGCCATTTTTGTCTTTTAACATTAATGTTGGAGGTTCATATCTTTGTAGTTGTTTGCTAAAAATTTTGTAGTAATCTCTTGAGTTTGTTTTTGCGCTATTTGTTTCGATCATCAGAAGTATATCCTTTTGGTATAGCCGTTTAACCCCTAGTATTATTTTTGAGTTATCTTCCTGTGTTTTATGAGATCCAAGTGTGATTCATCTGTTTTTTTACTCTGATACCGTAACCAGGCTTCATGTCTATCTTCCACTGTATTATCACACTCATCGTTCCACCATTGGTGTTTCTTCCTTGGATTTTTTGGGGCTACTTGTTCAGCTATTTGTTTCAATTCGGGAACTATTTCCTCTAGATCATCTGTTATTTTAATATATCTAGTTCGTTCTTTCTATCCCTTGTTATTTATTAGTTTATGAGGGTCGTATGTTCTCTTCTTTTTAGGTGAGAAAACTTAGGGAAAAAAAGAACACACCTTCATTATTTGTTAGAAGACGAAGGAGTATGACCTGACAAGTGAAACTGTGACTGTGCTTCTAAACGTTTTTCATAATCTGGTTGAAACTGGGATGAGCTGATTCTTAGTAGCGCAGCTCAATGGTGGTCTGTCAATCTATTTCTGAAGCTATTTTTGCAAAGCATCATTGTAGAAAACACCTGTTCACAGATGAACTGTAGTAAGATGCAAACATGGCAGTTATTTTGTGCATGACATTTGAAGTTTGGGAAGCTTGATTTTGGTAGGGCCTTGTAGAACTCAAGTTTCAAAACGTTGAGGAATAGTAGTTTTAATTCGTTGTTCCATTGTAACTCAATCAGTTCTAGCTGCAACTCTGATCTTACTGTTTCACAGTCAACATTAAATGGCATGCGGGAAACGTCCAAGTCCTGTTCAATAACTTTGAAGTCCTGAAATCTTCATTCAAATTCGTCGTGGAGATTTTTCGCACAAAAGAGATTACACAAAACACCCAAACACAATGAGATTGAAATATTTTCTCACTTCTAGGTACACAGATCAGGAATTACCTATGTGTAATTGTAGGTAGAATAATTCGAACCATGTCGCGGGCCGGATTAGACTAGCTCAAGGACCGCACTTGGCCCAGTACTGCTCTACAATTTTCATAAAATATGTATATGTTTGCCGAGTGACACAGTGTGGTGCAATAGCACCTAGTGTAGTGTTATACAGTGTTGGTATTGCTACTAGTGGAGTGACACAGTGTGGTGCAATAGCACATAGTGTAGTGTTATACAGTGTTGGTATTGCTACTAGTGGAGTGACACAGTGTGGTGCAATAGCACCTAGTGTAGTGTTATACAGTGTTGGTATTACTACTAGTGGAGTGACACAGTGTGGTGCAATAGCACCTAGTGTAGTGTTATACAGTGTTGGTATTACTACTAGTGGAGTGACACAGTGTGGTGCAATAGCACATAGTGTAGTGTTATACAGTGTAGGTATTGCTACCAGGTGAGTGTTACAGTGTGGTGCAATAGCACCTAGTGTAGTGTTATACAGTGTAGGTATTACTACTAGTGGAGTGACACAGTGTGGTGCAATAGCACATAGTGTAGTGTTATACAGTGTAGGTATTGCTACTAGTGGAGTGACACAGTGTGGTGCAATAGCACCTAGTGTAGTGTTATACAGTGTAGGTATTACTACTAGTGGAGTGACACAGTGTGGTGCAATAGCACATAGTGTAGTGTTATACAGTGTGGGTATTGCTACTAGTGGAGTGACACAGTGTGGTGCAATAGCACCTAGTGTAGTGTTATACAGTGTAGGTATTACTACTAGTGGAGTGACACAGTGTGGTGCAATAGCACATAGTGTAGTGTTATACAGTGTTGGTATTACTACTAGTGGAGTGACACAGTGTGGTGCAATAGCACCTAGTGTAGTGTTATACAGTGTAGGTATTGCTACTAGTGGAGTGACACAGTGTGGTGCAATAGCACCTAGTGTAGTGTTATACAGAGTTGGTATTGCTACTAGTGGAGTGACACAGTGTGGTGCAATAGCACATAGTGTAGTGTTATACAGTGTTGGTATTGCTACTAGTGGAGTGACGCAGTGTGGTGCAATAGCACATAGTGTAGTGTTATACAGTGTTGGTATTGCTACTAGTGGAGTGACGCAGTGTGGTGCAATAGCACCTAGTGTAGTGTTATACAGTGTAGGTATTACTACTAGTGGAGTGACACAGTGTGGTGCAATAGCACCTAGTGTAGTGTTATACAGTGTAGGTATTACTACTAGTGGAGTGACACAGTGTGGTGCAATAGCACCTAGTGTAGTGTTATACAGTGTAGGTATTACTACTAGTGGAGTGACACAGTGTGGTGCAATAGCACATAGTGTAGTGTTATACAGTGTTGGTATTACTACTAGTGGAGTGACACAGTGTGGTGCAATAGCACCTAGTGTAGTGTTATACAGTGTAGGTATTGCTACTAGTGGAGTGACACAGTGTGGTGCAATAGCACCTAGTGTAGTGTTATACAGTGTTGGTATTGCTACTAGTGGAGTGACACAGTGTGGTGCAATAGCACATAGTGTAGTGTTATACAGTGTAGGTATTGCTACTAGTGGAGTGACGCAGTGTGGTGCAATAGCACATAGTGTAGTGTTATACAGTGTAGGTATTGCTACTAGTGGAGTGACACAGTGTGGTGCAATAGCACCTAGTGTAGTGTTATACAGTGTTGGTATTGCTACTAGTGGAGTGACACAGTGTGGTGCAATAGCACCTAGTGTAGTGTTATACAGTGTTGGTATTGCTACTAGTGGAGTGACACAGTGTGGTGCAATAGCACCTAGTGTAGTGTTATACAGTGTAGGTATTACTACTAGTGGAGTGACACAGTGTGGTGCAATAGCACCTAGTGTAGTGTTATACAGTGTAGGTATTACTACTAGTGGAGTGACACAGTGTGGTGCAATAGCACATAGTGTAGTGTTATACAGTGTTGGTATTACTACTAGTGGAGTGACACAGTGTGGTGCAATAGCACCTAGTGTAGTGTTATACAGTGTAGGTATTGCTACTAGTGGAGTGACACAGTGTGGTGCAATAGCACCTAGTGTAGTGTTATACAGTGTTGGTATTGCTACTAGTGGAGTGACACAGTGTGGTGCAATAGCACATAGTGTAGTGTTATACAGTGTTGGTATTGCTACTAGTGGAGTGACGCAGTGTGGTGCAATAGCACATAGTGTAGTGTTATACAGTGTTGGTATTGCTACTAGTGGAGTGACGCAGTGTGGTGCAATAGCACCTAGTGTAGTGTTATACAGTGTTGGTATTACTACTAGTGGAGTGACACAGTGTGGTGCAATAGCACATAGTGTAGTGTTATACAGTGTTGGTATTACTACTAGTGGAGTGACACAGTGTGGTGCAATAGCACCTAGTGTAGTGTTATACAGTGTTGGTATTACTACTAGTGGAGTGACACAGTGTGGTGCAATAGCACATAGTGTAGTGTTATACAGTGTAGGTATTGCTACTAGTGGAGTGACACAGTGTGGTGCAATAGCACATAGTGTAGTGTTATACAGTGTAGGTATTGCTACTAGTGGAGTGACACAGTGTGGTGCAATAGCACCTAGTGTAGTGTTATACAGTGTTGGTATTACTACTAGTGGAGTGACAATGTGTGGTGCAATAGCACATAGTGTAGTGTTATACAGTGTTGGTATTGCTACTAGTGGAGTGACACAGTGTGGTGCAATAGCACATAGTGTAGTGTTATACAGTGTAGGTATTGCTACTAGTGGAGTGACACAGTGTGGTGCAATAGCACCTAGTGTAGTGTTATACAGTGTTGGTATTGCTACTAGTGGAGTGACACAGTGTGGTGCAATAGCACCTAGTGTAGTGTTATACAGTGTTGGTATTGCTACTAGTGGAGTGACACAGTGTGGTGCAATAGCACCTAGTGTAGTGTTATACAGTGTTGGTATTACTACTAGTGGAGTGACACAGTGTGGTGCAATAGCACCTAGTGTAGTGTTATACAGTGTTGGTATTGCTACTAGTGGAGTGACACAGTGTGGTGCAATAGCACATAGTGTAGTGTTATACAGTGTTGGTATTACTACTAGTGGAGTGACACAGTGTGGTGCAATAGCACCTAGTGTAGTGTTATACAGTGTTTGTATTACTACTGGTGGAGTGACAATGTGTGGTGCAATAGCACCTAGTGTAGTGTTATACAGTGTTGGTATTGCTACTAGTGGAGTGACACAGTGTGGTGCAATAGCACATAGTGTAGTGTTATACAGTGTTGGTATTGCTACTAGTGGAGTGACACAGTGTGGTGCAATAGCACCTAGTGTAGTGTTATACAGTGTTGGTATTGCTACTAGTGGAGTGACACAGTGTGGTGCAATAGCACCTAGTGTAGTGTTATACAGTGTTGGTATTGCTACTAGTGGAGTGACACAGTGTGGTGCAATAGCACCTAGTGTAGTGTTATACAGTGTAGGTATTGCTACTAGTGGAGTGACACAGTGTGGTGCAATAGCACCTAGTGTAGTGTTATACAGTGTTGGTATTGCTACTAGTGGAGTGACACAGTGTGGTGCAATAGCACCTAGTGTAGTGTTATACAGTGTAGGTATTGCTAGTGTTACAGTGTGGTGCAATAGCACATAGTGTAGTGTTATACAGTGTTGGTATTACTACTAGTGGAGTGTTACCGTGTGGTGCAATAGCACATAGTGTAGTGTTATACAGTGTTGGTATTGCTACTAGTGGAGTGACACAGTGTGGTGCAATAGCACCTAGTGTAGTGTTATACAGTGTTGGTATTGCTACTAGTGGAGTGTTACCGTGTGGTGCAATAGCACATAGTGTAGTGTTATACAGTGTTGGTATTGCTACTAGTGGAGTGACACAGTGTGGTGCAATAGCACCTAGTGTAGTGTTATACAGTGTAGGTATTGCTAGTGTTACAGTGTGGTGCAATAGCACATAGTGTAGTGTTATACAGTGTTGGTATTACTACTAGTGGAGTGTTACCGTGTGGTGCAATAGCACATAGTGTAGTGTTATACAGTGTTGGTATTGCTACTAGTGGAGTGACACAGTGTGGTGCAATAGCACCTAGTGTAGTGTTATACAGTGTGGGTATTGCTACTAGTGGAGTGTTACAGTGTGGTGCAATAGCACCTAGTGTAGTGTTATACAGTGTTGGTATTACTACTAGTGGAGTGACACAGTGTGGTGCAATAGCACCTAGTGTAGGGTTATACAGTGTTGGTATTGCTACTAGTGGAGTGTTACAGTGTGGTGCAATAGCACCTAGTGTAGTGTTATACAGTATTGGTATTGCTACTAGTGGAGTGTTACAGTGTGGTGCAATAGCACCTAGTGTAGGGTTATACAGTGTTGGTATTGCTACCAGGTGAGTGTTACAGTGTGGTGCAATAGCACCTAGTGTAGTGTTATACAGTGTTACAGTATATATATATAGTATGATCAAGCAGGGAGTGATAGAGGAGTAACACCTCTTTAAAAAACCTTGGTCCAGCTGGCCCGGCTGGTGGTACCTTGTTAGGGTCCCTTGCCAGGGTTACGGTGAAGTCCTCAACGGTACCTGCAGTGAAAGAGGTGAACTCTGGCACAGTGTGGTTGGCGGAAGGGGCAGCCTATTGCTCAGGTTTAATAGGGCAAACTATTGTCCATAGTTATGATGGGCAGATTTTGGCCCAACGGCAAAATGAGCGGATGAGGAGCCAATCACTCTCGTGGCTCCCAACGGTCATAGAGGCGGAAGAGGCCACGCCAGACGGACGGGCTGTAAAGGCGCACCTCAGTAGTACTCGAGTATGCGGCAGTTCGTTGCAGTCTCTGTGTTCGGTCCTGCATGTCTCATTCTTTGTGAGCCGCAGGATAAGGCTCAGAGATCATAGTGTGTGGGTCTCGTCCTGGCAAGCTGAGATCCACCCTAAACAAATTCACGCCAGTGGCACTTCTTCCGAACGTCACTTTTCAAAGTCCAACGGCGATGGGATATGGACGGTGGGGGCAGGTTATGGGTGTAACTGGAAGCCCCTAGTTCGGACCCGCACGTTGGCAGCAGATGTGTGATGGTCGTCTTCCGGAGACTCTGTGACTACTCAGGAATTCGGTCCTGCATCTGTGTTTGGGCAGGCCTATTTAGGATCACCGCTGCCCACCCCACATGGGGAAGGCCCTAGAAAAGGTGGGCTAAACATCGGAAGTCACAATCTTGGTCCGGCTGGGCAACCGCACTCAGCAGGTCACCCCTCATGCGGTCGAAACTCAAAAACAGTAAAGAATCACAATTTGATTATTGGATCATGGAACATCAGAACCTTGCTTGATTTTGACAATAACATTAGACCTGAGAGAAGGTCAGCTCTCGTAACCCATGAGTTATCAAGACTCAACGTTGACATTGCTGCTCTCAGTGAAACTAGGCTGTCTGCTGAAGGCAAGATTACTGAATCTGGAACAGGATATACCATCTTCTGGAAAGGAAAGGATGAGGGTGAATGTCGTATTCATGGTGTGGGCTTCGCTGTGAAGACCAAACTGGTAAATTATCACCAACTTACGCCCATTGCAATCAGCGAAAGGCTCATGACTCTCCGCATACCACTCTCAGGAGGTTCCTTTATGACACTCATCTCTGCCTATGCTCCTACCTTAGATTCTGATGATGAAGTAAAGGCTCAGTTCTATAATCAGCTAAGTGAAATCATCTCCAAGGTACCATCTGCAGATAAACTCTTGCTCCTCGGTGACTTCAATGCCAGAGTTGGGAAAGATCACAGGCTATGGAATAATGTGATGGGCAAACAGGGACTTGGAAAATGTAATCCCAATGGACTGTTGCTTCTTGGTCTTTGTGCAGAACACGAACTTTTCATTACCAACACGCAGTTCCGGCTACCTGACCGCTTCAAAACCACGTGGATGCATCCTCGTTCCAAACATTGGCACATTCTTGATTATATCATTACCCGGCAATGTGATAAGAAGGACACTCTTATTACCAGAACAGCAAGGAATATAGACGATTGTTGGACAGATCATAAACTTCTTATATGTAAGCTCAGGATATCCATCAGACCTAAACCACCTAGGAACATCAAAAATTTGCCAAGAAAGAAGTTTAATACATCCAAACTTCAGGATGAATCCATGTACAAACATTTTGGAAACAGGATCGTCACCCAGTTATCAGAAAACCCAGTAACAAATGATATTCAGCAAGAATGGGCCACATTACAGAAGATTATCACACAGTCAGCTGAGGAAACCATTGGTTTTATAGTGCGGAAAAGACAAGACTGGTTTGATGACAACAATGAGGAAATTCTGTCTCTCATCAATGCCAAAAGGAATGCCTATCTTGCCCATCTTCAAGACCCAACTTCCAACACAAAGAGAGATAAACTACTGGAACTCAAGGGTAAATGCCAGACGCAGATAAGGCAGATTAAAAATACTTGGTGGCAACAGAAGGCTCAGGAACTGCAGAGATTATCGGATGCTCGAGACTTGAGGAACTTCTATGCCGTACTCAAGGAAATATATGGACCATCTCGCTCATCATCAGGTACACTGAAAAGCGCTGATAATTCTACTACCTTTACTGATAGTCAAGAAATCTTGGAACGCTGGAAGGAGCACTTCTCCAATCTCCTAAATCGTCCATCAGAAGCTGCTGAAGACTTCCTCTGTGATGTGCCGCAACAACCTGAACAACTGTGGTTGGCAGTACCTCCTACTTATCATGAATTCAGTGCAGCTCTCACCCAATTGAAACCCAGAAAAGCGCCTGGCCCAGATAACATCCCTCTGGAACTAATTCAAGCCGGAGGTCATTCCCTCAAAACAAGAATTTTCATCCTTATCCTCAGAATTTGGGAATCAAGAAAGGTACCTGGAGACCTAAAGAATGCCACTATCGTCACTATCTTTAAAAAGGGTGATCGCAGTGTTTGTGGCAACTACCGTGGTATATCACTGCTATCAATTGTGGGGAAGATTCTTGCAAGAATTCTACTTAACCGCCTCAAGGTTATCTCTGAGAGGATCCTCCCAGAGTCACAATGCGGATTTAGAACTTCCAGAAGCACAATTGACTTGATTTTCTGTGTGAGACAGCTACAAGAAAAATGTAGAGAACAACAGAATCCACTCTTCTTAGTCTTTTATGACTTGGAAAAGGCATTTGATTCGGTTCCAAGACCAGCCATGTGGGCAGTGCTGAAGCGGTTTGGTTGCCCTCAGCGTTTTGTAGATCTAATCAAAGCTCTCCATGATGGCATGACAGGTCAGGTTTGCCATCAGAATAAGATGTCCGATGAATTTCCCATTACCCATGGACTGAAACAAGGATGTGTACTGGCTCCAACGCTTTTTGCGCTGTACTTGGCTGCAATGCTTTATGATTCACCCACAAACATCCCAGGTGTGGAGATCAAGTATCGTTTTGATGGAGGGCTTTTCAACCTAACTCGTCTCCGCTCCTTGAGGAAAACTCAGGTTACTAAGGTTACTAACATGTTGTATGCAGATGATGCTGCGTCACCAACTCTCACACCAGAAGAGCTGCAAGAGTCAGTTAACTGGTACAAAAGTGCATGTGATCGCTTTGGTCTTACCATAAATGTCAATAAGACTAAAGTCTTGGCACAACCTTCACCAGGCACACCTCTTCCTCAGTTCAATATCTCCATTTCAAATTTGCCATTAGAACAGGTTGACCACTTCTCGTACCTGGGCAGTACCATTTCTGCGAGCTGTACCTGTGAGCAGGATGTGGATAAGAGAATTGGCGCAGCCCATGCAGCATATGGACGATTAGCGCACCGGGTCTTCATGAATAAAGATCTATCCATGAGTACAAAGCTTATGGTGTACAAAGCAGTAGTCATTTCTACATTGTTGTATGGCTGTGAAACGTGGACCCTTTACCGACGTGATCTTAGGAAGCTTGAGCGTTTCCACCTACAAAAACTTCGATCAATCCTGAGGATTAAATGGGAAGACCGCATTACCAATATTGCTGTTCTGGAAAAGGCTCAAATCAACAGCATAGAATCATCCATAATAGGTCACCAATTTAGATGGATTGGTCATGTCCATCGGATGGATGATGTGAGATTACCTCGTCAAATGCTATATGGTGAGTTATGCTATGGCACCAGACCTCATGGTGGTCCTAAGAGGCGCTACAAGGACCAATTTAAGCAGACCCTGAAATTGACAGGTCTTGATTCACAAACCTGGGACATGCTGGCTGAAAACCGCTCAACTTGGCGCCGTACCATCTCGGATACTGTAAAGGCGTTTGAAAGGGATCGACGCATACATGAAGAGGCCAAGCGTCAAGCTAGGAAACTTCGAGCAGCCCAACCACGTCCTCCTCCAGCAATACTATGCGACTTGTGTGGTCGCTTGTTCCATGCCAGGATTGGACTCTTTAGTCACCGTAAACACATCCACAAACTGGACTGAAGGAAGAAGATTTATACTCGGATTCGAGTTAAAGCCGATGATGATATGTTTGCCATGTTGAACTGGCAAAGGTTCATGTGTATTGGCTATAGTATTGACAAGACGCATTTAATCAAATAAATAACTACAATATTAAGTCAACTGTCACCTCTTTCTGCTCTTAACTTACCATTGCTAATATAGGTACAGTCAGTTCTTGTGATGATCTCCCATAAGCCTCACTCTTGCCCAATGACTTGCTAACTCTATTCTTGTTTATGTTGACAGTTGTATTTCTGATTGGCAAGAGGCTGTACGTGATCAAGAAGCCTCAAGGCAACGTGGTCCTGGAAGTCATCAAGTGTATATCGGTATGTGCCTCTTATGACATTCTTAATTCTAGATAGGATCTACATCAGGTGGTCTGCCACAGATTTTAGATGTGTAACATCTTTCCACTCGGTTGCTGGATATTTTTGTTGGAGTGATTTTGAAAAATGAGACGGAAATGGATCGGACGGAAGTGTGTAAGACTCACTGCCAGTTGGATCGCATCCCTCCAGACGGGATGTGATCCAGCTGGCAGTGGTACCAAGTGGAATGTTTACCACATACGGATTACTTTGTAACAGCAGATTATCAATAAAGCAGTGCGAGAGTAGAAATATCAAGTAGGCAGTGAAGAAAAATAAGTCTTGGAATTGTTATGAGAGTATAAAAAATAAAGATTTTTTGTTTGTTGATGAATGGCAAGGATAATAAAAGCGGTAACAACTTCAAGGTAGGATAACATGTCAGATGTTACACATCATGCGACTACTGTAAGGCTCGTATCTTTTTTTAAATCTTTTTTATTAATCAAATGGCTTTTGGTTCTGTTAAACCAGTCCTCCTGCTACAACTTAACTTACAACATGCACATTGAAAACAAGAGATTTACTTCCCAAAAGTTATTCACCATAATAAATAATTTTCTATAATTTAATTCAATTATTTACTTTCTCAACATAATATTTAATTATTTAAAAAAAGGAAGCTTGTAGTTGAACGTGACCATTAATCTCGCGATCATAAGCCACGGGACCTCTGTTTTACGTGGAATCCGAACCACAGGACATGGCATTTTACTTCGAAAATCTCACATGCATTGACTGGAATCGAACCCGGCCCACCTTGGTGAGAGGCATACAGCTTGACCGCTGCACCACCACGCCCCCGCCCCCATTTAATTATTTAATTCAGTATCGATTTCAACATATTTATTTTTCCCAGTAATATTAAGATTCATAATTATTCCACTGCAGATTTATCCTAACAAGATCTCTGATTTCTCATTGCACATAAACATCAACTATGGCACTGTCATCTCAATTTGATGCACTCCAATACATTAACATGAATTTCTCTTTCAGGATAACTTCTTTAATTTCATTATTTCAATATTGTCAAGGCATTCAGTAAGGTTCTGATCAAATCTAAAGTATTTTAATGGCTTCGCTCAACAGGCGACTTTGAATCGTTGGTAGGTAAAATAGATCAAATATATTCACCAGAATTCTACTGATGACGTTTGAATAAGACAAAAGTATGGGTCGACTACACGGTCTTACCCTTCGTTTCACTATTTACAACACTTCCATTTCTCATAACAACATATCAGGATTCTGTGGCAAGCTCTTCTTGACGTGCCCAGCCAAAACAATGCCTGCAACCAATGAAAAATTTCCCCAAAACCATTTCATCACAAATAGGCTACCATACTGTACAGTAGATTTGTTGTTGTTGTCCATGTTGGTTTTGTGCATGTTTGAAACAGTGGCGACTCCTGATTTTAGGTAGATTTCATTAGAAAGCTAACTATTGCAATGGGTACCATGTTTCGACTTCCAGAAAATTTCGACATACCTTCACGTTTCACATCCCTTAGACCCCAAAACCACCATCAGTTAAAAAGTTTATATATAATTTATGTATATATATATACATATATCACTTTCTTGTGGACACGATAACTACCGCAATTTTGCACCAATCAATTTCAATTTTTTACATAATATGTATCCCTATAAAATCTCGGTCGAGTTCGTTAATGGGCACAATCAGTCGACGGGGGTGAATATGGGGGGCTTTTTTCGAAAAAGAGAAATATCGCTATAACTCTCTTAATATTTGAAATATCGAATCCATTCAAAGTTCATACTATGTGTCGAATGAGGCCCAAAAATTTATGTTTGAAGAGTTTTTTGATAGCACCAACCATTGACCAAAGGGGTGGAAAAAAGTGGGTTTTTCGAGAAACATTGATCATATCTCTCTCAATAGGCACAATATCAAAACCTACGAAATGGACAATATTCCCCTAATAATTACCTAAAACTTTTGTCTGAAAGAATTTTTAATATGACCCACCATTACGCCAAGGGATGAGAAAAATGATTTCGGAATTATAAGAAAATGCCAAGAGCTATCAGAGGTTGCCATGACAACACTACTAAATTGATGAGGGATGAGCCATCAGACGTTGCCATGACAACGCACTTGCACACGATCACATTCAGTTTTCTATCTAAGTGAGAAGCGGCCTCGGTGACGTAACTGGTAGTATGCTGAACTTCTATGCCCAAGTTCGTGGGTTCAAAGCCGGCCAAAGTCGTCGGATTTTCTAAGAGTGCTAAAAATCCCTCAGTATGCTTTCCTTTGGAGGGGAAGATCCAACGTTCGTTGCGAGTTGCTGGTTGCAGTGGCATCTCATGGCCAAGTTCAGAGCTAGGTGTCGTTGACAGTAGTCTCTGGTAGCAGCACTAGGAACTACTGCTTGAAATTGACCGCCTGCTGTCCTTACCTGAATTACAGACTAATACAGCCATCACAATTCACACTGTTTATCAGACAGATTCTACACTCACCCAAAGTACACGGGGTTACATGGCCGCGTTGTCGCAGTCCCTAAACTGAGGAACCAACCAAAATCTCTGCGGGAGATATAATTTTGCGTGAAGAAGTAACAGACCGTTACATAGTTACACATCAGTGTCGAAACCTTGTATAAGGACAGTGTGACCACAAGTATAAAACTGTACCCCAAATGACAAGAAGGTTACCGTCCCCATAAGACAATAAAATGTTTCAAATATGCATAAAATGACGAAAAACAGTTAATTAAGCTCCAATTATAAAATACTTTCTAGCAATAAATGAGGTCTGATCCTTCTACGAAGACGTGCATATTCTGCCTATTTTCGCCTATCCCCAAGTTTGCCCGATGAAATCTACCTCCGCCTTTCGGCGTGCCGAGAGGACTTTTTTTTTTATAATGTGTAGGACGTAATAAGATAGGCTACTTATTAACCAAAGATAATTATTATAGCTGGGCTAAATTGAGATATTAGACTCGGTGTAATATTAATTATAGAGTCGCACAGCACTGTTACAAACACATTACACAATACAATACAGTCGAATACCACTCCAAATATGTGCACACACTGAAAACAGACTATCCATTCTGAGCGCGAGATATCATAACCAATAAGCGGAAGCCCGTAGTGTTGGTTTAAATTCAACCAATAGCGAAACTTGAGGATCTCAGTCGACGTCCTCAGAGCGCCATTAAACAGACCAAACCTGCCCCTTCCCCCTCAAGGGCTACCCTTACATGTCTAAAGCTATAAACACGTGCTTTGAGGATGTAAAGCTTCCTTCCTCAACTTTCTACTCCGGGCGGTGAAGGTCACACTTCACCCATCTAGGGGTGAAATATAGAACTATAGTGCCACCATCGTTACTTCCGACTTGACAGTTCACCGGCTGGCGATACGGTGTTGCCAGTCCACTAACACGAATCAGCTGACGAACATGATTCATAGCCGTAAAGTTAACAAAACACTCGTAATGTGAACAGACATGTTTACACACATCATCATACTCGTGAATATGTACATAGTAGCAGAAATTACACGTATACTGCGGTTAACAGAATATTTCCGATAATGAAGCAGAAATAAATTGTAACAAATAAATTACTCACCATTATTTCTTCACGTCCGGAGTCGAATATGTTCAGAGTTCGAGAAAATGTATTACAAACCTATAAAGGGAACACACCACTCATTTCGGAGTCATATCGTCACATAAAGGAATGTTGTGGCTCATCAGCCACTCAATGAGCACATTCTTTCTTGCTGCCATTGTTGGAGCATTGTCGTGAATGACACTATGATATGAGGCATTGTCCATAACAATTGTGCTCATCTCAGGCAAGTTGTTCAGCAATATTTCTTCAAACCATTTCCTCTCTTGGCGCTCGTCTTCCTCGTGCTAGACCCCGGCATGACACTATCACACACATGCACGACAGAAATAACACAAACACTCACTGACCTACATCTACACGTAATTATACTATATTATGTCAAACGACAAACAAATACTAAGCTATTAAATAACAACAGACTAGGGTAATATCAAAAAGAAAAATATACAGATACGATAAATACGAGAATGCACAAAGACCGCCAATGAAACTAACCGAGCACATGTGTGAACGCAAGATGTTAGCTGGCAACATCGTCAGCGAAACTCTATTTATCTCAATATATTAATTTGAATGGCTGCCTGTAATTGGCTGGTTCGAATGTAGCTGTGACGTAGCACTGAAACTTCAAGTCGGAAGTAAGGGTGGCTCTAGTATAGTTAAAAGTACTGACAGTGACAGTGAGACGGAGCTTATCGAGAGGATGCGCAAGGTAGCCCCAAAGACTATTTTACAAAAGATTTAATTAAATTTTTTAAAACAGTTACAGCTGAGAACTGACTGTAGGATGATCCTCACGTCCTACTTGAAGGAATCGCCACTGATTTGAAAGTAATGATATTCTCAATGTTGACATTACCGAGGATATAGAGTTAACTCCCGGACTAATGGGAGCGATGTCGAGTCCAAATTACAGAAATGTGTTCTAAAATATTGCACTGTACTGTTCAAAAGTTCTTAAACCATGCAAATATGCTTTAAAGTATCTGCACACCTTTTCCAGGATTCGTTATCCATCTTTAAAGTTTGAAGACAAAAGTCAACTTACTAATGCCAAACTCTAGTAGAAGCACCGGCTTGGATTTTATCTACACTCTCATGTTGTCTTCTAAACTTGATGAACGTACAACAGTCATTATTTATTTATTCATTTCATGTGTTCAGCAGTGGCGAAGTTAGGGCTCCCTTACACTTAACCACATAATATGCTACCAGTACTTTTGAGACAGTTTTGGAAATACAAACAATAATTATGAGCAAAATACAGGGAATTGAGATGAGGTTCTTGAGAAGCAGTATTGGAGCTACAAAGATGGACAGAATAAGAAATGAGAGGAACAGAGAATTAATGAAGGAGGAACCATTACAGGATGGTATAGAGAAATCTAGACTTAGATGGTATGGGCATGTAAAACAAATGGAGGAGAAGAGGATACTCAGGAGGATACACGAGACGAAGTGGGAAGGAAAGAGACAGAGAGGAAGACCGAGAGACAGGTGGCTGAAGGGGGTGGAAGAAAGCGTGAAGAAGAGAGGAGAAGACTGGACAAGGGTGGAGGCTGAGAGATGGTGGGAAGATAGAAGACGTTGGAGAGGCTTGTGTTCGAAATAGACCCAGCCAGTGGCTGGAAACTGTGTAAGATGACGACGGCAACGAAGGAGTAAATTAATTATGCTAATACTAATATTTATTTATTTATTTATTTATTTACATAGGTCCCAATGAGCCTGAGCTCGTGTTAGGGACAATCAAGTAACATAGTTACAGCATGGCATATATATAATTTTTGTAACATTATTGTTTAGTTTAATAGTAACTTAGATTGCTAGTGACTAACTTTACAGAGATAATACGGTATGATACATTGCATTGCTTAAGGCTATTGTACATTGGCTATTCATTCCTTAATAGGAAGTCTTTTGTTTTCCTCTTAAATGTTTTTATAGAGAAACTTTCCCTTATGCCTAATGGTAGCGAGTTGTATTCTTTTATTATAGAGGACATAATTCCTTTAGTTCCAAATTTAATGGATTGGGAATGGCTGGTGAATATTTGATTTACTCCTCTTGTTGCATAATGATGAATGTCATTTGCATGGGTAAAATGGATGTGTGTGTGTATCAATTTATTTTCTAATTTGTATACAAATACTGTTGCTGACATAGCTATTTGTTTTTGCAGTGGCATAATTTTAGTTCTTGAGTATAATTCATTTGAGGGTGTGAGCCAAGGAAGTCCAAAGATAGATTTTATAGCACGTTTCTGGAGTATCTCAAGTTCTTTTATCAGCTCCTTCTTACAATATCCCCATATGAAATTCATGTACATTAGATGTGAATGTATCAGAGCAAAGTATATATTTTTCAATTGTTGGCTAGTAAGACAGCTATATCTTAATCTGAAAATAATACCAATTAAAGGGCTGATTTTATGTTTTACATTTTCTACATGATTTTCCCAGGTTAGTGTACTATCTAGTGTGATACCTAAGTATGTTGCCGATTTAACCCTTTCTATTTCTTTGTTGGCTATGTTGACTATGTTTGTGGTCTCAATCTTGTATGATGGTTTATGGAAGAATAAATATTTTGTTTCAGTGATATTGATAACCATTTTGTGTGCTCTCAACCAATCCACCAGCTTATTGAGATCATAATTAATATTTAGCATAATTTCCTGTTCAGATGTTCTCAGATAGAGTATATAAAATATAATCTGCAAATAGTTTAAGCTTGCCTTTCAATTCTAATAATACTATATCATTAATATAGGCCAAGAAAAGAATTGGTCCTAAGACAGAACCTTGAGGTACTCCTGTGTCAATTCTCATTTGAGATCCTTTTACATTATCGATTGCAACATATTGTTTTCTGTTTGTGAGGTAGTTCTTGAACCAATCATGTGCCACTCCTCTGATGCCTGCAAATTCTAGTTTATTAAGGAGAATCTTATGGTTAACCAGATCGAAGGCTTTTTGAAGGTCAATTAGTACACCAGCAGCTAGTTTGTTTTCATCTAATGCCTTTTCTACATCAGTTACTACTTCAAATATAGCACTATCAGCTCCTCTATTTGGAATAAACCCATATTGGCAGTTTGCAAAGTAATCATTTTTCATGAAGAAATTCATAAGTCTTCGTTTAACAACGCTTTCTAGAACCTTGCTGATGGCAGATGTAATATTAATGGGTCTGTAATTTGATGGGTGGGTTTTGTCGCCTTTTTTGTAGATCGGGACCACCCTAGAGACTTTACAGGCATCGGGGAATATACCAGTCATCAGTGAAAGATTTATTATTTTGACAAGATATGGTGTAAGGCCCTCAAGACACAATTGTAGCATGACATTAGTAGTGTTGTCCTCACTTATATTGTTTTTGTGTTTTAGGGAGTTTATAATTGATTGTATTTCATTAGCATCAGTAGGTAACATAAAGATTGTCTTAGTGCTAGTAGTATTTTTATAGCTTGTAATGTCCGAGGTAGAACCGTTTCCTTGATTTTCCCATATACTGTTAGCAATATTGACATAATATTTATTAATTTCATCACATATATTTTCCTTTTTTTCGACATTTGTGCCGTCGACTATAAGTTTGACAATTTCATTTTTCCCCTTCTTTGGTCTATTTAACATCTCATTAACAACACTCCACACTTCCCTCTGATTATTTGCATTTTGAATTTTTTGGTCAAAGTAGTTTCTTTGTAGGTTTCTCTTAAGTTTTGTAACTTGGTTGCTAATAATTTTATATTCTTCTAAAATTTCTGCAGATGGATTTTTAACTTTGGTTTTTGTATATATCTTATCTTTCCTGTGTATTAGTGCTAAAAGATCTTGTGTGATCCAGGGTTTTATTGGTGGGGCACTTGGCTCCTTATTCGTATATTTCATAGTACAGGCTTCTATTCCTTTATTAATAAAATCACAGAATTTATTGTAGTAGTCATTGATGTTAGTTTCATTGCATACAAATTCTTGAGTTATTAAATATTTATTAAGTTTTTTGTAGTTTATTTTATCCTTTTCTATTGGCCTATCATCACATATTGAGTTCCTGTTTATCTTTTTGTTTCTCATTTCACAGATGAGTAAATGGTGATCACTCAAATCATTATCAATATTATAGACATTACATATTTTGTCACAGTCGTTCGCCAATACATGATCAATTAGAGTAGAGCTAGTTTGTGTTACACGAGTTGGATATTTTGTATTACATAAGACTAGACCGTATGATTTGACTAGGTTAATATAACTACTAGTATATCTGTCCCCAAATAATAGATCAATATTCATATCACCTAGTATTATAACAGGATTCGTTGAGTAAGAACTAATAATTACTTCGAGATCAGGCACTTTAATAATGATAATAAAATTGGTAATAATAATTATAATAATAAAATCCTCACAGAGGAAAAAAAATAATAGGAAATTGGTTTAACCAAAGCACACAGATGAAGGATACAGGCTTCACTCCAGACACACCACAGATAAATTGTCCAACCTTGCAGCAGACATCAGAAAGAGGCGACTTAACATTTTACAGCCACATCAGCAGACTCCCACAAACCAGACTCACCAATAAAAATCTTAGATACGGTACTTACAGCGACTCAAGATTACTACATCCTGGATGATGCAAGTCCAAATTGATCTGGTAAAAGCACAGGTCAACCCAGAAGACGTCATAGACACTATACAAGTTGGAAGTGATGTCAGAGAAAGCAGCACCTACAGCTCAAAGAACAAAGTGGACCGAAGAAAGGAAGAGGGCCTTTAGTGCACGAATGAAAGAGTACTGGAAAACCAGGAAGAACAAATAAGTCAAGATTGCTTTGCGTGACCCATAACGTGTGAAATAAATAATCATCCTACTGTACTGTAGTATAGCGACACTTCCACACAGTTTTAAGCAATCCTAGAAATATAATTTAACACAATGTAACAGTAACTCGTCATGTGAGCTTCACTGAGCAGGCACTGCCATTGCTGCATGCTAGTGACCAATAACGACATATATGGTACTTATTATTGGCCACGAGTGGAGTGAAAGGCAAGGGAGGGGGGTGCGATTAGCATTTTGCAATAGAGGCCTTTGTGCGAATGACGTCTGGCACAGTACTGTGGCAATGGAAACCTGTCCGAATTATCCGAACTCGTGAGGCCCGAAATAGTGAGGGTTCACTGTTGCTATTAAACGAGAGGAGCAGATTAAAATGGTTTGGACACGTCTAACAACTGGAACATGGAAGAATACCAAAACACATGTTGGAGGATTCATGGGAAGGAAAGAGAGCAAGAGGAAGAGTGGAGGGGCAGGAGGAAGTGGGGGAGTACCATAAACTAGGATAAGGGGGAAGGAGGAGGATGATCACACTTTGTAGCCTACAGTAACTTAACCCTACAAATGCTAACATTATTCAATTGATGCTTAGTACTAATAATACGTTAAATTTACAAACATTACGATCTTTGTGCTGCGGCACAAATTAGTTAAATGGTTGAAATTAATATATATTTTGTTTGTAACACTATTTATATACACTGATTCCTCTGTGGTCTTTGTAGTTTAATACGATAAGTTCCATCTTAGATACGACAAATACAGGAGTCATTTAGTTTGACGTAAATAGCAGTACAGCATCTTATACTCTCTCTGGTTTTTATGAGGTGGTTTTTATAATCCCTCTGAAGTGATGTGACATATCTACATCAAATTCCCCACCTCTATGTTATTGCCATGGAGAAACCAATATGTTGTTAAATTCAAGGATAGTTTCCAGGCAATTATTTGCCCCATGATTATGCATCTAGAACTGATCGTCATTAATAACAAAAGCATTGACATCACCACCATAGACCAGTAGAAGCACTGTTGGAAGATAGTGACGTGGGGACAGATAAAGAGGGAATTCTAAGCAGTTATATTATTCATACACATAAATTTTACGTATGTTAGTATTGTACGGTTAAGCTAGTGTAAAAAACATTTGTTAGGCTACTTGAAGTGCAATAATATAGTCTAATCCAGTCTACGAGCCATACATTTCATCCTTACCAATCTTGCTACAGACGGCAATTCATATTCCGAACATACAAAGAGGCATACAGTAGGTTAAGTATCGTAATAACTAATTGTTAACCAAAGAAACTTGATAAAACAATAACTACTCCAAGTCTTCTACGGCTGAATCAGCACTTGAGTAACTACAGTATTTAACAAGAAATATGCAATATTTGCTCAGTAATGTAAAGATCAACGAATGTGTACAGTGCTGACGAACAAGTTTGAAACATATTTGACTAACTCGACACTTCGTATATTGGATTCAATTCAAATGGATGCTTTCTCAGAAGAACCTGCTCACTGCTTAAACATTCAACAATGTTGTGAAGATATCATAATATTGGAGCAGATACATTAGTCATCTTTATTTGCAGGTTGAGATTCAGGCTAAGCGCAAGCGCAAACTGGGGCATGGATTCTGATGAACCACTTTTGTTAGCAAAAGTAATTGCTCTTACAAATATTTGATCTGTCGGTTGGATTCAAGAACTGCCGTGATTTCTGTGTTGGCCTCGCGTGTACATTCCTGTCCATTGTATTAACAAGCACACAACTACGTCCTTACTCCCACCCACGCCTGATCCCATGCTTCACATTCAAAGTTATCCTATTCAGCCCAGGGGCATATATACAATTTTCTTTCGGGGGGGGGCTGACTATCCTGGAAAATTGTGAGTATTCTCAGGGGATTGTCACCGCAAGATACCCAGAAATATCAACCAATATCTTAGAGCATATAACTTTGGGTAATTATTTTAGTTAAGATTCAAAGTTTATATAGCCTACAATTACTGGCAATACAAAGAATAGTTGTAAAATACAACCCAACACACAAATACAATGGATGTTCCATTATGGAGTATGAATGGCGAATATCCAAATATTTGTCAATTTATTTAAGCAGAAAGGTAAACAGTTCATTTTTTCTTTTAACAAATTGATAATTTATTTATAAAAAGTACCGGATATGCTAATGGACTACGAGTTGGGACATTAAACATACAGACACTGACAGGAAAAGTGGAGGAGATTGTAGATGTGATGGAGAGAAGAAAACTGGATGTACTGGGCTTGGCAGAAACAAGATGGAAAGGAGAAGGTCGCAGAGAACTGAGGAAAGGGTACCGGTTGTACTGGAGTGGGAACAGTGAAGGAAGGAGCAGCGGAGTAGGAGTAGTTGTGAGAGATGGAATGAAGGAAGAGGTAAAGGGAATAAGTGACAGGATCATGAAGATCAGAGTAAATGTAAAGGAAAGAAGCCTGGAGATAGCCCAGGTGTATGCCCCTCAAGTTGGATGTACAGCTCAAGAGAAGGAAGACTTTGAGGAGGAGCTACAACAGCAGTTGAATGGGCAGAGCATCATTGTCATGGGAGATTTGAATGCACATGTAGGAAGTGAAAGGCAAGAATATGAAAATGTATTGGGAGCAGAAGGTTGGGGTAGCAGGAATGAAGAAGGGAGAAAGTTGCTGGATTTTTGCAAGAGAAACGGTTTAGTGGTAGGCAACTCCTGGTTCCGGAAGAAAGAAAGCCACAAGGTAACGTGGTACAGCAGTGATTTAACAAAGAAATCTTTGGTAGATTACATGCTGTACGACTGGGAAATGAAGAGAAGTGTCAGAGATATAAAGGTAATACCATCAGAGGCCTTAGATAGCGACCACAGAATACTTGTAATGAACTTGGGAGTTGTTAAGGATAGCAAGAGGACAGAGTACCAGGAAAGGAGAATCAAAGTATGGAAACTCAAGGAAAAGGAAGTCAAGGAAGAATTCCAGAAGATAATAAGGGAAAGGATGCCAACAGACAATCCTAAAACAGGGGAAGAGGAATGGAAGCAATTCAAAAACACAATGGTGGAAGCTGCAGTGGCAGTATGTGGAAGAACAAGCAACAGAAAGAGGTGTAAAGAGACACCATGGTGGAATGAGAGAGTAAAAGAAGCTGTGGGAAGGAAGAACAAGGCTTTAAGAGTGTGGTTCCAGGAAAGAACTGATCTGACAAGGGAAGATTATAAGATAAAGAAGAAAGAAGCAAACAAGATTGTCGCAGAGGAGAGGAAGAAGTGGACAGAGATGATGGAGGAAGACAGCAGAGGAAATAAGAAAGTACTTTATGGGATGGTCAAAAGTAAGAGAAGAGGTCTGCGAGAGGATGTGGTAATGATGGACAAAAGCGGAAATGAGGTACACAACAAAGAGGCACTCAAGACAGTGTGGAAAGAGTACTTTGAGGATTTGCTGAATCCAAATGGTCATAGGGAGGAAGACAATGTATTGGAAGATGGAGAAGACAACACAGGAATGGAAAAGGACCGGACTTGGAGAGAACTTGAAATGGCTATAGACAAGATGAAAGGAGGAAGGGCACCAGGTGTGGGTGAAGTGAGTGTTGAAATGGTGAAGGCAGCAGGGGAGGTTGGGAAACAGTGGCTGTACCGTGTGATGAGGGTGATATGGAAGGAGAAAAAGACCCCAGAAGATTGGAAGAAAGGATTAATTGTCCCAATATTTAAGAAAGGAAGCAGAAAAGAGTGCAGAAATTACAGGGGAGTCACACTCATACCTCACTGTGCCAAGATATATGAAAAGATATTAGAAAGTAGAATACGAGCCAAAGTGGAGAGAAAATTGAGAGAGGAGCAGTATGGATTCAGACCTGGGAGATCAACAGTGGATCTCATATTTTCAGTGAGACAGCTCCAGGAACACCACTACGAATTTGGAGAGGATCTGCTGATGGCCTTCCTGGACATCGAAAAGGCCTATGATAGTGTGTGTAGGGAGAAGGTTTGGAAAGCAATGGAAAACATGGGAGTGGAAAAAGAGACTGTAGGCAGAGTGAAGGAGATGTATTGTGGAAGTGTGAGTTGTGTGAAAGTTGGAGGGGAAAGAACAGGCTGGTTCAGACAAATGAGTGGCCTGAATTTGGGTAGTGCACTGTCACCCCTTCTCTTTATTGTGGTTATGGACGAGGTAATGACACGGATAGCAGGAAAGATAGGAGAAGATAAGATGAAAGCAATGGTGTTTGCAGATGATCTCATGGTCTGGGGAAACAAGGAGGAGGAAATTCAGGAGCAACTGAAGGCTTGGGAAGAAACAGTGGGAGAGTACGGATGGAAGTTCAACATCAGTAAATGTGAGATCCTGTTAACGACCAGGAAAAAGGACAGACCAATGAGTGGGATAACACTTGGAGGTGGACAGCTGAAGAAGGTGGAAAGTCTCAAGTACTTGGGAAGTATAGTGGAGGAAAATGGGAGAAATGACAGAGAGATTACGGAACGTGGCAGACAGGCAGAAGCATTTCTGAGAAGCATTAGGAGCTTAGTGTGGAATAAAGATGTCCCACAAAAAAGCAAGGAAGTGTTATACAGAAGCTACTATATCCCGATACTGACCTATGCTTCAGAAACGTGGACAATGAAGAAAAGAGACATAAGCAGAATACAGGCAGGTGAAATGAAGTTCCTGCGAGTAGGATCGGAGTAACAAGAAGAGACAGGGTGAGGAATGAAAAGGTCAGGGAAATGGTGAAAGAGGAGCCCTTGCAAGGTAGGATTGAGATATCAAGACTGAGGTGGTATGGACACTTAAAGAGAATGGATGAGAAGAAGATTCCCAAGAGGATACATGAGATGCAGATACAGAAGAAACGACCAAGGGGAAGACCAAGAGATAGATGGCTGAAAGGAGTGGAGGAATGTGTCAAGAAGAGAGGCGAGGACTGGACCAGAGTGACAGCGGAGAGGTGGTGGGAAGAAAGAACTAAGTGGCGAGGCTTATGTTCCAAACAGACCCAGCCTGGGGCTGGAAACTGTACTAGATGATGATGATGACCGTACTGTGGAATTCTCAGTTTTGCCTCACAAGGCTGAGTTTACCCCGTTCCAGCCCTCAGACCAGAATTAAAATTTCTTGGCAGAGTGGGGAATCAAATTGCCACTACACCATGAAGTGGTCTAATTTAAATCTTAATATTGTTTATAACTTAACCAATAAGTTAAGATTAGTGTACAACCAAATTTACAATTATTTTATGCTTTACCAAAGCAACACATTCTTCATTTTTATTGGCTTTTTTCAGGGGGGCTTGAAGCCCCCTCAGCACCCCCCCTTATATACGCCCCTGATTCAGCCTCCTTCCCTGCTCTCAGATGCTCCAAGATTGCACACCAGTTTGTTCTCGATTCTGGAATTGACCCCAACTTGACATAATGCACAGCTTGGTACAACCCTTTCACTTTCCACAACCCCCAGACCATCAGCTCTATTTGGTCCTACATGTTACTTGGCAGTATGTCTAACCACCGGCTATGACTTGGCTGAATAACTGTAGGATAATGTAAGTGGTGCCAACTTTCAGCATGCACTGCTACGCAAGGGCAAGGCGAATATGGAGAAGAAGGAGCATTGGCTGGATTATGCAGATGACAAGCACGACAAGAGGATGATCGAGGATGTGAAGGCTGCACTTAAAGTCCTGTACCTCTACCTTCCTCTGCCATTCTTCTGGGCTCTCTTTGACCAACAGGTGAGTGAACTTCATTATGTTCACCTACGTAGCTTACAAGACTTTAGATAGTAATTAGAAAAGTAACAACTGTACTGTATTTGGCAGAGAATGCCACATACAAACATTGGTCCGTGACTCCCTTCATATCCAATGTTTTTTGAATGTCCACGTATTTGTATTTTCCTCATATTCAGCATGTCTGACAAAAGTTGTGGACACACTTACTTTAACCAAAAATCGATCTCTGGCCTTTTGTTTATGTCCCCAGAGTTCAAAGAATAGTAGCAGTGACTAGCAACACTGTCCATCGCAAAAGGCCGACGTTAACGATTCTAAAGGGTCTTTATATTTATACGCACAAAAAGTTCTAACAACAAAAAATGCCCTCTAACGAGTACAGATCTTTGCGTTTAAATAGTATTGACATTCCAGAACATCTTGCGCTGTTACGTGAAAAGGAGTAGCACCGTTCCGGAAAGTCATTTTCCAAGAATTGCTTAGCTCCCGTTTTTGGATATCTAGCATGATTCTAATATGTTATTATGTCCTCGATAAATTATTGATGACACATGGTTAAGTGCTGTGTGTGTATTGATCAGTAGATTGTGGGAAGGGGTATTAGCTGTTGGGCGGAGTTTATATCAGCTGGCGGGACGCATACGTTGTGGGATGGAAGCAGCGCGCCAAATTGGTGGGTGATGAGTTAGCTGCACGGTGAGAATGCTATGTCTGCTCACATTCTTCTCACAATATAAAAAGAAGGAAAGACACGCCGAGAATGCAATGTGGGATTACGTGTGTATCCATGTTTTGAAGACTTTCATACAAAAACGAAGTTCTGAAACGTTGTATTTTAGGGTATGTTGAGCCTAAAACATGTTTTTGTATGTAAACACTAGGGTAAACTCTACAGTCATTGGCACTCGGACAGTTATTGGCACTGCTTGCATTTATTTGAATATAATAGTATTTTTACAACAATACCATTGCCGCAGAGTGTTTTATCTTTCCATTCTATTACTCCTTGGCATCTATACTTCATCTTACTGCCACCAGGTGAACAGTTTTGAAGTAAATGTTGGAACAAATTGGTGTTGTTCATCACTGCTGGTATTTTGTTGACATCTTACAGTTCTGTTAAGTCACTAGTTCAAAACTTCGATGTTCGGAGCTCAGTATACAAACTGTATTTTAAGGATAAGTGTGAAAACATGTTGAATACGCCTTAATGTATTTGTTCTGTGTTTATGAAGCACTCTATCCTATAATTCTTCTATGTAATGGGGGTGCCGATTACTGTATTAAAAATCATATATATTATTTCAGTAGTATGCATCCCTCCTGCGGCGCTCACAAGCGACCGATCGTGACAAATGAGCATTCAAATGAAAGAGAATAGACATTAGCAGTGACTTATTGCACTATAATTTCATAAATATCTATAATTTCTTTAAAAAATGACTTTAAAAACATTGTACGAAGTGTGCGATTTGCAAACACCGTTGATATCGGAAAATACGCTCCATAATTGCAGTCCACGGGCCGCTGTGATGCCTGTTTCATGTCATATTAACATTCTGAGGTCTTTCCTTTATCCTGAAATGTAAATAGTGTTCTATAATCATTTGGTTGAAATAAAAACATAACCTTTCTCCTTAAGTGTCTCATAATAAACCTATTGGGGAAAGTGTGGTTTATGAACATGCGAGATTTCTCGCACGGGTCCGCTAGTAACTCTAAAATGCAGTACTTGGCACCCTGTACCAATAACTGTGATCTTGGTTTTCACCGTCTTGTTCCATGTCTAAGGTCTTGAGCAGTGTATTTCAAGTGGGAAAGAATATTGTTCTACATATTTGTATTAAAAGCAGGAGGCACACCAACGAAAAGAAAAGAAAAGAAAAGAAAAGTGCCAACAACTGTCTGTTTGCTCACTTAATATTTGTTGTTTCTTATGGCTAGCCTGGATTCCAATCCATCAGCTTTCTTGCGTTCCAATGGGGTTGTGTGAGGTTTCCTGAAGTTCTAGCAGTCACATCAGTTTGTTGCAATGTAGCAGGTGCCCCTTATCCATTTTACTTCCAGGTTCGTGACAAAGTGAGCATTCTTCAGATCTCAGGATGTTGATTCGTTTCAGATGAGCTGCAAGGCAGTCATGGCCAGTGTAAAGTCTGAAGAAGGCTACAGCTTCTCTTCTTGGTGTTAATTTATATTGATCCCATTTAGCATCAATGTCCTCCCATAATTTGGTTTCTGCTGTTTTCTTTGCCCACTTAATATTTCATAACCGATTTATAATATGTTAAGGCTCTATATTTAGTTTCTTAATTTTTATTATCAATATTCATTATGTACAGAACATGAGACCAAAAATATGAGACAAAGAACAGCTGCTTTTCTGTTCTAAATTATTCATTTAAATGCTTAAGTGTCCTTAAAGTGCCAATAACTGTACAGTTTACCCTATGTTTAATTAGAACTGTCATTATTTATTTACATATTTTATGCCCACATTGGAGCACTTAAATCAATACATTTGAGTAAATTTCTTCTTTTTCTCCTCCCAGAATTTTCTCATCCTCTCCGACCTGGAAGCCCTTTGTGTGTCCGATATAGGATATTGTTTCCGTTCAACTGTTATTAGTTTGAGACTTATGCTTTTGTTCTTCAAAATCCTCTTCTCTTCTCTGTCTTTGATTTGTTGCAGAGTTATACCCAATTCTTCAAAATCATCCTGAACTTCTTTGAACCAATTATTATTGATTTTATTTTTCAAAAAGTAATCAAATACTTGTTTCAATATCCTGGTTTCTGGCAGTCTTGATATGTGACAGAAAAAGGAAATTCTTTTTTTACGCATTGTAGTTATTATTGATTCACATTCACGATAGACGATGTTGTTAGGCAACAATGTCCACTGTCCATCAACTTGGTGTTTTTTGTTAGTAATTGTTCTAATAATTCTTCTGTCATTTTTCTGTAATTTGTCTGTTGTAGATTTTACATTCAATTTGAATAAAGTTTCACTAGCATAAGTTGCCTCTGGTTTAACAATGGAATTATAGTGTTTCAGCTTAGCGTTGATCGAAAGAGATTTCTTTTTATAGGTTGGCCAGGTAAGTCTTTGTGCTTGTTTAAATTTAGTTGTTCAGTATTCTATTGCTTCTTTTTAATTTGTGTTCCATGTTATTATTTCCCCAAGATATTTGAATTTCTGAACAATTTTAATCTCTTTATTATTGTTCAGTTGAACGACTGGTAGATCAACTTTAAAAGTTGGCATCATTTCTGTTTTTTTTTTTTCAAATGACATTTGTAATCCCTTTTTTTTTTTTTGCTATAATTTCTAGTTGTTCAATTTGAAATTTAGCCTCTTCTATTGTATTTGCAAGTAATGCTAAATCGTCTGCAAAAGCAAGGCTAGCTTAATTGAAAAAAAAAAGTTTTACTAATTTTGGTCCTGATTTGGTCTATACTCTTACTCCTTAAAAGTTGTGAAATTGCGACGTTCCAGAACGTCAATACTCCTTAAAGGGTTAATAGACAAAATAAATAAACAATAATTGTTAAAAACACAAAGTTGAATTAAAAACTTCTGTACATAAGTGTTATCTGCTGAACATAATTAAGCCCAGTGAGCAGGAACTAACGATGTTCGCTAGACGAACGAACCTTGTCGTCCAATTAAGCCAACTTGTGTGCGAAGTGCTGTATTAAGTGTTTAAATAATTCTGTCAATTTATTTCATTGTGGTGATGGATGACATAATGACCCAAATGGCACAAGTAATTGGGGAAGGAAAGATGAAAGCACTGGTGTTTGCAGATGATTTGATGATTTGGGGAAACAAGGAGGAGGTGGTACAGGAACAGTTGGATGTGTGGAAAGGAATAATACAAGGATATGGGATGAAATTTACCATTAATAAGAGTGAGATGGTGATCACAACAAGGAAGAAGGAAAGAACCACAACGGGAATAACAATTGGTGGAGAACAGCTGAAGAAAGTGGAGAGTTTCAAGTATCTGGGAAGCCTGATACAAGATAATGGAAGAAACGATAGAGAAATAAATGAGCAAGAGAGACAAGCAGTACCATTCCGGAGGAGTGTGAGAAGCATGTTATGGAGCAAGGATGTCCCTCAGAACAGCAAAAACATCATATATCGGACGTACTATCTCCCTATCCTGACGTATGCCTCGGAGACCTGGGTTATGAAAGGAAGGGAGAAGAGCAAAATACAGGCCAGTGAGATGGGGTTCTTGAGAAGCAGTATTGGAGCTACAAAGATGGACAGAATAAGAAATGAGAGGACCAGAGAATTAATGAAGGAGGAACCATTACTGGATGGTATAGAGAAATCTAGACTTAGATGGTAGGGACATGTAAAACGATTGGAGGAGAAGAGGATACCCAGGAGGATACACGAGACGAAGTGGGAAGGAAAGAGACCGAGAGGAAGACTGAGAGACAGGTGGCTGAAGGGGGTGGAAGAAAGCGTGAAGAAGAGAAGAGAAGACTGGACAAGGGTGGAGGCTGAGAGATGGTGGGAAGACAGAATACGTTGGAGAGGCTTGTGTTCCAAACAGACCCGGCCAGTGGCTGGAAACTGTGCAAGATGATGATGATGATGATCTTTGTTGTGCTGGTCTTGCATATTCACCCCTCCTTTGGAAATCTGACTTGTAAAAAGTTAAAAGTCGAAATCTCCATTTTATAATACGCCTGAAACTTTACTGGATGGTTCAGTAATTGCTCTCCAGCATTATCCCAGTATGGATGCTGCCATAAAGGATCCTTCTTTGTCTTCGTCTTCTTCTGACTGCACAAGCCACAATTATAATTTCGTCGTCTGAAGAGTCGGCTGATTGATTATTCATTTTTCAAACTCGCGTACTAAACTAAACAGAGATAACTGATATTAACAGAAGGTGCAAGTGGCACATGCATCTTTGGTGTGGAAGGGGCCTAATATTCAAACCACTACTCTGCCAACTGAGCTAACGTGGCAGGTTCATTGTGCTAACACTATTTGACCTCATTAGTCATCAATGAGGCCAAAAAAAAAAAGCATCATTCTCTCTTTCAGAGGTATGGACAGTCTTTTCCGTGCGTTGAATATCATTTGCTCCAAATGTTAAAGTACGGTATTGCGTGTTAATGCAGGGATCACGGTGGACTTTCCAAGCAACCCGAATGAGTGGAGATCTCGGAGGCTGGTCCCTGAAGCCTGACCAGATGCAAGTCGTCAACCCTCTACTGATTCTAGTCTTCATCCCCATCTTTGAGACGGGTCTCTATCCTCTCCTCGCCAGGTGCAATCTCCTCACGAAACCCCTGCAGCGGCTGGGAGTAGGCGGTCTCTTGGCTGCTGCATCCTTCTTGATCTCGACAGGAGTGGAGTTTGCTCTTGAGGTGAGTGATATGTAGCATACTATGGGCATTCCTGAGCAATCTTTAAGGGACAGCATCCTCCTTGATCTCGACAGGAGTGGAGTTTGCTCATCATTAAAATTAAAACTTACAATTTCCGCCTAGTCAATACTATACTTTTTTTATAAAATATTTCAAGGGTACATGTTTCAGGTCCCAATCTTTCTGGACCCTTCTTCAGCCCATAAAATCACACATGGAGCCGATCAAATCACAAAAACATCGATAAACACAAACTGCACACACACAATAAATAGATAAAACACTGTAAAAACATCTAAGAGTCTAAAATCTAAAAATAACATGCATGTTTTACTGTCTTCAGGAACATGTTTTCACTTGTGCTTCATCTAAATAAATGTCATTTGACGCTGTGAAACACTGGGCACATATTTTGAAGTCTATGAGTGGCGTGCTGTAAGAACTTGCTGTATATCTTGTACTGTTTTTTGTGGCTGAAGATGGGTTGGACGTCAATAGCTACATGTTACAAATTCTTGTTTTAAAATTTTATGCATTTGGCAACTGGTCTTAAGATAGTCTTCTGCCATACGGTATGGAAAACTCAGAGAAGATTGGTTGGCGTGTAGCTACATTTGAATCCGAAGTCAGACGAAAACAGCCCCGTGGCGACAAGTGGAGGTCAAGCTCCGCTCGGCTAGAGCAACTTACTAATACTCACCAGGTGAGTGATATGTAGCATACTATGGGCATTCCTGAGCAATCTTGAAGGGACAGCATCCTCTTGATCTCTGCAGGAGTGGAGTTTGCTCTTCAGGTGAGTGATATGTAGCATACTATGGGCATTCCTGAGCAATCTTTAAGGGACAGTATCCTCCTTGATCTTGACAGGAGTGGAGTTTGCTCTTGAGGTGAGTGGCATGTAGCATACTACGGGCATTCCTGAGCAATCTTTAAGGGACAGCATCCTTCTTGATCTCGGCAGGAGTGGTGTTTGCTCTCCAGGTGAGTGGCATGTAGCATACTACGGGCATTCCTGAGCAATCTTTAAGGGACAGCATCCTCTTGATCTCTGCAGGAGTGGAGTTTGCTCTTGAGGTGAGTGGCATGTAGCATACTATGGGCATTCCTGAGCAATCTTTAAGGGACAGCTTCCTCCTTGATCTCGGCAGGAGTGGAGTTTGCTCTTCAGGTGAGTGACATGTAGCATGCTATGGGCATTCCTGAGCAATCTTTAAGGGACAGCTTCCTCCTTGATCTCGGCAGGAGTAGAGTTTGCTCTTCAGGTGAGTAGCATATTATCAGCATCCCATAATGAACTTTGGAAAGACAAGAGCATGTCAGTAAAAGTGTTGTGTATGTTTCAGCCCACATATGCGGTCTTGCCAGTTTCTGGAGAGGCACAAGTCAGGATATACAGTGGATTAAATGCAGACAACTGCCATATGACCTTTAATAACGAACCCTTCGTATTGGACGACATGGAGTTGTGGGAGAAAACCATATCAGATGTTGAAGGTCAAACAGATTTGAATTTGTCATGGAACTGTAGCGGTAAATCATATGACGGCACCGTTTCTGTACATTCTGGCGAGGTGAGGAATCTGCTTTCACTTCTTTTCCATTATTATATTATGTCTGGCAAGCTTTTGCAGTTTTACAAAATTCCAGCAGGTTGTTAATTGTCCCCTCAATTGCATTTAATTATAGAAACAGATGATATCTGGGCACTTACTGTGGTGTTGGGACTCAGTGTCTACCAGAAATGTGAGGGTAGGAATGGGGTACACTGTGGGCAAACGGAGAAGAGGTGGGTTTCATTTCTCTCTCAACCAAGCTACAAGTGTTTTCTCATTCCTTCTTGTTCTTCTTTATCTGGCACTACAGCCCGGTGTGAGCTTTGGCATCCCCAACCACAGATTTCCATCGAAATCGATCTTGGACAACTGTTATCCAGGGTCGTACGTTCATTGTTTGCAAGTCCACCTTCACTTCATCTTTCCTTGGTGGCTTTGTATATAATCTTTGGTGTTCTTTTTTCTTCCATCCTTTCAATGTGGCCCAGCCATCGTAGTCTTTGTGATTTTACATATCGAACAATGTCTTTGCTTTTGAGGTTTTCATCTATTTCCCTATTAGTTCGTATCCTCCATTCTCCTCTATCCAATACAGCACCATAAATTCTCCATATTATTTTCCTCCCAAATACCATAAGTTTATTGCAATTCTGAACCGACATATTTCAGGTTTCAGAGCCATAAGTTAACACTGGTCTGATCAAGGTCTTGTACATTTTGAGTTTTGATTTATGCGACAACAATTGCGACTTAAGGGGGCTGATACACCTGGAAATATGAATTTTTTTCATTTTTTGTTTTTGATCTCGAATGAAAGAATAACCATTTCTTTATCTAAATCTGAAGTTTTATAGCGAAATTTCCAATTTCATCCGAGATATTACGATTTAAATCCATGCATGTACTGAACTGTCAGCTGAGTGTTATGTGTATATACAATGTTTAGAGCCATTTTCCCTTAAGTTTAATTTTTTCACACAAAAAACACAATAACTCAAGAACGAATGGTCCAAAATGCATGAAATTTGGAATTCCCCTTGTTGGAACTAAGTTATAGAGGATGAACCTCAATTATTGAATTCCTTTGAGAAATAAGCTCGGTGCATCTAAAACATCAGTTGAATTTCTTAATTTTTTTCAATATTCAAATGAAATACCTATAAAAGGGTAACTTATTCTTCCACTAAGTTCATAGAGGTCGATCCTGGGTAATTTAGTGTTGTCTTTAAGGAAAAAAGTTGTTTATGCCAATCACATTGATAGTTTTCAACAAATTATGTTTTTTGTAACATTCAAAAATATTTTTTTAAATATTTCAATATGCTAATTTTATTACACTTGTACATACTGAATTTTAAAACTTTATACATCAAATGAAAGCCCAGCATTTGTACTATAAGCTATAAGTGTACTAAGTTTAATTCAAATCCCTGTTATGGTTCCATAGATATAGAGTAATTTACAAAATGCATGCATTCCAGGTGTATCAGCCCCCTTAATGAGTTTCAGATTGGCAAAATAGGCTCTGTTTCCATTAATAATCCTATTTATTTCGTCACTCACTTTGTTTCCTCATTTCTACTCCAGACAAATGCCAGGATAGTTCCTAACTTACAGCTGTGACCACGTCCTTCCCAAATCTAGCCTCAATTTTAAATACGGTATACACATAATAATTTAGGAGTTCCTTGAAGTATTCTCTCCAGATAACCTTTACTTCTTCCATATTTTCGACCTCCTTTCCATTCCTGTCCACCATTCTGACATTTTCCCCTGTATCTCTTCTCTTTGCCTTTATCATTCCATACAACACTTTCTTACTGCCATCACAGTCCTCCTCCATCATTTCTGTCCATTTCTCCAACCATTTCTTTTTCTCTTCCTTCACTACTTCTCCTGCTTCTTTCTTCCGCTCTTGGTATTCTTCTCTTGTTCTGTCTGTCCTCTGTTGGAACCATTTCCTGAATGCTTCATTTTTCTTTTTCACTGCTTCCTTAGTTCTGGGGTTCCACCATGGTGTTTCCTTCCACCTTTTCTTTCCACTAGTTCTGCCACACAAGACTTCCGCTGCTTCTACCAACACGTCCTTGAACCTATTCCATTCTTCTTCACCTGTTTTCGTGTCATCCTTCGGTAATTTGTTCCTCACTAATATCTGGAACTTCTCCTTATTTCCATCCTACTTCAGCTTCCATTTCCTTATTCTTCTTTCTTGGTTCTCAGTTATCCTCTTTTCCTTCAGTCCTCTCACCTTGGCGACCAGCAGACGGTGGTCACTGCCCAGGGCTTCTGAAGGTATTACCCTTATATCCGTGATACTCTTCTTTGTCTCCTTCCCGCATAGAATGTAGTCCACCACTGATTTCCTAGTCAAATCCCTGCTGTACCAAGTAATTTTATGGCTCTCTCTCTTCTTGTACCATGTGTTTCCAACCATTAGCCCATTTATCTTGCACAGTTCCAACAATCTTTCTCCTTCCTTATTCCTGTTTCCCCATCCTTCACCACCAATCACTTCCTCAAAACCTCTTCTATCAGTTCCGACATGGGCATTTAGGTCTCCCATGACTATCAGGTCTCTCCCCACTAACTGCTTCTGCAACTCCCTCTTCAAACTCGTCCTTCTCGCCTTCTGTGCATCCCACCTGTGGTGCATAGACTTGCAGAATGTCTACGTTTCTACCTTTCACAGTGATTCTGGCTCTAATTATTCTATCACTCACCCTCTTTACTTCCTTCCTCAGCCCTTCTCTCACCACCATTCCCACTCCATTTCTCTTCCCCTCCTCATTTCCTATCCAGTATAGCTGCAAGCCATTTCTCAGTTCTTTTCTTCCTTCCCCTCTCCATCTAGTCTCTGCCAGTCCGAGTACATCCAGTTTTCTCCTCTCCATCATATCCACAATCTCCTCCACTCTTCCCGTCAATGTAGTTATATTCAAAGTTCCAATTCGTAGGCCATTTCCATAGCCAGGTCTGTTTCCTTTAGATCTGTCCTTTCCGAGGCCTGTTCCCGTTTTAAAAGCAGTTTCATATCCACTACTGGCTTGCTAGGCCTAACGTAGCTTCACCATAAACCTGGCAAGGGGCCTGTTTTTGGTCCGCGAGAGGTATTTTATTTCCCTCAAACCCTCCGGACAAGTCCGGCGAGCCCCCCTATCCGCCACCTGGGACGCGCCCGATAAGAGGAACAGGCAAACTAATATTTATAGTGGTGATGGATGAAATCATACGAAAAGTGGTAAATAGCATTGGGGAAAGGAAAATGAAGGCAATGTTGTTTGCTGATGACCTTCTGGTATGGGGAGAGGATGAGGAAGAAGTACAAGTGCAATTAGATGAGTGGGTGAAGGTAGTGTTATCATATGGGATGAAGTTCTCAGCACAAAAGAGTGAAGTGGTCATCACAACGAGGAAGAAGAACAGACTGGATATGGGCATAACACTTGGAGGACAGCAGTTGCAGAAAGTAGAATGTTTCAAGTACTTGGGAAGCATAATTGAAGAAAAGGGAGGCAATAGGATGGAAATAAATGAAAGGGGAAGGTGCGCAGATGGATTTTTCAAGAGTGTTAGGGGGATGTTATGGAATAAAGATGTACCACAAAAATGTAAAGGAATCATCTACAAGACCTACTTTGTGCCAATTTTGACATATGGTTCAGAAACATGGGTGATGAAGGAAAGGGACAAGAATAAAATACGAGGAGTGGAGATGAAGTTCCAGAGGAGTAGGGTAGGAGTGACAAGAATGGACAGAGTAAGGAATGAGAGAGTCAGAGAGATGGTGAGAGAGGAACCATTGCAAAATAGAATAGAGCGATCTAGGCTACAGTGGTATGGACATGTGAGGAGGATGCAAGAGGAGAGGATACCGAAGATGATGTTTGGAATGGAAATGACGGGAAGGAGGCCAAGGGGAAGACCAAGGGACAGATGGACAAAAGGAGTTAGGAAGAGTGCGGAGGAATGAGGAGAGTGCTGGGACACCGTAAATGACGAGAGATGGTGGATGGACAGGAAACGATGGAGAGGCTTATGTTCCAAGCAGACCCGACCAGCGGTTGGAAACTGCTCAAGATGATGGTACACACAATACTACAGGCACCACAATAACACAGGGTATACAGAGCCAAGCCCCTAAATGAAACATTCTGAGAGACACGCAACTTGTCACTCATGGGTATGGTTGTGACATCTCCCAAGTTGGTGGCAATAAGAGCATAGCTCCTCATGTCAGTTCTAGAATGTATCTAATGGGGGGTGGGTCCTCCTCTCCACTACGGCCAATATTAAGTTGTTTTATTATTATCGTTAATCTTGATTGGTCACATTGGACCACTTGAGTCGTTCCACAATCACTTCTTCTTTGAAGGTTGTACTGCTTGGTTCTTGCGCTCTTTCCAGTACTTTTTCATTCTTTAAGATCGGGATTTTCTCAACTCGTCTGAAATCTCCATATGCTTTCTATGTGTCATTTTTGCAGAAAATTTGTGAGTTTTAAGAATGGTGTTAATTTTATTTTTCTCCTCGGTATCTGTTATCTTGAGTCCAACTGCTTCGAGATCTTGTTGGATTTCTTGGATCCATTTTCCTCCAGTTTTCTTTCCTAGATTTCTCATCACTAGTTGGCATACAATTCTGTTTCCTGGAAGCTGTAAGATGTGAAAAAAAAAATTAAATTATTTTCTTCTTCATTGTGCTGGTGATTGGATCAATCTCACGATGGACAGTTTCATTTGGGAGAATCCTCCAGACTCCCTCAACCTGATACTTTTTATTTATGCACGTTCTAATGATTCTTCTTTCCATTTTGAGGAGCTGATCAGTTCTTTGTTCATTCTTAATTTGGAACAGAGTTTCACAAGCAAAAGTGGCTTCAGGGAGAGTTACAGTTTTATAATGTTGGATCTTAGTAGCTATTGATAGGCTGTCTGTCTGTTAGGTAGTCAGCCCGAAGGCTGGTTGGATCCTCAAAAGCACCGCCGTTACGTTATGTGAGTAGATACCCACAAAAACCCAAGGCAGCGCTATATTGAGGCGTTCTAGGCAAGAAGAGGAGTGAGGTAGTTAGCCATTGCTTTCCTCACTGAGTCAGAACAGTAGTCCTAACCCTATGAGTAGAACCTTTCACAGCATTCACAGGCACTGACTGTGCCCTGAATGCCATTACTAAGCACCACCCATACCTCAGTAGCTTCCATATAATCACAGCCATGAGTGAGACTGAGACATCGGTGAAAAGCCACCTTTTACTCTAGCCTGTGCCAACTGACAAATGCAAATGTACTGTATTCATCAAGAGATGGCAAAGGCATTTTTTATTATATGTTGACCAGGTTAGAGATTGTGCCTTTTTCATTTTATTTGTTCTATTTATCCAAGTTACTTTTTCGTTTAAGTTATGTGTGATAATTTCTCCAAGATAGGTACTTAAATTGAGGATCTATGTTAATTTTATGAACATTTATATGGACTTCATTTATATCTAAGGGTTTCATAGGCATGATCTCAGTTTTTTCAAAGGATATGTGTAATCCTATCCCTTGAGCAATTTCTTGGAGACTAGTGATCTGAGTACAAACCTCTTCCTTGTGTAGTGCTAAAAGAGCCAAGTCATCTGCAAATGCTAATCAGTTTATTTTTATTGATGGTTTTAACTACAGAGGAGCGACGAAAATCCGAACTAATTGGGACTGGGGGGGTGTTCGGATTTCCGATTTGTTTGGACTTTCGAACATAACCTAAAATTCCTAATTACACTAAAAATGTTAAGATAAATACTTTAAATGTACATGCATATTGTAGTATGATTTATTTGTATGTTTAAACCCAGAAAAATGCACTCATTTTACAAAAACACAGTACTGTAATTAAAATACGCACTACAAACCACAACTACACTACTGAACAAGTGAAGCAACTGAACTGACTGGTGCGCTGGGGGGAAGGGGAGTGGATGGTTCGAAACAAGGTCATTGTTCTCTCACAATGCCGTGCAAAATACAGTTCACATGTTTAAAGCAGCCGTTCAGATTTTTGACGTTCGGATTATTTACACTATACTGTAACTAATATTCCGTACCACAAACGATTACCAAATTATTACCAATATACAGCCGAAACATTGGGAAACACTACGTGGCGCCCTCCTTAAGCCTAACTAGACAGCAGCCGCAAAAGGCTACGATCTGCAATATACAGTTAATGTTAGGGATTTTATGATAGCCCCGATGTTAAATGTACCATTGTTGAACAAACACAGCCCATCCCAGGACACTACTGAAGAAATTGCTCACTATTCTAATTTATTGAAACACGAACTTCAATTTAACTTAAATGATATATAGTTTTTTGACGTGATAATGACCTTCATTGACTAAGAAAAGGCATATTATAGTGTCCCTGGGGACAGTTTGGAAGAGTTTAAAACAAAAAGGTATTGGAGAAGAAATAATACAAAATGTGATAAAAGCAGTGAACAGTAATTGTAAAAGGAGAATTGCCCTCGCTAAACAGGCCTTCAGCAATAAGACACAAGCAGGCACATTAGCATTAAAACTAGAAAATTGTTTATCAAAACATTTGTCTGGAGTGTTTTGTTATACGGATGCGAAACTTGGGCTCTAAGGAAACAGGACATTCAATGCTGGAAGCAGCGGAAATGTGGATGTGGAGAAGGATGCTGAAATTAAACTGGACGGAGAAAAAGACTAACGAATGGGTCCTCAAGGAAGTACACGAAACAAGAAAATTGATCACTACTATAGGAAGGTGGAAAGCAAAATTTGTTGGCCACACCCTACGTCATAAGTTCTGGGGAAGAAAGGAAGAGGAAGACCACGGAAGGCTCATCTGGATTCTGTGATGCATGGACTTCAATTTAAACTTAAAACGTTCAGCAAGTGAGAGACAAATGTGGTTGCAGCGATGAGGCCCAGCCTTTTGATGATGATGACAGTAATTGCTGCAGCGATGAGGCCTGGCCTTTTGATGATGATGACAGTAATTGCTGCAGCTGTGAAATTGAACATGGATTAAAACGTGGAGTTTACTTTCACCATTGCTATTTATACTGGTGATGGATGATATGCTAAAGGCAACAAAGGAAGCATACACAGGCACAGGAATGAAGCTGAGGATGTTCTGATTTGGGGAGAGAATGGAAATGTGATCCAACAACAGCTGGATGCACTCGAGGAAAATATTGAGAAATGGGAAATGAAAATCAGTGTAGAGAAAAGTAAGACAATGGTAATGACAAGAGGAAAGAAATAAGGAAGAGGGAATGTTAAAATTGAAGATGTCTATCTCTAAGTGAATTGCTGGAGAATGCAAGATTGGATATGGAGATCAACAAGAGTATACAATGTTTACTATCATCAGGTTCCGAGTTTAATCTATACTAATATAATAAAGTTGAAGAGTTTGTGTGTTTAAACGCGCTAATCTCTGGAACTACCAGTCAAATTCGAAAAATTCGTTTTGTATATGATAGCCAGATTCAAGAGGAATAGTTTAGGCTATGTCGCATTATGATACACATCTCTGGTAACCATAAAGATAGATTTTTGTTCAGTAAGTTGGAAGAACAAGCGCTCCCAGACAGCTCCAATAATACCTAAGTCTATTGTTGCCTGGTAATGCGGGCTGCGTCACGTCGCCCCTACCAGTGTTCTAGTGCAAAATTGCGAGCTGCTTATAAATTGCAGTCACGGGGAGTAATTAGTGCAAAAAGATTTCTTGGGCCCCTTAAAACAGTTATCATGACCATAGTATGCCTCTGTATAAGGGCGATGGTGTTGGTGCAGTATACTGAGGTTATCTGCTGCAATAAGTGTTGATGCTTTCCGATCCTTATCATTGAGCGCTCCAGTTCTGTTCTATTATTCATTATCATCCTCAAAACAAATAAATCCACCGGGCACTGCTAGTTTGGGAGAAAGACACACCACTGAAGGATAAAGAAGTGATGTACAAGACCTATCACTTATGGAGCAGGAACTTGGCTGATGACGAGGAGAGATGAAAGTAGAACTCAGGCAGCCGAAATGAACTTCCTGAGGAGTATGGCACAGAAGATTAGAAGAGATAGTGAGAAATGAAGTGAATGTACAGAAGCTGAATGATAGCAGGAGCAGAACAGAGATGGTATGGACATGTGAAGGGGATGAATGATGAAAGAATGCCGAAACAAGTAATGGAGGGACAGATGAATGGAAAGAGAGGACGAGGAAGACCGGAGGGACAGATGAGTGGAAAGAGAGGACGAGGAAGACCGGAGGGACAGATGAGTGGAAAGAGAGGACGAGGAAGACCGGAGGGACAGATGAGTGGAAAGAGAGGACGAGGAAGACCGGAGGGACAGATGAGTGGAAAGAGAGGACGAGGAAGACCGGAGGGACAGATGAGTGGAAAGAGAGGACGAGGAAGACCGGAGGGACAGATGAGTGGAAAGAGAGGACGAGGAAGACCGGAGGGACAGATGAGTGGAAAGAGAGGACGAGGAAGACCGGAGGGACAGATGAGTGGAAAGAGAGGACGAGGAAGACCGGAGGGACAGATGAGTGGAAAGAGAGGACGAGGAAGACCGGAGGGACAGATGAGTGGAAAGAGAGGACGAGGAAGACCGGAGGGACAGATGAGTGGAAAGAGAGGACGAGGAAGACCGGAGGGACAGATGAGTGGAAAGAGAGGACGAGGAAGACCGGAGGGACTGATGAGTGGAAAGAGAGGACGAGGAAGACCGGAGGGACAGATGAGTGGAAAGAGAGGACGAGGAAGACCGGAGGGACAGATGAGTGGAAAGAGAGGACGAGGAAGACCGGAGGGACAGATGAGTGGAAAGAGAGGACGAGGAAGACCGGAGGGACAGATGAGTGGAAAGAGAGGACGAGGAAGACCGGAGGGACAGATGAGTGGAAAGAGAGGACGAGGAAGACCGGAGGGACAGATGAGTGGAAAGAGAGGACGAGGAAGACCGGAGGGACAGATGAATGGAAAGAGAGGACGAGGAAGACCGGAGGGACAGATGAATGGAAAGAGAGGACGAGGAAGACCGGAGGGACAGATGAATGGAAAGAGAGGACGAGGAAGACCGGAGGGACAGATGAATGGAAAGAGAGGACGAGGAAGACCGGAGGGACAGATGAATGGAAAGAGAGGACGAGGAAGACCGGAGGGACAGATGAGTGGAAAGGGAGGACGAGGAAGACCGGAGGGACAGAGGAGTGGAAAGGGAGGACGAGGAAGACCGGAGGGACAGACGAGTGGAAAGGGAGGACGAGGAAGACCGGAGGGACAGACGAGTGGAAAGGGAGGACGAGGAAGACCGGAGGGACAGACGAGTGGAAAGAGAGGACGAGGAAGACCGGAGGGACAGACGAATGGAAAGAGAGGACGAGGAAGACCGGAGGGACAGACGAATGGAAAGAGAGGACGAGGAAGACCGGAGGGACAGACGAATGGAAAGAGAGGACGAGGAAGACCGGAGGGACAGACGAATGGAAAGAGAGGACGAGGAAGACCGGAGGGACAGACGAATGGAAAGAGAGGACGAGGAAGACCGGAGGGACAGATGAATGGAAAGAGAGGATGAGGAAGACCTAGATTACGGTTGATGGAATTGGTGAAGGAGAGTGTGAGAGAACGGAACCTGGATTGGAGTTCAGTGGACGGGGAAGGTTGGTGGTCACACCCGGCCCAGGCTGGAAAACGGAAATTGATGATGATTGTATAATTTGTTTTTATTTGGAGTCTAATTTTCAATGAAGTATTTTTAGTTATAAATAAGTATGGCTTTTTTATGGATAATTCATAAATACCTGTAACGGTTCCTTTTCAGGCCTCCACATTCTTAGTAACACAGGAAGATGTTACAAGTTTCCAGAAGGACAAGATAGACAAGTCGGACGAGGGCTTGCCAACCCTCAGGTAAGTCAGCTCCCTTTGACACAATCAAATGAAGACCCAACATTTATTGCACAATGGACGAGTTTAGTTTATATTTATTGTTTTATTTTGCTTCATCTTCTTTCTATTCTTCACTCTTTGTTGTTTTCTCTTCTGTTTTTCACAATATTTCTTCATTCTTACGAGGGAATGGTATGAAGTCGGACGCCGAATTTTGGTTTTATTTTTACGTAGTCGTGAAGGTCTTTTTACGCTGGAAATGGTAGTGGAGGTCTAATTTTTCGCAAGTCCTTTTTAAGGGGGCATTTGGGAGCTCAAAGTTGGTGGTGCTTTAAATTGTACAGTACATGCCAGCACATGTCAGCGCGCACAGCCAGCGGCTGTCTTGCCACGCCTACCCTCTCCACTCGTTCGGTTCTCCACTGTTCTATACGGTCAAGTTATCCATGACTGATGGCTATTCCACATGCAGGCGATCGCATTGGAGTCTTTGTGTTGTAATGACTGCTTGCAACATTATTGCAGCTCTTATTAGTGCCTACGGTGTTAACATTCAGGAAGCTACAGAGCTATCTGATAAAGAGCAAATAATGTACATACATATAAAGACAATGTTTGATGCAATTTTGGAGAACAAATGCGAACTTATTCAGGAGGAAGAAGCTTTCTTCGTTGATTCAGAAGACGACGATGGCGTTGAGGAGGGGACACAACCAGCGAAAAAACGTAAACATGGAGATGAGTTTAACGAAGAGAACATATCGTGTGTTGGCCGAGGAAGACCCTGTAAGTCAGTGGAAGATTATGATTCCGAATTATTGTTGGACATTTATGAAACAATAAAGGATCAAGGACTCATTTACGCTGTACGGAAGTATAAGAAGACTCGGCGACAAATTTACGGAATCGTCAACCATGTTGAACAAAATGGAGAAATTAGGAAATGTGCAATGGTTCGAGAGTATGTGAAGGAGGAGTTCACCAAGGCAAGGATGCGTTATTTATATGTCACAAAATCTGACATTGAGCGTTGGATTGGTGAGGGTAGAGAGTTGTTTTGCCCCAAACACTCTCTCCAGAGCGACTCCTACTTGACAAACCTTAAAAGGCGTTTGAACATTCGGTTCCGAAAAGTAACCAAACTCGTCGGTAAAACTTTTAAAACAGACGAAGAAGTACGACATGAAGAGGCTAAAAAGTTCGTAAAATTCATTAATGAATTGCAAGAAGAGAAAGAGATCCCGGATGCCAATATCTGGAATTCGGACCAGTCCCGATTTGAGTACGAAATGGCAACACAGAGAAGTTATGATTTTCGTGGGGTGAAAGATGTTCTTGCTACGCTTGTTTGCCGAAATAGTTTTACGCACTCCCACACAGTGCAATATCACATTTCTAAAGCCGGAGAATTGGGACATTTGTTCTTGATCGTATTCCAAGAAATTAATGGAAAGTTTGGACCTAGGGTACAGGAAAGTATCAACGCCTACATGGATGTCTTTAAGTATGTCGTCATTGATTGTTCATCTTCCAGGAAAATGGGGAAAGGGCATGTACGTGTCTGGTTCCAAAACGTTTTCCATCCGCAATTACAAGACGACGCATAAAATCTTCTTCTCCTAGATTCATTCAGTGGCCAGGGCAAAAATGCATAACTTGAATCTCTGACGGACAAACGTGTACAAATTGAATACATACCGAAAGGAACTACGTATCTTTGCCAGCCGTGTGATCTTGGACTCTTCCGACAACTAAAATGTTTAGTCCGTCGAATGGGAAACATTTGCCGAGTCAAAATTAAAACCCAAGAACAGGCTTTTCATTATAACTAGTCAAATGCTAGCGCATAACCAATTACAAGCTGATTGTTTTGTACCAATGCTGAAATAAGCTTGGAAAGTAGGTGGTTATTCCATTACTGACAATACACCGGAATTTCATACTGTCTCGCAAACTAATTTTCATAATTTGTTTGATAAAAAGTGTGCTGGAAATGATTGTACCAATTTTTCTTTTATAAAGTGTGTGCATTGTTTTCTTGTGTTTTGTTATTAACATTTTGTTACATCTTCACTATCATGCCATGAACAATGCACCCATGCCAGACTGTGTTAGAATAAAGGCATTTCTTGAACAGTTTGAACGGCATGATGATGATGATGATATGTGATTATGTTTGTAAACCATTGTTATTGTTCTATACTCCACTATGAATTTATCTTTGTAAATAAAATATCCCAACTAACGTCAGTGGAGAACCGAACGAGTGGAGAGGGTAGGCGAGACAAGACTGCCGCTGGCTGTGCGCGCTGACGTGTGCTGGCATGTACTGTACAATTTAGAGCACGCACCACCAACTTTGAGCTCCCAAATGCCCCCTTAAAAAGGACCTGCGAAAAATTAGACCTCCACTACCATTTTCAGCGTAAAATGACTTTCAAGACTATGTAAAAATAAAACCGAAATTCGCCGTCCGACTTCGTACCGTTCCCTCGGTAGACTGTGCTGCTTCCTTCTGTAATCGGACCACTTCCTATCCACTCTTCCCTGGAACCCTTCCTTGAGGAGCTTATTATATATCCACCCAATTCAATATATATGCACAACTTGAATCTCTGACGGACAAACGTGTACAAATTGAATACATACCGAAAGGAACTACGTATCTTTGCCAGCCGTGTGAAAAAAAAAAATATATATATATATATATATAAAGAAATTAATTATTAAAGTTGTTCTAGGTACATGTTTCAGGGATTAATCAATTATTTTATCCCCTTCATTAGCCAATTGTAAAAGCATTAACATATTCAGAACATAATAAAGCATAGCACTGAAAATACGAAAGGTTATTTACCCTAATATGGTGCACCATATATTAGGTCGTAAAAATTGGTTGTATGCGGATTGGTGAGGTGTTGAAGTTCCACGTCTGTCTTCTCAAAAGCTAATGGACCTTTGCTCAATTCAGGACTGTAAATGCACGGTTTACTGGTTTTCATAAATCTTTGTTGGTTTCTGCAGGCTGAATACTGTCACCGCCACCAACTTCTTCGTTTTGTTCAATATTTTAATTTTTACGATTTTTACAATAACCTTTCGTATTTCCAGTGCTACGCTTTATTATGTTTTGAATATGTTTTGCTTTACAATTGGCTGATGAGGGGGATAAAATAATTGATTAATGACCGAAACATGTACCTAGAACAACTATAATAATTAATTTTTTTATAGTATTGATTCGGGCGGATATATAATTCTTATTAATAATGTTCCGTCTAGTCAATACTTATTGCGTTTATTTAACCACATGAGCAACGTTAATAAATCAGTACAATTTGTTCATGTCATTTTCTACTATAAGACTGGTTTTATATGATTTTGTTTCAATACATTAGACATAATTACATTATTTTAAAACACCTTCAGTCATTACAAGTGCAGATGAAGAAATTAAATTAATTCATTGATATCGATATCATAATTATTTGGTTTAAAAAGAGAACGGATTCAATTTCAAAGTGTCTCCCTTTGTCTTCAAGAAGATGCAACTCCATGACTTGGTTTCATACATGGCCATCTCCACTATTTAAATTATAATTACGGCTTAAATATTAATTTAATTTTAATACTGAGTATGAAGAAATGTTTATGTGGCCTGTAAGAATGAAATTTTAAAAATCACCATGATACTGACAACCATATTGTGGATTTAGATTTTCACCTCTCCTGTAAAAAAAGCAAAAGGGGATTTGTCCAACTTTGATATCAAGCTCCCATACTCAACACTTCTTTTGATAAATCTTTCTGACCACAGTGTCTTTTTCTCTTATAGGCTATTATTTCTTTCTAAATCTTTCTTTACCTCTGGAATCCAGTTTATTCTATTTTTTACTATTTTTATTTGACGTATTTTTTAAATTCGATTTTAGTTTATATTTTAAATGTTAAAGAATGCGCATAGAAACAAACCAGAAAGAAAATCCACAGCCTGCTTCCAGTCTCCGACCGGGTCAGGAAAGAAACAAACCAGACTTGGTCTTGAATGTTCCCCTTGTGGTAAACCCGTCTCCTGTGTTTGCCAACTATAATGCGATGTTTATTCCTTCTAGGATACTCTACGTTGATTTCAATCCCAGTTCTGTGGTGAGATTAGAAGGCGAGGACTACTCCACAACGTTCGAGAATGTCAGCTTAACAAATGCAACAGAGTACAGAGACATTGAGCCTATTATGTGAGTATGGTACTCTTCTCCGACTGCATCATTATTCAAATAACTTCTTCAAAAATGGATGTTTCATGGCCATATTGATGAACATGGAAATTAGAATTGCTTAGCTCTTGTACTGGATGGAAGAAACACTTCCATCAGCTGTGGCACTACGCAAATATGTGAAACCATTAACACATTCAATCCTATCTCCCTCCAGCAAGAGCTTCTGACTGTTAACTGAATTCTTTAAATTCGGTGTTCCAAACATTCATCTCAGTTTTTCCTAACATTATCAGCAGAAACAAAGCATTAAGGTCTTGATTCACAATTGTTTTGATTTCTAGAAACAGCTTTGGTGGGGTAGTCGGTAGCATGCTGAGCTTCTATCCCCAAGATTGCGGGTTCAAACCCGACCGAAGTCGTAGGATTTTTTTAAGAGCATTAAAATCCCTCAGTATGCCTTCCTTCGGAGGGGAAGTAAGGAGGGCAGTCTCACGTCATAGATTTATGGCATGTAAAAGAACCTTCCACTAATTAAACTTGTGTGAAACTAAATTTGCAGGTTATATTTCGTTGAAACACTCTATCAAAGTTCCAACTTTCACCATTAGATGTCAGTGACATCTGGTAGCAAAAGTTGGAACTACTTGAAATTGAACGGAACTTGTAGCTCACCCCATGGGTGTCCGCTTGAAGCAGATACAGCCTCTGGCGAGCAGAACATGTCCTTGGACAATCCCGGCACTAAAAGCCAGGCGATAAATAAATAACACAGTTTGGTTGTTCAAACAGGCTCTGAAATACTTCACTATGACTACAGTCACACCGTACCATACCGTATGTGAAGTGAATCTTTTTGGATAGTTTCAAAACTAACCCAAGATTTATCGTGTTGGAAGCCATTTTTCAATGTCGTCTTAGTAATAAAAATTAATGCTTTTCATATAAATAATTCATGTTTATTTGGGATAATGCCGTGTGTATTTAAATTAAAACCATACGTTTCAGAGAAACCTTGCCTCCTTTTTCAATGGAATCAAATAATGTGGCCAAAGAAAGTATATCAATGAGATTACAAAAAATTACAAGAAATTTAAATAAATTCCTCTGTTCGTCACCAGAGAGCAGCTGCCAGAAATTACTGTATGGACCATGGTAGAACGGCGGACAGAGTAGTAAGTAAGGAGAAGGTAAAGGGCGCGGGGTGAAAATATAGAGACTCCTCGAAGAATGAGGCTGTCCAAAAGAAAAGGGAGGGGGGGTTAGATGGATATAAGGTAAGTGTATCTAAACGATACCTAACTTCATACAGGCAACGGCAAAAAAAACGGATGGAAACACTTCCCTCTTGTTTATGTTTCCTTATATCCATCATATCCTCCTCCTCCTCCCCCCCCCCCCCCCCTTTCTTTTGGACATCCTCATTCTTCGAGGAATCTCTATATTTTCACCCCGCCCCCTTTACTTTCTCCTTACCTCCTACTCTGTCCTTAATTCAGTATAACAAATTTCAAAGTTTCCGCCTAATCAACACTTTGAAGTTTGTTATACTGATTTATAAAACGTCAACACGGAACCTGCAATGGATTCTTCTTCGAATATACTACTCTGTCCGCCTTTCTATCATGGTCCATACAGTAATTTCTGGCAGCTGCTCTCTGGTGACGAACAGAGGAATTTATCTATATTTTTTGTAATCTCATGGATATACTGTACTTTCTTTGGCCACATTGTTTGATTCCATTGAAAAAGGAGGCAAGGTTTCTCTGAAACGTATGGTTGTAATCTAAATACACACGGCATTAGCCCAAAAAACATGAATTATTTATATAATAATCTGGGCCGTGAAAGCCTTAATATGCATATAATGCTTTTCAGTTGGTCAACACGATTGTACCCAAATCAGATGGGTCATTCCCTAATCCTGAAAAAAATTACATGAGATTAATTTAAAAATATCAGGAATAACCCATCTGATTTGGTTATGCCTCGGAGACCTGGGTTATGAAAGGAAGGGAGAAGAGCAAAATACAGGTCCTTGAGAAGCAGTATTGGAGCTACAAAGATGGACAGAATAAGAAATGAGAGGACCAGAGAATTAATGAAGGAGGAACCATTACAGGATGGTATGGAGAAATCTAGACTTTGATGGTATGGACATGTAAAACGAATGGAGGAGAAGAGAATACCCAGGAGGATACACGAGACAAAGTGGGAAGGAAAGAGACCGAGAGACAGGTGGCTGAAGGGGGTGGAAGAAGAGAGGAGAAGACTGGACAAGGGTGGAGGCTGAGAGATGGTGGGAAGACAGAAGACGTTGGAGAGGCTTGTGTTCCAAACAGACCCGGCCATTGGCTGGAAACTGTGCAAGATGATGATGATTTGGGTACAATCGTGTTGGTCGACTGAAAAGCATCAAACTTTTGTTCACTAAGGCAACACCGAAAAATAGCTTCAAACACCATAATGTTTCCCTAAACACACATCATAGAGAGTTCACTCCTCTTTACACTACTAGAAAACATCCCCTGTTGGAAACGAGAAACAACATAACGGTGTAGCCAGTATAATAGAGGGGGGGGGGGGGGGGGGGACATGTTACTGGATTAGGATATACTTTTTACCAGATTATCAATAAACCAAGGCCGGTATTAATGGCATTATTAAAAGAAACTAACGGCGGGTTTGGCGGCATAGCACACTGAGCTTCTATGCCCAAGATCGCGGGTTCGAATCCGGCTGAAGTCGTCGAGATTTTTTAAGAGCGTTAAAAATCCCTCAGTATGCCTTCCTTGGGAGTGGAAGTACAGCCAGTGGTCCCATGTCATAGATTTATGGCATGAAAAAGAACCTTCCACTAACTACACTTGGGTGAAGCCAAAATTTGTAGGTTAGAATTGATAATGCTCTATTAGTTCCAACATTCGGTGCCAGGTGCTGACTGCGATGCCATCTAGTAACCAAGTTCATAAGCTAGGTGTCATGGCTGGTAGCATTTGGTAGCAAAAGTAGGAACTACTTGAAATTATCGTCACGAGTCCGTACTTGAATTAAAACAGATAACACACACTAATACAGCCATCACAGTTAACACCGGTTTTCGGACAGATTCTACACACACCCAAAGTACATGGGGCTACATGACTGCGTGTCGCAGCCCCTAATCTAAGGAACCAACCGACCAAACAAGACATTCTCAATAGTCCGGGTGTGCTTAAATTAAATGAAAATTGATCTTGAATAGTTGAAGATCTTAAGAATACAGTAACTTCACCATATTAAGGAAGATCTATACTTGGCCAGCACAATATGTTACAATGCCAGACAGCTAGGAATGTGGGAAAAGCCCATGGAGGGGAAAGAGATAAGGAGGTAGCAGCCAACACAGTTCAGTGTAGACAGAGGAAGTGGCAGCAGTTGCACGAGAACAGATCCAACACCGCTCATATTCAATCCCAAGCTGACCATTCACTAACAATCACAGATATCACACTCAAACTTAAAGGTCAATAACCAATAACAATATCTTAACAAGAAGTTCCGTGACGAACTAAAAAGCCTACTTAGGGACCTAACACCAATAACATTTTTATTATTTTCTTAGAATTTATGAATTAATCTAAAATGTTATGATCTATTGTTGTGCCAATTTTGGATGATATTCATTTGTTAGTATAGAAGTTACATGCATTTAAAATTGGGCTTATCAGAAGGATTAAATAATGTTGGCAGCACTGACATACATTAGTTACCCCAAATTAATTTAGAATGTTAGCTAGTATACGTATGCAAATTTTAGAGCGGATAGCTTGCATATTTATTGAATTATAGATATTAGGGTAAAAAAATTGAGAGAGAGCATTTATTTACAGTTGGTAGCCCTGCTGGCTCGTAAGAATACGCATATTCATATGAGTTATGGTACAAAAGTCGCATACGAAATTAGGTTGAAATCCATTTGTTAGTATAGTAGTTAGGCCTACATGCATTTAAAATTTGGACTTATCAACAAGCTTAGTATCATGTTGGCCGTACTGACATGTACTAGGTACTCCAAATTAATGTAGAAGGTCATGTACTAACGTGTGCAAAGTTTCGAGCTCTTGGTTTGCATACTTTCTGTATTAGAATACAATAATAGAGAGCATTTGTTACCAGTTGGCAGCCCTGGTTGCTCTTAAGAATTCGCACAGTCATATTAGTTATTGTACACATACTACATACTAAATTTGGTTGAAATTCCAGTGTAGAAGTCACATGCATTTAAAAATTAGACTTATCAGCTGGCTTAGAATCATGTTGGTAACACTGTCATGTATGGCCTCCTGGAAATAAAACTGAAATATTATTATCTATATTTGTGCCAACTTTGGAATAGCTTCCATGCATACCTTCCAGGATATCCAACATTGAGCTCAAATTTCAATGGGAATTTTCAGCAGTTGGTAGCACTATCATTTTCAAATATGGCCTTGAGATATTCTGGCAAAGATCTTGACTCATACCAAATTTGGTTTCCATGGCTGCAGCCGTTTAGGAGTTGATACGGGGAGTCACACACACAGCCAGCCAGACAGACAGACAGACAGACAGACAGACAGACAGACAGACAGACAGACAGACAGACAGATAGATAGACGGACGGACAGAGACAGACACACACATTTTCCCGGATCGATCTCATAAGTCTACATTTTTGCAAAATGAGAAAAGTAGGCTAACAAGAATTCACATATACTGTAACTAAGAAGCTCACTGGGACTTTCTGTTACCCAATAAATAAATAAATAAATAAATAAATAAATCCTTTGTCAGTGGAGCTGATGTGATGGCTCGGATAAACAAAACGTAATCCGCATCCATCCCGCATCGGCACGGCTGTTGTCCGCACCCCCCCCACCGTATCCGCGCATTTGTTATCCGAATCTATTGGCATTACTATAATATTACGGGGTGAGTTAGCCGTGGTCGTTACGACATGACTGCTGGCAGTCGCTCACATCCGGGAGGCGAGGAGGTTTGAATCCCCCCGCCGGCAACCTTGAAGATGGTCTTCTGTGGTTTCCCATCTTCCTTCCAGGCAAATGCCGGGGTTGGGCCCAAACTATAGGCCACAGCCGCTACCTTCCAACTCCTCGCCCTTCCATTCCACCTTCCCTCCCCAATGGTACTTGTAGCTCACCCATCGGGTGTCGTCTCAAAGCAGCTACAAAACTGGCGAGCCGAACATGTCCTCGGACACTCCCGGCACTAAAAGCCATACGCTAAAAAAAAAAACTCTAATATTTTTATTTATGTCAAGTGCCATGTTTAAAATGAATTTTATACAGCCAGATTGCAGCCCTTTTCAGTTTGGAGTGTTAATTATGCTTAATGACATAATTTGAATAAGATTAGCTTAAATCATCATCTTACATTTGTCATGAAAAAAAAAAGACATAACGGAAAACATATGATATGTCACTCATAAATATCCGCAAATCATCGAAACATTATCCACAGCTTGTCTGCTATCCGCAGAGCCATGCAAATTATATCCGCGGATATCCGCGCAGGTCTTTACGTATGGGGTGTATAAAGGGCATAGGTGATGGGATTTATAGCAAGTGAGAATGTTTCCAAGGTTGGATGACCTATCCACTGCCTGCTTCATCAGAGAATAAGCATATCAGTGTAGAAAAGTTGCTGAAGTAATGGAACGAACACTTTGTTAGCCTATTGTATTGAAGATTGCATTATGGTATTTCACTGTACATTGCTTTTCTTGTGTTCAGGGCAGATGACCTAGCTGTTCCACCTCTCAATACACCTTTCCTGCTTACAGGTACAACATTCTGGTCAATGGCAAGAAAGAGGGCGAGGTCGAGTTGAAACTTGGTGGAGTGTACTCCCTGCTCATAAAGAAGAATGCAAACGAGGATACTTACGTAAGTTTGATAACGCTTAATCATTGAGATTTAAAGAATGTCATTGTACTGTAAAATGCTCACCAAGATGGTTTGTGTGTTCAGAAGACGAAGCTGTTCACCATCTCGCCACCAAACAGTGTGCACATGTTGTGGCTCATCCCGCAGTACGTGGTCCTTACCATGGGGGAGGTGATGTTTTCCATCACCGGACTGGAGTTCTCCTTCACTCAGGTAACTGTTTACTTGTTTGGCGTGCAGCACTCAAAATGGGTCAGGTGTTCGTGATGGTACACCAAATCGAGCCAAACAATCATGCCCGATATTTATTGTTACACTAGCTGTTACCCGCGGTTTCGCCCGCAATTACTTTTGGAATCCCGTTATAACATTAGTTAAATAGATGGATAAGCATGGGTCCTAGTGGAAAATAATTCTATCACCTGAAACCAAAAATGCATGGGACGAAAAAAAACATCAAAATATCATGTTGGTTTTGGACCCTAAAAGACGTAAAAAAAATATAATAAAAGTATTTAAAAAAGCTATTTTTTGAAATTTCATTCAAATCAATTTTTATGTCATTCCTGGGACTTAGAAAACTCCGGCCAAAAAGTACAAAATCATTAATAACTCCCTAAGTATTCGTCGTATGATGAAATAGCAAGAGACAAAAAAGATGCAATGTGTTATTGTCTATAACATAGGCCATGTATAATTTTACACTCAGACATATTACGTTTTCCCCCCATAATTTTCACCCCTCCCCATGGGCCCCTTAAATTGGATTTATGAAAAAACGGTCAAACACCTATTTACTTATTTTTTATGATGATTTTTTCCGCTGAGTTCCAAACTCCTCGCCTATGTCATTTAAGAGATACACGCTCTGTTAGGAATCCTTCAACCCCCACTTTTCACCCCTTTCACCTCATAATATACACCACATCGAAAAATCCTCGGACACATGTCTTCTTATTTTTAATGATGAGTTTATATGAGTTCTATAATCAGCTAAGTGAAATCATCTCCAAGGTACCATCTGCAGATAAACTCTTGCTCCTCGGTGACTTCAATGCCAGAGTTGGGAAGGATCACAGACTATGGAATAATGTGATGGGCAAACAGGGACTTGGAAAATGTAATCCCAATGGACTGTTGCTTCTTGGTCTTTGTGCAGAACACGAACTTTTCATTACCAACACGCAGTTCCGGCTACCTGACTGCTTCAAAACCACGTGGATGCATCCTCGTTCCAAACATTGGCACATTCTTGATTATATCATTACCCGGCAATGTGATAAGAAGGACACTCTTATTACCAGAACAGCAAGGAATATAGACGATTGTTGGACAGATCATAAACTTCTTATATGTAAGCTCAGCATAGCCATCAGACCTAAACCACCTAGGAACATCAAAAATTTGCCAAGAAAGAAGTTTAATACATCCAAACTTCAGGATGAATCCATGTACAAACATTTTGGAAACAGGATCGTCACCCAGTTATCAGAAAACCCAGTAACAAATGATATTCAGCAAGAATGGGCCACATTACAGAAGATTATCACACAGTCAGCTGAGGAAACCATTGGTTTTATAGTGCGGAAAAGACAAGACTGGTTTGATGACAACAATGAGGAAATTCTGTCTCTCATCAATGCCAAAAGGAATGCCTATCTTGCCCATCTTCAAGACCCAACTTCCAACACAAAGAGAGATAAACTACTGGAACTCAAGGGTAAATGCCAGACGCAGATAAGGCAGATTAAAAATACTTGTTGGCAACAGAAGGCTCAGGAACTGCAGAGACTATCGGATGCTCGAGACTTGAGGAACTTCTATGCCGTACTCAAGGAAATATATGGACCATCTCGCTCATCATCAGGTACACTGAAAAGCGCTGATAATTCTACTACCTTTACTGATAGTCAAGAAATCTTGGAATGCTGGAAGGAGCACTTCTCCAATCTCCTAAATCGTCCATCAGAAGCTGCTGAAGACTTCCTCTGTGATGTGCCGCAACAACCTGAACAACTGTGGTTGGCAGTACCTCCTACTTATCATGAATTCAGTGCAGCTCTCACCCAATTGAAACCCAGAAAAACACCTGGCCCAGATAACATCCCTCTGGAACTAATTCAAGCCGGAGGTCATTCCCTCAAAACAAGAATTTTCATCCTTATCCTCAGAATATGGGAAACAAGAAAGGTACCTGGAGACCTAAAGAATGCCACTATCGTCACTATCTTTAAAATGGGTGATCGCAGTGTTTGTGGCAACTACCGTGGTATATCACTGCTATCAATTGTGGGGAAGATTCTTGCAAGAATTCTACTTAACCGCCTCAAGGTTATCACTGAGAGGATCCTCCCAGTCACAATGCAGATTTAGAACTTCCAGAAGCACAATTGACTTGATTTTCTGTGTGAGACAGCTACAAGAAAAATGTAGAGAACAACAGAATCCACTCTTCTTAGTCTTTTATGACTTGGAAAAGGCATTTGATTCGGTTCCAAGACCAGCCATGTGGGCAGTGCTGAAGCGGTTTGGTTGCCCTCAGCGTTTTGTAGATCTAATCAAAGCTCTCCATGATGGCATGACAGGTCAGGTTTGCCATCAGAATAAGATGTCCGATGAATTTCCCATTACCCATGAACTGAAACAAGGATGTGTACTGGCTCCAACGCTTTTTGCACTGTACTTGGCTGCAATGCTTTATGATTCACCCACAAACATCCCAGGTGTGGAGGTCAAGTATCGTTTTGATGGAGGGCTTTTCAACCTAACTCGTCTCCGCTCCTTGAGGAAAACTCAGGTTACTAAGGTTACTAACATGTTGCATGCAGATGATGCTGCGTCAACCAGAAGAGCTGCAAGAGTCAGTTAACTGTTACAAAAGTGCATGTGATCGCTTTGGTCTTACCATAAATGTCAATAAGACTAAAGTCTTGGCACAACCTTCACCAGGCACACCTCTTCCTCAGTTCAATATCTCCATCTCAAATTTGCCATTAGAACAGGTAGACCACTTCTCGTACCTGGGTAGTACCATTTCTGTGAGCTGTACCTGTGAGCAGGATGTGGATAAGAGAATTGGCGCAGCCCATGCAGCATATGGACGATTAGCGCACCGGGTCTTCATGAATAAAGATCTGTCCATGAGTACAAAGCTTATGGTGTACAAAGCAGTAGTCATTTCTACATTGTTGTATGGCTGTGAAACGTGGACCCTTTACCGACGTGATCTTAGGAAGCTTGAGCGTTTCCACCTACAAAAACTTCGATCAATCCTGAGGATTAAATGGGAAGACCGCATTACCAATATTGCTGTTCTGGAAAAGGCTCAAATCAACAGCATAGAATCATCCATAATAGGTCACCAATTTAGATGGATTGGTCATGTCCATCGGATGGATGATGTGAGATTACCTCGTCAAATGCTATATGGTGAGTTATGCTATGGCACCAGACCTCATGGTGGTCCTAAGAGGCGCTACAAGGACCAATTTAAGCAGACCCTGAAATTGACAGGTCTTGATTCACAAACCTGGGACATGCTGGCTGAAGACTGCTCAACTTGGCGCCGTACCATCTCGGATACTGTAAAGACGTTTGAAAGGGATCGACGCATACATGAAGAGGCCAAGCGTCAAGCTAGGAAACTTCGAGCAGCCCAACCACGTCCTCCTCCAGCAATACTATGCAACTTGTGTGGTTGCTTGTTCCATGCCAGGATTGGACTCTTTAGTCTCCGTAAACACATCCACAAACTGGACTGAAGGAAGAAGATTTATACTCGGATTCGAGTTAAAGCCGATGATGATGACACCACATCGAAAAACCCTCGGACACATGTCTTCTTATTTTTAATGATGAGTTCATATGCCGAGTATCACATCCCCCAATTAAACCAATCGGGAGATATTGCTATTCAATGTAATGCAGGTCTACCCCCTTAACACCCCTTTAGAACCTGAATATCCAAAAATCCTTTCTTAGTGGGCGTTTGCGGCCCTTGAGGAAGCTGCATACAAAATTTCATTCCTGGTGGTTTCTGAGATTTCGTGAGTGAGTGGTATTTGAGCTTTGTAGATTTGCCACTGTTTTTAGCCTATTTTCATTGATGTAAAGATAGGCTTATGAGATCATCCACCTTTTGTCCGGGGGTGTGTGTATGTGTGTGTGTCCCCTAATAACTTCTAACCGGGTGGAGCAATTTCAATGAAACTCGGTAAGGTCACAATCCAACATGGCGGCTGTGCGAAATATTTCACCGGCATTTTATATCTCCGAAACTATTACTGATATCACCATGAAATTTTGTACAGTGATATGGGCACTACTAGATGTTCACCTATGTGACTTTCAAAAATTGTTAACTAATAATAATAATATCGTATGGCCTCGGGTGCCTGGTGCAAGCTTTGTTAATTGACACCCAGAGGGTAGCTTGCATGTCGAATTTCGTCGTTCCTTTGAACGCTATGAAAGTCAAAGAGGTTAGATATCTAAACTCCTTGACACTACAGCGCTTTCAAGTAGAGAATTGAGGAACTTTGTGTTGGCGGAAAATCCCGAGATTAATTTTGCCATTGAACACGGCCTACTGAATTCAAATGGGTTCTTTAACATGCCAACAACGTATGACATGAGTGTCGTGATTTTTGTCGCCTTCAAAAATCACTTACCACGACCAGGGGCGAACCTGCAATCTTGGGGTTGGTAGTCCGACACTATAACCACTCACCCACCGTGGCAAGACAATTGTTAACTACAAAACAAACATGGCGTCCAAGCAAAGTTGAAACTTTTAAATAGACTTTTCTTGCAATTCAACCATCCAAATGCAATGAAACTTGGTACAGTAAATGTTTAAACACATTGAAATGCACTGGCATCTAATTTAGTTCATTTGTTCACATAACCCAAAGATGGCAGCTGTGCAAAATTTTAAAATTAAGTTTGTATTTCTTGTGTATTAATCGTGCGATTGAAGTGAACGTTTGAATAATGAACCTACGCAATAATCGTCATCTAATAGTACATAACTCTATGGCCTACATACTGTATATATCAAGCCAACATGGTGACCATCCAAAATATTTAGATGGTTCTCAATATCTACGAATCTATTACAGCAATCAAACTAAAATTTTGTATGTTGTTAGAGGCAATTAACATAAGTAGGATATAAGAAAATAGGCTGTATGGTTATTCACGGAAATATTTGTTTATTTTGTTCTTGTTAAGTTGGCAGCCTACTCATACCTTATTTTTTCCCATTTCTTGCCAGTGGCCTGTTGTCTGGCTTACCCTCTCCAAATGTATCTGTGTCTGGAACACAGGGGGATTTGTACTTCAATGCCTGCCATAAAAAAATGGCCATGATTCCTGGTACACTACACCTGACATTCCGTTGTCGGCAACAGTATTTCTGCAGTAGGCTGTGAATTTCCCTGTTACAGTATTTGTTTATTCTTCTTTGAAACCAGGCATCGTGGGAAGGAAACTGTTCTGGATAGCTTTGCTCCGGGATAGGAGACGAAGTAGAGCATTTCGCTACTTACAAGGCCAAGAAACAGAAGGAATAAGAATTATTATTACTAAGCATGTGGTGCACAAGTAACGAGATATAATACTAGTACATTATACAATGAGCCTATAATGGCAATAATTAAGACACGAGTATGTTTATAAAACGAGCGTATGCGAGTTTTATAATATCCGTACGAGTGTCTTAATTACCATTATAGGCGAGTTACATATGACTGTTTATGTTTGACGATAATTATTATAACTATTTTATGTTCGAACATAAAATATCTGTCGAGATTTCGCCAGTTTTATGTACTGAACAGAGCACATGGGACAGGGAATGCCTTGTATTTGACCATGACCTCCTCGATTACCCCATTATGACACTAGGCCAGGCAGTGAAATTTACATTAGAAGGCATTGGAACTCAGCGCATCTAATTATCTAATTGGTCAAACAACTGTATCTTGAGCTCTGATTGGTGGGAGAAACTGTTTCATAACGAAAAATAGTGTTATAATGAGCCTCATTATAGTACAGTTTTCTGACATATAATAGTCAGGGTCGAACATAAAAATCTTTATAGTCTTAAGACCTTGTTGAAATGTAGTCCACTGATGCAGGGTTCGGCACCACAATCATACTTGGGAGACATTTGCCTTGAAACTCTGGTGGGACAAAAACTGTCCCCATCATGTGACCATTGTTGCACTGGGTCAAAGTTTTAGTGTAAGAACTGTCTTGAAAGGGGAGCATCTTGAGCAAGCCTTGTACGGCAGGTGTGTCGTTATCTTGCGATACTCTTTAATAAGAGCCATTGGGTATAGGTTTGCCAGGTTTCAACAATGGAAAAACGAAACACACTTCTTTAAATCAAGGTTGTTAAATGTTTTAATAAATAATACACTATGTATTAAATAAGCATTACATAATCAAATACACAAAATTCAAACTAGATATTGCCGACATATCACATAGGCCTATGACACCAGCAACTTTTCATTTGAACGACCCTTTGCAAGGATTATTTATTTGTAAGTACCTTCTGATAAAATTCACTACAATTTTTGTCATAATTATAATATTCTTAGAGCCTCCGTGGCTTAGGGGCAGCACGCCACTGGGTCCGTGGTTCAAATCCCGGTCACTCCATGTGAGATCTGTGCTGGACAAAACGGAGGCAGACAGGTTTTTTTCCGGGTACTCCGGTTTTCCCTGTCAAAATTTCATTCCAGCAGCACTCGCCACTATCATTTCATTTCATCTGTCATTCATTTCATCATTGCCCCCAGAGGAGTGCGACAGGCTTTGGCAGCCAGCACAGTTCATATCCTCGCCGCTTGATGGGGGCTTCATTCATTCCATTCGTGACCCGGTCGGAGACTGGAAGCAGGCTGTGGATTTTCATTCATAATATTCTTGTATTATCAAACTAATGGAGTGACAGAAAGAACTCTCTTCGTAAAAGCATTGGAGGGGAAAATGCTGAGTATTAACTTCACAAGACTAAGATATTCCTCAATGTTGTTGCCCCTAATAAATCTATAACATGCACCCATCTATCAGGCACAGACATAGAAGTCATTTTCTATTTCAAACTTGCACCTCTATCACCAGAAAACAAGTTAGATATTACAATTCTAAAGCGGGACATTTGAACATTGGTGCGAAATTGAATATATTATCAAATTAACCAAAAAAACGGAATATTTAGCGTTCCGTTAAAGATTAACACAGAAAGCGGAACAAACCAAGAACAAACGGAATTCTCCCGGGTGAAAGGGAACGTTGGGTTGGGGTGCTCTTAATGGTTCCCGAGATCTACTGCCAAGATGGTAGGGGTCACATCGCTGAGAGAACAATTTATCTTCCAAATACATTATAATAATTTTCTCAACTCCGTCAGCACGTTTCATGGCCCTCTTGATCTTCTTCTTCTTTCTCTTTACATCATTCCCACTCCTATGTGGGGTCGATGTTTCTGACAGCTCTCCTCCATTTAGCCCGGTCATGCACATCCTCTTCTGACGACTGTTTTTCTCTGAGGTCCTCCTGTACACAATCCATCCATCTTCGTTTAGGTCTGTCTCGCATTCTCACTCCCTGTATTTGCATGTCTAGCATCTTTCTCCCCACGTAGGATTCCTCCCTTCTTCTCACATGCCCGTACCATTGAAGTCTCTTTTCTTGTATCTTCTTAGATATTTCCACAACCTTCAATGTTCCTCTTATTTTGACATTTTCCACTCTATCACGCTTAGTCACTCCACTCATCCACCTGAGCATTTTCATTTCCGTGACATCAAGCCTGTTTGTGTGCGTTTTGCGTGCAGGCCATGTTTCAGAATAATAATGGCCCTCTTTATATACTACCAAATCTTTGGTAAGAGGCAAGTGTGCTACTCCTACACCATGAGGTTGGCAATACTGCGCTACATTCGCACCCCTTGACCGTGTACAGGGTCGGATTTAAGAGTATGCCGCCTAAAGGCTAAAGTCATTTTGCCGCCCCCTCTATTGTTCATATTTGCTTAATACATTTGTTTTATACAACAAAACAATAGAGTTCATGGCGTTTTCATTTTTTTTTTTTATAAAGTTCATTTAGTTTAGATAAAACTACAATTTTAATGGTTTACATAATAACTAATTTCATTACAGTATATAATTTATCTATTTGTTTTTTTCGTTAAAAAGTGAAATGGGTTTCGAACTTAATTAATTGATTTGTTCTTGGGAGATCAGTGATCACTATTTTACACATATTTTATATTTTAATGCTAATGCCTATCTTTTGAAGAACTGTGTTCAATTTGAATTAAATTGTCCTACATGGTGAAATGAAATTTCACAAAATGTAGTTAATTACTGGTTTATTTGTTGCAAAATATACAAACTTCTCTAACACAACTCACCCCAGGTAACCTTGATGTTCAAATTTACATAGCTTTCTTGCGAGATTTCTTAATGGCAAACTCGTTAATAATGTCCTCATATGAAAGTGTTTTTGTTGTATTTGCCTCAATACAAAGAAATGAAAGTGAGTTTAACCGTATTTTGGAATTAGACCTACTAGTTCGCAGATAGTTCTTAACCCTTCTAAGGCAGGAAAAACTGTAGGAATGAAACATATTTTTAAGTAACATATTCTTAAATTCATATGGAAAATATTATTATCGTCTGAAATACGTCATTTTAACTTTTGAATGAATTGCCAAACTGCTGCCCCTGAAAATTTGCCGCTCTAGGCTGCAGCCTACTTAGCCTATTTAGAAATACGGCCCTGACTGTGTACCCATTGAATGTGCAGCAATCTGACGCCCAAGCCCTATTAACTCCAGTCAGAACAGCTAAACGGCTGTTGTAGCTCTGGTAAATACACAAAAGGTCAGTCCACACGCAACAACTTGTCTGTGAAATGTCTGCAAAAATAGATCGTCGCATGTGTACGCTCCCGTTCAAACATTGCCACAAATCTCATTTAATAATAATGTTATTGGTTTCATGTCCGTTTAAACTACTGCGGCTTTTAGAGACACCGTGGTGCAAGAATTTTGCCCCGAAGGGCATCTTAAACATGCCAGTAAATGTACTGAAACGGCTCCGTCACATTTCCGCACCCTCAAATGCCAGCTGAGTTCTCCAGGATTCGATCCTGCAATCATGGCCACAGCAGGCAAGAACATTACCTCTGCGCCACACAGCCAGTCCTAATCTAGTTTAATTTGCCATGTTTTGTGTGGTGGAATGATTTCACTCAGGGCCTAATGGCTGTGAAGTTCATGTCGTTATAGTTTCTGCCAGTTGTGAGGAAATCTTAAATGTTGCAACCAGTCTCTCATGTGGTGAAATTCCTTTTCTCATGCACGAGTTTTGTTTTGCAATATGAGGAGTTCGGTTATGAATATTCCCGAATGGGAATATGATGTCATTTGCGTTTGAGCAGATGAATTGTCAATTAACATGATAATATTGGTCCGGTTAACTCAAACATGAAATGCCAGCTTTTCGCCCCAGTGTGCCGTTGGGCTCATCAGTTGGTACACACACACCTCACCAATACGCGTGGCTAGCACATACTGAGAAGGCCATCACAAGACACAAAAGGCTTTTGTTCTATGAAAGGAAGCTTGACTTCCGTAGCACATTGGCATCACTCGTGACGTCAATACTACTTGTATTTTGTGTCTTGTGATGGCCTTCTCAGTATGTAGCCACGCGTATTAGTGAGGTGTGTGTGTACCACTGACGAGCCCAACGGCACACCGGGGCGAAACGCTGGCATTTCATGTTTCAGTTAACCGGACCAATATTATCATGTTAATTGATAATATGAGGAGTTATCAATTTCAACAAATCATTGTATGTGTCAATGCCCATTCGTAAGCAATTTCTCCAGTCTTCAGGTTCACCATGAAATTCATTAAATAATCTTACGTGTGAAAATTGTTTTCCCTTCTTTAGGAGCCAAATTGTAGGTCTGCAGACTTATGGTACTGTACTTCTTTTATTAAGTTTAATTTGCTGTTTTCTTGCAAGACAAACTGTGAAAATTAACTCAAGAATTGCCCATTTAACATTTGATTGCCGCTGAGCGTTGCTGCGCTAGCATTTGTTGTTTATTGTAGCATGAGCCCCGCAGGGCGAAGCGGAGGACAAAGCGATGACAGAGTGCAGTCTGCAAATAAGTCAAGCAGCATTGCGTCAGATAAACGTCACATGAGCTCATGTTATCACGGGCAGTTAAACGATGACTGTGGCTACTGGAGCCAAGTCATATCCAACTCGCGCAACTGTACCTGTCAACGAAGCAGGCTGACGTGTGACACAAGTTAACAAAGAATAGTTCCCATCTCCACCACCGGCAATCAATTCGTGAGAGGGTAATAATAAAACTTCCTTCGTGACTATTTGCGCAAAACTGAGCGGTAAAAATGGTGCTGAAAACTAGGCCATAGACACGTTTGGTTTGTACAGTTTCATTTGCACAGACAAGTCGGGAGAATGCACTGGGAGAATTAGCAACCACAGCCATGTCCATGTACCAGCCTGCACTGCCTGGGCCTTACACACACAACTACCCAGTAATTGTTACTCCACAATAAGTATACACTATCACAGAGCCTGTGCTCTACATTTGACAGAATACATCTCTTAACCTTGAGCTTATCTCTGATAAGCCTTTCTGTACTGCTGCGAATGCTTAACATTTTCAGTAGTTGCTGTAAAGTACTGTACTAGCCATCAGCAATGTCTCTAGCATTGGTCAGTACACACACAGATTCATAAGACGTTGCATCCATGTTCCTTACTGATCCTCTGCTCATCACCAGTACCACCATCACAAAAGTCCAAATAATAGAATTTTATTTATTTATTTATTTTCATAGAGAGGATGTCCTAGAAGGCAAGGCCCTACAGTAGGACTATACATTGTTATATGTTGAAAAAGGATATATATATAAGGAACAACTAGAAATTATAGCCAAAAAATGGGATTAATTTCATTTGAGAAAACAGAAATGATGCCAACTTTTAAAGTTGATCTACCAGTGTTCAGAAATTCAAATATCTTGGGGAAATAATAACATGGAACATAAATGAAAAAGAAGCAATAGAATACTGAACAACTAAATTTAAACAAGCACAAAGACTTACCTGGCCAACCTTTAAAAAGAAATCTCTTTCGATAAACGCTAAGCTGAAACACTATAATTCCATAATTAAACCAGAGGCTTTATTCAACTTTATTCAAATTGAATGTAAAATCTACAACAGACAAATTACAGAAAAATGACAGAAGAATTATTAGAACAATTACTAACAAAAAACACCAAGTTGATGGGCAGTGGAGATTGTTGCCTAACAACATCGTCTATCGTGAATGTGAATCAGTAATAACTGAAATGTGTAAAAGAAGAATTTCCTTTTTCTGTCACATATCAAGACTGCCAGAAACCAGGATATTGAAACAACTATTTGATTACTTTTTGAAAAATAAAATCAATAATAATTGGTTCAAAGAAGTTCAGGATGATTTGGAAGAATTGGGTATAACTCGGCAACAAATCAAAGACAGAGAATAGAAGAGGATTTTGAAGAACAAAAGCGTAAGTCTCAAACTAATAACAGTTGAACGGAAACAATATCCTATATCGGACACACAAAGGGGTTCCAGGTCGGAGAAGACGAGAAAGTTCTGGGAGGAGAAAAAGAAGAAACTTACTCAAATGTATTGATTTAAGTGCTCCAATGTGGGCGTAAAATATGTAAAAAATAATAATAATAATAATAATAAGGAATATAAGACATTATTTAACATACCAGAACAAAGCTACAAAATATTTACAATGACAGTACTATTCAATGTTTTATTAAGTTTATAAATTAGGAAGTATCAGGGTGTAGTTGTGAAGAATTGTTTGCAGACTTTTTAAATTTTAAGACAGGATTTATTGCTTTTATATGGGCTGGGAGAGTATTATAGCCTGGGTAAATATGCTTTTGGTGCCATATTTAGAGGTGTAGACCCTGGGAATTGCAAGGTTCTTGGAATTTCTGGTGTTATACTCATAATTTTGTCCTTTTAGAGGAAACTTCATTGTGCCTTTATACGAAAGTTCTTCACTTTTATGTATGAACAGAGAAGCAGATACTTTTATACAGGTTTCTAGAAGGGAGATTCCTGCTGTATGGGTGTGTAAGGGAAGGGATTATACTGCTTTAATTGCCCTTTTCTGGAGTTCTTACTTGATTTAATAATGTGGTAGTGCATTTTCCCCCAATACTGCACATATGTTATATGGTCATGTACTAGACTGTAATACAGTGTTTTTAATGTATGAGATGGAAGAACATGTTGTAGTTGGTATATTATTGCTCCTATTGCAGGAAGAATTTTTTGCTTTACTTTGTATATCTGTTCTTGCCAGCTCAGATGTTCATCAAAATTCAGGCCGAGATATTTTATTGATGAGACCCTTTCAAGTACTGTATTATAAAAACAAATCTTAATAATAATGGCATGTGGTGACAACATAAAGCTGATATGAGAAAAGCTACCATTTGTGTTAGTGTTTTTCTTCTTCTTCAATTCCCTTATGCCTTCAAGCGTCGGCTGGGGTAGCCTAGTTTAAGCCATTTCTGCACATTCTCTTCATTTCCACAACAGTTTTGCCCCGATTTTGTCCCAATAATATTCCATGTTCTGAATCTCGTGTTCCGTTTCCACTCCGGTCGTCGTCGTTTATATCTGTCCAATCCGAGGGTACTTGTAGTTTTATGAATCACTTTACCTCCACATGGGTGATTACCCCAACATCCTCCATATTTATCCCCTGGAGACAGGGTGCCCCAGATGGTCAGCGTTGGGGCAGGCATTTCCTCCTTACTCACTTAGCCAGGGCTTTCCCGCCAATACACGGGTGGCTTCCCACTGGGCTTTGGGGCTGCCACATCCTTACGTCGCTGATCATCATCATCATCTTGCACAGTTTCCAGCCACTGGCCGTGTCTGTTTGGAACACAAGCCTCTCCAACGTCTTCTGTCTTCCCACCATCTCTCAGCCTCCACCCTTGTCCAGTATTCTCCTCCCTTCTTCACGCTTTCTTCCACCCCCTTCAGCCACCTGTCTCTCGGTCTCTTTCCTTCTCACTTCGTCTCGTGTATCCTCCTGGGTATCCTCTTCTCCATTTGTTTTACATGTCACTGATAGTGTTTCTAATTTTCAATATTTTAGTTATAAAAGCATTACATACCAATATTTTTGTCCTAAAAATTACTTCATGTAAAACTACAAAATTATATTAATGGAATGATGTGTATTACAGTATATCTGATTTAAGAGAAATATTCGCCTTTCACCTTGACCTCCCAGAGGCAACCATGGAATACCAGTTCTTTCCTGATATCCTCCTTTTTGGAGTGGTCAGCTCTCCTCTCACCCTCGAGGGTTCACACCTGGAGAGTTGGTGACCCCAAAGGGATTGCCGAATTGGAACCATTGTTTCCCCTTTCATGGCTCTATTTCCCAAGGATTGAGACCATTTCCCTTTGTTTTTATCATTTTACCTTTAAGCAATTTAGTAGTGGTGATGGTATTGATGACCACGCTGTTCCACCCTTGACACAACTCTTCTGTTTCAGGCTCCTGTCAGCATGAAGTCAGTAATGCAGGCTGGATGGCTTCTTACTGTGGCCTTCGGGAATCTTATTGTCGTCATCATTGCTGAGGCCAAGTTCTTTGACAGTCAGGTAAATATCCAAAGTTCCTAAAGGCTCAAACTGAGACTCCCTGTGTGTCAGCTAGGTGTACCAACCTAACATACAGGTGTCATTTTCCCACGTTTATCAAGATATTTTCATTTGAGTACTTTTAATGTATAGGCTATATCTAAAGCCGTGCGTGGATGCGGATAATGTTCAGAGTTAATTTGCGGATAGGTTTTAGAATACAATGTTGAACTGGATTTTTTTTTAAATAATTTTATTTTTTGCTAAGATCGCGTCTTACGCGTTTCTTTCGCTTTCGCTTGGATTGCATGGGAATAATAGAGAAGTGAGGGAAGCCAGTCATGGAATCACCTTCAATTGGTGTTGACTTTTGCCACAAAAAAAGAAAAGAAAAGTCCCTTATACCTGCGCTTGCCTGCGTGGGTAATCCGACGACTAAGTAAGTGCTATAATTAGCCACTCACTGTTTCACTTGCCGTTACTCAGAGGGACAAATCTCAGTCAACATTGTCTTGCGATTCACACAAAGCCTAGGAGAACGAATTTCTCCTCAAATTTCTAAATGTGTTGCTTTTAATACTTCTCTACTTAGTATAAAACAAGTCCCCGATTCTTGGATGTTACTGGTAAACTCGAGAACCACTGGATGGATTTTGATGTGGTTTTCACCATTCTGTAAAGGATAAAACGAGGATGATTTCTGTAGAAAATAATTTATTTATGATCAAAGGAAGCCGAGCAGTAACGATTTCTCTGGAAAGGTCGAAAAAAAAAACTGACGTCCAAGCGCTTTGTAAGCTCACGCTGGGCAAACCGTTAAAAATATCTAAATACTATGACTGTAAGAATTGTTCAGCATGAAAAGTTCTACAAAAAAGTCCGCGAGAGCATATGTCTATCTTCAATACATCGCCCACTAGAGTGTTTTTACATTTTAATTTCTTCCAAACATGTCCATTCAACTACTGAGACGACAGTTTACGAGCTAGCTAAGGGTGAGTCTATCACCCCAGGTACAGCATAGCTAGCGGAGAAGCTTATTGCCCCAGATACAGCCAGCAGCAAACTGTCGAGTCGTGTTGAGTTAAAAACTTCAGAGAAGAGTGGTTGTGTTTGGAGTTTCCCTGGAAGTGCAACTCGGCTTTTCTTCATTTCACCTGTGAACTTTTCGTTCCGCAAAATACACAGTCAACTTAAGATTGGACGGAAGGGGGATTTGTGTTTCATGCACCTCGCCATTCTTAAATGACGTCTGACAAGAATTTGTTGCACATGCATTTCCATGATAATCAGTGATTTTAACCCATCATGCCGAAACTTAAAACGGATATAGGTCATAGTTCATTGAGATCGAAAGAAAAGCACTTATCACATAATCCATTCATAACTGTTCCCGGGCGAAGTGGTCAGCGGATTTGGATAACAAACGTGCGGATACGGATAAAAGTCATGCAGATGCGGGGCGGATTACGTTTTGTTTATCTGCACAAGGCTCTAGCTATATCAAGTCAACCCAAACAAAGGCTACTAATCAAGTATCTCACACAACAGTTATGGTATGTCAATGGAAAACACCATTTTGGTTCTCGCAACAAACAAAATGCTGTTTGCATGGCTTTATATTCCATGAGTAAGATATGAATAAAATTATGCAGTAATCTTCTTCTTCACCTTTTGAGACCACATAGGATCACTTTAACCAACCATGAGTTTGTCGACTTGTAGGAACTGTACGAGCCATGCGGTCTTCCCAGTACTTCCTCATTCGTATTGATCGTCACGCAATTTCTTGAGCGGAAAAGATTCTTGTTGGAATTTTCTTTTTTATGAGTGGAAAATGATGTCATATTTTTAAGTGCTGTAGTTAAACTTTTCTTATGTGTAGCATCTCCTGTTGTTAGGCCAATACAGTAATCTTATTATCGTATGGCCTCGGGTGCCGGGAGCATGCTTTTTGTTATTTGACGCCCAAAGGGCAGCTTGCATGTCAAATTTGTTGTTCCTTGGAGTGCTATGAAAGTCAAGGAGGTTAGATATCTTAAGTTCCTAGACACTATAGTGCTTTCTAGTTGAGAAAGGAGGAATTTTTGTGTTGGCGGAAAATCCCGAGATTAATTTTGCCATTATGAACATGGCCTACTGAATTCAAATGGGTTCTTTACCATGCCAACAACATATGACATGCGTGTCGTGATTTTTGTCGCCTTTCAAAAATCACTTACCATAGCCAGGAGCGAACTTGCAAGCTTGGTGTTGGTAGTCCGACACGATAACCACTCATCGACCGTGGTAAGCTGGTAATCTATAGTAATTTTTTTCATATTTTACATCTAAAATATCTACTCGGTCGTCCTGAAAATGATTTTTGTGACTTCTCATTTTCACCACCAGGCATATGCTGGGATGGTTCCTTTCAATAGGTCCACGGCCAATTTCCTTCCAAAATCCCTTCCCTGACCCGCCCTGCAAAGAAAATGCATGGCCATTGCCTGCATTAATAGAATTAATCATCATCATCATCTTGCACAGTTTCCAGCCACTGGCCGGGTCTGTTTGGAACACAAGCCTCTCCAACGTCTTCTGTCTTCCCACCATCTCTCAGCCTCCACCCTTGTCCAGTCTTCTCCTCTCTTCTTCACGCTTTCTTCCACCCCCTTCAGCCACCTGTCTCTCGGTCTTCCCCTCGGTCTCTTTCCTTCCCACATCGTCTCATGTACTCTCCTGGGTATCCTCTTCTCCTCCATTCGTTTTACATGTCCATACCATCTAAGTCTAGATTTCTCTATACCATCCTGTAATGGTTCCTCCTTCATTAATTCTCTGGTCCTCTCATTTCTTATTCTGTCCATCTTTGTAGCTCCAATACTGCTTCTCAAGAACCTCATCTCACTGGCCTGTATTTTGCTCCTCTCCCTTCCTTTCATAACCCAGGTCTCCGAGGCATACGTCAGGATAGGGACATAGTACGTCCGATATATGATCTTTTTGCTGTTCTGAGGGACATCCTTGCTCCATAACATGCTTCTCACACTCCTCCGAAATGCTTCTGCCTGCCTCCCCCGCTCATTTATTTCTCTATCGTTTCTTCCATTATCTTGTATCAGGCTTCCCAGATACTTAAAACTCTCCACTTTCTTCAGCTGTTCTCCACCAATTGTTATTCCCGTTGTGGTTCTTTCCTTCTTCCTTGTTGTGATCACCATCTCACTCTTATTTATGCTAAATTTCATCCCATATCCTTGTATTACTCCTTCCCACACGTCCAACTGTTCCTGTACCTCCTCCTCCTTGTTTCCCCAAATCATCAAATCATCTGCAAACACCATTGCTTTCATCTTTCCGTCCCCAATTACTTGTGCCACTCGGGTCATTATGTCATCCATCACCACAATGAAAAGTAACGGTGACAGTGCACTTCCTTGTTTCAGGCCGTTTCTTTGTTCCAACCAGTCAGATCTCTCTCCTCCCACTTTCACACAGCTCACGCTTCCCTTGTACATCTCCTTTATCCTCTTTATAGTCCATTTCTCTACTCCTCTATCCTCCAGGGACTTCCATACTTTGTTTCTGCATACACTGTCATATGCTTTCTCAATGTCCAGGAAGGCCATCAGTAGATCTGTTCCATATTCATAGTGCTGTTCTTGTAACTGCCTTACAGCAAAAATCAAATCCACTGTGGACCTTCCTGCTCTGAAGCCATGTTGTTCTTCCCTCATCCCTCCTTCTATCCTTGTCCTAATTCTCTTTTCCAAAACTTTCTCGAAGATCTTTGCACAATGACTCATCAGTGTTATTCCCCGATAGTTTCTGCAATCTGTTCTACTACCTTTCTTGAAGATCGGGACAATGATTCCTTTTTTCCAGTCCTCTCGGGTCTTCCTTTCCTTCCATGCTGTCCTCATCACTCGGTACAGCCACTGTATCCCCACCTCTCCTGCTGCTCTCACCATCTCCACACTCAACTCATCCACACCCGGTGCCTTCCCTCCTTTCATCTTGTTCACTGCATCTTCCACTTCTTTCCATGTTAAGGCCAATAGAATTAATATAATTCCTTAAAGTTCCCACGAGTTACAGTAAAGTTTAAAGTTCATAGGAACTCTCTTCCAGAGGTTATGACGAGAGTGAGACCTCAAGTATAGAACAACTCCAATTACAAGCCTATTTAAAGTCACATTCTCATTATATCTAACTCCACATACAGTGCTTGCAGAAAGTTTAGGGACAGGCCTAAATTTCGTTTGATGCACATTTGTCCCAAAAGTAACAGCATTTCAGTTATTGTTTTACATTATGTTATTAGACATCTATATGAGGGGTTTTCATTAAAAAGTTCGCTGCTCTAGCTCTAATACTTTTGGAGATGGAATGTTTTACCTTTTTGTAAACAGGGCAAAAAAAACCTGTTTTTCCTACTAATGAAATGTTTTCGATCTCAAAAACTGCTAATCCTACAACTATGAAATCTTTACTGCTGTTTTACTACAATATATCAATCATAAACATAAAAATACAACCTAGGTAAAGAAATTACTACTCATTTGATGGCCCCTCAAATAAACTTTCTTCCCCGGTAATTTTGGCGGAAAAATTGCTCAATTTCGTTCCATGATAACTTCCGATTGGCAACATTTCGAGAAAGTACCCACAGCCGATCCATCACAAACAAGACACGGAGAAAACAACTGCATAGTCAGAATAGCTCGAAGTGTTTCCAATCGGAAGTTATCGCGAAACGAAATTGACCAATTTTGCCGCCAAAATTATCGTACTGGGGAAGAAAGTTTGTTTGAGAGGCGACCAAATAAGTAGTATATTTTCCAAGGTTGTTATTTTTATGATTGCTATATAGTAGAAAAACTGCAGTAAAAATTTCATAGCAGTAGGACTAGCAGTTTTTGAGAAAGAAAACATTTTAGTAAGAAAAACAGTTTTTTTAGCCTTGTTTACAAAAAGCATTCCGCCTCCAAAAGTCCTAGATCTAGAGCAGCGAAATTGTAAACGAAAACCCCTCATATAGATGACTAATAATATCAAGTAAAACAATGACTGAAATGGTGTTACTTTAGGGACAAATGTGCATCAAACGAAATTTAGACATGTCCCTAAACTTTCTGCAAGCACTGTAGTCTTGCATTTTCCCTCAAGGCGTCAGATAACGTGGTAGTGTTTCTTTTGAGTGTTCTAATCTGTAACTGGCACTTCAAATGTTCCTCTCTGTGTTTGTGTTTGTTCAACCCGCGCGAAGGCCTAATGTTTTGGAAATCACCGAAACTTGTTGATTCCACACACCACATTTGTTACTAAAAAGTAAGCAAGGCTAACAGAACAGGTTGTTTTTAAGAATACAACTACTGCACAAGCATGTGAACTGCTCGAACCAAGATCCCTTGCAATGAAGGCTGTAACATTTGCCGGGTTTCTTAATATCTTTTTAGTACACAGTTCTATTAATTAATTTGGCCGTCCACAATTTAATAACTCCCCTTTGTCTTCGTCTTTCCACCTACTGAAGGGAATTTCTAATAAAAGTAATACCGTGTCTTTCACTGGAAATATTATTACACTAAAAGCCATCAACTTTCATCAACAACAGGGTAAGTAACGTAATAAATAAATATTATTTATTGGGAAAATAAATACAAGCTTCAGCATAAATGAAAAGAAGCCTGACGCAACGCCAACTTTCAACAACTGGACTTGACGTATTGGCTTGGAGACACAGCAAAGTCTTCACTCGACTGTCTAACGGCAGGTAATGACGTCACACCCGATGTCAGGTTGCCATGGCAACGAGACGAAGTGGCTGACATAAACACGTTACTTCGTCTCCTGCAGATTCTCCTCCAAGTTACGACAGCACAATCTAGCGACAGGGAGTTCAACTGACACAAGGCCTTCATAGAGCCTCGCCAGTAGGTAATCTGTGAGCCTCGCTTGCGTACCTTCTAGCAACGGACTGTAGAAATAACAGTACACTATAAAAAATATACGATAAAATAGCGCAAGACAACTGCAACATTTTCATTTAAATAAGAAAATATAATGTTTATCTTACGAGATGGCGAGTGAAGAGGCTCTTCACTCCCTTCACCTGAATAGCCGCTACTGGGATAGACTACACTGTGAAATGGAGGACCTGGAGGTCGTGAGCTCATTTAAGTATCTGGGTATCACACTTCAACCTTCAGCTAATTCTTTCAAATGCCACGTAAGAGAGAGAGAACCGCGGCAGCCATAAGAAGCATTTATGATATCTCGGATCCCACGAGACTATCTTTAAGCACTGCTATGAGTCTATTTTACGCTAAAGTACTCCCAGTTCTAACTTACCAGCTAGAACTTACTTGGAATGACCTAACAGTATCCGACCTCCGAGCCATTGAAAGTGTAAAAGCTAGATTTTTATAAAGAACATTGGGGATTTCCAAGATGTCACCCTCAAGATTGACGTACCTACTAGCCTGTGAGACATTCCTAATGGAAGATCTACGAACCAGAATGCAGCTTCCTTCTACCAAACAAGAACAAGAGCTTCTACAAATTAGACAGAAGAAAAGAGAGGACATCGACCTGGAGTTTTACTCGACTGATGCAATGCTCAATCTTAGCTTGTCTGGACCAAACAATGACATGTGGAGCGCTCTAACTAGGTTGGCAATACAAGGTTTTCACCACAAGCTATGTACTCGACAGGGCTATGAACCGTCCGAGCAGTGCATTTGTAAGCTGTGTGAAGGTCATTGCGAGCAATATCATTTCAACAAATGCACCAAACGAGGACAATCCCTTATTTACTACTGTAAAACGTGAATGTATCTTATATATGGCCATTTGGCTGCAATAAAGTTGTTGTTATTATTATTATTATCATTATTATTATTAGGGGAGTTTTCATAGACTAAAGCGTTTTTTCCCAGTGATTGATTGTTTGCTGCTGAAAATTAAGTGTACATCCTCATACCGCGGCAGGGGTTTATAAAATCCCGTGTGATCGTGGCCAAGTATATATTGGAACAACGAAAAGAAGTATTGCCACTCGCCTCAAGGAACATGAACGACACAGCCGGCTGGGACAAACAGATAACTCCACTGTTGCGGCACACTCTCTACTCGCAGGTCACGACAAAAGATATGGAGACACCGAAGTTCTGTCCACCACGGTGTCTTATCATGCCAGGCTACAAAGGGAGGTCATTGAAGCATACTAACAGCTTCAATCTTAAGGAGGAAGCAGAACGTGTGAACAGAGCTTGGCTTCCAGTCCTTAATCCCCTCAAGCCTGCCCTTATTGACCGTCGTAGATAAGAAGATGCAACAGAAGAGCAGCCCTGTCCTTGATGCATTACTTTTATGTGGTACGCTGTTGCTATGGTAGCCTCTAGCTGTGGGTTGTTGAGTATTTATATATCTTCTGTTTACTTGTTTTACCTCGCTTAATGTAACCTGTGAACATGCTGAACGCAGTTTTCAGCGAAACGTCAGGACAACAAAATGTTCTTAGAACACGGCCTATAAGCCCGCGAAACAGACATTCCTATTTCACCGCGGGTCGTGAAAGTCTGAATTTTTACTGTACTTCTAGTGTTTTAGCTTTCTTTGTAATCATTATAAGGGTGTTTTATAACGTGCAAGTCCAACAATCACATTTATGTTTACATCACATTTCATCCACATCGTCCATTTTTCATGTCACAATGACTGGTCAATAATTGTAGTAGCTGATGAAGGGGTAGATTTTCAGAGAAACATGTCCTATTGTGTAAATGAACATGAAAGTATTGACTAGTGTATTTTCAAATTTTAAACTATCATTTGTCAATACGGACCAATCATGAACAATGTTAACCCCAAAAACACAGGAATTGTAAAGGAGACTGTATGGAGGGTACAGCAAATGTACAACGGAAGGATGAGCTGTGTGAAAGTGGGAGGAGAGACATCAAATTGGCTGGAACAGACGAATGGCTTGAGTCAATGAAGTGCACTCTCACCATTACAGAGTGGCATAAGATACTGGTCAAAGAATGATGAAAGTACGTGTGAGAGGATGATCACAGCCAGCAAGAAGGATGGTTGGTTCCTCAATTTAGGGACTGCGACAACGCGGTCATGTAGCCCTGTGTACTTTGGGTGCGTATAGAATCTGTTTGATAACCGGTGTTAATTGTGATGACTGTATTAGTTTGTATCTGTTTTTTAATTCAAGTAAGGACTGCAACTTTGAATTTTTCAAATAGTTCCTACTTTTTCCGCCAAACACCACCGTCAACGACTACTAGGCCTAGTTCAGAAGCTTCTAGACGCCACCGCAGCTCTTGTCAACGAACGTAGGGACCTAAGAGTGTTGTTTACATTCTTAACCTATACAATTTAGCTTCACACAGGTGCAATTAGTGGAAGGTTCTTTAACAAGCCATAAATCTATGACATGGGACCACCAGCTTTACTTCCCCTCCGAAGGAAGGCATACTGAGGGATTTTTAACGCTCTTAAAAATTCCGACGTCTTCGGCCGGGTTTGAACCCGCTATCTTGGGTATAGAAGCTCAGCATGCTACCGACTACGCCACCGAAGTCGCCCAGCAAGAAGGAGAGAGTCACAATGGTGGGGAACAACTGAGGAAAGTGGAGAGTTCTAGCAATTGGCTTCTCTGTTTTGTCTTTGTATTTTATTCCCCAGCAGGGGGATGGCTCCTTATGTCTGTACCTTAAGAGGAAATTATAGTGGTATGTGAAACTTGTAAGATGTGGAGTTCTCTTCTCAACAATTACGATGTGTCCCAAAATGTGAACAGTGTTACTTTGAACCATTTTGTGCAGGAGTCGGGAGAGATATGTTCGCAAGCTACACAGCAAAGTCAACAAGGTTTTTCAAGCAGTTGTTGTTTGAACTATAATGTCAAGTAACGGGGGGGTAGTGGGTATTATAACTAAGTCAAATATTTTCCACTTTTTAAGCACATAAATAAATACATGTTTCTGAAAAAATAATATAAAATTATTCAAGCCCTTGTTATGACTCGAGAATGGCTCTGCTTAGAGCAGTTCTATCTTTTGAGTCAAAATGATCCGTTTATCTGCCTGTGCCAGGTTTCCTCGAGGTCGGTCGGTCTCTCCACCTTGACCGGTTTTCAGCAGCACGTTTCATCAGCTCATAAGATTTATCAATCTTGATGGAATCCAGCATCTGAAACCTTCTTCTTCCTCTTCGGATTTTCCCTTGGACTGTCCCTTCTAATGCACTTTTCATCAAACCATCTCCCCTTATGCTGTGTCCAATCCAGTTCATTTTACTTTTCCTGATCTTCTTTACCATCATTCTTTCTTCTCCTACTTTCTTTAAATTCTCATTTCTCACTTTGTCCTTCCTACTTATTCTCCCCACAGCCACATTTTGAAAGCCTCTATTCTTCTCTCGTCCAAGTTTCCGCTCCATACATTGCTACACATTTCACTAATCTCTTCCTTAGGCTTACTTTCATTGATCAACAAAATAATTGTCTTTTCTTACTGAAGGCTTCTTTTGCTATCGCAATGCTGGTTTTTATTTCTTTAGTGCATATCGGTTCTTGTGTAACCCAACTTCCTAGGTATTAAGCAGCTTTGGTGAGGTAGTTGGTAGCATGCTGAACTGCTTTGCCCAAGATAGCGGGTTAAAAATCCTTCAGTATGCCTTCCTTCGGAGGGGAAGTAAAGCCGGCGGTCCATGTCATAGATTTATGGCATGTAAAAGATCCTTTCACAGACTAAACTCGTGTAAAGCTAAATTGTTAGGTTAGATTTCGTCGGAACGCTCTATCAAAGTCCCAACGTTCACCACTAGGTATCATTGATATCTGGTGGCGAAAGTTGGAACTACCTGAAATTGAACGGAACTTGTAGCTCACCTTAATAAGGGTGTCCGCTGCAAGCAGCTACAGACTCAGGCGAGCCGAACATGTCCTCGGACACTCCCGGCACTAAAAGCCGTACGATAAATAAATAAATCCTAGGTATTTACATTTATCCACTTGTTCAATTTCATCTTCTAATTTTATTGTAATTTTTCACCTCTTCCACCTATGAACATACTTTTTTTTTTTATCATTTATTTTCAGCCCATATATATTACAAATTTTATCTAGGTCTTTCAACATTTGTGTTGCTTGTCTGAGACTCGGTCAGCTGTAGCAGCTCACACTACCACTACAAGTTTTACTCCACAGTGTCGTTTCAGCCATTCAGAATTTTTGAGTACTGTACATTAATTATCCTTGTTTCTATTCCCAGGCCTACGAGTTCTTGCTCTTTGCTGCCCTCATGATTGTGGATATGTTTGTCTTCGCTTGGATGGCCTGGGGTTACAAGTATGTGGAGTCGCCGCCCGAGGAAGAGGAGATGCAGAATGGAGTTGTGACTCAACACCCTAGCAAGGAGAAAAATGGATTCGATAATAAGAACTTCAGAGCAGACGATGACCAATGACGATAAGATATGACTAGCTGAAAGTTGGTCATACATTTATTTATCTGCTGAGCAGATCTTCATTCCTAAGGAACTAAGGCCATATCATTGGAGAAGACATTATTGTACAATCAGGGACCAACACTTGACCTTCTTATATATTCAACAGCTATATCGTATAGTGCTGTACCCGTCACGGGAAAGTAATGATTACTCAAAACTCTTTTTGTTCTTGTCTAACGGTCCATTAGTTGGCAACAGTGTCGTGGTTGTTTTTCTTACTTCCAATCTATGAGCTAACTGAACAGCACTGCATTAACAGAGAATATTGCCTTCAGAGCAGTCGGTACGGTATGTTCAGCCACAAGGAGAGAGCTCGCTGTTTTGATCTCTCCTGATTGCAAACGGTTAAAATAAAAGCCCTGTAAGAGTTGAATTTACACGATCCCAATAATGACCTAGGAGGATTTCTGTTATTGCACCATGAAATGTACAAAGAGTAAAAGTACGCTGTCGAACCTGTGCTAGGATATTGAGTTGCAACTACGTTCTGCATCTCCTCTCGTTGGACATTGTACAACAGCTGAAAGCCTCCTTGGTCAAAAGCTCTGTAGTTTGGGAAGAAGAATCATTTGGCGGCTGAATTCACAAATGAAGGTTCATCCTATGTAGGGAACGATAGGACAGGACTTTTCTAGAAGAACTGTGAAGAGCAATGTTGACTCTGTGGAGTGTTCTAGTTCAATTTTTGTCTCTAGAATGAGGCTGAAATTCCTTAGGTACCTTATATTACAGGTTTCTTATAAAAATTGGAGTTCTACTTTTAACATCATGCATTGGATGCTTTCTGTCATTGTTGTCTTCAGCATTTTACATGTAGCCTATGTTAACCTTTCTTTCAAAATTTAGAGTAAAATATTATAAGCACTTGAATATTTTTGAGAAATATATCAAAATTATAAGTTTTTGGAACAATGAATTTATTTCTTGTTGTGTTATCGCTTGAGGCTCCCTCTGTAGGTGTCTTGTAAGACTAATGACAGAAAACATTCAGTATTTAATTTTATATTTATTTGAATAATTTTTATTTATAATAGCAAACTATTTGTTGTATATATATTGTTTATTAATCAGAGAAGAGCAATATTAGAACTGTCCATACATTCCAATTGAAATTCTTCTTAATGACCAAATACAATATAGGATCAATACCACTCACATGAAGGGATACCCCTAAACTATTGCGAACTTTTCCTAGTGGGTGCTGACAAGTTTCCTTAATCATGAATTAAAAGTATATTTGATAAAATGCAATCTTTAAGCATATCTGACCTGACTTACAGGAAGACAAACAGCACAGAGAACAAAAGTTGGCCAAGGGAGGTCAGACAGTGGAGTGGAGTAAGTGGAAGCAATACTAGACTCGGTTCCACAAGTTGCGAGCCCTTTCGTGATCCAATTTAAAGTCGATCAGTAACGCTACACGGCAGGTGTTTCTATCGATACAATTCTGCGAAACATTGTTCTAATCAACTGTGAAATGTACGGCAACTGTAACATTAAGTGTGTCCTTTATTTATTGATCAGGTGAAGAGAAGAAAAATATTTAGTTTGTTTTTCTAGAGTTTTATGCAGAGGTTCAGGCTCAATTCTCTGTTCAGCCAAGATTTTTTTTTCTGATCAGAGGGCTGGAACTGGGCAAGTCAGCCTCGTGAGGTAGAACCACCTTATCCATTCTAGGAGTACTCTTATTTCCCCACTTTTACTCCAGGGAAATTCCAAGAAGGCACCTAAATTAAGGTCTCGGCCACCACATACCCATATCCTAGACCAGTTGCAAATATGCATACAATGGGTTTAAATCCCAACGTCAGTCTCATTTAAAATCTTAGGATGGTATAGAGAAATCTAGATTTAGATGGTATGGACATGTAAAACGAATAGAGGAGAAGAGGATACCCAGGAGGATACACGAGACGGAGTAGGAAGGAAAGAGACCAAGAGACAGGTGGCTGAAGGGGGTGGAAGATGCGTGAAGAAGAGAGGAGAAGACTGGACAAGGGTGGAGGCTGAGAGATGGTGGGAAGACAGAAGATGTTGGAGAGGCTTGTGTTCCAAACAGACCTGGTCAGTGGCTGGAAACTGTGCAAGATGATGATGATGATGACTCAAGAGTTAATAGAAAAAATGTATTATTGTTAAGATTGATTAATAGGACGACCAAGACATACATACCTCAAGCAAAACTAAGAAGATAACAGACTGAGAAACAATGAGAAGAGCAGCAACGAATCTTACTGCTTTGTATCATTCTGTGACAACAGACCAGTGTGGACTGGAATACTCGATGATGACGATTGTTAAGATTTGGGTGGGGGCAAATAGTTGGTCCCAAGCACTGTACCTGCTAAGCTGTGAATTCAGTTCATCCTCTGTGAGTGTCCAGTATTGGTCCTATGTGGTATTCCTGTCTGTCTGTGTCTTGGATCATAATACAAATTAATGTATATTTTTAATATGTAAATAAAGAAATTACTTTTACTTTCCTAATGTTTTATTTCCCTCTGATCGCATAGTTTTCAAAAAACAAGTACTGATATGGGAGAGCTATTGCAAGGTAAGCATGAGAGATGTTTAGATGTGAAAGAAAGACCTCACAAGACCTGTATTCTACTGAAAATTGAGCCTCGAGCTAAAGCTGGATCAGAACACATAGCATGTGTTGGGAGAGCAGTGGTCTCACTTTATTATTTCATTGATTTATATTTCTACACAATGTTGCTTGGATTCTAATAATGAGAAGAGTCTTTACTTTCAGATATATATCAATAACCATTTTAGGTTATGTAGCTGGTGATTCCTACCTTTGTATTATCTTTTGTATTTATAGAACATTTTATATGAAGCTTTTTTTAAAATATATATCCTTCATTATTATGTCCCACCGAGTGACTCCCGGAATAAGGAGTCCCCTTCTACCAAGTGTCAACGGTCTCCTTAGAGAGCGGATGAGTGGGTCGAGGTCCAGGGCTCTCTCAAGCCCTTGGGGCAGGAAACTTCCCCTAAAAGCGGATGAGCCACTAGTTGGCCAACGGCATAGGATGAAGAAGGCAAAGGGAAACCACTTCATTAGAGATCTATTAGGATATCCCAAGTATCAGCAGCTCAGGATGATGTTAGCTTCTACAGTAAATTTTTCCGGAGGTAAAATAATCCCCCACTCGGATCTCCGGAGGGGGACAGATAAAGAAGCCAATTTAAGAAATAAGCAGAGAAGAATCGGTACATGGAATGTACGGACCTTACTCCAGACTGGAAAGTTAAGGAACTTGATCATGGAGTTGGAAAGGATGGATTTACATGTATTGGGTATAGCAGAAATGAGATGGCCACATGCAGGGGACTTTTGGAGTGGAAATTAGAGGATAATTCATTCTGGTACAGCAAATAATAAACCAGGATATGGTGGAGTAGGCATTATATTGCATAAAGAACTAGGAAACAGAGTAAAGGGATTCGTGCAATATAATGAACGATTAATTTTAGTACGGATCGAAACTAAACCAAAAGATACTGTGATAGTCCAGGTTTATATGCCGACAACACAAGAGGTTGATGAAGAGGTAGAGAATTGTTATGAAGATCTAAGTGAACTTATAGCTAAAATAAAGGAGGAAGAAAACCTTATTTTACTTCGTGACTGGAATGCAATTGTCGGAGAAGGAACTGAAGGAAATGTTGTTGGTAAATACGGATTGGGGAGAAGAAATGAGAGAGGCGAGAGACTTAGAGTTTTGTATACAGCATAAATTAGTTGTAACGACTACTATATTCCAACACCATCCAAGGAGGAGATACACTTGGAAATCCCCGGGAGACCTAAGAAGGGCCCAAATAGACTACATATTAGTAAAGGAAAGATTTAAGAACCAGGTGAAAGATAGAAGTTACCCTGGAGCTGATGTTGACAGCGACCATAACTCGGTCGTCATACGCTGTGAATTAAAGTTCAAAAGATTAAAGAAGAAAGAAAATAAACATTGGGATATTTCTAAGCTTAAAGATGAGTCCACTCAAATACTCTATATGGATGAAACAAACAATAACATAAGAGACATTGAAGAACACTTGGCAGTAGAAGAGAAGTGGATCAAAATAAAGAAGAGCATTTTAGACTCAACAGAAACTGTATTAGGAAAAAAAGAAAATAGGAAAGAGTGGATAAGTCAAGAAGTTGTGGATATGATAAAGGAAAGAAGACAGTATAAAAACTCAAATGATGATGATGATGAAAAGCAAAAATATAAGACCTTAAGAAACAAGATAAATAAGAGGGCAAAACAAGACAAGGAACAGCATTTAATGGGAATCTGTGCAGGCATAAATAACATGAAATCTGGACAAATAGATATGGCCTATAGAGATATTAAGAGGTTCTTTGAAACAAGGAAGCCAAACACAATGAGCATTGAGGACAAAGATGGGAAGTTAATAAATGATAGTGAAAAGATGGAAAGAATATTTGGAAAAACTATACAGTGGAAACTGGGTTAACTTGCCCATTGAGAAAGAAGATGAAATAACAGAGGAAGACTTGGGGGCACCTATTATCGAGGAAGAGTTTGAGAAGGCATTGCAGGACCTCAAAGGAAAGAAAGCTCTTGGAGTTGATAACATACCAGGAGAACTATTGAAACAATCAGGTGACAAGTTAAAAAAGGAACTGTACAACTTAATATGTACTATTTACAAGACTGGAGAATTGCCTGAAGACTTTGTGAAATGCATAATAGTACCTATACCTAAAAAATCAAATGCAAGGTCATGTAAACAATACAGAACATTGAGTCTGGTGTGTCATGCATCAAAAATAGTCACCAGAGAAAAACAAATCGATGAAAACCTATCTGATGATCAATTTGGTTTTAGGAAAGGAGTAGGAACAAGAGAAGCAATCTTAGCATTGAGGCAAGTGATGGAGAAGCAGATGAAGAAAGGCAAACCTACCTTCTTAGCGTTCGTCGACCTTGCAAAGGCGTTTGACAATGTGAACTGGAATGTTCTATTCAGCATTCTTCATCAAACAGGTATCAACTTTAGAGACAGAAGACTCCTCTACAATATCTATAAGCAAGAGATTGGAATAGTTTGTTGTGGTAGCAAGGAAGAAACAGCACACATCAGAAAGGGTGTACGGCAGGGTTGTTCCCTTTCCCCATACCTATCCAATATACACTATATGTACAAAAGGCGATCTACCAAGTAAGAGAAGAATTTGCCACAGGAGTGAATATTCATGGAGATATAGTTGACATGATAAGGTTTGCTGATGACATAGCACTAATTGCAGAAAGTGAAGAAGACTTACAAAAGATCCTGAGCAAGATGGACAAATTAATGGAGGAAGAATTTAATAAGAGAATAAATACAAATAAAACAAAAATTTTGGTCTGCAGTAGAAATGGCGAAAACCAGACATCAATAGAGTTAAGAAATGAAAAGATACAAGAAGTGAATGAGTTTAATTATCAGGGAAGTAAAATAACGAATGATGGAAGAAGCAGCAGAGAGATATTAAGTAGGATTGCCCAAGCCAAGAATGCTTTCTATAAAAATAACCTATTTACTGCAAGGAACATAAGTCTTGATGTGAGGAAACAAATGTTGAAGACCTATGTATGGAGCGTAGCGCTATATGGCAGCGAATCTTGGACAATAGGAGAGAGAGGAAAAGACTACTAGCATTTGAAACCTGGTGCTATAGAAGGATTATGAAAATCAGTTGGAAAGAAATGGTCACAAATGAGGAAGTCTTTAGAAGAGTGGGAGGGAGAAGATGCTTCCTTAAATATTTAAAAAGAAGAAGGAATCACCTCGTGGGCCACATACTGCGACACAATGGACTGATTAAGCTTATAATCGAGGGAACAGTAGACGTCAAGAATTGTAGAGGAAGACCCAGACTGGAGTACATGAGTCAAATACTGCAAGATATGGGTTGTGGCTCATACTGTGAACTGAAGAGAAAGACTGAGAGACGGGAAGAATGGCGAGCTGCTGCCAACCAGCCTCACGGCTGTTAACCACAGAGAGAGATATATCCTGTAATTAATTTACACTTGGTATATTGGCTTTCACAGCCTGTGAATTAAAACTCGGCAATTTTTCTAGGTTTATGCTGTGTCTTGTGTGGGGTTTTGCCTAAGAACATCAATTCAGCAAAGTCTAAATTTATTTTGAACCGCCCTTTCAATACAATTAAGATCTTGTGGACATCCCTTCTTCAGTCTGCATGAGTGACTTAAAAGTACATTTTCACATTATTAAAAGAATCGATAAAAACATGAAGAAAAACGTACAATCGTATATACATTCTACTGTGCTTAATCCTTCCAAAAAAATGTTAACGTTTGCGTACATACATAAAAATTCGTGGTGCATTAAAAAACATATTATATAAAGCTCAAATACCACTCATTCATTCATCACGAAATCTCAGAAACCACCGAACAAATTGGAATGAAATTTGGTATGCAGCATCCTAAAGGGCCGCAAACACCCACTAAGAAAGGATTTTTGGATATTCAGGTTCTAAAGGGGTGTTAAGGGGGTAGACCTGCATTTTCCGATTGGTTTCATTGGGGGATGTGATACTCGGCATATAAACTCGTCATTAAAAATAAGAAGACACGTGTCTGAGGGTTTTTCAATGTGGTGTATATTATGAGGTGAAAGGGGTGAAAAGTGGGGGTTGAAGGATTCCTAATGGAGCGTGTATCTCTTAAACGACATAGGCGAGGAGTTTGAAACTCAGCGGGAAAAAATCGGCATAAAAAATAAGTAAATAGGTGTTTGACCGTATATTCCTGGCTGGAATGAAGCTTGGTTGGTTGGTTCCTCAGTTTAGGGGCTGCGACAAAGCGGTCATGTAGCCCCGTGTACTTTGGGCGTGTGTAGAATCTGTCTGATAACCAGTGTTAATTGTGATGGCTGTATTAGTGTGTGTATCTGGTTTTTTTTTAAATTTAAGTACAGACTGAAACTTAGAATTTTCAAATAGTTCCTACTTTTGCCGCCAAACACCACCGAGACTATCAAGAGAACGGACAAAGTGATGTAGCCAACGACCTCCTTCATAATCTAGACGAAGCTAGAGAGAGAAGATGGATGGAGACCACTAACTTCAATCATTCCAGCAGGAAGGCTTGGAGCCTTTTGAAAAAGTTAGGTAGAGTGCCACAGATACCTCATACTTCACCGGATATATCTCCACATCAAGTAGCTAGCTGAATCGCTAGCAGATTGAAAGTGAAACCTGACAAATATCTCAGAAGGACAATCAAACAGCAGTTGTCACATATGAAGAAGCACGGCCATGAAACATCCAAGTTTTTAACTACATTCACAAATGATGAGCTTTTGGAAGCACTCAAGGGGTTGAAGAATGGAAAGGCTCCAGGATTTGACGGTATTCATCCCGAATTTAAAACACACTGTGGGAAGAACACAAGAAAATGTCTTTTACAGTTTTTTTCAATTATCATACTGTCAGGAAATCTCCCTCCAGAGTTCAAACGGACAAAGGTTCTGGCCATCCCCAAACCAGGGAAACCTGCCGATAACCCAGAGAGCTATAGACCAATAGCCTCGATGAGTGTTTGTTACAAACTCCTGGAACGCCTCATATATAATAGGATTAGCCCACAAATAAATGGTATTCTCCCTCTTGAGCAGGCTGGTTTCAGACGAAATCGGAGCGGTGAAGACCAAGTGCTAGCGCTGACGACGCATATTGAAGCAGGCTTCGAAGAAAGATTGAAGAGTGGTGCAGTGTTTATAGACCTTACAGCTGCATACGACACGGTTTGGAGGGAAGGTGTTGTGTACAAGTTCCTTAAACTGACAGGCTGCAAGCTAATGGCACAATTACTAAACAACATGTTATCAAATAGAATGGTACAGGTTGCAATGGGTGGTAAACGATGTAAAGTTAAAGTCCTCAACAATGGTCTTCCTCAAGGCTCTATGCTGTCTCCTCTTCTGTTCAATTTGTACATCGTGGACATACCACTTGCCACCTCTCGTCAGTTTGCTTATGTTGATGACCTGGCGATAGTAACTCAACATTCCTCTACAGAACAGATTGAGGAAATTCTTAATGCAGATCTCTCTACCTTGAGTGATTACTTCAGAAAGTGGTGTCCGAAACCAAATACCACCAAAACAGAAAGTTGTTTTTTCCATCTCAACAACCGACAGGCAAATGTTGCTTTAAAGGTCTCACCCAAAATACCTGGGCGTTAGTCTTGATCGCACACTATCTTTCAAGAAACACCTGAACAATAGTGCTGCTAAACTACAGACTAGGAACAACATCCTCCACAAACTCGCTGGTTCAACATGGGGAGCTTCTGCATCCACTCTTCGAACATCAGCAATGGCATTAGTGTACTCTACAGCAGAGTATTGCTCTTCAGTGTGGATAAACAGTCCTAATGTTAAGAAGATCGACATAGTATTGAATCAAACCCGCGTATCATCAGCGGCACCGTTAAATCTATTCCACTGTTTTGGTTACCTGTGTTGAGTCATACTGAGCCTCCAGATATAAGATGCCTCAACAACCTGGTAAGAGAGTACAGAGCCCTTCCTATCCAACAGGACATAGCTGTAGGATTCAGGCACTTAAAATCGAGATCACCTCCAGTTCAGACGGCACAGCTGCTCATCAGCAGAAGCTATAATGGAAAAGCAAAATGGCAATCTGTTTGAAACGGCACAGCTCCGAAGGAGTGGCAGCCATTATTTAACATCAAGCACCCTCCGGCTGGTTTTGATCTCCCACAAAGAACTTGGGTTGCCCTCAACAGAATCCGAACCAAGCACTGGCGATGTGGCTCACTGCTTCATAAGTGCGGCATGCGAACTTCCCCCAGCTCTGACTGTGGTGCAGTGAATCAAACCATCCACCATATTGTAGCAGAATGTCCGAGGAGGGCATACTCTGGATCAATGCACGACTTTCTGGTGACATCTACTCAGGCCATACAGTGGCTAGACGAACTGGACATACAGCTGTGAAATCTGTAGGGCTAAGTTGATTGTTTTAATGGTTTGCTCCCATTTTTTTTTGTATATATATGTATATATGTAAATAGTATATCGTCGTTTTTGTGTACAAATCCATAAGCATAAATAAATCTTACACTAATCAACATTAATACAAATGAGGCCTACTCATGCACATTGAGTCTCACTACATACAAACATTAGTCACAATTTATTTTTACCGTACTTTGAGAGGAAATATTTTTTGGTATAACCGTCGTCGCACCGTGTCGTGGCACTGCTCTGACAGAACTGGAGTTCTCACTCGACTGCCATGAACTGTAGATCTATCACTCTGTCGGTGAGTCATCACTGTGTTACAGCTTACATGTACAGTCTACACAGATCCTCTTCAGCCTTGCACCTGCCGTTTCATTTACTATCAGAGTCTTCTTGTGTGCTCCTACTCGTCCCACTTAGAACTCTAATCCTCGACTGCGTCTTTCGCGAAGCACCCCTAGCCCCCCTAGCATTCACAGTCCCGACTCGATGTTGCGCACTGGCAGGTAGGCTTCCACTCTGTTACAGTAGACGTCCGGTAATAAGTAGCTGCGGTGAGTCATCACTGTGTTACAGCTTACATGTACAGTCTACACAGATCCTCTTCAGCCTTGCACCTGCCGTTTCATTTACTATCAGAGTCTTCTTGTGTGCTCCTACTCGTCCCACTTAGAACTCTAATCCTCGACTGCGTCTTTCGCGAAGCACCCCTAGCCCCCCTAGCATTCACAGTCCCGACTCGATGTTGCGCACTGGCAGGTAGGCTTCCACTCTGTTACAGTAGACGTCCGGTAATAAGTAGCTGCGGTGAGTCATCACTGTGTTACAGCTTACATGTACAGTCTACACAGATCCTCTTCAGCCTTGCACCTGCCGTTTCATTTACTATCAGAGTCTTCTTGTGTGCTCCTACTCGTCCCACTTAGAACTCTAATCCTCGACTGCGTCTTTCGCGAAGCACCCCTAGCCCCCCTAGCATTCACAGTCCCGACTCGATGTTGCGCACTGGCAGGTAGGCTTCCACTCTGTTACAGTAGACGTCCGGTAATAAGTAGCTGCGGTGAGTCATCACTGTGTTACAGCTTACATGTACAGTCTACACAGATCCTCTTCAGCCTTGCACCTGCCGTTTCATTTACTATCAGAGTCTTCTTGTGTGCTCCTACTCGTCCCACTTAGAACTCTAATCCTCGACTGCGTCTTTCGCGAAGCACCCCTAGCCCCCCTAGCATTCACAGTCCCGACTCGATGTTGCGCACTGGCAGGTAGGCTTCCACTCTGTTACAGTAGACGTCCGGTAATAAGTAGCTGCACTGACTAGGCACATCACCCGTAATTGTCTTCCCTCTTCACTGCCTTCAACTCAACTCGGACTGCCTGCCACGTCACTCCGCTGATATATACCCTTGGCCTTGAATACTCACGATGTCACCACTTCCAGTAGCATAGAGTCCCTCCTTGTCAATGTTTCACGTTGCACCTAGCGGCCTCGAGAAACAAAACAGTCTGGCAGTTTGCGTGTCAATGGCCTACCTGTCTCACAGGCTATTGTTCCGACAGCGACCCCCTGAGGCGAACTAGGGTTGCGGCCAGGAAGCTCGGTCAGTTGGTGAATCTGTCGCAACACGTCACAATACCAAAGCTACTGCTGAAACAAAGACTGACCAACATTTCATTCAGAAAATCCATGGTCATCAAGTCAAGTTGGAGACCCAAATACTGTATTACTGAACTGATCAAGTTAACAGTAAAGTCTGTGAACTGATAGATTCTTTTATCTTAAATATAAGTATCTTCTCCACTAAACTAGCACAATACCTAACAATCTTGCCCTAAAAGTCTAATTGACCAAGACTAGAGGCGAAGAATTAAATTCCTGAATGCTTGCTGAGAGCACTAGTCCATTAGGACGACCACTGTACTTGGCTAGCGTAATGCATTGCACGTGGTGGAGATGATGACTATAGGAAGTTCATAATTAATGCATCAAGGTCAGGTACAGCTGCTAGATTGGACATAAAATACTCGTCAAGGTTGCATAATAAGATTAAAAGGAATAATTTCCCTCAATTCACAGTGACTGCATCATCATCTTCTACAGTTTCCAGCTCCTGACTGGGTCTGCTTGGAACATAAGCCTATCTCCTCACTCTGTCCCACTCCTCTCCTTCCTTCACACCCACAATCCACCATCTCTTGGTCTCTCGCCCCCCATTTCCATCTCATGCATCCTCCATGGTATCCTGCCCTCCTGCATTCTCCTAACATGTCCGTACCAACTCATTCTTGACTTCTCTATCTCTTGTAAGGGTTTCTCTTCCACAATCTGGAACAATTCTCCGGCAGATCAAATCCCTGACCACTCCTTAATGTTCTGATGCCAGGGCATCGTTGACTTGCAATATTAGTTGAAGCAGATCTGTTGCTGTTATACGTACATTAAAACATGCTTAAGCTCCTGAGGAAAAACATGAACTTCACACAATTTCTTTCACACTTAAATACTCTATAATACCAAAATGTAAAGGTTACAAGCCTGAGGATTTGAATGAGTTTTTGAATGGTATGGATTCCGTCTTACGGAAGGAATTCATGATGAAAATTAATAAATGTAAAACAAAAATACTGGAATGCAGCCGAAATAAATCAGAAACCTCTATGGAGATCAAATTGGCAGGTGAAAAGCTGAAGGAAGTAGGAGACTTCTGTTACTTAGGAAGCAGAATAACCAGTGATGGACGAAGCAAAGAGGATATAAAAAGTAGGTTGGCTCAGGCAAGGAAAGCCTTTCTACAAAAAAGGAATCTGTTGACATCGAATATAGATTTAGGTATTAGGAAGTCATTTTTGAAAGCCTTTGTCTGGAGCGTGGCACTCTATGGAAGTGAAACCTGGACTACTGGTGCAGCAGAAAAGAGGAGAATTGAAGCATTTGAAATGTGGTGTTACAGGAGAATGATGAAGATCAGATGGGTAGATAGGGTTACAAACGAAGAGGTATTAAGGCGAGTGGGAGAGGAGAGATGTTTCTGGCGACTGCTAATGAAGAGAGGAGATAGGTTAGTAGGACACATACTAAGACACCCAGGAATAGCAAGCTTAGTTATGGAAGGAAGGGTCGAGGACAAGAACTGTAGGGGTAGACCAAGGTTAGAATATGTTAAACAGATAGCCTCTGATGTAGGGTGTGGTAGCTATGTAGAGATGAAACGATTGGCTCAGGACAGGGAGGCACGGAGAGCTGCATCAAACCAGTCAAAAGACTGAAGACTCAAACAACAACAACAACAATAGCCTAATATTTCGAAAATTGCATTGGAAAGAATAAATAATAAATAGTTTTAAACCATTCGTATTAGAGCTATGACAGTAAATAATAGGACTTACAAAACTGAGATAACTTAGAATACGATAAATATTTCACTTAAAATGGCTAATATCACGCAAATATTTCCAAATTCAGGTTGGTTGGTTGGTTCCTTGGTTTAGGGGCTGCGACAACGTGGTCATGGAGCCCCGTGTACTTTGGGTGTGTGTAGAAACTGTCTGATTTATTTATTTAGCGTATGATGAATACAATATTATGTACAATATATACAGTACAACTACCATCTCAAATTCATAACTAGAGTTCCATGTTAACAGTTGAGAGCCAGAGACGGGCTTCGCTTGAGACACAGTGTAAGTCTTCTATAGAGCCTCTGTATGCACGTCAAGGACACTCGAATGTAATGTGGTCCACTGTCTGTTCCTCTTCTCCGCAGTCACATAGAGGTGATGCCTTCCATCCCCCATTTGAAGAGAGTGGCTCCACATCTACCTTGGCCGGTCCTAACACGGTTTTGTCTCCTCCACTGTCGTCTGAGAAGAAAAAATCCATCAGGGCACTTGCAGGGGTTCTTAATGATGTGATAATTTTGTAACGAGGATTACAGATGCCATCGTTCCCTCCAGGTGTCCGATACATTAAAGGAGGTGTCCTATAGATTCATTGCAGTACGCCAAGAAGGGTGTCTGGATTTCAGTCGTTTGGTTGGAGAAGGACCCAGTCCCACGGGGTATAACGTGGAACCCATGCCCAGGGTTACGGGTGAAGACCTTAACAGCATCTTCGGTAGAGAAGGAGACCTTTGGAAAGGCGGAGATGGTGGGCGAGGCAACCCATCCTCTCTGGGGAAAATTAGAAGAGGAAACCACTGCCTTGTGGTGAAGAGGGATCTTCAAAGGCTAAGGGAGTAAACCCCGAAAGAAAATCCTCAGACGCGTTAGGCTTAGCAGGCCAGCAGATGAGTAAAGATGTTAATTGCTTTCAACAATAAAACGAGCCTCGGAACACAAAAACACCGAACTGACAAATCTTCTCAAACATGTACAACGTATGATGACCGTAAGGCTGATGTTCATGTACGATGTTCTAAGAAGAAGAAACCCAACGTGAAGAACCCTAAACACCGAATTGGAACATTAAATATCCTGACTCTGAATAGTATAACCAAAGAACTAATAGATATGATGGAAAGGAGAAACCTCTGTATTCTTGGTCTGAGTGAGACGAAGTGGAAAGGCAGAGGAATAAGGAAACTAAGGAAAGGATATAAACTGCATTGGAATGGTCATAGAACGGAAGCCAAAAATGGTGTAGGTTTTATACTAAGAGAAGACATAGATGTTATTAGTGAGGTAATATACGTGAATGAAAGAATTATTAAACTGGATAATTCACTAAACAAGAAAGTGCTGACAGTAGTTCAGGTATATGCCCCACAGACAGGCTGCAGTGAGGAAGAAAAAGAAGAATTCCTAACTGATCTAGAAGAAACTATAGAAAGAGAAGAAAATGTAATTATAATAGGAGATCTGAAAGCCCAAGCTGGATCAGATAGACTAGGATATGAAAGCGTACTGGGTCCACATGGTTATCTCCTAGATCTGTGTTTAAGGAGTAGATTGAGAATAAACAATAGTTGGTTTCAGAAACAGCTAAGTCACAAACTAACAAGATATAGCTGGAACGGAGAATCTAAGACTGTGATCGATTATATCATATCAGACTATGAAGCAGGGAAGATCATCTGTGATGTTCGAGTTATACGAAGTGAAAGTCTAGACAGTGACCACAGATTGCTCCTTGCAACAATTAAAAACATTGTAGTTCATAAACCTCAGAAATGCAGGAAACCAAAAATTAGGACATGGGAATTAAAGAAGACAGAGAAACAAATAGAGTACATGAAGAATGTGGGCAATAAGTTACCATCAGACTCGTTACAGGAAGGAATGTTGAATGGACTAGATTTAAAGAAAGTATTGTCGGAGCTGCTGTAGAAGTATGTGGCAAGACTAGCCACAAAATAAAGGCAAAAGAAACCCCTTGGTGGAACGATAGGGTGAAGAAAGCCGTAAAAGAGAAGAATGAAACCAGGAAAGCCAGAGATAAAGAAATGCAAAAAGGAAGTGGAAGAAATGAATCCAGTGTGAATGAATTACAGCAGAAATACAGAGATCTGAAGCTACAAGTTAAAAGAATTGTGGCCGAAGAAAAACATAAAACTTGGACTGATTTCACAGATAAACTGGAACAGGACAGCAAAGCCAACTCTAAACTACTGTACCGAACAATAAGAAATATAAGAAGAGACTTTGAATACATAACAGCAATAGAGAAACCAGATGGCAACATAGTCAGGGAAGAGACAGAAATAAGAAAGGTCATGAAATCTTATTTCAAAAAATTATACAGCAGTACAGGAGTAGACCCCAACAATGGAACCACAAAGGTCAGTTTATGCTGTAATGATGAACTTGATCAAGAGAATCCACCAACATGGAAGGAAGTAGAAACAGCCCTTAATAGTATGCCCAAAGAAAAATCGACAGGATTTGATGAAGTCAGTGCGGACATGATCAAAGCAGCTGGTCCACTAGGAATACAGTGGCTTCATAGAGTAATAGGTGCAATATGGAAGGATGGAAAAGTTCCAGATGATTGGAAAAAAGGAATAATAGTACCTCTCTTCAAAAAAGGAAGCCGGAAGAAATGTGGCAATTATAGAGGGATCACTTTATTGTCTCATGGCCTGAAAATATTTGAAAAAATACTTGAGAAAAGGCTAAGGAAAATAATAGAACCGCAACTGCAGGAAGAGCAGTATGGATTCAGACAACACCGTGCAACTATAGATCTCATATTTTCCCTCAGAATGCTGCTAGAAAAGCACTGGGAGAAGGGTAGAGACCTAACACTTGTATTTTTAGATCTTGAAAAAGCATTTGATAACGTCCCAAGAAAGACTATATGGGAATGCCTAAGAAAGAAAAACGTACCCGCAGGGCTAATCCAGAAAGTTAAAATGCTTTACGAAGGTTGCCACAGTTGTGTTCAGATAGGAAATGGTAATTCTGACTGGTTCCAAACAACTAAAGGAGTTCAACAGGGCAGTGCCCTCTCGCCATTACTTTTTATCACTGTAATGGACGAAGTTATGAAAGGAATAAGGCATAACAACAACACAGAAATCAGCGCATTTGCATTTGCATTTGCAGATGATGTAGTAATTTGGGGTAATACAGAGAAAGAAGTACAGGAGAGGTTGGCCACCTGGAATAACTGTCTAAAAGCACACGGATTAACAATAAACAAATCAAAAACGGTAGCGATGTCAGTCAACAGACAGAACAAGAAAGGAGAAATAAGGCTTGAAGGTACACAGCTTGAAACAGTAGACCAGTTTAACTATCTTGGGTGCATTATTTCAAGCAATAACAGGATACAGCATGAGATCAATAGCCGAACCCAAAAAGCAACCCAGTTCTACCAGCAAGTTCGGAACTACTCTGGAACGAACAAGTCCCCTTGAGATCAAAACAAACGCTCTTTCAATCATACTTTACCCCCATAATAACATATGGCCTAGAAACCTGCACAACAACCAGACAGAAAACTACAAGCTGCAGAAATGAAGTTTCTACGAACAATGGTACAAAAAACTAGGAGGGATAGGGTAAGAAATGAACAAATTAGGGAAGAAGCTGGAGTGTACCCAACTTTGAAAGAAAAAGTGACAAGGGCCCGTTTGACATGGTTTGGCCACGTCAAGCGAATGGCTGAGGGAAGGATAGCAAAACAAAGACTACACACAGATGTGGTTGGTAGAAGGCCAGTAGGAAGACCAAGGAAGAGATGGCTAGACCAGGTGAAGGAGGACATAGGAACAAGGGGAGTTAGCTGGGATAGAATCCTGAAAGAAGAATGGTACATGGACAGACGCAAGTGGAGGGCGCTCGTAAACTACACCCGGGCAACTGGAGTAGAAGACAGATGATGATGGTTGGAGAAGCTGCTATATCAGAATGAATAGGGAGGTGAGGATTGTTTTCCATTTTCTTCCAAAAGTTAAGCAGTGACTGTGATCTTCTTAGGGATGGAGGTGGTATGTGGCTTAGGATGGGAAGCCAGTGTGTTAGTAGGTCGGATGCACCCTGTAATGATATGCATTGCCTGGTTCAGCTGGGTGTCTACTAGTCCAATGTGAGCACTGTGAAGCCAAGTTGAGCAACAATATTCAGCGACGGAATAAGAAAGTGCAAGAGCAGTGGATCTCAGGATTTGAGCATTAGCACCCCAGGATGTACCCGCCACCTTTTGAAGGATGTTATTCCTGGTCTTGATCTTGGCTGACACATTGCAGAGGTGATTCTTGTAGGTCAAGGACCTGTCCAGGGTGACTCCCAGGTATTTTGGGTTACTACAGTATTGTAGATTCTCTCCTCTGAATGGTATGGTTGGTTTGAACCCAGAACTTCTATTCCGCAAGTGGAAGGTAGACACAACAGTTTTCTGATAACCAGTGTTAATTGTGATGACTGTATTAGTGTGTGTTATCTGTTCTTAATTCAAGTAAGGACGGCAGACATTCAATTTTCAAGTAGTTCCTACTTTTGTTACCAAACGCCACCGTCAACGACTACTATTCTGAACTTGGTTAATAGATGCCACCGCAGTAGGCTGCTGACAACGAACGTTGGAACCTAAGAGTGTTATACAGTTTTAAAAAGAGTTTATATTTCCGCCTGAATCAATACTTGAATGAAAAAAATATTAACAAAGTCGTTCTTGGAAACGGTACATGTTTCAGGGACTAATGAACAGTTTATGTCCCCTTCATCAGCCAAATCATCATCATCATCATCATTTCCCCTTATCCAGCTCCTGCTGGGTCGGGGTATTTATGGCACTTCTCCACTTTCCTCTTTCCTTCCACGATCTTGTCCCAGTCCAGATTTCTTTTTCTTACGCTGTTTTTCACTGAATCAATCCACCTTGTTCTAGGTCTTCCTCTTGCTCTCTTACCCTTGCACTTCGCCTCCAGCATCTGTCTTGGTATTCTATTTTCCTCCATCCTCTTTACATGTCCAAACCACCTTAGTTTATTCTTCTCAATTCTCTCATTTAGTTTTCCCATCCCAACTTCCTTCCTAACATCTTCATTCCTCACTCTGTCTTTCCTATCATACTTCTTAGGAATTTCATTTCACTGGCTTGGATTCTACTCTCTTGCCTGCTTGTCAGGGTCCAAGTCTCAGCTGCATAAGTTAATATGGGAACATAGTACACTTTATACATTACCTCCTTGCTTTTCCTTGGTACTTCCTTATCCCAAACAAGTTTTCTTACACTTTGATAGAATGCATTGCTCTGCTGTACTCTCCTGCCAATCTCCATGTCCAACCTACCAGTTTGCATCAATTCACTTCCTAGGTATTTGAACGTGTCCACAATTTCCAAACTCTGACTTTCAATTTTCACAGTGCCCTTTCCTTGTTTTTCCCCTCTTGTCATCACCATGGTCTTGCTTTTCTCTATACTGATTTTCAGGCCGTACTTCTGAATATTTTCGTTCAGTGCATCTAGTTGTTTTTGCACTTCTTCGGTGTTCCTTCCCCAGACCACAATATCATCTGCAAATAACAGTAACTTCATTTCTTTATGTCCATATGCTTCCTTTGTTTCCTTTACAATTTCATCCATCACCATTATGAACAAGAGAGGTGACAGCACACTCCCCTGTCTTAGTCCAGTCTTGTTCCTAAACCAATCTGTCTTTCCAACTGCGGATTTAGAACTTCCAGAAGCACAATTGACTTTATTTTCTGTGTGAGACAGCTACAAGAAAAATGTAGAGAACAACAGAATCCACTCTTCTTAGTCTTTTATGACTTGGAAAAGGCATTTGATTCGGTTCCAAGACCAACCATGTGGGCAGTGCTGAAGCAGTTTGGTTGCCCTCAGCGTTTTGTAGATCTAATCAAGGCTCTCCATGATGGCATGACAGGTCAGGTTTGCCATCAGAATAAGATGTCCGATGAATTTCCCATTACCCATGGACTGAAACAAGGATGTGTACTGGCTCCAACACTTTTTGCGCTGTACTTGGCTGCAATGCTTTATGATTCACCCACAAACATCCCAGGTGCGGAGGTCAAGTATCGTTTTTATGGAGGGCTTTTCAACCTAACTCGTCTCCGCTCCTTGAGGAAAACTCAGGTTACTAAGGTAACTAACATGTTGTATGCAGATGATGCTGCGTCACCAACTCTCACACCAGAAGAGCTGCAAGAGTCAGTTAATTGTTACAAAAGTGCATGTGATCGCTTTGGTCTTACCATAAATGTCAATAAGACTAAAGTCTTGGCACAACCTTCACCAGGCACACCTCTTCCTCAGTTCAATATCTCCATCTCAAATTTGCCATTAGAACAGGTAGACCACTTCTCGTACCTGGGCAGTACCATTTCTGTGAGCTGTACCTGTGAGCAGGATGTGGATAAGAGAATTGGCGCAGCCCATGCAGTATATGGACGATTAGCGCACCGGGTCTTCATGAATAAAGATCTGTCCATGAGTACAAAGCTTATGGTGTACAAAGCAGTTGTCATTTCTACATTGTTGTATGGCTGTGAAACATGGACCCTTTACCGACATGATCTTAGGAAGCTTGAGCGTTTCCACCTACAAAAACTTCGATCAATCCTGAGGATTAAATGGGAAGACCGCATTACCAATATTGCTGTTCTGGAAAAGGCTCAAATCAACAGCATAGAATCATCCATAATAGGTCACCAATTTAGATGGATTGGTCATGTCCATCGGATGGATGATGTGAGATTACCTCGTCAAATGCTATATGGTGAGTTATGCTATGGCACCAGACCTCATGGTGGTCCTAAGAGGCGCTACAAGGACCAATTTAAGCAGACCCTGAAATTGACAGGTCTTGATTCACAAACCTGGGGCATGCTGGCTGAAGACCGCTCAACTTGGCGCCGTACCATCTCGGTTACTGTAAAAACCTTTGAAAGAGATCAACGCACACATGAAGAGGCCAAGCGTCATGCAGCCCAACCACGTCCTCCTCCAGCAATACTATTTGACTTGTGTGGACGCTTGTTCCATGCCAGGATTGGACTCTTTAGTCACCGTAAACACATCCACAAACTGGACTGAAGGAAGAAGATTTATACTCGGATTCGAGTTAAAGCCGATGATGATGATGTATGGGCAGATACAGTCATTGTTGTAAATTAAAATTAAGTCAGTGGAATAGTAACTGGGGCAAATATTCTTTCATTGGGAGGGGGGAAGTAGAATGGAACAGTTTGGCAGGGGACATTTTCAGCCCTTTGCTTTCTAATGTTGGAAAATTTAAGGAGTTGGTGAGAAAGCACCAGATCAGGAGCCAGTGACATCACATGGATGAAGAATATATCCTTATTCTTATTTTATAATTGCTTCTATTTTATTATTTTATTATACCAATTAATCCTTGTATCTGGTTGGTTGGTTCTTAAGTTTAGGGGCTGTGACAACGCGGTCATGTAGCCCCTTGTACTTTGGGTGTGTGTAGAATCTGTCTGATAACCGGTGTTAATTGTGATGACTGTATTAGTGTGTGTTATCTGTTTTTTAATATAAGTACTGACTGCAACTTAGAATTTTTCAAATAGTTCCTACTTTTTGCCGCTAAGCGCCACCGTCAACGACTACTAGGCCAAGTTCAGAACTTAGCTACTAGACGTCACCGCAGTCGGCTCTTGGCAACGAACGTAGAAACCTAAGAGCGTTGTTTACATTCTTAACCTATCCAATTTAGCTTCACACAGGTGTAATTAGTAGAAGGTTCTTTAACATGCCATAAATCTATGACATGGGACCGCCGGCTTTACTTCCCCTCCGAAGGAAGGCATACTAAGGGATTTTTAACGCTCTTAAAAAGTCCGACGGCTTTGGCCGGGTCTTGGGCATAGAAGCTCAGCATGCTACCGACTACGCCAATCCTTATCTAAAATGTATTTTTGCAGTTGTATGAATGATTTATTTTGCTTGTTTTTTTTTTTTTCTTTTTGTAATTTGCCACCATGGACAGCGTCCACATCTGCAAATAAATACATGTATGTATTTATGTTCGACCCGTTACTTTATCCGTGGATGATTATGGTTTTCACTTGGAACACAGTCTATTGTTTAGTACAATATCAAAAATGTCCACTAACAAAGGATGATGCCATCTGTACTGTGACGTAAATAAACACCTTCTAAGGGGGAGAACCTGTTGCGCAATGAACGTATACGCACCGCCTGTCGATGTATCTGGTTTTGATTCTGAAGTCCCCGCACTTATCTGGTTTTGAAACTAATGTGCATCTTGTATGAACAAAATTTATAGGATGTATCTCCTTTTGAAGCTTAATATTTGAGGGAAAGGTGTACAATCTTATAACGATTTCAAACATATCAAAACCTCCAGTTCGAAAAAAATAGATGTATCTGGTTTTGCAACTAAACGATTCAATATAGGTTGTTGAATTAATTGAGGTACAGATTAAATTAATGTGGTTGTTAACGGTGTGACATATGCAAAGATAGTATGCGGAAAGTCTATATATGTTCTGCAAAGGTTATTGAAGATGCATAAAGTAACCAGTAGTCGGTGCATTCATAGTATTCTTTGAAGCAATAGCTGGAGATAATAAATGTGGTATTACAATGCATCACCATTTTGTGGATAATCAATGAAGATGCTTTGCTTAAATGATCTAAATGCCAATTAAAAGCAGCAGAATGCAATAGAAATACGACATAGTAGCGTTAGTCAAATTTAACTTATAATTTAGCTTCACGCAAGTGCAATTAGTGGAAGGTTCTTTTACATGCCATAAATCTATGACATGGGACTGCCTGCTTTACTTCCCCTCCGAAGGAAGGCGTACCTGAGGGATTTTTGACACTCTTAAAAATTCGACAACATCGGTCAGGTTTGAACCCGCGATCTTGGCCATAGAAGTTTCCAAATTCACAAAACAGTTTCATATAATTTTTAACTATTTCTTTATTTTACATTCTTAACATTTATTTTTACCCAAAAATAATCACTAATTTGGGCGTAAATTTTGCAAAATTGTCTGGGGGAGTTTCCTCGCACCCCCTATGGGCTGGGGATGTTCCAGACCCCCGGTGCGTACACCGCCCCCTCCCACTTAATCTTGCCTTAAATCCGCCACTGGCTGACCTTAATAAGGATATGTTTTCAGGTTGGCGAATCTGTCTGGACAATTTTACGTCGACAAATTGCAGACACCTAGTTACCATTTCCACAAGTGCTTACGCATTTATAAACTTACAAAAGTAAAAGCATTTCAAGGATTCAAAGACGCTCAGAAATCAAAAGAAAGATGTACACATTCAGTACTCTGCAGTACTCTCTATAACTGAGGAGAATTTTCTTCTTACTAATAGAAAGCAGTTTGCCGTACTCTGAGACATCTAACGGTAACAAATGTTACTATCGTACATGACGTCACGTCGCGATTCGTCGTAACGTGGCGGATCAGTGATAAATAGGAGTGGCTGTCAGTTTAGTTAATTTAATGACTTCTGTGATATATTTGTCGTAAGGACCATAACTTTAGTTCAAGGAAATATTTTTTTAACACCAGGATGTCGTCTTCTGGTGATTTTGGTAATCCTTTGAGGAAATTCAAATTGGTTTTCCTAGGAGAACAAAGTGGTAAGTCCTATGACAATTGACCTATTTTTCTACTGCTACATACATGTTGCTTTTCATATTAATTGTAAACCTGTTCCGTATGAAAGCAAAGTGTACTGTATTGTTTGCCAATTGATTTGCGTTTTTCCGGTGCATTGTTTAAAATGCTGATGCAAAAACACGTATTCTTGGATGACTTCTTCAGCGGTGGGTCGTAGATCAATGTTGAATAGGCCTACGGTTTTGCGTAGTTCTCAGTGGAGACAATTCATTCATGAAACGTTTATTTGAACAGATATCAACATGCGTAACGCTAACCATATATTGCCCTTCTTCTGGTCGTGTTTTTAGTCTAAGATCTGCGCGAGCAAGTTAATATGCCATCGGCATATTTTTGTTTCTCACGATTTTAAATTGAGATCAGATGCGATGCACGCCAAGATATAATATGCGTACAGTTTATAATTCGTTAATTAGGAATTTATAAATGGCATATTATGTTATCGTTTAATTACGTTATCATGATTTCTTTATTTTCTGGTGCGGTATCACTTCAGTTGTTGGCCTGTTGCCGAAACTTCTACTCGCAACTAAAATATTACTTTTGTGGTAGCATGGCTTTCATAAATTTAAATTTGGATTTAGAAGGTACTATAGTTTATTATCGCTATAAACTTCTGTTTTTTTTCTTCTAATTGATTTCCGTGTTTCCCAATGTTATTGGTTGTGGAGGCTTTATTAAATTGAAAGAAGCAGGGCAAGGAACAGTGCAATACGTCGAACACATACCAAACAGATTAAGATTAGGTAGATACAAAGAGTTTAATTACATCACATACCTTAGTGTAGCATAGTTGACTTTTAGTCTATTCAGTGAACTGTTCTCCAATACGGTGGTGGTTCGTATTCTTTAAAAAGTGTGGGGCGCAGTACATTTTTGAGTGAACATATGCCCATAATGGTACATGTTTCCTGTTCCATGAGTGGACAAGGAAACCGATGTTCCTCAATTGGTGTAATTGTGGCAGTCATCTAGGTCATAATTTCTCTGCAGTTTTACCGGGCTGTGATGGTGCAGCGGTTAAGCTGCTTGCCTCCCACTAAGGCTGGTCAGAATCTATTCCCGGTTAATGCTTGTGGGATTTCCGGGGTGAAAAGTCACGTCTGGTGGCTCGGAATTCATATAAAAAGGAGGTCCCGTGGTTTACGATCAATAAATTATTGTTCATATAACAGAACAAGCACTATCTATTCCTTCTGGTATTCCTAAAGCAGATTACAGGCCGGACGTTTGTTTTAGACGAGTGAAAAATCTTAATGGAAGCCTGGAGACGAATTGCTACAGTACCCGTGTTATCAGCTGCCCCAAGCAGTTTCACACTACTGCTGAAGTACAGTCATTGGCAAATATAATGACGTTCTGTTCGTAACTACGTAACGTGTACTTCCGCGTCACATAATACTTCGACGTGGACTTTACTGTCTGCTCATGTCTGGAATTCCATTTCATCAGATCGGTGGTGACAAGTGTGAAGCGATAGGGTGAGAGAGTAAGTGTGTGTAGGCTCACCTACAGGCTTCAAGGTCAAGGGCTGTCGTCAAAAACAAACGTCCGGCTTGTACTCAACTCTTCATTTCACTGTTTTATTAAAGACATAACATGAACACTTCAAATTCCTGAAAATCCAGTGAATATTATTGTCTTAATTGTAGCATTCAACTCCGGTCTAATAATTAAAAATAAGCTTACCATTGCCCCAGGGGTGACTTGTATGCCACAGCGTATATTCTATTAATTATGGTTTAAAAGAATGGCACGCAATATGGATAACTTAGGCCTACTATTCTCCTCCTAAAATATGTTTCAAATTATGACAACTTACCACCGGTAAACAAAGAAAAGGGTTTACGAGCAGAACTCAATCTTGCAGGTGCCAAAACTTTCGAAGCAAAGCAAACATGGAGGCAGGGTTGTCTTCAGGCTAATTTCAGAACTCCTATTGTTGTTGTTGTTGTTGTTGCATTTAGGGCCTTAGACATCGTGGTAATTTAGCCCCATGTGAATGGAGGAATTATCTGATAACCTGTGTTATTGTGGCCTTGCCTTAAGTTAGGAACCATCCCTGTATTTGCCCTGAGTAGAAGTGGGAAACCACGGAAAAACAGAATGGCTGAGGTGTGAATCGAACCCACCAGTTTTCAGTTTTGCCTCACGAGTACTGAAAACGTGGTCGCCAATGAAAGTATGTGTTATTACCCTTTCACGAATTGATTGCCAGCGGTCGAGATGGGAACTATTCTTTGTTTACTTGTGTCACACGACAGCCTGCTTCGTTGACAGGTACAGTTGCGCGAGTAGGTTATGATTCAGCTCCAGTAGCCTCAGTCATCGTTTAACTGTCCGTGGTGTCATGAACTTCTGTGACGCGCAACGCTGCTTGACTTACGTGGAGTGCACTCTGTTATCGCTGTGTTCCCTGCTTCGCCCCACGAGGCAGCTGCTACAATAAACAAACACTGGCGCAGCTACGCTCAGCGGCAATCGGATCTTAAATGGGTAATAGCCGGTGTGAATGGGTACATGGGACTGGGGTGTCAGTCATCCATGTATGGTGTAGTGATCATCTCTCGTCAGATAGTCCATCGTTGGTGTTGTAGCCTATGTTCAGTGAAGGACAGCAGAGTGTGGAGAGGGCATCCCTCCACATACACGAATGAAAACAACATTGCTAGAGTACGGGACATGGTGTTAGCGAACAGGCGCATAACGGTGGCAGACGTGGCGTGGCGTCCACACTGCATGAAGGTCGTGCGTGGGCCCATCACTTGCTCCATGCAAGGTGGCCACTAGGCTACTCCTAGAGAACCTGGAAATCCTGGAAAACTCCTGGATTTTTAATAGGTCTGGAAAACTCCTGGAAAATGACACAAAAAAATGAAAACTCCTGTTAATTAATTATAAAAATCTTTCCATCCACTGCTAAAATTCCCAGTCCGCTCTTAGTCCTCGACGTCATGATATCGCGGATGGGATAGCAAGGGCCATCTAGCGGTCGCTCTGCAAACCCTGTTTATTTTTAACCGGAAATTTATGCGCCGTGTTTTTATCTTAAATAAAGTCTGGAAAAATGAGAATTACTCCTGGAAAATCGTTGACCGATTTGAGTGGCCACCATGTCCATGATGTGTTGTGTTACCGAAAAGTGTCCGTAAGATGGGTCCCGAGAATTCTGCCCCGGAACACAAGGGTGCAAGAATGAATGGGCATCAGCCTCGATCACTTGATGTGCTACGTGCGAGAGGGAAATGAGTTCCTGTTCAGAATTATCATGGGCGATGAGACATGGGTGTACCACTTCACCTCTGAATCCAAGGCCGCCTCGTATCCCAGTTCACCAAAGTGGCATCCTCCGCAGGATGGTGATGGGCACAGTGTTGTGGGATGCATAAGATGTGATTCTTCTCGATTTTATCAATAAAGGGTCCATCAATGTGCAACACCACTCCAACACACTCACCAACCTAGGGGGTACACTGAAGGAGCCTCCCCGAAGATTGTTAATATTTCCTAGATAAGCACAAATTATGAATACTACAATCGGGCGTACCCTGGGCAACGGTGGCCATAGGCCAGCGGCTGATCCTTCAACCACCGGGAGATATTTCATTTTCGACCAGTCTTTTTCAAGACTTTCAATAACTTCAATAAACATCGAAGGCTTATCCAGAGATAAAGCACTCTTACTCGCTGACATGTGCAACCGACTAAAGATCGACATCCTAGTGATGCAAGAAACTCACAGAGGGATCGACAACAACAGACCCAAAATAGAAGGAATGCGACTGGTTGTCGAACGACCCCATGAACAATACGGCAGTGCTGTTTTTGTCAGACCAGAGATTAATGTCAAATCATCTCAAATGACGTTCAGGAACAATATAGAAATCTTGACTGTAGAATTTGAATCCTGCTCTGTAACATCCATTTACAAACCACCCAATGAACTCTTCTTCTCTGAAAGGCCAAGTAACTTTGACAAGCAGAATATCAAAATTGTCCTGGGGGATTTTAATTGTAAGAGCATCAGTTGGGGATATAATATCACAGACAAGAATGGGGAGGAACTCGAGCAATGGACAGAGAGGGAAGGATTGAGATTGATTCACAACCCCAAACTGAGACCATCTTTCAACAGCGGTAGATGGCATAGAGGTTACAACCCTGACAACATTTTCATAAGTGAGCAAGTGATAAAACATGTAGTTAAAGCGGTGGAGGAACCCATCCCTAGGACACAACATAGCCCAATCACATGTTCAGTTCGAGGAGTGGTCAGCCCTGAGGAAGTCCCTTTTAAACGACGTTTCAATTTTAAAAAGGCAAACTGGGAGGGGTTTTCCATTGAGCTGGATGAGGAACTGTCCAATTTACAACCAGAGCCAAGTCATTATGAAGACTTTGTTGACCTTGTGAAGAAGATCTCTCGTAGACATATTCCCCGAGGCTGCCGTACCCAGTTCATTTCTGGCCTCAATGCTGATTCTAAGGATCTGTTAAAAGATTACCAGGAGAAATACGAGACAGACCCTTTTGCAGATGACACCATTCAGACGGGTGAAGAACTCATGAGGAGCATCGCTGACGGAAGAAAGGAAAGATGGATGAACTTACTACCAAACCTTGACATGGTCCAGAACAGTAGAAGAGCATGGAAGCTGGTCAAAAACTTGAGCAACGACCCTAAGAGTCCACCAGTGGATCTCACCAAGGTTACACCAAATCAAATAGCTCATCAGCTGCTCCGTAACGGGAAAACCATCACGAAGACTCAGCCTGTGAAGCTGAAGCCTAGTGAAGATGAGAATAATTTTCTCGGTCGTCCTTTCACATCAGCAAAATTAGAACATGCCGTCAAGCTGATGAAAGTCAACAAAGCTGCGGGCCCGGATGACATCAGGACAGAACAAATCAAGAACTTTGGACCAGGAATAATCCAGTGGCTGGTGAATATTATGAATAGATGTATCGAGACCCTGCACTTACCAAAGCTGTGGAGGAAAGCTCATGTGGTCGCACTGCTAAAGCCAGGCAAGGAACCAACGGATGCAGAGAACTTCCGTCCTGTCTCTCTGCTTTGCCACCTATACAAGGCATTTGAAAGGTTGATCCTTGAAAGAATTGCAACATTCATTGATAACCGGCTAATTCAAGATCAAGCTGGATTTAGACCAGGGAAATCATGTTCCAGCCAAATTCTGAACCTGACACAGCATATCGAGGATGGCTATGAGAATAAACTTATCACTGGTGTCGCCTTTATAGATCTCAGTGCTGCATATGATACAGTGAACCATAAGAAGCTCATAGCCAAGCTGTACAACATCACTAAGGACATGAATCTAACAAATGTCATACGTGGGATGCTCCAGAACAGAAGGTTCTATGTTACACTTCAAGGGAATAAAAGTCGATGGAGGAACCAGAAAAACGGGTTACCTCAAGGCAGTGTGTTATCCCCATTACTATTCAACATTTATACAAATGACCAGCCAGAATATTTAGAGGCCAGGCGATTTATTTATGCGGATGACACCGCTATTGCTGTACAGGGTAGGAGCTTTGAGGAGGTGGAGGGAAAACTGTCCAATGCTCTTGAGAGATTAGACAATTATTACACCCAGAATCACCTGAAACCTAACCCTGGAAAGACACAAGTATGCGCATTTCATCTTCGCAACAAAGATGCCCGGAGAAAGTTGAATGTTGTCTGGAAAGGAGTGATACTCGAAAGCTGTGAAACGCCTCGATATTTGGGAATCAAGCTTGATCGTACTCAGCTTCAGGAAACATTGTAGAGAATTGAAGTGCAAGATCAGCTCAAGAAATAGCATAATGTGGAAGTTGATAGGTTCAACATGGGGAGTGAACCCTCAGGTTCTACCTTCAACAGCATTGGGACTTTGCTTCGCAGCAGGAGAGTACGGATCATCAGTGAGGGGAGCATCTGCCCATACCAAGCAAGTGGACATAGCTCTTAACGAGTCCACACGTATTGTCACTGGATGTCTGAGACCTACTCCAGTGCAGAAGATCTACCCTCTCGCTGGCATTGCACCTCCAGTTATTCGACGCAGGGTGGCAGCAGAGAAAGAGAGACAAAAGCTTGAAACAGATCCCAGACATTCTATGTTCAACCACAAGGTGACCACTCCTCGCCTAAGATCCAGGAAGAGTTTTATTAAGAGATCAGTACCACTCCATACCAAGCCAGACGTCCGGCGTGTGTCACTCTGGAAACAAATAGTACCAGAGGGGTTTACCCCTAAAGAAGAACTGAGCAGTGGTAGTCATTTGCCTTATACCACCTGGAGGTCCTTAAACCGGATGAGAACAGGAGTGCCTAAGTGTCGTAGCAACCTTGTGAAGTGGGGTTATGCAGAAGATCCACGATGTGCCTGTGGAGAAATCCAGACTCCACAACACCTGCTCACGTGCAAAGATCTTACTGAAACCTGCAGCCAGGAAGACCTTATGTTGGCCACAGACCGAGGGATAAGAGCTGCAGAGTTCTGGAAAGGAAGAATTTAGTGTGTCTCCCGGACACGGAAAGTAAAGTACTGATATCGCACCAGGAGTTGGCAGTCGGGTTTGAACTGCAGAGGTCTTCCCGCTCACTGCGTATCGTGCATTCCAGAAACATTCAGTTGGTCACTACTTGCTTCACTCACTCAGCACATTCCTTCTTTCACTGGCTGCGTGTCGTCTGCTGCAATAATAACCATTGGCATGCGGGAAGCCGATATATTTAAGTTTGGAATATGTGGACCGCGCATGCGTACTGCAAGACCCCCCCGCACCCCGTCGCAGCGTGTTCAACTGCCATCTCCTGCCGCGATGACTATAAGTACCAACCTTAGGTCCGCCATTCGACGAAAGAGACCAGGGCTATTGAGTGAAGGTGTTGTGTTATTGGACGACAACGCACGACCACACACAGCAAGGTTCACACAAGATCAGATTCGTTGCTTCGGATGGGAGCAAATGGATTATCCGGCCTACATCCCCGATCGTGCCCCATTCGACATTCAGCTGTTCCCTGCATTGAAAGCCGCACTGTCGAGACGTCACTTTCACGCCAATGTGCGACAATTCCTTGCATCGCAGGCACCGAGTTTTACCAGAGTGATTTCTTCAAACTGATTGCACGCAACGACAAGTATCTCAATATGAAGTATAACATAAATTTCTCGCCAAATCAATACTTTTTACTTACATAAAAATTCTACAGGTACATGTTTTCTTCCTCAGCCCACTTATTGGTGTAAAACATCATATCGAATGACACAGGCCTAACAAAGGAAGAACAAGAGAATAAATGTGAACTGTGTTTTTGTTTAGTGAGGTTATCAATGTTATATGATGTTTTACACCAATAAGTGGGCTGAGGATGAAAACATTGTGTTTTCGAAACATGTACCTGTAGAATTTTTATGTAAGTAAAAAGTATTGATTTGGCGAGAAAGATATGTTATACTTCATGTTAACATGATCAATACGGAGCCTGGAATGAGTGCAATTAAGTATCTCAATGTCGGTGGCGACGATGTCGAAAAATAATGCAAGGTGCATGGTTCATGATGCCATAGTGTCTGACAGATTGGCAATTAAGGGTCCCTAGGGGAGAAAAATGACGAAACTCCCCTCGTAGTTAGCTCTGCTGCAAAGGTAGAGGGGGAAGTGTGCAGCAGACTGGCGGAATTCTGTAAGCAGCAAATTTCTTGGCCAACCCTGCCTTATCAGATCTTATCATTCATGGCTTATATCTTGTGACCAGGTCTATGATTGTCATACCGGTACACTACTTAGCCTTTTGAAAGACCATTCCGTGATTTTCATGATGCACGAATCTAAACAACCAATTTGACTGAGATTTGTTGCCATAAAGTTGGGCACCTAGTCAAGAGCACCATTAATTACAGTTTGCTGTTGATTGAGATTTAGATTTTTAAACAGATTAGCTAGATATAGGTCCATGACTGATTTCAAGCATATTTTATTTTTAGCCTGCTTTTCACATGTGAGATCAATCTTGGCAAATCTGTGTGCCCCCATATCAACTCCTAAACGGTTGCAACTATCAAAACCATATTTGGCATGAATAAAGGACATCTCACGGCCATATTTCAAAATGACATCAGTGCTACCAACTGCTAAAAATCACAATTGGCATTTGAGCTCTATGTTGGATATCTCGGAAGGTATGGTTGAGAACTGTTTCAAAATTGGCAAACATATAGATATTTCAAATTAAATTTCAGCAGCCTATACATGACATTGTTGCCGACATATTACACGTGGTGATAGATCCAATATTTAAATGCATGTAAGTTAACATCCATACTGTCAATTGAATTTGAACCAAATTTTGAATGTGCGTTGTGTACCGTCACAGATATGACTGTCTATTTTTAAGAGTCACCAGATATATATATATATATATATTTTTCATATCCAGGACAGTACAATACAGTTATTTACAAATTTAAAACATATTTACAATATACACACAGATTTTGTACATCATCATCATCATCATTTCCCCTTATCCAGCTACTGCCGGGTCGGGGTATTTATGGCACTTCTCCACTTTCCTCTTTCCTTCCACCATTCTTCTTCCACGATCTTGTCCCAGTCCAGATTTCTTTTTCTCACGCTGTTCTTCACTGAATCAATCCACCTTGTTCTAGGTCTTCCCCTTGCTCTCTTACCCTTGCACTTCGCCTCCAGCATCTGTCTTGGTATTCTATTTTCCTCCATCCTCTTTACATGTCCAAACCACCTTAGTTTATTCTTCTCAATTCTCTCATTTAGTTTTCCCATCCCAACTTCCTTCCTAACATCTTCATTCCTCACTCTGTCTTTCCTTGTCTTACCTATCATACTTCTTAGGAATTTCATTTCACTGGCTTGGATTCTACTCTCTTGCCTGCTCGTCAGGGTCCAAGTCTCAGCTGCATACGTTAATATGGGTACATAGTACATTTTATACATTACCTCCTTGCTTTTCCTTGGTACTTCCTTATCCCAAACAAGTTTTCTTACACTTTGATAGAATGCATTGCTCTGCTGTACCCTCCTGCCAATCTCCATGTCCAACCTACCAGTTTGCATCAATTCACTTCCTAGGTATTTGAACGTGTCCACAATTTCCAAACTCTGACTTCCAATTTTCACAATGCCCTTTCCTTGTCTTTCCCCTCTTGTCATCACCATGGTCTTGCTTTTCTCTATACTGATTTTCAGGCCATACTTCTGAATATTTTCGTTCAGTGCATCTAGTTGTTTTTGCACTTCTTCCGTGTTCCTTCCCCAGACCACAATATCGTCTGCAAATAATAGTAACTTCATTTCTTTATGTCCATATGCTTCCTTTGTTTCCTTTACAATTTCATCCATCACCATTATGAATAAAAGAGGTGACAGCACACTCCCCTGTCTTAGTCCAGTCTTGTTCCTAAACCAATCTGTCTTTCCAACAGGGGTCAGAACCCTGCTAACACAGTTGTTGTACATTGCTTGTACCATTTCCAACATTTCTCTTCCCAGTCTCTTCTTAACCATGGTTTCCCATACCTTCTCTCTGGGGACACTATCATATGCCTTTTCTAGATCTATGAAAGTCATGATCAAATCCTCTCCATATTCCCAGTTCTTTTCCATCACCTGCCTCAAGCTAAAGATTGGGTCCACTGTGGATCTTCCACTCCTGAAGCCATACTGTTCCTCTTGCAACTCTCCTTCCACCTTTCTTCTCATTCTTCTTTCTAATATCCTTTCCAGTATTTTTACTATCTGTGATATGAGGGTGATCCCTCTATAGTTATCACACACTTTCTTGTCCCCTTTCTTAAACACTGGTATTATTAGCCCTTTCACCCAGTCTTCTGGTACCCATTTCCGTTTCCACACACACTTTAACAGTCGATACAGCCATTGCATACCAACAGGTCCAGCAGCCTTTATCATTTCTACACTGATCTCATCCACCCCTGTTGCTTTTCCCATCTTCATCTTCTGTACTGCTAATTCTACCTCCAGCATTGTTATATCATCTTCTGTTATAGAGTCGTCAGGCTGTGTCACTTCGATCTCATCAGTACAATTGCTCACGTTCAATAGCTTATCGAAATACTCCTTCCATCGTCCCTTTATCTCTTCCGGGTGTGTTAACAACTCTCCATCTTCCTTTTTCACCAGCTTTGTAGTATCCCTTTCTTTCCTCTTACTTCTTAGAAGCCCATACAGCATCCTTTTACTGCCACTTACATCTGTTTCCATTCTTCGTGTAAATTCTTCCCAACTTTTCTTCTTTTCTTCTCCTACCACTTTCTTACACCTCCGTTTGCTGTCGTGATACTTCCTTTTGCTTTCTTCTGTTTGATCTCGGTTCCATTCTTTCCATGCAGACTTCTTTTCTTTCACTGCTTTCCTCACTTCCTCATTCCACCACGGTGTCTCCTTCTCTTTCACTCTTGTTGACGTCCTACCACAAGTACTCTCTGCTGCACCAGCAAATGCCTTTTTAAAGTGGGACCATTCCTCTTCTACATTTTCCACTTCAGTAACTGGGATTTGTTGCTTCAATCTCTCCTGAAAATCTTCCTGTACAGCTTTGTCTTTCAATTTCCATACTTTTATTTTACTTTCTCTGATCTCCTTTAGGTTTTCCAATTTTCCCCATCTAAATTTTGCCACCACAGTTCTATGGTCCCCATCAAATGCTTCTCCTGGTAAAGCTGTCACATCCATCAGCTTTCTGCGATTTGTCCTTTCCACCAGGAAGTAGTCAATTACTGATTTTGTTCTTCTATCACCCCACCCATATCTCGTAATTTTCCTGCTGTTTTTCTTCCGAAACCATGAATTACCCACTATCAGTCCATTCCTTTCACAAAAGTTTACAAGTTCCTCTCCTTCCCGGTTCTTTTTCCCATATCCATATGGTCCAACGACTTCTTCCTTTCCTTGTCTCTCATTTCCGACTTGTGCATTCATATCTCCCATGATCACCACTTCTACATCTGAGATTACTCTTTCTACATCCTCCAGGAATACTTCAATATCTTCTTCTCTGTTTCCAGTCTGTGGTGCATACACTTGTATGAAGTCCATCACTCATTCTTCATCTTCATTCTAATTTTCATTATTCTGTCACTCACACACTCTACCACTTCAACATACTCCTCCAGTTGTTTCGAGGTTATCAGTCCCACGCCATTTTTTGCCTCTTCGCCACCACTCCAGTATAATGTATATCCTTTCCTCAATTTCTTCCTTCCTTTACCTTTCCATTTCACTTCACTCAGCCCCATCATTCCAACCTTCTCCCTCTCCATGAAGTCTACCACCTCCTCCACCTTGCCTGTCAGGGTCATGACATTCATGATTCCCACTTTCATTTCGGTTACTGGTCGCCCATTTCTCACAGTTCCCCCAGTACCAAAGGAACTGCGCGTCGCCTGCAGGGTACGCCCTAACCTTTTCCGAATCATTGGAAGTGCCATTTCCATTTTAGGCTATTATTACGATGGGGTCGCCACTCCCAAAGGCATTTTATGAAGCTACTGCCAGCTATTATTCAGGCCGCCCCTAACATGGAGAACAGACGCCCTTGCAGCCGCCCCTAACATGGGAAACAGACGCTGCCGATTGATGCTGTACTCGTACTATTCCCCGAGTACTGGGTTGCCTCTTCCGCAATCTCCACCGTTCCGAAGTCCATCTTCTCCGCTGCAGATTCCATTGAGGTCTTCGCACGTAACCCTGTGCACGGGGCCTATGTTATACCCCATAGGACTGGGTCCTCACCAGAACTTAGCCGGTACTGTAGTTCCATGGTATATTACAGTACCGTTGCCCACCCCCGCGACGTGGACGCGCCTGGCAAGAATTATCCATGTAGCCAATTGGGATTGACTCATGGACCGGGTTAAGGAGCTGTCTAAATCCAGCCTCCAAGGCAGATTTTGTACATATCAAATTGATTTTGAGGCCCAGAATTCGGCAGTCTTGATTGCAGGAGCATTTGCTGAAACCAGGTCATCCAGCGTGCAGGCTTCAGGCAATTTCGGGCTGACCAAGAGGTGTTCATCATCTTGAATATCTCCACATTCGCAGGTTGCATCTTCAGTAATGTAGCCCCACCGCTTCAAATTTTGTTTGCCCCGCATCACTCCAGTTCGCAGTCTGTTCAAAGTCTTCCACGTCTGGTAAGGTAGTTGATAACCAGCAGCCGGCTCTTTTTTTTTTGGCCATTACTTCCAGGTGTTCTGTTTCGCCATAGTTCTATGCGGCGAGCGGAAGATGTTGTTGCAATTGCTTCAGTTCTTCGAAGGAAGCTCTTTCTTGACTTCAGCCTGGGACGTGATCCTTCACTTCTAAACATGGGATGCCTAGGATCATTTTCCTGTTTTTTCTTCTCAACTTCTGCTGCTGTTCTTTGTCTAATATCCGGGGGTGCTATGCCCACAAGATGGTAGATTTTGTCAACTGGAGTTGGTCGTAGGCAACCTGTTATAATGCGGCCAGTCTCGTTGAGTGTGGTGTCAACATTCCTGCAAATTCTGCCGTGGATAAAGATAGAGCTAGAACAGACGTACGTAGTACACTTGGTTGAGCCCCCCCCCCCCCCCCCCCCGAGTGCTGTTAGTGAACTTGCGTATGATATTATTTCGGCTGCAAACTAGAGCTTCATATTCTCGCAATTGTCTTGGAACGTGAGTATGCGGTAGAGCTTTACTCCGAGGTATGTAGGGGTGCCACAGTGTTATAGTTGTTTTCCCCTCCAAGTTACTTCCAGTTTCTTCCTAGCTTGTCTATTTCTCAAGTGAAACGCACAGACCTGTGTTTTGGTTGGGTTAGGTTTTAGATGGTTATTGTCATAGTACTCTGCCAGGACTTAAAGAGCTGCAGTCAGCTTCTTTTCCACCTCATCAAACGTACTTCCTTGGCCTGCAGCTGCTGTGTCGTCGGCATAAATGAAAGATTTTGTGTTCGTTCCGACAGGTTGGTCATTGGTGTAGATATTGTACAGCAACGGTGTCAGCACACTGCCTTGAGGAAGGCCGTTCTTCTGGACTCTCCATCGGCTTTTCTTGCTATTCAAGGTGACAAAGAACCGTTAGTTTTGTAGTAGACATTGGATGAACTGCATTAAACGGTAGTCCTTGGTGATGGTATAAATTTTCCTTACATGTTTATTATTTACTATGTCATACGCAGCTGTTAGATCCACGAATGCTACACCTGTAATCAGCCCTCTCTCGCACCCATTCTCTATATGCTGAGTTAGATTGAGGATCTGGCCACAACATGATTTTCCGGGCAAAATTCTGCCTGTTGTTTAATGAGGTTCTGGTCTACATATCCCGATATGCGGTTGAAGATGACAGAGAAGCGAGACTGGCCAAAATTTCTTGGGGTCTGTCAGATCTTGTCCAGGTTTCAATAAGACTACCACTTAAGCTTTATGCCAGATTTTGGATATCTGTATCATGGAGATGCAGTTGTTATTTAGATTTAAAATCCACTTTTTAGTACCTGGTCCGAATCTCTTTATTTGTTCTACTCGTAGGTCGTCGAGTCCTGGAGCTTTATTATTCTTCATGCAACGCATGGCAACGTCTAGTTCCGCTAAAGTGAAAGGGCAAGCAATAAAATAATTTTCTTCAGCATATCTAGGTTCTGTCATTGCTGAAGATGGCACGATAACCGCCGATATAATCCCTAGGTCCACGTCTGGGTGGAACAAATGGCGCGAACTGACAGGAGTTATATGTGATCCGAATGTAAAGTTCATAAAACTGCCGTAAGATCAATCCTACTCTATGGTAGTGAAACATGGGCTACTATAATGGCACATGAGCAAAGGCTACATACCACAGAAATGCGTATGTTACGTTGGGCAGGTGGAGTCGCCCTCAAAGATAAAATCCGTAATGAGGATGTGCGAGGCAGTTTCAAAGTAGCGCCTATAACTTAGAAACTTTTAGAGCCCAGGCTAAGGTGGTATGGATATGTTATGCGAAGACCGGAAAATCATGTAGTGAAGTGCCTTTCCTTGGCTACACAAAAGAGAGGGAGCGGCAGACCTCAAACAACATGGATGACGAATGTCCAAAGGGACATGAGAGTATTGGGCCTATCTGCTGATGATGCTTTACAACGAAACGACTGGCGCCTCAGGGTTAAGAAAGTCGACCCCGCGTAACGGGAAAAAGCGAGGAAGATGAAGATATCTTTGTAGCTTGGTCCTCTCAGATCGCCTCTTGGTTTTGCCATTTAGTAGCAGATGATGAGCTATTTGATCAGGAGTTACATTTGACATTTCAGAAGAAACTCTAGTGTGGTCACCGCTAAGGTTTTTCAGCAGTTTCGATGCTTTATTACTGGTATGCTTCTTGTCTAACTGTGTCACCAGATTGCACCACTTTTCTCTTCTGGAAGCAGATATGGCAGACATCAGCTGTTCACCTGTTGGAATTGTTTCTTCAGAGAAGGGATTTTCATTGACTAGTTGATCGTACTTCCCCGGGAGTGCTTTGTCAAGTCCTGGAATGTATGTAAAGCTCAGCAACTTGAAGTGTGACCTGCGTGAGCGCTAGCTCCGTCAGCCAGAGTGACAGAGAGTACAGCGAGCTTGTAGTTCACATTTTTTCCGGGGTTTCAGTTGGAGTTGCTGCGCTATAGTTCTACAGCCCCTAGGGATATGTATTCGTGAGATGGTTTTCACTAAGTTGACAAACTGATCATACTTTTCTGGAGAGGTTCCATATTTTCCACTTCACTATCCAGATATGCGAAATTAGTCCACTGCTCTCTCTTATAATTAAATCACCTTTGGAATGGGACTCTCTGTGGCACCACAGCTGCTTTCACAACACAGATAATAGGTCGATGCCGAGAGCGTGGGACTGGTTCCATAACATCTTTCTTCGACTGGTGTGCTATATGTTCACTTACGAAAATGTTATCAGGGTTATATCCAAAGCGCCACCTCCCACTTCCAATCATCGGGTCCTCTATGAGTCTCTTGTATCAAAAGAAAGTCACAGTTTGTGTGTTTGCATATGTCTGATAACAAAACTTCTTTTTCATATGATATCCCTTAGATATTAATGGAGATTACAATCTGAGCTGGCTTTGAAAAAAAGCCTTGTTGTCTCATTATAGTTGTCCTGGTGGTGGAAGGATCTGCCGCTAGGATATCTTCTAACGTTCCCAAGGTATGCCCGATTGTCTGTAATGGCATATTATCTGTGGATCGATCTTCGGGGAGGCACCTTCCATGCACCCCAACTGTTGATATAATGTTTACCATAGTCTCTATATATCAGTGCAGGCCAACAGTTTTAATCTTTACACACATATAACTTAGGACATGAAATTGCAAATTCATTTTGAGTTAACTGATATATGACAGTGCTGCCAACATGATTCTATGCATGATAGGCTCTGTTTAACTGCATGTAACTTCCATACTCGCAAATGGATGATTACGTGCAAAATTGGCACATAGAGAGACAGGGTCGCCCCTAGGTTGACAATTGAAGTCGCTGTCATATGCTGGGCGCAGAAAATGCAATGATAGTTGGACAGAGCAAAAATTAAACCCAATCACCTTATTAGCCTACTACTTAACCCTATCTGTCGAAATTATTTCTGTACATAAGTGAGGTGGCGTGTGTGCATTTCAAAAGTATAGGCATATAACGTGAAGTTCGCCACTTAACGTTGTAGTTAGTTATTGCTGTTTTAAGGGGCAGAACTATGCGGTCATCTGCCCTTTAACTTTGTATATCTATTAACTAGTTGAAACCAATATCTATACATCTAGGGTTTTGTCCGCCGCCCGTTTTCTTGGTATTTGATCGCGTGCGGGTGCATGTGGATTGTATCTGTGTTGCAAGCTACGAGTGAAATTTAAACATTACTTACTGTTAGAACATTACTACTATACTAGGTAGGGGTGGATAAGGTGGGGGGAGGGGAGGGATTAGTGGAGAGGGCGGCCCCCTCCCCTGGACAAGATGATGATGATAATTGCTGTTTTAAGGGGCCTAACATCTAGGTTATCGGCCCAAATCTCCCCTGGACAAATTTTACTAATATTTTTGAATATCATTCAAACATTTTTTGGTTACTTGTATTAAAAGCCTGGAAACAAATCATGTGATTTCTTAGTTATTCACTAAACATGAAACTCGAAGCTCGTGAAATTTTAATAGGCCTATTTACAGACCTTTAAGAGCGTAACTACCTTTTAATGGCAAGTAGGATCCATTTGCATATTAATTTACTTTTATGCTCTTGAAGAACATCTAAGAACGGCTGGTCCAAGAAACCTCTTACCAGTACCACAATTCAAAATTATCTCTTAGAATGCTGTAGTGAGGAGATTTTGACGACAAAAATGGCTCTTGTAAATAAAGCCAAGGAATTCACTGTACTGTATGTTTGATGAAACAGTGGATGTTTCCCATATTTCTCAAATGTCACTTATTCTGCGATACGTTTGCACTGAAGCAACATCAATGTTAGAGAAGATTTTGTGGGATTTCTCGACATTAGAAAAGCTGTTTTGGACCTTGAAAAGATTCATCAGACTCAGATATAGAAGATGGCAATCATGAAAATCATTCGAGGAATGAAACTGAACCGACGGTGACAGGTTTGAGACTCGGTGAGGTAGTGATTAGAGAGTTACGGGCTGTTGGTTTGAACCTTAATGACTGTGTTGGCATAGGAACCGATTCAGTTTCCATGAATATTTCCTAAACTTTTGGAACAGTACAAGAGATTCAGAAAGTTGTTATTAATGCAGTAAGATGTCCTTGCTACAACTACCAACTAAACTTGGCTATATCTAAAACAGCAGAAGTCCAGTCTGTAAGAAATACATTCGGTATTTTGACAGAAATTATATCATTCTTTAAGTTAATGCTTCTTTAAAACGAAATATGGTTCTGAAAAATATTCTTAATGGCCAACTGATTGACCTTTGTGAGACACGATGGGTGGAACTGCACGGCGCTGTTTTGAAATTTTCAGCCAACATTGAAAGAGTCTATATTCCTTAATATGGTGTATGTTACTGTCTTCTTGACATCTTCAACTATTAAAGAGCAATTTTCGTTCTCGCCACGCTTAAGCTAAAGTGCACCTGGACTACTGAGAATGTTGTGGATTCTTTAATACCTTGGTTTATTGATGATCTGGTTTATCCGAATCCAGTAACATGTTTCCCCTTTTTGCCTTCTTTATCTGGCTACACCGTTATGTTACTCCTTGTTTCCTACAGTGGTATTTTTAGAGTGTAGAGAGAGGTGAATTCTCCATGAATGTGTGGTAGAATACCATCTCCCACATACCCGTTACAATTGGGTAGAATCGTGTTGGCCTACTGGAAAGCATTCATTTTGATTCTAACCTTTGCAAACTGTAAGTGCAAGATGTTTTAGACATATAGAGAGTAAGTTAGTACTACCAACATCCATGCAAGCGTATAGGTTCAATGTTCCACTACAGTTACTACAGGTAACTTCCATACTAACAAATGGATTTGAACCAAATCTCATGTGAGAGAAATAACTCGGCATACCTCGGTCACATTCTGCGCAACAGAAGCAGATACCGTCTACTGCAAGGAAAAATACCCAGAAAGAGAAGTGTTGCCAGGAGACGGATCTCCTGCCTAAAAACCTCAGAGACTGGACTCTCAAGACATCGGAAGAGTTATTCCAAACGGCTCAGAACAGAAAAAGCACAGGCAAGATGGTTGCTGACATCCGGAACGGACAGGGTTACCCACTATTGATAACTGTTCTCCATAATTTTGAATCCTAGTCTCAATATACGTGACAATGTTGCTACCATGATTCTAAGGTTCAATGTTTAACTGCATGTAACTTTATATAACATACAATGGAAAACTGACAAAATATATATACAGTAGAACGTCATTTATCCGGACGTCAAACAACCGGAACGTCAATTATCCGGACGAGCAAAAAAAGTCGGAGCAGCGTGCTCTGCCTACATTAGTGAGTCTGTTCTTATTTTCAATTGTTGTCTCCTAGCGTTTGTTTGATCTATAATTTTTCAACGTGTTTCAGTAGCCTATGTAACTGAGCGTACTGTACTGTATTACGTTGTGAAAATAACTTCTACCAGTGGCAATAAAGAAAAACGAAATCGCAATGTTTTATCGATTGAGAATCAGGTGGAGATCATTGATGAACTGGATAAATGTGAGAGTGTGCAGTGTCTAATGAAAAATTAGTGTCAGAAAATCCACAATATTTATTATTTGAAGAACGGAAAAGGTGATATTCTGAATTATGCATCGAAGTTAAATAGTGAAGAAGGGTCTAAAAAGAGAAAAACCAGGAGATCAGCTACGGAAGAAAAATTGGAAGACGCGGCGTACTTATGGTTTATTAAAACGAGAAGAAAGGGATATCCCATTTCTGGACCTTTGTTGTGAGAGAAAGCGTTGCACCTAAATGAGAAGCTTTGTGGTTCTCCCTAAGTTCGATTATCCAGAAAAATCGTTATCCGGAATACTTACGGTCTCAATTAGTCCGGATAAACGACGTTCTACTGTATACAGTACAGTATAGACCTATGCCATAAGGAATATAATTATATGCATTTTCAGATGCTGCCGACTTACCAAATGCTTAATAACTCTCTTTGACTCCCAGTATGTCAGAATCCATCACAGAAACTGTAGTGCTATGTTGGGCTACAATGTTAATTATTAGAGTTTTAAGGGGCGGAACAGCGAGGTCGTCTGACCCTATGTTTCAGGTATATTTCGAGCAAAATCATAACCAGTATTACCAACTTTATTCCCTAGTTTAATTTATTTAAATAGGCTCTTTAGTTCATCACGGAACTACTTGTTGATTTTGTTTTGTAGTAAGAGTTTAAATTGAATCGGTCATTGCAGAAAGGTCATGAGTCAACTTTTATTATGAAAATGAGTTATACATTGGAACTTCATAGTATGGGGTAACCAGATTAGGCTATGCAGGGGCAAACAATTATTCGTTGATATCTCAATAATTATAGATACTTAAATGAGAACGAATAAGCAGATGGTTAATACTGTTCGATATATTTTCCTTCCCCTGGAAAGTTTTAGTTTTGTGATTAGTGACTTTTTGGAAATGACCTAGATGTGTTGCCCCCTGCTGGGTATTCCCTCAGTATTTTAATATAGTGTTTTAGATCCCTTTATTGGGGGTGGTTGGATCTAAAAGGAAGAGTTATTGTGTTAATTTATAAAGCAGTGCCTAAAAGGGGGTAGCTTCCCGTAGCAGGGTAAGCTGACCAGTGTAGAGTGTTGTGTAGTGTTGGGAACTAGGGGGCGCTCCTATAAAGGATGTAGATGTATCTTAGGGGATGGAGTTTGGCGTATAGGTCAACGCGCTGGTCTTCCAGCTGACTGGCTTGTTATATAACTGAACGTGCTCGTGTCAGCTATGTGGCGCTCGCTGCTCTTAGCAGCCGGGCCGCCGCGAGGAATACAATGATACCTGAGCTAGCACTGTTGGGCTACCATATGTCACGTCTAACCGTGACGGGAATAAGGAAGGGCGTTGGGACGTAAAGAGGCGTATAAATAGTACGACGAGCGTAGTGTATTGACCAAGTGTTTATTGGTCTGTGATGTTGAATTATGAGTCCCTTTCAGGGAATGTAATAATGGTCTGTAAAAGTACAATCTGTGGGTAAAGGTTACAAATACAGGAGATCTGAACACGTCTGACTCACCTCTGATGATAACGTCGATAGCCTGCGGCCGCTGCACTGTAAGACTGGTAATTGAGAGAGAGTTTGTCCTACATAAGCCTCCCTTTTATAGCTTTCGGCGTTGTTCTGTCAGCATACTGCTGCCTAGATGACCTAGTTAATTTGTGTGTCGCTGTTTGTGGTAGTGATGCAATCATTGGTTAAGCTTTCCATACTGGCTAGCTGCCATTGCGGTGTTAATAGATATGTTCTGGACTTACAAGATTTGCCAGTTAAGGGTGATTTAAATAGATGATGGGGGGATGTCCTCCAGGGGATGCAGAACCCTGGGGGGCTGTACAATAGGCTACATTAGTTATTGTGCAAATTCACCACCATTGTTACCCAGTCAACAGAAATATAGTCGATCTCCTTAAATAGGATATTATCAATGTAATCTAACCGTTTCTCCCTAGTTACTACACACCTGCTGTTATAGTTTAATTTCTTACTGTCGGGCTGAGTTAGGGTTGTATAATACAGCTTGCGAGTTGAGCGTCATTCAGGAGCAAAATATATTCACGTCGTTAGCCAGATGTTAACGCATAAAATAACCTATTGCACTTCATGTAGGCAGGACTAATACATATTGTTGTAAAAGAGTTTCAATTACCTATGCAATTAAATATCTAGTGATGGCAGGATAACAAATGAAATTAATAAGAGGCTGCAAAAAGGACATTTTTATCAAACAATAAAACATCTTTTTTGCAACAAGGAAGTTACAGAAAAGCAAATCTTCTCATGTATAAGACGTATTTTTACTCACCCTTTGTCACTTATGGAGCAGAAACTTGGATGGGGGAATGTAGCAGACTGCAAGCAGAGGAAATGGAGTTCCTTAGAGCAGTTAAAGGGAAAACATGATTAGATAGAGTAAGAAATGTTGAAATTAGAAAAGAACTAAGGCAGGAAAATGTGAGACTTGTTAAGTGGGCAAAGGTTGCCAAAAATCATGAAAGTATTAAAAGTTTGAGGGGGAAAAGTTCTCGAGGGTGACCAAGAATGCAGTGGAGTGCAGGAGTGAGAGTCTGACATCAAGTGGAGGGAAGACACAATTAGATGGAGATGACTCGTAATAGCTGGAACGGGATTTGAATATGATGATTATTGTAAACGATTAGCAAAAGATTAAGTCATTTGTATTTGATGTACTGGAATCTTGCCTCAGCTACAGAGACCCTTAGTAATTCTAGCTGTTAGTCAAGTCATTGGATATTTCGTTAACTGATTGGGTTGAAAATAGTTGTGATGTTTGGGGCACAAACAGACTAGCCTTGATGAGCTGTGAAACCCACATACAAATACAATAGTCTTTGAGGTAGTCCACTTGTTCGTTTAATGGCTCATAAGCTTGCCATGGTGGGTGAGTGGTTATCGTATCGGATTACTAACCCCCAGCATGCAGTTCGCTCCTGGCCGTGGTAAGTGATTTTTGAAAGGGGACAAAAATCACTGCACGCATGTGATACGTTATTGGCATGTTAAAGAACCAATTTGAATTCAGTAGCCGCGTGTTCATAATGGCAAAATTAATCTCGGGACTTTCCACCAACAACATAAAGTTCCTCCTTTCTCTACTAGAAAGCGCTATAGTGACAAGGAGCATAGATATCTAACCTCCTTGACTTTCATAGCGTTCCACGGCACGACAAAATTCGACATTCAAGCTGCCCTCTTGGCGGAAAAATTATTATGACCGTTTTCACTGAAAGAATGAAGTGCATGCAATGCAGTCTAGCATTTCCATCTCCATATTGTGCCCTTTTAGCAAGAAATATGCCAATCACAGTATACCAGCGTAGCTCAATTCGGGATTTTCGGGGCAGCGGTAAGTTCCCCCACTCTGTGACTCACATATTTTGGATTAATTATAGGATACACTTGCAAAAATAACAACAAAATCAACTCCTATTTTAACACATTTAATTAATCAAAATTATGGCGCTACAAACAATTAAACAATTAAATTACTGACCCATAATCATCTACTTGTTCCAAATGAACAAGGAATAACATAAAAATAAAACAAATATTGTATTAAAACATCTGGTTTCCAATATCAACCAACACTTCCTAATTATTTTTACTTCCATAAAGCATCAACTGTAAGTTTCATATAACTCCGAGCTCTTTTGGCTCAATGCTTTCTATAATAATGGTGTCATTCTTTGTACACCTCCAATACTATTTTTTTATATTTTCTTAATCATCAAACAAATGTATAATTACATTTAAAATTACATGTTAATTATCTAACTCAATATTTGGGCATTTTCACATGTTTTCAGCTGTTATCATCTCTCTCTAGTTTCACAAATACATCAAGGTAATCAGGAAATTACTTGTGTACTCCAGAGTATGAAGATACTTGACACAGTCAAAAAAAAACTATGGTCACTCCCGAAACCTAGTTGCCTTCAATTAACTCGTGGAATCCTACTTCATACAACATTACAATAGGGATTGTTATTTATCTCATATGTCTTATAAGACCATTATCACATAAAAAAAACTACGATCTGAACAGGCAAGCGGAAATATCAATCTACAAGGACCTCGGTTCAACCCCCGGGTCGTTAACAACTTTAAACACTCCTGGTGTATTCGTTACTCATTACAAAACGGCCTTCAGACACCCCTCCTGCTCCAAGGGTCTGACCGTGCTACTCGAGCGTTATTTATGACTATGCGGGAACCCTCCCGTCTAGTCTAAGCTTGAGCTCTCTTTAATGCTTTTAACAGCTTTTCGTTCACTCGCAATTCTTTGGGGGAGACCTGGCATTCTATTCCTCGTGTAAATTCAACAGTATTATTGGGCTCATAAACCACATTCGTAATCTTGGCATTTATTAATTATGAAAGGTCCTCATTGATTGGGGAAGAGTAATTACACATTCTACGACGAATAATAAAGGGGCTTTCACAATAAGACGATTCTGAGTTCGAATCTCTTCACATGCCTCGGGAACCTTTCCCATATAGAGGACTATAAAAAATGCGATTTAGGGTCAGCCTATAGCTTAAGACCTACGCTCAATACCATACATTTGCTCCCTTTCAAATACAACATACACAATGGCCTCGTGATACTACGTCACAAATAGAGGACTTATACCAATTCTCAATTCGCTACAATCAACTACCTCTCATAAGTAATTTACCAAGTACATTAACTTTTACGCGTTCCTAGCGTGACATTTTATTTTAATTGCGCTCCTCTTGCGCTATACTTCATTTTAAGCCTAGCGTCATCCAAAGAACTGATAATACCATATTAACAATTGATACACATCTCAATTTTTATATTATTCTTTTCCTTTGACAATAACTTTCTCTATCTTTAAGAACATGCATTTGAACAACATATCTATACTTTTTATTAAGGCTCTAACGCTCTTATGTTCACATCAATTAATTTGATCTTTATTTAATATTTCCTTACTTGGTTATTATTATTATTCATTCATATCTTCATTCTTTACACAAGCTCAAAAGCTATTTCTTTCATATAACTCAAATTTACTTTTATTTAAATATCTTTCATGATAATTAATAATAATTCGCTTGCTCTTATGACATTCGTCAAATACATTGACATTTTATTCATATATTTCATCTACTGGATTTATTCTTTTACATAATTATTTATAGTTTCTCAAATTTCTATTATTGTTCAGACCGCGTTCTTGTTTATTCAGTATTTATTTAAACACATCCCTTTTACTCAAAAACTCCGGTGGATTTGTACACAATCATTTCCTGACACCAAAATATAATGAAATTCATTACTCACATGTTTTTAAGGTCGTCTCATGACCTTTATCCTTGTGCGGTGTTTCATTTTGGCCCACTTTGAAACTTTACTCCATATTGTAGAAATTCATCTCATGTACAAACACTTCTTGACACATATTCAATACACTTAACATTGACAACATTCTTAATACACTGGTGTATCCATTTAGAACACACAATAAACACTAAAAAATATTATTTTAACACACAATCTTGATAAATTTACACTTCACAACTTTTGATCACTAGGCCGTATTTTCCTAGCCTATCACACGTGACCTCTTAATCTCCCGTCTCCAAGGGTGAAATTTATTCAATGTCGGCTTCCTATCCTGCAGAATACGAAAGTCTCGAAACATCTACTTTTCCCTGGAATCCTAATTCTTCGAATCCTATTCTGGATGACCGGCTATTTCTCTAGCTTGAACGGCTTCCCTTTTAGATCTGGTTTATCGATCCTAATGAAAGTCTGTTCGGATCGAGGTCCCCTCGATAACCTATCGATAATCGATGGATTTATTTTATAGCAGCTAGCACTTCTCGAGTCTAGTGCTGTAGAATAGTTCGTCTACTTTCTGGAGATAATGTCTATAGTCTCCGTTCTTCTTTGTTTATTCGGTTCTCAATTTCCTACTTTTCTGAAATACGTTGCGAACCTTACTCTGTTTTTCCCTATTTGGGTTCTTTAAATTAGATAACTGTTTATCTTTCTATTACGGTACTTCCGTACGTTATGATATTTTCGGTCGTTTATTTAAAGACCTATCGCCTTTAAGTCCAACGTTCGCAGCCTGCTCTGACTATATTTTACGAACTGTTCACTGTAAACTTGTGTACTGTCGGACCTAAATCCTGTAACTAGGATTTTCCTAATTTTTCAACACGGCGATGCTTTAATATTTCTTCTTTACAACTCCTTATGGAGGCACGCAAGTTGTTAATACTGCGACGCCTATGGCTATCAGATATTAATTCTGCGGTGTAATACAGCGTTTTCTCCCCTCAAGGAGTACTGGTAAACTGTCTTCGGTGTGGAGCAGAGTAACACCCCACACGGCTGTCTGAATACTGATGCGTAGCAACGCCCCCTCGGGCTGTTTGGAACTGCTTGTACTGATGCTCCAGCGTTACGTCCCGTGGACTGTTTGAAACTGCATGTGCTGTGATGTAGCCTTACGCCCCCTCACGGGCTGTCGGAATGACTGCATGTTTGGCTTGGTGATGCCCGGAGCTTTATACTATTTCGCTACAAAAAGATAAGACTCTAGCCCTTTCCGTGCCCAACTTTTAAAATAATGGTTGCACCATTATAAAAATTATACCTTTAAAAAGCTCGTCTTCTCAATGTTAAATAATCTCATTGCGCTTAAGAATCGATCGTGCAATTCGGAGATATTAATTAATTTCTCGTCCTCAACTGTGTGGGTGTTGCTGTTCATTTGCATTCTCCCCTCTCCACAGGCCTTGGTAAATCCCCTATGACGTCTACTTGCGTTTGCAGTTTTCTCCTGTGCAATTATTAAAGAGTTTTTCTTTACACAAAAATCTCTAATTCGAAATGATTCACCGTACTGTAATCGTTTACTTATTTTTATACTCGTAAACGGGTTAAATTTAATTATTCCTCTTCTGGCGCATAGGCGGTGTTGTCGTTTTCCAGCAAGCTAAGCTCGATTTCCGAGTCAGGCTTCCTTGTCTAACAGTCGGAATTTTCCACTCGGTTATTAATACTCATGACCAGCTCCTTCTGAATGTCAAGAGGGGTGATCTCATCTCTCGAACACCTGGCTCTCGCCGCTTGCACAACGTTAGGCTAGAATCCTGGCTTGATCTTTCTCTATGTTACATTAGAAACTGTACGTTTCTTTCATTTCTTCCCCAAATACATGGATTCGACCTCCTTGGACCCTATGGCATATGGGTTCAATATACCATAAAGTACATTATCTCATTATAATAATTAATATCGTATGGCCTTGGGTGCCGGGTGCAAGCTTTGTTATTTGACACCCAGAGAGCAACTTGCATGTCGCTCCTTAAAACGCTACGAAAGTCAAGGAGGTTAGATACCTAAGCTCCTTGACCTATAGCTTTCTAGTAGAGAAAGGAGGAACTTTATGTTGGCGGAAAATCCCGAGATTAATTTTGCCATTATGAACGCGGCCTACTGAATTCAAGTGGGTTCTTAAACATGCCAACATCGTATGACATGCATGTCGTGATTTTTGTCGCCTTAAAAAACACTTACCACGGCCAGGAGCGAACCTGCAAGCTTGGGGGTGATAGTCCGTCACGTTAACCACTCACCCACCGTGGCAAGCATCTCATTATAAAGTGATGTAAAACTCTGGTAAGGAACCCACAATGCCACTGTCATATTATGCTAGAACGGCCAAACGACAAGTGGTACAGTTCATTCGGTAATGTAGATTAGGAGGATTGTAAAACCTATAGTCTATGCCCTAATCCCCTTGTAACATTAAACTTGTTTCTCAAAACTACATAGATCCTTCCTGCATAACTACATCCACGAGTTGTTCTGATATGCCCCCATGGGACCGCAGCTGAGTCCGGCATTGCTTCCGGGCTCCTCTCTTTCACCTTTCCTATCGCACTCCCTTGATCAACTCTCGTTCTCTTCTAACCTCTCGCTCTTCTAACCTCGACGGTATTAGGCCTAGGAAGTCTCTCCCCGCCTTAATTGCCCCCCGTCTCATCTATCCTGATGGCCTCATTCTTTGAGGGGTCAGACCTCTTCTTTTCGTATATTCTGCCTTCTGCATAAGGCCCTAAAGGATGCAGGGTTTTGTAAAGTGCCATATCGAAGAGGGCTCATGGCTGGGGAGTAGCCGACACCAAGTGATACCTGAGCTGGGTCCGTTTTCCACTGACTGGGGTGGACACCTCCCCTTTCCTGGCTCCCCTTCCCATCAAGTCCCTCAATCCTCATTCTTAGAGGGTTGGGGGAACTCCTTTCTTTTATTTCTCATATTCATGTAGTTGTGGCAGTGGTTTCCATTTCACTATCACCCAAACCATTAGGGGTCGATAACATAGTGTCATCATGAAACATAGGGCGCCAGTGCCTACAAGCTGCTGCGAGAGATAACGTCACCAGTTACGTTGGCAGCACGGCTGTCGTTTGTATAAAAACAAACAGTAAACTTTATACTCACCACAGCACTTCACAGCATACTGTTGCACTCTTCCAATAATCTAACTATACGCACTGATGATTTCGACAGCCCACACATGTGGCCTTCACCCTATCTAGGACACTGTGCTGCCAACGAAACTGATGACGCAACCTCTCGAAGCTGCACGTAGCCGCTGCGGAGAACATTTCCTGGCGCCCTGTAGTACTATGAACCGTATGTTTTGGAGGGATGCGATCTTCTCCTCGTGTATTATAGTGCTCGGTCAATGTGGACTGCAAACAATGAACAAAGGGAAGGTCAACACTATTAATTTAAATCGTAGTCGGATCATTTTGATCTGTTGTCAAATACTCAGTTTTCTTAATGTTGAGCCGAAATCCAAATTCTGCCAGGCGTTTGGTCCTTGCCTGAACTTGTAATTGCAGATCAGTCATCCTCAGAAGCCAGAAGCACATCGTCAGCATATAGCAAGGTCCAAGGTACAGATTTATGTAGATCCCTTGTAACAGTATAACTGAAATGATGAGGACAGGTGAAAGTACAGATCCCTGATGGACGTCAACAGAAACTGAGAAATCACTAGATAATCCAGCCACTGATTGTACTTGGCTCTTTGTGTTGCCATATAGCAATTTGACCCAATCTATCAACACTTCAGGGACACCATGATCTTGGAGGGCATGCCAAATCAAGTCATGTGGCACACTATCAAATGCCTTTTCAAGGTCAAGGAAAGGAATGTGGGGGTGTCTTGATATTTCACGATTTTTCTCGATGGGCAAGCGGGCAGCATGGATAGCATCTATTGTACCACAATAGGGATGTAGCCTGAGAAAGTTCGCGCCAGATAGCGCTCGTGTAGTACTGGGTAAGCGCAAGGCGATCGTCCCATGTTTCCCCCAGTCAGCTACGAGGAATGTATAGATTGTGACCGAGTTTTCTAAGCTAAAGTAAATTATATCTTCTCTAATTTTACTCCAAGACTATATTAATTAATTCTATAGGTATATCCTCTAATATATTATGAACGATTTTCAGCGTTTAAGCGTTAAACAGCTGTAAAATGAGCTACGGACTAGACGCGCTAAAACTAGTGGGAGGAGGGAGGAATTAGTAGGCTACAGCGGTAATAACAAAATTCTAACACGCTTTATTATTCAAATTATGAATAGGAGTCAGCATGCTTGAGTATTGTAGGTCTATATTGATAAATAGCCTATATCTCCATAAAACTTAAATCGTAAATAGAGATTTCCCGGTCAATGCATGCGAGATTTTCAAAGTGAAATGCCTTGTCCTGTTCGGATTCCACGTAAAGAGGAAGTCCTCTGTGCCTTATGATCTCTAGATTAACGGTCACGTAAAACTATAATCTTCCTTTTATAAATAGAGATTTAAATATTCACTGGCTCCCCTTGCTTATAGACTTCGATTCGTGTATTTTTTTGGTTGATAGCGTACATGAAACGGTCTTGTTTTAAGGTAAACATAATCAAAGAAAGTTGATACCGGTAATGTTTACCTCAAAATGCATCGCAACGTTTGGTTCTTTTGTAATTTGTCTATTTCTTAATACAAATCGTTTCCGTACCCCTTGGAAACGACTTAGGGGTACAGTATTTAAAAAGTTTGAGAATCCCTGTTTTAAGGCCATGAACTGTTTCCATTCATCTGGCTAACTTAGGCCTATGACTCAAGAATGTAGAAGTCAGTCACTACCGGTACCACATTCTCCGTCGGGCAGATGTAAGTTGACGATTAATTCTGATTTCAAGAAACCAACCATAATGCGTTTTTGGCTGTTAATGTTGTGACATTTATTCTTGAAGTATTTGTCCGAGTATTGATGCCTTTGAAAATGGGAGTCACAAATGTTACATTCACTTCTTCCTGTATATTGACGATTTCATCCCGTACCGTACTTCAATGGAGATAATTTATGCAGATTCCGATATTGTAGGCTTATCGTGGTAAACTGGCTATTTTCTTGTGTATGGCCTCTTCCTTATTTTTGTTGTGTTCGTGGTCCACGGAAAAAGCGATGGAACAGTGCCCGGTTTTAATCTTGCTCTCTCACCTTCAAATACAAACGCATAAATTCAGTGGTTGTTATCGATATGTCTATTCAGTTTATAGGTAGGAATTATTTCCCTTTGTAAATCACACTTGCCCAACACAGTTTTCGTGAAGTCATAGAGTTGAAAACGATGGGAGCACACTTTAATATTTTCGGTCAGATTTTCTTCACCGAAATGTTTCCTTCTAATAGCATGTAACCATTTCTTCCTCATTTCTTTATTTTGTGAAAATTGGTGACCTGAAATCGGATTTCCCTGATTTTTGCAAAGAGGAACACTGCAATAGCTCGGCATAGTCACAAAAATAGCAATTTAAACAACTTATATTCATGGATATTAGCGGCATGAGAACACAGGAGACAAATGAAGAACGCCTTGCGCTTACCCAGTACAACAGCAGTGCGCTCTATCGGTGCTAGTTCTATACATCCCTATTTGGGATAAAACCGCACTGGTTGATAGTGAGGTGGACAAGTTTTCTGATTCTCCGATCAATAATACGCTCAAAAATCTTCATTGTGTGAGCCAGGAGGCGTACTGGGCGATAATTGGAACATTCAGCTGGACTACCCTTCTGTTTCCAAATTGGGACTGTTATATTAGACATCCATTCGGCTGATATCCATCTCTCTTCAATTGTCTGATTGAAGAAACATGCGAGCCATTGAGCTGAGTCCCATTGCTTTGATTTACAGAGTTCGGCATGAATATCGTCCGGTCCAGTTGCCTTCCCACACTTCATCTTTCCAATCCCTTCAGCAACTTATTCCCTGGTGATTAGGCTAACGGGTCCTTGTATTGGTGTGGAATGTGGTGTAGGAGCATGTGGAAACTTGGCATTGCTACTGTAATTTCAACAGAGTACTACCTCCAGCGCTCTACAACTTTCTGCGGATAGGTGACAAGTTTGCCCTCCTTATCGTTAATACAGAAAAACCTCTCCTCAGTTGTTTGTCTGTGGCGTTGCTCAGCAATGCGGTCAATTTCACGCTCACCTTCTGATGTGTCAAGTCGCTGGTAAACTTCACTGAAGTATTCTGCTTTCGTTTTAGCAATGGTTTTCTTTGCTTGACTTCTGGCATATCGATAAGCATTCCAATTTTCTACTGTCTTTGAAGCAATGAACTGGTGGTAGGAGTTTCTTTTTCATCTGAAACTTTCAGTACATTTGACTTCACTTGTCCAGAGCCACGTTTGACGATCAATTTTGCTTCGTCCGGGCTTTGTAATGCCTAGATTCTCATGAGCAACTGTGGTGACACTTTTCTTCAAAGCATTCCATGTCGTTTCAACATCAGAAATAGGGGGAAGAGGGATGTTCGAAATTATTAGGTTCCATCTCCCTAAATCGCCACCATTTTATCCGAACTGGACCAGTGCGTTCCTCTTTCCTTACTGTAGGAGGTTTAATGCAAAATCGAGCTACTAGTGGACGATAGTGTTGCAATTGTTTCATAAAGGAGAACCTTCATATCCAGAACGAGCTTTGTCTCTTCGACGTACAAGTATGAAATCTATCTGGGTCATGTTGTCACCACTATAGTATGTCCAAAGGTGCGAGTTTCGCTTCCTGAAATATGTATTTCTGATAATAACGTCGTGTGTATCAGCAAACTTCAAAATTCTCTCCCCATCTTCATTCCTCTGCCCAGCACCATTATTTCCGTGGCATCGGTTACCGTCTGCCTTTGAGCCGACATGTTCATTTAGATCCCCAGAAATAATGAGAGTTTCATCTAGTGGTACTTCTAGAACCTTTTCATCCTGCTTCGTCCAAAATTCATCTTTCCTTGTTTGTAAGCAGCCAGTTTGCGGAGCGTAACACGAGAAAATGTGAATTTTCCATGTATCCACGACTAATACAATCTTCATCACACGGTCATCAAAACGTAATACTTCAGCTATGGAATCATGAAATTTCTTGCTAACGATGATTCCAGTACCATTGGTGGTCTTAGGTCTACCATTATAGATGATTTTATAACCTTGGCCGATGTCTCTAGATTTTGCACCGCTCCATCTGGTTTCCTGTACTGTGCAGATATCGATTCCCCGTCGTTTTAAAGCTCAGATAATTCATATGATTTTCCTGTCATAGAACCAACATTTAGGGAAGCTATTCTTGTATTTAGAGCTTGCTTGTTTAGCCGACATCGCTCTGGTATTGCCGGTAACCCTTGCACACTTCTCGAGTCGATCGGGCCAGGTCGACACGCGTCGCCTACCGGGGACGCCATAGCCTTGTTCCATTTCTTATACAGTGACATTGAACCATAATGATGTGATAAAAGTATATCGGACGGCCTGTCACACGGGTCTGTCGCCGATCCACAGTTATAAGCCTTGATGAACCTACAGGACGGCAGCTTTCAATACCTTTTGCTCTTAGAAGCCGAGCACTGGAGGGGGGACTTCTGCCAACTACGCTATTCCGAAGTCTATCTTCTCCACTGCAGATGCCTTTGAGGACTTCATCTCGCTGTGCTAGGGCACTCCATATTTATTACCCCTGGAGAGAGGGTGTCCCAGTTTTTAAAGCCCCCAGGAATTGGGCTGCCTGTTGATCATGGGTTAATTTCTGGGGCGTCTGAACCAGCCCACATTTTTGTGGGCGCCTTATCCGCTACCTGGGGATGCTCCCTCTAGAGGTTAACAGGCTCCCCGAGGGAGTTTCATATCATATCTTACTAGCTCTTCTGTTGGAGACGCTCTTAAACCTGATCATCTTGCTCTAATGGCGCAGTTGGTAAGGCACTGTAGAGAGTGATCACGGGCCCTGGAGCAATGGAGAGATCAAGACTATATCAACCTGTTAGATGAAGCCGACTCTGATGGTGGAGTCGTGTCAAGAAAATGGGCGAGGAGAGTTAGGATATTAATAAACATTAGTATATGGTAACAGGCCAACGGCCTAGCCATGTTGAAACACCGGATCCCATGAGAACTCCGCAGTTAAGCAACATTGGGCGCAGTCGGAACTTGGATGGTATGCCGGTTCTAGGTACCGCGTGCTGTTGGCGAACATAAGGAGGAGCGGAAAGGCCTTGGCCAACCTACCGCACGTAAACTCCGGCTGGGGGTAGCCTCTTCGGAGGCTGGGACCTGCCTTCGGGCAGATTACCGATTAAATTATTAATTAAATATGGTAACAGACGCAGAGGTTATGGTTGGATGCTGTGAATGCTTTCAAGGCGTAGAAGTGTCATTTAGCCCTGTGTGATTTAGATGAATTAAAAATAAGTTTGAGATCAGACATGCGATCTTCTCTTCGTGTATTAGGCTATAGTGCTGGGTCAATGTGTTTGCAGTCCACCGGGCATTGATCCATCCTTTACGAAATTACAATGGAATGAACAAAGGGCAACACATCGGGTTCTTTTCAACTTTGTGGAAAGAACAAAGTTATTTTATAGAATGACATAAAAATGACCATGATAGTCAGATTCCTTATTGACGTATTAATTATAATAAACTATTTAGTACATTGTAACGGTACCGATATCAGTCACATTGTGACCACCTTCAGCGTGGTATAGGTTAGGTAACTGTGCAGTAACATACAACTTAATAACATTTTTGTCATAATAGAGGATGCTATAAATATTTTTGTGCCAAAAGTTCACGGAGTAAAATTAAAAAAAAAAAAACGATCTGTTACAATTTATTTTGTTAATAAAGCATTAAAACGTCTTGAAGAAATAGCGTAGAATTGTAGAGGTGTGTATAATAATAATATCGGGTGCCGGGTGCAAGCTTTGTTAATTGACACCCAGAGGACAGCTTGCATGTCGAATTTCGTCGTTCCTTTGAACGCTATCAAAGTCAAGGAGGTTAGATATCTAAGCTCCTTGACACTACAGCGCTTTCTAGTAGAGAATGGAGGAACTTTGTGTTGGCGGAAAATCCCGAGATTAATTTTGCCATTGAACACGGCCTACTGAATTCAAATGGGTTCATGAACATGCCAACACCGTATGACATCCATGTAATGATTTTAGTCGCCTTTCAAAAATCACTTACCATGGCCAGGGGCGAACCTGCAAATTGGGTTGGTAATCCGACGTTAACCACTCGCCCACCGTGGCAAGCAGAGATGTGTATGTAAAAATATGTATGGTGAATAAGTTAGGTTATAAAAATGATACTTGATGTGTATTTGCCGGTTAAGCGATATTGTAAAGAGAAACTTTTATGAATGACGAAGTTATTATTTTTCAAGACTTTTTTTTATGCTTTATTATCAAATTTATTGTAACAGATCTGTTTTTTCTTTCTTTTACTCTGTGAACTTTTGGTACAAAAATATTTATAGCATCCTTTATTATGACAAATATTGTATCAAGTTGTATGGTACTTGACAATTACTTTTCCTATACCACGCTGAAGAAGGTCACAATGGGATGTACCTAATACTGACTTTAGGTAATAAATAGTTACCTTATATGTTATATGTATAGAGAGAGAATTTGTATGATAATTGATAACGTATGTCTGTGGTAGTGAAGCAGGCGGCCGTAGCCTCAAGTTAGGAACAGTTTGCCTGAAGTAGAAGTGGGAAACCACTGAAAATCACTTCCAGGCTTGCTGAGGGGGAAACGAACACACCACTTCTTACCTCACGAGGCTGAGTGTACTGTACCCCATCCCAGCCCTCAGACAAGGATTAAGATACTTGGCAGAGCCGGGAATCGAACCCGGACCTCCGGTGCGATAGCCGCTACACCTGGTGGTGGACCAGAAACAGAAGAGGCCAGAGTGTTAACTGCTGATAGGGGATCATAGAGACAAATCGTTCGCAAACAGAGGCTTGCAGACTGTAGTTTCACGTGGGCGGCTTAGACATCGTGGTCGTGTGTGATTTTTGTCTTATAACCTGTGTTATTGTGATGGCTGTATTAGTGTGTGTATGTGTGATTTAGATGAGGATTGGGAAGGTGGCGGCCGTGGTCTTAAATTAGGAACCATCCCGGCATTCGGCTGGAGTAGAAGAGGGAAACTACGGAAAATCACTTCCAGGATGGCTGAGGTGGGACTCGAACCCACCTCTTCTTAATTTTGCCTCACATGGATGACCAGAATTACATTTGTTGGTAGAGCTCGGAAGCGAACCCGGACGAGGTGGCCAATGAATGAAACAATATGGAAATTAGATTGTCGTGTGGGCCAAGGGTCACGATTCTGTTATAAGAGAACATATTATTGGGTTACCAAAAGTAATCTCCTGTCTATGGTGAAAGAAGTATCTTTTTAATATTTTCTTTTTAGGACTTAGATTTTTTTTGTTTGTTTCCGAATTTGGCCAACTATGGACCGCATAGACCTTAAGTCTTTCTGGTCAATCTCTTCTTTTCTTACCAGAACTTCTTCATTGTTTCACTTCGAATCCTCCGCAGAAATGACCAATTTAGGGCTACATTCTGGTGGATTCTCCTTAAATGCCATAAAAGAAATGATCAACACTACCGGACCCGTGCTAAAACTCGCGCATAATGGGTTGTGTGCGCTCCATGTGTACATACTACCCGCCCGGATTTAGTGCTATGTTGGCTGTACGCGAAACAGTTCTGCCAGGGGCTATCGTCTTCTTTATTTGTTTAAAAGCACTTTATAAACAAATACATATATTTCTGTTGACTTTTCAAGAAATGCAAGATTTTCCCTGAACTATTGAGACGATTTGGAAGATTTTTGGTACAAACACCTTCTAACTCCCTCTGGTTTAGGAGCTTGAGTTCTGTGAAACATACACCTTAGCCTATTATATAATAAGATTTTCAACACTTCCATTAAAGATCCTTTATCTCATGAGAGGCTCCTAAACCATTGCCAATATTGTATGATTGTTGTGGAGATTGATAGCAGGATGGTCTAACTCACACATAAAAATGGAATTGTATTCGTATTGGCTACAACAGTAATGTTGTTAGATAAACTGTCACGTAAAAGTACTTCTTCCTTTAAACTATATTTTTGACTTATGTTATTTTCCAAAAGTACTCTGTACGTCCAGCAGAGAGAGAACATGAATTTGTGGTACTGAGTGGTACTTTTGCATCTTAGCGGCTTAACATCAAGATAGCGGCTTCCAACCCAGCTGTGTCCTTTGACGTTTCAAAGTGTTTAAATAGACAGCCTCTGTCTGTGCATTTACCAGTACCAGAGCCACAGTAGTTAAATTTATTTATTTATGTATTTAATGTCTTCAGTAGAGGCGAAGCTAACCACCCAATATGCTACCAGTACATTTGAGACAATTTTGGAAATACAAACAACAATTATGATGATGATAAATAAGGAGTAAATTAATTATGCTGATACTAATATTAATGAAAAAGGCGCATGAATAATGATGATAATAATAATAATCACAAACTCACAGACCTTTCTATAATATCCTAGATATAATCGTAGCTCAGTCATACGTCCTATCATCCCATCACCATTCACACGGGGCAATCTGCAGTATTCAACAGGTAATCTCGGCATGCGGCCTTAAATTTCTTTATTGTTATAGAATTTCTGAAATCGGCAGGAGTTATAATCCATAGCATTATAATGTTTCATTTCCCAATTTGCGGCAACTTCCTGGGTTCTGAAACGAATGTCATTGCTAATGAGTATGTAACTTCTCCTGCAGTGTCTTTATGCTGCCGGGGTCATCCACTGCTAGATATTTGGATGGCTTCCAGAATCCATTCTCTCGACTCATGGTGGCTTTAGCCCTTTTGGCATTCTCCTCAGTCTGGTTAGGGTCAGGGTGACTTTAATCGGTCGAGAATTTCAAGATAATGTTACATTATGATAAACAGGCTACTTCATTAGATGCTAACGCGGGTTTTTGTAAATTTCGACTATTCTCGCGAATCTTCTCGATATCCGCTTCTTTTAAAATATTTCATATATTATGTGCATTAAATGCTCTGGGGAGCGTGATGGCGCAGTGGCTTAGCTGCTCGTCTTTCACCCGAACGCTCGGGGTTCGAATCCTGGTGACAATGGGGTGGAATTTTCACCTGAAAAATCACGTGGCGTTAGGAAGGACATCCGGCCTTAATTCCCCGGTCAAAACCAAAATGAGCCTGGTTGTTTCTGGCGACCCTGATTAATTGGGAAACGCCGAAGAAAGTTTATGTGCATTAAATGTTTTATATTGAATGGAATTCAGGGGGCATTTTTGTTTGCAGTTTACAAAAAAAACGGGGTCAGTCTAAAGTTATAAGTTACTGAACTATCTGTGTGATCAACTGTGCTGTTTTGTAGCAATACAATACACAGGAAAGTAAACCAAATATAGCTTGTGTCCTAAGTTCAAATCCTGTAAGGGTTAGACAACTTCCTTGTACTATGCGATCCAATAGCTTAAGCCTTCATTAATCGTGAAAATTTGGAGTTGTTTCTTTCTTGGTTCGTTGTCTGATCTTCATCAAGTTCGGGGAGTTCACATTCACGAGGTTTCCCTGTTCTTTACTCTGAGGGTAAGCTCATTCCTAGTTTAGTTGTAGCATCTGTCGTGATAGAGGACAGACATACGGGCATTCCTCTATTTTACACGAGTCTCTCTTCGTTGTTTAGATATTACGCTCTTCGGGGAGAAAGCGTCATTGTCTCCACATATAAAGTAATATTGGTCGTAGCAGGAAGATATTACGTCACTTCGTGGACTAGTGAGAGGCATTATTGGCTGTCACCCGAGAGGTCCGGATCGGATTCCCGTCTCGACTAGTCTGAGGGTTATACATTCCGAAGACTCCCATTTAACCATCCTAGAGCTTCTCACTCCTAGTCCTAACTTAAGACCATGGTCGCCTCCTTTCTTCCCGATCCCAATCTCTATTGCACACACAATAATGCAGGTTATCAGGCAGATTCTACACGGACTACGATATTTAAACACCTGACTGAAACAACAGGCCCCCCAGGGGCTCACATCTAATGGGAAGTGGGTTGGCGACCACGGGACCCCAGCTGAGTCCGGCATTGCTTCCACTTACTTGTGCCGGGCTCCTCTCAGTGATCTTTCCTACCGACCTCCCTTGGTCAACTCTTGTTCTTTTCCGACCCCGACGGTATTAGGGTATCCGAGGCCTAGGGAGTCTTTCACTTTCCCGCCTAATTGGCCCTTGCCCCATCTCTCCTGATCCCTCATTCTTCGAGGGGTCAGACCTCTTGTTTCCTTTTCATTGTGCCTTCTGCCCAAGGCCCTCAAGCAGGCAGGGTTTGTGTAGCCCCACCACTTATGGTGCACCCTGGATGGTGCTACACCCTCAAATGCGCACGGGTGATGAGTTCGGACATTGGTGACTCCGAGGACTTCCTGAGCTGGGTCCGGTTTTTCTCCTTCTTCCATTGCCTTTTGGGCGGGCCCTCTCTTCTTTCCTCTCTGCCTTTCTAGGCTCTCCTTCCTTCTAAGTCCCTCAATTCTCATTCTTCGAGGGTTGAGGGCATTTCCTTTACTCATGTCTTTTATTTACATTGTTCTCCTTTCTGTTTCCCATTACCTCTTCTAGTTTGTAAGAGAGTGGCCTAGTTAGGTTTACTTGATCGTCTTTCATTTTCACTATCACCCAAACCTACATGCTAGGCCCCTTACAACAGCAATCATCGTCATCTTCATCATGAAACAACACGAAGGTATATTGTCCACTTTAACCAAAGTTCTTCAGTGATTCTCACCAACTCATGATACCAAATGTTCGTGTTCGATTCCCGGCCGAGGAAGTATTACTTTTTAAGGGCAGGAAAATATCCATGACAGTCTGAACCGTGCCACGTTGGCTCGTAAAATACCTCTCGTCGTCTCGTAGCACAGAGGCCTGGTTTCTCTGCAGACGGAAGGTTGTAATTAAGTCTCATCGCCTAGATGGCTCATCCTCAAATGATCTACAGCAGGTAGCTGAGATATACGATTATTGTTCTTGTTATTCTTCTTCTGTCGATTTTGGCCTCCTGTGGACCGCGTTGAACAATCGGCCGACTTGGCAATCTCTTCTTCTCCTCCCAGAATTTCTTCATGCGTTCGCTGAGTCTCCTTCTTTCTTCAGACCAGATGACCTTGGTTTTTGAGCTAGGTTTTTCCTGAAACCCTTTAATTTTATCAGCCTTCCTTCGAAACAATGATTTGTTGAGAATATCTTCTTGAGTGATGCCAACTACTTTGAGATCTGCTCGTGTTTCCTCAACCCATTTTGAGGTGGACTTTAATTTGCTAATGTAAGTGAATATCCTTTTGGTTAACCTATTGTTGCTCAATCGTGTGAGGTGGCCTTAAAATGTAATCCCTACGCATCGTGTCCGTAAGTTTGGTTGGTTGGTTGGTTCTTAAGTTTAGGGGCTGCGACAACGCGGTCATGTAGCCCCGTGTACTTTGGGTGTGTGTAGAATCTGTCTGATAACCGGTGTTAATTGTGATGACTGTATTAGTGTGTGTCATCTGTTTTTTTAATTCAAGCAAATAGCTTAATATGATAATAGTGGAAACTCTCGCCACTTAACACGCAGAGCAGCGGCGACAGCACATAGTGCTACTATCTAGCGGCTCGAATAGACAACTACCGGAACGAACTATTGGAGTTTATCACAATTCGACTTAAAAAACGCAAAGAAATATAAATTTTTAGTACTTTGCGTACTTGAAAATGAAAATCCACAGCCTGCTTCCAGTCTCCGACCGGGTCAGGAATGGAATGAATGAAGCCCCTATCTAGCGGCGAGGATATGAACTGTGCCGGCTGCCGAGCCCTGACGCACTCCTCTGGGGCAATGATTAAATGAATGACAGATGAAATGAAATGATAGTGGAGAGTGTTGCTGGAATGAAATTTTGACAGGGAAAATCGGAGTACCCGGAGAAAAACCTGTCTGCCTCCGTTTTGTCCAGCACAGATCTCACATGGAGTGACCGGGATTTGAACCACGGACCCAGCGGTGAGAGGCCGACGTGCTGCCGCCTAAGCCACGGAGGCTTACACTTTGCGTACTTATTGCAGCATAATATAAGGAAGGGAGATGGGTGTTGATCCGAAAGGAGCAGCAATAAGAATGAAATACTGTACATGTATATTGTCATTAAAACATTCAATCGTTATTTTATGACAGCAGTTTGACTAACCTACAGATATTTCTAACAGCAAATTACAGTACACGTGAACTATCTTATTGAGCTTGATATTTTTAGTGGGAAGATTTTTCACTATTCACATATGCCTTTTATGCTGGCTGCGTGGCTCAGCGGTAGCGATCTCACCAGGTGTTCCCAAGGTTGCAGGATCGAATCCTGGCACTGCCAGTTGGCATTTGAGAGTGCGCAAATGCGAGGGAGCCGTGCCAGTAGATTTACTGGCACGTTAAATACGGTATTCCCTTCGGGGCGAAATTCCGGTACCCCGGCGTCTCTAAAAGTCGCAGTACTTAACAGGGACGTAAAAGCAATGAAAATTAAACACATACCGTAAGCCTTAATAGTGACTTTGAAATACTTGTCAGCCAGTAATTTCGTACAGCTATTACAGATACCTTCATTAGAGTCATTAATCGCTAGGTGGGGGCTTCATTCATTCCATTCCTGACCCGGTCGGAGACTGGAAGCAGGCAGTGGATTTTCATTTCAATTGATAGAAAACAACCAGTTAATCTGCTTCCATTCACATGGGTGCTTTCAGACAAAAAAAATGGCAAAAACTATCTCCATGCTCATGACATTTTGGTAGACAAACCCCCCACACACATTTGGAAACTGCATTGTGGAGTTATCTATTCTTCACAACCCACTGATCACACTTGAAAAAGGATTAAATGGATAGGTTTAATCACAACAATGTTTTAAAGAAAGACAGAGGCGGCCCTAGCAATATTTCCTGGTGGTGCGAGATCCCCCTCCCGTGTGGAGACTAAGTATAACAAACATTTTTTACATTATTTATAACTATTATTTTAATATTAAAAATAATATTCCCAGAACGCTACTAAAATATGATTTAATATTTAAAAAATGACGAGCCTTACAGTAGTCGCATATGATGTGTAACATCTGTCATAGAAGAAACCTCACGTGAAATTGTTGATACACCGGTATTTTATACTATTATTGGCACAAATATTAATCTATTGTAAAAGGGAGTGTTCTACAGATATTGTAGTTTATAATACGGAACTCATTTTATTAGATGATTTGTAGCTTCCACCAGCACTAGCCCAAATAAAGAATACGATATGGATCAACTAGATTAATAGACGCGACACCGCTCATAACCTTAAATTCTTTATAAACAGGTCTTCTTCATTCACAGACCAACACGTAATTTTATATGGATTCTGTTAAAATGAGTCATATTGATACGATAAATATCGTTTAAAATGATAATCTGGTAGCAAAGATATGTACCCCGTGTGGGATTCGAACCCAAGATCTCTAGATTCACAGTCATAAGCACTAAACCCACGGCTATTTCGACTACGCAATTATTGTGCACAAGATGGTGACTTATTTCCACGTTCCCATAATACTGCATTACGGAATTAAGTTTCATTTATATTTTGCTTGTTTCATAATGCTCCTGCGTGAAATTGAGTTTAAAATGCATTATGAATAGGCCCTCTTGTGAGTAAATAGAATGTATTCAGTAATAGTTCATGAAGGCTTGCTCAATTCTCGCATTACCACAACGATTATATTATATTATATTGTATTATATTATATTGATGACTGCATTACCGTTATGTGGGTTAATATTTGAATAGCCATTTTGCAGAAACATAAAGGTCTGCGCACACCGGCGCGGGATGCGGGAACGGGAGCGGGAGCGGGAATGTCGCGAACATTTGCGCACTTGGCGGGATATGCATGCACTCAGACAGCTGCGTCACAATCCCGCACAAATGGCGGGATTGCTGCGTTACTGCAGGAGTACGCATCTTGCTGCGTTTTCCCGCGTCCCGCATCCATTTAGCAATGGTGACGGAACTGTTATTAGAGTGTGTCAGGAAATATCCTGCCTTATATCAATGACATGAGTAATGAAGATTAAGAAATATGAGGAATAAAGATAAGCTCAGGGACGAAATAGGAAATGAACTGCAAGTACCTGGTTAGCATCAATTTAAATAATATCACTTTTGTTTCTGTGTTCATTTGTCACGTGGTGATTAACCTAAAGAAAACCGAACTGAACTACCCTAAAACTAAATATAAACTGCACTATCGTATCGCAGATAGCTTGGCAAACCTCTCTCACGATAGCTCCAATAGTTGTGAATCCAACACGAAAACTGTGGCCAATTGTCGAGAAAGAATCCCCAGTAGTCAAAAATCTAATAGCAATAGCAAGACTTTCTTCTGTTGAGATAGCTTCCCGATAATTGGTACATATTTTCCTTATGATGCACTTCATCAAACGAATTCATTTCGGAACTGTTTCCCGCGCTGGTCAGAATACAAAGACGATTTCGCAGCGACTGCGGGTATCGTGCCAATCCCGCTCCCGTTCCCGTTCCCGCATCCCGCGCCGGTGTGCGTAGACCTTTATTCTGGCAATGCCGACTACTTACAATGTTTGATATTAAGGCATTTTACCATTTAAATCTTCGAGCATACAATAGGATAGAGAGGGCGCCAGCTATGCTCCTACCGGCCGACCGTGGGGCCAAAATAAGATCAGCTGATGTTGGGCAAAACAAAGATGTCTCCCATAAGAATAGCATTATGAAGTGACTTAAAATCCCGATTCAAGCGTATTCCTTGTGATTAACAGACTATTTCTGTTGAAGGTGGCGATAACTACAATTCCTTCTGAATATTGCTGTTCTTTTTTGTATGAAAAGTGTGAAGTATAATCGTTATATGCGATATTGTGGTGTGTTGACATATCAGTGTTGGAATGCATAGGTGACGTGTGTAGGGCCTACATGGTTAGGAAATTATAAAATGGTGAATAAAATACGTTTACGTATAATTTTTATCCGTAATAATTGTCTGACTTGGTTATATTTGCAATATTTTTACATATCTAAAATAATAAACTCTACAAAGCATTCTAGTACTAGCTTACTTTTTAGTAACATGTAGGCCCTATGCTTCTATTTGCTGGTTTTCCTTTATAAATCAAGAAAGTTTGCCGATAATCATCAATTAAGATTCATATTTATGGTCCATAGCTTAAGCAATTCAGGGTCTGAAGGGAAGCTGAAATAAGCGAATACGTTTAATTATGCGTACAAAGTGATATCCAGCACTGCATCTTAAAAGAAAACCAATGATATCCCCACTCCAAATATTTATCAACTACAGCAATAAATCTTACAAATATCCTAATGTTATCCCCCTTCCCCTCCATATTTAGTAAATTCATTTTTGGTGGCTAGGGACTTCCAGGTCATAAGCCCTGTGTACTTGAGTAGGCCTATGTGTTGAACTTGTCTGATAATTTAAATTTCTGTGATGACTGCAGTAGTGTGTATAGCTGCATTGTTGGTTGTTAATTCATTTAAGGGGCTTGTGATATCTTGGTCACCAGCACCGTGTAGTTGGGTGTGTGTTAAACTTGTCTGATAACCTGTATTGATGTGATGATTGTAGTAGTGTGTAACTTTATTAGGGACAGGGATGAGGTGGGTGCCTCGGGACTTGAACTAAGGTGCTATCCCGGCATTTGCCTGGGGGGAGTGTGGAAAATCCTGGGGGATAAACCACACTCGGGATAGCAGCAGTCAGCGCCGGGATTCGACCTGCGATATCCGAGCGTGCTGCATGATTTAACGAGCACGGCTACACCGCTGGGTGCCAGCTGTATTGGGGAAATGTAAGTAATCAAGTCTGTGTATTTTAGGTCATATATTTTAATTCTTACCCGTGAAAGGATAGCCTGTTCCCTTTTTCAAACCTCTGACTGCAATTGTAAGCAGCGCAAGATATAACCATTTTCGTTACATAACTTCACATTCAGCCTCTTACATAAAGGAAAATGCGTATTTTACATATTTGTAATATATTATACTGCAAAAATGGGCTCGTATATCTATAATTATTAAGTATAATCTTTACGCTCACGCTGACAACTTGGGCATAGGCGCCATTTTATACCAACATCAGCTGATCTTATTCTGGCCCCATGTTCCGCTGGTCAAGGCCTCTCTATCCTATTGTATGCTCGAAGATTTAAATACTGATACGAAGACTTCGAACATGTACCATGTCATTTGTTTCAATCACTTGACACCAGAGTTCGCATGACCGTTTTCAGTTCAGTATGTCATATACATTTCACATGGCCGAGAGTACGTCATGGTATCAATTCCACTGCCACCTTACCACTGCCAGCTGGGTCTTACCACTGCCCGCTGGATCGATCGATCGAGCGGGCAGTGCATACTTCCGTTTTCCACCACTGCCAGCTAGTACACTTCCGATCGATCGAGCGGGCAGTGCATACTTCCGTTTTCCACCACTGCCAGCTAGTACACTTCCGATCGATCGAGCGGGCAGTGCATACTTCCGTTTTCCACCACTGCCAGCTAGTATACTTCCGTTCGATCGATCGAGCGGGCAGTGCATACTTCCGTTCGATCCACCACTGCCAGCTCGATCGTTCCGATCCACTTCCGTCCCCAATTTTCAAAATCACTCCCACAAAACTATCCAGCAACCGAGCGGAAAGATGTTACACATCAACAATATAGTCGCGCTTGGACCAGGCTAGGCATGATCATTATCTGCACAAAAGGAAATATGCCTAATATGATGCTACTAATTTCTTACATTACATAACACCACCTTAGTAAAGTAGTAACATTCTAACAGTACCGGTAAGTCAAGTTTCAATTTCACGCGTAGCTTGCAACACAGACAAAAATCACAATCCACATGCACCCGCACACGATTGAACGCCAAGAAAACAGGTGGCGGACAGAACCCTAGATTTATAGATATTGGTTTCAACTCGTTAATATTTATACAACGTTAAGTGAGAATTTCACGTTATACTGTATGTCTATACCATTGAAATGCACGCGCACCCCAGCTCACTTACAGTCTATATAGAATTAATTTTGACGGGTAGGGTTAAGTAGTATGCTAATAAGCTGATTGGGTTTTATTTTTTTGCGCTGTCAAACTATCGTTGCATATTCTGCGCCTCCCATATGACAGCGCACGGTGTGGTCGCATCACTCTCACCGCCCTAGGGCCGTCCCTGAGAAAGTATGCTATGCTCAGATTAATGGAAAAAAATACAGGCACGTAAACATTAGTAGGTATACTCACAACTGTTTGTTTTGAGGAAATCTGTAAAATGACTTGGGATCACTTTGTATTTTGTTATGAAAACATCCATACATAGCCCAAAAGTTACACTTCTAACATGTGCAGATAAACTTGCCAGCTGATTGAAATCGAGTTCGTAGTTGTCAGCGCGAACCGCTAGATGGCACGCATAATCGGTGTCGCCAGTTTCTCGTGGGAGTTTCCACTATTATCATATTAAGCTATTTGATTCAAGTAAGGACTGCAGACTTTTGAATTTTTCAAATAGTTACTACTTTTGCCGCCAAACGCCACCGTCAACGACTACTAGTTCAGAACTTAGCTACCAGATGCCACGCAGTCGGCTCTTGGCAACGAACGTAGGAACCTAAGAGCGTTGTTTACATTCTTAACCTAGTAGCTTCACATAGGTGTAATTAGTGGAAGGTTATTTAACATGCCATATATCTATGACATGGGACCGCCGGCTTTACTTCCCCTCCGAAGGAAGGCATACTGAGGGTTTTTTAACGCTCTTAAAAATCCGACGACTTCGGCCGGATTTGAACCCGCGATCTTGGGCATAGAAGCTCAGCATGCTAGCAACTACGCTACCGAAGCCGCCTCCGTAAGTTTCTCCGCCTGGTTGTACAAGTCACTATTCCTCAGTCTCCCCCCTCCATAAGCCATCTGCTCTCTGTACTGGCCCCAATATAGCCCTGCCATTTAGTTAGTTTAACTCAACCAACTTACTTTTCTCAGATTGTTGTTTCGTTTAAAGATGAATGATGCCTTGGTCTGCAGACCTGAGTTATTGCGACTGTATTTCGGGTTAGGATTGAGGTAGATCCCACGCAATGTGACTTGTGTTATACAGTTGCAGATCTTTTTGTCCAATTAATCCTCAGGCAGAGATGACTTTCAGCCCTCCCCGACGTGACGACCCATATTACGACACCAGCTATCGCTGTTCACGTATTCAAGTTACTGTTAGTTCCTGGTAGAAATAAAACTGCAATTAATACCCGATAGCGCAAAAATGTGCGAACCTGAGAACGGAGTTCCAAGGTAGTGGAGAGGGTCACTGCTGCTGTGATCCTGGGAGACACTAATGTGCAATACTAGCGGCTTCGGTGGCGTAGTTGGTGGCATGCTGAGCTTCTATGTCCAAGGTCGCGGGTTCAAACCCGGCCGAAGTCGTCGGATTTTTAAGAGCGTTAAAAAACCCTCAGTATGCCTTCCTTCGGAGGGGAAGTAAAGCCGGCGGTCACATGTCATAGATTTATGGCATGATAAAGAACCTTCCATTTTACACTTGTATGAAGCTAAATTATAGGTTAGATTTGACTAACGATCTTAGGTTCTAACGTTCGTCGCCACGAACCGACTGCGGTGGCATCGAGTAACAAAGTTCAGAAATAGTTGTTCGTTGACTGTGGCGTTTGGTAGCAAAAGTTTGAATTACTTAAAAATCGAATGTATGTCCTACTTGAATTAAAAACGGATAACACAGACTAATTCAGCCATCACAATTAACACCGGTTATCAATCACATAGTACACGGGGCTACATGACCGCGTTCTCTCAGCCCCTAAACTGAGGAACCAACCAATGTGCAATACTGCTACAGTTACAGTAGGAGCCGATGTGAACATTTCTATAGCAACGAGTGAAGTAAACGTTTCTCCCCTCTTAATCATGTTGCAGCACATGGACACGTTCGCATACGGAACTCTTTGTTTACCCATGTGTCATCAGGTAATAATTGCGGTGTATCTTTAGCCGCGAGCACGCCGCACTGCAATCATGCTACACAATATGAACTGGAGTATCCAGACGCTCACAAAAATGAAGGTGAAATTTGGCCCGGCCATCTTCGCCTTGATTACTGTCTCCACTCACTTTAAATCAGGTTGGGGAAATGACAGCCAATTCTTGGCCAAGCGCCAAACCTAGGAGAGATAGGGAAACTGTTTGCTGTGGCAGGTACGAAGTTGGCGTTCCAAAACATCCCAGAGATTAGATTCAAATCAGGGCTCTGCGCAGCCCAGTCCAATTAGTGAAACGCTGTTGTCGACAAACCGTGCGTATGGACGGGTCTTGAAATACTGTACACAGTGGGCATCATTGAATTGGTCTTCGATGAAAGGGAGCATGAAAGAGGTTGGAAGTATCTACGATACCTTGTGCCGACATTGGCATGATTCACAACTAGGGAACCACGGAAGAACATCTCCATCTCCCGAATTTCACTGTAGGCACTGTACAGTCTCTTAGTTTTCACCAGTCTTTGGAGAAATTCGTTTTGACCGACTAGAGAGCTACAAATAACTGTTTATATAGGTAACACTGGAAATGTTCTGTGGTCGAGTTCCAACGCTCCTTACACTACGCGAGCGTCTCTGTGATCTGATGTGTATCTTACGAGCGGCTGCTTGCTCATGGAAACCACACAAATTAGCAATTATGCTATAGACTAGAGCAGTGTTTCCCAAACTTCTTTGAGTGTGTACCACTTTAAGAGATGAGAATCTCTTGCGCACCACCTACTGGTTGGGATATATAGTAACTATAACTCCCACCACCACTACGTAGTAGACCAAAAGATGGATTGTAAATTGTGTTTGGTAGAGTTAGACTGTTGGAGTTAAAGTTCAAATAATAAAAAGTGAGTCCAGTTGTTTTATTCTCTATTACAATAAGTATTCAATTCATCCTGGGGTGCTAATGCTCAGTCCTGAGATCCACTGCTCTTGCACTTTCTTATTCCGTCGCTGAATATTGTTGCTCAACTTGGCTTAACAGTGCTCACATTGAACTAGTAGACACCCAGCTGAACCAGGCAATGCGTATCATTACAGGGTGCATCCGACCTACTAACACACACTGGCTTCACACTCTTAAGCCACATACCACCTCCATCCCTAAGAAGATCACAGTCACTGCTTAACTTATGGAAGAAAATAGAAAACAATCCTCACCTCCCTATTCATTCTGATATAGCAGCTTCTCCAAAGAAACTACTGAAATCCAGACGCCCTTCTTGGCGTACTGCAATGATTCTACAGGACACCTCCTTTAATGTATCGGACGCCTGGAAAGAACAATGGCATCTGCAATCCTCGTTACCGAACCATCACATCATTAAGAACCCCTGCAAGTGTCCTGATGGATTTTCCCTTCATAGACGACAGTGGAGGACGCTAAACCGTATTAGGACCGGCCAAGGTAGATGTGGAGCCACTCTCTTCAAATGGGGATGGAAGGCATCACCTCAATGTGACTGCAGAGAAGAGGAACAGACTGTGGACCACATTACATTCGAGTGTCCTTTACGTGCATGTAGAGGCTCTATAGAAGACTTACACTGTGTCTCAAGCGAAGCCCTTCTCTGGCTCTCAACTTTAAACATAGAACTCTAGTTATGAACTTGACATGGTAGTTGTACTGTATATATTGTATATAATATTGTATTCATCATACGCTAAATAAATAATAATTCAATCATTCAGAAATGACACACAAATAATATTAATAAAAGAACTCTTAATAATTACACATAAAAAACAAAGTTCAACTAACAACTTCAGTGTGAAGGGTGAGCTTGAAGATTAGAAGCCAACTTAGGAATGTCTAGTTTAAGAATACTGAGTCTCAAACGAAGATAGTTTTCCACTGTAAGGAGCCTATTCTGGCATTTATTCTTGTCATAAAAAAAGTGAAGAAAATGCAGTCACGCACAAGTACGAAGTAGTGAAAGGCGGTAAAAATCTAACTGCTTTGTCAGATATGTCTGCATAGTCTGCACGCCTCTTAACCAAAATTTCACTAGTCATTTTTGAAAAAGTTTGCCTTAGTTCTGAATCACATTTCAATTCATAAAACTGCTCCTTATCTTTGGCATTCTAGTTCTCCGGCAACACATCAATGTTTTTAAATTTTTAAGTTTATATATTTATATTTTTCGTAACGTATCTAATATTTTTTGTAACATCGCCGCGTACCACTGAGCAGTATGAGCGTACCACAGTTTGGGAAACGCTGGACTAGAGCATCCATCGTTGATAAAAGACTAAGTTATGGGTCTTACGGGCTTTTTTTTACGTTTAACCTACACTGGTTCTGTTACCTCACCTTTCGTCATGAAGGAACTCTGAACATATATATTTTTCGTCATAATAGCTTCCTACAATTATCTGCCAATTGATTACCTTTGTTATTTGCATACAAGTATCGTTTATATTACGTCTTAGTAATTTAAAAGAAATAGGACGCTGGAAAGAAGAGCCTCGTCCTGTGCTGCATACTCGCCCGGAGTGGAGCACGTGCTCAGTTCCGCCGGCAACATAAGCTCTGAAGCACTGCAGGCCGGACGTTTGTTTTAGACGAGTGAAAAATCTTAATGGAAGCCTGGAGGCGAGTTACTACAGTACCTGTGTTGTTATCTGCTGCCCCAAGCGGTCCGATGATTGACAAAGCTGTTTCGCACTTCTGCTAGGAGTACAGTCATTGGCAAATATAATGGCATTCTGTTCGTAACTATGTAACGTGTACTTCCGCGACACACAATACTTCGATGTGGACTGTACTGTCTGCTCAAGTCTGGAATTCCATTACATCAGATCGGTGGTGACAAGTGTGAAGCAATAGGGTGAGAGAGTGAGTGTGTGTGTAGGCTCACCCACAGGCTTCACGGTCAAGGGCAATCGTCTAAAACAAACGTCCGGCCTGTATTCGTCATTGGTGTTACTGTTGCCTGTCTGTTTTATTTTCTGTTCGATCGATTCAGGGCTGCCGACAGTGGGGCTTGAACCCACTATCTCCCGAATGCAAGCTCACAGCTGCGCACCCCTAACTCGCTACAATATTACTAATATTAATCTAAACAAAACAACAAGAATGTACGGTAATTGAAAGAAACTAAATTATAGCCTAATTAATAACAAAAAAAAAAGGTGATGATCAACAGTATTGCTGACGTAAAAATTGTTAACATCGTCAGCATACATCCGAGAAGGAAGGAAGGGTTGTGCTCTCGACATCTCTCAAATAGTAATGCGTCATATCACTACGAAATGAATGTCGTTATTGGTTCTCTCAACACCACCTATATACGGTGTTGGTTCTCTTCGCGTGTCCTTTATACTGGTCCAATCCGTTAACACATGCAAAACTGCTCCTTCCTGGGCGTGTTCTATTTCAGGTGGCTGCTGGGGTTGTGTTGTGTCGCTAACTTATGAAGATAACGTATGACGTCCGCGCTACCTCTGCCTAGAGTTAGCAACACTGTCGCCATAAGGCTCCACAGTCTTTTCTCATCGCTGGATGCTCTATAGTAGACCCAGAAGCGCAGAGTATCCTATGCGACGGTCTCTGGGGATGGTGTCAATACGGGCGCTCGTCAAGTTTCACTTCACTATCATAGACACTTTGGACCTAGGGATGTTTCAGGGGGTGGAAATCTCGCACACGGGCTTCTTTCGTCTGTGGAACCAATCACCTCGCCGCATTGAAACTCAGAACGTCGCGTCCCGCTGTATGCAGCCTACTTCGGCCGCGTGGTAGATGGCTTACTATTCTCCCCGCTTGGAAAAACTCGTGCTTCGGGGAGTGTGTGGATGTTTCGGATCATATCCAAGCAACACACACTACTGATGTGCGCCGAGCCTTACTCAAACTCGATGTTAACTGAACTGAGCGTATCCTATTCGACACGGCTAAATATCTGCAACATATAGAATTTGACAAGAGCTTCAAAATGACGCTGGCATCAGGTTATTCAATGAGACCCAGAACATTGGGTCTGTTTGATCACTATACTTCTCTAAACTTGGTTATAGAACCGTTCTTAATTCTGTTTTGTAATGCAGGCTCACAATTTGTATGTACGTCATTAATGCCAGTTGCAGCCTGAAGAATGCCGACAATTTTGCTATATGGAAACGCGTAGAATCCTGGATGTGTTCGACTTTCTGGCAACTAAGATGCTTTGAATCCTTGAAACGCTTTGTACCTTCCTGCATCGGTATTTATAGAGTGCAATTAGTGCAATGCCGTTGTCGACAAACCGTGCATATGGACGGGTCTTGAAATACACAGTGGGCATCCATGAATAATTGGTCTTCCATGATGGGGAGCATCTACGTTACCTTGTGCTGTCATTGGCATGTAACACGTTAGCCGCACGTTTCCGTTCGCAATACACTTTTGGGTGTTCAACATAATACGGAACAAATACATTCGTAATGAAACAAACAATACGTAACTAAAACACGTAACTAAGGGCTTGTGATAGGTGACGCTGACGTAGTATGCGTTGATGAACAAACAACACGTAACTAAGGGCTTGTGATAGGTGACGCTGACGTAGTATGCGTTGATGAACAAACAACACGTAACTAAAACACGTAACTAAGGGCTTGTGATAGGTGACTCTGACGTAGTATGCGTTGATGAACAAACATACTTAACTAAGGGCTTGTGATAGGTGACGCTGACGTAGTATGCGTTGATGAACAAACAACACGTAACTAAGGGCTTGCGTTCTTATAGCAATGACTCGACTGACCTAGTATACAGTACGTAGATGACGAAAACTGCCATGCTTACAATGGTGTCGGATACTTTATGACGCTAATTCCAAACAGATCGACCCCCCACCCTCCCCAAAAAATATATATATATTGCAGCCGAAATAAATCACAATCCTCTATGGACATAAAATTGGCAGGTGAAGAACTTCTGTTACTTAGGAAGCAAAATAACCAGTGATGGACGAAGCAAAGAGGATACAAAAAGTAGGTTAGCTCAGGCAAGGAAAGGATTTCTACAGAAAAGGAATCTGTTGACATTGAACATAGATTTAGGTGTTAGGAAGTCATTTTTAAGGACTTTGTCTGGAGCGTGGCGCTCGATGGAAGTGAAACTTGGGCTATTGGTGCAGCAGAAAAGGGGAGAATTGAAGCGTTTGAAATGTGGTGTTACAGGAGAATGATGATCAGATGGGTAGATATGGTTACAAACGAAGAGGTATTAAGACTAATGGGAGAGGAGAGATGTTTCTGGCGACTGCTAATGAAGAGAAGAGATAGGTTGGTAGGACACATACTAAGACACCCAGGAATAGCAAGCTTAGTTATGGAAGGAAGGAAGGGTCGAGGACAAGAACTGTAGGGGTAGACCAAGGTTGGAATATGTTAAACAGATTGCCTCGGACGTAGGGTGTGGTAGCTATGTAGAGATGAAACGATTAGCTCAGGACAGGGAGGCATGGAGAGCTGCAGCAAACCAGTCAAAAAACTGAAGACTCAAACAACATCGGTCACGTAGGAGTCCGTCATTTTGTACAGATTGAGGATACGGTATTTCATGCAGGGTCCAATCACTCGTACCTAATGGAAAGGGAAGATCTCCACTTTGCACACGAGGTTCGTATGGAACTGCGCCCAAGCTTCACTAATGATCCTGGTCATTAGCATCAAACTTCGAACAGTGGCAGTGGAACTGCGCCCATTGAGAGCGGTCAGGTAGGTTCCCTCCCTCCGCCCCTCTACCGAATTATGTTGTATCGAGTGGTGTGAATTTGAAGTGACTCATTTCAAATCGGTTGTGTCTTGATTGCGAACAAGTCAAAAACCGTCCAGATTGCGGACAGTGTTGGCCTGGGATATATAAAACAGGTACAGTTTTCAAAACAGACTAATATTTAATTTTTGTTCTAGCAATATTAGAATTAACTGGTACATTGGGATGTTTTCGACAACCTAACCATATTTTAAAAATAGTTTTGTTATTGAAAATGTTTAACAATCTAGTTTGAGGTAATCTTTCCACTTAGAAGATTATTATAATTTTTTATTGTATAACAAAACTAGAGGGGTAGTTATTTACAGTATGGTGGATTAGAGAGAGTTGTATTATTATTATTATTATTATTATTATTAGTGTAGCCTCCGTAGCTTAGGCAGCAGCGCGCCGACCTCTCACCGCTGGGTTCCGTGCTTCAAATCCTTGTGAGATTTGTGCTGGGCAAAGCGGAGGCGGGACAAGTTTTTCTCCGGGTACTCCGGTTTTCTCTGTCATCTTTCATTCCAAAAACACTCTCAAATTTCATTTCATCTGCCATGCATTAATCATTTTCCCAGAGGAGTGCGACAGGCTTCGGAAGCCGGCACAATGCCTATCCTCGCCGCTAGATGGGGGCTTCATTCATTCCAACCCTGACCCGGTCCAATGACTGAAAAAAGGCTGTGGATTTTCATTATTATTATTATTATTATTATTATTCGCCTCTGTGGTGTAGTGGTTAGTGTGATTAGCTGCCACCCCCGGAGGCCCGTAGTACAGCTGCTTATCGGGACGGGGGGACTACCTCTTATTCTCAGCAGTGCAGAAGCTAGTGGTGGGAGACGTCCGTCACTTCCCCTTAAACCGACCTTGGGCTAACAGCCGACTTGACTATGGGCGCAGTTCAATCGGCCTAATTAAAAGGATCTGGAAATACCACTGATTATGGGCGCAGTTCCATATCTCTCGCCGTATTCACCGTGGCCCACACCTTATCAGAGGGTGTGGATCTTGCTGACTTACGAAGATACGCTCAATCTTATGTTTTCCAATGACGTGGTGGCTGCTGATCGCGTCATCCGCTGTGATTTGGTGAATAAATGAGTTATTTATTTGATAATATTCTTTTTAAATTGTGAAATGAATTATTCTTTATTTCCTTACTCTTTTCCTTAGTATAATTATTATTTATATCAGACCGTCTTATTATTATGACATCTACCTCTAAATTTAATTTTTAAAAGTCTTACAATAACTTTTACTAGGGGCAGATGCCCTCGATGTTTCGTCTCCTGAAGTACCACACCAAGATATTTTTGCAATACCTTTTGCAATTTTTGAAGCCTAAAAGGGTGTTTGGTCTCTGTTTTAAAAGTTGGTAGGATGTTTCGCTGGGGAGATCCAGCCACCCCTGAGGGAGTACGCTTGCCACTGCCGTGTTTTGGGGACCAATCACAATCTCCATCCCCCCACGTTCGGCTGTGGGTTTATGTGACCGTTACTCTTGCGATCATAAGCCACGGGACCTCTTTTTATGTGGAATCTGAACCATCGGACATGACATTTCACCTAGAAAGTCGCATATGCTTTAACCGATAATCGAACCCAGTCCGCCTTTAACCGCAGCGCCACAACTTACCGGGTCAATGCCCTCGCCTCGAGATCTAGTTACTAAACACTCGGAGGACAAAGATAAATCCATTGAATTGTTCAAAATAAAGTTCGCTCAACTGAAATCATGCCAGAAAGTAATTACCAAACAGTCTGATTCAAATGTGAATAAAAATTAAACGCTTACATCCTACGAAGTATCTCAGCTTGTCGCAAAACTTGCCAAAAACCATACCATTGCTGAAGAGCTCATTCTACCTTCAGCAATTATTTTGTGCAAGAGAATGCTGGGCGATGCTGCCGCAAAGCTTAGAAGTACCATCCCGATTTCTAACAATACTGTGCAAAGGCGAATTACAGATATGCCAAGCAATATTCAAGGGACGTTGTTGGCAAATCTTCACATGTGTGGCATGTTTGCTCTACAGTTGGGAGAGAGTACCGACATATCAAAAATGGCGATAATGTTGGTTTTTATACGGTATGTTTTTTATGTCATGTCAAAGTATATGAAGATTGTCTTCTTTCCTGTGAACTAGTTGCAGAGGTTCCCATTAGGAAATTAAATATTTCAAGCCTTGACTTGAAAGATTTTGGAGCAAGGGGTCCATGCTTACATAACGATCGCTTTAGGGGGTTCGAGAAAAAATCCTAATGGGAACCTCTGCTTTAGCGACAATAACATAATTATCTCCTTGGTAGTGTTAGTGCTGTTGCGGCATTTAAAATTCTCGCTATTACTGATTGGTCACTGTGATATTTTTTTTCTGTTCCAGTTGGAAAGACGTCGCTTATCACGAGGTTTATGTACGATAGCTTCGATAACACATACCAGGTATGTAACTTCCCTTTCCTCCTTTTTAAGCATGTTGTTTTTATGCTATGTAGAGGGACATTCGTTTTAGGGAATACAGTATTTGTTGATCTATCGTGATCGAGATGAATGTGCAGTGATCTCCGTTAAGTAAAGTCACATCGTGGACTCTTAATCTCATTGTTGACCGTGAGTTTGGTTAATGTGTGTGTTGGGATACAACTTCTGATATTCCATCATTGAGATTTCCTTTACACCTCTGTTATTTCTCTGGGCTGCATTCCATTATTTTAGTGATGCCCTTTTTTTTAATTTAATCGTGAATTCTTTCCACAAGACTCGAGGACTATAATCGCAAATCAGATCCAAATGGTGAACATTTGAGAAAATCTGAGAGGATTGGGCGGCCCATGATAATTCCAAAAAGAAAGTGTCGAGTGTCAAAGGGCCTATTGGCAACCCGCGCTACTGGAGTGAGTGCCCCCAGTTGCGAACTCACTATTCGCCCTGGAGGACATAATGTGAAACGAAGGGTTAGACGATCAGCTACTGCACATTTCCATACTATACTTCAACAATAAATTTGGATAACTTGTTGATTAAATACTAAGTGTTTCTATCGACACAACCTACCGCGGAGTACGTATTTCACGCATCTAAAGCCTGTTCGCCGAGTCGAGATAGTGGAAGTAAACACAGCAGTGCGCGTGATTGCAGGACTGACCACAAGGGGTGCGTAGAGTTGTGCTTGTTGAACGTATGCTTACACGTGAAGCAGGCGAGTGCGATTCATATTTTTATTCGGATTTATCATTTTATAATTTGTTAGTATTTTATTTAATTATTAATTAGTTTTAACTGCTTACGATAGGCAACAATTTATGTTTGAATGTGTGTACGCGGATTTTATATAGTTGATGTTCCGTCGTAGACTGAGCGGGGACAATGCATGTGTTATTACTCCACCAAAGAAGCAGCTTTAGCGAAAAGCGCTGAGTAGATCTGAAAAGCATATGGTGCAAAAAAGTAGCCTATAAGGTCGAGTTAGAAATGCATCCCAGTGCACTAAGGAAAGCAAGTTATTCCACGGGTGTTACTGAAGCTACCCACAGTTTACAGTCGTCCAAGAAAGAGAAACCCAGGGCAAAGATTGTGGGAGGAGTTGATGATAAGAATGCTATAAGAAAGGCTCACCAGTTCTTTTTTTTTCGCAATGAGCTGCCTACGATCGATAAAGTACTCATCGCTGTGAATGAAGACACAGATTTGCCGGATTTTTGACGAACGCCTTTTTTAAATTTATTGCAGGAACTAATCTTCGAACATGTTCGACGAGGACGAGACTAAGAGATGGACGAAACAGTTGTATGGAGATGTAGGTATTTGCAAACATTACGACGAATGAGACAAGAAGGGAGAAAAGTCTATTTTTTAGATGAAAGTTGGCTAAATGCAGAGCCACAGATGACAAACTATCTTGGGTCATCTTGGCTACCCCTGTTTGGCTGAGCCGATGACGTGAACTGGCAGTGTTTTCCTATCCGTGCACCCAGGGGCACTGTCTCCACTCAGCGAATAGACTTTAAATGCTTAACCCCGACACAAACCCTGTTCAATGTTTTTATTTATTTATTTATTTATTTATTTGTGCTTTATTTTTTATTTGTTCCTTTTTAACACATTCCGATTCTTGAACTTAGCAACATTGTGAGATACGAGGGGTTGGTGACCACTGACCACGATGGTGCAAGCACAATCACCGATGTTTTCACGACATGGTTGCGATCTCAATTGTCCGGATCGACTTCCGTCATAAAACAACACACTATCGCTGTTTGTAGTTTGGTTGGTTCCTTAGTTTAGGGCCGCGACAACGCGGTCATGTAGCCCTGTGTACTTTGGGTGTGTGTAGAATCTGTCTGATAACCGGTGTTACTTGTGTTGGCTGTATTAGTGTGTGTTGTCTGTGGTTCAGGATGGATTGCAGTCGATTTGTGAGCTTTCTTTTTATTTAAATTCCTAATGAATGTTGTGTAAGGATATCCATTTTCTCTTTTGTCTTTGTAAACATAGTGTAAAATTAATTTAGAATTCAATCTACGCTGACGAGGGTATCATTGTACACCGAAACATGTACTTATAATCATTAATAAACTACATTCTATAGTGTTTGACAAGACGGTTTTCCATTTCATAGTGCTCCAGTTAGAAAATATTCAGAAACAACAAAAATCACAATTTTGGTATTTTTCATCCCAAGCCAGGTGTTGAACTCTGACACGACTCGACAGTTTGATGTTGGCCGAAGCTGAGGTGATAGGTTAGCTCGTAATAGCTCGTAAACTCTCTCTCTGAAGCTAGTCATTTAAATTTCCACTGATTGGAGATTGTTGGAAGAAATGAAAACGTAAAAACACTTATGGTGGGCAACGTATTAAAGATAAAGATATGCTGTCGCGGACTTTATTGTAGAACTTTTCATGCTGAACAATTCTTACACTCACAGTATATAGATACAGTACATGTAACTGTTTACCCAGCGTAAGCTTGAAAGGTGAACGGATGGCAGGTTTTTCTTCGACTCAATTCACTGAAATCGTTAAGCTACTGCTCGGTTTCCTTTGGTCGTAAATTAATGATTTTCTTCAGAAATCTTCCTCGAGAAGTCCTTTACAGAATGGTGAAACCACATCATAATCCATCCAGTGGTTCGCGAGATTACCCGTTACATCCAAGAATCGGGGACTTCGTTTTACAGGCTACTATGTAGAGATATTTGGGTGGGGGGATGAGCAGATGACCTCGTAGGTCCGCCTCCTTAAAACAACAATTACTTCTAACTATGTAGAGATAACTCTATTAAATTTGTTTCCGTTCCTAGTTGTTTTATCCTGTCCGAATTCATTTTCATGCCAATGACAATAAAGATATGTATTTATTATTAGTTGGAGACTTCCCTCGACACTATGCATTTATCCTTGTTTATATGCCGATACATTTGTTTTCCTCCCCTCATTTCATATATCGCATATCCTTCGAAATAATTACAGCCCTCGTCACCAATTACTTGGGCATAATATGCTTTTAAAATCGAACAAAATGTAAAACTGCCAGCATTTGCACTGCCTACTTTACCCCACACGGTGCAGGAGGATAGGTTAGTTATTGTTGCTTTAGTGGGCGGAACAGCGTGGTCATCTGCCCGTGATAGAACACGCTGACGCTCGCAATGGCCACAAACGAGATTATCTTATATGGGAACAGGATTCTGGTTTGGAGCTTGATCGGGATTGAGAACGTGCCGTCTAAACGAAGTAGACTAGAGTTCGAAACCCACATTCCCAGGAGTTACCGGACCATGCATGTTCAGCTTCCTTCTTCCCTTGTCGCAGGATATCAGTGTCGAAATGTACAGTAGGTTGTGTTTTGAATTCCAATAAGTTACAGTATTTATTTGTGCATGCATTACGCATGTGTCAAGGTTATGAATATCGATCTGTCCTCAACCTTGGGGGAGATGTTTGTTCAGCGATTATGAAGTTTAATTTGCCTACTACCGACACAATCCTGATATCAAACGCTGTCGCTTCAGAAACTACTGTCTGACGCGCTCGGAGTTGCTAGGAATTCCTGTTGTGAGTGGGAAGCGTTACAGTGAATAATAACCGGAAGACCTAAACTTTCCCACGGGTCGCCCTCTACTCCAAGAAGAGAGTTGTTAATGCCAACAGAGATATTTAAGATCTTGCTGACTTACGAAGAAACCTTGGTTTGCAGATGACACTCAAACTTACATTAGCTGATGACGCGGTGGCTGCTGATCGCGTTATCTGCGTTATAAGTGAGACTGGGTTAGGGCCAGCAATCTAAATTTTCCAGTGAACATTGACTCAACGACTTGTTCGTTTCTGAATGATAATTTTTTTGTTCTTCCGTAATTTTTATTTATTTTTATACGGTACTTATTATTCTTATTTAATTTTTTGTTATATTAATTTTAGGTCTTTTCAAATTTAGGTGTCCACCTCAAAATTTTAATTTCAATTCCAAATTTGCATTCTTTAATCTATGTTAAGAGGGGCTAATGACCTCGTAGTTCCACCCCATAAAACAATAACTAGCTAGAAACTTTTGCGTGATGGTAGGAAGTAAAGTACTAAATCTGTAGATATGCTTTATTAGTTCCCAAGTCATTGTTGGTTAAGTTACGTGAACACCTGCACATCATGTGCCATGGTTAACCGAGGGGTCAGCCCTTGATTCGCCCAAATATTCTTCGGATTCATGTGGATTTTTTTTTTTTTTTTTTAATAGCAAAGAGAGTTACGCAACTCCTTGCTTTCTTGAATGTGTTGCCATTTTACTAATTATTGGGCACGGCCTATCGCAGTAGCTACGCACATTAAGGCGTAATATCATGAGGGCCAGGCTATCTCCAGATTCAGAGGTCTAATATGTTCGAACCACAGCGTCTGCTGTCCTTGAAACGGTGTCCAGTGGTTCCCACTTTCTAGACTACTACAGGCAAATGTCTTGTAGGCCACAGTCGCTTCCTTCTAACTCCTCCTCCTTGGTGTCACGAAGGGCATCTGGTCGTAATTACACATTGGAAGCTTCTCTCAACTCCACTCCGAAGAAATATACACCTATTAATGAAATTAATTCCCGGATGCATAAACGTTGTTGAAATATGCATATTATTTTTATTTTGTATGCTTCCTCGACTTCCAAGGCTGCTAAAATACAAAGCTTAACAATCATAATGAGGTGAAAGAAGAAGGTTAACAAAATACGACTAATGAACTATGAAATGTGACACACATATGAATTAGAATAAAAGAACTGAAGAGAGGGCAAACTGTAACGTGTTTTTCGAGGTTTTTTTATGCAACTGGCATAAGTCAGTAGGGAGCCATTCTATATTTATTTACGCGGCAAATTGTTCAGCCAAGAGAATTTTTCATGTTAATTTATTATTATTATTAATTTATTATAATTATTATTAAGGTATTTTCGGAGCATTTTATAAAAATTATTAGCATTCAGATAGGTTTTCTATGTCTTAGAAAACGCTATCATGCAAATTATTACGAACGACGATATCATAGAAAATTATCTGATTACGGAATTTTACGGAGTTTTGTCAGTTAGGGTATTTGAGAGACATGAGTCACTGGAAATTCAAGTACACGCTTAATCTTGTCGGGAAGTATTACGCAAGCGGAGTTGCAGCGTCAAGAAAGGCGAATATATGGAACGGAAAACGACTTCTCCCTCTCGCGCGCCGTGTGTAATGAACCTGAGGAGGGGAAGTAGCGGCGTGCTCAGCCAATCAGTGGAGACCACGTAAGCGGGAAGTCTGGACTGGAGTGGGGATGCGACGGGTGCATATTACGTTCGACGCGCCGTGAAACGAGGACTATCTGTGTAGAACTTAACGAGTACGGATGCACGCGGGAGTCGCTCCGATGTTCCGTGGATCGGAGGACTAACTTTAGTAAAACTTAACCAGTGTGGTTGCACGAGTGTTTGGGTTCGATGTACGGACCATAGAATTATCTAATCTACCAGAATCTCATCAAACATCGACGAAGATGACGACATACAGGAGACTGTGGGAAGCTCACAGCATCATCCAGTACGAGGGAAAGGCTTCGGGCATTTCCAGTGGTAAGCGCTAATGACGCAGAAATACGCAATCTCTCATTTCTCTTGGTTTTATATTTCATATTTCAGTAACTTCATAGCTTGGGAATAAGAGTAAAATCAATAATTTATCAGACTCCGTTTTCACGTAATTTTCTATCGGTAATATTAAAATCGCAACGCTCCAATTTAAATTTTAAACTTATTATTATTATTAATTTTGCTATACTTGTTTTATATAATAAATTCATTTCTTTTACAATGCAATCTTTGCTTTCAGTAGGTAGCATTAGATATAGACCAATTCCTTCTCCTGATACAATTGTTTGTTGGGTTAATGATCAAATCATACCACGATCTGAGTGAATAGAGTCTTGAATGTGTTCTGCCAGAGCTAGACGTTGTTAAATACAAATTTAGATTTCAACATTGCGTTGAGGTCTTGGCGCCCATCAAAACAACATAGCTTAGGCAAAGGTAAACAGTTACATTTCTCACCCAACAGTTAGGGGCTAGCAAAACGTTTCATTTGTACGCTCAACGTGGAGCAAAGTAAATACCGTTTCACTTGTCATCCCAGCCTAAGCGAAAACGTTTCATTTGTCGCCGACAACTTGGGGCCGAAAACCTAATAACATTTGTGGAAGGAGAAGGGTATATATTTCTGTGCCTGTATTTTGGGGGTTATTTGTCTGTATCAGTGTATATCATTATGGGGGATGAGAAAGAAAGACAGATGAGGTTACGTAGTGGTCATCAACGGGAGAGTGATGATACGAGCAGTATGTCGAGTGATGGTAGTACCGGGGTAGCGGAGGTAAATCCCGATACTGAAACAGGGAGTGTAGGCGGCCAACCAGAATTAAAAACTTTACTTCTCGAGTTTATGTATCAGAACAAAGTTAGTAGTGATGCCCTAAATGCAAAGTTAGAACAAAACAGTAGGGAAAATAAAGAGAGTAATAGGGAATTGAGCGATAGTTTAAACGCCAAATTAGAACAAAACAGTAGGGAAAATAAAGAAAGTACAGATGCCTTAAACGCCAAATTAGAACAAAACAGTAGGGAAAATAAAGAAAGTACAGAAGCTTTAAATAAAAAATTAGAACAGAATAATGCAAAATTAGATAAGAACAACAAGGAAATTAGTGTGAAAATGGAGCAGATTAGAGGAGAAATCAGAGGAGTAATGGAAGAGAAGGTTAAAGAGATCATTGCAGATGTAGACAAGAAATTAGGAAAAGTACAGGAGGAGTTGGAAAGTAGAATCAGCACACAGGCTGAAAATTTAAAGGAATTAGTTAAATTAGAAACACTGCAGGTTAAAAAGAAATTGGGGGGAGAAATTGACAAGATTCAAGTATCAACTAAAGAGGTTAAGGAACAGCTGGGGGGTAGAATTGAGAAAGTCCACTCGCAAATAGTTGCAGAAGTAAATGATTTAAGAGAGAGTAATAGAGAGAGCATTAGCAAGATTGAGGAGAAACAAGCAAAGCTATATGATAAAGTAGAAGAATCAGAAGGAAACATTAAATTAACAGTAAACAGTATTGAGAGGAAGGCTGAGGAGAAAATCGCAGAGTTAGAATTGAAATTAAAAGCTAGGATCAGGCAAGAAAATAGTCAGAATAGGCCAGTTTTTGTGAATAGCACACACAGGGAGGTAGAACTGGGTAAGTTCAGCAGTCGACAGGGGTGCCCAATGGAGTTCATGAACACTATAGAAAATAAATTCGGGGAGAGGTTGGAAAATGGTAGTATTGAGTGGTGCCAGGTAGTTGAAATTTTAGAACAAGTGTTTGTGGGGGAAACGAGGAATTGGTTTGCTGTCTACAGAGACAAGTTTACTGATATTAATGATTTTAAAATGAAATTCTGTGAAAAGTTCTAGAATGAGGTCATTCAGTCGCAGCATCGTGAGGGAGTAGTGTGTGGTAAATATAACCCTAAAGGAAGCCCCACCATGACCGAATACTTTTTAGGGCAGGTATTAGTGTGTAAATATCTGGATGGCTTGAAGGAGGAAAGTGATGTGGTGAGGTTGCTACTTAGGCACTTTCCCTATAGGATCAAGGAGGCTGCTTGTATCCAGAATGTAAAGACAATATCACAAGTAGAAAATTTGTTAAGCACATTTGATGCACTAGGGAGAGGGGGTTATGAGGACAATTTCAATCGGAACCAGGGTAATAATAATAATAATAATAGGCCTAATGAAGCCAGGCATCAAGAAGTTCAAGGGAACGGTGGCGAAGGGGCCAATGCTCAAAATAGAAATAACAATAATCAGCTAAATCAGAACAGAGGAAATGGCTATGGTAATCAGTATCAAGGGAGGAACAATGATTTCAGGGGAAATCAAGGGAGGAACAATGATTACAGGGGAAATCAAGGGAGAAACAATGATTTCAGGGGAAATCAAGGGAGAAATTATAACGACAATAATTACAACCAGAATAGGGGTCAAGGAAGAGGACAGCCTAGTGGTAGTAATATACAGCCAAACAATGACAATACAACTCGGAACAACCAGATCAGTTTAGTAGTTAGTAGTACTACGGCCAGCTGTAGCGGTTCTTTAAACGCGAACCAGGCTGCGAAGTAAGGTCAGAATCTCAGTCTATAGCATGCCCTGTCCATACAATTATACAGGAACCCTATGACCTAAATGTAAGAAATGAATTATTACATGAACTAAATGATGAAGGTATTATTCAGGAAGTGGTTAGTAAGAGCCCCATAGTTAAATTTAACGTGTCCGAGGCGTATACAGATGTTTTAATTGATAGTGGTTGTATGAAGAGTTGCATAAGTAGTGCATTTTATGATAAAATGAAAGGAACTAGAGTAAATTTTGAGGAGATGCCAATTAAAAGCACTTTTGTTATCACAGCTGTTGGGAAGAGGTCTAAAGTAATTTCTAAGCAAGTTTTAGTAGACATTAAAATTAATAATCATGTAGAGAAGCAGATTTGCCTTGTAATTCCAAATTTAGTATTCAGTGTTATCTTGGGTTCAGAGTGGCTAAGTAGAGTGTCTGGTAACTTATGTTATGATGTAGGGAGTTTGAAATTTAAATGGGGAGATTCTGAAGTAGAAGTAGCGTTCAATGACCATATTCAGAGGAGTAGTATTGTGGGTGTGATTTGTACTTTAAATGAGATATCGCCAGCCGTAGAGCGGGGTTCTCCATGTTTTGTGGGCAGTGTGATTACGAACGGAAGTCTAGAGGACTCGTTACGTGATGCTGCATTTCAGGGTAATATAGAGGTGGAACAGTGTGTTCGGCTCTATGATGTGTTATTGTGTAATAGGAGAGTTTTTGAGGATCGCATTGGTATGGCCAATTGCTATACCCATTCATTGAACGTTATTGATAGGTCAGTATTCACAGGACATAGATATCCTGTACCTTTCGCTTATCAGAGTGCAGTTGAGGCACAAATTAACCCGATGCTTGAAGATGGGATTATTGAGCACTCTAACAGTCCATATGTTAATTCTTTGATCACGGTACCCAAGACCGACGGCACGGTTCGTATTTGTTTAGACGCTCGTTTAGTTAACAGTAGAATCAGTTCAGATCAGCTGAAGTCCATGTCCATTGAAGAGTTGATTCAAACATTTGAGGGGAAGAAGTATTTCACTTGTGTAGATTTGAGTTCCAGTTTTTGGCAAGTGCCACTTATGTACGAGGATAGACCATTTACAGCTTTTAGTCATAAATATAACCTTTATCAATTTTGTAGAACACCTTATGGGTTAAAGAGTAGTTCAGCAGCTTTAATTAGGTCTTTAAACATCGCATTAGGGGATGACACAGGAGAGTTTGTAACCATTTACATAGATGATATGGTAATTAGTTCACGCAGTTTTGAGGAGCATCTACGTCATTTAGATATAGTTTTTCAGAAGTTAGATCAGGCAGGGTTCACTTTGAAGCTGTCTAAGTCGTCATTCTGCCAGTCAGAAGTGACATTTTTAGGTCATAGAGTGTCGAGTCGAGGTGTAACACCAGAAGAAAGTAGGGTTAATAAGATACTTAACGCAGAGGTGCCACAAAATGTTAAACAGTTAAAAACATACCTGGGAATTTGCAACTTTTTCAAGAGGTTCGTTCTTAAATACTCTGGGTTGGTAGAACCATTCAGGGAATTGCTTAAAAGTGGGACTCGGTGGAGATGGGAGTCCAAGCATGATCAGGCTTTTAGAGCGCTGAAGGAAGGTTTTGAGAAAGCTGTAGTGCTGAAATATCCGTTAAAAGATAAGGAATATGTGGTTATGACAGATGCTTCACATATAGGGATTGCTGGAGTATTATGTCAGAAAGATGATGAGGGTAACCTGTGCATTGTATCTTTAGCCTCGTGAGGACTGACAGCAGCAGAGAAAAGATACACGATTACTGAGTTAGAGCTTTTAGGTATTGTTTTCAGTTTAGGGAAATTTAGAATGTATTTAGTAGGGGGGAAATTTGAGATCCACACAGATCACCATGCATTACTGTATATGAGGACTTGTAAACTCAGTTCTAACAGAGTTAGTAGGTGGATTCTTGCTCTGCAGGAATACGAATTCACAGTAAAATATATTAAAGGTAAAGATAACATTCTTGCAGACATGCTATCGAGGGACACTAATTTATGTAGGGATTATCCTGTGGTTAAAGCAGAGGACGGTATTTTAATATGTGCATGTGTGGACAGTAGCAACAGGGCATCGTTACAGACACTGAGAAATATGCTAGTGGAGCAACGTGATGACGTTAAGTTAAAGGAGCCACTGGCTAGGTTGTAAATAGGTGAAGAAGAGAATGTGAAAGTAGGACGGTTCACGTACAAGATGCAGGATGGGCTTCTTGCAAGGAAATGTAGGAATAATCGGTGGGCAATATGTGTTCCTGCCACTTTGCGGGAGGAGCTAATTTGGTTCATTCATAGGGAATTAGGACACTTTGGTGCTGCCAAGGTCTTCTATGAAATTGGTCGTGACTTCATTTGGAGTAAAATGGGAAGGGACGTTAGGAGAATTTTAGCTAAGTGTGACACCTGTCAAAGGAGTAAATATCCAGTTAAATATTTAGTGGGGGAGAGATCTGCAGTTCTCACCAGTAGTCCCGGCGAACTACTGTGTGTGGATTTATTTGGCCCGATCGTTAAAGGACAGTACGGCTACGAGTACATTTTTATAGTTATTGACGCTTTTAGTAAGTATGTCAAGCTATATCCGCTAAGGAAAGCCACGGGACTAGCGTGTAGCCGTCTGATCATTAATAAGTATGTACCTGAGTTTGGCATTCCTCTCAGGATACTATCTGACAGTGGACCACAGTTTACTGCAAAGAAATGGAGAACCAGTATGCAGGAAGCTGGTATAACACACGTTCATTCCTCTGTAAGGTACCCTCAGGGTAATTCTGCAGAGCGTCCATTAAGGGAAGTGGCTCGTCTTTTTCGGACTCTAGTGCATGACAAGCATGCGGCCTGAGTTGGACATCTTCCCAAGGTCGAGACTTGGCTGAATTCTGTCCAGCATGAGAGCACGAAATTGACGCCATACGAAGTTCACTTCGGAAAAAGACCACAAAATGAACTAGCGAGGGTGTTGGGATTAAATGAGGGTAAGCAACCGGGGATGGATTACATTGTCCAGTTGGCGAAACAGAATTTATCTAAGTCTGCACAAAAGAAAATAAAGGAAGCTTGTAGTTTAACGTGACCGTTAATCTTGAGATCATGAGCCACGGGACCTCCTTTTTACGTGGAATCCGAACCACAGGACATGGCATTTCACTTCGAAAATCTCACATGCATTGACCGGGAATCGAACCCGGACCGCCTTGGTGAGAGGCATACAGCTAGACCGCTGAGCCACCACGCCCCCTGCACAAAAGAGAATTCGCCAACAAAAAGAAACTAAATTTGACCTATTCGAGCCGGGAGACAGAGTCTTACTTAGAGTGCCGAAACAGTCAAATAAGCTAGAGAAAGTCATGTCCAAGTTCTTTTATCTCTACGAGGGCCCATTTATAGTTTCCAAACGTATTGGAAAAACAGCATATGTGCTGGAGAATAGTGAGGGAAACAGATTATACGGAACGTAGAATATACATAGTCTACGAAAATATGTGTCATAAAGTGAGTGTGTTTAGCTGGCGAGCCAGCCTATCAAATGAGTAAGTGTGGTATTTGGTGCGTGGAGGATCTGGTCTTCAAGGCAGGCGTATCAGAAGTCGCACAGGGGGGTAGTATGTAAGTAAATGAGAGTTTTTAAGGTACAGGGAAATATGACGGGATTGTCGGATGCTCTTGAGCACTAAAATGTCTCGATACACCAAGGCCATTTTGGCAGCGCTGATGGGTTCCCATTTATCTCCAAGAGATGGGGGAGCGCTTGTATAGGGCTTGTTAGCTTAAGGCGTCCACGAGATAAAAGATGGGCCATCAGAATGCGAGACAGTCCTTCATGAAACTCATACATATCAGCACACGTGATTTCTGTTTACGGCCTCGCCATGTAAGATTTGTAAGTGTGAAATTTAAGGTAATTTGTACAAAGGTATTATTTGTGTGAGGAGAAATGGTCTGTGTTGAGAACTAGTATTAAGTAGAATATGGTCTACGGGAACTTAACAAGACAGGGCGATTACGGCACAGAAATATTTGGTGTTATATTTAATGCGCATTTATTGTTTTTTTCAGAAGTCAATATTAATTTAATCTACTTTAAAGAGAGATTAAGTATTATGGTCACGAGGCGCTGCCACAATAGTGTGATCGTGTGCTCAGTGTTAAGTGAGATTAAATTTCACCATAAGGAAGGGACCTCCAGTGAAATTAGGAAGTTCTATGGTGATATAAATATATCAGAACACCTTCAATGCGTGTGATATGACATCATAAATACATAGTGCTCACACATTAATTATGTCTATTTCTCCAACATAGAGAAATTTGAGAGGCGGAAATATCCGTGGAACACTATTTTATATGAGAAACATTGGACTGGTTGCAAAGTGCAATCCATAGTGACAACAAACTTTGACGCAAAGTGCGTGAAGAAAAATTATGAGTGTATATATCTGTAATTTAGGGTGATCTCATTTATGTAATATGTATTTTGGATGGGGTTTATTAACGTGTCTCGGATAATCGGATAATGGACCGTCGTCACGGTAAATCATCCGATGATCCGAGGCGAATATGTAACGTGTTTTTCGAGGTTTTTTTTATGCAACTGGCATAAGTCAGTAGGGAGCCATTCTATATTTATTTACGCGGCAAATTGTTCAGCCAAGAGAATTTTTCATGTTAATTTATTATTATTATTAATTTATTATAAGTAGGATAAATAAGCCGGTTCTGGCACAGGGGCTAATGGGCAAGATGGCCGCCGCGCGCAATCACTCTATGTTATTCTTATGGAGGGGTCATTCAGAGCTGGCACAGGGGCTATTGGGCAAAATGGCCGCCACGGCCTGAGACCGTGGATTACGTCACAGGGAGAGGTCGGCCGTGTAGTTGCCAAATGGAATATTTATTATTATTATTATTATTATTATTATTAGGTAATTGTTAATTGATCATGTATAATCAAGACCAGCCTTATATTGTCCACTTTTTGGTGTAGTGGCTAGCATTCTTGGAGGTCATTCCTGAGGTTCGAATCCCGGCTCTGCCAAGAAATTTAATTTCTGGTCTCATGAGTGGAACGGGGTACACTCAGCCTTGTGAGGCAAAACTGACAAGAGCTGGCTTTTGATTCATACCTCAACAATTCTGCCTAACCCAACTTCACCTAACCTAACCTAACCTAACCTAACCTAACCTATCCTAACCTAACTTCAAAGTCAAAGCAAATATAAAAGCAAATGTGAAAGCACACATAATAAACTAAGTTATAACCTAACCTAACTTCACCTAACCTAACCTCACCTAACCTGTCCTAACCTAACCTAACGTAACCTACCTAATTTAAAATTGCAAGCGAAAAAAATTTAGCAAAAAGTATGAGAAAAAAGTGAGAGCAAATGTAAGAGCACAAATAATAAACTTAGTTATAACCTAACCACACCTAACCTAACCTAACCTAACCTAACATAACCAAACTTCAAAGTGAGAGCAAAAATGTAAGAGCAAATGAGAGAGCACAAATAATAAACTTAGTTATAACCTAACCTAACCTAACCCACAGAAACCTCATTTAAAGATTTTAGATTTTATGTTTTAACATTTTAGATTTTTGATTTTTTCATTTTACATTTTTTAGATTTTACATTTTACATTTTTGATTTTTTGTATTTTAGATGTTAGTTTTTTTTAGATTTTACATTTTAAATTTAAGATTTTTTGATTTTAGATTTTACTTTTTACATTTTCCGAAAAGAGTAAACTACTAGGTCACATACCTAACCTCACCAAACCTAACTTTGCCAAACCTAACTTAAGCTAATTCAAAGGCTAATGCACATACACAAAGTATATAAGGGTACAAGCAACTATCCTTATGCTAGTTTTATAGGTTACTGTACAATATGATAACTACCCCAACCGTTTTTTTTTTTCATTTGTTGTTTACACATATGACAATTTTCCAATTCCCCATTTTCATTTTTTTAAATGTTAGTTTTAAGTTTTTCAATTTCATAACATGGAAACATGGATTTTGCATTATGTTGTTTACACATTTATCAATTTCACAATTTCCCATTTACAGTTCTTAAAATGTCAGTTTAAAGTTTTTCAATTTCATGATATAGAAACATGGATTTTCCAATTTGTTGTTTACACATTTGTCAATTTACCAAATTCCCATTTACAGTTTTTAAAATTTCAGTTTAATGGTTTTTTTTTATTTTGTCAATATGGAAACATGGATTTTCCAATTTGTGTTTTACATGTTCATTTTGCATTAGGAGTGGAGAGAGGTGAGTAGTAATAAAAAATGTACAAGCAGTTTCCATACGGTACAATATTTTTTTATTTAAATACATGTACACTATTTACACATAATACATTTTTATATATATTCCTTATTGTTATAAATTGTACACTTGTTTTTATTTTGTTTTCTATTTTATTTATTTTTGATTATGAATGCCATTTCTTATTTTGTTTTATTTTTATTTTTGTAGTGCTATTGTTTTATTTCCTAAATTGTTTTGTTTTATGTATTTGCTAGTTGCAGGCAGAAGATTTTGATATTCATAACTTAACTCTTTAAGCATGGTTAATGATTGAGTAATGACCATAGGCATGTGTACCTATACCATCAGCATCAATCACTCTTTTATCATCACCAGGACACAAAGCAATTTTGTTTAGTCTTATAGATGATATGTCATGTTGTTTAGAAGCGATAATGTTCATTGGTATTCTTTTTACATTGTTTTTCATGACACAATCCTTATAATCTTGAAAGCTTATACAATTTTTGACAACACCTCTGTTAATACCTTTAATCTTTTTGATTTCTTTACCATTTATGTCTAATGCGTACATTTTAGCTCTAAGTCCAACAAATGCTTTTATAATTTGTCCACAAGCCTCGTCTTTAAATTTCCCCAACGTTTTCTTGTTTGATGTAGAGTAACATATGTGATTAGTAGGATAATCTGATGTGTCCAGGTGTTGTAGGAAATCCAACTTGTCTTGATATACATCTGGGGTGTTAACCAAATATATGAACGAGTCAGTATCCATATACATGAGTTTAAGATTGTTCATGCCATAATAGGGTAGCAGGACATCATAGTGGTGGGAATACATGAGAGTTTTTGAAATATCCAGTATACACATTCCAATATATATAGGCTTATTGAATACAATGTTACGTTTAGACATGTGGAAAGCAGCTAGGTTAGGGCCATAAATTGTTCTGTCGATAAATGTCGGCTTTGCTATTAGCTTTTCTGCCTTTTTGCTGTCAGTCACAAGACGTATGTCTATTCTTTTACGGATATTTTCCATTGTTTTCCCAAAAATGGCATTGTTGAATAATTTGTACAGATTTTTCTCAAAATCATTTTTGGCTTGTTTTCGAAGGTTGTTATTAAAATCAACGTATGCCTTTAACCAAGGTCTTTGTTTAAACTTTAACACACGATGAATTTTTATCAATTTTATTCCATGATCTAAAGCCTGTTTTAATGCCATGTAGTGAACAACATATCGCCTTCGATTTCCAAGATGAGGAATTAGTTTTTTCAGAGACGAATCCTTAGGTTGTGTACACTCTGGTAGGAAAGGTAAATCGTTGTGTAGATCATGAAGGTCAGATGGGTAATCAACATCAACGTCTAGAATGTATCCCACAGGATCGTCTTTCTTTAGTTTTTCTAGATCAACAGTATCTGGAGAAACCCACTGAAATCCACCATAAGGAAGGGAGTGACACATAGCCCACCCGTATTGGTTGTTGGCATCATCATAGGTAATAAACTGCGATGGTTTCTCAGAATCATAGGTTTCCATGTATTTATTGTTAGCTTCAGCATACCGATGAGACACCTGGCATATGCCTCCACGTATTCCAGACTCGATTAAAAGAATCTGATCGTAATCCTGTAGCAATTCCAGTTCAATGCCTGTGTAAAGGAGCATTGCCTCGAAACTTAAACCAGGCGAAGTAAAGAAGTGTGCAGCATCCACTCGGTGTGTTTCTAGTGTTTTGTTTCTAAAGGTTTCAAAGCTGTCTGCAAGAAGGAGTACATCTGAAGTTAGGTAGAGGTCACTATATTCCCCTAGAGTTTTAATGTTGAACTGATTCCAGACACTTTTGGCATGTTCATAGTCTTCTTGACTAACATCTTCTTGACTTAATTTGTTAAAGAATGCCTCTTTTGGAGGTAAACACGTTTCACTTAACTTTTCCCATGAGTCAATGTAGTCATAACAAAATACCCCTTTACGAGTCATGAGCATTGCATTTTCTTTTCCAAAGTACTTGTCTGTTTCAGGGTATGATGTTAAGTTGGAAACTAAGTTTTCCAAACTACTCGGCATTAACCGAAACGTATCCACAAATCTAAGCTTAACATTTCCTACATATTTGGTAAAGGAAATGTACTTTTCTTTGGAGTTAGCGATAACATCCACTCTCTCAGTAGTACATCCCAATTGCTTTGCAATGAAATTTGCGTCGTAGCCACTCATATTATGTAGAAACACAGGAACGGGGTTTCGTGTTTTACACCTCAAATTACAGTTATTGTGAGCACTTCCACGGTATTCCCCTGTAATATGGCAGTGGTCTCGAACTTTCCAGTCCTCTTTGGTGAATGGTTTTCGACACAAATAACAGGTTTCAGAACATTGGAACTCTGCTTCTTGAGCCTGAGTTAAGGCCTTTGGAACATTTAAGCTGTAAAGTCTATCAATTTCATTAGCTATTGAGATCAAACAGTCCATAAACTTTTCTGCAGCGTCAGGTCCACGATAAATAACAGGTTGGCTTGGAAGATTTGTCTTTATGTGTTCCACAGCGGGTGATGGTTTAACGTATATACCAAAGCTCATAGGAACATGACTCTGGTATGGCACTGTATAACTTGCTTCAGGATTGGGCAAACATGTTTGATAGGGTAAGAGTATACTTTCGAAATCTGCATAGATAACGTAAGGTATTCTTAGCATTTTTTCCACGTTTAAAAATTTGACAATGGGGTTTTTAATAGGCATTTCAACCCTAGCAATGTCATGCTGGACACACAAAGCTCTATGTTCTTTCAATTTTTCCATTCCTTGTTGTCCATATTGATTATCAAAGTGAGTAAAACACCGTTTACACGTATATATCTTATGTTCACGGCGGGTAATCTGATGTGCTACTAGTTTATCAAAATCTTTGATAAAGACGTAGTGGTTCTGGCCGGATGATGAACTTAGCAGAAGGAGGTCGCGATGGTCTTGCATCTCTTGATCCACAACCTTTAGAGGGAACAATTTGTTGTCTTGTTCCAATCCAAATACATTAATGGATATATCGTTGGCTTTTTCAAATTTGGGAATGTCAACTAGCGATGTAGGAAACGATATTACAGAAAAATCATACTTGTTGTCCAGGTCCTTGTATTTACTAATGCGATGAGCATTCTTTTTAACCAGTTTTGCTAAAATGGCATACATAAAACACTTTTCATCATTCAAATTTTCAGGATTAATGCAGGCTTTTCTTGCTTGTATAGCTGCTGGTAATGGAATATATGTGCTTCCACGCAAGGGATTGTACTTATTTATTTTCAATCGTACTCCTTCCACTGCTAACAAAGCCCAATTACTGCCTTTTAGCTCAGATTCCTCCATTTCCGTAGTTAACTTTGTAAATTGTGTTTCCAAGAAACTACTTAAGTCCGTTTCCAAAAATAGGGCCTGATTTCGTGTTTTAAATGCACGATCTGTAATTTCATTGGTAGATGTATGAATGAATCTACATTCAGCCACAAGATTAACTTTTATCGACTTGTGCATTGCTAGTTCTTTCTGCATAGCTTGTATTATTTGCTGTTTGGACTCTTTAAGGTATGAATTTAAATCCTTGCACGTATCGCAACGAATGAAATAGGATTTAAGTCGACCTCCAAAAGATGTCTCATATTCAATAAGTCCATTTTTGTCAGGGACCAATGACAGTAGGTAATGTTTTGTAGGCTCTGCTTTTTGTCTTTTAGCTACCGACACAACATTACAACATTCTTCATGACGACGTCCATTGTAGGCATTGTTGAATGTACTACCACAGGTCTTGCACTCATGAAATTCACCACACGATACTTCATGTCGCTTCCTATGATAGTCTCGAAGAAAAGTCTTTCCACACTCTTTACACATATAGCTAGGAATGGCTTCTTCCATTATGATTGTTGATTTCTGCAAACAGCTGCTTACTGCGTATCACAGGGCTAGAGGTTGGTCAGTGAGACGGTCTTTCACGATGTGAACACCGTGAGAGGTAGTAGTCAACTGGTGATATTCTTGTGAAGGGTCCACTAATATACCCCTAGTCTAGACCAACAGCTCTTTACAGCGTATGACAAGGCTGTATACTGGACAGTGAGACGGTCTTTCACGATGTGAACACTGTAACAAGTAGTAGTCAACTGATTATATACTTGCTAAGGGTTCTCTAATATACAATAGTCAAGACCCACAGCTACTTACTGAGTAGTACAAGGCTGTACAATAGTTGTTTTAACAGTCTTTCACGATGTGGTCACTGTGAATGGTGGTAGTCAACTGATGATATTCTTGATAAGGGTCCTCTAATGTACCCCTGGTTAAGGGTAACAGCTGTTCACTGCTTATGACAAGGCTAAAGACTGGTTACTTCAACGGTCTTTCACAATGTAAACACTGTGACAGGTAGTAGTCAACTGAAAATATTCTTATGGCCTACTCAAGGTTATCAGGTACTTACTGCATATCAAAAGGCTGTACACTCATGTGTGTTAGGCACTTTTTCTTGCTAAGGACCCCAATATTCCATACACAAGGCTATACATGTTAGTTCTAAACACTTAGTGGTTAATTGTATATTCAATTTTTGTACAAAGCTTATACAAGCACGTTTTTATGAGGTAAAACTTTGTTAAATAGCTGCATGCGACACACAAAGTATGTTGCCGCTATCTAGCGGTGACTATGAGAACTACTTGAACGACCAGCATGCTACCTAGCGCTCCATTTCAACACTCGCTCACTGAACGACCAGCATGCTATCTAGCGGTCGATAGCAATACTCCTCAACTACCAGCCTGCTATCTATCGGTCAATATGACAACTCACTCAACTACCAACATGCTACATGGCTTTTTTGGTCAGTTTTTTGTTGGCTTATGTTGGCTTTTATTGGCTTTTGTTGGCTTTTTGTTGGCTTTTGTTGGCTTTTGTATTAGCTCTTTTATATTTGCTCTTGTTTGTTGGGAAAGTATGTTGGTCTTGGAAAGTATGTCAGTCCTTTTTTTATGGCTGTAAAATGCTTACAGCCATGTTTGTAAGCAGCAACAACAACAACACACAATATTCCAAAACAATCCAAAGTACTCTAAGGTTTATCAATGACTCTCAACTCTTACACTTACCTCTATCCCATGCCTAGTCAAAAATAGTGTATTTTTCAAATTTTTCAAAAAATATTTGGAAAGTAGGCTATATCATTAAACTAAAAATCCTAAAAAGACATATGTTAACTCCAACACCTACCTCTATACCATTCTTAGTCCAAAAATAGTGTATTTTTAAATTTTCCAAAAACATATTTCCAAAATGGGTTATATTTCCAAAATTAAAAAGTTTACAAAAATGTTTGTTTGACAGAAATGAATGGCCTTTACCCCCTCTACCACGGTACCAAGTCCCAGGTCTCTAGGACAACAAAAATAAAATTTTGAAAATGGGCTTTATTTCCAAAATTAAGAATTTTACAAACAAGTTTGTCTAACGTAAATCAATGGTCTTTACCCCTTCTATTCCCATATCAAGTCTCAGGTCACTAGGTCAAGAAAATAAAATTTTTAAAAAATGGTCACTATTTTGGAAACTAGGAATTCTACAAAAAAGTTTGTTTAACATAAATGAAAGGTCTCTATCCCCTCTACCGGTAAACCAAGTTACAGGTCTGTAGGACAAAAATGAAAAACGTTCAACTGGGAAAGTAGGCGATTTTTCATAAAACCAAACATTCTAAAAAGTGTTCTATGGGCTTAAAATAATGGCCTCTATGTCCTTTATTTTTTATATAAAACTTTTTTATTTTTTACATTTTTTTGAAAAAAGTTCAATTTTGAAATTTTTATATTTTGGAAACTAGAAAGTTCACAAAAATGTTTGTTTGACGTAAATGACTGCCCCTGACCCCATCTACCACCAAAATAAATTTCAATTCGCTAGGACAAAAAAAACAGTAGTGGAGTGGTGGTGCTTCTAACTCACCCGGCGTTGCTCGGGCGGCGTTCATGTTAATAAGTGGATATCTCGCGAACCCATGATCGGAATTTGACATGCAACATATCAAATTATTCAGGCTGACGCTCTCTCGATCATGGGTTCGCAAAGATATCCACAAATTCAGCGTAGCCGAGCGCCACCGGGTACTTGAGAAGCACCACCACTCCACTACTGTTATTTTTTGTCCTAGCGAATTGAAATTTATTTTGGTGGTAGATGGGGTCAGGGGCAGTCATTTACGTCAAACAAACATTTTTGTAAACTTTCTAGTTTCCAAAATATAAAAATTTCAAAATTGAACTTTTTTCAAAAAAATGTAAAAAATAAAAAAGTTTTATATAAAAAATAAAGGACATAGAGGCCATTATTTTAAGCCCATAGAACACTTTTTAGAATGTTTGATTTTATGAAAAATCGCCTACTTTCCCAGTTGAACGTTTTTCATTTTTGTCCTACAGACCTGTAACTTGGTTTACCGGTAGAGGGGATAGAGACCTTTCATTTATGTTAAACAAACTTTTTTGTAGAATTCCTAGTTTCCAAAATAGTGACCATTTTTTAAAAATTTTATTTTCTTGACCTAGTGACCTGAGACTTGGTATGGGAATAGAAGGGGTAAAGACCATTGATTTACGTTAGACAAACTTGTTTGTAAAATTCTTAATTTTGGAAATAAAGCCCATTTTCAAAATTTTATTTTTGTTGTCCTAGAGACCTGGGACTTGGTACCGTGGTAGAGGGGGTAAAGGCCATTCATTTCTGTCAAACAAACATTTTTGTAAACTTTTTAATTTTGGAAATATAACCCATTTTGGAAATATGTTTTTGGAAAATTTAAAAATACACTATTTTTGGACTAAGAATGGTATAGAGGTAGGTGTTGGAGTTAACATATGTCTTTTTAGGATTTTTAGTTTAATGATATAGCCTACTTTCCAAATATTTTTTGAAAAATTTGAAAAATACAGTATTTTTGACTAGGCATGGGATAGAGGTAAGTGTAAGAGTTGAGAGTCATTGATAAACCTTAGAGTACTTTGGATTGTTTTGGAATATTGTGTGTTGTTGTTGTTGCTGCTTACAAACATGGCTGTAAGCATTTTACAGCCATAAAAAAAGGACTGACATACTTTCCAAGACCAACATACTTTCCCAACAAACAAGAGCAAATATAAAAGAGCTAATACAAAAGCCAACAAAAAGCCAACAAAAGCCAACAAAAGCCAATAAAAGCCAACATAAGCCAACAAAAAACTGACCAAAAAAGCCATGTAGCATGTTGGTAGTTGAGTGAGTTGTCATATTGACCGATAGATAGCAGGCTGGTAGTTGAGGAGTATTGCTATCGACCGCTAGATAGCATGCTGGTCGTTCAGTGAGCGAGTGTTGAAATGGAGCGCTAGGTAGCATGCTGGTCGTTCAAGTAGTTCTCATAGTCACCGCTAGATAGCGGCAACATACTTTGTGTGTCGCATGCAGCTATTTAACAAAGTTTTACCTCATAAAAACGTGCTTGTATAAGCTTTGTACAAAAATTGAATATACAATTAACCACTAAGTGTTTAGAACTAACATGTATAGCCTTGTGTATGGAATATTGGGGTCCTTAGCAAGAAAAAGTGCCTAACACACATGAGTGTACAGCCTTTTGATATGCAGTAAGTACCTGATAACCTTGAGTAGGCCATAAGAATATTTTCAGTTGACTACTACCTGTCACAGTGTTTACATTGTGAAAGACCGTTGAAGTAACCAGTCTTTAGCCTTGTCATAAGCAGTGAACAGCTGTTACCCTTAACCAGGGGTACATTAGAGGACCCTTATCAAGAATATCATCAGTTGACTACCACCATTCACAGTGACCACATCGTGAAAGACTGTTAAAACAACTATTGTACAGCCTTGTACTACTCAGTAAGTAGCTGTGGGTCTTGACTATTGTATATTAGAGAACCCTTAGCAAGTATATAATCAGTTGACTACTACTTGTTACAGTGTTCACATCGTGAAAGACCGTCTCACTGTCCAGTATACAGCCTTGTCATACGCTGTAAAGAGCTGTTGGTCTAGACTAGGGGTATATTAGTGGACCCTTCACAAGAATATCACCAGTTGACTACTACCTCTCACGGTGTTCACATCGTGAAAGACCGTCTCACTGACCAACCTCTAGCCCTGTGATACGCAGTAAGCAGCTGTTTGCAGAAATCAACAATCATAATGGAAGAAGCCATTCCTAGCTATATGTGTAAAGAGTGTGGAAAGACTTTTCTTCGAGACTATCATAGGAAGCGACATGAAGTATCGTGTGGTGAATTTCATGAGTGCAAGACCTGTGGTAGTACATTCAACAATGCCTACAATGGACGTCGTCATGAAGAATGTTGTAATGTTGTGTCGGTAGCTAAAAGACAAAAAGCAGAGCCTACAAAACATTACCTACTGTCATTGGTCCCTGACAAAAATTTACTTATTGAATATGAGACATCTTTTGGAGGTCGACTTAAATCCTATTTCATTCGTTGCGATACGTGCAAGGATTTAAATTCATACCTTAAAGAGTCCAAACAGCAAATAATACAAGCTATGCAGAAAGAACTAGCAATGCACAAGTCGATAAAAGTTAATCTTGTGGCTGAATGTAGATTCATTCATACATCTACCAATGAAATTACAGATCGTGCATTTAAAACACGAAATCAGGCCCTATTTTTGGAAACGGACTTAAGTAGTTTCTTGGAAACACAATTTACAAAGTTAACTACGGAAATGGAGGAATCTGAGCTAAAAGGCAGTAATTGGGCTTTGTTAGCAGTGGAAGGAGTACGATTGAAAATAAATAAGTACAATCCCTTGCGTGGAAGCACATATATTCCATTACCAGCAGCTATACAAGCAAGAAAAGCCTGCATTAATCCTGAAAATTTGAATGATGAAAAGTGTTTTATGTATGCCATTTTAGCAAAACTGGTTAAAAAGAATGCTCATCGCATTAGTAAATACAAGGACCTGGACAACAAGTATGATTTTTCTGTAATATCGTTTCCTACATCGCTAGTTGACATTCCCAAATTTGAAAAAGCCAACGATATATCCATTAATGTATTTGGATTGGAACAAGACAACAAATTGTTCCCTCTAAAGGTTGTGGATCAAGAGATGCAAGACCATCGCGACCTCCTTCTGCTAAGTTCATCATCCGGCCAGAACCACTACGTCTTTATCAAAGATTTTGATAAACTAGTAGCACATCAGATTACCCGCCGTGAACATAAGATATATACGTGTAAACGGTGTTTTACTCACTTTGATAATCAATATGGACAACAAGGAATGGAAAAATTGAAAGAACATAGAGCTTTGTGTGTCCAGCATGACATTGCTAGGGTTGAAATGCCTATTAAAAACCCCATTGTCAAATTTTTAAACGTGGAAAAAATGCTAAGAATACCTTACGTTATCTATGCAGATTTCGAAAGTATACTCTTACCCTATCAAACATGTTTGCCCAATCCTGAAGCAAGTTATACAGTGCCATACCAGAGTCATGTTCCTATGAGCTTTGGTATATACGTTAAACCATCACCCGCTGTGGAACACATAAAGACAAATCTTCCAAGCCAACCTGTTATTTATCGTGGACCTGACGCTGCAGAAAAGTTTATGGACTGTTTGATCTCAATAGCTAATGAAATTGATAGACTTTACAGCTTAAATGTTCCAAAGGCCTTAACTCAGGCTCAAGAAGCAGAGTTCCAATGTTCTGAAACCTGTTATTTGTGTCGAAAACCATTCACCAAAGAGGACTGGAAAGTTCGAGACCACTGCCATATTACAGGGGAATACCGTGGAAGTGCTCACAATAACTGTAATTTGAGGTGTAAAACACGAAACCCCGTTCCTGTGTTTCTACATAATATGAGTGGCTACGACGCAAATTTCATTGCAAAGCAATTGGGATGTACTACTGAGAGAGTGGATGTTATCGCTAACTCCAAAGAAAAGTACATTTCCTTTACCAAATATGTAGGAAATGTTAAGCTTAGATTTGTGGATACGTTTCGGTTAATGCCGAGTAGTTTGGAAAACTTAGTTTCCAACTTAACTTCATACCCTGAAACAGACAAGTACTTTGGAAAAGAAAATGCAATGCTCATGACTCGTAAAGGGGTATTTTGTTATGACTACATTGACTCATGGGAAAAGTTAAGTGAAACGTGTTTACCTCCAAAAGAGGCATTCTTTAACAAATTAAGTCAAGAAGATGTTAGTCAAGAAGACTATGAACATGCCAAAAGTGTCTGGAATCAGTTCAACATTAAAACTCTAGGGGAATATAGTGACCTCTACCTAACTTCAGATGTACTCCTTCTTGCAGACAGCTTTGAAACCTTTAGAAACAAAACACTAGAAACACACCGAGTGGATGCTGCACACTTCTTTACTTCGCCTGGTTTAAGTTTCGAGGCAATGCTCCTTTACACAGGCATTGAACTGGAATTGCTACAGGATTACGATCAGATTCTTTTAATCGAGTCTGGAATACGTGGAGGCATATGCCAGGTGTCTCATCGGTATGCTGAAGCTAACAATAAATACATGGAAACCTATGATTCTGAGAAACCATCGCAGTTTATTACCTATGATGATGCCAACAACCAATACGGGTGGGCTATGTGTCACTCCCTTCCTTATGGTGGATTTCAGTGGGTTTCTCCAGATACTGTTGATCTAGAAAAACTAAAGAAAGACGATCCTGTGGGATACATTCTAGACGTTGATGTTGATTACCCATCTGACCTTCATGATCTACACAACGATTTACCTTTCCTACCAGAGTGTACACAACCTAAGGATTCGTCTCTGAAAAAACTAATTCCTCATCTTGGAAATCGAAGGCGATATGTTGTTCACTACATGGCATTAAAACAGGCTTTAGATCATGGAATAAAATTGATAAAAATTCATCGTGTGTTAAAGTTTAAACAAAGACCTTGGTTAAAGGCATACGTTGATTTTAATAACAACCTTCGAAAACAAGCCAAAAATGATTTTGAGAAAAATCTGTACAAATTATTCAACAATGCCATTTTTGGGAAAACAATGGAAAATATCCGTAAAAGAATAGACATACGTCTTGTGACTGACAGCAAAAAGGCAGAAAAGCTAATAGCAAAGCCGACATTTATCGACAGAACAATTTATGGCCCTAACCTAGCTGCTTTCCACATGTCTAAACGTAACATTGTATTCAATAAGCCTATATATATTGGAATGTGTATACTGGATATTTCAAAAACTCTCATGTATTCCCACCACTATGATGTCCTGCTACCCTATTATGGCATGAACAATCTTAAACTCATGTATATCAAGACAAGTTGGATTTCCTACAACACCTGGACACATCAGATTATCCTACTAATCACATATGTTACTCTACATCAAACAAGAAAACGTTGGGGAAATTTAAAGACGAGGCTTGTGGACAAATTATAAAAGCATTTGTTGGACTTAGAGCTAAAATGTACGCATTAGACATAAATGGTAAAGAAATCAAAAAGATTAAAGGTATTAACAGAGGTGTTGTCAAAAATTGTATAAGCTTTCAAGATTATAAGGATTGTGTCATGAAAAACAATGTAAAAAGAATACCAATGAACATTATCGCTTCTAAACAACATGACATATCATCTATAAGACTAAACAAAATTGCTTTGTGTCCTGGTGATGATAAAAGAGTGATTGATGCTGATGGTATAGGTACACATGCCTATGGTCATTACTCAATCATTAACCATGCTTAAAGAGTTAAGTTATGAATATCAAAATCTTCTGCCTGCAACTAGCAAATACATAAAACAAAACAATTTAGGAAATAAAACAATAGCACTACAAAAATAAAAATAAAACAAAATAAGAAATGGCATTCATAATCAAAAATAAATAAAATAGAAAACAAAATAAAAACAAGTGTACAATTTATAACAATAAGGAATATATATAAAAATGTATTATGTGTAAATAGTGTACATGTATTTAAATAAAAAAATATTGTACCGTATGGAAACTGCTTGTACATTTTTTATTACTACTCACCTCTCTCCACTCCTAATGCAAAATGAACATGTAAAACACAAATTGGAAAATCCATGTTTCCATATTGACAAAATAAAAAAAAACCATTAAACTGAAATTTTAAAAACTGTAAATGGGAATTTGGTAAATTGACAAATGTGTAAACAACAAATTGGAAAATCCATGTTTCTATATCATGAAATTGAAAAACTTTAAACTGACATTTTAAGAACTGTAAATGGGAAATTGTGAAATTGATAAATGTGTAAACAACATAATGCAAAATCCATGTTTCCATGTTATGAAATTGAAAAACTTAAAACTAACATTTAAAAAAATGAAAATGGGGAATTGGAAAATTGTCATATGTGTAAACAACAAATGAAAAAAAAAACGGTTGGGGTAGTTATCATATTGTACAGTAACCTATAAAACTAGCATAAGGATAGTTGCTTGTACCCTTATATACTTTGTGTATGTGCATTAGCCTTTGAATTAGCTTAAGTTAGGTTTGGCAAAGTTAGGTTTGGTGAGGTTAGGTATGTGACCTAGTAGTTTACTCTTTTCGGAAAATGTAAAAAGTAAAATCTAAAATCAAAAAATCTTAAATTTAAAATGTAAAATCTAAAAAAAACTAACATCTAAAATACAAAAAATCAAAAATGTAAAATGTAAAATCTAAAAAATGTAAAATGAAAAAATCAAAAATCTAAAATGTTAAAACATAAAATCTAAAATCTTTAAATGAGGTTTCTGTGGGTTAGGTTAGGTTAGGTTATAACTAAGTTTATTATTTGTGCTCTCTCATTTGCTCTTACATTTTTGCTCTCACTTTGAAGTTTGGTTATGTTAGGTTAGGTTAGGTTAGGTTAGGTGTGGTTAGGTTATAACTAAGTTTATTATTTGTGCTCTTACATTTGCTCTCACTTTTTTCTCATACTTTTTGCTAAATTTTTTTCGCTTGCAATTTTAAATTAGGTAGGTTACGTTAGGTTAGGTTAGGACAGGTTAGGTGAGGTTAGGTTAGGTGAAGTTAGGTTAGGTTATAACTTAGTTTATTATGTGTGCTTTCACATTTGCTTTTATATTTGCTTTGACTTTGAAGTTAGGTTAGGATAGGTTAGGTTAGGTTAGGTTAGGTTAGGTTAGGTGAAGTTGGGTTAGGCAGAATTGTTGAGGTATGAATCAAAAGCCAGCTCTTGTCAGTTTTGCCTCACAAGGCTGAGTGTACCCCGTTCCACTCATGAGACCAGAAATTAAATTTCTTGGCAGAGCCGGGATTCGAACCTCAGGAATGACCTCCAAGAATGCTAGCCACTACACCAAAAAGTGGACAATATAAGGCTGGTCTTGATTATACATGATCAATTAACAATTACCTAATAATAATAATAATAATAATAATAATAAATATTCCATTTGGCAACTACACGGCCGACCTCTCCCTGTGACGTAATCCACGGTCTCAGGCCGTGGCGGCCATTTTGCCCAATAGCCCCTGTGCCAGCTCTGAATGACCCCTCCATAAGAATAACATAGAGTGATTGCGCGCGGCGGCCATCTTGCCCATTAGCCCCTGTGCCAGAACCGGCTTATTTATCCTACTATTATAATTATTATTAAGGTATTTTCGGAGCATTTTATAAAAATTATTAGCATTCAGATAGGTTTTCTATGTCTTAGAAAACGCTATCATGCAAATTATTACGAACGACGATATCATAGAAAATTATCTGATTACGGAATTTTACGGAGTTTTGTCAGTTAGGGTATTTGAGAGACATGAGTCACTGGAAATTCAAGTACACGCTTAATCTTGTCGGGAAGTATTACGCAAGCGGAGTTGCAGCGTCAAGAAAGGCGAATATATGGAACGGAAAACGACTTCTCCCTCTCGCGCGCCGTGTGTAATGAACCTGAGGAGGGGAAGTAGCGGCGTGCTCAGCCAATCAGTGGAGACCACGTAAGCGGGAAGTCTGGACTGGAGTGGGGATGCGACGGGTGCATATTACGTTCGACGCGCCGTGAAACGAGGACTATCTGTGTAGAACTTAACGAGTACGGATGCACGCGGGAGTCGCTCCGATGTTCCGTGGATTGGAGGACTAACTTTAGTAAAACTTAACCAGTGTGGTTGCACGAGTGTTTGGGTTCGATGTACGGACCATAGAATTATCTAATCTACCAGAATCTCATCAAACATCGACGAAGATGACGACATACAGGAGACTGTGGGAAGCTCACAGCATCATCCAGTACGAGGGAAAGGCTTCGGGAATTTCCAGTGGTAAGCGCTAATGACGCAGAAATACGCAATCTCTCATTTCTCTTGGTTTTATATTTCATATTTCAGTAACTTCATAGCTTGGGAATAAGAGTAAAATCAATAATTTATCAGACTCCGTTTTCACGTAATTTTCTATCGGTAATATTAAAATCGCAACGCTCCAATTTAAATTTTAAACTTATTATTATTATTATTAATTTTGCTATACTTGTTTTATATAATAAATTCATTTCTTTTACAATGCAATCTTTGCTTTCAGTAGGTAGCATTAGATATAGACCAATTCCTTCTCCTGATACAATTGTTTGTTGGGTTAATGATCAAATCATACCACGATCTGAGTGAATAGAGTCTTGAATGTGTTTTGCCAGAGCTAGACGTTGTTAAATACAAATTTAGATTTCAACATTGCGTTGAGGTCTTGGCGCCCATCAAAACAACATAGCTTAGGCAAAGGTAAACAGTTACATTTCTCACCCAACAGTTAGGGGCTAGCAAAAAGTTTCATTTGTACGCTCAACGTGGAGCAAAGTAAATACCGTTTCACTTGTCATCCCAGCCTAAGCGAAAACGTTTCAAAACCGCAACTAAAAATAAATAATTAAAATACGGTAGCTATTCAGCCTTAAAATACACATAATTTACGAATATAGGTGATTTCTCAAAATACTATTGGATCCTTTAAGGGCTGTTACTGCTATGGTATTAATGGTGGCATTTGGGATACGAAATTTTCTACACGTTGCAGCAAAAAGAGAAGGTATTGTTCCCCGGGTCCCAACTAATAACCCAATAACTTCTATTTCTTGAAGGCGGTATTTTTCCTTGTAGAAATGGACTGTAGTCTCGTAAATGATTTATTGAAGTGGTTACCATTAACATGTAATAATGTCGCAGTCCCTAAACTTAAGAACCAATCAACATGTAATAATGAGTAAAATGACATCACCGAGATGTCAAAGTGTTGCCTCTCTCTCTCTCGATTGTCATTTGTTAGGAGCACCCTGTTATATGGAAGTGATAGGTGGACATAGGGAAAATAGGAGCAGACTCATCTTGAATCAACAGAGTTGTGGATGTGGAGGAAAACAACAAGAATGAACTTGACTGAAAGGAAAGCAAATCTGGAAGTGCTAGGAGAAGTCAGAGAAGCGGAAGTTATTAAAAGAAATGAAAAAAAAAAAGCAACTTAAGACCGGCACATGTAACACCTTTGAGGGTAACGTTGTATGGAAGAAAGATGATGACCCTGGGAAGTCATCAAGGGCAGAATGGGATTCAACAGTTACGAGTACATGAAGACATAACGAACAGCTGATAATAGAGAGGAATGGTTGCCGTGTATGTTTACTCGCCAATTAAGATTTTTCACATGATGTTCGCGTACACTTTTTTAAGCCCTGCATAACCGTAAGATGAAGTGGAAGAATGTACTGATCTGCTATCGGAGAGTTTTTCATATTAATCCCACAGTATGTGTCTGCCTCTCTGCTATCTTCGCTCGACCGAAGATGCCGTTGGGATCTTAAGCTTAGGCCCTGCATATTTGTTTCCCCTGATGAGAGGGTTGGTCCGCGGGTTCTTTTGGAGGGTATTTGAACCAACCTCGCTTGTTCGCCATCTAGAGAAGCGCCCTATAGAGTTTATAGGTTCCCCCGAGAGAAATGATCCTTTAGATGTAAAATTCAAATTTTCTGGAATAGATGATCTTGGCATCTCACTCCTCCGTAAATGGAAATCGACTGATCGAATGCTTAAAGAAGAAAGCACTCCAAATGCTTTCGAACTCCTTTTCCCTATATTTCTTGTGAGGATAGGTCACAGCGTAAGAAAAGTGAACAGCAAGTGAACGAATAGTGTTGTAGAAGGGATTTCTAAAAGGGCAGAATTTCTAGCACAGAGGGCATAATAAATTTCACTTAGGATTCTGGGGGTGAGGAACAATGGCCGTCGTGAGATTCGTTGAATCGAAGTCTTACCATTTGGTTTGCCTAGAGTTATAGGCTACATTTTAAACACTTCAAATGTCTTCACAGCTCCTTTTTCCAATATTTCTTTCTAGCAAGCGCTAGTGGTAGGCGTGGAACCACTCCTTACAGGGGCTGATGACCATGATGCTCCTATTTGGTAGACTTCGTACATTGTAGATATTATACAATAATCCCGAGACCAGTAGAAACTCGGCCAGACCTACGTCTGGTTCGTAGGCCGCCGTAGACAGGCCATTTGTTGAATTACACCCATTTAGGATTTCAGGAACAAGGATAAGGACTCGTAATTTTAATGATTGATTTGGCAATAGGATCCAAGGATGATTCTATTCTAAATTAAACGTGACATTCAAGTAATAGACAGAGCCGTGCGCGGATAAACAAAACCTTATCCGCACGGTTGTTATCCGAATCTAATGGCATGACAATAATATTTTTAATTGGACAAAATATTAAAGCAACACATTTAGTTTTGAGGAGAAAGTCATTCCCCTAGGCTATGTATGTCATGTGCTGTGTTTAAAATGAATATTTTACAGCCAGAATTGCAATAGTTTTCAGTTCGGAGTGTATTATGCTTAATGACATAATTTGAACGAGATTAGCGTAAATCAAGATCTTACATTTGTCATGAAAAATACATAACTGAAAAATGACATGTCATAAACATCCGAGTCCTATTAATGATATTCAACAAGTTCGGATTGCATTCTAAAAACTATCCGCAAATTTACTCCAAACATTTTCCGCAGCTTATCCGCTATCCGCACAGATATTCAAACTATATCCGAATGGCGAAAAATTTTGCGGATATCCGCATCTTCGCAGGGCTTTAGTTACAGCCGTTCTAATGGCAGTCATTCTTCAACGTGTCTTTTGCTGAATGGCTAGGAAGTGAGTTGGCATTTATTGTATTTCACACACCGGGTGGTGAGTTGGGTGCTCTCGGACAATCGACGAGATGGTGGTTGAGACTCCTTGGTCATCATCGTGTACTTCCGTGTCTCTGTGGTGATTGAGCAATCGGGGAGGAAGATTGCTCTAAATCAGGCTGTGAGCACCATTAAACAGTGGCGGCCGGTAATATGGTTGCAGTGTTGCACAACGACCAGATTAATTCATGAAAAACAATTAATTCCGTAATAATATTTTTAGTATAAAAGTTGTATGTTTCCTTCTATATGTATAGGAATTCATAATTCTGTTCTTTAATAATTCAGGAAATCTTATAGTAAGTTACTGTGAACTGACAGAGAAAGCGAGGCCCGCCAGCCGTCTAGGAGCGCTCATCCGTTTGGTCGTTGCCAGGCCCAAGCACCGACCAGATCATAACAGTGAAGGGTATGGCAGAGATGGCAGACCGGGTAAGTCCTATCCCAACAGTTAACTCCGCTGGTCGTTGCCCGCTGACTGCAACCAGGAGCTGAGGCGCAGGCGTGGCCGGAGACATCCGAGATGCTTCGTCAATGTTGCGCGTGAGCTTGTGACACTCGCAGTTCTCGCCCTCGTATATAACTTACGTTGCTTTGTTCTCGTGAAGGTTTTCATGTAGACTAACTTATATTCCAATTTTAATCCGACGAATTACGCTGCCGAAGTGACGCGCCTAGCAACCGTATGGGCACAGCCACATTGGACCCAAACAACTGGTTGCTAGGTTTTTTATACATAGGAAGCTGCATTAACGCTGCGCAGTGTCTTGAATTTTGTTGATAAAAATGTGTAATAAGCGTGAAATAAGGCAAACGCCTCCCGTGAAGATTATCCACAATGTTGGAGCTACAAAATAGAAGTGAAATTTTATGGACAAAGTACGTGAATTTTGCGAGATATTATGAATAAAGTCGACCTCACTCCTGAGGCAAGAATTGCATGGCGGATTCTACAAATTATAAATATTTATTTATAACATCATTTAGTGGATACAGTATATCTAATATCGAGAGATATTTAGGACATATATGTCACATAAAGGTTTTTTTGGTTCATGTGGGGAGTGTAGTTGTAATTAAATATGGTTTATACTACAAGTATTATAAACCACAACCTACATAACCTTACATCTGATTCACTAACAGCAATCTATTTTCTCCTACAACTTTTCTGAGGAGTGATTTTTCACTTAATTTATTTAAGCAGTGAATGGTTTCCAAATAACAATTAGGCCTATCCTAGACTGAACATTTCTGCCTAAATACTGTATTTTATTTTTTGCAAACTGAGCATAATATGTGGTCTGTGGAAAGGTTTGAAGTTGCTAGTAGAAAGTCCTATTCAATTTGGTAACTGTAAACTGGAAACTGTGTGAGCCATCAAGTACCATAGCACATGGATCATCGTTATTGGACCGGAACTAGCATTTCCCCACATCAACTCTTTGGCCCACTTCATACCAAGTAGGCTACTTGTACCACTTTGACTGTCCAGCACATATTGTGTGAATGCTTGCTAGGATTGCTCGCGAAGATGCAGGTTGTTGTTTTTTTGTTGTTCTAAATCTCTATATACCAGCTAATTCTATTTAGCTCTTTTGTGGCACACCAGCTAATGTTTAACATTAATCAGTGTGATAATGTGGCCATCAGCTTGGTGTAGGCCTACTTATTGGGTGAGAGCCTCGGATATTTTCATGTCAGTTTTAGTGGCCTAATATTTAGAGCTAGGATAGGAAAAGTGCCCCATTATTTAGAACGAGGTAGGACGATAGTCCTTAATTGTAGACTTCTCTAACCAGTTATTGAGCACACAGATTAGGCTTTGCCAATTTGATTCGTTTTCAATCAAACGCGGCGTTGTGGTAAACACACAAATTGTATTGAAATGCATTCTTTGTTTCTTCTATAGCCGTTGATGAGATTTGGCCTAAACTCTCATCCAAATATTTTAAACTGTTCCCTTATGCATTGATAGACCTTAAATTCATTTTATTCGTCACTTACTGGTAGGGCCTACGGTACTTCCGTAGTATTGATCATTCATACGGGATGTGATTCACAATATCCAGAAATGTTATATTTTCATGTTTTCACTTAATTTAAGGTAAATATCGTAGGCCACATCTCTACGACTTATGTTCTAAGACTTAATGTGCATCTCGTACGCAATATTTTACAACTTTATTGGACAACTATGTTAAATTACTGTGGAAAATATACTTTTCTATGCTTTCTTGCCTCTGGACATCCATGCATGTACAGTTTTATACGATACAAATAGGAAATAATGACGGCTCGAAGACTGAAGCAAGCTACAAGGGAGCCATGATGTATTGCTCCAGTTGCTTAGCAACGGAGCGGAAGTGACGTCGACTTCGGCAGCGTATTGTGATGTCTCTGAACTGCGGCATTCGTTATGAATGAGGTACATCCGTTTTACCACGCAATTGAATCCAGTTTTCTCCGATATCAAGCAGTCCTTTACCCTATCACATCATGGGTGCCCGCAGAAGGTGTGGGGAGGGGGTGGGGTGGGGCAAGGAGGAGCCGTGTCCCCACCCCCTGAAATCCCGAGAATATTTCGATTGTTTATTGTCACACCAGTTTATTTCATAAAGTGAAGTTACTGATGGTTAACTGATTTAGATGTAGGGATAATTCCACAGTTTTATTTAACTTAGTAATTTGGGATTATTTGAGAATATTTTCAGTTATTAAAAAAATCGCCAAACTGGATTAACAATACCATTTTAATGAATTGCTTGATTTTTATTTTTGTCGATAGGCCTACATGGTGATAAACTACGTTTTGCCTGTTTCAAAAAATGAACATTATGACGATGATTCACAAATAAAAGCGAACTCCTATGGACAAAATCTCTGAACTAAAAAAAAATCCTCCCATTTATGCCATAAAGATAAGGCCCCTATGTACTGAACGGTTTAAGAGCAGCCAAATAATGAATGTCGCTAAGCAAGTAAGAAATTAAACGAAAATTGCGGGGGTTGGGGGGTTGTAGGTCTCAATATTACCTAGTGACATGTAGGCAAGAAAATAAAAAATAATGCATTCCCCCCCCCCCCCCCATTCCCCCCACTCTAGAAAAAATCCTGTGGGTGCCCTTGAACCACCTTAATGAAAATAGTGCAACACCCAGAACAATTATCCGCCAGCCGCTACTGCCATTAAATGAAATATAATAATAGCATGACGAATAGAAATAAACAGTGTCATCACTCCGCTCCTTAAGCATTGTAGTTCATGGTCCAGCCAGTGTGAGGCGCGGAAGTCGTGCCGAACCATAATCACGTGTGACAAGTAGCCCACGAGGTGCGCGAGAAGTCATATTATGCGAGGGAATTTGTTGCTTTGTAATAGTTTACGAATGTCTGTGCAGTGCAGTGCTTTGTGAGTGCAAACAACTAAATTTTCTGCTGTTTCGGGAAAATATCGTATTGTTTCGTTCCTGGATGTAAATCGGGTTACGGAAGAAAATCTGATGGTAGACATTTTTTCACACCACCAAAAGAAACAAATCTGTTTGCGAAATGGGCGAGAATTATTCCGCGGAAAGGTAAGCAATTGTCGATCAAAAGTAGAGTCTGTGACGTGCGTTTTTCGGAAGATCTAATTATTATAAAGGCGGACTGTTTCGTAGTGAACTCTGAGAACGTGGAACTTCCCCGCCTGAAGTGGAAATTAAAACCAGGAATAGTACCTTACATTTTTTCAAAATTTACCGAAATATCTATGCATTGTGTTAAAATCACGAATGCGCCCAGTAGGATACGGAATGAAGGCAGCCTTCCATGGTTACTTGTTCTACTTCGTACCATCCTTATTTAAAACGAAAAAATATATATAATAATATATATAATAATAATAATAGGCCTAAAACAATAATAGTTGTTGTTTTTTTTTGGGGGGGGGGGGAATTTGCGGCATTGTGGTCACATAACCTCGTGTGCTTGGGTGTGTGTAGAATTTGTTTGATAGCCTGTGTCATTGTGATGTCTGTAGTAGTGTGTGTATTCGGAATTGAGGTAGGATTTGGGTAGGAAGCGGCCGTGGCCTTCAGTTAGGTACCATCCCGGTATTTGCCTGGAGTAGAAGTGGGAAACCACGGAAAACCACTTCCAGGATAGCTGAGGTAGGAATCAAACGCGCCTCTTATCAGTTTAACCTCACGAGGCTGAGTGAACACCGTTCCAGCCCTCAGACCAGAATTACATTTCTTTGCTGAGCTGGGAATCGACCCGGGCCTCCGCGGTTATAGCCAAGAATGAGACGGTCATATAATAATAATAATGGCCAACCTGCCAAAAAAATAAACGGCCACCCAATTCTTCGCTTCCGTTGCCGTCCTCCTGATCAAAATTATGGTCAGTATCCGAGTCTTCGGATCTTGTTTCAACGTTGTCTTCAGTACCAGTCACAAATTCCTTTGAAATTACTGATTCATGAACTAGCGATTCGTTATCTTTTAGCAGAAGGCGACACACTTACTCGTGTAGAGTTACTTTTAGGCTCGTCATATGACAACTCCAGGATAATGGTTACTAAGGTATGGTGTATGATGTCCCGAGACGATAAGATTATAACTTGAACTGTTGGCTTGATTTTACAACTAAAGCGAACCACGGAACTGTCAGACCAATGCGCGACTAACGGAAGGTTTTAAAAGATAGTTCTACATGGGGACTGAGAATATTAATAAGAACTTTTTCTCGGTAACTTATTATTCATAAGTCTAAACAAACAATTTGTTGTAATCGGCGTAACCGCAGCCTTCGTAAAGAGGTTTACGTAGCCCAGCGCGTATCCCATATTTGAACAGCCGACTGTGGCTGACTGTGTAGCGTTGGGGGTCTGCGCCGCTAGCGCTAGCCAACAGCGGGGCGCGCTTGAACTCGGTCAGTGATAACTCTATGTATTCTATTCGTCATGATAATAGTAATAATGCAACAAACATACGCCTATCTTTCCTTTTCCTATCCCTCTCTCCGTCTGAAATGCTGAAATAGCCAGGGATTCACCGCTCACCAGGCATGCTGAAACTGCTTGCAGTCCAGTCGAATCAGCATCTTTTGTGTTATTCATAAACAGGGATGTCCTATTATTTTACTGTAGATTAAAACATACTAATTCACAATAGTGTTTTCATTACTAGTTTTGACTGTCAGAAATTCTATCATTATGTAAACACTATTGTTACGGTTCGTGCAACAAAATTTGAATTTTATGGATTTCAAGGGAACTTGTACTCGCGAGCACATTATGGCTCGTATGACGAGAACACCAAATTTCATTTAAAGAGCTCCGTGGTGCTCGCGTGTTCTAAATGGAGACGAGCGCGAGCGTCTTGTAGGTCACGTGTGAGACGTTGGAACCTGAATGGCCTTAGTTAAGAAATTAATATGTACATTGGATAGAACTTGAAGTGTAGTGGAGTCATTAAACGTGTCGTGTGGTGATTGGATGGGAAGTGTTACTCCCCCTCGTTATTGGGCTGGAGGCGACACAGATATCGCGTGTCTTTCTGCGTCGTCAATTGAACGGTTGCTATGCATGCATAGGATGTTGACAATATAGTTTTTTGTTGTTGCTAATATTAAGCCATTCTTAGTCATCAGGCCCGTTTACTTGGGTGTCTTTGATTTTTTCTTTGGTAACGTATGTTTCTTTAAAGTAAAGATACTCACCGTTTTGAGCCCACTTTTCAGTGTTCCCTTATTAACATAATGTGCAAAAGATGAATGTAATTATATTTTTTATCTTTGCATTTAAATAGAATGTGATCTTGGAGTAGGCCTACGTATTGAGACTTCGGTCCCAAAGGTCCCGGGTTCGATACCTGGCTCCGCAAAAGATGTAATTCTGGTCTGAGTCTCGTGAGGTAGAACTGAGGAGAGGACCCGATTCCCACCTCAGCCATCCTAGAAAAGATTTATCGTGGTTCCTCACTTAAGATCGTGGCCGACTCGTTCCCAATCCTGCTCTCAATTCCAAATACGCACTACAATAGCACAGGTCGTGAGACAAAATCCTGCATACATCCAAGTACTCGTTGCTAAATGTCGCAAGGCCCTAAAAATGAATCGTGGTGAACAGAAATGGTCAGCCCTACATTATCGAGAAACGCCAAGAACACTTTTTTTTATTTGCATGGCGAAAGTCAGCTAGTCTGACTGGAATCTGAAAAAGCCACAAAACCCACGACAGTGAGGTCACTGAGCCAGTAACCCTTCACAGTATCCACAGCCATTATCTATGCCCTGAATACACCATCCATATCTCAGTAGCCTCCATAGCAATCCTTGGCTATTCCTCCTCACTGATCAATTTTACAACGAATATACGAAAAAATTGCACCAATAAAACGCATCAGCCCACACGTCTGCTGTTGCTATAACCAAAAATTGTTGAATTGTACCACGAACTGCTCCCTCATCAACCTTATTCTCTGGATTTGGCTCCTTGTGTCTACTTGTTTCTAAACCTGAATAAATGGCTTGGCTCAAAATAGAATCGCATCGCGAAGATCGTGGCCAAAATCTATTTTGGGGCTACATTGTGAAAGAATTTGGGGACTTTTTGAAATGCTTGAAGAGCGTTGGGGAAACTTTTATTTATTTATCGTATGGCTTTTATTTAGTGCCGGGACATGTTCGGCTCGCCTGAGTCTGTAGCTGCTTCCAGTGGACACCCTTAGGGTGAACTACAAGTTCCGTTCAATTTCAAGTACTTCCAACTTTCGCTACCAAATATCAATGATACCTAGTGGTGAACGTTGGAACTTTGATAGAGCGTTCCGACGAAATCTAACCTAACAATTTAGCTTCACACAAGTTTAGTCTGTGGAAGGATCTTTTACATGCCATAAATCTATGACATGGGACCACCGGCTTTACTTCCCCTCCGAAGGAAGGCATACTGAAGGATTTTTAACGCTCCTAAAAAAATCCGACGACTTCGGCCGGGTTTGAACCCTCGATCTTGGGGACAGGAGTTCAGCATTCTACCAACTACGCCATCGAAGCCGCTGGGAAAACGTTGAACAAAGCGTATAAAATGTGACATGAAAATGGCCCTGTTCCTTATTGACCAAGTATAATAAGTCAATATTAATTTACACTTTTTATTGTACCGGTTTCGGCCGCATTGTGACCTTCCTCAGTGCAAACATAAGGTGCGTTCAAAAAGTAACGAGCCAGAGGCTGGAATGCGCAAACCGGTGACGACATCGGCTAATCGTGGCGTGTGTAACGTGGGAGGTCACAGCCCGTCGCTAGAGGGCACGCGTGCACGTCATGTGACGATACAAAATGAGCAGCAGCTTGCATCAAATGTCCAACGCTGCCAGTCGCATTGCAAACAGTGACATGGAGGCGTCAACCGAAGAGCAAAGAGGTGTTGTTCGGTTTCTGACAGCGGAAGGAGTAGGGGGAACGTACATTCATCGCCGAATGTCACAAGTGTACGGCGAACACTGCATATCCCTTGCAAGGGTCAAGGCGTGACACAAGCTCTTCAGGGAAGGACGGGTGTCGTTAACCGATGATACCCGGTCTGGGGCACCCCCCTGCATTACCGATGACAACGTCCAGCTGGTTGATGCTCTCATTACCCAGGACCGCCGAGTGACAGTGAACGCCATAGCCGCCGTGGTCGCTCCACGACAGTGCACGACCTCATACGGCCAACACAGTCGTGGCACTCCTGCAGGTACGCGGCCTCCATACCGTCCAGACCTCTCTCCCTGTGATTACGCCATGTTTGGTCCCCTGAAAAGGGCTCTGAGGGGGCCAACGATTCACCTCGGACGCCTACGTCCAGCTGTACGTGCGGAACTGGGTCACATCGCAGCCCAGGGAATTTTATGAGACAGCCATTCACCGCCTCGTGTCACAGTGGGACAAGTGTCCCAACAGCCAGGGCCAATACTTCTAACATACAGGTACTGGTTTCTGTAATTATGCCTCCGGCTCGTTACTTTTTGAACGCACCTTATAATATGAATAGAAAGAATTACAGTGCATGAAAACTTTTACCATAAAATAAGGTTGTTCTCAAAAATAATTCTAAAAAATGAATAGTCTTAAAGCGTATAATGGCAACCGTCTATGCCGTAGATTTAAATAATGTTTATTCTTACTAAACAAATGCGCATGGCCGACTGAAGATCAAATCTGTTGATTGGAAAATTCGCATCTGAATCAAACCTTTTCAATCCTCCTCCGTAAATAACAATAATCATATAATACTAGTTGAAACCCGTCAATACATGACGGCCAATAAGAAAATATTTACTGAAAAATTTTATTATATACGTTCTTTGTACAATTATTTTTTGGCACTATTGAAACTTTAAGGGCGTCAAAAGATTGCACTCTAGACATTGCAACATACTGCTGGCCATGATTGAAAACTTGATGAGGCAAATTGAGACCTATACGTTCCAGAGTTCCCCCTTGAGCTTTATTGATTGTGATAAAGTATGCCAATCGAATCGGAAAATGTTGCCTCTTAAAAGAAAATGATTGTTTTATCCGGTGGTGTTAAATCATGTCGAAGGATTAGACCTTTCTGCCTAATTTTAACTGCATTTATTTCCAACTCCAAGCATTTTCATGCATATTTCATATAATTAATATGGAGTCAAGTCGAAGGGTTAGATCTCTCCGCCTAATTTTAACTGCACTTATTATTTCCAAATTCAAGCAATTTTCGTACATATTTCTTATAATTAATATGGTAGCATTTAGATGCCCTTAGGAAGCTTCAGATTTCTCAGGAGCATATCTATGGGTCAATCGTTTGGAGTATGTGGAAGCAAATCACTTAATTCCAAGGAATTCAAGAATTCTGAGGAGTCTAATATATACAACTGGCCGAAGGAACCGTCGCTTATAATTTTGGAATATACGTTAACGAAGTTCTCTCTTAAATTCCTTGAGATATCATTTCCAATGAAAAATTGTTGCAGTCTGTCAAATATTTTATATTTAGGAAGATTAATTTTGCCATTGCAACACCAAAGGTCAAAGTAACCAGGCGTAGATTTCTCGCTAGAGAAATACAGTGCAGAACAATGTTTACATTTGTTCGTCAAGGACCATACACTGTACGGCTTAATATCTGGAATTGTTTCTGAAATGGCATTTTTATATTAGATTTTAAAAGTGGCTTCGTATTTTCTACGAATTCCAACTTTTTTGTGGCTAATGATCTTTTTCGTCAAATGGGTATATTTATTGCAGCATTTCTCTCCAAATTAACGTCATATTCAATAACACTATAGTGGCCTGCATCAACGCAGCCGCCAAATATTAAATGGCTAATAATACTTCCATTGCCAAAATCAACAGCGTGGTTAGACTCATTGTTATGTAATCTAAACAAATCATCAATAAACAATAACATTCACGTATACAATGAAGTTCAGATACTTTCATTCTCAAGTTTGTTGCTGATGTGAATGCGATGATACTGATCGCCAATAATAAAATCCTTATAATTATTCATGCCAGCAACAATTTTTGCAATTTGCTTGCAAACGCAGCTCAGGATAACGTCCTGCATTTTGGAATAAACAGTACGAAACTGCTCTAAATAAGCAATTTCCATCACCTGATGTACGTACAATCCTTTGCATTTTCATGACAGTATATTAAGCAAGGGAGCATACTTCGCCAACTACTGGAACTCACTTCGACAGCCACCGTAACGGAGGGAGTTTAAGAGTTAGACTATATGCTCAGTGCTTGTCAAAAATCGTATTAACACAGGGAAGCCCAATCTGAAGGCTACATTCTGAGCTATCGCCCCGGATTCCAGGTTCGATCCCTGGTTTGCCAAGAAATTTACTTCTGGTCTGAGGGCTGGAACGGGGCGCACTCTTGAGGCAAAACTCAGGAGAGCAAGGTTAGATTCCTATCTCAACAATCTGGGATGTGGTTTTCCATGGTTTGCCACGTCCACTGCAGGTAAATACCGGGATAGTTCGTAACTTAAAGCCTCGGTCGTCAATTCCCCATTCCCCACTTGAATTACAAATGCACACATTAGTACAGCCATCACAATAACACAGGTCATCAGAGAAACATTTTTATACACACACACACACCAAAATAGACGGGGCTGAGTGACCACGATGTCTGAATCCATCAAATGAATTATATTCGTCAATTGTCTCTCATAGCGAAAGCGATTGTGGCCATCTATTATTTAATAATTTAAAAGTATATGGCAATGTAAATCGTGGAGAATTCCTTACTGTACGGGAATAATAAAAGTAAAATATGTTAAGACAATGAATTACCAATAGCCAGAAAGAATAATTAGGAAATAAAAATACATGTCTGAGGTGAGACTCCTTCGACTATGCAAAATTCATTCCTGGGTCCGCAATGTTACCCCTGAGCCACTCAGTCAACAGACTTCTAAACCAATATTAAGTTACTTAAACAACAAACGAACTGAAACGCCTGTTGAAGTTCTTCAATCCCCTCTTTTTAATTCTCAAAAACAAAGATCACACTACGATACGGTGAATCCTTTATCCGCCCATTTCTCTAGAACTGTAATTCTGGTCTGAGGGCTGGAACGGGGCGCACTCTTGAGGCAAAACTAAGTAGGGCAAGGTTCGATTCCCATCTCAACAATCTGGGATGTGGTTTTCCGTGGTTTGCCACTTCCACTGCAGGTAAATACCGGGATAGTTCCTAACTTAAAGCCTCGGTCGCCAATTTCCCATTCCCCACTTTAATTACAAATGCACACATCAGTACTGCCATCACAATAACACAGGTTATCTGAGAAAAATTGACACACACACACCAAAGTAGACGGGGCTGAGTGACCACGATGTCTGAGTCCAACAAATGAATTATGTTCGTCAATTGTCTCTCATGGCGAAAGCGATTGTAGCCATCTTTTATTTGATAATTTAAAAGTATATGGGACGTAAATCGTGGAGAATTCCTTATTTTACGGGAATAATAAAAGTAAAATATGTTAAGACAATGTATTACCAATAGGCAGAAAGAATAATTGAGAAATAAAAATATATGTCGGAAGTGGGATTCGAACTGCTTCCATTGCGCGATGCATAAATTAAGAGTTTTGAACGCTACTGTCTGAACTACCGAATCACTGTTATGAGAGTGCAATATTAACTTACTTAAACAACATTCACTCTCAACAGTCCGTATAAGTTCTTCTACATTTCCCGTTTTTTATAATATTCTATTCCTGTTTATATCGTGGGAACTTCATAATCAATATTCCCCTCCTTTGTTATAATTCTTATAAATAACTATTGCATTAAAACGCGGTGGACATCCGCCATGTCTGTCATTAACCAAGATGATTCTGCGCATGCGCTTGAGCCAATAATTTTGCAGTTTTGTTTATACATTTAAAAATATGTGGTAACATATTTGTTTATTTTAAAGACACTCTGAAAATCTACAGGCCTACAGCTTTCGACAGATTGCTCTACGAAATGAATCGGTTCTACCGTTCCCTCAATCTCGCGGTAACAAAATTAAATATATAGATAGATGGCAATGTAAATCGTGGAGAATTCCTTACTGTACGGGAATAATAAAAGTAAAATATGTTAAGACAATGAATTACCAATAGCCAGAAAGAATAATTAGGAAATAGAAATACATGTTGAGGTGAGACTCCTTCGACTATGCAAAATTCATTCCTGGGTCCGCAATGTTACCCCTGAGCCACCCAGTCAACAGACTTCTAAACCAAAATTAAGTTACTTAAACAACAAACGAACTCAAACGCCTGTTGAAGTTCTTCAATCCCCTCTTTTTAATTCTCAAAAACAAAGATCACACTACGATACGGTGAATCCTTTATCCGCCATTTCTCTAGAACTGTAATTCTGGTCTGAGGGCTGGAACGGGGCGCACTCTTGAGGCAAAACTAAGAAGGGCAAGGTTCGATTCCCATCTCAACAATCTGGGATTTGGTTTTCCGTGGTTTGCCACTTCCACTGCAGGTGTAATTCTGGTCTGAGGGCTGGAACGGGGCGCACTCTTGAGGCAAAACTAAGTAGGGCAAGGTTCGATTCCCATCTCAACAATCTGGGATGTGGTTTTCCGTGGTTTGCCACTTCCACTGCAGGTAAATACCGAGATAGTTCCTAACTTAAAGCCTCGGTCGCCAATTTCCCATTCCCCACTTTAATTACAAATGCACACATCAGTACTGCCATCACAATAACACAGGTTATCAGAGAAAAATTGACACACACACACACACACCAAAGTAGACGGGGCTGAGTGACCACGATGTCTGAGTCCAACAAATGAATTATGTTCGTCAATTGTCTCTCATGGCGAAAGCGATTGTAGCCATCTTTTATTTGATCATTTAAAAGTATATGGGAACGTAAATCGTGGAGAATTCCTTATTTTATGGGAATAATAAAAGTAAAATATGTTAAGACAATGTATTACCAATAGGCAGAAAGAATAATTGAGAAATAAAAATATATGTCGGAGGTGGGATTCGAACTGCTTCCATTGCGCGATGCATAAATTAAGAGTTTTGAACGCTACCGTCTGAGCTACCGAATCACTGTTATGAGAGTGCAATATTAACTTACTTAAACAACATTCACTCTCAACAGTCCGTATAAGTTCTTCTACATTTCCCGTTTTTTATAATATTCTATTCCTGTTTATATCGTGGTAACTTCATAATCAATATTCCCCTCCTTTGTTATAATTCTTATAAATAACTATTGCATTAAAACGCAGTGGACATCCGCCATGTCTGTCATTAACCAAGATGATTCTGCGCATGCGCTTGAGCCAATAATTTTGCAGTTTTGTTTATAAATTTAAAAATATGTGGTAACATATTTGTTTATTTTAAAGACACTCTGAAAATCTACAGGCCTACAGCTTTCGACAGATTGCTCTACGAAATGAATCGGTTCTACCGTTCCCTCAATCTCGCGGTAACAAAAATCAGCTTAGTGTTTTAAATATATAGATGGTTTTAACGACTGAGGGTTTTATTGATGGGTGCTCTCGACACTATTGAAATTGCGTCCATTTGGCCTACTGTATGCAGACACACTTGTTCGTGAATTTAGTTTTTTTATGACTTGTGACCGAGTGTTGTTGATGTTTGGACGTGCATTATCTTGCTGAAAAATGCTATCCAAAGCACCCTTACACACATGTACAACACGAGCCACTCTTGTAGTGATAGGTAATGGCAGCCTCCATCATTTCTTCAAGTGTTGGGAGTCTTACGGTGACTCTGTGCCCTAAACGTGGTTCGTACTTGAGATCACTGTAAAACTATCGCTTGATGCTTCGGTGTTGAGTGCAAGTTTTTGCAGAGGTCGACTCTAATCGAACCATCGGTAATATCAGTCCTCGTAGACTTCAAAATGGGTATGGCTGTTCTTGCATAGTGCCGGATGAGCCCGTCGGATCCGCGTATTTGAGCGATGCAACATGTGATGAGCATAACATTTGGATCTGTGAGGCACACAATGTAAAATGTCCCGTCCCCAAGTGTGTCTGGAACTGCGAAGGAGAGTTGATATTGAAATTAAAGTGTGGGAAATCCAAAATCATTTTAAAAAATCGTAATAGTTCTTAGCGTTTGTCGTACAATCGACTCTGTACTGGCCCAGTTGCTTCACGCTGCACTTTTCTAGACAAGCTTGAAGCGTAACAACCAGAAACAGCGATGCATCCAATTACAAGTCTTACGGTAGTCATGGAAGCCGTATGACGAGCTGCCGAGAAAATGTAGGACGTGTCTTTCCCATAGTTAAATGCAATTAGCGTAAGCCATTATGTACACACAAAGCTCTAGAATATAAACTAAGAAAAGTTCATGATTGACACTGTTCCAGATGATTCCTGCACGTGATGCCCCTTCATAGGTAGGCCTACATGGAATCGAATGTACTGCATTTCCTTTACTGAACTGAACATAGCAGTTGACTGCCAGACTAGCGTACGTGGTCTACTGGCAAACAAGTACAGCACATAGTCTTCATGAATTCAATGAAATAAAAAAACAACACAAAGGAAAAAGCTTTTTTCATGAACCAAAGGAAAGAGAACAACAATGAGAATGAGACGAATCCGTCAAGTACGGAACGGTTCGAGCTGAGATGCGTACGTCAGTTCCCTGCTTCCACTTTTGGAGACATTCCAGGAAACCGTCAGATCTTTAAATATATTTCTTGTTATTTTAAATCCTTCTAACTCAAAAATAAACTCAGCCTAAATCAGAAGATTAAAGGCAAGCATCAACATACACATTTGAGCTGTTTCAGTTGTTAGTTGTAGCAGATTTTTAAAGTATAATTTTGTAGCGTGTTAGTCGCTTTTTCCAAATGAACTACAGGTGTATACAGCTCAACTCAGTAACCGACAACTGAACCTTTTTCTTGTAAACGCACACAGTCTTAGAGAGGAAACACATTATGACAAGTTGCTTGAAATTTGGGTCATCGAATAGACTACACTTCCGCTCATGAAATGTAGTATAACTGAGCATTTCGTCAATACAGGACAAGCTAGTTGTTGGGACTTGGGTCGGAGGGTGTGTGGCTGTAAGCTGTCTCTTTGAGGCTAGGATAGGGAAGGCGGTGCACCGTGGGTCAAAATCGAAATATAGGAGGACAAAATTATTTATTTTCATAATTAAAAAATCAAAATTTATTACTTCTACAGCATTCTCATATAATTGCCACTCACTATTCTGGGATATAAACGCATCTTAGTGTAAATCTTTCACCACTGTTCGAGCAGTCTGAATTGGAGGGTGAATGCAAAGTGGCTGTGGTTTGGTTGTCTCTGTGGTTAGTGTGATGCTTTAAGATGGAACATGCAGCTGAAGGTATGATCTTTGTAACGTGTTTCAGTTATTAATTGTTACGTACTTTTAGCTATATTTGCATTATATAATATTTAACTATTATTTTAAAAATTATATTTTTAGTATGTCGCGTCACTCTGCGTCACTTTCTACTTAATGTAGATAGTCTTGTAGTTCACGCCTGTTATAAGATTTGTTGCATCTTTTTACAACTTACTTAGTTATTTTACGTTTTAGAAGATGCCGCGCAACCAGTTCTCACACGATTACAACCGTTTGAAGCACTGGGTTCAACGATTATGTCAAAAGTGGAACTTTGTGACTTTGTTAAAAGTAAATTAGGGATAGAAAATTGTTCTGAAGAGATAACTGAATGCTCTATCCAACTCCTAGTCATATAGACAATTTCTTGCATGTATAGACGAAGCTTAAAAAGGTCTTAACTGATGATTATTATGAAGTAAACAAATTATATACGTTGCTTTCACTCTAAATTCATGATTAAAACGTAAAAATAATTTTGTCCCCCTAGATTTCGATTTTGACCCACTGTGCGGTGGTGACTGAGGCGTGAATCGAACCCACCTCCTCACGTGGCCAAGAGCACGCCATTCCTGCCCTCAAACAGCATTGAATTACTTGGCAGAGTCCTGACCTCAGGGATGAGCCACGAATGCGTGGTGTGTGTGAAAGGCCCGTCATAGCCAACAACAACGCGTTATTAGCCTACGTTGGATTGTTGCAAAACATGAACGGGCCAAAAGCTGTCACTCTCTCTCTCTCTGTGTGTGTGTCAGTGCGAATGAATATCTGTCTCCCCCCTTTTCAATTCAAACATGACGAAACAAAATTGAACCAAATTTGGTCATGTTTTATATCGCCACCATCTTGATGGAAACGGAATGGCGGCCACCCAAATGCTCAAAGCTTACGACTAACCTAATTATCTGATCTCTATAAAGTGTTGCAACAATATACCTTCATGTGGGAAGCGTCGTTTGCCCAAACTACAAGGTCATCATCCAATTATTTTGAAGATGGTGGCCGTGTATGTGTGCAAATCGATACACTTATCAATTAAACACGACGAAACCAAATCGAACCAACTTTTTTACAGCACTAGCAAAGGACAACTCAGTATATCGCCGCCATCATAACGAGAAAGAAATGGCGCCCACCCAAATGTTCTGAGCTTAAATCAAATTACGACTAGCCTAATTACCGATCTCTACCAAATTCTTCATCAATATACCTTAATGTGGTAAGCGTCGTTTGCCCAAACTATAAATAGTTTCAAGATGGCGGATGTATCTTGCAAGTATTATAGCCTAACCGTAACTTACGATTCAACAAGGCGTGGCCTCAACAAATCAGCTTATCGTACACAGGGAGGTTTAAACCGTCCTCAAGGGGGTGACTTGTAGGATTATTATTTTAGATTATTAGAGTGCCATATCCCCTCCAGGGATGTAGGCGACCTAACCAGGCATCCCGAGCCGGAGTTTGCGTGTTGTAGGGTGGCCAGTTCCTTTCCATTCATCCTCCTGCCATAGCATCCGGCAGGTGGGAGACCCCGTACCAGACCATACCAAGACTTTTAAATTCTTGGCAGACAGCCAACAATGCTAGCCACTGCGCCACGAGGTGGTCATTGTTTATTTGGCGTATGGCTTTTAGTGCCGGGAGTGTGCGAGGACATGTTTGGTTCGCCAGAGGCTGTAGCTGCTTCAATGCGGGCACCCATGGGGTGAGCTACTAGTTCCGTTCAATTTCAAATGGTTCCAACTTTCGCTACCGGATGTCTAAGACTCATAGTCTAGAGATCCGTGGATCAAATCCAAGCAGGTTCATTTTTACTGGATTTTTTTAATTTATTGATTTATAACTACTCACACGCTATGAAGTTAAGCATATATAGTGTGTATTTGCAATCGAAAATATTATATATCCCTATGTATATTATAGTCTAATTGTGAAAGTTTGTGTGTCCGTGTGTTAGTTTAGCTGTTGTTTTAAGGGGCGGAACTACGAGTTCATCTGCCCCTAAGGGGTGTGTGTTAGTTTGTTACCTCTTCACACTAAAACGTCTGGACGGATTTGGATGAAATTTGAAATGGAGATAGCTTATAGTCTACCCTGGATTAACAAAGAGCCTGCTTTCATCCAGAAATAAATCATTATTCCCGTGGAACGGGCAACGTGACTGAAAAGTCGCCAAAAAATACTAAACTGGGACAAAATATCGAAGTTGTCGCATAAATACCGGACATAGCTCAATTTACGCCCCTCGATGTGAGAAACAATACTCGGTATGTCTCTACGGAACACCGAAAACCACATTTTAAGGCCCTAAAGCCAATAGTTTCAATGATATTCTCAGAAAACTATGTTCGCTCTGATAAACCGATGAACTAATCGCGTCCGTATCCATGGCAACATTAGCTCAAGACATGACATCCAATTTTCCATCTATCCCTGTAAGAGGCAATGCCAATCCATTTATTTTGTAAAACACGATAGACTGGCTGTGTGGCTCAGCGGTAACGTTCTCGTTGCAGGTTCGTATCCTGGCACAGTCAGTAGATTTACTGGCACGTTAAAGATCCCCTTCGGGGCAAAATTCTAGCACCCCGGCGTTTCTAAAAGCCAGAGTAGTTAAAAGGAACGTAAATCTAATAACATTATTTTTAAAACACAATAAAAACATTAGAAATCTAAACGGTCATCCCTCTTTCAAGATATATCTATATCATAATTTTAAAATAAATAACTTTCTACGTTTTAGAACTACAATAACGAAAATTAGTGTGGGATAGCTCCTTCTATTACCACCTTTAATTTTGTAACACTAGAGTCAAACTGATATCTCGAGGGAGTGGAAAAGTTCAGGGAGACCAAACAGTAGCTGATCGGCCAAGAACTGGACGCCCTCGCAAAACCACTCGCAGGGAGGATCTGTTGCTTTCAGGACGTCGTAGGCTCATTGGTACTGCCACGTCTTTCCGCCAGATTTTCGAAGGGCCACTGGAGTGAATGTGTCTGGTCAGACAGTGCGCAATCGGCTGCATGAAGCAGGGCTGATGTCAAGGGTGCCTGCGCCAAAATCTCTTGAAACCACAGCATAAGGGAGCTCGTGTAAGGTGGGCAACAACTCATCGGATATGGCAGCAAGAGGATTGGAAGCGTACTCTCTTTACGTATAAGGTCTCCATTGATTTGCACCCATACATTAGGAGCATTCGAGCGTGGCTGCGAGTTGGTGTGAGATTTCACGAGCCCTTCATCCAGGAACGCCACCAACAGCAGGGATGTTCAGTCATGTTTTGGGGTGGACGTACGCCTCTAATTCCTATCCACGGTAACATGACGTCTGGTGTACAGCTAAAACATCCTTGAACATGTCGTTACAGGATTCGCTGCCACATTGGGTGAGAGCTTTACACTAGTGGACGATAATGCTCGTGCCCATCGAGCTAGGGTGGTCCTTCAGATGCATGGCATACATAGAATGGAGTGGCCTGCCTATTCTGAGGACATGGACTGTATTAAACATGCATGGAAAGAGCTCAAGGGGGCAAATTCGCAACGTCCCAATCCTCCAACAAACATTCAGTAACTGATTGAAGCTGCTGTCCAAGAGTGGGATAATCTGCCCCAAACCACGTTGGATTCCTTGTCGTCTGCTCGTGGGGGGCAATACACGGTATTGATATGCCCCGTTTGTGTGCTCAGTTCCACATTATCACTTTTGTTAGTAAGTCACTGGGATCTGTCCGAGATGCATGCCAGCCGGAACTACTTTTAGTGATCTGATGACCTTTTCGAGAGGAATGTTGAGAGAGGGGACAAAGCATAGCCCTGTCTTAATCCGGTTCTGTTTGGGAAAGGGTCAGATCTTTCCCCATTCAAGAGAATTCTACTTACTGTATATTGCCATCCATACACAATCTACACAGGTTAATATGTTTAAGAGCTGGTGCAACACCCAGCCTTCAGCAGTTGTATTTAAGGATCGGTTAATCGTAAGCCACCCTTCGCAAAGGAGGGTTTAAGCGACCTCGTGGTGAAACCGGGACTACTATACTCTGATTTACAAAAGATACTCGGTGAAAGCTGTGATCCGCTTCCAGGGTGGGGTGAGGAGTGGAGACGAGAGAGGTAACGGTCTCCATAGCAACAGCAAGCAATGTTGCAATGTATGCCGACACAGCAGTAAGCACATGATTTGACTGTGTGCCTTCACTCGTCACGGTCATTAGAGCGCCAGGCAGGGGGGCTAACTTCCCCCAATATTTGTGTCTTCCTACAAGCCTCTTGGAATGTTTTGAGTCATTATCTGCCTCAGTGGCAACGCAGCATTTCCCCACGTGCTAGCTTTGACAGCTATCAGCGACCATTATTGGTAAATCAAAGTATAGTAAATCTACTGACACGGCTCCCTCGCATTTGCGCACCCTCAAATGCAATATTAAAGGTCCTAATGGTTAGCATTGATCCGAACTGTCCCGGGCTCGTTCCCGCCTGGGTCATGAGGATTTCAACCTCTTACGGGAGGCCACACCACATATTTCATTAGTATAATCTGGTCTCGACGATAGACGCTTGACTGACTTCCTCGTATAAACCAGAGACATTTTTGGCGAAAGCGTGTGAGCCTCAGGTTGCTGAACCTTCTTGCAGTGGAGGAAGGTGGGGGCGCCAGTGCGTTGGTTGGTCGTGGGCTGAGGTAAGAGGTTCTCCCACGATGCTACATTGCTTCGTGCATTCATATGAATATTTAAGTCAATTTACGTGTCGCAATTTATTATTATTATTATTATTATTATCCCCATCTGTGAATCGCACTAGACCTTATTTAGCTAATGATGATTTTTTCCTTCTCCGTAAATCTGAAAATCTTCCTGCGTTCTTCAATCCATGATGTCTGGGTCCTGGTAGTCATTTTCTCATTATTATTATTATTATTTATTTAAGCGAAAATTCCCCTACAGAAGAGTGATTAAACTAGATCAAACATGATGTCATTTGGAGGTGTGTCTCCTCCGCTCCTCCCAAAATGTCTTCATTCTCGCGGAATGCTCCCTCTTCCTCTCATCCGTCCACTTTTTTCCAGGTTGTTTTAATGATCTTGGTTCAAACTTAATATTCGCGATTTTCGTCTGGCACTCAGCTCGGTCTTCGAAATGTTCTATACTGATTACTAGTCTCTCTGTACCTCTTTAAGCCACTCAGTGCCGCATTTACTCTGTGTTATGATACCAAGTTGTTTCTTTGGCAATCTGGAGGTGGCCATCCTGTGGATGTGAAAGAAAAATTTGGCTCGGCGTTTTCTAATTTCGTCTGTTATCGTATTGGTCTTTTGATAGAGTTCAGTACTAGGTTTCTTCATCCAAATGCCGTTTCTTTTGATTGCTCCGTAGATCTTCCGGAGAATTTTTTGCTCTTTTCCAGTTCCTTAATCTTGGAACGACCATCGATTACTATTGTTTCAGCGGCATATGTTGCTTCTGGAAGAATAAATGTTTTATCATCATTATTATTATTATTACGATCGGGATAGCAACAAAAGTGATCAGTATTAAGCAGTGTATTCGAACATAATATTTCAGAAGAACTGTATGCATTAGGACTCATAAGGTCACGCCGCCTGCTTCCCATTTGCCTCTGTTGCAAATACACCACAATAATACAAGTCATTGGCACATTCTATACACACGTGCATGGGGCTGATGAACACGTTGTCCTAACCCTAAATGTGACACGTGTGGTGCTACGAAGCTGTTTTTCCTGTTTGCTATGTGGCAGTTTATCTCAAGATAGGACACAAGTAGGCTTAACGAATGAAAGTTAATTACAGTATAAGGTTTTTAAAAATGTCGAATCTCATTCACACAATCAGTCCGCCCACGCCCGGATGAGTTTCTACAGTGAGGACGCTCCCTATCGAACAGAGACTCGCGGTGGCCGCAGCGTGGCTAGCAGCAGCGTAGCGCCCAACTAGTTTTAACACATTTACACTTTTTAACGTATTTAATAATCATATTTACTTACGTGAATTTCAGAGTAGTTGCTGGAAATGCTGTCCCTCATTTTCTTAACACACATTGCACCAACTTAAAATTTTGGTACACTCGCTGATATTTCGAATCTGTGCAGTTATTTCGTCATCGAGAGCCTCCAGAGTACGCAGATTGTTTTTGCATACCTTTTGTTTGAGTTTCTCCCACAAGTAAACATCACACGGCGCTGACACGTACGAACACATTTACTGGAAGAGGAGATAAGTTTCCTCTAGGGAAATTCGATGTTTTGTTCCATATAACCATGCTCACGGGATACGAGACAGCCTACAGTACTTCACCACAAGTCGACTAAGGTGTCTGCCAGCTCCATATCTAATAAATGCAATGCCAGCATTCGGGACTTCTCGTCCTGATCTTGTGTTATAGCTCAACGGTAGTCAAGTGGCGGTGACTCGCCCCGCGGGCAAGCAAAGCTCCGTTCTATAGGGAAGGCCCTCACTGTAACTTCGCCACGGTTGTAACCGGATATTTTGTTCTTTAAACGTTGTTTTGCGCATCGATACTCTTAAAACAAGCTTCGTCCGGCCCTACGACAAGTACTGCTGTGTTCCAAGGATTTACCCCTCTCATAGTAATATGTGAAAAAGTTGTATGCTTGATTTAAACCACACCCTTAATGAATACGTACACTAAATACCACCCAGCCGATAAAGCGCGCGAACAGATACCGTTATACATATTTTTAACGCATTCGTCCTCTAAGACGCGCAAACCACAAAACTAAGGGCAAATAATAATTATTAAAAAAAGACGACATACTTTTCTTCTTCGTCGTCGCGAATGGGTCTCTTAGGACCACGCGGAATCAACAACGGTTAGCCTTTCTTGCAGCCCAGTACTCCTTCATACGCAACAAATGGGTTTGCTTCCGTTGTGCAGACCAGATATGGTGGTATGGCCGTCTTTCTTCCTCCTCGAAACCCCGTGTGAGTGCAAGTGTTCTGATGACATTTCGGTCTAGGAGATTTGGCGATCCTAATTCTTGCAAGTCTTTTTCAGTCTGTTTGTACCAATTTGATCTAGTTGTTTTGTTTTTCAAGTATGTGTGAATTTTGTGAGTTAGTCTATTTGGGTCCATTCTTTCCAGGTGCCCCAAGAATTGGATTCGTCGCATACGCATTTTGTCTGTGATTTTGGAGATGGTTTTATATATTTCAGCATTTGGCTTTGGAAGATGAACACCATCTTTGATTCTCGGCCCTAAGATTTTCCTCATTATTTTACGTTCCTTCACTTCCAACTGATCTCGAAGTGTTCTATGTTGAAGAGTGAGAGTTTCTGAAGCGTAGAGAGCTTCGGGCCCGATCACTGTTGTATAATGTTGAATTTTGCATTTCCAGGAAAGACTCTTTTTGTTGTAAGTATTTTTCGTTAACTGAAAAGCAGTTTCCATTTTTTGAATTCTTGTTGTAATGGACCTCTTTTCATTACAATTGTCGGTAATCCATTCACCCAAATATTTAAATTCCTTCACACGAGATATATGGTCAGTACCAATTTCAATTTCAGATGGGGCATTCTTTATATCTGTCATAAATTTTGTTTTATCAAATGAGATTTGCAATCCAATTTTCTTTGCTTGTTCTTGTAGAAGTTCAAGTTGGTATTGTGCATCAGAGATGTTTTGGGCAATTAATGCCATGTCATCAGCAAATGCCAAACAGTCTAATTCTATGCCTTTAAGTTTTGGTCCTGTCCTATGCGTCGGTGCACCTGCTTTTCGCCATTCTCGTACAACCTTCTCTAGTGCACAATTGAAAAGCAACGGGGACAATCCATCTCCTTGTCGGACTCCTGTGTCAATGGGGAATTCTCTGCTCAGTTCTCCCATAAATTTAACCTTAGATTTGGTTTCCATGAGTGTTTCCTTAATAATATTTGTTGTCTTTTGATCTAATCCAAAGTCTTTGAGTATTTCGAAAAGGGATTCACGGTCGATGCTATCATACGCCTTTTGGAAGCCAACAAATGTAATGACATAGTATTTTGTTCGATGTATTGCGGAAATATTTCATTGAGTTTTTTAAATTGATAATTTGTTCCACACACGACCTGCCTTTCCTGAAGCCACCGGGGCGTGGTGGCGCAGCGGTCAAGCTGTATGCCTCTCACCAAGGCGGACCGGGTTCGATTCCCGGTCAATGCATGTGAGATTTTCGATGTGAAATGCCATGTCCTGTGGTTCGGATTCCACGTAAAACGGAGGTCCCGTGGCTTATGATCGCGAGATTAACGGTCACGTTAAACTACAAGCTTCCTTTCCTTCCTGAAGCCACCTTGGTATTCGCCGATTACTGGATCCAATTGAATTTCTGCACGATTCAGGAGAGCTTTAGACAAAACTTTGTATGTTATGGATAGTAATGAAATTCCACGATAATTGTTGGGATCCGTCCGATTTCCTTTTTTGTGCAAGGGATGTATGAGTGCCATCTTCCAGTCAGCGGGGATTTTTCAGTTCGCCAAACTTCTTCTAAAATTTCTTGGAGTTTTACAATGAGATTTTCTCCTGCATTTTTCCACAACTCTGCAACAATTTGGTCTTCCCCCGACGCTTTGTTGTTTTTCAATGATTTAATTATCTCTCTTATTTCCTGAACGTTGGGTGGATGCGAATCTTGGTTTTGTTGCGTGTGGATAAATGTGAATGTTTCTTGAGGTTTCTCACAATTGAGCAATACATACTTTTTGAATTTTATATATTCTGTATAGGGCCTATCTGTATGGATGGATGAGGACCACGTGGTGTTGACGAGGGAAGGGTACTGGCTATCTTACCGCGAGCAGGGCCTAACGTCACGGGGCCGTTAATGTTCGTTTGAGTAAATAGTGTTCCATGGAAACAACCTTATCTCCGTCTACCTTAATGATTTTGTTGGTACCGCAACTAATGGGAGAGAATATGGTTAGCGGCGAATTCGACAATTTGAGTGATTTTCCCAATAACATGATGCTTAACTTAAAGTTAAGTAACATTGCATTCGGGTGTATGGCTCTTTTATTTTATTTTTAACTAGCTGTTACCCGCGGCATCACCCGCAATAACATTTGGAATCCCGTTATAACATTAGTTATGTAGATTTTTCCTTAGTGGAAGATAATGACGGCAACATGGAGCGTTGAAATTGAAAATCGGGTGCAGTATACGACGGGGAGCTTTGATTTAAGGCAGGTCCCCTAGCCTACTGCCATGTCTATCGAGAGTGTTTTTAACGCATAAGCACTTCTCGGTAAACTACATTTCTGGTCTTTCTCTCAGGCTGCAGAATGACTAAGCCAACAGAAGAACTGACTCTGGAGCATGCCATGTACAGTCGACCATGTGCGAAACAGTCACTTCTCAGATCCACACCAGCTACTTTTATACTCTGCCCCTGAGCCTTGTTAATTGTCATGGCGAAGCAGACTTTCAAAGGAAACTGCAGACGTTTGAATTGAAAATGGTAGTCTGAAGGGATTAGAGGAATGCGGGGTATGAAGACAGTTTCGCCTTGGCCAACACCTGTAAATATGGTGGTTTCAATCACAAATGTATGCAGTGCTTTATTAACCTGCAGCCTGGTTCCATTGCAAAGTTTAGGAGAGTTTAGGTTGCACAATAGCATGACAGGAGCACCAACCTTGAGGATCAGGACATGGGGCGGTATTACGGTTGTAGATAACGCCCATGATGAGGTTGACATCAGCACACTGCCTCTGAACCTCTCTCACCACAGGATAATGAACTGCATCTTCAACCACTACAACTGAGTCTACTGATTCCTATACCATTTTTGTTGTTAATAACTTCTTAAGGAGGGCGATATTTATACTATCAGCAGAGTCATCTATTGGGGTAAGAATAGCTCTTTCTTCCATCCATGAATTATCAAGGTTGGAATTTACAAACACTTGGGGATAGATCTTTTCGATCAAATTATCTAAACTGTCAACAACTTCGCTCAGTTAAGCTGGAATAGTTATTTTTCCGTCATTTTCCTCCAACTTTCCATCGCCAATGCTTAGAAGGAGACGGGAAAACTCCTCAGCCATAAAATCATCATGGAGGTGTACGCGCATGTTGACAGTCAAGGGAATTGATTTGACTTTGGGCCATATGTAAGACGGTTTTAGACAGGCATTTACTTCGTCAACCCGTGTTCCACGGGGTATAATAGGGAGGGTCTGTCTAAAGTCACCGGCAAGAAGTTCTGTGACTCAACCCATAAGTTGGTTGTTACCGCGAATGTCCCTAAGTGTTCTGTCCAATGCCTCGACTCCTCCTTTGTGCACTATCGTGCATTCATTCCAAATAAAGAGTTTTGTCTCTCTCATCACGCGAGCTGTGCCACTTTGCTTCGAGATGTTACAAAGGGCAGATGCAGCGTGACTGATGTTAAGAGGGAGCTTGAAGGCGGAAATCGCTGTTCTTCCACCATCCAGTAGGGTTGCTGCAATACCCGAGGCGGCGACTGCGATGGCAATGTTCTGTCGACTTGTGTCGTAAGATATTCACTGACATATTCTCGGTGAACAACGACGGAGTCTTGTTCTCGAGAAGGCGACGAAAGTCCAAAGCGTTCCAGTTGTTGACCAGACAATTTTAGTACTAAATCCTCAAGAAGCACCCGACACCTGTTGTAGATAACGCCCATGATGAGGTTGACATCAGCACACTGCCTCTGAACCTCTCTCACCACTTCTTCCGCGAGGCTGTCGGGTGTTTTTTCCAGAGCATGATGGGATCACTCACTTGACAAAACACTAGTAAGATGGCAAACAGCTCGCGTATCTTGTGGGGAGAGTTGCTGGAGGACGCTTCCTCTAGTGTGCGGTCCAAGTGCGCATCATCCTCTAGCTAGCCAAGTGCTTTACATGCCGCTTGAAATGTTGGTTGAACCACCCCTGCCACGGTTTTGGGTCAGGTGAGGGCCAGGGATTTTATGTAAAAGGAGGAGGAGGTAGTAGCACGCGGCATTGCCAGGGTGAACGGTGTAAACTCTGCAGAACTTCTTAACTTTCCAAACGAAATAGGATGGAACTTCACAATATAAAAGTGTTGAAGCAAATTTATCGGATCGGCATAGTTCGAAGAAAGCAAGAAGAGTTGTGTTTGGAGGGCTGTTAAACTGGTCACGAACGTCTTCATTAAAGTAAACCCTCTGGCTGTTCTCGAGGTGGACGGCAAGTTGCATGACCGAAGGATAGCGTTCATGTATGAGGGAGCAGAATATGCGCCAAGCCGCCTCTGAGCTGCTGATGTAACGTCCTGATTCATGTCTCGCAACTTCGTCAAACTCTCCGATACTAAAAGTAGCTTGGTCGGAACCTTTGTTAACATACTTGCAAATGCATTTTATTGACTTTACAGAGTTGCAGTACTCAACATTGATATGAGCTGAGAAGGTGCGAGATACGACGGGGTTATAGGGTACACCCAGCTATTGTCAATTTCCACTCCCTTTTTGATAATAGAAACCCCACCCTCCGAAGTGGGCAGCCTGCGATATCCATTTTACCAAACTGACAAACGGCTGACAGCTTTACTCATTGCGTCCTTCAGGTGCACATATTCCTCACTTCTCAACTTTTTCTGATTGATGCGAATCCAATCTTTGCATACATATCAACCAGAAACTGATTGAGAAGATTGCGAAATAACAAAAGATAAGAATTATCACCCTCAAGCTCAAATATTCTGAAGCTATAACAGTTAGCGGCAGACACGGTCTTCTTCAAAGGTGCTCGAGTGCTGTTGTGACGTTGAAGGATATTAATGCAGTAGCCATCTTCTCCTAACGTAATAAAACAAACCTCTACTTAAAAACCTGATAAATGGAATAGACCTAGCCTAACTTAACAAAATTAACGTTGGCAGAGGTAATTTTCTTTTACCAAAGTCTACTTTTCATTATAACTACAGTTACTTCAACTAAAGGCTAATATATAATGCAATATGATGATTATAAAGTGATAGTGAAAGTATAAAGTACAAACAGAAATTACATAGAAGTTCTGTTTGAACAGAGAGAGTGGGTCAAGGTCGGGAGCGCAGACGAACAATGACGTGCACGTTATGACAGTAATCTCACACTGCCTGCAAAGCGCCAGAACACTGGTAGGCCCGCATTGCCTCATATAATCGCGGTTTGCGCAGTTTGACCATGATCCCGAGTGAATTTTTTGAAACCCTTTCGTAGCGAGCACCTACGGCCCTTGAGGAAGCTGCATACCAAATTTCATTCCAATCCGTTCGGTGGTTTCTGAGATTTCGTGATGAATGAATGAGTGAGTGAGTGGTATTTGACAAATATATACCGGTAGTAGAAGATGACGTTTTTCATGAACTTTGGGTTGGCTCTTCGTAGGCATATCCCTATGTTAAGGATTAAATTGAGCTTTTGATCACCTCTTCATGGCTCGATGAACTTCGGAAAGCAGCTTAACTGCATTGTAATAATTATCCTTGCTGAATATACATTCGTAAAGATTTAAGCAATGTAGACCAGAAAACACGCCCTGGTTCATTGAACCTCTGATGGCAACTTAACTGCTTTGAAATAATAATAATATTGTTGACAAATATACAGTTTATGTGAGAACTATCCCTGCTGGTTGACTGGGTAAGGAAGAGAGGCACGAACGTATGGAGGTTTTAGTACCATGATACTCACATCAAAAATAGTTTTACATCACCCACCAAAGGGAAATTCTATGGTATTCTATACTGTGGTGAACTGGTATTGATAAAGTGATCAGTCTTCCGATGTATTGACAAACAAACCCAACAAATCACTCTTCTCTTGCAGTCCAACATAACCCAAAACACGTTTCTTGAGTTAGGCCAAGGTGTAGCAACCTCATTGCATGACCCCTAGCATGAATGCAAGCCTGCACCGTACGAGGCACGCTACTCACGAGTCAATTTAACCCTTGCTGGTCTAATTTATCCCATTCTTCAATGACAATCCTGCTACTCTCGAGGATTTCGTGGTTGGTCAGGACGTGCTCGTTGACTATGCTGGCGCGATGAACTCTGAAGTTGTCGTCCATAAAATTGTTTTTTTTTTTCGAAATGCTGATGAATTGGTTCAACGATGGGTTGGAGGATGTTTGTGAATTGTGTAACGAGCCCTTAGATCGATATCATGTGTCATACTGCAAATGAAGATTGACTTCCTTAAGTTCCCTGGCGCAATTTTGTAGTGATTAACAGTATAATTATTGTATAATAATTGCTCTTTATATTGCCATTAGCTGCAATAAATAAATAAATAAACACTGACGGATACCATCTCGAAAGTTAAGTTCTTCGGAGAAATTTCTGATCCATTTGAAATTAGGACTGGGGTCAGACAGGGAGATGGATTATCTTCGATTCTCTTCAACATCGTCTTGGAAAAAATAATGAAAACTTGGGAAGAGGATTTGAATATGAGAGGAATTGTAGGAATACACCTGGGGAGGGGAAAACAGAATCTTGAAGTCAAGTGTTTAGCTTTTGCTGATGACCTTGCTCTCTTAGCCAACAACCGAGAAGATGCTCGAAAGATGCTTGACAGTCTTCATGAAATAGCTCCAAGAACAGGTCTTCAAATCTCCTATGAAAAAACTGGAATATATGGAGTGCAAACACCTAAATGAGAAATATATGGAAGTAAATCATGGGAAGATTAAGAGGACAGAGAAGTTTAAATACCTGGGGAATGGATCCAACCCAATGGACTGGATAAGGAAGCAATGAAAGGAAGAACCAGAAAACTGGACCTGGCCTACAAACTAACCCAGAATAAAGACGACAAACGAGCTTTATCATACAAGGCCAAACTCAGACACTACAAATCGGTAGTACAACCTGAAGGATTGTACGCTTCAGAGTGTCTTATTTTAAGTACAAAGGGAGATCTTCAAGTACTAGAAAAGAAAGAAAGAAAGAAAGCAAGATTCTGAGAAAAATACTTGGACCACAGAAGACTGATGGAACATAGAAGAAGAGGAAAAATGAAGAATTTTACAAGTGTACTGAAAAGATCACAGACATAATGAAGACGCGGAGACTAAAGTTCTACGGACATTTACTACGAATGGATGAAGGCAGGCTGACCGAAATAATCTTCAGCTACATCATGGGGTTAAAGGTCACATCTAACTACACTGACCGGCAAAAAAAAAAGTGGAACACTTCAACTGTTTATGTAATTTCTTAATTTATTCCACTAAAATGGATCGGTTTTCCAATATTTGCATTATTCATGTAAATGTTAGATGGTTGGCTACAGAAAATACCGAAACATGTTTTACAACACGCTTTAACTCACAAATTTCGTTACATTTAACAAATCTAACAATTTTCCATATTTTAGTAATGTTCTTTTGGGCTGGTTTTTATCAAACATATTGGGAAAAAAAAGTGTTAATTTTTGCACTGCACTGCACACGAACACTGGTCACTAAAAACGAGTGTTTCCACCCTTGTCCATGACAGCTTGTAAACGCTCAGGCATACTGTTCACAACTCGTCGAATGGCATCTGCCGGGATGCGATCCCATTCCTCCAGCAGTGATGATCTCAGTTGTGCCATGGTGGCGTGGTCACGCTGTCTGACGTTCCTTCCAAGCATATCCCATACATGTTCGATCGGGTTCAAGTCAAGACTACGAGCTGGCCAGTCCAGGGTTTGAATCCCCACTTCCTGCAGATATTGTACAACACAGCGAGCAGTAGGAGGGCGGGCATTATCCTGCATCAGCATGAAATTCTGACCAACGAAAGGCGCAAAGTATCACATGGTTCATCAAGATCTCTTCGATGTACCTTTGGGAATTGAACGTACCGTGATCGATGCACACCAACTCAGGGCGGGCCATAACGTTGATGCCACCCCACACCATAACATAACCGAGCCACCTCCAAATGGAGTCCTGGAGGAGAAAGCAACAGGGCTGTACCTCTCCCCGCGCCTTCTCCACACTCTTTCTCTTCCATCAGGAGATCTAAGGTTAAAGCGACTCTCGTTAGTGAAGAGAACAGAGGCCCACTGCTCGTGGGTCCATCCCAGATGCTGCCTTGCGAAGCGAAGACGCGCCTCTGTGATGTCGTTCGAGTGCGGGTCCACGTGCAGGTCTCCGGGACGAAAGATGAGCTTCTTCAAACCTTCTTCTTACTGTTCGCTCACTCACTCTCACATTTCTGACATTTTCCAGTTGATTTCGTGCCTGGACTGCTGTGGTATGGCGATCACGCAGAACTTGCAGGGTGAGAAATGTCATCCCTGGCACTTGTGCTTCTTCTACGGCCTGACCCTCGTCTCCTGTCGTATGTTTGGAGTTCTCTGTAACGTTGCACTGCACGCTGAATACTACCGAGAAATGATCCAATGACCTCAGCAACATAACGGAGGCTGCGGCCATCCTCCACCAATGCAACTGCCTGTGCAGCTCCTTCACGGCTAAGAGGCATGTTTTAGTGTGAACTGCACATGGATAACCTACTAAAATGTATGACAATGGTTCCCTGGTGTTCAACAAATGCCAGTTGCTATCCCTAGAACAACAATAAGCGAGCGGCAACACTCATAAACCTTAAGCGCTTACAGTGCACTTCCCGCCATAAAACCATTAAGGTAGGCTCATCGAAGATTGGGGGTAATTGGTGGTAATAAACCACCCTAAGAAATGTCATATTATCAATTTCTATTCACGGATGTTTCAGATGTGTGTTCTAATGCGTGAAAAGCTTTTAAAATGTGATTACATCTTTTTCATGGCTAATTTTATACTTTTTACATTACTTTTTTAACTGTTCCACTTTTTTTGCCGGTCAGTGTAAATGGGTAGATGAGGTGAAGAGGGATGCAGCGGAAGTTGGAATTACTCCAACGATGGCCTACGATAGAAGGGAGTTCCGCAGTCGAGTTGACGGAGTAAAATCATTTCAGGAGAAACCACCAAGCAGGAGGCCCAAACGGATCATTTCCGAGGAGGAGAGAAAACAAAGAAGTGACAGGATGAAGAAGTTCTGGGAAGAGAAGAGGAAAAAAAAAGCCAATAAGTTCTTGAGTTCCTTGCGGTCCATATTTGGCCAAATTCGATAATAATAATAAATAAATAAATAAATTTAATATATATATATATATATACAGTAGGCTATATATTACGTTTAAAAAAAATCTTTATCATCCTTACTATAGCCACGCAAATTTTGCAACAGCACGGTGTTGGGTAGATTATAGGCTAGGGAATAACCCACCCACCAAGGGAAGATGATTAAGAGAAGGAAGTAGATTTGGGATTGGAAGAGAAGGATAGAAAAATAGGAGGAGAGTCCCACAAAATTAATAAGTTGAGGTTTAAATACGCTTAGGAGCAGTTGCCAATGGAAATTATCTCTCGGATACCTAAAGTAGGTACGAGCTTGGTCGAGGCCAACGGGAACTGCAGCTAAGACTTGGGAAGTTTGCCAGAGAGAGGCTTTAGTGTCTTTCCTCCCAAGCACGAATAAAAGTACTATAGGGAAGGGTGATGGTCTGGCCAGACAGATAGTAAAAGCTTTATTAAGCATGAACGAGGGCATAAACCTAGGAAGGGCTAGGAAAGCCAGGATCCTGCCTAACTGTAGTATCAGAGAAATGATGAATCCAAAACCAAATATTTAATTTATTTAACAATTTCAGAAGAAGTTTGAAGAAATTAACAATTATGCAATATAATTTTAATTAACATAGTTCATTTGAACTTTTTAACAAAATAGGGTCGCAGACCTCTCAACATTAAACGGTTGCTCCAGGCAACTGACAATTTACAAGGTTTCAAACCTTACATGTTTCTAAAATTTTCATAAGAGTTAAACCAATAAACAATGAAATAATTAAAGCTTGAACGTGAATTAGAGTACAAAAAGTGTACCTTAAGATATTCTTGAGAGAATGTTCTAGAGAAAATGACAACTTTGAAAATGACGATAACAACAACGTGAAAATAAGATAGAAGTTCCTACAACTTCTTATATTTATACAGAGTTAATATATGAGAATTACACAAAGAGGGCAGGTCACTTATTGTGAAACCTGAAGAAAGTGAAAAGGAAGTTTCTAGACTTCCTACGTTTAATTAGGAATCACGAGAAAATTGGGGCAGTTTCCATTTCGTGAAACCTGAACATGACTCGCTCAAGAGTTTAGAGAATTGTTTTCCCTGATTTTGAAGGGAGGAACAATGTAAGTTTGAAACGTGTGTTAGACACGTATCACAAAGATTATACAGGGATACTTAATGATAAACCAACAAAAATGGAAGGGCACTTCTTAGAATGACACCTTATTGAAACCGACCTAGATTAAAAGTTTATTGCAGATTGTTAGTGAAAGGTTTAGGAAAGAGAAATGGGAATTAAGGAAAATGTTCATGGCCTTATTTAATATAACCGGACGATCGCGACGCGGTAGAAACGTGGAGAAAGCACTGTTTATCACTGTAGTCTATGAAGATGGATTCAAAGTTCACTATAGAAACACTAAAGTTCATGAAAAAGAAAGTTATTGCAATTATGGAAAGAACTGATTGCACTATATAGATGAGAGTCTATTTCTTGAAAAAGTTGTAATTTACAATTAAATGCGCCATAGAATTTTCCAGAGGTTCCAGCGGTGGAAGAAAGTTAGCTATTGCAAAAATTTATAAGGAAGATTCCTCATTTTAACTAGCTTTTTCACAGTGCGTGAACAATACTTGACGACAAGACTCGCAGATAGAGAACAAGGTCTAGAAGGTTCCAGAACGACCTTAGCAGAAAATGGGGTTGAGAAAATCCAACGGAGGAAATAGTTTTATAATTATAGGCAGTGGGTATTAGATAATATCCCACGTAGCGAGAGGATTTCTCGTTTGAATCGCTTAAGAAAAGCTCTTTTGTTTTAGTAAGGTTGGCTTATACAAGCAAAAAGCTCAACATTGCAAATCCCACGAAGAATGATCATTGCCCCAAAGTAAATCATTTCACACTGCCTATAAATTATAATTAAGAACACTTGGAAGTTAAAACCATGAAGATGAGGTTAAAACTTTTTAAAAATGGTACTTATCTTGATTTCATGTTGAAGTCGGATTTCTCACTGATGCTTAGAGTTCCAACATGGCGTAAAAGAGGGTGAGCCTCTTGGTTTGAGGAGGCAAGCTCGAGCGGAGCTTTGACTGGACGAGTCAACTGCAGACGGAGAAGTGAGAGCAGCTCAACGGAGCACGGAGAGACCACGGAAGGGGAAAGAGTGGGGGTAGGAAACAAAAGGTATACATATCAGCATAACCAACTTAGCAAAAAATAATTTTCTTCTTGATGGATGGTCTTCTAAGAGTTGATAGTAGGCGATATTAGCGCAGCATGGTGAGTGAAACAGTAGACGTAGTCCTCTTGCTCAAGGAGAAAATAGCTGACGATAGTAACGAGATCTGGTGGCCAGATGGATATGTAAGTCCTCTTGCACGATGAGGAATTGAGTAGCTTCAGAGATTCGCTGCGAGGTGACGCTAGGTGGGTCACAGAAGTTATATATCTGAAACATACTTATGAAGACATAAGAGATATGCCCAACAAGGAGAAAACAGATGATCACTGTTGGTGTTTGGCAAAGAGGAAGGAAGAAATGAACATGCAAAGAGCAATAAAAATTATATCTCAGGTGCCGTGTATTCAAAGAATACACCAGGTGTACCCGGTGAGAATTGAAAACACCTTTGTCGAGATACACAAGTTTGCTGATGATCAGACAGTCCATGAAGACAGTCTTACAGTCCCTGATGTTAACTATCAATGATTGATTCCAACATTCAGCTACTTGGGCCTGAGCATAACTGGAATAAAAGTTGTGTGATAGAACTCAAGAGCTAAAGCCAAGTCTGTTCTTATGGATAAGAACAAATTATTGTATCCTTCGGATAAGGATCCGTTATACATTCGTTTGGACCGTACTATTGTTTTCCTCAAACGTGGATAGTTAACAAACGTGACATCTGATGTTTCCGCTGAACAATTAAGGTTATTTGGACGAATTAGGTGACAAATGCTGAAGTTTCGCGAGGAGTTGAGCAAAAGAGACGCTGATGACATTGCCTTTTCTGATGGGGTATTCTCTGCTAATTACTACCATTGCAGAGTGCTGCATTCATGTAGTGGCCAAGGAAACATTAAACAGGTTTTAGTCGAGGACATTGGAACAAAAGCTACGCAATAAATTGGCAAACAATCGCATGGCCTGAAACCATTTTATGACTTCGACTGAATACGTGGTAGTTATTGTTTACGCTTGGTTTGGTACCAATCCTGGTCGTTAATTAATTAATTAATTAATTAATTTAAATACTGTAGTCTAGGCCTTACTTTTTACTGTGAGATTTTTTAATGTAATTAAATTTGTTTTGCATGTTATGAGTTCTCGTGCATACAAAATCCTATTCAGAGTGATAACTTATGATATACATTTAAGCTTATTGACAATGAGAGCTAAATTATTGGAACAATCTGTTTGCTCCTTATCAGAATAACATCAATACTGTAGCTGAAATCATCCCGCGGCAAATTGCTCCATTTGACGATAAAACTTGAAGGTTGGCTTTTCACAAACAAAAGTACTTTCGATAGATATTCCACGTATTAATATATCGTGCTAACACTCAAATTCCTCGCACTTTCTGTCGAGTTGTGTAACCAGTAGGGAACTAAATCCAAAACAAGTAGTTCCGCGAAGAACTAAACGGCCTATTTCCTTCTTATATTAATTGCCTCTATCAACATACAAAATTTCAGTTTGATTGCTGTAATAGATTCGTAGATATTGAGAACCGTCTACATATTTCGAATGGTCGCCATGTTGGACTTTTATAAATGTAGGCCATAGAGTTATGAACTATTACATGAAAATTATTACCTATCTGTACAAACTTCAATCGCATGATTAGGACACAAGAAATAAAAACGAGATTTTAAAATTTCGCACAGCCGTCATTTGTGGTTATGAAAACAATTGAAATAAATTAGATATCAGTGGATTAAAATTTGTATAAGCATTTACCTTACAAAGCTTCACTGCGCTCGGATAGTTAAATCGCGATAAACATCCATTTCAATAGTTAAATTTCGCGTCGCCGCCATGCTGGATTTGAGGTCACCAGGTTGTTGAATGTCCCATAGGTGAACTTATTTTCATAGACTTTATTAACATACAAAATTTCAGTTTGATTGCTGTTATAGATTAGTAGATATTGAGAACCGTCTGAAGATGATCGCCATGTTGGCCATAGAGTTATGTACTATTAGATGACGATTATTGCGTAGGCTCATTATTCAAACGTTGACTTCGACTGCATGATTAGGACACAAGAAATACAAACTTAATTTTAAATTTTGCACAACCGACATCTTAAGGTTATGTAAACAATTGAACTAAATTAGATGTCAGTGCATTGCAATGTGTATAAACATTTGCTGTACCAAGTTTCACTGCGTTCGGATGGTTAAATAATGGCAAGAAAAGTCTATTTAAATGCTTCAACTTGGCCTGGCCGGCATGTTCGTTCTGTACTCAACAGGTTTTTGAAAGTCACATAGTAGTGCCCTTTTTTCATTGTACAAAATTTCAGGGTGATATCGGTAATAGTTTCGGAGATCCCCCCAGGGGCTCACATCTAGTGGGACGTGGGTTGGCGACCACGGGACCCCAGCTTAGTCCGGCATTGCTTCCACTTACTTGTGCCGGGCTCCTCTCTGTCTTCTTTCCTGTCGACCTCCCTTGGTCAACTCTTGTTCTTTTCCTACCCCGACGGTATTAGGGTATCCGAGGCCTAGGGAGTCTTTCACTTTCCCGCCTTAATTGGTCCTTGTCTCATCTTTCCTGATCCCTCCTTCTTCGAGGGGTCAGACCTCTTGTTATCTTTTCATTATATATCCTTTTCTCTTTAAGTTTCCCGCACTGTTTTTTTTTGTTAATTGACTCCCCGTGTATCTAAATTCCCTTAGCGATTTTGTTTTGCATCTACACTCCATTTTGTAGGCATTTTCAATCTACGTTGCATTTTGTAAGTTTTTTCGATCTTGTATTTTGCGAGTGTTTTCAACCTCAATTGCATTTTGTAAGGATTGACAATCTAAATTACTTTTTAGTAAGTCTTTCAATATAGGGGGTGGAACTATTGTGAGTATTTTGAATTTCAATTACATTTTGTAAGTATTTTCAACCTAAACCGCTTTTTGCAAGTATTTTCAATCTACATTGCATTTTGTAAGTATTGTCCATCCAAATGATTAGTTTGAATTTACCATACATTTTGTAAGCATTTTCAATTTCAATTGCATTTTGTAAGTATTTTGAATATCATTGCACTTTGTGAGTGTTTTGGATCTGAAATGGGTGTATTTTTTTTCAATCTGAATTACATTGCGTATTTTCAATTTCAATTGCATTTTGTAAGTATTTTGAACCTCAATTGCATTGTGTACCGGTACGTATTTTGAACCTAACCTACATTTTGTGCGTATTTTTCAATCTATTCCTTTTGTGAGTATTTTCGTTCTAAATTCCCTTTTGTAAGTATTACCGCTCTCCTTTTTGTGAGTAGTTTCAATCTGAGTTCTTTTTTGTAAGTATTTTCCGTCTCACTTAATTTTCGTTCTGGTTTCCATTTCATTGACATTTTCGCTATCACCCCGACCATTAGGGGTCGATAACCTAGATGTTAGGCCCCTTAAAACAACAATTATCATCATCATCAGTTTCGGAGATGTAGTATGCTGGTGAAATATTTCGCACAGCTGCCACGTTGGATTGGTGAGACGTAATTTAAAAAAATCAGAGGCACGGTTGCGGTCGAACAAAATTGGGCGAGGTTGCGGGGGACACACACATACACACGCATGGACAAAGGGTGATCTAATAAGCCTATTGTTCCATCAATGAGAATAAGCTAAAATGCAGCATTGCATTTATTAGATAATGTAACGAACGGTATCACTTTTTGTTGCTCAGACTTGGCCAAACTCAAGAAAGGGAAGCTATCTGATATATCGAGTTTCGTTTAGTGAAGCAGCCACTTCATATCTCTATTACAGGGTGGTTATAATTAAACTTGCGCTACTTGCGAGCCCTCCCCCTCCGGACAAACGAGAAACGTTGTGGAAACCTTTAGCAGGACAGGCGGAAGAGACATAACGAATAAACCATTGAAAGGAACACATTCTAATTTCCACAAGAGCGGGTAACAGGTGTTAATGGCGTACCATGTTGACAGTCCAAGCTACAAACGATGCTCAATGTGACGACAGCCTGGAACCGCATCATAGGCCGATCTTTACCCACTGCGTGGCTACCAACATCCCCAGATTTGAACCCGTGTGATTTCTGGCTGTCCAACCAAGGGCTCGCATCTATCAGGACGTGGGTTGGCAACCACGGGTGTGGCATTGGTTCCACTTACTTGTGTCGGGCCCCTCTCCGTCTTCTTTCTTGTCGACCTCTGTTGGTCAACTCTTGTTCTCTTCCGACTCCGACGGTATTACGGTATCCGAGGCCTCATTCATCTAGGGTTCAGCCTTCTTTTTCTTTTCACTATATTTCCTTTTCTCTTTAAGATCGCGCACTGTTTTTATGAATTGACTCCCCGTGTATCTAAATTCCATTTTGTGAATATTTTGAATCTACACTGCATTTTATATGTATTTTCAATCTATGTTGCATTTTGTAAGTAGTTACAATTTAAATTTCATTTTGCAAGTATTTTCAATCTAAATTGCACTTTGTAATTCTTTTTTTTTTTACTCTAACCTGCTTTTTATGCGTATTTTCATTCTAAATTACTTTCGTAAGTAATCTAAATTCCATTTTGTCAGTTTTTTCAATCTCCGTTAGTTTTCGTTCTGGTTCGTTCTGGTTTGCATCTCATTGTCATTTTCGCTATCACACAGACCATTAGGGGCCGATAACCTGGATGTTAGGCCTCTTAAAACAACATTTATCATCATCATTTCTGGCTGTAAGGACAGGGTGTATCAACGGGACAAGGACACAAGGTGAGCATCGTGAGGGAGGTAGCCAACATCCCAGCTGAGATGTTGGCCCAGTGGTGGAGCACTCGCTAGTGTGTCGTCACAAAGAGCATCGTTTGTAACCTGGACTGTGACGTGGTGGCCTCTAACCAAGGTGGACCGAGTTTCATTCCCGATCAATGCCTGTAAGATTTTCGAAGTGAAATGCGATGTCCTGTGGTTCGGATTCCAGGTAAAATGGAGGTACCGTGGCTCATGATCGCGTGATTAACGGTCTCTTAAAAATAAAAGCTTCCTTCAACATGGTACGCCATTAACACCTGTTACCCGCTCTTGTGGAAATGAATATGCGTTCCTTTCAATGAGTTATTCGTTATATCTTTTCCGCATGTCCTGCTAAAGGTTCATCGGCCTACGATCACTCTTTTGTCCAGTGGCTTCGGGCTTCTATGCCCAATATCGTGGATTCAAACCCGTCCGAAGTCGTCGGATTTTTAAGAGCGTTAAAAATCCCTCAGTATGGCATCCTTCGAAGGGGAAGTAAAGTCCGCGGGTCCATTTCATAGATTTATGGCATTAAAAGAACCTTCCACTAACTACACTTGTGTGAAGCTAAATTTGTGGGTTAGATTTGCTAAATGATCTATTAAGAACCAACGTTCGCCGCCAGGTGCCGGGTTGCGGTGGCATCTAGTAGCCAAGTTAGTGGCTAGGTGTCGTTGACGTAGCATTTGGTTGCAAAAGTAGGAACTACTTGAAATTGATCGTCTGCAGTCCTTACCTGAATTACAGATAACACACACTAATACAGTCATCACAATTAACACCGGTTATCAGACAGATTCTTTACACACCCAAAGTAGACGGGGCTACAATCCCGTTGTCGCAGCCCCTAAACTAAGGAACCAACCAACTGGTTTGTCCGGAGGCCCTCGCAAGTAGCGCAAGTTTAATTATAACCGCCCTGTATATTACAGCGTATTCCGAACAATACCACACTCTGAGATAGTGTTTGGTTTGAAGCCACCTCCAACATTTATCGTTTCTTTAATCCAACCTCATCGGTAGAACAGCAACATTATCCAAGACGTGCGACGAAGGCTCGCATTTAGTGACTGCTACAGTTCCGGTTTCTCTGCTAGATCACGGTGAAAACGGGACGTCGAAATGGAAGAGAGATCGCTTAGAGGATCCATCTCGAAGATATCTTTCTTTATTATTATAATTTTTTATATAAGATGCTTGCGGTATCATTTGTTTTTCACTCTAAAACTCATCCCTGAACCATGAAATTACGAATGCAGCAAAACATGTATTTATCGATTCTATCCGATACACGACTTAATAGCTGTAAGCTTTTATTTGTCATTTATTTATCGGTTTTTGTTCCTTCCTTTTTAATAACATGTAAGTCTACTTTTCTTGTTCGTTTCTTGTTGGCATTCCGTCCATAATCGATATACGATGCCTCCCCGCCTTTAAACTACAATCATCATCATCATCATCGTTTAATTACGATTGCGAAATATGTATATATAGGTAGTTTTCCGCACAGTACATTCATCAGAAGAGTTTTGTGGCGAGTGGCTTCGGTGGCGTAGTTGGTAGCATGCTGAGCTTCTATGGTGAAGATCGTGGGTTCAAACCCAGCCGAAGTCGTTGGATTTTTAAGAGCGTTAAAAATCCCACAGTATGCCTTCATTCGGGGGGGGAATTAAAGCCGGCGGTCCCATGTCATAGATTTATGGCATGAAAAAGAACCTCTCACTAACTACACTTGTGGAAGCTAAAATGTGTAGGTTAGTTTGATAACGCTCTATTAGTTCCAACTTTTGCCGCCAGGTGCTGACTGCGATGACATTTAGTAGCCACGTCCGCAGCTAGGTGTCGTGGTCGATAGCATTTGGTAGCAAATGTAGGAACTACTTGAAGAACATACTCATTGCAGTCTTACTTGGATCACAAATAACAAACACTAATGCAGTCATCACAATTAACACCGGTTATCAGACAAATTCCACACACACACAAAGTACACGGGGCTTCATGACCGCGTTCTCGCAGTCCCTAAACTAAGGAACCAACCAACCAGTTTTGTGGCGAATTATGATTAAATTTAACAATGCATATTTTTAGTGCATGAAGTTCTTCTTATGGCAGTTGAGGCGAGAATTGATATTCTCTAGCCAGTACACACCAGTCCAGTTCTCGTGTCAACACGGTATGTTCGCATGAACATTCGCAAGTGTGTCCGTGAAAGCCATAAATGTATCGATTGCTTATTTTAGAACCCTGTTGGGGTAGAGGTGGGTCAGAAGAGCGAGCAGGTCACTACTTTATTGATGCACGGTTTTAGTAGTGTGGCGATGTTTTCGGCCTGCGCCGTAGATCGAGTATTGACTTTTTCCCGGTGCGTTGAGGCTGGGGGTGAACGGGCAGGCGGCAGGCTGGCTGTCTGTGTGCTGGGGTCCCTCGGTCAAGTGACTACTGTGTCTTCAAGACTCGCGCCGCGCCGCCCGCTATGCAGATCGGGGGGAGGCGTCAAAATAAATAAAAGGAGTGAAACATGCGAATTGGAAGGGGAGAATGAAAATATTTTCTGTGGATTGACTTAGACTACATGATAAATGTAATCATAATACCCCCTGGCACTACATACCATTAAGGGCCTAGGCCTACCAAGCGACCGCTGTCCAGCTATTTGACCTGCAGATATTGGGGTGACGCGTGGTCAGCGCATCGGGTCCCCTCGGCCGTGTATCTTGATTTTTCGTGACCTGGACGCTGCCTCACTGTCAGATAGCTACTCAGTTGTCCTCACAAGGCTGAATGCACCCCGTTCCAGCCCTCAGGTCAGTTTCTAAAATCCCTGACGGAGCTGGGAATCGAACCCGGGCTTCCGGGTGAGAGGCAGGCGTGCTACCCCAACACCACGGGACAATATTCCTGTTCAGGCTGTATTCTGGGTGGACAATTTCGATGTTAGGCCCCTTAAAACACCAATTATTGTCGTCATATTAGAAAATTTTCTATTTGCGATAGTTGTGGGTCAATGTTTTTGGCCTATATATTTTGAAAACTAGCAAACACACTCGTATGTATAGCATCTAGGCGAAGCCAAGAAAGGTGGCAATGAAGTTTGCTCATTTCTATTCCACTATATCCTTCACTTGTTCTCTGGCGGGTGCGCCGATCAAATTAAGAACCACTCCAATGATTCCCCTGTGTTTGACACTTGGATCTACTGTGAGGTTCAAGAACTACATTATTTCCCCATGCGAGGGCACAGTTTCCTTCTAGATAGAGATTTTCGAACTATAAAGAAAATCGTGGGCATAATGATGATACCTTTGCACCTGAAGAGTAGGCTATTATGATTTAAAAATCACTCTCGGCACGCCGGGAGGCGGAGGTAGATTTCCCCGGACAAACCAGGGATAGGCGAAAATAGGCAAAATATGGTGGTTTTCGTAGAACGACCAGACTTCATGGTATACCCATCATTATGAGAAAGTATTTTACAATTTGAAATTTTAAAACTTTGTTTTTCGTGTTTTTATGCTTATTTTTAATATTTTATGGTCTAATGGGGACGGTAACCTTTCCGTCATTTGGGGTCACACTGTTCTTATGCAAGGTTTCGACACTGAGACAGAATATGTTCTCGTGCAGGGTAATCTCTGATGGCTCTTCCCTCATCAATTTCGCATTTTCTTTTAATTCCGAAATCATTTTGCTCCCTTGGCAAAAGTTTTAAGTAATTATTAGAGGAGTACTGACCATTTTAAATGGTTTTGATATTGTGCCTATTAAGAGAGATATGATCTTTGTTTCTCTGAAAAAGAAAAAAATACTTTTTCCCTCCCCTTCGGTCAATGGTTGGTGCTATCAAAAAACTTTACAAACATAAACTTTTGGCCCTTATCCGACGAATAGTATGAACTTTGAATGGATTCGATATTTCACATACCTTATTAAGAGAGCTATAGCGATATTTCACTGTTTTGAAAAAGGCCCCCCGCTTTCACACCCTCCGTCCGATTTTGCCCATTAACGAACTCGACCCAGATTGTTTATGTATAAAGGTGAAAGTGATTGGTGCGGTAGTTATCGTGTCCACAAGAAAGTGACTTAGATAAATAAATAGATACAGTACATACATAAATCATATGTGTTGGTTTATTTGAAATAAATTAACAAACATGAATGAATAAACTTTGAAAAACGATCTTTGGTTTTTATTCAAAAAGGCGACTGAATAGTATTATTGTAGGATCAAAAAAGATAAGAGTGATTACTCCAGCTTTTGTGAGTGGGTGTTCTCACATATGGCGCTAGTGTAGTTAAATATCAGAGTTATTAAATAACAATAATGATGTGAAATACATCAACACTCTCCCTTATTTAATAACTTTACAGACCCCCATGTCGTTACATAATTTTCGAAAACGAATTGAAAACAAAGGTTTGGTCAAAATATCCGCGAGCTGATTTTGTGTGTCAACTCTTGAAATGTCTATTTCTCCTGCTGTGACCAATTCGCGAACAAAGAAATGTCTGATACGAATGTGTTTCGTTCTCCGATGAAACACAGGATTTTGTGCTAGCCGGATGGCTGCTTCGTTGTCGACTTGCAGAAGGGCGTCGACTTCAACTGGCCTAGTTCAGTCAGAAGCCTCTTGATCCAGATGATCTCTCTTGCGGCTTCACTGGCAGCCACGATTTCAGCTTCGGTTGTGGATATGGCAACAGAGGGTTGTCTCTGGCTCATCCACGAGATAGGCGATCCAGAGTACAGGCACAGGACCCCTGAGGTTGAGCGACCCGTACTGAAGACACCACCGTGATCTGCATCACTGAAACAATCAAAAGCCTCATCTCCCAGGTTGGCTTTGTAGAACAGTCCAAGATCTGTTGTACCTCTCAAGTACCGCAGGATCCTCTTCACTCTGATCACGTCTCGTTCGGTTGGTTTGTCGAGGTTCCTGGAGGCCACGCTGACAGCATACGCGATGTCTGGTCGTGTCCCGCACATGAGAAACATGAGTGCTCCAACAGCTTGTCTGTATGGAAACTCGAAGTTCTCAGGGCTCTCTTCTGTATCGTTGTCCTTAGTGATTGGAGTAGTCACAGCCTTGCAACTACTCATGTTGAATCTCTCCAGTATGGTTTCCGTGTAATGAGCTTGACTCAAACGTATTGACCCATCTTTTCCTTGGTTGATTTCCAATCCTAGGTAGTACGATGCTGGCTTAGAGGTGATTTTAAACTCCCGTTTCAGATCGTCGATAAATTTATGGAGTTCCTGCTCATCTTCAGCTGCAATCCATCGTCAACATAGAGAACGAATAACATCTTCTTTCGTCCTTTTTGCCTCACGAAGAGACAAGGATCCGCTTCACTTCGCCGAAATCATAGGCTGACGATGTAGTTGCTGAACTTCTCATTCCAGCATCTAGGAGCTTGCTTCAGTCCGTACAAGCTTTTCTTCAGGTGGCATACCCTGGCAGATCCATCCCCATATCCTTCAGGTTGTTGCATATATATAGTTTCCTGGAGGTCACCATAGAGAAATGCCGTTGAAACGTCGATCTGTGCCAGTTTCATTTTCTCTTTCGCAGCAACACTGAGCAATGTTCTGATGGTTGATGTCCTGGCCACTGAACTGAAGGTTTGATTATAATCTACTCCTTTCCGCTGTGAATAGCCTTTGATGACCAATCTGGCTTTGAATTTATCGACCGATCCATCGGCGTTCGTTTTAACTCGGTAGACCCATTTGTTTGAAATGGCTCTTTTTCCTGGAGGCAGTTCAACCAGTTCCCAAGTTTTGTTCTCTTCAAGAGCTTTCATCTCACGACCCATGGCCTCCTTCCACTGGTCCTGTTGATCTGATCTCATGGCTTCACTGTAGGATTCAGGTTCTTGTTGAGGGCTTGAGAGATACATCACGAAGTCTTGATACTTTGATGGAGGGTTGAGAGACGAACGCTCACGAAGTCGTCGAACGATGGTTTCATCTGAGATCGGAGTACCTTTTTGTTCTGGTTGACTTTCAGCTTCGTCTTCATTATTCAGGTCCCAGAATTCATCTTCCTCCTCTTCGCTCTGCGTTTCGTCGTCAGCTTGATATTCTTCAGGGACCGAATCTTCTTCTGGTTGAACAGAGGAGTCTAAGCTTCCCGGAAGATTGATATCGTTCTTGTGCTTCAATACTTTCTCATCGAAGGTGACATCTCTCGATCGAATTAGTTTACCTTCCTCTTCACAAAAGATCCTGTAACCGTCATCGTTGTCGTATCCGATGAGAATTCCTTTGGTGGCCTTGGGATCCATCTTCTTCCTTTGCTGCTTGGGAACATGCGCATAGCAGGTAGACCCGATCACCCGAAGATTCTTCAGACTTGGTTTCCTGCCGTACCATAGCTCGTAGGGAGATGTTCCCTCAGCGTGGGAAGGTCCAGTCCTATTAAGGACGTAGGCTGCTGTCTGGATCATCTCAGCCCAAAGTTTTTGTGGAAGTTTTCCATGAGCATACATCATTGCTCGAGCCGATTCGACCACGGTGTGGTTCTCTCTTTCGCTGGATCTATTTTGTTCCGGAGTGTATGGCGTGACGAGTCGTTGAACAATTCCTTCTTTCTGCAAGATATTTCTGACATACTGGTTGTCGAATTCTTTGCCATTGTCTCTCAGCAGCTCCCTGATGTTGTGTCCGAGAGTCTTAGCTTCTGCAACGAATTGGGCTAATTTCTCTGGAACTTGAGACTTTTCTCTGATAAAGTAAATAGTCCTGAACTTCGTGAAATCATCCTTCAAGAGGACGAATTACTTGTATCCTGACATAGACTCGTCGAATTGGCCGCAGACATCTGTGTGAATCCGCTCTCCCGGTTTCGTAGTTCCAGACCTCTTTCCGAAAGGCAGACGATGAGCCTTGCCGTAGACGCAGCCTTCACACAGTTCGCTGTCCACCTCAACGCGGATTCCCAGCTCTTTGTTCAGGAGGGATCTCACGTGTCGCTTGTTCTGATGTCCGAATCGTTCATGGTAAAGTTGGAGGTAAAGTTGGAGAAGGTTGTCCTTTTCTGTTGCGTTGACTTCCTTGAATGCAGTGTTGTTCACGCTCCTCACTCTCAGCTTGTAGAGTCCACCGAACCGCTCACGAACGTCAATTAATCTCACTTCGCCGTTGACGACGAAATTGCAGACCTCTCTTGACGAGACGAACCTGCTGTCCTTGTTTCTGTCTTGGGCTGCAAGGACTGAGAATAGATTTCTTTTGATCCCAGGAACGCACCATACATCGGCCAACGTGAGCTTGTGCCACTCGCCGTTAACCACTGCTTCGATGTCGACGTCACCATTTCCAATGGCCGCAACCTTCACACCGTTCGCTGTGGTCACTGAGTGTTCCGTAGAAAATGGTTCAAATGTCCTAAACATGTTCCTGTTATTAGAAACATGGCTCGTTGCTCCATTATCTACAAACCAGTCGTCAGAGTTGCATTCTGAGTTCATCACAGTCGAGGTTATAGCGACCAAAATCATGTTGGTACCGCTTTCTGATGTTCCTGAGTTGCTGGGCTTGGGTGGTCTTCCATCGGCGATCCACTTCCTACACTGTTTGATAGCGTGGTTACCTTTCCTGCAGTAAGGACAGAATATTTTCTTTTTGTTGCTCTTTTGGAGATAGTTTTGCGAAGAGTGCTGCTGGGTTTTCTGTTTGGACGAATCCGAGTAGAGTGCTTCTTGTTGAGGTGATTCTCCTTTGCCTCTGAGCGCACTCTCGTACGCACACAGCTGATTGGTCAGGTTGTCGACTGTCCTGTCCCTTTTTGACATCAACATCCAGCTAGACTTGAACGAAAAATATTCTTCTGGCAGTGTACCTAGAATTTTACAAATCATAAATACATCTGGCAGATCAGAGTTGATTTCGGCATCTCTGGACATTTCCTGCTTTAGTTCGCTCCATAGATTCTTTAATTTTGAAACGTGTGTTGCGATGTCATCCTCATTTGCCTTTTTGTAGCTGAAGAATTGCAGGCATAAGTTGTAAACTTTATCTTGTGAGACACCGTCAAATAGTTTGTGGAGTTCTAACCACACTTCCCGAGCTGACGTAAGACGCATGATTTTTTGTAACGTCTCTTCTGACATGTTAGTGGTTAATACAATCTATCCGCCTTATTAAAAACATCAAGCTTACGCCGCCTTTGCTTCAGTGTATGTGCATGTTGTTTTTGTTTTGTGAATAAATTTATAGTTTTAAATTAAGTTATTATAACTTATTGTCGCTCTTGGATTATATACATATATACATTCATAAATACATAAGTGAAATGCTGTGAGGTTGGCTTCACTAACCTGCCTTCAATTACGTCTATAGCTCCGGTGATGCCTCGTAGGCAAATACTTATGTTGTACCTCCATGTGTTCCCGTTCGCTTTTCCTTCCAGAAGGCCAACGTTGATTATCCTAGTTGAATCCATTGTGTGAGCACTTGGTCCTAACCTCAAGATTGGCTTCTCGGAGTTTACGTCAAAATATCGCGCACAAAATACTTCGTTTTTTATTTCGTCTAATTACGCACTTTATCTCAATGCGTGACTGAACCCATAACCTGTTGGTTTATTTGAAATGAATTAACAAACATGAATGAATAAACTTTGAAAAACGATCTTTGGTTTTTATTCAAAAAGGCGACTGAATAGTATTATTGTAGGATAAGAGTGATTACTCCAGCTTTTGTGAGTGGGTGTTCTCACATATGGCGCTAGTGTAGTTAAATATCAGAGTTATTAAATAACAATAATGATGTGAAATACATCAACAATATGTAATCTTTTGAACTGGGGCCTGGAAGATGTGAAACGCGAACATATGTCGAAATTCGCCGGAAGTCGTAATATGGTACACATTGCAACAGGTAGCTTTCTAATAATAATAATATCATCGTATGGCGTCGGGTGCCGGCTGCAAGCTTTGTTATTTGCAACCCAGAGGGCAGCTTGCATGTCGATTTTTGTTTGTTCCTTGAAGCACTATGAAAGTCAAGGAGGTTACATATCTAAGCTCCTTAACACTATAACGCTTTCTAGTATAAAGGTACAACAAACAAAAGAACCCTCGGCTACTTCGCTTCGCGCAGCTCACATCTCCCCAGACAATCTCTACTTACTATAAAACCGAGTCCCCGATTCTTGGATGTCACAGGTAATCTCGAGAACCACTGGATGGATTTTGATGCGGTTTTCACCATTCTGTAAAGTATTTCTCTAGGAAACTTTCTGTACAAAATAACTAATTTATGTTCAAAGGAAGCCAAGCAGTAACGATTTCAGTGAAAAGGTCGGGAAAAGAACTTGGCGTCCGTGCGCTTCTTAAGCTTACGCTGGGCAAACCGTTAAAAATATCAGTATACTATGAGTAAACGCTATGCTATGAGTGTAATAAATGTTCAGCATGAAAAGTTCTACAGAAAAGTCCGCGAGAGCATATATCTATCTTCAAACCATCGCCCACTATAAGTGTTTTTAGACTGGATAGAAGTGGTCTTTGTATTTCATGCACCTCACCATTCTTAAATAACGTCTGACAAGAATCCGTTGCACATGCTATCTCCATGATAATATAATTAATAGCCCAGTCAGTGATTTTCACCCATCACGCCGAGACGTAAAACGGATATACAGTAGATCGTAGTTCATTGACATCGAAATAAAAAGCGCTTATCACGTAAAGCATTCGTAACTGTTCCCGGGCGCGGCTGGCTGTCAATCGCCATCACATACCATATCGTAAATACCTGCAGCCAGCTGTTCGATTGAGGTTATTCCTTCATTAATGCTGCAAACGCAATGCAATTAAAAGAACGAGAGTAAATGTAAAGTAACCGAAAGTATTAAGCGCGGAGTTAAATGAAAATACAGTATTTATGATTTCCTAGTTGTAAACTATGTTTTAAAGAAATATACTGTTCCAATAAGCGTACACACAGAGGCTATAATATCAACAACACGAAATAATGCATCAGGTGTAGAAAACTGCAGACGACCCTTGGCCATAGACGTTTTCCCTTCCGCTATTATACGCTTCACGAATGACTTTGACACACCCGTTGCTTTACTTGTTGAAGCCACAACATTATAATTGAGTTTATGAACGGTTTTCTGTTCTCGTAGGTGAGCAGTTACGTTATAGACTATTTCTCTACATTGTCCCCTTAATGGTCGTCCAGATTTGCTACCATACATCGAAGTAGAAGCCATAACGAAACTCAAATGATACTATTACTAGAATAGCATGGTACACAACACTACATAAACACATTTACAAATAAAGTACACGCTATTCGACAAGGGATTATAGGACTACAATAAAGAAAACGTACATAAAACTGAGAAAATGATAAGAGCGCGAAAATGCATTGGCCACGAAGCTCTTGTCAGCGTATCTCCGCAGTGTTCGGTTTTAAGGCAGCCAGACAGCATGTGACCCCCTCTACCGCTCCTCTGTGACGTCGCACATCAACTCCGAGTGAATGCGCGGCGAAGTGAGCTTTGCGCAGGTTCTTTTGATCGTTTCTACTAGAAAGCGCTATAGTGTTCAAGGAGCTTAGATATCTAACCTCCTTGACTTTCATACTGCTTCAAGGAACTACGAAATTCGACACGCAAGCTACCCTTTGGGTGTCAAATAACAAAGCTTGCACCCGGCACCCGAGGCCATACGATATTATTATTATTTAGTAGAAAAATGAGGAACTTTGTGTTGGCGGAAAATCCCGAGATTAATTTTGCCACTATGAACACGGCCTACTGAATTCAAATGGGTTCTTTGACATGCCAACATCGTATGACATGCGTGTCGTAATTTTGCCGCCTTTCAAAAAAAAATCACTTACCACGGCCAGGAGCGAACCTGCAAGCTTGGGGGTTGGTAGACCGACACGATAACCACTCACTCACCGTGGCAAGCGGCTTTCTAATGAAATCTACCTAAAAGCATCGACCAAATTCTCAGTGCAAACCATTGATGATGGTGGCCTCCCTATTTTAAGAAATCTTGTCTCACCGAATCAAAAATAGGAAGCATTCCTAAGGAACATAAAACTTCTTTTTCCCCTTCTAAGTGGATTGGGCTACTTATGAAAATGATTGACAATACTCCGGGCAGATGATAACATGGAAACTCTCCCATTTCCTTCGCAGCTTGAAACAGAAACCTGCACTTCCCACTCAGCTAGTTTATCCTGAAAACGAATGTCCATGAATGACAAGAAAATAGGACATCGGGTGAAAGTGAAAAAGTATACTCCACTTGAGTGTCTGTAATTTTACGAGCAGCTACAAGAATGGCCATGGGAGGGAGGCAAATAGACAAACGTGGTTCATTGTGCTGCGCTTTCAATGTGATCCTGCTGCCACATTCCCTTTTCTGGCGTTTTCGTGCATAGAATATACCCGTGTGTAAATAATGCATCTTTATTTCGATTTCTACGGTTGCCGACTGTCAACTATCTTCCTGCTATGTTGGTAGTCCATCTACAAGCCACTATATGTCAGATAACTTGTCCTTTCTGTGGATGGGACATTTGGATGAAGTGGTGGCAGACATATTTATATGGTGTTGCATCAGTAATATGCATAGGTTCAAGTAAAATTTTGGATCAGATGCCTCAAAACAGCCTTTTGTGGTACTCAAAATTGGTGATTATGATGCCATATTATGTTTCAATGAGGGGAATAATGGAAGAATTCAAGTGTTGGAGATACAGGCCAAAATAGGATCATCAAAGCTGAGAAAGTACTGTCCAATTTACAACTGCAGGCCAGACAGAAGAAGAGAGAAATAATAGGATGCTGGAGGATGAGTAGTATCAATATAAATGAATTTAAATGTGAAGTAAGCCTTTTACATGTGGAAATATGTAACTAAATTTTTAAACCTAATTTGCTGGAATATACATATTTTGGACTAGTATCAGCATTTCCTATGAAATTTTCAGGTATTGTTCGGTATACAATATTGAATATTTGGAATTACAATAATTGTGTTTTCTTCATCACATTTTGATTTACAGGGTTGCATATAATGAAATAAATCATAATTTTGAAAACACAATATTCAAAATTTTACAAATAAATAATTTCCACACATATATGAATGATTGTAGTTCTCCTCTAGTAACTCTGGTAGGATAATATAGTAAACATTTCAAATAGTAGCATTGTTAGAATTTCAATTAAGGCTTTTTGTTTATAAGGGCATAAATGTTAAATATTTTACAATATTTTTTACAAATAACATATTATTGATCTTTTGGTATACTTTTACTTCAAATATATGTCTTTCATCTTTGTCTATTCAAAATGTCATATCTCTATTGGCAACTCCAGCTATCTGATATGACATCTAGCGGTAAAAATGAGAAACTTACCAAGTAGGGTACATTTGTCACGTGGTGACTGTTGGTATATGGTTTCTTGTATTGGTAAACAGATCGTGGTAAATTGTTCGTGTCTTTATACATAAGTAATAAGTTTTACTCGTTGATAGAGTGAAAAATGAGTAAAAGCAAAGTGTATTGCTCAGTTTACGGCTGTAAGTCGATGTATAAGAGGGCTGCGGATATACGTTTTCATCACTTTCCAAAAGATGCAAATAGCAATAGCCGAAATGTGATGATACCTAATAATACCTAATAATAATACCTTTCCACCCCGGGAAGGATCTAACACTTGTCGAGGTAGACAGACAGAAGACCTGCGACGTAAAGCCAGCGAAGGTTATTCAGTTTAAAAACAGCTGTTACGATGGGCGCGCTGGTAAGATTGAAGTTACTTGAATAATTAATTATTGGCTGCTTGGTAGGGAGAAGGGATGAGTTTAACTTGTATTAAAACTCGTGGGGCGACAGGAATTGCTTGATTTGGATGGTTAAAAGGTGGGTTTGGTGTTGAATATTTGAATGGTAGCGGAATCACTCATTCTACAGTGCCCACGGGGAGGCAAATTAGGCCTATATGACTCGTAGTGGAATAGCTCGAATATCGAAGAACTTAGCGATTACGAGGTATAGGCTTGGCGGAAAGGCTGGCGGATCATCAGTTTGACATCAATTCACGATATAAGTCGGAGCTTGGAACAGTGGCGTCTGGTTTGCGTGGATGCTAGTCTCGGAATGATAAAAGTAGCACAGCTTCGGTGTGTTATTTATTTGTTTATGTACCGTATTTCTCTATTTGAATGTCCTCGGCGTTGACTCAGGATCGACATTTACATTATATTGCGCATAATAGTACCGAAATAATGTCCGAAGTGTAGCCCTGTGTAAATTTGAATCAGCTGATCTACATCAACCATAAAAACTGATGCTTGATAATATGCAAATGACACCAAAAAATCCAGTGGAACACACAAATTAGATCACGTGTATCGCACAGTTATACAAATATACAATTAAAAATAACACTGTCATTACTTTAGAGACCACATTTACTGATTATAACCGAAAAATAAAGTGTTCCATATCAAACGCGTGTTATTGAGTATTTTAAACCCTACTTATCCAGACCGACCGCAGCGCCCCAAGTGTTAGTTTGAGTTGCCAATACTCTGAATTACCAATAATGGTCGCTGACTGCTGCCATAGCTGGCACGTGGGGAAATGCTGCGTTGCCACTGAGGCAGATCATGTCTCGTAACATTCCAAGAGGCTTGCAGGAAGACACAAATACTGGGAAAGTTGGCCCCCCTGCCTGGCGCTCTAATGACCGTGACGAGTGAAGACACACTGAGTCAAACCATGTGCTTACTGCTGTGTCGGCTTACATTGCAACATTGCTTGCTGTTGCTATGGAGACTGTTACCCCTCTCGTCTCCACTCCTCACCTCACCCTTCAGGCGGATGACAGCTTTCACCGACCATCTTTTGTAAATCAGAGTAGGCTATAACATAAAAAGCATAATTGTAATGATTTTTTTTAAAGAAAAGCTAGCATTTTCTGCAACATCCCCCCCCCCCCCCCCCGCATTAATAAACCCATTGATTACAATGCGTAGTATGTACAGTAGTATGTGATTCTGCATTCCGGTGCATTTAATGATTTTTATAATGAAAATAACATGTTTTTCAAACCTTAGCTTTCATTTATTTGTCATGAATAGACGTTCATTGCAAAAAAGACATGATTCTGGAGGTTTTATAACGCAAATATAGCTTACTTTGCTACATATTCCCTGATATCTCAATAATCATAGATATTTAAATGAAAACTAATAAGCAGACGGTTAATACTGTGGGATATTTTTTCACAGGCTATTGTAGTGTCTTAAGGTTAACTGTGAGAGGTCCTACTTCATTAAACAACTACAGGGTGAAGAATGAAGCTTAAAGAATGGTGTATCCCATTAATATAAGTTGTGAGGAAAATGAAGTAGACAACTCTTCCAACGTGTGTTACACACGTTATTCAATGAAACTAATATAAATGGAAATATTAGAAATATATGTTTTGGCCCCCAGACAGCTCTTGACACGAATCAAATCAATTACAGCTAAGATTTCAATCATTATCTCTCATAACGTTTCGTGGAATTGCTCAACATAGAGCTGTTTTCAGACTGACACACAGGAAATTGATCAAATGGTCATTTGATCAGTGTTGTGATTTCAGTGGAACGCTCTCTTCTTTAATTCTGAGAAAAGTACAAACAAAAATCCAATTAAATGTATAAAGAAAAATAGAAGTCACTACCAACTAATTAAAGAACGAAATTACGACCATAAGTTACTTTGATTTACATAACATTCGGACATCATTTGGGGAAGGGCAACATTGTTTGAGGTTTATAACCACGGCTGATTTATTTTCTCGGAAGGGAATGTTTTACTCAAAATTGCAGCCTTTCCCCACTGAATCGTTTGGGCTGGCTTTTCTAAAAATTGGTTGAATACGCTCTAAAGTTTTAATTGCCCATACGATTTTTTCCTGATATTTGTTTGACTTGTTCAAGCCTTCATATACGCTGGCGGTTAAAAAAATATCCCAACACCATGAAATAAGGAATGTAAAGTACAGAAATTTCGGCAATATATTTGTCGAGGTAACATATTGAACTGATTAAAGGTACAAGACAACAGGTTAATGTCCGCGCGAGAAATTCCACTGCAAATGTGCCATGCTGATCCATTAATAACCGATGTAATCGTCGGACTGTTGAATGCAGGCATGCAAATGTGCATGCATTGTGTCATACGGGTGTCAGATGTCAGCTTGTGGGATGGAGTTCCAAGCCTGTTGCACTTGGTCTGTCAATACAGGGACGGTCAATGCCGGGTGTGGATGACGCTGGAGTTGCCGTCCAGTGATGCCCCATACGTGCTCGATTGGGGACATATCGGGGGATCGAGCTGGCCAAGGCAACATGTCGACACTCTGTAGAGCACGTTGGGTTACAACAGCGGCATGGGGGCGTGCGTTATCCTGTTGGAAAACACTCCCGGTAATACTGTTCATGAATGGCTGTACAACAGATCGAATCACTGGACGGACGGACTGACGTATACATCTGCAGTTACGGTGCGTGGGATAACTACGAGAGTGCTCCAGCTGTCATAGGAAATTGCTCCCCAGACCAGAACGCCCGGTGTAGGTCCAATGTGTCGACGCCGCAGACAGGCAGAATGCAGGCGTTCACCTGGCCTGCTCCTAACCAACACACGGCCATCACTGGCACCAAGGCAGAACCGCCTTTCATCGGAAAACACAACGGACCCCCACTCCATCCTCCAATAAGCTCTCGCCTGACACCACTGAAGTCGCAGACGGCGGTGGTTTGGAGTAAGTGGAATGCACGCCGCAGGGCGTCTGGCTCGGAGCTGTCCTTCAAGTAACCGATTTCGAACAGTTCGTTGCGTCACTGTGGTGCCAACTGCCGCTCGAATTGCTGCTGCAGACGCCGTCCGATGCGCCAAAGCCATACGCCGAATACGGCGATCCTCCCTCTCGGCGGTGCCACGGGCACGCCTGGAGCCCGGTCTTCTTGCGACCGTACCTTCTCGTGACCACTGCTGCCAGCACGCATGCACAGTGGAGACATTCCTGCCAAGTCGTTCTGCAATAGCGCGGAAGGAAAATCCACCTTCACGTAGTCCTATTACACGGCCTCGTTGAAACGCAGTGAGCTGTTGATACTGGCCTCTTCGTCGTCGTAAAGGCATTCTTGACCCACTCACAGTCACCCCGTCCAATCTCACAGGCAACTAACCTGATGTGCTACGTCATGGGGCCACGCTAATGCGAGTTGCGGGAAATTTGAATCAATGTCATCTTTCAGCTGTATAAACATGCCTACCAACGTTCGTTAATCTAGCGCAACCCCTTCTTGGTGTTGGGATTTCTTTTCCGCCAGTGTGTATACAATATGCAATTTTTCAACTCATTTTTCCCTCCAAAATTTATCAAATCGGAAAAGTCCTCAAACACATGATTAATTTTATCAAAGCACTCACGCCAAATTACATTTTTGTAGCTCAAGCATTTTCAGAAAAAGCCATCATTATCAAAAGAATGCACCGCATAGCTATGTTAACCTAATCCAGTACTATTAAAGAAATGGAAAAATTGTAACCCCTTATTATTCCCGTCTTCAATGTGGTGGGTGGTTTTAATGGTCGGATGACCTTCCAGACGCCGTAAACCAATAAAAAAGGAATTGTAAACCTCTAGGCAATAATATGGCAGGCACTTATTTTTTTATCTCAAAGGGGGACGAGTGCATCATTTCCGTATCTGGCAAAGGGCCGGGAAGATATAACGGCCTATTGGACTCTTTACTGCTCTGGATATTGGATTAAACTAGTATTTATTCTGCTGTGTGACGAACATCGCCCAATATTAGGGTGTCTGCCAGTGGCAGCACAGGACCAGAGTTTCCAATAAATACCGTAATATTAATCTTTTAGCAATAAAAAGCTATGCGTTTCCTCTTACATGCATAGAAATTAATAGTTGTGTTCTTTATACTGTGAACTGTTTGAGCCGACAGAACAGGAGCGCTCACCGTGTGGTCGTTGCCAAGCTCGAGCACCGGTATTACCCATTTAAGATCAGACTAGCTTGGTTGGTTGGATTTTAAGTTTAGGGGCTGCGACAACGCGGTCATGTAGCCCCGTGTACTTTGGGTGTGTGTAGAATCTGTCTGATAACCGGTGTTAATTGTCATGAATGTATTAGTGTGTGTATCTGTTTTAATTCAAGTAAGAACTCCAGACGATCAATTTTCAAGTAGTTCCTACTTTTGCCGTCAAACGCCACCATCAACGACTACTAGTTCAGAACTTAGCTACCAGACGTCACCGCAGTCGGCTCTTGGCAACGAACGTAAGAACCTAAGAGCGTTGTTTACATTCTTAACCTATACAATTTAGCATCACACGGGTGTAATTAGTGGAAGGTTCTTTAACATGCCATAAATCTATGACATGGGACCGCCGGCTTTACTTCCCCTCCGAAGGAAGGCATACTGAGGGATTTTTAACGCTCTTAAAAAATCCGACGACTTCGGCCGGATTTGAACCCGCGATCTTGGGCATAGTAGCTCAGCATGCTACCGACTACGCCACCGATGCCGCCCTAGCCACACTTTCCCCAATAGGTTTATAATAAGAGACTTAAGGAGAAAGCTTATGTTTTTATTTGAACCAAATGATTATAGAACACAATTTACGTTTCAGGCGTTCCTATGGCCATATGCGAACTGAACAGCAGTGATGTCGCGTATTTTCCTACAGCAACAGTATTTGCAAATCGCACACTTCTTACAAAAATTGATATTTATGAAATTCGAATGCAATTCGTCACTGCTAATGTCATTTGTGTGCTGAGTCCGTTGATTGACAGCTTAGCTGCAACACTCACCGGTTATTCGATATTTGTGAAATTATACGATTTGAGTACTCATTCCTTTAAAATACTGTTTCTGAAATCCATGCAAAATGATAAAGGAAAGACCTTAGTATGTTAAAATGGCATGAAACTGGCGGCACAGTGGCCAAAATGTGTAGTGGACAGCAATTATCTTCCTGCAGCAACAGGATCTGCAAATCGCACACTTCGTACAGTTTTTAAAGGTCATTTTTTAAAGAAATTTAGATATTGATGAAATTAGAGTGCAATGCGTCACTGGTAATGTCTATTTTCTTTCATGTGAATGCTCATTTTCACGATCGGTCGCTTGTGAGTGCCGCAGGAGGAATCTATACTACTGTATGATGATTGCCGCTGAGCGACGCTGCGCCAGTGTTTGTTGTGTATTGTAGCAGCTGCCCCGCGTCACAAGAGCTCATGTCACCACGGACAGCTACTGGGGCTGAGTCACATCCTACTCGCGCAACTGGACCTGTCAACGAAGCAGGCTGACGTGACACAATCATTTCGTGAAATGGTAATATGGCAGAGTAACTCGGCTGGTCGATTGATTTAGGGGCTTTGTGACATCGTGATCATGTAGCCCCATGTACTTGGGTTTGTGTGGAATTTATCTGACAACCTGCGTTATTGTGATGCGTATTGAATTCAGGTGAGGATTTGGAAGGAGGCGGCCGTGACCTTAAGTTAGGAACCCCCTCGGCATTTGCCTGGAGTAAAAGTGGGAAACAACGGAAAACCCCTTGCAAGATGACTGAGGTGGGAATCGAATCCTCCTCTCCTCAGTTTTGCCTCACGAGGCTGAGTGTTCCCCTCAGTGTTATTAGTGGACCCGGGAATTGAACCCGGACCTCCGGGGTGACGGCCAAGAATGCTAGCCGCAACACCGCGAGGTGGGTAAGTTGCATTGCGAGACAATGATATCGGAACAAGGATGGAGAAGGGCGGACGAAGACAGTCGAGATGCTCAGTCCACTGCCGAAACCATTCTCTCGCAATGTAATTTGCTCATGAGTGCGACTTGCGGTTCTTTCTCGCAGGTTGCGCAGTTTTGTTCTCGAGGTGAATTTGTTGTTGTCTGGACTGCGATATGAGCTACATCATTTTATTTTTTATCAGGGGTGGGAGCACCACCCGCGTGGCAGCCGTCCTTGACTACTGCTGCCTCCGACATGCTGTTAATACTACGATGGTAGGGGAAACAGATGGGGGTTCGGATGAGCCATGCGAGACTCATGTACTCTAGGTTAGGAACATAAGTAGCTATGTAGGTAAGACGAAGGGCCAGGTAAAAGAAGCCCATAGACAGAAATGACAGATTGCCTACAGGAAAAACCTGGCGAGCTACATCAGTGCACGTACAGTTGCATACTACGTGGCCACTCAATTGAGCTACAGTTTCTGTGGTAGGTTAACCCATTGGCCTATTCAACATTTGATACAGTTAAACCCTTTTAAAACGGGAGCCATTTATACACAGTTTGTTCTCTACACTAAACGGTTAGTTCTATCAAAATGAGGCGGCTTCGGAGGCGTAGGTTCTAGCATGCTCAGCTTATTTGCCCAAGGTCGCGGGTTCAAACCCGGCCGCCCCCAGGGGCTCACATCTAGTGGGACGTGGGTTGGCGACCACGGGACCCCAGCTGAGTCCGGCATTGCTTCCACTTACTTGTGCCGGGCTCCTCTCCGTCTTCTTTCCTGTCGACCTCACTTGGTCAACTCTTGTACTCTTCCGACCCCGACGGTATTAGGTTATCCGAGTCCTAGGGAGTCTTTCACTTTCCCGCCTTCATTGGCCCTTGTCTCATATCTTTCCTGATACCCTCCTTCTGTGAGGGGTCAGCCTTCTTTTTTCTTTTCCTTTTACCTCCTGTCTTGTCCTCAAGACCCTTAAGGAGTCTGGGTGTATGTAGCCCCACCACTTCCGGTGCACCCTAGATAATGCTACACCCTCAGGGGCTCACGGCTGGTGAGCTTGGGTGTTGGCGACCCCGAGGGATTCCTGAGCTGGACCCGTTTTCCCCTTTTGTCCCTTACCTTTGGGGCGGACCCTCTCCTCTCTCCCCCTCTCCGCTCCTCTCCTCCCATCTTTTCCTTATATTTCCCTTTCTCCGTAAGATTCCCGCACTGTTTTTGTTACTTGGTTCACCGTTTATCTAAATTCCCTTTTACCGATTTTTTAAGGCATTTTTAATCTACGTTGCATTTTGTACGTTTTTTCGATCTAAATTACATCTCGCGATTGTTTTCAACCACCATTGCTTTTTAGTATGTCTTTCAATGCAGGTAGCCGGGCCTTTTAGTGAGTTTTTTGAAATTCAATTGCATTTTGTATGTATTTTCAACCCAAACCGCATTTCGCACGAATTTTGAATCTAAATTGCATTTTGTTTGGTGGGCATTTTGCACATATTTTGATTCTCAATTGCATTTTGTGGGTATTTTGAATCTAAATTACATTTTGTCAAGTATTTTCAATCTAAATTGCATTTTGTAAGTATTGTCAATCCACATGAGTCGTTTGAATCTTTCGTGCATTTTGTAAGCAATTTCAATTTCATTTTGTAAGTATTTTGAATTTCAATTGCACTTTGTGAATAATTTGGATTGGAACTGGGATATTTCAATCTGAATTGCATTGTGTATTTTCAATTTCAATTGCAATGTGTAAGTATTTTGAACCTCAATTGCATTCTGTACGTATTTTCGATCTCATTTGCATTTTGTAAGTATTTTGAATTTCAGTTGCATTTTGTAAGTATTTCGACGCTACATTGCATTTTGTACGTATTTTGAATCTAGCCTACGTGTGTGGGTCTTTTTCAATCTATTCTTTTTGTGAATCTTTTCGTTCCATATTTTCCCGTTTGTAAGACCATATTGTGAGTTGTTTCCATCTGAGTTTCTCTTTGTACGTATTTTCCGTCTCACATAATTTTCGTTCTGGTTTCCATTTCATTCTCATTTTCGCTATCACCCAGATCATTAGGGGCCGATAACCTAGATGTTAGGCCCCTTAAAACAACAATTATCATCATCATCAAACCCGGCCGATGTCGTCGGATTTTTAAGAGCTTTAAAAATCCCTCAGTATGCCTTCCTTGTGAGGGGAAGTCAAGTCGGCGGTCCCATGTCATAGATTTATGGCATATAAAAGAATCTTCCACTAATTACAATTGTGTGAAGCTGAATTACAGGTGAGATTCAACTAACGCCCTTAGGTTCCAACGTTCGTCGCCAGGAGCCGACTGCGGTGACATATAGTAACCAAGTTCAGAACTAGTTGTCGTTGGTGGCGTTTGGCAGCAAAAGTAGGAACTACTTGAAAATTGAATGTCTGCAGCCGTTACTTGAATTAGAAACAGATCTTAACACACAATAATACAGCCATCACAATTAACACCGCTTATCAGACATAACCACCACTCCACTCCACCCCGCACGCACGCGCACTCTCGACCCTTAGCAAGTACGAAATAATAATAACTAACCCTCAAGGACCGTACGAATGCCAACCAGCTCAAAGCTGGAGGACACTTGAGCAGAGGTTCAGTCGCATTATCAAGCAGCTGATCAATATTGTCCTCACGAGACTCGTGTCAGATCTTAAACCTCTGGTGGGGCCAGGAATAGAACTAGAGACAAGCCTACACCACGGAGATTCCTTAGACCTCGCCGCGACAGTCCAATAAAAGAGAAAGAAATACTCGTAATAATTGTATCCGCAGTATCGACCTTGTTTTCGAGATTGACCGGGAGGAGACCTGACACTGTCTTCCGGAGTTAGGAGGCTGAGTTGAAGTGCACATCCCGCAGGGAACGAAGTTACGAGGGCTGTTTTCTAAGTAAGGGCCGTTTTTTTAAAATTAACCGAACATTTTATTTTGAAAACACATTATTTTTAGGTTTTGCATACCTTCCTCTATTTTTTCTACATAGTTGCCTTGTTTATCTAGACACTTGTCATACCTTAAAACTAAGTTCTGAAATCCCTCTGCATAAAGGTTTGCCGCCTGATCTGACACCCAAGAATTCACACATGAGGAAAATCCATTGATAGAGTGGTTATCATGAATCTTCGTGTCAGTTGCAGTCACCAAGTCATCTGTGATCATAGACCTGAGCGTTCATCGTCATTTCACGACCACTCTTGAACTCGCGTACTCATTTTCGCACTTTACCTTCCGTCATTGCATTATCACCATACACCTCACAAAGCTGTCTGCAGCCGACATGTTTCTTGCACCTCACACGCGGCGGGTGAATCTATAATCTTTAACATTGTAAAGATGCACAGTTCCGAGTACAGGTTAGCTGCAAGTGACGCACGCTTGTTGCGACGTGCGCACTAACTACGAGCTTTCAAAAAGCAGCCCTCGTATTCCCGTACGGAGAGTGTGGGTTCTATAGTCTGTATATTACAGTACATGGAATGTTACAATCTGTCTCTTCGTGGGAAACCTTAGTTGGTTGGTTCCTCAGTTTAGGGGCTGCGACAACGCGGTCATGTAGCCCCGTGTACTTTGGGCGTGAATAGAATCTGTCTGATAACCGGTGTTAATTGTGATGGCTATATTAGTGTGTGTTTTTAATTCAAGCAAGGACTGCAGACATTCAATTTTCAAGTAATTCCTACTTTCGCTACCAAACGCCACCGTCAACAACTAGTTCTGAACTTGGTTACTGGATGCCATCGCATTCGGCTCCTGGCGAAGAAGAACGTTCGAACCTAAGAGTGGTCAAATCTAACCTATAATTTAGATTCACACAAATTTAATTAGTGGAAGGTTCTTTTTCATGCCATAAATCTATGACATGGGACCACCGGCTTTACTTCCCCTCTGAAGGAAGGCATACTGATGGATTTTTAACGCTCTTAAAAATCTGATGACTTTGGCCGGGTTTGGAAACCTTTGTATAGTGGGATACCTAGATGCAGAAGTTGGGAGGTTCGATAGGCTGGAAATGTTAACACACGCGTAATGAAACGTACCCCATAGCGTAGCCGTGTGCGAAGTCAGACACCACCACTACAAGGGATGCAGATCGGATGTTCGAATCCCGTGGCTGATGTAGCCATCCTGAGCGGACCTCTCCTCCGCGTTATTTCCGAAGTTCCACCAGGCAAATCGTGGGGTGGTACATCAACCCAATCATTGCCCGTAACAACTATAGGTAGACTGCATAGGATGAGGTTCTGTCTCTACCATTATGGTGGACCCATTCATCAAGATACCGGAATCAATTGACTTTAGCAATCTTCCCAAAGATGGTCATCAAAGGGGCTTTCCCGTGCTGCCTACTCTCAAAGAACTTGGTCTTTTCGTATGATATTTGTAGTCCTGTTTTCGCTGCTGTCTCATGTAGGGATTGAGCAGCAACTGGAGCATCCTTAGAGTTGTTGGCTAGGATCGCGATGTCATCTGCGAAGGCCAGGGGCCTGATCTCGATCTTCCGTGTTCCGGCTCCAATGGTAACCGGTTTGATTCCGAGATTGCTCAGTGTGAGTTCCCAGGTTGAGTACCAGATTGAAGGGAAAAGGCAAGAGGCCATCTCCTTGCCTCACACCTGTTGTGATTTTGAAACTCCGGGACAGTTCTATCTAAATTTTACCTTGTAGAAGGTGCCTGTGTGTGGCTGTTCGATGAGGGTGCATGTTTTGTAATCCACACCTCGTTCTCACAGCACTGAGAAGAGTGTGACGGTCAATAGAGTGGTAAGCCTTTGCAAAGTCGACAAATACCACTCCCCTGTAGTTGTTGACATCACTTTGGTTGCCTTTCTTGTGCAGTGGGTGTATTAGAGCTGTCTTCCAGTCATCAGGTATCCTTCCAGTCTCCCAGCAATTAACCTTCGATGTATAACCTCTGCGATTAAAGTTCCGCCTGCTTTAATGGCTTCCACAATGATGTCATCTTTCCCAGGCGCCTTGTTATTCTTGTGACAGTTGATGGTCGTAGTTACTTTGTGGAACAGTGGTGGTTCAGGTGGGAGGCTGACTTCTACTGTGTCTACTACAGGTAGTCTTTCCTTGGGCTCGTGGCAATTGAGCAACTGGTCGAAGTAGTCTGCCAGAAGTTGCACGTTCCCATGGTTACAGGTAACCAGCTTCCCTTCTGGGTTCTTTAAGTGAAGGCATGGTGGGTTATATCCCAAGAGCTCCTCTTTGAATGCCCGATAGAAGTTTCTGGTGTTGCATTGTCTGAATTCTTCATCCAATTTTTCTAGCCTCGACTGATCATCTCTTCATTACTTGACTTGTCGTACCTTCGTAAAATCCTCCCAGTCTTCCTGTCCCTTGGTCGAATTCCACTTCGTCCAGGCTGCAGCTCGTTCATCAACTGCATGGTCACACCCGATGTTGTTCTTTGGGGTAACACAATTAATGACAATTAGTGCAAGTAATACAGATTCTCGTCTTTTTTTTTTCTCCTAAAATTAACCATCTAATTTTTGTAGGTGTGAGTAGATAACTGGTATTCTCATTGACTGACTTAAATCCTTCATTTCTCATGTACTAAATCATACTTTTCTCTCTTTTACAGGCAACAATAGGCATAGACTTCTTATCGAAGACAATGTATCTAGAAGACAGAACGGTAAGTTCATCCGTTATTGAAATTCTATTAGTTTCATATGCTGAACATTTTTTCTATCGTTCTTCATATTGCTCAAATGTTAAGGCTTTACAAATCTCCATTTTGAATCATCCAAGAATCGTGCAAGAAAAAGGATAAACAAAATATATTCTTTTTGCATTCAATTTTATATTTATATTGAGAAGAATTATAATTTTAGTGTAGAGAATAAGATTTATGAGCAAGTGGAGAACTGTTCACCCATGGCCTGATTTACTAGTAAAACAGCAATTTTTGATGTTGTGTACAAAAGCACAAACTATACAGATGTTCACCAGAAATAGGGAGATTACTGAATGCACATCACGCAAAACCTCATTTGGTTTTCAAGTGGTCATGAGAAATATAAATAATACTCTCAATACTAATAGCTCATGAAACTTTTTAAAACAGTGGCGGCTCATCCATATTTGTTAAGAGGAAGAAAGAAGTTAACTGCATAAAATGACACCATCTGAAATGAAACTTGCACATCCAGATGCATCATTCCAAACATCTGGGTGGGGGGTGCGGGGTGGCACCTGTCAGCAAGGTAGACCGGGTTCGATTCTCGGTCGATAGATGTGATATTTTCAAAGTGAAATGCCATGTGATTCTGTGGTTCGGATTCCACATAAAGAAGGTCCCGTGGCTCATGATAGCGAGATTAACTGTAGCGAAAAACTATAAGCTTCCCAAACATGCCTCTATAAAATAGACAACCTGACTATAGTTATTTACACTGTTTACCCCCACATTGGAGCACCAAAAATCAAACCTTATATACCAAGTCTTCTTAATTCTTGATAATTTTTTACTTTCCCAATACTTCTTCATTCTGGAAGATCTTGCTCCCCGTTCTTCAGCAGATATAACATATTGCTTACGCTGTGAAATTTTGAATGTTAGTCGAGTGTATTTGTTATTCAGAAGCCGTTTCTCCTCTCTATGTTCAATTTGATGCTTAGTAATTTTCAATTCGTCTAAATCCATTTGTATTTCTTTAAACCATGTGATTTTTGTTTTACTATTCCAAAAGAAGTCAAAAAGTTGTTTCAAGAGTCTAGTATTTGGCAAGCGGGATATGTATATGAAGTACAATTCATTTTAAAATGAGAATGTCCTATTTTCACAACCCTGCATAAGTCTGGTAACTGATTGAATGCAACGCCGTTAGGTGGCAGCTGTAGCAAGCTCAGAACAAGGGGAGAATACCCTCCCCTGCGTTAAAACTGTAGTTCTTTCTCTGGTCGCTAGTGTATGAACTGCAGCAAAGTATGCGCTTTCCTCCGTACCAGCAACCAACCAGACTTTTCAAGGTTTAAAACCCTTTAAGACATGTTTGTTTTATAGTCGTGAAATAAAAATAATGACAATCATCCAATTTACCTCGAAATTCAAGGCAAACATTTTATATGTCAATTACTGGGAAATGTAAGGAGGAAGTTTCTCTCCCCCCCCCCGCTCCCTCGAGGAACCGCCACTGACAACAATTTGTTTCATGGACTTTCGCGATCGGGGCTGGTGCCAAATAATGTCTTGGTTGTTGCATCCAGAGCTGGTTGATTATCGACATTTTGCCAGCGTTACCACAGGCACAGCCTACTGCAACGATGGCAAAACAGCGGCAATCAAGCAAGTCCTGACTTTCTCTCAGTGTTAAGGACGAACTGACAAATGAAAATGTGCTCAGGTACGACTACAACTGTGGGACACAGCGGGGCAGGAGCGATTCAGAAGCCTCATCCCATCATATATCCGTGATTCGACTGTGGCCGTTGTGGTGTACGACATAACCAGTGAGTATCTATCTGTATCTTATTGTTGAATGGGTGAAAACCAAGGTACTGTATATGTAACAAATTGTTATTCTTCGATGTGGAAATAGTTCAATTCCTGACTCTTTCAAGAAATGTAATTCTGGTCTGAAGGCTGGAATGGAGTACACTTAGTCTTGTGAGGCAAAACTGAGAAGAGGTGGGTTTGGTTCCTGCTTCCATGGTTTTCCACTTCTGCCCCAGGCCACGGCCGCTTCCTTCCCAATCCTCAGCAGAATTACAAACACACACTCGACCACTACAGATAGTAAATTGTGCTCTGAAAGAAGATACTGATAGCACAATAAAACATGTAATCAGACAATAGGCCTACACATACACAAGAACACGCCCCATGTCCAAGCTCCAACAATCATTGTCTCTTACACAGTTATGTTTTATACCCATTCTTATGTACCGATAAGTCAGTGATTTAACCACGTTAAAATACCGGATCTCCGAAGTGAAGCAACGTTGAGCGTTCCTGTTCCTGCTTAAGTCTTCCAATGCTCTATCAAATATGAAATCTCCTTTCTCATCCTCATCAATTTCCTAATCCCTTTCCTTTGCATGATTCTTGTACAAATGGTCCATGTAAGCTTTCCATCTCTCAACCTTTTCTTATCTCTCTGGTAGAGATTTCCCATCTGAGTCTTAATATTACAGCTCTTAGTCTTCCTTTCCCTAAAAGTAATCTTTACCTACTTTCATAACTACAAATTTTTCTTTCAACAATTCTTCTTTCCCTTCTTTGCACTTCTTGTTTACCTCATTTCTCAGACGTCTGTATTCTGCTTTCCCCCTTTCATCTTTTGCATTTTTGTGCTTCCGCGTTTCGTTCTTTAATTCTAGTATATCCCGAGTCATTCACAATTTTAGTCTATTCTTTCTTTTCATCAATGTTTTCTTCTGCAGATTTTGTTATTTCATTCTTCAAAAGTGCCCATTCCTCTGCAATTTAAGTTTGTTCAGGGCTTTTCATTAGCCCTTCCTTTATATTTGAAGAAAGTTTGAAAATAAATGTGAAGAATATACTCTGGTGGACTGCAATTTATCGCGTTGGGTTTTCAAATCACTGGACTTCTGTGGAACATTGTAGTATTTATATTATATTACACAGTTATATACAATACATGTTGATACAATTAATACACTGTCACTCGTTCGATATAATGGTCCAAGACTGCATGTTGGCAGGTCTGCGTCGCTCTCACCCCGGGGTGACTTGCATGAGCACAATAATGACACTGGCGAAAGAATGTACGGTGTTGGGATTTGATAGACTCTGCAATCCCTGGACTGTGCTGTGTTATATCTTTCCTTGTTAATGTCTTTGTAATAAGTGTAATATCTTGGTTTTAGTGTAATATCTTAGTTTTTTAGCTTCTTTGGAAATACAGTTGTGACGGAGATGTTAAGTAAGGTGTTTGTTATTGCTCTCCCAATACCCCGACATAAGTTGGTGCCGAAACCCGGGATAAATGTATTCCAGCACGAATTGACACTATACTTCGCGGACCAGAGACTAATACTGTTTGAAAGGATTACTTCATTCTCCGTCAAGACTACTGGGAAATTGTGGTGCAGCAGAATCAACACATCACGTCAAGCCATCAACGGCTTATTAGATGAGTATCACGTTGCAGTTAATACCTGAGATACTTAAGAGACTAGTACCTGTACGGTAAAATACTACTCAATGCATGGGAAAGCCTTAAAACAGCAGAAAGTTGTATGTTTAGTGTAGACGCATGTAGTGCTTACTGGTGAAGTTGAAGGGAAGCCATATCGTTTAACTACGTCACCGAGGGAGGAGCTACGCACGACTGCTTGACTAGTGCTGCGATCTGTTGGCCTTCCCTGAAACTATGTCGCAATAAGCACGGCCGACTGAATACGAGCTGCGCTCTATACCGGCCTTGACATTCCCAGTCAGAACCCATGTATAACATGTAATTGGAAAGTTTCTACTCGTTGCCGGTAGAGCGCACTCCCCTCCCATTATAGGCGCGATAAGGAATCAGCTGTACAGTACGTATATTAAATGTGTAATCTCAAGAACCACTGGATGGATTTTGATGCTGCTTTCACCATTCTGTAAAGGTGATCTCGAGGAAGATTTGTGTAGAAAATAATTTATTTATGACCAAAGGGAGCCAAGCAATAACGATTTCAGTGAAAAGGTCGAAAAAATAGCCTGGCGTCCGTGCGCTTTTTAGGCTTACGCTAGGTGAACCGTTAAAAATATCAATATACTATGAGTGTAAGAATTGTTCAACATGAAAAATTGTACAAAAAAGTCCGTGTGAGCATATCTCTATCTTCGATACATCGCCCACTATAAGTGGTTTTAGTTTGGACGGGAGGGGCATTTGGCTTGCACCTCGCCATTCTTAAATTACGTCTGACAGGAATTCCTTGCACATTCATAACTGTTCCCGGGCGAAGCCGGGGTGGGTTGCTAGTGACACTATATAATTATTATCATTATAATTTCCGCATTATCAAAATTAAAATTATATCACAAAATAAAATAGCGTGCTAATAAATCTAAGAGAAATTAGACATACCTTGCACCTTCTTCGGGTACAAGGACACTACTCCAGCACCGTCTCATTAAAAGGAAAGAGAGGATCAAAATTACAGCCGGGAACAAGTAGCAGCTAATCGTGTGTTGTGTTTTGTGCTAAGAGATCTTTCGACAAATTATCAGATACCGTGTGTCTTCTTTTTCACGAAGCAGCTGTCAGGACGGGACTTACATAAACTCCTGCTGGACGTTATTCTCGAGGTTGAACAATGCGGTTTCATAATTATAATAACTGTCTCTGATAATCACAAAACTAACACTACAATGATGAGGCATTTAGGGGGAGGGAATTTGCAACCAATGGTCAATCACCCATACGACGAGTCTAGGAATGTATTCCCTAGTTTTGATCATTGTCACATTCTAAAAAAAAAAAAAAAAAAAAAAAAAACCAACAACATTAGAACGCTGTTTCTGTAACGAGAGATGACTGATGGTACTGGAATAATTTCAGGGAAATACTTGTCATTACTATACACAATGCTAAAGGGTGAGATCGTCAAACCGGTCAGACACCTCACTAAAATCACATCGAACCCACTAAATTTGAAAAAATGAATGTTCGGCGTGCCAAGGAAGTGTTCTCGTCAGAAGTTATTGGTGCCATTAGTACACAGAAAGAAAATATAGGCATGTACCCGGAAGCGTACACATTCATGGACGCAGAAGCAACCATTTTTTTAAACGTTAATAAATGGTTCGCTATGCATGACGTAAGCATCACATATCATCATATTCAGTCTAGAAATCCAGATCAAGGACATTTTTTCTCATTAAATGTCAGTCGCCTAAACTGGCTAGAGGAATATTTTCTTTCTTACCTTGAAACTTTGAAAGCTGCTAGTAACGCTGCTAGAAAGGACTTCCTGAGTTCTGAGACTTACGAAGCTGCCTATACAATTAATCACGGATTCAGCTGTCCAGTGCATAAGGTATCTTCTAAAAATGGGTAGAGGAAAGTCGCCAAATTTGGGGAGTTTTTTTTTATAGGGCTAACATTAGACATAAGAAGGAACGGAATAATTTTGGTTTTCTCACCAATGTAAACCTCAGGCGATATACTATGTATATTACAAATATGGGCACGTTTGATGTTGTAATACCCTCTGATATTATTGTTAACTTTAAAAGTGCACTTTCCCCGTATTAGGCAACCGGGTTTCGTAATATGGGAGGTGAGAAACCTCACGGTTTTTATTTATAATAGGTACACTGAATAGTATACCCTACTAATTAAAGCATTAATTCTGACATTTTTTTTTCGTGTGGCCTCCTGAGAGGCCGAGTGCAAGTCTTTCTAGTCGACGACCGTGGGCGACCTGCGCGTCAGGATGAGAGATGGAATGGATGAAGATGAATGAAACTGGGCAAGGATGTGGAAGGAAGCGGCCGTGGCCTGTTAGAAGGTACCGTCCCAGCATTTGCCTGGTGTTGAAAAATGAGAAACCACGGAAAATCATTTCAAGGACGGCCGACGGTGGGGCTCGAACACACGCGTCTACCGAGTCAGCAGAGAGCTTGGCCCCATGGCCTAACGCTGCGCTTTAGCCAGCGTAGCCACTACTGTCGGTAATTCTGACAATGTAATGAAATCATGAACACAAATACTGTAGTACAAAAATACAAAAATGAATATTTTAAGTAAATAACAGTCCTAGTTTCCTGTTGCCGAACTTCCAAACCGTTGAGCAGAAAAATGCATAACCTTTAATGAAAACCGAGTGATTCTGATCGAATTCAACTGTAACGAGGTGCAAGGTATGTCTAATTTCTCTTAGATTTATTAGCTTGCTATTTTATTTTGTGATATAATTTGCATTTTGATATTGTGGGAATTATAATGATAATATAATAGTGTCACTAGCAACCCGCCCCGGCTTCGCCCGGGAACAGTTATGAATGTGCAAGGAATTCCTGTCAGACGTAATTTAAGAATGGCGAGGTGCAAGCCAAATCCCCCTCCCGTCCAAACTAAAAACACTTATATTGGGCGATGTATCGAAGATAGAGATATGCTCACGCGGACTTTTTTGTACAATTTTTCATGCTGAACAATTCTTACACTCATAGTATATTGATATTTTTAACGGTTTGTCCAGCGTAAGCTTAAAAAGCGCACGGACGTCAAGTTCTTTCTTCGACCTATTCACTGAAATCTAAAATCGTTACTGCTTGGCTCCCTTTGATCATAAATAAATTATTTTCTACAGAAATCTTCCTCGATATTACCTGTACAGAATGGTGAAAGCCGCATCAAAATCCATCCAGTGGTTCTCGAGATTACCCGTGATATCCAAGAATCGGGGACTTTGTTTTACACTAAGTAGAGATAAGTCTTAGTCGTGCAATGCTTGGTGTACAGCGCTGTGTGAGCAGTTGAGTAACTAACAAGATTTCATGAAAAAGGTCTCATTGTCTAGGCCGGTATGAGCGCATTCAGTCGGCCGTGCAATAAGTTGCGGAGACTCCACGCACGCCTGGGTGACAGGTGCTGCTATCTGCTGGCTCTCCATGAACTACGCAATATTAACTGATTCTCGCGCATGCAGGCACGATCAACAATTGATCAAAGAATACTAGGTTTCTACACTATCACTGTCCCAGTCAAACACATTATTTTATTATAACAAGTCACGTCAAGGAACTCAGTATGGAAGGCAGTAACACTGACAGAAGACTACACCAATTGAAAAGAAGACGTGCAAGGGAAAGAGGGAATATCACACGTCTCGTTGAGAAAGCACGAGAGTTTACGGAGTCTACTTCTTCCGAGGACTACGAGTACTGTAAGGATAGGCTACAGGAGGCTTTGGATAAACTAAGAGGCCTTGACGATGAGGTTCACGAACTCCTGGATGACACCGCGTATGCCGCTGACATAATTACATGTGAGGAATACATAGAGAACGCCAAGCGTGTTATTATACACATTTCGCATTGCATGAAAAAGGAACTGGAAAGCGCGATGAATATTTCACTCACGAGCACAGAAACGGTACCAACACTCGCCTCAGCTATTCCTTCAACCACATTAAGACTCCCTCCAATAAAACTGGAACCTTTCTCAGGTAATATAGAGACATGGGCACGTTTCTGGGAACAGTTCGAACAGTCAGTCGATAAGGACACGTCACTATCTACGATTCACAAACACATATTTCTGCGAGGTTATTTAGAAGAGGAACCGAAGCACTTAATAGAAGGCATCGCTGTGACTGCTGAGACATATGAAGAGACTAAGAAAATCCTTAAAGCTCGCTACGGTGACAAGAATAGAATCATACAGGCCCACTTGGACTACATAGAATATATTAAGCCCATTCAGTTTGCCACACCGGACGCACTTAATTCTACGTTTATTGACTGTAATCGTCGCATTCAAGCTCTGCGGGCTCTCGGAGAAGATGTGAATGCCTATGGCCGAGTACTTACACCGAAGATTCTCAGAGCATTTCCTGACGACATATGTCGTCGCTGGATCATTCACGCCAAGCGGGAAGGCCTTTCAGAAGGCAACATCCTCAAATTAATGGAGTTCCTCGGCGAGGAAGTTGACGGAGCGCTTATTACACAGAAGATCCGCTGTGAAGCCTCCATATCATCAAGTTACACCCCCACGGCAGCAGCTCTTCACGTCCGGGCCAATCCTAAATGGTTACCAGGAAAGGAGGTCAAGGGGCCGGAACAATTTTGCGCCTTTTGTGAATCCCGAGGTCACTGGGCCCAGGATTGTAGGAAAATCACAGACGTCACGGAGCGAAAAGAGAAACTGAAGACAGCTCACCGATGCTTCCTATGCCTCAATTGAGGACATACAGCGTTCAATTGTAGGAGGAAAGGGAAAGCACAGTGCGCCAACTGCAAGAAGTCTCACCATAAGTCCATTTGCGACAACGGAAAGAGTCACAGGACCTCAGGAGATCAGACCAATACTGCGTCTGTAGGGAAAATAGACATCGCTACACCAGGTTCCACGTTCTTGCAGACAGCTCAAGTGCGCATCACAGGACCTACAGGACTAAGCCGACTTACTCGATGCATACTAGACAGCGGAAGTCAGGCAACATTTATTTCAAGCTCATTGATAGACGATTTACAGTTGCAAACCACCGACAAAAGAGAATTGACTGTTTGCACATTTGAGTCCCAGACTAACCCGTCGAGTCACCGCAGAGTCGTTAAATTCAATATGAAGGGAGTTTGCACAAAATCTACGGCTGCCATCAATGCTTATGAAAGTGCACACTCATTCTCATCTCAACCAGCAGTTCCACAAGACATTAAGACCTTGGCACACCTACGCAAATTACAGTTAGCGGACCCCAGGGCTGATTCGAAAGAAAACCTGCCCGTGGAAATCTTAATTGGCAGTGACCAATATTGGAAGATAGTGAAGGACAGTTCACCGATTCGAATCTCTGAATCGATAGTCCTGATTCCGTCGATATTTGGATGGATCGTAAGTGGAAGCCGATCCGGAACTTGTGCGAATCCTACTGTCGTGAACTTCATTCAACACGCTAGCTCACCATTGGACGATGAACTAAGACAATTCTGGGATCTAGAGACGATGGGAATAACTACAAATCAAAGTCGAGACCTGACTAAGAAAGACTTGGCTATTCTTCAGGAATTTAGAACAAGCTATCTCGTTGAAGGTCACCGGAGAGTGGTCTGTCTACCAAGAAAACATAATGTTTTTCCTTCAAGTAACAAAATAAATGCAGAACTTCGATTTAATTCCTTGAGCAAAAGACTTAAAAACAATAGTAACTTGAGGGAGGTGTACTACAGCCAAATGCTGGATCATGTCGTGAAAGAGCAAGTAGAAGTCGCGCCTACTGGAGATCCGAAGAGCACCGCGTTTTATCTTCCTCATCAGGCTGTAAAGAAGGAGAAACTGGACAGAACAAAGTGGAGGATAGTTTTCGACGCGTCTTCTCACGATATCAACTCGCCCTCTCTAAACGATGCTCTAGAGGCAGGTCCAAATCTGCTACCGGAGACGTTGGCTATTCTAATACGATTCAGACTACATCCCACAGCCATCATTAGTGACATCACGCAGGCATTCCTTCAGCTGGTTCTGCACGAGAACGACAGGGACTTGACCAGATTCTTGTGGTACAGAGTCACACACGATAGCAACGGAAGTTATCACACGACAGACGAGGTAGTAACCTACCGTTTCACCAGGCTTCCATTCGGCCTGACCAGTAGTCCGTTCTTGCTTTCAGCAACACTGAGGGAACTCGCCGACAGACATAAGACGACATTTCCAATCGCAGCACCTCTCATAGATAACAATACCTTCATGGACGACTTCGCATCCGGTGCAGAGAACGACAACGATGTGATTGCTATGTATTACGAACTTACTGCACTGATGAAACTAATGAATTTCCACCTAGCGAAATGGGCTACTAATTCAGAGTCACTGAAAGCCATCTGGAAAGCCGAAGGTCAACAGATCAACGTAGAGACACAGGTACTAGGCGTTTACTGGAATACTGAAACGGATACCATGTACATTGACCCAGAGGACATCACCAAGGCATTACCTGAAGAACCAATCACGAAGAGGAAGCTGTTGCAAACTACGGCCAGATTCTACGATCCACTCGGATTGTTATCTCCCGTATCCCTTGTCGGCAAGATGTTATTCCAGGATACATGGTGCAGGGGAATCGACTGGGATGAGTTGCTACCTCCTGATATTGGAGCATCATGGAGCACTTGGGTATCCTCATTGTCCTCGCTGTCACGGGTACACATTCCGCGGTGGTTAGCTACTTCAACGGAGCGCAAGGCTCAGATCCACGTATTCTGTGATGCCTCAGAAAGGGCATATGGTGCGGTTTTGTACATTCGCACGAACACAGAAGGCAACGTCCTCGTTCATCTGGTCTGCAGCAAGAATAGGCTTACACCGGTCAAGAAGGTAACCCTACCACGGCTCGAGCTTCTAGCGGCACTAGTAGGAGCACGACTGCTGTCATATTTCTGTACAGCCACAGGCCACGATATCGCTCAGGCGGTACTATGGACGGATTCTACTGTGACCTTGGGCTGGATACGTAGTGACCCAAACAAATGGAAAACCTTTGTATGCAACCGAGTAACGGAGATTCAATCATACGTTACTCCAAGCCAATGGAGACACTGCCCTGGACAGGAGAACCCGGCGGACCACCTCACACGAGGACTTACTGGAGATCAGATACAGTTTGAGCACAAGTGGTGGAATGGACCACTATGGCTTGTGCAACGTGAGGATTGCTGGCCATCCGGTGGTCAAACTCCAAGCGAACAACTTCCTGAGGAGGAGAAGAAGAGGAACATAAAACACGTTATGACAACGACCACATATTCCAGCGTTATCGACAGTTCCAAGTTCAGTTCCTACTGGAAGCTGATACGTACCACTGGTTGGATTATTCGGTACGCACACAACATTTGCCATCGAGAGAAACTTACAGGGGAGTTAACAGCGGTGGAGCTCGCGAAGGCGCGTACCTACTGGATAGGAGCGGTTCAACTAGAACTCCAAGCTCTCCAGGATAGTCGACCGATTCCGAAAGAATCCAAGATAGGATCCTTCAATCCCTTCATTGAAGACGGAATCCTTCGTCTCGGGGGTCGTTTGCACTTCTCGGACCTCACTAGGGAGCAACGGCACCCAATACTCCTGGACGGCACTCTTCAATTCACGATCCTGCTCATTCGGCAAACACACATTAGACTGCATCATTTTGGAGTCCGAGTAATACTGTCAGAGCTCCGGAAAGAGTTCTGGATCCTTAGAGCTCGTCAAACTGTTAAGAGAGTCTTGCACGCATGTCTCCCATGCAGAACTATGAAGAACCCAAGGGGGCAGCAAATCGAAGCTCCATTACCTGCGGATAGAGTGAGACCGTCGAAGCCCTTTGCAGTTACTGGGGTAGACTTCGCTGGTCCTCTCTATATCAAAGTAGGCATGACTATGGTGAAGGCCTACATAGCACTTTTCACTTGTGCTGTTACACGTGCGGTGCACTTAAGAGTTATGCACCAGTATGACCACTGACACATTTCTTATGGCCCTTCAAAGATTCGCTGGTAGGCGGGGACTGCCTCATACTATATATACGGACAACGCAAAGACATTTCAGGCCACCAATGCAGAACTGTCGGAACTTTGGAAGGCACTGTTGTCCTCGGAGACCCATCAATTCCTCGCCAGAGACGGTATCACTTGGAAGTTCATCGCCCCACGGGCAGCTTGGTGGGGAGGATGGTGGGAGAGGATGGTAGGCACAGTTAAGCGATGTCTACGAAAGGTGCTGGGACAATCAAGGCTCACAGAAGAACAGCTTAACACCACCCTCGTGAATATAGAAGCTGCGGTAAATTCAAGGCCGATCTCCCATGGAGACGACGCTGAACACCTGACCCCGGCACACTTTCTTGTTGGTGAAGGACTCATGACCGTGCCCACAGGACCAGAACCGACTACCAGATCTACTTTGACTAGGGAATTCAAACTACAACAGAAACTAGCAGACGATTTCTGGAGAAGATGGACCAAGGAGTACCTCTTAGAACTCAAGAGTTTTCACGAAGTTCGAGGAGCGTCTGGGAGACCCATTGAGTTCCGACTCGGAGATCTGGCGTTGCTTCAAGAAGACGGACGACCACGTCATCTATGGAGAAGGGCAAGAATAGAGAAGCTGATAGAAGGAAGGGACCACAAGATAAGGACAGTGATTCTTCGCACCCCACAGGGACACCAAATAGCCCGACCAATTCAGCTGGTCATCCCCCTAGAGGTTGACCAGGGTGGGGAGAATGTTGGGATTTGATAGACTCTGCAATCCCTGGACTGTGCTGTGTTATATCTTTCCTTGTTAATGTCTTTGTAATAAGTGTAATATCTTGGTTTTAGTGTAATATCTTAGTTTTTTAGCTTCTTTGGAAATACAGTTGTGACGGAGATGTTTACTAAGTATGGTGTTTGTTATTGCTCTCCCAATACCCCGACATACGGTACTTGGGGAGCTGGGTGAGGCAGGTAGCTCACCCCTCACGACCAGTGGAAATAACAGGACTTACCACAAATGCAAGGCGAGGCCTATCGCAGTTTCAGTACTTGTTCCTAAACAATATTCGTCTTGAATATTTCGTTCACGTCCTTCTCTTTCAGTCTGTTTATTGCCCACCTTTTTGGCTTTTGACATTACTTCAGTTTCTTCAACTTTAATCTGCATTTCATAACAACCAGATTGTGGTCCGAGTTTATGACAGTTCCGGGATATATTTTACAATCCAAAATCCGGTTTCGGAATCTCTGCTTGACCGTAATGAAGTCGATTTGGTAATGTCCTGCATCTTCTGGTCTCATCCAAGTGTATATTCTTCTGTTGTAGTTATTGAATAGATTAAGCTATTACCAACTCTTGCTCGGTGCAGAATTCCATCAACCTGCTTCTTTGATCATTCCTTTCACCTAATCCGAATTCTCCTACTACTTTCCCTTCTGCGCCTATCCTTGCCACAGCATTCCTATCTCCCATTACTACAGTGCTTGCCACGGTGGGTGAGTGGTTATCGTGTCGGACTACCAACCCCAAGCTTGAAGATTCCCTCCTGGCCGTGGTAAGTGATTTTTGAAAGGCGACAAAAATAAAATCTCGTTGACATGTTAAAGAACCCATACGAATTCAGGAGACAGTGTTTATAATGGCAAAATTAATCTCTGGATTTTCCGCCAACACAAAGTTCCTCCTTTATCTACTAGAAAGTGCTATAGTGTCAGCTTAGATATCTGACCTCCTTGACTTTCAGAGCGCTCCAAGGATTGACAAAAATTCGACATGCAAGCTGCCCTCTGGGTGCAAATAACAAAGCTTGCACCCGAGGCCATACAATATTATTATTACAGTAAACATTTTTGTCACCCTTGACATACCTCAGAAATTCATCTATTTCTTCTTAGACCTTTTCAACATCATCGTCAGCTTGACTCTACTGGTAGGCATATAGACTTGTACTAGAGGCACTAATGTCCACGATTCTTTTTCTTACTCAAGGTTTGTTTTATTACAAATCCAAATACAATATATTATCCCCCTATTTATTGGCTACAGGTATCCATTCAAATCTACGGCTTTTCACCATCTAAATGTCAGCTTGTGTATGCCAACTCAGTACCATCTCGCAGTCATGGCTTGACATCTTGTATGACTTGCTCATTGTTCTCATATTGCTTCCCTCAGTTGGCATCCTTCTGGGTCCCAAACAAATTAAAGTCAGAAGGAGCAAGATCCGGACTGAAGGGCAAGTGAGGCAGGGTAGTCCACCCAAGATTTGTGATATCTTGACAGGTGCGCAGGCTAGTGTGTGGTCTCGTGATATCATGTTGAAGAAGAATTTTGTTAAGATTTTTATGGGGACGAGCACACGCAAATCATCTCTTTAGCTCGATGTACAGTAAATCTCTTGAGTTTTTTGTTTCACCAGCTGGCAATGTGTCCTTCAGAATCCCAAAACACTGTGGCCATAATCTTACCAACTGAGGGTCCTGATTTGAACTTTTTCTTCCTATGGGAAGTTGTGTAATGCCACTTGTCATTTGGTCTCATGTTTGAAATGGTGAATATGTCTCATCCCCTGTGACAATCTTGGCTGCGAATTCCAGGTCAGTGTCGTAATGTCCAAACAATTCTGCACAAATGGTCGTCAGTTAGGCACTTAGGGACCCATTTGGATCAAACTTATGAACTACTCGCAGAGCCGAGCAGCAAGTTGTTACTCGCCTGTTGTCCCACCGGCGCATTGAACTGTCTCCGGTATCACAGCATCGTGTGGCCTTCCTAAACGTGGGAGATCTGACAATCTTGCTTTACCTTGTTCTGCTGCTGACACTGCTAACCCAATAACTGACAGTACTCCTATCCACTGCACGATCTCCGTAGACATTTTAAGCATCTGTGAATATTTGAAATGGTCTCCTGCTCCACACAAATACATTCAATTACAGCTCTTTGCTTTGCAAGCAGCCGCCATTTTGAAACTGAACTGTATCGACGACATCTGTCAGGTAATGATGAAACTTCGTAACGTCACAAAGGAAGGATTGAAGGTACGTTCTAAAAAGTTTAGTTCATTTCCAATTAAAGGCTGCCGAGAAATGAAATTATGTGCATTACTTATTGACTGGGAGTCATGGAGACCAGGATGCTGCGGTGGACAGCTGGTGTTACTAAACTGGATCGCATCCCCAATGAATGCATCAGGAAGAGATTTGGCATTGCACCCATTCCCGAAAAAATTCGCGGGAGTCTTTTAAGATGGTTTGGACATGTGCTGAGGACAGGGGTTGACAATATAGCAAAGACGGGTTACATGTTGGAAGTCGCCGGTAATAGACCAAAAGGACGATCAAAACAGCGATGGGCCGATACCCTTCACAAAGATCTGAAGAGCGTCAATCTCCACCCTGACATGGCCCAGGACAGAACTAAATGGAGACATCGAATTCATGTAGCGGACCCTGCCACCAGGAGGGACAAACGCTGAAGAAAAAGCAGAAGAAGACTTATTGAACCATGTATGTAGTGCTACTGTGGTGCATGTAGGTTTTGTATTGATTTTGGCTACAATAATCCGTTCACTATATTGCTCATAATATTCCACCTGCTGTCCAAATTTCCTTGTCAGTATAAGACCTACCCCTGCGTGGCCGTTGTTTTATATAGTGATGAATGATCCTATACTGCTCGTGTCCAAGCTGAGTAAACCTGAGAGGAATGTGGATCGCGAACTATGAGGAGTGATGGTGCCGAGTGATGAGGGTTCCTGGTCCGTGTGTAGTGAAAATCCACAGCCTGCTTCCAGTCTCCGACAGGGTCAGGAATGGAATGAATGAAGCCCCCATCTAGCGGCGAGGATATGAACTGTGCCGGCTGCCGAGGCCTGACGCACTCCTCTGGGGAAATGATTAAATGAATGACAAATGAAATGATAGTGGAGAGTGTTGCTGGAATGAAATTATGACAGGGAAAACCGGAGTACCCGGAGAAAAACCTGTCTGCCTCCGTTTTGTCCGTGCGTAGTAACAGAACCAAATACATTGGTCAGTGACTCACTCACTCACTCATTCGCAACACCACAGTGGTTTGAGCAGTATTGGAATAGACAGGAATTTCAGATAACACAGAGGGCTGTTGACAGAACCCTCTCTTCCTGCCTGCCCCGTCCCCTCACCCCGCAAGTTCACAGAGCTTGAACCCGAGCAGTAGTTAGAACCCTGCTTGGATCCACATATGCCCCACATCTGCACGACTGCTGTCTGAATCTACTGCCAATACAAGAATATTTTTAGAGAAACATAGAGTATTAAAGCAACACATTTAGACATTTGAGGAGAAAGTTAGTTATTGTTGTTTTAAGGGGCGGAACTGCGAGGTCATCTGCCCCTATTTGAGAAGAAAGTCGCTCCCTTAGGCTAAGTATGCCATGTGCTAGGCTATGTTTAAAATGAATGTTACACAGCCAGAATTGCAACCCTTTTCAGTTCGAAGTATTAATTATACTTAATGACATAATTTGACTGAGATTAACTTAAATCATCATCTTACATTTGTCATGAAAAAATATAACGGAAAAATATGATTGGCTATGTCATAAACAAGTTTGGATTGGATTCTAAAAACTATCCGCAAAATTACTCCAAACATTATCCACAGCTTATCCGCTATCTGCGCAGGGCTTCACCTATAGTCTCCTAACCAAACGTCCTGTTCTTCCTGCCAGCGCACTTTACTAGAAAAATAAACAATCTGGCTGACTTTTCTCGTTCCCTGAGCAGAAGGGAATGAGTTAAGGCACCTGAATTGAAGCTAATGTAGTCCCTCCCCTCTACAAGTCTTAGAAGTTGTATCAGGAATTTCCAAACATTGAAAAGTGTTGTTGTTGTTGTTGTTGTTGTTGTTGTTGTTGTTGTTGTTGTTGTTGTCGTTTCCTATGGCTAGCCCGGATTCCAATCCATCAGCTTTCTTGCGTTCTAATAGAGTTGTGTGAGGTTTCCTGAAGTTCTAGCAGTCACATCAAGTTTGTTGCAATGTAGCAGGTGCCCCTTATCCATTTTACTTCCAGGTTCGTGACAAAGTGTGCATTCTTCAGATCTCAGGATGTTGATTCGTTTCAGATGAGCTGCAAGGCAGTCATGGCCAGTGTAAAGTCTGAAGAAGGCTACAGCTTCTCTTCTTGGTGTTAATTTATATTGATCCCATTTAGCATCAATGTCCTACCATAATTTGAAAAGTGTTTAACTGAGTTAAATTAGGAAGTTTTGAAAATATTGTGTAAGTGTGCATTAGCGAGCTTGGATTGTTGTGTAGGAAGAAACCGGATTGCAACAAACAAAAGGCACTAAACTAGACCATTTTTCTTACACATGCCAGATGCCAACTCATTCCACCAAACATCTAAATGGATCGACGATGTCCGGACAGAGCGCGGCAGTGACGTGATCATAATGCTCGTGGGCAACAAGACGGATCTATCGGACAAGCGGCAGGTGTCGACCGAGGAGGGAGAACGCAAAGCCAAGGAGCTGAACGTCATGTTCATCGAGACGAGTGCGAAAGCGGGCTACAATGTTAAGCAGGTACATGAGGTTGTATTCTCTCATTTTATATCATCTTGTGTGGAGTGGAGTGATCAACTAGCATGGGGAATAAGGTACTGTAATTTGCTCTCTCTTCTTTCTTTGCTGTGAGTGTGTGTGCATCAAAAATCCTTGAGCATGTGATGCAGGCATAATACGAGGGCTGGTTTTATTTTTCAAGTTCCGCTGGACTGTATAAAAATAACAGATTGACATACCTAACTGATTTTACTACTAAATGTTTGCTTGTTTTATTCTTATGTCTCGACATAATCGCCAAAACGATTGAAACATTTTTTTGTATCACTACACCAGCTTTCCAATGCCCTCGGCAAAAAATTCTGCCGCCACTGAGGTGGGCACATCTGGACAGTCTCCTGAAGTATATCCTTTTTGGTGAGGCGTTGCCGCCCAACCATACCTTCAATTCTCGAAAAAGGTGAAAAGTGCTGGTTTGGACTAAATGGCAGATGGTCCAAAACTTCACACTTGAATTCTTGGAAACTGTCTATCGTAACATTGGCACAGTGTGGTCGTGAATGATTTCCACCTATTTCGAGAATTGAAGGTATGGTTGGGCGGCAATGCCACGCCAAAAAGGAAAAACTTCAGGAGACTCTCCAGATGTACCCACCTCAGAGGCGGCAGAATTCTTTGCCGAGGGCACTGGAAAGCTGGTGTAATGATACGACAAATGTTTCGATCGTTTTGGTGATTATGTTGAGACATAAGAATAAAACAAGCAAACATTTAGTAGTAAAATCAGTTATCTGTTATTTTTATACAGTCCATCGGAACTTGAAAAAGAAAACAGTCCTCGTAAGTCTGTGTTAAAATCTTCTAGCATTTAACTGAGATTTTACTAAAACGTGAGCTGATGACCCGGTTGTAATGACAGACTCTGTTGAAAGCTTGCGGGCTAACATGTTACAACTTGAACAAAACTGTAGGGAGTATGGCCTGAAGACCAGCACTTCAAAAATGAAGCTGATGTTGGTAGGGAAGAAACAGAACTTAATAGAATCCCAGGTAGAAGGAACTGAATTGGAGCAGTACTTGCATGGTTTTACTTTGAGAGAGAGGGTCAATGAGATCTACAGCAGTTAGTGCAGTGTCGATACTCTATCGACCGGCCTTGCTGTATGGAAGCGAGAGCTGGGTGGATTCAGGAGATATCTGTTAAGTGTGGTTTTTTTTTCTCGTGAGGCCTCCTGCAGGTCTCTCTAGTCGACGCCCGTGGGCAACCTGCGTTTTGGGTTGAGAGATGGAATTGATGAAGATGAATGAAACTAGGCAAGGATGTGGAAGGAAGCGGCTGTTGCCTGTCAGCATTTGCCTCGTGTTGAAAATGGGAAACCACGGGAAACCATTTCAAGGACGGCAGACAGTGGGGCTGGAACCCACGCGTCTACCGAGTCAGCAGAGAGCTTGCGCTTTAGCCAGCGTAGCCACCGCTGTCGGTATCTGTTAAGTTAGAAGTAGCACGAATGCTTGCTGGCACAAATAGATGGGAGCAATGGCAGGAGAGTAAGTTAGATGAGACAGTGGGGTCATGTGATGCGAAGAGAGATGGATGGTGCTGACTGCTCATGGAAGTGACAGAGGCTTGCAGACTAGATTGTATACCGAAACGTTTTATCAAATATGATAAAATGGTCCGGTTAGCTCAAATTATAATTGCCAGAGTTTGGCCCCAGTGTACCATTGGGCTCGTCAGTTGGTATGGTACACCTCACCAAGACACGTGGCTAGCGAAACACTGGCAATTTATATTTGAGCTAGCCGACCATTGTATTATATTATTTGATAATACATCCGCTCAAATGGAAACTAACGTCATATTTCCTTAGGGAATATTCAAAACCATACTGAAACGTTTGTAGATATGCAATGACAAATGAATAAGCAAACATTAAACTGAAGCTGGAATTAAGTGATGATGTGTGGCTGTTGCCAGTTCCAGAGGTGTGCTCTCCCAAAAGGGGTGTTGTTGTCACACAACACTGAGTAACTTCTAACTGAATGCAGGCTGTCTCTGTATTGTGAAACCTTGATCCCTTGATCATTATATTCATGCAAAGCTGGAATACCCAGAACTTATCTCCCTCATTACGAGAAGTAGAGCTTAAAGTTCTAGATACAGTGCTTCTTTCAGGGGTGGTCTTCAGGAGACTTCACAAGATGCCTAATGTAGGGAAATATTGTTTAAATTGTACTGCAGAATGTACTTACTGGCTCATACAACATTTGCAGTGTACCTTTGTCTACAGACAGGTCATTTTTCCAAGAGGAAGAAGTAGATTCTCGATGTGCTGTTCAAGGTTCATACAACATCTAGTATTGTCTTTTGCTTGTCAGAAGTTATTTCGCCACACATGCTGTAGTTCCCAACGATTTGGCAATAACAGAATTAACTGACCGGAATATCTCATTTCCAGAGTATTGTGGACCCCTCGGTCGCACAGTTTGCCCTTCCTTGAATTTTTTCTTTGCGGTTCCCATAAAATAAATTCCTATAAAAGAACACTGGAGGAACTGGAGAGTAGCGTTATGACTGTGCAGGTCCTCCCCAAAGTGGCCACAAACTCGCACATGCATTTCTGAAGAAGATTTGATTTGGATATAAGATTATCTACTATATAAAGCTCAAATACCACTCACTCACTCACTCACTGACTCATTCATTCATCACGAAATCTCAGAAACCACCGAACGGATTGGAATGAAATTTGGTATGCAGCTTCCTCAAGGGCCGCAAACGCCCACTAAGAAAGGATTTCTGGATATTCAGGTTCTAAAGGGGTGTTAAAGGGGGTAGACCTGCATTTCATTGAATGGCAATATCCCCCGATTGTTTTCATTGGGGGATGTGATACTCGGCATATAAACTCACCATTAAATATAAGAAGACACGTGTCTGAGGGTTTTTCGATGTGGTGTATATTATGAGGTGAAAGGGGTGAAAAGTGGTGGTTGAAGGATTCCTAACGGAGCGTGTATCTCTTAAACGACATAGGCGAGGAGTTTGGAACTCAGCGGGAAAAAATCAGCATAAAAAATAAGTAAATAGGTGTTGACCGTTTTTTCATAAATCCAATTTAAGGGGCCCGTGGGGAGGGGTGAAATTCTGGGGGGAAAAAAACAGGAAAGAAAGTGTCCTAACTGATTGACTGACTGACTCGCTCATCAAACTCAGGGGGGAAAAACTGCTTAAAATAAGTAAATAGCTGTTCGACTTTTTTTTTTTTTTTTTCCTCCATCATAAATCAAATTTAAGGGGTTCATTGGGAGGGGTGAAATTCTGAAAAAATAAAAAATTCAATAGCAATATCTCCCGATTGGTTTCATTGGGGGATGTGATACTCGGCATATAAACTCATCATTAAAAGTAAGAAGACATGTTTCTGAGGGTTTTTCGATGTGGTGTATATTATGAGGTGAAAGGGGTGAAAAGTGGGGGTTGAAGGATTCCTAACGGAGCGTGTATCTTTTAAAAGACATAAGTGAGGAGTTTGAAACTCAGCGGAAAAAATCAGCATAAAAAATAAGTAAACAGGTGTTTCACCATTTTTTCATAAATCCAATTTAAGGGGCCCATGGGGAGGGGTGTAATTCTGGGGGAACAAAAACAGGTAATGTGTAAAATTATACATGGCCTATGTTGTAGACAATAACACATTACATCTTTTTTGTCTCTTGCTATTTCATCATATGACGAATACTTAGGGAGTTATTAATGATTTTGTACTTTTTGGCCGGAATTTTCTAAGTCCCAGGAATGACATAAAAATTGATTCGAATGAAATTTCAAAAAAATAGCTTTTTTAATACTTTTATTATATTTTTCACGTCTTTTAGGGTCCGAAACCAACATGATATTTTGATGTTTTTTACGTCCCATGCATTTTTGGTTTCGGGTGATAGAATTATTTTCCACTAAGACCCATGCTTATCTACTATATAAAGCTCAAATACCACTCACTCACTCACTCACTCACTGATTCATTCATCACGAAATCTCAGAAACCACTGAACGGATTGGAATGAAATTTGGTATTCCGCTTCCTCAAGGGCCGCAAACGTGCACTAAGAAAGGATTTCTGGATATTCAGGTTCTAAAGGAGTGTTAAGGAGGTATACCTGCATTTCATTGAATAGCAATATCCCCCGATTGTTTTCATTGGGGGATGTGATACTCGGCATATAAGCTCATCATTAAAAATAAGAAGAGATGTGTCTGAGGGTTTTTCGATGTGGTGTATATTATGAGGTGAAAGGGGTGAAAAGTGGGGGTTGAAGGATTCCTAACGGAGCGTGTATCTCTTAAACGACATAAGCGAGGAGTTGGAAACTCAGCGGAAAAGAAATCAGCATAAAAAGAAGTAAATAGATGTTTCACTGTTTTTTCATAAATCCAATTTAAGGGGCCCATGGGGAGGGGTGAAATTCTGGGGGGGAAAAAAACAAGTAATATGTAAAATTATACATGGCCTATGTTGTAGACAATAACACATTACATCTTTTTTGTCTCTTGCTATTTCATCATACGACGAATACTTAGCGAGTTATTAATGATTTTGTATTTTTTGGCCGGAATTTTCTAAGTCCCAGGAATGACATAAAAATTGATTCGGATGAAATTTCAAAAAGTTGTTTTTTTAATACTTTTATTATATTTTTCACGTCTTTTAGGGTCATGATATTTTGATGATTTTTTTCGTCCCATGCATTTTTGGTTTCAGGTGATAGAATTATTTTCCACTAGGACCCATGCTTATCTATCTATATATATAAAGCTCAATGTTTGTTTGTCTGTCTGTCTGTCTGTTATGTATACAAATCCACACCGTTTCACCGATCTGAACCAAAATTTGTATACTTACCCTTCGGATCCCTGCGGGTAACCCTGTCCGCTTGAAATTTCCGACAGACCACCCCATTCCCTGCATTTAGGCCCTTTGTCCCAAATCTACACCGTTTCACCGATCTCAACCAAAATTTGTATACTTACCCTATGTAACCCTGTGAATAACACTGTCCACTTAAAATTTCGGACAGACCACCCCATTTCCTGCATTTAGGCCCTTTGGCAAACTTCTACACCGTTTCACCGATCCGAACCAAAATTTGTATACTTACCCTTTGCAACCCTGCGGGTAACCCTGTCCACTTGAAATTTCGGACAGACCAACCCAATCTCTGCATTTAGGCCCTTTGGTCCAAATCTACACCGTTTTACCGATCAGAACCAAAATGTGTATACTTTCTCTTTGCAACCCTGCGGGTAACCCTGTCCACTTGAAATTTCGGACAGTCCAACCCAATCTCTGCATTTAGGCCCTTTGGTCCAAATCTACACCGTTTCACCGATCAGAACCAAAATTTGTATACTTACCCTTTGGTACCCTGCGAGTAACACTGTCTGCTTGAAATTGCGGACAGACCACTCCATTCCCGGAAAGTGGACAGGGTCCGCCCCAAAGGCAATGGAAAAAAGGGGTAAAACCGGACCCGCTCAGGAAACCTTCAGGGTTGCCAGCTCCTGAACTCACCAGCCATGAGCCCTTGAGGATGTAGCACTATCCAGGGTGCACCAGGGCTACACACACCCTGCCTCCTTGAGGGTCTTGAGCAGAAGATATGAGATATTAAGAAAAGAATGAGGCTATCAGGAATGATTAGACAAGGGCCAATTAAGGCGGGAAAGTGAAAGAGTCGCTAGGCCTCGGATAACCTGATACCATCGGGGTCGGAAGAGAACAAGAGTTTGACCAAGGGAGGCTGACAGGAAAGAGAACTGAAAGGTGCCCGGCACCAGTAAGTAGAAGCAATGCCGGACTCAGCTGGGGTCCCGTGGTCGCAAACCCACGTCCCACAAGTTGTGACCCTGGTGGGTGGAGGGGGGAAGAGGGGGCAGGGGTGAGAATAGCTTGCTCATTCATCGCGAGGTGACATGAGAAAAATGTCCAGACCCCGCCGTGTTACCTGTTATTGCTGACTATGCTGATGTTCATACAGGGTCTTTGCTCAAACTGCTGTAGTGTTACGAAAGAATGAGTGATTCACCGGTCAATGTGAATAGGACCGGGAACCCCCCCGAACGTCTGTTATCATATATCGTCATCATCTGCGATATTCTCAGCTACGTGCAGCTTGGACCCGAGCAGTACTCGATAAGCTCTTTCACTACACGCATCGAGTATAGGCCTAAGCCAGAATATAACGTTCAGACTTTGGAAGACATCGAAGGTAGTAATCTGAATTACCTATATCAGATTTAAAATTACACCATGTTCGTTTAGTAGTCATTTTTCATTACCTTATTATTATCATAAGGGCAAATGACCTAGATGTTACACCCTTTATACCACTAATCACCACACACAATAAGTCTTCATCGCCTGTGAATTTTGAAATATTTCTATCACGGTAGTTTGTAAGTTTGTCGTGTCAATTCAACAGTAGTTTTCATTACCATCCTCATCAAAAGGGCAAATGACCTAGATGTTACGTCCATTATACTACTAAGTAACACCACAGTCTTCATCGCCTGTGATTTTTAAAATGTGTATTTCCATTAGTTTGTAAGTTTGATATATCCGTTCAGTAGTAGTCGTCTTCATTATCATCCTCATCAAAGGGGCAAATGACCTAGATGTTACGTCCATTATACTACTAAGCAACACCAGAGTCTACCTAGCCTGTGATTTTAAAAATGTGTATTTCCTTTAGTTTGTAAGTTTGATATACCCGTTCAGTAGTAGTCGTCTTCATTATCATCCTCATCAAAGGGGCAAATGACCTAGATGTTACGTCCATTATACTACTAAGCAACACCAGAGTCTACCTAGCCTGTGATTTTAAAAATATGTATTTCCATTAGTTTGTAAGTTTGATATACCCGTTCAGTAGTAGTAGTAGTAGTAGTAGTAGTAGTAGTAGTAGTAGTAGTAGTAGTAGTAGTAGTAGTAGTAGTAGTCTTCATTGAGATCCTCATCAAAAGGGCAAATGACCTCTCATTCCTTTAAAGTATCAATTATTCCCATTCGTTGATAAGTTACATGTGCCAGTAGTCGCTTCTATGTTCATCATCACTATGTAGAAGATGTTTTGCGTCAGAAGAAAAGACAACTGGATGCTCAGGAACGTTAACGATATATCGACATCGAAATCTGGAAGCTTCTCTTTGAGGAATTGCTTCAGGCATTTATCGTACAGTTTAAACCTTAACAAGACGAAACTTTTAACCAGATAGCGATCTAAGTGGGAGCTCTTTGGCAAAAAATAATCAAGTCTTTCCCGGAATGTGAGTCCTAAAAATAATTTTTTTTATTAATTTCTAAGTTTCATATGTCAGTTATGTAGTAATTTTCAATATCATCCTGATCAGTAGGGCAAATTACCTAAATGTTACGCCCTCAACGTCATTTGGGGTAAATGACCTAGATTTTAAGTCCATTATATTTCTAATCACCACCACATAGTCTTCTACGACTGAGATGTCACGAATTCTGGGACCGCTAACGACATATCTCGACTCGGACTGAAGACAAATATCACGAGAATGATCATTATTTTACAGAGCCTTCCCATAGTGACTTAAGTATAAACATTGTCACTGGGTTTGATAATGTCAGAAATGAATACATAAATAAATATAATTTATGACGTTGAGTGTTAAGGAGACTGAAATATTATCATCTTTCCACCGGGCGAAGCCGGGTACTACTGCTAGTCTATCTATATAACTAATGTTATAACGGGATTCCAAATGTAATTGCGGGCGAAGCTGCGGGTAACAGCTAGTAAACAATATTTGTAAGTTCTGTATGTCTTGATGTTTCTGCATCTGTTTGCTGTGGTGTGTGTGTGTGTGTGACTTTTCCATCACCCTGTACTTCATAACGCACTGAGCTATCATTTATAGCTACCCTTTGTATCACATCCACTTTCGTAGTTCAAACAACCAGATGTGGAGAGTTTACCAACAGTATTCGAGTGGACATCACCATCCCTCGTCTCTATCTCAATGCTCATAGCTTTACAGACGATTGGGAAGAGTTCATGAAAGCATCGGCTCCAGCGCTTTCCTGGTTGAAGAGCCTTGATGTTCATTTCTAATTATTATATACATATTTGTTTATTAATCACGTAGATCATTTGTAGGACCATACGAAAATAAGTAATATCAATGCTGTAGCAAATGTATTAATTAATGTAACGATAAGGTAATCAGTCGTTCTTCCCATGTGCATTTGCCAAGTTGTTTCAGTATCATATTTGCTTGTACTGCTGACTTGGAGCTTTGTGCAAACTACATGTAATGTGTTTGCTGCTTTCCTTTGTTTGTGCTGGTGTCTGCTTCATTTCAGGCGACAAGTTGTTTAGTTGTAGCAGTTCCTTTGCTGAGAAGTTAGCCAATTTCGTAGTGAAAGAATTTGAATATTATTTCATGCATTAATCAATTGATTAATGTTTTCATGTAAGGGTAATTAACCATTAATTAACTTAGTGTTTCAATACCATATTTTGCTTGTATTCCTGACGTGGAGCTTTGTGCAATATTTTAACAGATACATTTCCTGTATGTAGAAAGAAATCTAGGTACACATTTTGTATAGTGTAGCAAGAATCAAGCAGTTACCCTTGAAACAACATCACTGGAATCATTGTTTGAATTCCAATCATAAAAGATAATAATAATAATAATGATGATAATTGTTGTTTTAAGGGGCCTAACATCTAGGCTATCGGCCCAATCATAAAAGAACAAAGAAATTAAAAGGGCGTATAAAGTACACTCATGTTATTTCTGATGGTCCGTACATTCATTGCATAGCCACATGGAGTGGCACCCATATCTCAAATGAGTAATCCTGTCCTAACAAAAGAGGTTTTTTTTGTTGTTGTTGTTATCATTAAGAAATAACATAATTTCTCCAGTTCATAATCAAAAATTCAATTTATATCAATCACAATAGGCTTTTCTTTTTAAAGCTAGGTGATTGCATTACCACTATGATGGTTACCAGTTTGGTTTATATTTAAACACATCATCACCATGTAAGTTGTAAGTTTTGAACCTTTATCTCCAGTTGAACTCGAGCAGATGACCTCGTAGTTCTGCCCCTTAAAACCTCAATAACTAACTCCAGTTGAACTTGCCACAACCCCACACTCATTTCAAGTCTTAAGACACTGCAAGTGATTCAGGGAGCATATGGCCATGTTTGAGCTAGTTCAAAGTAAATTATACAGTTTCTCGATGAAGTTTCTTTCTAGGAAGTGAAACACTAAGCTAACTAGAAAGATACCATTCCTCATAAACAGTCTCTTATGCTTGTATAATGCAAGAGAGCTACTATTGCAATTGAGTCTTTTCCTTATTGAGGTATCAGTATTGGTTTGCATTCTTGGCTGCCAGCCAAGAGGTCTGGGTTCGATTCCCGGCTCTGCCAAGAAATTTACTTCTGGTCTTAGGGCTGGAACAGGGTACAATCAGCCTCGTGCGGCAAAACTGAGGTGGGTTCAATTCCCAACTCAGTCATCCTGGAAGTGGTTTTCCGTGGTTTTACCACTTGTACTCCAGGCAAATGGTTCTCAACTTAAGGGCATGACCGCCTCCTTCCCAATCCTCATCTGAATTAGAAATACACACTGTAATACAGCCCTCACAATTACACAGGTTATCTGACAAATTCCACACCCGTCCAAGTATACGGAGCTACATGATCAAGTTGTTGCAAAGTCCCTAAATCTATCAACAACATCAATGTAAGTTTGGAATATTTTGTAAAATGTATTGTCCACCAACTAGGTGTATAGAGTTTACAACTTGTTTGTGCTGTTCCAGCTGTTCCGGCGTGTGGCAGCCGCCCTTCCTGGTATGGACTCCACAGAGAACAAGCCCCCTGAAGACAGTATCCTTTCTGAATGTTCCACTAACAATAAGCTTTATGTAGGTCATCGACTTTAAAATCGCTTAAGTCTAACACTTAAGGGGGCCCAAAATTCCTTCAAGAAACTGACCTAAAAGAACTTAGGCGAGTGTAGTATAATTGTTTTCATTGAAATCTTTATTACATTACTATATTTAATTCTCGTCAGTTTATTTATTAAATATCATTCAGAACTTCATTTGCTCCTTAACTTTTCTCGAACAATAGACAATAATAGAGATGGCCTCTTAAGCAACCTTTGTAGCCTTCGCCATATGAGGTGCAACATCTTTGAGGTTATAATAAATGTGTGCAATATATCTGAGACTTTGACAGCTTTTATCAGCATTATTTTCTGTAGTGTACAATTAACTGCAAAAACCATTTCACCCTCTTTTTACAGAGAACATTTTCATGGTTGCTTACGTAACACAAGTTAAAGATGGTATTTAGCTTCGGGGACTAATCAGTAGAATGTATTACAAAAATGCCTTGTTCATTGTCATAACCTGAAATACAGTCGAACTTCGATATCTTGAAGTGCCTTCGTAGATAAAAAATTACTTCGAGATATCGAATTTTTTTCAAAAAGAAAGAAAAAAAGAGGGATGGATACCATTATAGTATTATAAACATATGAATAGACAACTGTTGCTATTTCTAATTTTATTGTTACTAGAACTTCTCCTATGGGCCTACCAGCTAGGGTTTAATGCTATCGTATTAATTATTTGCAAATTTCAATCCATTCTACTACATTGTGTCTATTTTGTTAAACTACTACACAGTTATACAGTATTACTACTACATTTTCATTTTACAGTACTTACAAATTCAAATCTTTGAAAAGAAGTCCGTTAGTTTCTTTTGCACCCAGTTATCCACGAAGTTTTCTAACCATTACTGTCACTCTTTTCCTTGCTTCTTTTCCTACCGTGACACGTTTCCCCTTTAAATGCGAGGGTCTTTTCTGGTAAACATTTAAAAAATAGACCAGTTTCTTCGGCATTGAAAACATCACGAGGGTTGTAATCTGCCGGTAGAGTTGGTAGAACGTCTCGTCGACAGTCTTCACAGTCAACCTCAGATACACTAGCACTTTCACCTGGCATAACTTTCTGCACAATTCCGTTTCGACGTTTAAATTTATCTAGCCATCCTGTACTACCCTGGAACGATTCTATGCCCAACTCCTCAGCAAATTTATGTGCTTTTTCACGATGTATGGAGCCTTGAATTTGAATGTTTTTGTCCCTCATAAACTTTACCCACTTAAACATAGCTTCCTCCAACTGAGGGTAACTTGAGCTCCTAAAGCGTTTCCCCTCCGATGAAAAACGTGACTCCTGAATTGTCTTTATTTTTTATAATTGATGACAGTGTGTTAGCTGGAATGCCGAATTCCGTCGCAATATCTTTCTTCCTTCTCACACTCTTTTCCACTTAACTTTAATTTTTCACTTTCACTTAAACATTTCAGAACACGTTTCTTCTCCAAGGTGTTTGCATTACTGATTTACACAGTAGGTGAGAAACTACAGAACAGTGCTCTCTCACCAGGCTTATCAGCCAGGGACACGAAGGGTGTGTGCATGAAATAAATAGCCGGAGTTTCCATCTTACTGTTATTGTCTGAGGTGCACATTGACCCAAACCCGTCTCCTTGCCCTCAGGCTGCTCTGGAATGTAGCAGACCACACAATACTGACAGAAATAACTTCTCCAAGTACTGTACCCAAGCTGAAAAAAAATCTCATATTCCAAGTCACAACTCCAGTCTTCAAGGCAATTGTATTTTCACCCCAACTTCGAGATATAGAAAAATATTTTACGCATGGGGAATGAAATATTCCTCGAGTTATCGAAATATTCAAGTAATAGAACTTCGAATTGTAGAACAAATGTAACATGTGAATTAGATACGATACCGCCGGGAAATGAAAATTACTTCAAGTTATCGAAAATTCGAGATATAGAAGTTCGACTGTAGATTTCTACACCACCAGGGATTGTTTAATAGATGAACATCAACCCCTACAATAGCGGCTTCGGTGGCGTAGTCGGTAGCATGCTGAACTGCTGTGCCCAAGATAGCGGGTTCAAACCCGGCCGACGTCGTCGGATTTTTTAAGAGCGTTAAAAATCCTTCAGTATGCCTTCCTTTGGAGGGGAAGTAAAGCCGGCGGTCCCATGTCATAGATTTATGGCATGCAAAAGATCCTTCCACAGACTAAACTTGTGTGCAGCTAAATTGTTAGGTTAGATTTCGTCGGAATGCTCTATCAAAATTCCAACGTTCACCACTAGGTATCATTGATATCTGGTGGCAAAAGTTGGAACTACTTGAAATTGAACGGAACTTGTAGCTCATCCTAAGGGTGTCCGCTGGAAGCAGCTACAGACTCGGGCAAGTCGAACATGTCCTTGGACACTCCCGGCACTAAAAGCCATACGATAAATAAATAAATAAATAAATAAATAAACCCCTACAATAAGGATGTGCCACTGACTTAATTAAGAGGACTGTTTTTTTTAAGTAAGGGCCTTTTTTTAGAAGCTCGTAGTTAGTGCGCACGCCACAATAAGCGTGCGCGCTACCTCCCAGCAACCTTTGCGAACGAACAGGCGTCAGTTGCATCTGTGTAGCTAACCTGTACGCCGAAATGTGCATCTTTACAATGTTCAAGATTATTGATTCGCCTGCCGCGTGTGAGGTACGATCTGTGATAAGTTTTTTGAGTGCAAGAAACATGTCGGCTGTAGACATTCATCGTCAGCTTTGTGAGGTGTATGGTGATAATGCAATGACGGAAGGTAAAGTGCGAAAATGAGTACGCGAGTTCAAAAGTGGCCGTGAAAATGTTCATGACGATGAACGCTCAGGTCTATGATCACAGATGACTTGGTGACTGCAATTGACACGAAAATTCACGAGGACCGAAGATTCATGATGACCACTCTATCAATGGATTTTCCTCATGTGTGAATTCTTGGTTGTCAGAGCAGGCGGCAAACCTTTATGCAGAGGGATTTCAGAACTTAGTTTTAAGGTATGACAAGTGTCTAGATAAACAAGGCAACTATGTAGAAAAAATAGAGGAAGGTATGTAAAACCTAAAAATAAATGTGGTTTCATAATAAAATGTTCGGTTAATTTAAAAAAAAAACTGCCCTTGCTTAAAAAACAGACCTTGTACACCTTCATAAGATGAATGAACTCGTGAAACTCATCAAAACGGTACATGTTTTTGGGTGTCATGTTTTGAGCTACTAAAGCTTCATTTTATAAATAATTTGTCCACGTGAAGTAACTGATTAAGAGGTTGCCATACTACACTCATTGCGGGCTTTCAATGAACCTCTGCTCTTGTGCCGATCTCGTAATCTAATCTCTCTCTGCACTCGAGCAATATCAAATCACAATACTGTGTGCAAGTAAAAAACGTTACCGAGATTTGAGCCGAGGTTCATAGCATTAGAAGCAAGTATATTATCGTGGAGCTTATCATTAGGCGTGGCCTGGAAGCTCGCCAGGACCCGATTCAATGGTTACTCCAGGAGATCTCACGCCACCAAACTTCACATCCTCATTCACCCAGCTTGTTTTGATACTGTTTGACCCTAAAAACCATGCAATGCCCATGTTTATCTGCATCTATGTTCTCCCTCCACCCTCTGTGATAGCAGGATGGTTCATGATAAGTAAGTTTCTGATTTCCAACTGTTTCCCTCTTCATATATATTATTTCAGTAGTATAGATCCCTCATGCGGCGCTCACCAGCGACCAATCATGACAAATAAGCATTCAAATGAAAGAGAATAGACATTAGCAGTGACGAATTGCACTCTAATTTCATAAATACCGTATTTGCTCGCGTATATCTCGCACCCCATTTTTTAATTTGAAATTTCAGGGGAAAATAAGTACTCGCATATATCTCGCATTCATTACTGACTCCATCATATAAATGACCGTAATAACCTTGAGGTAGAAACACGTTCGATTTAGCGCGCCACAACAGTCGTCATTGTCCAGGAACTTACCCGAAGCGTTACTAAGAGCGAGCAACAAGGAGTTGATCCAAACTTCGATACGAGCCGATTAGTGATCGAGGCGCCGCATGCAAGCATACGACGCAGCGTGGGTGTTAGTACGCTGTACATCGTTAGTCTTCGGCCGCGGTTGGCTAAATTCGCCGCCTTGAGACACGTTTGAATTAGCGATTAGCGCGCCACGTCAGTTGCGGAGGTAGGCCTACTGTTACATCACAGAGAAACGCAGTTCAGTCTTCTCGAATCTCAATGATTTCGTCTTTACGCATTGCGTCACATCAGAGCTCGGCCGCGTGCAAGCATACGGCGCAGCGTGAGTGTTAGCACGCTGTACATCGTTCGCCGCGGTTGGCTAAACTCACCGCCTTGATACACGTTCGAATTAGCGATTAGCGCGCCACAACATTTGCGCAAGTAGTTCTACTGTTACATCGCAAATTTTGTGTTTTTTCGGGAATACGGACATTCCCCGCGTTTATCTTGCACTGAAAATTTTCACACATATTTTCGGTCAAAAAAGTGCGAGCAAATACGGTATCTATAATTTCTTTAAAAAAATGACTTTAAAACATGTATGAAGTGTGCGATTTGCAGATACTGTTGTTGTAGGAAAATATGATCCATAATTGCTGTCCACTTCACATTTTGGCCGCTGTGATGCCTGTTTCGTGTCATTTTAACATTCTGTGATCTTTCCTTTGTCATTTTGCAAAGAAACAGTTAATCGAAGGAATGAGTACTCAAATCGTATAATTTCATAAATATCGAATAACCGGTGAGTGTTACGACTAAGCTGTCAATCAATGAACTCTGCACACAAATGACATTAGCAGTGACGAAATGCATTCTAATTTCATAAATATAAATTTTTGTATATACTGTTGCTGTAGGAAAATACGAGACATTATTGCTGTTCGGTTCGTATTTTGGCCGTAGGGATGGCTGTTTCGTGTCCAAACTATTAAACTTTAATTCATTATGATTGGGGAAAGTGTAGCTTATGAACATGCGAGGGTCCACTAGTATGTTGAATAGTATAACATGTATCTCCACATTTGTAGTACCCTACGTCTGCTCTACTCGTGGGGTAGACACTGATACAGCATTTCTCTGTCTCGAAATTAGAGAACGTTAATGCACTTACAATTATGGTGGTGCTGATAACTGCCATCCTCCCTTCAGGCCTGGATCCTAGTAATTACTGTTACACACACATAAACAAGTACCTGGGGTTGATGTCCCAAGCAACTAAAACTGTTTCATGCTCTTACATGTTTTTAGCTTGTATATGGCATGTTCTCTGCTCTACAGGGTTTGTAACTTTACATGAATTTTCTGCTTATGTACCTTATCATAGAATCTCAGTCTGTGATAAGCTCTGAAAAAGACTAGGTTAGGTCCTTAGAATTCTCTTGAATTGATCTCAGTCAGAGTACAATGAATTTTCAAAATAAGAAGTCAAATACGGTTGGTTCATGTTCATCAAACTGCCAGCTCTATGATTTAGAATCATGTGGATATTAGATGCCTTACTTGCTTTCTCCTTGTTTGCACCAAGCATTAGATAAAACATGTTCTTAGAGGTTTTGCTGTAGATATATTAATATTTCATTATTCTTTGATATATTTTTTAAAGTATTATGTCATTGATGTTCTCAATACTTTATATATTATTCTCGAAAATGAAATTTGTGTGTGCAAGGAACTGTTATTACATACCAAATTAGGTTTAGGTAGTGTTGTTTACCTGAAGTGTTAATCAGTGTTAAGCAGTAGCACCGGTCCAAGGTTCCAGTTGTGTTTGTGCCCAAGTCTTGGCTTGTACTCGACCTCATTTCATACAAGAAGTAGAATTAAATGTTTGTGTGTGTTATGTGTTGTAGGTTGTATGAAGTGGACATATGTTGCATGTAGATCCAGTAGCTTGGCTTCTATGCTTGGAATGACCACAGGTGAAGGGGATAGGTTTACTTCCTGTACACAATCATGGGAATTCATAGTAATGCTTCAGAGATAGTAAAACCTTGATCATTCAAAATCCCACATAATTTGAAGGATTCCTCAAAACTCAGGGTGACTGTTTTCATGTTGTTCAGTTTATTTCAAAGTATGGACCTATCTTAATTCGAAGGGCAATGCTGTTCTCTTGACTAAAATTCAGGCTACTGACACTTAAATTCTCCTTTTTTATATATATATAAATACTAATTTTACTTTGTGAAATTGCTCCAGAGCATTTTGAGTTGCTAGGAACGGTTACGACAAATTTGAACAATCAATTACTTGCCAAAACATTTTATACAAACAAAAGTTTGGTGCTTTTCAGTCGGTCAAGACGATTGTACCCAAATTAGATGGGTTATTCCCTAATCCTGAAAAGAATTACATGAGATTAATAAATACACTTGGATGACCAGTTTCGATCGTCAAGCGATCATCATCAGATCCATTACACTTGGGCTATAAAATATATGTCTGAAAATATGGGTGAAAATGTTTACAATATATACACTTATTTAGTTGCAGTATTAGTTGAGATAACGCAACTCGTTAATATTATTATTAGTTGTGGACTATGTAATGTTTTGTTGAGATACTGGAAGTGGTGATTGACCTCTGGAATTTTCTTGTTTGGAGTGAGTGGATGTTGTAAATGGTCAATTCTGATTGTATTGTACAGGCTACTTATCTGGTTGAGTCTTGCGCGGTCCTGTTGACAGCAGTTAACTTGGTCACTGTCTGCACTCGCCTGAAGGGAAATTCCTGTATGTGAGGGTCCCTTATCTCGTTGGGCTATTCCCCCTTCGCACTCCAAAGTGCTATGTGTTCCTCATACAAATGTACCTGTCAGTTGCCAAGTTGCACGCCTGTTGTAGCCTCTCCCCAGGAGTACAGACACTACATTCTGATATGTGTCCATTATATGGGCACATATCTTTTACACATTACAAATCCCAGTACTGGATTGCCTCTTCCGCCAACTACACTGTACCGAAGGACTCCTTCTCTACTGCAGGTGCCATTGAGGTCTTCACTAATAACCCAGAGCAGGGCCCTCCATATTTATAACCCCTGGAGAGAGGGTGTCCCAGCATTGTAAAGACCCCAGGAATTGGGCTACCTGTTGGTCCGCGGGCTCTATTGGATGGTATTTGAACCAACCCTGCTGAACCTGGGAATGTGCCCTCTAGGGGTTACAGGTTCCCCCTCTACTCTATGGTAGTGAATCATGGGCTCCTAAAAAGGCACATGAGCAAAAGCTACATACCACCAAAATCCGTATGTTACGTTGGGCAGGTGAAGTTACCCTCAAAGATAAAATCTGTAATGAATATGTGCAAGGCAGTTTCAAAGTAGCGCCTATAACTGAGAAACGTTTAGAGTTCAGGCTAAGGTGGTATGGCCATGTTACGCAAGACCGGAAAATCGTGTAGTGAAGAAGTGCCTTTCCTTGGCTACACAAAAGAGAGGGAGCGGCAGACCTCAAACAACATGGATGACGAATGTCCAAAGGGACATGAGAGTATTGGGCCTATCTGCTGATGATGCTTTCCAACAAAATGGATGGCGCCTCAGGGTTAAAAAAGCCGACCCCGCGTAACGGGAATAGGTGAGGAGGAGGAGGAAGAAGATGATTTATTCAAGAGTACATAGTTCCTATATTTGATAGTATGTTGTGCTTCTTAGATAACTACTGCCCACATTTTCAGCGCTCTTTCGTCAGTGCACCCTGGTCTCTCTATTGTAGTAGTATCTCAAGACAGGAATTCCCCGGTCATTAAGTACAGCAGGGAGGGAGGGGGCTGGAGTTCTCATTATGCCTCCACTAGTCTTTACCTTGACAGTGGTCTGCAAAACGTGCGAGTTCTGTGAGAATGGCGTTCTTGTTTTAACGAATATGATGCGCCCCAAAAGTGTGAAGAATATTACTTTGAATCGTAGAGTGTGGGAGTTCGGAGATGTTTTTAAAACTACGGGACTGTTTTATTTTGCAATATTTGTGAGAAACCCAAAGCGGCAGATATGCGTTCACAAGTTACGCAACATATTGTGACAGCGAAACACGTGAAATGTTTGCTTCCCGATAAGCAGGATGTGAGATCTAGTCCAGTTCTCACAAGTTAACTGAGTCTGGCAACATTTGTACTGTGGACTGAATTATTCAAGCTTCGGTGGCGTAGTTGGTAGCATGCTGAGCTTCTATGCCCAAGGTCCCGGGTTCAAACCTGGCTGAAGTCGTCGGATTTTTTAAGAGCGTTAAAAATCCCTCGGTGTGCCTTCCTTTGGAGGGGAAGTAGAACCGGCAAGCCCATGTCAGAGATTTATGGCATGTAAAAGAACCTTCCACTAACTTCAATTGTATGAAGCTAAAATTTGTAGGTTAAATTTTATTAACGCTCTAATTTCCAAGGTTCGTCGCCAGGTGCTGGTTGCAGTGCCATCTAGTAGCCAAGTTCACAGCTAGGTGTCATTGATACTAGCATTTGGTAGCAAAGTAGGGAGTACTTGAAATTGATCATTTGCTGTCCTTACCTGAATTACAGATAAACCCACTAATACAGTCATCACAATTAACACCGGTTATCAGACAGATTCTACACACACCCAAAGTGCACGGGGCTACATGACCGCGTTGTCACAGCCCCTAAACTAAGGAACCAACCAGGGGCATAAATATGACACAAATTTACGAACATATTTTGCAAACTTAACCACATATTTTCCACTTTTAAGCACATAAAGCATTGCTCCGCATCGGTAATTGTCAGGTCTCCCGAGTGAAAGACTTCAAGTATTTAGGTGAATGGATCAATGAAACTGGCAACGAAAGAAAAGCTATAGAAGCAAGACTACAGAAAATGGAAACTGCTTTCCATTTGACAAAACAAGTTTATAACAAAAAATGTCTCTCTTGGAATTGTAAAATTCAACATTATAAAACAGTAGTCTTGCCTGCTGCCCTTTATGCAGCCGAGACACTTAATCTACAACATAAAACACTGAGAAATCAATTGGAGATTAAGGAATGCAAGATCATGCGAAAAATTTTGGGACCATGAATTAAAGATGGAAAAAGGGGATAAGACAGACTCTAACAATTACCGAGGGATTTCACTCCTGGAAACAATTTTCTCGAATTCTTCTCAATAGAATTAAAGTACAACTTGAAAATGAATTAGGAGAATATCAAGGAGGTTTCAGGCCCTGGAGAAGTTGCCCAGATCAAATTATGAGCCTAAAATTGATAATGGATTATAATAGAAAAAGGAATAGAGATATGGTGATAACATTTATCGACTTTAAAAAAGCATATAATTGTATTCATAGAGAATCTTTATTAAAAATTCTAAGACACATGGGATTACGCCCCAAATTGACAAATCTCAAACTAACTCTTACAGGCACCAAATCAAAAGTTAAATTCAGAGGTGAATTCTCTGACCCATTTGAGGTCACAACCTGTTTACGACAGGGTGATGGCTTATCACCATTACTATTTAATTGTGCATTGGAAATGGTAATGCGAGAATGGTCTAAGAAATGCCCTCCAAATATAAAAATAGGGAGAAAAATTCAAACAAACTGTCTTGGTTTTGCAGACGACATGGCATTATTGGTGAAAGATTTAGAGGAAGCCAAAACACAGATATCAGAGCTTCAGACAATTGCAAATAAAATTGGCCTTAAGATATCATTCGAAAAAACAGAAATCATGCCACAAAAACCAACGCCATTAAAGGAAATACAAATTAATGATACAAAAATTAAAATTGTAACACGATTCAAATATCTAGGAGAGCTAATAACAAACAATTTAAATGAGAAAGCGTCAATTCAAATAAGACCCAACAAGTTATCTAGGGCACAAAAATTAACATGGGATACTTACAAAAAGAAATGCTTATCAATTAATGCAAAAATTAAACATTACAATACAGTCATAAAACCGGAAGCCACATATGCAGCAGAAACATTATTCCATCTAAATGAACATTCTAAAACCGACAGATTACAGAAGATCGAAAGGCGAATTGGAAGAACTTGTATCAATAAAGGATATAAAAAAGATGGGCAATGGCGAATAATACCTAACAATATGGTCTATAACAACCTAGAACCCATTACTGATACCATGCGAAAGAAAAGACTAGGATTCTTTGGGCACATCTTGAGAATGCCAGATTCATGTCTTCTAAAACAACTAGTGCAGTACAATCTTGCTTCAAAAAACACAACAACTGGATGCCGATGGTTAAAAGAAATCGGAGAGGACTTAAAAGAAATTGGCCTAACAACAGAAGATGCTGCAAATAAGAAAAGTTTAACTACAGCACTTAAAAATATGACGTTTCATTTTCCACTCACAAAGAAGAAAATTCCTACAAGAATATTTTCCGCCGAAGAACGGGCAAGACGATCAATACGCATGAAGAAGTACTGGGAGGACCGCAAGGCTCGTACAGTTCCTACAAGTCGACGAACTGATGGTTGGGTAAAGTGATCCTTTGTGGTCTCAAAATAAGAAGAAGAAGAAGAAGAAAGATGGCATTCACCTTCCGAAACCTAATGCTGCAATCTATTTAAAAATTACTAAAATGACAGACACAATCCATATGAGAAGGATCCAATTCATGGGACATTTGGACAGAATGGACTCAACTAGTTTGCAGAAAAAGACAACAAGGTCCAATTGGTACAAACAGGCGGAAAAGGACTTGGCTGAATTAGGTTTTCCCAATCTCAAGGATAGAGAGGAAATTAGGAAAATTACTCATACACGGAAGACCGAGAGACAGGTGGCTGAAGGGGGTGGAAGAAAGCGTGAAGAAGAGAGGAGAGGACTGGACAAGGGTGGAGGCTGAGAGATGGTGGGAAGACAGAAGACGTTGGAGAGGCTTGTGTTCCAAACAGACCCGACCACTGGCTGGAAACTGTGCAAGATGATGATGATGATGACTCATACACGGGGTTTTGAGGCAGAAGAGAGAAGACCTACCAGACACGAAGACTCGCTCAATCGTTGCGCATGAAGAGTTATTGGGCAAACATCAAGGCCAAGAAGTGTTGATTCTGCGTGGTCCTAGGAGACCCATTCGCGCAGAAGAAGAAATAAGTACCTATTTGTGAAAAGTTAAACACACAATTATGCAGGCCCTGGTTATTATCGTGTTGGAAACCATTTTGCAGTGCTGTCTTAGTTAATGCTTTCCAGACAGTCCCATTGAGATTAGTTGAGTGGTAGCAGTTGCATGATAAGCTAAGTCCATTCACTAACAATCACAGATATCACACTAAAATCCTTCAGTATGCCTTCCTTCGGAGGGGAAGTAAAGATGGCGGTCCCATTTATGGCATGTAAAAGATCATTCCACTAACTAAACTTGTGTGAAGCTAATTTCTAGGTTAGATTTTGTTGAAACTCTCTATCAAAGTTCCAACATTCACCCCTAGGTGTCAGTGACATCTGGTAGCAAAAGTTGGAACTACTTGAAAATGAACAGTTAATTTGTTATTGTTGTTTTAAGGGGCGTAACTACGAGGTCATCTGCCCCTAAAGTAAGCAGAATTTGTAGCTCTCTCCATGGGTGACCGCTTGAAGCACATACAGTCTCTGTGGAGCCGAACATGTCCTCGGACACTCCCGGCACTAAAAGCCATACGATAAATAAAATAAACACTAATAATATCTTGACAAGAAATCACATAGCGGCTTCGGTGGCGTAGTTGGTAGCATGCTGAGCTTCTATGCCCAAGCTAGCGGGTTCAAACCCGGCCGAAGCCGTCGGATTTTTTAAGAGCGTTAAAAATCCCTCAGTATGCCTTTCTTCGGAGGGGAAGTAAAGCCGGTGGTCCCATGTCATAGATTTATGGCATGTTAAAGAACCTTCCACTAATTATACCTGTGTGAAGCTAAATTGGATAGGTTAAGAATGTAAACAACGCTCTTAGGTTTCTACGTTCGTTGCCAAGAGCCGACTGCGGTGGCGTCTAGTAGGTAAGTTTTGAACTAGTAGTCATTGACGGTGGCATTTGGCGGCAAAAGTAGGAACTATTTGAAAAATTCTAAGTTGCAGTCTGTACTTAAATTAAAAAACAGATACACACACTAATACAGCCATCACAATTAACACTGGTTATCAGACAGATTCTACACACACCCCAAGTACACGGGGCTACAAGACCGCGTTGTCGCAGCCCCTAAACTTAAGAACCAATCAACGAAATCACATAGAACTAACAGATCTCGACAAGTTGCACAAGTTTATAATAACTGCTGCTGTAAATACCACCACATACTTGTACACATTGATTTAACGGCCTAAATGTAAAGGATCTGATGATGATCCCTTGACGATAGAAACTGGTCATCCAAGTGAATTTATTAATCTCATTTAAATTTTTTTCAGGTTTAGGAAACATCCATTACAATTGGGTACAATCGTGTTGACCGACTGCTCTGTACCATACCATCACCATACCTTAGGCTATATGTAGGGCATATACTGTAATTTGAAAATTAAATTGAAAAGCCCTAAATGCTTCATTATTCACAAGAATTGGAATATTATAATAATTAGCATCATCATTATTATGGGCACGTGTTGATGACCTTAGGAATCTCTTAAAACGATGATAAAAATGCTCTTAAATCCATGGAGCTCTCAAGTAAAAGAAATATTTTAACATCCCCAAACAGTTTTGTCCAACTAAATTACAGGCTGGATGCCCTTGGGAGGAAGCAGCTGTAGCCTATCCATCCTGGTATTTAAATTGTGCGGTTCGAACCTCATAGCATTGCACCTTAACTAGTATAGATTTACTTCAATACTTGGATAATGAAATTTAAAATGTTTGACATTATTAAAATGCTTCATTTTTCAGAAGCATTGGAATATTGTAATAATTAGCATCTTTATTAAGGGGCAGGCAAGTTTGGATCTCGGCTACAGATTTGGCATGCATCGTCATAGCTGGTTGATGCTTTCATGTTGTTTGACCAGGTTTCAGTGTGTTCGGGAAGGTCTACACGAAAAGCCACGAGTGTTGTTCACTTGATGGGAGAAGAACTAATATCGGTTGTGAGACACATTAATGGATCTGTAGTATGTCGTTAGATAATTCTTTTTGATTGCCCATTCCTGTTTTGTTTTTAATTTAACTAACAAAAGTAGAAAGCTGAGTGAGCATGACAAGTTCCTGACACTTGCTTTAGCAAGGAAGGACTCAGGTATCTGTGTGATTGTGTTTATAATAACTCTCCCCTTTGCATTGTGCTCTTAAGCAACTTGTACATCACCAAATTTTCATGTACTTCACAACACCTGCAAGTTTTCTTAGCAAATTTCTTTCAATATTTAGAAAGTCTTTGAGGGCCTTGAAATAACATAATATTTCTAATATACTATTTATTACGTAAGTCAATATTTAGTACATTGTGACCTTCCTCAGCGTGGTATAGGATAAGTAACTTTGCAGTAACATACAACTTCATAATAGAGGATACTATAAATATTTTTGTACCAAAAGTTCAGAGTAAAATTTCAAAAACCAGATCTGTTACAATAATTTTGTTAATAAAGCATTAAACAAGTCTCGAAAAAACAGCGTAGAATTGAAGAGATCTAAAATGAAAGAAATTAAAGTGTATGTGAAAATAGTATGTTGAATAAGTTAGGTTATAAAAATGATGCTTGATGTGTATTTGCCAGGTAGAGAAATATTGTAGAGAGAACTTTGGAATTATGTGTGACAAAGTTATTATGAAATGGTGAGAAATGTATCGGTTTTGTAGTTGGCTGAGTTGATATCACACATAATTCCAAAGTTCTCTCTACAATATTTCTCTACCTGGCAAATACACATCAAGCATCATTTTTATAACCTAACTTATTCAACATACATATTTTCACATACACTTTAATTTCTTTCATTTTAGATCTCTTCAATTCTACGCTGTTTTTTCAAGACTTGTTTAATGCTTAGTTAACGAAATTATTGTAACAGATCTGGTTTTTGAAAATTTACTCTGTAAACTTTTGGTACAAATATTTATAGTATCCTCTATTATGACAAAAATTTTGTTAAGTTGTATGTTACTGTACAGTTACTCATCCTATACCACCCTGATGGTGACCACAATGTATGGTTTCAATGTACTAAATAGTTTATTATAATTAATACGTCAATAAGGAATCGGGCTGTCATCGTCATTTTTATGTCATTCTATAAAATAATATGTTCTAATCTGTCCAAGACTTAATATGCCTTTGAGGGAATTAGAGGATTCTGCATAAAACAAACTTGATCTTAGAGGAGTTTCTTGCCAACTTCAATTTATGTCTACACAGTGACATTGTAAACAATTCCATCATTCTTTGAAGAAGATGAGTATGTGATGAGGATCTGCTAAGCAATGCATCTTGGACTTTTCGATTAGTTTTGACAAGATGCACCCAAAATAAAAATTCTTTGAGTAATCTCAGTTGTTTTGATTGCAGCAAGCGACACTTAGTGCAGTTAAAAACATAAATATCATTGTTTATGTTCATGAAATTATTTGTAAAGATTAGGTGAAATTTGGTATTTTATTTAAACAATGTTTTTGTGTCCACACATGCAACTAATATAAATATTTGCCACCCCTGCTTCTGCAGAGCACAGAATGTCCTCGATATTTGTTCTGATGCATTAATTGCATTCCCTCTTTTTTTTTTTACTTTGTAGAATAACTTACTTGGGATTGGTATTTGAATTACTCCACAGCAATTTCTCTATGATCTCTCAGTTTCTAGTCCCAAAAGTTCATCTCCTCACCGTATTTCCATCAATAATAGTTATAATCCGTAGGATAAAGTAATATTGATACCTGCTTTTTATTGTGATTAATTGTCACCCTTCACTGTATTTTTCGGTTTGTCTTCCTTCATTTTTAGGGGCAGATGACCTTGTAGTTCTTCCCCTTAAAACCTGAATAACTAACTTCATCTTTTACTGTAGATTTAAAAAAATTGTCAAGTCTTGTCAAATCTTTTCTTGTGTGGCAGCAACCCTTGGGGACACGTCAATCTGCAAGGTCAAGGATTGGTCAACATTGATGTGCCAGATTTCAGCTATCCAACTTAAAAAATGTATGAATCAGTTCTCAGATGTTTTTATTTTTTACAGGTACTCATTCTCTTCATATAATAATGGTTTTTCACAAGAATTTAGACATTCAGTTGATATAATCTCATCAGCACAAGTAGGTCTGGGTGCCATGTTGTTTTTTTTTTTTTTATTGTGTCTCGTCTTAATCCTTCAATGACTTGGCAAATCCTGGATAGATTAAAGCGTGTTCTTGTTTTATTACAAGTCCCTCAAAGACTTTTAAATTATTGAAAGTAATTTGACAAGAAATGTCTTGTGATGAAAATTTGATTGTCTACATGGGGCTTTAGTTTATTTTATTGTTTGTTATTAGTTCAATTTCATCCTTATTATTTATTTATTTTCATTATTTTGGTGTTATTTTCCTTAATTGTTTTCTTTAGTGCAAGAGGTTGTCCTAAAGGATACACCAAATGAAGTGAAAAGCCAAGAGGGTGGTTGTGCATGTTGAAAGTGGAGGTTGGGAAAAGTGCGGACTACTTGCAGTACATGGGCCACAGTGTAGTTTGATAGTTGCAGCAGAAGACTGTTTTTTCCGCAATTCAGACTTTCTTTTATGAATTTTTGCTGTGGAATTCTGTTTTTCAGTACTGTTTTTGTCGAGTATCAGAAGTGAAGGGGTTAGTAGAGAAAGAGATGGCTCCCTTCTCGGATCATGAGCATTCTTTGTAAATATATTAACTGAACTAATATATTGATTCAAGGAACTGCTTTTATAAATTGATTTTACAAAAGATTGTTTATGTTCGGAATATTATGAGTTCTGTCTTCTTTACCCCGAGTTGGATAGCTTTATCTTCAGAAGGCTGTGTCTGGTTATTGAATGCAAGTGCCTTGTGTTAGATATGACTCTTTCTATGAGACTGTCCTCTTTATCTACTATCCCCTTCTCTGTGAAATGTGACTTGTGAAAAATGGAAAGTAATATCACACCAGTAAGCTAATGATCTGGATGAGATTTTGAATGGTCATGTCCGTAATTAACTGGCACTTCCAGTTCATCCTTTTAATCACGAGAAAAAATAAAAATATCTGGTTTGGGTGGTGTAGAATGACTGAAAGTATACCAGTAGTTGCCACAAGAAATGTGGTGCTTCACACTAAGAAGGTTGTCCTTGGGGACTAACGTGCTCACAGTTAACAATCAGAAACTGCATGCTTAAAATGTCATACATCATATTCAATTGCCTAAAATTGTGTGCATACAATATTACACTCAAAGAAAACATCTACTCATTCCATAATGGCAATATCTTATATAGGGTAATGAAGGCAAGATTTTGATTGCCGCTATAACAAAGATGGGGAACAAGATTGGAAAAAAATGACTGAATGCTGAAAATTAGCTTCACAAAGAATCTTGATAAGGCCTTTATCAATCCAGTCCTAGAACAGGTATAGAACATGTCATGCAACTGAAATGCCATCGTAAGAATTTGTTTGAAATGTATGTGGATAAGGGTGACATCAGAACTTGAGCAGGTTGCTAATATTTCCTTAATTTGTGTGACTTGGTCACAGTTCAAATACAGGAGTGGTCCTCTGTATGTAAGCTCATGTTAGTCAGTGTGAGATGTTGCCTCATTGAGATGCGGGAATGTTACATTGCCGACTGGCTGCATGGCACAGCTGTGACCAAAGTTGTAGGATCGAATCCTGACGCAGTCAGTTGGCATTAAACGGTGCGCAAATGCGAGGGTACCGTGTCGGTAGATTTACTGGCACATTAAAGATCTCCTTCGAGGTAATATTGTGGCACCCCAGCGTCTCTAAGAGCCGCAGTTGTTAAAAGGGGCTTAAAACCTATAACATTATTACTATTAGTTACACTGCCATCTCACTCTTGGGGGCAGATGACCTCATAGTTCCGCCCCTTAAAACAACACCTACCTACCTAACTAACATCTCACTCTTGGCTTCCTGCAAAGTAGAATATCTCGCGGGTTAGGTTAGTCGGTGAGAGATGTTGCTTTCCATTTCTGATCTCTCATTGTGTGCTGCCATTAATCACCATTTTGTATATGCACTTGCTTAGAACGTTTTTTTTATTTTTATAACCAGGTGCATTAAATCTGTACCCGCGAGCCAGACCAACCAAGTTCAGTATCAGAACTTTGTTTTTAAAGGACGAGGAAAGTTACTTGTTCTCTTACTGGACTTACATTAGTTTGGCTCTCGGCTAGAGATTTGGAACAGTTCTAATATACATAAATTTTGGCATGCACCATCATTGCTTCCTGTTCTAGCTGAGTGCATGAACTCTGGTTGATGCTTTGAGTGTTTATTTATCATGTTCTTTGACCAGGGTTCAGTGTGTTCAGGAAGGTCTACACCAAAAGTCATGAGCATTGTTCACTTGTTTGGAGAAGTACTAATAGGCCTTCACGACCACGTAAGTAATTTGGTCAAATAGCAGTGCGTTTTGAATTTCACTGTACTTGCAGCAATCCATCCTTCAGAACATTTAAATCATTCGTGCAGGTTTTATAAATCTTTTGAAGCAACCTCAAACGAAGATGGCAATTGCTGCTCTAAAGATTTATAGAATATGTAAAATTATGTTGTAATTTAAAAAAAAAAATCTCCATCAAAATTTTCCTCCTTCCTTGGTGGCAGCAGCAGAAGTTGCAAGGCCATTTTCTTATTTTCTCCTAACCTTGTCTTGACAGTTGAACATGATCAATCCAAGCATATAGAAGCTCAATTTCTTGCCTGTACTGGCTTGTATACAGACCCATCCAATATCACTCTTTGCCAACACAAGAAGCTGTGTGCCTGTTCCGTCCAGAACGAGTAGAGTACTGTATTTTTATAACAATTGATTCAATTCAAACAAGTTAATCCCTTACTCTGTGGCTTGCTGTCATGGTGGAAACTTGCCACTATTTTAGTGTGGGATGACAATTCTTACTGCAATAATAGCTATTCTAGGAAAATATAAATAATACTAACAACCATAGAACAGACAAAGGCTAGAAACCTGTAAAATGGACACACGTAACGACTGGCAGAGGACAACAGCACTACCATCAGGCTCAAGTCTCATTCTTCTGTCCTGAAGCAAACTTTGTGTTGTCCTGTTTTAATGTTTCTATCCTGATTTTCCTCTGCCTTATCTTAATCCCAAGAATCTAGAAGATAATGCTCATGAGTTTTGGTCTGATCTCTTCCTTAAAGCGGAAGCAGTTCTTAAGATCTTGTGATACTGTGTTATCAGTTCATTGTTGCCTCTTTGAAATTTCAGTTTGCATTCCATGTTAGACTTGACTTACATTATGCATGCCACTGAAATACTAAATGTAACTTAATCAGAGTTAGATGTAGTGGTTGTAGTGCACTTCATTGATATATTCACCGGTACTTACTTCACCCTTATAGTGTAACTCGCTGATCTCACTGAAACTGTATGATGGTATTTTATCCCCAAATTTACGTAGGTCATCTCTAGAGAGGACGAATTGTGCTCTTAGCAAGACCTGCATGCTAAGCTCCTTGTTGCTTGTACTCTCTGTCCAATTGCTTTAGTACATTTAGCACTTGGAGGATGTGGAATAAAACTGCATTAGAATGCATTTCTAAAATATAATCTTAAATGTTAACAGGTTATTATACTTATGAGTGGTTCTTGAACATGCTCTGAAATCCACCGAGATGAATCTAGGACTGAGCCGGCACTTAACCTACAATGCCATTAAACTCAACAAATTTGGTAACTGGAATTCATTTCATTAGTTCAAAGCTACGAAAGTTGTTGTACATTCATCAATATCGGCTAGCATTGGTCACTTGTAATTGTTAGCTCTAAAGGAAGAGGGAAAAAAACATAAATGCTAAATTTCTTATTTTAATATTTAATGTTACGTTGCAGAATCAACTTATAAAACACTAAAAAAGACTATTTCAACATTTAAACCATTCGTTTGTATATTTTAGAGGTGAAATGTCACATCCAGCAGTTCGGATTCCATGTAATTATGGGTCCCATGCAAGATTAACGGTCTTGGCGGCGGCGGCTATAACTCGATTCCGAGTACACATACTTCTTCCTGCGAAGAGATTTTGAAATGTTCTTGTGAAGATATGTAATGATGTTAAGTTTCATGCTGTAGGCCTATAAATAGTTGCCATTCATGGAGGACTTTATTCATATATAACAATGACAAACTGATTGGTATGGACAACTCTCAGTGACTCGTGTAATGTTTACGGTACTCAGACGTTTTATCTGCGACAGTATGTTGATGTGCAGGAGGTCCTCAAACACATGGAGCATGGGCAATTGTCTGTTAGGTAGTCAGCCCGAAGGCTGGTTGGATCCTCAAAAAGAAACCACCGTTAGGTTATGTGGGTATATACCCACAAAAACCCAAGGCAGCGCTATATTGAGGCGTACTAGGCAAGATGAGGAGTGAGGTAGTTTGCCATTGCTTTCCTCACATGGGCAATTAGGACTGATATAATACAGACATAGGAGAAGGCCGAGGGAAAGCAGGGACGTATCAAGTAAGAATCTAAAAACACAAAATGAATGACTTCACATATTGTTCGGAAGTTTTGTGTAATTCGTTGTAAGGTGGAGAAGAGAAAATGTTGGTGGTGGGGGGACGACGACAGAGAATTATCTGATGTTTAGGCCAGTAGCTTCCCTGGACTTGAATATTAGTTAATGACTCACCTTGGAGTATGGTGAGAGGAGGTATGGTGGATACGGGGAGGTTGGTAATTTAGGTAGCTTCCAGACTGGTTGGCGAGATGTGTCTCTTGCAGACATATGTAAACTTGTACAATTTTGCCTGATCAAATTTGAACATGAGATATCACCACAAAGGTTTCAGTGTAATCAGCGAGGTTAATGCATAGTAAATGCTGCTTCTGATCTGTAAAATATTGTGCCTTTCGTCCTGTATTGATGGTGCTGAGATTAAGTCACGACTCCATTTAGTGATATGCTTATCATGATTACATTCTTAATCTAAAGACAAATCAGATTCTGCTAATTTTTTGCTCATTGATCTGGACTGAACCTGTGAATGACTTGCTGCATTTTGTATGTTTTAGGACCAAAACAATTCATATATCATTCTGAATGATTTTATTTATCATTAGTTCAGCAAGTTGATTGTAGACTTGCTCATGCTGTTTTGATACATTGCTGGGTTTACCAGTGGTTGGGCATTTTGAGGGCAGAGAAACCTGTGACAACACAAGTTTACTCTTGATTTCTGCATTGAGCAGGAATTTGTACTGTGCATTTTTCTTTTATTACAAAACTAATACATTCATATCTCCTCATGAACTGTGGTAATAATGGAATTAACATAAGCTGACGGCTGTCCCTGTTTTGGGAAGATTCCTCCTAAAACGAAGGCGTCGACAAGAGATGGAATGAATGGAGCTGGGCGAGGAGTAGGAAGCAACATGGGAACCCACTTGTCTCCCGAGCATTGTGCATTAACATTACGTTTTCCCATACTGTAAAAGAGTAAAGGGAGTGACACACTGGGGCATAAACTCTCTCAATTTTGATGTTGAACAACTAACTAAATGTGTATTTCCCATTACTTGTTTTTAGATTGTTACTTTATAATTGGCATTCTTTTAATTTAGTTTTCCTGGCTTTTTACTACCTTGAGCACTGCCAATAATATTAATAATTAATTTGGCCGAGATAAACTTACAATAACAGTACTATATTCTATCGCCCCCGTTTCATTTGCAGTTGCTAGTTGCGGAAGAATATTGTAAAATGAAGAGTGTGTGTGGGCAAAAATTTGCAGAAGATGAAATTTGTTTGTTAATTCAGCCGAGTGTTGGCTGGTCTCCTCCAATATCAACACAATAATGGAGTGTGTCGCTGAGCAGCATCATGGAAGTTATAATATAGCAATAAAGGTGGAATAAGTTATTATACAATTGCAATTGAAGACCCCATGGAAAGAAGTCCTTTTTTTTTTTTTTTCTTTTTTTTCGGAAATTAATTTATGGCGCATTCGGGTGGCCAGCATCGTCACTATAGATCAGTTGAAATTAATTTCAAATAAAGTGGTAAGTCACCGAGATGCAGAGGTTTTTATTTTCAGTGGAAACTGAAAGAACCTCCCATATCCTCAAGCTTTTTTCATAATATAACTTTAGTTGTTATTTGTTTTACATGCACTTCCTTTATAAGAAATAAATTTGGCAAATAAACTCTATTGCTTACCCTCAATTGGGGTGTTTTAAGTATTTCCTTTTAGTGTTGAAAGTTTAAATTCACTTGCCTGAAATATTTACAGAATATGACTTACCCCGATTTTCCGTGGAGTCTTCAATTGTCATTCAAGAGAATTTTCAAGCCACGTTGGTAATTCAACCTGTCTGCATTTTCCTTCCCATGTTTGTAAATTTAGGTCTTGAAAATTCTCTTGGAGTGAGATTAGCTTCTCGGAAATTATGATAGAATTATGGCTTGTTCATACTTCTGAATGTAATTTTCCGACTGTTTTTAATAAACTCTGTGTACAGTTGTGTACTCATTTGCATGGTCCTGCTTTTAGTGCTTGTTAGTCCCTACTCCCTACCGAGAGAGTAAAACCTCAATAATTCGAAACCAGTTTATTCCAAGAAATGTTCAGTCCCAAAAACTCAAGGTGCTTCTTTTGATGTTATTTAATCTGTATGATTGGAAATATCAATGAATTGTAAAGGGCGATGCCGATCCAGCGTGTGAAATTCGAACTTTCAATTCCAAATATTTTTAAAAATTCATTAAAAACAACACAATTTTTCTTGCAAAATTCATCCGCCCACACATTGAGATTCGCAGCTCTCTAGCGATGAAAATGTAGATGTTGTACTCACGAATAATCAATATTTGTGAATTATCGAATGATAGTAAAGTCAGTCGAACTATCAATTAGTTGTTTGATTTCAAATATGGCTGTATGTTCTTGCATCCATGATTATGGCCGATAAAACAATGTTTATGGGGAAATTATTTCGTAGTTGCATTTGGTTGTGCTAATAAAAGGAATTCTCTATGCGGTTTTATTAGTTCTTTTTACAGTAAGAGCCCTAAGGTTTTGTTTATAACGTGTCAGCCTCAAATTTCTTTTTATGCTTCACCATTATTACAATAATTTTTTGGGAAAAGTATTTTTGATCATATGAATAATAGAGGTCTGTTAGAAAAGTTTTTACGAAAACCTAATGAATCTGAATCAAATGATTTGAACCTTTGTGCGCATGCGTGAACTTTTTCCTGGCTGTCGATAGAGCCTGTTGCTGGCAAGCAGCATTTGAGTGAGTTAGTTGGTTTTTCATTGCAAGGACTGAGATTTGGTTTCCGGGTCGTACTGTCCCCTTCTGTCGACAGTGGATCGGATGGCCCGGCGAAAGACATCGCGATACACGCCGAAAAACCGGGATCATAGCATACATTTAAAAAAACCTGATTGGGATCTAGGTGCAATTCGATCTCTAAAACAACACAAAATGCCGAAGGAATGAGACCTCTAGTGATCTCGGTGTGGTTAAAAAGAGAGGCGTACCTAGGAAAATCAATCCTAACACTGAGAAGAAAACACAGATTAGCAAAAATCAGAAGTGCAAAACGTTCATAAAATCAAAAAGGTACCATTTATTTTCAGCCCATAAACCATTAAGCAACAACCGAAACATTTAAAACGAAACAAAAAAAACCATTCCTGTCCTACCTTGGGATTCAATCTAAATCACTACTTACTGTGGTCTATTAAAGGAAACTGATTCTGTTTAACCACATGTGAGCGACGGCACATCAACCCCTGCTCTCAGGCAGTCACATGGACTTGGCGCGCTGTGCATTGGCGTTAATCAGTCGCGTGACGTAATCGCCGGCCCATGTACATACAACGTTGCCACATACTCTTGCGCGAGTCAATCAACGACTCGGTTCAAAACTAACAAACCCGGACTATTGTGTTGGGCACAGTACCCGTACCCTCAGCAGCTTGGGCACGAATTTCGCGTTGAAGTCTTACAGGACATGCTGGACTCCATAATCATTGGTGACGAGTCCTGGGTGTACGGGTGCGACCCAGCAACCAAATGCCAGTCGTTTCAATGAGAGCACTACACCCTTGCTTGCCAGCAACAGCCGCTACCGACAGGTGGGACAAAATTAACGCATGCGTGCGAAGGTCAGCTCATGCAAGCGCATTTGATTCACATCCATCAGGTTTTCGCAAAATAAAATTAGGTGGGATAGTTTTCTAACACACCTGGTATACCGTATATTTTGTGTTCGCCGCTGCTTTCTCCTCGTTTTGTAGTATTTTTCAATACGATAGAGGTTATTTGAACTGAGTGTTATAGGTTATGTTTCACTCATTGTATACCACTGCATTTAGAATGATTCGGATGCTAATACAAGAGTTGCTAAAGGCATGTTTCAATTGGTTGCAAGGTTTGGGCTTGGTTCGGTTAATGGGAAGTCCTCTTTCTCTGTCCTGATCGCTTGGAATTAAGGAGCTTTAACTGTACTGTATATGGATGGCTAAAATGAGCTTTGGAAGTTTATTCAGTCACAATAATACCAAGTCGATATTTTTAAAATCAGACTCGATTGATTTATTTATTTTAACATGGATTATGTTTATGGACTGGGGTACTCTCTGGGATTAGCATGGACGGTGTTGCGTTGACAAATTTCCAATACCTAGTTGCCATGGTAACATGTGCAAGCGCACTCAGTTGCACCCATCACAAGTCGAAGCAGAGGAATAAAATCATATCTACAATGTTATGTTTTAAGATGTAGAGACTACATCCACTATGGGGTGTCGCCCCAAGATTGTGGTTTCAATCCTGGTTCATATACGGACGGCCTCATGTGAGTTAATATCTAATCTGATAGGATTCCTTTCTATTTTATTGGATCCGTATTGACTTCTATTACACTGTTCAACAAATTTTGGTGAAAAGTGTGTAAATGACTTCAGTTTGGGGTTTTCACATGCATTTGTGCATAATATAAATAAATATCACTATCTAACCAAATCCTTAGCTCTAGTGTTAGAAATAAGTGCTTCTATATTACAATGCTAATCGTCGTCAGCCAATACTCGTACCTGAGTGTATGCTAATACATACGTCAGTATTCAACAAAACTTACAACAAATACTAGAATGAATGGCTGTCACATTCTGAATTGATCAAGGCTGCAATTGTATGACCTAATAAGAGTTGAGATACATTACAAATGCATATTTTCAGATTTACATGACAGCATCTCGCCCACAACTTCTTTATAATTTGGTGCTCTCTTTTTCCCCAAGAAGTTTGAACAAACACTCTTAAAAATTTCCCATGCGGCCTTCTCATCGCCTTGGATGATTGCATCAAACTGATTGTCTCTGAAAATCTCCCGAATCTGTGGTCCAATAAAGATACCCTCCTTGATCTTTGCGTCACTTAATCTAGGGAATTTTTGCCTTAAATATTTGAAAGCCGCACTCTCTCGGTTCATTTTCTTGACAAAGTTTTTCATAATCCCTAATTTTATGTGTAATGGTGTAAGTAATATTTGTTAAGGATCAACCAATGGTTCGTTTGTGACGTTCTTCACACCTGGTGTCAGGGCTTTTCCGAGAGACCCTTCTGTTTTGTGTAATGAAAAGCACGAGCCCTGCTATCCCACTCACATATAAAACAGTTGTACTTGGTACAAGTTAGTGTGACTTTCCCAAAATATGAGGTAATTGTTACCAACCTATGTAAAATGAAATTTTCAATTCTTAGAAGGATGTATGGTCCACACAGTCAATACATATATTTGACAAAAACTCAATTCAATTACTAGTCTACATGTCGTAATGTTTCAAGCGACCATCAGTGATCCTGTCAATATTCAGTTTGCGCAACATCTTACAAACTAACACAAAAATTAAAAAATGGGGTACTCTTAAACTTTAAATACATTTAACTTTTGGTTGATTATCCTTATAAATTGTTACAAGGTTACTGTTCATAAACTTTAAAATACATGTTATACGTCACTGCTTCTAAACAGGCTTGTTAATCCACTTATTTTATTGTTAATTACCACTCTTTAGTGTTATACACTATCAACGCATGGCATAGCAAAGAATTAGTGATTTATTTGACAAACATAAGTCACGACACTCCAGTCACCTGGAACACTGCTAGGATAGATGGAATGCTTTCTTGCCGACACCTGCTGGCTAGAAGTGATTCAAGTGTTGTTTTTGGTATTTAAACCTAAAAATTTAAAAAATTCTAGAAAAATTCACTTGGATACCTTTTTTTTTTATTATTGGCAAACCATCCTTGTGATTCAATCTGTGTTTAGTTTTGAGTAAGAAAAATGCAATTATGCATAGTAAAATTTGTAAAAATAGATTTAAAAATGTTTCAGTCAGAGCTTGCTGTGGGGAATGGTATACATATGGAATGGTATACCTTTAGGTTTATGGAAATGCAAAAGCACTATCCTTTCCTCCCAAACAAGGTCTGTATAAAACAGACCTGATGCCGAGTATAAAGTTAGTGGATGATTCTCCTTGTTTCTATCAACTGGGTTAAATAAAACCATGCAATCAAATAAGATTTCTTTTTGTTTAATATATTTGACAATAAGATGTGATATGATAATCATGTATATTTTACCTAAGACGACTTCAAATTTTACATAATTTCTACAGATTGTCTTTGTCCATCAACGTGTAGACATAGAATGGTAATACAGACTGATAGATACAGAATTATCTTCTATATTTAAAGTAGATAGCCCATAATGTTCACTCGATATATCAGATGGATGGCTGCATGGCACAGGTGTAATGTTCTTACCTGCTGCGCCTAAGGTTGCAGGATCGAATCCAGCCCAGTTGGCATGCAAGGAAACCGTGTCGAGATCCCCTTCGCGGCAAAATTCTGGTGCCCCGGCATCTCTAAAAGCCGCAGTAGTTGGGACGTAAAACAAAGAACTTTATTATTATCTTCCGAAGATACCATACCTAGGGATCCTGTTTTGTGGTGGAAATAAATTGGTCCTCAGCGGTGCTATAAATCGTACCAGAACAGTGGCTATTCTGTAATTATAAATATTTAAATAGAAATTACTAAAATCTTTTCAACATTTGAATCAAACTGCATGTGGTGAAGAAAGCCTGTGGTGTTGTGTTCCCGGTTCACATTAATTCCATTAGAAAGGAATACTTGCCAATGTCGCCACACAGCTTGCCCATCCTAAATACTCATTTTGTGCTATATGGCCCATTTCATATTTATAAATCCACTGCAAATTAAAAATAAACGGCTAAAATATGGGATTTACAAGAAATTGTACCATAAACTAGAGTCCCTAACATATCCATTGGTTTTATCAGGTAAGTAAAGTGGCTGAGAGAGAAGATTTAATTGTTTATTCGAAGAAGAATCCATTGCAGGTTCTGTGTTGACGTTTAGAATTGAGTATAACAAATTTCAAAGTTTCCGCCTAATCAACACACATTTATTATTTTAGTTAGCGTCTTCTGGGTACATGTTTCGGAATTTTTTCCAATTCCTTCTTCAGCCCTTCATAATGAATATTGGGAACATCATTACATAGACCAAAAAGCCCTCGTCCATGAAGAAACATATCACACTAATATTAAAACACCATAAAAACTATTAACAATTTAAAAACATGACAAGCTTATAGACAATAAAACATTCCTGCTGTTAACAACCACTTAATTATCTAATCACTATTATGCACATTCTTGTTAGGTGTGCGATGGTCAAATTGCGCAGTCGTTAATCACTTTTGTGTCAAGAAAACAAAGAGCATATTTAGTTAGTGTCCTTGATCCAAATAATTTGCTGTACTGGTGGGTGAATGTTGACGTAAGTGGAAACTTTGGTTCTACATGGACGAGGGCTTTTTGGTCTATGTAATGATGTTCCCAATATTACTTATGAAGGGCTGAAGAAGGAATTGGAACAAATTCCGAAACATGTACCCAGAAGACACTAACTAAAATAATAAATGTGTGTTGATTAGGCGGAAACTTTGAAATTTGTTATACTCAAGATTTAATTGCCACTTTTTCTGGGAATCATTGAAGAAGATCTTTTCCCCAAAAGTAGATAAAATACAAAGTTTGTTAAGTTTAGATTTATTCATATTTAGAGAACTGGGAAAGTTTTATTCCAACATCAGCTATAAAAGGCTACCCTAGTTCTGGTATATTCATTAATTTTAAATACTGTATATGAATAAGGTGATTGTTCTGTCAACTGTAATTTTCTAATATTGTGAAGTTTCTACAATGCAGTGAGAAAGCTACATATTTTATCACCGAAGATGAACACTCGATGGGTGGATATCAATGCGCTGGACAGGAAAGAATCCAGATCGGCCTTCAGCAGTCGTCCTGAGAAGAGCTAACCATTCCCTACTTCCAACAAGCATACAACAAGAAGGAAATCTGTGTAATTGGACTTACGATAGGAAGCCGTGGGACAATCCCAAAATCCATCAGGATCCAGCCACAGATATGCTCTGCGCTCTGAAAGGGTCCATCCAGATCCTGAGGAACCACCTTCATAAAACTTATATAAACTCTTCTTTGTTTTGTATGATAGGTCCTATACTTAAGAAACCATTATCTCGTTTTAGCATTTGTGCTTTGTCTTAGTTGGCAACCCGAATTGATCGGAAAGTTATTCTAAAAGAATAAAATGGAGTGCAGGTTGAACACAGGTTTAAATCCTATAACTGTTGATACTCCGGCAAGTAAACATTGTCCTGAAGCTTTCCATACTGCTACTGGCTGGGTATGTCATATACCATACTCCTGTATCAAGGTATTAAATTATTCAAATACTTAAGCAATTATTATACTCTCACATCTAATTGTTCTTCCAACAAGTCTGATATCCAACAGAAAGTGCAAATTGTTATTCATTATTATTTGCAAATCAAAAAGAAAAACTAATTCTCAACAATAAATGTTTCTTGTCCAACTGTGTATGAAATTTGTGGAATATAAGTGGTTCAAACAAAAGAATTATATTTCTCAAGTTTTCATATATACTGTATGTAATAGGGATGTAGCCTGAGAAAGTTCACGCCAGATAGTGCTCGTGTAGTACTGGGTAAGCGCAAGGCGATCGTCCTATGTTTCCCCCAGTCAGCTGCGAGGAATGTATAGATTGTGACAGAGTTTTCTAAGCTAAAGTAAATTATAATTTCTCTAATTTACTCCAAGACTATATTAATTAATTCTATAGGTATATCCTCTAATATATTATGAACGATTTTCAGCATTTAAGCGTTAAACAGCTGCAAAATGAGCTATGGACTAAAGGTGCTAAAACTAGTGGGAGGAAGGAAGAATTAACAGGCTACAGCGGTAATAACAAAATTCTAACACGCTTTATTATTCAAATAATGAATAGGAGTCAGAATGCTTGAGTACTGTAGTCCTATATTGATAAATATATCTCCATAAAACTTAAATCATGAATAGAGATTTCCCAGTCAATGCATGTGAGATTTTCAAAGTGAAATGCCATGTCCTGTTGTTCGGATTCCACATAAAACGGACGTCCCGTGGCTCAGGATCTCTAGATTAACGGTCACGTAAAACTACAATCTTCCTTTTATACATAGATTTAAATATTCACTTGCTCCCCTTGCTTATAGACTTCGATTCATGTTTTTTTGGTTGATAGCTTACATGAAACTGTCATGTTTTAAGGTAAACATAATCAAAGAATGTTGTTACCGGTATTGTATACCTCAAAATGCATCGCAACGTTTGGTACTTATGTAATTTTGTCAATTTCTTAATACGAATCTTTTCCGTACCCCTTGGAAACGACTTAGGGGTACAGTATTTTAAAAGTTTGAGAATCCCTGCTTTAGGGCCACGAACTGTTTCCATTCATCTGGCTAACTTATGTCTCAAGAATGTAGAAGTTAGTCGCTACCGGTACCACATTCTCCGTCGGGCAGATGGAAGTTGACGATTAATTCTGATTTCAAGAAACCAACCATAATACGTTTTTGACTGTTAATGTTGTGACATTTATTCTTGAAGTATTGGTCCGAGTATTGATGCCTTTGAAAATGGGAGTCACAAATTTTACATTCACTTCTTCCTGAATATTGACGATTTCTTCCCGTACCGTACTTCAATGGAGATAATTTATGTAGGCTTATCGTGGTAAACCGACAATTTTCTTGTGTATGGCCTCTTCCTTATTTTGGTTGTGTTCGTGGTCCACGGAAAAAGCGATGGAGCAGTGCCCGGTTTTAATCTTGCTCTCTCACCTTCAAATACAAACGCATAAATTCAGTGGTTGTTATCGAAATGTCTAATCAGTTTATAGGTAGGAATTATTTCCCTTTGTAGATCACACTTGTCCAACACAGTTTTCGTGAAGTCATCGAGTTGAAAATGATGGGAACACACTTTAATATTTTCGGTCAGATTTTCTTCACCGAAATATTCCCATTTCTTTATTTTGTGAAAATTGGTGACACGAAAACGGGCTTCCCTGATTTTTGGAAAGAGGTTCGCTGCAATAGCTCGGCATAGTCACGAAAATATCAATTTAAACAACTTAAATTCGTGGATATTAGTGGCATGAGAACATAGGAGACAAATGATGAGCGCCTTGCGCTTACCCAATACAACAGCAGTGTGCTCTATCGGTGCTAGTTCTATACATCCCTATTCTTTTTAAATCTAGTTGTGTCCTAAGTTTCAATATAAAGGTGTACGTTTGGCAGTGCCGGATTAAGACTCACAGTGGCCCTAGGCAATTGTTAATTTGAGGCCCCTTTTCCCCTTTTCTTCAACCCCCCTCCCCCTTCCCCCTTCATAAAAAAATCAATCATAACTTTGAAAGAGATTTTATTTACAAATTTACAATAAATGATGAATACAGTACAAATACATATGTACATTTTCAGAAAAACTTTAGTCTGCATTTTGTTTCGCAGAAAGTTTCAATAACATCATCGAAGTTGATTTTCCTTAAAATGTCTGTTTCTGATAGAAGTCAAAATTGAATCCCTCAAAATTAACATGAACCCGAATTCCAATTTCTGCATTCTGTTTGCGATGCACCCCACTTCATTCCAAGTGTCATTATTTTCCGACTCGTCATCTTCAATGCTTTCTAAACCCTCGAGAATATTATGAAACGAATCATAAACCGCGTTCGTTGCATTAGCATGTGCTTCCCAGCGCGTATCTGACAATGATTTCAAAGTTTTAGAGTTTTTTATATAATTTTTCAATACACCCCAAATGTGAGGGTTATACAATGATTGCTTTATCGAAAAAAAATCAACTGCATAAAAACAGCAGATTGTTCAACTAAATCGAGGGAATGTGTACCGCAAGGAACTTAAATCGCATATTTATTCAGGTCTAATATTTTGGCTTGCAGACCCTGATACTTTCCAGACATGTTTGGTGCATTGTCATAGGACTGTCCTCTACAATCTTGAATTTCCAAACCACAATCTTCAATGATGAAGTTCACAGTTTGAGTTTTCAAACTTTCGCCAGTATGACCTTCTGTTTCAAGATTATTTTGACATTTGGCAATTATGATAGGGATTTTCTTATACCGGTACAGTACACATTAATCAGAAAATTGTTCTTTCAACAATTATTAAGATGTTTGCCAGGCCACATTTTTAAAATCAAGAATAGCATTTGGGAAATAACACAAACACTCTCAATACCTATTTGTAAATTCTTATCCTCTTTTCCCATTGTCTCTTCTTTCTTTCTTTCTTTCTTTCTTTCTTTATATATCACACTTTTAAGAGGCAGTCAATTAATTAGTTAGTTGGTAATTGTTTGTGAGGGGCAAAACAGCGAGGCCAGTGTATTACTGGAACTAAACAGGTCTTCAGGAGGGATCGAGGGGAAAAGGCTTCACTCACTGTATCCCATGCACTCTAGACCTGCCAACTAAGCCTTGCCTGTTAAATCAATACACTTTGTGTTATTTAATTACTCATGTTCATGATATTTGAATAAATTAAATTACCAAATTTGAGTAATATGCTTTGGTCATCAATATATGATAAAATATTGGCCAGTATTCTAGTATACAGTGCGTGCAGAATGTTAAGGGACAGGTCTAAATTTTGTTTGCTGCACATTTGTCCCTAAAGTAACAGCATTTTGGTCATTGTTTTACACGATGTTATTAGTGAGAAGGTGCCCACAGCGGATCCATCACAAACAAGACATGGAGAAAACAACTGCACAGTCAGAATAGCTCGAAGTGTTGCCAATCGGAAGTTACCGCAGAACGAAATTGACCAATTTTGCTGCCAAAATTACCGGGGAAGAAAGTTTGTTTGAGAGGCGACCAAATGAGTAGTAATCTTTTTCCCCAGATTGTATTTTATTTTTATGATATGTTGTAGTAAAACTGTAGAATTTTTAGGTAGATTTCATTAGAAAGCTAACTATTGCAATGGGTACCATGTTTCGACTTCCGGAAAATTTCGAAATATCTTCGCGTTTCACATCCCCCAGGCTCCAAAACCACCGTCAGTTCAAAAGTTTATATATAATTTATGTATATATATATATATGTATATCAGTTTCTTGTGGACACGATAACTGCCGTAATTTTGCACCAATCACTTTGAATTTTTTACCGAATATGTATACCTATAAAATCTCGGTAGAGTTCGTTACTGGGCTAAATCGGTCGAAGGGGGTGAAAATGGGGTGCTTTTTTCGAAAAAGTGAAATATTGCTATAACTCTCTTAATATATGAAATATCGAATCCGTTCAAAGTTTATACTATGTATCGGATAAAGCCCAAAAATTTATGTATGAAGAGTTTTTTTATAGCACCAACCATTGACCAAAGGGGAGGGAAAAAGTGGGTTTTTCGGGAAATATTAATCATATCTCTCTTATTAGGCACAATATCAAAACCGTACAAAATGGACAATATTCCCCTAATAATTACCTAAAACTTTTGTCTGAAAGAATTTTTGATATGACCCACCATTACGCCAAGGGATGAGAAAAATGATTTCGGAATTATAAGAAAATACCAAGAGCTATCAGAGGTTGCCATGACAACACTACTAAATTGATGAGGGATGAGCCATCAGACGTTGCCATGACAACGCACTTGCACGAGATCAGATTCAGATTTCCATCTAAGTGTTGGTTGGTTCTTAAGTTTAGGGGCTGCGACAACGCGGTCATGTAGCCCCGTGTACTTTGGGTGTGTGTAGAATCTGTCTGATAACCGATGTTAATTGTGATGACTGTATTAGTGTGTGTTATCTGTTTTTTAATTTAAGTACTGCAAGTTAGAATTTTTCAAATAGTTCCTACTTTTGCCGCCAAGCGCCACCGTCAACGACTACTAGGCCAAGTTCAGAACTTAGCTTCTAGACCCCACCGCAGTCGGCTCTTGGCAACGAACATAGAAACCTAAGAGCGTTGTTTGCATTCCTAACCTATCCAATTTAGCTTCACACAGGTGCAATTAGTGGAAGGTTCTTTAACATGCCATAAATCTATGACATGGGACCACCGGCTTTACTTCCCCTCCGAAGGAAGGCATACTGAGGGATTTTTAACGCTCTTAAAAAATCCGACGGCTTCAGCCGGGTTTGAACCCGCTATCTTGGGCATAGAAGCTCAGCAAGCTACCGACTACGCCACCGAAGCCGCTTTGACCAAGTGTGAAGCGGCTTCTGTGACGTAACTGGTAGCATGCTGAACTTCTATGCCCAAGGTCGCGGGTTCAAAGCCGGCCGAAGTCGTCGGATTTTCTAAGAGCGCTAAAAATCCCTCAGTATGCTTTCCTCTGGAGGGGAAGTTCCAACGTTCGTTGCGAGTTGCTGGTTGCGGTGGCATTTAGTAGCCAAGTTCACAGCTAGGTGTCGTTGGCGGTAGTATCTGGTAGCAACATTAGGAACTACTGCTTGAAATTGACCGTCTGCAGTCCTTACCTGAATTACAGACTAATACAGCTATCACAATTCACACCGTTTATCAGACAGTTTCTACACTCACCCAAAGTACACGGGGTTACATGACCGCGTTGTCACAGCCCCTAAACTGAGGAACCAACCAAAATCTCTGCGGGAGATATAATTTTGCGTGAAGAAGTAACAGACCGTTACATAGTTACACATCAATGTCGAAACCTTGGATAAGGGCAGTGTGGCCACAAGTATAAAAATGGACCCCAAATGACAAGAAGGTTACCGTCCCCATAAGACAATAAAATGTTTTAAATATGCATAAAATGACGAAAAACAAAGTTAATTAAGCTCCAATTATATAATACTTTCTCGCAATAAATGAGGTCTGATCCTTCTACGAAAACCTGCATATTCTGCCTATTTTCGCCTATCCCCAAGTTTGTCCGGTGAAATCTACCTCCGCCTTCCGGCATGCCGAGAGGACTTTTAGGTAGATTTCTTTAGAAAGCTAACTATTGCAATGGGTCCCATGTTTCGACTTCCGGAAAATTTCGACATATCTTCGCGTTTCACATCCCCCAGACCCCAAAACCACCGTCAGTTCAAAAGTTTATATATAATTTATGTATATATGTATATATATATATCAGTTTCTTGTGGACACGATAACTGCCGTAATTTTGCACCAATCACTTTGAATTTTTTACATAATATGTATCCCTATAAAATCTCGGTCGAGTTCGTTAATGGGCAAAATCGGCCAAAGGGGGTAAAAATGGGGGGCTTTTTTCGAAAAAGTGAAATATCGCTATAACTCTCTTAATACATGAAATATCGAATCCCTTCAAAGTTTATAATATGTGTCGGATAAGTGCCAAAAATTTATGTCAAATAAGTTTTTTGATAGCACCAACCATTGACCAAAGGGGTGGGAAAAAGTGGGTTTTTCGGGAAACATTAATCATATCTCTGTTAATAGGCACAATATCAAAACCGCACAAAATGGACAATATTCCTCCAATAATTACCTAAAACTTTTGTCTGAAAGAATTTTTGATATGACCCACCATTACGCCACGGGGTGAACAAAATTATTTAAATTATAAGAAAATGCCAAGTGCCAAGAGAGGTTGCCATGACAACTTTACTTTTAATTGATAAGGGATGACCATCAGCAGTTGCTATGACAACGCCACTGCACGAGATCACATTCAGTTTTCATATGTCAGTGGGAAGCGACTTCGGTATCGGAACTGGTAGCATGCTGAACTTCTATGCCCAAGGTCGCGGGTTCAAACCCGGCTGAAGTCGTCGGATTTACTAAGAGCGCTAAAAAAACCTGAGTTTGCTTTCCTTCGGAGGGGTAGTTCCAACGTTCGTTGCGAGTTGCTGATTGAGGTGGCATCTAGTAGCCAAGTTCACAGCTAGGTGTCGTTGACGGCAGTATTTTAGGTAGATTTCATTAGAAAGCCAACTATTGCAATGGGTACCATGTTTCGATTTCCGGAAAATTTCGACATATCTTCGCGTTTCACATCCCCCAGACCCCAAAACCACCGTCAGTTCAAAAGTTTATATATAATTTATGTATATATATGTATATCAGTTTCTTGTGGACACGATAACTGCCGTAATTTTGCACCAATCCCTTCGAATTTTTTACCGAATATGTATACCCATAAAATCTCGGACGAGTTCGTTACTGGGCTAAATCGGTCGAAGGGGATGAAAATGGGGGACTTTTTTTTTTTTTTTTCGAAAAAATGAAATATTGCTATAACTCTCTTAATATGTGAAATATCGAATCCGTTCAAAGTTCATACTATGTGTCGGATAAAGCTCAGAAATTAATGTTTGAAACGTTTTTTTGATAGCACCAACCATTGACCAAAGGGGTGGGAAAAAGTGTTTTTTTCGGGAAACATTAATCATATCTCTGTTAATAGGCACAATATCAAAACCGTACAAAATGGACAATATTCCCCTAATAATTACCTAAAACTTTTGTCTGAAAGAATTTTTGATATGAGCCACCATTACGCCAAGGGATGAGAAAAATGATTTCGGAATTGTAAGAAAATGCCAAGAGCTATCAGTGGTTGACATGGCAACACTACTAAATTGATGAGGGATGAGCCATCAGACGTTGCCATGACAACGCACTTGCGCGAGATCAGATTCAGATTTCCATCTGACTAAGTGTGATGCGGCTTCGGTGACTTAACTGGTAGCATGCTGAACTCCTATGCCCAAGGTCGCGGGTTCAAAGCCGGCCAAAGTCGTCAGATTTTCTAAGAGCGCTAAAAATCCCTCAGTATGCTTTCCTTTGGAGGGGAAGTTCCAACGTTCGTTGCGAGTTGCTGATTGCGGTGGCATCTAGTAGCCAAGTTCACAGCTAGGTGTCGTTGATGGTAGTATCTGGTAGCAACATTAGGAACTACTGCTTGAAATTGAGCGTCTGCATTCCTTACCTGAATTACAGACTAATACAGCTATCACAATTCACACCGTTTATCAGACAGATTCTACACTCACCCAAAGTACACGGGGTTACATGACCACGTTGTCGCAGCCCCTAAACTGAGGAACCAACCAACATCTCTGCGGGAGACATAATTTTGCGTGAAGAAGTAACAGACCGTTACATAGTTACACATCAGTGTCGAAACTTTGCATAAGGACAGTGTGACCACAAGTATAAAAATGGACTCCAAATGACAAGAAGGTTACAGTCATCATAAGACAATAGAATGTTTAAAATATGCATAAAATGACGAAAAACAAAGTTAATTAATCTCCAATTATAAAATACTTTCACGCAATAAATGTGGTCTGATCCTTCTACGAAAACCTGCATATTCTGCCTATTTTCGACTATCCCCAAGTTTGTCCGGTGAAATCTACCTCCGCCTTCCGGCGTGCCGAGAGGACTTTTTTTTTTTTTTTTTATAGATGTAGGACCAGCAGTTTTTGTGAAAAAAATCTTTTTAGTGGGAAAAACAGTTTTTTAGCCTTTTAAAAGGTAATACATTCCATCTCCAATAATATTAGAGCCAGAGCAGCGAAAGTTTAAATGTAAATCCCCCATATACTGTAGATGTGTAATAACATCTTGTAAAACAATGACTGAAATACTGTTACTTTAGGAACAAATGTGCATCAAACCAAATTTAGACCTGTCCCTCAAGTATCTGCAAGCACTGTACATGGTCAACTATCTTATCCTAAAGAAAGCATGACTAGGTCAGAAAAAAGTAAAAGTTTTGTATAGTTGCTTGAATAAAGAATAAGTTCACAGCAAAGTTTTTCTTGCTAGTTCTCAAGCCCAGAGCCAAAATTCAAAGACAAGGCTAACCTTGTAATATATTATTCTTGATACTGCTGTTGAAAGTTCTCATGTTAGGACTTGACCGATACAGTTACCAAGTGCACAAAACTGAAGTGCAATGCTGAGTGTGAAACCACAGCAGGAGTGGAGGGTAAATGACCTAGATGTTTCATCCCCTTAACCAGTGGCATAAGGCTAATATTGAGATCATATAAGAAATTAAAAATTTTGTCATTATTTAATAATATTCTTTAACAGCTAAATTACAGGAGAGTTTCCTCTCTAGTTCATGGGGAATTTTCTGAAACCTGGGAGTTAACATTCTTAACTGGTTAAATATATTGAAAGTGAATCTTTTTGAATATCTTAATTTTGGTAAAATTCAATTGGCCTTGCAGCATGAAACACAGAAAGATCTCATACATTAATTATACATTCCCCTTCATGTGACCTTCTGTCTTCATAATTTACTTTGTCCATATTTTATGTAGTTGAGCTTTGTAGTATTCACAGTTGAAACAAATATGCAGTGAATTTTAGTTTCCCTGAGCAAGAGCCATACAGTACACACTGGAAATTATACTTCCCCTTGTTGTTTGTTTATTTAAACTGTGAAAGATATTACGGCCAGTTTTGTACATTGAGGTGAGCACACCTGAGTGTTTTCAGTAAAGTCAATGTAAATCTAATGCATGCTTCACACATCTATTCCTTAAGAATTAAAATACCAACATACAAAATTGAATCTGTACATAATAATGACCTGTTTTTCCAGCATTCCATCGAATATAATTGGACATAAATACATTTTGAGCAACTGAAATTCTCCTCAAACAGTTAATTCTCTACAGTCTACATGGCATGTAGTCAAAAAGTTGAAAAACCCTTGGTTACTGTTTTTTGTCCTGGAATATAAATTTTGGCCAATCGTATAATAAAATGTATTATTTTCTATTTCTATTTACTTATGTGTAAGGTAACTCACTGAGAATTAGGGTGAAAGGAATGCCAATAATTTAGTTAACCTTGCTTTTGTAAGATTTAAAAATGTATGACAACAATTTGTCCTGTTCTCCAAGCTAACAAGACATTTTCCCTTAACCAATCCCTCTTAGCTGTGGATTTGCAGACGCAGCCCCCGCAGCAGAACGACCAGCAAGATTCGGAAGGTGGCTGTATGTGTTAAAAGCGTCATGGGCGGAGAGTCTCACTGTGTCTCCGCTTGTTCCAGAATATTAGACAAGGTTGCTATAAGATTGCCTACACTTTTTATCAGACAGCAATATTCACAATTCCCTGCTACTGCTCATATCAACTTGTCGACTTGAATGTAGGACTTCATAGTCTCGTTCGTGTTAACTATCCTGTCTCATGTGTAAGTTAAGCTTATCCGTGTTTACTAGTTATTAAGCAGACTCGTACAGTGGTGGTGGACTTGTAACATTTGGTTGTTCTGTAATCGGTAGAGCCCACATGTTCAGGCAGTAAGATAATCTAAATAGGTATTTTAAAACATCTAATAAATTTATGTAGCATATTGTAGTGCCTAGTGTTGTTGTTTGAGTCTTCAGTCTTTTGACTGGTTTGATGCAGCTCTCCATGCCTCCCTGTCCTGAGTTACTTCATAGAATCAAAATATGTACACTCGTGTATCACATTTTAGTACCTAGTGTTTACATGCCACTCGAAAGTTGTAACCAGTGTGGGATTGCCTGCATGACACAGTACAAGTAGCAAATTCAACATTTTCAATATAAATAATTTCTCCCAATTTGCAGAGAGCACCTTAAAGCCAATATAACTGCATCATGAAATATTTTGTTAGGGATACCTTAGTTTTCTCACAAAATGTACTAAACAAATCTTGTGATAGTCCCTTTAGCACCTATCATGTATCATTTTTAGTGTCTGCCCCTTGTACCAAACAATACACCTGCTAGGGGCAAATGACCTTGCTGTTCCACCCCATCTGCCTGTGGATTCAAAATCGGACCTGTTATGATTTACAAAATATGGCTTAAGTATGCAGGTGTAAGCAATATTTCAACCATAAGTGAACATTCCTTACCAAAACAAATTTCGTAGGCTTAAGTGTTTCCTGAAAGTTCAAATGAAGCCCCGAGAAAGGGTTGTGGTTATGGAGGTAATGTAGCGATATATACCATAATAAAGTTATCCATTTGGGGCAGATGACCTCATAGTTCTGCCCCTTAAAACAAAAATAACTAACTAAAAGTTATCCATTGTAGTTCTACATATTTAAATGAATCTACATGGAATAAATAATGTATTTTATGAAGAACATGTTGGACTAGGTTCACTTGTTTATTGATATATGTAAAATTCTTCATTTTATTTCACAGAAGACCTGTATTAAAGTGTATCTGGTTACTTAAGTGGAAGTAGGATATTTCATTCAAAATGGGGATTTATTGTAGAGTTGTATTCCCAGCGAAGTGCTTGGTACCGCTAGTTCGAAATAATACAATTTGTATTATTATTCTCGTGTTGGAAACATTTGCTATACATCATCATCGGTGTCCAACTCCAGCCACCCGGGTGTTGTAAACTAGGCTCTTCCACTGCTGTCTATCCTTCCACTTGTCCTGCTCCATTACTTCTGCCACATCCAGTCCAATGTTACATATGTCTTGTCGGATTTGGTCCATCCAACTCTTCTTTGGCCTTCCAACCACCTTCCTCACCATCTCCCTCTTTGCAGCTCTATCCATTTCCATCCTTTGCACTTGTCCAAACCATCTTAATCTCGACCATTTAGTTATAATTTTCGAGTTTCGGATTTTCTCTTCTAGTCTTCTGGAGAGAAGTTCTCAAAAATTTCATTTCAGTTGCTTCGACTGTATTGCTTTACATATAACATTCTTCTTCTTCTTCTTCTTCATCTTCAAGCGGGGTCGATGTTTCTGGCAAGTGCTTTCCATTTTATTCTGTCCCACACATCGTCGTCCCCTAACTATTTCTCCTTTAGGTCTTCTTGGATATTGTCAGTCCATCTTCTTCGAGGTCTGCCTCTATTCCTCGTGCCATCCACAACCAGAGACATTGCTCTCCTTCCTTCATAGTTGTTATTTCGACGCATAACATGCCCATACCACAGCAGTCTTCTCTCCTGGATTTTCTTGGAGACTTCTGTTACTTTAACTGTGCCCCTGATTTTTCTCATTTGTGATGTGATCATTCCTAGTGACTATACATATAACAGTAACATTTTCTATTTATATAGCACGTGCCTAATACTGAGCAACATCCATGGCACTCGGAGTGGCTAACAGGAGATCTTCCTCTGCACAAGATGAAGGGCACAGAGGGCAATGAAGCATGTGCTTTGTGGTTTGTTCTTGTCCACATTCACAAGACGTGTCACCTGTACTGAGGCCCCATCTCCTCAGATTGTCTCGGGATGTTCCAACTCCTGATCGTTACCTGTTCCACACTGGCCAGCTTTCGTTGTGTCCGGGTGGTAGTTCTTCAGCTTCTGGCACCCAATCGCAGGGGTGAGGGTTCGTCTTCTTCCATAAATCCAGCCTTTTCTTCTCCGGTGAGACTGTTAGCATCTCAGTTGTCCTCAGGAAGCTCTTTCGGGACCTCAGCCATTGTTGAGGAGGATTATATCCATGCAATGGGAGGGGGCTGTTCTCTTCCACTCTCAGCCTCTCCCTGTTGGCAGCCACCTCTCTGCGTACACAAGGTGGTGCTATTCCAGCCAGGTAGTAGAGCTTATCTGTTGGGGTAGGCTTTAGGCAACCTGTTATCAACCTGCAGGTTTCGTTACCTGTCTGACATGAGATGACCTGTACCAGACTGGGGAAGCAATTTCATCAGTGCCATTGCAGAGGTGCGAATAGTAATAATACAATTAAGGATAGGAAGAATGCTGCAGCGGACTTTCCTAGGTATTATGTCTCGCAGAACTAGTATACAGTCAAGCCAAACATAACTAGTAGAGGAATGGTTTGAGAAGATCTATCTGGACCGACAAAGATGGAAGAGGTTTATAAACCACACCCAGGAAAGTGGAGTTGGTCTATGACGATGATGATGATGATGAGTAGGTATCTACCACAGCTGGCAGTATTGTGACGAGTCCATCCAGACTATGTATCGATTCATTTATTTGCCTGCAGTATTGCCTAGGACAAATCATTTCAAATAACGTACAGGCTCGAGAAATGTTTACCAAACTTGTGAAGAGTTATTTGAATTGTGTCTATATTACATCACAAGTGAATGCTCCAAGTCTATTGCCACCTATGTGTTTGAACACCAACTTTTTCTATAGATGAGGTGGTTGCACAAAGTTTATATTAATTGAAATGCCTCAAATGCACGGTTTTCACTGTGCCTATTATACAGAATTACTCTATAATAGAGTCGTTTTCGTTTTGTATTCTGTATTACCGTATTTATTTTTGTGGCTTAATTTGGAGTTTTACCTTAGATTATAGAAAATGTTATCATTGTTTATAAATTGATAATTAGCTCTTGAGTTTTTCAGTAAAATAGAAAGAAGAAAACAAGAATGGAGCATCTTCCTGAATACAGGTCTAAATAGATATGAAAAATGTGTGCATTGTGAATATTTCATCCAATTCCCTATGCTTCATCAGGTTCAAAGACAATGTGCTATGTAATTTTAGTTCCATTGAATGATTAATGACTATTTCTTCACAATTGGGAATATTAATATTTCTTCACAATCAAGGAAGAGAAATGTTATGTACTGCTTGAAAAGTTGATCTTGCATTGGTTGGAAGATTCTGTACTGCCTGTTATGTTGGGATTTGATTGGTGGAGATCCAGCTTTAGTATTGTTTGAGCTTGTAGCAGTGTCTCCAGACAAACTTGTGAAGTTATCACTGATCTGTGAGGCACCTTCAATGAAGATTGAAGGCACACTCTACAACATCTGAAGCTTATTACAAACAAATAACTTTGACAGACAGGATGATAGTGTGAACCAAGCTTACAGTTTTGCATGGCTTTGTATCTCAAGATCATAGGTCACTTAATACCCTCTTTACTCGGAATTCAAACCACTGGACATAACCCATAAAAATGGCCGTTTCTCACTTTGTACATTTCGGAATCATGATGTTAATTAATATGCATACCAAGGTCTTCATGAACATTTTTATGATAAATCTGATATGTTTCAATCATTTGAGGCGCCTAGAATCAAAACCTGCTAAGTCCATCAAACATGAAAAATGAGATGAAGTTGCCTTTATATGAACCTGCACGCGGGCAATTAAATGGTGCCATGATTTTCCTTCAAAAGATGCTATTTCCCTATGTAAATGGCAGACAAAACTTCAGGTTAATTTCAAAATCTCCTAGATTCAATTGAAGTTCCACCATTGTTAGTTTCAAAACCCACCAAGTTGCTTTCAGCACATAAAATTGCATTACCCATTTGGAAGTGTAACCTAGTCACAACTTATACTGCTGTTGATTATAATTCAGGTCAGGTTTTCATTTCATACATAATTTGGAGGGTTCACGTTCAAAAGTATCCATATGTACATTTCACTTACAAAGAGAGTTAACTCCTACTTTCCATAATGATTTGGAATGCATCGTTTGATGACAAAGTAATTAATAAATGAAATGTTCATATTCCAAGGATGTTTTTTTTTTTTTTTTTTTTTTTCATATGTAAACAGTTTTCCTCATTTTCCCGCAAAGTTTGTTTTGTGGACTTGGCGGGTTTTGATTCTCGGCGCCTCATTTCACTGTGCAAATTATTCTGATTGTATTAGGGATTCAGCCCTCTTTCTCTCAGGAAGCAATACAGACATTCTGTTGTGCTCAAAGAGTGGATGCAAGATCCACTTCATTCATTGCTTGGGCCCGCTGGCCGCAAAATGTTGGTTCACCTATCAACTACATGTCACAGATTTTTAATAATTATTATTATTACATATTAAGATGAGGCTGAGAAATGGTGGGAAGACAGAAGACGTTGGAGAGGCTTGTGTTCCAAACAGACCCGGCCAGTGGCTGGAAACTTTGCAAGATGATGATGATGACATATTAAGATGATTGACTGTATTCAAATAAAGTACAGTATTCTCCTAATTTGCAAGACCAAGGAAAGGTTCCAAGACTTCGTGTACTCGACTGAAAAAGTGAAGTGTGTTTTAATTTAAAGGTGTCTTGTTCTGCTTGTATCTGTTTTTTGTAAGTCCTATGTTCAAGTAGTCGGGCTTCATGCGAAGTTCAAAGTAACCAAATAAGTTCTTGCTGGCTTAGAATGTCAGAAGCAAAAAGGTATGCAGCGAGACATTTCAAAACATCAAAAATAATAAAAGTTACAGTTTCAAGCTTTACAGTAGTTTATTGAATCATGTTTGTTATAGATCAAGAATCATCGGAAGTGTTTTACTCAGACCCATTATAGTTTTTAACTTCCAAATTGAATTGTTTAAGACGTTTTAGACCAGTTTTCATTATTCAGTGTTATTTATGTTCTAGCTTGCTGATGATCTACCGTAACAGTTATTATCTTGTATTGTCCAGGTGGAATAATTGCTTTAAATATTCCAGATTACAGTAGTTTGTTAGTGTCAGATACTGTAAGTGAGTGCCTTCTGCATATCTGCCTCTGTAGTGAAAGATTTCCCATGCAGGTGATTGTCCATGAAGTGGAAGAGGTGATAATCTGTTGGTGTAAGGTCTGGAGACTACGGTGGATGGCATTATCTCCCTGTCATTGTGTCCATGCCACACACAGTCTGGCATTTTCATGGAGGAGCATACACCCCACCCTGAATTTCTGGAACCGATGCCTGGCAGTGCGATCATTATTCCCAACAGCTTTTGACATATTTGCTGATAGTCGTCGCCTTGAGTTCCTTGGTCTGCCGCACTGTTCAAGCCATGACTGCCATGCATGCTCAATGTGCTTTTATTGGGCAAGGGCAATGTACAGTTGGGAGCTTATAAAATGAGTAGCTAAGTAGCATGTCTTGTACAGCACCAACATAAATTCTTGCATGAAGGATGTCAGAAAGGCTCTACTTAGTAGTTATGAACGAGGTACATTTTGTGCAGCACTGTACGGGACTTGACACTCGTTTTCTGAGCTCAACTGTCTGTACCTACTCGATGTTCTAAAACGACAAGAACTTTCGTGGTTAATTTGTAAATAGATCTGTTTGAAATGCACCAAAGCTGTGAGGCTGTTGTGCAGCTATTTGTTTGTTCTAGGGATAACATTTGCAATATTATATATATATGTAAAATTATTGTTCATGTGCTTTTCTGAACATAGGAGTAATTATATGTATTTTAAAAGCATTTTGTTATATAAAATGAAAGTAAGTGAAGAAAGTATATTTGAGCTAAAATGGGCCCAATAATAATATTTATAACATATAATGAAGGGTTTTCTATGATGAGAGTGGTTGGATAATTTGTCTAGTTATACAGGGGGGGGTCTTATGTCCCACACAACTCCAATATCTTGCGAGGCATGAGGCACAGTATGCAGGGACAATGTTTCAACTGAAAATTCTAATAATAATCAATGGTTCAGTATATTTTATAATAGTCGGAGGTTGCCTAGTTTACTTCATGACCCTGCACTGCACCATAGCATGTGTAGCGACTGCTGTCGGTGTGAGAAAACCACTCAACATGAGTAAATAGCTGCGGACAAAACTCCCAATTGAATATTTTGTTATTATCACATTAAAATAAAGTTAATTGAAATCGACTACCTTGCTTTAGTGCTCAGTTATTTGTGATAGCTGCTATCTGTTCTTTATTGATGATGACCACAAGGATCCAGAAATATACAACAAAAATACTTCAGCTGTAATTCAAATCATATTAAAGCAAAAGGTGTCTTATTTTTATTTCTATTAGACAATAGGAAAAACAATTTTTAAGAAAGGGTGTGGAGTCGGAGCATTCCTTGTCCTAAAACCAAAGCTGTCACTGGAAAGTGCATACTGAGCCTCATGCCTTGAAAGATATTAGGGTGGTGCGGGTCCTAAAACTAACTCGGTAAATACATAATTTATTCCGTTATCAGGGTGATTCTGTTGCTACTACTCCTAGAGGTGAAAGCAATTGGCAGATCTGTTTGTAATAATATTACCAATGGTAAAGCACAAATGCACGTAACGACGTGAATCCGACGAAACACATTTTCTGCCGTGATGTTCTGTAACTCGCTACAAAACTTAAAAAGTAAGTGTTGTATGTAATAATTATTGTAAATTAATATGATTGAATTATATTTAACTTGGAAATGCTTTCATTATTGTTGTTGAGTGTTCTTCGCACCCATGTTAAACTTGTATTTATTTATTTAGCTTTAGTTTTTTTTTTTTTTTTGTACTAGTGCTCAGCGTTACTAAATATAACGGTTTACCATGATTTTGTTCCAATTATTGTGCCCAGTCTCTCTCTCTCACTTCAGGGATTACATCGTATGGTCAGGACGTTCACACACTCGCCTGATCTGAAGCAGATCTTGCAATGAGGGACATTTTTGCTTATATTACTATGCATAATTGTTAATTAATCCTAGACAGGTAATGGTCAGCCAGCTGCATTGCAGAGGTAAACGCTCGTAAATTTTACGATAAGCCGTTTTCTCATTATTATTTATTTACAACATACTGTCCGTCCACCAGCTCATGGTCTTAGGGGGCTGAAGGGAAGAGGAGGTACACTCCAACTGCGTTGATTGAGTGGACGTGCCGCTGCCGGTATTGCCAACTCGGCACCGATGTTATTCATGCTATGGTTACTCACTGCTACTTTCGTTTAGTTTCAATTGTGAAATCGTACGGGTCAGTAGTAGGTTGGCACTATTGTCGTTCGCTCAGAGGCCAGCTGTCTCCAGCTGACTCATTGCATTCCTGCCACGGACCTTAAGCTGGTGGACGGACAGTACTCTGGTGACACCAGAGTTCTGTGCACATTACAGAAACTGCAATCAGAGTCTCTCATTTCAGGCTTATTTACAATTCACACGTATCGTGGCATAGCCGTGCCTTAAAATTACACACCACAACCGCGTGGGCAACTGCGGGGTTCATAGATTCAAATCCTGAGCGTGGTTTTTCCACTCTCCCTCCAGGAAAATGCTGGGATAGTACCTTATTTCAAGACCTGGGCCAACTTCTATCCCCATCCCTAATACAGCTCTACACACAGTACTCGCATAAATATACATAACTACATGGGGCATTGACCAAGATGTCCCAAGTCCCTAAATTTAACTAACAAATGCTCTGTGTCCCTTGCAGAAAGCTTTGTTACACACCTTCTTTGTTGGACAAAGCGCACAGTATACAAAATGTTCCAAAAAAGAGCATATGAACACAGATAACATCCACATCTACTACAGGTAAACCAAGACCAATTCTCGATACAAGACTTGGGCTGAACCCAGGAAAAGCACACCAAATTATTGCTTGTGCTCGTTGTTGAAGGTACTGAGGGAATCGGAATTGAGATTGCAGCCTATAGTGACTAATGTATACCAGTGTCGTACATTTTACGAGCCTTACCTATCCAGGGTTAACAATTGGAAACGAGCTATGACAATGGTTGCTCCTAGAAAGTTTAATGTTTTTAATAATAAAACTCAAAATAGCTGAGTAACTTACTGTGGTGACATATTTTGCTGGATTGTTTCTAATGTATATTTTAAGTTAGCAAGGATGAAACAGCTATCTGCCCCATGTTTACGGTGTTCTTTGTTTTTAGAATCTACTGTAACTGGCGGAAAATGAAATTTAAATGCTTTTCAATCGTCAACACGATTGTACCCAAATTGTAATGGCTGTTACTCCCCGTGCCTGAAAAGAACTTTCCCTTACAATTTGGGTGCAATCGTGTTCACCGACTGAAAAGCATTTGAATTTCATTTACTAAGTCAACACACAACATTAACTCTTCATGCTGGTTCCTCCTATGAAATGAAACGAGGTGCTGCAGACAGAGCAATGGTTGCGGAGATGTTGATGATGAAGTCAACACTGGAAAATGGGTTCCTGTTAGTTAGTTATTGTTGTTTAAAGAGGCGGAACCACTGTTTGCCATCTCTTGATGAATACAGTACATTTGCATTTGTCAGTTGGCACAGGCTAGAGTAAAAGGTGGCTTTTCACCGATGTCTCAGTCTCACTCATGGCTGTGATTATATGGAAGCTACTGAGGTATGGGTGGTGCTTAGTAATGGCATTCGGGGCGCAGTCAGTGCCTGTGAATGCTGTGAAAGGTTCTACTCATAGGGTTAGGACTACTGTTCTGACTCAGTGAGGAAAGCAATGGCAACTACCTCACTCCTCTTCTTGCCTAGAACGCCTCAATATAGCGCTGCCTTGGGTTTTTGTGGGTATCTACTCACATAACGTAACGGCGGTGCTTTTGAGGATCAAACCAGCCTTCGGGCTGACTACCTAACAAAAAAAACTACGAGGTCATCTGCCCCTGTGGCTTCCAGCATGATGATGTAACTGACTGTTTGAAGAAGCCAATCTGGACATTTTGTATAATTCCTTATATCTGTTTGTTCATGAAACATATTACGGTACTTAATCTACAGTGTTTCAAACAGTATTTTGTCTTTAGAATGCCTCAAATTGTCTGCTCTCAAGGAAATCTGGTAGACTGGTTGGTTGGTTCTTAAGTTTAGGGGCTGGGACAACGCGGTCATGTAGCCCCGTGTACTTTGGGTGTGTGTAGAATCTGTCTGATAACCGGTGTTTATTGTGATGACTGTATTAGTGTGTGTGTATCTGTTTTTTTTTTATTTAAGTACTGCAACTTAGAATTTTTCAAATAGTTTCTACTTTTGCCGCCAAGTGCCACCGTCAACAACTACTGGGCCAAGTTCAGAACTTAGCTACCAGACGCCGCTAGGCTCAGAGATTGTGATGGAGCGAGTTTCACGCAAGCGGCGCCGATTGCATTAAAGCTATATTTCCCCGTGTCGGAGCTCAAGAAAATGCATACTGAGGATACCTTGTGTGGTATACATCAATTCAATGTATATTTTCGGCATCAAGAAGACTTTCTAGTTTTGTGTGAAATATTTTTCTGTGTTATTAGGAAACCTGACTTTTCACGAGACATTTATTCGCGAAAACTTCCGAAACTAAACAGAAACCTCTCATTGTTATTGACCTCTAAATTTGGAAACTATGTCAAATTGAAGTCCAGAAATAACTTGAAATAATGTAATGTTGCAATCTTGCGAAATGTTACCGTTTCGAAACAAAAATTTCGAAATACATAATAACTTACCAGTATTTTAAAAATCTGTCTCGTAAATTTCCGACAACCGGTATGGTTAATTCGAAATTCAGTTATATGTTGATTTTTCTTCGAACTTTGGTTCCATCGAATATAGGCTATAATCTAACTGGTTATTTTGATAACTTGTATAATTTGTGATTCGCATTCGAAAGAAAATGTGCCCTCTTGTTGTATTATTCATGCAATCCTCCCAGAATAATTTGTAATATTCAATACGGTACCTACTTCGAACGTTCATCCTCCATAATCACATCCTCAAGGCGACCGGCTGACCGCACGACTTGCCTGCGCGAATCTCGTCAAACGGACCGAGATCGATGTCAGTTGTGTAAAATGATAAAATCCGTCCCCTATCGTGAACTTGTGACCACGAGGACTGCGGGAATCCTGTTAAAGGTGATTGGGCACCCATCACGAAACATCCCGAAACCTACTCGCCACTTTTCCCATGACCGTATACCGTACTTAAAAGAGTACGGGGAGCGAGAAGTGCATTAACCCACTTAGATATGACAGCCTACTTAGCATCGCGATACTAATTTTCCCTCGTGATCCACCCTGAACTGATGAACTCCCAACTACAGCATAGGGACAGCGGGAATCACGGCGCCGACCATACAACATGTCCAAAACTACTAGTGAATTTTAACCATGCCCAACCTTGAGCTTGCCTCCACCATTCTGTCAGGGCAGATAGCCAGGCAATCGTTGAACGGTCGGGTGCAGCGCCCATTGCATAATAACACGAGGACAACGAATCTCGTAAAACGTCCGAGAGCGGCAGCAATTACGATACATCGCGATATTTCTCCGCATTCAATGACGAGGACAACTGGATTCTTGTCAAACGGACAGCAAGTGGAGCCGATTGCGTAATAATGCTATATTTTCTCGTGCCCGACCTCGAGGACAATGGAAATCTCGTCGAATGACTAAAAGTGACACCGTTTATCTAAATCGCGATTTTTTCCGTGTTTTATCGTGAAAACTACAGGAATCTCGTCAAACGGCTGAGACCATCGTCGATCGTGTAACATCTCGATATTTCTCCGTACTTGACTGCGAAGTCAAAATTCGGTGACGACCACATAACATCGCATACGTTTCTTCGTGATCTCTCGCGGGGACAAAGGAAATCTCGGTAAAGAGCACCCTCTTGATATAACAACGTCTTGTGCACAAGACGGCATATTAGCTGAAAGAACTAATTTGATAATAAATATCCAGTATTTAATTTTTTTATTTTTTTCGTTTTTTTATTATTATTTATTGTATTTACAGCTTTAAAGACAGTTCATTGTTGTTTTTCTTCACCGCGTGATGAGCTCCCATGCTTGCAGACCGCAGATGTACTGTATCTTGAATTTAAAGGTAACTAAAATTAACTAAAAGGTAATTAAAAAGTAACTAATTTTTACTTCATCCTTACAGTAGACCTTCACTTTTATGTCATGAACTGTTTACGAAGAAATGCTCATTAACAAGAACAAAGCAACAATACAGTCTGTAAGAGAAACTAGCAGCATTTGATGACAACAAAGCAAACTTTTGTTTTGGTGGTGACATTGTTATTCAGTAACACGGTATTGTTTCGTAAGCTTGAATAATCTACAGTAGCTCAGTCTCGGTAAGATCTGTAAGAAAGCCTGTTAAACGCAAAAATGAGCGATCATTTACCGGTAGAATGAAAAGCTTCATCAAACAAAGCAGCCTTCAAACTTGCAGCTGTGCGTTATGCCGAAAGCACAACCAACAGAGAGGCTGGAAGAAAATACGGATGTCAGAAAAAAAGTTTTACAAGTTGGAAAGTACAAGAATATAAATGTATTTTCCCGTAATCCGGATGCAGCTTATTTTCTGGCATAAATATTTTTTCCCTCTTTCCTCTTCGGATATTAAGGGGGCAGCTTATTTTTGGGCTAATACGGTAATTTAACAACAAATTGAGTGCTACTGTGTGAGATTTTGTTGTTAATAACCAAGAACCAGTAACATAAAATGAGGTTTTCAATATGCATTACTATCTCATTAGATAAGAATTTCATAGAAACATGCATTAATAGGACTATTGTATATCAATAGTGAAAAGTCATTGAGCATTCACACTTTCACTTTGTAGTGCAAATCGAGGTTTTCACCGAAACAAAAGTTTGGAGTACCGTTGAATTGCATGCTGATGCTTATAGTAAACCCATTGAGGTTTATACAATAACTTACTAACAAACTAAACACCAGTCCTTCTGAAAACAATAACAATGAAACGGTACAAAAACAAAGCGAACTTGCTTCTAAGTGTTCCGTTTGAAAACAAAAACATTGAAAATCTGTATCTGATGTTGATCAGTATCAGTCCCCGCACACGGAGGAGGCATGCTCTGAATGTGACCATCAGAGGTCCCACTCCTCTATGGCAGCGTATTGATGACGGTAGTCAAAACTTTTGTTGAGCAGTGTCCGGTATATCGTATCTTCCACCTTCCGAAGACAGTTTTTCCTGGAAACGTTTAGTCACTTGGAATGAGATGCGTGATACTCATGAAATCTTTCAGTTTGGGTTCTGATATTGGCTTCCCATTAGGCCATATGAGTTCTAGGAATACATCCTGATCACTTGTACATGAAGTGCTTCTTCTTTCGAAGCTAATTTCTTGACAGTCGCTGTTGTTGAAAGAAATTTTTATAATAAAATATGGTTTGCTCTTTTCGGTTTCAATTTCTCTGGTATGCAGCTAACTCACAGTCTTACCCTCAACATCCTTCTTCCTGTTTGTTGTCTGTTTGCTGTCTTCTTTTCCAATCAAGCACATCCGATGTCTTCCTTCTTCATCTTCTTTACTATCATTTTATTTTTTCTATGGTAGTGCTTCATGACTTGCATATAAGGATCCGGAGTGTACAATCGCTATGTCTCCGAAGTTGTCGATGGGCAAGAAACTGTGTCAGGTATTAGGAATTTCATTTGAATGATTTCTAATGTTGTATGTGAGGCCAGGATACTCATCATTTGTGTTTCTGTTCTCCCCCCCACGAGAATCAGACCATAATATTACAAGTTTCTTTCCCTTGTATACATTTTCCACGAGTGAAAACTTTGAAAGATGATGCCTCAGATATCTTGGAATACTCCAGACCTTTTACTAAGGATGAGTTAACTGCTGCAATTAAATACATTAAGCCAGGCAAAGCACCAGGTCTGGATGGCTTCCACCCGGAATTTATCAATCATTGTGGAGACGGAGCTAGAATATGGTTGTCCAACTTCTTCACAAATATATTACAGAGTGGACAATTGCCAAAGTTATTCAAACAAACGAAGATCATAGCCATCTTGAAGAAAGGTAAAGCAAGTGATAAACCAGAGAGCTATCGCCCCATTGCCCTGCTTAGTGTGACATATACATTACTAGAAAGCCTCCTTCTCAACAGGATTGGCCCAGAGATAATCAAGAAAATCCCAGTGGAGCAGGCAGGATTCAGACCGCACAGAAGTACTACAGATCAAGTATTGTCTCTTACAACTTTCATAGAAGCAGGCTACCAGAGAAAACTTAAGGCATCGGTGGCTTTTATCGATCTGACAGCAGCATACGACACAGTCTGGAAAGATGGCCTACTCTTCAAGTTCCTGAAAGTGATACCATGTAAGACGACTGCTCGACTCCTGAATAACATGCTAAGTCAGAGACTTCCAAGTACATATGTGAGCACCAAAAGGTCGCTAAATAATGGACTTCCTCAGGGTTCTGTTCTTGCTCCAATCTTATTTAGCTTATATTGTATATTGCAGATATACCTGCCAAAATTTCAAGGAAATTTGGTTATGCAGATGACTGGGCATTTGCTACTAGAGACACAACATTTGAGGAAACAGAGATGACCCTAATGGACGACTTGAAAGAACTGACACAATATTTTAAGATGTTGAGACTTACACTTAATACTAACAAAACAGAAGTATGCTGCTTCCATCTAAACAACAAGATGGCTAATGAAGAATTACAGGTGTTCATTGGAAATCAATTATGGAGACATAATAGATTCCCTAAATACCTAGGAGTTACATTAGATAGAACACTCTCCTTTAGACAACACCTCCGCATTACTCAATCCAAAGTAAGAACCCGCAACAACAATATAGTCCAAAAACTATGTGGCACAACTTGGGGTTCATCGGCAACTTCACTTCGATGTACAGCTTTGGGGCTTGTGTTTTCAGCTGCAGAGCACTGTGCCCCAGTGTGGTTGAATAGCCCTCACACTAACTTCATAGATACCCTGCTCAATACTAATCACTGGCACACCCACACACTGTCTACCTATCCTCAGCCGCATCCCTCCACCAGATCTTCGATGTAAAAACGCTCTCCTCAGGGAGTTCAAGAAAATAATGGATAACCCACAACTTCCAATACACTGTGACATTGCTGATGTTCGCCTGAATCGTCGAAGATCTCGAAATCCATCAACAAGGATTGCAATAGACTTGGAGAATACCAACTTAACTAAAGAATGGCATGGAAGACAGGATACTAGGCCTGGATCAACACGCATTGGATCATCACTGCCACCTGCATTTGAGTTTCCTCGGAAAACATGGTCAACTCTCAACAGGATTCGTACGGGTCATGGCAACTGTGCAGACTTCCATTATAAATGGAAAATTATTTCTTCACCGAACTGTGATTGTGGTGCCCCTAAGCAGACCATCCAGCATATCATCACCAGTGTCCAAAAAGAAAGTACAGAGGCAGCATCACTGATTTCGCTCATGGATCACCAGAGACAATTACCTATATAAATAATCTAGATGTAAACATATAGTTTGTAAACTGTGTACATATTGTATCTCTAAAGCCATACGCTAAATAAATAAATCCACGAGTTGTTGTCGAAGACGAGACCCTACTTCTTGTGCTACATGACCAGCTTGCCCTTCTACCCGGACATAACATTCGCCTTCATTTGAACCCCTATTGTGCACTCCACAGTAATAATAATATAGCCTCGGGTGCCTGGTGCAAGCTTTGTTAATTGACACCCAGAGGGTAGCTTGCATGTCGAATTTCGTCGTTCCTTTGAACGCTATGAAAGTCAAGGAGGTTAGATATCTAAACTCCTTGACACTACAGCGCTTTCAAGTAGAGAATGGAGGAACTTTGTGTTGGCGGAAAATCCCGAGATTAATTTTGCCATTGAACTCGGCCTACTGAATTCAAATGGGTTCTTTAACATGCCAACAACGTATGACATGAGTATCGTGATTTTTGTCGCCTTCAAAAATCACTTGCAGGAGTCGTACACCTACAATAAGCGTTTGTAGAATACAATATTAGTGGAGATTGTTGGCAAAGGAAGAGTCCGCTGGAGGTCGAATGTCACACCTGCTAAATCTCTGTCCTCAGCAGCACACTTCCTATCATTTCTCATTTCCGAACATGCCATGTCTGCCATTTCTTGATGGATCTCCAGTTGTTGCCTTAGGTGAAGCAGATCCTCATGCATGACCCTTCAGTTGAGCATTCAGAGAAACGCAAACATTGCAGGTGTATTTCTTCCATGCTTTGTGCCTCAAATTGAATTTAGAATAAAATATTTTCTTTTAGGAGGAAAGTGACACAAATATTCACTTTAATAGAGACTGTACATGACCGGAATGGTGATGGGAGGAAGTCTCTACTACTGTCGACCAAAATATTTTGTGTCCTCGAGTTTGAAGGTTGTTTGTGAAGTAACCAATAAACCTACATAAAATCAAATAACATCATTTTTGACGTTCTATTTTACATTAGTTCATGTAGGTTTGGAATTTTTAATTTGTATTTTTTTTTTTTTTATCACAGTTGGAACACAAAATGTGCCCGTTTTTAAGCGTGTTTCAACCATGCGTCACATTTAAGAATTATTATCTCACATACCCGTCATCAGATCTAATCCAAATTTTAACACAATATACATTGGAATGTTGTATAGCTGGTTTATTACTTTCAAATTTTTGTGTGTTCAAGAACGAAAGTTTTCATTTTTGTAAGGTAACTTTTTATTGGCTCGGGGTCGTTGGAAAATGTAGTTCTTGGTTGCGTTGTAATCCTTATACATCAAAAAGTTATGCTGTATGACTGTGAAATACGTAAATTAATTCACTTATTTTATATCAGTTTGTATTTGTACCGGGAATTAAGACATGGTTCACCAGTTAGCCACTCCGGTGAAAGTTGTAGAGCGTTGCCAACATGGGCTCCATTACGCGTCATGGCGCACCTCGCTCGGAAGTGATGGGCTCCATATCAGAAGTGGTTTGACGATATGTTGAACTGCTTCATTCTCGGTGGTACTGAATCATTATGGCTGATTTGGATTTATGTAGCGTATGGCATGGTACATCTACATAATTACTAGCTAAGGAGCACATTAGCATTTACAAGAACAATAAATATTCAAATTTGGCAATTATTCTAGGTTTGTGCCATGTCTTGTGTGGGGTTTCGCCTAGGCTGGCTCATCAGCAGGCTCTCGGTGTCCGAGCCCGGACCCCCACAGGAGTAGCAAACCGAGTGCTACCTCCCTTTATATGAAGTGCACCTGCACCTCTTTACTGTGAGAGCTAAAATCTCAAGCAGCCTTTACCTCCCCATGAAGGCTTACAAAAAGATGGTATATTGGCTTTCACGGCCAGTGAATAAAAACTTGGCAAAGCTAGAAAAATTGCTGAGTTTTAATTCACTGGCTGTGAAATCCAATATACCATCAATAAATACTAAAATGAGTTTTGATGAGGAGACAGATATTCAACAGTGAGCAAAATTATAAAATGTTCAGGTTTACAAGTTAATATTTAAATTGGAAATCCAATCAAGAGCAGGCTGCGTTGCATCATGAAAGTCCTTCAGGTTCCCATAATAGGCTCGAAGGCTGCAGTCCTCCACAATATGCTGTTTTGGAAATCGGCTTTTGTTAAAATGTTGCTTAGCCGGTTGATATATAACACCATTCAAATAGAAAGCAAAATCATTATAGTTTAATAAAATAACATAAATTGGATTTACTTTCATTCTTTGATATAAGCACTTCAAGGTTAGCACACTGAAAATGACTTGCACAGCAATTCTATAATAATGGACACTGGCAGTTCAAGGTGCCGGGTGGGGAAATGAGAGGTAAAGACAAGGTGTGTGAATAATAGTTTACAATAGGTCTGTGATAGGTGTAGTAACTGGTTTATTAGTTCCAGAGTGTTAGTAATGTGTTCCTCTGATTACGAACTGTGTAGCACAAATTGAGTGTTATGACGAAGTAATTCAGGTGTCAAATGGAAAGGACTGTAAATTGTAAATTTAGAATTCTGAGCCACACTCGCCTTCTGGTAGGACGAAACGACACAGCTGAACAAGGCCTTCGGCGAAAGACAGATAGTTGGTCCGGTGGGGAAGTCCTTCTTAAGTGTTTTGGAATCGCTGACTCGAGTATTTCTTCATTCTGTTGATGTTCCAGATAGTTTCATTGTGTGAGTGTGTGTGTGTGGATGATGTAAGCCTTCAGAAACAGTTGAGGGTTCAACTCCGCTGGCCAATTGTAATTGAAGTGTGTGCCGGTTTGTTGTTGTTGCTTCCGGTCTGGGGGTAGAAGAGGGTGTATGATGTGGATAGATGCGTAGTCGTATTTATTGGATAGCTGTAGTTGGAGTAATTATAGAAGTCTGAGTGTAAATCCAGTGTCGTGGGGCTGTCTCCCTCCTGGGGGGGTGCGTAGGGTCCCAAAAGTGTGTAGGGACCCTTGGACCCTAACAATGTCAAGGTCACATGTCGAGAGGAAGAGGAGGGTAAGTACCAGTGGAGAAGCTTAAGGTGCGTTCAAAAAGTGACGAGCCGGAGGCTGTAATGCGCAAACCGGTGACGACATCGGCTAATCGTGGCGTGTGTAACGAGGTGTGGTTCCGACCAGAGCATGGAAGGTCACAGTCCATCGCTAGAGGGCACGCGTGCACGTCACGTGACGATACAAAGCGAGCAGCAGCATGCATCAATCATCCAACGCTGCCAGTCGCATTGCAAACAGTGACATGGAGGCGTCAAACGAAGAACAAAGAGGTATTGTTCAGTTTCTGACAGCGGAAGGAGGAGGGGGAACGGACATTCATCGCCAAATGTCACAAGTGTACGGCGAACACTGCATGTCCCTTGCAAGGGTCAAGGCGTGGCACAAGCGATTCAGGGAAGGACGGGTGTCGTTAGCCGATGATGCCCGGTCTGGGGCACCCCCCTGCATTACTGATGACAACGTCCAGCTGGTTGGTGCACTCATTACCCAGGACTGCCGAGTGACAGTGAACGCTATAGCCGCCGTGGTCGGATTGAGCGTCGGAAGTGTGCACACCATCATGAAGGAACGACTGCACTTGCGGAAAGTGTGTGCCCAAAGGGTGCCCCACAATCTTCAACCACACCAGGAAGCATGTCGAATGGCCCACTGTCTTGGTCATCTGCAGCGCTATGTGAGGGAAGGGGATGGGTTCCTGGCACGAGTGGTGGCTGGACATGAGTCATGGTGTCATCACTTCGAACCAGAATCCAAACGACAAAGCCTCCAGAGGAAGCATCCAGGGTCACCATCACCCAAAAAAGGCAAGGCCATCCACACGAGTGCAGGAAATGTAATGCTGACGTTCTCCTTTGACCAAGATTGCCCCCTTCTGATACACTTCATGCCGCACGGGTCAACAGTGAATGCCCTCGCAAACCATGTCCACCATTCGCCAAGCGAACAAAACAAAACGACCAGGCAATCTCACCCGTGAGGTCATTCTGCTCCACGACAATGCACAACCTCATATGGCCAACACAGTCACGGCACTCCTACCATACAGTCCAGACCTCTCTCCCTGTGATTACGCCATGTTTGGTCCCGTGCAAAAGGGCTCTGCGGGGCCAACGATTCACCTTGGACGTCCAGGGAATTTTATAAGACAGCCATTCACCGCCTCGTGTCACAGTGGGACAAGTGCCTCAACAGCCAGGGCCAATACTTCTTACAGGTACTGGTTTCTGTAATTATGCCTCCGACTCGTTACTTTTTGAATGCACCATCTCACTCTTATTTATGCTAAATTTCATCCAATATCCTTGTATTATTCCTTCCCACACGTCCAACTGTTCCTGTACCTCCTCCTCCTTGTTTCCCCAAATCATCTGCAAACACCATTGCTTTCATCTTTCCTTCCCCAATTACTTGTGCCACTCGGGGCATTATGTCATCCATCACCACAATGAAAAGTAATGGTGACAGTGCACTTCCTTGTTTCAGGCCGTTTCTCTGTTCCAACCAGTCCGATCTCTCTCCTCCCACTTTCACACAGCTCACGCTTCCCTTGTACATCTCCTTTATCCTCTTTATAGTCCATTTCTCTACTCCTCTATCCTCCAGGGACTTCCATACTTTGTTTCTGCATACACTGTCATATGCTTTCTCAATGTCCAGGAAGGCCATCAGTAGATCTGTTCCATACTCATAGTGCTGTTCTTGTAACTGCCTTACAGCAAAAATCAAATCCACTGTGGACCTTCCTGCTCTGAAGCCATGTTGTTCTTCCCTCATCCCTCCTTCTATCCTTGTCCTAATTCTCTTTTCCAAAACTTTCTTGAAGATCTTTGCACAATGACTCATCAGTGTTATTCCCCGATAGTTTCTGCAATCTGTTCTACTACCTTTCTTGAAGATCGGGACAATTATTCCTTTTTTCCAGTCCTCTGGGGTCTTCCTTTCCTTCCATGCTGTCCTCATCACTCGGTACAACCACTGTATCCCCACCTCTCCTGCTGCTCTCACCATCTCCACACTCAACTCATCCACACCCGGTGCCTTCTCTCCTTTCATCTTGTTCACTGCATCTTCCACTTCTTTCCATGTTAAGTCCTTTTCTGTTTGCAGTTCATCTTCCTCTTCCCCGATTTCTTCCTCCTCACCATCTTTTCCATTTGGGTTCAGAAGTTCTTCAAAATATTCTTTCCACATTTTCTTCAATTCTTCCCTATTTTCTATTTCTTGTCCCCTTTTGTTCACCATTCTAACATAATCCGTAGGATCCTTCTGCCTCTTATTTTTTACCATCCCATACAGGACCTTTTTTGTACCTTCACTATCCTCCTTCATCATCTTTGTCCACTCTTCCATCCACTTTCTTCTCTCCTCAGCCACTACTCTCTTCGCCTCCGTCTTTCTTTCCTGGTACTCTTCCCTTGTTTCTACCGTCCTATTTTGATACCACCTCCTAAAGGCTCTATTCTTTTCCCTTACTATATCTTTTGTCTTCTCATTCCACCATGGTGTTTCCTTCCACATAGAAAGCCTATGGAGATTTCAGATGAGTTGAGAAAATCCCGATCTGAAAGAATGAAAAATTACTGGAAAGAGCGCAAGAACCAAGCAGTACTACCTTCAAAGAAGAAGTGATTGTGGAAAGACTCAAGTGGTCCAATGTGACTAATCAAGATAATAATAATAATAATATAGTCGACCATCGACGTCCTGGTCAAGTCATCACTGTACCATGTGATTGTGTGGCTCTCTCTTTTCTTAAACCAGGAGTTCCCAACTAGCAGGCTGTTCCTCTGGCAGAAGTCCAACAGTCTCTTTCCTTCCTCATTTCTTCCGCCCCAATCCTCTGGTCCTAGAACACTCTCATAACCTTGTCTTTCTCTTCCTACATGGGCATTGAGATCCCCCATAACAATCATATTTCTTCCTACCAGCTGCTTCTGCAATTCCTCTTCAAACTCCTCCTTCTCTTCAGAGGCGCAGCCTACTTGTGGAGCATACACTTGCACTATTTCTACGGTCTCTCCCCTCAGTGCTACTTTCACTTTCATCATCCTATCACTTATTCTCCTCACTTCTTCTTTTAAACCATCTCGTACTACTACTCCCACTCCATTCCTCTTTCCCTCTTCGTTCCCACTCCAGTACAGTCTATAGCCTTTTCTCAGTTCTCTCCTTCCTTCCCCTTTCCACTTTGTTTCTGCCAATCCCAATAAATCCAACTTCCTTCTTTCCATCATATACACTATCTCCTCCATCTTCCCCGTCAGCGTTCTTAGGTTTAAAGTTCCAAATCTTAGTCCGTGTGTACAGCCGTGTCGTCTATTAAATCCATCATGTCCGAGGCTCGTTCCATTTTTGAAAGCATTTGGTTTCATCCACTACTGGCTTGCTGGGCCTATCGTAGCTTCACCAGAGCCCCGTTAGCCGTCACTTTTCAGGGTTCCTGTAGGACCTTCACAGCTACCGTAACGGTCCTGGGGCACACGAAGTCCCCACTGTACTTCGCCCCTACAAGCGATCCCCTACTTTGTGCCGTTGCCCGTCTCCCACTGGACTAATGGGAGACAACTTCAGGAGTCACAAGAGCAAAGTCACTAACACTGCCGTTATACTTTCTTGTCCTGCATTCTTCTTCTCTAGAACGGCCTACTTACGACCAGGTTCATTCAACTGGAGGGTGTTGATCTTCGCCCAGTATTGACGCACTTTCTGCCGGTGTAACTCCTTTCTTTCAGTAGTCCAGGGGCCACGTTTCTTCCGAGGTTTCTCCTGAAAACCATGGACTTCCTTCAAAGCATGCCTCACAGCCTGTCTGTCATGCAGAACTGATATTTCCAGTTCGTTAATATCCTTCTCAGTTTCTGTCAACCACGTGGTACGAACCTTCTTATGGTGTCAGAAACTGAGCAAATGATTGGTCAATCTTGAGGAAAGTAATCTCGCGATATGGCCATAAAAGGCTATTCTCTTTTTTCTCCCACAATCAGACAGTTTCCCTACATGTTCGTAGAGCTCGGAGTTATGTCGCCTACGAAGTTCTTCATCTACCTTTACAGGACCGAGGATCTTGCGGAGAATTCTCCTCTCACTAATTTCCATCTTCTCTTTCGGTTTAAAGAAAGACACCCCAAGGCTTCTGGCCTTACGACTGACTTATAATGTTTCAATTTCAAGTTACGAGATAAGCACTTCTTGTTGTAAGTGTTCTTCACTGATGATGTGCTGGATTGTCTCTTGTAGAGCACCACAGTCATACTCTGTTCCATTTGTAGTGGAAGGCTGCACAGTTCCCATGGTTGGTTCGAATCCTGTTCAGAGTAGACCATAGTCTACGAGGGAGATTAAAACCACTAGGTAGTGCTTTCTGTGGTGTTTGTTGGTGAGTCTCTTCTGCCACCCAGCTAAAGTTTGGTAGCTGCAGTTCCTCAAGTTCATGGCTTCTCTTATTGGTGGTTTCCTCGAACGAAGGCGACTTATATTTGCATCGCCGACGTCATCATGTGGCAGATCTGCGTTGTTAATGATTTTATTGAATTCTCTTAAGAGAGCATCTTTACGTCGGAGATCCAGGGGAGGAATATGACTTAACACTGGCAGTCATTGTGTATGAGTAGATTTGATTGTACCAGTGATGAGACGCATTGTGATGTTCAATTGGGTGTCCACAATAGTCGTGTGGGCACTAATTAGCCAAACTGCAGCACAGTATTCAGCAGGCGAGTATACCAACCCCAGAGCTGAGCATTGCAGAGTTGCGGCTGTAGATCCCCAAGATGTTCCACACAGTTTTTGAATTATGTTATTGCGGGTTCTTAATTTGGCAGCGACATTCTGAAGATGTTGTTTATAAGACAATGTTCTATACAGTGAAACTCCCAAGATATTTAGGGAACCTATTATGTTTCAATTGCTGGTTGTCCATATACGCATTTAACTGCCTGTGAGCCATTTTGTTGTTTAGATGGAAGCAACAAACTTCAGTTTTGCTGGTGTTTGGTTTGAGTCCCCACATTCTAAATCTTCTTGAGGTCTTCTGTTTGCTCCACAGTTTTTTCCCTGATAGCTATTGCCCAGTCATCTGCATTTCCGAATTTTTTTGAAAGTGTCTTTGGCATGTCGCCAATGTATAAACTAAATAACAAGGAAGCAAGAACCAACCCTTGTTCAGTGATCTTTGGTTGCTTATATCTTTCCCCTTGTCTTTAACTCAACATGGTGTTCAGGAAGCGTACAGTTATCCGACACGTGACCACTTCCAAACTGTATCATAGGCCGCAGTTAAGTCGATGAATGCCACAGAAGTGTGGAGTTTTCTTTGATAGCCTGCTTCTATATAGGTTATAAGGGACATAACTTGATCTGTCGTACTTCTCTGTGGGCAAAAGCCCGCCTGTTCCACTGGAATTTTCATTAGTAAGTCAGGACCATTTCTGTTTAATAGTAGTCTTTCTAGAAGTTTATATGCAACAGTGAGCAAGGCAATAGGGCGGTAGCTCTCGGGTTTTTCACTGGATCTGCCTTTCTTCATCATGGCAACAATCTTTGTCTGTTTGAAGAGCCTTGGTATCTGACCTCAGTATAAAATTTAGCCAGCCGGGTACGAGTCTGTTCTCCACAATGAACGAAGAACTCCGGGTGTATTCCATCCTCACCAGGGGACTTTGCCTGATTTAGTGTCACTTATGGCAATGTTTATTTCTTCCACTGTGTCACCGGGGAGCTACGTTTCAGGAGTGTCAGGTGTTTCTTTACGTTCTTAGTATGAGTTTTACTTCTTCTGCGTTTGGAAGTCATGAGTATGAGAGGCAATCTTGTTTGGTGGGGCAGATGACCTCGGAGTTCCGCCCCTTAAAACAACAATAACTAATCTTGTTTAGATGGATTTCTGACGTCCATGTAGGTGTTTTTCCGTCTGCAAGCTTCCGGAGGAGAGACCACGCTTGGTGTCTCAAATTTGTCAAGTCAAGTGAACTAACTATATCTTCCCATTTTTGTCTCATAGCTGCATCTAGACCAGCACCGTCCAAGCTCGGGCCGCACGGTGCAGACAGTGTGTGTCTCAGAATAACAGATGTGCATCCCCTCCCTTACCGTACATCTTTACTTCCTCTCCACTACATGCGGTGGGGGAGAAACGTGTAGAGGTCAATTAGCAGGCGACGAATGTATTTTGCAGGCAACATAGCAAGAGCACCAAACGTATTGGTCATGAAATATTATTTTGCATTAATCAAATTGCTTGTCATATGAAGGGAGGGGCTAGGAAAGAGCAGCAAAACGTTTCCTTTCAAAATTATGTTCAAGTTAACTCTGGACTGTTTCATGCACAATATGCATAGTCATTCGTGTACATGTCTCCCTTCCTATGCAAAAGGGAAAAGGACAGCATATTTCCGCTGTGCCAAATATCACACAATAACAGCTTGACTGAAATACAAACTACATAATGTTTCTACAATGGCAAAAGTACAACTAATTTCACACACCAATTAAAAACTACTACCGTACATGTTGGCTGATACACATAGCCTAATGTTTATTGCTGTTCTCATTTACAGTTCGCCTTGTTTGTGTGCGTTATCAATCTTGTTACAATTAGGCGCAAATGAACTGGTTACAGACAAGTGTAAACAACTTCTCATCTGAAATGCCTGCTCGGAACCTCGGTTTGTTGCGTTTTAATATGGAAAGAACCTTTCACATACATAGGTAGAACCGAACATACTCGTAAGTTTGGCGGTCTCGTGGAGAAGGCGAGGAAATTTTTGTAGGATTCGGTGAAGTTTCCTGCAGCAAAGCACTTGTCCTTCAACCGCGTTGCACCATCATCATCATCGTTTGTTCGCTCCAGCAAGCCGGGTGCGATTATAAATGAGCCGTCTCCAGTTTGTCCTGCCCATCCATAACTGTCGTTCTTGTATTTGATGCCAATTCTTATCTCTAGCTTCCAGGTCCTTATAAATTTGCTTCTCCCACACACCTTCCTCTTGGTCTCTTCCCGGGGACACTCTGGCCCAAGTACACTCGAGGTATCCTGTGGGGAGCCATCCTCTTCATGTGACAATAACATCTCAATCTCTTGAGTTTGAGTGTCTCCAGCAGGCTCCTTTCCAATCCCAGTTGTTGTCGGATATCCTCATTCCTTATTTTGTCCATTTTTGTCTTTTGAAGGCAAGAACGGAGGATAATGAGGTACAAGTTTTTCGGGCTTGTAGGCCGTGGTCCTGACAGGATATCTCCCGACGTTTCACCGGAAACTGCATCTGGCATTATCAAGGGTTCCACTCCTTACCTTGGTCAGCAGTGGAAGGTAAGCGGAACCCTTGATAATGCCGGATGCAGTTTCCGGTGAAACGTCGGGAGATATCCTGCCTGGACCACGGCCTACAAGCCCGAAAAACTTGTACCTCATTATGAACGCCGGCCGTGAAAGCCTAAGCTGTTATATAAGAACGGAGGAACTTCCTTTCTACTGCCTGGAGACGACTGTTTGTTGGTCCAGTAAGGGTTGCTGCTCCCAGTCCATATGTTAGTATAGGTATTAAGTATATCTTGAACAAACTAATCTTGGAAGCTTGTGAAAATGTTTCGTCCCAAAGTAGCGGACGATAGAAATTGGAAGCTTTCTGTATTTTCTTGATGTATGGTATTGTCGAAGGAAAGAATACTACCTAAATACTGGAATTTGTCCACAACATTTATCTCCTCATCTCCAAGTCTTGGATATCCTGTTGAAGGATTCCTACTCAACTGTCTTGGTTTTGCTGATTTTAAGACCCATGGTCGCAAATTCACTCTGCCAAAGATCTAGTCTAGCTTACACCTCCTCTTCTGACTCGCCCCACTCCAAGACATCATCGGCGATAATTAAGGCATTAGTTTCTTGATCTTTGCTTTTAACTCCTTTAAAACTTCATCCATTATGATAATGAAGAGTAGCGGTGAAAGGCATCTTCCCTGTTGGACTCCTCTCTTTGTGCTGACCTGTACATAGCTCTTGGTTTCACCGTATTCATTGCACAGTAAGTTAATTGGTGCGCTATTCACTGAGATAGAAAATGGCCATGTAAAGAAATCACACACAGGAAACAAAGCTAAATGTTCTTGAAATCTGTTTAAAAATTGCTCTTTCACGTCTTCGAGAACACATACGTAATTTTCAAACTTAACGCTTTCACAACGAGTAACATTGCAGGATACGTCTCTCCCATAATGCGTGCGCACCGTTGTCTACCGACCAGGCTTCATGCCTACCATGACTCTGCACTGTACATTCACAGGTGTGGCAGCTGTGCGAATTTGCACAGTGTGAAGTACTCTGGACGCTGCTGATCTAGACTGTGTAGAAGCTGGTCAGCAATTCATGGTCACGTCTCTCAATAAATTGTTGGTGAAGGTTTTCGCTTTCCTCACTCCATCCAGGAATGTATTCTTTGCGGAAGCCTTAAAGGATATGTTTCTTTGCTGCCGACATCATGGCGCCTACTAATCTGTCATAAGCTTCATATGCGGGTGCTATACGCCATGTACAAAACCAGCCCAATCGACCTTAATGAAATTCCAGCAAGGTCAAGGACTCGATGTGATCAGAGGGATTTGGATGCCAATTTCGTATAACACAGACCTATGTTGGCTGTGAGGAAAGTCATTAAGCACTTTGCGAGTAGTTGGTAAAGGTTTGTTTCCTTTGTTTTTGGACACAAAGCACAGTTCAGGGCTATACTCCAGGTTCCAAGCCACTGATTTAAACGTGCCCCGGTCTTTGGCATCAAAGACGTGGAAGAGGTTGTTTGTCTGTCCAATCCACTACTGCCTCGCCATTTCCATCATTGGTTCTATATTTCCGATCCTGGTGGTGACTGTTGAAATCCCAATATAGACTGCTGCTTGGGGTTGTACACCTACAACATGATTGGGTCAGGTAGAATTTGGAGGCTTGTATATGTTTGTGAATATCTAAACATGAATGATTTTTCCAATAATGTATATGTTTGTGTCGGCAAGACTATGAAGTTGCAGCTAGCATACTTTGGCCATGTTATGTGATCAGATGCATTAGAAAAAGCAATTATGCTAGGAATGATCAGCGGTACCAGAAGACCTGGTCGCCAGAGGACACGTTGGTTAGACACCATTAAAACAGGTTCTAACCTCACTCTGGAACAACTAAAGAATGCAGTGTGGCACAGGACAACTTGGAGAGTGATGATCCATAGAATCGCCGTTGGTCGGATTCGACTGAACGGATAACATCATCATCATATGTTTGAAACCACTGTGCCACCTATTCTGATGCAAAAATTGCGACACGCATGTCATACGATGTTGGCAGGTCAAAGAACCCATTTGAATTCAGTAGGCCATGTTCATAATGACAAAATTAATCACGGGAGTTTCCGCCAACACAAAGTTCCTCATTTCTCTACTAGGAGGCGCTATAGTGTTCAAGGCTTTGAGCATAAATACAGAGGGCGCATTGCCACACTACGCCTGTACTGTGACGTGAAACCAATATCTCGATCAGCTGGCTGAAGGGTAATGGCTAATGGCGAATGCTCGTTGGCCGTGTGGCAAATGCTAAGCAACGTCAAGGAATACAAAAGGAGCTCCATATTGGATAATTCTATCATCACTATCTGCAGTTCCCTTCAGTCAGCTGATTGAGATGTTGGTCTCAACAATGTGATATCATCAGCCATCTATTGGATTTATGGTCTAAGGTTCAAGGAGCTTAGATATCTAACCTCCTTGACTTTCATAGTGCTTCAAGGAACAACGAAATTCGACATGCAAGCTACCCTCTGGGTGGCAAATAACAAAGCTTGCACCCGGCACCTGAGGCCATACGATATTATTATTTACCTATTCTGATGACAGCAGAGTGGATGTCCCGCTCAATGTTAGTCGACACTGGACAGTGGTTCGCACGTATGTAGCATTACCATACGAATGATGGCAGGTTGCACCCAGAAGTTCATATCCTGGTATTTTTCCTCTAGCTTGTAGCTAATGCTCGTCAGAGGTGTGCGTTTCTTGTATGACTACGAGATCAACTTCATAAGAAAGTAGCACGACTAATACCTTCGATATTTAGTTGACACACACGTAGTATAGGTCCCAAGTTTCTAGTGGTGATTTGGCCCTTAGAAGGGCCCTTGGAAAATCTATTCATATTCATCGTAATTCTCTGTTATATCTGGATCAGGAGGTAGAAATCTTTATGTCTGATTGCCTATTCATTGTTGCTGGCTTAGCACCACCCAGGGGTCACATGTAGGGTACTGTTAGGTGAAACCTACGGACGTGAGCAAAGTTCGACCCCCACAAATACTGTGTTTTCATACTAATCGACCTTATAGATGAGTTTCAGGGAAGATTTCAGAATTGTGACGGGGCATATAAAAAAAATGAGCAGCAATTTTTTTTGCCTTTCAACGTGAAACCAAGAAGTATCATAATTAACTCATTAGATCATTGGCCGGCCCCGTGGTGTTGGGGTAGCGCATCTGCCTCTCACCCGGAGGTGCCGGGCTCGATTCCCGGCTCCATCAGGGATTTTAGAAACTGACGTGAGGGCTGGAACGGGGTGCACTCAGTCTCGTGAGGACAATTGAGTAGCTGTCTGACAGTGAGGCACGAAAACCAAGATTAACGGCTGAGGGGACTCGATGCGCTGATCACGCGTCACCCCAATATCTGCAGGCCAAATGGCTGGGCAGCGGTCGCTTCGTAGGCCTAGGCCCTTCATGGGCTGTAGTGCCAGGGGTTATTAATTAGATCATGGATCTTGTGCATTAAACATAACTGTTCAACAATCTTGTATTTTACACTTGTATGATTTCAACCTGAAGTTATTTTACCACAATAAAGAAATCTTATTCTAGATACAATATTCTTTTAATTCTTTTAACATGGATAGTAATTGGGGAAGGAAAGATGAAAGCAATGGTGTTTGCTGATGATTTGGGGAAACAGGGAGGAGGAGGTACAGGAACAGTTGGACGTGTGGGAAGGAATAATACAAGGATATGGGATGAAATTTAGCATAAATAAGAGTGAGATGGTGATCACAACAAGGAAGAAGGAAAGAACCACAACGGGAATAACAATTGGTGGGGAACAGCTGAAGAAAGTGGAGAGTTTCAAGAATCTGGGAAGCCTGATACAAGATAATGGAAGAAACGATAGAGAAATAAATGAGCGGGGCAGACGGGCAGAAGCATTCCGGAGGAGTGGGAGAAGCATGTTATGGAGCAAGGATGTCCCTCAGAACAGCAAAAAGATCATATATCGGACGTACTATGTCCCTATCCTGACGTATGCCTTGGAGACCTGGGTTATGAAAGGAAGGGAGAAGAGCAAAATACAGGCCAGTGAGATGAGGTTCTTGAGAAGCAGTATTGGAGCTACAAAGATGGACAGAATAAGAAATGAGAGGACCAGAGAATTAATGAAGGAGGAACCGTTACAGGATGGTATAGAGAAATCTAGACTTAGATGGTATGGACATGTAAAACGAATGGAGGAGAAGAGGATCCCCAGGAGGATACACGAGACGAAGTGGGAAGGAAAGAGACCGAGAGACTGGTGGCTGAAGGGGGTGGAAGAAAGCATGAAGAAGAGAGGAGAAGACTGGACAAGGGTGGAGGCTGAGAGATGGTGGGAAGACAGAAGACGTTGGAGAGGCTTGTGTTCCAAACAGACCCGGCCAGTGGCTGGAAACTGTGCAAGATGATGAAGATGATGATGAACATGGATAGGTTTTTGGGCTGAGGAACAATAAAAAAATGTGTGTAATATGGCCCAATGAAGGGTTGAAAACATGTTTCATTAACCCTACAATACTAACATACGTAAAATTTACGTGTATAAATATTTTCACTGCTGAGAATTCCCTCTATATCTGTCCCCACCTCACTATCTTCCAAGAGTGCTTCTACTGGTCTATGGTGATGTCAATACTTTTGTTATAAATGCTAATCAGCTCTAGAGGTAACTTGCCACAGTGGGTGAGTGGATAGCGTGTCGGTCTACTAACCCCAAGATTGCAGGTTCGCCCCTGGCCGTGGTAAGTGATTTTTGAAAGGTGGCAAAAATACGATACGCATGTCATACGATGTTGGCATGTCAAAGAACCCATTTGAATTCAGTAGGCCGAGTTCATAATGGCAAAATTAATCTCGGGAGTTTCCGCCAACACAAAGTTCCTAATTTTTCTACTAGAAAGGAGCTTAGATATCTATTATCTAACCTCCTTGACTTTCATAGTGATTCATGGAACAACGAAATTCAACATGCAAGCTACCCTCTGGGTGTCAAATTACAAAGCTTGCACCAGGCACCCGAGGCCATACGATATTATTATTATTATTAGCTCTAGAGGCAAAGAATTGCCTGGAAACTCTCCTTGAATTTAACAACATATTGGTATCTCCATGGCAATAACAAAGAGGTGGGGAATTTGATGTAGATATGTCACATCACTTCAGAGGGATTATAAAAACAAGAAACAATATTATACAAAAGCTTTGTGGAACCACTTGGGGATCAACCGCCACAACTCTGCGACGGAGTACTGTGCACCAGTATGGTTGAACAGCACACATATAAACAAAGTCTATGTCCAGCTTAATAATACAATGCGTATTATTTCGGGAACAATCAGGTCTACACTCATCATCTGGCTGCCTGTCCTAAGTAATATACCACCCCCTCATCTGCGAAGGAAAGTTGCTTTGAGAAGAGAATACACCAAGATCATGGGAAACCCTGATCTCCCGACACATTCTGATATCCCTGACCTTGGGATCAACAGACTCCGCTCAAGACATCCACCTCTTGCACTTGCCAGCTGCCTCGGCGAGTTCACCATCATTGACTCCTGGAGGAGAGATTGGCTCGAAAACGCTCCAGATACTAGCCAGTCTATGCCTTGTATCAGTAAGACAGTTCCAGGTTTTGATCAGTCTTGTAAAATGTGGTCAACACTCAATCGCCTTAGAACGGGACACGGACGATGCGGAGATTCGCTTTCTAAGTGGCGAATGCTACCCTCACCAGCATGCGACTGTGGAGCACCGCGGCAAACGGTTGAACACATTAGGAAGGACTGCACAATCAGAGCATATGAAGGACGCTATGAAGACTTCCTGTTGGCAACCCCGAAATCCATTGAATATATACAGGGCCTAGATGTTTGTTTGTCATAATTGTTGTAAATTTGTAATAATGTATTTGTATGCCATACGCTAAATAAATAAATAAATAAATAAAAACGGCTTATGTTGATAGACTTGATTTTTCACATTTCCCCATAAGTAAAAGTCCATAGGGGTAAGATCTGGCAACTGTGGGGGGAACTCAATGGGCCCTCTTTGTCCAATCCAATGTCCCGGCAGATTGTCATCCAGGAAAGCTCATACTGCTACATGGTAGTGTGGTGGCGCCCCATCCTGTAGGCTCCATAAAGCGCACGTACAGCTGGTAAAATTAATATGTGTAACATTCCCAAGTACACTGCTCTAGTGACAGTACCATTAAAGAAAAAGGGTCCTAGTAAGCCCTTTGACGACAGTCCACACCAGACATTAACCCCTGATAGATTGACTGCCTTGTCCACATGAACATGCGGATTTTACGGAGCCCAGTAGACAGTTATGTTGATTCACTGTTCCATTAAATTTAAACTGGGCTTCATCAGACCACACTAACTTCGTCAGAAATTGTTCATCTTGGGTGACCATTTGCTGATACCAATCGCAAAATTGCATTCGACCATCGTCCTCATTAAGCGCATGCAGTATTGCGGGATGTAAACTTTCCACTTAGCTGTTTCCAAAATTCGTCGTACACTTGTACTGCTAATTCCCGTGCACATTGAGTAGCAGACTTCTGTGGAGAATTAGCACACCTTTCCAACACGTGAGCCGACAAAGCAGGACTAGTAGCTGTACGCGTTCTTCCCAATCTTCCTTTGTGAATATCACAAATCGTTCCATGCGTCTCGAACTTCCCAGCAATGCGTTTAATTGTTAGGTGTGTTGGGGGTTCTGTTTCAAACTCCCTCCTCCACTGACGTTGCACTTCAACAGCATTATCAAACCTGATAAACCACTTCAGAAAGTACTTGCGCTGCTCGAACTTCAAGCGTGCTCCAGCTTTTCGTTTTCCCACTATCATGATGCAAGTACTGTACCGACATCTGTTGAGCGAAAGACTGTACTACAATATTTTAAAACAATGATCACAGTTGACAGTCTCCCACAAGTCCAACCCCTCCTCCACGTGGTGGGAGACTGGCAACGGCATGAAGTAGGGGATTGCCTGTAGGGGTGAAGTACAGTGGGGACTTTGTGTGCCCCGGGACCGCTACGGTAGCTGTGAAGACCCTATAGGAACCCTGAAAAGTGACGGCTGACGGGGCTCTGGTGAAGCTACGATAGGCCTAGCAAGCCAGTAGTGGATATTATATTTGCTTTCAAAACAGGAACAGGCCTCGGAAAGGACAGATGCAAACGACGACGACCCGGATATGCTAATGGACTACGAGTTGGAACATTAAACATACAGACATTGACAGGAAAAGTGGAGGAGATTGTAGATGTGATGGAGAGAAGAAAACTGGATGTACTGGGCTTGGCAGAAACAAGATGGAAAGGAGAAGGTCGCAGAGAACTGAGGAAAGGGTACCGGTTGTACTGGAGTGGGAACAGTGAAGGAAGGAGCAGTGGAGTAGGAGTAGTTGTGAGAGATGGAATGAAGGAAGAGGTAAAGGGAATAAGTGACAGGATCATGAAGATCAGAGTAACTGTAAAGGGAAGAAGCCTGAGATAGCCCAGGTATATGACCCTCAAGTTGAATGTACAGCTCAAGAGAAGGAAGACTTTGAGGAGGAGCTACAACAGCAGTTGAATGGTCAGAGCATCATTGTCATGGGAGATTTGAATGCACATGTAGGAAGTGAAAGGCAAGAATATGAAAATGTAATGGGAGCAGAAGGATGGGGCAGCAGGAATGAAGAAGGAAGAAAGTTGCTGGATTTTTGCAAGAGGAATGGTTTAGTTGTAGGCAACTCCTGGTTTCGGAAGAAAGAAAGCCACAAGGTAACGTGGTACAGCAGCGATTTAACAAAGAAATCTTTGGTAGATTACATGCTGTACGACTCGGAAATGAAGAGAAGTGTCAGAGATAAAAAGGATCTTAGATAGCGACCACAGAATACTAGTAATGAACCTGGGAGTTGTTAAGGATAGCAAGAGGACAGAGTACCAGGAAAGGAGAATCAAAGTATGGAAACTGAAGGAAAAGGATGTCAAGGAAGAATTCCAGAAGATAATAAGGGAAAGGATGCCAACAGACAATCCTAAAACAGGGGAAGAGGAATGGAAGCAATTCAAAAACACAATGGTGGAAGCTGCAGTGGCAGTATGTGGAAGAACAAGCAACAGAAAGCGGTGTAAAGAGACACCATGATGAAATGAGAGAGTAAAAGAAGCTGTGGGACGGAAGAACAAGGCTTTCAGAGTGTGGTTCCAGGAAAGAACTGATCTAGCAAGGGAAGCTTATAAGATAAAGAAGAAAGAAGCAAACAAGATTGTCGCAGAGGAGAGGAAGAAGTGGATGGTAAAGTAGACAGGGATGATGTAGGAAGACAGCAGAGGAAATAAGAAAGTACTTTATGGGATGGTCAAAAGTAAGAGAAGAGGTCTGCGAGAGGATGTGGTAATGGTGGACAAAAATGGAAATGAGGTACACAACAAAGAGACACTCAAGACAGTGTGGAAAGAGTACTTTAAGGATTTGCTGAATCCAAATGGTCATAGGGAGGGAGACAACTTATTGGAAGATGGAGAAGACAACACAGGAATGGAAAAGGACCTGACTTGGAGAGAACTGGAAATGGCTATAGACAAGATGAAAGTAGGAAGGGCACCAGGTGTGGACGAAGTGAGTGTTGAAATGGTGAAGGCAACAGGGGAGGTTGGGAAACAGTGGCTGTACCATGTGATGAGGGTGGTATGGAAGGAGAAAAAGACCCCCAGAAGATTGGAAGAAAGGATTAATTGTCCCAATATTTAAGAAAGGAAGCAGAAATTACAGGGGAGTCACACCCATACCACACTGTGCCTAGATATATGAAAAGATATTAGAAAGTAGAATACGAGCCAAAGTGGAGAGAGAATTGAGAGAGGAGCAGTATGGATTCAGACCTGGGAGATCAACAGTGGATCTCATATTTTCAGTGAGACAGTTCCAGGAACACCACTACGAATTTGGAGAGGATCTGTTGATGGCCTTCCTGGACATCGAAAAGATCTATGATAGTGTGTGTAGGGAGAAGGTTTGGGAAGCAATGGAAAACATGGGAGTGGAAAAAGGGATTGTAGGCAGAGTGAAGGAGATGTATTGTGGAAGTGTGAGTTGTGTGAAAGTTGGAGGGGAAAGAACAGACTGGTTCAGACAAATGAGTGGCCTGAAACAGGGTAGTGCACTGTCACCCCTTCTCTTTATTGTGGTTATGGACGAGGTAATGACACGGGTAGCAGGAAAGATAGGAGAAGATAAGATGAAAGCAATGGTGTTTGCAGATGATCTCATGGTCTGGGGAAACAGGGAGGAGGAAATTCAGGAGCAACTGAAGGCTTGGGAAGAAATAGGTGGAGAGTACGGACGGAAGTTCAACATCAGTAAATGTGAGATCCTGTTAACGACCAGGAAAAGGGACAGACCAATGAGTGGGTTAACTCTTGGAGGTGGACAGCTGAAGAAGGTGGAAAGTCTCAAGTACTTGGGAAGTAAGTGGAGAAAAATGGGAGAAATGACAAAGAGATTATGGAACGTGGCAGACAGGCAGAAGCATTTCTGAGAAGCATTAGGAGCTTAGTGTGGAATAAAGATGTCCCACAAAAAAGCAAGGAAGTGTTATACAGAAGCTACTATATCCTGATACTAACCTATGCATCAGAAACGTGGATAATGAAGAAAAGAGACATAAGCAGAATACAGGCAAGTGAAATGAAGTTCCTACGAAGTAGGATCGGAGTAACAAGAAGAGACAGGGTGAAGAATGAAAAGGTCAGAGATATAGTGTAAGAGGAGCCCTTGCAGGGTAGGATTGAGACTTACGTGGTATGGACACTTAAAGAGAATGGAAGAGAAGAATATTCCCAAGAGGATACATGAGATGCAGATGCAGGAGACACGACCAAGGGGAAGACCAAGAGATAGATGGCTGAAAGGAGTGGAGGAATGTGTCAAGAAGAGAGGCGAGGACTGGACTAGAGTGACAGCGGAGAGGTGGTGGGAAGAAAGGACTAAGTGGCAAGGCTTATGTTCCAAACAGACCCAGCCTGGGGCTGGGAACTGCACAAGATGATGATGATGATGATGATCACAGTTGAGAATGTCCATATCCAGATATCGTCTGACAAAGAGTGTATGCATTTTTCTGGCGGACTCTGTATAAATAAAGTGTTACATACGAAATAAACAGGGTCCTTCACTCAAAGTGAGACCAATAGTGCGGCGCGTGGAGGTTCGGACGAGCACATGGCAACTCGTTGAGAGAGCGTCCGTACGAATAACCAGTACACAATAAATCAAAGTCACAGAAGATGTTGAAAATGTCCTCCACCTGCATCTACACATTTCTGACATATCCTAAGGAAATTTCCATCCACACGCAATAGTTCATCTCCCAAAATGGCCTCAATTTCTCTCGTGATATTTAGTTTGAGTTCATCTAGAGTGTGAGGGTTTGTTGCATAAACCTTATTTTTCAATTTTCCCCATAAATAAAAATTGAAGACATATGCTTTAACACTTAGCAATAACACGTTATAAAATGTTCAAACACAATAACAATTAAACAATAACCATGTCCACACCATATAAAATTATAACACGTGTAACTTAAAATAGGCAACAAAATAACTAAGTCAACTTTACTCTTCAAATCCTGCGTCGCAACTGTCTCAGCTCCGTGTTGCAATGTGCTTGTCTGACCTTTGTCCCGACCTTCTACCTGCAGCGCTGCGCCAGCTGTGTGGTCGGCCCCACTTGGATTGAAAGACCCTGTAGGATTAACAGGTGTCTCTTTATAAACTTAATTACCGGTAACCTAAACGTATGATGGACATCCAGGGCTCCTATATGGTTACCAAGGCAACAAGTATACATCGGCGGCTTCGGTAGCGTAGTTGGTAGCATGCTGAGATTCTATGCCCAAGATCGCGGGTTCAAACCTGGCCGAAGTCGTCGGATTTTTTAAGAACATTAAAAATCCCTCAGTTAGCCTTCCATCAAAGGTGAAGTAAAGCCGGCGGGCCCATGTCATAGCGTTATGCTATTTAAAAGAACCTTCCACTAACTACAATTGTGTGAAGCTAAAGTTTGTATATTAGATTTGATTAACGCTCTAAGTTCCAACATTCATCACCAGGTGCTGGTTGCGTTGACATTTAGTAGCCAAGTTCACGGCTAGATGTCGATGATGGTAGCATTTGGTAGCAAATGTAGGAACTACTTGAAATTGATCATCTGCAGTCCTTACCTGAATTACAGATAACGCAAACTAATAGAGCCATCACAATTAACACCAGTTATCAGACAGATTCTACACACACACAAAGTACACGGGGCTACATGACCATGTGCTCGCAGCCCCTAAACCAAGTATTCATCATCTAGATCTAAAAAACATACGGTATCCATGATTCGATGTTCCTCAGTGTAGTGGGGGAACTAATTAATTTTGTTGTTTCATTTAACCCTTTCGTAGGACAATATAACAGAAAGAGGCTTGACTACAAATTTTCAAAAATGTATTTGCCATAGTTTGTGAATTACAGGATGTGTACAATTGTACACATAATTACTTAACGGTTGCACTTCAAAAACTTTTGAATTTTTTACAGTATATTACATAGGAATGTATTTTCAAGTTTATCCTCCAGTACTGTAGTTACACATGCTCTATCGTTCATGGAACGCTTCAAAACAATTCCTTTCCTTATTCAGGCACAGCAAAACACCACACTTTTTTGCACTTCCATCAAGATTTCCCCGCACATGTTTCAAATTTACAGTGGCCAGGAAGTTTTCCTTCGCTGTGCTTAGGCAGGTGGTTCATTCTGTCGTAGCGAACCTCTAGTATTTGTCTACTTTCAACATTCCTCCGTTTGTTAGAGGGTGGCTCGTCACAATCTGGGTCATTACTGGGAGGGCGAGTCACATTCTGGTCTTGTTTCACGAGCGCTTCCGCAATTCTGAGCCGAGAATGGACAAGATTTAAAGTTTTCTTTCTTGATATGCCCAATATAGCGGCATCCCTCTGGTATTCCAGCCAACTGTTCACAATGGCAAGGTCAATGGCATGGAAAATCATTTTTAGTGTCCATTCACGGCTCTTCATTGCAATTCTGTACTAACTAACTCCACCCATTGAAATGTTGTACAGTTTCATCACCTGAGGTGTAGGTACCTGAATGTACCTCCCTAATTTCTTTTCCCACCGTCAGACAAGGTCTGATTCGCCTGTGCCCACAAAATTTGATGCTATATTTACTGGCCTGTTGTCCTGCCATTTGACAACAACATTACCATCACGACTGCTCACGTGATCAAAATAGCCTCTCTCCTTTTGTTTTAAGTCTTTGATATCAGAGGGGGGGTTTGCCATTCTGTTTAGCCTCACAGTACCAGCAGCTGCAATGCCCTTAATCTTTAGCGCTTCGAACAAATTGTAGGTTGAAAAGTTGGTGGCTTGAACTATCTGAAAGTCTTTCAGACAAATGAAGAACAGTTGAAGCAGCATGACCAAATTTATTTATCAGTGATTGTTTTACTTCAGTTGTAGATCTGCACTTCCTGCTTCGTAAAATATACCACTTATTCCATAGAGCAAGAATATTTTTATACCCCATGGATTGGGCTTCCTTTTCATGTACTGTTTGACAGAAATTTGTCCTTTGAAAGGTACAATTTGCTCATCAACGCATACCTCACCTTCTAATTTAAAATCTCTGCATCGACTCAACGATGAGTCGTAAATCGGTCGAACTCTCCAAAGTTTAATCTGTGCATCCTTCTAGTCTTTCCAAGTTGTTTACACAGTGCAATAGGTTTCGCAGCTTGAAAAATCTATTCACTGGCATACTGTCAGTAAATATGGACATATGTAAAGAAGAATCCCAGTACATCCTCAACCGTGGAAATCCTAGGGATCCAGCAAATATGTGTAAACCAATAAGTGTACTGATTTCGTTAAGGTTTGTGGATGCAAATCGAGATTGTCCCTTTTGAAGTGCAAATAATTCGAATAATGATAGTGGAATGTATTTTTAAAAGTATGTTACTGGGTATGGAAGATCAGTAATAACATCTCCCATGTCATCATCCTGCGTTATATTATCGTGAAATATCACACTGCGACGCCGCTGAATGTCTTTCTTCATTGTGAGGTTCATCCATGCGTATTCGTCGTCTGGAAGAACATCAGCAATATCGATATCTCCAGTTTCATCATGGTCTCTTGCTTCAATAGGCTGATCATCATCACTCTCCCCTTCAAAAAATAATAATAATATTAAAAAAATAGGATAATGTACATAGGATCATGATCGCTTTACATGGGTATTTTACAACAAAAGAATCATACATACGGTTAGCTTCAGCTTTCTGCAGTAAATCTTACTCTCTCCCATCATCATCCTCACTGTCAAGGCCCTCCAAGTCAGACACATCCCCATTTTCGATCAAATTTAGAATATCACTCGCTTCAAGATCTGAAAAATTAGCATATATTCAGTTGTTAATAAGCATAATGCATAGGTAGCAATTGAAAATAAATAAATAAATATTAAGATTTAAAGCCATGCAATTCAAAATATTGACTCCCTCCTAGAATGCAAATTTAACCCTGTGTATTTGGGTTTGTATACATAGACTATATATATATTTAGTTTGATAACTTGTGTTATTTGGAGGTCCTTAGTAGTAGTTGCGTATGTATTTGTAATTCAGTGAGGATAGGGAAGGAGATGACTGTGGCCTTAAGTTAGGATCAATCCTGGCATTTGCCTGGAAGAGGGAAACTGTGGAAAACCACTTCCCGGATGGCTGAGATGAGAATCTCAGTTTTGCCTCACGAGATACCCCATTCCAGCCCTCAGACCAGAATTAAATTTCTTGGTTAGAGCCGGAGATCGAACCTGCACCAAGTGGGCGACAGCCAAGAACACTAGCCGCTTCACCACGAGGCGGATAAGAGGGCTAAGGGGAGGTTGGCCAGATAATATTTATGAGCATTATGCAAGCGACAAAAATGATGTCCACTATGACAATTATTGATCTGCTGAGGAAATCGTATTATCTTGCTGATGACCTTGGTGTTAAAGCCGTTCTTACAGCCCCTGTTACTAACGGAACTTGTTCTTTCTCCGGCAATGATTATATTTAAGATCAATTAAAATAGAGTGACTGCTATTAGAGAAAGTTTCGCCAATTGGATTTGTGTGCTTTCGCCCCCCGCGGGGGGGGGGGGGGGGGGGCGATGTGTGCCCTCACGGACCCATATATGCTCACTATATGTCACGCATCCTTCAACATCAAACCTTTTCACACTGCTACAAAATAGACTGGATCAAGAATGATGTAACTGGACAGTTTCATTGCAAAACAAAAATCCAGCCTTTAATTTCCTTCTTAATTACCCTTCTCCTTGCTTGGGTCTGACATCTTTGATCAAACAACCCCTGGCACTATCCAGCCCATGACGGGCTAAGGCCGACCAAGCGACCGCTGCCCAGCCATTCGGTCTGCAGATATTGGGGTGACGCGTGATCAGCGCGTCGGGTCCCCTCGGCCGTTAATCTTGGTTTTCATGATCGGGGCGCTGTCTCACTGTCAGACAGCTACTCAATTGTCCTCACGAGGCTGAGTGCACCCCGTTCCAACCCTCACGTCAGTTTTAAAATCCCTGACGGAGCCGGGGATCGAACCCGGGGCCTCCGGGTGAGAGGCAAACTCGCTACCCCAACACTTTGATCAGTACCGAGAACTATGACCAAGCCTATTTAAATTTATTTGGTTGTTTTCAGGGAATGCGGTTATTCAAGCGATATGGTCTCATTCGGCATTCCTGTATGGGCTTCTCAAACAGCCACCTCACAGTTTTTTTTTTTTACTAGCAATATTGTACGGCATTTCATGCTATAGTGCACGCACAGAACACCAAATATAATATAATATAGAGCTGTGCTCTCTGAGCTCGCATCCAGTCGGCCGTGGCTAACGATACCCTTGGACACCGAGTTCACATTTTGTTACCCAGATGGCGCGAAGGTTTGCTTACAGTCGAGTGGTCGAGAAGGCTGTGGAAGGGAGACAGGATATGATGTCACAGTCAATTTGTGCATGCATTCTGGGTGTGCGAGCTACGAGTTGATGGGATAGTGCTGTGATGTTTTGTCTTGTGTTTGTCTACTACAATTTTCGTTTTGTAGAAGTGTAATAGAAAAATTGTCGGCTGCTAGTATCTTGCTTTCTGTTGAATAAGTTGGTGTGTGTTTCTCTCAGTGCGGGATTTAAAGAAGTTCGTCTCCACATCGTACAGAGGTGAGTTGAGCAATGTTTTAAGCTGACACTAAAACATTTATTTCAAGTTCCTCACTGTTTTCGTATGTTATTTTAGAGTAGGATACAGGTGTAGTGAACTTCATCATTCTAGGTACAATCTGATGTACCATTTACGTTAAATTCATCCTACTTTCGTCATTGAATCCAGCGATAGCAGGCAGTCCACTTGTGTGTTTATCTTTTTTGACTTTTCTTTACAGGTGTAATTAAGAGCTTCTTTTGTATTACACTGTTCTCCTCACAAAATTACGACGTTAATTAAATATTTCTTACTTTCATGTATTTGTGAAAAGGGTGTAACTGCAGTAACTTACTATTCCAGAGTAGGTGATATATTGTGACATAAACGTAGCCCTAGTCTCTCCTACAATTTTAGAACAAGGAAATCCCCTTCATCAATGAAAATTCAGCAGCAATATGTTGAAACTTACATTTCTCATTAAGCGATGCGGTATATATAAGGTAATACGATTTTTTTATGGTTGAATTGGCTCCCGGTTAGTACGTAGGCTGCAGATTCTCCTTTTTTTCTACACACACCCAAAGTACACGGGGCTACATGACCGCGTTGTCGCAGCCCCTAAACTAAGGAACCAACCAACCAACTCCTTTTTTTCTCTATATTTTTCGTTTGTACTCTGTCAAGGTCTCCTGAGATTCGCGTTAGTTTATTGTATTTTTAAGCACTATCTGATGTGTGTAGGCTACTTACTATTGCTACCAGGACTACTTAGATTTTCTTGTTTACATGCAAGTCCTTTCTCAGTTTTCGTGTACGTTATTGGGCATGCGTGGTTATTCTTTGTGTATCCGTGATGGGTAGGTTACTTCTCAGGTTGTAACATTCTTTCCCCGATTCATACTGTTTTCAGGGATAGCCTAACTTACACATTTTTCTCGTGTAAGACACGCATGACAAACCAACCAAGTACCGGCCACACTGTTGAGAAATTAGAATGAATGATCTATATTTCTTTGACCAGCTGCTTGCTTCGGCCCGGGTTCGATTCCCGGTCAATGCTTGTGAGATTTTCGAAGTGAAATATCACGCCCAGTGGTTCGGATTCCACGTTAAAATAGAGGTCCCGTAGCTAATGATCGCAAGATTACCGTTGATGTAAAGGTTAACATTACAAGCTTCTTTCCTTTGTTATTTCTTGAATTAGGTGCTAACTTAAGGACATTTTGTAAGAATATGTCTGATTAATATAATCCATGTTACCAAGGTGTATGTAAGTTAGGCTATATGCAGTAGAGCGTAGCCTACATCGTAGTTGTCCAGGATTGATGCATGTGCTCTTGTACCTGTCGAGATACTTTGCTGGATCTGTATTGTCCCATTAGGCCTACTGACACAAAGCTATTGTATTTTAACTTTCTGAGTAGGAGTCCGAGCCTTATAATAAGACCTACAACCGTGGGTTTTGAAAATCGCTCCTATGATGGCCACCGTGATCTCCGGACGGTTGCGTGGGTTAGACTAGTGCTTAGTGCATTAATACCCCAGGCTGCGGTGGTGTCTTAGGTCGTAAGCGTGCTTTAGAAGATGTAACCTGATTTAAAATTTCACGGGAGATTTGAAAGTCCAGGAATCGACTGAGGTGGTGGTGGTGTCTGATTCGAGCAGGTGTCAATGATTTGCGACACTGATCTGGAAATGTCATAGCCATCGCATCGGCCGGGTTAGGGACAATGAATATTCCTCTTTTATTGTGCGTAACGTAATGCCTTTCGCCTTTGAACCTTCTTTAGGAATCCCGGTGAGAAAATACTGAACTCTTTCATTATTCCTTACAGTGCTAACTTTTTTTTTTGTTATTTTAATTATTTACCGTCTTTTTTGTCTTATTAACTTAGGCTGTTTTTACTTTTCTAGACACCAACCTCAGAATGAACTTTCACAAGCGGCAGATGTCCTCTATGTTTCGTTCTATAATATCATCATTATCTATCACTATTATTAGTTGTCCCTTTTTCTCTTCCGACCCCGGCGTTATTGGGATATCCGAGACCCAAGTCTTTCATTTTTCCGCCTCAATTGATCTTGGTAATTTCTCCTGACACCCTCGTTTACTGAGACCTCTTATTGTTTTTTCTCCCACGCTATTCCCGGATCGAGTCCATCTCATGGCGTAGTGGCAAGTGAGAACCAAGACGAGCTATGGCTAAAAATGGTTTTAGTACTTTATTTATTTATCTATGGCTTTTAGTGCCGGGAGTTGCCGAGGACATGTTCGGCTCTCCAGAGGCTGTCGCTGCTTCTAGCGGACACCCATAGGGTGAGCTACAAGTTCCGTTCCATTTCATGTAGTTAAAACTTTCGCTACCAGATGGCAATACGACCTAGTGTTGAACGTTGGAACTTTGATAGATCGTTCCAACGAAATCTAACCCAGAAATTTAGCTTCACACAAGTTTAGTCTATGGAAGGATCTTTTACATGCCATAACTCCGGAGGAAGGCTTGCGGAAGGATTTTAACGCTCTTAAAGTCCGACGACTTCGGCTGGGTTTGAACAGCAGTTCAGCATGCTACCAACTACGCCACCAAAGCCGCACTCGGTGAGGTAGTGATTAAGGGTTAAGGGCTCTTGGTTTGAACCTTAATAACTGTGTTGGCATAGGAACCGATGGAGTTTCCGTGAATATTTCCGAAACTGTTGGAGCAGTACAAGAGATTCAGAAAGTTGCTGTTAATGCAGTAAGATGTCCTTGCTACAATCACCAACTAAACTTGGCTATATCTAAAACAGCAAAGGCCCAGTCTGTAATTTTCACAGAAATTATATCATTCTTTAATGCTTCTTCAAAACGAAAATAATATGGTTCTGAAAAATATCTTCATGGCCAACTGATTGACCTTTGTGAAACACGATGGGTGGAACGGCACGAAATTTTCAATCAACATTGAAAAAGTCAATGCTGCACTCGAAATTGTCTCCAGTTGGTCGGACGTTCAAGGGGCTGCGTCACCACCTAAGGCACAATCATGCACAATGTTTGTCGTGCTGTCTTAACGAAGTTCTAGCCATAACTCATTAATTGAGAGTACAGTACTTTTTCAAACTGAAAACCTAGATGTCAAGTAAACATCCGAGGCAGTATTCAGCGTGATTCCAGGTGAATGTCGGGATGATGCTCGGGTTACAAGTACAAAGCCCCTATTGGCAGGGCAAGGTGTAAGCATGCCACTAATTTGTGTCTGAAACCAGGTTTGTAGCAAAATACTCAAAAGCAGTGCCATGTTTATTTCAGTAGCGTACGCCTCTCATCACGCGTCTCAATTCCGTTTTATTTTACAGGAGGCCAATTTCATCGGCCGTATTCCTGGCCTACCATAATCTCTTTTGCCATCCAACACTTCTCATATGGGACAGATGACCTTGATGTTCTGCTCTGGGAAACAACCATCATCATTTCTATATTTATCACATGGCCAAAATCGACTGATCTTTCTCCTATGATATGCGACCATTGAAGAGGTTTGAATCCCAGTGGCCATCCTGAGTGCGGTTTTCCCCGGGATTTTCCATACTCGCTCTAAGGAAAATGCCAGGATGGTTCTTGATTTCAAATCCCGGTGTACTTTCACCATTGCAAATACGTAATTTATCAAATAGGCTACCATACCCACACGTGTCCCCTTGCTCCTTCTACAGTGAGGACCTTCTCCATAGTGCGGAACCTCGCAGGTACCGTGTGACTGCAGGGCCACTGTGGCTAACCGTCTGTCAGCAAGGCACTGGTACTAGCAGCAGCGTAGCGCCCAACTAGCTCAACATATTTACACTTTTTATCGTATTTAACAGGCTAATCATCATCACTTACAAGAATTTCAGAGTAGTTGCTGGAAATGCTGTCCTTCAGTTTCTAAACACACATTGCACCAACTTAGGAAGTTTTGGTACACTCGCTGTAATTCATCCTCACTGATATTCCTTATCGATGCACACAGGTACTGTAGTAACTCGCCTCCAGACTTCCATTATGATTTTTCACTCGTCTGAAACAAACGTCCGGCGTGTACTTTATCCCGTTTTTAGATTTTTAAATTATTGTAACTAAATTACTTCTACGGATTTCTTTGACAGAGGACTGGCACGAGTTGAATAAGCTGAGATCGCACTCGCAATCTTGGGGTTTGAAGGCCAATCGGTCGTACCCTGGCGTCAGCATTAGTTACTGTTGTTTGGAGGAAGTCGTCACACACAAACAGGTGGATCGAGACACGGGATGACTAAGCTGCCCGCAACACAAACAAGCTGTCTTGATAACGCTACTGTACACAAGTCCACTAAATATCCTCTCCACGGCCCACAAAACAAGTGAACTTGTAGTTTGTAAAGGTACTGTTAGCTGTTTGTAATGCAATAATAACTTTTTATCATAGGTAACTAGACTTTTTATGTTCGACGATGTCGAAATGTAAATATTAACTTATATGTCAGAAAACTGTAAGCCTCCGTGGCTTAGGCGGCAGCACGCCGGCCTCTCACCGCTGGATCCGTTGTTCAAATCCCGGTCACTCCATGTGAGATCTGTGCTGGACAAAACGGAGGCAGACAGGTTTTTCTCCGGGTACTCCGGTTTTCCCTGTCAAAATTTCATTCCAGCAACACTCTCCACTATCATTTCATTTCATCTGTCATTCATTTAATCATTGCCCCAGAGGAGTGCGTCAGGCCTCGGCAGCCGGCACAGTTCATATCCTCGCCGCTAGATGGGGGCTTCATTCATTCCATTCCTGACCCGGTTGGAGACTGGAAGCAGGCTGTGGATTTTCATGTCAGAAAACTGTATCATAATGAGGGTCATTATAACACTATTTTTCATTATGAAACAGTTTCTCCCACCAATCAGAGCTCAAGAAACAGTTGTGTGACCAATTAGGTAAGGATAGCATCGCACCTGTGCTGACTTCCACGGCCTCCTATTTTAAATTTCACTGCGTAGCCTCTAGTGTCATAGTGGGGTATTCCAGGAGGCCATGGTATTCTCTGCGTCCCATGCGCTCTGTTCAGTGCATAAAACTGGCGAAATCTCGGCAAATATTTATGAATATTTATGTTCGAACATAAAATAGTTATTATCGTCGAACATAAACAGTCGTATGCAACTCACCTATAAGTTAATGGTATTTATTTATTTATTTATTTATTTATCGTATGGCTTTTAGTGCCGGGAGTGTCCGAGGACATGTTCGGCTCGCCTGAGTCTGTAGCTGCTTCCAGCGGACACCCTAACGGGTGAGCTACAAGTTCCGTTCAATTTCAAGTAGGCTAGTTCCAACTTTCGCCACCAGATATCAATGATACCTAGTGGTGAACGTTGGAACTTTGATAGAGCGTTCTGACGAAATCTAACCTAACAAATTTTGCTTTACCCAAGTTTAGTCTGTGAAAGGATCTTTTACATGCCATAAATCTATGACATGGGACCGACGGCTTTACTTCCCCTCCGAAGGAAGGCATACTGAAGGATTTTTAACGCTCTTAAAAAATCCGACGACTTCGGTCGGGTTTGAACCCGCTATCTTGGGCATAGCAGTTCAGCATGCTACCGACTACGCCACCGAAGACATGAGTTTATAATTTCCATTGCCATTATAGGCTTGTTGCATAATTTACTACAGGGTGAGGCAATGAAACGGCACGATTTCAACTCCAGTTGACGGGCGGGGTGGGGGGTTACGGAAGTAGGGGACATGGCCTTGAGCGTTTAGGTAAGTGGAATTTTCAGTTGCCATGGAGCGTTGGACGGGTGCGCAACACTTGACGTTACAGACAGTTAGGAACGGGACTTCGAGTGAAAGCCGAAGTTAAACGATTGACTTCGCGTCACCACATGGTAGCTTTACGATTGATTACAAAGTGAGAAGCTTATTATCCTCTCTGTTTCAAAATAAATCATGTGATTGTGCCAGAACTTATCTATATTTACGACACTTTACTAAATGTAAAATACTGTAGTGTAATATTAAACATATCATATTCTCAGAATACAGTACATTGAAGTAGCTCCATTTTCTGCGTCATTCTCATCGCACTGTTGGTCTAGGGGTATGATTCCTGCTTTGAGTGCCGGAGGTCCCGAGTTCAAATCCCGGAAGTGCCTAGCATTTTTACTATTGTTTTATCTCTTGAAAATATTCAAAAAGTATATAAAAGAATCTTACGAACTTTTTTTTTTCGTGCGAGACTTGTACTTACTGTGTGCCAGTAATATAAATACATAGTTTGAGGTCGAACGCAATTTTTTATTTTAGTCGCTTTACCCTACAGGTTGGCTTTTCCCTCGGATTCAGCGGGGATCCCACCATTACCGTCACCAGGGCGGTGTCCTGGAACTTGAAACACCTGGACGAAGGATAAAACTGGGGAGGTGGGACCAGCACCTCGCCCAGGCGGCCTCACCTGCAAAGCGAACATGGGCCTCATGAGGGATGAAAAGTGAGGGGAAGATTGGGAGGGATAGACAAGGAAGAGGCAAGGAGGGTGGCCCCACCTCCCCAGTGGTATCCCCCAACCAGGTGTTTCAAGCTCCAGGACACTGCCCTTACGGTGGTTATGGTGGGATCCCTCGCTGAGTCCAAGGAAGGGTAGCGGCTTTGGTGGCGTAGTTGGTACATGCTGTTCTTCTATGCCCAAGATCGCGGGTTCAAACCCGGCCGAAGCCGTCGTTAAAAATCCCTCAGTATGCCTTTCTTCGGAGGGGAAGTAAAGCCGGCAGTCCCATGTCATAGATTTATGGCATGTTAAAGAACCTTCGTTCTTTAACGAAGAACGTTCGTTGCCAGGAGCCGACTGTGGTGGCGCCTAGTAACCAAGTTCTGAACTAGTAGTTGTTGATGGTGGCGTTTGGCGGCAAAAGTAGGAACTACTTCAAAAAATCATTGTCTGCAGTCCTTACTTGAATTAAAAATAGATAACACACACTTATACAGCCATCACAATTAACACCGGTTATCAGACAGATTCTACACAAACCCAAAGTACACGGGGCTACATGACCGCGTTGTCACAGCCCCTAAACTGAGGAAGCAACCAACCAACCAACCTAAGTCCGAGGGAAAAGCCAACCTGGAGGGTAAACCGAGGGGGAAAAAGAAGCGTTTACCTCAACCTATGTATTTAAATTACCGGAAGTCTCGCCCGAAAAAAAGAACGTTCCTAAGGTTCTTTTACATACTTTTTGAATCGTTTCAAGAGATAAAAACAAAAGTAATAAAAATGCTAGAATCTTCCGGGGTTTGAACCCGGGACCTCTCGCACTCAAAGCAGGAATCATACCCCTAGACCAACAAAGCGATATGCATTGTGCAGAAAATGGAGGTACTTCAATGTAATGTATTCTGAGAAAATGATATGTTGAATATTACACCACAGTATTTTACATTTAGTAAAGTGTCGTAAATATAGATAAGTTCTGGCACAATCACATGATTTATTTTGAAACAGAGAGGATAATAAGCTTCTCACTTTGTATTACCAATCGTAAAGCTACCATGTGGTGACGCAAAGTCAATCGTTTAACTTCGGCTTTCACTCGAAGCCCCGTTCCTAACTGTCTGTAACGTCAAGTGTGCGCAACGTGCGTTTGCTGTAAAGGCATATTGCAAAAACGCGGATAATGTGGTTTGTGCTCAGCGCGCTTTCCGTCGTGAGTTCAATCTACCACCACGCGCTCCCGTGCCGTCAAGGAAAGCTATCCTCCATTGGGTGAATAACTTTGAAGCCAGTGCTAGCACGACAAAGAAAAGGGGTGGTAGTGAAAAAACATTCCGGATCCCAGAGAACATTGATCATGTGCGCGAAGCATTGCAACGAAGTCCTCGAAAATCAGCGAGACGTCACAGCGCAGAACTTGGTCTCAGCAATCGATCGGTGAGACGGATTTTAAAGAACGACCTACACTATCATCCATACAAAATACAGATAGTGCAAACCCTACAACCTCATGAATACAATAATCGCATAAGCTTTTGCCGAACGATGCTTAATGTTCTCGGAAGAAACGAAGAAAGAGCGCACAACTTATGGATGAGTGATGAAGCCCACTTTCATCTAAGTGGCTACGTGAGCAAGCAGAACTTCCGATATTGGTCCGAACATAACCCACAAGAACTTCATGAAAAACCTCTTCATTCTGAAAAAGTAACACTGTGGTGTGCAATGTCATCTCGTGCAATCGTGGGACCCTATTTCTTTGAAGATGAACATGGAAACACGGTGACTGTAAACTCTCAACGTTATTCTGACATGTTGGTAACGTTTGGTCTGCCTGAAATCGCTCAGTATCATCCAAATGAAGAAACACTCTTCCAGCAAGATAGAGCAACAAGCCATACTGCTAATGTTTCTATGGATTTACTGAAACTCGCATTTCCTGGACGCCTTATCAGCAAGAATGGTGATATCCCTTGGCCTGCCCGTTCACCAGACTTGACAGCTCCAGATTTCTTTCTTTGGGGCTATCTTAAGTCCAAAGTCTTCCAGGAAAATCCACCAAGAACCAAAGACCTGAAGGAGCGAATTCGGCAGGAAATTAACAGCATTCCGTTGCAGATGCTACAAAACGTCATGGGTGGATTTCATCTCAGACTCCGACAATGCGTGCAAAACCAAGGACGCCATCTTACTGGCACTGTATTCAAAAAATAATAATGTTTTTATGGTCAAACATTAATTTCCACTCATGTACTTAAGAATTATGTGAAAACAATTATCCTTTTTTTCTAAATAAATTATTTGTGGGTTTTCAACATCGTGCCGTTTCATTGCCTCACCCTGTATTATAAGATTTCGAGGTATTGGATTCAATATTGTATCCTTGAAATCAAATTTTATTCTGATGTATACAGCAACCATCGTTCAAAGTTAACCTCGAACTTGAGAAAACGATCCAACGCAATTACTTCATCAGTTTCGAGAATTTAAACTAGAGAACAATCTGAGATATTCTAAACAAGGAAATATCTTCCAAAATGTTTATACGAGGCATTACCCTTACAGAATGAAGATGTTCTAGTAACTTAATAGCATTCCTTGACAGACGAGTAGCAAGTTGAAAGACAATGAGCGTTTGCGAACAGTGTAATTCGTACAACAAATAACTGATATCTCATGAATAATGATATTCTTTTATTTCAATAATATAAACAATGCGTTGCTTTGAAGCCAGTCAGAGAGTAGCACGGTTGTCGCCGCTTTCCAATCGACCGGAAGGGCATTTGGGATCCATATCAAAGATAGCACTATAGCAGCCAGGGGCGTATCGAAATTTTTGTCACATATGTTATTTGTTTATGAATTTAAGTATCTTGGAGAAATTATAACACATAACTTAAACGAAAAAGTAACTTGGATAAGTAGAACAAATAAAATGAAAAAGGCACAATCTCTAACCTGGTCAACATATAATAAAAAAAAAATGCCTATCAATAGCTACTAAGATCCAACATTATAAAACTGTGACTCTCCCAGAAGCCATTTATGCTTGTGAAACACTGTTCCAAATTAAAAATGAACAAAGAACTGATCAGCTCCTCAAAACGGAAAGAAGAATCATTAGAACGTGCATAAATAAAAAGTATCAGGTTGAGGGAGTCTGGTGGATTCTCCCAAATGAAACTGTATATCGTGAGATTGATCCAATCACCAGCACAATGAAGAAGAAAAGAATTTCATATTTTTTTCACATCTTACGGCTTCCAGAAAACAGAATTGTACGCCAACTGGTGATGAGAAATCTAGGAAAGAAAACTGGAGGAAAATGGATCCAAGAAATCCAACAAGATCTCAAAGCAGTTGGACTCAAGATAACAGATGCCGAGGAGAAAAATAAAATTAACACCATTCTTAAAACTCACAAATTTTCTGCAGAAATGACACATAGAAAGCCTATGGAGATTTCAGATGAGTTGAGAAAATCCCGATCTGAAATAATGAAAAAGTACTGGAAAGAGCGCAAGAACCAAGCAGTACTACCTTCAAAGAAGAAGTGATTGTGGAACGACTCAAGTGGTCCAATGTGACCAATCAAGATTAATAATAATAATAAAACATTAAAAACCAATATAAACATACACTATTGTTACTAAGTGACGTATGGCAATGTTGCAAAGCAAGGCGAAGGTAGAGCGATGTAACCAGTGTGACAATCAGTTTGCTCTGATATTATTTGTAACAACATAACCTCTTATTACTCTCCATTACCTTCGCTCTTATGAACGAACCAAGAACAGCAATAAGTGCTCACAAAGGTTTTTTCCCTAACGTTTATACCCTTATCAAACTTTTGACAAATTTGCCTCTCTCTGTAGCTACTGGTACTGCAGAATGGAGTTTGAGTTGGTTGAAAACATACTTTAAAAATTCTACTTCTGAAAACAGACTCAACGGTCTAGTGTTGTAATCTATTCACAGAGACATACATCTCACTGACGATGAAGTTATGAACCGATTTGGCAATGCTTCAAGAAACCTTGTGTGAGTTGTAAATCAAAACAGTAACATTAATTATTTCCATGTAAATACTATCAAGTGAGCAAGATGGTTGTATTAATAAAAAGTATCATAAAATGGTCTTAGTTGTGTTTGACATTAACCAAACATAGCCTTAAAACTCATCATTTTGCACCTAATTATACAAAAGTTTCCCGGGGAGAGCCCCGGACCCCTATTCTTTGGGCCTATGCCATGCCCTTAACCCCCGGTTGGGCACCCTCGAAATAAAACTCTATATACGCCCCTGATAGCAGCAATACGAGCCATCAATTACATCGGACACCTGCGAAAGTTATCCGTACAAGTAACCATCTTTATAGACAAAATAGTACCAGTATAATACGAAATCAAGGGAATCGGGAAATGATCTAAAAGCCTGGAAAGATGTTAAAGCCATTTTCTTAAAAGGGCAACGGGGGTCTCAAAATATACTCCTTCCAGACTTGTCTATATACTGTACTCTCAAGAGAGCCTTTCCTCATAGAATACCTACGACTGAAGTTTACTCTACCAGCAACGGGCGCATATAAGGACCTTATACGGGATCGATATGAGAAAGTGGAGGACACCGATGAATTTTATACTCTGTGAGCTGCCTGAATAGGATTGACATTTGGCCGGAAATTCCGCTTCAGTCATCACCCCTCTGCCTCTTGACCAATCCATGTTCGCATAGGTGATGTCATAATACTCTGCTTTGCAATACTACAGCCCACGTGCCTCAGTGCCTGGTAAGCTGTACCTCGGGCTTGTACAGTTTGGCAACCTCGTTCTCAGACCACATGGCGAGGCGAGAACTGTCAACCCCATTCTGACAGCTCACAGTTTTTTTTATATGCACCAGTACCATTGAAAGGAGCTGGACTAAGCCAAACCAGACACTGAGACATGCGGTGCATGGGTTCTATCATAAAATGTATGTCAAATCAAATTATCACATTCCAAACAAGGTGGGAATCGAACCCACCTTTTCTCGGTTTTGCCTCACAAGGTTGAGTGAACCCCCTTCCAGCTCTCAGACCAGAATTGCATTTCTTAGCCGGGAATCGAACCCGGACCTCCGGGGTGACAGAATATATGCAACTATCAGTTAAATATTAAATAGATCTTCATGTTATGTACAGTGACATACCCGTAGAAATGGGAATAATAAGTGGTAGACATACGAGGGGTGATCGGAAAGTTTTAGGAATTGGCTTGTAATTTTACAATGGCGGTAACTTATACTTACATGCTACTGTGATGCATCTCTTTCAAAATAGTCCCCTTATGACTAAACACACACTCCATCGGTGTTTCCATTTTTAGATTTTTCTTTTCTGAAGTGTGTTAAGGACGATCCCCGTATTTGCCTGGATGTCTTCAATCGAGTCAAATCGCTTCCCTTTCAGTGAAAATTTCAATTTAGGAAACAGGTAGAAGTCCGCAGGGGCTATATCAGGGGAATAGGGTGGTTTTGAGAGCACATGCATTTTGAATTTCAACTATTGAGAATGCACGATGAGCTGGAGCATTGTCGTGGTGGAGCACCCAACTCCTGTCTTTCCACAATGCAGGCCTTTTCTTCCGCACCATCTCGCGCAAACGCTCAAGGACACATCTGTAGTATTCCTGGTTAATTGTCTGTCCTCTAGTGGTAAATTCATGATGCACAATACCGGTAGAATCGAAAAAATCACCAACTTTGTCTTCACCTTCACTTTGCCCTGCCTTTTACCTGGACTCTTCCACTGCGAAGACTGCACTTTGGTTTCAGGATCATATCCATATACCCACGATTTGTCACCTGTAATTACCCTATTTAACAAATCTGGGTCATTTTGAACCCGATTAAATTAGTTCTTGGCACACATCAAGTCGGTGTTGTTTCTGGTCGATTGACAACAATCCTGCAAGAAACCATAACAGACCCTGACTCAACCACAATTTCCTGTCAGAGGGCATTCAAGGACAAGTCAATGATTCACTCCCCACCCTCGGTGTACCTGCCTGCCAAACCAGTAAGCAGTGGCGGATCCATTCTTAAAACGTTCCAATCATACCTCGTACATTCGCATCAAGGATCCTGGCAAACTTTGTGTTGAGGATTTTAATAATAAACGATGATAATAATTCCCACTGAGTTACTGTATGTTGCTAAGGTGTTTGGTGTTAAAGGCAGATATCCAAGGAAAGAAAACAAGATTTTGAATTTGAAATTAATTCCAATATTAAGTTAACTTCTGTATTTTGTCACCCATTCTGACTCTTTAAATACGGTATATTCTGAATTATTGTTGTACCCCCTCCGATGTAGAACTTAGACAACTGCTCTCTAATAGCTGTCTATCCACGATGGAAGGTTAAAATGCAATGCTATAGCAGCGATATAATGGCGTTGACAGTCGGGCAAACACAATGTCGGCTGTCGCTCCCCGACAGGAGGGAAACACAATGGAGCAGGCTTGGGATCCCTCGTTCCCGTGAGACTGTCGGGTGGGTATTTACGCCAAAGGAAGACTTCGTTGGTTCCTCAATTTAGGGTCTGCGACAACGCGGTCATGTAGCCTCGTGTAGAATCTGTCTGATAACCGGTGTTAATTGTGATGGCTGTATTATTGTGTGTTATCTGTTTTTAATTCAAGTAAGGACTGCAGACATTCAATTTTCAAGTAGTTCCAACTTTTGCTACCAAACGCCACCGTCAGCGACCAACTAGTTCTGAACTTGGTTACTAGATGCCACCGCAGTCGGCTCCTGGCGACGAACATTGAAACCTAAGAGCGTTAGTCAAATCTAACCTATAATTTAGCTTCACACAAGTGTAATTTATGGAAGGTTCTTTATTATGCCCTAAATGTATGACATGGGACCGCCGGCTTTACTTCCCCTCCGAAGGAAGGCATACCGAGGAATTTTTAACGCTCTTAAAAAATCCAACGACTTCGGCCGGGTTTGAACCCGCGACCTTGGGCATAGAAGCTCAGCTACGCCGCCAAAAGGAAACCTTACATTGTTGTTTAGATTGTGATCCTGTTCCATGACATCGCTGCAATATCTTCCAACCTGCAGTTGAGTTATTCTCTCAAACCCGTTGCCGAAACATCTCTCAAATGCGTGGAGGTATTTCTCAGTATGTTAAACCATTATAGAGCTTCCACGATTCAAAATGGCGCCGAACCTTGTTAGTTATTGTTGTTTCAAGGGTGTGGAACAGCGAGGTCATCTGCCCCTCTTAACACAGATGGCATTAAGACAAATTTAGAATAAATTACAATTTGGAGGTGGAAGCCTAAATATGAAAAAAACAAACTAAAATGATAAAAAAAACATAAAAATGTATTGATAATAATAAACTCGCCTTTCTTCGTTTTGGCCACTTAGGGAGCGCGTTTGACCTTGTTGACTGATAATAAACACCAATTTACCGAAAAACAAAAATTTAAAAAAAGTCTTTGAGTAAAGGTACACCTACTCTCACTTATAAAGAGGAGGCCAAGGTCAGCAACCGGCTAATATAAGATCGAGTGTCATTTGCAAACCAAGGTTTCTTCGTAAGTCAGCAAAATCCACACTCTCGGTTAAAATGTGGGCCACGATGAATACGGCTCCCCAGGTACAAAGTGGGGGCGGGTCTTCCCTTCTCATTAGGTACGAGTGGGTGGACCTATCCTTAGTCTACACAAAATGGACTCACTCCGTGACCGGAAAGAGCTCCGCCACACGCGAGTAGTTCCCTTGATCGCACTCAGTGTACTGGGCAGTGGATCAGCTAGCCACTGACTCTCCCAAAATGCCAGAACTTGTCGGCGTAACCGAGAGCGAATATCTCTAGCGGGTACCTCCATTGGTCGAGGTGGTAGCGATACCGCCCTTTTGCAGCTTGATCCGCTAACTCATTTCCCGCAATTCCCATGTGGCTTGGAAGCCACAGAAAGGTTGGTTCCTCAGTTTAGGGGCTGCGACAACGCGGTCATGTAGCCCCGTGTACTTTGGGTGTGTGTAGAATCTGTCTGATAACCGGTGTTAATTGTGATGACTGTATTAGTGTGTGCAACCTGATTTGTAATTCAAGTAAGGACTGCAGACATTCGATTTTCAAGTAGTTCCTGCTTTTGCTACCGAGCGCCACCGTCAACGACAGCTAGTTCTGAACTTGGTTACGTGATGCCACCGCAGTCGGCTCCAGGCGACGAACGTTGGAACCTAAGAGCGTTAGTCAAATCTATCCTATAATTTAGCTTCACACAAGTGTAATTAGTGGAAGGTTCTTTAACGTGCCATAAATCTATGATGTGGGACCGCCGGCTTTACTTCCCCTCCAAAGAAGGCATACGCTCTTAAAAAAATCCGATGACTTCGGCCGGGTTAGAACCTGCGACCTTTTGCATAATAGAACCTCAGCATGCTACCAACTACGCCACCGAAGCCGCTTCACAGAAAGGTGATTAGAGTGTCAGCGCGGCATAACTACTGTCGACCAAAGTATTATGTGCACTCGAGTTTGAAGGTAACCAATAGACCTACATAAAATCCAATAACATCATCACGTTCGTCGTTCTATTTTACGTTAGTTCTTGTAGGTTTGGAATTTTTATATATATTTTTGTCGCAGTTGAAACACAAAAAGTGCCCGTTTTTAAGCGTGTTTCAACCATGCGTCACATTTAAGAATTATCTCACAAACCCGTCATCAGATCGAATCCAAATTTTAACACAATATACATTGGAATGTTATATGACTGGTTTATTAATTTTGAAAATTTCGTGTGTTCAAGAACGAAAGTTATCATTTTTTTAAGGTAACTTTTTCTCGGCTCGGGGTCGTAGAAAAATGTAGTTCTTGGTTGCGTGGTAATCCTTATACGTCAAAAGGTTATGCTGTATGACTGTGAAATACGTAAATTAATTCACTTATTTTATATCGGGTTGTATTTGTACGGGGAATTAAGACATGGTTCACCAGTTAGCCGCTCCGGGAAATGCTGTACAGCATTGCTGATATGGAGCCCATCACTTCCGAGCGAGGCGCGGAGCGGCTAACTGGTGAACCATGCCTTAATTCCCCGTACAAATACAAACCGATATAAAATAAGTGATTTAATTTACGTATTTCACAATCATACAGCATACCTTTTTGATGTGTAAGGGTTACAACGCAACCAAGAACTACGTTTTCCAACCACCCCGAGCCGAGAAAGGTTACCTTACAAAAATGATAACAACTTGGTTTCATGGACACACAAAATGTTGAAATTAATAAACCAGTTATACAACATTCCAATGTATATTTTGTTAAAATTTGGATTCGATCTGATGACGGATTTGTGGGATAATAATTCTTAAATGTGATGCATTGTTGAAACACGCTTAAAAACGGGCACGTTTTGTGTTCAAACTGCGATAAAAATATTAAAATATACATTAAAAATTCCAAACCTACATGAACTAACATGTAGGTCTATTGGTTACTTCACAAACAACATTCAAACTCGAGTACACATAATATTTTGGTCGACAGTAGGCTAGTAGATCGTGGACTCGCTGCACAAGGGGATGTTGTGGGAAACATGTAGCAAAAGAGTCGGTGCTGCGGTGCACCCGAGAAAGTGGATTTGCGCTTCCTGTAGTGCAAACTGCAGAGCTCCGCAGTAACGACACTACATGTATACGGCAAAGAGATCTTGGTATTTGCACCATCGATAACGTAAGTACAACCCACCTTCGAACCACCCGTGTAGGGAATACCAGCTGTGAAACTGCCTCCGGTAAATGGAGGAGTGTTCAGCCTGAAGGCCAGGATGTACCAAGCCCCTCAAATGAATTAACGACGTATGCCAGATGTATAATTTATACCACTTATGTTCAACTTGCAACAGATTATTTAGTTATATCATGCCATTTTCTTTTATAATTTCAAATGATCTTGTGGACTTCATCGTTATGCTTTGGTCTACCGTTATGCGTTACGGTTTCGGCGTGTATGACGTCATCATGTTCAGTGCATATGCACAGAGTCTTGAGTTTACTCCTGGGGTCTGGCGTTATGCGATGCGGAGACGTCATGCAGCAGAGTGCACCTCCCGCTCTCAGTTCCCCGCGCGGGAAGCCAAAGTTAAAGGGTAATGGAGTCTGTTGAGTCTGAGTTTACTCCTGGGGTCTGGCGTTATGCGATACGGAGACGGCGAGTGCGTGACGTCATGCAGCAAAGTGCACCTCCCGCTCTCAGTTCCCCGCGCGGGAAGCCAAAGTTAAAGGGTGTCGCGTAGCCAGCCGTGACACTTGATTTAATTTTGGATGTTATGAGTTTTCGAAAGAGTAGTTGAGTAAGGGCTCTGCCTTGGCAAGAGCCTACCACCAAGAGACGTTGAAAGAATTAGAAGTCGAAGAGTAAAGATGATAGGTTTTATTTCCACAAGTAGATATTTCAAGTTAAGCCTTCAAAGATGGTACAGTTGCGTGTAGTAGCGATGTTAGTTCACAAAAGACAATGAGTATAATATTCTAGTATCTTATATACCACTCTTATTGATTACAGTAAGTCTACAGGGCACTCCCTGACCTCGATTACTTGGAAATTACTTATTAATGTTAACCAGTGACAATTATCTCTCTGGTCATTAGGTTAGTTAAACATGGACCGGAGATGACTACCACTTTGGAAAGTTTCTGTTTATGAAGCGGCATATTATTAGCCAAGCTTCCTGTCCTAAGTACATATGTTTGCCTCGAGCGATATGACTATCAGCCTTGCTTCATACTAGCAATAACTGGCACTGAAGAGTCATTTCACTACTTAGACCGGTAATAATAATAATAATTGGTCATTACTAATTACTCTAAATGAGGACGGGTGCAATTATGCCACACCTCCCCTCTTCAAGACAAAAATTACAGATTATGAATATCTTAATTTTTGTATATCGACCAAAATTCTCTCTTCTTAAGTCTGTTGGACCTCCTTAAAGGATGATCCGTAGGTTCATCTACATTAGATTCTTGCAACTCTGATAACTCTGGAGCTGAAGGCAAAGAACGTATTGAGTCAGATCGTGTTGGTCGATTTACAATTACATCAGTTAGTTTTGGTATAGCCATTAAACTTTGCCTCTCTGGGACTTTCGAAATATCATCTTTTGAAATATTAAATTTGTTTACATTATGAACAGTGATTTTAGTGCAAAATTGATGAGAATCGTTCCACCATTTCTTAGGGGAACATTGATTAATTAACCAAAAACTACATTTTCTACAGCTTGAACAACAGCAGCATCCACATAACCATATACCTATAAATAATAGAAGTGATAATACATATGTATACCATGCAGTACCAATTCTTTTCCATGGATAGGATCTCTGTTCCTCTCTAAGTTTTTGTTCATCAATAAATTTATTTACCTCGTCTATTTTAAAGCTTGCTGTTCTTAAATCATCTACTGATGACATTATATTGGATAAAGGTAGGTCTAATGGGACATCCTTTATTATTTCTTGGTCTGGAAGGGATAGACAACAATCAATGTTTACGTCAATGAATGGGAATATGTCATCCTTGGTTAAATTCATTTCATGATGTGAAAATGGAAATAAAGTAGTTTTACTACCTAATCCTTTGCAATCCTTTCTTAAGGTAAGTATGCCTCTTCCATGTAATCTATCTGAATGTTTTCCACCGTTTTGACAAACAGTTGTGAATAATTCCATTTTTGGTGCTACATATAGCCATGAGTTACTTCTATAAAGAGGTAACCATATAATTTCCTTTAAAGGTAAGTAATTAAATACACAAGTATCTGGAATTTGCAAGGTATTAGGGTGCAGTAATGTAGATACACAATCCGTATTAGGAATATATGTGACTATTGGCGTAATTTCTGCACACACATAGTTTAAATTGTTAGGTTGAAGACATTTATCAAGTTCATATTGAGTAATATGTCCATATTTTTCATTCAACATATCCACAAAGATATATTCTTTTTTAACATTTAACACTTTAGTTGTTGAGTTTGATTTCATTAATACAGGGAAAGGTATTACCTTATGTAAAACAAATTTTGTTTCTAATACCAAAGGTATTTTCACTGCATACACTAGATATTGCCCTTGGGTGTAAATAGTTGGTTGAATTAATGATAGGAGTTCGGAAGAAGTGAAGGGAGGGAACATTGTCGACTCTGGCATCGCTTGTTGATTCAGAACTTCTCTTATCTTTTGAATTGTAATTATCTGTGGTTGGAGAACACCATCCTGAGCATGTAAGTATACATCTATTAATAAGTCAAATGTGTGTTGACATTCCTCTGTTCCGCGTTCAATTTGTTTAATTAATTCGTTTAATACGAGACTAGTATCAAGTTCCTTTTTTAATTCTCTATTCTGTGTTGTCATGTTACTGTTTAAAATTTTCAAAGCTTCTTTTAACTTCCTTTCATTAAATGACACGTCTCTTAAAGTTGTGTTCATTGTAACAATAGTCGATTTTAATACTAGTAATTGCTCTGATGCAATTCTCAAAAATTCTAAATGATCCTTTTCCATTGTTTCTATGTGTTCGTAATTTGCAATTACTTCATCTTCTGTGGCTGTTCCAAATAAGAATTTTAATATTTTGCCACCGAAACCGAATAAATCTCGTTTCTTTCTCGAGTTAGAATCTTTTCCCATCAAATCTATTAGAATATCTTTAAGTTTGTCAATTACACGTCTTTTAGATTGGAAATAAGGAGTACTGGGTTTGCAATCAGTATAAGCAAACCAAGTCTCATTGCTCAGTCTAGTACATATCTCATTAAGTGATGTTATTTGATCTTTAGTTCTTTTCCATAAATTTCTTACAGGTTTTAAATCTACATAATTTACAAAACTCCATTCCGTCGGGTAAAAATATATACTGCCTATATTATCAAAATACACTCCTGTTTGACTTTTAATTTCAGTTATGTATGATCCCTTACTGAGATCCATGCTTTCTGGATCTAGTCCTGTACGTTGACTTATTTTCATAGCGTAGGCTCCCATCTTGAGAGTTCCTGCTGTACACCACCAAGTAATAATCAGTCCTGCCGTCCACCACCAAGTAATTATTAGTCCTGCTGTCCACCACCAAGTCATTATCAGAAGCTTAAGCACGTCCCTGCACACCATCATGTTTAGATCAAGTCTGTAACATATGGTTTCGTTCTATTAATATGTGTCTTAATTTGCTTTTTTCCTACCGTACCTACTTTAATTAGAGTAACATTTGTTCCCTTTATCTCTTTTACTTCATATGGTCCTACCCATAGAGGATCTAACTTTCGTCTCTGCTCTTTAGCTACCAACACTAAATCTCCAAGTTTGTAATATTTTTCTTTCCTATTTTCATTTACTTTATCACACTGTTTAACTTTAGCTATTTGTAATCTTTCCTTTGCCTGCTGCCATGCTGTCTGGAACTTTTGCTTTATATCATGAATTAATTCTCGTGATTATACAAGGGTTGAGGAATCTTTTGCAATTGTCCTGGTATGTTGGCTTTTCTACCAAATAATAATTCATAGGGTGTGAATTTTGTAACACTGTGTGGTGATGTGTTGTACGCAAAACAAGCAAATGGAATCCATTGATCCCAATCATTCTGTAATTTGTTTCCAAAGCAACGCAAGTACTCTACTAGTACTTTGTGTGATCTTTCCAAACTACCATTTGTTTCCGGGTGATAAACACTAGTATTAAGTTTCTTAATCTTTAATAGTTTACAACATTGCACAAACATTTCACTCATGAATTGTTTTCCTTGGTCTGTCAAGATTTGACCTGGAATACCGTATTTTAATACTACCTCGAATATGAAATTTCGGGCTACTGTTTCTGCTGTCATATTCTCCATTGGAATAGCAATAATGTACTTACTCAAATTATCTTGGCATGTTAAAAGGTATTTATTCTCTCTTTCTGTCATAGAGAATGGACCTACTATATCTAAATAAATCTTGTCCCATGACTGATCTTGTGTGTCTGTTACTTGCAATTCTGCTTTCACTTTAGGAAGCGTTTGCTTATTCAACTGACAAACTGGGCATCTTTTAATATAAGCTTCTATGTCTCGAAACATATTCTTCCAAGAGACATATAATTTCAAGCGCTCATACGTTTTCTGTACGCCTTGATGACCTCCTATTGGACATTCATGCATCTCCTTTAGCAATTTTAATTTTCTGTCCTCCGGGATTTCCTGTCTAGTGTCTTGAATATTATTTACCACTGGGTACCTACTCAATGTGTCTGCATTAACATTCTTTACTCCTGCTTTATATACAATTTTATATTGATATTCTTCTAACAAAAGTCTCCATCTCATTAAACGTGAACTCGGGTCTTTTACATTAAATACCCATGTCAAAGGTTTATGATCTGTGACTATAGTGAACGTTTTTCCAAGCAAATATGGACGAAAATGTTTGCATGCCCACATAATGGCCAAAAGTTCTTTTTCTATCGTTGCATAGTTAATTTCAGCTTTATTTAAGGTTCTACTTGCAAATGCTATTGGTCTATCACTGCCTATCTCGCCTTGACTTAATATGCTTCCAATCGCATAATTACTAGCGTCTGTAGTTAACACAAACGGCTGTGTAAAATCTGGAAATTTTAAAGCTGGAGGGGTTGTGATCTGTTCCTTTAATTTATTAAAGCTCTCTCTCTGTTCAATCTCCCATTTCCAAATTTCATTTTTCTTTAGCAAATCGTTTAGTGGTTTTGAAATTTTACTAAATTGTGGTATAAATTTCCTATAATATCCTATAAGTCCAATGAATGATTTGATATCCTTTGGTGTCTTAGGAGTCGGAAATGCTATAATAGCTTCAATTTTCATAGGGTCTGGAGAGACTCCATCAGAAGTTACAATGTGACCAAGATATTGTAACTCTGTCTTTAAGAATTCACATTTATCTGGTTCTAATTGAATATCATGTTCTCTAAGTTTTTGCAAAACTTGTCTAAGCCTCGTATGGTGTTCATTAAGTGTTTCTGCAAAGATAATTATATCATCGAGATATACCAAACAGCGTAATCCTACTAGTTCGCTCAGTATTGTATTCATCAATCTTTGAAAAGTAGCTGGTGCTGATTTCAAACCAAATGCCATTCTTTTGAATTCGAAATGTCCTTTCTGAGTGCTAAAAGCTGTCTTACATTGATCTTCTTGTGCTATAGGAATTTGCCAATATCCACTCGCACAATCTAAAGCAGAAAAATATCTTGATCTTCCTAATTTGTCAAGTATATCCTGAATATTTGGTAGTGGATAACTGTCTCCTACTGTGAGATCGTTTAGTTTTCTAAAATCTATACAGATTCTCCATTTCTTAATTCCTGACGCGTCTAGTTTCTTTGGGACTACCAAAATTGGAAAGTTCCACGCGGATTTACTAGGTTTAATTATTTCTTGTTTTAACATTTCATCTACTTGCTGATTTACTTCATTTTGATGTTGTTCCGGGATTCTATAATTTTTAAGTGTTATTTCCCTACCTGGAATTACTGAAGGTGTTGGAATCACATGCTTTACGGATTTTGTTTCTGTTAATCTATCTCCTGGTAAACGAAAAATGTCATTGTATTCTAGACAAATATCTTTTATTTCGTCTGCACCTTCCTTTATGTGTGACAGGCGCATTTTACTGAGTAATAATTCATTTCGATTTTCTACATTGATTACTGTTTTATTCTCTTTTAAGCTTATAGTAGTTAACTCGGGTGTTTGTTCTATTAGAGTTTCATCTTCATTGCAATTAATTATCAAACAACAATATTTACCGTTTTCGCATTGAACTATGCTCTCTGCACATATTACTTTATCTCCTAATGTTTGTTTCGCACAATGTCGTGTTCCTTGTTCCTCTGTCGGGAATTGAACTACGGTCTCACTAAATGGCGGTAATTTTAAGAATTTCTTCCTCCAAGGAATTCTAATTTCGCATTCATGGTCCTCTAGCCAGTCTTGTCCAAGCAGCATGTCAACATTATAAGGCAATTTATCAATCACATAGAATGGTAATTCTTGTGCATTCTGAACGTTATTTACTGAAAGATGTACCAGTCCTCTCACTGGAAATATTTCATTAGTTACACTTCTAAAAGATACATCTACATGTCTTACTTTAATGTTTCTTAGACTGCTCTCTCGAACCAAGGATATTTGTGATCCAGTGTCAATCAGCGCTTCACCATACCCTCCTGGTAAGTGATCATTTAATATATATACTAGGTACGGATTTTCATCTACAGCTCTCCCGCTGTTTTCGAACTTCTTACTATCATTACTCTCATTATTCACTTCATAAATCTCATTATTCTCAACATTCACTTCACTTTGCTCGCTAGCTAGCTTTATCATATTGCAACCATTAATATTTGCCTCTTGAGTTGGACTGAACCTAGGTCGCTCAGGCAGCCCTACTGCCGGTTTCCCTGATTGTTCCTACAATCTTTGGTTACATGTCCACTCTTTTTACACGTACTACAAATGGGTTTGCCCCTGCATTCCCTTATCACATGTCCAGGTTTCTGACAACGGAAGCAAATAACCGCTGTAGTTGCATTAACTCCTGGTTCTCTTTTCACCTGTGCAAAAGAGGTACTAATGCCACCTCCACTTCGTACATTTTGCTGTGGGCGGCTTGCTCTACCTGCCCCATAGGAACTACTTCTGTTTTGGTGTGGACTGTTATATGTTCTTTCTCTAGGTCTCCTAGCACTCTCCTCCTCAACTGCTATTTCAATTAATTGTTTAAACGGCTTCTCTTCACCTTTAACTTTAGTCAGTGTTTTAATTGATTCGTCATATAATCCCTGTATAAAACAACTTTTACTTAGAAGAGAAATGGTTCTGTTACCTCCCTCTTGCATTTCTAAAGTCCAATTTAACATTTGTCTATCCAAAGCTTTATTTAGTTCAGTTGTCGCTTTTTCTAGTCTGTTACCCCACTGAGTTACACTTTCATTATTATACTGTTTGCTCGTGAACAATTTATTCGCATAAAAATCAAGAGTTCTTTGAACTGCATAATTAATCTCTAATTTGTCTTTAATCGTTTCCCACGTCTGAAATTCTTCAGGTATAGTGCGAAAGGATAAAACTGTTTTTGCATCACCCGTTATGTGTGCTAGTACAAATTTCAAAAATGTTGGATAGTCAATCGGATTTAAAATACTAAAAGCATTTTCTACATTATCTACGAATTCTTGCAAATCGTTAGGATTACCACTGAAAGTTGACTTTAATAATTTAACTGCCGTGTCTACTTTAACAACTCTGTATTGAGCTGGTTCCTCTATTTCAGGATCTCCAAGTGCTCTCGCTTCGTTTAGAGACATATTTGTTGCTACTACAAATTTAAATACAATGCCAGATACAACAATGCAGAAGACTTACTTGGGAAGAAGATAAGGGAGAAGATCACTCCTCGGAGCTGCCCCCGTAGTCGAACACCACCGCGAAGAAGGATAGCTGCAGGCTTGCTGGGTTGCGCACGTTCCCTCGAGAACCCCAACTGATGATCGCTCGGAAGTTGACACCTTCTCGACGCCAGAAGACGGACGGGCTGCGTCGGCCTTCGGTTAGAGGAAGAAAAAGACGTTCCCAGTCCCTGGTGGAGAGACCAGTGAAGTACTAGCGACCAGGCACCTCGATGTAGATCGCTGAAAGAATTTTGAAGTTTGAAAGAAATAGATGTTTTGGCTATTAAGAATAGTTTCTTTTAGCCAGAAGATATCTCTTGAAGTATATCCACCCGCTGCCACCAAAATCTTATGTCGCGTAGCCAGCCGTGACACTTGATTTAATTTTGGATGTTATGAGTTTTCGAAAGAGTAGTTGAGTAAGGGCTCTGCCTTGGCAAGAGCCTACCACCAAGAGACGTTGAAAGAATTAGAAGTCGAAGAGTAAAGATGATAGGTTTTATTTCCACAAGTAGATATTTCAAGTTAAGCCTTCAAAGATGGTACAGTTGCGTGTAGTAGCGATGTTAGTTCACAAAAGACAATGAGTATAATATTCTAGTATCTTATATACCACTCTTATTGATTACAGTAAGTCTACAGGGCACTCCCTGACCTCGATTACTTGGAAATTACTTATTAATGTTAACCAGTGACAATTATCTCTCTGGTCATTAGGTTAGTTAAACATGGACCGGAGATGACTACCACTTTGGAAAGTTTCTGTTTATGAAGCGGCATATTATTAGCCAAGCTTCCTGTCCTAAGTACATATGTTTGCCTCGAGCGATATGACTATCAGCCTTGCTTCATACTAGCAATAACTGGCACTGAAGAGTCATTTCACTACTTAGACCGGTAATAATAATAATAATTGGTCATTACTAATTACTCTAAATGAGGACGGGTGCAATTATGCCACAAGGGTAATGGAGTCTGTTGAAAGAGTCCTGAGCCTTTCTAACATGTGTAGCATTTGTAGCATGCGTCATTTGAAATGATTTGAAGTCTAGTCTCTCAGACTGACTCTTTTGCTTGAGTTCTGTTTGTTTTATACTTTCCTTTTAATACTAGTTTTGTCATTAAGCCATGTAGACACTTTGATGTGTGTATGTCCACCCCCTTATTATTCCCGTTTTTGTGTTAAAAGCCTATGCGGGTGGTTTTTACGGGCAGATGCCATTCCTGACGCCGACCTCATGAGAAGAGTTGTTGAAAGATTGAATGAAACTAGAGAAGGTATTGCAAGGAAGCGGCCATGTCCTTTTAGGAGATACAGTCCCAGCATTTGGCCGGAGTTGAAAATGGGAAACCACGGCAAACTATTTCAAGGACGGCCGACGTTTGGGTTCGAACCCACGTCTACAAAGTTCGCATTGTGTAGGTGTTTGTGATTGTGATGCAAGTGTTTGGCAAGCCTTCCAAGCTGGTCGGCCGCCCTTGCTGGCCTGGTGCTGTCTGCGCAAACACCATAGCCTACTGTTATACACCTGGCGCCCGTGCAACACCACTGCCCATTGGTAGCTCTCCTTTCACTAGATTACGTAGACAATACTGATAAATGGCTTCTACAATTTCTATAAATCCGGCCGAAGAAACGAAATGAACGCTTTTAAATATTGCTACAAATTGCCTACAGCAAATAGATTGATATATTAGCTCCTCTAGAGATTTGAGAATGTGACCCTAATCGGGATTCGACCTGAATGTACTGTACTGCATTCCGGGCAGGCAGATTTAGCCGCTTACACACCACCAGTCCTGGTCGTGGCGAATCCATGGTAATGTACATAGAAATATGGATTAAACAGCAGGTTTCGTGTGTACAGAACGATAACCCATTGTAATCTTAGCAGCTATGCAATGACGACGGTCAATGTGAACATTCAGTTGGTTTAATTAAACTTAACCCAAATATGACTTAAATCTATTCCAGGGTCATGTAAAAATTTCATAAATAACAGAAAACGAAAAAGTAACTTAAGCTAAAATATAGAAATAGGGATTCGTGTTACAGTAGCAGAAATTTAAATAATAATAATAATAATATCGTATGGCCTCGGGTGCCGGGTGCAAGCTTTGTAATTTGACACCCAGAGGGTAGCTTGCATGTCGAATTTCGTTGTTCCTTGAAGCACTGTGAAAGTCAAGGATGTTAGATATCTAAACTCCTTGAACACTATAGCACTTTCTAATAGAGAAATGAGGAACTTTGTGTTAGCGGAAAATCCCGAGATTCATTTTGCCATTATGAACATGGCCTACTGAATTCAAATGGGTTCTTTGACATGCCAACATCGTACGACATGCGTGTCGTATTTTTGCCGCCTTTCAAAAATCACTTACCACGGCCAGGAGCGAAGCTGCAAACTTGGGGTTAGTAGACCGACACGCTAACCATTTACCCACCGTGGCAAGGTAGAAATTCAATGATTATTTATAAGTAATAAGAACTACCTTAAGCCTCCGTGGCTTAGGCGGCAGCACGCCGGCCTCTCACCGGTTGGTCCGTGGTTCAAATCCCGGTTACTCCATGTGAGATTTGTTCTGGACAAAGCGGAGGCAGACAGGTTTTTCTCCGGGTACTCTGGTTTTCCCCTGTCACAATTTCATTCCAGCAACACTCTCCACTACATTTCACTTCATCTTTCATTCATTTAATCATTGCCCCAGGGTACGACAAGCTTCGGCAGCCGGCACAGTTCATATCCTCGCCGCTAGATGGGGGATTCATTCATTCTATTCCTGAACCGGTTGGTCGACTGGAAGCAGGCTGTGGATTTTTCAAGAACTACCTGAAAGAAAAGGAAGTTGCGATCATGAGTCACGGGGCTTCCTTTTTACGTGGAATTCGAACCGCTGGACATGTCATTTCACTTCAAAATTCTCGCATGGATTGACAGGGTAAGAACTACGGCACATGTATCAAGAACTGAATGCTTAGGTTGATTTGTTTTTCTTGATTATTGTATTTAACCGCCTTCTGAATGAAGAGTCTGAGTGGCCTAAATTCAAATTCATGCACTCTCCACTCTAATACAGCCATCACAATTCCACAGACACTTGACTACGTTTCTGAAAGCCCCTAGATACATCAACAACAAATCACTTGACGTAGTCGCCTTCTGTGTCGTCCTAAGTTCCCGAGTTCAGCAATTCTAAAAGTTGTCTTCTGTCTACACTATGAAATGTCGGGAAGGTTCCTAAATTAGGGTCATGGCTGCCTCCTTTCCAATCTTAGCCTCAATGTTATTAGACAGATTGTATACTCGAGCAAGTACACGGGGATGACGACCACAATGCCGGAGGACTTGTACGTGAAAAGAGCCTGAAAATATTTTGTTTGATATATAATAAAATTCTCCATAGTTTTCTGAACTAGAATATATACATGTTTTGCATTGTTTTAGCCCTTGAATATAGTGATTCACATGTACTGTATTATACCCTCTTCTCGTTAACTTTAACATCAAATTCCCGAAGCTTGAAATGTTCTTGGTAAAAGTGCACGTATCCCGGAAACCATTGAAGCTGAATTTATGTATAGGCAGATTTTAGAGAAAAGTAGATCATTTTGTGTCAGGCGAAATACGGTACTTCTCATTTGGTAAGGATGAATAACTGAACATTTTTACTATTTTGTTTGTAAATATAGAAATTACACGCTAGAAATGCAATAATGGTGAACATCTGTGAAGCATTTTAAACATATTGTGTAAAGTTTCTGGATTCCGAGATACACTAACCCACAGAAAACTAATATGCCAGTAAGTTATATTTTATTCGGAAAGCACAAGTTGTGTTCATGTAAAATAATGCTCTAGTAGGAGTACCACAAATATAAGCACATTTAGAAGTATTTTTATGATGTTCACGTACTTACTTGACATAGTCCTGGATTCAATACCGGCACAGTCGGTTGACGTGTGAGGATGTGTAGCTGTGTGTGGGATCTCAGTTGCTTTTTACGTAAATTAACTGTTACTTTAACGTACACCGTCACCCTCGTGGCGTAGTGAAAAGCATTCTTGGCATTCACCACGGAGGTCCGGGTTCGAATTCCTGCTCTGCCAAGAAATTTAATTCTAGCCGAAGCCTGGAACGGGGTTCGATTCCCAACTCAGCCATCCTGAAAGTGGTTTTCCGTGGTTTCTCACTTGCACTCCAGGAAAATGCCGGGATGGTTCTTTACTTAAGGCGATGGGTGCCTCCTCGCCTCAACTACAAACACACACACTACTAGACCTACTACTACTACAGACGGCACAATAACACATGTAATCAGACAAATTTTACACACACCCAAGTACACGGGGCTAAATGTCCACAATGTTCAAGTTCCTTAAATGAAACTCCAGGCGATTTCTTTGATAGTCCCTAAATCAAGGCCACGACCTCCTCCTATCCAATTACAAGTGCACACACTAGTACGGGTTGTCACACCCAAGTACACGATGTCACAAAGCCCCAACTATAGAAAGTCTCTGTGTAGTTCTTCATGCTTAATGACAGATGTAATGCTTGTGCTTGGGGGGGGGGGGGAATATAGGCTTGCAATTTGAAGAAAATTCCAACTTTTGCCTTTTCTCTTTCCATGGTACGTGCTCACAATATTGCGAAACCACAAATTAAATCTTATCCACAATACAGCTGCAGCAAGGCATTCTACGAAATCAAAAATTCGCTAAAACTTTTATGCACCTTAATAATCACTCACCGAAACCACCTGAGTCGCTCCAAGAACACCAAAATACTTACAAACGTAGAAGAGAGTAATTAACCTTTTTTAACGGAACTTGAGTATAATCGGCGAACAAAGCAATAGCAGATACATACTGTACAAAAAATCGAAAAATAATTACAATGATCTGGCCAGGGTCATTATCTTTGAGTGCCTCGATAAACACAGCAAGCTAAGCCGGCTTTGACTGGCGCAGATCGCGGCGCACGCACGCTGGCGCACTTTTACCAAACATGTTCAATAATGTGTACTTACAGTGCTCATAGTCCTCCCCCTCTTGTAACACACACCTGGCATCTTCTGATGAAAGAATGGACAACAATCTCATCTAATTTTAGTTCCGTAAGAACACAACGTTGTCTGTCAACTCTTTTATTATTTACGGAGCCTGTTTCCTTGAATCGTATAGCGAGCCTCCTAATTGCACTGGCATTAGGCGCAGGTCTTCCTGGAAACTTGATTCGAAATTTTTGTCTCGTTTCAGAACGAGATTTTCTGCTTTTCATATACGAATTATGGATATACACACGTTCGCGCAAAGTGAATTGGTGTCTAGGCATGACCAACAATCACAGTAATCACAATACTCACTAAACGTGCAACACTAACGTCTAAGCTTTGCAGATACACGTCCATATAAATGACAAAACACATGTGAACTAACGATATGAGTCAGCGGAGCGCGCCCACCACCGGCTGAACCGTGTAAGTTCGCCCGCGATCTGCGCCAGTCAAAGCCGGTCTAGCTTGCCGAGTTTATCGGGGCGCGTAAAGATAATGACCCTTTATAATAATAATAATATCGTATGGCCTCGGTGCCGGGTGCAAGCTTTATTTGACGCCCAAAGTGCAGCTTGCATGTTGAATTTTGTCGTTCACTGGAACTCTATGAAAGTCAAGGAGGGTAGATATCTAAGCTCCTTGACACTATAGCGCTTTCTAGTAGAGAAAGGAGGAACTTTTGTGTTGGCGGAAAATCCCGAGATTAATTTTGCCACTATGAACACGGCCTATTGAATTCAAATGGGTTCTTTAACATGCCAACAACGTATGACATGCGTGCCGTGACTTTTGTCGCCTTTCAAAAAAATCACTCACAATGACCAGGAGTGAACCTGCAAGCTTAGGGTTGGTAGTCCGACACGATAACCACTCACCCACCGTGGCAAGCATCTGGGCAGGTATAGACTGCTGATTCACGGTAGTGAACATGCTCTATATAACTCGTTAGTTGATACGTCAGAGTTGAGTATATTGGGGATATAATTTGTATTTATTTGTTTGGAAGGGCAGTGTATTTAACTACTACTCACGATCTGAAGTACAGTCACTGATCTCTTGCACGTGGAACCGAGGTTACACATCCCCGCACGTGAAGTTGCCGACAACATCTAAAATATTTGATTGTGTGTTATGTAGAGAAAGGGAAATGAAACGGCAAAGGCCGAAAGCGTGAAAAATTATCGCGACAAATTCTAAATTAACAAAGCTTTCTTCGCACGTTCTGCTGTACTTTCTGGTGGCCATTATAACGAGATGAAGGGAAGACTATTGTGTATGATGTAGTATCGGCGTTACCGATGGAACAAGGTACGTTTAGTTCTCTTTACCTCGAAAGTAATTACCGTTAATGGAAATAGACACTGAATGTCCAGTTTGGTTCTCTATTCTGCTTCTTCTATTTCAAGTGCCGCGTCCTATCAGGATGTTGGCGATCAGTAGAATGATCTGTTTTTTGTCCATAGATCTACTGAACAGTTCGAGTATTGTCACCCCAAACCACTGGCTTAATTTGTCGAGCCACGATATCTTTCTTCGACCCGGACCACGTCTTCCATTAATTTTCCCTTGGAGTCTTCCATTAATTTGCCCTTGGAGTATTAATTGAAGGAGTTGGTATTTACTGTTTCGCATCATATAACCAAAGTATTCTAGCTTTCTTCTCTTGATGGTATTGAGAATTTCAGGTTTTTTGTTCATGCGTTGCAAAACTTCAACATTGGTAATTTTGGCTGTCCAAGGTACCTTCAGCATCCTTCGGTATGTCCTCATTTCAAATGTTTGTAGCTTCTTGCACATGGTTTCAGTTAATGTCCATGCTTCGACGCCGTAGAGTAGAACGCTGAAAATGTAACGTCTGAGGAGTCGTGTCCGTAGTGCAATGGACAGGTCCCGGCTTATTAAAACTTTTCTGACTTTTTGAAAAGAAGTTCTAGCTTGTTCAATTCTGCATCGGATGTCGACCAATGTCGCAGTTATCATTAATGTGGCATCCTAGGTATTTAAATGATGTAACCTTGTCAATCCAGTCATTTCCACCTTTGAGACTGTCCTACGCATTACAATCCTCTTGGTCTTCTTCACATTCAGCCTTAGGCCCATGTTGTTACTGGCCTCATTTACAGGAACAAAGGCCACTACATAATCTCGCGATCATGAGCCACGTGGAATTCGAACAACTAAACGTGACTTTTCACCTCAATAATTTCACACGCATTAACCTGGAATCGTCTTGGTGAGCGGTAAGCTGCTTGATCGCTGCTCTTCTCAGTTCTGTCTCTCGAGGCTCGCACACTAGCAGAGTCGGGAATCGAACGCGGACCTCAGGGGCGACAGCCACCGTGAGGTGATCAGAAATTAGAGATCGGATGTGGAGTGAGGTGCACTCAGCGGCTGGGCCTAGGCCTAATACCAAGGACATGTTCGGCTCGCCTGAGTCTGTAGCTGCTTCCAGCGGACACCCTAAAGGGTGAGCTACAAGTTCCGTTCAGGAATCCAAGTGGCAGTGAACGAGTTCAGTCGTGTTGATGAAGTGTGCTGATTTATTCTCGAATTGATTGGTTGCAGGACTTCAATTGGGAAGTTTTCCAGGTTAATTGTGAGTACAACGAGTCTACTCATGTAATTGAACACAGGACTGTGATATACTGTTAATATAGAGTGAAAAAATATCATTTTATGTTTTACGAGTGCCAGATCAAATCAACAAAAGTCGACGATTGAATAACGTAATTCAGCGAGGCTTGTCCAAAGCCTTTCGCTACCCAAGAATGGCTACTAGTAATGGCATCGAACCATTACATAACCCTACTAATAGTTCGTTCTACAATGTACCAAAGAAATCCCTTCCAAGTTACGCATCCGTAATTCAATCAACTCCAAGTAAAGAACAAGCAATTATCATAGACGCACATGACGGAATCCCATTAAAATAACTAGTCCTGATAACATACGATATGTATCTCGCATTTCTAATTCGAGAATCTGCATATTCCTATCGAATAAAAATCTTGTTCAAGAATTATCCTTAAACCACCCTGTAATCAACATCTACAACATTGACCTTTCCCTACGTCCACTAATAGTTCCAAACAAACGAGTGATATTATCAAATGTTTGTCCTATTTTACCTAACTCAGTCATTACAGACTACCTTCAACAACTGAATATCAAACCAATGTCTTCCATATCTAACCTCAAGTCTGGAATTAATATCCCAGGTTTTGCACATATACTCAGCTTCCGCCGACAACAACTCTATGTTAAACCCTGTGACTGTAATAAACTACCACCTTCATTCCAGATATGCTATGAAGGAACGAGTTATTGGATATACACCTCCTCTGATATCCCAACCTGCTTTACTTGCAAAGAAGAAGGCCACTTGGCCCGTGCATGTCCATTGCTAACTAATCCTTCAGACGAAGAAAACCAACCTTTCAACCTACCTCCAACCCCTTCCAAGGAGCAACCATCCAATCCAGCCGGCAATGCTTTGGAGCATGAACAGGATAAGAATCCTCTTCAAACTATTGAACATAATACCGACTCCCTTCCTACTTATCAAAACTCTCCTCTAAAGGAAACGTCCTTGAATGGATAACTACCGCTACCTGAAATCAACAAAGAATCGTCTACCACCATAACCATGGAATAAAACGACCTTTACCTCCAAGTGACTCCTCAGATATCTCTTCCAGAGCTGACATCAAGTCCTTTTGTGATGACCTCTCTATATCGGGAGATGATAAAACAGATGATGAATTCCTTACTCTGGGCTCCAAAAAAACTCCAGACATAATCCAACCCAAGAAAAAAAAACGAAACCGAATTCCTTCAACTTAGAAAATCAACTCCTCCCTGTCAAAGAAGTGATAGAAGCTGATCCCTCTAACTTTTCACTTGACTTTTTACAACTAAATAGTCTTTTTGAGAATACTAAAGGTGCATCAGCACCTAATGCCTTATCCATTGCACTATCTTACACATCTAGTATTGAAGAACTCTTCGAGACTATGCGCAAACTACATCCCTACTATCAAGACAAGAACATCAAGAATAGTAAAACTCGACTTATCAAGAAACTACTCAATGCACTTAATAATGACAGCAAATCCTCTCCTCCTATAACTCCTCAAACCGAAATGAACCCAAGCCAATAATCCTTCTATTTAAAGAATCTTCATGAATCCCAGTATATTACAGTGGAATATAAACGGGTATTACCCCCAAAACGAATACTTGAAAATTTTAGTCAATGAACATCAACCTCAAATAATCTGCTTACAAGAAACCAACTTTAGAGACCACAATGTGGCTAATATTAATCATTATACAGCATACTACAAAAACCGCAACAATCCTACTTACGCAAGCGGAGGAGTTACCACCTACATTAGCAATAAAGTTCCTCAAAAATAAATTCCACTAAATACAAAATTGGAAGCAGTAGCATCTATGATCTTCCTTTCACTTTCCTTCTGTATCTGCAATATATATTTCCCCTCCAGCCAGAAAATAGACCTGCAAGACCTAGTAGATCTAACAAACCAACTTCCCAAACCATTTATTCTCTTGGGTGATTTCAACTCCCACAGCACAGTTTGGAACAATGACTATACAAATAAAAGAGGAAAAATAATTGAAACACTAATAGATTCTGAAAATTTAATCCTACTAGACTCCAATGGTCCTACACACTGGGACATACAGCACGGAACGTTCAGCACAATTGATCTATGTTTATGCACCGCAGACATAGCAGCAACATTCACATCGAACGCTAGTAAAAACCTCTATGGTAGTGATCACTTCCCTATATCAATTAATAAAAACAACAAACTTCACCCTCAAATTAATCCTAAGAAATGGAACTCAAAACATGCCAACTGGAGTCAATACAGAGAAAATATCAAGACTGAGCTCAACAGATTACCGCCATCTTACCTCATCAAAAATTACAATATCAACTATATTGTAAACGAATTCACTAAGGCAATACTCAAAGCCGCAGAAAAATCAGTCCCTAGAATTAACAATGTGACCCACAGAGGAGTAATTCCTTGGTGGAACAACACATTTAAAGAAGCGATCAAAATCAACAATCAAGCTTTTTACAAATACAAACGACTCCCTACTCTTGAGAATAAATTAAATTTTCAAAGAAGTCGAGCAAAAGCACGAAAAGTTATCAAAGAAAGCAAACGAAATTCCTGGCTAAAATACGTGTCCTCTCTTTCCAATCAGACCCCTCAGAACTCTGTTTGGGAATACTTACGGAAAATTAAAGGAATCCAAAATCCCTCAAAAACAATAACTCTCTCAACAAAATCTGGATCAACAATAACCAACCATCTAGACATTGCCAATACCTTAGCCAAAAACTTTGCAAAAATATCAAGTGATTCCAATAATGAACAAGTACTCTCAAATTTCCATGGACCTGACAATAACTCACTCTCAGACCTCTTTGATAATACCAATGATAGTTACAATGATAAAATTAGCATAAACGAAATATCTCAAGAACTCAACGACTGCCGAAACTCTAGTCCTGGCCCTGATGATATAATATATGAATTCTTGAAAGAACTTCCCCCTGACGGATTAGAATATCTCACCGAAATTTTCAACTTCATTTGGACTCGGAAAGTATTTCCAGATGCTTGGAGGAAAGCCATAGTGATTCTTATACCCAAACCAGGAAAGGACCACATGATTCCTGATAATTATCGACCAATAGCTCTAACAAGTACTATGTGCAAATTAATGGAAAAACAATATTAATAAAATACTCAAATGGATACTAGAGCAGCAGAATTTGTTTACACAAGAGCAGTGTGGTTTCAGACAATTTCACTCAACAACTGATACCTTAATAGCCTAACCTTAGAATCAGAAATTCTAGATGCTTTTCGACATGGACTCCGTCTCCTAGCAGTCAGTTTAGACATACATAAAGCATATGATACGATACCGTACGCAAAACTCAAGTCATAGAAACCCTAAAACAACACAATATCAAGGGAAATATGATTGGATTCATACACAATTTTCTACAGAACAGAAGCGTCCGAGTTAACGGTACCCTATCTCAAAAAATCATATTAGAGAAAGGAGTCCCACAGGGTTCAGTCATTGGTGTAACCCTTTTCTTAGTAGCCATAAATGGCATAACTTCCTGCATCAACCTCCCAGTAAACTCTTGCCATTTTCTGCAAAGGCCGTAATCTATCAACAACCCAAGAAATAATACAAAAATCCCTCGACAATCTTGCCAATTGGGAGAATCATACAGGCTTCATTTTCTCTGCAACCAAAAACTCCACCAACTATTTTAGACTTATGTGAAATTAATAAAGAATCAACTGACAGTAGCACCTTCAAGACACTCATTCTAGAGAAAACCAAAATATTTCCCACCTTTACCGCAATCTATACAGATGGATCAAAGACAGAATATGGTAGCGGCTGCGCTATTGTATATCCAGATCATACGATAAAGTATACATTACCAAAAATATGCTCTATATTCACCATGTGAACAGTACGCCATTCTAAAAGCTATAGAATCCATCAATAATTACACAAAAAGAGAAATCTTTTTAATCTTCTGTGACTCCTTATCTACAATAAACTCCCTTCAAGATTCATCGCCTTCCAACTCCTTAGCCCAAAATATACTGGAGTCATATAACACGGCAACAAATAATGGTCAGCAAATTTACATTATGTGGATTCCCTCTCACAAGGGGATAAAAGGCAACGAACAAGTAGACATAGCAGCCAAAGAAGCAACTCGTCTCTCCCCTCAAGATCCAAACTTTCTCACCCCCTACAATGATGTGGCCTCTTCTCTTAAACCAAAAATCTACAAACAATGGTTAACCGACTGGATCCGGTCCCCACACTCAAAGCTTCATGACTTCCGGAATGATTCTACAAATAAATTCGACACCCCGCTCCTTCCACGCCGAGAACAAGTCCTCATTACCAGAATACGAATAGGTCATACCAAAATGACCCACGCACACATCTTCTGCAAGACATCTCCACCCGTATGCGAGAACTGTCAATAACGGAAAACGGTTAACCACATACTACTAAAATGCCCTTTGTACGATCAACAAAGAACTCTATGCAACCTCCATCAGAGAAGAAGCCTAAGTGAGATCTTAAATGAACACATCCATTTCAAAAACATAATTATTTTTTTAAAACTGACGAATATGTACCAAGATATATAACCTCTGTAACAACTTTTGTAATACCGCACCTTAAGTAAATGTTTGTATCCAACATTGTTATAGCTATGTACAAAATGCTGTATGTCGCGATATGACTCTACGAGTTAAAGCGACAATAAATAAATAGGAATAAAAAAAAAAGTTCCGTTCAATTTCAAGTAGTTCCAACTTTCGCCACCAGATATCTTCGAGCATAAATACAATAGAGTGCGCATTGCCTCGCTGCGCCTGTACTGTGACGTGAGACCAACATCTCGATCAGCTGACTAAAGGGAAAACAGGGTAACCCGTAATGGAATTTGATAGGAGAAGGTGGGGAAATGCTTTTTAATGAGGGTTTAAACACACATTTTCGTAATTTATACGACATTGGGGAAAGCAACGCATGTTTCTTAACGTACCGGAAAGTAGCAAAGACTAAGAATGTAACATATTTGGTGTTATAAGTGTATGTAGTGTTCCGTAATACTTATAATTAATACCAAATCCAACTCTGTATTAGGCCTAGGCCCTACTGATTTTTTAACAAAATTGTGTGTTAGTGTAGCCCAACAAGTTCAATCTATTACTACTTCATTTCCTAATTTATTTTTCATCATTATAAAATGTATTTTGGCTAATTTCAGTACCGGTACTTTAGAAAATTTTATTGTACGATGAGCTCTCATTCAGCGTTACCTTCCACTTCAGCATTTCATGAAAGTGAACAAAACAACATGGGCAAATGGAAATAAGGAAGTCTATTGATTTAGTAAGCGTTGATTTTAACAACTATGCATCACATTTGCTACAAAGGAAAACATTATGAGCAATGAACTGTTTCCTTTTAAATTCCATTTTCCATGAATCATAGAAACCTTCGCAAAATAACCCAGAACTTTGAAATTCTACGAAGAATTGACTAATTTAGGGTTGCAATGTATCCTAGAAGAATCTCAAAATTCCCTCAACCAAACGCACTGTCCACACGTTTAATAAGATGGCAAATATAACCTCAGCGTATTTATTATCGATGACTACACCGTCACATCTGAAGCATAACCTGCAATTTGACACTGAACCTGATGACGACTGCATTACGTACATTTAATCCAGCATAGGGACATAAAAGCATTTTTATGTTCGGAGATGCATTTACTAGCAGTCTCAAGAAAACACAAAGATAAAGTTTATGGACATGTAAGTACTTGATACCTTCGAGCATAAATACAGGCCTGTTCAGTGGAGTAAGGGATAGGGTAAATTATAATAAATGCCAGCATTTACATGTTATTATTTTCTTTCATGTTTCGGAGTTATGGGGAAACGTACGGTAGGATAAAGAAGTGCAAGCAGTTAAGTCATGAATTTTAGGGTTATTTTACAATGAATTAGTTTACCTATGAAAAACAATGCCCGATCCTTTTTAAACGTCTCCTTACATCCATACGCGGCACAAAAATAATCATTCTGGCTTAGTAATGAATAGAACTCACTTTAAATAGCCCAATTCTATCATCACGTGTTGTATTTCTGTGTTTCAAACTACCGCAGTTCCCTTTAGTCAGCTGATCGAGATGTTGGTTTCAACGATGTGACGTCATCAGCCACCAGATATCAATGATATCTAGTGGTGAACGTTGGAACTTTGATAGCACGTTCTGACGAAATATAACCTAACAATTTTGCTTTACACAAGTTTAGTCTGTGAAAGGATCTTTTACATGCCATAAATCTATGACATGGGACCGCCAGCTTTACTTCCCCTCCGAAGGAAGGCATCCTGAAGGATTTTTAACGCTCTTAAAAAATCCGACGACTTCGGCCGGGTTTGAACCCGCTATCTTGGGCACAGCAGTTCAGCACGCCACCGAAGCCGCGTCGCGCCAGCTACGCGTCCTCCACAATCCGCAGGCCATAAGCTGAGCTCAATCGCGCGTTTTAATATATGAGCAGGAAAGAACCAAGTTTTCAATTACCAGACGCAATGAGATGCTAGATGTGACCCCGTTATCTCGGCGGAGATTAGTATTCATCTCGGGAGGGCTGAGTCTTTATTGATTCCATGCTCTTGTTTTGCCTGGCCTTTTGTCTGGACAATTCCGTGCCATTTAACGGACACTATACAAAGCCCGAGTTTGTTGTAGATACGTATACACTAAAGTATTCGGTAGACCACGTTCATTGTGTACATGGACTGTAGCCTACCGCCACGGAAGTGTTAGGAATGTTTGTTGTTGCCTTGCTTATAGGCTAGGGCCTCCGTGGTACAGGATGTCCACCAAAACCAACTAACAGATTTCCCTGTTTTCCAGATAAATCAGAAAATTCCCTGAGTAACAGTGGGGGCAATAATAAATATATAAAACAGAGTTTGTACTTACAGAGCATTTCAAAAAGCGCTTGAACAATACAGAGTAGCATGACAAAGTTGGAAAAAAAAGAAACAGAAAAAAACACTGAAAAATATAATTTTCAATATTTTTCCAATATCTAAATTCTTCATCCAGAAAAACTATTGTACTTGTGAGTATTGAAAGTAGCTCCTCAATAGTGATGCTCTCAAATCATACAGCCTACACATGTAATGTGTGTGCTCTATCTTGGGAGCTTACTGATTAAACGTCAGTACGAATATGCAACAATCATCAACAAAATCTACTTTTCCCCCAACAGAATTTAAATGCGTAATTTCCAGTTATTCAAGGTTGGACCTTGTAAAACTAAAATTCCCTGAGTGTCATTAATATATCCTGATAATTCCCTGAGTTTTCCAGGATTTAAAAATTCCCTGAGTATTCCCTGTTTTCCAGAGTAGTAGACACAGTGGGTAATCAGCCCTATGTACTTGGGTGTTGGTTGAATTTGTTTTAAACCTGTGTTTCTATGGTGACTGTAGTAGTGGGAGGGTTTAGGATTAACTTGAATGAGGTAACTTACCACCCCGCGTGTAAGAGGAGACTGGTAGGTTGGTTCTTAAGTTTAGGGGCTGCGACATCGCGGTCATGTAGCCCCGTGTACTTTGGGTGTGTGTAGAATCTGTCTGATAACCGGTGTTAATTGTGATGACTGTATTAGTGTGTGTTATGTTTTTTAATTTAAGTACAGACTGCAACTTACAATTTTTCAAATAGTTCCTACTTTTGTCACCAAGCGCCACCGTCAACGACTAGTAGGCCAAGTTCAGAACTTAGCTACTAGACGCCATGGCAGTCGGCTCTTGGCAACGAACGTAGAAACCTAAGAGCGTTGTTTTCATTCTTAACCTATCCAATTTAGCTTCACACAGGTGTAATTAGTGGAAGTTTTTTTAACATGCCATAAATCTATGACATGGGACCGCCGGCCTTACTTCCCCTCCGAAGGAAGGCATACTGAGGGATTTTTAACGCTCTTAAAATATCCGTCGGCTTCGGCCGGGTTTGAAGCCGCTATCTTGGGCATAGAAGCTCAGCATGCTACCGACTACGCCACCGAAGCCGCCTAAGAGGAGACTATTTCACTAACAAGTGAAAATCGGGAACGTAAATTCCCGTATCTTGAATATGCCTTGCTGTGCAGCCGTGTGTGCAAAGTCTAGCATCATGACTACAAGGGAGAGCTTAATTTAATGTCGTGTGGCCTCCTGGGAGGCCGAGTGGTCATTCTAGTTGACTCCCGTGGGCGAAACTGCGCGTCTTAATTACGTCTCATACACCCGGACCCCTCGGGCAAAGTCTAGCGCGCTAACCAAATGGTGCTAACGGCTACAGTACGGGCTAGGACATCGTGGTCATTAGCCTCATGTAGTAGGTCGTGCGTAGACTGTGCTGTTGTGGCGTCTATAATACAGTATAGATTGCCACGGTGGGTGAGTGGTTATCGTGTCGGACTACCAACCACAAGCTTGCAGGTTCGCTCCTGGCCGTGGTAAGTTTTTTTTTTTTTTTTGTAAGGCGACAAAATCACGACATGCATGTCATACGTTGTTGGCATGTTAAAGAACCCATTTGAATTCAGTAGGCCGTGTTCATAATGGAAAAATTAATCTCGGGATTTTCCGCAAACACAAAGTTCCTCCATTCTCTACTAGAAAGCGCTATAGTGTCAAGGATCTTAGATATCTAAACTCCTTGACTTTCATAGCGTTCCAAGGAACGACGAAATTCAACATGCAAGTTGCCCTTTGGGCGTCAAGTAACAAAGCTTGCACCCGGCACCCGAGGCCATACGATATTATTATTATTATTATTATTATTATTATTATTATTATTATTATTATTATTATTATTATTATTATTATTACAGTATATATAAGTAATAGCCGGCCCCGTGGTGTTGGGGTAGCGCGCCTGCCTCTCACCCGGAGGCCCCGGGTCGATCCCCGGCTCCGTCAGGGATTTTAAAACTGACGTGAGGGTTGGAACGGGGTGCACTCACCCTCGTGAGGTCAATTGAGTAGCTGTCTGACAGTGAGACAGCGCCCCGATCACTAAAACCAAGATTAACGGCCGGGGGGACCCGACGCGCTGATCACGCGTTACCCCAATATCTGCAGGCCGAATGGCTGGGCAGCGGTCGCTTGGTCGGCCTTAACCCCTCATGGGCTATATAGTGCCAGGGGTTGACTTTTTTTTATATATATATCCGTAATTGGCGCTACTATTAGAAACTAGGCGGCCGTGGCATCCCGGTATTTGCTTGGAGCAGAAGTGAGAAACCGCTTCTAGGATGGCTGAGATGGGAATCCAACATCATTCCTCTCAGTTTCGGTTCACGAGACTATGTGTTTCCTTGGCAGACCCAGGCCCTAAGGGGTGTCAAATTTGAGACCGGAGAGCAAGGTGCTACTCGCAACACCAAAGTGAGAAACCACTGCCGTGCTAACTCTATTGGGCTACCGGTACCTGTTGTCTTTTTGCGAGGTGGCATCATACGACTCTTGAGTGCCATGGATTTCTTTCAGCTCTTCAACAAATTCGACATTCTCGACCGGGAATCGAACCTGCGATCTAGAACACTCACCGAGGAAGTTTTCAGAATAATAATCAGCATTTCCCAATCCAGTGGCTCACAACTAGTGGCACATGCGGTATTGTAATAGGCCCCAAAACTGTAGGGTTTGACACCCTTAAGGGCTCACGCTTGGTGGTACTCGGGTGTGAGCTGGTTTCTTTCTCAGCGATATTGGGGCGGACCCTCTCCTCTTTCACCTTTCCTATCTTTGGTTGGTTCTTCAGTTTAGGGGCTGCGACAACGCGGTCATGTAGCCCCGTGTACTTTGGGTGTGTGTAGAATCTGTCAGATAACCGGTGTTAATTGTGATGGCTGTATTAGTGTGTGTTATCTGTTTTTAGCCTACTTTTCACATTTTGCAAAAATGAGGAAAAGTAGACTTATGAGATCGATCCGGGCAAATGTGTGTCGGTCTGTCTGGCTGTGTGTGTGTGTGTGTGTGTGTGTGTGTGTGTGTGTCCCATCAACTCCTAAACGGCTGCAGCAATCGAAACAAAATTTGGTAGAAGTAAAGATCTATACCTGAATATCGCAATGCCGTATTTGAAAACGATGTCAGTGCTACCAACTGCTGAAAAAGCGCAATTGAAATTTGAGCTCAATGTTGGATATCTTGGAAGGTATGAATGGGAGCTATTTCAAAATTGGCACACATATAGATAATAATATTTCAGTTTAATTTCCAGGAGGCCATTCATGGCAGTGTTGCCAAAATGATTCTAAGCCTGCTGATATGTCCAATTTTTGCATATAACTTTAATATGAAAATGAAAATCCACAGCCTGCTTCCAGTCTCAGACCGGGTCAGGAATGGAATGAATGAAGCCCCCATCTAGCGGCGAGGATGTGAAGTGTGCCGGCTGCCGAAGCCTGTCGCACTTCCCTGGGGCAATGATTAAATGAATGACAGATGAAATGAAATGATAGTGGAGAGTGTTGCTGGAATTAAATTGTGACAGGGAAAACCGGAGTACCCGGAGAAAAACCTGTCTGCCTCCGTTTTGTCCAGCTCAGATCTCACATGGAGTGACCGGGATTTGAACCACGGACCCAGCGGTGAAAGGCGGTGCTGCCGCCTAAGCCACGGAGGCTCGCCAACTGTTAATAAATGCTCTCAATTTCTTTTATCCAAATACCAATATATCAGAAAGTATGCAAGCCGACTGCTTTAAACTATGCACACGTATAGTACCTGACATTCTATATTAATTTGGAGTAACTTATATACGGCAGTGCTACCAACATGATTCTAAGCCTGCTGAGAGGTCCAACTTTAAATACATGTAACTTCTATACTATCATTTGGATTTCAACCCCATTTCGTATTTGCTATGTGTACCATAACAGATATGACTATGCGTATTCTTAAGAGCAACCAAGGCTGCCAACTGTTAATATATCAGAAAGTATGCAAGCCAATAGCTCTAAACTTTGCACACGTGTAGTACCTGGCATTCTAGATTAATTTGGAGTAACTAATATACGTCAGTGTTGCCAACATGATTCTAAGCCTGCTGATAGGTCCAATTTTAAAATGCATGTAACTTCTATACTGACTAATGGATTTCATTCAAAATTGGCACAACAATAGTTCATATTATTTCAGATTAGTTCTGACCAATACATGCATGACATTGTTGCCAACATGATTTTACGCGCGCTGTTAGATCCAATGTTTAACTGTTGTAACGTCCATGCTATCCATTGGACTTAATCAAATTTTGAATTCTGTTCCTTAAGAGATGGAACTAAGAATATATTCAGTCACCAGGGCTGCCAACTGTAGTGCCCTATTAGGCTACTTTATGCCAGGTATACAGTATTTCGAACTAATTAGAAATTTCGATATTACCAACTTAATTTAGTCATTATTCTAGATAGATCCACATAGATTAATCATTGGCATGAATCTTAAATTTTAAGAAAAGTAGGCTCTTTAGTTCGTCACGGAACTTCTTGTTTCATTTAAGTAAGGACTGCAGACATTCAATTTTCAAGTAGTTCCTAATTTTGCTACCAATCGCCACCGTCAACAACTAGTTCTGAACTTGGTTCTAGATGCCACCGCAGTCGGCTCCTGCCGACGAACGTTGGGTCCTAAGAGCGTTAGTCAAATCTAACCTATAATTTAGCTTCACTCAAGTGTAATTAGTGGGAGGTTCTTTTACATGCCATAAATCTATGACATGGGAGCGCCGGCTTTACTTCCCTTTGGAGGGAAGGCATACTGAGGGATTTTTCACGCCCATAAAGAATCCGACGACTTTGGCCGGGCTTGAACCCGCGACCTTGGACATAGGAGCTCAGCATGCTACCAACTACGCCACCGAAGCCGCCTTTTCTATCTTTCCAAGTTACTCAGTCCTCGAGGCTCCAGGAAATTTATTTTCCCTCCTCTTATTCTTTTATTGGTAATTTTCTTCAATCATTCTTGTAGTTTGTGAGCTTCGGGTCGGGTTGAAAGGAAGGAAGCTTGTAATTTTACGTGACAACCAAACTCGTGTTCATAAGCCACGAGATGTTTCTACGTGGAATCCGAACCAACAAAGTGTTCATAGGCGCAGATAATCTTGCTGTTCCGCCCCCTTATAACAACAGCCTCCACCAATGTCTAACACTGTGAGTATTTGAACAACTAACTTACAGGAGGCGGCTTCGGTGCCTTATTTGGTAGCATGCTGAGCTTCTATGCCCAAGGTCGCGGGTTCAAACCAGGCCGAGGTGGTCTGATTTTTAAGAGCGTTAAAATCCCTCAGTATGCCTTCGTTCGGAGGAGAAGTAAAGCCGGCGGTCCTATGTCATAGATTTATGGCATGAAATAGAACCTTCCATTAACTACACTTGTGTGTATCCACAATTTGTAGGTTAGAATTGATAACGCTCTATTAGTTCCATCGTTCACCGACAGGTGCTGACTGCGATGCCATCTAGTAGCCAAGTCCGCAAGCTAGGTGTTGTGGACGGTAGCATTTGGTAGCAAAAGTAGGAACTACTTGAAATTATTGTCTGCAGTCCTTACTTGAACTAAAACACATAACACACACTAATACAGTCATCACAATAGGGATGTATAGAACTAGCACCGATAGAGCGCACTGCTGTTGTACTGGGTAAGCGCAAGGCGCTCTTCATTTGTCTCTTGTGTTCTCATGCCGCCAATATGTACGAATTTAAGTAGCCTAGTTTAAATTGTTATTTTCATGACTATGCCGAGCTATTGCAGTGTTCCTCTTTGCAAAAATCAGGGAAGCCCGTTTTCGTTTCACCAATTTCCACAAAATAAAGAAATGAGGAAGAAATGGTCACGTGCTATTAGAAGGAAAAATTTCGTTGAGAAAAATCGGACCGAATATAATACAGTGTGTTTCCATCATTTGTAACCCGATGACTTCACGAAAACTGTGTTGGATAAGTGTGACTTACAAAGGGAAATAATTCCTATTTTGTACCTATAAACTGATTAGACATTTCGATAACAACCACTGAATGTATGCGTTTGTATTTGAAGGTGAGAGAGCAAGATTAAAACCGGAGCTGTTCCATCACTTTTTCCGTGGACCAGGAACACCAAAAATAATTATTTAGGAAAAGGCCATACACAAGAAAATTGCCGGATTATCACGATAAGACTACAATATCAGAATCTGCAGAAATCATCTCCATTGAAGTACGGGAAGAAATCGTCAATATACACGAAGAAATGAAAGTAGGCTAACATTTCTGACTCCCATTTTCAAAGACATCAATACTCGGACAAATACTTCAAGAATAAATGTCGCAACATTAACAGTCACAAAGGTAGCCTATTATGGTTGGTTTCTTGAAATCAGAATTAATCGTCAACTTCCATCTGCCTGGCGGAGAATGTAGTAGCGACTGACTTCTACATTCTTGAGACATAGTCAGATGAATGGAAACAGTTCGTGGCCCTAAAGCAGTTCTAAAACTTTTAAAAAATTGTACCCCCAAGTCCTTTCCCAGGGGTAAGGGAACGGTTCTTATTGAGAAATTGACAAAATTACATAAAAACCAAACGTTGCGATGCAATTTCGAGGTACACATTACCGGTATCAACTTTTTTTTTATTATGGTTACCTTAAAACACGACAGTATCATGTAAGCTATCAACCTAAAAAAAAATACATGAATCGAAGTCTGTAAGCAGGGGGGAGCAAGTGAATATTTAAATCTCTATTTATGATTTAAGTCTTATGGAGATATATTTATCAATACATGCCTACAATTCTCTAGTAATTGTAATCTTTAGGAGAAAGCATGCTGACTCATATTCATTATTTGAATAATAAAGCGTGTGAGAATTTTGTTATTACCGCTGTAGGCTCTTAATTGTTCCTTCCACCCGCTTGTTTTAGTGCCTCAAGTCCGTAGCTCATTTTGCAGCTTTTTAACGCTTACACGCTGAAAATCGTCCATAATATATTAGGAGATATACCTATAGAATTAATTAATATAGTCTTGGAGTAAAATTAGAGAAGATATAATTTACTTTAGCTTAGAAAATTCGGTCACAGTTTATACATTCCTCGCAGCTGACTGGGAGAAACATAAGACGATCGCCTTGCGCTTACCCAGTACTACACGAGCGCTATCTGGCGCGAACTTTCTCCCGCTACATCCCTATTAACACCGTTATCAGTCAGATTCTACACACACCTAAAGTACACGGGGCTACATGGCCGCGTTGTCGCAGCCCCTAAACTAAGGAACCACCAACCATAACTTACAGGAGTAGTGATCGAGATAAAAGTGACAACTTTTGCTCTTGATTGGATTTATCTTTTCCTACTACAATGATGTGGCAAATTGGTTGTCTAATTGATGAGGAACCAATCATCTTTTTCATGTTCTTTATATCTTAGTTGGGGTAAACTGTCATTTTGCCACTATTATAATACTTGCATTTAAAATTCCTTGATTAACATTGGTCCTGTTTGGACCCTACATCATAGTGACATTTGTATGTCAGTTAATGTATATTTTATCTACTGCATATATTAATTTTTAATAAAATAAATGAATTATTGGGTGATGTTCAATACATTCAACGACATTCTATTAAGTCAATAAGGAACTATGTCGAGCAATACAGGTTTGCTTTCGTGTCGGTGTAATGTATAAACTTTATAATCCGCTTTGTCAAAGTTAATTTAACTTCAAATTGATTTGCATCAAACTAATTTCCACTAATTTAGCCCATTTATTTGCCATAAACTCAATCAGAATTTATGGAAGGCCGGAGGAAGTGTCCACTGACTTGTTTAGAATAAAAACAAAACCCAACATATACATTATTAAAAAACGAAGCATATGTCCATTTAGATATTTCTAATTCGCTCGTTCAGTCATTCATTCTTATGGAAGAATCACTTTTCAGTCGGGCAACACGATTGTAGAATGTCGTTTTTCCATTCCCTGTGCTGCCTGGTAGGAACCCATTTGTCCACCATCACTACAACCACAGTCAGGTTTGCCGACACGATGAGCTCATCGTTCACTTCACTTGGCACAATGTTATGTGATTTTACGGTGGTATGTTGGCAGCATTGTTTTGGCAAATATTTTTTTAAAGAATAAAAGCTTGCTTTTTATTGGATAGACTAAGCAGCACATACACAAATGATTTCTTTTATATATAGCCTATATTGTGTGTGTGTGTGTGTGTGTGTGTGTGAAAGAGAGAGAGAGAGAGTCTACAGTCTTTACACTGGTTTGATGCAGCACTCCATACCTCCATACCATGCGCTGTCTACATCCGAGGCAGTTGTCCTCAACCCTTCCATAACCAAGTTTGCTATTCCTTAGCTTCTGCCCTACCAACCTATCACTTCTCTTCATTAGGTCTCGCCAGAAACATCCCTCGTCTTAATACTTGTATCTTCATAATTCTCCTGTAACACCACATTTCAAATGATTCCCTGCTCTTTTTTCTGCTGCACGAACTTGCTACGCTCCAGACGAAGGCTTTCGAAAATTAATTTGTAATGCCTAGATCTATATGATGTCAAGAGATTTCTTTCCCGAAGAAAAGCTTCCTTGTTCGTCCAATCTGCTTTTATATCCTATTTGCTTCGACCTCCCAAGTAGCATAAGTCTCCTACTTGCGATGCCAATAGGGAATTTTGATTTTTCCGGCTGCATTACATTTTGTTTGTTTACATTTATTGCTTTTCACCATGAATTATTTCCTCAAGACTGATTATACCGTTAGAAACTCATTCAAATCCTCGGGTGAATTGAATTGGCCAAGATGACAATGTTATTATGGGGTTTGAAGCTATTTTTCAGCGTTGCCTTAGTAAACAAACGTTTGGTGCTTTTCAGTCGGTCAACACGAATGTACCCAAAACAGTTGGGTTATACCCTAATCCTGAAAAAAAAAATGACATGAGATTAATAAATACACTAGGATGACCAGTTTCGACCGTCAAGCAATCATCATCAGATTCATTACACTTAGGCTACAAATCTATGTCTGAAAATACAGGTCATTCCAAAAACAGGCAAATTCCGGAGTTCTATCACAACTTTCAGCATCTCACTAAAACATCATATAGACTACAACAATACAACAAATAAATAAGTGTACATATTTATTGTAAATATTTTCACCTGCATTTTCAGACATAGATTTGTGTAATGGATCTGATGATGATCGCTTGACGATGGAAACTGGTCATCCTAGTGTATTTATTAATCTCATGTAATTTGTTTCAGGATTAGGGCATAACCCAGCTCTTTTGGGTACATTCGTGTTGACCGACTGGAAACCACCATACTTTTGTTATGACAATGTTATTAACAAACCTGAGTTGAAACAGTTTCTCCATGAACCTGACTCCTACTTTAATCTTGTGTTCCCATTTCCATTTTTTATGTACTTGTTCTCTTTCTTAATTGCCGTACACAATAGGGGAGGATGACTTCGCTGTTCTGCCCTTTAAACCAACAACAACTATGTTATCGAACAAAGGATTTGTTAAAATTGCAGTCCCGTTGTTATGTTTTCAACATCCTCAAGCGGAATAATATGAATTGTAAATGAAGTACGGATTACTTGGGAATAGAATTTCAAAGAATGGAAAACGTTCCACTTCTGATTTGTGGAGTACGCCTTTGTTCTCCTGAGCTTGTTATAGAATTGAACCCAGAGAAGCAATTGAGAAGATTCCGAGACTATGCCGGTGAGGGTTGTATCCTCTCCTTTTGATGTGTGTGTTTCTTTCTTATGGGAGTGTTTTCCTTTGGGCCTTCCCCGCAGCAGCATTTTTCGAGGGAACGATCCTGAGAATTAATGTCAAGGGTGAACCCTTCGTTGTTAGAGCTGTAGCTATGCTCCTGTGTTTCTACCCCTTATTATTCCCATTTGTACGGCGTCAGAGATGGATTTACAGTCAAATAATGCTCTCACAGAGGAAATGATATGGGCGACATGGCGGAGCAGTCGGTAGAGAGAACAGTAGCATATGAAGGTTTAGGCTGCACCTCGGGTAGTTCAGACACAAGCATACACGGACTAGCATTACGTATGTTGGGAGTCATACAATTCATGTACATAATTATTTCTACCAGAGCATTCTATTTGCAAGATATTATTTCAGCGCAATTGACTTCATTGCTTTTATATGTCTGCATCACTGGTGAAGTATTGCCAATATTTCCATCGTTACTACTGGATTCCAACAACAGGTTTCATTTTATTCACAACTATTGCTACCGTACTGAACCAATACCTTTTATGTTTCATTAACATCTGTTGACCACAGTGAAGCGTGTTTTTATTTTCATAAATTGTCTCGTCGATGAACACTTTTGAAGATTTGAACTACACAGTTTTACCATATCTCCCCCAGGGGCTCACATCTAGTGGGACGTGGGTTGGCGACCACGGGACCCCAGCTGAGTCCGGCATTGCTTCCACTTACTTGTGCCGGGCTCCTCTCCGTCTTCTTTCCTGTCGACCTCCCTTGGTCAGCTCTTGTTCTTTTCCGACCCCGACGGTATTAGGGTATCCGGGGCCAAGGGAGTCTTTCACTTTCCCGCCTTAATTTGCCCTTGTCTCATATTTCCTGATCCCTCCTTCTTCGAGGGGTCAGACCTCTTGTTTTCTTTTCATTAAATTTCCTTTTCTCTTTCAGTTTCCCGCATTGTTTTTGTTAATTGGCCCCCCGTGTAACTGAATTCCCAAGCGATTTTTTTGCATCAACATCATTTTGTAGGTATTTTCAATCTACGTTGCATTTTGTACGTTTTTTCGATCTAAATTGCATTTTGCGAGTGTTTTCAACCTCAATTGCATTTTGTACGGATTGACAATCTAAATTGCTTTTTAGTAAGTCTTTCAATATCCGGGCCGGGACTTTTGTGAGTATTTTGAATTTAAATTGCATTTTGTATTTTCAACCTAAACCGCATTTTGCAAGTATTTTCAATCTAAATTGCATTTTGTATCATCGGCATTTTGCAAGTATTTTGATTCTCAATTGCATTTTGGGGTATTTTGAATCTAAATTACACTTTGTAAGAATTTTCAATCTAAATTGCATTTTGTACGTATTGTCTATCCAAATGAGTAGTTTGACACTACCGGGCATTTTGTAATCATTTTGAATTTCAATTGCACTTTGTGAATATTTTGGATTGGAAATGGGAACTTTCAATCTGAATTGCATTGTGTATTTTCAATTTCAATTGCATTTTGTAAGTATTTTGAACCTCAATTGCATTTTGTACGTATTTTTAATCTCATTTGCTTTTTGTAAGTATTTTGAATTTCACTTGCATATTGTAAGTATTTCGAGGGTACATTGCATTTTGTACGTATTTTGAACTTAACCTACATTTTGTGCGTTTTTTCAATCTATTCCTTTTGTGAGTATTTTCGTTCTAAATTCCCTTTTGTAAGTGTTACCGCTCTCCATTTTGTTAGTTGTTTCAATCTGAGTTCCTTTTCGTACATATTTTCCTTTTCATTTAATTATCGTTCTGGTTTCCATTTTATTGACACTTTCGCTATCACCCAGACCATTATGAGCCGATAACCTAGATGTTAGGCCCCTTAAAACAACAATTATCATCATCATAATCATTATTTTTACCTAGTTTATAAGACTTTATACTAGCCACGTTTTTCCACTAGCAGTGATCTGCAAGAAAATCAGGCATTTTTTCGAGTTTTAATATGTGTTTCAAATGGTTACTTTATTCATATTTTCATACATCATTTTGTGTTGATTTAGGCGTTCAATTTCCCATCCTTCTTTATGGTGCTCCATATAAGGTTTAATGACAAGGGACTTCTTAGTGTTACGCTATATATTTATCTTGTGTCTTTGACATTTATTAATTCATATCGGCTGATGAAGGGGCCAAACATAATTAGGCCTCGAAACACAGAATGGTCATTATTTAATAAAAAGTATTGAATAGGTAGAACTTTTAACCTATTTATTACTCAATAAGTCTGGATTCCGAAAGACTCTCCAACAGGATATTCACAGTAACAGGAAGAAAAAAAGGAAGCTTGTAGTTTAACGTGACCGTTAATCTCGCGATCATAAGCCACGGGACCTCCATTTTACGTGGAATCCGAACCACAGGACATGGTATTTCACATCGAAAATCTCACATACATTGACCGGGAATCGAACCCGGTCCGCCTTGGTGAGAGGCATACAGCTTGACCGCTGCGCCACCACGCCCCCCTAACAGGAAGAGGCAAGGCTTCTAAGAACAAATGGATTGCGTCAGTTAAGTCAGATATGGAACACCTAGATATTCCCCTGGGACAAACTCTTGACCGACTGATGTTCCGACAGAGCGTTTTCCCAACGTCCATTACATGTAAGAAGACTACAGAAGCTAAGTGGACAGAAGAAAGAAGACTGATTCATTGTCAGAAAATGAGGGACTATTGGAAGAAGAAGAAGAAGAAGAAGAAAGCAACAACTTTATCGAAGAGTAGATACGAGCTCCTTAGTCCGAAGTAGGCCTAAACAATAAAGAAAGAAAGACAGAATGAGTGCCACTAAATGCAAGTAATCTCTCTGCAAAGAGAAGCTTCCTCTCTTTTCTTTCTCCTACTGGTTCTCTCGAATGATCTTGCTTTGTGCTATCTTGGGAACTTGGTCAGCAATTCGAGACTCCGAACTTTTTTTTTCTTGAAACCATGTTTAAATCTACAGTTCCATTGTAACAAGAGTACAAGTCTTCCCAATCTTCACAGGCCGACAGCTCCAACGATCCTCAAGTCTTCCCAATCTTCACGGTTCGACAGCTCCAACAATCCTCAAGTCTTCCCAATCTTCACGGTTCGACTGCTCCAACAATCCTCAAGTCTTTCAATTCTTTGCGGGTCGACAGCTACAACAATCCTCAAGTCTTCCCATTCTTCAGTGGTCGACAGTCCCAACAATCCTCCTCGTGTTGTCCATTCTGGGATAACTGAACGTGCTCGGGAGTACATAGACCATCCAGTTGGATCTGCCAGGATAAGAACCTTGCAGTAGGCCTTCTCAGCATATACCGTGTATATATTTCACATAGTCGGAAAACACGTCGCAATTCCTGAATTGTTGGGCAGAACAATAGCAGAGGAGCACTGGCGCATGCGCTGAGTACTAAATCAGGGACAGAAGTAGCAGATCGGCGTGCTCGAGTGTATGTGTATGAATACATGGGTTTTGTTACACCTTACCCTGTTTACAAATTGCAGACACGGGGAGTAATTAGTGCAAAATTATATCTTAGGCCCCTTAAAACAGTGATCATCATGAAATAGGCCTGTGTATAAGTGCGATGGTGTTTGCGCAGTACATTGAGGTTATCAGATGCAATAAGTGGTCATGCTTTCAAATTTTCTTTCATGTAACCTACTCCGATCGTTATCCTACAGCGCTGTGGCGAAAGATGGCAATATTGCTCCGTGAGGAGTTCGGGACAACGGAAGTTATCGGAAGTGCTCCGATTATTTTCAGCTATGGCGCTATGCGGGAAAAGACGACACTATTGCTGTCTTACTTTTATAATAGCCAATGATATACATACGCAGCTTCTTTTATTCCACTTACCGGTACTCGTCTTTCAATATTTTTCAATTTATAGTAAATTACATGTGACAGTACTGCAGTTAGTAAATATACTGTTTCCCTGTTCATTATTATCATTATCATTTTGGGAAAATGTCCTGGTTATTACGTCCATTACGTTACTGAACATAGAATGTCTGGGATCTGTCTGAAGCTTTCGTCTCTCTTTCTCTGCTGTCACCTCACGTCGATTAGCTGGAGGTGCAATGCCAGCGAGGGGGTAGATCTTCTGCACTGGAGTAGGTCTCAGATTCCAGTGACAATACGGGTGGACTCGTTAAGAGCTATGTCCACTTGCTTGGTATGGGCAGATGCTCCCCACACTGATGATCCGTGCTCTCCTGCTGAGAAGCGAAGTCCCAATGCTGTTGAACGTAGACCCTGAGGGTTCGCTCCCCATGTTGAACCTATCAACTTCTACATTATGCTATTCCTTGAGCTGATCTTGCACTTCAATTCTCTACAATGTTTCCTGAAGCTCAGGGTACGATCAAGCTTGATTCCCAAATATCGAGGCGTTTCACGGCTTTCGAGTGTCACTCCTTTCCAGACAACATTCAACTTTATTGGTGCCTCTCTGTTGCGAAGATGAAATGCGCATACTTGTGTCTTTCCTGGGTTAGGTTTGAGGTGATTGTTGGTGTAATAATTGCCTAAATTCTCAAGAGCATTGGACAGTTCTCCCTCCACGTCTTCAAAGCTCCTACCCTGTACAGCAATAGCAGTGTCATGTGCTTAAATAAATCGTATTGCCTCTAAATATTCTGGCTGGTCATTTGTATAAATGTTGAATAGTAAGGGGAAAACACACTGCCTTGAGGTAACCCGTTTTTCTGGTTCCTCCATCGACTTTTGTTCCCTTGAAGAACCTTCTGTTCTGGAGTATCCGACGTATGACATTTGTTAGTATCATGTCCTTCGTGATGTTGTGCAGCTTGGCTATGAGCTTCTTATGATTCACTGTATCATATGCAGCACTGAGATCTATAAAGGCGACACCACGAAATGTTATATTTTTTACATATTTTTTCTGTTAGTTTGTAAGTTGCATCTGTAGTTCAGTGGTAGCATTCATTATCATCCATAAAACAAAGAAATAAATCCACCGGGTGAAGCCGGGCACTACTACTAGTTTATACATAAAATATAACCATTCAAAATCTCGGTCGAGTTCTTTAAAGGATAAAATCTCACCCGTGGGGCGGAAATAAAGGAGCCTGTTTCAAAAAATAGAAATATTGCTAAGTTATACCTTTCTTGGTATGTGAAAACTAGAAACCTTTCAAAATTCATACTATTCTTCGGATAAGGTCCAAAAACTTACCCCAGTGAAGGTTTATGATACCTCCAACCATTGACCAAAGGGGTTGGAAAAATAGATTTTTGAGATAAATGAAAATCATACCTCCCTTAAGTTATTAGCTACAATAATGAAAACACTTAAAATGGTCAATAAGTCCTGTAAAAATTACCTGAAACTTTTGTCTGAAAGAATTTTTGATACGACCCATCTTTACGCCAAGAGCAAAATGTTTTCGTATGCTAAACACGTACAACGTTTGTATGTAGACAATTGGCAAATTCAGTGAATTGGAAAGATTTTTCTTTGCCCGGTGAAATTGATTCAGTGATCTCCATTCACACCAATCCTGGTCGTGGCTGGCAGCTATGTTCATGAGGCCCATCCAAACTATATGGACTCCGGGGTTTATCCAAGGTCTTTGCCGTCGGGAGGAAACTTTTCCTAGATGTGGATCGAGGTAGGCTTGTTGTTATCCTTTAGTATTTCTTGATCAGCAAGAGGTGCAATGTCAGACTTCAGGGCGTGAGGAGATCAATATAGAATACAGGGGATGCAAACTCTCCAGCAGAATAGCAGTAGTTCTGAGTACGGTTCCACAGGATATTATTTCGTCTGCTTGGTGTTACAGCAGTTACTTGACTCTAAGGCATTTAGGAGTGAAACAGTGTTCCATTGATTCACCATTCCATCACGACACTAGCAGTTTCCTGGACGATGTGAAGCTCAAATATGTGTCTTAAATGGTTAATCTCGCGATCATGAGCCATGGGACCTCCCTTTTACGTGTATTGCGAACCACAGAACATGGCATTTCACTTCGGAAATCTCGGAAATCTCACATGCAATGACCGGGAATCGAGCCCGGGCCGCCGTGGTGAGAGGCCAACAGCTTGACCGCTGTGCCACCACGCCCCCTGGTGTAGTAGTGCTAAGCCCTTTCAGTGCAGAACTAAGTTGGATATCCACGTCCACAACGGCTGAACTCGGGGAAGCATGGGGAAGATCGTCCATTTGTATAGATGCTAAATAATATAGGATCCAACATACTTCCTTGTGGTAATACATTTATCTGAGTCCACTTGCTTTGTTGCTTTGAAAGTCAGCTTAGTATCTGTGGTAATCACAGAAACACAGCTCATCAGACGAATTCACCAAGATGCTTTAAGCCACAACTATCTCCTTTCTGGAGTGCTAGAATAACATCAGTATATTCTATCATTATCAAAATTGATGACTTGAGAATTGAACAAGTGAAACAATTTTGTTATTTCGGTAGCATAATCACAGAAGACAATAGCTGCCTAAGAGAAGGATCGCATTGGCAAAACAGGCATTTATGACTAAGAAATACATTTTATCCAGCAAACATATGAATATAGATGTAGGAAAATCCTTTGCAAAATCATTTGTATGGAGTACACTGCTCTATGGAAGTGAAAGTTGGACTCTGGGTAAAAGAATCGACTTGATGGTGCTGAAATGTGGATATGGCGGTAATTGACAAGAACGAGCTGGATGGAAAGAAATACCAACCTGGAAGTCAGGGAAGTCGAAGAAGAGAGAAGATTAATGAAGGAAATAGTAAAGAGAAAAATACAATTTATTGGACATGTCATCAGACACAGCCCTTTCATCGTTAACATTCTTGAAGGGGAAATGCTGGGAAAGAAAGGAAGAGGCATTAGCCTTTACAATATGAATGCATTAATTAATTCTATCATTATTCGTTTTCTATTATATACTTGCATGGTTTTGTTTTAGTGTTATGTCATGGGCGTATATAAGGGGGGTGCTGAGGGGGCTTCAGCCCCCCCCCCCCGAAAAAAGCCAATAAAAATGAAAAAAGTGTTGCTTTGGTAAGAGCATAACATCATAAAATAATTGTAAATTTGGTTGTACCCTAATCTTAACTTATTGGCTAATTTATAAACAATATTAAGATTCAAATTAGACTAACTCGTGGTATTGCGGCTAGCATTCTTGGCTACCGCCCCGGAGGTCCGAATTAGATTCCCGGCTCTACCAAGAAATTTTAATTCTAGTCTGAGGGCTGGAACGGGGTATACTCAGCCTTGTGAGGCAAAACTGAGAATTCCACAGTACGGTACTTTTGAGAAATAAATTATCAACTTGAAAAAAAAAAAATCTTTATCTTTCTGCTTAGTAAATTGACAAATATTTCGATATTTGCCATTCATACTCCATAGATCACAATAGAAAATCCATTAAGTATAAAATTTTATTTGTGTGTTGTGTTGTATTTTACAACTTTTTTGTATTGCGTAATAATTGTAGACTATAAACTTTGAATTTTATCTAAAATAATTACACACAGGTTGATATTTCTGGGTATTTTGCGGTGACAAGCCCTTGAAAATACTCACAATTTTCCAGGATAGTCAGCCCCCCCCCCGGAAAAATTGTATATACGCTCCTGCGTTATGTTACTGTAATATGAGCGTTATTGATTGAGTGAGGAAGATTGACGAGAACATGCAAAACCCGCTGCTGGTGATCGGGGAGATACATAATCGCTTAATCTCGAACGTGACTGTGTTGACGGACGGGCTTATCTCGCTATTGGAATGCTGGTCCCTACTGATAGCCTACATGATGTGGAGCCACCAGCCCTGCTTGTGGGAACTACCTGAGGTCCCGGGTTCTATTCTCGGCTCTGGAATGGGGGACGGTCAGTTTCATTGAAATAACTGAGAAGAGGAGGGTTCGATTTCTTTTTTGGCCATCCTAAAATTGGTTTTCTTTGCTTTATCTGATCCTGGCAAATGACAGGATGATTCCCAACTTGAAAAGCGGAGAATTGAAGCGTTTGAAATGTGGTGTTAAAGGAGAATGATGATCAGATGGGCAGATAGGGTTACAAACGAAGAGGTATTAAGACGAGTGGGAGAGGAGAGATGTTTCTGGCGACTGCTAATAAAGAGAAGAGATAGGTTGGTAGGATACATACTAAGACACCCAGGAATAGCAAGCCCAGTTATGGAAGGAAGGGTCGAGGACAAGAACTCGGCAAGCTAAGCCGGCTGTGACTGGCGCGGATTGCGGGTGCGCGTACCTGGTCAGCCGGTGGTTGGCGTGCACTTTCACACTTTTACCAAACATGTTCAATAATGTGTACCTTCAGTGCTCATAGACGATGCTGAAAATGTCCTCCCTCTCTTGTAACACACACCTGACATCTTCTGATGAAAGAATGTCTGTCAACTCTTTTATTATTTACGGAGCCTGTTTCCTCCTAATTGTGCTGGCATTAGGCGCAGGTCTTCCTGGAAACTTGATTCGAAATTCTTGTCTCGTTTCAGAACAAGATTTTCTGCTTTTCATATACGAATTATGGAAATACACATGTCTAGGCATGACCAACAATCACAGTAATCACAATACTCACTAAACGTGCAACACTAACGTCTAAGATTTGCAGATACACGTCTATATGAATGACAAAACACGTGTGAACTAACGATATGAGTCTGAGTAGCGCGCCACCTCCGGCTTAGCCGCGTACGCGCGCCCGGGATCTGCGCCAGTCACAGCCGGCTTAGGTTGCCGTGTTTTTCGGGGCGCTCATAGATTATGACCCTGTATATTACACATTGCTTAAGTGCTGGAGAAGCTATTAAAACCCCGCATACTTTCGTCTATTCAAGCCGCGGTGATATGTCCGACAATTGTCTTCAGCCGTGGGAGATGTACAGTACTATTGATGCAGTGCGCTTAGTAGCAGAAGCTGCGTATCAAGCACAGGAAGGTAACCACTATTCTAGGAAAATAACACTTCTGGTAACCTTGGATGTGATGAACCCCTTTATAGATGTATAGATGTGGTTGAAGCTCATCAATTCAGCTTCCAGTTGCCTATATACAGTGTGGTCCACCCGCCCCTTATTATTTAGTTTTATGAAACCCAACTAACACTGCATTTCCCCCGATGGTCGATATTGCTCTGCGTTCTGACTGTGTGACAGCAATGTAATTGGGTCATGGGTCTAGCAAAGAAAAACCGACCTTAAACTTTTCCCCGCCAAATAGTATGGCCCATTCTACTAACATATGACTTATTGCTCCTTGAAATAACACACATACACGTAATACGATCGAATTAATAGCTTACGCCACGTGATCTGTAATAGTAGAAAGTTAAATCAACACCATAAACCGTGATTGAAGACTTTGAGATGGATTTAAACGTTTGAGGTGGACGGCTACAGTAACAACTGCAAGTGCAGCGCGCACTTTCTACCATGCACTGGTGGCCGATGCGGTTAAAGCACGGCCGTAGACGGCGGGCGAAAATGGGTACAATAGTGCATCGAATCCAGTGGTAGGCATACTTTTTTTAATGAAAGCCCACGCTCCATTTTAGTTGGGATGTAACTACATAGCCACATTCATTCCCTTACATGTATTTTTGTGAAGGGTGGGTTGAATTTTCCTGATTTATAAAGAGAATACGACCGAATTGATAGCTTTTGCCACGTGACCTGTAATGGCAGAAAATTAAAAAAAAACTGTCATGGATATTAACATAACATATCGACGTGTCGCTCTGGAGGTCCAGGTTCGATTCCCAGTTCTGCCAAGAAATCCAATACTGGTCTGAGGGCTGAAATTGGATACACTCAGCTTCGTGAAGCAAATCTGAGAATAGGTGGGTTCGATTCCCACCTCAAAACCCTGGAAGTGGTTCTCTGTGGTTTCCCACTTCTGCTCCAGGCTATTGCCGGGACGGTTTCTAACTTAAGGCCCCGGCCGCCTCCTTCCCCATCCTCACCTTAATTGCTAATACATACATTATACAGACACCGCTATAGACAGGTCATCATAGGAATTCTACACACACACACCCAAGTACACGGGGCTAAATGATCGCGATGTTCTAGCCCCTCTAATGAAACAAGATTCTGATCGCCGGTATACGTATTCTTTAAAATTTTCCGTGGTATTATTTTGTTTGTCGCCTCCGTAGCGTAGCGGTCAGCATGGTTAGCTGCCGCCCCGGAGGTCCTGGGTTCGATTCCCGGCTCTGCCACGAAATTTGAAAAAGTGGTATGAGGACTGAAACGGGGTCTACTCAGCCTCGGGTGGTCCAAATGAGTAGAGGGGGTTCGATTCCCCCTCAGCCATCCTCGAAGTGGTTTTCCGTGGTTTCCCACTTCGTCTTCGGGCAAATGCCGGGATGGTACCTTGTTAAAGGCCACGGCCGCCTCCTTCCCTCTTCCTTGCCTATCCATCCTCACCATCCCTTACCTTCCCTCATGAGGCCCCTGTTCGCTTTGCGGGCGAGGCAGCCTGGGCGAGGTGCCAATCCCACCTCACCAGTTGTATCCCTTCCGATTCGATGTTCCCAGCTCTAGGACACTGCCCGTAGAGGCGGTAGTGGTGAGTTCCCTCGCTGAGTCCGTGGGTTCCACCAACCTGGAGGGTAAGCGACTAAAAAGAAAAGAAAACAAAAATATTTTGTTCGGGGTCTACTCAGCCACGGGTGATCCAATTGAGCATAGAGGGTTCTATTTCCCCTTCAGACATCCTCGAAGTGGTTTTCCGTGGTTTCCCACTTCGTCTCCAGGCAAATGCCGGGATACTACCTAACGTAAGGCCACGGCCGCCTCCTTCCCTCCTCCTTGTCTATCCCTCCCAATCTCCCCATCCCTCGTAAGGCCCCTGTTCGCTTTGCAGGTGAGGCGGCCTGGTCGAGGTGTTCGTCCCATCTCCCCAGTAGTATTCCCGTCCTATGTTTCAAGCTCCAGGACTCTGCCCTGGAGGAGGTAAAGGTGCGATCCCTCAGTGAGTCCGAGGGAAAAGCTAACCCTGGAGGGTAGACCGACTAAAAAAATATATTTTGTCATTAAATTCTAGCAAGAAGAAGAAAACTCTATTTGACGTGTACATATTAAGATGTTTCGTGTAATACCGAATTCGGAAACAACGTACCGTTCATGGAATCCAACCTGAAAATGCATCTGCTCGCTATATTACTAGTGCCCCATCCTCAATAATTAACTGTGACCTCTTGTATCATTTCTGTCGTAAGACATTGGTAAAGTTGTCGACACAGACGATAAAACGTACCGAAAACAAATTATAAATCTTCCCCCTCAACTAAGTATCATACCCCGAATCCTTCAATCCGCAGTCCAACACGTTACCCTTTCAGCCACGGTTGCTTACACTACATGTGGAGCAGAATACACCAGAAGGATAGAAAGTGAGAAGTGGGATGCCACGGGAAACCACTTCCTAGATGATTTAGGTTGGCCTCGAATAGATGATAAAGATTTGATAATCAATTCCACAAGCATGCCAACACACGTTATTTTGTTTGCACAAAAATAATCCTACCCGAGTTAATTCAGCAGGAAATTAAATATTCATAAATAACTGTCGAGTTTCGTTTACTGAATATTGCGCATTGGACGCTTGTATTCTTTCATGGCCTCCTCGAATACGCCACTATGACACTTCCCAGGCAGTGAAATTTAAAATAGGAGGCATTGGAAGTCAGTGCATGTGCGATGCGATCCTTACCTAATTGGTCAAACAGCTGTGTCGTAATGAAAATCTTGAGCTCTGATTTTTGGAGAACCTCTATCATAATGAAACTTGAACTATAATGAGCCTCTTTAAGATGCAGTTTTCTAGCATATCATATTTATATTTCCGCATGGTCGAACATAATAGTGCATTATGCAACGAGCCTATAATGGCAATAATTAAGACACGAGTATGTTTATAAAACGAGCGTATGCGAGTTTTATAATTGCCATACGAGTGTCTTAATTACCATTATAGACGAGTTGCATACGACGGTTTATGTTCGACGATAATTATTATAAGTATTTTATGTTCGAGGTCGCCTCCGTAGCGTAGCGGTCAGCCTGGTTAGCTGCCACCCCGGAGGTCCTGGGTTCGATTCCCGGCTCTGCCACGAAATTTGAAAAGTGGTACGAGGACTGGAAAGAGGTCTACTCAGCCTCGGGTGGCCCAAATGAGTAGAGGGGTTCGATTCCCCCTCAGCCATCCTCGAAGTGGTTTTCCGTGGTTTCCCACTTCGTCTTCGGGAAAATGCCGGGATGGTACCTTCTTCAAGGCCACGGCCGCTTCCTTCCCTCTTCCTTGCCTATCCATCCTCACCATCCCTTACCTTCCCTCATGAGGCCCCTGTTCGCTCTGCAGGTGAGGCCGCCTGGGCGAGGTGCCAATCCCACCTCACCAGTTGTATCCCTTCCGATTCGATGTTCCCAGCTCTAGGACACTGCCCGTAGAGGCGGTAGTGGTGAGTTCCCTCGCTGAGTCCGTGGGTTCCACCAACCTGGAGGGTAAACGACTAAAAAAAAAAAAAAAATGTTCGAACATAAATATTCATACATATCTGTCGAGATTTCGCAAGTTTTATGTACTGTGCCACTGCGCGAGCGATTGCGAATGTGGTGGCAACAGGATGGGGCCCCACCTCACGGATCATTAGTCGTCAGGAACCATCTTCATGATACATATCCAAATAAATGGATAGGAAGAGGAGGACCCTTTCACTGGCCTGCCAGATCACCCGATCTTACGCCACTTGACTTCTTCTTGTGGGGTCACTTAAAGCAGGTAGTATATGCACAGGAGCCTGAAGAGCCTGAAGATCCTGACCACCTTCGGCAACTAATCACCGAGGCATGCCAAGCTGTTACACCTCAGATGTTACAGCGTGCAAGACTGTCTGTAATACGTCGTGCTGAAATCTGCATCAACCAAGGTGGTCAACATTTCGAACACTTGCTACACTGAGTATGCAGAGTACCTTGCCTTATTCCTACAGGGGGGGGGGGTGTGGTGGCGCAGTGGTCAAGCTCTTCACCTCTCACCAACGCCATGTCCTGTGGTTCGAATTCACGTAAAATGGAGATCCCGTGGCTTATGATCGCGAGATTAACGGACACGCTAAACTACAAGCTTTCATCCTACATACCATTATGTCATCGTCTAACCTGCCTACGTAGCATCGAATAAAAACGGTCCTTTTCAGGATCAAATAAAAATTCATTTATGGAACAGGTAGATATGTGTCCGTAGTGCAGCTACTGTAAACGAAAAAAAAAAAAAAACTTATTTGCCTCGGGATCGAACCTGCTACATTGCAGCATGACTGACGTTACGGCAGAGAAGCACGATTTAACCATCTTAGCTACCGTGAGCCGTGGTAGAGTGCTGTCACGTATTGAGTCTATTTGTAGTCCTCATAGACACTTCATGTCTTTCGTAAGGCAGTGTTGCTTGGATGTGTCGATTTACACATTCGTTATAGTTGATGGCATTGAAATAACACTGCTGCCAATAATTTCGACTTTAATCGCGAGCATGAACTCAACCGTAAAGCTGTACTAGGCCAAGTACTAATGTTTTTAGGACGACTATGATATAAGCGTTAGTTGGGTTGCCTTCCTCCAAAAAAAATAAGGGGCTGGTGGACCACACTGTATATCTCCTGCGTATAATCAAATAGCTTATATGATAATAGTGGAAACTCTCGCCACTTAACACGCAGAGCAGCGGCGACAGCGCATAGTGCTACCATCTAGCGGCTCGAATAGGCAACTACTGGAACGAACTATTCAATAACACAATTCGACTTCGAAAACGCAAAGAAATACAGATTTTAAGTCCTTTGCGTATTTCTTGTAGCATAATAATAGGAAAGGAGATGGATGTTGTCCAAAAGGGGCAGTAATAAGAATGAAATACATGTATATTTATTTATTTATTTACATATGTTTCGCCCTCATTGGAGCACTTAACCAAAGCAAGTATATACATGTCTCAAAAACAATATTAAAGATTCAGCTTCTTATTTTTCTTCTTTTCCCAAAACATTTTCATTCTAGTCGACCTTGGCGCTCTCTCTGCATCGCTTATGGTGTAAGTTTTGCGGGTAAAGATTTTTAAGGGAAGTCGGATGTTCTTGTTTTTCAAGATATTCTTCTCATCTTGGTTAGCAATTTGGGACATTGTCAAGCAGAGTTCATCCAGATCATTTTGAATTTCCATAAACCAAGAGTTCTTTGTTTTAAGTTTGAAAAAATAATTAAATAATACTTTTAATTGTCTGGTATCCGGCAGGCGTGAGATATGACAAAAAAAAAAGCAATTCGCCTTTTTCGCATAGTATCGACTATCGACTCAGGTTCTTTATAAACCACTTCATTTGGTAATAGACGCCATTGACCATCCACTTGATGTTTTTTTTAATTAATTATAGTTCTGAGAATTCTTCTATCAGTCTTCTGTAATGTGTCAGTAACTGATCGAGTGTTAAACTTGAAAAGTGTTTCACAAGCATATATTGCTTCCGGTTTAATAACTGATTCGTAATGTCGTAATTTGGCATTTATGGAGAGTGATTTTTTTGTAACTAGACCACTTAACTTTGTTGATATATTTTCGATTGACGCTTTCTCATTCAAATTCCATGTTATAATCTCCCCTAGATATTTAAATTTATGTACAACTTTAATTTCTTTATTGTTAATGTAATAGCTTGTGTTTCCACATCAAAGGATGCCATTATTTCAGTCTTTTCAAATGAAATTTGAAGTCCTACTTTTGCTGCATTAGACTCAAGTTCTTCAATTTGGTGTTTAGCCTCATCTATACTGGTTGCAAGCAGTGCAAGGTCATCCGCAAAAGCCAAGCAATTCAGTTTTATATTAGTACCAATCTTTACATTTGGAGGACAAGTTTTGTTCTACTCACGCATGATTTTTTCAAGAACACAATTAAATAATAACGGTGATAGACCATCTCCCTGTCGAAGTCCAGTCCGGATATCAAATGGTTCAGACAAGGCTCCTCGAAATTTAACCTTTGATTTAGTATCTTTCAAAGTAACACCGACGAGGTTGATAAGCTTTTGATGTAACCCGAATTCCCTAGGGATGTTAAGTAATGACCCTTGATGGATACTGTCATAAGCTTTCTTAAAATCCACAAAAGTAATGACCAAATCCTTTTGTCTCATTCTATGATATTTCATTATCCATTTCAGACTGATGATCTGATCCGGACAGCTGCGACCTGTTCGGAACCCTCCTTGATATTCTCCTAGTTCTTGATCGAGTTGTTGTTGAATTCTTGTCAAGATAATTCTAGATAGAATCTTGTGTGTTACATCAAGCAAAGAAATCCCACGGTAGTTGTTCGAGTCTGATCTATCACCCTTTTTATGAATTGGGTGGTTTACAGCCATTCTCCATTCCTCTGGTATTTGTTCCGAATTCCATACATCGATGAGGCGTTTATGGAGGTTGGAGATGGTTTGTTCATTTGCATATACATGTATATTGTCATTCAAAAACATTTAATCGTCTTTTTATGACAGCAGTTTGACTAGCCTACAGATATTCCAAAAGCAAATTACGCGTGTAATATCTTTTAGAGCTTGATATTTTTATTGGGAAGATTTTTCACGGATGAATCATTCGTTCTATTCAGATATGCCTTAGGCTGGCTGCGTGGCTCAGCGTTAACGTTCTCGCCAGCTGTTCCCAAGGTTTCAGGATCGAATCCTGGCGGAGCCAGTTGGCATTTGAGGGTGCGCAAATGCGAGGGAGTCGTGCCAGTAGGTTTACTGGCACGTTAAAGATCCCCTTCGGGGCAAAATTCCAGTACCCCGGCGTCTCTAATAGCCGCAGTAGGCCTACTTAACAGGGACGTAAAACCAATAAAAAGAAAAATTACTGTAAACACATACCGTATGCCTTAATAAGGACTTTGAAATACCTGTCAGTCAATAATTTCGTACAGCTGTTACAGATACCTTCATCAGAGGTATTAATTGATAAAAAACAACCAGTTAATCTTCTTCTAATCCCATGGGTGCTTTCAGACATAAAATGGCAAAAACTATCTTCATGCCCATGACATTTTGGCAGACAAACCCCCCACACATTTGGAGACTGCATGTAGGAGCTATCTGCTCTTCACAACCCACTGAGCACACTTGGAAAAGGATTAAATGGATAGTCTTAATTACAACAATTTTTTAAAGAAGCAATATTTTCAGGTGGTGCGAGATCTCATTGTGGCAACTAAATATAACAAACAATTTTTACATTATTAATAACTACTATTTTAATATTAAAAATAATATTCCTAGAACGCTCCTAAAATATTATTTAATATTAAACAATATTGTTCGCTTATGGTCGTGCTTAGACGAGGCTAGGCATGATTATTATTTACACAAAAAGAAATATGTCTAATATGATGTTACTAATATCTTACATTACAAAGCAACACCTTAGTATAGTGTAACGTTCTAACAGTAAGTAAAGTTTCAATTTCACTCGTAGCTTGCAACACAGACACAAATCACAATCCACATGCATCCGCACACGATTGAACGCCAAGGAAACAGGTGGCGGACAGAATATATATAGATATTGGTTTCAACTCGTTAATTTTTATACAACGTTAAGTACGAATGTCTATACCTTTGAAATGCACGCACCCCAGCTCGCTTACAGTATACATAGAATTAATTTTGACGGGTAGGGTTAAGTAGTATGCTAATAAGGTGATATGGTTTTATTTTTTTGCGCTGTCAATCTACCGTTGCTTTTTCTGCGCCTCCCATATGACAACGCCTGGTGCGGTCGCATCGTTTGCACCGCCCTAGGGCCGCCCCTGAAAAAGTATGCTATGCTCAGGTTAATAGAAAAAATACAGGTACGTAAACATTAGTAGGTAGACTCACAGCTGTTTGTTTTGAGGAAATCTGTAAAATGACTTAGGATCACTTTGTATTTTGTAATTAGAACAGTTGTCGCCGGTTTCTGGCGGGAGTTTCCACTATTATCATATTAAGCTATTTGGTATAATGAAAGATTTTTTGTAGGACCGTACCCTGTTATATGACACTGCAGACGGTCAGAGGCGGAGAGAAGTCACGGTAGGAACAGCGCAGGGATCTATCCTGGGCCTGGATTTGTGGAACATCTTGTAGGACGGCTTACTACGCATGGAGATGCCCGGTCGGGTACGCTGATGATATTGCAGCGGTGATTGTAGCCGAGAGGCGGTTCTGGCTCAGTGGAAACTCACAGGTGATGCGACGGGTAAGTGGTTGGATGAACGCTCATGGGATGAATTTAACTATGGCGAAAACTGAAATACGTAGTAAATCTGTAAAATGACTTAGGATCACTTTGTATTTTGTAATTAAAACAGTTGTCGCCGGTTTCTGGCGGGAGTTTCCACTAGGAGGAGATTGGACACTATAATTCCTCGCGCGCAATCTCAGGCAAATACATTATTTAACTAATCTGGTGCTCTTTTTGCCCCGTATTAAGAGAATATTTTTTAAGAATGAAGAAATAAATTAATTTTCTTTCGAATCAAATAACTCATACACGTACCGTGAAGTTGAAGACTTTTCATCGGTAAGTGGTTTGTATGAGGTGAAGTTTTGAGTGACGTGCTACCGTAAAATTGACATTACACTCGTTTCGTGACAGCAGTGCTCGATGCCAACCAGGGAGACATGTGGTCATGGTAACCATATGTCCCCCGGAGGGCATTTTGTGGAGGCCATGCAGCATAATAATAATAAAAATTAAGTTTTAAAATACTTCGTTATGAAGGAAGAAGTAAAGGCCTCTAGTGGGTTAGTTGTTGGAAGTATGAGAGTAGTTTAGACCTGTAGTTGGTAGTTATGTTAAAATAATAGTTGGATAGTAATAGGCCTCAGTTTGGGGTGAAAGAATTAATTTTAAGTGGTTTGCTGGCAGTAATCCGCGTGAGTTTAACTCTGATTTCGCTGCCAGCATGAGATATGTGGTGTGAGTGGGAGGGGTTTGGTGTGACGAGGGCTGTGATTGGTGAATGTTCAGGGGCTGTTTGGAGAGATGGTCGTTTGAACTGGAGCCACTGCAAAGTATCTAGGAATTACTCTTGACACGAAACTGACATACTGGTCTCATGTAAAGAAGGCAGAGACAAGACAGAGGTAGTAAGAGCCGCCCTGAGTAGACTCATGGTCCGCGGCAAAGCAAGCGGCGATTCATGTTGTCCCTCGCGCAGTCAATTCTCCTGTATGGTGCTTCGCTGAGGTAGCAGAAATATCGAAAACGCATGGCTGCAATTCAGAGAAAAGGAGTTCTGACGGTGACGTGCGCTTATCGTACTGTTTTGGAGTCCGCAGTACTGGTTGTGCACTGTGGGTCGAAGTCAAAATCTAGGGGGACAACATTATTTTTACGTTATAATCATGAATTTAGAGTGAAAGCAACGTATATAATTTGTTTACTTCATAATAAACATCAGTTAAGACCTTTCCTAAGCTACGTCTACACATGCAAGAAATTGTCAATGACTAAGAGTTGGATAGAGCATTCAGTTATCTCTTCAGAACAATTTTCTACCCCTAATTTACTTTTAACAAAGTCACAAAGTTCCACTTTTGGTATAATCGTCGAATCCAGTGCTTCAAACAGTTGTAAACGTGTGAGAACTGGTTTCGCGGCATCTTCTAAAACGTCAAATAACTACGTAAGTTGCAAAAAGATGCAAAAAATCTTGTGACAGGCGTAAACTGCAAGACTTTATTAGTAGTACTCTCTTTCAGTCCAATTATCGCTAAGTGCGATAGAAAAATGATTGAAGTCTGGTGCCCTAATGGGCTCCTTTCACTTCATTAATAATTGGCTAAGATATTAGTTAGGTTTATAATGTTTGATTTGTTTTTAAAATTTACTCCCTTAAGACGTTACTGGATAATGCTTTAAGGGAGAATTTAGTCCTTAGGAGTTTGCTGTCTAGTGATTTTGTTTTACTTTGATTTTATTTTTTCGTTGGATGTTGAGAGTACTAAAGCTTGTAATTGTGCCTGAAGAGCTGCGGGTTCGAACTTGGGTCAGCGGCATGGCTATTAACCATCCGACCCGCAGCGGCACTAGTTGTTAATACGCTCAGTTCGCTCTGTCATGGCCTGGCAGCGGTCGCTTCAGCGAGGTTAATAATAATAATAATGGGTGCGTTTGTAGACTGAATTTAAGTGTTTAAGGAAGAGTGATAGACCTCTAGTTAGGTTTGTTTTTGTAGAAGGTGAAATTAATAGTCCTATGGTAGGTTATAGGTTTATGAGAAAATAATAATAATAAGCCTCAGTTGTGTATTTTTGTTATGTTTGTTAGTGATTTTATTGTTAGCGAGTGGCTGTCCCATTGCCCGGGGCCCATCATCCCGGGTAGGTTGGCGTTACACCTTGCCTCCCGGGCAGACTAAGCCACAGGGTCAGGGATTGTGGTTTGATTGAGGGGGGGGGGGGGGGGGGAAAGACTGACGGATGTGTTTAAAGTGTTGTGGAAGCAAGGTGTTGAATGAGGTGCAGTATTTGAGTGAGAGCTGAAGTTGAGTTAATTGTAGGTGAATGGACATTAAGGGACATGAGAGGGGGAATGTTGGTGTGAGAGCGTTGTCTGAGTTCCAACTGCTTTTGCCTAATGGCTGTTTTGATGTAGGGGCAGCCTCCGAAAGAGGCCGCGTGCGCACCGCCACAATTGACGCACTTTGGTTTGTCTTTTGGGATCTTGCAAGCTGAGTGGTGATGATTATCCCCACACCGGTTGCAGCGGATCCTGTGGGGGCAACACGCGGAGTTGTGGTGCAATTTTTGGCAGTTGAAACATTGTATGATGAGAGTCGTGTGTTGTTTGGAAGGGGGAGGCCGTGGCCTCTGTCTTTTTGGGTTGGGGGATGAATTTACTGTGTTAGTGGGAGTGGAGATGACTGGGGTGACGTCGGTCTCTGAGGGAGGGCGGCGTCGCGACGCCTGTGATCGAGTTTTGGGTTTGTGTTGTTTAGGTTTGGATTTGAGTGGCGTTTGGGCAGGAGGAGAGTGAGTATTGCGGGAAGAGTTTAGTGAATTGGGGCCTGAAGGCGTGTCAGTGGCTTGCGTGGGAGTGCGAATCAATGAAGGATCGGTCTGTGTTTTTGTTTGGGTTGTTTTGGAGAATTTAAGTGTGGGAGGCATGGATGGGGGAAGAGGGATGGTTTGAGTTGACGCCGGGAAGAATTCGGTTGTGGTTTCGCTGTAAGTATGTTGAGAAATGTTGGGAGATATGAGTAGGTGCTGAGAAATACCAGGGTGGCTCCAGAGGGCCGTCCTGATACTCTCCAGGCGTCTGTTGTTTGTAGGTGTAATGAGGATGTAGCCATTTATTGTTTCCTCGATTTCAGTGATGTACTGCCATATTGGTTCAAGAACCTCTATGACAGCAGCTCGCTTGGCAATAAGGTCCCGTGATGGCTTAATCAAGAGGATTGAAGCCGCCGGTGCCGTGAGGACTTTATCTACATTTTAGCATTAAGTAGAAAGTGGCGCAGAGTGACGCGACACACTAAAATCTAAGTGAAAATATAATTTTAAAAATAATAGTTAATATTGTCATTTAGACTTCCACGGCCCGTGTTACTATTCATAATGTTGAATTTTGGGCTTATGCCGTGTTTATTATATTAAAATTCGACGCGTTTCGAAAGAAACCATGCCTTTCTTCGTCAGGAATACTCTGTAATACGACAATGATTGCTAAGAGAAAGCAACAAGGAACATATAGAAGGTGCCCAAAGATGGACGCTATAATGGCGTCCATCTTTGGGCACCTTCTATATGTTCTTTGTTGCTTTGTCTTAGCAAATTTTAATATAATAAACACGGCATAAGCCCAAAATTCAACATTATGAATAATAATAGTTAAATATGATATAATGCAAATATAGCTAAAATTACGTAACAATTACGCCCGTTAATAAATGAAACACGTTACAAAGTTCATACATTCAGCTGCATGTTCCATCTTAAAGCATCACACTAACCACAAAGACAACCAAACCACAGCCACTTATATTCACCCTCCAATTCAGACTGCTCGAACAGTGGTGACAGATTTACACTAAAATGCGTTTATATCCCAGAATAGTGAGCGGCAATTATATGAGAATGCTGTAGAAGTAATAAATTTTGATTTTTAACTATGAAAATAAATAATTTTGTCCTCCTAGATTTCGATTTTGACCCACTGTGCAGTGGACTTCCTGTACTAGCGCAAGAACCTCACGACGTATACTTCAGACAAGAACTGGGCAATTTACAAGCCCGGAAGGAAGCCTTGGCCCGCAGAGATGGAATGCTGATCTCAGAGGAAGATGGACGGCTCGGCTGATACCGAGTTTGGTTGAGTGGACAACCCAGAAGGCATGGTGAGGTCAATTACTTTCTGGCCATGGCTACTTTCGGAGTTACAGATGACCAAAGTAAGGAGTTCTCTATGCATTTGCATTTACTGTGAAAACAAATAGTTCTTTTTTCGAAAGTAGATATGTGAGAAAGTATGTAAGTCGTCGTTAAAATTGGAAGAATTTTCAATAATAATCGTAAGTATATATACAAAATCAGTCGATAATTCAAGATGATACTTTACTTTGTAGATTTAAATAAACTTGCAACACAATGTGCGTAAACATTCTATAATAGCAACTAATATTCAAGCATACTTGACATGTACGTAGTAATCATCAGTTAACTTGCCAAAAATATCAACTTATGAAAATCTGTCTTCCATGTGGAGTAATGTAAAGTGCATCTGTATAGCTTTTTCTAACCTCCAAATGACTTGATAACAATCCTTACTATTTGGCTTTTTACGTTATGATACTTGCGTTTTGGCCAACATAATGTGTATATCGTCGATATAAATTCATTAACCAAGCATCGTTGTGAGCATGATCATATCACTTGATAGGTATGAATTCTACCAATCGATACGGATACAGTATATGTATTTACCATTTATTTTAAATATCATACGTTTTTCGTCTGCGTTCGATGGACGGATAAAGGACAAAAACTTTAAACCGTTGTTGGTTCATTAACTCCAGACAACATCGTCGAAATTATGCTAAGGGACCAGTACAGCTGGGACAAGGTCGCTTTCTTTGTCGAAACGGTTCTCCGTCATAAGATGAAAGAGGGAGGCATATGATTTAAGGCAATAAGGCTGCGATCTACTGGCTGCGTACGAATAGAAAAATTAAAAGGTGTTCGAGAAGCATAGAAATGATACCATCCTGAAGAAATACGTACGTGGTCCCGGGATGGACTTTATCAAGAGGATTAGGTGTGGTTTTTAGTTGGTAAGAATCTCACACGCTTGAGGAGTGCGGACCCTTCTCAAGTATCTTAGGTGAGATTTTCCACTTCCCTCGTAAAAGAAAAAAGACTATGAACATCATCAGTATGAGCCTGTCTTTGACGGGTTGGGTTAAATCATGCTAAACCAACACCATATCTCCAAAAGGGATCGAAGAGCGACGGCTTCTGATTGCAGAAACAAATGCTCAGATTTCTTGGTATTGTACAGAGCTATGAGCTCAGCGCTGCATGGAAACAGAACATGGTGCAGGCCATTCTAGTTTATATTTGCCATGGGAGTAATTCTGAAAGGTTTTGGGACCACATCTATACCAGGAAATTTTCAACGTCATCCGTTTAAGTACATTCCTACGCAGAAAGTAGTTCTAAGAACACTCCCAAGCTTGGATGGCCAGAGACGGAGCGGATGTTTAGGATTACGATTCGTAGGTTTCATGGTGTAAGGGTAACGCGCTTGCCTCTTACCTAGGAGGTCCCGAGTTTGGTTCTCGGCTCAAGCAGGGGTTTAGAACTGACGTGAGTGCTGGAAAGGGATACACTCTGCCCCGTGAGGACAATTGAGTACTTGGCATATTGGCTTTCACCGCCCGTGAATTAAGACTCGGCAATTTTTGTAGGTTTATGCCGTATCTTGTGTGGGATTTCGCCTAGGAACACTAACCTGGCTCATCAGCGGGCTCTTGGTGCTCCCCGCACGGAACCCCACAGGAGTAGCGAACAGCGCGCTTATGAAGCGCACGTGCGCCTCTAACTGCGAGAGCTAAAAGCTCAAGCAGCCTTTCACCTCCCTATAAAGGCTTCCAAAAAGATGGTATATTGGCTTTCACCGCCCGTGAATTAAAACTCAGCCCGCTGATGAGCCAGCTTGGTGTTCCTAGGTGAAACCCCACACAAGACACGGCATAAACCTAGAAAACTTGCTGAGTTTTAATTGAGTAGTTGTGTGATCCGAGGGCAGGCACTCCGATCAATAAAGCCAAAAATAATGGCTGAGATTGACTCACTCCATGTTTAAAAACGCCCAAAAAGTTAGCGTAAACCAACGGCAGATTCTATATTGCTGTATGCTTATGATGGTGACAATCGGCGATATTGATATTTCCATGCCCTGGTTTGGTCGAAGGGTCCCCGACCTTCTCGCATGTCCCAGTAATATTGTGTTGACCGACTGAAAAGGATTAGGTGTGGTTTTTAGTGGGTAAGAATCTCACACGCTTGAGGAGTGCGGGCCCTTCTCAAGTGTCTTAGGTGAGATTTTCCACTTCCCTCGTAAAATAAAATAAAAAAAAGTTACCATATCAATTGTGAATAAGGCTTCAAAGCTGTCCATACATGGTGTCCACAGGCAGGAAAAGTCAGGAATTTTGTTTTTGGTCAGGAAAGGTCGGGAAAAAGTGTGAAAAAATAGCGTGAGTCAGGAAAAAAATGGCGAAAAGTGTTAGAAAGTCAGGAATTTTATATTAACCATATTAACTCCTCTAAGTTCTACTTCGGGAACTATGACATCTGTAGAATCTTTCTGTTATAAAGATGAAGTCACAAGTGCCGAAATAAAGTGACCCTTAATGTCGTCCAAAAGAAATTCTATTAATTCTTGTGAAAATATGTCAGGAACCTTCAGGGAAATGTTTCCTGATGTGCAATTGCAGCAAAATTTCAATTGGGGAAGACGAAATGTTCATATGTCATCAATTATGGATTAGCTCCATACTTCCATAATTTACTGCAAGATGAAATTCTTTCATGTGATAATGTTTTCTGTTTTGATGAGGCATTGAACATAGTTGTTCAGCGAGGTCAGATTGACCTATTTGTGCGTTAACTTGACATCAACAGCAATAAAGTTAACACCAGATATTTCAACAGCATCATTAGGGACATGCAACAGCTCAAGACATTTTAGAGGCTTTCAACCAGGGAATCTCTCCTATTGCTAGAAAGTATTTTACAGGTGTCTATGGATGGACCGAATGTAAATTTGAGTTTCATAAAAAAATGTTCAGTGACCAAGTAATGGAAGATAATGCAGATGGCAAACGACTCGTTAACCTTGGTGTTTGCGGCCTTCACGTTGTCAATGGAGCCCTACAAACAGAAATGCACTCTGTAAAGTGGAACCTTCAATTACTTTTGAGAGACATGTATTATGGATTGAACGACTGTCCTGCTCGCCGAACAGAGTACTTCGGTTTATGTATTATTGCATTATAATTTACTTTATTTTGTATTTTAAATGAATAAAGAGGTGTGCGTTGGGCAGCTATGGGGATGGTGGAGGCTGCAAATAAAAAATAAAAATAAATGTTTGCTCAATAAACCTTTTTTTTCCCATAATACGATGACTTCACGAGTCAGGAATTTTGTTGAAAGATGGTCAGGAAATGTCAGGAAAATTGATGTTGAAAATTCTGTGGACACCATGCCATATCGCTGTGAAGTTGAAATGTGTTTCCTGATAGATGTTTGCATTAGTAACTTGGCAAGTAAGCGTAAACACCTTGACAAGTGAACACCGCCAAAGGAGGAAGTAGTTATTGCTTATTTTAGGGGCTGCAACATTGCGGTCTTATAGCCTGTGTTATTGTAATGGCTGTTCAAGTGTGTGTATTTGTAAATTGGGTAGGGTTGGGAATGAGGCGGTCGTGGTCTAAATTAGGAACCATTTCCCTGGAATAGAAGTGGGGAAAACACGGAAAACCACTTCCAGGATGGGTGAGGTACGAATCGAACCCTTCTTTTCTCAATTTTGCCGCAAGAGGCTGAGTGTATCAAGTTCCAGCCCTGAGACCAGAATAAAAATATCTTGGTAGTGGCGGGAATTGAACCCGGACCTCAGGGGCGGCAGCCAAGAACGCTAGCTCGAGGTAGTCAAAGGAAGAAGAGCCGTTTTAACAAACAATGTGCGATTAGTAAGCTTACCTCAGCTGTTTTAACCTATGTTCCTCCGAAACCACCAACTGACTCTTCCGTACTACGACTGAAAATATCGCCAACAATACAGGTGCGGCTCCGCAGGGTTGGCTAAAAACATCCTTTATAGGGTAGAGTCAAGTTACTCCGTGATATCAAGTAACACCGTGACAAAGCGTATTTCCTCTATCACTACGTAGGTTCAATTCGGAAAGTTCTAAGTTTTTACCAACAGATGGCAGTAGAAACCAGGAATCCAGGAAGCCCTTGCGTTCTATCTTTGACGAACTCAATGAGGTTTAAAAAATATATTAACAGAGAGTTAACATTTCAACAAGTGATCCACATCCAGTGAAATCTGTGGTGAAGATTTTAATTTCTTATAAACAGCTGTTTCTTTGTATACTTTTTATTTTAACACCAGTCAGAGGTAAGATGCAGACCATTCACATACAAAACTTACATGTATGTAGCGTTACGCATGCAAGGTGTGTGAGCTTAGCAATAAGTACCTCTTTCTTAGGTTGGACGCTGAAATGGCGCCAAAACGGTATAAAGAGGCTCGCTCCTACACAGCTGAAACGCTTAAAGAAGCATTGAGGTCGATGAAGGACGAAGGGTGGTCAGTATACAAGGCCAGTAGACGTTTTAATAACCCGTGGAGTACACTAAAGGCCCCCGTGTGGGTGCGGGATAGAATACACCCACGGTATGCCCTGCCTGTCGTAGGAGGCGACTAATAGGGCCGACATGGCCGAATAACTTGCCAGTTTTTGATTTGTTCAGACCCCCTGTGGATGGGGAGGGCAGAATTCATCCTCGGTATTCCCTGCCTGTCGTAAAAGGCGACTTAGAGGGGGCCTTATAAAGGTCGATTTTGGTTTTCTGGTCCCAGCTCTGGTTTGACCAATAGAAACAAACATGCATGCTGTTAGGGGAAGGGCCACCAGCTTGGCCATCTGGCCAGAAAGCCTAGACGGTATGCCCCATCCCGTCAGGTGGGTGCGCCATGTACCCTACAGAAGTATCCGCCTTACAACGAAGGTCCCTGCATGGCCGAATACTGGAGCTGCATAAATCCTGTGCATGCCGAGGGGGAAGTGCCTGTTCGAGGCACTGGGACCCCGGGCAATATCTGCTATGCCAGGTAGGAATTGCCTTGGCTGGGTGGCGCCCACAGTGATAGCCCCCGTTCGGAGTGGGCAGTATTCGGGGAGGATTTCGTCCGGGATGCCATCAAAGCGATCACGGACACCTGTACAGGGTGGCACCCTTAAAAAGCCGTCTCTTGAGTGTCGAGCTAATCCCAAGGTGTATACGCCTTGGGATGAAGCCTTTAATAGAAGATTCCCCGCTGATAAGTCTCCTCGCTACCTGGTAGCTACGAGGACTGACGGGGGTGATTTTAAACTAGTAAAATCAATAATTTTTTCTGAGGAAATCGAGGGGAAATTTGGGGACCTAAGCGGGATTTCCAAGCTCCGGAACGGTCAGCTGCTGCTGCACACCGTTGATCGGAAGCAAACCGAAGCGTTGCTGGAATGCACGCAATTCGGCGAAATTCCCGTTAAGGTCTCAAAACACGAAACGCTGAATGAGGTCCGAGGAGTTATTTTCCATCGTGACCTCATTTTAAATAGCGATGCGGAATTGTTGCGGGATCTGGGGAAGAGAGGCGTCACCAAGATTAGGCTCATCACCCGAAAGATTGGGGAGAACAGCGTCGATACCGGCGCTTTTATTCTCCATTTTGAGGGTGATGTAGTACCTAAGCAGGTGAAGGTCACATCGTACCACTGCGATTTTGACCGTACATCCCTCCAGCTATGCGCTGCTATCAATGCCAGAGATTCGGGCATGTTTCCGCCAGGTGCACTGCCAAGGCCGTGTGTAGAGAGTGTGGCAAGGGGACACATGAGGGTGAGAGGTGTACGCCTCCCCCGATTTGTCCAAACTGCCAAGGAAGCCACTCTCCACGATCGAAGCAGTGCCCTGAGTTTTGTAAGGAAGCAAAAATTCAAGAAATAAGAACTCTTGATAGGCTTTCATATCACGACGCTCGCAAGAGGTACCGTGATATGAATGCCCCCGAATTTCGGGTATCGTTTGCAGCTGCAACGACGCCCTCATTCACCCCTGCCGCATCTTTACCGAGTGTAGTACCCTCGACGCCCGAATTTTCAGCAGTATTAAAATCACTCCTCGCAGTACCAGCGAAAAATGTCAGCCCGAAGGAGGTACAACAACCTTCTTCGGCCCAGCAAAAGAAGGCGCCGGTTAGACCATCTAAACCGGCGCAATCGGAGAAGAAGTCATCTTCTTCTCCGAAACGGTCGGCGAATAAGTCTTCCCCAGTTAAAGGGGGAAAGAAGACTTTGCCGACCAGGGCTGGTCCTTCTTCCAGCCCACCTAATACGAAAAATATAGGGGAGAAGAGGGAGACGGTTCGTCGCCGTCTCTCTCGCCCTCCTGCTGACGGGGTGGCTACTGTCTCTGCTGGCCTTTCCGCTCCCACTACCACCAAGGGAGCGAAGCCTGCTGAAGCCAAGCCCGTCCGTATGGAGGAACTCCCCTATAGAAAAGAAAATAGATCGGCGGCGGAGAGGGGAACGGTTCAGCGCCGTTTCTCTTCCTCTCCTAAAGGCAGGGCTGCTCTCGTATCTGCTGGCCATCCCGCTCCCACCACTACCAGTGGAGCGGTGCCAGCAGGAGCGACCTTGTTTTATAAGGACCCGGCGTCTGTGGGGAAGGGACCATCTATTTCCCCAAACACACGTCGGCGCCGATCCAAGAAGAAATCTCTTCGGGACGTGTCGGGGACAGACACCCAGTCTTCGGACCGGGAGAAAGTCCCTCGACACCGCTCTCGCTCTTCCCCAAGAGCGAGACTCGTGAGGTCCGACGACGACCGCGCGCAACCCAAGAGAGCTCCCGCTCCATTTTCTTCGTCTTCGGACGGAGATGTGGAGATTGAGGTGTGCTCTCCTGCCCCATCATCTCCAACTAGAGATGGGGAAGGGTGGCAAACGGTCAAGCATAAGTAGAAGACCCACTTCTACTTAAGTCCACACCATGGCACTATTACAATGGAACTGTAATAGCTATTCTGTCCATCTCGCTGAGTTACGACAATTAATATCGTCGTTTTCGGCAACCATTGTCTGTTTTCAGGAATCCAGGTTTCGTCCTGGACATGAGACAACATAGCGTCACTTCAAACTCTTCTCTAAAGACCGGGTGGACGGAGCTGTGGCCGCTGGTGGCGTCTGCACTCTCGTCCACTCTAGCCTCTTTAGTGAAGAGGTGCCGTTGCGTACTCAGCTAGAGGCAGTTGCAGTTCGTACTTCGTTGCCAGTAATGGCAACAGTATGTAACGTGTACATCCCGCCTGATTCTCAGCCGGATTACGACCAGCTGGTGGATCTAGTCTCTCAGCTCCCCCCTCCTTTCCTCCTTCTGGGAGATGTTAATGCCCACAACACCATCTGGGGCTCCGCTACCACTAGCGGTAAAGGGAGAGATTTTGAGAGGCTGATCAGGCGGCTGGACCTGTGTCTGTTGAACACAGGGGAGCCTACGCACTTCTCTATTGCACACGGTACTTATTCAAGTATCGATATTACCCTGTGCAATCGTGCGCTGGTTCCCCTGCTACAGTGGGGTGTACACGATGACCTTTGTAATAGTGACCATTTTCCAATTATCGTTACTCTTCCGAACCAGAGAGCCATCGAGTTACCAAGTCGATGGCTTCTCCGTCGGGCTGATTGGCCAACATTCACGGCACGTGCGGTGTTTGCCGAAGATACCTTTGAGAGTGTCGACGATCATACCATTCATATAACGAATGGTATTTTGGCTGCTGCTGAGGAAACAATACCTTCCTCATCCGGCAACTCACGCCGGAAGCTTGTCCCTTGGTGGACAGCCGAGATTGCAGCAGCCATTAAAGATCGTCGACGTGCTTTCAAATGCTATCGGAGGCAAAACACTATGGCCAACCTTATCACCTTCAGAAGGATGCGTGCTAGAGCCCGTTATCTGATTCGGGAGAGTAAGAAAACGACGTGGGAAAAGTATGTGTCGTCCATGACGGCGCATACTCCTTCATCTCAAGTGTGGACTAAGCTTCGTCGGATCTCCGGACTCCCGACATCACTGTCGATACCTGGAGTGTCTATCAATGGAGACATAATCACGGACCATCTCGCCATTGCCAACAGCATTGGCTCGCACTTCTCCGATGTATCCTGCTCCGGGAGTTACGATCCTACATTTCTGACTCTGAAGCGGGAGGCAGAGACTCACCCCTTGTCCTTTGCCACTGCTGCTTCGGAGTCCTATAATGTACCATTCTCTGAATGGGAACTGCACAGTGCGCTTGCACTGTGCAGGGATACGGCTCCTGGACCGGATAACATACATAATCAAATGTTAAAACATCTGTGCGTTTCCAGTATTAAAAAAAACTGTTGATCCTCTTCAATCGTATATGGATTGGAGGGGAGTTTCCATCTCAATGGCGAGAGGGGATCGTGATACCGATTCCTAAGGCTGGAAGGGATCCCAAGTTTGTAAGCATCTATAGGCCCATTTGTTTGACAAATGGCCTATGCAAGCTGCTCGAAAAGATGGTGAACCGTCGACTGGTGTGGTTCTTGGAGGATAAAGGTCTCCTGTCTGAGTACCAATGTGGATTTCGCTCTCATAGGTCCACCACTGACCATCTGGTGCGACTTGAGAGCGCCATGCAGGAGGCTTTTTTTTCCGAAAGCAGCACCTAGTCACGGTTTTCTTTGACCTCGAGAAAGCCTACGACACCACATGGCGCTACGGGATCCTTTCCACCCTTCACAAGTGGGGACTCCGTGGTAACTTACCGACTTTCATTGCGAATTTCATGTCCGTCCGACTCTTCCGTGTAAGGGTCGGTAGGACATTATCGCAATACTATACCCAAGAAAATGGAGTTCCCCAGGGTTCAGTGCTGAGTGTCACCTTGTTCGCGATTGCCATTAATGGCATTGTTGCCGCCGCCGGGTCCGCGGTAGTTCCATCGCTGTATGTAGACGATTTAGCTCTGCATTACAGCTCTGGAAGTATGGCAGTCGTGGAACGGCAATTGCAGCTAGCTATCAACCGGGTCGACAGGTGGGCTCACGACCGGGGTTTTCGTTTTTCAGCAGTCGTCCATTTTTGTCGGCTACGGAGGCTACATTTACACCCTGAACTACATCTCAGGGATGCTGCGTTGCCGTTGGTTGACACTTATCGCTTCCTGGGGCTCCATTTTGACAGCAAGTTAACGTGGCAGCACCATATACGGCAATTGAAAATGACATGTCTCAGGAAACTGAACATGCTCAGGTTTCTTAGTGGCACTACGTGGGGGGCCGACCGTGCGGTGCTGCTACGGTTCTACCAAGCCCTCGTCCTGTCCCGGCTAGACTATGGTTCTGCGGCATACGGTTCAGCTAGGCCGGCAACCTTGAAAATGCTGGACAGTATCCACCATAGTGGCGTTAGGCTGGCTACCGGTGCCTTCCGGACCAGCCCGATACCCAGCCTACTCGCCGAATCGGGTGTTCCACCTTTAAATTATAGACGCCAACATATGCTTTTAGCATATGCTGCCAATGTGCGTCAAATGCCGCAACACCCAACCTATCAAGCTCTCTTCGGTACCCAAAACCACCAGGGTTACGCCAACCGGCCTCGTGCCACTCGGCCGGTTGGTATTAGACTTGATAGCTCGTGTACTGAAATAGGAGTGGCTGTAGGTCCCTGTATGATCCGGACATCTAGCGAGGTGCCTCCGTGGCAAGTCCCGCGTCCGGAAATTCGGTTAGATCTGCACCGAGGACCTAGGGTGAACACGGATGCCTCCGTTTACCGGAGGCAGTTCCACAGCATAGTTCACCAATTTCCGGACGCTGGCATTCTATACACGGATGGTTCGAAGGTGGACGAGAAGGTGGGTTGTGCTTACGTTATTGATGGTGCAAATACCAAGATCTCTTTGCCTGAGGCCTGTAGTGTGTTTACTGCGGAGCTCGTTGCCATCTATGAAGCTCTGCAGTTTGCACTACAGGATGCACGAATCCACTTTCTCGTGTGTACCGACTCTTTGAGTTCGTTGCAGTCAATTGCTACATGTTTCCCGCAACACCCCCTAGTGCAGCGAATCCACGACCTACTAGCCGGGCTGTGCCACGCTGACACTCGAATCACCTTTCTGTGGCTTCCAAGCCACATGGGAATTGCGGGAAATGAGTTAGCTGATCAAGCTGCAAAAGAGGCGGTATCACTACCACCTCGACCAATGGAGGTACCCGCTAGAGATATTCGCTCTCAGTTACGCCTACAAGTTCTGGCTTTTTGGGAGAGTCAGTGGCTAGCTGACCCACTGCTCAGTAAACTGAGAGCGATCAAGGGAACTACTCGCGTTTGGCGGAGCTCCTTCCGGGCCCGGAGAGAGTCCGTCATTTTGTGTAGGCTAAGGATAGGTCATACAAGATCCACCCACTCGTACCTAATGAGAAGGGAAGACCCCCCACTTTGTACCTGTGGAGCCGTATTCACCGTGGCCCACATTTTCACAGAGTGTGTGGATCTTGCTGACTTACGAAGAAACCTTGGTTTGCAGACGACTCTCAAACTTATATTAGCCGATGACGCGGTGGCTGCTGATCGCGTTATCCGCTTTATAAGTGAGAGTGGGTTAGGGCCAGCAATCTAAATTTTCCAGTGAACTTTGACTCAACGACTTGTTAGTTTTTGAGTGATAATGTTTTGTTTTTTCCGTAATTTTTGTTTATTTTTATAATTTTTGGTCTTTTTAAATTTAGATGTCCACCTCAAAATTTTAAATTCAATTCAAAATTTGTATTCTTTAATCTGTGTTAAGAGGGGCAGATGACCTCGTAGTTCCGCCCCTTAAAACAACAATAACTAACTAACTAACTACACTAAAGGATTATTGCACAAAATATTCAGCCGATCCAGGAAGTGCAACCCTTGCAAAAATTGGAATGCCATTCGTTGTGTCACCTGAATTTGAAATGAAGATAGTGTGTCAAGTTAGACACAATAGATCGGTCTTGGCCTAATTCCAGACCCCAGAAGAATGACGATGATGGTTGTGGTGCGTGAGGTGGCTCCCTTGGCTGATGACACCAAGAGGAAGAATGGAGCCGAATGGATTGATTATGAGTTTTGGAATGCCTGGTACCTATAATGTCTATTTTATGTGTGATAGGTGTGAGGAATCTGATAGTGACCAAGAAGACTTAAAATATCTTAAATGGAATATTTTGAATAGAATGTTTCATTTTCTATAAAGAAAGACACTGTAGTGAAATGTTTCAATATGGGCAATATGGGGTAATAGAAACTTCTAGTCTACATACGATTTGACCAGTTTTATTACATTAAACATTATTTTTCACGATTAAAAAGTACACTGAATGGTGAACACCATGCCATCACGGAGTAACTTGAATATCACGGCGTTACCTACTTCTACTACCGGATATTGTCAGTTAATACCTTGAAATAACTTACGGTGGATATTTGTAAGATATATGCCAGAAATGTTAGGTAGGGTATTCCTCTTTAACATGAAATGAATCGAAATAACTGAAATCTAAAATTTTTAACAAAAGAAAAGCTTAGTATCTCGGAGTTACTTAACTTTCCCCTACTTATATTTAACGGTTTCTTCTTATTTACATTATTTATAATGTTTCAGAGAAAGAATTCAAAGAATTGAATCAGTCAGTCAATATTTTATTTATTTAATTAATTACTTGAAGCCTCCTTGGCTTAGGCAGTAGCACGCCGACCTCTCACCGCTGGGTCCGTGGTACAAATCCGGGTCTCTCCATGTGAGATTTGTGCTGAACAAAGCGGAAGCAGATATAATTTTCTCCGGGTACTCCGGTTTTCCCTGTCACAATTTTCATTCCAGCAACACTCTCCACTATCATTTCATTTCATCCGTCATTCATTTAATCATTGCCCCCAGGGGAGTGCTACAGGCTTCGGCAGGCGGCACAGCTCCTATCCTCGCCGCTAGATGGGGGCTTCATTCATTCCATTCCCTGACCCGGTAGGCCGACTGGAAGCAGGCTGTGGATTTTCATTTAATTACTCGTTTATTGTTGGGCGGAACAGCGACGTCATCTGCCCCTAATATTTTATTAGAACATGTTTCGAGATAACTTCGATCCCTTCGTCAGCAATTAAAATTAAATTATACCTAAAATTAACTTATTCTTACACTAGTCTAAACTAACCTAAATGATAAAACATTATATAAGATGCGTTCAAAAAGTAACGAGCCGGAGGCTGGAATGCGCAAACCGGTGACGACATCGGCTAATCGTGGTGTGTGTAACGGGGTGTGGTTCCGACCAGAGCGTTGAAGGTCACAGCCCGTCGCCAGAGGGCACGCGTGCACGTCACGTGACGATACAAAGCGAGCAGCATGCATCAATCGTCCAACCGAGACCAAGGCAGTAGGCCATTCGACATGCTTCCTGGTGTGGTTGAAGACTGTGGGGCACCCATTGGGCACACACTTTGCGCAAGTGCAGTCGTTCCTTCATGATTGTGTGCACACATCCGACGCTCAATCTGACCACGGCGGCTATGGCGTTCACTGTCACTCGGCGGTCCTGGGTAATGAGTGCATCAGCCAGTTGGACGTTCTCATCGGTAATGCAGGGGGGTGCCCCAGACCGGGCATCATCGACTAACTACACCCGACCTTCCCTGAAGCGCTTGTGCCACGCCTTGACCCTTGCAAGGGACATGCAGTGTTCGCCGTACACTTGTGACATTCGGCGATGAATGTCCGTTCCCCCTACTCCTTCCGAACAACACCTCTTTGCTCTTCGGTTGACGCCTCCATGTCACTGTTTGCAATGTGACTGGCAGCGTTGGACGATTGATGCATGCTGCTGCTCGCTTTGTATCGTCTCGTGACGTGCACGCGTGCCCTCTAGCGACGGGCTGCGATCTTCCACGCTCTGGTCGGAACCACACCTCGTTACACACGCCACGATTAGCCGATGTCGTCACCGGTTTGCGCTTTCCAGCCTCCGGCTCGTTACTTTTTGAACGCACCTTATAATACATTTGGAATCCTGAGCAGGGAAAAACTAAAATGTCTTGATATGATAGAATGTGATAGTAGTTGGAAATACTTGAAATTGCACTTGATGGGGGCCTACGGGCGTTCAATTAAAATACCCTGCTATGGCCATTGGCTGCAATTCCAAATTAACGTGATAAAGGTAAATATAATAATATCGTATGGCCTCGGTGCCGGGTACAAGCTTTGTTATTTGACACCCAGAGGGTAGCTTGTATGTCGAATTCTGTTGTTCCTTGAAGCACCATGAAATGCAAGGAGGTTATATATCTAAGCTCCTTGGCACTATAGCGCTTTCTAGTAGAGAAAGGAGGAACTTTGTGTTGGCGGGAAATCCCGAGATTAATTTTGCCATTATGAACACGGCCTACTGGATTCAAATGGGTTACTTAATCTGCCAACGTCGTATGACATGCGTGTCGTAATTTTTGCTGCCTTTCAAAAATCACTTGCCACGGCCAGGAGCGAACCTGCAAGCTGGGGGGGGGGGGGGTTGGTAGTCCGACACGATAACGACTCACCCACCGTGGCAAGCTATACTGGTAAATGTAACCGTATCGTAAATAAGCTGATAGCTTCTTACTCAAGTTCGTCATTCGAGTCAGCACAGTTGTTTGTTACTTGCTCTCGCTGTGCTTGGCGAAATAACTTGCTCGTCGAAAGTTTCTGATCTTCAGAGAGCGATGTCGATACACCTCCTTCTCTCCGTGGCACAGAGCGGAACGTACAAGCTGGCTTCAAAGAATCAGGTAACCATGCCTCCCACGGGCAAAACGAAGGAAGCTTGTAGTTTTACGTGGCCGTTATTCTCGCGATCATGAGCCATGGGACCTCCATTTTAATGTGGAATCCGAACCATAGGACGTAATATTTCACTTCGAAATTTATTTAGCGTAAGGCACATTGAAACATTAAATTATCACATACGTGAAATTTGAAACAAATTCCAGCTATTAAAGTACAACTATCAACATACATCTATATAGGCCTACAAATATTCGATTTCATTTTGTAATAGGATTTTTGTAGTACTTGACATTTCGATCTACTTATGCCTTCTATGGTTCTTAGCTGGAAAACCCTGAGAAGGGCTATTTGTATTTATGTTTTGTGACATCAAGCAATATTTTGAGCCAGGAGATCACTGGGATTGTCTGGCTGCCTAAACTCCTTGGTGTAAATGTTTCCCACGGAGTGACCGTTCTTTTGCACGACCCAGGGGACACGTGTAGCTTAAGGAATTCTACGGACGCGAACAGTCTTTGTCCCCCTTACTTCGAAAATCTCACGTGCATTGACCCAGAATCGAACCCGGTCCGCCTTGGTAAGAGGGAAGCAGCTTGACGACAGCACCACCACGCCCCTTCCAACGGGTGACATAGGCCTATTTCCCCTCGTGTTCGAATATTCCGCCAAGGCCGAACGCTGATACGGATCTTTAACGTGCCAGTAAATATACCGTACTGACAACGGCTCCGTCGCATTTGTTATACGAGGGCTGGTTTTTTTTTTTTTTCGAGTTCCAATGTACTGTATAAAATAACAGATTGACATACCAAACTGATTTTACTACTAAATGTTTGCTTGTTTTATTCTTATGTCTCAACATAATCACCAAAACGATTAAAAGATTTGTCGTATCGTTACACCAGCTTTCCAATGCCCTCTGCCGCCACTGTGGTGGGTACGTCTCAACAGTCTCCTGAAGAGTTTCCTTTTTGACGAGGCTTTGCCGCCCAACCATACCTTCAATTCTTGAAAAGGGTGAAAATAATTCACGACCGCACTGTACCAACGTTACGATAGACTTTTTCAAAGAATTCAAGTGTGAAGTTTTGGACCATCTGCCGTTTAGTCCAAACCAGCACTGAATGTTTTTTTTTTTTTTTTCGAGAATGTAAGGTATGGTTGGGCGGCAACGCCTCGCCAAAAAGGAAACTCTTCAGGAGACTGTCCAGTCCAGATATACCCACCTCAGTGGGGCAGAATTTTTTGCCGAGGGCATTGGAAAGCCGGTGTAACGTTACGACAAATGTTTCAATCGTTTTGGCGATTACGTTGAGACATAAGAATAAAACAAGCAAACATTTAGTAGTAAAACCAGTTTGGTATGTCAATCAGTTATTTTTATACAGTCCATCGGAACTTGAGAAAAACCAGCCCTCGTATGAATGCAAAATGCGACTGATGGAGGCCAGATTGTCGTAGCATTTGAGGAAGCTGTATTGTTGCCAACACAAAAAGGAGTGGAGGATCGTTAATCTGTTTGGAGTGGACGTTGTTGAGAAGCTATAATTAACGGCTTTGAGCTGGCTGCGTTAATTAATCCCGTGCGCGTCAATATTCATCAGGTCGGTACAGCCTGGTCACCACTTGAAACTATTCAGACTCTAGGGACGGAAGGTGCAGGCTGCTGCGCCACTGTTTAGGTTGCGTCTGTGTCTCCAATAATGATTGTTGTTGTTGATTTATTTAGAGACTTCCTGACATGGTGATCGTGTACTTGTTGAGTGTGGAATGTGTCTGAAAACCTGATACTGGAAATAAAAATGGCAGTTGGGTAGATACGTCACGAGCGTCAACGACTAGCAACAGTGGGAGACAGTGTGTGCGGAACATCATTTCAGGATTTGAGCTCATGACGTCATGCTACAATTTGTTACACATACTTCAGTGAACGAATGAGCGCGGATCAATGCGCAAAATAACTAAATTGAATTATGTGGTTCATAGTTGGCCTAAGAAGAAGGGAAGGAGATAAGACATACGTTATTTCTGTCGCTAGAGGTAATTTAAAATTTCGCAAACCACATTGTGGTATAGAGGTTAATAGTGCATTGACATCAGTCTTCTGACCGAAGAAGAATGTGGACTAGGCTGGGACTACCAGATTCGCTGCGAGAGGAACCGATAACATCAACACGGATAACCCTACCGAAAGTTTAAGTGCGAATAAAAGAAAAACGCAAGGTGTAATGAGCAGCGCGCGTACATGGTATGGCTGACTACTTCTTGCCCTACTTTATCATTCAGAGCAGCTCACCTGTTGCACAATGTAGCGATCTTTCTCCAGGTAAACTGCCGTGCCATGATCATACATATTTGGTTACACTATTTGTCTGGTGGCCCCAGTCTTCACATTCATCTTGGCTACTGGCACTAAAATATTGTGATCGGTGTGGTCGTTTAAACGCTATAAGTTTTAATATTATAGTTTAAGTATTTTTGTTCGTATTAAACTGTCAGTTACTGTACGTTCGTGATATTTGACATATACTGTATCTACATATTTCCCGTAGACTACTCCTGGCTATTGCCATATGCGTATACTAGCAACCCGACCCGTCTTCGCCCGGCATCATAAACGGTTTACTCAGCGTAAGCTTAAAGACGCTCGGATGGCAGGTTCCAGACGCAATTCAGAAATACCAACGTGAACAGCGAAACTCCAAACATATACTCTTCTCTGAAGTCTAACTTGACAGTTTGACGCTGGCCGAAGCTGGGGTGATAGGCTCGCTCTGAAGTTAGTAATTTAAATTTCCACTGAATGGAGATTGTTGGAAGATATGAAAACTTAAAAGCACTTATAGTGGGTGATGTATTAAAGATAGAGATATGATGTCGTGGACTTAAATGAATGTTTCTCTACAGAAACCTTTCTCGAGAAACCCTTTACAGAATTGTGAAAACCGCATCGAAATCCATCCAGTGGTTCTCGAGAATACCAGTTACATCCGAGAATGGGGGACTTAATTTTATACAATGTAGAGATAAGGGATGCACACATTTAAGGGCAACTCGAAAGAGAGGTGGATTCGAATGCCATTGTTGACCATCTAATCCTACTAGTGTTTTTCGAGGGGCTTCCCCCCCCTAATCCAATTTCAGGCAAATGCTGGGATGGTATCTAACCTAGCTCCCAATCGTAGGCTCAATTACAAAACAAGATGTTCAGCAAAGAACATATAGCCTACTTTCTCCTAAATGTATGGGTATATTTATGACTCTTTGTCCTCATCCCTAACACAATCACCTCTACCACAATGTATTGTTTGTTTTCTTTTATATTGATAATTAGCCAGTAAGTGTCAAAATCAATATTATATACTTTATGATGATTGAATAACAAAACTACTAACTTATTGTAATGCATTCACGTCCGTTAATCTCTATATTAAGCCAGCCTGCTAAGTTAAGAATCTTTCGTTTTGGGTATCTTCCCCTTTAAAAATCCGCGCCGATCACAGTAGGTTGGTGCTGCGACCTATCAGTGAATTAATCTTTATGTTGTACGCCTATGCACTGCCATCGTAATGTACTACGATGGCAGTGGCCTATGGGTGTTGAATGAGTAGACAGTTTTAAGTAGCCAAGAGGGAGGCGATCCAGCTGGCAGTGTTTAACGGTAATCGGAGCGCGATCGTGGCTAATAGTTTAACTACCAGTATTACAAAATTGCCATACTTCAGGAGGCCAGGTATTTACACAGCGGCATGTTTGGAACAATATTACCCACATAACCCACAAGAGGACAGCACCGTACAGAGGCATTAAGAAGGCTGTGGTTAATGACAACGTGTATCTAGTTCTTCTATTCTCCTTTTCCTAATGTCTTCTGTTTATGTGCGATGCTGGGGCTGTGATTTTATTAATAAACGAGTGTATACATTAGCCTCTCCTTTGAGCTAAATGACATCTTATTCAGTATCTGTGGAAAGAGCTCGTGCACAACATTTGTAAAAGAATTCAAGAAAAAAAAGTTAACTGTAGCAGTATTCGATCTCCAGTCAACTGCGTGACAGACTAACACGCTAGCCCAGAGCTAATCCCATCCTTTACGTCATAGTGTTCTTAACTGACACATTAGATACAACCTGTTGGCAAATAATGACTTGAAATAAACGATTTCTTCACTGCTGTACATCTTCATTAAAGATAATTTCATACAAAGTTTATATTATTGTATCAGTAGGGTATATCACATACAACATACTAAAACTATTGAAATATAAGACAGGCACATGAGGACAGCTGCCATCTTGTCGTGTGACACAGACGGCTCAGCTCTTTTAAGCCACTCATACAGTATAATATTATAATATTAAATTATAATAAATAACGGATCACGACCTTCAGGATAGCTTAAACCACCCTAGGCTCGATAATCGGAATTGGTGGGTCTTAAGCTATTGATTAAAATGGTTGCATAATTCACACGGCCGCCATCCTCAAATGGCACGGCCGATGACCTTGAATTTTGGATGGAAGACGCGTCCTATATAAGGGTATGTTGTCACCAAATTTGGTAGAGATCGGATGATTAGTTTAGCCGTAATTTGATTTTAGGTTTTGAACGTTTGAGTGGCCGCCATTCCGTTTTGGTAATGATGGCGGCGATACAAAGTATGACACTGAGGTGCCCTTTGCTAGTGCTACCTCTGTACCAAATTTCGTTCAATTCGGTTTCACCGTGTTCGAATTGATAGGGGGGGGGGCAGACATTCAGAGTACACACACTCTCTCACACACACACACACACACACAGACTCACACACACACACAGACAGACACACAATTTTTCGCCCTGTGTTGATCTCATAAGTCTACTTTCATTTTTTGCAAAAATCGAAAGTAGGCTAATACTTACACACGGCTGATAACCACGGCTGCCACCAGAATGAAAACTTGTTTGATTCGCGAGGAGGGAGAAGTTGTGTGTTCTCCGACAGAAGGGAATTAGCCCCGTCTCCGTCCAAGTCCACGGAATGACGAACAGTAGAATCAGCAAGCAGGACGGGGAATGTATGCGCTGTAGCGAGACAGAAGGAAATGGTGGGATCTTCTGCATAATATGGCGAAGCTCTGCTGTATCGCCTCATGGGCATTTGTTGCTACTCGTTTTAGAGGAGTTCGACTAATGTTTTGAGGTTATACAATGTCTTCGATCTTAACCCTTCCAAAGTTTGTTTTCTAATTGTAAACGTATTAGCGTACGGTATTTTAATGGAATTTATAAGAGTAATGGCAAACAATTAATTATTTGGAATATAATACTCAAAATATGTAGAGTAACTTAAGCCAGGCGAATACATTTGAGCCGTTGTACTCCACTTCTGCTTAATCGAAAGAAAGTTGAAGTTTTTAACATTTTCAGTGGATTCGAACTTCTTCTTTTATGGAGGATTTTCTCCACCAAACGATACATATACTCGTAATACAATTTTAAATAAGCTGTCAAGAATCTTAGCTATCACTATCCCTGTCATCGGCATCCTCTGTATTTTAAACAAATCTCTACAATGAGCACATCACATTCTGTGTCCAAATTGTTCACTGTCCGCCTCTTTTTCTTTTGCCGCGGGCTTTTCATTCATGTACCGTATCAGTTTTGGTAACCGGGTATCTTACCTGTCCATGCCATTTCAAACTGTTTTGGTAATCATTTCCCCTATAATTGTATTTAATTGTAGTATAACATAAGGAACTATGTTTGCCACGGTGGGTGAGTGGTTATCGTGTCGGACTACCAACCTCAAGCTAGCAGGTTTGCTCCTGGCCATGGTAAGTGATTTTTGAAAGGCGGCAAAAATTACGACACCATGTCATACGTGTTGGCATGTTAAACCCATTTGAATTCAGTAGGCCGTGTTCATAATGGCACAGTTAATCTCGGAATGTTACGCCAACACAAAAGTTCTCCTTTAGTTAGTTAGTTAGTTAGTTATTTATTGTTGTTTTAGGAGGCGGAACTACGAGGTCACCTGTCCCAAAGTTCCTCCTTTCTCTACTAGAAATCGTTATAGTGTCAAGGAGCTTAGATATCTACCGCCCTTTGACTTGCATAGTGCTCCAAGGAACGACAAAATTCGACATGCAAGCTGCCCTCTAGACGTTAAATAACAAACCTTGCACCCGGCACCCGAGGCCATACGATATTATTATTATTATTATTATTATATGAGAAACTATTAACAGAAAGGCGGTATGATTTCTATTGAACAGGTTATCAAACAAGTTATACACACAGTCAAAGTATACGGGGCTGAAATCCCCTAAATGAAAATATGGAGATATTTAAAACAAATGTTATCGAGACATGGATTCTGAAAGCGACTGTTGTTAACTACCTTTAAGTTACGGCTAAATAGTCCAAAAACATTTACTCGCCCTTTAAAGTTAATTTCATATTTTCATATTTAACGAAAGGCAGCTTTTGTTTGTCAATCGAAGATTTTTCTCTCATAGATACGGCAACGTATTGAAATTACGCGGTGGTTCAGCTTTCTTCATTTCCATAATCGTCAAGCAATTCTGCATTTGTGGCTCTGTTCGCAGTCTTGTTGCTTGAATGCGAAAGGTTATTTTCCTCTTAGAGAAATGATTTGTATTCTATTATTTTTACTCTGTTGTAATAAATAGTGTATATTCTTCAGTTTACATATGAATTTACTGTACGCTGCCGTTTTGAGATGTTATGTTGGTAAGAAAATGAAGTAGGTATTATCTTGTTGGAATGTTTTTTTTTGTCGTGTGGCCTCCGGTGAGGCCGAGTGCAGGTCTTTCTATTCGACGCCCGTGGGCGACCTGCGCGTCGGGATGAGAGATGGAAGGGATGAAGATGAATGAAACTGGGCAAGGATGTGGAAGGAAGCGGCCGTGGCCTGTCAGAAGGTACTGTCCCAGCATTTGCCTGGTGTTGAAAATGGGAAACCACGGAAAACCATTTCAAGGACAGCCGACGGTGGGGCTCGAACCCACGCGTCTACCGAGTCAGCAGAGAGCTTGGCCCCATGGCCTAATTCAGCGCTTTAGCCAGCGTAGCCACTACTGTCGGTGTCTGATGCGATTAAAAATAATGAGGTTCTTCGTCTATTTGTTCCTCTGCACTTTTATATATTTTAGCTAAGCGTTAACCCGTCCGCGTCAGGGATTTTAGAAACTGACGAGGGCTGTACTCAGCCTCGTGAGGACAATTGAGTAGTTGTCTGACAGTGAGGCAGCGTCCCGATCACGAAAACCAAGATTAAGGGCCGAGGGGACCCGATGAGCTGACCACGCGTCACCCCACAATCTGCAGGCCAAATGACTGAGCAGCGGTCGCTTGGTAGGCCTAGGCCCTTCATGGCCCGTAGCGCCATGGATTGCTTGTAGTTAGTGTCGCTTGTCTGATGACTGACATGATTACTAAGCACAAAACTGTCCACTGTGGATGTCATTGCCTTCCTTCACATGTGGAAAACAGAGCACTCGATCAGAGTAAACACACACACGCGCAGTGTTTATGCTGCTTGCCTCTCACCAATGCAAGAGAGATTTTAGAAGTGAAGTATCATGTCCTGTGGTTCATATTCCAAGTAAAAATGGAGATCCCGTGGTTCTTGATCGCAAGATTAACGGTGTCGTAAAACTACAAGCCCCACACACACTCAGAGTGGAATTATGTCAAAATAGAACTAAAACATGCATATTTTTTAGTTTTAATTGTTTTACGGACAATTTCTGTTTTTTAAATTTCCGCATCCATTTACGCTGCATGTATCGTTTGCATTTGAAGATGCCTAACAATCACTTTGGTAAACTCAGCTATTAATGAGACGATAGTTAAGCACTGTACCTGAAGCCCATCCTTCTTAATATTGTGTAGATCATAAAATCCGGGAGATATCAGCTTGTGACTGCGGAGCTCAAGAACAGACGATGAACCACATTATTCGGGAGTGCCCACAGCGTAGCTTTACAGGCGAATGGGAAGAGTTCATGAAAGCATCAGCTCCAGCGCTTTCCTGCCTTGATGTTCATTTCTGATTATTATGTACATAACTTATTTGTTTGCTAATTATGTAGATCATTTGTACCACACGAAAATAAAATCCTTCTTAATACTCCGAGTTTCAAAAAAAAAAAAAAAAAAAGGTTGGTTGGTTGGTTGGTTGGTTGGTCGGTTCCTCAGTTTAGGGGCTGCGACAACACGGTCATGTAGCCCCGTGTTCTTTGTGTGTGTGTGTAGAATCTGTTTGATAACCGGTGTTAATTGTGATGGCTGTATTAGTGTGTGTTATCTGTTTTTAATTCAAGTAAGGACTGCAGACATTCAATTTTCATGTAATTCCTACTTTTGCTATCAAACGCCACCGTCAACGACAACTAGTTCTGAACTTTGTGACTAGACGCCACCGCAGACGGCTCCTGGTGGCGAACGTTGGAACCCAAGAGCTTTAGTCAAATCTATCCTATAATTTAGCTTCACATAAGTGTAATTAGTGGAAGGTTCTTTTACATGCCATAAATCTATGCAGCCAGGAAGGCATACTGAGGGATTTTTAACGCTCTTAAAAATCCGACGACTTCGGCCGGATTTAAACCCTCGACCTTGAGCATAGAAGCTCAGCATTCTACCAACTACGCCACCGAAGCCGCCTACTGCTGAAAAGATCACTGACGCTTTGAGGCAATTGAGGTTCTACGGCCACATTCTCAGGCTCACCAAGAGGATTCTCAACCTAGCTCTCTCAATGAAAGTCAAGAACGAGTGGAACAGAAAAAGACCTTCAAGAAAATGGCATTACAGACGAGATTATACAAGATCGACTCCAGTTCAAAACGGTAATCAAGAACAATCATTTTGCCGAGAGAATGAATTCCAGAACCATTAAATCAAGGACTGAAGAACGGAGAAAGGTTTTCACTGCGTAGATCTTGGGAGAGCTAGATAAGTTAGCCTATCTCGCGCCCCAAATCGGAATCTTACTAGGCTATCAGGAGCTGTATCATTGCCATATAGGTGACCTCAACTTGTGAACCATTCCCTTGATATTTTAGGTTACGTCTCAAAACTCGCGAGCTAAAAATAGTATCACAACTCACGACTACAAACTAGTAGCTGAATTAACATTCTAACCAGTCTCAAAACTCTCAGGAGAGCACGTGCCTGTGATGACCGCAGGAAGTTTTAGAATGGTATATTGGCTTTCACGGCTGGTGCATTAATATTCAGCAATTCTTCTAGGTTTGTGCCGTTACTAACCTAGAAGAATTGCCGAGTTTTTCGTTTGTATTATTTTAACAGGAATTCTCAACTTACCACAGAGCAAATTCTCCAAGTATAGACTAACTCTGTCATTCTGCTTGGTGGCATCGTGCAAGCCTTAAAAACTTCATTGGAATCATAGAGGTCGTTATTTTGTGTTTGGATACAAAGCGACAGCCAATGGTCATTAGCAAAACAAGCCGCCTAGTAAGCTCATATCTGCCAACCCTTATCAAGTGTGTTGGTCCTCTACAGAAACAAATGACTAGGGGGTATTGGAATAATAGTAATACTAATGTTATGGGTTTTACGTCCCTTTTAACTTCTGCGGCTTTTAGAGATGCCGGGGTGCCGACATTTTGCTGCAGTTCCGGCTGGCGCCAACAATGGACCTTTTCCTATTCAAAGAAGAATGAGTTTTGAGACTGGCCCAGGTACAGAAACTGGTTAGAACCTACTTTTACTAACCCTCATCTGGAAATTCATGAATTTTGAGACTCTGAGTTTTAAGACTCGTGACTTTTGAGATGACACGGATATTTTATACGGTTGCTTTGCACTGGCTTATGTCTCTTGGTCACCTTATCCCCCCGTCTCCACTTCATGTTGCTCCTAGCAGAGCATGTCAAGATAAGCGGTCGAGCTTAGGTGATAAGGGCTTATGTGATTCACATTTAGAACATTCAGCTGGACGTTCCTAAAACAAATCCTACGCATATGGCGACTGCTGACGTCACTTCAGGCAGTCGGCATTACTGGTCGAGTCTAAGCTGCGTGAACCTGAGAGGAATGCGCATCGCTGACTATGAGTAATGGTGTTGACGAGTGATGAGGTTTCTTGGTCCGTGCATAGTACAGAACCAAATACATTGGTCGGTGACTCACTCAGTCATTCCTAACACCACAGTGGTTTGAGCAACGGCCGAATGTTAGCAGTATTGGAATAGAAAGGAATACCATATATCACGGTGGGCTGTTGACAGATCGTTCTCTTCACGCCCGACCATTCCCTGCTCTTTCTCCTCACCCCGCAAGTTCATAGAGCTTGGACTCGAGCAGTACCATTGACACTACAAGAAAATTCATGAACTGGAAAATGGCGAATTATCCAGCAGTGGCAGTTCAGGAGTGAATCGGATGGTGCCATCATTATCACGGCAAATACCGGTTACAGTTTATGTTCCAGCGTGGTTCGGCCTTAGCAAGGAACCATCTGTACTGACAGTGTTCGTGCCCGCACTCTCCCCGAGTCTCGTAGGATGCGGCTTCGGTGGCCTAGTTGGTAGCGTGCTGAACTGCTGTGCTCAAGATAGCGGGTTCAAACCCGGCCGAAGTCTTCGGTTTTTTTATGAGTGTTAAAATCCCTCAGGGGAAATAAAGCCGGCGGTCCCATGTCATAGATTTATGGCATGTAAAAGATCCTTCCACAGACTAAACTTGTGTGAAGCTAAATATCTAGGTTAGATTTCGTTGGAACGCTATATTAAAGATCCAACGTTTACCACTAGATATCAGTGACATCTGGTAGCGAAAGTTGGAACTGCTTGAAATTAAACGGAACTTGTAGATCACCCTACGGGTGTCCGCTTGAAGCAGCTACAGACTCTGGCGAGCCGAACATGTCCTCGGACACTCCCGGCACTAAAAGCCATAAGATAGATAAATGAAATAAAAATTTGTAGGATGATCTAAATTTCCATCTGAATCATCTTCGACTCTTGCTGAGTGTTCGACCAGAGTATTTTCACCGAGGAACTTCCTGACAATATGGCAGGTGTAGTTCAATATATATCTGCGGGTGCAGATTCAATTCTGATGGACTACTGTGGAGGGTTTTGGGTATAACCCCAGTATACGATACAGTTCTTGGGATTGTAGTCCCCGACTCAAGTTTCCACATCTGCTTTATCTCAATTGCCAGCTCAGTGTACTTAGTAGCAGCTGTTGTTTGGATGTGTTGCGTGTTGGGACATGCGATGTCTATCAGTAGTGCCTCACTGTGTTCGTTATTGATGACAATGATATCTGGCCCGTTGTTACTGACTGCGACATGTCACAACTCCTGTGTCCCAGTAGAGCTTGTCTGTGGCATTTTCGAGTATTGTGGATGGTATTTTATTGTTGCGTTTCGGCCAACTAAGGACCACGTTATTTCAACTGAATTCTGCGCCAAGTTTTAATACTCGCCCAGTACTGTCGCATGAATTCTTGATCACAGATTACCTACAGATGGCCAACAGCCATGCTAATTCTTGGTACCTAAGACTTCAGCGCTGTCTGGTGGTTGACTGATGTACTAGCAACATGTCGACCGGTAGTGCCACCTATGAGCAGATCTCGTAAACACTAACCCTCCCGACCCCTCCCCTCCACCCTGCCCCTTCCCCTCGTTCCGCTAAATATTCCCGTCCTAAATGCTCAGCCCACTTCAATGTTCCGAAAATCACAATCTCCCTATACTTATGGCACGTCTTTAAGTGTGGAGATAATAATATGATCTACAAGTAATAAATCACATTCAAAATACCAATAACAGAAAAAATTAATAAAAATAATAACAAAGTGGGAAATTGTGAATTCCAGAACTTTGAAATGAACAATCACAGCATTTAGAACATAACCTCATCACTAATATACATGTTTAAATTTCTTTCAGTTGCAATTGGAGCATATTGCATTGGTGACAAAAATTAGGCTACTACAAGGCCTGCAGCATATTATCACTCAGCTTAAAAAATGGCCCAATTAGGCCTATAACCAATTAGTTATTAGAAAAAACTACAAAGGAAAAGTACTGGGAAGGGAGAAAATTCATATTTTAAAATGCTTGATGCTGTTAGCAATAACAGTAAAATTTTAAGAGAGAATGCTAAGGAATCAGGTGGTGTAACCAGATCCTCATCACACTAAAATTGTTAGTGTAATTAGTGCTAAATACATTAGGGGACAGAAAAAGAATTGGATATCACAAAATTTCTATACAGTAGTTCATTTCATATGCCCTTTAAAATATATCCAGTTAAAATTTTGAAGGGTGAAATGCAGTAAGTAGGCTACGTCAAAAATTAACATCGCACACTAATACAGTACATTCCATTACGTGCTGTTAAGGGGAAAGGAGAAATAGGACTATCAATGAAAAACAAGAAAAACACTCAATACTGCTAGAATTCATCATGTTTTATTTAAAAAGTTGTCAATGAAGAGAAGATAACAGCAAGAGCCAAGATCAAACTTAGCAAAAATACAGTAATCAAATCTGGTCCTCCTAAAAGTATGTGTTGAGGCATGTTCCTTTCTTCTTTCTTGCCAAAGTATAACAGTAGGGACCAGCACATAATAATGGACCTAGTTCCTCCTTGATGTAATGGCTGACACCGATGAACCGCAAATTCCTACAACACATACCAGTGTGTATGTTGAAACAGTAAACTTAATAATTGTGTAACTTAATGCTTGAAACGGGGAACTTGAATTTGCTGACATGTGTATGTTTGCACCTACTGTAAGTTAACTACATTTTAAAAGAATCATTGTATTTTTGATATTAATTCATTTAGGGCTTTCGATAACATATTCATTTAGCCCCATGTATTTGGAAGAGTGTATGATTTGTTGATGATGATATTTGTTGTTTTAACGAGCCTAACATCTTGGTTATCGGCCCCTAATGGTTTGGGTGATCGTGAAGATGAAAATCAAATGTAAACTATAACTGAAACTAACTACAAACTTATATAGGCTACTAGAAGAAGAAATGGAAAACAAAAGGAGAATAAGGCAAACAAAGGACAGGAGGAAAAGAAATGCCCTCAAACCCTCGAAGAATTAGGATCGAGGGACTTGGAAGGAAGGAGAGCCACGAAAGACCCCAGAGGCAATGGAAACAAAGGGGAAAAACCGGACCCAGCTCAGGAATCCCTCGGGGTCGCCATCTCCCGAACTCACCAGCCGTGAGCCCCTGAGGGTGTAGCAATATCCAGGGCGCACCAAAGGTGGTGGGGCTACATACACCCTGCCCCTTGAGAGCCTTGAGCAGAAGGCAGGAGATAACAAGAAAAGAAAAAGAAGTCTGACCTCTCGCAGGAGGAGGGCATCAGAAAAGATGAGACGAGGGCCAATTAAGGCGGGAAAGGAATAGACTCCCTAGGCCTTGGATACCCTAATACCGTCGGGGTCGGAAGAGAACAAGAGTTGACCAAGTGAGGTCGACAGGAAAGAAGACAGAGAGGAGCCCGGCACAAGTAAGTGGAAGCAATGCGGGACTCAGCTGGGGCCCCGTGGTCGCCAACCCACGTCCCACTAGATGTGAGCCCCTGGGGGAGTGTATGATTTGTATGATAATCTGTGTTATTGTGGTATCTGTAGTAGTGTGTATACTTCCTGTAATTCAGGTGAGGACTGGAAAGGAGGCAGCCGTAGCCTTAAGTTGGGAACCATCCCAGCGTTAGCCTGGAGTGGAAGTGGGGAAACCTTGGAAAACCACTTCTTGGATGGCCGAGGTGAGAATCGAACCTACCTCTTCTCAGTTCTGCCTCACAAAGATGAGTGTGCGCCGTTCCAACAGTCAGACCATAATTAAATTACTTAATCAAGCTTGGAAACTGGCCCAGGACCTCAGGAGTGGCAGCAACCACACCACAAGGTGGTCTTATTACAGAATCAATAATTGATGAAAAAATCCCTCCATGTAAGCTTAGACATTGGCATCCTACGTGTTGAAAAATATTGTAAATAACGTGTGGGAATAAAATACTACCTATAGGTATATCAACCATTACATTGGCATACAATAAATCAATTATATTTGTCTTGTATCTATCTCACTGTTACAGAATATCATCGACAGAACCTAACACTTATTAACTTACCAAGAGTATAAAATAAAAATTGGCAGATAAGGGTGGGGTTATCGGGCCAATGGTTCCAAGGTTTTATTGGATTTTCACGTTGGACTTAGATCCACAAAAATAAATACAAAGTGCCCATAGCATGAATATGCAAGGAAACACATCTACACATTTGTTTGTTCTTGGCTTATTAGAGGAGGACAGGTGCATTTGAATGGTATTTGGGTCGCAGAACATTACACGAGTCGACTACTTTAGCACCATGACTTATTGTTAGCAAAAGTATATTCACGTTGGACTTCGTTCCACAGGACAAGAACACATTAACTTAATACATATAGTTACACATTGGTAAGACTATATGATCCTAGGCCATTAAACCTATTAGACCATGGGGGTGAATGTTAAGTTTTAATAACCTGTAATTACAGTCCTACATCAGTATTGCCATTACTACCAATTCGACCAACTGAACAACCAGCCCAAACACTGCATTCCTACCATAACATAAACCGTACAGCTTATTTTCCTGTGTATCTACAAAAATAAATACAAAGTGCCCATAGCATGAATATGCAAGGAAACACATCTACACATTTGTTTGTTCTTGGCTTATTAGAGGAGGACAGGTGCATTTGAATGGTATTTGGGTCGCAGAACATTACACGAGTCGACTACTTTAGCACCATGACTTATTGTTAGCAAAAGTATATTCACGTTGGACTTCGTTCCACAGGACAAGAACACATTAACTTAATGCATATAGTTACACATTGGTAAGACTATATGATCCTAGGCCATTAAACCTATTAGACCATGGGGGTGAATGTTAAGTTTTAATAACCTGTAATTACAGTCCTACATCAGTATTGCCATTACTACCAATTCGACCAACTGAACAACCAGCCCAAACACTGCATTCCTACCATAACATAAACCGTACAGCTTAATTTCCTGTGTATCTACAAAAATAAATACAAAGTGCCCATAGCATGAATATGCAAGGAAACACATCTACACATTTGTTTGTTCTTGGCTTATTAGAGGAGGACAGGTGCATTTGAATGGTATTTGGGTCGCAGAACATTACACGAGTCGACTACTTTAGCACCATGACTTATTGTTAGCAAAAGTATATTCACGTTGGACTTCGTTCCACAGGACAAGAACACATTAACTTAATGTATATAGTTACACATTGGTAAGACTATATGATCCTAGGCCATTAAACCTATTAGACCATGGGGATGAATGTTAAGTTTTAATAACCTGTAATTACAGTCCTACATCAGTATTGCCATTACTACCAATTCGACCAACTGAACACCCAGCCCAAACACTGCATTCCTACCTTAACATAAACCGTACAGCTTATTTTCCTGTGTATCTACAAAAATAAATACAAAGTGCCCATCGCATGAATATGCAAGGAAACACATCTACACATTTGTTTGTTCTTGGCTTATTAGAGGAGGACAGGTTCATTTAAATGATATTTGGGTCGCAGAACATTACAGTTCTACATCAGTAATGGCATTACTACCTATTCTACCAATTGAGTACGTCACAATTGAATTGCCACAGCACCAGTAGCTAACATGTACAAGAACTGATCTTTTTTGAATACGGTACCAATAATACTTTGAAATTCAAGGAAGGGGAAAATATTAAAGCTTCGACACGTTGTCAAGAATCATGACATTTTTAATCTACCGCAATGTAAAATGAATTATTAACACACCTCAAGAACTTGAGTACACATATGCAATAGGCTCATGGTACTGGACGTATCTCTGCAAGATGTAATCAGTTGAAAACATTACGGAAACATAGACTCTTACCTGGTCATTTCTAAGGTGAGTAGGCCTAATTGCCAGATTCCTCTGCTATTTCGAGAACAGCAATTTACGATTTGTTTGTTCCCAGAATTTGGTAGGCCTACCTGTGGGATAAATAATAGTGAAAGTTAATTGATATGTCAAGTGGAATGTCACCTGTACACTGCGTCTAATATAAATTTAAAACTAGGCTACGGTATATTTTGCACACGCAGAAACACGTTTTTACTTAAATTCTTAAAATAAGCGTACTTGCTTGGCGTAGCAGAAGAAGAACTGTTCACTTCTCATCACCACGAAGACAATTTGATATAAGAAAGATGAGATAGAACACACCATTAGCTTATTTAGCTTATATGTATACGGCCAATATTATTACATACAACACATCTACAGAGCCGCCATGGCATGGTCAGTGCCGCCAACCCAGTAGAAATAATGTTTATTTAATGATAAGTGCCGTAATTATCGTCTGTGAGGAAGATAATTGCAAGGAAATGTCAATTAGGAATTATGTGTATATTTATTGACTAAATATAGTGATATGTTTGCAATTTAATTACAACGTTGTATCATGCATATGTTGGCAACACGATATACAGCGCTCCATACGACTGGCACGTGCTACTACACCGATTGTGCCAAATGATCCCTATCTGGTTGACACCCCCTGTTCTTGATGTTGCTTCCTTTCTTCCGTCCACTTCGTGCCTGTTTTAAGCTTAGGTTTTTCCAGGAAACTACGCTGAGTTGTTAGTTTCATCTTAAGTGACACATGCCCCTGCACATCGTCACATGCCATCCCAATTTCTTGTAAATCTCTGCCTACCTCAGTGAACCAAGCCCCCTTGGTTTTCATCTCTAGGAAGTAGGTAAAGACCCTGTTTGTCAATCTCACAGAGCTCATTCGTGTCATGTGGCCAGAAAATGAAATTCTTCTTTTCCTCATCACATCAGTCACACTTGCGTAGAGCTCGTGGTTGTGTCGCTCCATTTGCTTTTACTGGGCCCAAGGTTTTCCTTGGGATCTTTCTTTCTTTCTCCATAACCTTTCCTATGCATTGCAAGGCATTCCGCAGCATATAATGCCTCCGGGCGGATAGTGTCTTTCTTACCTTGGCATTTAGGAATGATGATTTCTTGTTGTAAACACCCTTTGTTCCATTGTTCTGATGCGTTATTCTTGTCGGTGGTGTTGGACTCTATCCACTCACCTAGATATTTGAACGATTTAGTTACACATTTCAATTATTAAGAAACAACAATTAACAATAAAAGTTTGAAAGGTGATTGATACCTCCTTCCATATGAGAAATATATGCCGACCCCGTGGAGTTGGGGTGGCGCGCCTGCCTCTCACCCGGAGGCCCCGGTTCGATTCTCGGCTCCGTCAGGGATTTTAGAAACTGACGTGTGGGCTGGAACGGGATGTATTCAGCCTCGTGAGGACAATTGAGTAGCTGTCTGACGGTGAGGCAGCGCCCCGGTCACGAAAACCAAGATCAATGGCTGAGAGGACCCGACGCGCTCACCACGCGTCACCTCAATATCTGCAGATCAAATGGTTGGGCAGCGGTCGCTTGGTAGGCCTAGGCCCTTCATGGGCTGTAGTGCCTGGGGTTATTATTATATTGTTACGTGCCACCCCCTAGTGGCACTTTTGTTAACTGGATTACGGTGGGGGTACAAAGCACAACACCAATTACTGCTTAAAGAAATAATTAACTTTATTGTGGCCAGAAAATTACACTAATCAGCAAATACAAGCAATTAGGAGCCTTCTCCAGTTTCCTCAAGTCTCTTCCTTATGCGCCCTTGGCCCCTTTCACTTGCAACAGACCACAGAAGTTAATCCGTCCTAATGAGTCCGGTGGCCTTGGCAGAAGCTACCTGCCCCCTCTTCCTCAGGTACAACAAATACAGTTACTTACGAGCACTTGATGTTCGCTGTTCACAAGCTGGGAGAAACAATGTCACAGGATTTCGTAACTCGCACAGCACTTCGTCACCACACTTCTGTCGCACAAGATAATCGCTCGCACTAGCTCGTAAAACACAACCGCAACTGCTTCACGGGTCACTCTTATATAGCAGGCCGGTGACTCAATAAATGGTTCTAGATCCATCCCGAGTCCACGGCTTCTCGAGGTTTCCACCGCTGGTGCAGTCACGAATCTTCTGGACTATCCCTTTGTCTGTAGTAGCCCTGTTGCATAAGGCGTGCGCAATACAGGAGGCAAGCCACAGCCCAGCCCCTGGGGCAGTTGTGACTCAAGCGGCGAGCGATGACACAAACTCACAGCCGTAACACCACCCCCTTCCTAAAAAGGCTGATCGTCCCGATCAATCATTGGTCCGTCTGTGTCCCTCCGTAGGCTGCCAGGCGATCTCGATGCACGATCTTCATCTTCGCCCTCGGGCTCCGCTGGATCCTGTAGACGACATCGTTGATCCGTTTCACGACTCGGTACGGGCCCTCCCAGGACTTCTGCAGTTTGGGTGACAGGCCTTTCTTCCGTAATGGGTTGAAGAGCCAGACCAGGTCGTCCTCGTGGAATCCGCCGGCATCCGTCTGCTGGTCGTATCGGGTCTTCATTCTGTCGGTCTCGATCCGCAGTTTCCTCCTCGCGAACGCGTGCACGTCCTCCAGTTGGTCGACCAGTTCTTGACAATACTGGCTTACCGGGATCGGATCATTCCCAGGTCGGCCAAAGGCAAGATCGACAGGTAGACGGAGCTCCCTCCCAAACATGGCCCGGGCTGGTGTGCACCCGGTGGCTTCATGCACGGCGGCGCGGTAGGCCAGGAGAAATAGTGGAAGATGTTTGTCCCAATCCCTCTGGTGCTCGCTGACGACTATTCGAAGATGGTTCTCGATGGTGCGATTGAATCGCTCTACCATCCCGTCGGACTGAGGGTGTAGTGGCGTTGTCCTTGTCTTCCGGATTCCCAGCAGCTGGCATAGGTTCTGGAACACCTGCGACTCGAAGTTCCTCCCTTGGTCGGAGTGCAGCTCCAGGGGTACTCCGTACCGGCTGACGAATTCCTTCACTAGGGTCTCTGCAATCGTCGCGGCTTCTTGGTTAGGGAGCGCATACGCCTCCGGCCATTTGGTAAAGTAGTCGCTGACGACTAATATGTAGCGGTTCCCTGCCTCGCTTAACGGGAATGGCCCAGCAACATCGATGGCCACTCTCTCCATGGGGCCGCCCACGTTGTAGGTCTTCAGTGGACCCCGTCGTCTTCGTCCTGGGCCCTTGCTGGCTGCGCAATCGTGGCACCTCGCGCAGTGGTTCTCCACGTCTGTTCGGCATCCGATCCAGTAGAACCGCTCTCTCAGCTTCTCCAGGGTCTTCTTTATCCCTAGGTGTCCACCAGATGATCCTCCATGAACTTCCTTCAGGACTTCCTCCGTCATAGCCTTTGGAACGACGACTTGTTCCCGAGATGTCTTCCCGTCGGTGCTCTCCCAGGTACGGCAGATGAGGCCATCCCTTACAATCAGCGAGTCCCACTGTGCCCAGTAGGACTTAAACTTTGGGCTGCAGTCACTCACAATGTTCCACCCGGGTCTGGGGACACAGGCCCTCTTCCATTCGGCTATCAGTCCCAGGTCATCATCTTCCGCTTGCGCCCGCGTGAAAGATTCGCGGCTCCAGCTCCCTTGAAGTTCCACGGTAGTCCTTCGGCACTGTATCCCGGTGTTCTCCTCCCTTCGGGCACAGTAGGTGCAGTTTTCTGGGCACGGTCTTCGTGACAGGGCGTCGGCGTTAGAATGCAGTTGGCCTTTCCTGTGCTGAATCTCAAAGTTATACTGTTGAAGCCTCTCTAACCACCGCGCGAGTTGACCCTCGGGCTGCTTGAAGTTCAGGAGCCACCGCAGGGATGCATGGTCGGTCCTGATGAGAAATTCTTGCCCGTACAGGTACTTGTGGAAGTGTTCAATGGTCTTCACGATGGCGAGCAGCTCCTTCCTGGTGACGCAGTAGTTCCTTTCTGGCTTTGACAAGGCCTTGCTGAAGTAGGCCACTACTCTCTCCTCGCCGTCCACTACCTGCGACAGGATTCCCCCTACGCCAAAGTCACTGGCATCGGTATCGACGATGAACCTTGTTCCAGGTCTGGGGTAGGCCAGAATAGGCGCGGTGCACAGAGCCTGCTTGAGTTGCTCGAAGGCATTGTGGCATTCTGCTGTCCACGTGAAGAGTTGGTCCTTCTCAGTCAGTCGATGTAAAGGTTTGGCGATGTCGGCGAATCCTCTCACGAAGCGACGATAATAAGTGCAGAGTCCCAGGAAGCTTCGTAGTTGCGACTTGTCCTTCGGAACTGGCCACTCCCTCACAGCTGCGGTCTTCTCTGGGTCGGTGCGCACCCCTTCCTCGGAGACGATATGCCCAAGGTACTGGACCCGCTTCTGGAAGAGCTGACACTTCTTGGGGCTCAACTTCAGCTGGGCAGCCCGTATCTTCAACAAGATCTCCTTCAGGTTGCTGTAGTGCTCCTCGAAGCTCCTCCCCAGAACGATGACGTCGTCTAGGTATACCAGGCAGGTCTTCCAGTGTAGTCCCCTCAGAATGGACTCCATTAGCCTTTCGAAGGTTGCAGGGGCGTTGCACAGACCGAATGGCATGACGGTGAACTGCCAGAGCCCGCTGCCCACAGAGAACGCCGTTTTCTCGCGGTCCTTAGGGTGGACCTCCACCTGCCAGTAGCCACTCTTCAAATCCAAGGTGGAGAACCATCTTGATCCTGATATGGTGTCCAGCGTGTCGTCGATCCGGGGTAGAGGGTAGCTGTCCTTCTTCGTGACGTCGTTCACCCGCCTGTAGTCCACGCAGAACCTGGTGGAACCGTCCTTCTTCTTCACAAGCACGACCGGAGAACTCCAAGGACTATGTGATGGCTCGATCACCCCTTGCTCCTTCATCTCTTCTACCATCCGGTCGACTTCGGCTTGCTTGGCGAGCGGGACACGTCGGAATGGGGCCCTAATCGGTGCGCTGTCCCCAACGTCGATTCTGTGCTGGACCAAGGTTGTCCTGCCGAAGTCTTTGCTCCCCACGGAGAAGACATCCTGGAATTCGCGTAGCAGGTCCTGAAGTTGGCGTGATTGCTCTTCGTCTAAATGGTCCTGGGATCCTTGGTACAGCTTCTGTAGTTCTTCTGGCAGGGCGCGTCTTCTTCGGTTGTCCGTCTGCAGGTGTCCGTCCGTCATTTCTGTGATGCGGGCAATCCAGGTAACGGGCTCGCAGACTCCTAGGTTGGTGTCCCGGTGAACCGTAATATCGTAGTCGTTCAGGTTGGACAGGCGAACGTACGGCCGAGACGTCGTGTTGATGAGGGTCTTGGCAACCAGCAATCCTTTTGTCTGGATGTCCTCATATTTTGGCTCGATGACAGCCGCCACTCCCTCAGCAGTTCCGTCGACAATTACGGCGGCGCTGACCTCCGTCCTGGCAGGAACGATGACGTCCTCTCTCAGCCTTACTCGTCGTGCGGTGACGGCCTCGTGTGCTGGTTGCAAAGCAAGTTCCTCACCTCCGAAGTGCAGAGTGTTGGTACTTAGGTCCAAGATGATGTTGTTCTGGTCCAGGAAGTCCAGTCCGATGATCACTTCGTTTGATACGTCAGCCACAAGCACTGGATGCTTTATCACCCGTCGACCAATGACGAACTCCAGTGATGCTTCGCCATGTACCGGTGCGGTCTCTCCGGTCGCGGTTATTAGCTGGAGGTTCCTTTGTGTGGGTTGCACTCTCCACTTCGGGATCACAGTGGGATTGACGATGGTCCTCGATGCTCCCGTGTCGATCAGCATGGGCCAGCTCACTCCGTTGATGACTCCGTCGACCATCAGGCTGCTATTGTCCCTCCGTAACTTCGTCACACGCACTTGGACTGCCGGGGCTTGACGACTGTCACAAGCCAACCTTTGCCCCGCAAGGCTGGCTAATACTCGTTTCCCTGGGCCGCGCGGTTTTCAGACGACTGATTTCCCGTCGGATACCCTCGGCGGCGGCGATCACCGCAGTCCTTGCTCAGGTGGCCTTTCTTACCGCAGGCCCAGCAGGTCGGTAGTCCTCTTCCAGGCCGCCTCTCCGGTTGTCTTCCGGCTGTGTCGTTGCTGGTTGTGCCGCGACTATCGAAGAAACGGCTTAGCGCCTCCATCAATTCGTCGGCCAGGGGCTTGGTCTCGTTGGTTTTTGCTGGTTCATCGACGTCCACTTGACGCACCCGCGCGTGCATTCTGGATGCCTGTTTTGCCGTCTCGAATTCAAGTGCGTGGCTCAGCGCATCTGCCAGGGTCTTATTGCGCGCGAGTCGCAGCGCCTGTTGAGTGTCCGAGTCCCGTAGCCCGTCGGTGAAGGTCTGCGTCGCTATCTGCTCCAGAAAGTCGGCCGGCGCTGTTGGGTAGGCAAGCCTTACGAGGCGTGCGATGTCCATCTCGAACTCCTGCAGGGTTTCCGCGTTCTTCTGTACCCGGGTCCGGAGCTGCAACTGGTAGGCCTGCTGAAGATGGCTATCTCCATATCTGGACTCCATATGGGCGATTAGTGAAGCGTAGTCCTGGGATCCAGTCGGGATGGCCTGAAGGACGTTAAGGGCGTCGCCTCTCAGCGCTACAATGAGAGCTGTAGCCTTTTCTGTGTTGTTCCAGTTATTTATGGAACAGGCTGCCTCGAACTGACGTAAGTAGGTGCTCCAGGGGACCTTTCCGTCGAAGGTTGGGGGCGTCACTCTGCTATGTCCCGTTCCTGATATTCCCGGTGTAACGGTGGGTGGGCGTTGGCGCAGCTCGGAAACTTCCTCTCGTAGAGCGTTGAATTTCTCTTCCACCCCCGTCAGTGGGCGTTGGCGCAGCTCGGCAACTTCCACTTGCAAGGCGTTGAACTTCTCCTCCACCCCCATCAGCGGGCGTTGGCGCAGCTCAGCAACTTCCACTTGCAAGGCGTTGAATTTCTCCTCCACCCCCATCAACGGGCGTTGGCGCAGCTCGGCAACTTCCACTTGTAAGGCGTCGAACTTCTTTTCCACTGCTGCGACTTCCTCACGTAGGCCCTGTTCTAATTTCCTTTGGCTCTCCTCTAATTTCGTCAGCAGACACTCTTCCAGATTTTTCTGGCCATCCAGAAATTTGGCGGTTAGGTCCTCTGCTAACTTATTCTGGCCGTCTTCCATCTTCTTCTGGCCGTCTTCTATTTTGGCAGTTAGGTCATCCTTCAGGTCCTTGGCTAATTTCTTCTGGCCGTCTTCCATGCCAGTTAACTTTTCTAGCAATGCTGCCAATTTCTCCTCCATTTTAGTTGTTTGTCTTGTAAAGGGCATGCACTCACAGGAAAATTAGAGAAAATGACCTGCTCGGGTTTTGAAACCAGGACCGTCAGGTGTTGTGCTTGAGTTCGTAATCCGGCTTCTGACACCAGTTGTTACGTGCCACCCCCTAGTGGCACTTTTGTTAACTGGATTACGGTGGGGGTACAAAGCACAACACCAATTACTGCTTAAAGAAATAATTAACTTTATTGTGGCCAGAAAATTACACTAATCAGCAAATACAAGCAATTAGGAGCCTTCTCCAGTTTCCTCAAGTCTCTTCCTTATGCGCCCTTGGCCCCTTTCACTTGCAACAGACCACAGAAGTTAATCCGTCCTAATGAGTCCGGTGGCCTTGGCAGAAGCTACCTGCCCCCTCTTCCTCAGGTACAACAAATACAGTTACTTACGAGCACTTGATGTTCGCTGTTCACAAGCTGGGAGAAACAATGTCACAGGATTTCGTAACTCGCACAGCACTTCGTCACCACACTTCTGTCGCACAAGATAATCGCTCGCACTAGCTCGTAAAACACAACCGCAACTGCTTCACGGGTCACTCTTATATAGCAGGCCGGTGACTCAATAAATGGTTCTAGATCCATCCCGAGTCCACGGCTTCTCGAGGTTTCCACCGCTGGTGCAGTCACGAATCTTCTGGACTATCCCTTTGTCTGTAGTAGCCCTGTTGCATAAGGCGTGCGCAATACAGGAGGCAAGCCACAGCCCAGCCCCTGGGGCAGTTGTGACTCAAGCGGCGAGCGATGACACAAACTCACAGCCGTAACAATATGATGAATACCTACAACACTTCGCAACGATCTCAAGGTCTCGCAACTCCCCATGCGGACATTAGTAAGACTTGGCAGTTGGAATTCGAACTCGAACCTCCTGCTGTCCGACCCCGGAGTGGTTTCCGGAGATTTGAACCTCGGATCTCCGAACTTGCAGCAACTGTCCAACGCAGTCTTGTAACGTGACTCAAGGCGTTGCAGGACATTCGGTTTCGAATTCAAACTGCGGTCACATTTTCTGTTTTTTCCTCAGCGGTTTGGCCTATGCCCGCTGTAAGGAGAGCTATTTCCTAACGCAATTTCTATATTTAAAATGTTATTCCCCTCCTTGAGGCCTTGGGCTGGCTGCGCGGCTCTGCGGTAACATTCTCGCCTGCTGTTCCCAAGGTTGCAGGATCGAATCATAGCGTAGCCAGTTAGCATTTGAAGGTGCGCAAATGCAAGGGAGCAGTCTCAGTAGATTTACTGGCACATTAAAGATCCCCTTCGGGGCAAAATTCCGACACCCCGACGTCTGTAAAAGCCGCGGTTGTTCAAAGTGACGTAAAACCAATCACATTATTATTATTATTATTATTACTAGCGGACCCATGCGAGAACTCGCGCACAATGGGTTGTGTGCGCCCCGTTTGTATAGACTACCCACCCGACTATGCGGGCTGTACGCAAAACAGTTCTGCCAGGGGCTATCGTCTTGTTTATTTGCTTAAAACCACTTTATAAACAAATACATATATTTCTGTTGACTTATCAAGAAATGCAAGATTTTTCCTGTGCTATTGAGACGATTTGGAAGATTTTGGTACAAACAGCACCTTCTAACTCCCTCTGGTTTAGGAGCTTGAGTTTTGTGAAACATACACCTTAGCCTATTATTATTATATTGTACGTCACAACACTGTGCTGCCCTATGCTATGTCCTGAGAACAAACACAATTGGATTACATCCTTCGTGGATGGACCGGTAAAATGCTGAAGGCAGGCAGGAAGGAGGCGGTTGATGTAGTTAACTGGAGACAAATGGCTGATAATTGTGTTTCCAACAAACTCAAACTCAATTGTGCGCGCCGGTATCTTACTACAGTACTCCATGTTTGTCCAGAGAATGTACCTTAGATAGTCGTTTGAATGAAACATTGTCCGAATTCCTGCTGTCGGAAACAAGAGCTGAGAGAAACCTCTGCAAATAATAATACCAACTGAATCTACCATTCAACAGGCAGGAATACTGGACAGTTGTCATGTAGTCAGGAAATTCTTGAATAGTGATTGAATACCAGCAAATTGTTTTGTGAAAGTCCACCGTAGTTTTGCCGAAGTCCAGAAGTAATGAACAGTAATTTGTGGTGATGATGATGATGATGATAATATTAATATTAATCAACACATTGTATACGCACAACCAAAGTAATGATTTCAGTTACGACTCGACTCTATGGTTTCTTTTTTAACCTTAGCATTCATATTTCCATTTCGATTTTTATTGGAAATCGCTACATGGTCTACTTGAAATTCTCCTAAATGACTGTTCAGCGATCGTCAAGTCTTTTTTTTTTTTGTAACTGCCAATAAATGAATTGACATTAATTTTAGGCTAAAATGTTCTCAGAAGCTTATCAACCTTTCTCCATTTCTATTGGTTCGTTTGTGAGCCTACAGTGGTTTGGAATTTATTTTCATTTCTAACTTGCGTGTTGATCTCTCCCAATAAAAGTTTGACGTCAAGGTTTGCAATTTTGGCTGTGGTTTCTTTTAGCAAATGCTAGGTCCCCTACTTTTTGGGGCCTTTTTAGCCTATTTTCATTTAAGCAAAAATAGGCTTATGAGATCACCTTTTGTCCGTGTGTGTGCATGTGTGTGCGTGGCCCCCCTTAATGACCTCTAAACGGCTGGAGCGATTTCAATGAAACTCGGTAAGGTCATAGTACTATTTCCGCCGACCCCGACCGTGCCCTTCAAATTTCATTACGTCTCACCAATCCAACATGGCGGCTGTGCGAAATATTTCACCGGCATTCTATGTCTCCGAAACTGTTACTCTTATCACCCTGAAATTTTGTACGGTGATAAAGGACACTACTAGACGTTTACCTATGTGACTTTCTAAAACATGTTAACTACAAAACGATCATGGCGGCCAAGCGAAGTTGAAACATTTAAATAGACTTTTCTCGCGATTTAACCATCCGAACGCTGTGAAACTTGGTACAGCTAACGACTATACAAATTGTAATGACATCTGATTTAGTTCAATTGTTTACATAACCTCAAAATGGCGGCTGTGCGAAATTTTGAAATTAAGTTTCCATTTCTTGTGTTCTAATCATGCGATCGAAATCAACGTCTGTATAATGGACGTACACAATAATCCTCATCTAATAGTACACAACGCTATGGCCTACACATATTAAAATCCAAAGTGGCGACCATCCGAAATATTTAGATGGTTCTCAATATCTATTACTTTATGACAGCAATTGAACTGCAATTTTGTATGTGTAAAGAGGCTATAAACATAAGTTCAACTATGGGACGTTCAATAACCTGGTGAGCTGATATTCAACATGGCGGCGACACGAAATTTAAATATTCAAATGGACGTTTCTCGCGATTTAATCATCCGAGCGAAGTGAAACTTGGTACGGTACCGTATATGCTTATATAAATTTTAATCAGGTACGGTATCTAATTCATGTGAATTATTTTCATAACCACAAGATGGCGGCTGAGTGAAATTTTAAAATCTCGTTTTTATTTTATTGTGTCCTAATCATGCGATTGAAGTTTGAATAAAACACCTACACAATAATCTCCATGTAACAGTACATAACTCTAAGGCCTATATAGGGGAGAGTCTGATAAAACAGGGTAGTCTGATGAAACGGGGTACCATAGTTTTCTCGTCTGGTATGTGGTGACATCTTCCGGTAAACATAGTAACCTCTTTGTCACTTGATGACCTTCATTCTTAGAGCAGTTGCAATCTGTAGGGTGCAAGCGGGCGTTCTCACGGGGGTAAAATCTATTTTTACAGTGTTGTGATGTAATATCCGCTTGTAAATTGTGTGCTTATATATCCAAGACCCTATTCTGAAGACTGTAAAGTAAGGATGATATAAATTAAACATTGTTGCATTACATAATTGTGGGTGTTTCAAAATGAATGACCGGTTCAAGTGCTGTAGAATTCCACTTGCTCCTAACATGGTGGTGTTGGTTAAAACAGAGTACCACTAAGTTGGATAGAACCCCGTTTCAACAGACCCACCATTGGAGATCTTCGGGATCTCTGTCTGAGCCATCAAACGGAAAATCATCTGTTCTAACCACATCACGGTCTTACCAGTCAGATAGACCTGTTCCATCCCCATCAGGGTCTTCTCAGTCAGTTAGGCCTAACCCTTGGACTTCAGCTTTCCAAGTCTCTCCGAAAGACATAAAGGCAGTGCCGAGAGCTGAAAGAAAGGAAGGAATAGCCAATAGACGAAGAGGAAAGACACCTATTCTGACAAGTTCCCCATACAAGGAAGAATTAACTTCTTCTATGAAAAAGAGGAGGACTCCCAAAAGGAAACTTCAAATGGAGTCACAATCTCCCAGATTTAGGCCTTCTATCGTCACAAATGTTGTAAAGCAGAAATCGAAGAATGTTTGAAAAGTGCAGGAATATAACACCTCGTCAGAAGAGGAAGGATATAATAACGCAACTTGCATTTATTGTAATGAACTATTCTCAAAATCTGAAGAAGGCTGGGTCAAGTGTTATATAAGTGTGGTGAATGAGCTCATGAACAGTGTGCCGGCATTGATGATGAAGATGATGAACCGTATACATGTGATTTTTGCACATGAAGTGAATTTCAATATTTGTAAAATGTATTTCTATTTTGTAATGTTCACTATAATCTAGTACCCTGTTTTATCCAACTCGTCTGATAAAACGGGGTAATGGACAAACATTTATATAAATCAACAATTTACGGTTATGCTTTTTTTAAATTATTTTCTTCATTGCCATTTGTAAGTAGATATATTATACAACGTCATTAAAAATTTTATACATTAGTACAACAAGTTCATGAGATATGACACTTTATTTATTAAGTACCCTGTTTTGACCGACTCTCCCCTATATATATAGGCTATAATCAACATGCCAACCATCGAAATATTTAGACGGTTCGCAATATTTACGAATCTGTTAGAGCAATCAAACTGAAATTTTGTATGTTTATAGAGGCAATTAACATACCGGTAAGTAGGATATATGAAAATAGGCTGTAGCCTATAGTTTTTCACGGAACTACTTGTTTATTGTAAGAAGCCAAACAGAAACGGGGAACTCGGCGTAGATCATATGACAGGGCGCTGAGAGCAGGATCGCACACGCCTTCTACTGTACCTGGCACGCGAACAACATACTCCGTTCACATGATCTTTTGCACAGCGTCGCCATGGGCTGGCACACCTGACAAACACGTTGCTTACCCTGAACATTATTCCTGTTCGTCCCATGAACTAAGTGCACCGTATGCCTTCCCTTTGTCGTCCTGCTGACAGTGAGTGCCTTTTTACAGCGTGTGCTGTGACACAGTATCTCTCTCCTTTTGATTTCAAACTGTTCGTTTTTAAAGAGAATTTTATATCGAGGCAAAGCAGACAGCTTGACGGAGGCTTGTCATGTGCAGCTACTTTCGCTATATCATTAAGGTGTATGTTACACAAAATACAAACTCTTGATCCAGAGGGAGTTTGGGCCAAATAGTCTCAATAGTACACGAAAAATCGAACATTTCTTGAAAAGTCAAAAGAAATACAGTAGGCTATATTTGTTTATAAAGTGCGTTTAAGCCCGTGTCAGGGCTGTGTTGCCTCGAGCTCGCCTATCAGTAAAACCGGGCGGGTGGTATATACACATGCGGCGCTCGAAAGTAGCAGTTCGTAACAAAATGATCATTCAAAAGGAGGGGAATCCTGCAGTAGTGACGAATTGCGCTTCGAAATATCGACAATTTGTTTGAAAAGTGCGTCTTAACAAATAAGCAAGACGATTTAAGAGTATGCCGCCTGTAGGCTCAAGTCCATTTGCCGCCCCCTCTATTATACAACAAAGGGATAGAGTTCATTGGCGTTTTCTACGTTTTTAAACACAAAGTTCATTTAGTTTACATAAAACTACAATTTTAATGCTTTACATAATAAATTATAGACTATAATGAAATTAGTTATCTACTTTTTTACTTCTTTTAAGATTCGTTAAAAAATTAAATGGGTTTCAAACTTCATTAATTAATTTGTTCTTAGAGATCAGTGATCACTATTTTACACATATTTTTATATTTTAATACTAATGGCTATATTTTTCGTAATTGAAAAACTGTGTTCAATTTTAATTAAGTTGTCCTACACGGTGAACACAAACTGTACTTAATTACTGGTTTGTGTGTTGAAAAATATACAAACAACTCACCCCACGTAATCTTGATATTCAAATTTACATAAATTTCTTAATGGCAAACTCGTTAATAATGTACTCATATCAAAGTGTTGTTGTTGTATTTGTGAATTTGTATTATGTTACAGGTATAGAAAGTAGGCTATGTAGAAGGACTAAAACATATTTTTAAGTAACATATTCTTAAATTCGTACGGAAAATATTATAATCTTCTGAAATACTTCATTTTAGCTTTTGAATAAATGGCCACACTGCCGCCCCTGAAAATTTGCCGCTGTAGGCTGCAGCCTACTTGGCCTATTTAGAAATACGTCGCGTCGTGCGCGCATAACAGTGAAACCGGCGAGATATATATCGCACAGGTTTAGTACATCTTCCCTTGTGACGTGTTGACCGACTGAAATGTATGTATTGATAGTTTGTGCAGGCAACACTTCACATAGTCACGACGGCCAACGCTTCTCAACCCCTTAAGAGTGTTGTTCGCCCCAGAAGGGAAGCTCTTTATTACGGTACAGCAATGTTGCCAACACACCTCTCATGTTACTAGTATTCATGAGAAGTAGCAAAAACCCTAGTATAAAATGCTGTGACATACTAAAAAATCACAGTCAGTCTGAAAGACTAGACGTTGTATCATTTCAAATGACGCATGCTACAAATGCTACACAAGTTAGAAAGGCTCAGGAGGGCTTCTCGCTTTGCTCGAAGTCCCAGGACTCTTTCAACAGACTGCATTACCCATTAACTTAGGCTTCCCGCGCGGGCACCTCTTTAAGGGTCACGGGAAGAAATGTGTTTCTTGTACTTGTATTAGAGATGTGTTTGGTTGAATAAAGCGTAAATTGTGTACTTTTTGATAGCGGTTTTGTGGCCCATCATCCCAGGCAAGCCGGCGGAAACCTTTGCCTCTCTGTCAGAAGGATCATTTGGCTGTAAATTTGAATTAGTGTAAGGATGTAGTATGAGTGTCCAGATTTAGACAATAGCCTACTCCATGAAGGGGTCATGACTATGCCATATATGTTTGTTTAATGAATAGTGTATCTGAAATAAGGGAAGAATACTGATTTACAGATTTGTGGAGTGAGTTTCTGATTTTTAAAAGGTCGCTCGACGCCAGGCCTCTTTCAACAGACTCCAATACGCTGCCGAAGTGACGCGCCTAGCAACCGCATGGGCGCAGCCACATTGGACCCAAACAACTGGTTGCTAGGTTTTTATACATAGGAAGCTGCATTAACGCTGCGCAGTGTCTTGAATTTTGTGGATAAAAAGGTGCAATACGCGTGAAATTAGGTAAACGCCTTCCGTGAAGATCATCTACAGTGATGGAGCTACAAAATAGAAGTGAAATTTTATGGATAAAGTACGAGAATTTTGCGAGATAGTATCAATCAAGTTGACCTCACTCCTGAGGCAAGAATTGCATGGTGGGTACTACAAATTATAAATCTTTATTTATAATATAATTTAATGGATACAGTATATCTAATGTAGAGAAATATTTAGGACATATATGTCACATAAAGGGGTTTTTGGTTCATGTGGGGAGTGCAGTTGTAATTAAATATGATTTGTACTATAAGTATTATAAACGACAACCTACATAACCTTATCATGTAGGCTACCAGTAGCATAGGCCTACACCCTGCAACGAAGACACAGTATGTACTGTACCGTACAGTGACATTATTCAAGTCAATGAATACTGCTTATTTCTGAAGTGATGTAGTGGCAAGTCTTGTCGTGATTGTCAGGGAAGTTTCAGTGAAAAAGTCAGTGTTGTCAAGAAATGAGGTGTTGAGGATAGTGGCGAGTGGCGAACCAGGCTACCATGGCATTAAGTCAAGATTGTTAGAAAATGTTTTAATCGTTTCAGCATGAAGTATTAGTGAAAACGTCAGTGGTGCTATAAAGTTATGAATAAAAGTGGAAATGTGTGTACTTAGTCAGTTTTTTGTGCACTAACCTACTTATCTGGGCAATTTTTCAAACATTGGACAGTAAAATTAGGCTAGTTCAATGAAGTTATGGCATGCTACAGTATTGTACATTTATTATGAGTTATAATACAACTATATTGCTATTCGAAATATCGAGGCTTAATACTTAACTGCAATGTTTATATCAAACATCTTTAATGGATATCAGGAAGTACTGGTATATTATTGGGAAGTAGGCTACTCCCCTGCGATTCAACTTACAAGCTTCTGCAGAAGTATGGATGTGTTTTTCACCCCTCACCATAGGTTATTGAGCAACTGAGTTTAATTGGAGTTGTAACAGGTTGTGGTGAATTCTGTAATACGGTACCATACCAAATGGCAGGTAGGTGGTGTTGGTGGTTGCCCCATTATTTAGAATGAGGTAGGACGATAGGCCTTAATTGTAGACTTGTTAGTGAGCACACAGGTTAGGCTTTGTTAATTTGATTCATTTTCAAACAAACGCGGCGTTGTGGTTAACACACAAATTGTATTGAGATGCATTCTTTGTTTCTCCTAAAGCTGTTGATGAGATTTGGCCTAAACTCTCGTGCAAAATATTTTAAACTGTTCCCTTATGCATTGATAGACCTTCTTTTAAAGTTCATTTAATTCGTCACTAACTGGTAGGGACAACGGTACTTTATTTTCCCTAGTATTGATCATTCATACGGGATGTGATTCACAATATCCAGAAATGTTATATTTTCATGTTTTCACTTAATTTAGTTAAATATTGCAGGCCACATCTCAACGACTTATGCTCTAAGACGTAATGTGCATCCCGTACGCAATATTTTACAACTTTATTGAACAACTATGTTAATTTACAGTGGAAAATATTCTCTTCTATGCTTTCTTGCCTCTGAACATCCATGCATGTACAGTTTTATACGATACAAATAGGAAATAATGACGGCTCAAAGACGAAGCAAGCTACGAGGGAGCCATGTTGTATTGCTCCAGTTGCTTAGCAACGGAGCGGAAGTGACGTCGACTTCGGCAGCGTATAATCATTAGCGTCTGGTTCTCGCTCCCCGCGTGAGCATGACGTCACGTTCCCGCGCAGCTGCATGACGTCACTTCCCGCGCGGCTGCATGACGTCACGTCCGTCACCGTGTCCGTGTCTGTAATGCATAACGATGGACCCCAACCATAACGACGAAGTCGACAAGATCATTTGAAATGATAAAAAAGTCCGCGCATTATATCTTGGCCTCTGACGACCGTTATCTTTCTAAGAATATGAAGACGTGTCATCAACTTGTCAATTTCTCTACTCCTGTTTACGTGACATTATCCCTCATGTTGGGGCTCGGGAGTTTTGACGATACGGTATACTCGACCGACTTAACCTGATGCAGTCAGCACATTCCATTAGTACCGCAGTGTATGTAGTTCTGCAGTACTGTTGAATTATTTTTTGCAGTATTTAATGTGTTTTTTTAGCGTATGGCTTTTAGTGCCGGGAGTGTCCGAGGACATGTTCGGCTCACCAGTTTTGTAGCTGCTTCGAGACGGACACCCAATGGGTGAGCTACAAGTACCGTTGGGGAGGGAAGTTGGAATGTAAGGACGAGGAGTTGGAAGGTAGCGGCTGTGGCATATAGTTGGGACCAACCCCGGCATTTGCCTGGAAGGAAGATGGGAAACCACAGAAGACCATCTTCAAGGTTGCCGGTGGGGGGATTCGAACCTCCTCGCCTCCCGGATGTGAGAGACTGCCAGCAGTCATGCCGTAACGACCACGGCTAACTCACCCCGTATTTAATGTGTTAAATTGGTATTATTTTTTTAAGTTACATTTTTAAGTAAAGTTATAAGATGCCACCTGTCATCTCTAAAGTTAAAACCAAGAAACTGAACAGCCAAAGTAGGGAGATGGTGGCTAATGTGTTTAAGCGGATTGCGGTGATTTCAATATTCCTGTTAATCAAGCACAGGCTAGGACCGTGGTGGCCACGAGAGAGAGAGAGATACCTGCCAAGTTTTCCGGATGTGTGGGGTGTTTTCCGGTTGTCCGGATTAACATAGTTTTTTCCGGCTTTTCAACTCCCTAGCTTGTTTCCGTTCTCTGCATCCAACGCATTTCAGTTTTGATTTTAGATAATAGCTATTATTCTGAGATTCGAGTGTTTAGATTGGACTGAAAATCGACTGATAAGACTCAGGGTGTCTACCGGTAACGAAAGTAACGAAAAAGTAGCTAATTTTACAAATGGGTACCTAACGAAAGTAACGAAAAGTAGCTAATTCTTATGTCTGGATAGTTGGAGGTAACGAAAATTCGCCGAGGTCTGTTAAAATCGTTTAAACCCGCGCCGCTAGGCTCGCAGATGCGATGAAGCGAGTTTCACGCAAGCGGCGCCGATTGCGTAAGCTATCTTTCTCCGTGCACGACCTCAAGGAAATGCATTCTGAGGATACCTTCAGTGGTACTGCATACATCGGTTCAACGTTTATTTTCGGCATCAAGAAGAGTTTAGTTTTGTGTGAAATATGTTTCTGTATTAATCGGAAACCTGACTTTTTGCGAGACGTTTATTCGTAATGACTTACGAAACTCAACAGAAACCTCTCATTTCTAATATTGGCCTCTAAATTTGTTTATCTCAAATTGAAGTCCAGAAATAACGCGAAATAATTTACTGTCGCAATCTTGCGAAATGATACAGTTTCAAAAAATGATCGTAAAAATGCTTCGAAATACATGTACTAAATTTTAAAAATCTATCCGTCTAGTGAATTTGCGACATAAAGTGTGGTTAATTCGAAACTCCGTTATATGTCTATTTTTCCTTCGATCTATGGTTCCATTGGATATATAATCTAACCGGACTATCTCGAAAACTCGTATAATTTGAATTTGAATGTGCCCTCTTGTCTGATTATTTGTGCAATCCTCTCGGAATAATTCATAATAACCGATACCTATTTCGGAAGTTCATCCTCGAAAATCACATCCTCAAGACGGCCGGCTGAGAGCACGACTTGCCTGCAGGAATCTCGTCAAACGGACCACGATCGACGCCAGTTGCGTAAAATTATAAAACCTGTGCCCGGCCGCGAAGTTGTGTCCTCCAGGACTGCGGGAATCCCATCACGAAACATACTGAACCCTACTCTCCACTTTTCCCATGACCGTATACTTAAAAGTGTACGGGGAGTGAGAAGTGCATCAACCCACTTAGAAATAACAGACTACGTAGCATCGCGATACTCATTTCTTCTCGTGATTCGCGGTGAACTTCCAACCACAGCATAGGGGCAGCGGGAATCACGGCGCCGATCATACAACATGTCCATAACTGCTCGTGAATTTTAACCATGCCCAACCTCGAGCTCGCCTCCGCCATTCTGCCAGGACAGATAGACAGGCAGACAATCGTTCAACGGCCGGATGCGGTGCCGATTGCATAATATCGCGTTCTCATTGTGCAACCGCGGGGACAATGTGAATCTCGTAAAACGACCGAGAGCGGCAGCGATTGCGATACATCGCGATATTTCTCCGCATTCGTTGACGAGTACAACTGGATTCTTGTCAAATAGACAGCGAGCGGTGCCGATTGCGTAATAATAACTTACCATATTTTTCCGTGCCCGACCTCAAGGACAATAGGAATCTCGTCGAACGACTAAAAGTGACACCGATTATGTAATCGCGATTTTTCTCAGTGTTCTATCTAAAAAACTACGAATCGCGTCAAACGCCTGAGACCAGCGCCGATCGTGTAACGTCTCGATATGACTGCGAAGACATAATGTGGTGACGATCACGTAACGTCGCATAATATATTTCTTCGCGGTCTACCGCGGGGACAAAGGAAATCTCCCCAAACGGCCAAGATCAGAACAACTTCTTGGTAATCATAATTTTTGTACACGAGACGGCATATTTGCTGAATCAACTCATTGTGCTACGACTGTTTGCATTCCGGAAAGCTTGGTTTTAAGCGGTGCTTGCTGTAGTTCTGGTATTCGTGCAATTGTGTGACAATTTTTTGTGCAGTTCAGTGTTTTCGTGATGAATTCAAGTAGGAAACTATATTATCAGTCTTCTGATCTCAAAGCGACGAGGTCCACTCACTCGTACGTAATGAATTGTAGCCATGAACACAGTATGTGGTTCTTGGCTGCTGATCGCGTGATCCGCTTTATGGTCTTTTTTGTGACTTTCTTTTTAATTTGAATTTTTTCTTTGTACTATTTTTTAAAACAGCGCATTGTTACTTCTTGTTGAATCCAAGTTGTTGTTGATTTCTTGTTCCAAGGATATTTGAAGATCTGCACCATTCTGTATAAATAGATCGTTGGTGTTGCGACTTCGTGGCCATGTAGTTCCGTGTACTTGAGTGTGTGTAGAATTTGTCTGATAACCTGTGTCACTGTGATGTCTGTACTAGTGTGTGTATTTGTAATTAAGATAGGATTCTGGGTAGGAAGTGGCCGTGGCTCTAAGCTAGGTACCATCCCGGCTTTTGCCTGGAGTAGAGGAGGGAAACCACGGAAAACCACTTCCTGGATGACCGACGTAGGAATCGAACCCACCTCTTCTCAGTTCTGTCCCACGAAGCTGAGTGTGGCCCGTTCCAGCCCTCAGACTAGAATTAAGTTTCTTGGGAGAGGCGAAAATTGAACCCGGGCCTCAGCGGTGACAGCCATGAATGCTAGCCACTGCACCACGAGGCGAACCGCTTCTTCGGTATCGTTTCCGGTACATTTGATCATTACTTCTTAATTTACAGAATTCGATAGTTCTTAGCAGATCGCGTATTTTGCGTATTCTTGTATCGTTATTTTAATTGGCGCATCTGGACAGGATGTTGGTCCAGTAAGACCTGCCCAAAGCGCAACGCAATAGTTCCGGGTGTATTTTTCCGTTTTCACAGGTTTCCGTTTTACACAAAATACACTACAAAAACAATCGCATATAATTGAAAATGAAAATCCAGGGAATGGAATGAATGAAGCCCCCATCTAGCGGCGAGGATATGAACTGTGCCGGCTGCCGAAGCCCTCCCCTGGGGTAATGAGTAAATGAATGACAGATGAAATGAAATGACAGTGGAGATTGTTGCTGGAATTAAATTTGTTACAGGGAAAACCGGAGTACCCGGAGAAAAACCTGTCTGCCTACGTTTTGTCCAGCACAGATCTCATATGGAGTGACCGGGATTTGAACCACGGACCCAGCGGTGAGAGGCCGGCGTGCTGCCGCCTAAGCCACGGAGGCTCCATCGCATATATTTACATTGAAATGATAATTTAAAATATAGGTCTGTAAATAAATAAAAAGATACGAGCCTTACAGTAGTCGCAATGATGTATAACATCTGACATGTTATTCTACTATGCAATTGAGATGAAATATATGTGAAGTCATCTGACATGTTATCCTACTCGTATACTACACAGCTTCTTAAAATGTTAATTTACGCTCCGTTTTCATACTGGTACTATGATGAATGCATAGATTGAATTGGAGATATGCTACTGTCACTCTTGAACAAACATCACATATTCTTCTTGGCGAATGGGTCGCTTAAGACCACTTTCTAGCCTTCCTGTTGGCCCAGTATTGTTTCCGTTGCTCTGACCATCGATGTTGTGTTGTCTTCTTCTCTTCTCCCTCGAAATCCCGCTTCCGAGTGATTTTCCTGATTTCCTTCCGGTCATGTAAGTTTGGTGATCCTAATTCCTTAAGTCTCTCTCTGTAAATTTATACCAATTCGGTCTAGTAGCCTTTTTCTTTAAGAAAGTATGTATTTTGTGTGTCAGTTTGTTCGGGTCCATTCTTTCTATGTATCACATAAATTGGATTCTTCGCATTGTGTCTGTGATTTTGGAAACTTTTTTGTATATTTCTGTATTAGGCTTTGGATAATGTACACCATCCTTTGTTCTCGGTCCAAGGATTTTTCTCATTATTTTTACGTTCTTTCACTTCTATTTGGTGTTTTAGTGTTTTGTGTTGGAGATTGAGTGTCTCTGAAGCATGGAGAGCTTCAGGTTTGATTACAGTTGTATAGTGGCGAATTTTTCAGTTCCAGGGGAGACTCTTTTTGTTATAAATATTTTTTGTTGATTGAAAAGCAGTTTCAATTTTCTGCAGCCTCGATTCAATTGCTTTCCTTTCGTTACAGTTTGGTGTAATCCATTCACCTAAATATTTAAATTCGTTTACTCGAAAGATTTTGTTGTTGCCAATTTGAAGTTCATTTGATGCGGTTTTGATGTCAATCATAAATTTTGTTTTTTCAAACGAGATTTGTAATCCAATTTTCGACGCTTGTTCTTGTAGTAGTTCAATTTGCTTTTGCACGTCAGAGATATCTTGGGCAATTAGTGCCATGTCATCAGCAAATGCTAAGCAGTCTAATTCACATATTATATTGTAAATAAAGAGGAGGAATGAAACCATAGTCTCTAGCCTATCTAGTTTATATACTACCAGAAATGATGTTCAATACAATCAAATCTCCCAACTCCTGTTTGATGCAAAATATTGTATAAAAAATAGATAAATCGTAATTTCATGTAGATTCTGTTAAAATGACGCATAATGTTATGATAAATATCGTTTAAATCGGTAATCTGGCAGCAAAAATAATTGCCGGGACTGGGGTTCGAACCTGAGACCTCATAATTCGCAGACCAAGGCGCTATCATCGCAGCTATTACAACCACAGATATTTAGAGTACAAGACGGTTACTTATTTTCACGTGTCGCCATGAAAGACTAGCTCAGTTCCCGTATAAACACACAATGTGGGTTAATATCTGAATAGCTATTGCGCAGAAACATAATATTGGCATTGCCGACTAGTTACAGTGTTTCATATGAAAGCATATTATCATTTAAATACTGATACGAAGACTTTGACCATGTGGTTGGTGTTTCAATCAGTTGACACCAGAGTTCGCACAACTTTGCATTGAAAAATACGTTACTCGGGGAGTGGATGCCGATCACTTTTATCCAGAGATTGAAAAATACACCCTTAATAAATCATAATTGTTTTCAGCAAATATATTTCTAATGAATATTTTCACACCAAGGAACGACAACTTGAAGATGATTTATTGTAGGAATAGCTGTAATGGGGCCTCCATACATTGACGTAAACCGTATGCGATAGTACGTCGTAGTACCAATGTCCGCCACCGCGCGCGCTCATTGTTTCCTGTTACACTTTCCGTCAATCCCACTTCCGTCCCTTATTTCAAAATCACCCCTACAAAAATATCCACTCCCGGCACTAAAAGCCATACGCTAAATAAATCAATCCAGGAACCGAGCGGAAAGATGTTACACCTCAAAAAGAAAATAGGTTCACATGTATTAGGCCTACACTGTATTATAACTTACGTTTCTCTGCTCGTTTCTTTGTTTCCACGAGTCTTTCAAAGTGCATTGTCGCGACTTCTTTACAAGAGAACGTTGTATGATCTCCTGCATTAACTCCAGGAGTTCTGGAACATTCTTGCAAGCCTGAAGGTCACTCACAACAGATAGCGCTTCTCCAAAAGTGTATAATTTTAGCTCCGTTTCGTTGCCTTCATCCTCGTCGTCGTCGTCCATTTCTTCCATGACTTCGCACCTGCTGTTATCAGCTGCACTTTGAATGTCTTCAGTCGTTAATGTTTCCTAGAACTTTGGTGAAGTACAGTCGCGCTCAAAAGTTAGTACTGTACATAGCTTTGTTTTATGGATAAGATAATCCGTCTTAGTCAGGTTATTTAAGCCTACAGTTCTGGAATTTCTTTCAGTTTCCGCTGGAATTTCTTTCAGTTTCCGCGTTAGGCAGTTTTCCGGTTTACAGTATCATTTTACATAAGAAATACTTCCGTACCGAATTTTGTTTTGCGTTTGTCCAGGTTTCCGGTATATAAAGGGTCCGGTTTAGGCAGGTTTCACTGTTTTTAACCAGTGTTTCCTTCCTTTTTTAACAGTCCTCCACGAATTGTGAACTTAGTGTTGCCCTCGCTCAGATAGTTGTTTAGTGTCTTAGAGGATATTTGGTGGTGAACGTGTTCTTTGTGGATGTGCGGTCGGTCGGCTTATTACCGAGTCGAACCGGAAATTAAATTGTGCGCGCGGATTGACTTGACAAAGACCAGCTCTGCCTCTCATTTGTCACTCGAAAACAAGATACGTTCTTCACATGGATTCATTTCCGCAGTTCTCTCTTTATTGTTTCCATGTGACAGAATTAAGAAGTACAATCATCGTTCATGAACGATATTTTATACTAGTTAGTCAATACCGGCACTGCATTGGCTATTCAATCCAGAACACATCTCTAGTGAAAACCAGATGCGGGTGTTCATAAGCCTACCCTAAAGGCGGGCAATATGATATCGTTCAATTCTGACTCAGGCAAAAAATATAATTCTATAATAATGTTGGGGACATTGTCTTTCACGGCCAGTGAATTAAAACTCAGCAATTCTTCTAGGTTTGTGCCATGTCTTGTGTGGGGTTTCGCCTAGGACACCAAGCTGGTTCATCAGCGCCCGGACCCCACAGGAGTAGCGAACTGCGCGCTACCTCCCTTTATATGAAGTGCAACTGCACCTATTTACTGGGAGAACTAAAAGCTCAAGCAGCCTTAACCTCCCTATGAAGGCTTCCAAAAAGATGGGATATTGGCTTTCCGGGTGGGGACACCAAGAGCTCGCTGATGAGCCAGCTTGATGGCCTAGGTGAAACCCCACTCAAGACTCGGCACAAACCTAGAAAAATTGCTGAGTTCTATAATAATGTTTGTTGGTTTTACGTCCCTTTTAGCAAATGAGGCTTTTAGAGACGCCGGGGTGCCGGAATTTTGACCCGAAGGGAATCTTGAACGTGCCAGTAAATCTACTGACACAGCTCCCTCGCATTTAAGCACCCACAAATGACTCCGCCAGGATTCGATCCTGCACACTTGGGCACAGCAGACGAGAACGTTACCGCTGTAATGTAATTCTGGTTTGAGGGCCATGACAGGGTTCACTCGGCCTCGTAGGTCACAACTGTGAAGAGGTGGATTCACTACCTCCTATCGTAGCCTCAATTGCTGTCATCACAATAACAACTAGCTCATAGTGTCCTTCGATTATAGTCTTCTTCTTCTACGCGATCAGGCCCAGCGGACTGCGCGCTGCTGAAAGTGTCCTTCTCCATCGTCTCCTATACATAGCTCCCATCCGCCATCTGTCCACATGTATCGCTACCTGTTGCTGATCTTCAAGGAGTCCATCACTCCACCGCTTCCTTGATTTCCCTGGTGGTCTCCTTCCTGTGGGGATGAAATCCAGTAGCTTCCGTGGTGTGTGGTCTTCCATCCGGACTACATGTCCAGCCCACTGCACTCTTCTGGTTTTGATGGTTCCAGATATGTTGTCATTATGGTACAGCTCTTCTACTTCGTGATTGCGTCTAATCCTCCATTCACCCGTGTGTACATCCGTCACCGGTCCTAAGATCTTCCGAAGAACTTTTCTCTCAAATACGAGTAGTTTATGAAAGTCCTGTTTTCGGATACTCCATGTCTCACAGTCATATAGTACAACGGGTTGGATCAGAGTCTTATACAGACGAATTTTGAACTGTCTGGAGAGACATCTGGTCCGAAGAAGCTGTGTTAGGCTGTAGAGAGTTCGGTTTCCTGCTTGGATCCTGGCGTTGATCTCTGCTTCACATGATTTCTCCGTGAAAAGCGGTCCTAGGTATTTAAATTTATGGACGCTCTTGTAGGACTGCTTCCCCACCCGCAGTGACTGCAGTTGCCCAAAAACTTGGCCTTGCCTGCGAGTCATAGCGAGGTACTCCGTATTGGTTTCATTTACGATTATCCCAAATTTGTTGGCAGCTGCCTTGAGTGCTCTGGTCATTTGCCTCAACTCTTCCTGAGAGCTGGAGAGTAAACTGATATCATCTGCGTAGGCAATGTATGCTAGGTTCTTCCCTTCAACTTGAATTCCTTCAAAATTCTCTCGAAAGGTCTCACGTATGATCTTCTCCAAGACAAACAGTGTAGGAGATAAACCGTCTCCTTGCCTGAGACCTGTCAACATTTCATAATCCTCAGTCACTGGATTTCAGATACTTACCTTACCGCGTGTTTCGCTCAGGCAGATCGCTACCAAGTTGATGAGTTTCTCGGCCTTTCCAAACTCTCTTAGGTAACTAAGTACTGCGCCAGAATTTATTTGATGCCATTACCAAAGAACCAATCTGGATATGAACCAAGACCCAGGAAAAATAAAAGAGTGGATGAAAATCTTTTATTCATTAAAAATTCGAGAAATATGGGAAAATCTGTATGGAAATGAGTGAAATACTATACATCTTATGCAATTATGATAGGCAAGAAAGAAGGAATGATTTAAAGATGGATATATATTCTATTATATGAATGTGGGAGGTCTACATTGCGAGAGACATCACGCCACTTGAAGCGAGAGTTACGTCATGAAAGAGGGGAAGAGACGAAGATCGAACTACGGACTGAAGTGAGGAGAGGTGGTAGAAGTTACGTCACACAACGAGAGGGGAGGCAGAGACTGCAACTTGCCGAGCGCAGAGAACGGGACGAGAGAGTTCTTTCCAATTTGAGATTTCATCGAGTCAAGACCTCGAGGAGAAGCCAGTATTATTATAACAGTGCCACGTTTTATCAAAGTTGGAAGTGAAGAAGAGTGTAGTACAGCAAGACTGTAACTTGAGGAGCAAGCTACATTTATCACCAAGAATAGAACAGTATATAGCCGAGTATTACAGTGTTTAATACAAAGTTGTTTTTACATCGCTTATATAAATACATTTCGACAAGAAGATTTTCACTATTACTACGTTTGAACGCATACTTGAACATTACATTAAAAATGCAACTTACAAAGCAGCAACGAGGAAGTCTTAAATATATCATCAGTGAAATGAGAATTACCATGTGCCAAGCTAAAGCACAGGGAAGTGGAAACTACAAAGATGTACAGTTGAATTCCAGAATTCACTATTATGGAAGGCGCAGCAGAACATCCACGTGATGCGCAAAATCACCGAACAAACCTCTACTTTTCTACAAGAGTTCTAATACATCTTGAATACTCGCAAACGCTTGTATGAACGACAATTTTCAACCTGAGACGAGATGTCAAGTCTGTAGAACCGAGATGTCAATTGTGAAGAAACGAGATGTCAATTCTGAAGAGATGGGGAGTCGAAGCCAGACGACTTGCAGTGAACGGGAGACGGAGTGCAGGCAGAGCGGACTGTTTCACGGCGAGGTCGTTCACCGAGGACGTCACCGACCTTGTTCCACTGGGGGAAGAGGCAAGTTGGCTCTGACACAAACCGGTCTTCATAGCTGTGGGCGATACGATGAGCTCCGAGACACGTTTGGTTTGGCAGGCGAGACGAAGGTATTCTCCAGATCAGAGTCAACTTAAGGTAGAGAAGAAATTGCTTTATATAATGTAGAATTGTAGTTATGTTCTCTGATTATCCAATTGACCAACCGTATAATTTTGTTCGTATAATTTTGTCAGTATAATTAAATTATGTAATTTTTGAAGTAGTAATTTTTCGTATTTTTCTTAGGAGTATATTTTTCTTGTTCTTGAAAATTTCAGTCACTTGGACGAAATTTTGCATAGCGCTGCTATTAACGGTAAAGTCATTTCAGAGTCAAACCGTGTAGAATTTTTCATATTTGCGTTAGATTTAAACTAATTAAATCTGTTTTATCGCAGCGATGGAATGTAGAATGAACTATTTCAAGGAATGTAGAATGAACTATTTAAAGGAATGTAGAATGAATTATTTAAAGGAAAGTAGGGTGAACTATTAAAAGAATGTAGAGTGAACTATTTAAAAGGAGTATAACGTTGAACGAACTAAAGAAGGAGCATAATTGTAAATGAAGTAAAGGAAGTTTATTGAAGCAAATTTAAGTACCGCATATTTAAGAAGTTATGTCACGAAGTGTAAAGAATATTTCGACAACTCATGATGTTGATTCGAGTGTCAGAAATTTATTTTCAACTAATTATAAACGAAAGTATTACGAGAACGCTTATACACATATGTCTAATGAAATTTAGAGCATTAAAAAGCATAGATGAATTTGTTAAATATATTCATGGAAGGAAGTCAAACTTATATCATTTGTTAAAAATATGAATTCTTAATGATATTTCTTTAAAGGTTGTAATTGAATGTAAAACTGAATTTAAACACGTGAAAAAGAAAGTTAACAAAGTTAAATCACAGGGTGATCAGAAAGTGAAAGTACAGAAATGTATTGCAGAAGTGGAATTGTAAGCACGAGGTGAAGTTGTATCAGGATAGAGAAGAGTGTTAAAGTTAGGAAGAAAGTGTATTGAAATGGAAGTTTATAGTTGAAATACCGTGCAAAGTAAGGAGATATAGACGTAAATGAGTTACGTATTTTTACGAGAGGAGGCTGAGGAGTCTCAAGTTTTTCTAGTATTGATCGCAGTGATTGTGAAGTTATTTGAGTGTATTAAAGGAAGATTCTGTACAGGGTGTTTAAGAGATAAGGTAATTGTTGTATAATTTTGAAAGAGGAGTGTGAGAATGAAGGTTAATGCCATGCACTTCTAGTATTCACGTTTATCAGAGAATTATTAACACAGTAAAGAATTTCAGAAATTTTTCAGTATTTTATAATGAATAGATAAAAGATAAAAGGAACAGTGCTTAGCTTAAATGTTTGTCACTTATGTTCAATTGATTAAGACGAGTATTTATTACTTTCAACACGATAGTTGCGGTGTATGTTTGTTATTTGATTGTTAAGGAAGTTGAGTAGATAAAAGACTCATTGAAAGATAGACAATTTAATCTTTTCGACACAATAGAGTGTATAATTTGTGCGAACCATAAATGAATGTATATATGCACATAGTTAATGAATGATTTTGCTTAGATATGGAACTACGGTTCAGAGTTGAAGCGGATTTGTATAAAGTAGGGTAATGCTAAGTATCACGCCGTTTCACATTTCTTATTACATCAGTGCCACGTGCAAGTTTATTTTTGAAGTTTATTTTTGTGAGAGTGTCAAGGGGACACCATATTCAGGCCGGAAGCCCGTTTTATTGTACTTGTTTCAGCACAATAAACGGCTGGCGCTTTTTAGCGACCCAGTCAACTTTTATCTTAACTGACACCGTTTTCATTGTCATCGTTGAAAATAGTACTGCGAGGTATAGGTTCAGGCGCTCACTATAGATTAGACCTTATCACCCCTCGAGATTGGAGTTTCTCGATTTGCTCTAAATGTAAATGATAGTAGAAATTTGTACCTTGGCTGGTAGTACTATTTTTACGAATAATATCTCTCCTGTATGTTCCTGAAATTCCCAATTTTACTTAGTAGGCATGGTAAGTTTGTGAGCTGGGTAATTTACATGTCTGCAATCCTTTACAGTGCAGCGGATATAAGTTCTGATGGGTTTATTCGGGCGCAGTACGCTCTTGCGGTGTATGCAGTCATAGGCCTTCCTGAAATCTACGAATAAAACGTGGAGTTATTTGCCATATTCACCCAGTTATTCAGTGAACTGTCGGAGAACGAAGATATTATCTACTGTGGAACGCCGTATACGGAAGCCTCCCTGGAATTCATCAAGCATAGATTCTGCCATTTGTTGAATTATATCTATCATACATTCCCTTTTAAGAGAGCGTGTGAACTTGAACCATTTTCATGACAAACCAGTCTTGCGGCGACGTTCTTCCCAAATATTCTTCATTCGTGCACTGTGTACTTTCTTCTGTTCGTCCGTCCAGTTTATTCCTGACATCTTTGGTAGCAGTTCTTTATCAAATTTATGTTTCTTATTTTTTTCTTCTAAATTAAACCCGAACAGTCATGTCGTGCATCGTGACGTTTAGCTGCCTGAGGTATTAATTTATTCATTTTTATATTTATACATATTTTTTGTTGATGTGTAACATCTTTCCGCTCGGTTGCTGTATATTTTTGTGTGGGGGTGATTTTGTAAAAAGGGACGGAAGTGGGACGGAAATGCAACGGAAACAATGAGCGCACGCGAAGACAGAGATTGGCACAACGACGTACTGTTGGTCATGTGGTTATGTGGAGTGTAAATCGCATACGGTTTACCTCAAGGTTTGGAGGCCCCATTACAGATATTCCTACAATAAATATTATCTTCAAACTGTCGTTCTTTGGTGTGAAAATATTCATTAAATCATATTTGCTGAAAACAATAATTATGGTTTATTAAATCTTACTACTTTTGCTGTAATCTTGTTTAATGTAAGCACTCGAGGTACTGTCGGCCAAAATATAGCATTATTATATCATATTTGCTGAAAGGATTTGTCACTGGAGTTTTAAAAGTAGTTATTGCAGAAATAATAGTAATGAGAACTTACCGATGGTAACAACACGAAGGAATCCTTCATGTTTGCTGGCACAAGGTAGCACTATGAGTTCATTCAAAAAAAAAAAAAATGCGAGTAAGTAATATGGGATTATTCGAATAACATACCAGATGTTACACATCATATGAGACTACTGTAAGGCTCGTAATTTGTTTTGTTTCTAGATTATCATGATCATCCTACGACGTGTGTGGACTCGAAATGATGATGTGCGCGTCAGTATGGCTGGCCACTAGCGGAAGTGTTTCGTCGATGCGCGAATCGAGCACTATAACTTAGTGCTAGTAATTTCGGGAGCTCCATTTGCTGTTTAAACTGTCATAAAAGGCGCATCGTGCTGAAACAAAAATTGCTCTCACTCTTGAACAGGGGATCAACTGCATGCGCAATTGAAACAGTTGGTCTACATGTTTGAGATTGGAGTGCCGTTGATCTTACTGTTGCTGTGCTAATTAGCCAATGGTATCGCAAACATAATACATGAGAAAAGTAACGACATTATTTCTGCCCGTGAGTCTGAAATGGTGGAGGAAATGAGCTGAGATTCAACTTCGTGTTTCGGCATGTCAGCGTTTCCATGTTTCAGAAAGGGTACCGACTTATCGACGTTGAGAAATATTTGATTGAAAAGCTGGGAGTGCTAGACGGAAGAGGACGCCAGTAGCCTATTGTGGCAAAGGCTGAAAGGCAGTTGTTTATTTCCCTGGTCACGGCCAGACCGTGAGAAATCGTTTTAAGGGTCACCAATTTCATGAGGAGGAGTATAAAGATGAGCGCTGATCACCTTTTCTACGACAAAGGAAAGATCCAATCGTTCTTGGGCATCGGATTCGCCATTCATGTCTGAGGTAGTTAAGGGTATGGGTTGTGCTGAAGCCTGGTCTCGGAGTGCGCACAATGCCTTTCATTAATACCAGCTATTGTGGGAATGCTATATGATTCTTCGTCCTGGATTGTTGTATCCAGATGGAATTCTTTAATTACATCAGGATAGTCATCCTGTCCACACATTACAATTGATTCTAGACTGTTTAGCGAGGCGATGGGATATCGAACTGAGAGACGGGCCTCGTCGCTCTCCAGACTTGAATCAATGTGAGAATATGTGGCCACAAGCAAAACGAAGCATCGGAGGAGGAATTCGTTTAATCTCACTCCAGACGTCCGAAGCTTTGTGGCAGCTTCTCACGGATACCTAGGACATCTTGGCTGAAAACAGTCGTTATTTGAGAAGCCTAGTCGATTCGATAGCCGATGTAAGATGTGACTTGAGTTGGGAGGAAGATGGGGCCAAATATTGAATGGTGGCTTTTGTTTTTTACTGTTAATTGTTCGAAAATTCTAAGCCAGATGCTTTGTTTTTTTCCCCTCAAAATGTATGCAATTTTTTTAGTAAAAATCTTTCGTCTCTTTGCAGCCTGAGGTCAGAATTATAATTATGAAATCATGCCATAATGAAGTCAAGAACCAGGTGTTAATTATTAAAACAGTTTTAAAAGAAGAACAATTACGTTTGCTGTCTATTAAAAATACTGCCACTTGGTTTTGTTCGAACGTACATCCTCATGAGGACCAGCCCACGATGCCACAATACAATAGTTGCAAGCCGAACTGGCCCAACATCATGTAATATTACTTTCCAAATGGTAGCGACGGGGACGTTAAAACAATGGCCTAGCCCTAATTAATATGCTTACAGCCCTACAGACCTTAGCTAACACGTTGGTGCCTCCACACTGATGTGAGCGCTGCTTGCTTCAAGTCTGGAATTGCTCTCCGCGATATATTCCAACTTGTATGAGAACAATTGGGCTATTTGAAGCCCGCACGAACTAATCTACAGTGTGGGGCTTCTTCAAGAACGCCTTTTTTTGTGGGGAGAAGAGACAGTATACCTGTTGAAACGACGCGATGACGTGTTGCCTCTGGATGAGGCAACCAGGAATATGTTATAGTTTTGTTTCTGGTTCAGTTTTGATTGTGTCAATGAATGTAATGTTATTTGTTTCAGAAGTGTGAGCTAGCGAGAGTGTGAGACTTCCCTCCCTGACGTCGCTGACCACAAACTCGGTGAGTAGTAGATCTCTTATTCCAGTAGCCGGGACCCAAGGTCCTGGGTTCGATTTCCACCTCAGGCATACTAGGAATGCCATTTCGTGCTTTCCCACTTCCAACTCTTATAGCTTATGTATCCACCCAGCTCTCTCTCTCTCTCGTACACTCACTTCAGAATGAATAGAAATAATACAGTAGATTGATAATTATATTACTTAACGATGCGATCAATGGTATAGCCCAGGGGTTCTCAAACTTCCTGTACTCGAGGACCCCTTCAATTATTTATGTAGTCATTGCGGACCCCTCAAAACTGCCTTTAATTTTTGTTGTAAATTTTTTAATGGTTGTCATTTTAAAAGATAAACAATTTATACCAAAAAATGGTGGGTTGTAAAAACAATTAATCTGTTTGTTTTAGTATATATATCGTTTATTTAAATTGGAATAAATACTGGAAAAACATGACTTACATAAGTATACACAACTTTTCTTAATTACATTAGGAGTAGACTTTAAATGCACTCTTAGAATAAAAAGTTATCAGTGTTTTTACCGTTACTTTAGTGAGGACAATGGTACTGTTATTTGCTTTTGACTATCTCTAAAATGTTGGGATTTATTTTAGAAAGCTTTAGCCTTAAATCGGTTTCAAAGTTCTTCAGTCTGTTTCTTTTTTCTGGCTTCAGGTTGCACAGTTCAGAAAAGGCGCGTTCACACAAATATGTCGTACAAAAGGGCACAATATGTACGAGGGCTTTCTTGGAAAGTTCTGGTACCTCAGCTTGTACAAGTACCCAAAACCTTGTCAAGTTATTTTCTTGATAAACAATCTCCCAGGCTCTGCTGCATGAGAGTTCCACCAATTGGTCTTGCTCAGTATCAGATAGGTCGATGAGGTTACCAATACTTCTCTTCTTGAATGGATACTTCATCCAATCATTATTAGGATTAGGTTCAGGAAAGTAACTTCTCAGACTCTGAGCTAGGCCTGTTAAATGCTCAGCAAACAGTTCTTTTCTATTTGTAGGCATCTCTTCTTCAGATGTTATTAAGAATTCCTGCAACTTTGTAAAATTTTTGTATGAGTTCTTAAGCATACGGTCAGACCAAAGCTGCAGTTTCCTATCAAAGCTTCTACTTGCTCTTCTACACGGAATATGTCAGTGTCAGACCCTTGAAGTTTCGTATTTAGGACATTCAAATGCTGGAAGATATCTGCCAAATATGCAACCTTGATCAACCACGCAAACTCACACAACTTGTCTTTGAGAAGAAAGTTTTTATATTTTTCTTCCAAAATAAATATTCTAATTTCATCACGCAATTCAAAAAAACGTGTGAGGACATTACCTCGGGAGACCCAGCGAACTTCAGTGTGAAGCAAGAGCTGTACATGCTCACTTCCAATTTCTTCACAAAGCTGAGTAAAAATACGAGAGTTCAAAGGTCGGGCTTTAATATAATTTACAACTTTCACAACTTCTTTTAATAATGTTTCTAGATCTTCTGGCATTTGTTTTACAGCTAATGCCTCCCTATGAATTGAGCAGTGAGTCCACTTAACTTTGGGAGCGACAGACTTGACACGAGCAATTAGGCCCGTCTTTTTGCCGGCCATGGCCCCTGCTCCATCGGTACTCACACCAACACAACGTTGCCAGTCCAATTCATTTGATAAAATAAAATCATTTAATGCTTCAAAAACATCATGGGCATTGTTATGAAGAATCTCTTTGCAAAACAAAAGTTCTTCTAAAAGCCAATTTTCATTTTCATACCTGACAAAGGCTAACAAGTGAGATTTGTTTGATAGGTCTGTACTTTCGTCAAGCTGCAAAGCGTACATATTTGTAGATTTTAACCTACAAAGTAACTGCTCTTCAATATTTTGAGACATGTCATCAATTCGACGTTTTATAGAATCGTTTGAAAGTGGAACTGTACTTAATTCCTTAGCAGCTGCATCTCCTATCATTATATTACACTTTTTTTTTTTTGCCGCTGGTAGGATTAGTTCTTCTGCAATCGTATATGGCTTTTCAGATTTAGCTATGAGTAATGCTATTTCGTATGACGCCACAGTAGCTTTTTCAGCAGCGCTACCTGACGCCATTTTCTCCATTGATGTTTTCATCATTTCCATTTCTTGACTTTTTATTTTAAAAAACGCAAATGACTTATCAGCAAAGTCTGGATGTTTTGTTTCTACGTGCCTCCTTAATTTCAGAGGTTTCATAGCTTCATTGGAAAGAATCTCGTAGCATAACACGCACTGTGGTTTTTGTTCGTCATTAGATTGCACAAAACCTAATTTTAAATACTCTTCAGAATATTTGCGGCGCTTAACAGTCTTACGTAAATCAGTGTTGCAGCTAGAACTAGTTACTGAAGTTGAGCAGCTAACCTCACTTTCACGATCATTGTCTCTTTCTAATTTATCAACTGTCTTTAACCAACGATCCATGATACAGGCCCAAAATTAACATTTCCTTACGTAAAATGTTTCCACCATTAAAAGTTAAACATCACAACAAAGCAAAACAAACCATCACGACAAGCATCAAAATAGCGACACAAGTCAACTGAATAACAGATGCCGATACGTTTGCTCCGCTGACAGAACAGATGACAGACTAGGTGTGTTAGTGGCTAGCCGCAGGGTAACCACCCGTCGAAAACAATATTGACCTGATCATAGGATTGGCTAATCTTGCCACGCACATATTTTGTAATACAAACTAAAACTTTTATTTGCAGAAACAGGAGTTCTTGGTATGAGTAATAAACAAAATTAGATTCGAATATTTTTGCGGACCCCTGAAAGTGTGCTTGCGGACCACACTTTGAGAAACTCTGGTATAGCCTACAGCAGCAGGCGCAGCACTGTTGACCTACTGGCTTATCGGATCTGCGGGCTATATAATGGGCAGGCGTAGCAAGCGTGCGTGCTGCACTTGACGCAAGGTTTTGAAAGTTTGCTCTGCAGAGCACACATGTTTGAATGTGGTAGTTTCCGTAAAACACACTAGGGAATTTCCGTACATTTTTCCGAGTTCTAATTCAGTGTTCCGCAACCTTTTTTTTAAACTCACGGCACATCCCAGACTGGTCTATAGACCGTCTCTACCGTAAAAGACAGTATGGAATTAAATGAAGTATTTGTCTTTCACTCGCACTCCTATGCCCTGCAATTAGCTTCGTCCTCTTCTACCCCGGCGATGTTGCCATTTCCCAATAATTAAAAGTGACAAATCTAAGAAAATGTTAATGTGGTCTTAAAGAGAATTTTCCGCTCTTTTTGACGATGTAGAAATAAAAGCCATAAATAATTAACACAAGGCCCAATTTTCACAATTAACCTACGATATTTTAGCGCGAATCTATATTTTTGCAGATATAAAACTTATCACACCATAGATAATGAACTAATGATCGCAACAGATCAAGAATTTATTTTTAGATTGCCTGATGTTGGTAGAAGATACCCTATTTCGCAGGGCAGTAATTATTTTCATAATAAGAAAGTTTTGATTTTTTTTTCTTAAATGTTACTTGAAAAATCTGGGATTGTGTCACAGAAAGGTTAGGTAGAGAGAAACATTTTTGCTGTTGACTTTACGCTGGTGATTAAGCGAGAAGAAATGTTCATTAATGTATGAAATAGTTTTTTAAAACAAACCGGAGCTCGATATCAGATACCATTCATAAGTTATCGCACTTAGCGTATTCCTCCAGCCCAGCGTAGCGCTGACGCAGTGAACGTTTTTTTTAAACTCGGGTGACGCGTATATCCCCGACTGCGTTTGATGGAGGGTAGGTGATGGTGTGACGTTAAACTGTGAAATGAAGTGGAGCTAGTGTTCTGTATAAATTGTCCGCCTCGTGGCGTACTGGTTAGCATTCTTGGCTGTCACCATGGTGGCCCGGGTTTGAATCCCGAATCTGCCAAGAAATGTAATCTGGTCTGAGGGCTGGAATGAGGTGTACTCAACTTCATTAGACAAAACATAGAAGAGGTGGGTTCGATTCCTACCTCAGCCATCCTCGAAGTAGTTTCCGTAGTTTGCCTTTGTTCGTCCCGGAAATAAACAAGGGGTCGTTAATGGTGCAGAGTTAACGTTTCTGTGCCAAAAGAACACGGCAGACACCCACGACGAAATGACAGGCGAAGTGTATGAAATGTGGTTCGCCGAGCAATTGTTGTCCAATGTTCCCGAAGGATCTATCCTAGTAATAGACAATGTAGGCTATCACAGCAGAGAAATATGTTCCTTGCTTGCCTCCATACCACAGTGAACTTAATCCCATCGAAATGGTATGGGCGCAAATGAAGAACTATATAAAATTGAACAATGTCTCATTCAAGAAACAAGAAATAAAGAATTTAATTTCGGCTGCATACCACCACTTAACCACACAAAATTGTGTAAATCTCGTGGACCACAATATATTGTATTATTATTATTATTATTAGTATTATTATTATTATTATTATTATAGGTCATATTTTATTTTATTATAACCTATGATATTCGAGAAAATATAATATTATAACATATTATAGACTAGTATTATCATATTCATGAATAATTGAAAATTATAAATTATTATAATGTGTGCTTTAAAATCGCGCTCTGAGCTTCGGTGTATCATAAATCTAAATATTGTACCGTCGTTCGCTGCAAGGCATGATGTACCAGTCAGTGATTTTAACCCATCATGCCGAGATGGAAAACGGATATAGGTCGTTGTTTATTGAAATCAAAAGAAAATACGCTTATCACGTAACAATAAAACTGAGCAAAAAAGTAATTTCTCGATTGCCACAAGAGAGAGAGAGAGAGAGAGAGAGAAAGAATTCACAAAGACAAGGGGAGTCATCCCCCAAGTTCCTTCGACACGCGGAAGAAATGTTCATGGTTTGTGGTCCGATAAAGAGAATTCTGCTATGAATTATGATTCCTCCCTAAATTATATAAATGATGACTTCAGTTTCCGGGCGAAGCCTGGGCGGGTTGCTAGTTTAAAAATATATGAATATGGATCTCATAAACTAACCTTCCTATTGTATTTCTGATAAGTTACTTTTGTAAGTACTACATGTTGGACCGATCCGCAATAAGCTGTTACATTTCCAGTACAGTAGAACCTGCTCCACTTTTCTTACAATTTTCATGAAAGGTTTTCCACATATACAGTATTTTGCTGTACTGAGGCTGAAGCGACGTTGGAACATCGCGGCGAAGACACGACGAAATGTAAATAACTAATTTAAGAAATGTTCAAAGAGTGGACACAGTTAGGATTGGGCATCTTGGATAATATTGAATCGTGGCGCTCCTTGTGCTCAAGCGGCTAGGACTACCCAACTCACCGAGGTGGAACTCAGGGACCCTTGGTAAGTAAGGCTAACAACCTGCTTCACTTGTACTTCTTAAACCTGCTAAAAATGGCATTAGCAATCCTCGGACCTACGTGGGTGATGGAGTCCCACTCCCATTCTTGGAAAGGAACAGGCAATCGGACTGGTAGTCGGTGGGATACAATTGATATACAGGGTTGTTATAGAAGGAAGAAAGTGGAGCTAGTGGGCTGGGATTGGATATCCCGGGGATTAGTGAAGTTCAGATAAAGGAGATAAGAGAGGAAGAAGCAGGAGATTACAAGGTATAAGCGTACATGTCGGGTGTAAAGCGAGACAGGATAAAGTGGGGAGTAGGACGTAACATAGTTTCTGTGATGTACGTAAATGTGGATAGATTTGGATATGTCAGGAAATCGGGTCAGTCCATTTGAAGGAGTGGATCAGGACGAAGGCACTGAGTGATGTGGTAGTTGAGTTAACAATAAGGATAGTGGAGTAATGATGGAGGATTTCTATGCCAGGACAGGAAATAGAGCTGAGGGGTGTGAGAAGGTGAGGTGAGGATAGGGAAGCGAACACCAATGGGAAATGTTAATTAGACTCTTGTGCTAGCATGGGGTCATCTGTTGCGAACTGAACTCATTCTCGAAGCAAAAGGAGATTGGTTGGTGTGTTCCTTAGTTTAGGGGCTGCGACAACGCGGTCATGTTGCCCCGTGTACTTCGGGTGTGTGTAGAATTTGTCTGATAACCGGTGTTAATTATTGTGTTGGCTGTATTAGTGTGTGTTATCTGTGGTTCAGGTAGAAGGACTGCAGACGATTTTTTTTCTCCAGGAGTTCCTACTTTTGCTACCAAATGCTACCGTCCACGACACCTAGCTGTGCACGTGGCTACTACATGCCATCGCAGTCAGCACCTGGCGGCGAACGTTGGAACTAATATAGCGTTATCAAACTAACCTACAAAATCTAGCTTCCACAAGTGTAGTTAGTGGAAGGTTCCTTTTCATGCCATAAATCTATGACATGGGCCCGCCGGCTTTACTGCCCCTCCGAAGGATGGCATACTGAGGGATTTTAACGCTCTTAGAAATCCGACGACTTCGACCGGGTTTGAACTCGCTCAGCATGCTACCAATTACACCACCGAAGCCGCTCAAAATGAGATTCACAGATACACATGGGAAGGTGGAGGAACAAGTTAGTTATTGTTTTAAGGCTCTGCCCCTCACCACAATAACATTAGACTGGATAGTCTCAAATGAAAAAGTAATGTAATACAACAAATACTAAAAGCCCTCCCAAAATTATTTAACTTTGTTTTCTTGTTATATTTTATTTTTGCATCTTTAATGTGAGATGCATCACTCGTGAAGCTATGCGCGTACGATAAGTTACGGTATTGCACTAAATGTATAATAATAAGAGATGTTTCAGTTGGTCCACATCGGGAATATACTGTAGTAAATCAGCCAACACGCAATGAACTTGCGTCACGGTGCGCTGCTGCAAGGACGTTTCACGGCTGGCATAATGTGAATGGGGCCGTAACAATAGGCAGCTTGGGCAGACTCGCTACGGTTCAGTATTTACATCATAAAGCTCTCGGAAAATGGCAGACCCAAACTCCGGTCGTGTTTTCAAAGACAACATTCCTCTCTTTCCGGTTTAGTCGACTCATGGCTGGGAACTGATTTTCTTAAAAAAAAAAAGAATGCTCTCGATATTGGTAACCTTGTTGTTTAAATAGTAGTTGTCACCCCTGAGATCCGGATTCGATTCCTGGTTGTAGCAAGAAATGTAATCCTAGCCAGAAGGTTGGACGGGGTGAGCAGGTTTGTCCTATTCCTACTTCCGCCATCCTAGAAATAATGTTCTCACTTCTATTTGAGGTAAACAGCATCTGACTAAGGTGACGGTTGCCTCCTTTCCACTTATTAGCCTTAATTAGAAGTACGCTACTACACACTCTTCATGTCGATCTCCTGTGATCAACTTTGGTATCTTCCGACCCTGACGGTATTAGGGGTATCCGAGGCCTAAGGTGTATTTCATTTCCTTACTTAGGACTAACTGGGCCACCCATCCCCAAACGTGAAGAACAACTGCACTGACCTTGTGCTATTCAGCAGCAGAATATGCCAGTCCTGTATGGTACAAGTCAGATCACGCAAAGCAGGTTGATGTTACCTTAAACGAGAGCTGCAGGATTATTATGAATGTGTATTATTATTTGCTTCGACTTTCCAATCATTTTTTTTTACCTTTAATGATATGATCATGCTCGCATGCATGCTTGATTAATGAATTTATATCGACGATACACACATTATGTTGGCCAAAACGCAAGTATCATAACATAAAAAGCCAAATAGTAAGGATTGTTATCAAGTCATTTGGAGGTTAGAAGAAGCTATACCGATGCACTTTACTTTACTCCACTTGGAAGACAGATTTCGTAAGAAGATATTTTTGGCAAGTTAATTGATGATCACTGCTTACACAGAAGTATGCTTGAATATTAGTTGCTATTATAGAATTTTTACGCACATTGTGTTGCCAGTGGATCAGAAAAATCTACAGAATTTTCGACTGATATTTGATAGTATTCATTTACGTCTTTTATCGAAAATTCGTCCAATTTTAACGACGGTTTTCTTGCCTTCTCACATATCTACATTCGAAAAATGAAGTCACTTATTAATATATTTTTTCGTAATACTAATAGAATATCAACATAACAGTATTTTAAAGTAGTTTGTCTAATTGCAAATCAATTCAAATTATTCATTAATTTAAATTAACACTATTTGTAAGGATATCGATTTTTTCACTATGTTTAACTAGTTTTTAAGGTGTAATATTTTTAACGCTGAGGTTGGAATCATTGATATTCCAAAACATGTACGTCGTTTAATATTTTATTAAACAACCTTTCTGGGTATTATCAGGCGGATTTTCAATTTATCAATTCTATCAATCAATGCGGATATATCTATTTACCATTCTTTTAAAATGGAACGCATTCTATGAGGCCAACTCCCACAATAAAGTGAACTACCTGGCTAGAATCGCTCCACCTGATATCAGACGTGAAGTGGCTGCAAACAATGAAAGGAGCTTCTTTCTTGTTTTCGTTTTTTTTTTTTTTTTTTGCACTTCTGACACGAATACATTAATTCAAGAATTTCTGCCTTAATTGACCCTTGTCTTTCCTTTCGTGATTGCCTCCTGATTTCGAGGAGCTCTGATTTTTCCACAGTATCTCCTGCCTCCTATCGGAGGCCCTACAGGAGGCAGAGTGCCTCTAACATATACTACAAGAAGAAACAGTCCGCATAAAAGCAATGAGGAAAATGAAAGACAGGGAAAAGGAATGCCCTCGTTGATGAATGAGGATTTAGGGACTTGGAGAGAAGTGAAGCCATGAATGGCAGCTAGTGGCGACCCCGAGGGATTCCTTTCTCCACTCACTTTGGGTGGACTCTTTCCCACACCTTAACTATCCACTAAAAGGACACTTTGAAGAAACGTTTTCGCCCGAGATCCAGCTGCCTACACACTGTCGTTAAGTCAAACGGCAATTATAGATAGCAGAATGTTGGTTGGTTGGTTCCTTAGTTTAGGGGCTGCGACAACGTGGTCATGTAGCCCCGTGTACTTTGTGTGTGTGTGTGTAGAATCTGTCTGATAACCGGTGTTAATTGTGATCACTGTATTAGTGTGTGTTATCTGTTTTTAATTCAAGTAAGGACTGCAGACGATAATTTCAAGTAGTTTCTACTTTCGCTACCAAATGCTACCGTCCACGACACCTAGCTTTGAGCTTGCCTACTACTGGATGCCATCGCAACCAACGCCCGGTGACGAACGTTGGAACTTAAGAGCATTAGTCAGACCTAACCTACAAAGTTTGATTTCACACAAGTGTAGTTAGTGGAAGGTTCTTTTTCATGCCATAAATCTATGACATGGGACCACCGGCTTTACTTCCCCTCCGAAGGAAGGCATACTGACGGATTTTTAACGCTCTTAAAATTTTCGACGACTTCGACCGGGTTTGAACCCGCGATCTTGGGCATAGAAGCTCAGCATGCTACCAACTACGCCACCGAAGCCGCCGGCGGAATGTTGTGCCAATGAAATAGAATATTCAGTGTACCTTACGAGAAAATGTATCGGTGTTCATCAATAGGCGATGAATTAAGTTAGTATAGGTTATGCAACTGCGAGGGAGCCGTGTCAGTAGATTTACCGACACGTTAAAGAACCCCTTCGGGGCGAAATTCCGGCACCCCGGCGTCTCTAAAAGCCACAGTAGTTAAAATGGACGTTAAACCAATAAAATTATTATTATTATAATAATAATATCGTATGGCCTCGGATGCCGGGTGCAAGCTTTGTTATTTGACACCCAGAGGGTAGCTTGCATGTCGAATTTCGTTGTTCCTTGACTATGAAAGTCAAGGAGTTTAGATGTTAGATATCTAAGCTCCTTGAACACTATGGCGCTTTCTAGTAGAGAAATGAGGAACTTTGTGTTGGCAGAAACTCCCGAGATTAATTTTGCCATTATGAACTCGGCCTACTGAATTCAAATGGGTTCTTTGACATGCCAACATCGTATGACATGCGTATCGTATTTTTGCCGCCTTTCAAAAATCACTTACCACGGCCAGGAGCGAACCTGCAATCTTGGGGTTAGTAGACCGAAACGACATCCACTCACCCAACGTGGCAAGCATTATTATTATTATTATTATTATTATTATTACGGTATTATTATTAGTCTATTATGAATTATAGGTTATGTTATAGCATAGCTGCCTGTGCAGTGGTGAAGCTGCGGGTTCGATTCCCGGCCAATGCATGTGAGATTTTTCGAAGTGAAATATCACGTCCAGTAGTTAGGATTCAACCTAAAACTGCTGGTCCCGTGGCTCATGATCGCAAGACTAACGGGCGCGTAAAACTTGAAGCTTCCTTCCTTTTCTTTTTGTTGCCTGATAATTCATTGATGCAATGATTGGAGACCCTGAATGACGTCACCATCACATCAGCTGGGGGTTGATGTTGCTCACGTCCGTAGGTATAACCTTAAAGTACCCTACACGTGACCCCTGGGTGGTGCTAAGCGATCAACAATATTCTGGCAGCCAGTCTATCTGAAGATCTCCTGGCTATCACATGATGACAAGAACACCTAATGGAAACGGCTCTTTTCAGAGCTCCTTAACAAGAAACATTGGACCTTCCATCCGTATTTTACAACTCAACATCGAAAATATCAGCAAAGCCAAGTGTGACTTTCTGTCGAAAGTTCTGCTGGATAATAACATAGATATTGCTGTCATACAGGAAACACATACTGCCAATGAAGAACAGTTCCAGAAGAGGGGTCGTATTGCGGGTTATACAGCTCTTGGAGTGACTTACCATGATGTCTATGGTGTTGCTACGTACGCTCGGAATAACATCCAAGGAGCTTCACTTCTGTCCCAAAGTGTAGATGGAGACATCCACAGTGTAACGATACGGCTGAATAATGTCACCATTGTCAACATTTATAAACCACCCAGCACATCTTGGCCCGACGCTGTCCTACGAACTGCTGTACACCCTGCAGTCTATGTGGGTGACTTTAACAGCCACCATGAATCATGGAAGTATTCAAAAAATAATGAATGTGGTATTAAACTCTCAGAATGGGCTGAAGTCAACAATCTTCATCTAGTTTTTGATGCCAAAGATCATGGCACCTTCCGATCAGCTGCATGGGGTAGAGATACTAATCCTGACTTGTGTTTTGCCAGCTGCAATGAAAATGGATATCCTCTGCACATCATACGAAAAGTGATTGGAAACTTCCCTCACAGTCAGCATCGACCTGTAATATTAGAAATTGGCACCTCAATCCCAATTGTAAGATCTACACCACATGCCCGGTGGAATTTTCGGAAAGCTAATTGGACTACGTTCTCTGCTGAGCTGGATAAATCTGTTCGCTGGATCCAGCCAAAGCACCAAAACTACAAACGATTTTTAGGTGCAGTAATGTCAGCAGCTAAGAAAAGCATGCCGAGAGGGTACAGGAAGGAATACATCCCTGGTTGGAGCGCAGAGAGTGAGGCACTTTACAATGACTTCCAACAAAGTGGAGACTTACATGTTGCTGACCAACTCCTGTCAAGTTTGGATGCTAACCGAAGTCAAAGATGGGCTGAAACTGTAGGAAATATGGACTTCACTCACTCCAGTCGAAAGGCATGGAGCCTCCTTAGAAAACTCGGAGAAAGCGCACCAGTTGTTAAAAACCAGCCTGCGGTGACACCTGATGAAATAGCGTCTCACATCGTTGCAACATCTCGAGTTCCAGCAGATAAAAAACACACCAGGTACATCAGACGGCAGCTTCGAGCTCTGAAATTAACAACACCTCGCAAATCAAACTACTCTTGTGCCTTCACATCTAACGAAATAGATGCCTCACTCAAGGATCTGAAGTCCGGTAAAGCTCCTGGTTTCGATGGAGTTCACCCAGAATTCCTCATACACATGGGTAATAATGCAAAGAGATGGCTGGCAGAGTTCTTTACGGACATTTTAAACACTGGGGAAATCCCATCAGAATTCAAGAAGGCAAAGATAATATCTGTCCTGAAACCTGGAAAACTCTCTAATAGACCTGAAAGTTATAGACCGATAGCTCTTCTTAGCTGCTGCTACAAACTGTTTGAGAGGCTTATCTTTAACAGAATTAACTCCACAATCTTGGCACACATTCCTGCAGATCAGGCAGGTTTTAGACCAAGTCGCAGCTGTTGTGATCAAGTACTATCACTCACATCATATATTGAGGTAGGATTCCAAAAGAAGCTTAAAACATCTGCTGCGTTTATAGACCTCACTGCTGCCTTCGATACTGTCTGGAGAGAAGGTATGATCTACAAGCTCCTCAAAGTCATACCCTGCAGAACCATCGTTCAGGTTATCAACAACATGCTAAGTGACAGGAGATTCCAGGTGTACTCAGGCAACAGTAAGAGCACAGAGAGAAAACTCAAGAATGGTTTACCCCAAGGATCAGTTCTGTCCCCTCTACTGTTCAATCTATACATCTCTGATCTTCCTGAGACAAATTGCAGGAAATTCTGTTATGCTGATGATCTTGCACTAGCCACACAGCACCAAGATCTCAAGAAAACTGAGGAAATCCTCACAAGGGACCTGTCCACTCTAGAGGTCTATTTCAAGAAATGGAGACTCAGTCCTAGTGCAAGTAAAACAGAAGTGTCATGCTTCCACTTAAATAACCGACTGGCTAACAGCAAATTGAACATAAGCTTCTGTAACCGAGTTCTTCGTCATAACTGGTTTCCTAAATATCTTGGTATAACCTTAGATCGCACTTTATCATTCAAGCAACATCTATTGAACTTATCAAAGAAACTGAAAACTCGGAACAACATTCTTCAGAAACTGTGTGGGACCACTTGGGGATCTACTGCAAGCACTCTACGACATTCTGCCCTTGGTCTGGTTTACTCCAGTGCAGAGTACTGCTCTCCAGTATGGTTAAATAGCCCGTATACCCGATATGTTGACACGCAGCTAAACAACAGCATGCGCCTTATTTCGGGCACAATCAGATCCACGCCAATCCATTGGCTCCCGCTGCTCACGGGAATAATTCCACCTGATCTGCGCAGATCGAATGCCCTATTAAGAGAGTACCAAAAAATCTGCAGAAATCCTGAACTACCCGTACAAGAAGACATCCCTGCACTCAATCTTCAAAGATTGAAGTCACGCCATCCACCTTTGCGTGATGCTACCGACATGGCTCACAACAACTTCGACGCTGTGAAAGTTTGGAAAGACCGTTGGGAAACTTCCACAGACTTGTCCCTACACAACATCTTTTCTGGTGCGGAAATTGCTAGTGGATTCCATCTACCACGCAGGCAGTGGGCCACTCTTAACAGAGTTCGGACAGGCCATGGAAGATGCAGGGACTCACTCTACAAGTGGAACTGTTTAACGTCACCAGAATGCGACTGTGGTGCTCCACGGCAAACCATCGCTCATATCCAAGGCTAGTAAACTACAGAGGTTGCCTCAATATGGAGCTCTTAGGCGAGGGGATCGCGGAGGGAAGGGAAAGGACGTGACGTCACACGTTTCCTCGTAGCGCGCGAGGCACGAGATATGCAAGGTATTTCAACTTTCCTACACATTATATTGTATGGATTGCAGTGGTTTAAAAACGTGTTTTAAGCCCTTTTGTTTATAATCATGCCAGGCCAAAGATGTGCTGTGGTAGTTTGTCACAGTTATTATAAAGTTGGAAATGACGTGTCGTTTTTCACGATGCCTAAAGACGCATGCCTTCGCAATCAGTGGATTGCTGCATGTAAGCGAAAAGATCATTGTAACCCTCAAACAAGTAGGATATGTTCCCTCCACTTTAAGAGTGAAGACTTCGAATTAGACTATAGGGCCGAATTGCTTAATATAAAGCCAAGATTTCCAAGGAATCTAAAACCAAATGGTAAGTGAGCCTAGCTGGCCTACTCTTTAAGTTTTGATGACCTGCTAGGATGATTTTAAAGCTGTTAATATTTTTGACATATTTCGTACATGGTATCAGGGGCGTATATACATTTTTTCGAGGGGGGGGGGGGGGGCTGACTATCGTGGAAAATTGTGAGTACTTAATGAATTTTCTATTATAGCCTATGGAGTATGAATGGAAAATATCTAAATGGGCTACTTGTCAATTTATAAAGCAGAAAGGTAAACACTCATTTTCTTTTACAAATTGATAATTATTTCTTTAAAGTAGACTACTGTGAAATACATTGTATGTTGTACCCAAGTTGGCTTTTTACGGGGGGGATCTGGAGCCTCCTCACCCCCACTCCCTTATATACGCCCATGCATGGTATTTTGTTTTTGGACAAGATGGAAAATTTCATGAGTAATTCTCTTTGCATTCGTAAAAATTCTTTGCAAATATTCCAGAAAGCAGTCATCATTTCAATAAAATCCCTTCGACTTCTGTACCAAGATATGGCCCGTACCCCGTAGGCATAACACAAAGTATATTCTCACACATAGGCTAAATCAAGATGTACTGGAAAACCTCTTTTCACAATTGCGAACACGTGGTGGCTTACACGACCATCCTTCTGCATTTACAGACTGTGGATGATTATTTAGGAAAAAATCCAGGAGTTGTTCAAACGCAAACAAACACTGCTGATCCAGATTCAGATGAATATTTAGTTGCTAAAGCACCAAACAAAGCTGGCATAGTGTCTGAATCAAGTAACGTGCTTCCAGGACTAACCTTACGGAGCAATGTGCAACCAGAGTCCTTCGTTGTCAATATCATGGAACAAAGTGAGGAAGATGGCAAGGCTTATGTTGCAGGTTATGTAGCCCACAAGTTCCAAGATAAATTTCCACAACTTGGGGAACTTAACCTATGGAATGTAAACTCAACACGATTATGCATTACCAACCTTGATTAAACACTTGTCATACGATGGTATGACCGATCCCTCAGAAACTTGGCTAAACCAGTTCCGGCACATTTCAGCAAAATTCGTCCCATTTCACGGAAAATACGGATTTCAACGAGGCAAGAACGTTCTAAGAAGAACGACAGATTTTGTGTCGAGAGAAGTTCCTGACGTACCGTCTGGTGGGGTTGAGAAAGCTGTGATAACAATTTTCTTCATCAGATTGAAACATGCCAATTCTATCTTGCATAAGAAGTGGTTATTGGAAGTCACTAACACCCACGATACTGCTACCGAGTCTAGGCGAATTTCCAAGAAATTCAAGAAGATCACAACATTTAATGTAAGTAGGCTACATTCAGTTATTTTATCACCCATTTACCAATAATTTCATGAGAATAAACTGTTATTTGCGTACTCAACAGCTGATGTTGACAGTTTCGTTACGTTCCCCACATGGCGCGTTAGGTATCTTGTGACGTCATCTGCCTTGTGAGCGCTGATTGGTGAGTGAAAATTGAGGCAACCTCTGTAGTTTATAAGCCTTGGCTCATATCGTCGGCAGCTGCAAGCTGAGAGCCTACTCGGGTAGCTGGGCTGATTTCTTGATCCCATCAGAGGCAGCACTAAAGTGGATCGAAGGACTGGACATTTCTATTTGAAATTGTTTCTTGTTATTGTATCATATTTAATTGTATATATGTTACTTATGCCATACGCTAATAATAATAATCACATCAGCTGCCAACTTGCAAGTTGCAAACATGGTGACTTAAAAAAAAACATGAGTGGCAACAGTGAAATCAACCCTAAAAAAACAAATCATGCTACGGGGTCATTATCTAGGTGCGCCACGATAAGCACGGCAAACTAAGCCGGCTTTGACTGGCGCAGATCGCGGGCGCACGTACATGGTTCAGCCGGTGGTGGTGCGCTCCGCTGACTCATATCGTTAGTTCACACGTGTTTTGTCATTCATATGGACGTGTATCTGAAAAGCTTAGACGTTAGTGTTGCACGTTTAGTGAGTACTCTGATTACTGTGATTGTTGGTCATGCCTAGACACCAATTCACTTTGCGCGAACGTGTGTATGTCAATAATTCGTGTATGAAAAGCAGAAAATCTTGTTCTGAAGCAAGGCGAAAATTTCGAATCAAGTTTCCAGGAAGACCTACGCCTAATGCCAATACAATTAGGAGGCTCGCTAAACGATTCAAGGAAACGGCTCCGTAAATAACAAGAAAAAGTTAACAGACAACGTTGTGTTCTTACATAACAAAAATTAGATGAGATTATTTTCCATTCTTTCGTCAGAAGATGTCAGGCGTGTGTTAATAGAAAGGGAGGACATTTTCAGCATCGACTATGAGGAATGTAAGTACACATTATTGAACATGATTGGTAAAAGTGTAAAAGTGCGTTCCTACCACCGGCTGAACCGTGTATGCGCGCCCGCGATCTGCGCCAGTCACAGCCGGCTTAGCTTGCCGTGTTTATCGGGGCGCACATAGATAATGACCCTGTATAAACAACCAGGTTACAGATGATAAGGTTATGTTGTTAGTAACTTATTTAAGGTGACACGGACTATGTCTGCCTTTCCAAGTCCCCAATGATCATTCTTCGATGGTTGAGGGGATTTCTTTTTCCCTTATTGTTTTGTTGTTAACCCTTTATTATACTAGTTGGTGTGCTTGAAGCTGTAGTAGTAGTTCTAGAATCAGTTTCACCGTCATCCATATCATTAGACCTAGATGTCTCGCCCTTATCGCCCCCACCTCCACACTAGTGCACAAAAATGCATGGACATTAACCCTTATGAAGATGGTATTAAATATTATCCGTGTTGACTGATATTACTCTCAAATTATAAAAGCCGCCTTGTCCAACACTAGAAAGTAGTTTCCTTGTTCCACTTTTGATGCACTGTTTTTCATACCGGTACTTAATTGAATTTCTCAACTCATAATTTCATTACGGTTGGATTATCAATGTCAAAATATTTTACACATCCCATTATGATATATTTAGGCCTACCTAGCAAATGTACACTAACCATTTTGAACACCTGACGGAGATAACCAACAAACAGATTCGAGCAGGTCTATGCCCTGAAGCTAACTGTCCCATGTGCAAAATTTACTGAAATGACTAATATCTCAGGTGGATAGGGTACGACGAAGTATTTCACACAACCTATAATTAATTATTAATTCTTTTTTTTGTTTCCTTTCATTTATTTAAATTAATGACTTATTGTAAGGAGATCCATTTTTTTTTTGTTAAGATAGTTTCTAAGATTTTTCACGCTGACGAAGTTATCATTGATATAATGAACTTGTACGTGTTAATTTAATTATTACACTGCTTTCTAGTGTTTGACAAGGGGCTGTTATAATTTGAGATACACTAGTACATACCATGCAATAGCACAAGTTGTCAGACGAATTCCACGCACACCCAAGTACAATGTACTATGTATTTGTGTAGGAGTACTAATTCCCACGACTGTTGGTTGAATCACCCTGGGAAAAGAGGCTCTTCTCAACTGTAACAATGTAAATACTGTGCGTGATGTGAACTGAGAGGAGATCGATAGCTTGGGAACAAGGAACTCGGGCTGGGCTCTAAAGGAGATGACTTGGTCCACGGTGCTCCCTTCGAGCTAGTTAATGTTTCAAACAAATTGTTTGTATTTTCAAATGAGGAACGTATTCTGGAATTAATCGGAGATCCTTCAGTAATATACAGGGGGCACTCTCATCGTATCGTGTTAGGTACTACTTCGGTCATTCTCGCACACAAAACGTACAAGATTTCTGATCAGCGTCGTGAATAGCTAAACGAAGTGGTGTCGGAGACATACTAAGAGTAAGACCAGTGGAGACAATTCCCGTAATCGGTTTCAGCCACAGCACGATGGAATCAACAGTAATCTGACATATATTTAATTATGACGTTTCCTTATTTTGAAAATTAGTTATCGTGACCACATAACAAGTGATGAAGTACTGAAAAGAACTGGTCTACGCAGCTTGCATAAAATCGTTGCTCAAAGAAGAATGAAGTTCGCGGGACATGCTCTACTGTACGTATGAATGATAGGATACCCAAATCAGCACTGTTGTGGGAACTAATGGAAGGATACCGAAGTAGAGGCAGTCCTCGTAACACCTGGAAACGAACTTTTGCAAAGGATCTTGAACGCATGGATATGAACTGGGAGGAAGCTGAAAACCTGGCAGCTGATGAGTTCGCTGGAGGGAACTTGTTGCCCGATATGCTACCTAGCATTGGAGGAACTTTCATAAACAGAGTAAGGACTAGCTGTGGCAGATGTGCAGATTTGATGCATAAATAGGACAAAGTTCAATCTCCAAAATGTGATTGTGGTGCAGAAAGGCAAACTGTTCGCCATATCATCCAATCTTGTCCATTGTCAGCCTACCCCGGAGTTCCTGTTGGCGACTGATCGAGTTGTTGACTATCTACGGACATTGAAAGTTTCAATTTGACCTATTTCTGTATAGTGTATTGTAAATATTGTAATCGTGTATTGCGTAGTCGGTAGCATGCTGAGCTTCTATGCCCAAGATAGCGGGTTCAAACCCGACCGAAGCCGTCGGATTTTTAAGAGCGTTAAAATCCCTCACTGCCTTCCTTCGGAGGGGAAGTAAAGCCGGCGGTCCCATGTCATAGATTTATGGCATGTTAAAGAACCTTCCACTAATTGCACCTGTGTGAAGCTAAATTGGATAGGTTAAGAATGTAAACAACGCTCTTAGGTTTCTACGTTCGTTGCCAAGAGCCGACTGCGGTTGCGTCTAGTAGCTAAGTTCTGAACTTGGCCTAGTAGTTGTTGACGGTGACGCATGGCGGCAAAAGTAGGAACTATTTGAAAAATTCTAAGTTGCAGTACTTAAATTTAAAAATACCATATAACACACACTAATACAGTCATCACAATTAACACAGGTTATCAGACGGATTCTACACACACCCAAAGTACACGGGGCTACATGACCGCGTTGTCGCAGCCCCTAAACTTAAGAACCAACCAACCAATCTTGTATTGTTTATTGTTCCATGATGTGATGATAGCCATACGCTAAATAAAGAAATAAATTGGGGGAACTAAGTCTTAAGTTAAGTCTTATAAGTAAAGATTAGGAACACCATAGCCTAATGTCGGCCTCAAAAGAGTTGACCAAGGGAGGGTGGACAGGAGGTCTGGCGCAAGAGACACCCTCCTTTTCTTAAACCTCTTCAATACCCTTTCTTTTCAAATTTGGTGTCGTGCGAGGATTTTGAGTTTCGAAAGTGTGCTACTTGCATTGACCGGGCGTAGCTCATACCCCTAATCTCATGTACACGCATTAAGATTTAAAAAATGGTAATTGTCGCAAACCGCATTTGTGATAATTGATAATACTGTCCCGTGTGCGCAATTTCCCATACGGGGCCAAGTGCCAAAAACGTGGCGAAAAGTCCAAAACATAATTGATTTTTCAGTAACGTCACTACAATAGGGTTTTGGGGGTCGCTGAATTCAAATTTGACGTTATTTTTGCAACGAAAAAATATGGCGGATGTAGAGAATATTCTTATATCAATGGAAATCGGCATGTGTAGTCTTTTTGAGGTCACAGATTCTTTATTTAATGTTATTTGTTGGAAAATTATGAGGCAGATGTAACAAATGGCAGATTTAACAGCAATTATGTATATATATTAACAGAAAAAGATGTACTAGGGTTATTAAGGTACCTTTAGGGGCAGATGACCTCGTAGTTCCGCCCCTTAAGACAACAATAACTAACTAAGGTGGGGAATGAATTATGTACATAAGAAATTGTATTTAAATTACGTTTTATTTTGTATCTTGAACATAAACATATACATATACATCAAAACATCTGCTTCAATATTCATCACAAGAATGATATGATTCATCCGAACTACTGCATAGGGAAATGTTTCATCGCTCCAAGGGGAAAAGTTATTGAATAATAAATGAACAAGACAAAACAGACACGAACGGGCTTCAGGATTTGTAGTACTATGTTTACCAATGATTTTGGTTACATCGTGGGACTTTCGACTTTTGCATCACGGCATTTGAAAATCGACGATTTACCAGCTTATTTTAATTGTTTAAATTATATAGACCTAATAACAATGCATATATTTACTTTAAATAGTGTTCTCCATTGGAATGTTTGCCAAACTAGTAAAATATAAGAAATACTCTGCGCGGTCGAATAGAACATAGGCTAACTGAAGCGTTTCAATGTGCGGGAGGCGACTCGCCATTCACGAGAGGTTATAGCAGTCGGCTGTTATACTGAACGTTATAAAGGTAAACGCTCATTCTTAAGGCGGCAGGTACCAACCTAACTATTGAAGGACTTAAAACTTCCCTACTAACAACCTTTTTTTGGGGACCTTTCGCCACGTCATCGTGCGTCGCTGTACCGGTAGTGTGTATGAGGGCACAACCGGCTCAAGTACTGACAACTTTACACATGCACTCAAATGCACGGGTCTGGTGACCAACATAGCTTACCTTATCTATTTCTCTACAATTCTACATAAACTCAACGTCTTCACTTGGTCAACTCTTGTTCTCTTCCGACCCCGACGGTATTAGGGTATCCGAGGCCTTGGGAGTCTCTTCCTTCCCCGCCTTAATTGGCCCTTGTCTCATATTTTCTGATACCCTCCTTCTGGGAGGGGTCAGCCTTCTTGTTCTTTTCCTTTTTCCTCCTGCCTTGTGCTCAAGGCCCTTAAGGAGCCAGGGTGTATGTAACCCCACCACTTCTGGTGCACCCTAGATAATGCTACACCCTAAGGGGCTCACGGCTGGTGAGTTCGGGAGTTGGCGACCCCGAGGGATTCCTGAGCTGGGTCCGTTTTCCCCTTTTGTCCCTTACCTTTGGGGCGGACCCTCTCCTCTCTCCCCTCTCCTCTCCGCCTTTTATTATATTTCCTTTTCTCTTTAAGTTTCCCGCACTTTTTTGCAGGTATTCTTGATCTACGTTGCATTTTGTAAGTTTTTTCGATATAAATTGCATTTTGTGAGTGTTTTCCAACCTCACTTGCATTTTGTAAGGATTGCCAATCAAAATTGCTTTTTAGTAAGTCTTTCAATAAGTCTTCTTGTGAGTATTTTGAATTTCAATTGCATTTTGTATTTTCAACCTACCCCGCTTTGTTCAAGTAGTTAATTCTCATTGCATTTTGTGGGTATTTTGAATCTACATTACATTTTGTGCGTATTTTCAATCTCATTTGCATTTTGTAAGTATTTTGATTTCACTTGCATTTTGTAAGTATTTCGACTGTACGTTGCATTTTGTACGTATTTTGGACTTAACCTACATTTTGTGCGGTTTTTTTTTTCAATCTATTCCTTTTGTGAGTATTTTTGTTCGAAATTCCCTTATGTACGTATTACCGCTCTCCATTTGGTGAGTAGTTTCAATCTGATTTCTTTTTTGTAAGTATTTTTCCTGCTACATAAGGCATAATTGTTGGGGCTCACTGTCTATTTTATCTAAACCTTTTTCGTTTCATCCATAGCAATGAGCTGTTTTTTATCTTCATCCTTTCATTTCACGTCATTTCATTTCGTCAGGGGCCGTTAACCTCGATGTTAGGCCCCTTAAAACAACAATTGTCATCATCATCATCAAACTCAACGTCGCGGCTTGTGATCTATTACTTGGCTGATATCGGCAATTCGAAGCAAACAGCCAATTATTATTACTAGAGTGCCATATCCCCCCTCCAGGGACGTGGCCGACCTGAATTAGAGCCCTTGGCTTAGTCACGGGATCACTAACCAGGCGTCCCGAGCCGGAGTTTGCGTGTGGTAGGGTGGCTACACTCCTCCTCCTCCTGCCATAGCATCCGGCAGGTTCCCATTTCGTATCACGAGGCTGGGAGACCCCGTACCAAACCATACCAAGACTTTGAAATTCTTGGCAGAGCCGGGGATCGAACCCGGAATCTCGGGGGTGACGGCCATCAATTCTAGCCACTGCACCACGAGGGGGTCGAATTATTGTTAAAGACATCGTATTAAAGAGCACTTATTAAATATGTATGTATTTATCATACGTGCCAATTAAATAAAATTAGCATTTGCATGAACTTCCGAGGTCTAGTAAATGCTTAGTGATCTTTTGACTCGTAAGAAGTTTGTCCATGTTCTGATCACGTGGAAAGCTATTCTCTGGAGGATCCTACCCCTGAGTATTGAAATATTCATGGAGCTGTATTTGCTACATCGGGGATCGGTTTATGTGGCGATATTCTCCCTGCGTCGAGTCCCCTCTTTATAGGTCCGTAGTGTCTTGCAACAGTCTAATGCGTTTAATACTTGAGAGCTTACGGCGAGAAACGGCCAGAATAATTGATGTGCTGCTACTAGGATAAAGTCATATCGACGTCTCATCGTCCCTTGACACTGTAGCATGGCTCCCCAGTGTTGCCAACAGTCCAGCTTCTCACGTCACCGTTGTAGTGAGGTCTTCTAAATTTGTTGCATGAATATACAACGTGTGCGAGTAGACGCTAACTTAAATGTGAATATTTAGGTTAATTAATGCCATTCAGCTTGTGCACCATATCATCGATACATTAGTTACGCACTTCAAGACTCAAATATTCTGGAGATCATTTCCTTCCTTGCACTTATCACGCGTTACATTCCAGGGTATTACTTCTCAACGATGTCCTATTCTATCGCGTTTGATGACGTCATTTCTCGTTTGAGAGTGTATTAGTTATGATCGGACTAATCGCCATCCAAGAGCTGTACCAACATTTGTAAGCTAATGGGAGAGACCAAACAGTGCAGTTTTGTGTATAGCTAAACAGGTTTATCATATTATAATCAGGCTGTGTACATTTTAAACGTCGGCTTCGGTGGCGTAGTTGGTAGCATGCCCAAGGTCGCGGGTTCAAACCCGGCCGAAGTCGTCGGATTTTTTAAGAGCGTTAAAAATCCCTCAGTATGCCTTCCTTTGGAGTGGAAGTAAAGCAGACGGTCCCATGTCTTAGATTTATGGCATGAAAAAGAACCTTCCACTAACTAAACTTGTGTGAAGCCAAAATTTGTAGGTTAGAATATTGATAACGCTATATTGGGTTCCAACGTTCGCCGCCAGGTGCTGACTGCGATTGCATTTAGTAGCAAAGTCCGCAAGCTAGGTGTCGTGGACGGTAGCATCTGGTAGCGAAAGTAGGAACTACATGAAATTTTCTGCAGTCCTTACTTGAATTAAAAACAGATACACACACTAATACAGCCATCACAATTAACACTGGTTATCTGACAGATTCTACACACACCCAAAGTACACGGGGCTACATGATCGCGTTGTCGCAGCCCCTAAACTGAGGAACTAACCAATATTTTCTACAGTGCTTGAGAAAACTCTCCGCTGTGAAACGATCCCATTATCCGCCGCACCAAGCGGCTGTGAGCGCTGCCCCCGGATCGAGTGGGTGTATGCTGACGCCGGAAACACTGCACCTGAGATGTTATTGCCATTCAGAGTTACGATATTCCTAATTACGTTTCAAAGCGAGAGGCACTGCCACTTAAGCCCTCTCCACTGCGGAATGAGTTTCCTAACGCATTGTAAATAACATGTCTATAACTCACGACAGTCGCTTGTAGAGAAAGAAATATTGATTAATTAGCACACCACATCGCAGCGACTCAAGCGGAAAGGTGGACTCAACGTTCATCTAATTTAATTTAATTTAATAAAGAGAATGGCGTACACTGTACATATTTCATTAGGTGAACCTTGAGTTCACCTTTCTGTTTGAGTCACTGCGCCCCTTACATGGAAATAATCCGTTTCTCAGCAATAATTATTCAGTTCAGTGGGAATCGTGATTACGGCTTCGATTGTGTTGTGTATCTCCATCATTCTCGTCCAATTGAAACACAGAATGTTCCGCGAATTGCATTCTAAATCGATATCGTGTTTTGTTTCGCGTGTGAAGTGCGTTCCGTGATCATTAAGTGAATAAGTAGAAGGTTTTAAATTTGGATGTTTTGATAAATTATTGTACATAAGCATCAAACAAATAACATTGAATGAACGAAAGAGAGGTTTAAAATTTAACAAACCGAATTTAGTCTTATGGTGATATGAAATTGGCGGAAAGGCATTATTATATACAAAAACAGTTTGCACATCCACCTAATATTTAAAATTCAATTCCAACCGGTTTCGCCTTTCAGCGTCGTCATGGGAAATTAGTAACCAGTATTGTTGTGTGAGTCTTCAGTCTTTTGACTGGTTTGATGCATCCCTCCATGCCTCCCTGTCCTGAGCTAAATCGTTTCATCTCTACATAGCTACCACACCCTACGTCCGAGGCAATCTGTTTAACATATTCTAACCTTGGTCTACCCCTACAGTTCTTGTCCTCAACCCTTCCTTCCATAACTAAGCTTGCTATTCCTGGGTGTCTTAGTATGTGTCCTACTAACCTATCTCTTCTCTTCATTAGCAGTTGCCAGAAACATCTCTCCTCTCCCACTCGTCTTAATACCTCTTCGTTTGTAACCCTATCTACCCATCTGATATTCGAAGAATGTTCTCGAATTAGAAACTGTTGTTATGGTCCTTTGAGCTCCATTAATTCAACAACATTAAGTTCAATGGTCCGGCTAAGCTCAAATTATCAGCGTTTCGCCCCGGTGTACTATTGGGCTCGTCAGTAGGTACAGTACACCTCACCAAGACGCTGAAAAGTGCTTACTGAGTAGGCCAATGCAAGACACTTTGATACACATTATAATATGTCGTATCGACGTCACGAGCATTGCCAAAGCACTTTAGGAAGTATAGTCTTCCTTTCAAAACAAATGCAAACCTTATCTTGGTTATCGATATGTCGAAGAATGTTCTCGAATGAGAAACTGTTCTTATGGTCCTTTGAGCTCCATTAATTCAACAAAATTATCATTTAACCATTTAACATAATTTTGTTGCATCTGATATTCATCATTCTCCTGTAACACCACATTTCAAATGCTTCAATTCTCCTCTTTTCTGCTGCACCAATAGTCCAAGTTTCACTTCCATAGAGCGCCACGCTCCAGACAAAGGCTTTCAAAAATGACTTCATAATACCTAAATCTATATTCGAAGTCTACAGATTCCTTTTTTGTAGAAATGCTTTCCTTGTCTGAGCCAACCTACTTTTTATATCCTCTTTGCTTCGACCATCACTGGTTATTTTGCTTCCTAAGTAACAGAAGTCTCCTACTTCTTTCAGTTTTTCACCTGCCAATTTGATGTCCATAGAGGTTTCTGATTTATTTCGGCTGCATTCCAGTATTTTTGTTTTACATTTATTAATTTTCATCATGTATTCTTTCCGTAAGACGGAGTGAGTACCATTCAAAAACTCATTCAAATCCTCAGGCGTGCCGGCCAAGATGACGATGTCATCAGCAAATCTCAGAGTTGAAATTATTTCTCCTTGAATCTTCACTCCCACGTTACATTTTTCTCCAATTTCCTTCATTGCTTGTTCAATGTAAAGATTGAAAAGTATGGGTGATAAGTTGCAGCCTTGCCTTACACCTTTCTGAAAACCAGCTTCTCTCTCGTGTCCTTCAACTCGAATGACTGCTGTCTGGTTGCTGTATAGATTGTAGATCACCCTCCTATCCCTGTACTTTATTCCAATAGATTTCAAAATGTCAAACAATTTAGTCCAATCAACGTTATCAAAGGCCTTTTCTAAGTCTACAAATGCCATGAACGTTCTCTTATCTTTCCTTATTCTACCTTCCTAAATCAGCCTAAGATTTAGTACAGCTTCCCTTATTCCTACATTTCTCCTGAAACCAAACTGGTCTTCACCCAACTCCGTTTCTATCTGGCGTTCCATCCTCTTGTAAATTATTCTAGACAGGATCTTTGAGGGATGAATAATCAAGCTGATTGTACGGTAATCTTCACATCTGTCAGCTCCCACTTTCTTTGGTTTAGGGATGATAACATTCTTCTTTAAATCAGGGGTACCTCACCTGTCTCATAAATCCTACACACCAAGTGAAATAACCTGATCAGACCTTCATCTCCTATGCAGCGTAGCAACTCAATCGGTACATCATCTATGCCTGGTGCTTTGTTCCTGCTTAAGTCTTCCAATATAACCAGAATAACAAAGGTAAAATCTGGCATATTGGCTTTCACGACCAAGGAATTAAAACTCAGCAATTTTTCTAGTTTACGCCGTGTTTTGTGCGGGGTTTCGCGTAGGTACACTAAGATAGGCTCATCAACGGGCTCTTGGTGTCCATGCCCGGATCTCCACAGGAGTAGCGAACTGTGCACTACTTCCCTGCGCTTCTTTACTGCGAGAGCTAAAACTCAAGCAGCCCCTCACCTCCCTATTTCACATGAAATACTTGGAGGAGAAGACTCTTGCAAATACATGGGCATCCAGAATTATAATTTCCAATTTATTAAATGTAAGGAATGATATGAAATGGGTTGTGTCATCTCCAAAGCGCGCTAATCACTTCATTTTGTAATGCGGTTATTAAAAGGCAGCAGCTCTACCGCAAAGGAATTAGGATATTTGTCCCTGGTGAGGCCAATCCTGGAATACAGCTCAGCGGTTTGGGACCCATATCAGGTAGCGCTCATCAATGAGCTGGAGATGGCACAAAGGAAGGCTGCTAGGTTTGTGCTCAACGATTTTAATCCTACGAGTAGAAGTAGTGTTACTCGAATGATAGAAAAACTAGCGTGGGAAACTCGGAAAGGTAGAAGGACGGAATCTACTGTCGACCAAAGTATTATGTGTACTCGAGTTTGAAGGTTGTTTGTGAAGTAACCAATAGACCTACATAAAATCCAAAAACATCATCATTTTCGTCGTTCTATTTTACGTTAGCTCATGTAGGGTTGGAATTTTTAATTTGTATTTTAATATTTTTTGTCGCAGTTGGAACACAAAAAGTGCACGTTTTTAAGCGTGTTTCAACCATGCGTCACATTTATGAATTATTATCTCAAAAACCCGTCATCAGATCGAATCCAAATTTTAACACAATATACATTGAAATGTTGTATAACTATTTTATTAATTTCAAAATTTTGCGTGTCCAAGAAAAAAAGTTATCATTTTTGTAAGGTAACTTTTTCTCGGCTCGGGATGGTTAGAAAATGTAGTTCTTGGACGCGATGTAATCCGTATACATCAAAAAGTTATGCTGTATGACTGTGAAATATGTAAATTAACTCACTTATTTAATATCGGTTTGTATTTGTAGGCGGAAATAACACATCGTTCACCTGCTACCCGCTCCAGGTAAAGCTGTACAGCGTTGCTGTGATGGAGCCCATCACTTCCGAGCGAGACACGCCATGATGCATGATGGGCTCCATTTCGGCAACGCTGTACAGCTTTACCTGGAGCGGGTAGCAGGTGAACGATGTGTTATTTCCGCCTACAAATACAAACCGATATTAAATAAGTGAGTTAATTTACATATTTCACAGTCATACAGCATAACTTTTTGATATATAAGGATTACATCGCGACCAAGAATTACATTTTCCAACCACCCCGAGCCGAGAAAAAGTTACCTTACAAAAATGACAACAACTTTTTTTCTTGGACACGAAAAATGTTGAAATTAATAAACCAGTTATACAACATTCCAACGTATATTGTGTTGAAATTTGGATTGGATCTGATGACGGGGTTTTGAGATAATAATTCTTAAATGTGACGCATGGTTGAAACACGCTTAAAAACGTGCACTTTTTGTGCTCCAACTGCGACAAAAAATATTAAAATATAAATTAAAAATTCCAAACCTACATGAGCTAGCGTACAATAGAACGACGAAAATGATGATGATATTGGATTTTATGTAGGTCTATTGGTTACTTCACAAACAACCTTCAAACTCGAGTGCACATAATACTTTGGTCGACAGTAGGCTATACGCTATGTTGGACACTTTCTCTAATCCGCCAGCATGGGGAGAACTAAACAACCGTCTGGAAAATCCCACCCATCTGAGCAGGGCAGCGTATGTTCTTTCATTAATTGTGGTATTATTAATTGGAACTCATTACATGCCTCACAAGGCGAGGATACGATGCATGGGTCACCGAATCGAACACCGACAGTAGTGGCTACACTGGCTAAAGCGAAGTGTTAGGTCATGGGGCCAAGCTCTCTGCTGACTCGGTAGACGCGTGGGTTCGAGCCCCACCGTCGGCTGTCCTTGAAATGGTTTTCCGTGGTTTCCCATTTTCAACACCAGGAAAATGCTGGGACAGTACCTTCTGAAAGGCCACGGCCGCTTCCTTCCACATCCTTGCCCTGTTTCATTCATCTTCATCCATTCCATCTCTCATCCCGACGCGCAGGTCGCCCACGGGCGTCGACTAGAAAGTCCTGTACTCGGCCTCTTAGGAGGCCACACGACAAAAATAAGCCCGAATCGAACCATCTTAAGTACACGTGTAGGGCATGACCAGTCGTATACCAGGTGCAAGTAGTAAGGTGCGCTTCTCAGCCGTTTCAGAGAAATTAATTAATTGCAATTACAGTGCGGGGTGTATGTGCGTTGTACGCTAGCAAGAATCCAACGTGCGCGTGGTGCAGTGTTAAGAGCCCTGCTTCGTATGCGCGGGATCGCTGGATCGAATCCCACCGGTGAGCCTTTGCAGTGTTTTTTTTTGTAACCATTGGCAATTTACAACCAATACCTATAGCATGAGTCACTGCTTGCGGGGTACGGGGTGGTCTGATGCTTCACAGACGTGCAATGAACGGAACAGACTGGCCTTCAATGGGTAAATGTACCTAGAATACATCTGACCGTGTATAATACCAATGTATTTGCAATGCCGATACTGTACATTAGGTAAAGTCACAAACGCTGACCCCCATACGACGATTTCAGAATCTCCTTTCCCGCTCACATAACACGTTATTACAATTTATTGACTTCAAAATAAATATTATTCACGACACCTACAGTTCTACGAGGTGCAGCAGAAACATTATCTTGTGGTGATCTAGCATACTTCCTCAGCGGACATTCTTGAACAATATGCTCTACGGTTTGAAGAGGAGCTACGCAGTCACAGGCAGGAGAATCATGAAGTCCCCATTTATGTAGCATGGCGTTATATCTGGCGTGACCTGTTCTTAGGCGATTTAACTTTACCCACTGGTTTCTCTTCAGGTTAAATCCCGGAAGTCCCAGGATCTAGAATACCTTGATGTTTCACAGGAGCAGACTTCCAGTTTTGGCGCCATTGTTCCGTGGAATTAATGCCAGGTATGTTATGCCATATTGGATTCCTTGATCTAAGACGAGTGGAGGGAAGATCATTAAGAACTTCATGAATTGGGATATCCTGTAGGTGATTTTGTTGATGTAGCTTTCTCCACTCACGTATTGTTGCTTCCTGTCGACTTCTGGAGGTGATATGTTACTGATAGTGTGTAACCAGGGAGTTGGGGTGGATCTCAGTGTACCTGTTATGACTTTCATTCAGATGAACATCGATCTTTTTAGTATGAGCACTACGGTGCCACACTGGGGCACAATACTCTGCTACAGGATAAACCATGGAGAGGGCAGTCGTGCGTAGTGAAGTTGCATCAGCACCCCATGATGTGCCAGCCAATTTCTTCATGATATTGTTCCGCGATTTGAGTTTTTGGCCTGTGTTTCCCAAGTGTTTCTTGGAGGTTAAGGAACGGTCCAAGGTGATGCCAAGATAACCTGCCCTTGATTTGTTTTTATAGAACTACATATGGAATGATTTTAAAATTGAGAACTCCTTATCACTTGAGTATAAATCTCCATTTGACTTGGTTCGAGAACTACTTCAGCAGTATATTCGACGCAGAAACAAGAATTAGATTATTGGATAAACCTGAAGCCGTAATTCCTTCCTGAACTTGGTACGAGTAATAGGACAGACTTGTCGCTGAAGTTGGAAAAACTATCCTTTTCCCGTCGTCAAGTGACCACAAGTTGTGAAGTGTCATCGAGTCCTCTTAACTCGTGTAATCCACAGCATTTAATTGACGGTGCGTTATCCGTACTGCAGTATTTACAGTAGTTACTTTTAGTTTGGCTGCTCGCAGTAGAACAATTTGTGGCTGGCAGGTAATGAGCTCATTAAAAGTCCAGTGCAATACTGGAGCATGCAGCTGTGGCATTTTAAACTGTAGTGTCATTAGTGGACGGAGTTGTACACAGCGGCAGAATGTGAAACCAATATGAGGGAAAATAAAAAGAGGAAACTTCTAAGGCAAAACTATGGGCATTCTTATAATTGGCATGAAATAGAATGCAAATAATTATTCATTTAGTATTGACCTTGGAATGACAGTCGTGTGAGCTAAGTAAGCAAGTGTTTCTCTCGGATTCCGTTCACGTTTGGTATACATGTGGAGGCGCGATAGATACAAAGTATGTAGTATGTAGATTTCATGATGAAAATTAATAAATGTAAAACAAAAATATTGGAATGCAGCAAATAAATCAGAAACCTCTATGGACATCAAATTGGTAGGAGAGAAACTAAAGGAAGTAGGAGACTTCTGTTACTTAGGAAGCAAAATAACCAGTGATGGACGAAGCAAAGAGGATATAAAAAGTAGGTTGGCTCAGGCAAGGAAATCATTTCTACAGAAAAGGAATCTGTTGACATCGGATATAGATTTAGGTATTAGGAATACATTTTTGAAAACCTTTGTCTGGAGTGTCGCGCTCTATGGAAGTGAAACTTGGACTATTGGTGCAGCTGAAAAGAGGAGAATTGAAGCGTTTGAAATGTGGTGCTACAGGAGAATGATGAAGATCAGATGGGTAGATAGGGTTACAAACGAAGAGGTATTAAGACGAGTGGGAGAGGAGAGATGTTTCTGGCGACTGCTAATGAAGAGAAGAGATAGGTTAGTAGGACACATACTAAGACACCCAGGAATAGCAAGCTTAGTTATGGAAGGAAGGGTCGAGGACAAGAACTGTAGGGGTAGACCAAGGTTAGAATATGTTAAACAGATTGCCTCAGATGTAGGGTATGGTAGCTATGTTGAGATGAAACGATTAGCTCAGGACAGGGAGGCATGGAGAGCTGCATCAAACCAGTCAAAGGGCTGAATACTCAAACAACAACAGATTAAGGCGTTCATGGCCCGGAATACTGTTAAAATTTCTTCATCCTAACTGCTTGCAAATCCCCCTACTAGGAAAACTTTGCCCGAGCGCACGTGATATTTGATGTTGCCCGTATGAGGCAACGCTGTATTTCGCATCATCGCTTTCTCTCTGCGCTGCCAGGGGCATCAACGCTGTCGCCTAGTATAGCATGGCTCAGTAGCATGTGTTTAGCTGACAAAGGAGGGAAAATCCGGGCTAACGCCAGGTTTGCCGGTAGCAGGCGAAGGACTAGACGCAAGTAAACTGTGAAGCGGGACTCGTTATGGTTAACAATGCCAGTCACTACGCCACGAGATGGTCCGCCCTGTTACCTATATCACGTAAAATCTACCGAACTCATATTTTGCATGAACATAGTTTTTGTACCTGGGAGGAAAGGACTGTTGGTATTTCGAAATATCACACATTTTCCAAATTGCAGCCATAGCACAAGAGCATATGCTAAATTGTAGTAGCAGGAGTGGGAACAGCCCCCCTCATTTCCCTCCTTGGCAGGTCCCAGAGGAGCCTTGGACTAACTCACAAGGGTTAGGTGTTGCATGTCCAAAATTTATTCTTTGCAGGGTTAGTCACTTGATTAGAGACTCAATTTCATCTGACACGTATTGCTAAAGATGTGAGGACACTCGTTCGAAAGATTGTCGCTTGTTTATGGCATTCAGCAAAGGTTGGCATTTCGGCTGTTGATTGCTGGAAGACGTGACAGTTTTGCATGAAGTAGTTTTGCCGGAGAAGGTTTGATTCTACCCTGGGGAGCCATTTCTTTATTCATGACGACTGTAATAAAGGCGCTGCCCACTCTTACGATCCCCCAGCCTTATAACAACATTAACGTCAACTTCCTCTGGGGACGAAACAATGGGCCAACACGTCATCGTGACGTCAAGGGCGAAACAAAGGAATCTTGCTCCGCCTTGCAAGATGATCTCTGTTCAGGTTGACTCCATTGCTCATCCATACGATATTAGTCGCAGTACAGTACTAATCGTGACAGAAATTCTGTGTTGGTATTGACAAATTCCCTGACTTTCGTAGTCTTCTTACCTCGACATTTTAAGATTTTTTCTTGGGGAATAGTGGGGAGGATGATTATGTATCGTTGCTCATAAGACTACCACTTTTGCTTTGCCTTTTGGCGGCTTGGTGATTGTTCAATGATTTATTTCGTCTGGCAAGATTGAGGAACCATGTTGTCGTCGTTATTGTTGTTGTTGTTGATTGAGTCTTCAGTCTCTTGACCGATTTAATGCAGCCCTCCATGCCTCCCTGTCCTGAGCTAATCTTTTCATCTCTACAATAGCTACTACACCCTACATCCGAGGCAATCTGTTTACCATATTCTAACCTTGGTCTTCCCCTACAGTTCTTGTCCTCGACCCTTCCTTTCATAACTAAGCTTGCTATTCCTCGGTGTCTCAGTGTGTGTCCTGCCAACCTATCTCTTCTTTTCATTAGCAATCGCCAGAAACATCTCTCCTCTCCCACTCATCTTAATACCTCTTCATTTGTTACCCTATCTACCCATCTGATCATCATTCTTCTGTAAGACCACATTTCAAACGCTTCAATTCTCCTCTTTTCTGCTGCACCAATAGTCCAAGTTTCACTTCCATAGAGCGCCATGCTCCAGACTAAGGCTTCCAAAAATGACCTCCTGATAACCTAAATCTATATTCGATGTCAAGAGATTTCTTTTCTGCAGAAATGCTTTCCTTGCCTGAACTAACCTACTTTTTATATCCTCTTTGCTTCGTCCATCGCTGAGAGGAGCCATGCACGGTAAGAATTCATCAGGTAAAGCTTTGTAAAGCTAGGCCAATCAATTACAAACGAAGCAATATCGACAGTAAATAAAGAAATGAAGAGCCACCTAATAACGGAACAGTTTTCAACCGCCTCGTGGTGCAGTGGCTAGCATTCTTGGCCGTAACTCTTGAGGTTTGGGTTCGATTCCGGTCTCTACCAAGTAATGCTGGATGCTGGAATGGGGTACTGAGCCTCGTGTTTTGATTCCCACCTCGGGCATCATAGAAGTGGTTTTCCATGGAATTCCAGTTCTACTCCAGGCAAATGCCGGGCACGGCCGCCTCCTTCCCTATTCTTACCTGAATTTAAAAAAAGTCCTCTCGGCACGCCGGAAGGCGGAGGTATATTTCACCGGACAAACTTGGCGATAGGCGAAAATAGGCAGAATATGCAGGTTTTCGTAGAAGGATCAGACCTCATTTATTGCGTGAAAGTATTTTATAATTGGAGATTAATTAACGTTGTTTTTCGTCATTTTATGCATATTTTAAACATTTTATTGTCTTATGATGACGGTAACCTTCTTGTCATTTGGAGTCCATTTTTATACTTGTGGTCACACTGTCCTTATACAAGGTTTCGACACTGATGTGTAACTATGTAACGGTCTGTTACTTCTTCACGCAAAATTATATCTCCCGCAGAGATTTTGGTTGGTTCCTCAGTTTAGGGGCTGCGACAACGCGGTCATGTAACCCCGTGTACTTTGGGTGAGTGTAGTATCTGTCTGATAAACGGCGTGAATTGTGATGGCTGTATTAGTCTGTAATTCAGGTAAGGAATGCAGACGCTCAATTTCAAGCAGTAGTTCCTAATGTTGCTACCAGAAACTACCGTCAACGACACCTAGCTGTGAACTTGGCTACTAGATGCCACCGAAATCAGCAACTCGCAACGAACGTTGGAACCTCCCCTCCAAAGGAAAGCATACTGAGTTTTTTTTAGCGCTCTTAGTAAATCCGACGACTTCTGCCGGGTTTGAACCCGCGACCTTGGGCATAGAAGTTCAGCATGCTACCAGTTCCGATACCGAAGTCGCTTACCACAGACAGATGGAAAACTGAATTTTATCTCGAGCAGTGGCGTTGTCATAGGAACTGCTGATGGCTCATCCCTTATCAATTAAAAGTAAAGTTGTCATGGCAACCTCTCTTGGCACTTGGCATTTTCTTATAATTTAAATCATTTTGCTCACCCCGTGGCGTAATGGTGGGTCATATCAAAAATTCTTTCAGACAAAAGTTTTAGGTAATTATTGGAGGAATATTGTCCATTTTGTACGGTTTTGATATTGTGCCTATTAACAGAGATATGATTAATGTTTCCCGAAAAACCCACTTTTTCCCACCCCTTTGGTCAATGGTTGGTGCTATCAAAAAACTTTTCAAACATAAATTTTAGGGCCTTGTCCGACACATAGTATGAACTTTGAATGGATTCAATATTTCAGATATTAAGAGAGTTATAGCGATATTTCACTTTTTCGAAAAAAGCCTCCCATTTTCACCCCCTTTGACCGATTTTGCCCATTAACGAACTTGACCGAGATTTTAAGGGTATACATATTATGTAAAAAATTCAAAGTGATTGGTGCAAAATTACGACAGTTATCGTGTCCACAAGAAACTGATATGTATATATATACATAAATTATATATAAACTTTTGAACTGACGGTGGTTTTGGGGTCTGGGGGATGTGAAACGCGAAGATATGTTGAAATTTTCCGGAAGTCGAAACATGGGACCCATTGCAATAGTTAGCTTTCTAATGAAATCTACCTAAAATACACGCACTAATGTTGTCATCAAAATAACACAGTTTATAAAACATAATTCCACACACACACCCAAGTACATGGGGCTGAATGACTACGTAAACAAGTGATCAACTCCACTAGTCATAAAATTATAATTTGTGTACAAAATACCGTTAAATTTAAAGTGAATGTATCAGCTGTCGTGACCCCAAAAGATCGATAAGCTTCATCAAACACGTCGCGTCGACCGCTAGCCATACTCCATCGAACGCAGTGGTTGAGGAGTGTTTGACACAATCGTTTTATGTACCGTTCTCGAAGATCAAAAATGGTGTAAGTGGTGTCGAAGTTTCGATGCAGTTTTAATGTAGCAAGCTCGCACTATGTAGACCAAAATATTCAAGATGATGGGATGGACAGGGGGAATATGGGGAATTTGTTTAAAGATCACCCTCCGTTGGTCGCGTGGATGACTATTCTAATCCAGGTTCATTTGCTTTACATCTGCGAACATAATACATAATACCTTTCCTAGAAGATCTCCCCACTGCAATCGCTCGATAGCGCATCAGTGGCATACCGCAGAGTTTACTTGGATGTCTCATTGGCTACCTATCCTGAGCCACATCCCTCCACCTGATCTTCGACGTAAAAACGCTCTCCTCAGGGAGTTCAACAAAATAATGGTTAACCCACAACTACCAATACACTGTGACATTGCTGATGTTCGCCTGAATCGTCGAAGATCTCGAAATCCATCAACAAGGACTGCAATAGACTTGGAGAATACCAACTTCAACATAATTATGAATTGCAGGGAAGACAGGATTCTAGGCCTGGATCAACCTTACCACTCATTGGTTCATCGCTGCCACCTGGATTTGAGTTTCCTCGGAAAACATGGTCAACTCTCAACAGGATTCGTACGGGTCATGGCAACTGTGCAGACTTCCATTATAAATGGAAAATAATTTCTTCACCTAACTGTGATTGTGGTGCCCCTAAGCAGACCATCCAGCATATCATCACCAAGCGTCCTAAACGAAAGTACAGTGGCAACGTCACTGATTTCGCTCATGGATCACCAGAGACAATTACATAAACAATTTAGATATAAATATATAGTTTGTCATTCTTTCCTAAACTAATTATCATCTGTGTTCATATTGTATCTGTAAAGCCATACGCTAAACATATAAATAAATAAATAAATAAATAAATAAATAAATAAATAATAACAACTGTACTCCAAGCAACTAAGCTTAACTGCATTGGTTTGCTTGTAAAAGCATAGCAATGTGTAGAATTGGGAAACTGAATATAGTATGAACACTTAATTGTTCATAAATACTCGTTTGCAAATATTTCATGCTTTTACTTCATACGGGAAATATTCTACCCAATTTCTTTCAAAAGTTCAAATTAAATGTTTTTCATGCTGTGTCAAAATAGTTGGTATTTCATGTAATTGTCTATGATTAGTATATTTGCACGAGCAGAACACCAACGCTTGAAAGCAAGGAAACCACCATGGCGTACAGCAGTCAACCTTGAAAGATGCTCCTTCCAAGTTAACAACGCATGGAAAATCCAATGGAAGCAGTCTTCAGTGTTAAATAAACATCTAGTTGACAACCCTTCTAACCGGATACAAGGATTCCATCTCCCCTGGCGCCAGTGGAGGATCATCAACCGGATTCGAACTGGACAAGGCAGCATCTCAGCAACGCTGTACAGCTTTCCGCTGAGCGGATAGCTGGTGAACCATGTCTTATTCCCCTGAACAAATACAAACCGATATAAAATAAGTGAATTAATTTACGTACTTCACAGTCATACAGCATAACTTTTTGATGTATAAGGATTACAACGTGACCAAGAACTAAATTTTCCAACCACCCCGAGCCGAGAAAAAGTTACCTTACAAAAATGATAACAACTCTGTTTCTTGGACATACAAAATTTTGGAATTAATAAACCAGTTATACAACATTCCAATGTATATTGTGTGAAAATTTGGATTCGATCAGATGACGGGTTTTTGAGATAATCATTCTTAAATGTGACGCATGGTTGAAACACGCTTAAAAACGGGCACGTTTTGTGTTCCAACTGTGATAAAAAATATTAAAATATAAATTAAAAATTCCAAACCTACATGAACTAACGTAAAGTAGAACGATGAAAATGATGATGTTATTGGATTTTATGTATGTAAGTCTATTGGTTACTTCACAAACAAGCTTCAAACTCGAGTGCACATAATACTTTGGTCGACAGTAGACCTAGAGTTGTAAGATCGTACGAACTTGTGACTATGCACATTTGTTCAGAAATTATATATATTGTATATATGTACATACAATCATCATACGATAAATAAATAAATATTTATCACACTCCATATTTCTTATAACATAAATAAATAAAGTATAGCTAATGAGATACTCATTAAAAACTGGCCTACGATTGTAATCCACTCGACTACTGGCGTTATTTTTCGAGTGCGACCACCGGAGGGAGACACGCCATTTGTATCGTATTTGATCAGATCCAAGGGCATAATTGAAATGAGAACTGTTTATCCCCTAGCCCGAAAAAAGTGACGAAACTTCGCAACATATTGATCTGTGCTTTCAAAAAATCCTTTCCCGCGCCTTGTTCAAATTCTGGGATGTGTTTTAGTGTGCAATTGCTTCCTGTGTAATGGCATAGCACATGACTGCGCATTGGCCAGCCGCTCTCGTGTTGTACAATAATGTCTATGATATTGAGTTAAGCTTTTTGGATATGAATGTTTTTCTGAAGAAAACGCGTGCGTCACATGGTAGAGTCAATAAAATAGTTCCCCGAATTGGTTCGACCGTGTAGGTGAAGTAGTGAATAGCGTGTGGCTTGTTAATTGCGTGAGCGCATATCAAATATCAAACTCTCTACGTGGAGTACTTTGTCTCTTTAAGTCGCTTGTAGGTATGCAGGGTGATCCGAAGGACCTTTGGGGGTTTCTTCATTTCGAGAAGTTAGGGTATCAAGAGTTTTATTAGTAACATTCTTTTGTTGAGCGCCGTTTAGGCTCTAATTGTTGATTGGCTTATGTATTCACTGAGAATTGTGATCAAGACGTCTGTCAGGTGCTTGACATGGTCCTGAAGACGCAGCGCCTGAAGACTGTGAGAAGTAACCCAATAGTTATTAGTTATTAGGGGTGGAACAGCGAGGTCATCCGCCCCACAAACCAATAGAAACCAAGGCAGTACTCTCTATAAAGCATATTAGGAAAAAGGGTGGTGGTGTGAGGTAGTTTATCACTGCTTTCCTTGCTATGAGTAGCAACATACACAGGCATATTGAGCTCATGCCTTTGATCATCATGAGACTGGTCATTAAATACGGTTATAAAGAGAATGATGTGATCTCGTAATCTTGAGCACAGCAGCAGGGCCACCGAGAAGAGGTGGGGGGCAAGGGGGGCAAATGCTCAGGGGCCCGTAAGCGGCGAGGGCCCGTAAGCAATGATGGCCCGTTAGTGATTCTTTATATTTTCTTGTGAATATTGTTTTATTTATTTTGAATTTATTTTTATTTATTTGTTATTGAAGATATTGTTCAAAGAGGTCCCCCTGCAATGCGTAATAACTAAGGTTCGAATGTTGAGTAAAAGTATTTTTTTCCTGAGCTCATTTTACCCGAAACTGAAAAATAAGTTTGAATGACGGGTTCCTGACCGCGTTTAAAGGAATTTGATGTTGCCTATAAATGCATATTTCGGCCATTTTTATTGTTTTGGTCATATTTGGTCATATTTTAGTGATATAAGGTCATATTTGGTTATAATATCAGCATTCTTTTAAAATTGAGGCGTCGTTAATAAGGTACGTGTTATCTGCGTCGAGTTTCAAACACAGGATTTCCGAATAGTGTAGTAGATATATTTTTCTTTCTTTTCCCGGAACAGGCATTTAGCTGATTTAGAAGATTTGATTCCAAGAAGGCGCTCTTCTACGGACGTCTTTTAGCACATCTTTCTGGACAAGTTGGATTGCGACACTGTACGCATGAGGTCACGGAACATGACGATAGTGTGCTTCCGCCTTTCAACAGGATGTCACTCCAGTAGTTATATTTAGCTCAGAAGCAATTAGCAAACAAGGAAATTATTTTTATCAATAATGGTCGAATTGAATTTAAATTCCACTAAATAACTTACTGTTATTTCCGTCTTTTCAATATTATTTGCACTGTTTAGTACTGGTACATGTTTCGAACAATAATGTTGTTCTTCATCAGCCAGGTATACACATTATAAACACTTATGGGCATAAAATATATTGCAAATACACATAGTTCATTAAAAAAGTCACTTGTAAAATCGAAATATCACATGTCCGATACACTGGAAAATTGTTCTGGCACTTAAGACGTTTACTGTATGTTAGTGATACTGTACCTATCCCAAAATTTCATGGCATATTCCATAGTTTTAGGTCATATTTAGCTAGTTTTCAGGGCATATTTTGTACTTATTTAGATCTTTAACTTCCCAACCCTAGTAATAACCATCCAAGTAACGGAACAAGAGCCTTCCTGATAACAAAAACTACAGCATGGAGAATGTGTTCGTACAGACTGGTTAGTATGGAGTGATACAAACCAATCAGTATATTATTTTTCTTGCAGATTAGTTGGTCACAATCCTCAGTTTCATAAGTCTGTTTTAGTTACTGACGAAGGCTGGCAAAAAGATCGTTCTTGGAGTAAGCTGTATAATGAAATGAGTGCCAGTCACAAACTATGCTATATTGATGTTATTTCATTTGAGAGGCTTGGACATCCTGGTCATTCAGCCCCGTGTACTTGGGTATGTGTGGAATTTTGAGTGATGTCCTGTTTTTAAAATGATGACTGGCCATCAGATGCTTTTCCAGAAAAGCTAATAATAGGGGATAGTAATAATTAACGTATTTCAATGGGGGCCCGAGCAAAACATTGCACAGGGGCCCTTAAATCCTCTCGGCGGCCCTGCACAGCAGGCTACGTTTATTGTTAGAGACCCTTGCTATGTGGCCTCCCGACACCCTAGTGTCTATAAAACTACAGTTCAGAACGACTCTCTTCGTAATCGTCACAATAAATACCGTACTCTGGAAGTCTCAAGCTGACGCGCTGAGATAGTTCTCGAGCCAGCCTGCTGAGCTAAACAAGAATGGCCTGCCTGCGTAGGACCGCCCAATCGACTTCCGGCCGGCGGGCGGGCGGGCGATATATCTGCATTTATTTTTATGCGTCTGGTGGAGTGGAATGTCTTGAAAAGAGGCTCCCTGCCTTTTCATTCCCTTCTTCGTTCTTTGCTTACGTCCTTCCTTCAGCAGGTATTGCTCCTCTGATAGTCCGTGTGACGGGACGGGTAAAGCATAGAATAGTGCTAATGCTGCAAAGATTTAGTAATATGAATGCGTGTATGCTATTTAGCAAAGCAAAATGTGCCCATAAAGTAATCTCGCGATCATGAGCCACGGGACCTCCTTTTAACGTGGAATCCGACAGCTTGACCGCTGAGCCACCACACACCATCCCATAATAGGGGTTTCACCTAAGGTATCAGCTGATAATTGCGACGGTGGGTGAGTAGTTATCGTGTCGGTCTACCTATCCCAAACTTGCAGGTTCGCTCCTGGCCATGGTAAGTGATTTTTGAAAGGCGACAGAAATCTCGACACGCATGTCATACGTTGTTGGCATGTTAAAAAAAACCATTTGAATTCAGTAGGCCGTGTTCATAATGGCAAAATTAATCTCAGGATTTTCCGCCAACACGAAAGTTCCTCATTTCTCTACTAGAAAGCTCTATAGCGTTTAGAAGCTTAGATATCTAACCTCCTTGACTTTCATAGCGCTCCAAGGAACAACAGAATTCGACATGCAAGCTGCCTTATGGGCGTCAAATAACAAAAATCTTGCACCCGGCACCCGAGGTCATACGATATTATTTTGTTAATCAGCTGATCTGTAGATTAAGGCTTTCACGGCGCGGAATATTATTGATTAAATGACTTCAGGGGTTGCCTTGCTGAAACTCACCGTTTCGTGCCTGCGTCGTTAATGTCGTCTTCTTCTTCTCTATAAATAAAGTAATCTTTCTGTCTGAACGTTTGAAATTTTTGGCTAAAACGTTATATTTGTCCCGGATGACTAAATACTGTATAACCTTAGTTTGAGTTCTGTGTGTTTCTGGTCAATACTACTGGAGAAAATCACATCCAAATTCGTAAGTAGAAGACATCCCTTAAATATCGCTAGGCTACATTTTATTTTGCATAAGTGCCTCATAGAAGAGGAATTTGAGAAAATAGGCAAAATATGGAGTTTGGCGTTTAAAGACGGTACATAGCTCATTTTACGCCCATCGATGAGAGAAACAATATTTGGAAGGTCCAGAATACCACATTTTAAGGCCCTAAAACCATGAGTTTTGAAGATATTCCCAGAAAATCATCTTTGCTGTGATAAACTGACGAAGGAATGGCCGTTGAAGTGTAGGCTCCACTGGAACATCTCTCGCTGAAAACCGCTTCCTGGTCATCGCCTAGTCTCGCCTGGTGTTGTACGGCATTCTCGACATAATACGTAGTTGAAGTCAGTTGGTGTGTCGTGTTGGGTTAGTAGATATCTACCGGGTGAGTTAGCAGTGTTCGTTACGGCGTGGCTGCAGACAGTCGCTCACATCCGGGAGGCGAGGAGGTTCGAATCCCCCTGCCGGCAACCTTGAAGATGGTCTTCTGTGGTTCCCCATCTTCCTTCCAGGCAAATGCCGGGGTTGGTCCCTAACTATAGGCCACAGCCGCTACCTTCCAATTCCTCGTCCTTACAATCACACTTTCCTCCCCAGACAACACCCCACACGCGACGATACTTGGGTGTCCGTATAGAAGCAGCTACAAACTCGGGCGAGCCGAACATGTCCTTGGACACTCTCGGCACTAAAAGCCATACGAAGAAAAAAGAAGTAGATATCTGATCGTACGTCGATTATGTGATACAATCCTGTGTAGCTAGGAGTGTCGCGGTCAACAGCCCTGTGTGGGTGGTCGGATCCATCTTGAGTGCCGTGCCTGGTAAAAAGGTAAGCAAGGTAACGAGGGACGGCAGGTAGCGCAAAACCAATAATGTGTTCCAAAATTCAAATCTGAAAATAATACAAGACCATTTAATAACTATCCATGGTTTTCTCAACATGACTAGTTCTTTGCTACTTTCAATAGTTAGCAAGTAGACCTAGCTTTTGCTTTTATAGCAAGTTAATTGTAGCATTGGGTGAAGGCAGATAATATCCAGCTCATTTTCATTACGATTCACATTTTGGTTGCTTGATCTTTTCGTACCTGTTGGGAAACTAGCCTGGCGGTCAACGCGATTTTTGCTAAACTGGCCTTGAATCTGTAGGTGATATCAGTGACTCATGCAGTCTTACTATTGTTATTTTATCTTTTACCTTCAGTTTTCGTATTGTATCCCGACCTACATCACGGAACGAAACAGTGCGGCTTTCTCACGAAATGAACTGCTTATATTTGTATGTCAGTAGTGGATGTGGATGTGACGACTCTCGGAAGATGAATCGGTCGGTACAATATGCGCTGCTGCTGCGGGTCGCGGCACAGTTCCTCCGTGAGCAGCTGAGTGCATGCTTCTGTGGATGGATTTTATTCAACTCGTACAAGTTCACACGGGGCAGATGACCTCCCTCTTCCTCTCCTTAAAATAACAAGTGCACATTCAGTTGTAAACACTGCTTGTTGGGCCCTCGCTTGGTTATTATTTATATATTTTATTTTATTTATTTTATCCATCTGGCATGTATTTTGGTTGGTTGGTTCCTCAGTTTAGGGGCTGCGACAACGTGGTCATGTAACCCTGTGTACTTAGGGTGAGTGTAGAATCTGTCTGATAAACGGTGTGAATTGTGATGGCTGTATTAGTCTGTAATTCAGGTAAGGACTGCAGACGTTCAATTTCAAGCAGTTCCTAATGTTGCTACCAAATACTAGACTACCGTCAACGACACCTAGCTGTGAACTTGGCTTCTAGATGCCACCGCAACCAGCAACTCGCAAAGAACGTTGGAACTTCCCCTCCAGAGGAAAGCATACTGAGGGATTTTTAGCGCTCTTAGAAAATCCGACGATTTCGGCCGGCTTTGAACCCGTGACCTTGGGCATAGAAGTTCAGCATGCTACCAGTTTCGTCACCGAAGCCGCTTCACACTTAGTCAGATGGAAAACTGAATGTGATCTCGTGCAAGTGCGTTGTCATGGCGACGTCTGATGGCTCATCCCTCATCAATTTAGTAGTGTTGTCATGGCAACCTCTGATGGCTCTTGGCATTTTCTTATAATTCCGATATTATTTTTCTCATCCCTTGGCGTAAAGATGGGTCGTATCAAAAATTCCTTCAGACAAAAGTTTTAGGTAATTATTAGGGGAATATTCTCCATTTTGTACGGTTTTAATTTTGTGCCTATTAAGAGAGATATGATTAATGTTTCCCGAAAAACCCACTTTTCTCACCCCTTTGGTCAATGGTTGGTTCTATCAAAAAACTTTTCAAACATAAATTTTTGGGCCTTATCCGACACATAGTATGAACTTTGAATGGATTCGATATTTCAAATATTAAGAGAGATATAGCGATATTTCACTTTTTCAAAAGAAGCCCCCCATTTTCACCCCCGTTGACTGATTGTGCCCATTGACGAACTCGACCGAGATTTTATAGGGATACATATTATGTAAAAATTTCAAATTGATTGGCGCAAAATTGCGGTAGTTATCGTGTCCACAAGAAAGTGATATATATATATATATATATATATATATATAGATACATATATACATAAATTATATATAAACTTTTGAACTGGCGGTGGTTTTGGGGTCTAGGGGATGTGAAACGCGAAGATATGTCGAAATTTTCCGGAAGTCGAAACATGGTATCCATTGCAATAGTTAGCTTTCTAATGAATTCTACCTAAAATCCGGAATAATATTACTTTGTCTTTAAAATATTTGATGAGAACCTTCTTTAATTAACTATTGTTTTCGTGTTGTTTTTAAACCATTATCAGTACTGTACTTAAAGGTTTTCTTTTGTTTCATTCATTTGAGGCCGGTCCCGTGGTGTTGGGGTAGCGCGCCTGCCTCTCACCCGGAGGCCCCGGGTTCGATCCCCGGCTCCGTCAGGGATTTTAAAACTGACGTGAGGGTTGGAACGGGGTGCACTCAGCCTCGTGAGAACAATTGAGTAGCTGTCTGACAGTGAGACAGCGCCCCGATCACGAATACCAATATTAACGGCCGAGGGGACCCGACGCGCTGATCACGCGTCACCCCAATATCTGCAGGCCAAATGGCTGGGCAGCGGTCGTTTGGTCGACCTTAGCCCGTCATGGGCTGGATAGTGCCAGGGGTTGACTTTTTTCATTCATTTGAGGGATTTGGACATCGAGGGCATTTGGCCCCATGTATACTAGAGGGTATGTAGTTGTAATTCGGGTGATGATTGCCGGTCGTGAACCATCCTGGAAACCACGGAAAGCCACTGTGCGAATTGAGAGCCGGGAATCCTTGCCTGAGTATCACGCGACTTCTGTCTTATGGAAACTTGTTGTCTGTTTTTATTTTAATATATTTATTTGACTTTCGGCTAAGTTGTTGTGGACAGTATTTTACGAAGTTCATGGACACATTTTCTGAGACCTTGCTTGTTGCCAATACCCAACTAATCCTCTCCAATGGTTTCATAGGTAAAGTTGATTTCGATTTTATGCGTTTCTTTCTTGACAAAGGCAGTTTCAATTTGTTATTTTCAATGGGCTACCGTTCATTGTCCTTGCATTCGGAGGAATTACTTTTAAGGAAAATTCTTTCCAAACAAAGAAGTCATGATTACTGCTCGAGTCCAAGCTCTATGAACTTGCGGGGTGAGGAGAAAGAGCAGGGAAGGGTCGGGCGTGAAGAGAAGGATCTGTAAACAGCCCACCGTGATATATGGTATTCCTTTCTATTCCAATACTGCTAACATTCGGCCGTTGCTCAAACCACTGTGGTGTTAGGAATGACTGAGTGAGTCACCGACCAATGTATTTCGTTCTGTACTATGCACGGACCGAGAAACCACCACTCATCCTCTCAGGTTCACGCAGCTTAGACTCGAGCAGTAGTCATAAGTTCATACTGTCTTGGCGAGTTTGGCCAGTACAACTTCCTTAACATCTCCTCTCTGATCTACCACTGTCAAATATTGAATAACTGGACATATTTCATTACTCCCTCTTTGTCAATCAGCTTGACCCCAAATGTAATGAAATGTATTCCCACTTCCACTTCATTGTAAACTGAGTACTTTCTAAAATAGTACAATAACATACTATCTCATGCGGGAATGTTAACATTTTTTGCAAATCAAAACTGGCACAGAGTCATTTGTCAATTTTGATTTTTGTTGATCAAAAAAATCAAAAGAATTGTTTCTTGGTGTTTGTGTTCCTGCAGAGAAATGGAGCCTACACTATATCACGGGTTCGAGTCTAGCACAAGCTGCAGAACTTGGCAGAACACTGGAGTTTGTATTGTCTTTTCTTTAATATCTGTGCACAAAGAAACTACGTAAACTAAGTACTTTAGCTTCCTCTACTATAAGTGTTCTGAGTCTCCCCGCCTTGAGAGCTAAGGTATGCAGCTCCTGACCGCTCCATGGGTGCTCGTCAGTGTATTTTAGTACATTTATACACCTGGATTCATAATTATAAAGATTATTCTCTTATCTTAACCTACTGCATGCAAAATTAGACCCGAAACATTATCTTAAGAGCCGCATTTATTATCTTATGCACCACTTTGGGATGGTTGTTAAGATAAAATTGCAGGAACTATTTATTTTTAAGATGTTTTGTTGGGCGTTAGTTTATTTGTTTGGTTCTTAAGATAAAATACACCAGCTTGTAACAGTAAACAGAGAAGGAATTCCTATAAGACGTTTTGCTGGGACGAAGTATTTAGTGATGCTATTCAATTCGTGTTAAAAAGTACAATTAGACATAGTTGGCGGTTAAGATGTTTTGGCTTTCACCCATTAGTTGACCTACTGTTCAGCTAATTTCTAAGGAGTACGTGCTGTGACCTGTATGTCAATGTGTAGCCTAATACACAGGGGTGACCCTGGGGAAATGACAAAGACGTTCTAACCTTCTCGGTTTAGGGTGTAACATCTCCGATAAGCACTGAATGTTTCTGAGAAATATTCAGCTGGCAATTTAATATATATTGGACCATCAAGATTTGTGTCTAGAATATGGAAGTTTGATGCTTTTCAGTTGGTCAACACGATTGTACCCAAGTGCGATGGGTTATTCCTTAATCCTGAACAAAAAAAAACATGAGCTTAATAAATACACATGGATGACCAGTTTCAATCGTCAAGCGATCATCATCAGATCCATTACACTTAGGCTTTAAAATGTATTACTGAATATATTTACAACATATACATAGAGCCCTGCGCGGATAAACAAAACGTTATCCGCATCCGCCCCGCATCCGCACGACTGTTATCCGCCCCGCATCTGCACGACTGTTATCCGCATCCGCCCCGCACGACTGTTATCCGCATCCGCACGACTGTTATCCGCCCCGCATCCGCACGACTGTTATCCGCCCCGCATCCGCACGACTGTTATCCGCCCCGCATCCGCACGACTGTTATCCGCCCCGCATCCGCACGACTGTTATCCGCCCCGCATCCGCACGACTGTTATCCGCCCCGCATCTGCACGACTGTTATCCGCCCCGCATCCGCACGACTGTTATCCGCATCCGCCCCGCACGACTGTTATCCGCCCCGCATCCGCACGACTGTTATCCGCATCCGCCCCGCACGACTGTTATCCGCATCCGCCCCGCACGACTGTTATCCGCATCCGCCCCGCACGACTGTTATCCGCATCCGCCCCGCACGACTGTTATCCGCATCCGCCCCGCACGACTGTTATCCGCATCCGCCCCGCACGACTGTTATCCGCCCCGCATCTGCACGACTGTTATCCGCCCCGCATCCGCACGACTGTTATCCGCATCCGCCCCGCACGACTGTTATCCGCCCGGCATCCGCACGACTGTTATCCGCATCCGCCCCGCACGACTGTTATCCGCATCCGCCCCGCACGACTGTTATCCGCATCCGCCCCGCACGACTGTTATCCGCCCCGCATCCGCACCACTGTTATCCGCATCCGCCCCGCACGACTGTTATCCGCATCCGCCCCGCACGACTGTTATCCGCTCCGCATCCGCACGACTGTTATCCGCATCCGCCCCGCACGACTGTTATCCGCATCCGCCCCGCATCCGCACGATTGTTATCCGCATCCGCCCCGCACGACTGTTATCCGCCCGGCATCCGCACGACTGTTATCCGCATCCGCCCCGCACGACTGTTATCCGCTCCGCATCCGCACGACTGTTATCCGCATCCGCCCCGCACGACTGTTATCCGCCCCGCATCCGCACCACTGTTATCCGCATCCGCCCCGCACGACTGTTATCCGCCCCGCACGACTGTTATCCGCATCCGCCCCGCACGACTGTTATCCGCTCCGCATCCGCACGACTGTTATCCGCATCCGCCCCGCACGACTGTTATCCGCATCCGCCCCGCATCCGCACGATTGTTATCCGCATCCGCCCCGCACGACTGTTATCCGCCCGGCATCCGCACGACTGTTATCCGCATCCGCCCCGCACGACTGTTATCCGCTCCGCATCCGCACGACTGTTATCCGCATCCGCCCCGCACGACTGTTATCCGCATCCGCCCGCACGACTGTTATCCGCCCCGCATCCGCACGACTGTTATCCGCATCCGCCCCGCATCCGCACGACTTATATCCGCATCCGCCTTACATCCGCAAGACTTATATCCGCATCCGCCCCACATCCGCAAGACTTTTATCCACATCCGCATGACTTTTATATCCAAATCCGCTGATATTTCAATATCATGTTTAATTTATTAGATAAAGCATTCAGTGTTAAACCAACACATTTAAAAATTTGAGGAGAAAGTCGTTCCTGACAATTTGCTTCATTGCAAGGGACTTCAGGTTGGATGACACTTCTGGTTCCTTGACCTCCGGTTTAGAAAAAGAAAAAAAAACTGGCTATACTTTTTTGGCTACTTTTGCACTTGTGCCTCAGTGAGTTTGATGTGCCTGATTTGTGTCCTGAGTATGAATAGACTTTTTTTACTGGTTAAATATCCTACTATATCGTTCACCTATTCGTTTCCATTGAAAACGTAACCAAATGTCTGCCATATCGTTGACTCAAGCTCCCAGATAAACCTGGAACCAGATCTGCCAGCATAGCTTAGACGGCGAAGTAGCTGACTTGAGGAGTGTTAATGATGTCACCACGATGAACTAACAAGCTTATTGTCACAATTATATCTCGTACGTATAGTAATAATGGCAGTGAAAATTGATGATGATGGGATGTCAAGACTACCTACTACGAACATACGGCACTTAATTAAATGTAGTTGAAAGCATGATGAGTTAAATGATCTTCTCGTGTATAAGTGCAATACGTCCTGAATATTTCGTATCAATAGGCCATAGGAGTATTCCTCTTTTAAGCATGAAACTGTAGATTGGCATATCAAATACCGTATGTAATATTATCGTAAGTTTGTATTCTAAAAACTATCCGCAAATTTACTCGAAACATTATCCGCAGCGTATCCGCTATCCGCACAGCCATGCGAACTATATCCGCGTGGCGAAAATATTTGCCGATATCCGCGGGTTTATCCGCGGATATCCGCATCCGCGGAGGGCTTTACGATACACGTATTTAGTTGCACTATTAGTTGAGGTAATTCAACTCGTCGGTATTACTTAGTTACAGTCTATGTGATGTTTTGTTAAAATACTGGAAGTATAATCTAGAGTATGTTAACTTCAACTAACTTCGTTATTATTAAATAATATGCAATATCATAAGCTTTATTTCCCGTATATCGCCCTCCCGCATGGGAGAAATGGCATGAATCTGCAATCTTTATTTTATAGTTCACTTATTGTATTATATAAAATATTCTGCGATAGTTAATTCCTATAGTGAAACAAATTGTACATCGTTCACTTGACTGTAGCCTAACTGCTGTGCGTCTGATCTCTAGCCTGGTGGTGCTTGCGAAATACAATGCTTCACTAATCAAAATAATATTCGGGCTGCTGTAAAGTTCGTTAAACAAATCAGCTGTGTCATTTAGCGCTTCCTTTTGTAACACATTTGGGTTGTGCTCTTATTTGACCACTCTTCGTTTCTTTTCGACAGGTCTCCCTCTGGTGTTTCCTGAATGGAGTACCGCACTGTTATCCGATATTGACTTCAATTATTGACGATGATGATGATGATGATGATGCTTATTATGATATTGACCGCCTCGTGGTGCAGTGGCTAGCATTCTTGACTCTCACCCCTGGAATCTGGGTTCGAAATTTAATTTTCGTCTGAGGGCTGAAATAGGGTTCATTCAGCCTCGTGAAGCAGAACTCATTCCCACCTTAGCCGTCCTGAGCGTGGTTTTCCGTGGTTTCCCGCTTCTATTCCGGGCAAATGTCGGGGTGGTACCTAACATAAGGCCATGGCTGCTCCCTACCAAATCCATGCTCCAATTACAAATACACACCCTAATACAGCCATCACAACAACATAGGCTATCAGGCATATTCCTCGCACACCCAAGTACACGTTGCTACTTGACCACCATGTCCCTAAAAGAATCAACAATATATATTTTTTAACATCGTTACGCCCTACGTAGCAGCACGATTGAACCTGCTTGGCCTTCATTTCCTCCCAAAATCTCGTCATCCTCTTGCTGAGCTGCTTCCTTCGTCCTTCTGTCCAAGTTATAGCGGTTCTGGTGTTGGGTTTGTCTCCAAATTGGTTGTTAATTATTATTATTATTATATTATTATTTATTATTTTCCTTGTTGGGCTTAATGGACATTTTCTAAATACCCCTTGCGTCAGACGATTAGAGGTTGCTCTGACTCTCCCATAGATATTTAGTATTGTTACGGCTGTGAGTTTGTTTTGTCGCCTCGCCGCGTTGAGTCACAGCTGCCCCCAGGCTGTGTGTGCTCTGCCTCAGTATATTACGTGCGCGTTACGCAACGGGCTGCGAAGTGAAAGGGATGGTCCAGAATATTCGTGACCCAGCCAGTGAAGGAAATCTCTAGAAGCCGTGTGTTCTGGACGATTCTAGAATTCATTGAGTCACCAGCCTGCTATATAAGCGGCCTCAAAGTGAGGGGACAGAGTTTTTTTTTCTGTGGGTGTGTGTTTCTGAGCTAGTGCGTGTTTTCCTGAGCGACAGAAGTGTAGTGACAAAGTGCCGTGCGAGTTACGAAATCCAGTGACATTGTTTCCCAGCTTGTGAACAGCGTGCAGCAAGCTATCGTAAGTAACTGGAGTTGGTGTACATAAGGGAGAGGAGCCGGTAGTTTCTGTAAAGGCCACCGTACTCATTAAGACGGTTTAACTTCTGTGGTTTGTTGACAAGTGAAAGGGCCAAGAGCGCTCAAGGATGAGACTTGAGGAAACTGGAGTAAGGTTCCAATGGCTTGTATTTGCTGATGAGTAGTGTACCTCTTCCTGCAAGCAATAAAGCTAACTTCTCTTTAAAGCAGTAATTGGTGTTGTGTTTTCTACCCTCCGTAATCCAGTTAACAAAAGTGCCACTAGGGTGTGGCACGTAACAACTGGTGTCAGAAGCCGGATTGCGAACTCAAGCACAAGCACAACACCTGACGGTCCTGGTTTCAAAACCCGAGCAGGTCATTTTTTTAAATTTTCCTGTGAGCGCATGCCCGTTACAAGACAAACATCTAAAATGGAAGAACAATTCGCAGCATTGCTAGAAAGGTTAAGTGGCATGGAAACCAAGATGGAAGACGGCCAGAAGAATTTAACCAAGGACCTAACTGCCAAATTAGAAGACGGCCAGAAGAAGATGGAAGACGGTCGAAATAAGTTAGCGGAGGACCTGAAGAAGATGGAGGACGGCCGGAAGAAGATGGAGGACGGCCAGAAGAAGTTGGCCGAGGACCTAACTGCTAAATTAGAAGATGGCCAGAAGAATTTAACCAAGAAGATAGAAGTCGGCCAGAAGAAGATGGAAGACGGACAGAATAAGTTAGCACAGGACCTGAAGAAATTAGAACTGGGTCTGCGTGAGGAAGTCACGGCAGTGGAAAAGAAGTTCGACGCCTTAAAAGAAGAAGTTGCCGAGCTACGCCGACGCCCGCTGACGGGGGTGGAAGAGAGATTCAACGCTCTACAAAAGGAATTTGCTGAGCTGCGCCGACACCCGCCGACAGGGATGGAAGATAGATTCAAAGCCCTACAAGAGGAAGTCGCCGAGCTGCGCCGACGCCCGCCGACCGGGGTGGATGAGAGAGTCAACGCCCTGCAAGAGGAAGTTGCCGAACTGCGCCAACGCCCAATCACGGGGGTGGAAGAGAAATTCAACGCTCTTCAAGAGGAAGTTGCCGAGCTGCGCCGACGCGTGCCCACAGGTACACCGGGGACATCAGGAACGGGACAGAGCAGAGTGACGCCCCCAACCTTCGACGGAAAGGTCCCGTGGAGCACCTACTTACGTCAGTTCGAGGCGGCCTGTTCCATAAATAACTGGAACAACACAGAAAAGGCTACAGTTCTCATTGTAGCGCTGAGAGGTGACGCCCTTAACGTCCTTCAGGCCATCCCGACTGGATCCCAGGACTACGCTTCACTGATCGCCCATATGGAGTCCCGATATGGAGATAGCCATCTTCAGCAGGCCTACCAGATGCAGCTCCGGACCCGGGTACAAAAGAACGCGGAAACCCTGCAGGAGTTCGAGATGGACATCGCACGTCTCGTAAGGCTCGCCTATCCAACAGCGCCGGCCGACTTTCTGGAGCAGATAGCGACGCAGACCTTCACCGACGGGCTACGGGACTCGGACACTCAACAGGCGCTGCGACTCGCGCGCAATAAGACCCTGGCAGATGCGCTGAGCCACGCACTTGATTTCGAGACGGCAAAACAGGCATCTAGAATGCACGCGCGGGTGCGTCAAGTGGACGTCGACGAACCAGTAAAAACCAACGAGACCAAGCCCCTGGCCGAAGAATTGATGGAGGCGCTAAGCCGTTTCTTCGATAGTCGCGGCACCACCAGCAACGACACCCGGAAGACAAACGGAGAGGCGGCCCGGAAGAGGACTACCGACCTGCTGGACCTGCCGTAAGAGAGGCCACCTGAGCAAGGACTGCGGTGATCGCCGCCGCCAAGGGTTTCCGTCGGGACAGTCAGTCGTAGGGAAACCGCGCGGCCCAGGAAAGCAAGTATCAGCCAGCCTTGGGGGACAAAGGTTGGCTTGTGACAGTCGTCAAGACCTGGCAGTCCAAGTTCGTGTGACGCAGTTACGGAGGGATAATAGCAGCCTGATGGTCGACGGAGTCGTCAACGGAGAGAGCTGGCCCATGCTAATCGACACGGGAGCATCGAGGACCATCGTCAGTCCCACCGTGATCCCGAAGTGGAGAGTGCAACCCACACAAAGGAACCTCCAGCTAATAACCGCGACCGGAGATACCGCATCGGTACATGGCGAAGCATCACTGGAGTTCGTCATTGGTCGACGGGCGATAAGGCATCCAGTGCTTGTGGCTGACGTATCAAATGAAGTGATCATCGGACTGGACTTCCTGGACCAGAACAACATCATCTTGGATCTGAGTACCAACACTCTGCACTTCGGAATTGAGGAACTTGCTTTGCAACCAGCACACAAGGCCGTCGCCGCACGACGAGTATGGCTGAGAGAGGACGTCATCGTTCCCGCCAGGACGGAGGTCAGCGCTGCCGTAATTGTCGACGGAACTGCTGAGGGAGTGGCGGCTGTCATCGAGCCAAAATATGAGGAGATCCAGACAAAAGGATTGCTAGTTGCCAAGACCCTCATCAACACGACGCCTCGGCCGTACGTCCGCCTGTCCAACCTGAACGATTACGATATTACGGTTCACCGGGACACCAACCTAGGAGTCTGCGAGCCCGTTACCTGGATTGCCCGCATCACAGACACGACGGACGGACACCTGCAGACGGACAACCGAAGAAGACGCGCCCTGCCAGAAGAACTACAGAAGCTGTACCAAGGATCCCAGGACCATTTAGACGAGGAGCAATCACGCCAACTTCAGGACCTGCTACGCGAATTCCAGGATGTCTTCTCCGTGGGGAGCAAAGACTTCGGTAGGACAAGCTTGGTCCAGCACAGAATCGACGTTGGGGACAGCGCACCGATTAGGGCCCCATTCCGACGTGTCCCGCTCGCCAAGCAAGCCGAAGTCGACCGGATGGTAGAAGAGATGAAGGAACAAGGGGTGATCGAGCCATCACATAGTCCTTGGAGTTCTCCGGTCGTGCTTGTGAATAAGAAGGACGGTTCCACCAGGTTCTGCGTGGACTACAGGCGGGTGAATGACGTCACGAAGAAGGACAGCTACCCTCTACCCCGGATCGACGACACGCTGGACACCATATCAGGATCAAGATGGTTCTCCACCTTGGATTTGAAGAGTGGCTACTGGCAGGTGGAGGTCCACCCTAAGGACCGCGAGAAAACGGCGTTCTCTGTGGGCAGCGGGCTCTGGCAGTTCACCGTCATGCCATTCGGTCTGTGCAACGCCCCTGCGACCTTCGAAAGGCTAATAGTAGTGGAGTGATGCCGATTCTGCTTAGTGTCATGGCCGCCGCGCGAAATTGAAACATTTAAATAGACTTTTCTCTCGAACCCATGGTCCGATTTTGACAAATGAGGTGTCGTTGGACTCGGGCTAACGCCCTCTTTACAACGGACTACTCATTTCAACCCCTAAATAAAACCTACCCCTACTAGGGGGTGAAATTGTAATTTTTTAGTGAAAGTCTCTTTCCAAATGTGACATGTATAAGCTGCGCTGCTAAAATGAACTTAAACGTGGTTGCTCATATAGTGCATGCGTTTTTCTGGCTGCCGCTATGGATGAACATTTTTGTTTTTGTTTTTTACGCATGCGCACTGGGGATTTTTGTAAGAGGGCGAGCTCTTTGAAAAAAATGATTGATAAGAAGAGGTTTAGGTGGTGAGGAGAGAACGAGATAGTCGCCTACTTTCCTACGAAGTTTGCCGATATGTCTCAAACGCAAGGTCGGATTTGGACGTGTGACGTGTCAAATCGCTTGTCTCGAAGCCCTATACATGTTATTAATAGGTTAGAGTTTTGAGAATGAGGGAAACAGGCTTTTTTGGGGTAAAACCATGATTTTAGACTTTTTCTGATATTTCACGAATGCATGGTCGGATTTGGTCCTATGACGTGTCAAATGGCTTGTCTCGAAACCCTGTGTATTTTGGTAATAGGTTAAAGTTTTTGAGAATGAGGGAAACAGAATTTTTTGTTGTAAAACCGTGATTTTGAACTTTTTGCTATATCTCGCGAACCAATCATGCTAGAGGCATGAACGAGGGGTCCAAGGACTCGGGCTGACGTCCTCTTTGCTATGGACCACTCGTTATATTTTTTAAAAAAAATTGGAAACGCGATTTTGGGGTAAACACGTGTTTTTTGTGATTTTTGCCGATATCTCACGAACCAATAACGCTAGAGACGTGTAGGAGGTGTCCTAGGACTCGGGGTAACGCCCCCTTTCGAGTGTGGTAGATATTTTTTTCAAAAAATAATTCACAAAGGGCCTAACGCCATACATGTTGAAAAAACGTTTTCTTTTTCTTTACCTGTTTATAATGTCCATGAAGCGTGGTGGTTGAGAGAGACGATACGGCTGGGTGTGTGTGTGTTTCAACGAACCTGTCGCTGACCACGGTGGCTGTGCTCAATAGATCAATCGCTATTTCGGCGGGTCGGTGTATGACAGAGCGAGGGTGCGTTTTCTGATATTTTACCTTTAACGTGTAAACGGTGATGAGAACTAGGTTCTATGTTGGTCGAAGCGAGTAGAGAAAATAAACTTGCCGACGAGCAGGAGGTGAAGGTCATTTGAGATTATTGGAAGGCGTTGATCTGACTTGACAACAGGTGACGCTTGAAGGTGAAATAATCTGACCATCGTGGTTGCAGGGGAGTGTGAAAGGCATGCACACACACATTTGTGAAACCACATGTAGGCTAAACCAGTGACATCCTGTTTTGCTTCGTACGTGACAAAATGCAAGTTGACGTGAAATTTGATCTACCGCAGGTGTTCGCTTGGGACGTTATCTATTTACATGCGCGATAACTGTTAACAAGTTACATCCTGTCTTGCTTCGTACGTGACAAAATGCAAGTTGACGTGAAATTTGATCCGGCACAGGTGTTCGCTTGGGTGTTAGCTGTCCACGTGCGCGATAACTGTTAACAAGTTACATCCTGTCTTGCTTCGTACGTGACAAAATGCAAGTTCATGTGAAATTTGATACAACACAGGTGTTCACTTTGGGCGTTAGCTGTCCACGTGCACGATAAGAGAATGTTCAAAGCGTGGGAAAAAATTATTATACATGCAACGTTGCATATATAAAGACATGTCGTTATCATTTCCACTCTCACTTGGGTGGACTACCTTTGAACACACTGCGTTGCATGAAACCCCTGGTTTTGTTTAACAGTTTTGGTGTTGGTGGAAAATACTTAACCTTGTTGTGGGGTAGGTATATATTTATTCATTTATATATTTATTGATTTTATATAAATACATGCAATTATTTATTGATTAGGTAATTAATGATTTTATTTATTTATTTATTTGTTTGCAGATAACGTGTATAGCCTACCTGTCGTGTGTCTGTGGGAAATATATATTAAAGAAAGAGAAAGACAGACAGATTGAAAAGAAAAGCATTTCCACACTAGCCCACGAGACGGGAATATAGCAAAGCATTATACGTCAAGGTGAGATTTGTTTTATTATATAATATAACCTGTTTGATTTTGTTTTGTTTATGAAAGGCATAAACTATATGGTATGGATATACTTATGGTGGTTTATTTTATTTCTTTTTAGAGTGTTGGAAAACGCTTGACCTCTGTGAATAACCAGGAACGTGTGTGTTTGGGATTATTGTCAAGCAGTCTACAGCTGAAAACTCAGGTGAGAGTGTTCTTTCTAAAATAATGTCTTTTGCTACTGCTACCGATACGCTAATTTGGGAACCCCTAAATAGTTGTTTTAAATCGCGAGTGTGCTCTGGCCGCGTGGTCAATGTTAGAAAAAGTTTGATTCCCAAAGAATTTTTACAATCTTGTTTTGAAATTTTTAAAATTGAAATTTGTACAGCGCAAAGGTTGCATACGGCTTTAAAGGTGAATACAGAACTGGTGTGCGATTTCGTATATAAAAAGAAGGACGTAGAGCATAAAGAGACATTTTATATTTGCAGTAAAATGCAAGAGCTATTCATAGCCCATAATTTGGAACAGTGGTATGAAACCCACGTGGTGAATGCCTTGCTATCAAAATTTGATAAACTGCAACAAGGACCGAGTGGTCTAGCCTTAGACAAAATTCATCATTTGCAAATCAACATTTGTCAATTCAACCCGTTGAATGCTGGGTCTAGCTATATTAAAACACCACCAGCTATAGCTTTGAAAAAGGCTGTGGTCAATATAAAGAATCGTGACAATGATTGCTTTCTGTGGTCTGTGGCTGCGTTTTTGCAACCAGCTCAAGACCGTAATGGTTGTTGGCCGGGAAAGTACAAGGCCAAGTTTGATGAATTGAAACATACTTTAAATCTAACTCGAGTATCGTTCCCTATGGACTTAACCGAGATCCATAGGTTTGAACAAGACAACCAGGACTTTTCGTTCATGGTGTATGGCCTTAATGGTGATGAGATTGTGGGTCCTCTTTATGCCACAAAAGAACCGAAACGACACCACATTCATCTTTTATATTTATCTGTAGGAGAGGTGAATCACTATTGCCTCATTAAAAGCCTGAGTAGATTGCTAAGCAGTCAAACGTCTAAGCATGGACATAAAACACATATTTGTGATCGTTGCTTGCAATATTTTACAACCCCCATGCTCTTAGAACGTCATAGGGTAGATTGTGTTTCTCAGGAAGCGGTGAGATTGATATTGCCACAAGGGGACAAGGCTGTGTTAAAGTTTAAGGACATTCACAAGCGTGACACTGTTCCCTATGTGGTATATGCAGATTTTGAAGCTCTCACTACACCCATGGCGGGATGTGAACCAGATCCCTCCATGAGCTCAACCACAGCCATTCAAAAACATGAACCCTTTGCCATAGGATTTAATGTGGTGTGTGCCTATGACCCCACGCAATCCGTTTACAAATACCGTGAGGGGCCAGATTGTGCCAAATGGTTCTTGGATGAACTTGTCAAGTTGGTCGATCATGTACAGGAATTACTAGACCACCCAGTACCCATGAGCCTATCTCCAGAACAGCAGCAGCAGTATGACCATGCCACGACATGCCATATTTGCGAAAAGCCTATTTTAAGTGGAGAGGAAAAAGTCAGAGACCACTCACACTTTACAGGGGAGTTTCGTGGAGCTGCGCATAGTAAATGCAACTTGAACTTTCCAGCTCCTCGTTTCATTAGTGTCTTTTTCCACAATCTGGCGAATTATGACATTCAGTTTTTGATTCGTGAATTGGGCCATGTCAACAAGGGCTCGTTTACCATTATTCCCCAAAACCATGAGCGTTTTACGGCCCTGACATGGTGGTTGGGCGACTTTAGCATTCGATTTTTGGATTCCTTTAAGTTTATGGCATCCTCGCTAGACAGCCTTGTGAATGGCTTGAATGAGGAGGAATTAAAAAATACTAGAATGCATTTTAATGTTCCTGAGCAATTTCAATTGTGCATTCGGAAAGGTATATTCCCGTATGATTTCTGCAACAGCTGGGACGTGTTAAAGCAAAGAAAACTCCCACCACAAGAGAAATTTTACTCGAAACTAACACGCAGTACCGTTTCCGATGAAGACTATGCACATGCATGTCAAGTTTGGCGAGTGTTTGGCATGAACACGCTAAGTGAATATGCTTTGCATTACCTAAAACTGGATGTATTGCTGCTCACTGATGTGTTTGAAAAATTCCGTAACTTGTGTCAACACATTTACGGTCTTGACCCGGCTCACTATTACACGAGTCCTGGACTCTCGTTTGATGCCGCTTTGAAATACACTCAAGTGGAATTGGATTTACTCACTGACGTAGACATGGTTCTATTTTTTGAAAAGGGCATTCGTGGCGGCTTTGTGTCACTTAACCAGCGCCATGCCGAAGCGAACAATGTCTACATGCCTGATTATTCACTGGAAAAACAAGAATCGTACTTAATGTACTATGACGTGAATAATTTGTACGGTTACGCCATGAGTCAGCCTTTGCCCTATGGGAAGTTTGCTTGGCTGACAGACAAACAAGTGTCAGAATTTGATGTGAACATGGCTAGCCAAGAAACAGGCCGTGGATATGTGCTAGAAGTGGATATTGAATATCCCTCATCCTTGTATGATGAACATGCCGATTTCCCATTCTGTCTTGAGCAAATGGTTCCCCCTGACAGTAAAGTGAAAATTGAAAAACTCATGGGCACACTTTACAACAAAAATCGGTATGTGGTACATATCCAAATGTTGGTGCAATGCCTCGCCCAAGGCTTGGTGTTGAAGAAAATCCACAGGGGTATTTCTTTTGCTCAAAAAGCATGGCTTGAGCCATACATGAGACTCAACACAGAGCACCGACAAATGGCAACACAGCAGTTTGAAATTAATTTTTTTAAATTAATGAACAACTGCATCTATGGCAAGTCCATGGAGAATGTCCGCAAATACCGTGACATTAAATTGGTCAATGTCTGGGAGGGGCAGTGGGGTGCCCGGCGGTACATTGCCAAGCCAAATTTCAAATCGATCAAAATTATCGATGAGGATTTGGCTACTATTGAAATGAGTAAGGCCAGCGTGACCATGGATAAGCCCATTTACTTGGGTCAAGTCATTTTAGACTTTTCTAAATTGGTCATGTATCGATTCCACTATGAGTTTGCCAAACGCCATTTTGAGGACGTTTCTCTTTTGTATATGGACACGGACTCATTCATTTACCACATTCGCCACTGCAACCCCTATGACGTCATGAGGCAACATAGTGACTGGTTCGACACCTCTTGCTATAGCGCTGACAACGTGTTTCAGCTGCCCATAAAAAACAAGAAGAAAATGGGCGTTTTAAAAGATGAATGCGGTGATTCCATTATGACGGAATTCGTAGGTTTGGCCTCAAAAATGTATGCTTACCGCACACTCGACTGTAAGGAAGCCAAAAGAGCAAAAGGTGTAGGTAGAGCAGTGGTAAAATCGATACGTGTAGACGATTACCTAGCGGTTTTACGTACTGGCAAAGCTATGTCTCATACACAGTGCAGGATACAATCCAGCAACCATCATTTGTATCTTGTGGAACAGAGAAAACGCACCCTCGCCTCCATGGATAACAAGCGTGTGTGGGCTGATGACCTGCTCACCAGCCTGCCCTGGGGTTATGATCGCAAGGAAGAGAAGGTGTGATTTCATTGTTTAATCGTTTATGGGACATAGCTTTATGTAACTTGTAGATTTAGTATTTTGTAAATATTGTTTTTTTGTCATTGTAAATAGTAGATTTTGTAAAATAGTGACAACCCACTTGGACCTTTTGCTCTTTAAAAGTTCTATGCAACCTTATTTTTTTAAATTTTTTGATTGGTAAATAGTTTGATTCTTTTAACGCTGTACAAAGTTGAGTTTTTTTTTGTAAATATGAAATAAGTAAGATTTTTAGTAACTTTAATAAATAGTATTTAATTATTTTTCATAATGTAAATGATAAACTAAAAAGTTCTTTTGGGATGAGTGTGCATGTCGAGAATGTGCTTTTGGGAATAAATAAAGTGGTTGTGTTTGTTCCCAAAGACAGATGTGAATGTATGAGTGGAGAGAGAAAACTGGTGTGTATGATTGACCAGAGCAAACACGGTGAGGTAGGGTGGGGGGTGGGGAGGGGGGTAAATGCTCACTTATATACTCATTTTGTTTTAAATAGTTTCGTTTTTTTTTCATTGAAATGTGGCAGACAATAGACATTATTTTTGTAAAAACAGTCTTACCTGCAGTAGTCGTAGACCTCGACGTTTCTCCAAACACCCATAAACTCACTGCAGCATCGCCATGGTCAAGCACTTGCATCAACATCATTGTCAAATCTCAACTTTCGACATACACCAAATGGAAAAATGTGAAAACAGCAAAATGGAAATTCCATGTTTCCATATCACCAAAACAGCAAAACTTAAAACGGACATTTTTAAAAACTGGAAATGCCCATGTGTGAAATTTGAAAATTCAAAAACTTCAAACGGACATTGTTTAAAATGTGTCATCAGCAAAATGGAAAAATCTATATCATCAAAACGAACGTTTTCAAAAACTGTAAATTGCAAATTAGCAAAATGGCAATGTGTGAAATGTGAAAATGAGAAATCAGCCATCAACATCATGTTTTTTTTATAAATAATAAAAACACAAAACATCGTGCTCTGGTATACCTTTGTTTTTTATTTCATAGTGAATTGACAAAAGAAAAATAGAATACAAACACATCCCAATTCCTCACTCCTCAATGTTTATGTCCATGCATCATCAACTTTCCTTTCATAGCACTCATGACAATTAGGGCTGCCATCCTTTCACCTACTGAGGCATCACTGGATGTGAAACGTTGTTTAGCTTTCTTCAATAACAATTTATCTGCCACATGTCTTGAACCAGGATGACTATGGCGATAAGAAAGGTCATGTTCCTTGCATGCTTGATCCAAAAGATTAATGGGTACATCACCACGTTGTAAACGTTTTTCGAGACGAGTTCCAGGGCCGCAAAAACGATAACCTGGAAGATGGATTTCGAAAGGTAAGTATTGAATCACTTTGTCAATGACGCCATTGCCAGTACAGGTCTGGCATATCCTTTTCCATCGATGGTAAAAAGGTTTGGTCTTCCTCCTCCTCTGTGGACGATGTTTGTGTTTGTTGTTGTTGTTGTTGCTTTTTCTCGCCATGACACCCGTGGAATGATTCAACAAAGTCTTTACATGGACTTTTATGACCGTGATACAGTTTCACTAGCTGGCAAGTCGCACACTGACGCATAGACGGTATTTTTGCCATGGCCACTTGCTTATGGTGATCGTAATCCGTACAGGGTTGCAATTCACTCAACACAGGATCTTGAGTCCATGATTTTGGTACATGTTGCCAGATTTCTTTGACCGCGTTGGCGGCCACATAATAAATGAACGACTTGGGCAGCGCCAAGAGTTCCTCTTTGGTAAAACTGTCTAGTTTCTTTTTGCACACAAAGAACTTGCCGATGGCTTTGTCCGTAGCATTGCCTTTCTCCATGGTATCACGTGCTGTAGATGTTTACACGTCGCTTGTAGAAATCTCACTGACGTCATTCACAGGTAAATCTTGAGTTATAATTTTGTTCAACAACTCCCAGCAGGCATGGGTGGTTAACCAATGAAAGAGATGCCACGCATGCGATAGGGCTGTATGGGTAATGTTGCCACAGGAACAAGTATCCATGAGCGTTTGCAGGGAGGGGCAGCCCAACTCCATGAGGTCGATACATTGACAGTAAGACGTCAAAAATGGTTGCAACCATTGACGTTTTTCATTACCTTTCACAAATACCACATTGGCCGAGGACAAGTGTGCTTTCATAACCACATCCAAATATTTATAGGAAATGGTTCCCTGATTCCAGTCTAGTTGCCTATGATTTTCAATCCACTGGGTTTGTTTACGGTCTTTTTCACACAACAAATCAAAAGCATGGGGTGGTTTAAATAGCAAATGCGTAGCTTGCGATATCCAAAACGTGGTACAATCGATTATGGCCACTTGTTTAAATATAAATTTGTTGTCACCAATTTTAAACCCTTGGCAATCCACAATGAGTGTGCGCAACATGTTGACGCTTGCCTGGACCAAGTTCAACTGACGACTGACTGACGATCACGTGTGATCATGGCATGGGCTTACCTTCCATGCTAGTTTCAAATTAAGGTTAGGGTAGGACAGGGGGGACATGCAAAAATAAGAATTTAAGAATTACATCATTTTATTATCATTACACGTCTTACAGGCCTTTGTCATTTTGGGATAAGGACGATAGCAACTGATACAACAATATAGTCTCTTGTGTTTGTAACGTCCATAACACCGATGATGTCCCAATGTCTCTAAACTAGGTGTTTTTGATGGTGAGATGCTCACCGAAGCACCATGGATACCATACGGTCCACACGTATCGTAACTTGTATTTTTTTCATCACCCAGTGACACAAGTGAGGGATAGCTTGAATGACAGGGTATATTTCCCACTTTCATTCTACACAGGTAGGGGCAGGTGGGTGACCAGCGCTGATGTTCCTGCATGGGTTCATCGCCCTCCTGCCATTGGTCTATGATGATGGGACAAAAGGCACATTTCACTTCATCTCTTGTTTTTAAATAGTAGAATCCAGCGGCCGCCAAGGCTTGAGGGTTTATGAAAGGCACTGGCCACGTGGCAAAAGTCTTGAAACGTTGTTCCTCAGAGTTTAAATTCATGGATGTAACGTCTCTTGAGGCTTTAAAGCAAGACATGACTGAGCGACTTGACGTGGGTTGAGCTATTATTTATACACTCGTCACTTGGTTGGACAGTGGATAATAGTTGACTTGTTTGTGATGAATAATTAAACAGTAGGCTGTCGTATTGGCTGGTACATTGTCATGCGTTTCAAAATCTAGTCGAATGTCGATATTGGATGGCTTGACAGACTCTTCCAGGTAAGAACAGTCAAAGACAATCAGTGGCGCTCTTGCCTTAAACGCTTGGGGTAGTAGCATGGGGCCGTTCTCTTTTTGATAATACGACCATCGAAATTTAGAAAACAAGTCGTACAGGGGCCCAAACTTATTTTTTGAAAAATCCAAATCCAGTCCTTCATAGGGAAACACAGCTCCGTTGAGGAAAAGACGTGCATTTCTCAATTGCAGGTGATCAAATTGCGAGGCATCTTTGGTTTGTTGATACTTGCGATTCGTTTGAAAACCCACGATCAGGTAGAGAGGTCTCTCTGTATAGCGAGCTGTTTTTACAGACCAACTGTGTGTGTTGGTGGTGGGCAATAGCGGATACTCATGGAGTGCCCAGCTTCTAAATTCCATGGGTAGAGGCATATCTCTCTTTACCATCTTGAGTATGTCCAGTTTTTTGCTATCGTTAAGGGTCACATGAGGCACTTTCCATAGCAAGCGTTGTAGTTGAACTTTTGAATCGATGGGGGCATTGTCGGCTCCCTTGAGTGCATTATTATCACTCCTGTCTCTCACCAGATAAAGCACTTGCCTTGCGTTGACCACAATGCGTTGGTGATCTTCAGCAAAGCCTAAAATCAGTTTAAGAGGTAAATATCCAGTAAAGGTCCCATCGGTGTGTACCATCCAGTCATTGGTCGAGTCAGGACACCAACCTGCCATGCAAAGTGTTTTACCTTCTTCCTCACTATAAGAGGGGTATAGTTTCATGACACTGGAAATGCCCACATTTCGAGTGCTATCCACCACGATATCGTTAATGACATACCGCACTTCAGAAAACAGAAAGGCTAAACCATGGTTGGCCAACTTGGATGTGGTAGGTGTAGAGCCATCGGCTTTGGTGAGCCGACCTTCAATTTGAATGACACTTTCATGCGGTAGGGTGTAAATATCTTGGTTGTTGATAACAAATTGAATTTCATCATTGTTATTGAGTCCAGGTGTTTGAGCTTGATAGGAATGGAGATCAATTCTTACCACTCCTGGTTGCTCTTCGATGTGGTTCGCTATCTCTAGGATAGAATTCATTATGAGGGTTGACGTGGTAACCCAAATGCTGTAAAATCTGCTTGTTCTGAGATGTTAACGTGTATTCACGTGGCAAACAACTAACACCATTCCTAGACGGTGTTGTTGTTTTATACACAAACTTCATAGTGGCTTTAGCACTAACTTGTAAGTCACTGGTGTGGTAGAATCTAGATCAATGAGTTGTTGATCTCTATTGATCAGTCTTAATGTTATATTACTAATACTATCAACAGCCACAGAATGAAAAAGCACCACTGGAGGGTTTTCACGAATAATATAGCCATTGGGCGATGTCACAATAAAGTCATAAAGTGAATGCGATGGTTCTTGATTGGTGTACACTTGGCTAATAATATTACACGTCACCGACACATGATGGTCTTCAATGAATTTCACTTCATGGTCTGATTCATGTTTTTTGTTGGGCTCCAACACACGTGGTTTAAATCCTAGTAATGGGCCAATGGAATCGGGGTGTGTTTTAAAGTCAATGTTGAATGAGGAGAAAATACTGCAGCGATGAGTGTTGGTATTTCCTACAAGTTCAAACTTGTGCGTTCCGTCGAGAAATGACTTTAAACCATATTGATTGATCAACACCACATAAATGTGTTCATAAATATCATCGATCGTGTATCCACCAGAGTTCAAGGTGAGCACAGAATCATCATAGTAAAACTTGTTGTTCACATTTTCACGTATGTTGTAAATTCGATTGTACGTTTCAAGAGAAACAAGTCCTAAACCATAGGGTTTTTCACTCAATTCGATAGGCGGGTAAAAGTCTAGGCTGACTTCAGGTCCACGTCCATGCACTGTAAACGTTTTACTTTCTGCCGACATACTGGTGGCGTTTTTGCTTATGCTGCGTCTTATATAAAAAAATTAAACACAAACGTCCACACTGTTGGCTGTTAAACGTTTGCTCTCGTTTCACATTATAATATAGCTTGATCCTGTTTCCAAAATAGGTCACTAGTTCCATGGGCGGGGGCAAATTCCCAAAACTGTCAAAGTACCATACCATGGATCCCTCTTTGACATAAGCTACATAATGCGTTCCTGGTCCTCGGTGATCATCCAAATTGACAACAGCACATTCCTTTTTCCAGGGTCGTGGGGGTAATTGGTTTCGCATAAACACACCTCGAAAATGAGAAAGCTTTAGTTGTTTAGCATAGCTTTCCACTTGTTGATGCGTCAGGGCATGTCTCGCTATGGCAGAGGTTAAATTTTTTTTTTTTTAATATTTCGAAATGGTGAAATCCCAAATCCTTGTTGATAAAAGGCTGGCTTTAAATTGGCATTTCTAGCCCCCATAGCAATCGCTTCCATCGTTTCATTGTGTCGCTGACTTTCTTTGAGTTGTTGCTTGCCCTGCTGCGCGGCTTTAATGGTTTTCGCCACTGCACTGGCACCGCCCAAAAGTGAACCCAGAGCAGCCAAACCGGCAAATAATGCAGGTAAAAATCCAGCTCGTTTTGGGACGGGAATCACTCGCCCTTGGTTTGAAACCTGTCGCCGACGTTTTGGAATAACCTGTCTCTGTGCTGCTCGAAGGGCTTTCCTTATGGTCAATACATTATTTTTTCTTTTTTTCTTTCGCAAGGGCTTGTCCTCGAATGTTGTAAGCCCAGGCTTTGCCAAGGACAAAGTCCTTTTTTTTAGTCTTTCTCACTGCATACCTTTGTTTCACCATGATGATAATGACCAACAACCTTTCACAAGAAAGTTTAAATCACAACTAACGTCAGATGGTTATTTCATGGCTGTATATTCCAATTCCACATAAAGTGGGAAATCGTTTATGGTTTTTCCCGCTTGCTTTTCATCCCATGTCAACATGAGATGAAAAGATAATTCATCCCCTGCATTGACCATTTCATGGTTATGGATCAACATCCTATGACCATTTATCTTTATTTGTAAATGGTTCTCATCAGGTATGGCATATTTGATGTGAATGGTTCCATTATAGTGTAATCGATAGTGGCTTAAACCCGAAGCAAGCACATAGGTCGAGTGCTGATCATGGACTAGCGGTAAATGGTTTCTCTCATTCAAAGGTTTTTCATTTGTCAGATACACTAAAAATACACATGGGATAAATTTATAAAGCCTTTTCATTTCATGGGTCACGTAACGCTTGGTACAAACATCGTCTTCGTCTTGTGGGTCTTCCACGTGAATAATCCGATGGTGATTAGCGCTATAGCCATTCACCATAAGCTGGGGCACTTTGTCATAAAACTCATACACTTTGTTATCCACATACTTTTTCGTAGTAACGTCTGTAGACACTTGAGGATGTTTTACATGGGTTAACCGCTTTCCCTTAAAGTCATAATCTCCCTGTTTTGTGCGTGGCACTACTGACCTATCCACATAGTGTTTATTAGCAGGATCTGTTTCCTGTTTAGGATCATGTATGAGGACAGGCCTAGCTTTGGCCATCAACGCACGTCCAAAGACATCCATCGTCAACCTGTAGTAGCAGTCTACTGTTTTTATGACAAGGCTCGGTGTTCTGTATATAGACAGCCGGCTAGCCTGTCTAAGCCTTAGTTGACATGAAGATTATTAAGCAGCAAGAGTCATTCCCCGTGGGGGACATGGTTTCCCATCTCTGTCCCACATCACGTGAACAACGCCATGGTTCACTGTTTCCATCTTCCATTCGCTGCATCATTGTGGGGCCTTCCGGCTGTGGAAAGACAAATCTTTTGCTAACGCTCATTACAGCGCCCAATGGTCTGCGTTTTCAAAATATTTATATTTTTGCAAAATCTCTCTACCAACCCCTCTACGTGTTTCTGGATCAAGTCATGTCTGGATTACAAAAAGAGAATATGGGTTATTTTACATTTTCCATGCAAGAAAATGTGATTTCACCGGATGAGGTAAAGCCTGATTCACTCATGATTTTCGATGATGTATCCACTGAACGTCAAGGCATCATTCAAAGCTATTTCAGCATGGGTCGTCACAAACATATCGATTGCTTCTATCTTGGACAAACGTATTCAAAAATGTCCAAACAGTTGATTCGTGACAATGCCAATGTCATTGTTTTATTTCGTCAGGACGAGAGGAACAGTCGTCACATTTATAATGAACATGTGAATCCGGATATGACCTTTCAAATGTTTACAGAATTGTGTGCCAAGTGCTGGAACAGTCAACGTCATGCCTGTTTAGTGATTGACAAACAAAGTGAACTCAACCAAGGACGGTATCGCTTAGGGTTTGATCATTTTATTGCTATTTAAGGCCTTGTCTCATTCCCCGGCAAGTCATTTGCCAAGACACCATGGCGTTAGCAGAGAGTCAATTGAAAAAGCATATTATTAGAGCAAAAAATACTATTCGCCAAAAGTTTCGTCAATTGAAACAATCACGTGCCAATCATGCTTTGTTTATTCAGCAACATTTAGCACCTCCACTAAAAGCCATGTTGAAACCCTCTTTCAAGCCATCTGAAACGCTACCCACCGTTTCACAAGCCACGCAGACGCTGCACGAGGACCCTGAGGAAGAGGAACAGGAAGATTTGACTAGTGTTAGTGAAGTTGAGGATGAGGAGGAACAAGTGTTTACGCCTCAAAAAAAGGCCGCACCCCTTGCAGAGTTTTTGAGAAAAAAGAAATCCTTGGCCATGGTCGAAACACCTTGCCCTTCCAGGGCGTCTCCGTTTTCACAACTCTTGGCCACCCCTCAACATAAAGCTCAACTGAAAACCATTTTAATAAAATATTATGGATCAACATTGGAACCCTATTTCACCTATCTATTTATTGGGAACACAGATACCACGTATGGTGTTCGCTATGAGGATGATAGTTTTAAAATTGGCGATTCATCCATTAAATTTGCTCGTACTAAAGCTGTCATTAAAAACATCAACTATAAATTAACGCCAGGACTGTTAAAGCTGCTCTTTTCTCGGACCCCCTCTTCCCATGATTATACGTCAGAGGATCTTGAAAAATATAAATCCATTTTATTGGATACCCATGCTCACAAAAGACAGTATGATCCCACGCAACAAGTGAATGCCAATATATCTCAAAAATATAAAACCATCATTGCAAAAATGTTTCCCACTAGTCAAAGTATTCGTCGTAAAGTGTCCGCTTCGGGAGTGACATTTAAACCATTAAAACCCCTTGTGGATGTTACCTACTGGCACAATCCCAATAAGCTCGTCCAGCGGCTACAATTGTTGCATGCCTCACGTCAAGCTGGCCACACCGGTCACGATTGGGAAATTCAAGAAATTGAACAAGAACTTCGAAATGCCAAAATTATTGTTTAAGCCCTCACCCATTAAAATGGGTATTGCTCACGAGTTGCATCGCCCAGCTAGGCGTCACTATCCGCGACTCAAGGTGATTTCACGAGGTGTGGATGAACTTTGGCAGGCTGACTTGGTTGAAATGATACCCTATGCTGGCGTTAACGACGGTGTACGCTATATGTTGACCGTCATTGATGTCTATTCCAAAATGGCCTTTGTTGAACCTGTGCGTCGCAAGTCTGGTCCACTAGTTACCAAGGCCTTTCAACATATTATTCAACACTCCAAACGTCAACCTCAGTTGCTACAAACCGACCAGGGGAAAGAATTTTTCAACAAGGATTTCTCCAGTTTTCTCAAATCTAAGGATATTCACCATTACACCACGTACAGCAATCTGAAAGCCAGTGTGGTCGTGCGGTTCAACCGAACATTGAAAACCCATATGTGGAAAGCGTTTACCGCTCAGGGCAGTTATCGCTGGTTGGACATGTTACCTGAGCTAGTGTCACGTTACAATGACACCAAACATAGAACGATTGGGACCAAGCCACGCCTCGTGACTAAAAATATTCAGCGATTGGATAAACTGTTTAACCCCATAAAAGCAGCCGATCCTAAACGTCACCGACTGAACATTGGGGATTTTGTTCGTGTGAGCAAATTTAAGTCTGCCTTCAATAAGGGCTACACGCCTCAGTGGGGGACTGAACTATTTCGAATTCGTCGAGTCTACTTGGACAGTCCAGTCACCTATTTACTCGAGGACCTCAACCATCAACCCATAAAAGGTAGATTTTATCTCCATGAACTTCAGAAAACAGCATTTCCTCAGCATTATCTTGTGGAAAAAGTGTTGAAATAAAAAGGAAATAAACTCTACGTCAAATGGTTATGGTTTAACTCTACGTTTAATTCTTGGATCAATAAACTACATGTTGTGTGAACCTGTGTACTTTTTATTTATTCACACATGTTGTACACCACCTATAGCTCTATGTATACAGCGCTCCGCGCTTCATGCATGTTCATACATGTTTGTCTTTCCCTTTCCTCCTGTGTTCTCTCATACATCACCCCCTCCCCTCTCCCTCCCTTCACCTCCCACCACTGCTGTTTGCAGCTCTTGCCTATCTATTGGTTGTGACATGATTCCCACAAGTTGCATTATACTTTTTACTGATTCAGCGATTCCCACGCTTTGAACATTCTCTTATCGTGCACGTGGACAGATAACACCCAAGCGAACACCTGTGCCGGATCAAATTTCACCTGAACTTGCATTTTGTCACGTACGAAGCAAGACAGGATGTAACTTGTTAACAGTTATCGCGCACGTGGACAGCTAACACCCAAGCGAACACCTGTGCCGGATCAAATTTCACGTCAACTTGCATTTTGTCACGTACGAAGCAAGACAGGATGTAACTTGTTAACAGTTATCGCGCATGTAAATAGATAACGTCCCAAGCGAACACCTGCGGTAGATCAAATTTCACGTCAACTTGCATTTTGTCACGTACGAAGCAAAACAGGATGTCACTGGTTTAGCCTACATGTGGTTTCACAAATGTGTGTGTGCATGCCTTTCACACTCCCCTGCAACCACGATGGTCAGATTATTTCACCTTCAAGCGTCACCTGTTGTCAAGTCAGATCAACGCCTTCCAATAATCTCAAATGACCTTCACCTCCTGCTCGTCGGCAAGTTTATTTTCTCTACTCGCTTCGACCAACATAGAACCTAGTTCTCATCACCGTTTACACGTTAAAGGTAAAATATCAGAAAACGCACCCTCGCTCTGTCATACACCGACCCGCCGAAATAGCGATTGATCTATTGAGCACAGCCACCGTGGTCAGCGACAGGTTCGTTGAAACACACACACACCCAGCCGTATCGTCTCTCTCAACCACCACGCTTCATGGACATTATAAACAGGTAAAGAAAAAGAAAACGTTTTTTCAACATGTATGGCGTTAGGCCCTTTGTGAATTATTTTTTGAAAAAAATATCTACCACACTCGAAAGGGGGCGTTACCCCGAGTCCTAGGACACCTCCTACACGTCTCTAGCGTTATTGGTTCGTGAGATATCGGCAAAAATCACAAAAAACACGTGTTTACCCCAAAATCGCGTTTCCAAATTTTTTTAAAAAATATAACGAGTGGTCCATAGCAAAGAGGACGTCAGCCCGAGTCCTTGGACCCCTCGTTCATGCCTCTAGCATGATTGGTTCGCGAGATATAGCAAAAAGTTCAAAATCACGGTTTTACAACAAAAAATTCTGTTTCCCTCATTCTCAAAAACTTTAACCTATTACCAAAATACACAGGGTTTCGAGACAAGCCATTTGACACGTCATAGGACCAAATCCGACCATGCATTCGTGAAATATCAGAAAAAGTCTAAAATCATGGTTTTACCCCAAAAAAGCCTGTTTCCCTCATTCTCAAAACTCTAACCTATTAATAACATGTATAGGGCTTCGAGACAAGCGATTTGACACGTCACACGTCCAAATCCGACCTTGCGTTTGAGACATATCGGCAAACTTCGTAGGAAAGTAGGCGACTATCTCGTTCTCTCCTCACCACCTAAACCTCTTCTTATCAATCATTTTTTTCAAAGAGCTCGCCCTCTTACAAAAATCCCCAGTGCGCATGCGTAAAAAACAAAAACAAAAATGTTCATCCATAGCGGCAGCCAGAAAAACGCATGCACTATATGAGCAACCACGTTTAAGTTCATTTTAGCAGCGCAGCTTATACATGTCACATTTGGAAAGAGACTTTCACTAAAAAATTACAATTTCACCCCCTAGTAGGGGTAGGTTTTATTTAGGGGTTGAAATGAGTAGTCCGTTGTAAAGAGGGCGTTAGCCCGAGTCCAACGACACCTCATTTGTCAAAATCGGACCATGGGTTCGAGAGAAAAGTCTATTTAAATGTTTCAATTTCGCGCGGCGGCCATGACACTAAGCAGAATCGGCATCACTCCACTACTGCTAATGGAGTCCATTCTGAGGGGACTACACTGGAAGACCTGCCTGGTCTACCTAGACGACGTCATCGTTCTGGGGAGAAGCTTCGAGGAGCACTGCAGCAACCTGAAGGAGATCTTGATGAAGCTACGGGCTGCCCAGTTGAAGTTGAGCCCCAAGAAGTGTCAGCTCTTCCAGAAGCAGGTCCAGTACCTTGGGCATATCGTCTCCGAGGAGGGGGTGCGCACCGACCCAGAGAAGACCGCAGCTGTGAGGAAGTGGCCAGTTCCGAAGGACAAGTCCCAACTACGAAGCTTCCTGGGACTCTGCACTTATTACCGTCGCTTCGTGAAAGGATTCGCCGACATCGCCAAACCACTGCATCGACTGACTGAGAAGGACCAACTCTTCACGTGGACAGCAGAATGCCACAGTGCCTTCGAACAACTCAAGCAGGCTCTGTGCACCGCACCTATTCTGGCCTACCCCAGACCTGGAACAAGGTTCGTCGTCGATACCGATGCCGCGACTTTGGTATAGGGGGAATCCTGTCGCAAGTAGTGGACGGCGAGGAGAGAGTAGTGGCCTACTTCAGCAAGGCCTTGTCAAAGCCAGAGAGGAACTACTGCGTCACCAGGAAGGAACTGCTCGCCATCGTGAAGACCCTTGAACACTTCCACAAGTACCTGTACGGGCATGAATTTCTTATCAGGACCGACCACGCATCCCTGCGGTGGCTCCTGAACTTCAAGCAGCCCGAGGGTCAACTCGCGCGGTGGTTCGAGAGGCTTCAACAGTACAACTTCGAGATTCAGCACAGGAAAGGCCAACTGCATTCTAATGCCGACGCCCTGTCACGAAGACCGTGCCCCGAAGACTGCACCTTCTGTGCCCGAAGGGAGGAGAACACCGGGATACAATGCCGAAGGACTACCGTGGAACTTCAAGGGAGCTGGAGCCGCGAATCTTTCATGCGGGCACAAGCAGAAGATAATGACCTGGGACTGATAGCCGAATGGAAGAGGGCCTGTGTCCCCAGACCCGGGTGGAACATTGTGAGTGACTGTAGCCCCAAGTTTAAGTCCTACTGGGCGCAGTGGGACTCGCTGGTTGTGAGGGATGGCCTCATATGCCGTACCTGGGAGAGCACCGACGGGAAGACATCTCGGGAACATGTCATCGTTCCAAAGGCTATGACGGAGGAAGTCCTGAAGGAAGTCCATGGAGGATCATCTGGTGGACACCTAGGAATAAAATACCCTGGAGAAGCTGAGAGAGCGGTTCTACTGGATCGGATGCCGAACTGACGTAGAGAACCACTGCGCGAGGTGCCACGATTGCGCAGCCAGCAAGGGCCCATGACGAAGACGACGGGGTCCACTGAAGACCTACAACGTGGGCGGCCCCATGCAGAGAGTGGCCATCGATGTTGCTGGGCCATTCCCGTTAAGCGAGGCGGGGAACCGCTATATATTGGTCGTCAGCGACTACTTTACCAAATGGCCGGAGGCGTATGCGCTCCCTAACCAAGAAGCCGCGACGATTGCAGAGACCCTGGTGAAGGAATTCGTCAGCCGGTACGGAGTACCCCTGGAGCTGCACTCCGACCAAGGGAGGAACTCGAGTCGCAGGTGTTCCAGAACCTATGCCAGCTGCTGGGAATCCGGAAGACAAGGACAACGCCGCTACACCCTCAGTCCGACGGGATGGTAGAGAGATTCAATCGCACCATCGAGAACCATCTCCGAATAGTCGTCAGCGAGCACCAGAGGGATTGGGACAAACATCTTCCACTATTTCTCCTGGCCTACCGTGCCGCCGTGCATGAAGCCACCGGGTGCACACCAGCCCGGGCCATGTTTGGGAGGGAGCTCCGTCTACCTGTCGATCTTGCCTTCGGCCGACCTGGGAATGATCCGGTCCCGGTAAGCCAGTTTTGTCAAGAACTGGTCGACCAACTGGAGGACGTGCACGCGTTCGCGAGGAGGAAACTGCGGATCGAGACCGACCGAATGAAGACCCGATACGACCAACAGACGGATGCCGGCGGATTCCACGAGGACGACCTGGTCTGGCTCTTCAACCCTTTACGGAAGAAAGGCCTGTCACCCAAACTGCAGAAGTCCTGGGAGGGCCCGTACCGAGTCGTGAAACGGATCAACGATGCCGTCTACAGGATCCAGCGGAGCCCGAGGGCGAAGATGAAGATCGTGCATCGAGATCGCCTGGCAGCCTACGGAGAGACACAGACGGACCAATGATTGATCGGGACGATCAGCCTTTTAGGAAGGGGGTGGTGTTACGGCTGTGAGTTTGTTTTGTCGCCTCGCCGCGTTGAGTCACAGCTGCCCCCAGGCTGTGTGTGCTCTGCCTCAGTATATTACGTGCGCGTTACGAAACGGGCCGCGAAGTGAAAGGGATGGTCCAGAATATTCGTGACCCAGCCAGTGAAGGAAATCTCTAGAAGCCGTGTGTCCTGGACGATTCTAGAATTCATTGAGTCACCAGCCTGCTATATAAGCGGCCTCAAAGTGAGGGGACTGAGTTTTTTTTTTCTGTGGGTGTGTGTTTCTGAGCTAGTGCGTGTTTTCCTGAGCGACAGAAGTGTAGTGACGAAGTGCCGTGCGAGTTACGAAACCCAGTGACATTGTTTCCCAGCTTGTGAACAGCGTGCAGCAAGCTATCGTAAGTAACTGGAGTTGGTGTACATAAGGGAGAGGAGCCGGTAGTTTCTGTCAAGGCCACCGTACTCATTAAGACGGTTTAACTTCTGTGGTTTGTTGACAAGTGAAAGGGCCAAGAGCGCTCAAGGAAGAGACTTGAGGAAACTGGAGTAAGGTTCCAATGGCTTGTATTTGCTGATGAGTAGTGTACCTCTTCCTGCAAGCAATAAAGCTAACCTTCTCTTTAAAGCAGTAATTGGTGTTGTGTTTTTTTACCCTCCGTAATCCAGTTAACAAAAGTGCCACTAGAGGGTGGCACGTAACAGGATAAAACCACATCTGGCGATTGGGTTTAACTTCATATCAATGTTTCTTGAGATATAAATAAGCTAAATTCACAACGTTTTTATCCCATAATTTAGCAATTTTTTTAATTAAAATATTTTAATGACAAAACTAAGAATATTACAGTAAACCTAATTAATAACTTCTGGATGCATTTATATAGAAAATGCATAAACTTTGGCGACATTATTGCTGCATATCTGAAGTGCAAGGAACAAATGTTGTTTCAAAAACTGAGTTAGATGCGCTTTTATAAAGGCATGCATATTTTGTTATCAGCTAAACCTATCCAACACCATTATTTAACTCCCCTTTTCTTGTTTTTCGCAGGTCTTCCTTTTTGTTTTTCTTGGCATGACCTCCAGCCTGCACCACTTGTCTCAGACATGGAACGATTGCGTAAAGCATGTGCAGCAAACAGAACTACCTTCATAATTCATGTCCTTCATATAATACCACACATGGCATTCTGGGGATCAGTTGCAAACGTAATAGACGTACATATGGCAAAATATTCTGAGACAAACTCACCGTCAACCACAAGACCTGTCTATAAATCAGTGACTAGGCCAATGTTACGCTTGTGCCGTGTGACATCATATGAGACAGAAACTGTCATCATACTACAGCCACTGACAGGGACAAGCAGGTCCATCCAACAGCTAGGCCTAGCAAAGTGTCTTAGTTTCCGTTTCAACACGACGACTGTTTGTACACTTTATGAGCTGAACCTTGTAGTAGTGCATTCAAAACACTGGTGTAAATAAGAATATACTCACCTTCACACCCTACAGAGGCATTGGATCATCCACCAGAATCAGCCGTACTCCCAAAAACTTGATCTGCAGGTAATTCGTCTGGTTGAGCCTATTTTTTTTTTCATCAGCATAATTCGCCCTACTGACCTGCGCATTACAACCTTCATTTCTTGCTGGCCACCTAGCAGCAATACTTCTCGGTTTATGCCAATGCAAGCAAGGGACAACATACAGAGCGACACACATAGATTATGCCAGACTTCAATTCTGAAACATGTTTCTATTTTTATTCAACAAATTTATGTCCATCACGTAATAGTCTAATATGTCTCTTGCCTACCGCCAGATAGAAGCACTACACAGGCATACTCAATATTTGAAGTCGTGAAGGGAGAAACCTGGCTGGAATCAGCACAGATATACTCTCCTCAACGCAAGTCCACCAAAAAGGGGAGTTGAAATATCCACACGCTAGACCCTTAAATATGGTGGAATTCGAAAACAAAAAACTTGTCCACTGAAGTGAGGGGCGTAATTCTTCTTCAAGTACCATGTTCGGTCCCCCGAACGTTGGCGATCATCATGGAAAAGGCGCCTCTGTCCACCGCAAGCCGGAACAATTACTCAACAGATCGAATCCGTGATCGCTGCTTGATATTCTGTAGCCAGGACATGTCTTCTGCCACACCCTCGTCTGCCATCTATTTTGCCTTGTAGTATCAGTCGAAGCAGCTGATATTTTTGGCCTGTAAGTACATGGCCCAAATAGGCAGTTCTTAGATACTTAATGGTGGACAAAAGCTGAAGATCACAAAAAAAGATCTTTGTATTTTAGTGATTTTTGGCCAAAACTCAGTCTTACCGTCCCTTAAGTGAAAAATGAAAGGTTCATATTAAAATATGAATTCTATTTGTAGAGAAGTATGTATTTCTTCTGAAATGGGGATAATCCGCTAAATAAAATCTATCGTCACGTTTTAGTGCTGATTGATTTCTACCGTTAAAATAACGGTGGTTTCCCAACATCATTAATCTTGTGAATTATCTGCAATTATCACGGTGGGTGACTAGTTATCGTGTCAGACTACCAACCCCAAGCTTGCAAGTTCGCTCCTGGCCGTGGTTAGTGATTTTTGAAAGACGACAAAAATCACGATATGCATGTCATACGTTGTTGGCATGTTAAATAACCCATTTGAATTCAGTAGGCCTTGTTCATAATGGCAAAATAATCTCTGGATTTTCCGCCAAAACAAAAAGTTCCTCCTTTCTCTACTAGAAAGCGCTATAGTGTCAAGGAGCTTGGATATCTAACATCCTTGACTTGCATACCGCTCCAAGGAGCATTAATTTCGACATGCAAGCTGCCCTCTGGGTGTCAATTAACAAAGCTTGCACCCGGCATCCAAGGCCATACGATATTCATTTCATTCATTTCGTATAGGCCATCTATGGACCGCGTCATTCCAACTGTCTCCTACAGGCTTTGATGTTTGCCCAGTACGCCCGCATTCGTTCTCGGTGGACTTCCTTCCGTTCCTGGGTCCAAATATTTCCCGTTTTCAGCTTCGGTTTTTCATAGAAACCTTTGCAAGCTTGAAGTTTCCTTTTGAGTGGGCGTGCTCCTGAATGTCTGTTGGTGATATCCCCACTTCTTTCAGATCTTTATCCAGTTCAATGAACCAGGCCCATTTTGTTTTCCTCTCCTGAAAGTAAGTTATGTTGAGGTTGGTCAGTCTCGCTGGGCTCATTCGTTTCTCATGTCCAAAAATGTTATCCTTCTCTTCCGGATGACGTCACTTATCTTCTCATTATGAGTATATAGTTCATGGTTATGCCGTCTTCTGTATTTTTCCATTGTCTTTGATGGTACCCAATATCTTTCTCAAAATTTTCCTTTCTTTGGCCTCCAGTTTTTCGACCAAGCCTTTTTTGTTCATCGTGAGGCATTCAGAAGCATAAAAGACCTCCGGACGGATGACACTGCAGTAATGTTTTAGTTTTGCGTTGAAGGATATTGACCTTTCCTTATAGATGCCCTTAGTTAAATGATAGGCCATTTCCATTTTGCTCATGCGCGATGTGAATGCTTCTTTCTCTGATACATTAGGTGTTATAATTTCTCCCAGGTACTTAAACTTTGCAACTCGCTTAATTTTTCCTTGTTCCACAGCAAGGTGTTTGGGCGCCGGTACTATATTAGTTATGAACACAGTCTTCTCAAAGGAGATCTGGAGTCCTGCCTTCGCTGCTTGTGCACTAAGCTGATTAATCTGTTCCGAGGCTGTCTCTAATGAATCAGAAATGATTGCTAGATCATCGGCAAAGGCTAGACAGTCAATTGTGATGTTGCGGCTTCTGTATCCCAGTCTGACTCCGCATGCAACTCCTTGTTTAGTCAGTTCTTTACGCCACTCACGGATAACCTTCTCGAGGTCACAGTTGAAGAGTAATGGTGAGAGACCATCTACGTGCCTTACTTCTGTCTTGATTACAAAGGTGTCTGATATCTCGACCCTAAACTTCACCTTCGATGTGGTGTTGGTCAGCGATTGTTGGATGATCGCTCTGGTTTTGTTGTGCAGGCCAAATTCTTTTAGGATTCGGATCAGGGTGTTGCGATGAATAGAATCATAGGCCTTCTTATAGTCTATGAAGGTCACCACAAATTTTTTATTCCTGATCTTCAAATAGGAGAGGGTAGATTTGAGGTTTATAATCTGTTCGACGCATGATCCCCCTTTCCAGAAACCGGCTTGATATTCTCCCAGTTTTGGTTCGAGAGTAGTTGCTTCTCTGCCCTAGTCAGAAGAGCTTTCGAGAGAATCTTATTGGTTATCAGAAGGAGGGAAATGCCACGGTAGTTATTTACGTCTGTTTTATATCCTCTCTTACGAAGGGGTTGGATCAAGGCAGAAGTCCAGCCGCTGGGGGGTCTTTCTGTTTTCCAAATTTCGCAGATAATTTCCAATAGTTTATCTAGCGTCTCGTCACCAGCATATTTCCAAAGTTCGGCGATTATAGGGTCTTCGCCTGGTGCCTTGTAGTCCTTCAACGATTGAATAATTTGTTTGATTTCTTCCTTCGTAGGTGGTAATGAATCTGGATGAACATTCACGATGTCTTCAAAAGTAAAAGTGGACTTTGGAGCTTCGCAGTTCAGAAGTGATGCAAAATAATTCGCTAGAATGTGACAGTTGTCTTTATCATTTTGAGCAATACTATATTATTATTATTATTATTATTTTAACCTTGATGTCAAATTATAAATGATTGTCATGTATGCGATACGATAAATAAATAAAAATTATCTGCAATGTTGCTATCCCCCCAATAGAGCACCAACAGGTATTGTGTGGTGGCCTTCATTCAGCGCTACATCCTATCCACGTTTCAGTAGCACACGGGACACATATCCTGTTGGGCGGATTATCTAAAATATTTTCCAGGTAAATCTTCTTATGCTTCGTTGTTAATTCATTCTAGGGACTTGCGATATCAGCCCCGTGTGCTTGGGTGCTTGGGCGTGTGTTGAATTTTTGTGATAACCTGCCTTTCTGTGATGATCGTAAATAGGGTGTGGAACTGTAATTTTTATGGTGTGGAGTTGGGATAAATGCCCCGGTATGTGTCTGTAGAGTTTGTAAAAGTCACATCCAGGATGGTCGTTTAGCGCTGGGCCCACTGCATGGTGTACACACAAGCTCTCGCAATAACGGGAGAAATCATTTGTGTATTGTGTACGGTAGAACCCCTGTCGTCCGCTCTCGGATGGTCCGCCGCTCCGGTTGATCCGACCGTGCTCGAGCCGAACTTGCTCCGACTCGTGGCGGTGACCCGTCGCGCCATTGTTGTTTACAGGTACTTGTTAGTGCTCCGTCATCTCTTGTATCATTTATTTCGTTGTCCGTCATGTTTGAGTTGAGAGATTATTTATTTTAATGTAAATCCGTATCTTCCTGCACTCTCTGATAACCCGACCTTTTTGCGTTGCGACTACACCCTCAGTCCCAAAAGTGATGGACAACAGGGGTTGTACTGTAGATTTATTTTCCTCAAATAAAAATAATGACCTCCTGGAATTCGCTCATGATAACTGGTAACAAACGAAATAGCAGATAAACATAAACGCGTGGGCTCTTCGTTTAACACTGCTATGCATTTTACTTTGGCTGGCTTTTGAAGGATTGGAGTCAGATATAACACCTTTCCTCCGATTACCCGTTCGCTACATCTCCTTCATTACAACAGAAATTGAGGGTTTTGTTGTATTACAACAGAGAAGCGAATATAATGTTGCTGTTGTGTTTTCAGTGACAATTTTTTTTAATATAAAGAGAACTGTCGGAATAATACGAGTTGTTTTCCCTCGCAGCTAAAGAACCTGCCAGTTGGGAGTACTAGACATTGCCATCAGCCGGCCAACACAATGTAATCCTAATTACTGGGACATGCGAAAAAACAACCTAAAAATACATGTGATTAAAATATATATTTGTTATGGATGACCTGTTTCGCTCGTCCCACGGGCATTTTCAGGCCAAAATAGCTGTAAACACCACCAAACCCGCAGTGCAGTGACCTCCACAGACGCTCTCTGTCCTCTAAAAACAACATACAATATTTCAGGTTATTTTTCACAAATTCCAGTGATTGGAATGCTTTTGTGTTGACCGACTGAAAATTACAATATTAATCTTTAATAAGGCAACACTAAATATTGGCTTCAAACCTATCTTAATAATAATTAACGGCCTAATGTATTACTCTCCTGTACACAATCGTGTTGACCGATAGTATGGACGTTAATTGCAGTTAAACACGCGTAGAATTATGTTGTTAGCACTGTCGTCTATGGGCTACTGAAAATTAATCTTAAATAAATGTGACAATTTTGGAACAGTTCCCATGCATTCTTTCTGAGATATTTAACTTAAAACTCATTTTTTTCAGCCGTTGATAGCACTGATATAATTTTGAGATATGGCGTTGTGATGTCCTGGTATCGATTTTCACTCATACCAAATTTGGTTTGAATAGCTGCAGCCGTTTAGGAATTCACTAGCAGAAGTACCCATTCTTCGAACGGTCTTCGGTATTAATAACCAGACGTAATCAATTGAGCTACTGTTGCAATGTTTAGGGGCTTGGAACCTGTTTGTCGACAAAGAAAAATGATTGGTTGAAAGATTCTCTGAAACTAAATTTACCTAACGTGTGCTTCCTGACGTGAAAATAAAATTGAAAACCGCGTAGACGAAACGCAATACACGTCACATAAAAACTGACCCTCACTGTTGTGTCAAGTCCGCATCCAGACACCTTTAATAAATTATAAAGGCTTGTGGTGCATGACAATTCAGGGGTTTTAGCCTCCAGTGGCCCAAATTCCTAACAACAAAAACAAAAAAAACTATTTCAATTCTGGAATTTTTGGAAATAATGTTGCTGTTTGAAGATATAATATACATTCTGTACGACATATTGCACGTTTAAGTCTTGTACCCCTTGACCTCCTTAAGCGCATTGATGAATTTTACAGTTTTTGTTGGTTCCGTGATAACCTTATAGCCATTTGCAAACTTTCACATAAATTTAATAAATGGAGTGGCATTACTTCTTGCAGAAATATATGGAAAGTTGGATGTAACGTTTTGAGACACTGTTGTCACGGTTACTGGCTTGCATTCCTACATTAGTTTATTAAATGAAAATGTTTTCTGGGAATATCTCAGAAACTCTTGGTTTTAGAGCCTAAAATGTAGTTTTCGGGGACCCTTTACGGCTGTTTAGGGGCCCCGAGTTTTGTTTCTGACACCAAGGGGCTGAAAATAAGCTTTGTCTCGTCGTTGTAGGCCGTAGTATAATAATTATAATAATAATATAACAATATAAGGATAGGGATATAATAGACCTTCCGTACCACACCAGCACGTGTAAATCGTGTGTTTTTTTTTTAGAGTACCCCTTGACCTCCTTAAGTGCATTATATGCATTGATGAATTTTACAGCTTAATTTGGTTCCGTTATAACCTTATAGCCGTTTTCAAACTATCTCAGTAATGTGATAAATGGAATTGTATTGCGTCTTACAGCAATAGATGGACCTGTGAGTTTCTGTTGCCATGGTTACCGGCTTGCATTCTTTCATTATTGTATTAAATGAAATTAATTTTCTGCAAATATCTCAAAACCTGTTGGTTTTAGGGCCTTAAAATGGGGTTTTCGAAAGGCCCCCGAGTTTTGTTTCTCACATTGAGGGGATGAAAATGAGCTTTGTCTCGCCCTTCTACGCCTATTTCAGCAACTATTTTAAGGGGGTAGGCCCCCTTTTATGAGAGGTACAGAGAAGAGTTACATCAATGATTAGTGTCGTGCCTCTGAAGGATATCTGTACCAAATTTTACGTTGATCCACCCAGCCGTTCTCGAGTTATAAGGGAACAGAATTGTCCACGGACAGACATACAGACAGACAAAAAAAAACGTCATAAAACAGTCTGAAACGCGTAAATTACGCAAATTTCCGAAGAAATTCCTCGTAAGTCTACTTTCTCATCTTTTTTGGAATTGTGAAAAGTAGGCTAAAAATTACATGTGACTGATAGTTACAAGAAGAGGGAGAAAATACATTTCCCAGTGGTTGAGATTGCACTATTGATATTGTAACTCTTCAGTCGGTCTACACTGAAAAGATGGCTTCAACGCTTTCCATGTTTCCCCCAGGGGCTCACATCTTGTGGGACGTGAGTTGGCGACCACGGGACCCCAGCTGAGTCCGGCATTGCTTCCACTTACTTGTGCCGGGCTACTCTCTGTCTTCTTTCCTGTCGACCTCCCTTGGTCAAATCTTGTTCTTTTCCGACCCCGACGGTATTAGGGTATCCGAGGCCTAGGGAGTCTTTCACTTTCCCGCCTTAATTGGCCCTTGTCTCATCTTTCCTGATCCCTCCTTCTTCGAGGGTCAAACCTCTTGTTTTCTTTTCATTATATTCCCTTTTCTCTTTAAGATTCCCGCACTGTTTTTGTTACTTGGTTCCCCGTGTATCTAAATTCCATTTCGCGATTTTTTTGGAGGTTTTTTAATCTACGTTGCCTTTTTTAAGTTTTTATCGATCTAAATTACATCTCGCGATTGTTTTCAACCTCAATTGCATTTTGTAAAGATTGACAATCTAAATTGCTTTTTTAGTAAGTCTTTCAATGTAGGTTTCAGGGCATTTTAGTGAGTATTTTGAATTTCAATTGCATTTTGTAAGTATTTTCAACCAAAACCGCATTTCGCAAGAATTTTAAATCTAAATTGCATTTTGAAATGCCATGTCCTGTGGTTCGGATTCCACGTTAAAAGGAGGTCCCGTGGCTCATGATCTCAAGATTAACGGTCACGTTAAACTACAAGCTTCCTTCCTTCCTTTTTAAATTGCATTTTGTTTGGTGGCCATTTTGCAAATATTTTGATTCTCAATTGCATTTTGTGGGTATTTTGAATCTAAATTACATTTTGTCAAGTATCTTCAACCTAAATTGCATTTTGTAAGTATTTTGAATTTCAATTGCACTTTGTGAATAATTTGGATTGGAACTGGGATATTTCAATCTGAATTGCATTGTGTATTTTCAATTTCAGTGGTGGCTCAGCGGTCTAGCTATATGCCTCTCACCAAGGCGGTCCGGGTTCGATTCCCGGTCAATGCATGCGAGATTTTCGAAGTGAAATGCCATGTCCTGTGGTTCGGATTCCACGTAAAAAGGAGGTCCCGTGGCTCATGATCTCAAGATTAACGGTCACGTAAAACTACAAGCTTCCTTCCTTTTTTTTTCAATTTCAGTTGCTTTGCATTTTGTTAGTATTTTGAATTTCAATTGCATTTTATAAGTATTTCGACTCTACATTGCAATTTGTACGTATTTTGAATCTAGCCTACCTTTTGTGGGTATTTTTCAATCTGTTCTTTTTGTGAATCTTTTCGTTCTAAATTCCCTTTTGTAAGAAAATTTTGTGAGTTGATTCAATCTGAGTTCCTTTTTGTAAGTATTTTCCGTCTCACTTAATTTTCGTTCTGGTTTCCATTTCATTATCATTTTCGCTCTCACCCAGATCATTAGGGACCGATAACCTAGATGTTAGGCCCCTTAAAACATCAATTATCATCATCATCATCAGCTTTCCATGTTTGGTTGTTTTCTGGATTTGTCTCATAACCTGTATTTACTAGTATGGAATGCAGCCGAAACAAATCAGAAACCCCTATTGAAGACAAATTGACACGTGAAAAGCTAAAGGAAGTAGGACACTTCTGTTACTTAGGGAGCAAAATAACCGGTGATGGACGAAGCAAAGAAGATATGAAAAGTAGGTTGGCTCAGGCAAGGGAATCATTTCTGCAAATAAGAAATCTGTTGACATCGAATATAGATTTAGATATTACAAAGTCATTTTTGAAAGCCTTTGTCTGGAGCGTGGCGCTCTATGGAAGTGAAACTTGGACTATTGGTGCAGCAGAGAAGAGGAAAACAGAAGCGTTTGAAATGTGGTGTTGGAGGAGAATAATGAAGATCAAGTGGGTAGATAGGGTTACAAATGAAGAGGTATTTAGACGAGTGTGAGAAGAGAGATGTGTTGGCGACTGCTAATAAAGAGAAGAGATAGTTAGTAATTAGGGTTTTAAGGGGTGGAACTATGAGGTCATCTGCCCCGAGAGAAGAGATAGGTTGGTAGGACACATACTAAGACACCGAGGAATAGCAGAGGGAAGGGTCGAGGACAAGAACTGCAGGAGTAGACGAAGGTTACAATATGCCTCGTATGTAGGGTGTGGTAGCTATATAGAGATGAAACGATTAGCTCAGGACAGGGAGGTGTGGAATGCTGCATGAAACCAGTCAGAAACACAATATCAAACACATCAAACACAATATCAAGATACTTAAAGGTATCACTTATGTCCTAATGACAGTCAATTGTTTGTAGGTTTCTTCGTAGTTTTTACTATTTTGAAACTTACTCAGTATGTGTTTGTCCTGTTGCTCTCGCTCCAATCCGAGATTCGGAACACACTATTCAAGCTGATGACGACATGTGGATGTGCCACATGCCTGGGCGTCTGTTTCGTGTCTGTCGTCGCTAACGACCAGTTTGATACTCCGTGACGTCACAGGCCTCTTATGTCATTGTGTATTTTAGCAAAACGTTTACTAATCAAGACGCCAGAGCAGCATTCCTTTCTGCGCAGTACTTGTAGCCAGTGTTGCCAACTCGGTATCATCAAAATAGTAGTGGCTTTGGAGGCGTAGTTGGTAGCATGCTGAACTGCTGTGCCCAAGATCGCAGATTAAAACCCGGCCGAAGTAGTCGGATTTTTTAAGAGCGTTAAAATCCTTCAGCATGCCTTCCTTCGGAGGGGAAGTAAAGCCGGTGGTCCCATGTCATAGATTTATGGCATGTAAAAATCTTTCCACTAACTAAACTTGCGTGAAGATACATTTCTAGGTTAGATTTCGTTGAAACGCTCTATCATAGTTCCAACGTTCGCCCCTAGATGTCAGTGACATCTGGGTGTCCGCTTGATGCACCTACAGCTTCTGGCGAGCCGATCATTTCATCGGACACTCCCGGCACTAAAAGCCATACGCTAAATACATAAATAAATAAATAAATAAATAAATCAAAATAGTTGGTTACTTTTTAAAACTTCCATCATTTATTTAAAGGCGACTCTCTTGTTCATTTTCAGCTGCAGATCGGGGATCCAGGGTTTGAATCACGACACCGGCAGCTGCATCGCTCAGTGTAGGGATTCCTCAAGGGTTTCCGCGGAACTTATGACCGAATGTGTCACAGGTCCCTAATTGGAGCAGGAACTGTTAACTGTTGGGATGAGATGGTGGAATGGTGTCGTCGCACGCTTCTCTTTTTATCTTATGACTTCAGCAACCTATGTGCAGATATTTTGAGTCGGAAGAGGGGGGGAGCTTTGAGGCGATCTACTCCTACTCTCCAATTTCGGCGTTCCGTTTAGTGGAATGACTTCAGCAACCTATGTGCAGATATTTTGAGTCGGAAGAGGGGGGGAGCTTTGAGGCGATCTACTCCTACTCTCCAATTTCGGCGTTCCGTTTAGTGGAATGACTTCAGCAACCTATGTGCAGATATTTTGAGTCGGAAGAGGGGGGGGGGGGGGAGCTTTGAGGCGATCTACTCCTACTCTCCAATTTCGGCGTTCCGTTTAGTGGAATGACTTCAGCAACCTATGTGCAGATATTTTGAGTCGGAAGAGGGGGGGGGGGGGGGAGCTTTGAGGCGATCTACTCCTACTCTCCAATTTCGGCGTTCCGTTTAGTGGAATGACTTCAGCAACCTATGTGCAGATATTTTGAGTCGGAAGAGGGGGGGGAGCTTTGAGGCGATCTACTCCTACTCTCCAATTTCGGCGTTCCGTTTAGTGGAATGACTTCAGCAAGAGCCAACTTTCGACGTACATTATAAGTGCTAATTTGTGTTTACAAGTAATCGACAAAGTGGTAACCCTGCCAACTGTACGGCAGATGTTACTTTGACACTTAGTCTGATACTCGTGTTATTGTGTGCATTTGTAATGCAGGCGAGGATTGGGAAGGCGGCGGCCGTGGTCTTAAGTTAGGAACCATCCTAATTTAGAAGTGGGAATCCACTTCCAGGATGGCTGAGATGGGAATCGAACCTACCTCTCCTCAGTTTTACCTCGCGACCCTCAGACTAGAATTAAATATTTTGTCAGAGCCGGGAATCGACCCCGAACCTCCTGGGTGGCGCGACGGTGTTTATGGGTAAGGTTACATTGCCGGACCTCCTAGAGGCGTAGTTCTCTGCTGGTGTGACGCATTGCCCAGGGTAGTGTCCAGTTTAATACTTGTGGGTGTGCGTAAGTCTGTGCGGCGAATACTAATGTGTAGTGTGACGTACAGTACTTCGTGTGTCACTGATGTGCACAAGTACGCAGAATTGTTATACTGTACTAGTGGACTCGTACGAGAACTCTCGCATAATGGGTTGTGTGCGCCCCATGTCCTAGCATTCTGTCCTAGTGCTATGCGGGCTGTACGCGATGCCAGGGGCTACCGTCTTGTTTATTTGTTTAAAAGCAATTTATAAACAAATAAATATATTTCCGTTGACTCTTCAAGAAAAACAAGACTTTTCCTGTACTATTGAGACGATTTGGAAGATTTTGGTACAAACCACACCTTCTAACTCCCTCTGGTTTAGGAGCGTGTGTTTTGTGAAACATACACCTTAGCGTATTATATAATAAGATTAGCTCGCCTGGTAATTTGCTACAACCCTTGGATCTGAGGTTGATTACCAGCTCTGCCAAGAAATTACATTTTGTTCTGAGAGCTGGAACAGGGTACACTCACCCTCGTGATGCAGAACGCTTAAACGATAGTTAGGCCTACCTACAAAATGCAAGTACAGTAACGCGTTGCTCCCCATCCAAGATACACGATGAGACGAAAACTTGTACACTGCTCTACAAACTCTGCTCAAATACTCCAGCAGAAGAATAACATATTGTAAGAGAGCAGCGCTGAATATCGTAATTTTAGATTTGATTATATATTATCAAAGGACACGACCTGAAAAGGCGATACCACATTTTGGAAACCAGCAACTTCATCTCGCATTCTTGGACCTCGAGAAGGCATTTGATCTTGTACCTCACAACCTCATCTGGCTTGCGCTTCGAAAGCACGGTGTGCCAGAATACCTTGTAAACTGGGTGGAGATCCTTTACAGAGAACCAAGTAGCTACGTCCGAGCTACCACAGGAGCGTCAAAAGATTTTTCCGTCACTGTTGGTGTCCATCAAGGTTCTGCGTTATCACCGCTCTTGTTCATCCTAGTGATGGACATTGTAACATCTGACCTACAAAAGCCAATACCGTGGACCCTCCTCTACGCTGATGATGTCATGTTAGCCTCCACAGCTTCAGACCCAACACTCGCGCATTATGGCCTGCGCCTAAACAAAAGAAAGACGGAATACATGACGACAGATATGCAAGATATAGGTACTATCCAAGTAGATGGGGAAGTCTTGCCACGCGTAACAACATTTAAATATCAAGGCTCTGTGATCACAAATGATGGACGTCTCGTAGAAGAGGTCAATACGAGAATCAGCGCAGCTTGGATGAAGTGGCGAACGACAACTGGAGTCACCTGCGATCGAAGGATGAAGGACAACCTATCGTAATGTCATCCGTCCTGTCGCATTGTACGTTGGCCGACAACAACAGTGACAGAACGTCGCTTGGGCGTTATGGAGACCAAGATGGACAGCGGGTGTCACCAAATTGGATCATGTTTCCAATGAAAGCATCAGGACAAGATGCGGGAGTGCCATGGGCATGTTCTACGAGCGGAAGCGGACACAATTGCAAAGACTGGCTACAATATACAATTCGTCGGCAAGAGACCTAAAGGAAGACTGAAGCAACGGTGGGATGATACGCTACATGGAGATCTGAAGAACCAACACCTTCATGCTGACATGGCCCGAGACAGAAACAAATGGTGGCAACGTATCCATATAGCGGACCCTGCAGCCAGGCGGGACAAATGCTAAGGAAGAAGAAGGAATACTGTATAGCATTGCAGAGTAGTGCATTGCAGCTTTCCGGTCTTCACATTATATGCTAGTAGCCTAATAGTTTCTGTCTCATTTTTTAATGTTTAATAGCTTCAATTGAAATGTTTCACCGTAGGGAATACGTATTCGATTCTAGCTTTTAAATGCTGAAATGGAAGATATATTTATCGAATTAGTGCAAATATCCAAATTGGTGACTATGAGGGGATCTTGGTGGTTGGTGGGATTTTGTGCTCTAGGGTGAAGGAGACGTTTCAGTCAGCCAACACGACTTGTGATTATCAGGCAATTCTTGTTAATTCTTTACCAAACGTTAGAAATACCAAGGAATTCGAGGACTTTGGTGAGCCAGAGGCTTCCTATCGTATCAGAAACGTTTAGTCAGTAACGGGACCTTCCTGTTGTTCATTCGTAGAAGGTGCCCTTAGAAACTCGGTGTTGGACGTTTCTAACTGTCGGTACAGTTCGGAGTACGTTTCATTAATTCATTTGTTTATTTATTTCCAATTGGCGGTGTGTCCCCCGGTAGAAAATTGGGTATACATAACAAAAGAACAATTGATTATACATAACAATTCAATAACAATTAAACTGGAGTATTTACATAAATCGTCAGTCTTTGTTTAAACACACCTATATGTTTAGGGAAAGGCTCTAATACTGCTCCTACATAGGCTCACATCTAGTAGTGGGACGTGGGTTGGCGACCACGGGACCCCAGCTGTGTTCGGCATTGCTTCCACTTACTTGTACTGGGCTCCTCTCCGTCCTCTTTCCTGTCGTCATCTCTTTCCTGTCGTCATCTCTTGGTCAACTCTCGTTCTCTTCCGACCCCGACGGTATTAGGGTATCCGAGGCCTAGGGAGTTTCTTCCTTTCCCGCCTTCATTGGCCCTTCTTTTTCTTTTCATTATAGTTCCTTTTCTCTTCAAGAATCCCGCCCTGTTTTTCTGAATTGGCTCCCCGTGTCTCTAAATTACATTTTGTGAGTATTTTGAATCTCAACCACATTTTGTAATTATTTTTCAATCTACATTGCATTTTGTAAGTGTTTCCTATCTAAACTCCATTTTGTAAGTATTTTCTATCTCAATTACAATTTGTCAGTACAGTATTTTGAATCGCGGGCTTCCACATATGGTGAGTATTTTGAATTCCAATTGCACTTTGTGAGTATTTTGAATCTGAACCGTCATTTTTCAATCTAACTTGCATTGCGTATTTTCAATTTCAATTGCATTTTGTAAGTATTTTGAACCTCAATATTATATTTTGTACGTATTGAGCCCGTCAGAGGAGCTGTCAGGATAGCCAACAACCGCAATAACTTCCCTAACATCTCATCCGCCGGACCTAACTGCCGTGAGGATCAGGTGAACTTCCAAATAGGCCAAAGCGGCACGAGAAACTGTAGTCCACGGGGATCGTGGTACATGGTGACGAAGGTCATAGACTGCCTAAGGAAAGGTTCACCTTAAAAACTAGACTGAGAAAAGAAACATCCAGACTTATGTAAAACACCGTGAAAATTTATTGTAAATTTTACAAACCCCTAGCCTAGTTCGGAGGGTTTCTATCGGCTAATCCGCAAGCTAATAAATAATCAAAAATAAAGAGCAGGTCCCTACCTGAGAAGTTACAGTAAACCCTCGCGAAAGATCTGTCTCACAATAATAAAGCAACAACAGCAACACTAGGAAAATGGTACGACGCAAATCCCTAGGTCAAGTTACAAGATCAAGCTAATGTCAGAATTTACATTTAACAGGGTAGCAAAACAAATCTAAGTTAGGATGATACCATCTCCACATTTACATTTAACGTTAATTCATCTAGCTAAGTCCTATCAATTAATAACAAAATTTACGGCGGTGACGTCCGTAATATCAAACAGTTACATTCAAAGCTAAGTGACCAGCCATATATAAAAAAACATCTGAGTCATTCTTAGGAACTAAGTGCTAATCAGCACACAAAAGGGTAGCATAGAGGATTCATACTCTTTTACATCATAAATAAATAAATAAATAAATAAATAAGAGACCACAGTTTTATTCAAATGCCTGCCTACACCTTGGTTTACTGTTTGTAAGCCATAGTCATCTAATGTGTGTAATTACGGTGACGACTGCGTAGTGAAGACTACGTCTAACATCGTATGGCCTGCGCTCCACCAGCTACGAACTCAAGGTTCGAGCAAGCTTCAGTCGCAACAAAAAAAGTGTCAGCTGTCCTCAAGTCATTTCCTCCAGTAAATACCTTCATTAGCACGGCTATGTCAGCAGGTTCCAAATGCAAATGAACAAGGTTAAGCAGAAAGAATTCGTTAGTTAGCTTTAGTTTACCAAAATTATGCGTTTTATTATTAAGATGTCGGTTTAGGTTATCGTTGGTTTATGGCGAATAATACTGACAAGCCTGGGCACGGAGCGTCTCCCTGAGATCATCTCTGCCAAAAAGCCTCGACTCAAAAGTCGGAATACAATCAATTAGCAATAACAACTCGGACACACAATAACACAAGTTACCAGCGGCGCACAGCTCGCGTTCAATAACTCTGGGACCGGCCTGGACACAAGCAGTTACCCTCCCTAAATATCTGGTCAACGGGAACAGTCCCGGACATGGTACACACAATACCATCATACATGAAAAACCTCCCTAGCGGGGCTAGCCTACAACGTACTATAGAAACCTGACATAACTGTACTCGTCAAAACAACGGTACACGCAACAGCGTTTAACTAACAAATGACAATCTACAGAACATATGATCAGATACAAGAATGGACACTGGGTTCCATAAGCTATAACTGCAATGAAAGGGAAAGTGAATGCTAAAAGCATTCTGTCCTATGTTAACATCAGTCTGTCTCACTTAGAAGCATGTGCTCTCACACGGGCGCTGGGTAGAATACACAAAACCTGTTCGTGTCGCCGCAGGCTACAAGATTCCTGCGCTGTATGACACAACACACTAACTAGGCCGGCAATTTAAGCAAGATAATAACTGTAAAACTGGCCTCATAATAATACCTTTACCATAGGTTATAAACCTCGAAGAATATGTGCATAAAAAGCACGCTATAAATCTGAATACAATCATATAACTCTGTCTTTCACATCAAAGACGTTTAAAAGGTAGCAATGTCACTCATTGCTGGAGCTCTCTGCTCTCAAAGATAAAATACTTCATTTCTGAATTGTACCAAACATCAAATAAACACGTGTCATCACACTTGACACTAACAAAATAATAATACGCAAACTCCACTCTCTGCTGGATCTGCTTAATGATACGTTGGGAACTGGGTTCGATGCTAGACAACAACGAAACCTCCCTATTACTTATAAGATCTACACTTGACCTGGATGGCTTCTGAGCTCATCTCAAATGAAATATAATGCAGTTACAAAACTGGTAATTACAGTCGATTACCCAAACGATACGACTACTCTAACGAAGTCAGGGGTGTAACATAGACTGGCTGCAAAAAGTGCAGTTAAAGAAACATGATCATGGCCTCAGATTGCCATAACTAAAGTCTGCAAAGACTTGAAAAAACACCCCAGATAGGGTTAAACAAAGTAAGCCTCAAAATGACTACAGTCACGTTTAGCAATAGACAGAAATTGGCGTTCTGCGACGTCCATCAAGCTGCACCAGGGTTGACCAAAATGTCAGACCCAAGGGTGACTCATAATCACTGCAAATAAATTACATCTAATTAGACTAATTACATTCCCTACCTATGAAATGGCTGTCACTCAGTTCGGTTGGTTCACAAACTACACTAATCTAACTATACCACCAGAAACTAGAACAAGGAAGGGTGTACAAAACTCACGATATGAAGGAACCCACACTTAGCTCTCTGTCTAACGACAAGGGTTGAACAAAAGCACCTCTGGCTTCCAGGATTGGCATCGTCCTCATCAGAACTTCCATCTGGGCTCTCCCAAAGTCCATGGTTCGGTCTGTCCATGTAGTTGACCTCGTGAATGGACTGGACATGCCTAGGAAAGGCATCCTCGGTTCCCTCCTTCTCATTCGATGTTCTAGAAGTTCCACAATCAAGCTGGTCCCATCCGAGACATCTCCCTCATACCATAATGGTATTAGCCCATGGTCTCGGTCTCGAACATGGTGTTGAAAAAGTTGGCCACGTGGGCGGTAGAATAAGACTTGTAGTAGTTCATTATTATCACTTGAAAATTACAGTATTCGTCGTAGATATCACAGGCTTTAATTATAACTGGTAACACAGCCTCTACACTTTGCAGATGTAAATGATAAATGGCCATGCACTGTTCTACGGTTCCACACGTGTACAGACGCTACTTTTTCTATCACGTGGCATCCGTGAAATGGGCGTCGTTTTATTACGGATAAATTCACCGTAGCAATTTGTGTATAATGTACTAATGTAATCACACTTGTTTAAAGTAATAATCTCACATTTACCTGTATATTTCCGCACCAGGCTCTCGGCCCTCCACAAACACGTGGGTGAAAAAATGTGGTGCTACAGTAATGTCGTAAATTTCACAATACTTGCCAAATAATTCACTACACAATTCGTGTTGATCACTGCACATCAACAACAGTGATTCGTAGTATAATTGTGCTCGATGGCACTCGATAATGATTTCCACGCTGAAAAGCGGACTGTTTGCCACGTCTAATGCGGCGGATATAATTACACGCCTACACAGGGCGGATTCTCCAGACGTAGTGCAAGGAACTGCGTTCCTCGTGGAAGCAAGTCGTCAAACTAAGTCGTTGAGCGACTACTTACATTCCTATTTGCGTATCTGCAATGATATTATCTTACCTTAAAGTGAAAAAACATTCTCCAAAATGTTTCAATAATACTGAATGACGAAATGGAATATTCTGAGTCACGTGGAAAGATAAAATTGATTAATAAGACCTCAGATAAATAATTAGCAGACTTCACCAAAGTCAAAAGTGCGATTCTCCGCTACTTCAAAGAGAATTGTATAAGCTCTCAGCTTCTCGTAGCTTTCTGGGTGTGTTCAAAGGTAGTACATCCCATCATAAATGTGGTGTCATGAAAAATATCACATGAACCTTAGCTCAGCGGGTTCAGTATTTTCAATTTCAGTTGCATTTTGTAAGTATTTTGGATTTCAATTTAATTTTGTGAGTATTTCGAATCTACATTGCATTTTGTAAGTATTTGGAATCTAAACTACATTTTGTGCGTATTTTTCAATCTAAATTCCTTCTGTGAGTATTTTGCTTCTAAATTACCGTTTGTAAGTATTCCCACTCTACATTTTGTGAGTCATTTCAATCTGAGTTCCATTTTGTAAGCATTTTCTTCAAGCTTAATTTTCGTTCTGGTTTTCATTTCATTGTCATTTTCGCCATCACCCAGACCATTAGGGGCCGATACCCTAAATGTAAGGCCTCTTAAAACAACAATTATCATCATCATCTAAGACTGCGGCAGGTAGAGAGTTCCAGTTATCGATGGCACGGTTTACGAATGAATATTTACTATAATTTGTACGCTGTGGTCGGCCCTTAACTGTGAAAGAATTACTACTCCTACTCATGTAAGTGGGCTTTCCCATACGTTTGCTAAGCTCATCCCATACTGGTTGATTTGTGTACGTGTCGTACATAGCGCAGAGTCTAGATTTGTTCCTCCTAGCCTCCAGTGATTCCCACCCAAGTTTCTTTAACATGCGGGTCTCACTGCTCCTGGGATTAAAGTCACCGGGCACAAATCTAGCGGCCTTTCTTTGTACCATTTCCAACTCATTGATGAGCCCTACTTGATATGGATCCCAAACCGCCGAGGCGTATTTCAGAATAGGTCTTACAAGTAAGAAATATCTCAACTACGGCTTAATGTCTGCTGGCGTAGCCGATATCCTCAACTAGGTATCGGGTACATCTCTCCCGTACATCTCCTTTTTTTATCAGGATTGAGAAAAAAATACACTCTCAGGCATTCTATATATAACACATGTACACGATAGCTCTACAATTCTCTTAATCAGCATGATGGTACTTTCTGACTCTCAACAATGATGATTGACTTCCAATGATTAGCATCTTGATTCTGTATTACTTTGACGTCTGTTTCTTCCTTCATTACTCGTGCTTGCTCGATTGACATCTCTGACTGTCTCCTCGAGTGGTGCACTAGGCTGTCTATTTTCTTGCCTCGATCTCTCGTATTCACGATTATCTCGTCCTTCATTAGGATCGTTTCTTCGGCCATCCTGCCTGTCGTTCCGATTATACTGTTGACCTTGGCTCCAGTTATTTCTACCACGATATCTATTGTATCGATTCCTATCTTGATATCTGGAATTCTGGTTATAATTTCTGTATCGGCTATCTCTTGCTTCCTGATCGTATGGCCTCTCATATGGTCCTCTATACCGATCATTTCCACGAACGTTACGGATGTTTCCTCGATTTCCTTCGTTCCTTCTGTTTTCCCAGGAATCTCTTCTGTCCGTTTGAGCTGCGTTATCAACGACTACCGCATTCACCTCTTGCGTGTTCCTATTGTCGTTTCTTGTATTTCTAGGCGTAACTTGAGCGCTTGTATAGTCTAATCGCCGTAAAATGTCGTCATAGTGCTCAAGTGTGTTTGCTCCCGACGCTATGAGTGATCGCTGTACCTCAATCGGTAACTGTCTCGCTATAGCTTGCAAAAGCTCTTCTTCTGGCAATGGAGGAATCAGAAACTGCAATTTAGCCAACTGTGACGTAAAATAATTGGCATAATGCGTCGGATGTGACGTGGAATAACGCTTCGAGTACATTTCTGCTCTCACGTTCAGTTGATCCTCGGCACTCCAAAATCTCCTTAGGAATGCTTTTGCAAATTGCTCCATATTCGCAAAATTGCTTCTGAATGCTCTAAACCAAATAAGCCCAGACCCGTCTAAGGCGCGTTCGACTATCCTTAGCTCTCTTTCCTTGGCTACTCTATGTTCCGCCATGTAGTCTCGAATATCTCGCAGAAATTCGACTGGTGTGACCCCTGTATTTCCAGAAAACTTCCTCGGCTTGTCATCCAGATTTCTGATAATGGTAACTGGACCTGAGTATCGTTCGCTTGTACCCAACGTACTCCTATTCGAACTTGGATTATCCTGAGGGGTTGAACTTGCCCTTTCGAATGTCACATTCGGTTGCGTTTGACGGTCTTCTCCCATGCTAACTTCTTGATTACCCATACTGCGGTCTATCGCTGTCTGATTCATCGATATTTCCCCTGATGTAGTATTCTGACTTGCGATACTGTTAATCATAGATTCTAGTTTAGTTATCCTATCTTCTGCCAATTTCTCTACGGTCTTGACCTGAGTCTTCAACTCATCCAACGACGTAACATTCTGCGTTTTATTACTCTCCTCTAAATCGTTTTTCAACTTGTCAATCTTGTCTTCGCATGTATTCTTTACTGACGCGACTTGTTCCTTTAACAGATCAACATCTGTCCTAAATAGAGTTGAATCTATCTTCATCGCTTCCTTGTTCTCCGTAAATCTCGCTTCTAAGTTTGCCATACCTGCGATTAATTTCTCGTCTAATCCTGCACGTTTTTCTTTTGCTTCGGCATCGACCTCACTATACCGTTCTTCCACGATTGCACCGACTCTATTTTTGAATAAAGCTAAGTTTTCATTAACCTTTTGCTCTATATCATCCATCTTCCTAATATCTTTCTGCAATTGATTCTCTAATGATTTTAAATTAGAATTAACCTCTCCTAAGACATCCTCTTTAATGGTCCCAATTACTGACTTTAAATCCTTAATCTCATTACCTAGATTCATCTCTAGACCTTTGATTTTAGTCTCGAAAGATACTTAGGTAGACCACTCTTGAATTTTGCCTACATCTGCCACTAAACCATCGATGTCGAATCTCAACTTCGATACATCCGATTTAATGTCTTTCTGTATAGACATAACGTCTGTTCTTAAAGTAAGAATGTTTTCTTCTCCTCTACTTTCTAATTCAATAATATTCTTTCTTAATATTTGAACATTTTCCTCTCCTTTCATATTTACTGCAATTATATCTAATTGTAAAGTCTTAAGCATTTCATTATTCTTTAACGTTAAACTATTCTCTAATCTAGTTAACTTGTTTTCTAACTCTGTGTTAGTTTCTTCACTGCGAGCTTGTAATTTCTCTTCCAATGATTTAAAATTATCCTCACTATTTGACTGTAATCTTTCTTCTAATGATTTAAAATTGTCTACACTATTTGACTGTAACCTGGTCTCTAATAACATCAACTCATCTTTGCTATTTGACTGTAATCTTTCTTCTAATGATTTAAAATTGTCTTCACTATTTGACTGTAATAATTTTAAATTTTCTTCAGTACTAGTCTGTAATCTAGTCTCTAATGACTTTAAACTGTCGTTCAGATTGCCTTCGTTACTAGCCTGTAATGCTTGCACATTTTCTTTACATCTAGCTTCTAACCTAGCTTCTGAACTATTTATCTGTTCTTTAACTTCCGTTTCCATTTTAGAAATAGTTTCTGCAATACCAGACATACCACTCTGCAACTCTCCTAACACCTTAGCTAAATCTTCCGGCAACATAATTATATTTTCAATAGACGTTTTATTCAGAGACGTTAGACAACAACACATCACAATGTCTCAATTCCTGCATTCACTTGGGTATAGGAAAAAATGACTTATAACTAACATGATATAATATTAATACGATTAACATGAACACTGGAATGGGCACACAAGTATATTGTCTGACTAAGTTTAATAAATTTTGTAACACAATTAAATGAACTTGAGATCAATCTCTTAGTAATCTAAATCTGATGTGATTTCATAGAATAAACAAAATCGAAGCCCCACAGGTGGGTAAAGCCAATTCTCCCCCTCTCTCTGTACCCGTTCGTCCTGGGAATGCGATGACCCATCTGCTATTACATCGCATTCCTGGAGTTCCAGGACAGAGCGGAGTTAAATGAACCTCTAGTCAAATAAGGAATGTGTCGGAAATTCAGCTGAGTTATCGAAAAAGCAGTGGGTAACACGAGACAAAGTATCTCTAGGGTCGTTACGGGCTTAAGTTTAATAAAAATAAATGCAAATATAAATGGGCGCCATCAACTGAATTCCTAGCAAACCACCTCCTTTCCTGGTTAAGCCTTACTCAAGACAAGGAAAGAAAAGGGAAAATCACACCATCATCAGATCACAACTAAGATAAAAACAAATTTATTTCACTTTGATAGTCAGACAGACATTTTAAATATACCTCCTACCTGAGAGTATGGTCGAATGCCAACGTTAAATTGTCATTGTCCAAAAATCGAACCATCTCTTTTCTAATCAAAATATTTCATCCACATAAAACAGAAAAATCTCTAAAGTTCTCTTGGGTTCTCAGGATCACTGTAGCACTATGTCTTTCGTCACTGACATTTGTGAAACCTGAGACCTAATTTCTCTTTAATTTAACATCATGAATGTGGATTTGAAAAAGTTATTAATCGGTCTAAACATACACATATTATAATCACATATTTTAAATATCACGTATTTTATGGCTTGCATGGCATAATTTAAATGTTGAACATGTTAGTCAAATGTTCCTAAACATTGAATAATTAATTTACACTATTTACATTGTCATTCATAATTACTTGTTTGTGAATTATAGAAAATTCACTTCTCATTGGTCATCATTATCATCATCATCAAAATTAAATATTTCTCACATTAATTCTCATTTCAAAATTCAACATATTCCTGTCAGAATCATTAACTCATCACCATTAAATCATTTAAATGAAAATTATTATCATCACTTCATTATGCTTTTTAATCATTCACACAATCTTATTTCATCATATACTTCAGATTAAATCATCGTAAATCATCAATACAAATTGTTTAATTCCTCAACTCAAGTTGCAATTCCTTGAATTATATCTCAATTAAATTTATTTTAATTCCATATAAATTCATTAATCATCAGCTTCTTTAATTAATTATCACCTTCTAATTCAGTTATTCATCATCTATCCAATCATCTATTAATTTATTTAAATCAGTTTATTTATCCAATCTTTAATTCATCCATTTATTTAATTCATTGATTTATTCCAAAATTTAATTTATCAAATTATTTAAATTTCATTCTTCTGGTTATTTAGATTCTTATTATTTCTTCTAGTCATTCTGATTTTCATTTCATTAGGTCAGATCATTAATATGCTTAAATTTCAGATTATTATTTCATTAATTATCATTCTCAGAAAATCTTGTATTATCAACTTTATTTATTTGTTTAATTTCCTAACAAATTGTTTATTATGGGTTATAGAACGTTGTCTTACAGTTTTATCACTTCCAAGTTATATCTCGTATTTAATTTTCATGCCAAAATATATTATTGCCTTCACGACATCACGTTGGATCTGACTATCCACAACGACATTATATATCCTCAATTCTTCAAATATCACATTTGAATACAACAATTATCCCACAAAACTCCATAAATATTCAGCATATACAGCATGAATCTCAACAATTACGCTAGACTGGGTTCAACAACCTCATGTCTGCTTCAAAATGCATTAGCAACATTGCAACTATCACTTAGCAACTTCCACAAAATGCCTATCACAAACTTCACTTAACCATGTTGCATGATCTACAAAAATATATAACTGGCTTCAAATTATCAACGCACACAATCTCCAAGAACTGTAATTAATCTGATCACATCTAGACAACTTCTTAAACAATTGGAAAAATATTACCTTAGTAATTCAAGATTTGCTTTCAAATAGCTTAAATTCTCTTACAATTCTCATAATTCACTTCACAGAAAAACACCAATGTGCTATAATTTCTCATATCAAAATCTGCAATACTGATCTGCCTTAAAATAAATCTGACCATTAATGATTCATCTTACAAGATTCAATTACTTTAAGTCCTTCTCAAAGGTATCAAGCACAATTATAAAAATCATCAAAAGCATCAGCTGTACCAGCTGTTAAACTGAAATTACTCTCAAAAGAGTATAGCAACAAAATATTGGATTGGCAAACAAGAATTACAAATGTAACCCTGTTGACATTTATCGTTACTTTATTTAACAAAAGTTCGACTGATATGTGACTAGTAGTTCCTTGTTTGATTCACTTACAATCTCATGTACACTCGGATGATAAAAATGAGTCCCTCAATGGCAAGTAAGATGAGTAACCACCGTACAATCGTATAAATACGAAAGACCTCGCCCCGTCGACTAATCATGATAGTGCCCTAAGCGATGGGTAAGATGAGTAACCACCGTACAATCGTATAAATACGAAAGACCCCATCTCGACGACTAAAATGAGTGAATGTACCAGATAGGAATCAACAAGTCTCTAGTTGTCATATAAAAGCGATATTAATTCACTAAAGTGAATAACATCTTAATATCTCCAAACAATCCAATGAAAAAAAAATCCCTACTGATGAATAATACACACTCGCTAGTATGCAATGAACTGACGAAGTAATTTAGATAATCAATTGCAGATCACGAGTTCGAAATACTCGTTACACAAAAAAAAAAAACTATTCATGAAAACTATCCTTGCTGGAAAAATGTCTAAAAGACCAAACATCTGCTTAATAAAGCCAACCAATGGTGAGAATTTCGTATAATGATGCCTGCCATATCATATGGTCACGCCATATTCTAGCAAAATTTCGAAGCATATAAAGTCAAAGCCATGTCTAAACAATCGTATCACTCCTATTAGAAAAATATACATGTGTGCCCAGTATTCATGAAAATAATCGTATCAGGTAGTTATAACTCTTACAGTACCTTCTCATAATCAGCTGTCCTTAAATTTCAAAGATCGTCGATTTTCCCTATGTAATGAATTTCTCGAAAGATCGGCGTGAATATCATTCCATCCATGCAATGACGATTGCCTTCGAAATTCCAAGTGAATCTGCTGGTAGACCTCCTCCTCGTCAGGAATCGAATCCATCGCTCCGTGGTGCCATCGCGTCTCTGTCTGCGTTTACTCCGACATGATGAACTTCCTGGTTATCCATAGCGGATATTGTCCAAATCCTCACGAAAAAGTTCATAGAAACAGCGGACCCCCTATTCCTCTTCTACGTTACGCCACTGTTCTAGACAATGTTCGCTTGAGTGTTGAAAGTTCAATTTCCACAGCGGTTTAGTTTTACTTGTAGAAAATAAAATTGTTTTATCGGAGTGTCTAAGTTTATGAAACACCCTGTAGCTGTGTTCATACTCGGTAATTCATAACACTTCATAAGACTGATTTGCATTAATGCACGAGCTAATGTTCCTAAGTGCATTTGCTTACAACATTCCGTTTGCTTAAAATTGTTAATGTTACTTGGAATGCGCTATGAAATGCATAGTCGTAATGTCATTGAGAAAAACTATGTTCTTTCGAAGTTCAAAGTTGCAGTATCACGTAACTATTTGTCTTTATAATTCAAGTGCTGAATAAACGTTCCAACTCAACGTAGTAACGAAGTTCAGCTTCTGTTATAATGCTTGCGTATAATAATGGGAATTAACCCGCACGGCCCTACTGCTATGCCATAATAATCTCCGCATAAAGCTAGCCTCGCCATGTCGTTCTACGTTAAAATGCAGCTTGGAATAAAGTTTTCCAACTACTCGCAATGCTGTTTTAAGATATCCCGGCCGTCTATGCTTGCTTGCTCCGCAAGTCCGCCTGGCCCACTGACCTACTTGTCGCTCGCCGCTCGGAGAAGCCGAAACTGTCCCCTGCACTTTCCGTGACAGTTTCTGTTCGCTGCTCGGTGAAGCTGAAACTGTCGCCTGCACTTTCCGTGACAGTTTCTGTTCGCTGCGCGATCTATACCATGCGCCTGGCGTGTGTTACTCAGCTTGACTTCCTTGCTTGGCTCACAGAGCTAGACTGACAGTTCCTGCACTGTCTCGACCCTTACCTGCTTGGTGCGGTCACGTGGTCTTGCGTCACAAATACAATCTCGAACCCCCATCATCTCGGCTATTAAGTTATAAAATAACTTAAGGGTTATCTGACTTCCTTCAAATTATTACCACATATAATGCATGTTATATCTCCTCTTCTAAGATGTTTAAATACCATGTTCCATATAGATCTTAATAAAGCTTCATAAATCCATCCATAATTCCATCTGCTTAACTGCGGTCAGCGCCTTCTAAATCCTAGACCTACTACGTCATCCTGACATTCCTCTTGACTCGATCTGAGCGCTATCTTTCCTTAACTCTTCTCAAAACCTCAACTACGGCTTAATGTCTGCTGGCGTAGCCGATATCCTCAACTAGGTATCGGGTACAGTACGTGAACGCCCAAATATTTGCAAGAATCTCCTTCTACAAGTATTTCCGTGCCAATGTTATATTGAAAATCTTGCCTTCGCCCTTTCCATATTTTTATGAGACTACATTTTCTTTATTCATTTTATTTTCAATCCCCACTTATAGACCAGGTTCAGAAGTACTGCGTTGTCTTGTGACTCATGTATCTTTCGATATACACCTATTACACAATCATCCGTAAACAATCGACAGTCCCCTGCGAATTCCATTTGGCAAGTAATTTATAAACGCCAATAATAACATAGTTCCGATTACGCTGCCCTGAAGGCAGATTCTTCTGGGAGTATTCTGGATACATGAATTGCCGGAGGATACATCTTTCAACCATGGTACGTTTCTTGTTCATGAGAAAAGCTTTTCCAGGGTAGGCTATAGTCGCGACCACGACCGGATCCTCTGTTGGCGCCTTTCCATCCCCATAATCCTGCCGCTCAGTCCAGCCCAGTCCAGTCCAGTCGACACCAGACGTTTTACTCTGCCCAAGTGTAGCAGACAGTGCCGTATGGTTGGTTACGAACATGACCGATTGCCTAGTGGAGCAATCAGCAACAGAGCAAACACACCGTGGGGTATAGCGCGATACTGTCAGTCCGGACGTCCGTGTTCAAATCCATCCCCTGGCAACGTTTCTTTTCTTCGACTGGCGCGCTCAAGCCGGTCTTGAGTCACGTACAGAGCTGATTGGCTATCTTGAGCAGTTGATAAAATGGCACCGGTGCGAGATATCGTCTTGATTTTCAAAGTATTTATCAGATGACCAATCCTCTAACACTCACGTTGTTTCCGACCATCCTGTATAAGAATTGGGGTGTGACTATTTCTGAAATCTATGTTGGCATTCTTCAAAATGCACTTCTTGCTTCGTCGAATTATATATATGTATATATTTATATAGGCCGGCCCCGTGGTGTTGGGATAGCGCGTCTGACTCTCATCCAGAGGCGCCGGGTTGGATTCCCGGCTCCGTCAGGGATTGTAGAAACTGATGTGAGGGCTGGAACGGGGTGCACTCAGCCTCGTGAGGACAATTGAGTAGCTGTCTGACAGTGAGACAGCGCCCCGATCACGAAAACCAAGATTAACGGCCGAGGGGACCCAATGCACTGATCACGTGTCACCCCAATATCTGCAGGTCAAATGGCTGGGCAGTGGTCGCTTGGTAGGCCTAGGCCCTTCATGGGCTGTAGTTCCAGGGGATATTATTATTATATATTATAATGAAAGTGCCGTCTCTACGGAGACATCGGTGACGGTCGTTCCATATATGGTTCCCGAATGGGATACAAGTTCTCAAAATGTTTGGTCCTGCAGACCTGTCTCGTGGAGTAGGCTACTCTCTCCTTTATGTTCCTTATTCTTTTTCCCATTTATAGATTCTAATGTAGTATAGATCATAGGGACTACTCTGGGATTATGTTAGAGCATGACGAATGAAAGAGAAAGTGGGAGGACTCCTCAAGTTCAAGCGCGCCCCGCCAGGCAGCGCTAGAGTGGGCAATTTCCAAACTGCCGGTCAGCTGATCTTAGGGATGTTGCCAAGGGAAACGAATTACTTTGTAACTGATACTCTTTAAAAAGTAATTAGCGATTACAATTAAAATAGCTCGGCAGGGCACAAAGGAAAATATAATTCACGGAAATAAGAACTACGGTCTTCATTACTTGTTACGGAAAGCACAGATTCCTGGAGTATACCGACTCAGATAAAAAAAAAAAAAATAATCCCCGGCATATTAAAACAAGCACACATGAACTATTTCAAGTAACACTGTACTTACCAATTCATTTTGTCGGCTACTGGAATTTCGAAAGCTTGCGTGAAGACAATAAAATCTCTAAAATGAATTTATTGCTGTACCTCATTCCATTGGGAGATTTTACCTGGCATTTCTTGAGCATAGTGTCTATTATCATCTTTTCCTTCTTGCTAAGGTGTTGCCTGTGAATTTCAAACCTGCTTCTCCAGCAAATTAATTCTCAATTTTGCTGAGTGAGGCAGGATCTAGTGCGAATTATATTACGGTTAGAATTCTTTAGGCGCCTTTTGAGCAATATTGTAGTCTTTTCAGCATCTGTAAGTACACTAGATTGAACCAAATTCTTATCAACATTAGACTGGCCTTTTAATGCCTCATTCGTTGCTCCACTCCCATCTTCAATTTTCTTTCTTCTCTTCCTGGTGGTGTCGAGATTCTTTTTCCTTTTGGGAGCTTTACGGGACTTATTCTCACTTGACAGGTATTTCGGTAAATTAGGGGAAAAATTGGGCACTGCTCCAGGACGAAACTTCCACCTCACACGAGAGATTTCCACTTCTTCACCATTCACTATAAAATTATCAGATTTTACTATCAAATCATCAGAGAAATGAATTTGGCAAATTCCACTAGCGTAGGCCTACTACGCGTTAACTCCGTATCCTTTCGTGGAATAGCTCTGACCCATTTTTCAAATTGATTTGTATCCTTCGGTGGTGAAATAAATCGTATATCGTCAACTACTCTACCATACCCTGACTTACAGCCAGGCACTAATCAGTACGGCATGTTGAACTATTAAATTAACAAAGCCACATAAGAAATATGCTTGAAGTTCACAAAACACAAAACGCTGTTGTACACAAGACACAATGAACTGATTTTAAGAACTGAAAGCAAAGAAAATTCAATTTTAATTCACACAAATATCTTAGACAGTAACTTCGTTCGCACGTCTTTTATATGACCCGGCACGACGGAACAACAGGACACGTGTTGGACATAATCGCTTGCAGTGCTTGTAGCGGCGGGACCACAAACTACCGTGCTATAATGGCGGAGTCCTCACACTAGGTCCTTCTATTCGTCATGGTTAGAGTTTAATGTATTCCACCACAAAAGACAGAATTGGAAAGTATTAAGCCTCTCCGGTTACGAAGAGATCGGGCAAGGTTGAACGAGATCTGAAAGTCTCTCGAGCAGATCGCAGATTCAAACCTGGCCGAAGTCGTCGGATTTGTTAAGAGCGTTAAAAATCCCTCAGTATGCCTTCCTTCGGAGGCGGTCCTATGTCATAGATTTATGGCATGTTAAAGAACCTTCCACTAATTAGACCTGTGTGAGGCTAAATTATAGGTTAAAATTTGTATAACGCTCTTAGGTTCCAAGGTTCGTCGCCAGGAGCCGACTGCGGTGGCGTCTAGTAACCAAGGTCTGAACTAGTAGTCGTTGACGGTGGCGTTTGGTGGCAAAAGTAGGAACTACTTGAAAATTCAATGTCGGCAGTCCTTACTTGAATTAAAAACAGATAACACACACTAATACAGTCATCACAATTAACACCGATTATCAGACAAATTCTACACACACCCTAAGTACACGAGGCTACATGGCCGCGTTGTCTCTGCCCCTAAACTGAGGAACCAACCAACCAACCAAAGTCTCTTGAGGTGTCGAAAACCTTATGTTACGGTCGATCAGGACGACTACCAGGCTAAGCAAATCGCTAGAAGCTCGCACGTGATGCGTCTGTGTCCTATATCCAGTGTCGGAATGGTACTAGTACTGTAATTGTGATCGAAGTGCTTGTCGCCAAGCTTTGTTTTGCTCTGACACTCTTGAACCTCGGCGGTGAATACAAATCCTTGCAATTCGTTTAGCGTGATCTGTTGTTGAAATTCGCTTTTCCAAGCGCTGCTAATTGGGTATGCGCCCGACATCCAGAACATGCTTAGTTGAATATGCAGTGGACCATTCCAACTCCTGGCGCAGAATACATTGCAGATCCTTAATTTACGTCGCTGTTCTGTCGTTCACAGAGCTGTTGAGTATTAAAGGACATGCTCCATTGAGTACGCAACAGAACCATTGATAATAATAATATCGTATGGCCTCGGATGCCGGGTGCAAGCTTTGTTAATTGACACCCAGAGGGTAGCTTGCATGTCGAATTTCGTCGTTCCTTTGAACGCTATCAAAGTCAAGGAGGTTAGATATCTAAGCTCCTTGACACTACAGCGCTTTCTAGTAGAGAATGGAGGAACTTTGTGTTGGCGGAAAATCCCGAGATTAATTTTGCCATTGAACACGGCCTACTGAATTCAAATGGGTTCTTTAACATGCCAACAACGTATGACATCCATGTCGTGATTTTTGTCGCCTTTCAAAAATCACTTACCACGGCCAGGGGCGAACCTGCAAGCTTGGGGTTGGTAATCAGACACCTTAACCACTCACCCACCGTGGCAATCAGAACTATTGATTAAGTATTGAGATTGATAACAATGTTATTGATTTTACATCCCTTTTAACAACTGTGGCTTTTAGAGGCGCCGCGTCGGTGTGCCGGAATTTCCCCTCGAAGGGGATTTTTAACATGCCAGTAAATCTACTGACACGGCTCCCTCACATTTGCGCACCCTCAAATGCCGACTTACTGCGCCGGGATTCGATCCTGCAACCTTGGGAACAGCACGTTCGCGCTGAGCCAGCAGCCAGTCAATATTCACGTCTGGATGTCAAAGGCTATTCCAGCAAACTCAGTAATTTGATTGGTTTGTGCCGTGTCTTGTGTGGGGTTTCGCCTAGGACACCTGGCTGGCTCATTAGCGGGACACATGGAGGCGCAGGTGCGCTTCATGAAAAGGGAGGTAGCGCGCAGTTCGCTACTCCTGTGGGGGTCCGAGCGGAGACACCGAGAGCCGCAGATGAGCCGGATTAGTGTCCTAGGCGAAACCCCCACACAAGACACGGCACAAACATAGAAACATTCCTGAGTTTTAACTCACTCGCCGTGAAAGCCAATATACCGTGCTAACTACCTTCATGATTTACTTACATTTCAGAATCATATCCAACGGAGTGGGGTCGTGGTGGCACAGCGGTCAAGCTGTTGGTCTCTCACCAAGATTCCTGGTCAATACATGTAAAATTTTCGAAGTGAAACGCCATGTCCTGTGGTTCGGATTCCGCGTAAAAAGGAGGCCCCGTGGCTCACGATCGCATGATTAACGGTTACATAAAACTAAAAGCTTCCTTCCTTTTTCCTTCATATCCAACGGCTTTACTGAGCGACTTGAATCATGCTTCAAGGCTGCAACAAGTCTGGAGATTGGAGGTTCGAACCCTTACGCTGACAGTGGCCATTCTGAGTGTGATCCTCAATTTTTTCATACTCCCTTTGTGTGGTCCGAAGTCGATTCTCGGCTCAGCCAAGAAATTGAATTCTGGTCTGAGGGCTGGCTGGAACTGGATATACTCAGCGTCTTGAGGCAGAACCACCTAATTCTACAAGTGGTTTTCCGTGGTTTCCCACTTATGCTCCAGGCAAATGCCGAGATGATGCCTGAATTAAAATCACGGCTGTCTCGTAATTCCAATTAAATGCACCTGCTAGTACAGTCAGATCCCACTCACACGCCCTACATGACCACGATGTCGCAAAGCTACCAAGTTAATCAACAACAAGGTATAGTGTTTGTACTTTAATCCACATGAACAGTTACTACTACAGTCTTCACAATAACACAGGCTATTAGACCATTCATGGCTGCTGACCAGAGATGCCCCAAGCACTTTCTGTAATTGTATGGTGACAATTATACAAGGTGTCTGAAGAGAAGTTACGGACAGTTGTTAGAACCAAAAATTGATCTCCAACGTTTATCACGTTCTCAAGAAAGATAACTGAGTCAGCTTGTACAACTGCAACATCCGATACTGTCTCGCGCTCATGTCTGCACCCCGTTCTGCTCACCCCATGCATATTTGGCTAACGTTTTGAGTCAATTCAGCGAACTAGTGACCTATATGATTCACTGGCTACCAACGAAACGCTCTTACATTATCGGGAGAATTATACCCATACATTTTCTGTAACCCGACGAACGTAATATCTGAAGAGGCTCCCTAATGCATACGATATCCTGTGTGATACACATGCTGATTTATGAAGCTTGTATGTTTGGAATGAATCATCTTCCACCAATAGCCGTTGAGACGAGAGGGGAGTCCACCTGCAAGCAGAGATATTTCCATTCTCGTGCAATTCGAATGGTGTATGAGAAACGGACCGCCTTACACAATTAGAGAGAAAAATGTTTTTCATGGGCTACCCAGCAACTCGACCCCAATTCTAATAAACTAAGGGGTTGATCATCTAATAATCTAATCCTAATAATTACAATTACACATACTACTACAGGAGCACGTGTTATCAGACAAATTTTCACACGTCACTGGGCTAAATGAATTAACTAATTTTTCCTTAGTAACACAATTTCTGAAGCTTCGTTGGCGCGAACTTCATGAAGACAATCATGACCCAGAAGAAATGACGGAAGTGTTGTTGGGAAAACGGCACAGTCAGCCTCGGTGTGTCAGTTGTGGTCTCAACATCGCTAGTGTGGATGGTGTGCTCCTGAGGTCCGGGTTCCATTCCCGGCGCTGCTAAGTCTTGAGGGATGGAACGGGGTTAAATCAATCCCCACCTCGGGCTTCCTAGAAGGGATTTTCCGTTGTTTCCCCACTTCTATTCCAAAAGTGTTTTTTAAAATAAGGCCACGGCCGCCTCATACTCAAATCCTAGCCCCAATTACTAGCACAATGATGCAGGTTCACACCTGCGTACACGGGGCTACATGATCACTTTGCTACTATTTTCAACCACAGGACGTGCAACTGAGTTCTGATTTCTCTGATAGATGGCATTGCAGTTGGAGAGTAGATCACCTAGATGATTTCACCTCAAAAGATAACTGGTAGCATGTGATTCTTCTTCTTCTCAATAATAATAATAATAATAATAATAATAATAATAATAACAATAATAATAACAATAATAATAATAATAATAACTAGCTATACCCGGCATGCGTTGCAATGCCAATCAAAGACAGAAAGGAAGATGGACGCCCGTCCAAAAACCGTGGTGTGAACTGTGTTGGAATAGACAGCGATACCAGATAACAAGGCGGGCTGCTGACAGTCTCGGCTTCGGTGGCGTAGTTGGTAGCATGCTTAACTGCTGTTCCCAAGATCGCGGGTTCAAACCCGGCCGAAGTCGTCGGAATTTTTAAGAGCGTTAAAATCCTTCAGTATGCCTTCCTTCGGAGGGGAAGTAAAGCCGGCGGTCCCATGACAGATTTATAGCATGTAAAAGATCCTTCCACTAACTAAACTTGTGTGAAGCTAAATTTCTAGGTTAGATTTCGTTGAAACGCTCTATCAAAGTTCCAACGTTCACCAGTAGGTGACAGTAATATCTGGTAGCGAAACTTGGAACTACTTGAAATTGAACGAAACTTGTAGCTCACCCCATGGGTGTCCGCTTGAAGCATCTACAGCCTCTGGTGAGCAGATCATGTCCTCGGACAATCCCGGCACTAAAAGCCATTCGATAAATACTTAAATAAATACCTTCCGATGAATTAGCGAGCCATTCTCACACCTGGCATTACGGTGTGATAAGTTATGGGTAGAGCCCTGCGCGGATGAACAAAACGTTATCCGCATCCGCCCCGCATCCGCACGACTGTTATCCGCATCCGCCCCGCATCCGCACGACTGTTATCCGCATTCACCCCGCATCCGCACGACTGTTATCCGCATCCGCCCCGCATCCGCACGACTGTTATCCGCATCCGCCCCGCATCCGCATGACTGTTATCCGCATCCGCCCCGCATCCGCATGACTTTAATCCAAATCCGCTGATATTTCAATATTATTTTTAATTTATTAGATAAAGCATAAAGTGTTGATGTCATAACTCTCTGCGTTGCAATATCACAGTCAACGTGTGTCAGCGCCAAGTTGGAAATAAATCTACAGATAAACCTGGAACCAGATCTTCCAGGATAGCTTAGACCGCGAAGTAGCTGACTTGAGGAATGTTAATGATGTCACCACGATGAACTAACAGGCTTATTGACAGCATTATATCTCGTACGTATAGTAATAATTGCAGTGAGAATTGATGAGATGTCAAGACCATCTACTACAAACATACCAAAATGTAGTTGAAAGCATATGAGTAAAATATTCTCCCTGTGTATAAGTGCAATACGTGCCTCAATATTTCGTACGCAATAGGCTATATAATTTTATCGTAAGTTCCACATTGTATTCTAAAAACTATCCACAAATTTACTCGAAACATTATCCGCGGATATCCGCACCCGCGCAGGGCTTTAGTTATGGGTTGTGAAATTGGGCTACTGTGGGATTCAAGGGTTCCTGTTAAGTCCCTCACCTTTATGTGTTACATTAGACAATTTGTAGCTAGAAACCTTCCCTGGAGTGCACACAACAACTCACCCAAGTTTCATCGCAATCGGATGAATGGTATATGAACGCATAGGGAACATACATGCAGACAAACTATCACGTAACATTGATTTTTATATAGATAATACGTAATATGCTTGTGACGCTCGGGTATGCTCAATTGGTCGCACAGAAGCGAATCAATCATGTTAATGAACAGCATGCGAGAGTTGATTACATTCTGCGAGTACACGTTGAAATATATTCCACATACTGTATCTGTTTACGTAAAACTGTTCACACACACACGATATGTTCGCAATACACAACAATCTGTTAACACGTTCACAAAACATCTGAAGGCTATCTCACTTCCGGTCAGCCAGGGGAGATGTGTCCCAGGATCTGTATATCTCTGCAATACACGTGTTCTAATATTTTACTTATTTCGCTAAGTTTTAATCTACATGAGTGCTGATGTGCACTTCCAACTGTCTTGAGCTTCATCTTGTTTAGATCTTATTTTCTGTGTTGGATCTCTCTCCTCTAATGGCTTATAGTCATAATACATGGGTTGGTTTTTTAGTTTTGGCACCTTAGTTATAACTGGATTAATAACTCACTTAGATGGTTCCAAGTTTCACAGGCCCTCGATGTTATCCCCACCGTTGCGTACAACGTGTTCTCAGCGATGCGGAAGTCGTTGGATCCCGTTGGCACTGCCCAATCTATTGATGGTACGAAGAGAGCGCTCGGCAGCCTGCTTAACATCTTCAATGGTACGGAAGCGCTGCCGTACTGTTCCCCGAGGGCAAACCGTTAATGCGGCGTACTATTGTTCGTTTCTGCAAGACCATCTCCGAGGAGCTCTGAGAAGGAAACGGCGCCACCACATGGTTACACCGCCCATCGTTCTGCATGACAATGCTAGGGCACACACAGCAGGCGTTGTGTCGGCATTGTTGGATCGCTGGGGCTTGGAGGTCCTCTATCAGCCCCCATATTCTCCCGACATCAGTCCCTGCGACTATGATCTCATCACGAAGATGAAGATGACAATGACAATGACTTTAAGCAGGCTGCCGAGCACTCTCTTCGTACCATCAATAGATTGGGCAGTGCCAACGGGATCCAACGACTTCCGCATCGCTGGGAACACGTTGTACGCAACGGTTGGGACTACATCGAGGGCCTATGAAACTTGGAACCATCTAAGTGAGTTATTAATCCAGTTATAACTAAGGTGCCAAAACTAAAAAAACAACCTATGTACATTGCTTTAGGCTTACCAAGTATTCAGTGAATAAACATAATATTTCCTTTCTGATAATTTGGGGTCGAGGAGGTGATACTCTCATTCATCAAGATACGCCAATCAATACTTATATATTGTATATTGTACATGTTTCGACCTGGCATTGAGGTCTTCTTCAGCTCAATTAAAATGAAATCAATTAAGAATTAAAATGAAATACTATAGATGTACTTAGGTCTTAATTTGTTTGATGTGAAATGTTTATGATAAAAATTGTAATTAAAAGAATTAAATAAAGTAATAAAATTGATATCCTTACAATGTAATATTAATTGTAAATAAATAAAATATAATATTGGGCTTTACAAGCAGACCCGACCAGCGGTTGGAAACTGCTCAAGATGATGATGATGATTGGGCTTTACATTAATTTTTCAATATACAGTTTAAAAAATAAGAATTTTTGTAATAGTGAGTGTAAATAAAATATTGCGCTTTATAATAAAAATTCAAAATATATAGACAATTAAATAATTTAGAAAATCAAGTGCAGAATATCAACAAATATTTTAACTCAGTGCTTGAAATGATTAAAACAAATCTTCTTCCAAAATACGGAGTGTGAATTTTGATCAGGTCTGGTGCCAACCAGTTAGTGCGTCGTTTGAATTAACCGTGTTGTGTAGATGGAAACATTAGTATAATTCACATAAGAACTTGAGTGAATGCCAATATATACATATTGTATATAGATAGGTGGCAATTCTGAATTCATCTGTTATGAATAATGAAACGGGACCCTTGCAACAGAATTTTGGCATCAATAACTCCTTGTACGTATCAAATAATAGACGGTCATGTAAGTATCTTCTTTAATAAAACATATGTAAATTCTTCTTGTAATATATAATGTATGTTTATAACCTATTTCTTGCCAATTGTGTACAGAAACATTGGCCATCAATAATCTGCACGAGGGGGGGGGGGGGGGGGGTTAGTTCTTTGTAACCGTCGTTGACGGTTGTGGACTGGCGACAGGTGTTATGGCTGTACTGTCAGACCTTTTATGGCCAACGCCTGTGCTTTCAGTACATTGTTCTGCTTAGAATTAGATGCTGTAATAAAGGTCACTTTGCGTAACAAAAATAAAATAAAAACATTAAACAGCTGATAAGAGAAATAAACTATCAGCCAGTACGCAATGTAATTTATTTACTTGTATTGCGTGTCTTGGTATGATGATTGTAATGTATAGAAAGTCAATGCGCTTACAATTAAAGGCAATATACAGACACATCCATGCCCGGCAGCCGACCTGGAGATCAGTTTCAGTTTCATGACCCACCCTTTACCGCTGACCCATTCGGCGTGTGACTTCTTACAGGCATTAGAACTGCGTGTGGCACCTCGCAAGATGGTTTACTGATCGGATTTGAGGCTTCCTGCTCTTTGTATTGCATAACTAATACAGGCCTGCATGATTTTGCGGTAAATTAGGAAATGTGATACACTAATGTTCTGAATCCGAACATGTCAGGTTTGTAATATCACATCTTGTTCAGGCTTGATTCTATTTTTATTTAATCAAAATACAGTAGGTGTTCGCTAATCGGACGTTCAATAGTCCGACATTTTCAGAAATCGGACGTTACACAAGTTGAAGAGTGATGTACGGTACTTTTAAAAATGTATAAAAGGGGGGAAACAATCTACAATTGATGAGATTTTTCATTTACAGTAAAATTTAAAAATGTGAGAACAGCGCATAAAAAATAATACAGTATTATTACCTTACTTAATTTTAGAAGTATAGTTTTTCAATAAATGTACCCTACTTTATATTCAATTCTATAGCCTAAACAAATTGTGTGTTTTTAAATGCCAGACTGATATTTTGGATTACTTCCAATAGTCGGACACTTCCAGTAATCGGACAACTTAATGGTCTAAGACATGTCCGATTAGCGAGCGCCTACTGTAACAGTTTTCACAATTGCCAATTAACCAGATGTGATAAAGAAAAACACGATGCATTTTCCAATTCAGCACAGCGAAGTTAATGAAACACACCTATTTTCGTTTTTATCGCTGATTTTCTTTCTGTTAGGGGTGCCTTCTACTTACACCATTCGCTTCTGTAGTTCTGGCGCCAACCCACAACAAACTGTGGATGTATCTGCTGATAAGCTTCATCCGGGAAAAATGCAAAGTTTTAGCTGAAATGTTCAGACAGGAAACGTATTTCTAAGTTTCCTCCTGTTCTTAATTCACACGTTCATATTTGAATCTATTCACATGAACAAGTTCAGGTTTTAGGGGCATATGACCTCGCTGGTCCGCCCTTTAAAGCTCCAATAATTAACAGCTTTAGGTTAATCACAGTATACTGCAATAGTAGAAAAATCCTTACTGATTTCCTTCTCCTGCGAGAGCCAGAAACACTGAAATTTGATGTTGTTAGTAAACGAAAGAAATGAAACTCTAAAATTTTGGTTGGTTTGGTAGAAAAATACTGTTTCTAGCTACATAGATTTGTTGTAATTCACTTCAGTTTATAGCTGTGGTCAGTCTTTTTACAAACAGAATATTTAATTTGATTTTCTTGTGACTATTGTAGGGAATAGAGACCAATGATATAAGATTCCAGGAAACTCAATATTTACTCATTGACCCTCTTCCTAATGGTCTGCGGAGGTTTTGAAACAATTGTCTCCAAAAACGTTAATGGAGGATGCACTGTCTGCTTCTTTGTAACAAATAGCTATTTTCTTCTTCTTCGTCGCGAATGGGTCTCTTAGGACCACGCGGAATCAACAATGGTTAGCCTTTCTTGCAACCCAGTACTCCTTCATACGCAACGAATGGGTTTGCTTCCGTTGTGCAGACCAGATATGGTGGTATGGCCGTCTTTCTTCCTCCTCGAAACCCCGTGTGAGTGCAAGTGTTCTGATGACATTTCGGTCTAGGAGATTTGGCGATCCTAATTCTTGCAAGTCTTTTTCAGTCTGTTTGTACCAATTTGATCTAGTTGTTTTGTTTTTCAAGTATGTGTGAATTTTGTGAGTTAGTCTATTTGGGTCCATTCTTTCCAGGTGCCCCAACAATTGGATTCGTCGCATACGCATTTTGTCTGTGATTTTGGAGATGGTTTTATATATTTCAGCATTTGGCTTTGGAAGATGAACACCATCTTTGATTCTCGGCCCTAAGATTTTCCTCATTATTTTACGTTCCTTCACTTCCAACTGATCTCGAAGTGTTCTATGTTGAAGAGTGAGAGTTTCTGAAGCGTAGAGAGCTTCGGGCCCGATCACTGTTGTATAATGTTGAATTTTGCATTTCCAGGACAGACTCTTTTTGTTGTAAGTATTTTTCGTTAACTGAAAAGCAGTTTCCATTTTTTGAATTCTTGTTGTAATGGACCTCTTCTCATTACAATTGTCGGTAATCCATTCACCCAAATATTTAAATTCCTTCACACGAGATATATGGTCAGTACCAATTTCAATTTCAGATGGGGCATTCTTTATATCTGTCATAAATTTTGTTTTATCAAATGAGATTTGCAATCCAATTTTCTTTGCTTGTTCTTGTAGAAGTTCAAGTTGGTATTGCGCATCAGAGATGTTTTGGGCAATTAATGCCATGTCATCAGCAAATGCCAAACAGTCTAATTCTATGCCTTTAAGTTTTGGTCCTATCCTATGCGTCGGTGCACCTGCTTTTCGCCATTCTCGTACAACCTTCTCTAGTGCACAATTAAAAAGCAACGGGGACAATCCATCTCCTTGTTGGACTCCTGTGTCAATGGGGAATTCTCTGCTCAGTTCTCCCATAAATTTAACCTTAGATTTGGTTTCCATGAGTGTTTCCTTAATAATATTTGTTGTCTTTTGATCTAATCCAAATTCTCTGAGTATTTCGAAAAGGGATTCACGGTCGATGCTATCATACGCCTTTTGGAAGTCAACAAATGTAATGACATAGTGTTTGTTCGATGTATTGCGGAAATATTTCATTGAGTTTTTTAAATTGATAATTTGTTCCACACACGACCTGCCTTTCCTGAAGCCACCTTGGTATTCACCGATTACTGGATCCAATTGAATTTCTGCACGATTCAGGAGAGCTTTAGACAAAACTTTGTATGTTATGGATAGTAATGAAATTCCACGATAATTGTTGGGATCCGTCCGATTTCCTTTTTTGTGCGAGGGATGTATGAGTGCCATCTTCCAGTCAGCGGGGATTTTTTCAGTTCGCCAAACTTCTTCTAAAATTTCTTGGAGTTTTACAATGAGATTTTCTCCTGCATTTTTCCACAACTCTGCAACAATTTGGTCTTCCCCCGACGCTTTGTTGTTTTTCAATGATTTAATTATCTCTCTTATTTCCTGAACGTTGGGTGGATGAGAATCTTGGTTTTGTTGCGTGTGTATAAATGTGAATGTTTCTTGAGGTTTCTCACAATTGAGCACTACCGAAAAGTATTTTGCAAGGATTTCACAGTTTTCTGTGTTACTATGAGCAATATCCCCATGTTCATTTTTGAATTGAAGTGATGGAGGGGAATATTTAGTGAGCTTCTGGCGAAAAGTTCTATAGTAGTTTCTAGAATTATGTTGTTTGAAGTCAGCTTCTATTTCTTGTAATATTTTGTTGTCATTCTGCTTGCGAATTCTTCGTATTGATTTTGTGACTGTTCTTCTGACATCCTTCAGATCTTGCAGAGTCTTAGGAGTTTTGTTGCAAGACCAATTGTGCCATGCCTGTTGCCTGAGCCTTACAAGGTCATCACATTCGGCTGTCCACCACGGATGTTTGCATGTTCTCATGTGTGGTGCTATTTTCTCGGCTGTTTTTATTAATCCTGCTTGGAGCTGTTGCCAGTTTTGTGGATTCAATTGTTGAGTCTCGTTTTTAAATTTATCATTACCTTGAATATTTTGAACATCATATTTACGGGGTGGGATTTTCTGAGAGAATCTCCTTTTCTCTGGAATAATATTTAATGAAAATTTTGTAGGGTAATGGTCAGAATCCAGAGCTAACCCCTTAAGGACTTTAAGTTTCATTATTTAGAGAGTATTTACTCTGGAGATCAGCACATGGTCCAGTTGATATTCTCCTAACAGTGGGTTAGGTGACACCCACGTCTTGGACTGAGAGGTTTTCTTTTTGAAAAATGTTGATTTGAAGAATAAGTCATGGTTCTTGCAGATTTCAAGAAGACGCATACCATTCCGATTGGTCTGATTATGTCCTGACCATTTACCTACCCAATATCTATATTTTTTTTCTTTGCCAATTTGGGCATTAAAATCACCCATAAGTATTTTAACATGATTCCTCGGGATTCTTTGAAGTATATCATCTAATTGGTTCCAAAATTCTTCGACTTTTCCTACTGCCTTTCTGTTGGTGATATTAGTTGGGGCATGTACATTAATGAGAGTGTAAATTTTGTTTGCTGATTTTATTGTCATGGTGGAGAGACGACCGGAGGGAGAGTGGAAGGTTGTAACTGAATCAAGTAAGGAATGATGGACTATAAATCCAGTACCAAATTGTGGGCAATTTTTCATAGCTCGTTCTCCTGGCTTCCCTTTGTAAATCCTGTAACCTTCAGAATTGAAAGGATATTCATCTGTAAATCTAGATTCTTGAAAAGCAATAATCTTGATTTTACGTTCTCGTGATTTGTCTAAAATGGATTTGAGTTTCCCCATCTTCAAGAGAGAATTTACGTTAAACGTCATTAGCCAAATCTTTGACTTAGGTTTAATTTTTCTACGGGGTGTCGAGGCACTCCGACTTACCTCATCGTACACGTCTGTGGTCTCCCCAGAATCCGAATAGACCACTTGCGGTTTTTCAACCGTGGGATTTGACCCACTGGGGTAAGTTGTTATTGAACGTGCTACATCCATGTTGATTAACTTGGATTAGGGATTTGACTAGAATTGAGGTTCTAGTCGGGTTAAGCTCAGAGTTCCACTTCTGAGTGTTATTAATCAGCCGCCACTAACATGTGGAACAGACGCTGTCGGAGTATCGCCACTAACATGTGGAACCGTCATACCCCTAAGACTGATATATGGCCTCCATATACCTTTTACTCATTAACCCGAGCACTGGGTTGCCCCTTCCGCCAATTATGCTGTACCGAAAGTTACCTTCTCCACCATAAATGCCGTTGAGGTCTTCACCGTTACCCTGGTAAGGGGCCCATACATGGTACTACCAGTCGGGCCAACTGGACCATGGTTTTTTTAAGAGGTGTTACTCCTCTATCACTCACCTTTTGTCCTGGCTTGTGACAGGCAGAGCCTGGCTTCCCATACAATGGGTCCAGGTTGGCAGGTTTAAATAGCTATTTTATTATTATTTATTTACTCGAATAGCACTATTACAGAGCACGTAAAATCAATACTTCAAATCTTGCCACATGTCTTTCTTCTCTCTGCCCACATTCGCTTCATCTTCTCTGATCTCTGCTTTCGGAGCTGTTCAATGTTCCGTGGCTGCTTTCGTTGTCTTTCTTGTTCCTCCCTGAAGATCACTTTTTGAATTTTGTCCCGAAATAAATTCCTATTACTTGTATTTGTAATGTCAATGTCAGCTTCCTTAAGATCTTTTAATGTCTGTGTAAAATAGCTATTTTGTTACATTCATATTTATTTTGTTAGGTATAAAGCAAAGCCAACTCCATACAGGCCATGGAGGCCCTGGGAGTAGTGGAAGGTAGAGGCTTCCACTCTTTGTTTTCATAGGGATGCATTTAATAAACAGGTAAGAAACGTAATGCATTACGATTATGCGAATGTGATGGTTCATGATCGTTGAATATGAAAGACCGAAGAACAGCTGCTTCTGATTTTATAGTTACTAGCGGACCCGTGCGAGAAATCTCTCATATTCATAAAAAACACTTTCCCCTATAGGTTTATAATGAGAGACTTAAGGAGAAAGGTTAGGTTTTTATTTCAACCAAATGATTATAGAACACTATTTACATTTTAGGATAAAGGAAAGACCTCAGAATGTTAATATGACATGAAAAAGGAAGCTTGTAGTTTAACGTGACCGTTAATCTCGAGATCACGAGCCACGGGACCTCCTTTTTTTTACATGGAATCCGAACCACAGGACATGGCATTTCACTTCGAAAATCTCACATGCATTGACCGGGACAGGCGTCACAGCGGCCCGTGGTCAGCAATTATGGAGCGTATTTTCCTACATCAACGGTGTTTGCAAATCGCACACTTCACGTACAAATTTTTAAAAGTCTTTTTTTAAAGAAATTAGATATTTTTGAAATTAGAGTGCAATGCGTCACTGATAATGCATATTCTCTTTCATTTGAATGCTCATTTGTCACGATCGGTCGCTTGTGAGCGCCGCTGGAGGGATCTATACTACTGAAATAATATATATGATGATGATGATTAGTAGATGAATAATGCTTTGCAATTTTAGATTGCAAAATGATAGGTAGGCACCGTTATTGAGAAAGCTTAAGGACTCACATCTACCTACATAGGTAGTAGCTAGTTTTCAAGGCGAATACGTCTGAACCTCCACAGGCACTGTGCTGTACAGTTAGAAGACCTTTAGCATTATTTCTTGCACTGAGTAATACTAGTAGTTCCTTCCAGCCACGAGCTGCAGGTTCCATGCAGGATGAGAGGATGTTCAGTCTAAAACTTTGGCTTGAGAAATTATGCTATTATTACCCACAAGCGTGTTGACGTTCTACCGTGTTTGACAAGGGGAAGACATTATCGGTGTAGGATCAACAAACAAGGGGTTGACCTCGACTCTTCCGTGAATCATGCGACCTGTTGCGCTTTCATACGCAACACAAAATCTTCACTCAAAGGTTGATCGCTAATATTTGGCGGTACTCTTTGAGGATCCAACCAGCCTTCAGGCTGACTACCTAACAGACAGACAGGACACATTCAGCGTTGAAAAAGGCATTATCCTAGTTAACATTGCTCCAAGACTCCTACAAGCTCGGCGGTTACCTCAACAGTCGTATAAAATACGGCAATGACGTAGCGATTTCAGATTTGGACTGGTATTTTTTCCACCGGACACGCCCTGAAAAGTTGTTAATCCCCCACGTCTTTGAATTTATTTATTTGTTTATTTACTTATGTATTTTTGTTAGTTATTGTTGTTTTAAGGGTTGGAACATCGAGGTCATTTGGAGAACGAATGGTTGAATTATAGGACTGGCCGCGTGGTGCAGCGGTAACGTTCTCGCCTGCTATTCCCAAGTTGCACGAATCCTGGTATTTGAGTGTGTGCAAATGCGAGGGAGCAGTGTCGCTAGATTTACTGGCTCGTTAAAGATCCCCTTCGGGGCAAACTTACGGCATCGTGGTGTCTAAAAGCCCCTGTAGTTAAATGGGGCGTAAAACCAATAACAGTATCATTCTTATATTGAATTATAGTGAGAGAGAGCACCCTGTGTACTTCCCACCCCCACCCCACCCCACGCTCTGGCGGTGAATGGCTCGCTTTAGCCAGTGCTTGATTTCTAGAGATAGAGGAGCCGGAACTGTGGGATGTAGTGGTGGGGGAAGATTTCCAAATTATTGGATAGAAAATAAATCTTAAGATTATACATAAACTTGAACATTTTATTTAATTCCAAACTGTATTTTGCAAAACAAGTACAAAAATGGTTTGTAGTAAAGTAATAAAAGCAGTAAGAAAGCACAGTTTTATGATTGTTTAGGTTGTCTGCTCATCCTAAAAGATTGTCCAAAACATCAACATGCTATCATCATAAGCTACTTCTTGTTTCTTGATCTCTCCTTATACTCATTAATATAAACAGGTTAAAGGTTCCGCCTGGTCAAGACTTTTTACATCATTTTGTATTACTTTAGACGTTAAAATTGTTCAATCTATCGTTATGGTGCACCATATAAGATTTAGTTTTAAGGGACTTTTTAGTAATACGCTCAACAATTATCTTGTGTCGTTTTTCTTTCATATCGGCTGATTAAGGGGCCAAAACTAATAATTAGGCCTCGAAACATGTCCCACTAATGACCAGACAGTGACCATATTTAATAAAAGTATTGATTAGGCGGAACCTTTAACCTGTTTATATTAATTAGTTTATCAATACGGAACCAGAAAGAACCTAAGTTCTAAACTCTCCTTACTCTTCAATAAATGTTTTTATCTATAGTTTTTTTTTCTAAAAAGAGGTACAAATCGAACCCTGGCATTAGCTATAGTCAAGTGTTGCTCGGAACCATATTGCTCTGTCTGTAGCGCAGCGGAAGGAAGACGAGCTGTTAGCCTGCGCGCTCAGGTTGACTTCCGGCGGAAGCACGGCGCGTGGCACACCACAAACAAGAGTACACAAAGTGCGTCATTATGATATATCTCCTTCTTCAAATCATTTCCCGTTTAGTGTGCGTCCTTGGTTCACGACGGATTGTGCTCAAACATCTTGATTTTACTGTTGCCAATCATGTTTGCAAGCACTGTCTTGTATATTGTAACTTGAGGTCTTACATTCGACTCGTAGTCGGGGAGAATATTTTATGCTATCAGATTATCGATTTGACTCATTTTAACAGAAGCCACATGAATTCCGGTTTATCAAATTTTTATTACGATATGCGGCGACAAGTAGGATGTGAGAAAAGTTATTGTATTGGACGTCATTTCTAGAAGAAATGGTGTGATGAGCATTGCATTATAGGGATGTTATTGTATTGGACGTCATTTCTAGAAGAAATGGTGTGATGAGCATTGCATTATAGGGATGTTATTGTATTGGACGTCATTTCTAGAAGAAATGGTGTGATGAGCATTGCATTATAGGGATGTTATTGTATTGGACGTCATTTCTAGAAGAAATGGTGTGATGAGCATTGCATTATAGGGATGTTATTGTATTGGACGTCATTTCTAGAAGAAATGGTGTGATGAGCATTGCATTATAGGGATGTTATTGTATTGGACGTCATTTCTAGAAGAAATGGTGTGATGAGCATTGCATTATAGGGATGTTATTGTATTGGACGTCATTTCTAGAAGAAATGGTGTGATGAGCATTGCATTATAGGGATGTTATTGTATTGGACGTCATTTCTAGAAGAAATGGTGTGATGAGCATTGCATTATAGGGATGTTATTGTATTGGACGTCATTTCTAGAAGAAATGGTGTGATGAGCATTGCATTATAGGGATGTTATTGTATTGGACGTCATTTCTAGAAGAAATGGTGTGATGAGCATTGCATTATAGGGATGTTATTGTATTGGACGTCATTTCTAGAAGAAATGGTGTGATGAGCATTGCATTATAGGGATGTTATTGTATTGGACGTCATTTCTAGAAGAATGGTGTGATGAGCATTGCATTATAGGGATGTTATTGTATTGGACGTCATTTCTAGAAGAAATGGTGTGATGAGCATTGCATTATAGGGATGTTATTGTATTGGACGTCATTTCTAGAAGAAATGGTGTGATGAGCATTGCATTATAGGGATGTTATTGTATTGGACGTCATTTCTAGAAGAAATGGTGTGATGAGCATTGCATTATAGGGATGTTATTGTATTGGACGTCATTTCTAGAAGAAATGGTGTGATGAGCATTGCATTATAGGGATGTTATTGTATTGGACGTCATTTCTAGAAGAAATGGTGTGATGAGCATTGCATTATAGGGATGTTATTGTATTGGACGTCATTTCTAGAAGAAATGGTGTGATGAGCATTGCATTATAGGGATGTTATTGTATTGGACGTCATTTCTAGAAGAAATGGTGTGATGAGCATTGCATTATAGGGATGTTATTGTATTGGACGTCATTTCTAGAAGAAATGGTGTGATGAGCATTGCATTATAGGGATGTTATTGTATTGGACGTCATTTCTAGAAGAAATGGTGTGATGAGCATTGCATTATAGGGATGTTATTGCATTGGACGTCATTTCTAGAAGAAATGGTGTGATGAGCATTGCATTATAGGGATGTTATTGTATTGGACGTCATTTCTAGAAGAAATGGTGTGATGAGCATTGCATTATAGGGATGTTATTGTATTGGACGTCATTTCTAGAAGAAATGGTGTGATGAGCATTGCATTATAGGGATGTTATTGTATTGGACGTCATTTCTAGAAGAAATGGTGTGATGAGCATTGCATTATAGGGATGTTATTGTATTGGACGTCATTTCTAGAAGAAATGGTGTGATGAGCATTGCATTATAGGGATGTTATTGTATTGGACGTCATTTCTAGAAGAAATGGTGTGATGAGCATTGCATTATAGGGATGTTATTGTATTGGACGTCATTTCTAGAAGAAATGGTGTGATGAGCATTGCATTATAGGGATGTTATTGTATTGGACGTCATTTCTAGAAGAAATGGTGTGATGAGCATTGCATTATAGGGATGTTATTGTATTGGACGTCATTTCTAGAAGAAATGGTGTGATGAGCATTGCATTATAGGGATGTTATTGTATTGGACGTCATTTCTAGAAGAAATGGTGTGATGAGCATTGCATTATAGGAATGTTATTGTATTGGACGTCATTTCTAGAAGAAATGGTGTGATGAGCATTGCATTATAGGGATGTTATTGTATTGGACGTCATTTCTAGAAGAAATGGTGTGATGAGCATTGCATTATAGGGATGTTATTGTATTGGACGTCATTTCTAGAAGAAATGGTGTGATGAGCATTGCATTATAGGGATGTTATTGTATTGGACGTCATTTCTAGAAGAAATGGTGTGATGAGCATTGCATTATAGGGATATTATTGTATTGGACGTCATTTCTAGAAGAAATGGTGTGATGAGCATTGCATTATAGGGATGTTATTGTATTGGACGTCATTTCTAGAAGAAATGGTGTGATGAGCATTGCATTATAGGGATGTTATTGTATTGGACGTCATTTCTAGAAGAAATGGTGTGATGAGCATTGCATTATAGGGATGTTATTGTATTGGACGTCATTTCTAGAAGAAATGGTGTGATGAGCATTGCATTATAGGGATGTTATTGTATTGGACGTCATTTCTAGAAGAAATGGTGTGATGAGCATTGCATTATAGGGATGTTATTGTATTGGACGTCATTTCTAGAAGAAATGGTGTGATGAGCATTGCATTATAGGGATGTTATTGTATTGGACGTCATTTCTAGAAGAAATGGTGTGATGAGCATTGCATTATAGGGATGTTATTGTATTGGACGTCATTTCTAGAAGAAATGGTGTGATGAGCATTGCATTATAGGGATGTTATTGTATTGGACGTCATTTCTAGAAGAAATGGTGTGATGAGCATTGCATTATAGGGATGTTATTGTATTGGACGTCATTTCTAGAAGAAATGGTGTGATGAGCATTGCATTATAGGGATGTTATTGTATTGGACGTCATTTCTAGAAGAAATGGTGTGATGAGCATTGCATTATAGGGATGTTATTGTATTGGACGTCATTTCTAGAAGAAATGGTGTGATGAGCATTGCATTATAGGGATGTTATTGTATTGGACGTCATTTCTAGAAGAAATGGTGTGATGAGCATTGCATTATAGGGATGTTATTGTATTGGACGTCATTTCTAGAAGAAATGGTGTGATGAGCATTGCATTATAGGGATGTTATTGCATTGGACGTCATTTCTAGAAGAAATGGTGTGATGAGCATTGCATTATAGGGATGTTATTGTATTGGACGTCATTTCTAGAAGAAATGGTGTGATGAGCATTGCATTATAGGGATGTTATTGTATTGGACGTCATTTCTAGAAGAAATGGTGTGATGAGCATTGCATTATAGGGATGTTATTGTATTGGACGTCATTTCTAGAAGAAATGGTGTGATGAGCATTGCATTATAGGGATGTTATTGTATTGGACGTCATTTCTAGAAGAAATGGTGTGATGAGCATTGCATTATAGGGATGTTATTGTATTGGACGTCATTTCTAGAAGAAATGGTGTGATGAGCATTGCATTATAGGGATGTTATTGTATTGGACGTCATTTCTAGAAGAAATGGTGTGATGAGCATTGCATTATAGGGATGTTATTGTATTGGACGTCATTTCTAGAAGAAATGGTGTGATGAGCATTGCATTATAGGGATGTTATTGTATTGGACGTCATTTCTAGAAGAAATGGTGTGATGAGCATTGCATTATAGGGATGTTATTGTATTGGACGTCATTTCTAGAAGAAATGGTGTGATGAGCATTGCATTATAGGAATGTTATTGTATTGGACGTCATTTCTAGAAGAAATGGTGTGATGAGCATTGCATTATAGGGATGTTATTGTATTGGACGTCATTTCTAGAAGAAATGGTGTGATGAGCATTGCATTATAGGGATGTTATTGTATTGGACGTCATTTCTAGAAGAAATGGTGTGATGAGCATTGCATTATAGGGATGTTATTGTATTGGACGTCATTTCTAGAAGAAATGGTGTGATGAGCATTGCATTATAGGGATATTATTGTATTGGACGTCATTTCTAGAAGAAATGGTGTGATGAGCATTGCATTATAGGGATGTTATTGTATTGGACGTCATTTCTAGAAGAAATGGTGTGATGAGCATTGCATTATAGGGATGTTATTGTATTGGACGTCATTTCTAGAAGAAATGGTGTGATGAGCATTGCATTATAGGGATGTTATTGTATTGGACGTCATTTCTAGAAGAAATGGTGTGATGAGCATTGCATTATAGGGATGTTATTGTATTGGACGTCATTTCTAGAAGAAATGGTGTGATGAGCATTGCATTATAGGGATGTTATTGTATTGGACGTCATTTCTAGAAGAAATGGTGTGATGAGCATTGCATTATAGGGATGTTATTGTATTGGACGTCATTTCTAGAAGAAATGGTGTGATGAGCATTGCATTATAGGGATGTTATTGTATTGGACGTCATTTCTAGAAGAAATGGTGTGATGAGCATTGCATTATAGGGATGTTATTGTATTGGACGTCATTTCTAGAAGAAATGGTGTGATGAGCATTGCATTATAGGGATGTTATTGTATTGGACGTCATTTCTAGAAGAAATGGTGTGATGAGCATTGCATTATAGGGATGTTATTGTATTGGACGTCATTTCTAGAAGAAATGGTGTGATGAGCATTGCATTATAGGGATTTTATTGTATTGGACGTCATTTCTAGAAGAAATGGTGTGATGAGCATTGCATTATAGGGATGTTATTGTATTGGACGTCATTTCTAGAAGAAATGGTGTGATGAGCATTGCATTATAGGGATGTTATTGTATTGGACGTCATTTCTAGAAGAAATGGTGTGATGAGCATTGCATTATAGGGATGTTATTGTATTGGACGTCATTTCTAGAAGAAATGGTGTGATGAGCATTGCATTATAGGGATGTTATTGTATTGGACGTCATTTCTAGAAGAAATGGTGTGATGAGCATTGCATTATAGGGATGTTATTGTATTGGACGTCATTTCTAGAAGAAATGGTGTGATGAGCATTGCATTATAGGGATGTTATTGTATTGGACGTCATTTCTAGAAGAAATGGTGTGATGAGCATTGCATTATAGGGATGTTATTGTATTGGACGTCATTTCTAGAAGAAATGGTGTGATGAGCATTGCATTATAGGGATGTTATTGTATTGGACGTCATTTCTAGAAGAAATGGTGTGATGAGCATTGCATTATAGGGATGTTATTGTATTGGACGTCATTTCTAGAAGAAATGGTGTGATGAGCATTGCATTATAGGGATGTTATTGTATTGGACGTCATTTCTAGAAGAAATGGTGTGATGAGCATTGCATTATAGGGATGTTATTGTATTGGACGTCATTTCTAGAAGAAATGGTGTGATGAGCATTGCATTATAGGGATGTTATTGTATTGGACGTCATTTCTAGAAGAAATGGTGTGATGAGCATTGCATTATAGGGATGTTATTGTATTGGACGTCATTTCTAGAAGAAATGGTGTGATGAGCATTGCATTATAGGGATGTTATTGTATTGGACGTCATTTCTAGAAGAAATGGTGTGATGAGCATTGCATTATAGGGATGTTATTGTATTGGACGTCATTTCTAGAAGAAATGGTGTGATGAGCATTGCATTATAGGGATGTTATGTTTGTCATAGCGAGTGGGGAGTGGCCTATCTCCACATTATTGAACATTCATTATAATATTGAATTATGTGAAAACGGATCGTAAATTCACGTTTGTCACAATTTTAAGAATATCCAATCTATGTATTATACTAGATCTTAGAAATATCTGATATTCTATTGCCGTATAGTGTCTAGACGAGCCAAATCTGATAATTCTAGCGCATCCATCACAGCACTTTTCGATAAACTAAAACAAGCCATGAAATAAAGATCCAATACAATCAGAATACTAGTCAGCCTTTATTTGCCTCCCAGCATGAAAGGAACTCCGTCACACAGTTTTCCAGTACGTCAGTCAACTACCTGGCAACCTCTGGGACTCTCCATCATCGGATAACACACGGAACTCGAAATCGATTTCATAACGATGCTCATTGAGATGAGTAAGTTTCAGTTCATATTGAAATCGATTTTAATTCAGAGAGTATGCATATTTTATGGTGGCTAACCTGCAGTTGTATTGACTACTTTTGTTGAAGATACAAAATTGTCGGTAGATTAATACAAAAATATATACCTCTCGAGTGCGCATGATCGCTTTCAATACGTTTTCAGTACTTTAAGTTACTCGTTTACATGTTCCTGATGCCCAAGTGAATACGATAAGATCCTACGATTTTACCGTATCAATCTTGAATCGCAGTACGATCTGAATCCTGTTTACAGGACTGTATCCAAACCTACCTGAGCATACGTATTATTTATCACTCCGCTATTCAAAGTTTAAATTATACGCCAATCAATAATTTAAACCTTGGATTCATTCTTTCGATACGGATATCCACAAACATTTGTGCTAACAATGGCAAATGTATTTGCATTCACTCTGCTATTGTCGACGCGATCCATCGTTAGTACGCACCATTTTTCTGGGTGCTTAGCTTCTTTTCGTTAGTGAGTTTAAAAGTCACAAAAATAATTGTGAAACGAACTTCCCTTACTGCAAATTCCTTTCTCGTCATGTGTTTACAAAAAAGACTTACCGTATATTAGTCTTGGCACAGCATTCCGCCATTGTGCAACACCTGCACCTTCGTTTTAGCCGAGTGTGTGAAATAATTTAGCATTCATTCTGAATGAACGCTTCGCGGTGAATCCCGCCTACAGATAAATGAAACACGTGGGGTCCGGCCTGTTGCATCTTACGGCCTTGTCGGGCTGAGTGGCTCAGTCTGTTTGGAGTTTTCATTCATTCATTCATTTAAAGCATGACGAATAGAAATAAACAGTGTCATCACTCTGCTTCTTAAGCATTGTAGTTCATGGTCCGGCCAGTGTGTGGCGCGGAAGTCGCGCCGAACAATAAGCACGTGTGACAGTAGGTTAGTACTGTTTTATCCTGTGCGCGAGAAGTCATATTATGCGAGGGATTTTGTTTCTTTGTAATAGTTTACGAATGTCTGTGCAGTTTTTCGTGTGTAGAAACAACTGAAGTGTCTGCTGTTACGGGAAAATGTCGTACTGTTTATTTCCTGGCTGTAAATCGGGCTAGGAAGAAAATTTGAAGGAAGGAAGATTGTAGTTTTACGTGACCGTGAATCTTGTGATTATGAGCCACGGGACCTCCTTTTTACGTGGAATCCGAACCACAGGACATGGCATTTCACTTCGAAAATCTCACATGCATTGACCGGGAATCGAACCCGGACCGCCTTGGTGAGAGGCATACAGCTAGACCGCTGAGCCACCACGCCCCCCAGAAAATTTGATGGTAGACGTGTTTTCACACCGCCAAAAGAAACAAATCTGTTTGCGAAATGGGCGAGAGTTATTCCGCGGAAAGATAGGCAATTGTCGATCAAAAATAGAATCTGTGGCGTGCTTTTTTCGGAAGATTTAATTATTATAAAGACGGACTGTTTCGTAGTGAACTATGAGAACGTGGAAATTTCTCGCGTGAAGTGGAAATTAAAACCAGGATCAGTACCCCACATATTTCAAAATTTACCGAAATATCTATCCACTGATGTAAAATCACGAAAGGCGCCCAGTAGGATACGGAATGATGGCAGCCTTCCATGGTTACTTGTTCTACTTCGTGCCATCGTTACCTAAAACGAAAAAATATATAATCCGTCTTAATAATAATAATAGTCCCAAAAGAATAATAGTTGTTGATTCTTTATGGACTTAACGACATCGTGGTCACGTAGCCCCGTGTGCTTGGGTGTGTTTAGAATGTGTCTGATAACCTGTGTCATTATGATGTCTGGAGTAGTGTGTGTATTTGGAATTGGGGTAGGATTTGGGTAGGAAGCGGCCGTGGCCTTCAGTTAGGTACCATCCCGGCATTTACCTGGAGGAGAAGTGGGAAACTACGGAAAACTACTTCCAGGATAGCTGAGGTAGGAATCGAACGCGCTTCTTATCAGTTTTGCCTCACGAGGCTGAGTGAACACCGTTCCAGCCCTCAGACCAGTATTAAATTTATTGGCAGAGCTGGGAATCGAACCCGGACCTCCGCGGTGATAGCCAAGAATGAGACGGTCATATAATAATAATAATGGCCAACCTGCCAATAAAATAAACGGCCATCGAATTCATCGCTTCCGTTACCGTCCTCCTGATCTTCGGATCTTGTTTCAACTTTGTCTTCAGTATCAGAGTCACAAATTCCTTTGAAATTACTGAATCATGAACTAGCGGTTCGTTATCTTTCAGCAGAAGGCGACTCACTTCATTTACATCCTCAGGGTTTCGTAAGGTGTAATCTCTTAACTTATATTCACTAAGGCGAAACGAACCATGGAGCTGTCAGACCAATGCGCGACTAACGGAGAGTTTTTAAACATAGTTCTACATGGGGACTGAGAATATTAATAATAACTTTTTGACAGTGATTTCATAAGTCTAAACAAACAACCGCAGCCTTCGTAAAGAGGTTTACGTAGCCCAGCGCGTATCCCATCTTTGAACAGCTGACTGCAGCTGTGTAGCGTTGGGGATCTGCGCCGCTAGCGCTAGCCGAGTGGGGCGCGGTTGAACTGGTCAGTGATAACACTATGTATTCTATTCGTCATGTTTAAAGTATATAGGGGTGGCAGAAAAATTACACTTATCCCAAATTTCTTTAAACTGAAAATAACAAACTTTATTTTTGGTTTGTGAACCTTCCACTAAAAGTAGACTACGACATAATATTAAAAGTTAAAAAATAAAAAATAAAATAAAACAGAATTGTACATTTAAATTGAAATTAATGTCGACTCACTTTAAAAAACTTAGGAGGAAACATAAAAATTGGCGTTCTCCTAATCCGAATTTAGGAGAATTTAAAATTGACCATGTAGCCATATCTTCGAGGAACAGGAAAGATATTCAGAATGTCAAGGTGCCAACATTGATAGTGACCCTGTGACCATCAAAATGAGATTCATCCCACAAGATAAAGCCAAGAAGAGAACAACTAAGAGAATAAGTTATGTATGATATTGATAAACTAAGAAAAAACAAAGAGGTGAACCAAATATTTAAGGAAAGATTAAAAAGTGACCATGCAGAGAACTGGGAAGGCCTGAAAAACAAGATACAGAGCTGTGTCCTCGGATGAGAAACAGGAAAGAAAGATGGTGGAACGAAGAATGTGAACAGGCTGGAAAGACTGGAAGCATGGAAAAGATGGCATTCGTGTAAATCTAATGACAATTTTCAGACAGATAATCCGCAAAGAGTCCTTCAAAATTATAAGAACCGTTTAGAGGAAGTATGAAAAGAGCCGACTTACCGAAATTGAGGAAGACTCCACGAATAGCAATACGAGAAACTTGCACAAAAGGAGGAGGAAACAACAAAGTATCAGCCGACAAATCGTAGATTTAAGGATGTAAACAGAAGTATTTGACTAAATATCAAAGACAATTGTGAAATTTTGGCGAAATATTTTGTAAAACCTTTAAACTGCAAAGATCATAATGAAACACTAACATTCAATCAGCCAAAAATGAAGAGTGGGGACTCAGAACTACCAGATGAGTTAGAAATAGACGACATCATTCAACTCACGAGTTAGAAATAGACATCATCATTCAACCCACGAAGACCAACATAGCCGCGGAGGAAGACTCTATCATGGCAGAGCTGTGGAAGGAATCTGGTCATCGGGCAATGGAAGAATTGCAAAATATACTGCAGGACATTTGGCGAACAGAAAAAAAAATCCAGAAGATTAGAAGAGTGCATTTGATAAACCCTTTACCCTTTTCCGAATTTGGCCAACTATGGACCGCAAAGAACTTACGACCTTTTGGCTTTTCTTCTTTTCTCCTCCCAGAACCTCTTCATGCGTTCGCTTCTTTTCTTTCTCTCCTCATCGTAAATGATCCGTTTGGGCCTCCTCATTGTTAGTTTCTCCTGAAATGCTTTTATACTCTACTCATCTTCTAAACTCTTTTCTGTTTTGAACCATCTGTAGTGATTCCAACTTCCGCTGCATCCTTTTTCACCTCATCTGAGTATTTTCCGCAGAATCCAGCTTTCTTTCTTTTCTAGTTCTTGAAGCTCCCCCTCTTTATATAAAATAAGACACTCCGAAGCGTACAATCCTTCAGGTTGTACTACCGATTTATAGTGTCTGATTTTGGCCTTGTAGGTATATATATATTATATACTGAACCCTTGCAAAGAAGCTTATGAGACTCAGTTTCGGGGGGTGTAACAGTCCATATAGTAAGTTGTTGTTAAAGCGCTTCATTAACATGCAGGGTAACATATAACAAAATAACATGCAGGAAAAAGTGAAGCCAGGGTTATAACAAATGAATTTAATGACAGATCATCTATTTACAAAAATGAATTAACAAACAAAACTCCCATAATGACTCCCACTGAATAAATTAAATTTGCCAAAACTAGGCCAAATCTCAGGAGAGATTATTATTCGGACCAAGTGTCCCAAAATCAACAATAATGACAATGTATGCGCGAGTGCTGTTCTACATGCTTCACGATGAGTACAATTGAATGCATGATTCGTCATCATCCGGAATAAACTTTCAGAAGACGAATCCGCATTACTTAGAGCTAGACAGACGCGGGGAACAACTATACAACACTTAAAACTAAACCGACACTTCCTATACTTAAAATAAACAACACAATAATTTCCGCATGAAATTGGAATCAAAACTGCCGTAGCAAAACATTACTGCCTAAAATTAGGACTTCTCCCAAATCATCACAATTAAGTTAACACGTGACCAACAAAAGAAATACACATATGACCGCCGTCATTTTTACAAGTAAAATACCACTACACCACTCGGGTGTCACACACTAACTTACATGAACTGAGTCATAGACACATCACTAGGCTCAAAGCCAACATTTACACTATTAACACAATATTCCATCCATACGACATGCAATAATCCGTCACTAACATGGCGAACTCCCCAATTAATTATGGTTCAAAATAACCATCACAAAGAACAGGTTTGCTAAATGAAAGCTTAAAGGGGCCTGTCGGACAACAGGACTGCCTAACAAAATAAGTCACCAGGCGAGACGGGCGATTCGTGGAAATCTGCATATCTGTCAACCCACGTGTCAAAATAACCTCGACCTCCCAAGGCATGGGATCGAGTCTCGAAGAAGCGTGCCCCAAAGCACAATAATACGTGTGTGTGTGTGTGTGTGTGTGTGTGTGTGTGTCAGAACAAAAAAATATCTCAGCATTTCCCCTAGGAGATCCAAGAATCAGCATATGGACAAGGAACAGCGGTCTCCTCGGAGCACCCTGCCTTTCCATCAAAATACAACAACAACAAAATATGAGGGCGGTAGGACCTCTACCCCTCTTCACGTAGAATCAAAACACACACCTGACACAATAACACACACAGAATCACACGTATGGGTTTGACAGACCCTGAAATAGAATGGCATAAATATTTTCCACCAGCTGGCGCCTCCGTTCTATGCCTGTGACTATCGAACCTGAAAAGGACTCAAAAACAAAATCTAAAAAAAATAGAACTAAGGTGTTCTACAATTACATCTTAATTTGTTGCGCTTGGCAACCCTAATATGAATAATAACCTGTTCAGCAAACATCTTACAGTAATTACCTCCCTTTCCTATTAAAAATATGAACTTTATTAAAGCACCACTTATCGAATGTAACGGGTTTCGCATTCGCATGGATAAAAATCACGTACACGCGCCGTGTACACTAAATATGACTCCAAAGAAAAATAATACACAACAAACAACTTTGGCCACGCGCCAACGTACATTTAAAACATTTAGTGTCGGTGCAAGAAAAACAATCTAAAACAAGAAAAAGAAGAAAATGAACTATTTACAAAGTTCCCCCGCCGTATCTAACTACATATTGAATAATCAATTTTTGTACATCACCGTATCAGCTTGTAGAACATATAACTTCCATCTCGGCCCATTTCCCTACGGGAAATTAGCCCTCCATCGTTGTCTTCGTAGAAGCGTTGGACATCACTCCGGCTCCTGACCACACGTCGGACATCTTGGTGTAGTCTCCTCGACAGAAAAGTTCAATGTTATTATAATTTGCCTGGCTATAATCGCTTGTGAGTTACTAATTTCGCCCACGATTGTCATATGCGATTAATCAACGAAGACTTTCCCTAGCTCTCGCTTACACACGCACAATACAACACTTAAAAAATACAATAAAAATTTACATGAACTATACACTTCAAACCCATCGTCACTGGCTTGACAATACAAGTTTTAAATCTGACCGTCTCGCAGTCGTTATCTCGCTCGGTTATCTCTACTGCTCTTGTGAACCTTCGCTCGCGTTGAGCGCTAATTGGAATGTTACTCAAGTCTTGCCCCTAAGAGCTGGAAATAGTTGTCTTCAAAATAATATTTAAGTACTTAAGATCACCACGCAAACTGGCGTGAAGTTAGCTCACCAGAGCTCAAAACGTTAGACTTCAAATAATATTAGAGCTTTAAAAATCACTACGCAAACTGGCGTGAAGTTAGCTCACCAGAGCTCAAAACGAATGACTTCAAATAATATTAGAGCGTTAAAATCACTACACAAACTGGCGTGAAGTTAGCTCACCAGAGCTCAAAACGAATGACTTCGAATAATATTAGAGCGTTAAAATCACTACACAAACTGGCGTGAAGTTAGCTCCCCAGAGCTCAAAACAGTTGTCCTCAAAACAGCGTCTCGTCGATCAATTTATTGGAAACTGACAGAGTGAGGTGGAGTGGGGTGAATTAAGAAAAATTTTCTAGAGTTTTCATCTCACACACACGGGACTAGTGTCAATCTTCATCATTTAATTCAAACGTCTCAGCGCACTCATGCGGGGATATTTCGGATCGGCGGTTCTTTAGATAATCAATTCCGCGCGCTTTTTACCAGTGACGCCACCCATCTCGTGGTTTTGGCTTGGTCTCATCTGATTGGGTGATTCAATCGTAGGTCGGTTGCAAGGAAACTCGTGACCATCCCCTTACGACTCCAATTTGGTGCATGTTGTTACACAATTTGGCCTTGAACTCAGCTTACCCGGCCGTTTTCAAGAATAGCTACCAAGCTCTGTTTCTGTGGCAATCATTGCAACACACTAACTTGCCTTCCTCTTTGTCAACTTCCACAAGTACTGCCTGGGCCGCAGTAATAATAATAATAATAAATCATGAATACTTATTTATCGCAGATTAATAAGGGTTCAATATATCTTTTTTGAATGTGGAAAAATTCAGACTCCACAACATCTGCTCACGTGCCACAGACCAAGGGATATGAGCTGCAGAGTTCTGGAAAGGAAGAATTTAGTGTGTCTCCCGGACACGGAAAGCTATTCAAAAAAGGCTTGAGCCTGTAGTGGACAAACAAATAGGAGAATACCAAGCTGGATTTAGGAATGGCAGGTTTTGTGTGAAGCAGATATTTAATTTGGAAACAATAATATGGGATATCTTGAGCAGGGGTAAGAACTACGTCATAGTCTTCGTTGATTTCAGTAAAGCTTACGATTCAATACATAGAACTTAATTATTTCAAATTCTAGAAGAATTCGGAATAGACTCAAAATCAATTAACATCATCAAAGATACTCTCATGGACACAAATTCTAAAGTGAAATTCACGGGGAAGATATCGAAGGAATTCACAATCAATACCGGTGAGACAAGGAGATGGGTTGTCCCCAATTATTTTTAACTGTGTCCTAGAAAAGGTAATGGGAGAGTGTGGGAGGAAATACTCAATGAAAGAGGAATCCACCATGGAGTAAGACTAGGATCAAATTTTAAAGGGGTGGGTATAAAATGTATGGCCATTGCAGATGATATTGCAATCCTTTCTGAGAACTGCACCTACACAGGTAAACCTTCTGAAAGAAGTTGCAGAGAAAGTTGGACTCCAGATATATTTTGAGACGACCAAATTTATGACCAATGTTGAAAATTCACCTATAGTGCTAATTACAGACTATGGAAGAATTGGTAGGGTACAAAAAATTAAGTACTTGGGAGAAACAATTCAAATTAATGGACCTGGCAAGGAGGCAAATAAAGCAAGAGCCAGGAAGAAGAATCTTTCCATCAGAACTAAAATCAGACACTACAATACAGTAATTAAGCCTGAATGACTTTATGCAGCAGAGGGTGTGTTCTCCATGAAAATTGGAGAAATAAAAGAAATAGAGAAAATGGAAAGGAACATTCTAAGAAAAATGTGTGGACCTTTAAAAACTGAATACTGAGGAATGCAGACCTGTACAAGAAATAAGAAACAGAAAAAATGTCAGATACAATCAGGAAGAGGAGACTTCGGTTTTTCGGATACATAATGAGGATGGAGAATACCAGACTAAGCCATTTTTAATCATGTTTACAAGAGTAAGAATGGTAACCAGTGGATACAGAGTTTAAGGAAGGATATGATAGAGATGAGAATAACAAGACACATAATCGGGACAGAATAACTTTCAGAAATTTAACACAAAATGTCAAGGGTTTCCAGGAGAAAGTAAGGAAAGAACGAAACTGCAACTGGACCTAGGAGAGGAAGAAAAAGCAAAGTGATGTAATGAAGAAATATTGGCAAACAAGAAAGGAAGCAGGATACTACAGTGGGTTATTTTACGTGCTCCTAAGATGGCCAAGATAGAGAAAAGAAAGTACAGTTACAGAAAGTTGCCAACAATTCGCGATTTGGGAACTGTAGTAATTACTAGAGCTGTCGACCGAATGCCTTTAATTAGTTAATCGGTCGATTCATCAAATATTAGTCAGTTTCACACAGTATCGGTTGGAGAAAAACAAACCTCTGAATAATATATTTTAAAATGTTTACAATTCCATTTGCTATGAGGAAGATACAATTTTAATTGTATTGGTGGCGTGCAAGTAAAAAGGAAATTCAAAAGCATTAAAGTTAATAATATTATTTAAAATATATTTTAAATATTGATTATTTAATAACACAAGAGTTTGAAGTTGAAGTTCACATTTACTTACAGTCACACTTCTTTGCGCCAGGACTTCAAACATGCCAGTAAGTTGACATGCTCAGACCTAAGGGCTGCCCCTTCTCTTAGTAACAATATTTCCAGCATCACTGAACACCCTCTCACACGGAACTGAAGGAGCTGGAATGCAAAGCAATTTTTCGCCATGCTTGCGAGATGTGGAAGTGGGACTGAATATTTTTTCCACCATTGTAAAGGGACTGCGAAATCATCTTCTGGTTCCACCGCCGACTTGTAAACTTCAGTAATAAGGCAATAATACAGGGTCCGGCAAAAAAAACTCCCTGCTTTCAATAGGCATTTGCAAAAAGAATAAGAAACATACAGAACAATTACTTATATTTGTGAATAGCCTATATGATGCCATTTGACATCACTTAGTACACTTTATTTGGTTTTGAAAATTATGTCCGATAAATGATGTCCCCCATTGTTAAGACATTCACGAAGTCTTTCCCTGAAGTTGTCCATAGTTCTTCGTGTAACTTCCCTTGGAATGGCTGCCACTTCCTGCCTAATGGCATCTTTTAGTTCTTGCAGAGTTCTGGGGCGATGTTTGTACACTTCAGCCTTTAGGTAGCCCCACAGAAAGAAATCACAAGGTGATAAGTCGGGTGACCTTGGGGGCCAGGAAATGTCTCCTCTTGAAGAAACAAGACGTCCAGGGAACAACTCTCTTAACATTCCCATGGACCGCCGAGCAGTGTGAGCTGTGGCTCCGTCCTGTTGGAACCAAACTTCTTCTTCCTCATGGTCTAAAACAAAATGGTTGATCATGGGTCGGAGAAATGTCTCTATCGTGTGACAATAGCGATCGGCATTGACCGTTACTGTTTGTCCATCTTCTTCAAAAAAGTACGGTCCCCACACACCAAATTCCGCAACGGCGCACCAAACTGTGACTTTTGGGCTGTGTAGTGGTTGTTGGTGGAGTTCCGGAGGATTTTCTGCAGCCCAGTAGCGGAAATTCTGTTTGTTAACAGTTCCACACAAGTGGAAGTGGGCTTCATCAGAAGAAATGAAGACAGCGTCTGGGGGAATGTTCTGCAAAAGGTCATCACATGCAGCCCTGCGAGTTTCATAATCTGCTTCAAACAACTTTTGGGCAACCATTATTTTGTAGGGATGCAGATGAAGTTCTTTATGCAGAATTCTCCTTACACTCCTTTCTGACAATCCCAGGGCAGCTGCATATTTAACCGCTGAACGCTTTGGAGACTGTTGGATGGATGTTCTCACTCGCGCCACATTCTCCGGTGTTATTGCAGTACGAGGTCGGCCAGTTGGCTTTCTTTTTAGTGCTGACCCTGTTTGCCTAAAGTTTGACACCCACAGTCTAATCGTTTTCGCGTCAGGAACACTATCACGTCGGCCAAGTTCGAATCGAATCCGAAACGCTCGTTGAGTAGAAATCACAGAACCGCCATTTTTAATAAACTCCTCCACAACAAACGCCCAATGCTCACCGAGCCAAGCCATGGCGAACACTGAAAATGGCACGTACGCCGCTACGGAACAATACCCCCTCCACATCTCTACCCCCACTACAACTCACGCGGTGGCTTGCTCAAACCGGGGAGTTTTTTTTGCCGTACCCTGTACCTTGTCCGGTATTTCTTTTCCTGTTTGTAAGTGGTGGGCAAATCGCTCAGTTTATAAGAAAGCAATTAAGGAGATATAGCTTTTATCTTTCTGAAGCAAAGGCATGAGCATCAGCTAACGTTGGTTGGTTGGTTCCTCAGTTTAGGGGCTGTGACAACGTGGTCATGTAGCCCCGTGTACTTGTGTGGTTTAGAATTTGTCTGATAACCGGTCTTATTTGTGATGGCTGTATTAGTGTGTGTTATCTGTGATTCAGGTAGTTGGATTGCAGACGATTAATTTTTTCAAGTAGTCCCTACTTTTGCCACCAAATGCTACCATCCACGACACCTAGCTGTGGACGCGGCTACTAAATGCCATCACAGTCAACACCCGGTGGCGAACGTTGGACCTAATAGAGCGTTATTAAACTAACCTACACATTTTTGCTTCCACAAGTGTAATTAGTGGAAGGTACTTTTTCATGCCATAAATCTATGACATGGGACCGCCGGCTTTACTTCCCTTCCGAAGGAAGGCATACTGAGGGATTTTTAACGCTCTTGAAATATCCGACGACTTCGGCCGGGTTTGAAACCGCGATCTTGGGCATAGAAGCTCAGCATGCTACCAACTACGCCACCGAAGCCGCTCAGCTAACTTTAATGACCTGTCAATCTTACAATAGCTGATGCCAAATGGCAAATAGTGATACAACACACAGGTTTTGTGCTACGCAATACAATTACTTTTGCTACACCGCAACTATTTTAATCGGTCCGATTAAATCGATAAAGCACATTGATCGGTTAATCGTATTTTTACAGTAATCGGTTAATCGGTCCGTTTAATCGATTAAATCGACAGCTCAAGTAATTACACATGTTAACCACATCAAGATACCGTAAAGCTCGTGCCACATCATCTCTATTCGTCAGGCAGGTGATGTTGATGTTAGGGAAACCACGGAAAACCACTTGCAGGCTTGCCTGTCAGTTTTGCCTCACGAGGCGGAGTGCACCCCGTTCCACCCCTCAGACCAGAATTATATTTCTTGCCAGATCCAGGAATCGAACTCTGACCTCAAGGGTGACAACCACGAGGTCAGGCAGGTTCCATGTTTACTTGTTCGGAAATGAAGCAACTTGACCGAAACATTATTTCATTCTATTGTTTTTACTGGTTAGCTTCATTTTAAGAACTTAACTTGTGGATCATACGCTTGTAATTGTTCCCTTCCAGTTCGATGCTTGGGAAGTTGGGAGCCGCTGCGCAGTGGTATTAGCGAATACAAAATCTCTACATTTCAGAAGCGAAGCACGTAACTAGGAGCTCTATCGAGGAGAAATTCCATTAGAATAAAGGTTATAATCTGCTTACTTCCATATTACAACATTGAGCGATCGATTGGATATTCAAGTTCTGCGCATTCTGTGCCCTTGTTCGAAAATATTTCGAGGGTCTCTTGAAGATTTTCCCTGTGCTGTGTTGGAGCTGTTAGGCTCTCGACCGCTTCGTCCAAGGCTCCGGGATCAAATCCTGCCACATTCGGTTGGCGATAGACCTGTGTCTATATTTACTGGTGACCATCTCGTGGCGCAGTGGCTAGCATTCTTGGCTGTCACCCCTGAGGTCCGGGTTCCATTCTCGGTTCTACCAAGAAATTTAATTCTGGTCTGAGGTAGGTTCAATTCCCACTTCAGCCATCCTAGAAGTGGTTTTCCGATGTTTCCCATTTCTACGCCAACCAAATGCCGAGATGGTTTCGATCGAGCCTGAAATACACACACTAATAAAAACACCACAACAACACAGGTTATCAGACAAATACCATCTACAGTTTCAGTCAACTTTTGTGATTGGGCAAGACGAGTTAATATGAGGAATATTAGATATCGTCTATTTTATTTTCGTAAAACCGAGGATGTTTTTATCAAATCGTACAGTTGGAAGCCACAATTTGTGATTGCGAGAAGGGAGGATTGATGTGCCTAAAGTTTCCTTGTTACTTACATCTCAACGAGACCTGCTTGGAAAGGAGTGGAGTAACGACCCGTCCTCGTCGTCCTCGAGAGGCGCCAAACGTGTGTCTCGTTATTCCCAGCGTCAAGTGCCTCGTCCAGCGTTGCCAACCTCTTCATAGGACAGGTATCTACATTTAACTTTGTTTTTATTAACTTTGTTTTAATTTCTATCATTTTCATTTGATGATTTTAATTTCATAATGTTATTTTTAATGCTGATTTTTATATTTTACAGGTAATTCTAATTTTGACTTCTTTAGTTAAATTTATTTTTATATGTTTATTTGATTTTGATTATTTTTTTAAACTTTATCTAGCAGAGTAATTCAAAGGGATTTAGATATAATATTAAGAAACTTTGTTCAATTGCGATTTGTCGTTGGCCATTTCCTTTAAAAAGGGAGCAATTATAGTTCATTTGAAATACAGAGAGTCCAGTTTGTATGTATCGGAGACCCTGGCTAGCCCGCTCGCCCGCGGCGCGAGCCTGTCTCCCACCAGGCACTTGGCCGTTATGCGGCGCCCGCGCGGCACTGAGTTATTGAGTATAGGAATTTGTACTTACCTTGTTCACAGCTGGTGCTGAAAATGTTCGCCATTCACTGCTACACATCGCTGGCACCTTTTTTTTTTTTTTTTTTTTTATGAAACTGGCATTTACTCTCTGAAGTTCCTCAGCAGCGATTAACTGTATTTCAGCTGTAATATAGTCTTTAAGCTCATTTATAGTGTGAGGGTTTCTCGCATACACTCTATTTTTAAGCGTCCCCCATGGTGAATTCTTCGGAATACACGGTAAGATAGAGTAAGCTTTTGCTTCTCTTTGCTTTAGTTCATCCCTTCCTTTTTTCTCAAACACCAACAGTGATCTCCTAATTTCTCTTTGTTGGTATATGTCTCTCATACTACCTGTAAGTCTGTTCTAGATATATATCTTCCATGATCCACCTAGCGTCATCTAGCAGCGAATCTCTGAAGTTCTCAATTCTTCCCTGTACAAGAGGACTTCCTTATCAATTTAGCCACCAGATCTCGTCGCCATCGTCAGCTATCATCTCCGTGATCAAGAGAACTTCGTCTACTTTTTCACCCTCCAGGCTGCGCTAGTGACTCCTACTATCAACTCTTTGAAGACCATTTCATCAAGAAGATTTTTTTAACTTTAAAGTTGGCTATTCTTATATGTATTCCTTTTGTCTCCTACCCCCACTCTTTTTCCCTTCCCTGGTCCCTCCGCGCTCCGTTGAGCGTGTCTCACTTGTACGTCGGAAGTCAACCCAGTCAGTTAGAGCTTAACTAAAGCTCGCCTCCTCAACTCTAGAGGCAAACTTTTAAATTCTACGCCATGTTAGAATTTTAGAACCAACCGTCAACAGCAACATCGCCATCTTCATGAAGCAAAGATAAGTACCGACTTCATGTTTTAACCTCATTCTCATCGCTTTTAAAAGGCTCAATGCTTTTATTTGGATTTTATAGACAGTGAAAGTTGCTATGTGAAAATAACTGCTTTCTAGAGATCTTCTTGATCAAACTTAAACTATCAAGTCTGACTTTCAATATGAAAGATTTTCTGAGATGCTATCTCACATCGAGGGATATTTCCAAAATACCCACTGTCTATATAATCTAGTTTTCCGCCGAGGGATTCTCTACCCAATTTAAACAAGTCATCATTGCTCTGGAACCTTCCAGAACCTGCACTCTATCTACCAGTTATACTGTCATGTACTTTCCACTCACATATGGGAATACTTTTTCAAACTAAGGAATACTCCTTATGAACTGCTAATCAATATCTAATTTTTCTTCCTCCGTTGGGATTCAACTATAACCTACAAGTTTCTCAAGCAATAGACTCTCGCTATCTGGTGTAACTAGTTATTTACCACCATTGCAATAACTTTCTTTGCTATCAACGTTTTGCGCTACTACAGTGAACTCTTCAACTATATCAACAGACTATAGTGAAAACGGTGCCTGTTCAACTTTTCATCCGCGTCGCGCTCGTCCGAGTACAATAAATACGGCCATGAACACTTATCCACAATCCCATTTGATCTTTCCCAAACCCTTTACTAACAAACCAAAATAATAAAATTGTTACTTTAGGTCTTTTTTTTCAATGAGGTGTCACTCTTCATAAGTGCCCTCCTTTATTTGCTCCATGTATAACGAATTAATGTCTGTAAAACTTCGTGTCTAGTACACGCCTTAAATTATATTGTTTCTCCCTTCTAATGAGGGAATACAATTCTTTCTACTCAAAAGTGAGTTATCTCTAGGTTTCACGAAAGGGAAACTTGCCCCATTTTTCTCGTGATCCCTACTTAAACATAGGAGTTCTAGAAACTTCCTTTCAATTGTTCTCTTCAGGTTTCACAATAAGTGACCTGCCCTATTTGCATAATCTCCTATGTATAATCATTATACGTAGTTCAGTATCGATACAAGAAGTTATAGAAACTTCTATTTCATTTCTTCCTGTTTTTGTTGCTTTCGAAGTTGTTATTATTTCTAAGATACTTATCTAGAAATCCTTAAAGTACACGCCTTGTACTTGATTTATTGTTTAACTTTAATTACGTCAGTTATCTTTGAATTTTTAATTTATTCATCTTAGCCATTTCAAAATCTTACGAAGATTTTAAAGCATATGAAAGGTTTAAAACCAAAAGAATTATCAATTGCCTGGCGCAAGCTTTAGATGTTTTCGGAGGCCTGCTACCCCAATTGTTTATAAAAATCAAAATTATATAGGTTATTTGTTACAAAAACTACTTCCTTTTACATTGTTAAATAAATTAAAGATTTGTTCTTAGCTTTATCATTTCTCTAACATAACGGTTAGGCAAGATCCTGTTTTCCTTGATTCTTCCTATTTAATAAAAATAAATCTATTGATAGGGTTTTCACCACTTGTTGCATTTTGCAAGAACTCTTAGTTGGTAACTTAGTAAAGTCTCTCTTAGCTTTAATAGCTAATTCTAACTGACCAGTAAGGCAAGCATAGCTCGCTACGCCAGCTTCCTGCTTGTGGAGATTCTCTCTAACACTTATGGTTGGCTTTTCAAAATGTAAGTGTTTCTCATTGTCTAAACTCTTAGTCGGCGCCTTGCTGGGTAAAAGCTTAGTCATTTCTAAATGCAACTATTGGTACACTTACCAAAATTATTCCCAAGGGTATTATTGCTTTATCCCTATCCTTCTTGGAAGCATTTGGTCGCTCTTTAGAAATTCTACAATTTCAAAAACTAAAATATCAAAGCTGATTCAAATTATTTGCACTCTTCAAATTACCTGTTTAGAAACAAACTTCTTTGAACAGATACACAATAAATCTGTTACTCTTTGTCTTGCCAGACCACCACCCTTCCCCATAGTAGGCATATGTATGCTTGAGAGGGAATACGCTACAGCAACTTTCCTGCAAACAGCCCAATTTCCAGCTGCGTTTCCCGTTAGCTTTGCCCAGGTCCATACCCACCTTAGGTATCGGAGAGCGGATTTGCAGTGGCAGCTGCCTTTGAGTATACTTAAAGTTAAAATTATAACTTCTGTTGGACTCTCGTCCTATTTCTCCATCCTTTTTCTCCAGTCCGAAACCCACTTCTTTTTCTTTATCATCTTCCCTTGGGGGTTAGGTTATTCCCAAGCTAATAATCTACCCACCCCACAAATAAGTCACATGGTGATAAGTCTGGGCTTCGCGGGGGCCACACGTTCCGACTTATAATCCTAGTACCAAAAATGCGACGCAATTCTGTCATGGATGCTTCGTCATTGTGAGCAGTGGCAGAATCTTGTTGAAAATAAGTTGACAATCGCTCTCTGCAAGTCAGTTCGTCAAGAAAATTGGTCAAGGATCACATTGAAGTACAAATTTAAGTACAAATTCCTATACTCAATGACTCAATGCCGCGCGAGTGCCGCAAAGCGGCTAAGTGCCTGGCGGGAGACAGGCTCGCGCCGCGGGCGAGCGGGCTAGCGAGGGTCTCCGATACAAACAAACTGGACTTTCTTTATTTACCAATAGTCAGTACGGATCAACCTTTACCAAACCAACATGGTAAACATAATGCAGTATCGGAGAGTCAGAATTCCGTTAGGTTTTACCATGTTACTTGTTGTCGCTGTGTGTTTGTAGATTTTGAAGGGCACCCATTAATTCCGCTTAAATATTTCTTGATTTTACAGAATGTTTGAATTGAAGGTCTTTGTAAATGAAATAAAAATAATCTTTGGCTGAACATTGAGGGACTTTGCCTACGAAGCGATCGCTATTCATAACTCCCTGAAGGAGTCGGCATCGCACGCGAGGCCTAGCGACTGATCAGTACGGCTGATACTTTCAGCATGACGAATAGAAATAAACAGTGTCATCACTCCGCTACTTAAGCATTGTAGTTCATGGTCCAGCCAGTGTGTGGCGCGGAAGTCGCGACGAACCATAAGCACGTATGACAGTAACCCACGAGGTTAGTACTGTAGAGTGAACTATGAGAACGTGAAACTTCCTCGCGTGAAGTGGAAATTAAAACCAGGATCAGTACCTCAAATTTTTCAAAATTTACCGAAATATCTATCCACTGATGTAAAATCACGAAAGCCGCCCAGTAGGATACGGAATGAAGGCAGCCTTCCATGGTTACTTGTTCTATTTCGTGCCATCCTTACCTAAAACGAAAAAAAATCCGTCTTAATAATAATAGGCCTAAAATAATAATAGTTGTTGATTCTTTAGGGACTTAACGACATCGTGGTCACGTATCCCCGTGTGTTTGGGTTTGTTTAGAATTCGTCTGATAACCTGTGTCATTATGGTGTCTGTAGTAGTATGTGTATTTGGAATTGAGGTCGGATTTGGGTAGGAAGCGGCCGTGTCCTTCAGTTAGGTACCATCCTGGCATTTGCCTGGAGGAGAAGTGGGAAACCACGGAAATCCACTTCCAGGATAGCTGAGGTAGGAATCGAACGCGCCTCTTAACATTTTTGCCTCACGAGGCTGAGTGAACACCGTTCCAGCCCTCAGACCAGTATTAAATTTATTGGCAGAGCTGGGAATCGAACCCGGACTTCCGTGGTGATGGCCAAGTGGCCAAGAATGAGTCGGACATATAATAATGGCCAACCTGCCAATAAAATAAACGGTCATCTAATTCTTCGCTTCCGTTACCGTCCTCCTGATCTTCGGATCTTGTTTCAACTTTGTCTTCAGTATCAGAGTCACAAATTCCTTTGAAATTACTGAATCATGAACTAGCTATTCGTTATCTTTCAGCAGAAGGTGACACGCTTCATCTGCATCCTTAGTTTTTCGTAAGGCGCAGTCTCCTTACTGATATTAACTAAGGCAACATACTAAGCCAAATAATCGTTATAACAGCACACCTGCCACTCACTAACGGAATGTAACATCATTGGGAGCGCTGGTACCATCAATATCACGCTGACAAAGTGTTACACGTGATAAAGTTATTTTTAGGCACGCTATTTCACAACTCCAGAAAAATGCTTACTATGGTTTGGTGTAAGATGTCACGAGACGATAAGATCATAACTTGAACTGTTGGCTTGATATTAAAACTAATATAACGAATCATGGAGCTGTCAGACCAATGCGCGACTAACGGAGGGTTTTAAACGATAGTTCTACATGGGGACAGAGAATATTAATGCTAACTTTTTGACAGTATTATTCATAAGTCTAAACACAAAATTTGTTGTAATCAGCGTAACCGCAGCCTTCGTAAAGAGGTTTACGTAGCCCAGCGCGTATCCCACTATTGAACAGCTGTCTGTGTAGCGTTGGGGATCAGCGCCGCTAGCGCTAGCAGAGCGGGGAGCGGTTGAACTCGGTGAGTGATAGCACTATTTATTTCTATTCGTCATGCTTTCAGTGTGGGCTAAAACACCAAGAGGCGGTGTTATAATAATAATAATATCGTATGGCCTGGGGGGCCTGGTGCAAGCTTTGCTATTTGACACCCAGAAGGTAGCTTGCATGTCGAATTTCGTTGTTCCTTGACTATGAAAGTCAAGGAGGTGAGATGTTACAGTAGATATCTAAGCTCCTTGAACACTATAGTGCTTTCTAGTAGAGAAATGAGGAACTTTGTGTTGGCGGAAACTCCCGAGATTAAATTTGCCATTATGAACATGACCTACTGAATTCAAATGGGTTCTTTGACATGCCAACATCGTATGACATGCGTATCGTATTTTTGCCGAGAGGCGGTGTTGAGCAGCCCTTAAATAAAACTAGGCTACAAATGATGCGAAGGGCAAGACAATTGCGCAATCGGAGACGGCTGCACTCTCTCGATAAACTGACATCCATGTGTCTCAATCAGGAAAAAGGAGTGGGGACAATCGATTCTCTCTACATCGATTTTATGTTTACTGCTGTTGCACCTTAAATCCACTGTTTTTTTTTCTTTTTCTCAACCAAGGACGTGATTTCTTGCTCCAATGTTAGCTGAGCTAATGGGTTCTCTCCATGGGGGTCAATTTGGAATATCCTAACAGGGGAAGTTGCCCCCACTCCAAACTGGACGTGAAGGTAAATATCGTCGGAATGTGTCAACCTGCGCTGATCTTCACTATCTACTCATGTTATCTCAAAGACCTAGCCTGTTCCATACTATTCATTAGCAAGTTTTGGCATTATTCCAGATTCCTGGATTTCTTTAGCCTTTCATTTAGAGCCCAAACGATCGGCCTTTTTTTGTGTGTTTTTCACAGTTACTATTCAGATCTGCACATTTCAATTTTAATTGTTAGCTTCGTAAACATGTCTTCGTATGCAAGTTATAGCCTGCACTATGAGCTTTCACACGATGTCGTAGGAACCAAAACGCTTCTATGTATTCTGCTACAAAACAAGGTGCATTCGTAAATGGGCAGAACATTCCTTGTTTGAACACCTCCACTTTGGCCGCATTGCGCTGTGACAACTCACACTTCCTATAACTCCCAATCCTCCACCTCTTTGGCTGTACATTGATAACATGTTAGCGGCACTGATTATATCCAGGGAAACTGCAGCGGCTACAAGTGCAGGTTGCTGTCAGTCAGCAACATTTCAGGAGAGGTTGCCTATCCCCACTTTCTTCCCAAACGCATTAGTGTGAGCTGGGTTTAACGCAATTAGCCTATCCCGGTTCGACTCCGCTATTAGCGATTTACAGGGCGGGGTTATCCTCTAGCTTTCATTTATGGGACTTTTCTTCGGTGATGGGGATAATACATCCTTTACTCTTCGAACCCGTCCAAGAGTTCTCTGCTATATACATGGTTACCCGTTGCTGAAGGATTGTCTCCATTTAGTGCTCGTTATTTCATTTAGACCCCATAATAACACAGGTTATCACACCAGTTCTGGACACATTTAAATCTAGATGTGTTCGTTAAGTTGTGCACCGCGGCTGCGAGGACAGCTGCAGAAAGTCCGGAGATCGCAGGTTCGAATCCCGGCGCTGACAGTGGCTATCCTCAGTGTGGATTTCTCCGTGTTTTTCCACACTCCCTCCAGGAAAATGTCTTAGTGCCTTACTTCAAGCCCCGAGGTGCCCACCTCGTCCCTGTCCATAATACTGTTACACACACTACGACAGTCATCATACAGATACAAATACAGACCAAGATGTCCCAAGCCCCTATGATGAATTAACAACATGATAATGAAGAGTCTGGCTGCGTGGCTCAGGGGTAACGTTCTCGCTTGCTGAGTCCAAGGTTGCAGGTTCGAAACTTGGCGCAGTCAGTTGGCATTTGAGGGTGCGCAAATGCGAGGGAGCCGTGTCAGTAGATTTACTGGCACGTTAAAGATCCCCTTCGGGGCAAAATTCCGGCACCCCGGCGTCTCTAAAAGTCAGTGTAGTTAAAAGGGACGTAAAACCAATAACATTATTATTATTATTAATGAAGAAAATCCCCGGCATATGAACTACAGCAATACCGAGGTGTTAGATGCTAAATCAGTGTAGGCTAGGCACCAATTGCGATTTCTAGTCCCTGTCGCAGAACATCGTTGTTTATGAGCAGTTTTCCGATGGATTACTTGTTTGCTTAGGGCAGGAGGGTATAATTATTAGTGTAACATTTTTTATAAGTCGTTAAACGTGGTTGATGACAACTGTAAAGGTTCTATTTAACAAACATAATAAGAATAAATGATATACACTGTGGTGTGACCTTACCTGCGATAGTATAATATAATAAGTTGTTGAGCGCCAGATTCCTATTTAAGACAGTGAATCGAAATTTATTGATTTAACCTCGGCTATCAGCAGTAGAGTCGAGACCACTTACCCGGGCCGTAGTGTAACTGAGTTGACTAACCATTCAGTACTTATTTAAGGAGTATGATTGATTTTGCCTATAGTATGTGCTAACTACAAGAAAAGTTACAGTCATGAAGTTAAAGAAAATGAATTTATTATATGCAAAAACAAAATATTAATAGTTACACAAAATAATTTAATTTACCAACTGCGGTTTAATTATTTAAAAGAAAATAAACATTAATGAATTGAATCTATCTTGAAGTTACATATTACAGAGACGTCGGATATTTAATTGTTTGCTCACCCTTTTGAAGTATCATCATAAAAAAGTGTGCAAGATGATCTCGATGTTGCGTTTCATATTTCTAAAAAAAAATGTTGTAGTATGTCATTTGATACAGCATACTACGTTCCATTGTGTTGCCATCTCTAGATTAATTGTAGTATTCAACTATAAGCCACGGTCAGCTTATATATATATTGTCAACATTGTGGTTATTATGTCGAGACATGATGCATGGTAAAGCTATGAATGATATTTCACAAAGCAGTCGGTGGACCTCTGTCGCTGCTCTGCCACTAATGAGTGGTCGTTCACTAATGACTCTGTAGATGCGAGTGTGCGGTTATATCTTCCTTGTCACGTGGTAGTAAGCAGCCCCCACTTCATAGTCAAGTCACCCCTTCTACCTGGGGCTTGTCCATTCATTGACGCGTACCTTGGCTCCAGTAGTGACGTATTGATTGCACCATACGTGAAATATAATGTTCCATTGCTTCTCGAAGGAACTAGATTGTGCGCACGTGATGGTTACTCATATTGGGTTTCTTAGCATCTCGAAAATGACGCAGTTTGCCGTGGTGAAATTATTACTACGTCGTTCAGTTTGTGACGCATTGGGTTGATCCTTATTGGCAATCTTGTTGCAATATATATATTACTTCGTCTCTTTACAAATAATTGTTAATAAAAATATTTCTGACTATAATAATAAAAACCGCTTACAATTATCTGATATAAAAATCATCTCATGGATGTACTAATTAATAATAATAATAACATGATAAATGAATAACCCTTTAAATATAATAGGTATGGGATCGAATCGTTACAATCGCCCCTAAGATAAATAATTTAAATGACATTTCACATTATTTCTCTTACCCCATCCAACATAAAAAAACTATAAATTTAAATATTATAACCCCCAAAAAGACAACATACAATATACTCTTCATCAATACATAAAAATATACAAGAAAGATATTCTTCACAAAAATTCACATTTTAACTTTCATTTATCTCATTCTTCCAAATGTTCATAATGTTCATTCTTCTTTATATTTATGCTGTAAAGAAATATACATAAATGCCCTTCACTTTTAATTTTGACATATATGTCAACGCTGCACTTGTCTTGGTGATCGTATGCTTGACATACAATTTTGTCTTCATATCTAGTGAACGTAGTTTTCATCAGTCTGGTGTAGAATTACCTTGTTGTATTTCCAGCTGATTAACACATTAAAACTATCACAGCACACGATATGCAAACAACACAATATTCCTTTCGTCTCTATAAAGGTATTACTCAAATGCAGTAAAATTTCAATAATTGAAGAAAAAAAAAATAACTTAGCAAGATACCTAAGGCAATTCCAATTTCAGTGCATTTGTCATACATGTAAATATTTCCCCAAATACATAATGACATCGAAATACCTTAAAGCAGTTATTAAACAGTTCACATAAATATCCAAGTTACTACTCACCTGCCTTCGTGGCTTAATTCTTTCTTAGGCCACGGCCGCCTCCTTTCAAATTAATACTTCCTAAGTTTCCACGACTTCTTAACTTTTCATAAAACCATAATTCCTCTTCACTACTTCTCGAAAACAATAACTTGAATTTTCAAAATCACCAATAAACATAAAATCTGACTTCTCGTTCACTTTATAAAATTTAACTTAGCGTCAAGATATAACTTTACTGTATTGTCATTCCTTACTTACCATAACAAAATGATTAAGACTTGGACAAAATACTACTCAATACCTGAATTACGTATATCACTAAACTATTTCACAAAAACTCATGACAAACTCCTCGGAATAAATATTTCGTTCCAAAAATATTAATGCTCTTATACTTTAAACTTAGTCTATACATGATTTGACTTCTTGCTGAATGCCTAAAAACCCCCCTTAGTTTTCTCTCAAAACTCTTAATTAAGTACTGTGTTCTCCAAACACCACTTCCTACTTGTTCTGACCGCCTGGAGTATAGCTTATTCCTACTACACCAGAATCTCTCAGAACTCTCAACAATTCATCGTGACATCACACGTCACATACAAAAAAAAAACTCCCCTATTCGTGGTATAATCCCACATCTTCTTACTGTTACAGGTCACCTCTTACTGACCAATAACTCACTAAATTTCAGCTAAAAAAAATCTTACATGCTTCGACTAATTCCTTGGAATAATTACATCACACTTTGCTTTCCTAACTATTGTCTTCCTAAAATAATGACAGTGTTCCAGTTGACAGTCAATAACACCGACACTCATAATTGGCAAATATTTTCCCATAATCACTTCATAAAGCAAGTCCTGAGTCATAACACAGTTCAGACACTCTCTGCTCTACCAAATTAAATGCGTAAATTACACCTGCCTTTAATTGAAACTTCATTATTGCCCTTTAGGTATACACTTATCTTACTAACTTATTCTTGTCTTCAAAAATATAAACTTCTCTTTACTAACTCCGTATGACATAAATAAAACTTTAATTTCTCGTCTACTAAAAAAAATGATTTATCTTTAAAATCCTCAAAACGTCGAATTATAACAAATTCCTTTCAATTCTAGAAAATATTATGCCAACCTTTTAATTATAATTATTATCTTTACTTTTACCTGTGTAGGACAACAATCTACCACCTAATTAATTCGTTAGTAACTTTTTACTAAAAGTGGTTTAGCTCGATAACAAGCCTTGTAATATCTTTAAAACGTGCGTAAACGTAACTAAAACTTGGACCATATTACCTTTGTAATCTCTTATTACCTTGTGTGCATACATCCATATATACTTAAAAAAAAACTCCCAACATTAACTTCACGTTGTCCCGTAGACACCATAAAAAAACTCATTGCTCAACGGAATATACCTCGCTGACCTACTTCATCCTCCAAAAACTTCTTAAAACTCCATTTGGCATCTTACCAAAAACTTCCTCAAAAAACAACTTCATTTGGCATCTTACCAAAACTTAAAACCACATTGCTCAACGGCATTACCTTCGTTGGCCTACTACTTCAAACTCACGTCCATTTACGTGAAAATACACACATACACACACACATATCTGTCACCAAGTATCAGATGTCCTAATTAGTTACTACTTTCTTATTTCAACCTGATGTTGGTTAATTCATACAACGCATTACCATTAACAATTCTAAACCACTTATAAATTTCTCAAAATATATCCACTGATAACCTCGCTGTCCTCAACTGAAACTTCTTTATTAAATCAATACTTAATTCTTCAACTCACTAGTTTTATTACCACTGTATCATCTTATCTTCACTCACTTTTGAATTAAATCTTTATTACCATTATATTCATAATTATGGTTGCCATAATAATTATTACTACTTTCTTTCGATTATTTACCTATGTAATAACCTTCCTACTTTTTTTTAAATTTAATCCTCACTTCCTCCAACTTACCTGCAGTTTAAGGACCTACATTCAACTTACCTGAATTGCTCAATAGCACGACAACCTCTGTCTTCCAAATTAAATGATTTTAGTCAATCTAAATCAATAAGCGTAGGCACTACGCGCCCCTAACCATCCTAATTTCACGACTGAATTAAAATTACTCACAGCAGGTTCCTTATCTACCTCTGTTAAATCATATTAAACTTCATTACTTAATATTTAAGTCATACGGAACAGTAACTATCGTTAATATAAATTTACATCACTACTTTCTCTGGCATTTCATAGTTCTTACCACTGTCATCTTCAATTCTATCTTTCTCTAGAATTCCACTTTCCTCTTTTCTTATAGCATTAGTTTCTACTTCCTCTGTACTACATTCATCCATAGTAACCTAGTACTTCGGTTTTCTCCCTCTCACTTCCCCAAGTCTGGCTAATTCAGTACGATACTGCACGTCATATGCTTTCTTTCTCTCTCTCATCCTGATTTCTTTCTCCTCTAACAACTTAATTCTCTTCTCTTTCATTTTGCTTCTAAAATATCTACCTATAGGTTTTCCCTTCACTTCTCCATTACTATCACTTAATTTTCTCTTTAGCCGTTGCCTATTGCTTCTGCTCTTATCTATCTCTCTCCTCCTCTTAACCTGTTTACTAATTATGTTCTTCTGACTATGATTTAACGCACGCTTCTCTGCCTCTAATAATTTCACATTAATTTCCGCTACACCCTCATTAAATTCTTCCCTAGTCAACATATCCTCTTCACCTAAGATTTTCTGCATCTTAATTTCTTGAGTGCCTAGTACTTTCTTTATCTTACCTGCTTCTATTCCTATCTTTTCTCTCATCTTCTCCACTTCTTCACTACGTTCTAAGTCTCTTCTATAGCTGTCCTGCTTTCATCCATCATCTCCGCTGATTGCTGTTCCTTAACTAAGCTACTTTCATCTATGTCTAGCATCTCTACCAACTCTACTATGTTTTCTCCTACTATATCCGCTAGCTGCTGTTCATCACCCATAATTTCTTTTACAGCTATCCTGCTTTCATCTAAAATCTCCTTCAACTCTACTATGCTTTCTCCTACTATCTCCTCTGACGCTAATCTATTTTCACCTAAAATCTCCTCTACCTCCAATCTGCTTTCACCTAACATTCCCCCTGACTCCAATCTGCTTTCAATTACAGTCTCCTTACAGGCTGTCTTCACTGATTCTACTGCAGTATCCCCTAAAGTCTCTACCACCTGCCTAGTTTCCACTTCTACCAATTTGCTAAAACTTTCACCTTGAGTTGCTATTTTATCTTCAATCACAGTTACTATTCTTTCCTGAATCCTACTTTCTACTGCTTCTAATTTCTTATCTACTGTCTTAATAATATCTTTAGCTTTCATTTCTACCTCCTCCTTAATTTCACCTCTGATTTCCTGTTTCACCCCCTGAATACTCTCCTGTAGCATATCATACTTCATACTTAATTCTCTATTCATCGTTTCCACAATATCTAGTTTTACATTATTCTCCTCCAGCTTCTGATTTATTTTACTCATATCCTCTCTCATCTCTTGATTACTCTTATCTAATTTCTCACCTAAATCTCTACTCAATTCCTTCCTACTTTCCAAATTATCTTTCTTACTCTCTTCCATATTTTTATTCATATCTTTATCTAATTTCTCAAATTTATCATTGAATTCCTTTCTACTTTCCTGATTATCTTTCTTACTCTCCTGATTTCGCCCATCCATATTCTGCAACATCCTCATGAGTAAATTGAATTTATCGTCAGGAATATCTATAGACTTTTCTTTTTCCTTACTCCCACTAGTCTCAGGATGTACCTCTGTATTCGTCTCGAGATTTTCCTCTGAATTAGTGTCAGGGTTAACCTCAGGATTATTTTCAGGATTACTCTCAGGATTATTCTCAAGATTTACCTCCGACATCTTGGTATTATTCTCTACGCTTTCAACATCGCTACTGCTATCATCCTCCTTATAATTAACTTTCTCGACTTTATTCCTACTTCTCAACTGCCTCTGTTCCTCTTCCGACATCTCGAAGTACACCGTATAACAATTGCCCTTCCAAAATTTCACTTCACTTCACTGTCCCCCAAAAGCACTGACAATTTGCACTGAAATTATACACTCCTCTCCTAAATACCGAATGGTTTTCGTGTCCTACTTTGTGGCGCCAAATGTAACATTTTTTATAAGTCGTTAAACGTGGTTGATGACAACTGTAAAGGTTCTATTTAACAAACATAATAAGAATAAATGATATACACTGTGGTGTGACCTTACCTGCGATAGTATAATATAATAAGTTGTTGAGCGCCAGATTCCTATTTAAGACAGTGAATCGAAATTTATTGATTTAACCTCGGCTATCAGCAGTAGAGTCGAGACCACTTACCCGGGCCGTAGTGTAACTGAGTTGACTAACCATTCAGTACTTATTTAAGGAGTATGATTGATTTTGCCTATAGTATGTGCTAACTACAAGAAAAGTTACAGTCATGAAGTTAAAGAAAATGAATTTATTATATGCAAAAACAAAATATTAATAGTTACACAAAATAATTTAATTTACCAACTGCGGTTTAATTATTTAAAAGAAAATAAACATTAATGAATTGAATCTATCTTAAAGTTACATATTACAGAGACGTCGGATATTTAATTGTTTGCTCACCCTTTTGAAGTATCATCATAAAAAAGTGTGCAAGATGATCTCGATGTTGCGTTTCATATTTCTAAAAAAAAATGTTGTAGTATGTCATTTGATACAGCATACTACGTTCCATTGTGTTGCCATCTCTAGATTAATTGTAGTATTCAACTATAAGCCATGGTCAGCTTATATATATATTGTCAACATTGTGGTTATTATGTCGAGACATGATGCATGGTAAAGCTATGAATGATATTTCACAAAGCAGTCGGTGGACCTCTGTCGCTGCTCTGCCACTAATGAGTGGTCGTTCACTAATGACTCTGTAGATGCGAGTGTGCGGTTATATCTTCCTTGTCACGTGGTAGTAAGCAGCCCCCACTTCATAGTCAAGTCACCCCTTCTACCTGGGGCTTGTCCATTCATTGACGCGTACCTTGGCTCCAGTAGTGACGTATTGATTGCACCATACGTGAAATATAATGTTCCATTGCTTCTTGAAGGAACTAGATTGTGCGCACGTGATGGTTACTCATATTGGGTTTCTTAGCATCTCGAAAATGACGCAGTTTGCCGTGGTGAAATTATTACTACGTCGTTCAGTTTGTGACGCATTGGGTTGATCCTTATTGGCAATCTTGTTGCAATATATATATTACTTCGTCTCTTTACAAATAATTGTTAATAAAAATATTTCTGACTATAATAATAAAAACCGCTTACAATTATCTGATATAAAAATCATCTCATGGATGTACTAATTAATAATAATAATAATAACATGATAAATGAATAACCCTTTAAATATAATAGGTATGGGATCGAATCGTTGCATTAGGTGCATTCAATAATAAGCTAATGAGTAGGGAAAGACCAATTTTACAGTTTATTTGAAGCTGTGTGAGGAATACAGTAATAACTGCATCATTATCAATCACTGTTAATATATATATCAAAATAAGTTTTGCATATTATACTTTCCACATCTAGCGGTGGTGGTACAAAACTTTCTCCAGGAGTCTGCCATTGCACGAATGGAATGGCCTCCGATGTCGCCGTATATGAACCGTATTGAACATGTCTGCGATATGCTGAAGCGTGCTATTGCTCAGCGTCCACGCCCTCCCATGATGAAGGCCGCCGTCTAAGAGTAGGATCGCCTGCCTCAAGAGGACCTGGATAACTTGATCTGTGGTAAGCCACGGCTGGACGCCCGTGGTTGCCATGTTCCTTATTGAAACGCCACAGGATGGCAAGATTGTAACACTGTTTTACAGGCCAAATGTCTTCCTGTTTTAAATTTTCTTTTCATACATGAATGAATAAAGTGTGCAGGATATTTGTCAGAATGCCGTCTCTTTTGTAATAACCTCGCCTACGCTCTGCATCATGGCAAACAAGTGTTATGCAAAACTGTTTTGATGTGTATATTATAGTTGTAGCAAACTGGAAATGTGGCTGGGAGCCCGTTATAGGGTCCATTCACACAAGCGTAGGGGAATAGGACCTCCCCATGAGTCACATATTGTACTTGGCCATTCAAATCCTAATGTTTTTACATTTGGTAAGTTATCGTTAAGTGATTAGTATATTTCAAATGCATACATAATTACAAGAAAAATGATACCAAAGATTGTAACCTTTGTATTTTTAAAATTAAATTAAGAGTGCGGCAAAAGAAACACAAAATTCCTGGACTATATTTTAGTTTTTGTGTTTTTTTGTGTTCCATTAGAGTAATTTATACATTTTTGGGGTATCATTTTTCTTGTACAGTAAACCCTGCGTAAACCAATCCCTCTACATACCGGAAACGTGGACAAACGGAAAACAAAATTCGGAACGGAGGTATTTCCTATGTAAAATGACACTGTAAACCGGAAAACTGCCTAACGCGGAAACTGAAAGAAATTCTGGAAGTGGTGGCGTAAATAACCTGACTAAGACGGATTATCTTATCCATAATAGAAAGCTATGTACTAAATGTTGAGTGCGACTGTACTTGCACCAAAGTTCTAGGAAACATTAACTGTAATTTTTCCTCATGGAGCAGGAATGCTACATTTCACAACATCTGTACCATTAATTCCTCCAACACTCTTGTAATACACACAGCTTCCTTCTCACAAATGAGAATAGAAGTACGAGTAGAATAAAACAGTGAACTGGAGTGATCTTTGAAGGTGTTCTTTTTCCTGTGCACTTCGTTTATTGTGACAATGACTTCTAAACACTTACACTGGAGGAGAAAATTAAAGTTATTGAAGAACACGAGAAAAACAAACGTCCGGCTAAAGAATTGTGTTGTTTAAAGTTGGAGAAACTCAAATTATTTCATAGTATCCTATGCGATAATACAGTAATTCTTTCTAGTGTATTTTGTCTTATTAAAACTCAACCCTTTGTAAAACGAAAACCTGCAAAACTGAAAAATGAATCCGGAACGATTGCGTTCCCCTTTAGGCAGGTTTTACTGTGGATATAAATATCATACATTTTAAAATGAAGTGAAAATACATTTATAAAAACGTTTGATTGACCGAAGTCTGCTAGGTGACTCATGCGGTGTCTGCGAGTGTGTGAGTGGACCTTATTCCTGCCCCCCAGCCACGTTCCCCGTTTGCTACAACTATAGTCAGGCATTTTGACAGCACGTATTTACAAAATCAATAGTTGTGTAGTTCTAAGGGGTGACCGCGATAGCGGTAGACGCCGGTGGATTGGTACAACTTGAAACTGGGTTGGGTTGAAGTAACACACCATTAGGCTACATTTCCATTATGTTTGTACATAAATATACAGTAGTTATTTGCCAAAGAACATGGAAAAGGTTTCTAAAAACAGTGCTCTAGTTTGTGAGATTTGGACGGAACAGTGGATTCCAGTAATGTGGAGAAACAAAACGAACTGGCAGTGGTCAAGAGATTTTCCGCGAGAATGGCCTGGGATCGATTCCCGGTACTGTCATGAATTTTAATCCTATTATAAGGTTGGTCAGCCTGTAGAAGACACTTAGAGTTGTGAGTTCGTATCCTACTGTCGGCCATCGTAGAAGTGGTTTTCTATGGATTCCCAAAGTATGGGTAGATCGCGGCTAGTTACATGTACACACAACTATTACGATCACCACAATAACGCAGGTTATCAGATAGGCATTAGAGTACCCGAGCTGATAGCCATGAATTCGCAATCCCTAAATCAGGCGTCCTCAACTACGGTGCTCTTGAAATGAAATTTGGTGCTGCCGTCATTCGAGCCAAAAAGTGCTCGCGAGCACGAGCACCCCTTAGATCCATTCTTCAATTCAAATTCTGCTGCACAAACCAGAATAACTAGCGGGCCCGTGCGAGATCTCTCGCACAATGGCTTGTGTGCGCCCCATGTGTACAGCCTACCCGCCCGTCACTAGTGCTATGCGGGCTCTACGCGACACAGTTCTGCAGGGGCTATCGTCTTGTTTATTTGTTTAAAAGCACTTTATAAACAAATAAATATATTTCCGTTGACTTTTCAAGAAATGCAAGATTTTTCCTGTACTATTGAGACGATTTGGAAGATTTTGGTACAAACCACACCTTCTAACTCCCTCTGGTTTAGGAGCTTGAGTTTTGTGAAACATACACCTCAGCGTATTATAAATAATTAAGTAAGATAGTGTTTTCAATACAAGTTTTGACAGTCAGAAATTTTATCATTTTGTAAAAATATTATTTTTAATCCACAGTAAATGGAATTGGACACCCCTGTTTTATGAGTATCAAGGGGAGCGTGATGGCGCAGTGGCTTAGCTGCTCGTCTTTCACCCGGAAGCCGGGGTTCGAATCCCGGTGACAGCGGGGTGGAATGTTCAACTGAAAAATCACGTTGTGTCAGGAAGGGCATCTGGCCTTAAATCCCCGGCCAAAACCAAAATGAGCCTGGTTGGCTCCAGTGACCCAAATTAATTGGGAAAAGCCGAAGAAACAAGAAATGCGCTGATTCCATTCGACTGTTCATACGTAAATGTATCGTACCTACATGTCTGGTGAGCGGTGCTATTTCAGCACTTCTGAGGTAGAGACAGGCGCATGGTTGTTGAATAATAATAAATAATTATTGCTATAATTATAATATTCGATTTAATGGTGCTCGGGCACTTGGTATGGTATGAGGGAGGTTCTCATCGTCTCAGAACGCCAGCTCTAAATGTAAGAAAAATACATTGCACGGGGCGGCTTTGCTTAAAGGTTATTCGCTACTCGCTGCCCTCTAGAATAAATCCCAAATTGCTCCATCTTGACAAAGTAACGACTAGCGGCATAACCGCAAAACTCGCCAACATTCACGCGCGGGTGCGAGCGGGACTCATTACTCGGGCCATCATTCGCTCGCAATTAACGGACATAATTGCAGCTGGGGTTAAAAGTTCAGAACGAACCAAATTATGTTATAACTGGATAGCAATTGTAGCCGTGGAGCTGGGAAACTCGTTATGTTACACTTACATTGTAGCGGCTTCGGTGGCGTAGTTGGTAGCATGCTGAACTGCTGTGCTCAAGATAGCGGGTTCAAACCCGGCCGAAGTCGTCGGATTTTTAAGAGCGTTAAAATCCTTCAGTATGCCTTCCTTCGGAGGGGAAGTAAAGCCGATGGTCCCATGTCATAGATTTATGGCATATACAATATCATTCCACTAACTAAACTTGTGTGAAGCTAAATTTCTAGGTTAGATTTCGTTGAAACGCTTCATCATAGTTCCAACGTTCACCACTAAGGTGTCAATGACATCTGGTAGCGAAAGTTGGAACTACTTGAAATTGAACGGAACTTGTAGCACACCCCATGGGTGTCCGCTTTAAGCCGCTAGAGCCTCTGGTGAGCCGAACTTGTCCTCGGACACTCCCTGCACTAAACGCCATACGCTAGAGAGACTTACATTGAGTGGAAATTTATAATTATCAAAGTAACTCTTCGATTTAGGAATAAACGCAATGAAAATGTCGACAGTAGAAAGGGAACAATACACCATATTAGAGGTTCCTCGCTAACGAGCGGCTCACCTTTGAAATCTAGCTGGGCGGATATGTTTACATTCCATGTCTGCGGGGTGCCACGGTTTTCCCAGCTCGAGACACAATGTTGTCAACTCTCCGCCATAGCCACTGTGAGACTACGTGCAACACTGGATACCTGGCTGCCAGGACCGTACTTGTGAGTCCACGTACTATTGGTCAGCACAGTGCCGCCGCTCGTTAACGAGGAAAGTGCGAGAACTATAGCAGCAAATGACTGCCGATATATTTAGGCGCATGCGTACAGCCAAATCTCCCGCTCCTCGTATCGGCGTGTCTGCGTGTCTGCTGCACAGACGATATGATCTGAGCACACATGGCGGGGAGGGGCACTTCCGGGATTCCCCCGACTCGAGTGACACAACAAGCAGCTTGGCTCTTGAATGAGCACGGGCACGGGGGTGTCGTGCCAGTAGCGACCCAAGCACTGATGTATCGGTGGAATCTGGAAATGTTTAACACATGTCTGCTAAAATTCCACTTAGGTTAGGTTAGGGTTGGTGCCGTAAACATTGAAGAATTTATTTCCAAAGTGACGTAAATCCAAAATGGACGTTATTTCAGTTTTTCTTTTCTTCCATAAGCAAGTTTATAGGTTATCTCAACGTATAGCGAAGGTTTTTAGTCGCAATACGTCGTATATCCCACATTAACAGAGATCTAAGAACTACTGTCGACCAAAGTATTATGTGCACTCGAGTTTGAAGGTCGTTTGTGAAGTAACCAATAGACCTACATAAAATCCAATAACATCTCATTTTCGTCGTTCTATTTTACGTTAGTTCATATAGGTTTGGAATTTTTAGTCTATATTTCAATATTTTTTATCGCAGTTGGAACACAAAAAGTGCACGTTTTTAAGCGTGTTTCAAGCATGCGTCACATTTAAGATTTATTATCTCAAAAATCTGTCATCAGATCGAATCCAAATTTTATCACAATATACATTGGAATGTTGTATAACTGGTTTATTAATTTCAAAATGTTGTGTGTCCAAGAGACAAAGTTGTTATCATTCTTGTAAGGTAACTTTTTCTCGGCTCGGGGTGGTTGGAAAATGTAGTATTTGATCGCGTTGGAATCCGTATACATCAAAAAGTTATGCTGTATGACTGTGAAATCATCTTCTTTTGCTGTAGCGTTTGTCCCCCCTCGTGGCAAGGTCCGCTATTTGAATCCGCTGTCTCCACTTTACTCGGTCATGGGCCATGTCCGGATGAAGGTTGACGCCTTTCAAATCCCTGTGCAGTGTATCGGCCCAACGTTGTCTCGGTCGCCCCTTTGGTCTTTTCCCGGCGACCTCCAGTGTTTAGCCCTGTTTCGCAATGGTGTCCGCTCCTGACCGTAGCACATACCCAAACCATCGCAGACGACCCTCACGCATTTTGTTACTGATTGCTGCGATACCAAATCGTTCCCTTATTCTGTATGACTGTGAAATACGTAAATTAATTCACTTACCGGTATTTTGTATCGGTTTGTATTTGTAGGGGGAAATAACACATGGTTCACCAGCTAGCCGCTCCGGGAAAAGCTGTACAGCGTTGCTGAGATGGAGCCCATCACTTGCGAGCGAGGCACGCCATGATGCGTGATGGGCTCCATTTCGGCAACCCTGTACAGCTTTTCCCGGAGCGGCTAGCTGGTGAACCATGTCTTATTTACCCCTACAAATACAAACTGATATAAAATAAGTGAATTAATTTACGTATTTCACAGTCATACAGCATAACTTTTCGATGTATAAGGATTCCAACGCGACCAAGAACTACATTTTCCAACCACCCCGAGCCGAGAAAAAGTTACTTTACAAAAATGATAACAACTTTGTTTCTTGGACACACAAAATTTTGTAATTAATAAACCAGTTATACAACATTCCAATGTATATTGTGTAAAAATTTGGATTCGATCTCATGACGGGTTTTTGAGGTAATACTTCTTAAATGGGACGCATGGTGAAACACGCTTAAAAACGGGCACTTTTTGTGTTCCAACTGCGATAAAAAAATATTAAAATATAAATTAAAAATTCCAAACCTACATGAACTAACGTAAAATAGAACGACCGAAATGATGTCATTGGATTTTATGTAGGTCTATTGGTTACTTCAAACTCGAGTACACATAATACTTCGGTCGACAGTAAGTGTACTTGCCATGTTATGCAACTCCAACGGGTATTTACTGACCAATCCGATGGCTCTTTGGACATCACGGATAAATCAAGAGCATCAGTTTGTGCTTGTTGTGTTTAAACCATTTAACTGTTCATAAATGCCACTCAAAGCGTATGTCAGTATATGATTTATTTCCAAAACGTGCTTGCAGGAGATGATTACCACTATTTCCATTGATAGGAGATTTTTAAAACACACTGCCAGGATGTGCATAAAAGTAATGAATGAAATTACATTATATTCATAGTCATATCTGAATTTAATTATACGAAGAAACAAAAACGCTATTTCTGAAGTTTTGCATTCCATGGATGTGCGTCACTTTGGAAATAAGATCTTCAATTCATCTCTCGAACAATGGGTCGCATGGAGCACTGTAAGCTACTAGCAGGGTCGCTACAGCCACGATTTTTACTGGGTCGCACTCGGCACGTAATCTGCATGGGTGTCTCCAATCGGTTACGATAATCGCCATTTGCTATCGAACCTGTGCTGCTGGTGTTCTTGTTCCGTCTTCCGCGTCCCGACGGATGCTATTATTAGCAAATATTTAATATATTTAGCTGAGAGGTTCTATTTTCATTTGATGTCTAGTTTTAAAAATATACGTTTGAGAGTTGCTTTCACTAGTGGAAGGCAGATTTGAAAGAATGTTTTCACTTAGTGATGGGAGTTTTAATGAGCATTTTGATATGTGATGAAAGCGTCTTTACGCTGTAGCCCGGTAATTAGACGGAGGCCGTCTCTAATCAAGACAGCGCCTCACGTGCTCCTCGACTGGATTGAATTACGGCAACCAAGTTAATCAGCCGTTTTCCGTTTTATGTTATGCGAAGCAAGAGTTGGTGCCAACAACATGTTGATTCACGGGCTGTATTTGTCGTCACTGATATAAATTACTGCGCGGGTGTCCAACATGCTTCATATTAGATGCAGTGGCGTATCGACGGGGGGTGTTTAACCCCCCCCCCGCAGAGACATTTCTTTATTTGAATCGTTATATTGACCTATCCAGGGGCGGTGCGTCATTAAGGGCCGAAAGGGCCCTGCCCACCCTGGGCCGTTAGACCGTACTGCACGAAATTATTAATGTCTTATAAAATTAGTTTTAATTATAGATATTCTACTTAAAATAAGTGGTTTTCCCTTTTAGAATCCCTAGAAAGAATTCAGTATACATATCCTCATCCCTAGCTTAAGTTCCTGAATGTCCCGTACTGTGTATTGCAATAGCGAGGGCCGCTGCACAGAACGTTCCATGTTAAGTATGTGGGGTAATGGGCCGGGTGACAAAACAGTGGGCATAGCACTGTCTTGCACACGAATTCTTGTTGGCTAATAAAGGATTTTCTTGTCTTTTAACGGATGTGGTCGTAATTTAATTTGCTGATTGTGTGCCTCATACTAAATTGAATGAAGTGAAATATTTATTAAATAATCAATTTTCATCTTTACCTCTGAACACAAAATGAAGACCTACTTGCGAGACTATGGGACAAGACAGGCTTAATGCAATGGCCGTGCTTTCTATTCACAAGGAGTACATATTGGAAACCAAGAATTTCAACACCAAGGTGATCGAAAAATTTGCTTCATCCAAGCACAGGAAAGGATAATATATTTACAAATAAGGAGCCAGGTGAGTACAGTTATTAATATTTGTTTCAAATGTTGTGTTGTGTGGAATTATGATAATGGAAATATTGGCAACAATAAATGTCATATATAAATCATTGTTTAAAATGAACCAACAATAATATCATTTGGCCCACCCTAAATTTTTAGTCAGGAGCCGCCCCTGGTCCTTCTATCAGCTGTTTTACGCTTCCGCTAGTGAGGCTTCTTACTCCTGTATATATTTTAAATGTGATCACGTTCCTCACTTGGTAAATGTCCTGTTCTACTCGCAGTGAGACTCCTTCAGTGTTGGAGCTAGTCAGGGATCGGTTTTGCCGTTAAAGTGTGCGATCGGTAACGTTTTTGACGTCGCTTCGGGTTGCTTTAATTGTGTGTCCGTTTTGTTAAAGATAATTCAGTACATGAGGAGTTTCTGCAATTTATTCTAATTAATGATACAGATAAAGTCATCAAGATGGCAGATTTTGAGAGTCAATGGTAATGGCCGTAGGAACAGAGAGAGCAAAACATTATTTTTCTCTCAAATAATATCCATATTTTAAGCAACCACGGAACTCTGGTCATGAAGATACCACTGCATCGTTTATGTTTTAATATTTAGTTACTGTTTACCATATGTTTTAGATTTTTTTCCATGTTTTTTTTTTGTCGAAAATAAAATGAGGCCTAAAATAGTTGTCATGCAAAGAGGACGGTTATAATGTACTCAATTACCCCCCCCCCCCCCCGCAGAAGGAAATTCTGCGTACGTCACTGATTAGATGCTCTGTAAAGCAGATTTCCAAGTAAACTTTGGGTTCCTCATTCGACCAACACGTTGATAGGAATTGATTATATCAATACGAGACATTGAACAACTACTCGATTTATATTTTGGAAAGTCATCTCGTGTATACGGGCTACATTTCATAAATCAGTTATGGTACAGGATTAATCTTCTGACACGAGGTTGTTGAAGCCACGTCTGAGTGAGTCACATCAAGCATATGAAGCTCTCAAGAGAAATTCGTCGAAACTTGGCTTATGTGATGGTATTTCACCACCATCCGTAGAGGGGGCGAAGCAAACGAGTAAAAACAAGAGCGCGCGCCTATCCAACCAATCGCAATACCTTGACAACTTACTTGCCCTTAATATCCTCTCTTGGTTTCCTTGTGTTTTGTATGCAAACCTTAAGCGAAATCAGGATATTAGCTTTCGCGAGGTTCCATTGCGAATAATACATTCGATTAAGCGTTGTCCTCCTAGTCTCAAGATTGTGGGTTCGAACCCGACTCAGTGAGGTGGCATTTAGGGTGGTTTACGTGTGACAACTTAGTGTTAGATTTACTAGCATTTTTAAAACACCCTCCAGGGTAAAATTCCGGCATCGCAGTGTCCAAACTTGACAGCAGTTAACTGGAGTGTTACACCCATTTCTTGATAATAATAAATACTAATCGTCATTATCATAATCTTCAATTAGTCGGCTTCGGTGGCGTAGTCGATAGCATGCTGAACTGCTATGCCCAAGATCGTGGGTTCAAACCCGGCCGAATTCGTTCTCGTTAAAATCCCTCCTTGGGAGGGGAAGCAAGGACGGCAGGCCCATGCCATAGATTTATGGCATGAAAAAAAAACTTCCATTACAGTTGGTAGTGTGTAGCCAAATATGTAGATTATTTGGTGAGAAACGCTCTATCATGTTCCATAGTTCGCCGCTGGGTGACAGTGGCATCTGGTAGCCAAAGTTGGAACTACTGGAAATTGAACTTCAATTCATCTCTCATTAACTCCTCTCTTGATGTTGGTGTCGGAAGGGTATTCTGGTGTAGAAACCATTTCATCGCATCGCATCTCATTCCATCAATTTGTTAGAGGCGACACTCGTGCATGTATTAATTGTGTTTCTCTTATGTTGCAGGTGAGTACTTCTCCCGTCTCCCGTTGGGCTGCTCTCAGTAAGTGTTCTTCATTTCTCTCTCGAGATCATTAGCTGGATTACTTGCTCTTAGCCACCGCTAGTTTCATGTGCTCAATCTATTTGTTCCGTATGAAACTTCAAGTGATAGTTAGTGAAGGGACAACATATGCTTGAGGATAACTGCAGAGCGACGCATCTCTGCTAAAACATTTCATTTGAGAATGGGTTGTCTCAATGCCTCCACACCCCCGCCTAGTTTTCTCGTATTGCTAACTCGCACAGTTATTAGGAGCAAAGGACTATACCCGGTGCCATGAGAAAAAGAGCTTCAAAAGTGAAATCGAATATTTAAAAGATCTATTTTCATTTCATGAAGACTGAAAGTTTTTTTTTTTTTTTTTTAGCCTATGGCTTTTAGTGCCGGGAGTGTCCGAGGACATGTTCGGCTCGCCAGTTTTGTAGCTGCTTCGAGACGGACACCCAATGGGTGAGCTACAAGTACCGTTGGGGAGGAAAGGAGGGAAGTTGGAATGTAAGGACGAGGAGTTGGAAGGTAGCGGCTGTGGCCTATAGTTAGGGACCAACCCCGGCATTTGCCTGGAAGGAAGATGGGAAACCACAGAAGACCATCTTCAAGGTTGCCGGCGGGGGGATTCGAACCTCCTCGCCTCCCGGATGTGAGCGACTGCCATCAGTCATGCCGTAACCACCACGGCTAACTCACCCGGTGACTGAAAGGTATAAGTTACGGATACAACTTCTTTGATGTTTTGAAGCGTACTTTTCATAGTTTCTGGGAAGGAAGCTTTAAGTCGGCATAAAATATTGGAGTGGCATCACTAAAGGATTGCAACTTGTAAAATATAGATTCGAGAAATAAGCTACCTCTGCATTCTGGAAGGCAAGTGAATAAGAAATAGGCTAATAAAGTGAATAAGTTAAAGAGGAACAAAACAATGAAAAACGTTGGAGTTGGGATTGTGTTTCACATCACAGTACTAACTCTTGGTGAAGATTCACGTTGTGTCGCATTAACATGTTTTCAGGATGCAGGTTGGTTGGTTCCTTAGTTTAGGGCCTGTGACAACGTGGTCATGCAGCCCCGTGTACTTTGGGTGTGTGTAGAATCTGTCTGATAACCGGTGTTAATATTGTGATGACTGTATTGGTGTGTGTTATCTGTTTTTAGTTCAAGTAAGGATTGCAGACAATAATTTCAAGTGGTTCCTACTTTCGCTACCAAATGCTACCGTCCACGACACCTAGCTGTGAACTTGGCTACTACGAGATGCCATCGCAACCAGCTTATGGCCACGAACGTTGTAACTTAAGAGCATTAATCAAACCTAACCTACACATTTTGCTTCACACAACTGTAGTTTGTGGAAGGTTCTTTTACATGCCAAAAATCCATTACTTGGGACCGCCTGCTTTACTTCCCCTCCGAAGGAAGGCATACTGTGGGATTTTTAACCGTCCTAAAGAATCCGACGACTTCGGCCGGGTTTGAACCCGCGACCTTGGGCATAGAAGCTCAGCATGCTACCAACTACGCCACCGAAGCCGCCCATTCAGAATGCAACGCAAGCCCTTACCATTTGTCGCGCTGGCATCAACAGAGCGCGTTATGATCCTAATCGAAGTAAGTCGCTCCTGCACATGAGGCTACTTGCTCGTAGTATGAACATCCTGTTATTTCCTCGTTGGTAACGTTATTGTGCTTTGTGTACGCTCACCGTTGTCCTCCTGCTCCAGGTTCAATTCAATGTTGAAAATCTAAAAAGGCTTCTATGAAGCGTGACTTGTCATGAGGAAGTTATATGTGAGCTTCGAGAGTATCTGCGCATCGTGATGAGGATGAAATAAAAGACGGAGACGTCACACATCCATTCTACGAGCCTCGTAAATTAACCATCCCCAAATCTCGGCCGGGAATCGAACCCGGTACCCATCAAGTCATGGTACAGGAGTCGCAGCGATGGTGTGCAACTGTTGAAGTTCAATGTCCACCACTTTCAACAGTGTTGGGGGTGAGGTGCGATGAAAACCCGGGCGAAGGCTCATGTCTTAGATTTATGGCATGTAAAGGAACCTCCCACTAACTAAAATTGTGTGAAGCTAAATTTGTAGGTTAGATTTGTTTAAAGCTCTATTAAGTTCCAACGTTCGCCGCCGTTGCGGTGGCATTTAGTGGCAAAGTTCGCAACTGGGTGTCGTTGACGGTAGCATTTGGTAGCAAAAGTAGGAACTACTTGAAATTGATCGTCTGCAGTCCTTACCTGAATTAAAGTCCGGCTCCGTGGCAAAATGGTTAGCGCGCTATGATTTGGCCCGAAGTGCCTTGGGTTCCAATCCCGTCCGATCCATCAGGGATTTTAATCTCCTGGGGTTAATTCCCGTGGCTCAGGGACTGGGTGTATGTGCCGTCTTCATCATCACTACATCCTCATTACGACGCACAGGTCGCCCACGGGCGTGGACTAGAAAGACCTGCACGCGGCCTCTCCGGAGGCCACACGATCATTACCTGAATTACAGCCATCACAATCAGAAAGATTACACACACCAAAAGTACACGGAGCTACGCAGCTCCTAAACTGAGGAGGCAACCAACCAACTCTCAGTTGATGTCTGATCACACGTTCAGAACGTCATTGCGTAAAATGGATTCCAAGCAAAGTACAAACATAGCTTAGTTTTGTTTATACACGCCTTTCTGATTATGGGCGTACATAAATAATTGGTGTAGTGGCTAGCATTCTCGGCTGTCGATTCCCGACTTTGCCGAGATGAGTAAATCTGGTACGAGTTGGAACAGGGTTCACTCAGCCATCTTAGATGTTTTCTTTGGTTTCCCCACTTCTCCAGGCAAATGTCGGGATAGGCCACGGCCGCCTCCTTACAAATACAGACACAACGATGTCCAAGCCCCTAAATGAAACATTAAATACAGTGGCGTGCGGTGACCCTCGAAGCACTGTAACTAATTGGATACCCACTATAGCAATAATAATATTACAGTAGGCTATGGTAATTATCATAATAACAATTTATTGTAATTAATTTTGATATAATAAAACTAGCGGGCCCGTGCGAGAAATCCAGCATGTTCATAAACCACACTTTCCCCAGTAGGTTTATAATGAGAGACTTAAGGAGAAAGGTTGTGCAACCAAATGATTATAGAACACTCACTATGTACAGCATGTTGCTGCTTGTTACAGCAACAGTATTTGCATATCGCACACTTCTTACAAAAATCGATATTTGTGAAATTAGAATACGGTGCAGAAGAAAACCCTGTAAAGGAATAAACGTTTAATAGTTTAAAGGTTTTAGACAACAACTCATGCTTGCAGCATGTTAGAGCATCAGTATTTGCAAATCCAGCTCTGTAACACTCATCGGTCATTCAATATTTATGAAATTATACGATTTGAATAATCATTCCTTTGATTTACTGTTTCTAAAATTCATGCAAAATCATAAAGGAATTACCTCAGAATGTTAAAATGACACGAAACAGGCGTCACAGCGGCAAAAATGTGAAGTGGACAGCAATTATGGAGTGTGTTTTCCTACAGCAACAGTATCTGCAAATCGCACACTCGTACATTTTATTTAAAAGTCATTATTTAAAGAAATTATGGATATTTATGAAATTAGAGTGCAATTCGTCACTGCTAATGTATATTCTCTTTCATTTGAATGCTCATTTGTCACGATCGGTCGCTTGTGAGGGAGGGATCTATACTACTGAAATATGATATATTTTGAATACACGTCCATGCAGCGCCATGTCACATTTTTAGTATATGTCTGTTTGAAAATGTGACGAAAGAATAAGTTAAACCATAAACTTCCTACAGTATTAAAATAATACGGGGGACAATACAGCTATTTTCATGTGAATTTATATTTTAATAGCATTTGCATGAAGATGTTTCAACTGAGATGATAGCATGACTCTTGTGGTCACAGGAGGTGACTGTGGGTGTGGAATATGCTATCTCCTGTTGATATCCAATATATAATAGCGTAATATGCTCACCTGTATGCTGTCCCGCGTGGCCTATTCCTGAGGTTCCTCACTCTATATTCAGTGTTGTTCTCGCCCTGCTATCTGTTAGAGACGGAAGGAACTAGGAGGTCTTGGAAACGAGATGATGCATGCTTCTGTTCGACCTGCTGGAATACAAGGCAGTGCTTTGCGGGTGTAGGACTTGTAGGAGTACACGCTATACCTTCCCTGGGTTACCCCCAAGTCGCTTACCACGGTGGGTGAGTGGTTATCGTGTCGGACTATCAACTCCAAGCTTGCAGGTTTGCTCCTGGCCGTGGTAAGTGATTTTTGAAAGGTGACAAAAATCACGACACGCTTGTCATACGATGATAGCATGTTAAGGAACGCATTTGAATTCAGTAGGCCGTGTTCATAATGGCAAAATTAATCTCGGGATTTTCCGCCAACACAAAATTCCTCATTTCTCTACTAGAAAGCGCTATAGTGTCAAGGATCTTTGATATCTAACCTCCTTGACTTTCATAGTGCTTCAAGGAACAACAAAATTCGACATGCAAGCTGCCCTTTGTGTGTCAAATAACAACAAAGCTTGCACCCAGCACCCGAGGCCATACAATATTAAAAAAACAAAAAAAATACTCCCAAGTCAAGCTGAAGCAGAGCGGACGAGAGGAAAACTGAGCGCTCAAACAAGAGGAAATGTAATAAAAATAGAAAATAAGACGATTTTAAGGGGAATTTCGGGCACTGAAGCAGTGCTTCCCTTGATTAAATAGTATACATACTGTAGTTGTCGGGGCCCACGAATGGGCTACAGCTAGTAGACTGAAAAATAAAGTTGCTAAAGCACATCCCATTATATTCGGACTAATTTTCGGTGGACGGTTATTAAACCGTTAATGTTTTGCCTCTGCGGTGGATCTCTTCCCACTGTTCCAACTTAGAACAGCTGTTAAGCTGCGCTCGTGCCATCTGGTAGTGGCACAATGCCTACCTAAAGCAGTTGATGTTCATGTAGTTTTTAGACCGACCGAAAAAGCCACGCCCAAGGTCATGGGACCAGGATATCTACGGACTTGGTTGACCAAACCCTCCGTCGACCGACCTAAAATCATTTTTCTGTTTCCCTTTTTCAGCTTGGGCAAATGCTGGGACGGTACCTTCGCATCAGGATTCCTAGATGTGCTATTGCGTGGTTTCCTAACCCATGCATAGAGGCATGATTTTTTCGTATTAACGATAAACTCGACAAAAAATATTTTGAAGCGAATTTGCGATGTCTTTACGAATCATATGTTTCTGGTTAGGAAAATATTATGTTCGCGAATTAAAGCGATAAGGTCATTTTAAAGTAAAGTTCAATTATTTCGCGATAAGCGCGATATTACAGCGAAATCTGTAGTCAATAACGGCTTGTAATTTTGTCTCATGATTATGTATCAAAAGAAAGAGAAGAGCGAACAAAGATTCAACCAGTTCAAATAATTCAGTCACAGCTAGCTTTAAAATTAATGCAAAATCAGGAACATAATAAAATAATATTGGAAGCTTACTAGTAATTAATTTATCTACCATTCATATAAATAATTCAGAACCACAATAATGAAACCTATAATGATTAATTTTAGAATTTCACTAAAGCGAAATTCAAGCGATACAGCAATATCTATTGCGCGAAACAACGTGAAAATTAGTATCCTTCTTGCGAAAAAAATCATGCCTGTACCCATGCCCAAACTAAACGTGAGTGCTGCTAAGCGCATATCAACACAGAGAGGGGCTGACAACGTGACACAAGTAAACAAAGAATAGTTTCCAGCTTGGCAAGTGCATGGAGCTGATGACCATATCCTCCCAGGTTCTTTTATAAAAGAGTAGCTAAACCAACAACAATCATCACCAACATCAATTTCGGTCTCCCTCTTCGTCTTGTTGCAGTTTCTGCGTTCATCCATTTTGTTCTCCTTTCGCCTGAACCATTCATCCTTTAAACTGCCTGTGTTTGCTCTTGTGCAGATGATGTAGCTTTGATAAGCAGAAGCCAAATATTTTTGTCAGAGGGTTTCATCCAGATGGAAAGGGAGAGCAAAAAGATGGGCCTAGGGGTAAATGAAGGAAAAGCGAAATATATGGTAGCCAGTCGAGATCACAAACACCAAACATGCGTAGTCGTTGACAATTACAACTTTGAGAGGGTCCCACAGTTTAAGTACCTTGGATCTGTGATCACTGATAGTAACGTGGTACAGACAAAGATAAAAGAAAGAATGTTGTCTGCGAACAGAAGCTACTACGCATTCTTACCTCTCCTGCGATCGCGTTTGTTATCTAGAAGGTTGAAGTTGCGTGTCTGTCGAGTAATAATTCGACCAGTAATCATGTACGGTGCGGAAACTTGGACTTGAACCAAAGTAGATGAGAACAGGATAGGAGTATGGGAGAGGAAAATTTTGCGGAAGATTTTTGGCGCTGTGAGGGAGAATGAAGAATGGAGAATTAGAAAAAATGCAGAGCTGAAAGTACTGTATGGGGAACCAGATCTTGTGATGGAAATTACGAGGAGTAGCCTGAGGTGGTTGGGACATGTTCAGCGTATGGAGGACAGCAATCCCGTAAAGAAGGTTTTCCAAGGAAAACCACAAGGACGGAGGAGTAGAGGCAGACCAAGGAAGCGGTGGCTGGATGATGTGGAGGAGCATGGGAATCAGAGGGTGGAGGAGGAAGGTAGCGGACCGAGCAGAATGGGCAAACGTCATCAAGGAGGCCAAGGCTCTTCAAGAGCTCTAGTGCCATGGAGGAAGTAAGTAAGCCTGTGTCTGCTTGACTTAATTCCTTATTCTGTCCTCCTCAGCTTGGGTTCCACTGCCCTGTGGCTGGCATATCAACAATACTATGTAAGAGATTCAGGTTCCAATCCCGTATGTAGCCACATTTTCAAGGATTATTGTGTTTGAAACCATTTTCAGTGTTGCCTTAGTAAACGAAAGTTTGATGCTCTTCAGTCTGTCAGCACGATTGTAACCAAATGGGATGGGTTATTCCCTAATCCTGGAAAAAAAAAAACTTTCAGACATAAACATTTTGTAGCCTAAGGGTAAAGGATCTGATGATGATCGCTTGACGATCGAAACAGGTCATCCACGTGTTATTAATCTCATCTCATCAGCGTGAGATCTTGAGGCGGAATGGTTATTGGCCAGCTGACTGCTGAACATATGTGTGTCATCACTGCAGTCGAGTGTGCAGCTCACGGAGGAAACATCAGTTAGTCTCATGTATTTATTTTGGGTACAATCGTGTTGACCGACTGAAAAGCATCAAAGGGGAGTTGTTCCTGCAAGTCATTTCTGTGATTCGATCAACGGCAAACCTGAGTTACAATTGTTGGCAGCCAGGAATCTCACTCAGACCACGAGGTGTGTAGGGGGTCGTTGGGATAAAACTATCTGTTTTGAAAAAAGTGGTTGCGTCTCAAAGTGAGTTTTGCTTGTACAGTATTCACAGACCAGGAAGCAGTGGGAGGTAGAGACTTCCACTCATTTAGACATCAGCACTTGATGTAGTAAATAAACATGTTTAAAATCAACTAGTCGTTCTAAACCCACAAATACATATTAGGAATCAATACGGATACTACTTATTTTTGAGACTGGATGTTGTAGTTTTCTTTCTGAAATCAACACCCTTCCAACAAAGCCTCGACCGACTGAGCTACACTGACCCATGCGGGACTCTTAATCCACGACCGCCGGCTTTGTCTGCACTGAGCTAATAGAGCAGACTTTGTTAGTATTAAAAAAGTAAAATAAAAAGTTTTCTCCTTGGATTAGTTTTAGTGTATCTCAAGAACACGGGTTCAATTACCGGGGGAGAAAATCTCATTTTTGAAGCGCGGGGAAACTTTTTGGGCACTTGAGAGAGGAAAGTGTCAGTCGCAGGTCACCCAATATAGTTAGTGCTGAGAATAGCTGAGGCCCTCGAGCAATCGCTGGTTTAGCTATGTGAAATATTTCTCCCATAAAGTAACGCTTCATTAAGGTGCAATCTCCCAGTTTGCATCGCGCCAAAGCATTCCTCGGATGCTTCACTCACGTAATATCGTGGTCGTCTATTGCTGGGATGTGGGAATATGATAAGACATCTTGCTGGCTGTGTAGCCGATTCAATCCACCTCCAGCCGAGTGCGATAAAACACGCTGCTGTGGACGAAACGGTTTTATTAGGAAATTTCTATTCTTCTGTCGTTGAATTTTTTCGGTAGATAAGTAGTTACAACGGGAGGTTTCGGCTTTATAACTATGGGATGTGACTTCAGAAGTTTTATTTTACACAATGGGCTACACGTCAAGATGAAGATATTGTTCTATGTGAAGACGAATAGTTAATTTTAAGTCAAAAATAAAAATAATTTCACCCAAATAAGAATAGGTGAAAAGGCTCCGGCATGATGGGGAGGGAGACGGTTCGCTCTCTCCCACTAACTTAAACAATTGGTCAGGCAAGAGGGTGATAGTCTGTGTGTTTGATAATTTTCATGATACTGATTTGTTAGGGTACTTTGGGTTATTGGTAGAATAGGTTTTATTTCTAGAATGCAAACACATTTGCCATTGAAAAAAAAGGTCAAAAATCCGTATTGATAGTAGAATAAATGTTTAAAATTATACGCCAAATTATACGTATAATTTTAAACATTTATTTTAGGTTTTATTTAGTTAATAATTTGTAGTTTGCCTCCAGTGTATAGTCCCTATTCCCAAATAAATGTACCGTATATTTAAAGAGGAGTTATATCGTCGTTATAAAATGGCAGACATCAGTAGAGAGATAGAGAGAAGAAGATCACAATGCTTAGGTCACATTATCGGAGCAGAAGGTGCTCTCCCGAACCGTGTGTTCAATTTTCAACCAACGGGGAGACTTCCAAGAGGTCGACCAAGAACAAGATGGAAAGATCGAGTTATGTTGGCACTGAACCAGGTGGATCCAGCTGCAAGTATGGAAAATGCCAGGGATAGAAATTGTTGGTCTAATACATGCAACCATTATTAATTGAGAAGCTGAAATCATTCTTCCTGTTATGAAGTCATCATCATCATCATCATCATCTTGAGCAATTTCCGACCGCTGGTCGGGTCTGCTTGGAACGTAAGCCTCTCCATCGTTTCCTGTCCATCCACCATCTCTCATTTTTCACAGTGTCCCAGCACACTCCTCTTTCTTCCACACTCTTCTTAACTCCTTTTGTCCATCTGTCCCTTGGTCTTCCCCTTGGCCTCCTTCCCTTCATTTCCATTCCAAACATCATCTTCGGTATCCTCTCCTCTCGCATCCTCCTCACATGTCCATACCATTGTAGCCTAGACCGCTATTCTATTTTCTATTTTCTGTTATGAAGTACAATGGGCGGCTTCGGGGGCGTAGTCGGTAGCATGCTGAGCTTCTATGCCCAAGATAGCGGGTTCAAACCCGGCCGAAGCCGTTGGATTTTTTAAGAGCGTTAAAATCCCTCAGTATGCCTTCCTTCGGAGGGGAAGTAAAGCCGGCGATCCCATGTCATAGATTTATGGCATGTTAAAGAACCTTCCACTAATTGCACCTGTGTGAAGCTAAATTGGATAGGTTAAGAATGTAAACAACGCTCTTAGGTTTCTACGTTCGTTGCCAAGAGCAGACTGCGGTGGCGTCTAGTAGGTAAGTTCTGAACTTGGCCCATTAGTCGTTGACGGTGGCGCTTGGCGGCAAAAGTAGGAACTATTTGAAAAATTCTAAGTTGCAGTACTTAAATAAAAAAAAACATATAACACACACTAATACAGTCTTCACAATTAACACCGGTTTTCAGACAGATTCTGCACACCCATGGCTGCGTTGTCGCAACCCCTAAACTTAAGAACCAACCAACCAACGAAGTACAATGTTATATTATGTTATGCTCGCTTTTTATATTGTAATCAAGAATTATTGTATTCCCTTGTGTTTCTGCTATGGGTCTTACTGGCCTGTTACATGCAATAAATGATGATGATGATGATGATGATGATGATGATGATGATGATGATGCCCTTCTATTGTATTAGTATATAGCTCTATGCCTTTATTCTACACCCAGATAACTAGTCAAATTTGAAGGTGAGAAGCTGAAGGAAGTGAGAGACTTAGGAAGCAAAATAACCAGTGATGCAGGAGGCAAAGAGGATATAAAAGGTAGGTTGGCTCAGGCAAGGAAAGCATTTCTACAGAAAAGAAATCTGTTGACATCAATATAGATTTAGATATTAGAATGTCAGTTTTGAAAGCCTTTGTCTGGAGCGTGGCGCTCTATGGAAGTAAAACTTGGACTGTTGCTGCAGCAGAAAAGAGGAAAATAGAAGAATTTGAAATGTGGTGTGACAGGAGAATAATGAAGATTAGGTGGGTAGATAGGGTAACAAATTAAGAGGTATTTAAGACGAGTGGGAGAGGAGAGATGTTTCTGGCGACTGCTAATGAAGAGAAGAGATAGGTTGGTAGGTCACATACTAAGACACCCAGGAATAGCGAACTTAGTTATGGAAGGAAGGGTCAAGGACACGAACTGTAGGGGTAGACCAATGTTAGAATATGTTTAACAGATGCCTCGATTAGCTCAGGACAGGGAGGAATGGAGTGCTGCATCAAACCAATCAAGACTCAAACAAGATAACAAGTTATGCTGCTGCGTATATGGGGCTGATCTCCATGTTCCTAGCCCCTAATTGAAACAGAAACAATAGAATCTATTCGAAAGACTGCGAGATTCCTGGTTATAAGAGTGAGCAACATTTCTTGAATCCAGAAGATTCGGGTCTTTATCCCAAGTCTAACTCTGCAGCTATAGTATTGTTTGGTTAGTGAGAGTGAGTCACTGTGCGTCACTGATCACAGATAAGCAAGGGCGACAGGTGCCATCCAGCGTCATGTCTGCGCAGGGCACGCACCTACATTTACTGCTCGGTTCCAAGCTCTGTGAACTTGCGGGATGAAGGGCAGAGGCAGGGTAGGAGCAGGCGAGAATTGAGAAGCCTGTCGACAGCCCGCCGTGTTACCTGACATTCTCGTCTATTCCAATACTGCTAACATGGGTCTTTTCTGAAACCATTGTGGCGTTGGGAATGAGTGACTGAGTCACCGACTAATGTATTTGCTTCTGTTGCTACGCAAGGACCGAGAAACCGCATCACTCGTCACCACCACTACTGATAGTCTGCGATGCACATTCCTCTCAGGTCCTCGCAGCTTAGACTCGAGCAGTACTCTTGGCAGGGTGCAGTGGGCCGATAATATCCTCAAACTAGACGAATACATATCATAATTTTGATTTTGGGTTAGTATGTATGTCAGTTGTAAAACAAGTTGTGGTCAGTAGCCTACTTTCGATAAGTACCGGGAATTAGTGACCATTCTGGGGTTGAATTAAATATTAGATGCGGTGACATTACAAAATTCGACTCTGATACAGCAAAATATATATATATATATATATATATATCATATTCCAGTATCGCATGGCGGATCAGGGCAAATTTCAGGGGTATTTGAATGAGCTATTTGTAGGATGGGCATCGGAAGGAAATCACATTATATCCTGTGGACTAACTTTTTGAAAATTTCAAATAGCGCTATTGATAAATTTGTCCCTTTTAAATTACTGAAACAAACCTAGATCCTGAGTACTCGTATTACACACGAGAATTCAGAAGTCTAAAACGGATAATTAGGAAATTATACCAAAAAAAAAAAAAAGATATGATAGTGATAAGTATATGTTGAAATTTAAGTCCTTATCACGTGAGCTAGTCTTAAAAAGTGGGCTGCTCATAACAATTATATGCAAGGTTTACTTGGAGCGGGAGGTGCTTTGTGGAAAAAATAAAATACAGTTATGTTACGAGAAGAAAGGGAAATTCAAATAATTTGTCGATGATAATGTCCGGTGACGGTAAATTAATTACTGAGAAACAGGCCATTGCTAATGAATTAAATGTCTTTCACGTTAGTGTGTTCAATAAATTCTATAGCAGTTTGTTGAACATTTTCGATGAATCAGGGCCCCCCTTGTCCAAATAAACCAGTCAGCAATTGTAAAGCTAATACAAAAAATTACGTTACAATATATCGAAGGATCCTGATAATATTGTTAGTGAAGTACTTAAACTAGGAGGTAGGGCCGTGGCACGATACTTGGAGGTGATCTTTAATGTGTCTATAAACAATGCGCAGCGCACAGGTGACTGGAAAAGAGCTACGGTAGTCCCAATATTTAAGGGAGGGAGGGGACTTGATTTGGGCAACTAGAGGAGCATCTCATTTGCGACTACTTGAGGGAGCAGTGAGAAACTTTATCATGGTTTATTGATAGGCAACATGGATTTTAGAAAGGTTACTCATGCGAGAGTCAGATGCTATCAGTTTTTCAAGATATTAGCGAATCGTTAGACAAAGGAGTTTTAGTCGACGCCGTAGTTATAGATTTTGCGAAGGCATTTGATGTTGTGCCGCATGACATACTAGGCCTACTCCATAATATTAGCTTCTACGAAGATTGATAGAAGAGTAATTTTATGGATCCAAGAACTTTTGACGGATCGTTCCCAGAAACTAATAGTCGAAAGCCTATTCTCGGATGAAATTACCGTAACGTCGGGTATCCCTCAGAGCAGCGTAATCGTAACTTTGTTATTTTTGGCGTTTATAAATGACTAACCAAATAGGATTCGCAGTGACTGTCGATTGTTTGCGGATGATTGTGTAATATATCAAAAGATACGTGACTCACAAGACAATGAAGTACTTCAAGATGACCTGAACCTGGTCTTTAAGTGGGCGATGGAAAATAAAATGAAAATAAATACAAGAAAATGTAGTCTCATAAAAATAAGGAAAGTGCGAAGGCAAGATTTTCAATATAACATTGGCTCGGAAATACTTGTGGAAGAATATTCTTGCAAATATTTGGGCGTTCACGTAAGGAATTATATAAAATGGAGTAGTCATGCAGGATGTATAGTTTCTAAAGCTTACATATCTCTGCACTTTGTAATGAGGGTATTAAAAGGAAGTAGTACCTCTGCTAAAGAATTAGGATATATGTCACTTGTAAGACCTATTCTGGAATACGCCTCGGCGGTTTGGGATTCATATCAAGGAGGGCTCATCAATGAGTTGGAAACGGCACAATAAAAAGGCCGCTAGATTTGTGCTGAGGGACTTTAATCCCAGGAGCAGTGAGACCCGCATGTTAAAGAAACTTAGGTGGGAATCACTTGAGACTAGGAGGATGAAATCTAGACTCTGCGCTATATACAACACTATACAAATCAACCAGTAAGGCTTGCGCTTAGCAAACGTATGGGAAAAACCAACTTACATGAGTAAGTTACATGACACCAGCGTACAAATTATGGTAAATATTCTTTCGTGAACCGTGACATTGACAACTGGAACTCTCTACCTGCCGCAGTGTTAGAGCCTTTCCCCAAACATATAGGTGTGTTTACGAAAAGACTGACGATTTGTGTAAATACTCCAGTTTTATTGTTATCGAATTGTTAGGTATAATTGTTTATTAGTTATGTATACCCAATTTGCCACCGGGGGACCCCCCCGTCCCCCCCCGTCCCCCCCCCCGTCCCCCAATTGCAAATGAATGAATTAATGAAATGTCGAATTCAGAAATTATTATAAACATTCGTAACGAGCGAGGTTGTGTTACATATTATCCCTTAGATTTCTACGGAAATCTGCGTTATTAACGCGTTTCAGACTGTTTTATGACGGATGCCCAAGATTCTTTTTTGTCTGTCTGTCTATGGACCACTTTGTTCCCTTATAACTCGAGAACGGCTGGGTGGATGAACGTCAAATTTGGTACAGATATCCATCAGAGGCACGGCATCAATCATTGATGTAACACGTCTCCGTACCTCACATAAAAGGGGGCCTACCCCCTTAAATTACATGCTGAAATAGACAAGGCTCATTTTCAGCCTCTCAATGTGAGAAACAAAACTCGGAGGCCCTAAAGAGCCCTGAAAACCACATTTAAAGGCCCTAAAACCAACAGTTTTTGAGATATTCCCAGAAAACTAATTTCATTTAATTAATTAACTAATGAGAGAATGCAAGCTGGTAACCATGGCAACTGAATATCAGAGGTCCATCTATTTCTGTAAGACGCAATTCATTGGATGGTTGGTTCGTTCCTTAGTTTAGGGGCTACGACGATGCGGTTGTAGCCCCGTGTACTTTGGGTGTGTGTAGAATCTGTCTGATAACCGGTGTTAATTGTGATGACTGTATTAGTGTGTGCTATCTGTTTTTAATTCAAGTAAGGACTGCAGACGATACTTTCAATTAGTTCCTACTTTCGCTACCAAATGCTACCGTCAACGATACCTAGCTGTGAACTTGGCTACTACTAGATGCTATCGCATCTACAAATTTTGCTCCACACAAGTTTAGTTAATGGAAGGTTCTTTTACGTGCCATAAGACTATGACATGGGCCCGCTCAGCATGCTACCAACTACGTACCGAAGCTGCCCATCTATTTTCTGTAAGAAACAATGCCACTACATTTATTACATTTCTGTGAAAGTTTACAATAGGGATGTATAGAACTAGCACCGATAGAGCGCACTGCTGTTTTACTGGGTAAGCGCAAGGCGCTCTTCATTTGTCTCCTGTGTTCTCATGCCGCTAACATCCACGAATTTAAGTTGTTTAAATGGCTATTTTCGTGACTATGCCGAGCTATTGCAGTGTTCCTCTTTGCAAAAATCAGGGAAATCCGATTTTGTGTCACCAATTTTCACAAAATAAAGAAATGAGGATGAAATGGTTACATGCTATTAGAAGGAAACATTTCGGTGAAGAAAATCTGACCGAAAATATTGAAGTGTGTTCCCATCGTTTGCAACTCGATGACTTCACGAAAACTGTGTTGGGCAAGTGTGATTTACAAAGGGAAATAATTCCTACCTATAAACTGAATAGACATATCGATAACAACCACTGAATTTATGCGTTTGTATTTGAAGGTGAGAGAGCAAGATTAAAACCGGGCACTGTTCCATCGCTTTATCCGTGGACCACGAACACAACAAAAATAAGGAAGAGGCCATACACAATAAAATTGCCAGTTTACCACGATAAGCCTACAATATCGGAATCTGCATAAATTATCTCCATTGAAGTACGGTACGGGAAGAAATCGTCAATATACAGGAAGAAGTGAATGTAACATTTGTGACTCCCATTTTCAAAGGCATCAATACTCGGACAAATACTTCAAGAATAAATGTCACAACATTAACAGTCAAAAACGTATTATGGTTGGTTTCTTGAAATCAGAATTAATCGTCAACTTACATCTGCCCGACGGAGAATGTGGTACCGGTAGTGACTGACTTCTACATTCTTGAGTCATAGGCCTAAGTTAGCCAGATGAATGGAAAGAGTTCATGGCCTTAAAACAGGGATTCTCAAACTTTTTAAATACTGTACCCCTAAGTCGTTTCCAAGGGGTACGGAAACGATTTGTATTAAGAAATTGACAAATTACAAAAGAACCAAACGCTGCGATGCATTTTGATGTAAACAATACCGGTATCAACTTTCTTTGATTATGTTTACCTTAAAACAAGACCGTTTCATGTACGCTATCAACCAAAAAACTACACGAATCGAAGTCTATAAGCAAAGGGAGCCAGTGAATATTTAAATCTCTATTTATAAAAGGGAGATTATAGTTTTACGTGACCATTAATCTAGAGATCATAAGGCACAGAGGACTTCCTCTTTACGTGGAATCCGAACAGGACAAGGCATTTCACTTTGAAAATCTCACATGCATTGACCGGGAAATCTCTATTTATGATTTAAGTCTTATGGAGATATAGGCTATTTATCAATATAGGCCTACAATACTCAAGCATGCTGACTCCTATTCATAATTTGAATAATAAAGCGTGTTCGAATTTTGTTATTACCGCTGTAGCCTACTAATTCTTCCCTCCTCCCACTAGCTTTAGCGCCTCTAGTCCGTAGCTCATTTTACTGCTGTTTAACGCTTAAACGCTGAAAATCGTTCATAATATATTAGAGGATATACCTATGGAATTCATTAATATAGTCTTGGAGTAAAATTAGAGAAGATATAATTTACTTTAGCTTAGAAAACTCGGTCACAATCTATACATTCCTCGTAGCTGACTGGGGGAAACATAGGACGATCGCCTTGCGCTTACCCAGTACTACACGAGCGCTATCTGGCGCGAACTTTCTCAGGCTACATCCCTATTGGCTATAAGGTTATCACGGAACCAACTTAGACTGTAAAATTCATCAATTCGCTTAAAGGTGTCAAGTGGTAGCCTAGAACTTTTTCACACGACTTACACGTGCGATAGGTCGTACAGAAGGTCTATTGTATCTCCAAACAGCAACGTTCTTTTCAAAACTTCCTGAATTGAAATAGTATTTTTGCGACATTTAGGAATTTGGGCCACTGGAGGTTGAAACATCTAAATTTTCATGCACCACAAGCCTTTATAATTTATTCAAGTTGTCTTCCTGTGGTTGGGGACTTTACACAATGATGAGGGTCAGTTTTTATGTGACATGTATTGCGTTTCGTCTACGAGGTTTTCAATTCTATTTTCACGTCAGGAAGTACCGTACACAGGATGTCTTTTATGTACCTTTGGAGAATGATAGGTCGTGTAGGGGACGGGTATAGACGTAATTTGAGATAGGGAACTTGGGGTCGGAGGGGCCTCCTTAACCCCTAAAGTGAGGGTTGATTCAGGCCTTCCACCCTGTAAGTTAGGCAACCGACCCAAGCCTCTATTACCTTTCTCAATCATTTAACTCATGGCAAGATTCATTTCACCATGTGGCGCTGGCGTAATAGATAGCGTTGCGGTGCGAAAGGCCGATAGTCCCGGCCAGCGACACATGGTGAAATGAATCTTGCCAAGAGTTAAAGGATTGAGAAAGGTAATAGAGGCTTCGTCGGTTGTCCAACTTACAGGGTGGAGGGCCTGAATCAAAGGGTTAAAGAGGCCGCTCCGACCCCAAGTTCCCTATCTCAAAGTACATCTATACCCTTCCCCTACACGACCTATCATTCTCCAAAGGTACATAAAATACACCCTGTATAATCATAACCATTGCACCAGTAGCTCATTTGATAACGTCTGTTTATTAATACCGATGACTGTTCGAAGAACGGGTACTTCTGCTAGTTTTCTTATATAGTATTTGATGTTTCTGTAAGTCATGTGGGAGTTGAGAGAGCTCGCTCCTTGTGCGCTAGTAGTTGGTGTTGTAAAGACTAGATGGCGACAATTGAAGTAACGCCGCAATGTACCTGTCTTACGCAATACACACAGCACCTGGTGTATTTAAGATGGCTATATCAAAACGTGTCCCCCCCCCCCCCCCACAGGGGCTCACAACTTGTGGTCCCCCAAGGGCTCACATCTAGTGGGACGTGGGTTGGTGACCACGGGACCCCAGCTGAGTCCGACATTGCTTCCCCCTTACTTGTACCGGGCTCCTCTCCGTCTTCTTTCCTGTGACCTCCCTTGGTCAACTCTTGTTCTTTTCCGACCCTGACGGTATTAGGGTATCCGAGGCCTAGGGAGTCTTTCACTTTCCCGCCTTAATTGGCCCTTGTCTCATCTTTCCTGATCCCTCCTTCTTCGAGGGGTCAGAACTCTTGCTTTCTTTTCATTATATTTCCTTTTCTCTTTAAGATTCTCGCACTGTTTCTGTTAATTGGCTCCTCGTGTATCTAAATTCCGTTTAGCGATTTGTTTGCATCTAAACATCTCCGTTGCATTTTGTAAGTATTTTCTATGTAAATTGCATTTTGCAAATATTCTCAACCTCAATTGCATTTTGTAGGGCTTGACAATCTAACTTGCTTTTTAGTAAGTCTTTCAATGTAGGATCAGGACATTTTAGTGAGTATTTTGGATCTCAATTGCATTTTGTACGTATTTTCGATCTCATTTGCAATTTGTATGTATTTTGAAATTCTATTATATTTTGCAGGTATTTCGACTCTACATTAAATTTTGTACGTATTTTGAACCTCGCCTACATTTTTGGGTGTTTTTCAATCCATTCCTTTTGCGTGTTTTTTCTCCTAAATTCCCTTTTGTGAGTCGTTTCAATCTGAGCTCAATTTTGTAAGTATTTTCAACCTCACTTAATTTTCGTTCTGGTTTCCATATCATTGTCATTTTCGCTATCACCCAGACCATTAGGAGCCGATAACCTAGATGTTAGTCCTCTTAAAACAACAATCATCATCATCACAACTTGTGGAACGTGGGTTAGCGACCACGGGACCCCAGCTGAGTCCGGCATTGCTTCCACTTACTTGTGCCGGGCTCCTCTCCGTCTCCTTTTTTGAGCCCTCTCTTGGTAAACGATTGTTTTCTTCCGACCCCGACGGTATTAGGGTATCCGAGGCCTAGGGAGTCTCTTCCTTTCCCGCCTTAATTGGCCCTTGTCTCATCTTTCCTGATCCCTCCTTCTTCGAGGGGTCAGAACTCTTGCTTTCTTTTCATTATATTTCCTTTTCTCTTTAAGATTCCCGCACTGTTTCTGTTAATTGGCTCCTCGTGTATCTAAATTCCGTTTAGCGATTTGTTTGCATCTAAACATCTCCGTTGCATTTTGTAAGTATTTTCTATGTAAATTGCATTTTGCAAATATTCTCAACCTCAATTGCATTTTGTAGGGCTTGACAATCTAACTTGCTTTTTAGTAAGTCTTTCAATGTAGGATCAGGACATTTTAGTGAGTATTTTGGATCTCAATTGCATTTTGTACGTATTTTCGATCTCATTTGCAATTTGTATGTATTTTGAAATTCTATTATATTTTGCAGGTATTTCGACTCTACATTAAATTTTGTACGTATTTTGAACCTCGCCTACATTTTTGGGTGTTTTTCAATCCATTCCTTTTGCGTGTTTTTTCTCCTAAATTCCCTTTTGTGAGTCGTTTCAATCTGAGCTCAATTTTGTAAGTATTTTCAACCTCACTTAATTTTCGTTCTGGTTTCCATATCATTGTCATTTTCGCTACCACCAGACCATTAGGAGCCGATAACCGAGATGTTAGTCCTCTTAAAACAACAATCATCATCATCACAACTTGTGGAACGTAGGTTAGCGACCACGGGACCCCAGCTGAGTCCGGCATTGCTTCCACTTACTTGTGCCGGGCTCCTCTCCGTCTCCTTTTTTGTCGCCCTCTCTTGGTAAACGATTGTTTTCTTCCGACCCCGACGGTATTAGGGTATCCGAGGCCTAGGGAGTCCCTTCTATCATCTTTCCTGATCCCTCTTTCCTCTAGGGATCAGCCTTCTTTTTCTCCTTATTATATTTCCTTTTCTCTTTAAGATTCGCGCACTGTTTTTGTGAATTGGTTCCCCGTGTTTCTAAATTACATTTTGTGAATTTTTTTGAATCTACACTAGATTTTGTAAGTATTTTCAATCTAAAATGCATTTTGTAAGTATTTTCAATTTAAATTGCATTTTGCGAGTATTTTTCAACCTCAATTGCATTTTGTAAGGACTGACAATCTAAATTGCTTTTTAGTAAGTCTTTGAATGTACGGGCGCCATTTTTGTGAGTATTTCGAATTTCAATTGGATTTTGTAAGTAATTTCGATCTAAACCGCATTTTGCAAGTATTTTCAATCATAATTGCATTTTGTAGGTTGGCATTTTGTAAGTATTTTGAATCTAAATTGTATTTTGTGAGTATTTTCAATCTAAATTGTACTTTGTCAATTTTCTTTTACTCAATCAACTTCTAAAGGCAATGCCTTGTCTCCGCAACCATTGGGGCATTGCTTTATTCACCTTCTCCTATGATATAAAGACCATAATTATACAATATCACACTCAGAGAAAAATTTCGGCCAAAAAGTACAAAATCATTAATAACCCCTAATTAAACGTCGTATGAAAAAATGGCAAGAGACAAAAAAGATGTAATGTGTTAATGTCTACAACATAGGCCATGTACAATATCACACTCAGAGAAAAATGTCGGCCAAAAAGTACAAAATCATTAATAACTCCCTAATTAAACGTCGAATGAAAAAATAGCAAGAGACAAAAAAAGATGTAATGTGTTAATGTCTACAACATAGGCGATGCACAATATCACACTCAGAGATATTACTGGAGATTTGTAGTTTCCCCCTATTATTTTTGTCTTTTGCAGGGTTGAAAATTAAAAAATGTACCTTTTCGGAAGTTTTATGTTGGTTGCAAGGTGAAAGGAGTGTTTTTGCCAAATCTCAAGTTTGTAACTCATTTGGAAGTGGGTAAACATTTATGTCAGTGAGTGAGTGAGTGAGTGAGTCAGTCAGTCGGCCATGTGGCTTTATATAATATAGATGAGCATGGGATCTAGTGGAAAATAATTCTATCACCTGAAACCAAAAATGCATGGGACGAAAAAATACATCAAAATATCATGTTGGTTTCCGACCCTACAAGACGTAAAAAATATAATAAAAGTATTTAAAAAAAACTATTTTTTGAAATTTCATTCGAATCAATTTTTAAGTTATTCGTGGGACATAGAAAAATTTTGGCCAAAAAGTACAAAATCATTAATAATTCCCTAATTATACGTCGTATGAAAAAATGGCAAGAGACAAAAAAGATGTAATGTGTTAATGTCTACAACACAGGCCTACGAGAAAAATTAAGGACATGTTTAGGTCAGCTCAAGATAAGCGACATCCTCATACCGCGGCAGGGGTTTATAAAATCCTGTGTGATTGTGGCCAAGTATATATTGGAACAACGAAAACAAGTATTGCCACTCGCCTCAAGGAACACGAACGACACAGCCGGCTGGGACAAACAGATAACTCCACTGTTGCGGCACACTCTCTACTCGCAGGTCACGACAAAAGATATGGAGACACCGAAGTTCTGTCCACCACGGTGTCTTATCATGCCAGGCTACAAAGGGAGGCCATTGAAATCCTGAAGCATACTAACAGCTTCAATCCTAAGGAGGAAGCAAAACGTGTGAACAGAGCTTGGCTTCCAGTCCTTAATCCCCTCAAGCCTGCCCTCATTGACCGTTGTAGACGAGAAGATGCAACAGAAGAGCAGCCCTGTCCTTGATGCATTACTTTTATGTGGTACGCTGTTGCTATGGTAGCCTCTATGTGTGGTTTGTTGACTATTTATATATCTTCTGCTTACTTGTTTTACCTCGCTTAATGTAACCTGTGAACATGCTGAACACAGTTTTCAGCGAAACGTCAGGACAACAAAATGTCCTTCGAACACTGCCTATAAGCCCGCGAAACAGACATTCCTATTTTAACGCTATTAGGTTCCAACGTTCGTCGGCAGGAGCCGACTGCGGTGGCATCTAATAACCAAGTTCAGAACTAGTTGTCGTTGACTGTGGCGTTTGGTAGCAAAAGTAGGAACTACTTGAAAATTGAATGTCTGCAGTCCTTACTTGAATTAAAAACAGATCACACACGCCAATACAGTTATCACAATTATCACCGGTTATCAGACAGATTCTACACCCACCCAAAGTACACAGGACTACATGACCGCGTTGTCGCAGCCCCTAAACTGAGGAACCAACCAACCATCTTAACAGAAACATTTAGTTGCGTGGCTGAATGTAAGCTGCAGTAGGAGAGACCATCAGACTGCGCGATCATTTCGAAACGACACTAAAGGCACTTGGGTGACTATCACCAGTGTGTTCAGTGATATTAAATGATTTATCCAAATTGTGGGCCAAACCGATTGAAAACCCCTCCCTTGTAAGCCCTGATCTCGGCTGGTTGATGAGTCGCAAGGAGGATTCTCTCACTGATGCGGACTGCGGGGCACGCGTCCGGCGGGCGGCCTGGTAAAATATACACACATCAAAAAAAGTTTTGCATCACCTCGGTTCCAAGAGTTCCGGAACCGTTAAATACAAAGGGAATAGAGATCAACACAAACAACATTTCAGCTCGTTTTATTGCTCATGAGACCCACACATTGCATGTTGTACCATCATACAGCTAGACTTTCAGCATTTGTGGTCCAGATTGCAGTACACACCACTACCTCTAATACCCAGTAGCACGTCCTCTTGCATTGATGCATGCCTGTATTCGCCGTGGCATACTATCCACAAGTTCATCAAGACACTGTTGGTCCAAATTGTCCCACTCCTCAACGACAATTCGGCGTAAATCTCTCAGAGTGGTTGGTGGGTCAAGACGTCCATAAACAGCCCTTTTCAACATATCCCAGGCATGTTCGATAGGGTTCATGTCTGGCGAACATGCTGGCCACTGTAGTCGAGCGATGTCGTTATCTTGAAGGAACGCATTCACAAGATGTGCACGATGAGGTCGAGAATTGTCGTCCATGAAGACAAATGCCTCTCCAATATTCTGCCGATATGGTTGCACTATGGGTCGGAGGATGTCATTCAGGTATCGTAAAGCCGTTTCGGAGCCTTCCATGACCACCAGTGGCGTACGTCGGCCCCACATAATGCCACCCCAAAACATCAGGGAACCACCACCTTGCTGCACTCGCTGGACAGTGTGTCTAAGACGTTCAGCCTGACCAGGGTGCCTCCAAACACGTCTCCGACGATTGTCTGGTTGAAGGCATATGCGACACTCATCGGTGAAGAGAACGTGATGCCAATTCCGTGGGGTCCATTCAGCATGTTGTTGGGCCCATCTGTACCGCGCTGCATGGTGTCGGGGTTGCAAAGCTGGACCTCGCCATGGACGTCGGGAGTGAAGTTGCGCATCATGCAGCCTATTGCGCACAGTTTGAGTTGAAACACGACGTCCTGTGGCTGAACGAAACGCATTATTCAACATGGTGGCATTGCTGTCAGGGTTCCTCCGAGCGGCAATCCGTAAGTAGCGGTCATCCACTACAGTAGTAGCCCTTGGGCGGCCTGAGCGAGGCCTGTCATCGACAGTTCCTGTATCTCTGTACCTCCTCCATGTCCGAACAACATCGCTTTGGTTCACTCTGAGACGCCTGGAAACTTCCCTTGTTGAGAGCCCTTCTTGACACAAAGTAACAATGCGGACGCGATCGAACTGCGGTTTTGACCTTCTAGGCATGGTAGAACTACAGACAACATGAGCAGCGTACCTTCGTCCTGGTGGAATGACTGGAACTGATCGGCTGTCGTACCCCCTCCGTCTAATAGGCCCTGCTCATGCATGGTTGTTTACATCTTTGAGCAGTTTTAGTGACATCTATGAACAGTCAAAGGGACTGTATCTTGGATACAATATACACAGTCAACGTCTATATGCCGGAGATCTGGGAACCGAGGTGATGCAAAACTTTTTTTGATGTGTGTAGATTATATAAATTACATTGAATCAAAGTATAGCATTTAAATCACTGCCAATGAATTTCAGGACTATTCTATCATTGCCTTCTGAATTTATGTCCAGATCAATTTGTTTAGCCCATGCAGAAAATGTAAGGAAAGCACACTAGCCCTGGACTTTTGATAGATTCTACGAGCTCCAAATATTTGACATTTTGTCTGAATGTTTAGCCTATAAGTTGTTTGAATTGGGAATGGGAACATCAATCACCGGACGTCTTTCAATAGTTTGTCGAAGATCACGGTGTCAGGTCCTTTACGGCTCACTGTCCTTTCGAGGAGTATAGTTCCATCCCATGGTTGGTTGGTTTCTCCGTTTAGGGGTTGCGACAACGCGGTCATGTATCTCCGTGTACTTTGGATGTGTATAGAATCTGTCTGATAACCGGTGTTATTAGTATGTGTTAATGTGTGTTATCTGTTTTTCATTCAAGTAAGGACTGCAGACAATAATTTCCAGTAGTTCCTACTTTCGCTACTAAATGCTACCGTCCACGACGCCTACAGTAGCTGTGAACTTGGCTACTACTCGATGCCATCGCAGCTAGCGCCTGGTGACGAACGTTGGAAATTAAGAGCATTAATCCAACCAAACCTACAAATTTTGCTTCACACAAGTTTAGTTAATGGAAGGTTCTGATACATAAATCTATGACATGGGCCCGCTGGCTTTACTTCCCCTCTGAAGGAAGGCATACTGAGGGATTTTTAACGCTCTTAAAAATCCGACGACTTTGGCCGGGTTTGAACCCGCGACCTTGGGCATAGCTCAGCATGCTACCAACTACGCCACTGAAGCCGCCGACGGCCTTTGTGTGAAGCATCCTTGGATGGGCAGCGCGGCCGCCGGGCTGAAGTTATTCCTTGTTCATCAATAATGTACTCTCGTTAAAGTTTCCTACCTACAAACACGGTCACAATAGAATGTAATTTCCGAAATGAACGCACAACAAAGTGTGCATCAAGTTGGAACTGAAAATAATTGAGTTGCTGTATTGATATGGCGTACGTGTCACTGCGCATGCCTGGTTCCAGAAACTCGACCACCATGGCGCCGATAAAATATGAGGTTCGCTCGTGGAGTAGGCGCCAATTTTATCTTCGCTTTGTTTCGTTTCTTAGGACCATTGGGCCTCGGCGGTCTGTGCGTGTCCAAGGACGACTGTGGCGTGCTCACTCGCCTCCTTCTGTGTCTATGTGCCCGTTAACTCTTGTCTGAGGTCTTGCCTCGACTAGATGTGAGACATCAGCCATTCTAGAAGTAGTTTTCCGTGGTTTTCCACTCCTCCTGCGAAATGGTGGAATAGTACATAATGCAAGGCTACGTACGGCTCCTCAGACTTCATAATAACAAAGGTTATTAGCAAATTACACACACGCCATCACCTGTCTAATGACCTCAATGTCACAAGCCCCTGAAAGAAAAGTCTCATAGTTAAAGAGTCCCAGGTTCCTGTTTTAAACGAAATTCGCGAAATATTTCAGCAAACATACTATGACTTCACAACGATATATTTACCCCAAATATGCCATTCCTTTCGGCATTGATTCCGCGAAATATCACGAAATAAACTTATTTTGCGAAATGTGTTATTTTCACCCTAAAATGCTAAATACCGATGAAATGCTCGTAATATATATATAATATTTACTTTAAAATTAATTGAAATGCTTCCACTATCTGTCGTTTAATACGGGATAAGAGGTCCTCAAATCATAGAAATGATTCTATGCTTATACTTTGGGGACAGCACAAGTTTCACCAGTTGATGAGAAGAGGGCTACGGTAGTAAATGTTGAGTTAGGTATTAAACACAATTGTTTATTATTCCTCCAAATGTTTCTACAGTGTCCATTATTTAACCAAATCCGTGCACCGCACACATAGTCATTAAGATTAAGCACACTCACACCTCACTTGTTTTATATCACCATTATTGATATGTTATTTCATCGGTTTGAAGCCTTTTATATTACCATAAATCAGGATCTCTACTCATGGGAAGACTTGTTCCTGCTTGAGAAGAAACGCGAAGAGCAATACGGGATACGAATCCCCCCTACCTTGCCTTTCCACGACACCAGATATCTCTGGGTCAGTTGAGATGTCAATTCATTTGAGTGACGTGGGACATCTTGATCATCAGCCCTGTGTAGTTGGTTGTGTCTGATAACCCGTATTTATGTGATGACTGTAGTAGTTCAGTAGAGAAGAAGCATCAGAACTTAATTTTGGTAGGATCTTGAATTAATGTATAATTACAAGATGTATCCTATAATATTTACTTTATAGTATTTAGTATTTCCAAATAATGACGTGCCCATCCGGCCCATTCGCTGGTGAGCTCAGCGTGTTGGAGCGCCTCAGGTCAGTGCCCCAGTGCGCGCTTTAATCGGGCCATGGAGCCAAGGCTGACGGCAAGGCTCTCACCAAATGTGATGTGGTCCGCCCTCGCTCATATTGTAACCTTATTATTTCATCTTCAAACAGAGGCTATTTCTATTCTCCCTCCAGGCGAGTGCTGGCTGGGATAGTACCTTATTTTAAGTCAGGAAACAGCTACACTCCAGTCACCGTATAACACAAGTTTTCAGACAAATGCAACATTGGGGCTGGTCACCAACATACAGTTCACGTTGCACTAAAATATTCGGTCATATTGCCACTACCAGGAGGATGTATGTCCCCATTACATCCACCGCACCGCGTAACCGTCCCCCTGACGAAGCTGCCACGTGGTAGCGAAACGAGCAGTGCAAACCACTTCGTGATGTACATGTTCGAGCGGTAGCTACGGGCGTTAAGACATACTGTAGTTGACATCGGCCGCCCTTGAAATGGTTTTTGTGATTTCCTCATGTTCAACTCCTGGTGAATACCCAAACAGTACCTTCATCGCCCACGAACTTCTTTCGTGACGGCATCCGGCTGTAAGAAACCATCCGCCTCGTAGCAAACTCATCCCACCTCATCCTCGATTGCATTGGAAATGGATAATATGTATTTCTACCCCTTACGGGCGAGTCAGGACGGATTTTGTACGGTTTTTACATTTCAAAGAAGCAGTCACAGTATTACAGGCACTATTGCGTGTGCTTGTAACTAGGAGACTAAGATTGGAGAGAAGGCAGCAGCGATCTGAATTCACTTCTACGATGACGGACAGCAGAATACGAACTCAACTGTCCTCTAACGGCTGACCAACCTCATAATGGGCAAAGCCGGGAACCGAACCCAGGCCATTGTCTGTTTTTCCATAATACTAGAATCCACTACTCCGTTCAAATCAAACTATTTCTGTTCGGTATATTGGTGTCTTCCTTGACACAAACAATTGTCTGAAATAAGAGATGCGTTACTTCAATGGTAGCGCAGAAAGCTAAACTGACCAGGGAGGGCTGTGAGAGAGCGTCACGGCTTTATTCACCTTTCAGCCTACAAGGAAACTACAGTAGGGTACATGAAGTAGGTGTGAATATTTGTGAATATCATCCACACGCTGCCCCGGGCGCTGTAGCAGAGAATGCATGAGTCAGGCTGCTTATAGGAGCAATTCGGACAGGCTAATTGCGGAGCTAATTTGGTCAAGGTTTGTGGCGTGGTTACACACTCGTTGACTTTCCCAGAGCGTTATTGTTATTATTTCTACTTCATTCATGATGTAAAAGGGAGCGTCGTTGTAGTTATGTATTTATTGTTGCTTTCAGGGACGGAACAGCTAGGTCATCTGCCCCTCCATTCATAAGAGTGAAAGCAGAATGTAGATTGCGGCTTCGGTGGCGTAGTTAGTAGCATACTGTGCTTCTGTGCCCAAGATCGCGGGTTCAAACCCGGCCGAAGTCGTCGGATTTTTTAAGAGCGTTAAAAATCGCTCAGTATGCCTTCATTCGGAGGAGAAGTAAAGCCGGCAGGCCCATGTCTTTGATTTATGGCATGATAAAAAACTTCCACTAATTACACTTGTGTGAAGCTAAATTATAGGTTAGATTTGACTATCGCTCTTAGGTTCCAACGTTCGTCACCAGTAGCCGTCTGCGGTGGCATCTAGTAACCAAGTTTAGAACTAGTTGGTCGATGGTGGCATTTGGTAGGAAAAGTAGGAAGTACTTGGAAATCGAATGTCTGCAGTCCTTACTTGAATTTAAAAAACAGATAACACACACTAATACAGCCATCACAATTAACACCGGTTATCAGACAGATTCTACACCCATCCTAAGTACACGGGGCTACATGACCGCGTTGTTACTCAAAATTAATCTACAATTTCAGGTACCATGCCATACGTGTCCGAAGTTTAGAACTGTTAGCCTGCAAACTTTGTGATATATTGAGATTAGGATAGACATTATAAAGATCATTTATCAACAGTTGGTAGCCCTGGTGACTCAAAAGAATACGCATTGCCATATGGGGTTACGGTAATGGTACACATAGGACGCACGGAATTTCGTTGAAATCCAACTGATAGTATGAAGTTACATGCATTTAAAAATTGGACTTATCAGCAGGCGTAGAATCATGTTGGTACCACTGTCATGCTCCTGGAAATTAATCTGAAATATTCTATGTGTGCCAATTTTGGAACATTTCCTATGCTTACCTTCTGAGAGATCCATCATAAAGGGGCGTGGTGGCGCAGCGGTCAAGCTGTATGCCTCTCACCAAGGCGGACCGGGTTCGATTCCCGGTCACTGCATGTGAGATTTTCGATGTGAAATGCCATGTCCAGTGGTTCGGATTCCACGTAAAACGGAGGTCCCGTGGCTTATGATCGCGAGATTAACGGTCACGTTAAACTACAAGCTTCCTTTTCCAGATCCATCATAGAGCTCAAATTTCAATTGTGATTTATCAGCATTTGATAGCACTGACGTCATTTTCAAATATTACCATGAGATGTCCTGGTATACCAAATTTGGTTTCGATAGCTGCAGCCGTGTGGGAGTTGTTAAGGGGGAACGGGGCTGGGGGCACACACATATTTGCCCGCATTTATCTCATTTCTATTTTTTTCCCATCATTTTTGTAAAACGTGAAATTGTGAATTTTGTTTTAGGTCATCTGCCGTTTTAATGGTGTGGGCGATGAGATGGGATGAGTTTTTTTTCCCCTCAATAGGGCAATTGTTTTTACGGCTGGATGCTCTTCCTGACACCATTCACTGTGTACGCGTCCATGACGTCGTGCGACGTTGAAATGACCTTCTCGCGATATAAGAAGGTACTTACCGACAACAGAACAAGAAGATTCATCTTCCTGAATTTGAAGATGCACATGGTTGTAATGTGCAACGCTGGAAAAAAATGGAGAAGTATGTAGTCCTACCAAGTTAAGTTAATTACAGTTAAATAGCTTGCCACGGTGGGTGAGTGTGGTTAACGTGTCGGTCTACTAACCCCAAGCTTGCAGGTTCGCTCCTGGCCGTGGTAAGTGATTTTTTTTGTAAGGCGCAAAAATTACGACACGCATGTCATACGATGTTGGCATGTCAATGAACCCATTTGAATTCAGTAGGCCGTGTTCATAATGGCAAAAATAATCTCGGGATTTACCGCCAACACAAAGTTCCTCATTTCTCTACTAGAAAGCGCTAGTGTTCAAGGAGCTTAGATATCTAACCTCCTTGACTTTCATAGTGCTTCAAGGAACAACGAAATTCGACTTGCAAGCTACCCTCTGGGTGTCAAATAACAAAGCTTGCACCCGGCATCCGAGGCCATACGATATAATAATGATATGATACAATAATAATAATAATAGTTAAATATTTTCTGATAGACTGGTTGGTTTGTTGGTTGGTTGGTTGGTTCTTAAGTTTAGGGGGCTGTGACAACGCGGTCATGTAGCCCCGTGTACTTTGGGTGTGTGTAGAATCTGTCTGATAACCGGTGTTAATTGTGATGACTGTATTAGTGTTTATCTGTTTTTTAATTTAAGTACTGCAACTTAGAATTTTTCAAATAGTTCCTACTTTTGCCGCCAAGTGCCACCGTCAACGACTACTAGGCCAAGTTCAGAACTTAGCTACTAGATGCCACCGCAGTCGGCTCTTGGCAACGAACGTAGACACCTAAGAGTGTTGTTTACATTCTTAACCTATCCAATTTAGCTTCACACAGGTGCAATTAGTGGAAGGTTCTTTTACATGCCATAAATCTATGACATGGGACCGCCGGCTTTACTTCCCCTCCGAAGGAAGGCATACTGCGGGATTTTTAACGCTCTCAAAAAATCCGACGGCTTCGGCCGGGTTTGAACCCGCGATCTTTGGCATAGAAGCTCAGCATGCTACCAACTACGCAGCCGAAGCCGCCACTGCAACAATTGGCAAGTTTTTAAATTTTTTAACTTAGAGCATTTTCTTTCTGAGAAGTTACGAGTAAGTAGTATATGTTGGTCATTTTTGTGACCTTTCTTAATATTTTTGTTGCTTGTAACTCTCGAGCTGTGGTGATGAGCAACAAGAAGTTCATCTGGCTCTCTTAACAGCATCGAAGAGCTCCGACCCATGGAAAATAAGGGCGGAAACCTCGGGGTCGGAAGTAAGAGAGTTGACCAGGGGAAGCAACTTGGGCACAGGGTACTTGCAGCCCTTGTATACATGTGTTTAGTGTAAGGCAGCAACTGGTCGCTGTCAACATCTTGTGGGACGTGATGGAATTAAGCGGTCGTAAATCAGGCGTGACCAATGAAGAGAAAGAACGAATTAACTCGTCAGTGAGTGGCTGTAAATCGCAGCGGGCCACCCACACCGCCTCGCCTGCTCTGCTGAACGCGTGTTACATCATCAACACCCCCAATAACCAGGCTTAAAATATCCAAGAATGAGCTTTCTTGCGACCAACTGATGGCCAAGGTGGCTACTATGACATGACGTGGCCGCTCTGCTGCATGGGAACCACTTTAAGCACAATGTTGCCAAAGTACATTTAGTTTCGTAACCGTTGTAAGCACAACAGTAGGTCAATTTCTAGATGCCATAATCTTCTCAATTTTATTATTAATTATACATAGTAGACAGTCTAGTTAGTTATTGTTTTAAGGGGTGGAAAGTGAGGTCATCTGAAGTGAAAATGTTCTTCAAAAGGCGGCACATTAGTCTATAGGTTATGATGATTGGTAAACCTGGAGTGACGGCACATGGACAGAGACCATCAGCTGAATCCAGTGCCAGTTTCAGTGTGTGCAAACTTGGTGACGTTGGAACACGAGTGAACACAATCCTATGTTTACAGTAACGGGGGACAAATTGTAACATTGTATTACAAGTAAATTATTTAAGGTAACGTGGACTACAGTGAAATATTTCGTAAAAACAATCCCATGGATTGATTTTTATGAATTAAAAACTGTAGGTACATTTTGGTTAAAATACCTTAATTATGCGTCACAGATTTGGCTCCTTATGCGTGGTGGTTTAGGGAAGTTAACGCGAGTTCTTCAGTTTATCAGGAAACTTTTAAAAATATTACCGTGCACTTTAATCGAGATGAGTTTTTCTGAATCTCCTCCAGGGGCTCCCCATTAATGGGACGCTTTTATGTCGACCATGGAACCCCAGCTGAATCCGTCATTGCTTCCACTTCCTTGGCCAACCCTTGTTCTCTTCCGATTCCGACAGTATAGCCCGACCCAGCGGTTTCTGCCGCGACATGACCGGACAGGCGTGGCTTCAGAAAAGTGGGAGGGGAGTGGGACTGTCGTAGCACGACCGATGGCTCGCGTCACGCGTTACCGAAACGAAATATCAGGCGCACCGAGGGGTCAAGTTTGACAGGATACGGTTTCTACATAGAAGTAGGACGAAAGGCAGCATTTTACTGAGTATATAGAAACATGAATCACAATTCTACGCCCAGTAGTTTACTTTTTATGTTATTTTAAAACTAAAGAGCAAACTGCTTTGATACTAGCCGCTGCTGGGTCGGGGAGCCAATGTAATGTTGCCAAGTCGTTGCTCAATGACGAGCGGGTGAGCGAAGCTCTCGTCTACATTGCGTAGCATTATGATGTTATCACGGCCAAGTCCAAGCAGAGAATGAACGATGTTAATACATCGGGACTCGGGGAGTCAGGACGTGTCACTTGTGTCAGAGGAGATGTGAACGAATATTGAAGTGTGTAACTGCGTCGCGGCAGACATTCCTGGGTCGGGCTTTACTGTATTAGGGTATCCCGAGGACTTATGACCCTTGCCTCATATTTCCTAATCCCTCATTCTTAGAGTGGTATGAAGTAGACGTGGGAAACTACGGAAAACCACTTCCAGGATGGCTGAGGTAGGAATTGTACCCGTCACTTCTCAGTTTTGCCTCACCAGGCTGAGTGTACTGCTCGAGTCTAAGCTGCGTGGACCTGAGTGGAATGTGCATCGGAGACTATAGTAGTGGTGGTGACGAGTGATGCGGTTTCTCGGTCCTTGCGTAGTAACAGAAGCAAATACATTAGTCGGTGACTCAGTCAATCATTCCCAACGCCACACTGCTTTCAGAAAAGACCCATGTTAGCAGTATTGGAATAAACGAGAATGTCAGATAACACGGCGGGCTGTCGACAGGGTTCTCAATTCTCGCCTGCTCTTACCCTGCCTCTGCGCTTCATCCCGCAAGTTCACAGAGCTTGGAACCGAGCAGTACAATTTCAATATCTTGGAAACTGAAATAATCAAATCCAAAATAAGCTACGAGGCTATTATGTCGTGTTTTGTACAAAGAGTATACGCCTGACGAATGCGAGAGTCAAACCTGCGCACGGTACTTCCGTTTGGTCCCCGCTGTTATCCAACACACGCTTTAATTCGCGACGTTTAACTATCATACTATTTATTTAATCGTATGGTAATTTGTACCCCGTTCCAGCCCTCACCCAAAAATGAAATATTTTGGCAGAGCCGGGAATCGAACCTGGGCCTCCGCGGTGACAGCCAAGAATGCATTTTAAATATGGATTTTCATGAAAGTATTAAAAGACAATAACTCCTCACTCCGGAAAGTGAGCAAATGAAGTATTACTAACGAGTAATGCATTAGTTTATGCCTCTGTGTTATAATAGAACCCAAGTGAAGATTTGATACGATAACAGAGTAAATAAAAAACATACTTCTTAAAATGGAAATCCTCGTGTTCATTTACGAGAAAAATTGTAGTTACATTTCTTGAATTTTCATCGTTATTTGGACATCAATTACAATGAATTATTCTATGTATGTACCGATTGGTAAACCTGTACACTCCTTCTGGGATAGGAACCCGTATCTTAGCCCTTTGAAGCATAGTCCCAAGAATTTGATTGATACCTGTATTCAAGCACGTATTATGACATCTTTGAAAACAGTGCACATGTGCTCTACAATTTCGATACTGTTAATGAGATGTATACAAGGACGTTAATTCCTTTCTTAAATGCGCGCCTTTTTCACATTGTCGGAGTGCTTCCTTTAGGAACGTGTATCGCGACTGTCCTGTTCTGTGTTTTAATTCAAAGGAAAATTTTGAATCTCATAAACAAAACTCTGGTTGGTTGGTTGGTTGGTTCCTCATTTTAGGGGCTGAGACAACGCGGTCATGTAGCCCTGTGTACTTTGGGTGTGTGTAGAATCTGTCTGATAACCGGTGGTAATTGTGATGACTGTATTAGTGTGTGTATCTGTAATTCAGGCAAGGACTGCAGAAGCTATCGTCAACGACACCTAGCTGTGAACTTGGCTACTAAATGCAACCAGCTCCTGGCGGCGAACGTTGGAACTTAATAGAGCATTAATCAAATCTAACCTACAAATTTAGCTTCACACAATTGTAGTTAGTGGAAGGTTCTTCTGCATGCCATAAATCCATAGCATGGGCCCGCCGGCTTTACTTCCCCTCTGAAGGAAGGGATACTGAGGGATTTTTAACGCTCTTAAAAATTCCTAAGACTTCGGCAAGGTTTGAACCCAAACAAAACTCTTACAGTTACAATTTTAAACCAAAAAATACATTGTAACTGGTTTTTAAATTTAGGGGCACTGGTGTCCCTGTATGCGGTAAAGGTACGGAATTGGATTTCTTATAGCAAAATGCATTGGCCTGTTGGAAGTATTTTAGGGATATTTGTCTATTATCATTTTGTAGACCTATGATGAGAAGTCCGGGAGGACGAGATTCTGCAATATCTCGATGTCTGGAATAGTGATGATGAACATAACCTCGTTCTGAACGAGGAAGATACGGTTTCCCTCGTAGAACACGTTAATAATGGGTATACTAGCGTTATCATTGATGATCGTCAGAGTGTTGCCAGAAGCCTGATTTGCCGGGCAGGAAAAGGTTGTGTCCCAATTATGTGACCTCGCAGAAGAAGAGAAATACGTCGACTGCAGCAGTCGCTCCTCAACATAAGATTACGAGATTAGATGCCTGAGAATATGCTAAAATTTGTGTGGAGAACAGAACAAACAATGTTTGTGAGACATGTAACGTCCATTTGTGTTACACAACGGAAATAAACTGCTTTCTCAAGTTCCACACTGCTTAATGTAAAATCCCTTGACCCAGCCAGGAATCGAATCTGAGACCTTTGTGTGTGGAGCCCATCAACACCCAGCTACCGAGTTGGTCATGTACTTTTGGTTTGTGATACACAAAAGAAAAAATCTCTACTCTAGCACCTAGCAGCTAATATTAAGAAATTAAACATTTTCCCTTGTCGCATTGTGGGACAAATATGTCCCAAATTTTAAAAACCGACAACTCCATTCGAATAAATATAAATTTGAACTTTGTGTTCTTGACTTTCAGTCAACATAAATTTAGGAAAATAATGCTAAAATTGACATTTCACAACTCCGTCAAAGTGCTAAGGCCCTAATAAAAACTGTTAAAGTGGCCACAGAAAAGCCGTTTGTAGTTTCCACCAAAAGTAAAGAGCGCTGACTCCATAAAGCCTAGCTGGCACGTGCCCGCTATTAGTGAAAGGATGGAACAAATGTTTCGAAAGAGAACCGCTGGAATTGTCCGTAGTTATCGTAAGTAGTAATCCCTCAAACCATTCCCAGTGGGAGGCTGGTGTTACTCAGGGAGCCAAGTCCAGTATGAATCACGATGCTGATGACCAAGTAGTCCCAATGGGATAACTGACGCGTTTAGCTAGGTAAAGAACATGCTGACTTATTCATCAGACATTGTGGTATCCCCATATGGTATCATAGAATTCATAATATGGATTTGCTTATTTGACATAAATGTATATGAATTTATTAATTCATATATAAAAAATAACTAGCAACTATTTTCGCTCGGGGAAAGTTATGAATGCATTACGTTATAAGCGCTTTTCTTTCGATGCCAATAAGCTGCTTCAGTGGCGTAGTTGGTAGCATGCTGAACTTCTGTGCCCAAGATAGCGGGTTCAATCCCGGCCGAAGTCTTCGGATTTTTAAGAACGTTCAAATCCTTCAGTATGCCTTCCTTCGGAGGGGAAGTAAGGCCGGCGGTCCCATGTCATAGATTTGTGGCATGTAAAAGATCCTTCCGCAGACTAAACTTGTGTGAAGCTAGGTTAGATTTCGTTGGAACGCTCTATCAAAATTCCATCGTTCACCACTAGGTAACAGTGACATCTGGTGGCGAAAGTTGGAACTACTTGCAATTGAACGGAACTTGTAGCTCACCCTATGGGTGTCCGCTTGAGGCAGCTACAGCCTCTGGTGAGCCGAACATATCCTCGGACACTCCCGGCACTAAAAGCCATACGATAAATAAATAAATAAATAAATAAATAAATACTTCGATGTCAATGAACTACGACCTATATTCGTTTCACGTCTCGGCATGTTGATTTAAAATCACTGACGGGACTATTAATTATATTATCATGGCTATAGCATGTGCAACGAATTCTTGTCAGACGTAATTTAAGAATGGCGAGGTTCACGAATCACAAATTCTGTGTATTCTGCGGAAAGAAGCGTTCACAGGCGAAATAAAGAAAAGCCGAGTTGCACTTCCAGGGATCTCCAAACACATCAACTCTTCTCTGAAGTCTCGACTCGACACGACTCGACAGTTTCTGGGTTGATAGGCCCGCTCGCCAGCCAGCTAGTGAAACTTCCTCGAAGCTAGTAATTGAATGGAGATTGTTGGAAGAAATGAAAACGTAAAAACACGTATAGTTTGCGATGTATTGAAGATAGAGATATGTTGTCCCGGACTTTTTTGTAGAACTTTCCATGCTGAATTGTTACACTCATAGTATATAGATATTTTTAACGGTTTGCCCAGCGTAAGCTTAAAAAGCTCACGGACGCCAGGCTTTTTTTTTTTAACTTTTTCACTGAAGTCGTTTCTGTTTGGCTTCCTTTGGTCATAAATACATTATTTTCTACAGAAACCTTCCTCGAGATATCCTTCAGAGAATGGTGAAAACCGCATCAAAATCCATCCACTGGTTCTCGAGATTACCCGTAACATCCAAGAACCAGGGACTTCGTGTTATTGGCCTACTAAGTAGAGATTTCTTACTTGAGATCGCTTTTGGGCCCCAGACCGGCCTGGGTTACTGGCTACATGGAACTCCAATATGAAGCTCCTTTTGTATTCCGTGGAGTTGTGAGATCTGTTTGCTTTTCATTTATGGACAAAATTGCTGCCAGCGACCACCGACCTCGAGGTAAATGTTAGATTCATATGGACATTATATTATGTGAAATAACATATTAAAATGGTGTTAAGGTATTTCTTTTATAGCCAGTAACCCAGGCCGGTCTGGGGCCCAAAAGCGATCTCAAGTAAGAAATACAAATAAAATACGTAGGCCTACCCACACAATTATGTGGCCAGAAGAAGAAAAAAAGCTTGGGATTAAAAGGGTTAAAACAGCAATCAACACCCCCAGAGGCGTGTTCTTGTTTGCAGCACTCAGGAAACTTGTAGCATGAAGGATTCGGTCGTTTGGGCCACGTCTGGTTGTCGTGCTTTTCTGTTGGCCCTGCTGAACGTTGCTCGTACCATTTCCTGGACGCGTTGAGGTGAACATTATTATTACTACTACATTATTTTTTTTTATTTTTTTTTTGCGAATCGACCACTTAGGATCACGCGACAATTTCCTCTGCCTCCTGCATACGTTCGCTGTGCTGCTGCCGTTTGTTTTCCGTCCAAGCTCTTCCGGTCTTTGTAGCACTTATCTCGTCTTGAAACCCTTCCAGATCGTGTATACTGTTTTGAAACGTATCCCTTTCTAACATTTGGGCCTGCGGGATTTTAGATCTTTCAAGGTCTTTCCAAGTTTCTTCAATCCATGATGTAGTGGTCTTCTTGTTCCAGAAGTAGTAAATAACTGTTTGGATTTGTCCATTCTATACAGGTGTCCAAGAAATATCAGCCTTCGTTTCCTCATGGTCTCAGAGATTTTTCCTACATTGTTATAGACTTCGTTGTTGCTCCGAAGTTTCCATCCGGCTTCAGTCTGGATTGGGCCTGCGATTTTCCGTAGGATTCTCCTTTGCAGGACCTACAACCTCTCTAGCTTGTGTAGTTCTGTTTTGACCACAGTGTTGTTGTGCTTTATTTTGGCGTTCTTGTTGTAGATGTCCTTAGTAAGCCCATATCCTATCGCCTACCGCAGCTCTTTCTAGACCATTCTCTTGCATTGTATTACGGTACTTTTTATATTTGTATTATTGAAATTAAAAATTATCATGCCTTGGTTATAGTAATTAGTGCTGAATTTGTAGTGTTAACCAACGATTTACTGATTGTGTGAACAACAGGCTTGCAATACACACTGTTATACAGTAAAACTCAGCAATTTTTCTAGGTTTATGCAGTGTCTTGTGTGGGGGTTTCGCCTAGGAACACCAAGCTGGATCATCAGCGGCTCTTGGTGCTCCCCGTCCGGACCCCCACAGGAGTAGCGAACTTTTTTGGGGGGTGGGGTTTCCCGCACCCCCTGCGTGACAGGTAGAAGAAACAGAATGGGGTTTGGGAAGGATTGCCCTTTGAGGCTTAGCGCCAGTCTGATTGCAGTCGGGGGCGTGGTGGCTCAGCGGTCTAGCTGTATGCCTCTCACCAAGGCCGGGTTCGATTCCCGGTCAATGCATGTGAGATTTTTCGATGTGAAATGCCATGTCCTGTGGTTCGGATTCCACATAAAAAAGGAGGTCCCGTGGCTCATGATCTCGAGATTAACGGTCACGTTAAACTACAAGCTTCCTTCCTTCCTTTTGATTGCAGTCATGTTATTATGGCGTGATCAAATTACTGTTTAACAAAAAATATGGTATATTGGCTTTCCCGGCCACAGGAGTAGCGAACTGTGCACTACCCCACACAATCACGGCATAGACCTAGAAACGGGTCGTGGAAGCCAATATACCATCTTTTTTTTTTGGAAGCCTACACAGCTCTCGCAGTTAGTCACCTGAATACAACCGGGAGAGTTAGCCGTGGTCGTTACGACGTACTGTAGGCTGTCGCTCACATACGGGAGGCGAGGAGGTTCGATTCCCCCGCCGGCAACCTTGAAGATGGTCTTCTGTGGTTTCCCATCTTCCTTCCTAGCCCAGGCATTTAAGTCAAAATATCGCCTTAACCTCAAAAAAAAAAAAAAAGTTATAAAGCTAATTTTTTCAGAATCCATTAATTCGACCCTAGGGAACAACATATCAAAATACTCGGCCGTACATGTGCCGGCTTCCTTGATTTCCAGGCCTGGAAACCTGGAATTCCAGGAATTTTTCATCGCTGTCCTGGAACGCCCGTACAAACCTAACTACTCGGCCTAGGTAGACGAAAGTGGGGTCAAATGAAAGAGAAAAGCATGAAGACTCCATATATAAGGCTTTAGGCAATATTTTTCTAATTTCGGGGTAGATTGTAACCAAAAATACCCGCGAAATTCAAAATTTTTGTAAGATTGAATTCATTTGCATGTTTATTAGAGACTAAGACGGCAGCTCATGCAAAAATGCACCTGTAATAAGAAAGAGCATCGTTTTAGCTTTAGAGATGTGGTCGTATTTTTGTTTTACGTCTAATAATTCAACAGTTACAGACGAAACAAATTTAACCCGAAGGTAAGTTGGTATTACCGGACGGGAGTAAACACCAAACAACTCTACGTAGGTAAACAAGAAAGGTATCAAATGAACGATAAAAGCATGCAGATTCCATAAATAGTACTATAAGCAATGCTTTCTCTGCTTTCGGGGTACATTGTAACAAAAAACAAAGGGAAAATTTTAATTTTAAATTAGAATTTGTTTGCACGTTTAGCAGACGGTACTGTGACGATCAGAAATGATGTAACGCCCGTAAACTCGAGATAGCTATTAATGAGAATAGTGTGTGTTTTAAAAAACGAAACTGAAAATGCGGAGTACTTTCATTATGAGCTGGCACCAACTCCACCCTCTCTTTTTGACGGATGTTCAATGCGCAAATCTGACAAGTCAGCGTTTGCGTCTCTCTTTAAGCACTCAGAAATTGGCGATCAACTTTCCAGAGACCACGTATGTCATTGACGGAGGCTATAGGCTATCTCATGTACGCTGTTAATTGGCCTCAACTGGCAACATACGGAGAAATTCGCGACCTTTACGTCAGACACGTTATGACTCATACCCATCTGCAGTTGTTGTTTTCGATGGATACAATGGCCAGCCAATTACGAAAGAAGCGGAGCAAAGGCGACGCGCTGCAAGGACGACATGTTTTGATATCGACTTTACCGAACATTCGACATCGACAGCATCACAGCCGGACTTTCTGACGAACAAGAGAAACAAATCTCGACTTGTTGATGTACTTGTTTAAAGTTTTAAAGCTGTAAAAGTTCGAGTATACCAGGCAACCGGGGACGCCGATCCTCTCATCGTGCACACTGCTTTGGAGATAGAGAGCTTGGGGAAGTCTGTAGTTGTAGTCGGCAACGATACCGATATCCTGGCAATACTGATTGCTAGGCGTCAGACGGGAGATGTCTTCATGCTGCACCCAGGGACTTCCAAGTTCCCCGGAAAGCTGTGCGATATTGGTGCTATTCAAGATTAAATAGGTGACATGAAGAACTGTGTGCTGTACTCCCATGCTGTCTCAGGTGGTGATAAAATAAATCTGCAATCTACGGGAAGGGGAAGAAGAAGGCTTACAAATGGCTTCAAAAAGTGTGGATCTTCGGGAAGAAATTGTCAAAACATACACAAATCCATCTGCGATTCGCGATGAAGTTTGCACTGTTGGAGAAAAGTTCATAAGGGCACTGTATCCTGGAGGAAATGAATTGGAGAATATCGATTATCTTCGACATCGTCTGTACCAGATGACCATTACGCGCCAAGCTCTGACTTCTCAGTTTGAACTTGCGACTCTTCCTCCAACAAGGGAAGCTCTAAGGCAGCACTCAATGCGGACTTACTTGCAGGTAACTTTCATTGTTTTCCTTTACACTACACGTATACAATATTTTTCTAGTATATCTCAGGAGAGTTAAATATGTTAAGTTTGATTTTAGGTTCAAGAATAGCTGGGAAGAAACCTCAATCCAACAGTGTAGGGCTGGCAAGCCATTGACAACTCTCTTTTGCACTTTCCCACAACCCTGCCACCAGCTCCTGACTCTCTTCTCCTCCTAATTGCCTGCGATTGCAAGACGGACTGCGGAGTGCGTTGTGGATGTAGACGATCCGGCCAAGAGTGCTCAGAAATATGCTCTCAATGTCACGGTCAAAATTGTAATAACGCAGTACATCGTTATGAAACAGATCAGGATCTAGATACACACGATGTCACCAGTTTCCTGTATTACACCTTTTCATCCAATGCCTTTTTCCTATGATTTCGAAGGTTTAACTCATACTTAATTATTATGTGTGTAAATAAAAATGTCATCTTGTGTTGCTTCCGTAGAAAAAAAATCATTAGCTCAACCTTTACTTTCCAGGTGCTAACCGAATAGGCTAAACCCACGACGACACAACGCAATCCTCCGTTTAATTTTCGCTATAACTTTTCAATAATAAACGTAAAGCAAACATGACAGATGGTCTGAAAAGCTAAAAATGTGGTCTTTATTATATCATGCATGATTTTTTGGTATATACAGTACTTCATTTTCAGTCGTTGCTGTACCTGCAGCAAAAATCAAACCTCAAAAATTTTGAATTTCGCACGTTTTGTTTGTTACAATCTACCCCGAAAGGAGAAAAACATATCCTAAAGTCTTATATATGGAATCTGCATGCTTTTTTCTTTCATTTGATACTACTTTTGTCTACCTAGGCCGAGTCGTTCGTTTTTTACGGGCGTTCCAGGTCGGCGATGAAGAATTCCTGGAATTCCAGGTTTCCAGGCCTGAAAATCAAGGAAGCCGGCACATGTACGCCCGAGTATTTTGATATGTTGTTTCCTAGGGTCGAATTGTTGATGATGATGATAATTGTTGTTTTAAGGGGCCTAACATCGAGGTTATCGGCCCCTAATGATCTGGGTGATAGCGAAAATGATAATGAAATGGAAACCAGAACAACATTATCTGAGACGGAAAATGCGTACAAAAAGGAACTCAGATGGAAACAACTCACAATATGGTCTTACAGAAGGGAATTTAGAACGAAAAGTTGCACAAAAAGAATAGATTGGAAAGAGACCCACAAGACGTAGGCGAGATTCAAAATACGTACAAAATGCAATGTAGCGTCGAAATACTTACAAAATGCAATTGGAATTCAAAATACTTACAAAATGCAATTGAAATTGAAAATGCTTACAAAATGTACGGTAGATTCAAAGGACTCATGTGGATTGACAATACTTACAAAATGCAATTTAGATTGAAAATACTTGACAAAATGTAATTTAGATTCAAAATACCCACAAAATGCAATTGAGAATCAAAATATGTGCAAAATGCCCGCCAATCAAAATGCAATTTAGATTCAAAATTCGTGCGAAATGCGGTTTTGGTTGAAAATACTTACAAAATGCAATTGAAATTCGAAATACTCACAAAGGTCGCTCCGCCATATTGAAAGACTTACTAAAAAGCAATTTAGATTGTCAATCTTTACAAAATGCAATTGAGGTTGAAAACAATCGCCAGATGTAATCTAGATCGAAAGAACATACAAAAAGCAACGTAGATTAAAAATGCCTTAAAAATATCGCTAGATGGGAATGTAATACACGGTGAACCAAGTAACATAAACAGTGCGGGAATCTTAAAGAGAAAAGTTAATATAATGAAAAGAGGAGAGGAGAGGGGAGAGAGGAGAAGGTCCGACCCAAAGGTAAGGGACAAAAGGGGAAAACGGACCCAGCTCAGGAATCCCTCGGGGTCGCCAACTCCCGAACTCACCAACCGTGAGCCACTGAGGGTCTAGCATTATCTACGGTGCACCAGAAGTGGTGGGGCTACATACACCCTGCCTCCTTAAGGGCCTTGAGCACAAGACAGGAGGTAAAAGGAAAAGAAAAAGAAGGCTGACCCTTCACAGAAGAGGGTATCGGGAAAGATGAGACAAGGGCCAATTAAGGCGGGAAAGTGAAAGACTCCCTAGGCCTCGGATAACCTAATACCGTCGGGGTCGGAAGAGAACAAGAGTTGACCAAGGGAGGTCGACAGGAAAGAAGACGGAGAGGAGCCCGGCACAAGTAAGTGGAAGCAATGCTGGACTCAGCTGGGGTCCCGTGGTCGCCAACCCACGCCCCACCAGATGTGAGCCCATGGGGGGGGGGGGGGGGTCGAATTAATGGGTTCTGAAAAAAAATAGCTTTATAACATTTTTTTGGACCTAAAAACCCTATTTTCCTGGGCTATCCTGGCAAATGCCGGGATCGGTCCCTAACTATAGGCCACAGCTGCTACCTTCCAATTCCTCGTCCTTACAATCACACTTCCTCCCCAGACAACACTCCACACGCGACGGTACTTGTAGCTCACCTCATGGGTGTCCGCATAGAAACAGCTACAAACTCACTCTGGCGAACCGAACATTTCCTCGGACACTCCCGGCATTAAAAGCGATACGCTTAAAAAAACACTGAATACACTACAGTAACACCCAAGTACACGCGACTAAATGACCACGATGTCCAAGCCCCTCATACATTAACAACAACGTTAATTTTTTTAGCGTATGGATTTTAGTGCCGGGAATGTCCGAGGACATGTTCGGCTCGCCAGAGTTTGTTGCTGCTTCTATGCGGACACCCATGGGGTGAGCTACAGGTACCGTCGCGTGTGGAGTGTTGTCTGGGGAGGAAAATGTGAATGTAAGGACGAGGAATTGCGGCTGTGGCCTATAGTTAGGGACCAATCCCGGCATTTTCCTGGAAGGAAGATGGTAAAACACAGAAGACCATCTTACAGGCTGCCGGTGGGGGGATTCGAACCTCCTCGCCTCTCGGATGTGAGCGACTGCCTGCAGCCAAGCCGTAAAGACTACGGCTAACTCACCCAGTAACGTTAAAATATTAATATTGGCTTATTTGTAAAAAAAAAAAAAAAAAAAAAAAAAACCCCATTTGATCATAATTTGGTTTCATTTTATTTAATTTGAAGAAATGCTTGCCACGGTGGGTGAGTGGTTATCGTGTCAGACTAGCAACCCCAAGCTTTCAGGTTCGCTCCTGGCCATGGAAAGTGATTTTTGAAAAAGGGACAAAAATCATGACACGCATGTCTTACGTTGTTGGCATATTAAAGAACCCATTTGAATTCAGTAAGCCGTGTTCATAATGGCAAAATTATTCTCGGGATTTTCCGCCAGCACAAAAGTTCCTCCTTTCTTTACTAGAAAGGACCTTAGATATCTAACCTCATTGACCTTCATAGCGCTCGAAGGAACAACAAAATTCGATATGCAAGCTGCCCTCTGGGTGGCAAATAAAAAAGCTTGCTCCCGGGACCCGAGGCCATACGACATTATCATTATTTGAAGAAATATGTAGGCGTGTGTTGGCAAGGAAAGATCTCACGTGGAGATGCACGAGGTAAGTGCTCAAGTACGAGTATACAGTAGGCTATAGCTTGACAGCGCAACTCACAATCCTGTCTAATGAATGTTGTGTTATTTCAGATCCACCGAACTTTGCTACTGTTCCTATATCCAGGAAGGAATCCAGGTGAGATTTATTTATACCACAAAGTGAGCTTATTCTATCCAAGTTGAATAGAGTTTCGTAACTTCTAACATAATAACTAGTGGACCCGTGCGAGAACGCTCGCATAATGGGTTGTGTGCGCCCCAACCCGCCCGGCACTAGTGCTATGCGGGCTTTACGCGACACAGTTCTGCCAGGGGTTATCGTCTTGTTTATTTGTTTAAAAGCATTTGATAAACAAATATATTTCCGTTGACTTTTCAAGATATGCAAGATTTTTTCCTGTACTATTGAGACGATTTGGAAGATTTTGGTACAAACCACAGCTTCTAACTCCCTCTGGTTTAGGAGCTTGTGTTTTGTGAAACATACACCTTAGCGTATTATATGATAAGATGATAATAATATTGTGGCCTCGGGTGTCGGGTGTTATTTGACACCCTTGGGCAGCTTGCATGTCGAATTTTGTTGTTCCTTGAAGCACTATAAAAGTCAAGGAGGTTAGATATCTAAGCTCATTGACACTATAGCGCTTTCCAGTAGAGAAATGAGGAACTTTGTGTTGACGGAAAAATCCAGAGATTAATTTTGCCATTATGAATACGGCCTACATAATTCAAATGGGTTGTTCAACAGGTCAACATTGTATGACATGCGTGTCGTGATTTTTTCCGCCTTTCAAAAATCACTTACCGTGACTCAGCGGTCGTGTTCTCGCCTGCTGAGCCCAAGATAGTGGGATTGAATCCCGGCGCAGTCATTTGGCATTAGAGGGTGTGCAAATACGAGAGAGCCGTGTCAGTAAATTTATTGGCACGTTAAAGATCCCCTTCGGGGCAAAATCCCGGCACCCCGGTGTTTTTAAAAACCGCAGTAGTTAAAAGGGACGTAAAACCAATAACATTATTATTAGGTAGTGTGCAATATTAACATAATACGTACTGTTACTATTTTCGTTGTGTTAATGAATTGTCTCCTGCCGACTAATTATTAAGTAGTTTGTTGTTGCATCATGTACGGGATAGTGGTAAGGATCATTGTATGTGTCACTGGACTACAGACCTAGGAATTGTACACTTACGATGATTTGGAGTGTTATTCCTCAATCACAGAAGCATGAGTGGTCAACTAAAGCATTGGGAACAAGTACCCACCATCTTGATCCCACAAAGAAACCAATCGGTTTTGCCTTACCGAGGAACTTCTGGTGCCGCATCAACAGGCTGAGGACTGGACATGGTTGCTGGAATTATTTCAGGTACAAGTGGGGGCTGGATCAGCTCACCAATGTGTGAGTGTAACCTGGAAGAACAGACGATCGAACATCTGGTCCAACGCTGTCCTCTTTATTCGTACCTTGTCATTCCTGACGCTGTGTTCGCTCTCACACTCGATTTAACTGAATGGTTGAGAAGGATGGACTATAAAGTTTGATTATACCTTGTTATGTATAATTGTATATTGTTTAAATTACCATACGATTAAATAAATAGTATGATAGTTGACGTCCCGAATTAAAGCGTGTGCTGGATAACAGCGGGGACCAAACGGAAGTACCGTACCGTACGCAGGTTTGACTCTCGCATCCGTCATTTCAATTCTTTCTGTCGTATAGCCTACTCTTTGTACAATACACGACATAACAGATGAAAAGCCTCCTAGCTTATTTTGGATTTGATTATTTCAGTTTCCAGGATATTCGAATTGTGTGCATACATTCATTTTCTTTTCTTATTTATTTGTCGGCGCAAATACAGCAAGCCACAGAATAGAGCCAAGCCCTACCTCGCATTTGAGATGAGGTCTTTCTTTCACTGCTTGGTCTGCAAGTCCGACCTAGCGATCTAGCAACCCGTGGCGGCCCATCTCCCAAATCCGGGAATTGTGAGCGCCACGGGTGAACCCGTAAAACGACCACACATCACGTTATTATCCCAGATTAGGAGCGGCTTCGGTGGCGTAGTTGGTAGCATGCTGAGCTTCTATGCCCAAGATTGTGGGTTCAAACCCTGCCGAAGTCGTCGGATTTTTTAAGAACGTTAAAAACCCTCAGTATGTCTTCCTTCGGAGGGGAAGTAAAGTCGGCGGTCCCATGCCATAGGTTTATGGCATGTTAAAGAACCTCCCACTAATTACACTTGTGTGAAGCCAAAATTTGTAGGTTTGAATGGAAAGTGCTCTATTAGTTCCAACGTTCGTCGCCAGGTGCTGACTGCGTTGCCATCTAGTAGGCAAGTCCGCAAGTTAGGTGTCGTGGGCGATAGCATTTGGTAGCAAAAGTAGGAACTACTTGAAATTACTGTCTGCAGTCCTTACTTGAATTAAAACAGGTAACACACACTAATACAGTCATCACAATTAACACCAGTTATCACACAGATTCTACACACACCCAAAGTACACGGGACTCATAACCGCTATGTCGCAGGCCCTGTACTAAGGAACCAACCAAATATACCGTATCTCCAATCCCAAAATCGTCCGGTTCTGTGGCTAATAGGTTAGTATGCTAGATTTTGGCCAGAAGGTCCCGGATTCGATTCTTTACTGGACCTTGAGGATTTTAATATCCAATGAATAACGTCTCTGTTTCGGGGACAAGGTTTTCGTACCATCACAAACCATTTCTTCCGCATCACGACTTGTAGTTCGTCCAAGAGATTCAGCACCAGGCTTTCCCGGAGATCACTCGTCAAATATGTCAGAATCGTTAAAACTTGATTCCAACCATTGGCTGAAAGTAGTCTTCCCCTTTACAGCCGAGTCCGTCCTCATCCATTCGCATCGCACTCGCCTGCCATTGTTCCCACAATAAAAGTGACGGTAACTTGACTTTGCATTTGTAACAATTACAGCTGCATGCGCTAATAACAAGTTTTCTTTTAGTGGTAAGAGTTTGACTGCTGCTCATTCACTGTATCCTTGAGTCACCTGAGACTCGGTGTAATGTAGACTAATACTGTATTTCTCTTTGTATAGATGCTGAGTGAAGTTCGCAACAAGGAGGCCTAAACATGGATATGGGTAGCGTGGCAGATGAATCCTCCGTCCCCAGTACCCAGGTGAGTTCACGCGCTGCAGTAGAGCCACAATTATCCGATATTAACGGATTGCCGAGATGGAAAATACTGAAATGACATGATATTGCATCAGTCGGTTCCCGTTTACTAACTGTAGACAAAAAACTATATAAAGGTTGGTTGGTTCCTCAGTTTAGGGGCTGCGACAACGTGGCTACTTTGGGTGTGTGTAGAATCTGTCTGATAACCGGTGTTAATTGTGATGGCTGTATTAATGTGTGTTATCTGTGATTCAGGTAAGGACTGCCGACATTCGATTTTCAAGTACTGTAGTTTCAACTTTTGCTACCAAACGCCACCGTCAACGACCAACTAGTTCTGAACTTGGTTACTAGATGCCACTGCAGTCGGCTCCTGGTGACGAACGTTGGAACTATAATCTATAATTTAGCTTCACACAAGTGTAGTTAGTGGAAGGTTCTTTATCATGCCATAAATCTATGACATGTGACCGCCGGCTTTACTTTCCCTCCGAACGAAGGCATACTGAGGGATTTTTAACGCTCTTAAAAAAATCCGACGACTTCGGCCGGGTTTGAACCCGCAACCTTGGGCTTAGAAGCTCAGCATGCTAGCAATTACGCCACCGAAGCCGCGAGTGACTCTTTACAACCAGCTACTTAGCATGCTCGGTCAACACGAATTGTGCAAGGAGTAACAACACCCTAATACATGAGACGTAATCCACGCATTACTAATGAGTGGGAGGAAGATGTGTTGTGAGTTGTTGTGGAAGCAGGAACCAGCTAAATTTATGCATCCATATTCTCAGTTCTGTTTCATGAGTAATGTGTGCATGTTCCAGTATGATAGGAACTTTAAATATAAACGGGCATCAACAACATATGAGAGCAATCTTATCAAAAGTTCGCCACAATAGACGTTAACGGTTTACTTACACTACTAAAAACTACCTAACTACTACTATTCTCTGGCAGTGACATGCAATTCACCTTTGAAAGGTGAATGCAGGAAGAGGTCGAGTCTGGTGCCCGTAAACCGGGCTCCTTTTACTCTAGTTTGAGGGGGAGAATTTTGGAGGAAGATTAAAAATACTAATGAATTAAGTAAATTTACTCTGGCTATGGTTTAATGAGTAACCGATAGCCAGAGTTTTTGCAGTGAAATGGATTTTAGTTGTGCGAGGAGTTAAGTTATACATTTATTTAACTAATTGCAAGAGCAACCAGTTAATTATTTAGGGGCAGTGCAAATTTAAAAAGAGAATAGAAGTCTGTTTCAGCTAAGTTCGGGTCAGGATGTGCCTGATGGCCATTGTTGGCCAGTGCACACTCCTGCCGATGCTGTAGATGTTGGTTAACAGTTCGCTTGCCATGGTTTGAATGTATTTAATTTTGCAGTGTGTATAATTGTTTAATATTTGAGCAGCAGCTTCGTAATTTTATTAGAAATGTAGAAGACCTTTAGTATGTAGAAGTTATAGTGCTTTGAGAGAAGTGGAAAATAAAGACCCGTAGTGGGTATTGCATTGTTTTATAACAATGCATTGCTATGTAAAGGCCTCAGCTACCACCTCATGTTGTTAAAATTTGTGAGAGGAGTATGTAACTTGTGTTATTGTAGTGTAAAGACTGACACTGGAGCGGAGAGTTTGAATTTAGAGTTACTGTTCGCTGATTGGCTGGAGGAGTGATCTGATTGGCTGAAGGCTGGATGGAGTTTAATAGTATTTATATGTATAATTATGCTGTGTAATGGTTAATTATTGTTAATATAGACTGTTTTTAATGTAATATGAGGCTTTCGTAATGCATGGAAGCCAGTATAGCGTAGACCAGTCCACAGGATTGGCCCCGCTAGCCTGGGCTTCCTAGTGGGTACCAAGTTTGAATCCTGTAATACGCTCCAGTGCAGTTTGGTGTGTTTGCTGCTCCGAGGGCCGTGGTTCGTCACCTCAGGCGGGCTGGCAGGGCCTTACCCCCCAAGCAGACTTCGCCACGGCTCCCGGAATGATGTATTATAGAGGGATGTGGAGTTTAAAGTGTTGTTGAAGCTAATTGCGAGAGAATCTGTAGGATGTGAGTGAGGGCTGAGTTTTGTGTTAGAGCTGGCGGCGGTGGGATTGTGAGAGACATGAGGGAGGGAAGGTTGGAAGTAGCGCGTTGTCTGAGTTCCAACTGCCTGTGTTTAATGGCTTTTTTTGATGTAACTGCAGCCACCGTATGACGCTGCATGGTTGCCCTTGCAATTGCAGCACTTAGGACTGTCAATTGGAGTCGCACAGGTCTTATGGTGATGTGGATCACCACACCTGTTACAGCGGGTCTCGTGAGGGCAATCTGAAGCGTTGTGGCCCAGTCTTTGGCAGTTGAAGCACTGGTAGATGAGTGTGGAGTGTTGTTTGATTATTGGACGACGTTTCGCCCGTGTTTTTGGGGATGAATTTACTGTGTTAGGGGGAGGTGAGGAAGGGGATTCAGTGGCGTGCGTGCTGAAGGCAGGTTGGGGAGAGTCTGTTTGAGTAGTTGTTTCAACGGGGCTTGGTGGATCTGTTTTAGTGTCTTTTTTTTTGTTTTTCCTTTTGCCCGTTTGGGTCCAGACTTGTGTCCATCTTTCTCCTGTCTCCGTGTGTGTTTGAGTTTGTTCGTGGAAGTGTTCAATCGTGTCTGTTTGAGCGTGTTTCTTGCTGGTGTAAATGGGCATGGGAGGAGGAGTAGGAATGGTCTGAGTGGCTTTAGGGCGTGTTTCTGGTGCGCAGTCGGTTGGCTGTTCTGTTTGTGTTTGGGCTGAGTAGGTTTCGGTATGGATGTAGGGAATGAAGGTGTATTGGGGAATGTAGGGATGGCTGCGGAGGGCCCTAGTAATCGCGTTGATGCGGTAGTCCCTGGTAGGTGTAATTATGATTTGATGGTTTACCAGTTCCTCAATGTTAGTAATGTAGTGAGCTATGGGTGTAAGCACGCTGATTATTGCATCGCGAGTAGCGGGCAATTGTTTGTAGCCCGGTGGGCGGACTACAATCAGCGAGCTTTTGGGAGAACGGCGAGTAGGGGATTCGTACCATAGCCTCTCTCCGTAGTCAAAATACGGGAAGGTGCCATGGCGCGGTGTAGGTGCAGGCTCGGGGCCAGAGTGTTGTGTAGAGGCCCATGACTGATTGCTTTCCTCCGACAGCGAATGTGCGAATTCGGCAAAAGCAGTCACGTGGTCCACTTGGTCCATTGGGTCCATGTGTGCAACTGTGTGTGAATATAAATGTATATGTAAGTGGGTAGCATAGTTAAAAGGGGTCAAATACCGTGGCAGACCCTTGTATTTAAGTTGGCTCGCCCAAGAAGTTAATGCCTGTCGCACAAGGTTAACAGTTGATCGGTTGTAGCCGTGACAATGTGCGCGCAGGCGGAAAAGTTTAAATAATTAATTAATTAAATTAATTATTTGGCTGCTGCAGGGTTGGAGGGAAGAGTTTAGCTTGAATGTAACTCGAGGGTGATAGGATTTTCTTGACGTGGAATGGGGCAGTAGGTGGGAAGGCGACAATGGCTTGGATGTAACAATGGTTAACGGTTGGACGGGAAGGAGATTGTTGGCTTGAAATTGGGAATGGGTATCGGTTAAAGGCTGGTTTGAGTCTCGATGGCTGTGGCGAAGAAGCGGCGTGGAAGATGGACCATCAATTTGGCATCCCTTGGCTCGGAGCTCGTGCCTACCTAACGCAGCATTCACGGAAGTCCTATAGACCAAATAGAACCAAAATAAAAACGTGTGACCCGTTACAAGTTCCATCCAGAACGTACGTAACTTAATAATAAATATCATAGTACATACTGTAAGTGCAATATAAATATCCGCCGAACTTACAGTGCTTGCAGAACGTTTAGGTGAAAATGAAAATCCACAGCCTGCTTCCAGTCTCAGACCGGGTCAGGAATGGAATGAATGAAGCCCCCATCTAGCGGCGAGGATATGAACTGTGCCGGCTGCCGATGCCTGACGCACTCCTCTGGGGCAATGATTAAAGAATGACAGATGAAATGAAATGATAGTGGAGAGTGTTGCTGGAATGAAATTTTGACAGGGAAAACCGGAGTACCCGGAGAAATACCTGTCTGCCTCCGTTTTGTCCAGCACAGATCTCACATGGAGTGACCGGGATTTGAACCACGGACCCAGCGGTGAGAGGCCGGCGTGCTGCCGCCTAAGCCACGGAGGCTTAATTGCAGAAACTTTAGGTACAGGTCTAAATTTCGTTTGATGCACATTTGTCCCTAAAGTAACAGCATTTCAGTCATTGTTTTACTTGATGTTATTAGACAGCTACATAAGGGTTTTTTAAATTAAAATTTCGCTGCTCTAGCTCTTTCCTAAACTGGGCTATAAAAACCCTGTTTTTTCCTTCTAAAATGTTTTGTTTCTCTAAAACTGCTGGTCCTACAGCTGTGACTTTTTTTTACTGCAGTTTTACTACAACATATCAATCATAAAAATAAAAATACAACCTGGGGAAATAAATTACTACTCATTTGGTCGCATGTCAAACAAACTTTCTTCCCCGGTAATTTTGGTGGCAAAATTGGTCAATTTCGTTCCGGGATAACATCCGATTGGCAACACGTCTAGAAAGCGCCCACAGCGGATTCATTACAAACGAGACATGGAGAAAACAACTGCGCAGTCGGAATAGCTCGAAGTTTTGCGAATCGGAAGTTGTCGAAGAACGAAATTGACCAATTTTGCCGCCAAAATTACCGGAGAAGAAAATTTGTTTGCAAGGCGACCAAATGAGTAGTAATCTTTTCTCCCAGGTTGTATTTTTATTTTTATGATTGATATTTTGTAGTAAAACTGCAGTAAAAATCTCTCAGCTGTAGGACCAGCAGTTTAAAAAAAAAAAAAAAAAAGTAGGAAAAACAAGGGTTAAAAAGGTAAAAAGATTCCATCTTCAAAAGTATTAGAGCTAGAGCAGCGAAATTTTAATGAAAACCCCTCATATAGATGTCTAATAACATCATGCAAAACAATGACTGGAATGCTGTTACTTCAGGGACAAATGTGCATCAAACCAAATGTAGACCCGTCCCTAAACTTTCTGCAACCACTGTAATGTCAGCCTCATTTGTTCGTGAAATTCCTAATAAATAATTCCTGTGATATTTCTTCTCGGTATTAGCGTGTTAAAATAATCTCTACTCCCCGCCCAATGTTATCGGGCGCAATTCGTGTTGACCGACTGCAAATCATTTCTCTTAATAAATCACTAAAATGGCTTCAAGCAATTCAATGAGTTATTCTTCTTCTTTCTTCGTTTTGCCCACTTAGGGAGCGCGCTTGAACTTGTTGAATCGGGTTGATGGAGCTTTCCTCTTCTTCTCCTCCCAAAATCTCCTCATGAACTCGCTATGCCCCTTCTTACGTTCCTCCGTCCATTTTTTTCCAGTGGTCTTTTTAGCTTTTTCGGCGAAAGTGTGATTTGTAACTCGGGTTCCAAAAGTCTTGCGATTCATGATGCTATCTTCTGTAATGTTTATTTCCTTTAAGTCATGTTTGATTTCTTCTAACCAACTGATTTTGACCTTCTTTGAATTAATTATATCAAGCAGTTTTTTTGCATATCTGGTGTTGTCCATTCGGCAGATGTGACCATAAAATTTCAATCGTCTCTTACGCACGGTATCAGTGAACTTATTGATTACTGTGTACAAGTCTGTGGTTTTCCTTTTAATCCATATACCATTAACATAAACGGGGCCATATATTTTCCTGAGAATTTTACGTTCCTGGATTTCGATTTCACCAATTTGAGAGTGGCCTCCTAGAGATATAGTTTCGGAGGCGAACAATGCTTCCGGAAGAACAACTGTCTGGTAGTGCCGTAGTTTTGCATTTCGTGACAGCACTCTTTTATTATAGTGATTCCATGTTATTCGGTATGCTTTCTGAAGTTTGGTAGCTCTTTCTAAATTAGCTTTCCTGTCCAATCCAGACGGTACAATAATTTCTCCTAAATATTTGAAGGAAGGTACGTGTCTAATTATTCCATAGTTGGTCTGTAGTGGAGATCTCGGGATATTCTGGTCTCCATTTACTATGAAATGCGTCTTCTCATACGATATTTGGAGTCCTGTCTTTGATGCTAACTCATGTAACTTCTCTATGGCATACTTGGTTTCTTCACTAGTCTTGGTAAAGATAGCTAGATCATCAGCAAAAGCTAGGCATTTTACTTTTATTTTCTGTTCCAGAGCACCAATGTTTATGCCTTTGATGTTGTTTTCCCACTCCCTGATGACTTTGTCTAACACTAAGTTAAAAAGTAGTGGGGAGAGGCCGTCACCTTGTCGAACTCCGGTATGTACTTCGAAAGGCTCTGATAGTTCACCTAGAAACTTCACTTGAGATGTTGTGTCAGTGAGAGTCTGGCGGATTAAGTCCCTGGTTTTCCTGTCAACTCTGAGCTCTTCTAGGGTGTTCAGAACAGTTTGTTTGTCAATAGAATCATATGCCTTCTTAAAATCCACGAAGGTGACAAATGTGTTGGTACTGCGGCGTATCCTTAATATCGTCTTTAGGCTCCAAATCTGCTCCGAACACGATCTACCTTTCCTAAAGCCTGCCTGGTATTCACCAATCAAATGATCAGTTTGTTGTTCTACTCTGTTTAAGAGTGCTCTAGATAATACCTTGTATATAATTGGTAAAAGTGATATACCTCTGTAGTTGTTGGGGTCCGCTCGGTCGCCCTTTTTATGCAACGGATGGATAATGGCATTCTTCCAGTCCTTCGGAATTATTTCGCTCTCCCATATTTCTGTTAGGAGTGTATGAATTCTCCTTATGAGGTCATCTCCTCCTATTTTCAACATCTCAGCAGTTATTCCATTGTTCCCAGGGGCTTTGTTATTTTTGAGCGATTGGATTATCTCTTTTATTTCTTGAGTTGTTGGGGGAAGTGAGTCTGGGTTTGGTACAGGTTTTTCAAACTGCAGTTTTCCACTGGAGGATCACAGTTCAGTAGAGTTTGGAAATAATCAGCCAGTATCTTGCAGTTCTCCTTACTGTTTGTTTCTAGTCGTCCATTACGTCGACGGAAACTTAATATTGGTGGTATGTACCCTGACAAGTCCTCACGGAATGTCTTGTAAAAATTTCGAGTGTTGTTTTTCTGGAAATCCTGTTCTAACCCTTCGAGTTTGATTTTGTTGTAGGCACGTTTTTCGCGCCGGATTGTTTTAGAGGTCAGTTTTTGAGTTTTTAGGAAGTTCTCCCATCTTTCCACTGTTCGATGTCCATTCCACTGATGCCATGCCTTGACTCTGTCATTGACGGCTTCATCGCACGTTGTGTTCCACCATCTGTGCTTTTATTTTCCTAGGTGGTTGTCCTAATTTCATGGCTGATGACTGTAATGTTTTGCGAAGGTCTGGCCACTCCCTAGGATTTTCTTCCTGTAAATCTCGTACGAAAACCTCGGCGTTCTTCCTCAAGCAGTCCGGATCAACTCTTGGAAACCGGTTGCCTTTAGGTTTGGATCTGTTTGGTTGAAACCGAACCTTGATTTGCGTGAGGTAGTGATCCGAATCTACCACTCCCTTCCGTACCTTAACATTCTGAATCTCCAGCATATTCTTTCGGAGATAGCCACATGATCTATCTGAAATTCCCCTAATAACGGGTTAGGTGATCTCCAGGTTTTCTTTTTGTGTAATGGTCTCATCAAGTGCGTGGACATGAGTCTCAGCATGAATAATGTACTAAAGTTTATTAGACGCTCTCCATTCTTATTAGTCAGCCGATGTGCGGGATGGAGTCCTACTATTGATCTGTATATCTTCTCTCTGCCAACCTGTGCATTGAAATCCCCTAATAAGATTTTCACGTGATGTTTGGGGATTTTACTTGTAGTTTCCTCTAGTAATTCCCAAAAGTCTTCTACATTCTGTGGATTTCTCTTATTCTCTATGTTAGTGGGAGCATGGGCATTTATCAAGGCATATGCCTTGTTGCTTGATTTTACTGTAAGCACTGAAATTCTTTCGCATGGCGATGTGAAGTCGATAACTGAATCTAAGATAGTTTTCCTCACTGCAAAAGCGGTCCCAAACATTAATAAATTGCCTGTGATATTAATGGCTGGTTTACCCTTAAATATCCTGAAGTTTTCAGAGTCGAAATGGTTCTCATCTTGGAATCGTATTCCCTGATTTGCTAGGATTTGAATATCAAATTTGTCCAGGACGTCAGTCAGTTGTTTGAGCTTTCCTGTTTTCAACAGGGTATTGATTAGCCCAGTCATATGGTAGTTTTGACCAAAAAAAATTAGGGTAGAAGGTTTCTCGACGGATTCTTATGTTTTTCGGTGTGCTGAATCCGAATCTGAAGTTTGCCAACAAAAAAAATGACGGCTTCACAGTGAAAATCGCAAAAAATCCTAAATATTTCGGATTTTTTTCACAAAATCGCTTATAAGTTAAAAAATATGCAACCTAGTGAATTTCTCATTATTTACAAAATTAAAGTAGACAAAATTTCTTTCAAAATGCACTGGTCACTTTAAGTTTTTGAGTGCAGGGTATCGCCGCTAGAGCGCGCTGAAAAAGAGCGACGTTTTGGCACTTAGGCAAAAACGAGAGAAACTCAGCCCTAACTAGCCCCAGACACTTTCTAATCGTGTTTCCTCCATTAATACGTGTTTTATTCATGTTCTATGGTGGTATCATGACTGAAAGTTCGTTGAAAAAAAAATTGATAAATTAATATATTCAAGTTAAGTCATCTGTACTTATCCACCTAATGGTAAAGTGTGAAAGTGATGAGGTGAGTAATGTAAAACAGTTTTTGTGATTTTCACTCAACATCTCACCATGTCACACATATCTCACACATTCCTAAAGAGATATATTTAATATATTGATAGTGTGAAACCGGAGTCGTTTCCCCTTTGTGTGAAATGTTCACCCTCAAGCCCTCAATAGGAAGGGTCCCTTTTTTGCCGACACATCTGTCCTTGACAGGTCCCCCTACATGCCTCCGGCCAACTCCTCTGCCATTCGGGTTTAGTTTAGTTTGCTCTCTCCTCCTCGTGGGACTGCTAAGCGTTCTTCTTCGGATTTCTGCCGTTCGTTCAGTGTTTTCAAGTGAACTAATGTTAATATTAGTGAATATGTGAGGGACGAAAATGTTGCGTCGTGAATGTGCAATTTGTGAGGAGCCTCTGGATGATCAAACTCGAACTTTCTTTCAAACGACAAGAACAAGAGTAGATTCACAGAGCTCCTCTGAGTGAGGCAGGGATTGAATCACGACAAGCCATTGAGGATGCTGATGCCCTGATCATAAGAACGGCTCAATCCATAGCTTACACGCATGGCACAGTTGCAGTGGTGGGAGAAGATGTTGACCTTCTCGTCATCATGATAGGCATCCGTACTTCTCCTAACGTGTTCTTCCTGAAACCAGGAAAAGGAAAAGTACCACTGACGCTATATAGCCCTGGCAGCTCGCTAGAGGAGCCCCTGAGCCATCATATTTTATTCCTCCACGCTGTCAGTGGTTGTGACTCCACATCCGCCATGTTCAACCAGAGTAAGACGAAATTCTTGAAGACCCTCAAGAAGAACCCAGATCTTGTAAACTACCATGAGCATTACATGGACCCACAGCACAAGTCGAGGAGCTAGTGTGCTGGCGAAAAATTTTTAGTGGCCTTATATGGTGGTGACCACCATACCACTCGTCTAAACGAACTGAGGTACAAGCTGTACCTCAGTACAGCATATAAAGTCACCGGTAACATGGCCTCGATCCCTCCCACTGAAGCTGCAGCCCATGAGCACTTTCTGCGAGTTTACCACCAGATCCAGCAGTGGCTGACAATCAGCTCAACCCAGAACAGTGGGGGTGGAAGTCATCGAGGAACGGCCTCACCCCCACGAGAACAGCTAAGGCCCCAGCTCCTGACAAGCTTCTCTGCAAGGTCTCTTGCAAATGCAAAGGCGACTCTCGAAGAACCTGCGGTTGTCGACGTGTGGGTCTATATTGCTCTAGGCTTTGTACCATCTGCGAGGGAAACTGTCTGAACCTTAACAACTCATGCGACATCGACAATGAAGGTGACCCTGATGACCCTTCTCCGGTTGAGTCACCACCTACAATCCTGGATACATCAGCACAAGGTAAATAGCATGTTTGTACACCACCTTATTCCAATGCGGTCTGCTTACTTCACCCTCTAATGTATTCGTACGATTTCTTTTTTAGAGTTGTCCGAGGATCCTGACGATTCCATCTCGGTCGAATCACCAACGACGATAGCGGAGACTTCAGCAGAAGGTAAACTGCCTGTTTGTAATACACCCTATTTCACTGGGTTTCGAACAGTTTTCCAACTCGACACCTGAAAGTATTGTGGACAATAATTTGTACAATTCCTTTTCCAGTGGAGTTACCGACCGGTAGCGATCAACCGGGACCTTCTGATCGGTAACCGGAGGCTGCTCCATCAAGGCCAAAAAGGAGGAAGCTCAATTAAAGAATTGAAATCAATTGTAATGTAATAATAGTTAATTGCAATTACATTCCTTTTCATTATATTCATTTAATTTAATTTTTAAATAAATAATAAAACGGCTTGATCGGTCCTTTATGAATTCCTACCACTCCGTGGGCAATGTTTTTCAAGGGCTTCGTAATCTTGTAACCACCATAGAGCATGAATAAAACACGTATTCATGGAGGAAACATGATAAGAAAGCGTCTGGGGCTAGTTGGGCTGAGTTTCTCTCGTTTTTGCCTAAGTGCCAACAAGTTGCTCTTTTTCAGCGCGCTCTAGCGGCGGTGCCCTGCACTCAAAAATTAAAAGTGACCAGTGAATTTTGAAGGAAATGTTGGCTACTTTAATTTTGTAACTAATGAGAAATTCACTAGGAAGCATACTTTTCAACTTATAAGCAATTTTGTGAAAATAGTCCGAAATTTTTAGTTTTTTCTGCTATTTTCACTTGAAGCCGTCATTTTTGTTGTTGGCAAACTTCAGATTCAGATTTAGCTCACCGATAAACATAAGAATCCGTCGAGAAACCTTCTACCCTAATTTTTTTTGGTCAAGACTACCATTTGACTGGGCTATTAGGAATGTGTGAGATATGTGTGACATGGTGAGATGTTGAGTGAAAAATCACAAAAACTGTTTTACATTACTCACCTCATCACTTTCACACTTTACCATTAGGTGGATAAGTTCAGATGGACTTAACTTGAATATATTAATTTATCAATTTTTTTTCCAACGAACTTTCAATCATGTTACCAGCATAGAACATGAATAAAACACGTATTTATGGAGGAAACACGAATAGAAAGTGTCTGAGTAGTGGAGTAGGGGGGGGTTCTGCTTCACTTGACACTCCTGTGCCCAACAAACCAACATGGCCGCCGCGCGAAGTTGAAATAATTAATATCTCTCAAACGCATGGTCCGATTTTGACAAATGAGGTGTCGTTGGACTCGGGTTGACGCCCTCTTTCCAATGGACCACTCATTCCAACCCCTAAATAAAACCTACCCCTACTAGGGGGTGAAATTGTATTTTTTTTTGTGAAAGTCTCTTTTGAAATGCGACATGTATAAGATGCGCTGCTAAAATGAACTTTATAGGTTGTTGCTCATATAGTGCATGCGTTTTGTTGGATGCCGCTATGGATGACCATTTTTGTTTTTGTTTTTTACGCATGCGCACTGGGGATTTTTGTAAGAGGGCGAGCTCTTTGAAAAAAATGATTGATAAGAAGAGGTTTTGGTGGTGAGGAGAGAGCCAGATAGTCGCCTACTTTCCTACGAAGTTTCCCGATATCTCTCAAACGCAAGGTCGGATTTGGACGTGTGACGTGTCAAATCGCTTGTCTCGAAGCCCTATACATGTTATTAATAGGTTAGAGTTTTGAGAATGAGGGAAACAGGCTTTTTTGGGGTAAAACCGTGATTTTAGACTTTTTCCGATATCTCACGAATGCATGGTCGGATTTGGTCCTATGACGTGTCAAATGGCTTGTCTCGAAACCCTGTGTATTTTGGTAATAGGTTAAAGTTTTTGAGAATGAGGGAAACAGAATATTTTGGGGTAAAACCGTGATTTTAAACTTTTTGCTCTATCTCGCGAACCAATCATGCTAGAGGCATATACGACGGGTCCAAGGACTCGGGGTGACGTCGTCTCTGCTATGGACCACTCGTTATATTTTTTAAAAAATTTTGGAAACGCGATTTTGGGGTAAACACGTGTTTTTTGTGATTTTTGTCGATATATCACAAACCAATAACGCTAGAGACGTGTACGAGGTGTCCTAGGACTCGGGATAACGTCCCCTTTCAAATGTGGTAGATATTTTTTTTTCAAAAAATAATTCACATGGGTCTAACGCCATACATGTTGAAAAAAGGTTTTCTTTTTCTTTACCTGTTTATAAAGTTTATGAAGCGTGGTGGTTGAGAGAGACGATACTGCTGGGTGTGTGTTTCAACGAACCTGTCGCTAACCACAAGGACCATGCTTAATAGAACAATCGCTATTTCAGCGGGTCGGTGTATGACAGAGCGAGGGTGCGTTTTTCTGATATTTTACCTTTAATGTGTAAACGGTGATGAGAACTTGGTTCTATGTTGGTCGAAGCGAGTAGAGAAAACAAACTTGCAGAGGAGCAGGAGGTGAATGTCATTTGAGCTTATTGGAATGCGCTGATCTGACTTGACAACAAGTGCAATGGAAAAATGACAATGACGCTTGAAGGTGAAATAATCTGACCACCGTGGTGGCAGGGAAGAGCGAAATGCATGTGAACATGTGTGAAACCGCATGTACGCTAAACAAGTGACATCCTGTTTTGCGTCGTACGTGACAAAATGCAAGTTGACGTGAAATTTGATCTGCCACAGGTGTTCACCTTGGACGTTAGCTGTCCACGTGCACGATAACAGAATGTTCAAAGCGTGGGAATCGCTGAATCAGTAAAAAGTATGATGCAACTTGTGGGAATGATGTCACAACCAATAGATAGGCAAGAGCAGCGAACAGCAGTGGTGGGAGGTGGAGGGGGGAGAGGGGGAGGGGTCATGTAAGAGAGATCATAGGTGGAAAGGGAAAGACAAACATGTATGAACATGCACGAAGCGCGGAGCGCTGTACACACAGAGCTATAGGAGGTGTACAACATGTGTGAATAAATAAAAAGTGCGTTAATATCTCGCTAACTAATAATCAGAGAGTGTCAATTGAGGTGTCAAAGGACTCAGGATGGTCAACCCTTTTCCATGACCAACGAATTTACCCTAAAGATCTAAGGTCATTAGCTTTTAATATCTCATGAATCAATAAGGCTAGGGACCTGTATGAGAGGTCGTTGGACTTGAGGTGACATTCTGTTTTGAATATATTATTTATTTATGTCAAAAGGGCCTAACTGCACTTTTGTTGATATCTCGCTAACTAATAATCAGAGAGGTTCAAGTGAGGTGTCATAGGTCTCAGGATGGTCAACCCTTTTCCATGACCAACGAATTTACCCACAAGATTCAAAACAGCAAGGTCATTGACCTAATATTTTATAAACTAATAATCGAATATCAACATGTGAGGTGTCATAGGACTTAGAATGGTCAACCCTTTCCCATGGCCAATGAATTTTCCCAAAATACCCAATACATCAGGGTCATCGACCTGAGATTTTATAAACTAATAATCGGATACGAACACGTGAGATGTTTACCATGTGTGATGAAACATAGCTAGGTAGAGAAAGATTTAGTGTAGGCTACATGTATGGTGACTGACAAGTCATTGAAACTTCTTTTTCAGATCAAACTGCAGTATAGAGAGAGTATATGTTGCAGGTATGGGTTAATAATTGACGAACGGTGTACACAAACTTTGATTTATCTATTCAAGAAGTAAGAGTAGACTATCTTTAATTGATTGGTTAAAGAGGATAGCTAAAAACACAAAAAGAATACTCAGTGGTTACCGGGACAAGATGGTCGCTACACACAACAAGCTTTAAATACTTGAAGCTAATAATCTATACGCACACACTCTCGTGTTCTAAACTAAACTGTGTTGCTGTCAGTGCTCAGACAGTAGGCTGATGACAAAATGCATTGCTAACAGAAATATAATCATTTCCGGTTGTATAATGTTACCAGCTATCCATTTTGTGTTGCAGTGTTAAGCACTTTTAGCTCTTGTACTGGTGGTCTTAACTCGATTTCCAGGTCTGAGGCCTAGAACGAGTCAAACTAAGAAACAAGGGCATGGTGGTGTAGTGGTTAAGCTGTTAGCCTTTTCACCAGAGTTCGATTTCAGGTTAATATGCATGTCATAAACATATTAAACAAAACAAAACAGAGATAACGTTTAAAACTGATTACATTTGTGTCTTTTCAAATTATTACTTTGATTACAAAAACAAAGGTGAACTGGGTTTGACATACAGTTAATGCTGTCTATTACACACTAGACTGTAAGAAAGCCAAATAGCAAAAGGCGTAGGTAGAGCAGTGGTAAAATTGCTATATGTAGAGAACTACCTAGCGGTTTTATGAACTGGCAAAGCTATATCGCATAAACAGTGCAGTATACAATCCAGCAATCAAATTTGTATCTTGTGGAACAGAGAAAATGCACTTTTACCTTGATGGATAGCAAATGAGTGCAGACGAATGACCTATGCATTAACCTACCCTGGGGTTATAACCACGAGGTGGAGGTGTGATTTCACTGTTTAATTATTTAGAGACATGGCTTTTTTGTAACCAGTAGATTTAGTATTTTGTAAATATTCATTTTTGTAATTGTAAATAGTGGAAACATTTTTTGTAATAGTAAATGTTAAATGTATAACTAAAAGTTATTTGGGATAAGTGTGCATGTCAAGGATAAATAGCGTGGTTGTATTTGTTTTTCAAAGACAGGTATGGTTGTGTGAATGTATGACTATAGATAGAATGATAGAGAGAGAGAGAGAGAGAGAGAAAGCTTGTGTGTGTGTGTGTGTGTGTGTGTGTGGGTTGCATTGATTTTTCAACCAAAGCAAACACGGCAAGGTAGGATGGTGGGGTAATTAATGTATATAGCAAATGGTAAATAGTATACTATATTTTTTTAACACTTGTGTTTTTTTTAATGCAGCAGTAGATAGGTGTTATTTTGTAAAACAGTCTTACCTACAGTAGTAGTAGTAGTAGTAGTAGTAGTAGTAGGCCTATATGTTTTTGGAAACAAACAGAAAGAGAATGCACTATTGCCATGGCCAAGCACTTCCATTAAAGTGATTTCAAGAAAATTTAAATCAGCAAATGTGTGTTTTACAAAACTAAACATTCAGCATGGACTAAATCATAAACGTGTCTTCTGTGATATGGAAAAAATAGGAAATCCATGTTTCCATATCAACACAATTTAAAAACTTAAAACTGACATTTAAAAAATGTAAATGGGAAATTGGCAAATGTGTAAACAACAAAATGGAAAATTCTTGTTTCCATATCATGAAATCCAAAAACTTTAAACTGACATTTTCAAATCGTGTACATGGAAAATTGACAAATGGCAATGTGTGAAATGTGAAAATGAAAAAATATGAACAAATGGCTATCATTATTAAAAAAAAAACCGTCGTGTTCTATCGTTAAAGTGTGAATCAAACCACATCTACTTATTTGGATCACCCGAGACTGAGTAGACCTGTTTTAGTCCTAATATACTTTTAAAATTTTATGTTAAAGCTCAATTTGAACTCAAGAGCTTTAGAGTGCCAGCTAACTATTATAACCGTTACGTCACAAAGACAACTTTACACTACTCTTAATAAACAATAATAAGAAAAAGAATAATAAATGTTTTTTTTTTTTTAAGGATGAACATGGTGACACTGTTTCTGTTGCACAGTCTGCTAGCTACTAGCCAGCAGCTGGGGTCTTAGAAAACGATACAGTTGACATTTTGTAATGAGATGTGACATGTTTCAAAGTACAGTATTATGGGTTGCTGTTGAGTAAAAACTAATCCTGTACAAGGAAGCAAGGGTTCGAACCCCTTACCTAACATTACTATTGCCTGAACATGGCTTGACGACACTGTATTATTATGATACTCGGTACACAAACCATAGATAGAGTGTATTGTTTAAGATCACTTTCTTTCTGAACATAGGTGGAGATTGTTGATGGTTAACAATGGCATTAATATAGTAGGACGTGGGTATAGCAATTAAGAAAAAACAGACAATACCCATACAATATTTTTATTTATTTAATATAAGTACTTGTACAATAGTTACATTCAAAATACATTTCTTTTTTCTCTATTACTATTTAGTCCTTTTTGATTCTCTTGCATATGAAGGGTAGATAACCTTGTAGTTCAGCCCCTTAAAACAACAACAACACAACCTTTTGCATAGTCTGTGATGTTGACGACTCTTGAGATGTGGAAGATGGATTAAACATAACTTTTACAGCAGGGGTTAAATGTTGCTCAATAAACACTGCACTATTTTGAGTAGCAACATTTTTTTCTTGTACTAGCTTTTTAGCATTGTCATGATTATTTGTTGACACCAACAGTGTTTCATCTGGTACACCACATTGATGATCACTCACACTTAAAACCTTACCATTTCTACTTTTTAGATTGCCTCGACATCTTTTTGACCTCTCTTTTGAGCATCGCCAAAATATTATTCCTTTTACATTTTGACGATTATAGTTATAAGAGTAGCCTTTATAGAGTACACGTTGTTTACCTTTGTTAGTTGTAGTAAGTTCCATAGTAGCAACTAACCTGTTAGTATGATTTGCTCACTACAAAGGTTATAACTGTTCTGATAATAAAATCATTTAGCGTTGGCTTTTATATTTAATATGTACAGTTTGAAGTGATAGCAAAAGTGAGAGCAAAATGGTAGCAGAGTGGTAGAAAATATAACATGTATTGTTAAGAAATAGTTTAAGCTGTTATGTGGATCCATTACATAATAATTTTAGCACGACGAAGCTCATTTTCTATATCCAATAGTTCTTCCTCATATTCAGTATAACCAGCCTGTTTATAGACATGCAGTTGCTGAAGCCGCCGGATTAGCTTACTGGGATTGTTCCAGTAGACAAATTTAACAAATGATTTTTTAGTTGTAAACAAAGCATTACCATTATCATTATTATCTTCATCATCAACATCATCATAACCATTATCATTATCATCATCATCATCATTATCATCATCATCATGATCATTATAATCCTCATCACTATTACTATATAGTCCTTTTTGATCCTTTTGCAATACCACATTTTGCACAGTCTGTGTTGCCCTTGATAATGTTGGGAGTTTTTCAGACATTGACAACTGTCCTAACACGACTTTGAGGAGATGATACATGCTTCTTAACAAACAATGCACTATCTTGAGCTGCAATGTCTTTTTCTGGGACAAGTGTTTTAGCATTTTGAAGAGTTTTTTTAAACAGCAACGATGTTTTATCTGGTACACTACATTGATGATCACTCATACTTAAGATATCACTATTTTTACTTTTCAGCTCACCTCGACACTGTTTTGAACGATGTTTTGAACAACGCCAAATAACAGTTCCATTGTTATTGGTTCGTTTTACAATATATTTATATCCTTTATAGAATGCGTATGGCATACCATTGCTATTTGTTGATACTTCCATGTCAATTGTCAAGCATGAACTAATCTCTAGCAAAGTTCACTCGATAATATAAATAATTTCTAAACCCCAGTAGTGAATAGTCAGTTGTTTTTGATCTATGCAAGCGTAAACGTGTCACATACACTGGTGATGGATACTCAAGGCTTTAAGGTCAATGAAAACAAGTACAGTATATATTTAAATAGGTGGCTATCATTGATTGCACAACACGCGGGTCACCATATCTTTTTTTCTTTCGGACTAGTGTTTTAACATTTGAAGAGTGTTTTAAACAGCAACGATGTCTTATCAGTCACACTACATTGATGATCACTCACACTTAAGACCTCGCTATTTTTACTTTTTAACTCACTTTGACACTGTTTTGAACGATGTTTTGAACAACGCCAAATAACAGTTCCATTTTTATTGGTTCGTTTTACAATATACGTATAACCTTTATAGTATGCATATGGCTTACCATAACTATTCGTTGATACTTTCATATCAATTTTCAAGCATGAAATAATCTCCAATAAATTTCGCTCGATAATAGAAATAATAGTTTAAAGTGGGTGCGAAGGTGGGTGCAAAAGTGGGTGCAAAAGTGAGTGTAAAAGTGGGTGTAAAAGTGGGTGCAAAAGTGGGTGCAAAAGTGAGTGTAAAAGTGAGTGTAAAAGTGGGTGTAAAAGTGGGTGCAAAAGTGGGTGCAAAAGTGGGTGTGAAAGTGGGTGCAGTTTATAGTAGGCACCATTTTTACTAGAATGTGATTTGAGTAAATGTAATTTCTAAACCCAAGTAGTGAATAGTCAGTTGGTTTTGATTTATGCAAGCGTAAACATGTCTCATACACTGATGATGGATACTCAAGGCTTCTTGGTCAACAAAAACAAGTATATAGTTAAAGAGGTAGCTATTATTGATTGCACAACACTGAATCTATTTTTGAAATTTTGACAAAGGGTCTATGTGCACTTTTGTTAATATCTCGCGAACCAATAAGACTACGGCATTGTATGAGGTATTGTTGGACTTTTTGCCGAAGACTGCTGGTAAACACTTATGTTCCCACGACCTTTTTAAAGATGGCGGCTGACCCACGAGGGGTGATTAAAACGTATTCCAAGCGACGCTTGTCGATAAGCAAACCAATAATCAAAGGGGGGTGTGACAGAGCTTGAGGCGATAACCCCTTTTGATTGATCCCTGTTGATTTGCCCCTTTGGACTGGTCCCCGTTGACAAGTCCCTCTGAACGGGTCCTTTTTGAAGGGAGTCATTTATGACGGGCCCCTGCTGACGGGTCACTGTGGACGGATCCCTGTGGACAGGTCCCTGTTGACAGGTCCAAAGGGATTAGTCAAAAGGACCTGTCAACAGGGACCTGTCCACAGGGATCCGTCCACAGTGACCCGTCAGCAGGGGCCCGTCATAAATGACTCCCTTCAAAAAGGACCCGTTCAGAGGGACTTGTCAACGGGGACCAGTCCAAAGGGGCAAATCAACAGGGATCAATCAAAAGGGGTTATCGCCTCAAGCTCTGTCACACCCCCCTTTGATTATTGGTTTGCTTATCGACAAGCGTCGCTTGGAATACGTTTTAATCACCCCTCGTGGGTCAGCCGCCATCTTTAAAAAGGTCGTGGGAACATAAGTGTTTACCAGCAGTCTTCGGCAAAAAGTCCAACAATACCTCATACAATGCCGTAGTCTTATTGGTTCGCGAGATATTAACAAAAGTGCACTTAGACCCTTTGTCAAAATTTCAAAAATAGATTCAGTGTTGTGCAATCAATAATAGCTACCTCTTTAACTATATACTTGTTTTTGTTGACCAAGAAGCCTTGAGTATCCATCATCAGTGTATGAGACATGTTTACGCTTGCATAAATCAAAACCAACTGACTATTCACTACTTGGGTTTAGAAATTACATTTACTCAAATCACATTCTAGTAAAAATGGTGCCTACTATAAACTGCACCCACTTTCACACCCACTTTCGCACCCACTTTTGCACTCACTTTTGCACCCACTTTTGCACCCACTTTTACACCCACTTTTACACTCACTTTTGCACCCACTTTTGCACCCACCTTCGCACCCACTTTAAACTATTATTTCTATTATCGAGCGAAATTTATTGGAGATTATTTCATGCTTGAAAATTGATATGAAAGTATCAACGAATAGTTATGGTAAGCCATATGCATACTATAAAGGTTATACGTATATTGTAAAACGAACCAATAAAAATGGAACTGTTATTTGGCGTTGTTCAAAACATCGTTCAAAACAGTGTCAAAGTGAGTTAAAAAGTAAAAATAGCGAGGTCTTAAGTGTGAGTGATCATCAATGTAGTGTGACTGATAAGACATCGTTGCTGTTTAAAACACTCTTCAAATGTTAAAACACTAGTCCGAAAGAAAAAAAGATATGGTGACCCGCGTGTTGTGCAATCAATGATAGCCACCTATTTAAATATATACTGTACTTGTTTTCATTGACCTTAAAGCCTTGAGTATCCATCACCAGTGTATGTGACATGTTTACGCTTGCATAGATCAAAAACAACTGACTATTCACTACTGGGGTTTAGAAATTATTTATATTATCGAGTGAACTTTGCTAGAGATTAGTTCATGCTTGACAATTGACATGGAAGTATCAACAAATAGCAATGGTATGCCATACGCATTCTATAAAGGATATAAATATATTGTAAAACGAACCAATAACAATGGAACTGTTATTTGGCGTTGTTCAAAACATCGTTCAAAACAGTGTCGAGGTGAGCTGAAAAGTAAAAATAGTGATATCTTAAGTATGAGTGATCATCAATGTAGTGTACCAGATAAAACATCGTTGCTGTTTAAAAAAACTCTTCAAAATGCTAAAACACTTGTCCCAGAAAAAGATATTGCAGCTCAAGATAGTGCATTGTTTGTTAAGAAGCATGTATCATCTCCTCAAAGTCGTGTTAGGACAGTTGTCAATGTCTGAAAAACTCCCAACATTATCAAGGGCAACACAGACTGTGCAAAATGTGGTATTGCAAAAGGATCAAAAAGGACTATATAGTAATAGTGATGAGGATTATAATGATCATGATGATGATGATAATGATGATGATGATGATAATGATAATGGTTATGATGATGTTGATGATGAAGATAATAATGATAATGGTAATGCTTTGTTTACAACTAAAAAATCATTTGTTAAATTTGTCTACTGGAACAATCCCAGTAAGCTAATCCGGCGGCTTCAGCAACTGCATGTCTATAAACAGGCTGGTTATACTGAATATGAGGAAGAACTATTGGATATAGAAAATGAGCTTCGTCGTGCTAAAATTATTATGTAATGGATCCACATAACAGCTTAAACTATTTCTTAACAATACATGTTATATTTTCTACCACTCTGCTACCATTTTGCTCTCACTTTTGCTATCACTTCAAACTGTACATATTAAATATAAAAGCCAACGCTAAATGATTTTATTATCAGAACAGTTATAACCTTTGTAGTGAGCAAATCATACTAACAGGTTAGTTGCTACTATGGAACTTACTACAACTAACAAAGGTAAACAACGTGTACTCTATAAAGGCTACTCTTATAACTATAATCGTCAAAATGTAAAAGGAATAATATTTTGGCGATGCTCAAAAGAGAGGTCAAAAAGATGTCGAGGCAATCTAAAAAGTAGAAATGGTAAGGTTTTAAGTGTGAGTGATCATCAATGTGGTGTACCAGATGAAACACTGTTGGTGTCAACAAATAATCATGACAATGCTAAAAAGCTAGTACAAGAAAAAAATGTTGCTACTCAAAATAGTGCAGTGTTTATTGAGCAACATTTAACCCCTGCTGTAAAAGTTATGTTTAATCCATCTTCCACATCTCAAGAGTCGTCAACATCACAGACTATGCAAAAGGTTGTGTTGTTGTTGTTTTAAGGGGCTGAACTACAAGGTTATCTACCCTTCATATGCAAGAGAATCAAAAAGGACTAAATAGTAATAGAGAAAAAAGAAATGTATTTTGAATGTAACTATTGTACAAGTACTTATATTAAATAAATAAAAATATTGTATGGGTATTGTCTGTTTTTTCTTAATTGCTATACCCACGTCCTACTATATTAATGCCATTGTTAACCATCAACAGTCTCCACCTATGTTCAGAAAGAAAGTGATCTTAAACAATACACTCTATCTATGGTTTGTGTACCGAGTATCATAATAATACAGTGTCGTCAAGCCATGTTCAGGCAATAGTAATGTTAGGTAAGGGGTTCGAACCCTTGCTTCCTTGTACAGGATTAGTTTTTACTCAACAGCAACCCATAATACTGTACTTTGAAACATGTCACATCTCATTACAAAATGTCAACTGTATCGTTTTCTAAGACCCCAGCTGCTGGCTAGTAGCTAGCAGACTGTGCAACAGAAACAGTGTCACCATGTTCATCCTTAAAAAAAAAAAAACATTTATTATTCTTTTTCTTATTATTGTTTATTAAGAGTAGTGTAAAGTTGTCTTTGTGACGTAACGGTTATAATAGTTAGCTGGCACTCTAAAGCTCTTGAGTTCAAATTGAGCTTTAACATAAAATTTTAAAAGTATATTAGGACTAAAACAGGTCTACTCAGTCTCGGGTGATCCAAATAAGTAGATGTGGTTTGATTCACACTTTAACGATAGAACACGACGGTTTTTTATTTTTTTTAAATAATGATAGCCATTTGTTCATATTTTTTCATTTTCACATTTCACACATTGCCATTTGTCAATTTTCCATGTACACGATTTGAAAATGTCAGTTTAAAGTTTTTGGATTTCATGATATGGAAACAAGAATTTTCCATTTTGTTGTTTACACATTTGCCAATTTCCCATTTACATTTTTTAAATGTCAGTTTTAAGTTTTTAAATTGTGTTGATATGGAAACATGGATTTCCTATTTTTTCCATATCACAGAAGACACGTTTATGATTTAGTCCATGCTGAATGTTTAGTTTTGTAAAACACACATTTGCCGATTTAAATTTTCTTGAAATCACTTTAATGGAAGTGCTTGGCCATGGCAATAGTGCATTCTCTTTCTGTTTGTTTCCAAAAACATATAGGCCTACTACTACTACTACTACTACTACTACTGTAGGTAAGACTGTTTTACAAAATAACACCTATCTACTGCTGCATTAAAAAAACACAAGTGTTAAAAAAATATAGTATACTATTTACCATTTGCTATATACATTAATTACCCCACCATCCTACCTTGCCGTGTTTGCTTTGGTTGAAAAATCAATGCAACCCACACACACACACACACACACACACACAAGCTTTCTCTCTCTCTCTCTCTCTCTCTATCATTCTATCTATAGTCATACATTCACACAACCATACCTGTCTTTGAAAAACAAATACAACCACGCTATTTATCCTTGACATGCACACTTATCCCAAATAACTTTTAGTTATACATTTAACATTTACTATTACAAAAAATGTTTCCACTATTTACAATTACAAAAATGAATATTTACAAAATACTAAATCTACTGGTTACAAAAAAGCCATGTCTCTAAATGATTAAACAGTGAAATCACACCTCCACCTCGTGGTTATAACCCCAGGGTAGGTTAATGCATAGGTCATTCGTCTGCACTCATTTGCTATCCATCAAGGTAAAAGTGCATTTTCTCTGTTCCACAAGATACAAATTTGATTGCTGGATTGTATACTGCACTGTTTATGCGATATAGCTTTGCCAGTTCATAAAACCGCTAGGTAGTTCTCTACATATAGCAATTTTACCACTGCTCTACCTACGCCTTTTGCTATTTGGCTTTCTTACAGTCTAGTGTGTAATAGACAGCATTAACTGTATGTCAAACCCAGTTCACCTTTGTTTTTGTAATCAAAGTAATAATTTGAAAAGACACAAATGTAATCAGTTTTAAACGTTATCTCTGTTTTGTTTTGTTTAATATGTTTATGACATGCATATTAACCTGAAATCGAACTCTGGTGAAAAGGCTAACAGCTTAACCACTACACCACCATGCCCTTGTTTCTTAGTTTGACTCGTTCTAGGCCTCAGACCTGGAAATCGAGTTAAGACCACCAGTACAAGAGCTAAAAGTGCTTAACACTGCAACACAAAATGGATAGCTGGTAACATTATACAACCGGAAATGATTATATTTCTGTTAGCAATGCATTTTGTCATCAGCCTACTGTCTGAGCACTGACAGCAACACAGTTTAGTTTAGAACACGAGAGTGTGTGCGTATAGATTATTAGCTTCAAGTATTTAAAGCTTGTTGTGTGTAGCGACCATCTTGTCCCGGTAACCACTGAGTATTCTTTTTGTGTTTTTAGCTATCCTCTTTAACCAATCAATTAAAGATAGTCTACTCTTACTTCTTGAATAGATAAATCAAAGTTTGTGTACACCGTTCGTCAATTATTAACCCATACCTGCAACATATACTCTCTCTATACTGCAGTTTGATCTGAAAAAGAAGTTTCAATGACTTGTCAGTCACCATACATGTAGCCTACACTAAATCTTTCTCTACCTAGCTATGTTTCATCACACATGGTAAACATCTCACGTGTTCGTATCCGATTATTAGTTTATAAAATCTCAGGTCGATGACCCTGATGTATTGGGTATTTTGGGAAAATTCATTGGCCATGGGAAAGGGTTGACCATTCTAAGTCCTATGACACCTCACATGTTGATATTCGATTATTAGTTTATAAAATATTAGGTCAATGACCTTGCTGTTTTGAATCTTGTGGGTAAATTCGTTGGTCATGGAAAAGGGTTGACCATCCTGAGACCTATGACACCTCACTTGAACCTCTCTGATTATTAGTTAGCGAGATATCAACAAAAGTGCAGTTAGGCCCTTTTGACATAAATAAATAATATATTCAAAACAGAATGTCACCTCAAGTCCAACGACCTCTCATACAGGTCCCTAGCCTTATTGATTCATGAGATATTAAAAGCTAATGACCTTAGATCTTTAGGGTAAATTCGTTGGTCATGGAAAAGGGTTGACCATCCTGAGTCCTTTGACACCTCACTTGACACTCTCTGATTATTAGTTAGCGAGATATTAACGCACTTTTTATTTATTCACACATGTTGTACACCTCCTATAGCTCTGTGTGTACAGCGCTCCGCGCTTCGTGCATGTTCATACATGTTTGTCTTTCCCTTTCCACCTATGATCTCTCTTACATTACCCCTCCCCTCTCCCTCCCTTCACCTCCCACCACTGCTGTTCGCAGCTCTTGCCTATCTATTGGTTGTGACATCATTCCCACAAGTTGCATCATACTTTTTACTGATTCAGCGATTCCCACGCTTTGAACATTCTCTTATCGTGCACGTGGACAGCTAACGTCCCAGGCGAACACCTGCGGTAGATCAAATTTCACGTCAACTTGCATTTTGTCACGTACGAAGCAAGACAGGATGTAACTTGTTAACAGTTATCGCGCACGTGGACAGATAACGTCCCAAGCGAACACCTGCGGTAGATCAAATTTCACATGAACTTGCATTTTGTCACGTACGAAGCAAAACAGGATGTCACTGGTTTAGCCTACATGTGGTTTCACAAATGTGTGTGCATGCCTTTCACACTCCCCTGCCACCACGATGGTCAGATTATTTCACCTTCAAGCGTCACCTGTTGTCAAGTCAGATCGGAGCCTTCCAATAAGCTCAAATGACATTCACCTCCTGCTCGTCGGCAAGTTTATTTTCTCTACTCGCTTCGACCAACATAGAACCAAGTTCTCATCACCGTTTACACGTTAAAGGTAAAATATCAGAAAACGCACCCTCGCTCTGTCATACACCGACCCGCTGAAATAGCGATTGTTCTATTAAGCATGGTCCTTGTGGTTAGCGACAGGTTCGTTGAAACACACACCCAGCAGTATCGTCTCTCTCAACCACCACGCTTCATAAACTTTATAAACAGGTAAAGAAAAAGAAAACCTTTTTTCAACATGTATGGCGTTAGACCCATGTGAATTATTTTTTGAAAAAAAAAATACTACCACATTTGAAAGGGGGCGTTATCCCGAGTCCTAGGACACGTCGTACACGTCTCTAGCGTTATTGGTTTGTGATATATCGACAAAAATCACAAAAAACACGTGTTTACCCCAAAATCGCGTTTCCAAAATTTTTTAAAAAATATAACGAGTGGTCCATAGCAGAGACGACGTCACCCCGAGTCCTTGGACCCGTCGTACATGCCTCTAGCATGATTGGTTCGCGAGATAGAGCAAAAAGTTTAAAATCACGGTTTTACCCCAAAATATTCTGTTTCCCTCATTCTCAAAAACTTTAACCTATTACCAAAATACACAGGGTTTCGAGACAAGCCATTTGACACGTCATAGGACCAAATCCGACCATGCATTCGTGAGATATCGGAAAAAGTCTAAAATCACGGTTTTACCCCAAAAAAGCCTGTTTCCCTCATTCTCAAAACTCTAACCTATTAATAACATGTATAGGGCTTCGAGACAAGCGATTTGACACGTCACACGTCCAAATCCGACCTTGCGTTTGAGAGATATCGGGAAACTTCGTAGGAAAGTAGGCGACTATCTGGCTCTCTCCTCACCACCAAAACCTCTTCTTATCAATCATTTTTTTCAAAGAGCTCGCCCTCTTACAAAAATCCCCAGTGCGCATGCGTAAAAAACAAAAACAAAAATGGTCATCCATAGCGGCATCCAACAAAACGCATGCACTATATGAGCAACAACCTATAAAGTTCATTTTAGCAGCGCATCTTATACATGTCGCATTTCAAAAGAGACTTTCACAAAAAAAATTACAATTTCACCCCCTAGTAGGGGTAGGTTTTATTTAGGGGTTGGAATGAGTGGTCCATTGGAAAGAGGGCGTCAACCCGAGTCCAACGACACCTCATTTGTCAAAATCGGACTATGGGTTCGCGAGATATTGGCTTGGACTCACGCGGCGGCCATGACACTATTTGGAACCCCCCTTACCCCCCTACTTGTCTGGGGCTAGTTAGGGCTGAGTTTCTCTCGTTTTTGCCTAAGTGCCAAAACGCCACTCTTTTTCAGCGCGCTCTAGCGGCGATACCCTGCACTCAAAAACTAAAAGTGCCCAGTGCATTTTGAAAGAAATTTTGTCTACTTTAATTTTGTAAATAATGAGAAATTCACTAGGTTGCATATTTTTCATCTTATAAGCGATTTTGTGAAAAAAGTCCGAAATTTTTAGGATTTTTTTTCGATTTTCACAGTGAAGCCGTCATTTTTTTGTTGGCAAACTTCAGATTCGGATTCAGCACACCGAAAAACATAAGAATCCGTCGAGAAACCTTCTACCCTATTTTTTGTTTGAAACAGGCACTTCTGAGCACCAAATGACTGGGCTAGATGTTAATAGTACCCAAGAAGTTCTTTTTCTTGGGGCGAAGAGATTTTGAGAAGCTGAAGCATGATTTCGTTCCCGATCCCCCAGAATCCGATGATCGGAAAAGACAGGACGTGTGTCCGGGGCCTGGGGTAGTTGCGTTAGTAGTGTGTTTTCCATCATGCCTTAGTTACAAGTTGAATATACATTTATACAACTAGTAGTGATCTTAAGATAAGATCACGAAATTACTACTCGATTGTTGAGATCGAGAGGTGCCTCTAGGTGATCTCTGGCTTAAGTGTGTTTGGTCCGCGAGAGCTATTTTATTTCGCTCAAGTCCGCCAGCAAGCCGGCGAGGACCCCCCTATCCGCCACCTGGGACGCGCCACGTCGGAGTATCACCTCTCCGCCTGCTACGACACCAGCCAATGGCCATAGCTGGGTATTTTTGATTGAACGCCCGAGGGCTCCCAACAAGTTCAATTTCAAGTAGTTTCAACTTTTGCTACCAGATGCTAGTGTCGAGCGTTGGAACTTGATACAGCGTTTCTAACTAGCGAAATATAACCTACACATTTTGCTAGAAATTGCCAATTGCAGTGATAGGCTCTTTTTCATGCCATAAATCCCTGACATGCGCCCGCCGGCTTTACTTCCACTCGAAGGAAGGATTTCAAATGCGTTATTATTGTATCGTGCAATATCTGTTACTCTGCTGTTGAATTTATTAAACTTACTCTTGTGATTTTAAACCACATAGGGAGTGGATAGGGCTGCGTAGTTCAGTCAGTAGAGGCGCTGATTTTGTAACTGAAAGATAGAGGGTTCGATCTCCGCCATGTAGGGGATTTTCCATTCAGCCTACTAGGGTACTTCCTGGGCCGTGGCCTGTTTGCTTACACAGAGGGTACCCATATCGCGCCGGCCGAATACTAGAGATTGTAGGTCAATATCGAATAGCAGGTGGATTAACCAAAATGACGAGTTGATATAAACGTGGTGCCTTCGGTGGCATAGTTGGTAGCATGGTGAGCTTCTATGCCCAAGGTCGCGGGTTCAAACCCGGCCCAAGTCGTTGGTTTTTTAGGAGCGTTAAAAATCCCTCAGTATGCCTTCCTTCGGAGGGGAACTTAAGCCGGCGGTCCCATGTCATAGATTTATGGCATGGTAAAGAACCCTCCACTGACTACACTTGTGTGAAGCCAAAATGTGTAGGTTAGATTTGATTAATACTCTTAAGTTCCAACGTTCGTCACCGGGCGCTGGTTGCGATGGCATCTAGCAGTAGACAAGTTCAGCTAGGTGTCGTGGACGGTAGCATTTGGTGGAGAAAGTAGGAACTACTTGAAATTATCGTTATTAGTCCTTACTTCAATTAAAAACAGATAACACACACTAATACAGTCATCACAATTAACACCGGTTATCAGACAGATTCTACACACACCCAAAGTACACGGGGCTACATGATCGCATTGTCGCAGCCCCTAAACTAAGGAACCAACCAACCGATATAAACGCGATGACAACGTAGTTTATCACAGAAAACATCGGGTAAACAAGAATGTGGGATAATTGAGAATCTAGCAGATAATGCATGTAATATTTAAGTCAATCATTAATTTGTTTTATATTTACAGTGATAATCTCGGCCTATAGAGACTTCAGGAAAACATCGCCTATCTCAGAGAGAAGCAGTATTGGTTTAATGATAGGAGCATCAAGAGATCTGCTATAGGAACCACAGTAATTGGTGAAATTGTGTGATAATTAATCAATACAGCTTGCACTTCGACTTCGTGTTTTTCTTTATCTTATTATTCCCCTAGGCCTGGCGTTGTCAACCTTCATACCATACAAAGTATTGGAGCGAGTACTAAGGGCGACTTGGAAAAACTCCTCACAGAGGAAAGAAAAATAATAAGGAACATTATTGGACCAAAGCACGCAGATGAAGGATACCGGCTTCACTCCAGAGACACCACAGAGAAATTATCCAACGGAAAGAGGCGACTAAAATTTTACGGCCTCGTTAGCAGACTCCCACAAATCAGACTACCAACAAAATTCTTAGATACATACAGCTGCTCAAGATTACTACATCCTGGATTATGCAAGTCCAAATTGATCTGGTAAAAGCACTGGTCGACCCAGGAGACGTCATGGACACATGGTATACAAGTGGGAAGTGTTCTCAGAGAGAGCAGCACCTACAGCACAAAGACCAAAGTGGACCGAGGAATGGAAGAGGACCTTTAGTGCACGAATGAAAGGGTACTGGAAAAACAGGAGGAGCAAATAGTGATGATTGCTTCGCGTGGCCTAATAGGCCTGTAACGTGTGAAATAAGTAATTATAATAATGCAACAAATATGTGCCTGTCTTTCCTTTTCGTATCTCTCTCTCCCTCACAAGTGCTGACATAGGTAGGGTTTCAACGCTCCCCAGGCGTGCTATAAGGATCATTTACGTGTGGACAGTGGAGTCGAAGCAGGGATGTTCAATGTTTACTGTGGATTGAAAAGTTCAAAGCAATAAAATGTAATGTAAACGCCATTACTCCGGTTCGTGCAAGAACATTTGGATCTCAGGGGAGCTTGTGCACCAGGTTGAGAACGCCGGCTCTAGAGGCTCACAACTAATGGGACGTGGGCTCGCGACCACGGGTCCGCAGCTGAGTCCGGCATTGATTCCACTTACTTTTGCTGGGTTCCTCTCTGTTATCTTTCCAGTCGACCTACCATTCTTCCAATTTCCCGCCTTCATTGGCCCTTGTCACTTCTTCCCTGATAAACTCAATTTTCGCTGGGTCAGACCTCTTTATTTTCATGGTTCCTCCTGCCTTCTGCATAACGTCCTAAAGGAGCCAGGGTGTGTGTAGCCCCACCACTTCTGGTGCGCCCTTGATAGTGCTTCACCCTCTAGGGGTCATGGCTGGTGAGTTCGGGAGTTGGCGACCCCAATGCATACCTGAGCAGGTCCGTTTTCCGCTGAGTTCGTAGCGGACTCTCTCCTCTTTCCCTTTCCTGACTCTCCTTCCTTCCAAGTCCCTCAATCCTTATTCCTTTTTATTTCATTTCTTCTAGTAAGTCAGTAATTAGTTTTATTTAGAGTTTATTGTTACTCTGACCCAAGCCATTATGGGCCGATAACCTACATGTTAGGCCCCTTAAAACAGCAATCATCATCATGATATGGAGAGAATCAATTACATCGAAGTGCAAACTGTATGTATACCGTAAGTTTCAGAAATACCGTACATTATACGAGGCACGTCCAGAAAGTAAGTTCCGTTTGGTAATAAAATTACATTGTGTACAGATACAGAAAAAATATTTATTGCACAACATTCTACACCTCTTAAACTACTTTTCCACATTACTGCCGAACTTTTGCAGGCATTTGTCATAGCGTGGCACAAGTTTTTGGATACCTTCTTCGTAGAAGTTTGCCGCCTGTGTCTTCAACCAGTTGGAAACATCTTCTTTCAGCTCGTCGTCATTGTTGAAGTGTTGACCGCCAAGGAAAGACTTGAGATGTGTGAACAGATGAAAGTCGCTAGGAGTGAGGTCAAGGCTGTACGGAGGGTGGTCAAACACGTCCCAGCCAAATCCCTGTAGGAGGTTTTTCGTCACATTTGCAGTGTCTGGTCGTGCGTTGTCGAGAAGAAAAACAACACCTTTTGACAGCAACCCTCGGCGCTTATTCTGTATTGCGCGGCGCAATTTCCTAAGTGTCTCGCAGTAAGCATCTGCGTTGATTGTTTGACCACGCGGTAAGAAATCAATGAGTAAGATGCCTTTCCAGTCCCAGAACACTGTGCACATCTTTTTCCGAGGTGTCAAGATTTGTTTCGGCTTAACCTTTGCTGGGGATGAAGTGTGCCTCCATTCCATTGATTGCCGCTTACTTTCAGGGGTGTCGTAAGAAACCCAAATTTCATCTCCTGTGACTATCTGTGTCAGAAATTCTTCGCCGCCTTAATTGTAACGAGTCAAAAACTGAAGTGCACTACCCATCCGTTTTGTTTTGTTTTGTGTTGCTCCGTAAGAATCTTTGGTACCCAACGTCGGCAAAGTTTACGAAAGTTCAGTTTTTCGGTAACAATTTCATGAATTAGTGATCGTGTGATTTGGGGAAATTCCATAGTGAGAGCACTAATTGTAAACCTGCGGTTTTCACGGATCTTGTCATCAATCGCGTGAACCAGTTCTTCTGTAACCAAAGATGGACGCCCACTTCGTTCTTCATCGTGCACTTCACTATGTCCTTCATTGAACTGTCGGACCCATCTTCTCACCATTGAATCACTCATCGCATTTTGTCCATACACTTCGCAAATTTGCCGATAAATTTCAATTGGTTTCACTTTCGTAGCATTCAGAAAACGAATCACAGATCTGATTTCACAAGCGGCGGGATTTTCAATCAACACCGACATTGTACGAGTAAACATGCACAACCACGCGTACGTGGCTGACAGCGCTCTCCAAATGGCGCACGTTTCTTCTCCTTGATACAGAGCGTCTACCGCGCATATGCGGAACTGCGCTGCAGCGGAACGTACAATTAGTTGAAGACACAGGCGGCACACGTCTATGAAGAAGGTATACAAAAACTCGTGCCACGCTACGACAAATGCCTGCAACATTTCGGCAGTTATGTGGAAAAGTAGTTTAAGGGTTGTAGAATTTTGTGCAATAAATACTTTTTCTGTATCTGTACACAATTTAATGTTATTACCAAACGGAACTTACTTTCTGGACGTACTTCGTATGTACTGTACGGTAAATTTAATTTAATGATATACACAATCTGTGCACGCTGTCCTCGGGACAGCTTGTAAATGGTGTGGCAAGAATTCATATAAAATGAAATAACTTATTACCTTAATTCGTTCTTCGTCCGCAAACTAGTCTGGTTCGCCAGAAGATGCCGCTACCCTTTGTTAAGTTTTTATCTATACATACATGTATTTCCATCTCCATGAATCGTTTACAATCATTTATAGATGTTGTACAAGGATTCAGTTTGAAGAGTGCTCAGGAGACACAGCAATTAGAAAGGTCGTCTCACTACTCTAATACAGCCATCAGACACTTATCAGGCGGCTTCGGTGGCGTAGTTGGTAGCATGCTGAGCTTCTATGCCCAAGATAGCGGGTTCAAACCCGGCCGAAGCCGTCGGATTTTTTAAGAGCGTTAAAAATCCCTCAGTATGCCTTCCTTCGGAGGGGAAGTAAAGCCGGCGGTCCCATGTCATAGATTTATGGCATGTTAAAGATCTTTCCACTAATTACACCTGTGTGAAACTAAATTGGATAGGTTAAGAATATAAACAACGCTCTTAGGTTGCTACGTTCGTTGCCAAGAGCCGACTGCGGTGGCGTCTAGTAGCTAGTTCTGAACTAGGCCTAGTAGTCGTTGACGGTGGCGTTTAGCGGCAAAAGTAGGAACTATTTGAAAATTCAAAGTTGCAGTCCCTACTTGAATTAAAAAACAGATACACACACTAATACAGTCATCACAATTAACACCGGTTATCAGACATATTCTACACACACCCAAAGTACACGGGGCTACATGACCGCGTTGTCGCAGCCCCTAAACTAAGGAACCAACCAACCAACCAGACACTTATCACCACAACAGAGTACTTGTAGGTGATCTCTGCAGGTAGTTTACAGTAGATTAGGGCTCATCACAGCAATAGTAGCTACACATTCATAGATTAGTTGGTGAAAGGGTGGGATCGTCATTTCTCAGTCTTGCAACCTTGGTTGGTCGGTTTGTTCCTAATGGGTGTGTGTTGAATCTGTCTGATAACCAGTGTTAATTGTGATGGCTGTATTAGTGTGTGTTATCTGTTTCTTAATAAATTCAAGTAAGGGCTGCAGACGATAATTTCAAGTAGTTCCTACGTTCGCTACCAAATGCAACCGTCCACGACGCCTACAGTAGCTGTGAACTTGGCTACTACTAGATGTCATCGCAACCAGTGCCTGGAGACGTACGTTGGAACTTAAGAGCATTAATCAAACCTAACCTACACATTTTGCTTCACACAAGTTAGTTAGTGGAGGGATCTTTTACATGCCATGGATCTATAGCATGGGCCCGCCGGCTTTACTTTCCCTCTGAAGGAAGGCATACTGAGGGATTTTAACACTCATAAAAAATCCGATGACTTCGGCCGGGTTTGAACCCGCGATCTTGGGCATAGAAGCTCAGCATGCTACCAACTACGCCACCGAAGCCGCCTCTTGCAACCTTGTAGATATTAAAATAAATACAGTAGGCCTAGTTCTTTTTTCGGGTGCTTAATGCTTAGTATAAGGGGTGTTCAAAATGTTCCCGTTTGACGGCAGTACAGTTCAGAATCGGTATGCCAATCAGGCGAAATCACCGTGAGCATTGATGCACTTGATCCCCGTCTACTGCTACGTGAACAAGTCCATAACCACCTGCTGCACATCATCGACCCTTCAGTGACCTAAGGCGTGATAATCTCAGGACTATATGCTCCAGTCTCTCCCACTTGAGTTGGCGTACCTTCAGCGTTATGACTTGTGGTATGGGACGTGCGTTATCATGAAGCAGCACCCCTTTTTGCAGTTTTCCCGAACGTTTTGCCTTAATTGCGCACCGTAATTTCTCCAGTGTAGCGCAGTACCGTTTTCCAGTGATGGAGACCACAAGTTCCTTGAAATCAATACGCAATGGGCCTCGGTAATCAAGAAACAGGGCGAGCATCTCCTTTCCAGCGATGGTTGGCACCAACTTTCGTCGCCTGTAACAATGCGATCCTGGAACATTGAAACGCATCCGGTGCTGCAGACAAACCTACTGCTCGGGTCTAAGCTGCGTGAACCTGGGAGGAATGCGCATCGCGGACTATGGGAAGTTGTGTTGACAAGTGATGAGGTTTCTCGGTCCGTGCATAGTACAGAACCAAATACATTGGTCGGTGACTCATTCCTAACACCACAGTGGTTTGAGCAACGGCCCTATGTTAGCAGTATTGGAATTGAAAGGTATACCAGATACCACGGCGGGCTGTTGACAGACCCTTCTCTTCTCGCCTGACCCTTCCCTGCTCTTTCCCCTCACCCCGCAAGTTTCCAAAGCTTGGACCCGAGCAGTACATCCGGTGTGCTCTTGGACGCCCGGGGTATCGCTGCAGCAACCGCCTCAAACTGATACCCTTTGATCATCAGTAATAGTTGGCACACTCTTTAAGTTTTTCATAGGCTTTTTTTAGCCTATTTTCAATTTTGAAAAAATAGGCTTATGAGATCACCTTTTGTCCGTGTGTGTGTGCGTGTGTGTGTGTGTCCCCCTAATAAATTCTAAACGCCCGGAGCGATTTCAATGAAACTCGGTATGTTCATAGCACTATTCCGGGCGACCTCGACCGTGCCCTTCAAATTTTGTTACGTCTCACCAATCCAACATGGCGGCTGTGCGAAATATTTCACCAGCATTCAATATCTCCGAAACTATTCCCGATATCACCCTGGAATATTTTACGGTGATAAAGGGAACTACTAGAAGTTCACCTATGTGATTTTTGAAAAACTGGTAACTACAAAACCAACATGGCGGCCATGCGAATTTGCGACTTTTAAATAGACGTTTCTCGCGATTTAACCAATCAAACGCAATAATACTTGGTACATTATATGTTTATACACATTGTAATGCACCGACATCTAACTTCGTTCAATTGTTTACATAACCACAAGATGGCGGATGTGCGAAATATTTCACCGGCATTCTATATCTCCGAAACTATTAGCGGTATCACCCTGATGTACGGAGATAAAGGGCACTACTTGAAGTTCATCTATGAGACCTTCAAAAACCAGTTAACTACAAAATAAACATGGCGGCCAAGCGAATTTGAAAATTTTCAATAGACCTTTCTCACGATTTAATGTTCCAAACGCAATGAAATCTGGTACACGAAATGTTTATACACATTGTAATGCACTGGTATCTAATTCAGTTCAATTGTTTACATAACCTCAAGATGGCGGCTGTGCAAATTTTAAAATTAGGTTTTTATTCCTTGTGGCGGAATCATGCGATCGAAGTAAAAGTTTGAATAATGAACCTACGCAATAATTTTCCTTTAATGGTACATGACTCTATGGCCTATACATTGAACAATCCAACATGGCGACCTTCCGAAATATTTAGACGGCTCTGAATATCTACGAATCTATTACAGCAATCAAACTGATTTTTTAATGTTCATAGGGGCTATGAACTTAAGTTCACCTATGGGACTTTAATTAACTTGGTGATCAAAAATCCAACATGGCGACGACGCGAATTATAAATATTCACATGGACGTTTCTCGCAATTTAACCATCCGAGTGCAGTGAAACTTGGTACAGGAAATCCTTATACATATGTTAATCCACTGGCATCTAATTTATTTCAATTGTTTCCATAACCACAAGATGGCAGCTGTGCGAAATTTTAAAATCTCCTTGTTACTTCTTGTGTGCTAATCATGCGATTGAAGTTTGAATGCTACACGTACACAATAATCTTCATTTAACCGTGCATAACTCTAGGACCTACATATACAAAATCCAACATGGCGACCATCCGAAATATTTAGTCGGTTCTCAATATCTACGAATCTATTACAGCAATCAAACTGAAATTTTGTATGTAGACAGAGGCAATTAACATAAGTAGGTTATATGAAAATAGGCTGTATAGTTCTTCACGGAACTACTTGTTTTTCTTAAGATAGCAACCGTTTGTGGGTGTCATTGTGGGTTTGTTGGTATTTTGTAGAGCTATTTTGTCTTGTACGTTTGGATCTGACGATGCTCGCTTGACGAGTGAAATAGGTCATCCTAACTCTTGTAATCCATAACAAATATATTTTTCAGGCTGTATTATATTTTCGCACGTCTCGGTAAGTGGGATCATGTTGTGTTGACCGACTGGAAACTTCACTCAGGGGGTTTGGATAATCAGCCCAACAATTGTTATACTTTTCCTCGCAATTACTCCTTTTGAAATGTATATTTTAACACCAGATTCCTTGATTTAAGCAGCACCCGCAGCATTGGGTGCGGCCAAAACTTGGTTGTATGAGGAAGCAGGAACTGGTCACCCTACCACAAATAAACTACGGCTCAGGAAGGAGGTTGAGACCTGCTTACGAGGCAGTAGTGATGTATCGTAATGTGTTCTCAGGGGGGTGGGGGAGATGATCTTGATGTTCCGTCTCTTTAAACATCACCACAGCAATTATCATTTATGAATTATGAAAGGCAGGGATTTTTCCAACCGTTTCTTTTGTAACGATTAAGGTAGCCCACAAGCTGTTTGGGGGAAAGACGACATACATACCCACTTTTGATAGCCACAGCCTGGGGCAGTGAGGAAAGCAACTCGCTTAGTATGCCTCATTATAGAGCTATGGTGGTGTTTGTTGTCTTTCGTTTAATCCATAAAGCCTCTGGGCTGAAGCATAAACATTGAGACAAACACTACTGCACTTTTAAATGGGTATTAGGCATCTCTGCAGTGACTATAGTCGACGTACACCTACCCTACAATTAGTGTTATTGGCTTTTAGGTCCCTTTTATAAAAACTGCGGCTTTTAGAGACGACCCGCCGGGGTGCCAATAAATCTCGTGACACGGCTCTCGCATTTTCGCACCCTTAAATGCCAACTAACTGCGCCAGGATTTTATCCTGCAACATTGGGCACAGCAGATGAGAACGTTACCGCTGCGCCAAACAACGAGTCTTTAAATAAAAATATACAATTACATTGCTACGGTCCCCGATATTATTATTATTATTAACTTGATTGGCCACATTGGACCACTTGAGTCTTCCATGTACACTTTTTCTTTGAAGGTTGTATGGTTTAATTCTTCTTATCGGCGCAGTACTTCTTCATTCGTTCTGATCGCAGTGTTCTTAATTCAAATCTCTACAGGCCGTCTGTGCACCATTTCTACTGAAAATGTGTGATTCTTAAGAAGGGTGGTAATTTTATTCTTGTTCCCCGATATAATGAAAAAATAACTAATAATTTTCTTGATAAATGAGTGGCTTTTGAGAAACTGAAGAGTACGTGATCAACTCGCTGATGATACAGAGGTTACGGGGGCTAATTATATAACTGACAGTTCTGGATTGTAGCGAGAATTTTGAACTTCCGGGTCGAATAATCTCAGCAGCCCTGGCTGTCATTCCTCAAATCTGATGAGCACATTCCGCGCGCTCCACGTCTGATAAGCAGTTGTTTATGGACTCGCTGCTAGCTGAAAATAAACACGGGATCCTTGCAACATACTGCGCCGGAAAGGTTCCGGTACTCAGTGAATTTGCTGTTCATTTACTGACAAATCTTTTTGAGCCTGTGAGAAGCACTGGAGATAGGATTTCAATGTCCCCTGCCACAGGGTTTGAACAATATTGATATTGTAACTTTCAGTCGGTCCACACACAATTACTGAAATATGCGGACAATATTAATTCCCCCAAGGGGATCAGTGGGACATGGTTGGCGACCACGGGACCCCAGCTGAGTCTGGGCCGGGCTCCTCTCCGTCTTCTTTCCTGCCGACCTCCCTTGGTCAACTCTTGTCCTTTTCCGATCCCGACGGTATTAGGGTATCCGAGGCCTAGGGAGTCTTTCCTTTCCCGCCTTAATTGGCCCCTCTCTCATCTTTCCTGATCCCTCCTTCTTCTAGGGATCAGCCTTCTTTTTGTTTTCGTTATAGCCTAGTTCTTTTTCTCTTTAAGATTCCCGCCCTGTTTTATGAACTGGCTCCCCGTGTCTCAAAATTACATTTTGTGAGTTTCTTTTTGAATCTTACCCACATTTTGTAAGTATTTTGAACCTAAACTACATTTTGTAAGTATTTTTCAATCTAAATTCCTTTTGTGAGTATTTTCCATCTAAATTACCGTTTGTAAGTATTACTACTCTACATTTTGTGAGTCATTTCAATCCGAGTTCCATTTTGTAAGTATTTTCCGTCGAGCTTAATTTTCTTTATGGTTTCCTTTTCATTTTCGCTATCACTCAGATCATTGAAGGCCGATAACCTAAATGTTAGGCCCCTTAAAACAACAATCAACATCATCATCATCATCACAATATTAATGGTTTAATAAGGCAACACTGTTTTAATCCAACGTAATCAAGCGGATTAAGGCGCGACCCTCGACTTGAATGTTACGCACACCTTGAAGTTGGAGCGAGTTTTTTTAAAATTATTTTATATCAAATGTTGCCCGTAGATGATTTAAATGATCTGTCCCGTCCGATTTTAACAAATTATCAGATAAAAGGATTGTCGGTCCCAATGAGCGAAATTAAATCGTTCTGTCACTGCAGGCACTGTACAGAGTTTCTAATGAGTCGGCAGGAGCCTGTTTCTCAACACTTGTGTATGTTTGCCCTTGTTTACAATGTGTCGGAAGATTGCTGAAGTGCCGTATCAGTGCAAGGCAGCCGTGCAAACAGCCCCCCCCCCCCCCTCTCTCTCTCTCTCTCTGTCTGTGTGTGTGTGTGTGTGTGTGTGAAGTCGCGCGATGGGGAGCAGCAGGTTCGAATCCCGGCGCTGACACAGACTATCCTAAGCTCCCGCGGTTTCCTACACTGCCGGGGGAGTTACCCCATCCACACCCAAACATCTACAGATGCATACACTACTACTGTACAGTCTCCACAGAAACGCAGGTTATCTGCGCGCACTAAGGCACAAAATTAAAGGCCAAGCTATCTCCAGACTCAGTGGACGAGTACATTAGGTTCGAACACCACCTACCTTGATTATTTTTAGCGGGGGTTTCACTTTTTCAACACCATGCTAATACCGGGACGGTACCTTCTAGTGGGCCACCTGATAAGGTTGGCGTCTTGAAGGGTATCCGGCCGTAGAAATGTCACCCGCATGCTGGACGTGAGGCTGTGGTTCGATGCCCGTGTGACGCGCTCTGGGTTATTGATTGGGGACCACGCCTACTGCCAGAGCGAGCAGATGTACGCCGAGCCCAGCACCTGCTTCTGGAGGGCAGATGTTCACACACTCGCAAGGTACCGTAGCTCTCGCCCACTGAGAGTCGTGCCAGATTCACTGGCCCATCATCTCTAATGTGGTAGCAAGTTAATCCCATTTTTTTAAATATATTTATATATATATATATATATATATAAACTGTCGACTTGAGTCTCTATGGACTGCGTGTTAACAACCACTCTCATTTCAGTGTCTGCGTCTTGTTTCTTTTGCCGGCTTTGACATCTCACCAGTATCTCTTGAACCCATCTATCTGCTTATTCTTCCGCTCCTCTGTTAAAGGGCCTCTTCGTCTTCTGGGTTCTGCCTCCACCATAAAACCCTGATAGCTTTTCACCACCCTTCTGAAACTATTCCTGTCTTTGATTTTATCCTCCGTAATGCCCACCTGTCTCATATCTTTCTCACACTCTTGGAACCATTTCAACTTGGAGATCTTCGGTTTAAGAAAATTTCAGATTTTCTTTGTGAGCCGGTCATTATTCATACGGAAGATGTGGCCATAAAACAGCAATCTTCGCTTTCTAATTGTTGTTGTTGTTGTTGTTGTTGTTGTTGTCGGTTCAATCTTGCTGTATACTTCTTTGTTTGATTTAAGTCGAACCTGTCTGTCAACCCATCTGTTGCCCAAGATCTTCCGTAGTAGTGTGCGTTCTCTTTTAAGTAGCTGATTGACTTGTCCTGTTCGATTCATACACAGGGTCTCTGAAACGTATAAACCTTCTGCAAGTGGTGCGTCCTGCTTTAGACTAACGAGGCTCTGGCGACCGAGTGACTCCCGGGATAAGGTGTCTCCCCTCTATCTGGCCAAAGGTCATTTATAGTGGATGGATGAGCTGTTAGGGGTTAGGGCACTTTCTATGTCCTTGGAAGAGGAAACCGTTCCTAAAGGCAGAAGATCCTCCAGAAGGACAATGGCATGGAATCTGGACCTGGAAGCTGCAATGAAAGCAACCTGTCTAGAAGGAGGCCACTTTGATAACCAACCTGCTGGCCCACTGGACTCGAGCTCATCAGGCTGATAGTTTTAAATTACACTTATCAAAGAAAGAAACAATGGAAAATACGGGAATGATCTTAAGGTTGACGGCAAAGCCTTTATTAAAGGACTGATTGGTACATGGAATGTTAGGTCAATCATGACAGGAGGAATGAAGCAGCTGGAATCAGTGCTGTGTAATTACGGGTGTATACTAACAGCAGTCCAAGAGACAAGATTACCGAAAGGGATCATGAACGTTTGAAATCAATAGCACTGACCGCGTTGCTAGGATTCTCCGCAAGCACAAGATAAAAACAGTTTTCGGCACTATGACGAAAATTGGTCAACGTTTAGCATTAAACAAATATAAATTGTCCGCAATACTACAACCTGGGGTCTATGAAGGGCGGAAAAGTCTACATTGGACAAACAAAACGGTCCATTGCAACTCGCATCAAAGAACATCAAAGGAACATCCGTCTAAACCAACCTGACAAATCAGCTATAGCTGAACATGCCCTGTCTTCAGGGCACGATGTATGTTTCAAGGATGCTCATGCGCTTGCCCTCGTTAAGCACAACTGGTCTAGAATTATAAGGTAGGCAGTTGAAATTCGTTAAAATCCCAATAATTTTAACAGAGACACTGGATATCAGCTAAGTGACACTTGGCTACCAGTTATTAAGGATCTAGGAAGATAGTTCCTCTCAGTCTCTCTGTTCTTCACCTGTTTCAATTAGTACTTTTTTCCTCTATGGCTACAGAGCCTGGATTTGATCTCCTTTGTTCATCACTGGAGGAGTTTCCATCTGTTTTTTCGCCGTTGCCTGTGTGACGTTAGGTATCGTTCTGATACACTTCCCTTTTGTTTATGTTTCCTTATATCCATCTAACCCTCCCCCCTCCTCCCCCCCCCCCTCCTCTTCTTTTGGACATCCTCATTCTTCGAGGAGTCTCTATATTTTCACCCCGCCCCCTTCACCTTCTCCTTACTTACTACTCTGTCCGCCGTTCTACCATGGTCCATACAGTAATTTATGGCAGCTGCTCTCTGGTGACGAACCGAGGCATTTATCTATATATTGTTTGTAATTTTTGTAATCTCATTGATATACTTTCTTTGGCCACATTGTTTATCTCCATTGAAAAAGGAGGCAAGGTTTCTCCGAAACGTATGGTTCTAATCTAAATACACACGGCATTAGCAAAAAAAAAAGCAACAACAAAAAAAAACATAAATTATTTATATAATCCGGGCCGTGAAAGCCTTAATATACAAAATATATGACGTTTAATAGTATCGAAGATTGATCTGAATGGACTTCAGGAGTTGGATTTGTTGTACGTAATAAGATAATATATCTTCTGCTGTAAGTAAGTGGTTGCCTTTAAATGATCAAATTTGTGCACTGATCTTGAAAGCATCCCCATATATGTGTTGTAAATTGTCATGCACCATCAGAAGATGCGGAGGTGGAGGTGAAAAACAACTTTTATGTGGAATTAGCATCTACTGTAGATCATCTACCAAAACATGCTATTCATCTCATACTGGGTAACTTTAATGCACAAGTTGGACGTGAAGATGAATATCGTCCAGCCATCAGACCAGATAGTCTCCATGTCAATAGCAATGAAAATGGTATCAAAATGATCACATTTGCATACGGCAGAAGAAGCACATATTTTCCACGTAAAGAAATATGTAACGCAACTTGGATATCACCAGGTGGAGAGACGAGGAATCTGATTAATCACATAATAGTAGATGGCACACACTGTGTGTGTGTTGAACAAGTACGATATCTTCTAGTGGTAATGAAATTGTGCCTCAGGCTGTCTACCAAATGGCGAAAGCAAGCAAGATAAATTTTCCCTTTGGTCTGTGAAGGAAGAATATCAGGATAGAATCAAGGAGTGCTTTCCTACAGCAAATACAAATACATTACACGATGTGGAAGGACAGTGGTCTGTTTTGCGGAGGGCAGTTCCACAAAGTGCAAATGAAGTTTTGGGATAGCAACCAAAAACCAGAAACAAACCCTGGTTTGATAATGAGTGTCAAGTCGCAGTGAAAAAACAGAACAATAAACGCATTGCAATGGGGGAAATATCCATCGAAAGAGAATAATGCAGCGTATATGGAAGTGAGACGTATGACAGAAAAAAAAGGATCATTGTAAGGCACTACTGACGGCAATAGAATCCAAGAAAGCATCCCTTCTTTAGAATGGTTAACCCTGCGAGGGGAATCTACGAGCAACATACACTAATACTAAAGGACGAAGCTGGAGAAATTGTACCTCCTGAAGAACAGGCAGATCTATTTGGAAAACATTTTGATCAGTTACTAAATGTTGATGATGAGATGGATGCCATAAATGCTCAGATGCCAATGATGACGGCGGAAATGCAAGTACCTGAGCCATCTATTGAAGAGATAAGACATATTGTGGAATCTCTAAAGCACAACAAATTCCGGGAGGCAGTGGAATTACTGCCGAGTTGATTAGGTATGGTGGAGCAGTGATCATGGAAAATCTGCAACAACTAATTGTTAATATTGGAAGAAAAGTAGTTATTCCATGTGAGTGGAAAGAGCCGTGATATGCCCCACTTTTAAGAAAGGTGATGTCACACAACCTTCTAAATACCTTCTAAATGCCTTACTCGAGATGGATATAATTTTTTTTTTTTACCTCACTGCTTATGAATCGACTTAAGCCGTTTTTGGGAGACATTATAGGCTCATACCAGTGTGGTTTTGTATCTGGTCGGTCTACTATCGACCACATCTTGACATTGAGGCAACGCATGGAGAAATTGTACGAATTTGACAAGGAATTGCATTTAATCTTTATTCATTTTCGTCAGGCTTATGACAGTATAACCCGTATGGTATTATGGACGGCTATGTACGAGATGGGCATTCCAATGAAGTACATCAGGTTGATGAAGACCTGTTACTCTGACTCTAGTTGCGAGGTACGATTTGCAAATCAAGTATCAGAATCCTTTAGCGTTTAATGTGGACTAGCCCCAGTCCTTTTCAATATAGCATTGGAGAAGGTTAAACGTGGAACTGTTTGGAATAGGGAAATGGCGATGGTCGGATCCGACATAATTCTAGCATTTGCTGATGATGTGGTGATCATGGGGAACACTTTGGATCAGGTAACTACTGGTTCGACAAGATTCCTACTAGAAACGAAGAAAATGGGGTTGGTGGTTAATGAATCGAAAACAGAATACATGATTATATCACGTCGACAGAATATTCCGATCGCTATCGACGTTGGAGTGCACAAATTTGAGACAGTTGACTCATTCAGATATTTAGTATCAATATTGCCAAACAAAAGTGAAATAGAAAAGGAAATAAGACAAAGAATCACCAACGCTACTCATGTTTCCTATAGCATGAATATAATTTTCACGTCACGTCTGATATCTCAGGAAAACAAGATCCTAGTACGCCGTGTTTTAATGTATGGTTGTGAAACGTGGGCGACTCCAAGAACTTTTGAAGAACGTATAAGTGCATTTGAAAGAAAATAGCTGCGGAAAATGTATGGCCCACAATACTACCCAGAAACTGATAGTTGGGAAAGACGGAGTAAGGAGGAGTTATATCGCAGTTATAAAACAAGACGTTCGGTAAAGAACATATAGCCTACTTTCAATAAATGCATGGGTATTGTTATAACTCTTTGTCCTTTTCAAGGAGTACTTAGGTATAATTGAATGTTGGTTGTAGTAGCTTGTTGAAATACAACGTGCTATACGGATATTAAACATGAATATGAGGTGCCCTTTGCTAGTGCTAACTCTGTAAAAAAGAATGTCATTCAATTCGGTTTCACCGTGTTTGAATTGATATAGGGAATCGATTTGCACACATACATGGCCGCTATCTGCAAACTATTGGGCTGATGACCTTGTAGTTCAGTCAAAAGATGCTTCCCACAAAAAGGTATGTTGTTGCAAAATTTGGTAGAGATAAAATGATTAGGTTGGTCGTAATTTGGTATAAGCTTTTGACGTTTGGGTGGCCGCCATTCCATTTCCGTCAGGATGGCGGTGATATGAAGCATGACACTGAGGTGCCCTTTGCTAGTTCTACCTCTGTACCAAGTTTTCCTCAATTCGGTTTTACCGTGTTTGAATTGATAGGGGGAATCGATTTGCACACATACATGGTCACCATATGCAAACTATTGGTCAGATGACATTGTAGCTTAGTCAAAGAGCGCTTCTTACATAAAGGTATGTTGATGCAAAATTAGGTCGAGATCAGATGATTAGGTTGGTCGTAATTTGATTTAATCTTTTTACATTTGGGTGGCCACCATTACGTTTCCGTTCAGATGGCGGCGATATAAAACGCGACAGTGAGGGTCCCTTTGCTAGTACTACCTCTGTACCAAATTTCGTTCAATTCGGTTTCACCATGTTTGAATAGATAGGGGGAATCGATTTGCACACATACATGGCCGCCATCCGCAAATTATTGGGCTGATGACCTTGTAGTTTGGTTAAAAGATTCTTCATATATAAAGGTATAAAATTGCAAAATTTGGTAGAGATCAGATGATTAGGTTGATCGTTATTTGATTCAAGCTTTGAACATTTGGGTGGCCGCCATTACGTTTCCGTCAAGATGGCGGCGATATGAACCATGACACTGAGGTGCCCTTTGCTAGTTCTACCTCTGTACCAAATTTCGTTCAATTCGGTCTCACCGTATTCGAATTGATAGGGGGGGGGGGCATTCAGAATACACACACTCACACACATACACACACACACTCACACACAGACACACACACACACACAGACACACAATTTTTGGCCCTGTGTAGATCTCATAAGTCTACTTTCATTTTTTTGCAAAAATCGAAAGTAGGCTAAAAACAGAGAGATAGAGAGAAGAAGATTTCAATGGTTAGGTCACATTATCGGAGCAGAAGGTACTCTCCCGAACCGTGTGTTCAATTTTCAGCCAACGGGAAAACTTCCAAGAGGTCGACCAAGAACAGGATGGAAAGATCGAGTTATGTTGGCACTGAACCAGCTGGATCCAGCTGCAAGTGTGGAAGATGCCAGGGATATAAATTGTTGGTCTAATATATGCAACCATTATTTGAGAAGCTGAAATCATTCTTCCTGTTATAAACTTCAATGTAGTGTTATGTTATGCTTGCTATTTATATTGTAATTAAGATCCCTTGTTTTTTCTGCTATGGGTCTTGCTGGCCTGTTACAGGCAATACATGTTGTTGATGATGATGATGATGATGATGATGATGATGATGGTGATGATTTATTTATTTGTAACCTTGCCCTTTATCTCCTGGAATTCGTTTATGACGTTGTATGACGTTGCTAAAATAATTGAGCACCCACGTGCAAAAACGAGGTGTGTCGGCTTATATACGGCGAGTCCCTTCCCTATAGCACCGAGCGTTTCTTGAACCACGTGAAGCGCGGAGAGCGTTGAGTCAGCGCTACTTGACTAGCATCTACCGTTACACAACAGCGGGTCATAGCATTGATTACATTCCCAGCTGGCGAGATACCTTAGTTCACTGTCGGCTGTCAGTATCCCATATGACTATTAAATACGTTGAAAAGTGTAAATGTGCTAAAATAGTTGGGCGCTACGCTGCTGCTAGCCCCAGTGCCCCGGCCATCACGTGGCTCTCTTCCTCACTGTGTCTAACACTATTAATCAGACATAGTTGACAATGTGATCAACGGTAAACATTTGTCACCGCATGCCCACGGTGTTAGTATAATAACCCATTGCAACAACAACATTGCCATCCGGCTCCGACACTCAAAGTTGATGCGCAGTGTGACCAGCGATCGAGGAGCCTGGACTCTTACAGTGTCGCGCGCATCGAATGTTCATGAGCAGATGTCCGGTATTGCTTCCACTTACCGGGCTCCTCTCCGTCTTCTTTCCTATCGACCTCCTCTCTTGGACAACTCTTGTTCTCTTCCGACCCCGACGGCATTAGGGTATCCGAGGCCTGCGGAGTCTCTTCCCTTCCGCCGTGATTGGCCCTTGTCTCATCTTTCCTGATACCCTCCTTCTTCGAGGGATCAGCCTTATTTATCTTTTCATTACATTTTCTTTTTCTCTTTAAGATTCCCGCACTGTTTAGTGAATTGGCTTCCCGTGTCTCTAAATTAAATTTTGAAAGCTTTTGTTGTTGTTGTTGTTTTCAAATTACCTTTTGTAATTTCAATCTACATTGCATTTTGTAAGTATTTATGGAGTGGGGGCTGACATATTGTGAGTATTTTGAATCTAAATTACATTTTGTAAGTATTTTGAATTTCAATTGCATTTTGTGGTAATTTTGATTCTGATACGGCATTTTCAATCAACTTTGCATTGTGTATTTTGAATTTCAATATTGCATTTTGTAAGTATTTTGAATCTCAATTACATTTTGTAAGAATTTTCAATTTTAATTGCATTTTGTAAATATTTATTTATTTATTTATTTATTTATCGTCTGGCTTTTAGTGCCGGGAGTGTCCGAGGACATGTTCGGCTCGCCTGAGTCTGTAGCTGCTTCCAGCGGACACCCTTATTAGGATGAGCTACAAGTTCCGTTCAATTTCAAGTAGTTCCAACTTTCGCCACCAGATATCAATGATACCTAGTGGTGAACGTTGGGACTTTGATAGAGCGTTCCTACGAAATCTAACCTAACAATTTAGCTTTACACAAGTTTAGTCTGTGAAAGGATCTTTTACATGCCATAGATGTATGGCATGGGACCGCTGGCTTTACTTCCCCTCCGAAGGAAGGCATACTGAAGGATTTTAACGGTCATAAAAAATCCGACGACTTCGGCCGGGTTTGAACCCGCTATCTTGGGCACAGCAGTTCAGCATGCTACCAACTACGCCACATTGCATATTGTCAGTATTTTGAACCTCACCTTCATTTTGTGCATATTTTCAGTATAACTTGCTTTTTTTTAGTATTTTCCATCTAACTTAAGTTACCTTTTGTAAGTATTTCCACTCAGCATTTTGTGAGTCTTTTCTATTTAAGTTCCATTTTTGTAAGTATTTTCAAACTACCTTGGTTTTCGTTATGGTTTCCATTTCATTCCCATTTTCGCTAGCACCCAGACTTATAGAGGTCATAACCTAGATGTTAGGCCCCTTAAAACAACAAGCATTATCATCATCATAAAGCAGATGGTAAAACGCAGGTTGAGAGAGCATGCCATCTCTACGGAGCATAACATCAACTTTGACTCTGCTTAAGGTTTAAAAAAATCGAACCTAGTTACATGTCACGCCTCGTGACTGAAGCTATGCCATCCAGCCCGCCAATATGAACAGGGATGACATTTGGCGACCTAGAGTGAGACCAAACTGGTGCAACACACCGACAAAGGATGTCATTGGGATCGAACCACGATCATCAGACTGCACTATGGCGTCACATCGCATCCGTCCACCTGGCGAAGCTGTGTACCGCACTGTACAATTCCCGCTTGTTGGGAAATACCGGATTCTTAAAACTTCAGATTTATTTCTGCTTCCTTTTGTTGATCGTTGCCTCACTTCACTCTGCAGATCTTCGCCATCGTTTGTTCTAACACACAGGATGATTAAATTGTGGAGATTAAAACATCTTTTGCTAATAATTGAAGTAATATTTGTGCTAAACCATCATTAAATGACGATGTACATGGCATATTGTTTGCACGTTACATTTGGACGGATGCAGATAATTGCTGGGAAGCTTAATATAAGCTCTTGTAAACTCGCAATCAACCAACAGCATACATTTTCATGAGCATACAAAAAGTTTTAAATCTAGGCCATGGAGCCAGGCTGTCTCCGGACTCATAAGACGAGCGAGTTCCAACCTGTTTTTTGTTGTTGTTGTTGTTGTTGTTGTTGTTGTTGTTGTTATAACTCCAGTAAAGGCCAGAACGATACTTGTTAATAAATATACAAAAATATATAACCCCTGGCACTATCCAGCCCATGACGGGCTAAGGCCGACCAAGCGACCGCTGCCCAGCCATTTGGCCTGCAGATATTGGGGTGACGCGTGATCAGCGCGTCGGGTCCCCTCGGCCGTTAATCTTGGTATTCGTGATCGGGGCGCTGTCTCACTGTCAGACAGCTACTCAATTGTCCTCACGAGGCTGAGTGCATCCCGTTCCAACCCTCAGGTCAGTTTTAAAATCCCTGACGGAGCCGGGGATCGAACCCGGGGCCTCCGGGCGAGAGGCAGGCTCGCTACCCCAACACCACGGGGCCGGCATACTTGTTAATAGGTCATGGTTACTTCGTTCAGACTCCTCATTCGTTTCATTTTCCATTCACGCCTCCCATGAGGTTGGCATCACTGTCGCATAGAAATACGATTGTATATTTCTATTCACAATGTTGTTTATAGAAAGCTTTGAAGCCATGTTTCATTGTTCCCTTGATACTGTAACTTTCAGTCGGTCTGGCCCCTATTATTGGGAAATGTTAAACAACCTGAAGGAATTAAAACTCAGCAATTTTTCTAGGTTTATGCCTTGTCTTGTGTGGGGTTTTGCGTAGGAACACCAAGATAAGTTCATCAGCGGGCTCTTGGTGTCCCGTGCTCGGAACCCCACAGGATTAGTGAACTGCGCGCTACCTCCATTCTTAAAAGAGGGTAGGGGAAGCCCGTGTAATTTGGACCGGCGTGTAATTTGGACTGATGTTACTTTTGGTATTTGCAAGTTTGGCCACCCCCTTTCTCAGGCAAGGTCAGCAAGAGAGTTGAGGTCTCCTTTCGCCCTACGAGTTGTTCTAATCTTGGACTCAAGGTTGAGGGGGAATTAGGAAAATAAGATTGTCACCACATTCCTTATAAGATTATACGACCATGAGGAAGTGTGCTGTGAAGTAATTATTTCAACGAAGAGTGTGTGTCGTTTTCACAAGTACTGCTGAAACTTCGTGGTAAGTTCTAACATACCTTCATTCACCAAATTTTAAATAATTTTCATATTATTTGAATTTTGATTAAATATATGCATGCCGTGTAATTTGGACTGCCCAAGAGTGTGTAATTTGGTCCGTTGAAACAACAAATGTAATCATTACGTTTCTTCGTGGTGACCATCTCGTGGTGTAGCGGCTAGTATTCTTGGCTGTCGCCCCGGAGGTCTGGGTTCAATTCCTGGCTCTGCCAAGAAATTTTAATTCTGGTGGGAGAAATGGAACGGGGTTCGATTCCCACTTAACTGTCCTGAAAGTAGTTTTCAGTGGTTTCCCAGTTTTACACAAGGCAAATGCCGGGTTGCTTCCTAACATAGAGCCACGGCCGCCTCCTTCCCAATCCTATTCCCAATTTACAAATACATCACTAGTACAGGCATCATAATAACGCAGGTTATCACACAAACTCCACACTCACACAAGTACACGGGGCCAAATGACCACGATGTCGCAAAGCCCCTGAAATATGCAACAACAACTTTCATCATAGTTTTATTTCTGATTCTGAAAGAAGTTGCTTGATAATCTGAAAGGGCTCTGTTTTTGTTGCCTATTTAGTGGTTGCGACATCGTGGTCATATAGCCCCATGTATTTGGGTGTGGGTGTGGAATTTGTGACAACCTGTGTTATTGTGATGGCTGTACAAGTGTGTGGTTACTTGTAAACTGGGGATAGGATTGGTAAGGAGGCGGCCGAGGCCATTAGTTAGGGTCCATCCCAGCATTTTCCTGGAGTACAAGTGGGGAAACCACGGTGAACCATCTCCAGGATGGCTGAAGTGGGAATCGAACCCTCCTCTTCCCAGTTTTGCCTCACAAGGCTGAGTTAACCCCCGTTCCAGCGCTCAGACCAGAACTAAACTTTCTTGGCAGAGCCGGGAATCGAACCCGGACCTGCGGGTCTACATGCCAAAAGTGACGATCATAATTCGCAGTATTGTGTTTTATTGTTTAGTATTGCCTAATAAATAGCTAAAATAACTTAAGTGTTTATATTTACCAGTCCAAATTACACATCGCCCTGGTCCAAGTTACACGCCATCGCATGGGTCCGAATTACACGATATTACATTTCGGTATAAATATAAATTTTAACTTATACGCTGAGATAATATGAACATTTATTTTCACCAAATCATTTGTTACATTGTACTAATTATCGTCCATAAAATTTGAGGAAGTTTAATTACGGTCAAGGAAGTTAATGACTTTTAAAGTTAAGTGGTCCAAATTACACGGACTTCCCCCTATATTGGCTTTCACGGCCGAGGAATTAAAACTCAGCTTGGTGTTCTTAGGCGAAATTAGGCACAAGACGCGGCATAAACCTAGAAAAACTACTGAGTGTTTATACCTTGGCCGTGGAAGCCAATACACCAACCTGAAGGAAATTACATGTGACTAACAGTTATTGCACAGATGAAGTAATCTGTATTAGGAGATTTAGGATGATTTCTATGTTACTGGCGCCATGACCAACCGTGAATGGACGCAGGGAGGATACGAACTACGCCACTCAGTGACAAGACTCTCCGTGCACAAATTTCACCACAAGCTGTACAACACCCCGAGTTTTCACGAGCGCTGCATGAACTGTACTGTATATGCGCGAGGTGCGGTGACAAGTGTGAGAGATACCATGTATTTAACTGTAGGATGAGAACAGAATCGCTGGTGAAATTCTGTAGTGAATAAGACTGTACTTCAACACTAAATGGCCAGTTTGCTGCAATACACGTGTGTGTATGTGTGTCTCTTTAGACTGATCTGATGCATTTCTTATTTTTATATTACGTGAAAAGGGGGTCTGGTCTAGACGCTATAACTGGTGACCGTGGCACGAATATTATATTATAATTGTATTGTTCTCCCAGAGATGTGACATTTACCACCTTGGAAATGTCACTAGAAATAATACCAGGGGTTGAATCCATTCGGTGTATTGGCCTTGTAAATAGGGATAGCCCTCTGCCCCATGATTTCTCATGTATAAGAACGGTTCAACATTTTGACTGAAGTGGCTACTTCGGGAACAAAGCATCAAAAACAGTTTCCTTCCCATGACGTCGGGTTTCATGCAAGAGTAAATTAATAACAAAGTTACGGCCTGAACACGCAATTTATGTTCCCATAACGGATTATAAGTTTTACCCCAATATCAAAATTCATCATCATTTTTACGACAGGCATCGAAGTTATGCTGCCGTATCCCTGGCGTCCTGATATGTCCTGCTTCCATGAAAATTGCATTAAGAACAGTGGAGTCGTTCAGTCATAAACTCCGGACAAACTGACAGAAACTTTACTTTCCATATTTCTGATTCTAGGGGAGAGGGTGTGTCTTGTTTTACATCTTTAATGACTCCTTTCTTTAGCTCTGAAAACGGTTGTTCTGCGAAAATACCGAAGATGGGGTCCGAATCCCCTGAGCACGGAATACCTTTCGTGGTGACGTTGATTGTTGATCAATAGAACGGAACATAGAGTTCACCTGTCCCCGGGAATAATTGTAATATCCTCATAACTTCAATAGTAATATTCTGGCAAACAATTTTATTGTGGAGCATGAAATTAAATTTATAAAGCGAATTAGAATTTTTAATTTTGTGATCGCGTCAATTTGAAAGCTACATACGTGTGTGTATCGAGATTCAACGTAGTCAATAATGGAATTCCCTGTAATGAAATAGTAGGCTACCTTCAAAGCTCTTTTTTTTATAGATAACTGAATGATCTGCGTTGCTTCATCTGTATATAGCCTATGGGAACATATCTCGTGCTCTCCCAACTAAACACCACCTTTACAAGTTTTTCTGCTTCTACTTTTCCTGTGAATTGAAGCTTTCAATATTCCCTAGCAGACCTTCTCAAGATCATCCTCGATGATGCCAAGTTCTTTCAGGATGTTCACGACGAACTTGAAGGACGTTCCCCGAGCTCCGTGAAGGAGGCAATTCACTTTCCATACACTTCATGTCTCATTTACTTCTGGCGTGATTGTTTTTGGGAATTACCACAAAGATTAGTTACAAATGTTCTAACAACTCCTCGTGTTGAATACACTCCATACTCTACAGAAATTGTACTTCTCCGAGAGACGATCCGTTTCTGAACAAAACTAGATTCAGACCGCAATCCAGAGAGATGTGGTCGAAGTGTTTTCTGTACACAATACTTCTGTCATCAAGAAATGACACTAACTCATATATCGTCAAAAGAGGAGTAGTCTGTTTCTGGTACAGACACGTACATGTAGCTGATAACCACGATGATAATAATAATAATAATAATAATAATATCGTATGGCCTCGGCTGCCGGGTGCAAGCTTTGTTAATTGACGCCCAGAGGGCAACTTGCATGTCGAATTTTATCGCTCCTTGAAGCGCTAAGAAAGTCAAAGAGGTTAGTATCTAAGCTCCTCGACACTATAGCGCTTTCTAGTTGAGAAATGAGGAACTTTGTGTTGGCGGAAAATCTCGAGACTAATTTTGCCTTTATACTACGTATGACATGCGTATCGTGAATTTTGTCGCCTTTCAAAAATCACTTACCACGGCCAGGAGTGAACCTGCAAGCTTGGGGTTGGCAGTCCAACACGATAACCACCCACGCACCGTGGCAAGCGAATTCCACGATATCCAAGCTACAACAACAATAACAACATGTAATGAAGGCGTTAAGGAACCAGTGGTGGTTATATCGTTCCTTTCTTTACTGAAAACAGTTACGTGCTACGTCACGCGAATACAATATAAGCCCCTGCGTTGTGTTTGTTAATTGCCAATTAATATTCAGGAAGCGGGGCTCGTAATTATCGATTTCCCTGTCCACTGTTCTGTGGCACAGCAAAATATTTCTACACGGACCGCAAAATAAATATTTCCTCTTAACATCCGCCGTGCCTTACTGTAGGTTCGCGAACACAGATAATTTGCCGTTAGCGTCGTTTCATTTGAGGGCCCCGGATATGTCTGTCTGTGGACACCGCCGTGGCCTGAAGTTAGGAACCTTCGCGGTATTTTCCTGAAGTAGAGGTGGTGGAACCACGGAAAGCCACTTAAGGATGGCTGAGATGAGAACACAATATTGTGTTGACCGACTGAAAAGCTGCAATTATCAATTGTCAGTGAGACAACTGTAAAAAGACTTGAAAGCTCTCTATATGAAATGATAATAGAATCCAAACCTCAGGGGTGACAGCCATGAATGCTAGTCACTACACCATGAGGCGGACCTTACACAGATAATTTATTTAACCAGTTTTAAGACAGTACAAGCCATTTAGATGAGTCGGTCTCGTAGTGTAGCGACTACCGGAGGTCCGAGTTTGATTCCCATCTCAGCCGTACTCAAGACAAAAGCCGAGATGGAACGCAAATGAAGGGCACGGCCACTACATACTCAAATTCTAATTCTAATTCCAATTACATTACATACAATAGTACAGTCAATACAATGACACGCGTTATCAGAGAGATGCTCCTAATTGAAGCAACAATAACCGGGACCATTGAGACGGAAGAGTGCATCTACTGTAGGTTATCGGGCTGGATTCCAAGAATTGTATTTTCATGACCGGACTGAGACATTACACCCCTACACTAGGTCTGTTGGTACAGCATAGAGCCTCAGCCTCACGGCCGCTACCTGTGATAGCTGCGTTACTCCACCCAGGGGCGTAGTATACATTTTTCGTGGCGGGGGGCTGACTATCCTGGAAGATTGTGATCGTCAGTCGGTATTATTTGGTCATCACATTTTAGCAAAATAAAATTATATTTGACGTGTACATACTAGGATTATTTCGTGTAATGCCACATTCAAGCACTATGTAACTTTCTCGTAATCGAATCTGAAAATTCATGCACTCGCTATGTTACTAAAGCCCCTGTGATGCAACTGTGTACTGTCGTATCATTTTTGTAGTAAGATACTGGTAAAGCGGTCGACATAAACAATAAAACGTAACGAAAAAAAATTACAATTACTTCCCCTACCAAGTATCGAGCCCCAGTCCTTTCATTCATGAGTCCAACGCGAAACCAATTCAGCCACTGAGACTCTTAAACAGATAGAAAATGTCACAAACATACACAGTGAAAACTTTTGTGTTGGATACTTGACTCTCTTTATCTCAAATGCTCCTACCAGTTTGAATAATATTCTCTAGTCGTCGGGCATACGAAAAAATAATGTTCACCTTCATGAATAACATTGATTTTATCTTTCGTCATAATGGCTTTGCCATATGCTTAAGCCACCGCCATTTCAATCGCGTCCCTAAGCACCTGCTCACACGTTGCATCATGGGTGATACTGAGAGCAACGATATTACTTTGTGATCGAACGAGACTGGAGTATCGGACAAAATAACATTCCCGCGGTAATTAGTTGTTCTCAGCGCAACTCCCGTCGCACTATTCTCTCTGAAACTGTCATATATTTGTATTTTATGAACAAATCAGTGAGGTGTTTGCACTGACATGATTAATACACCGCATGCCACAAACTGGTATTGCTTTCAAGCACAAAATCAGAGGTTTTAGTAGATGAAATTAGTTGAAACATTTTAAGCGAAATATTTTGCAAGTGTATTTTTACCATCTTAGCTAATTTTGGCACGATAGTTGCCTCGAATAACAACCAGTCACAAGGTGGAGAAGAAGGTTGAAAGTATTCTTTAAAGCAAATTCCTAGTCAGTAGGGCTAATAATTCATGAGACTTTTGTGAGACTTTCTTTCAGCTCTTCTCCGCTACGTCAATTATTTGAGTTTTATTTTACTTTAGGGGCTACAACATCGTGATAATCTGTGTGTTCTTGTGTGTCAACTTTGTCTAATAACCTGAGTTATTATGGTGTCTATAGTAGTGTGTGTATATTTGTAACTGAGGGTAGGAGTGGTAAGGAGGTGGCAGTGGCCTTGAATTACGAACCATGCCACAGAAGGCGGGTAGATATTTGATGTCGAATACGGTACATGAATATCCCGACAAGTAGGCTTCTAATGTTTGTATTAATTTTGAATTAATGCAAGCGCGTTTGATGCAAAACGCCATCCTATTAAATATTACAAATTCATGCAGATATTTGAACCAAAACCGACATTCATTTATTTGTGAAACAAGAAAACAAAAACACTTAAAGAGAGAGCTTCATTAATCTAAATGATAGACGATATACTGCGTGAACATGATCACTTCCAATATGCATTCATAATTTTCATAACAGTGGTTCACATTCCGGAGTTATTACAGAATGCTTTGACTTTACACGTGCAGCGGCTTGAGTGAGTCAGCTTTTACCTTTAAATACATAATGTCGATAACGCCGAGAAAAAAGGAGTTCCGGTATTTTAGAGTCTTTTAGTTCCCACTCAGTACCAGTATTATCGAGACTTAAGATTCGCATTCAGCGGAGAGACCTGACTTCGAGTGCGCTTGGTGGAGGACGATACTGGCCATGCGGCAACTTACGATCCCGATCGGAAATAGAGAAAATTTTCCCGGCTCTAATGCTAGCCACTATACCACGAGATAGTCTAATTTCAATCTCAATATTGTTTATAACTTAGCCAATAAGTTCAGATTAGGTACAACCAAATTTACAATTATTTTATGCTTTTACCAAAAAAGATTACGAGCCTTACAGTAGTCGCATATGATGTCTGACATGTTATTCGAATAATCCCATATTACTTAATCCCATATTACTTACTCGCGTTTTTAAAAGAACGAACTCATAGTGCTACCTTGTGCCAGCAAACATGAAGGATTCCTTCGTGTTGTTACGATCGGTAAGTTCTCATTACTATTATTTCTGAAATAACTACTTGTAAAACTCCAGTGGCAAATCCTTTCTGCAAATATGATATAATAGTAGTGATGTGGGCCGGGTAAATACCCTGTGGGAAGGTAAATATAAATTGGGTATTTACCTGGGTATATACCCAGTGGTCATTTAAATACCCAAAATGAGGGTATTTTCAGTTTTTTGAGCTTTGTACAAAACTTTATGACATGTTGATGAAGTGTTGGACAAGCAAGGACTGAAACACAGGTATTTTATGCCTTAAATTGAAATCGGGAACAATATTGATCCTTCAAAACTAAAAGATAAGGAAAACGGACGTCCGGGTATTTTTGGGTATTTATTATGTTTTGGCACTGAAACCTTGTCTTTAAGTGTGTTTTTTTTCCTTAAACTAAAGTAAAATATTGGATAAAACCTTTTGGTGTTTTGTGTTTTAAATATTGAGAAGGTCAAGTTATGTTACGGTACTGGAAATGTGGGAGGGAAAAGCTACTTTTGTAGTAATAAGAGTAGGCTATATGCATATTAATTGAAATGTGTATGCCAAAACTCAAAAGGATGCAATATATTCAATAGAAAAGACATTGAAGAAAAAAAGCTTAGTAAAAGTGCTTTAAGTTATTTTTCATTCAATTTTAAATATAAAAGAAATTAAATCATACCAGTACTCTAAATAATATAAATGCATGTCAGGAAGTTTTTGTAGTATGTGGGCTCTATAATGGGTGAAGATGTATGCCAGCAAGCATATGGGTTGGCAACACTGCTCAGCCCATCCTACCCAGAATTCAAACTGACACTGTACTTCCATCCCATTTTCTATTCTTTGTTTGATGCCTACTGTACTTAACCTGCGAGTGTCAACTACGGGCATATCCAGGTAGATGGAAGACTTTCTATCACCAACAGCGGAGGCACTGCAGTGGGTTCAAAATATCCAGCAACCGAGCGGAAAGATGTTACACATCAACAACATTTTCTTAATTTGTATTGACTTTTTCGGAGGGGGTGGGGGGTGGGGTGCTGACAACACCCACATAACGCCATGATCCAAAGATCGTAGCCACAGCATGTCCGAAGGTCGGACCGCGGCTCCCTTCCAGTCAAATGCCGGATAGTACCCTAATACCACACAAACACAGGTTGTCAGACACAGAGCTCATGACCAACTACATCCATTCCTGACTGAGGATGTCGGATTTTTGCGACTCATAAAATATCTCTCGTATCCCATTTGTCATGACAAGTGCTGGTATTAGCTGCCAGAGGGCAGTGCTGATGGTGTGTTATGCCCCCAGATTCCCTTTCCTTGGTTGTAAGTAATTGGCATTGGGCTCTTAGGGCAGCGATCACGGCCAGCACCACGCCCTGTAACAATACCATAGGGATGCCAGATGCCCTTCAGTGAAACCTTGTACAGTACTAACCTTTTAAAAGCATAGTACCGGTACCAATGCTTGTAAACAAATGGTGCAAGACCCTTAAATCGCAAGCTGACCCCCAAAAGGGCTTTGTGTTCTTAATAATGTTACGTGCCACCCCCTGGTGGCAAGTTCCGTTAACTGGATTACGGTGGGTGAAAGCACAAACACAATTGTTCCTTTAAAGAGAAGTTAGCTTTATCGCTTGCAGGTCAGAAATATACATCGTTCAATAAGCAGATAGAAACAATTAGCTGTCTTACAGAAGCTCCCTCCTGTATGGAGCTAGACTCACCCTTTCACTCGGCCTTGCAGTTAATCCTCTCGCTAATGAGGTGGTCCCGTGCGTTGGCTGGAAACAGCTGCACTAAGTCTGTCACTCACTGTTTCGCAATTCACCACAATGACCTCTGTCGCACTGGAAAGCACACACTCTTCAATACACAGTCTCTACGTATGATTTACACTTCTTCACTGTCAAGAGAATCAACTTCACAGGGTTTCGCAAGTCACGTCACCAACAACTGTCGCTCAAGGTAAACGCTCGCACTAGCTCGAAAAACAGTTCACCCCGCTTGCCAGGTCGCCCTTATATAGCAGGCCGGTGACTCAATAAATGCCTCTAGACCCATCCAGGATTCACGGCTTCTCGAGGTTTCCATCACTGGCTGGGTCACGAATATTCTGGACCATTCTGTCCTAGTAGCCCTCTTGCGTAAGGCGCACGTAATACACTGAGGCAGAGCACAGCCCGGGCCAGCTGTGACGCAACCGGCGAGGCGACGAAACAACTCACAGCCGTAACAATAAATGTCATACAAGCCTCTCTTGAATTCACTTCTGGCATTTCTCCACTGCCGACGCTGTTACGTCCTGTTATGTTCTAATTTTCCTTTTTTTAATATTTTTTTAATTTTTTAAATACAGTATGTTTAGTACGAACAGTAATCAATCAGTCAAAACCCAAGGATATCCGCAAAATTTTCGCCATGCGGATATAGTTTGCTTGGCTGTGCGGATAGCGGATAAGCTGCGGATAATGTTTGGAGTAAATTTGCGGATATTTTTTCAGATACAATCCGAACTTGTTGAATATCGTTACTAGGACCCTGATGTTTATAACATATCATATTCTTCCGTTATGTTTTTTTTTTCGTGAGAAATGAAAGATGATGATTTACGCTAATCTCATTCAAATTGTATCATAAAGCACTATTAACACTCCGGACTAAAAAGGGTTTCAATTCTGGCGGTATAACATTCATTTTAAACAAGGAACTTGACATACAGTACATGGCCTAAGGAAACTACTTTCTCCTCAAAACTAAATGAGCTTTAATATTTTATCTAATTGAAAATATTATTTTGTAATGCCAGTAGATTCGGGTAACAAAAGTGCGGATGCGGATAACAATTTGTTTATCCGCGCAGGGTTCTAAGCATCAACACTGGTAGGTCTGAACTCACGTCACGTGTCGACAGCAGCCATGTTCATCTGTTACGCAGGTAGCCTAGTTATTCGAAGCCACTAAATCTTCCTTATCTTGATAGGTGTTGGTGTCCTGCTCCATATAGTGACAACAAAAAGAGTACTTAGATGTAGGCCGACATGATGAGTTGTTGATTCTTCAGGGGCTTTGCGACATCGTGACCTTGGAGCCTCGTGTAGAAGGGATGTCTATACTAGTGTGTGTATTTGTAATCGAGCTAGGATTTGGGTATGAAGCGGCCGTGGTCTTAATCCCGGCATTTTCCTGGAGTAGAAGTGGAAACTGCGGAAAACCACTTCCAGTATGGCTGAGGTAAGAATGGAATGCTCCTCTTCTCAGTTTTGCCTCACGAGGCTGAATGTTCCAGTACTCAGAGCCGGGAATCGAACCCGGGCCTCCGCGGTCACAGTCAAGAAGACTAGCCACTACGCAACGAGACGGACAGACCCTAATGCAAGTAACTCAGTATTAAATCAGCCATAGTTCGCCGCTATATCTTGACGTGAATAATTGGAAATCATTATAGTTCCAGTCCAGCAGTTTAAACCACTGTTGTGCTACTCCATCGCGGCCCGGATATTTTGTGTCACCATCGGACGTCTCATTTTTAACATGCACTCATAATTTTTAGCTGTTCTGCCCCTCAAAACTCCAATAAGTAACTATTTTCTTAATACAGTGAAAACGATTTATTTTGATCCTTCAATAAGATTTCTTGTTTAACACATTTGAAAAGACAGTGGTTTAAACTGCTGATCTGGAACTATATTAATTTCCAATTATTCACGTCAAGATCTAGCGGCGAACTATGGCTGATTTTAAATATAGGAATTGTTTGAACCGCAGCGCATTGCAGGCCCACAGGAGACGTTTCAAACATTACAACGTATTTTTAAAATTCAAACAATGAGCAATTTAACCTTCTCCCTAAAATTTAATTGATATTGTATTTTATAACATACTAGCTATTGTACCCGGGATTACCCGGGAGGTGCCTTTATGTGTTACAGAAAGTTACATGCCAATATTTCGCAATGTGTATTCATTTTGCCTCTAACAAGGGGAGGATACGATGTATGGGTCACCGATTCGAACCATCTTTACTACACGTGTAGGGCATGGCTAGGTGTATACCAGGTGCAAGTAGTAAGGTGCGCATATTAAGGAACAGTATTGCTGTAAAAGTAATTTACAGGCATATTATCTAACCCACATCAAGTTAAAGTAAATTAAGCAACGTATAATCCCAGTATAATGTCAAATATGATGCTTAGATTCTGAACACATTTTGCTTCCTTAATATTTTGTAAGATAAGAAATACATTCTCTAAACTCAATCCTAAATAATATCTAAAATTCTATAGCGGAATCCAGAGTGATTAGAACTCATGAAAATTTTAACATTAGGCTATTCAACAACTATTTTCAGTAAGCAAATGGCTAATATAAATACATAAACATTGGAAAAGAATTGTGAACGAATAGAATCGAAGTGTATAATGTTCGCTATTCTTATGGCAAAGTATCATTACTTACTGTTTGGTTCTTATCGGTCGAAAATTATCGCATAATATATATTCGTAATTTAATTACTGTATGTTATTAACATGTTATCATCTAAATTCATAATTTAACATCCGGTTCCATTAGAAATTAGCATAATCATATAGCAGGATAATTACCATTTACACTATAACCCGAATAATAAAGGCAAATACTATTCATAGAACAATCTGCAATATCACGAAAAATTTACTATATTTCTGATTTGTAATACAAAAGACAGCTTGTAGAGAGAAAAACTTTCAACAATTGAAAAATGCAGCATAAAGACATTATGTTTAATAAAACAACGTCAACATATTTTAGTAGAACTCACCTTAACGGAGGGTATAAAACGTCAATTCTAGTAGATAAATACAATATATTGCGCGTGATACCTTTCGTCGTAAGGTAAAGATTCAAAATCTTCCGTAACAGCAGCGGTATCAAGAGTATAAAATTAGACCCAAAATGTCACATAGGTTTCAGTGCCCGAAAGACTAAAACTTAAATAAAATTCTACATAAAATGCAAAAATCATATAGACGACCACGTGTATTAGCGGCTAACATTCTCGGCTTTCGCCTTGGAGGTCCGAGTTTGAATCCCGGCTCTGCCAAGAAATGTTAATTCTGGTGTGAGAGCCGGAATGGGCTACACTGCGTCTTCCGAGATAAAACTTGGAAATTGTTTTCCGTGGTTTCCCACTTCTACTCGAAGCAAATACTGGGATAGTTGCTAACTGAAGGCCACAAAAACCTCCTTTCCAATCCTCATTTGAATTACAAATACACACACTACTACAACCATCACAGTAACACACGTTATCAGAAAAAATCTTTACACACTCAAGTTCATGGGGTATATAACCTTGATGTCGGAAAGCCTCTAAATTAATCATCATCATCAACAACAACAGAATCATTTAAGCTCATTTTAGTCTAGCGGCTTCGGTGGCGTAGTTGGTAGCATGCTGAGCTTCTATGCCCAAGATCGCGGGTTCAAACCCGGCCGAAGTCGTCGGATTATTTAAGAGCGTTAAAATCCCTCAGTATGCCTTCCTTCGGAGAGGAAGTAAAGCCGGCGGTCCCTTGTCATAGATTTATGGCATGTTAAAGAACCTTCCACTAATTACATCTGTGTGAAGCTAAATTATATATAGGTTAAACATTCGACAAACGCTCTTACTGTAGGTTCCGACGTTCGTCGCCAGGAGCTGACTGCGGTGGCATCTGGTATCAAGTTCTGAACTAGTAGTCGTTGACGGTTGCGTTTGGCGGCAAAAGTAGGAACTACTTGACAAATTTCAATGTCTGCAGTCCTAACTTGAATTGAAAACATGTAACACACACTAATACAGTCATCACAATTAACACCGGTTATCAGATTGTAGACGGGGCTACACGACCGCGTTGTCGTAGCCCCTAAACTGAGGAACCAACCAACCATCATTTTAGTCTCAATACTAAGTTTCGTGATGATGATATCTCCAGCTGTTGTAACGTATTTCTTTTTTAATTTCAATTCCCTACAATGACACCTGTTAATGACATTTGAAAGAATACGAATTCAGATTTTATGGCGTTCAGATTCCTAATGTTTTTATCGTGGTTTGGATAGAAAATGGAGTGCCATGGCCTCTTAGAGAGATATATGGAAACATGGTGGTCATGTTTTGAGCTACTGTTGCCGTGGAGAAAATGGGGTGGCATGGCATTTTACAGAGATAGATGGAAACTTCGTGGTCTCGTCTTGAGCTACCGTTGCCAAGGAAACGACCGGCCTTGCCTTTCCTTCATCAGTGGTGGCTCAGCGGTCTAGCTGAATACCTCTCACCAAGGCGGTCCGGGTTCGATTCCCGGTCAATGCATGTGAGATTTTCGAAGTGAAATGCCATGTCCTGCGGTTCGGATTCCACGTAAAAAGGAGGTCCCGTGGCTCATGATCTCGAGATTAACGGTCACGTTAAACTACAAGCTTCCTTCCTTCAAGATTATTGGATTTCAATCCTCAAGTCTGTGGATACAAATCAAATCGTTCCTTTGTATCTTTAGACACACATTAAGATAACGTAAATCCAGCAACGAAATGTAACTTTTAAAGGATTATTCTTAACCTTGGGGCAAAGGATCATCATCATCTGCTGGTACGTCAAGTTTAATCACGACGAGTCTGCATATTCTTGTTGTTGCTTATTTCATGGGGTTAGGGATTACGCAATGTATTTCATGCTGTGAATTATGGCAATGATCGCTTGGCTGTCGTTACCAGATTTCATAATCGTCTCTCGTGGGCTTCGACATTTGGAGGGATTTCTAATATCAAACAGATAGGCTTACAACTAAAGTTCAATGTCCTTTCTAAATTTTCTAGAATTTTAGAACACAATTTCTACCAACATTATATTTTTCATCAATATGGAGGCTTAACGATCAAAGCTGCATGTTTGTTCTGTTCAGCAATTATTTTCTTGTTTGTTTGTTTGACTTTGTAAAATATTGACGTTCTTTTTATCTGTCGTTGCAGGTGAGTAATGATGGTTGGTGACGAGAGAGACTCCTCTGATGTCTGTGAGTAACGCAACTTTTCTTCAAACTTCACGCCGTCAAAGTGAAATGCTTTAACCTGCTTTCCTCTGTGCTTACCATTTGAGTCACAAACCGAATTGTACGTTTCAACCAAAACATCTTGGACTCAAGTGCATGAAGATAAACCCAACTTTCCCAAAGCAAATTTCAGCATATTCCTTACTCGTTTCCAATCGTTTACTCGGTTATAAATACTCACTATAACACACGTTATAAAACAAATTCGAAACTTGTCCACACACTGATGACTACGTTGCCCAAGTCCCTAAAATGAGGACAAGAAACATGACATTCTAGATCCTTGTACTAACTTGTAATTTAAGACAAATTATAAAATAATGAGTATACTGTATAGGGCACAACTTGGCCATACCACAAGCAATCAATCAATACGCTCAAAGGAGTAAAATCTGAAGTCTAGTTAAATGTATAGAACCCCATTTCTGGATCCAACCGCGATAGGAAGTATAGGATATCCATGTTGTATATTGTAAGGGACTAAGGTTCGATTCTCAGTACAACGCTTCCGTTCTTTGCTGAAATACTGATGAACACCGTCGGAAAAAGCCAAAAATTCCGGTTGAAAGTGTGAGAAGCGAACCAGGCGTGCAGTGGGATTAACAGCCTTAGCGTGCTTTACGGGAGATGTCCTGTTAACGCTCCAGGGACCTTGGGCATCATTTGTGTCTCCTTTCCGAAGTACTTTCATAGATCTAACTGCCTGGGTTTTGTGGTTCTCCGTCCTATCTTCACGGACCCTCCAGGGGCTCACATCTAGTGGGACGTTAGTTGGTGACCACGGGACCCCAGCTGAGTCCGGCATTGCTTCCACTTACTTATGCCGGGCTCATATGTCTTCTTTCTTGTCGATCTCTCTTGGTCAACTCTTGTTCTCTTCCGACCCTGACGGTATTGGGGTATCCGAGGGCTAGGGAGTCTCTTTCTTCCCCGTCTCAATTGGCCCTTCTCTCATTTTTCCTGATCCCTCATTCTTCTATGGATCAGGCTTCTTTTTCTTTTCATTATATTTCCTTTTCTCTTTAGGATTCCCGCACTGCTTTTGAAAATTGACTCCCCGTGTATCTAAATTCTATTGTGTGAATATTTTGAATGTACAATGCATTTTGTAGGTATTTTCAATTTAAGTTGCATTTTGTAAGTATATTCTTGCATTTTGCGAGTATTTTCAACCACAATTGCATTTTGTAATGATTGACAATCTAAATTGCTTTTTAGTAAGTCTTTGAATGTAGGGACAGGCACTTTTGTGAGTATTTTGAATTGCAATTGCATTTTGTAAGTTTTTTCAATCTAAACCGCATTTTGCAAGTATTTTCAATCTAAATTGCATTTTTTTATGGTGGGGCATTTTGTAGGTATTTTGATTCTCAATTTTATTTTGTGAGTATTTTGAATCTACATTGCATTTGGTCAGTATTTTGAACTTAAACTACATTTTGTGCGTATTTTTCAATGTATTCCTATTTCGTAAGTATTTCCAGTCTAACTTAATTTTCGTTATGGTTTCCATTTCATTGTCATTTTCGCTATCACCCAGACCATTAGGGGCCGATAACCTAGATGTTAGGCCCCTTAAAACAACAATTATCATCATATCTTGTCGGAGAAGGGAGCTGGAGTTGTGGAGCTCTAACCTTAATCTGCCAGAAACCCTGAGTGGTGTAGGACAAACTTTCTGAATTGACAGGTGTGTATTCTAGCTTAAAGAATACACGTTGTACTTTCCTTTTTTCTTTTCAATCGTACTGTGTTTTGGTATTTGAGTAGTTATTCGTTTGGATTTTAATGATCGTTTTCTGTCGTATATTAAATTTTGTATTAATATTGGCTTTTTTGGACCCGAGTCCATCCTCTACATGGGATGAATGTGTTTCTTACCTTTTGGCGTAATTTGCATTTCTGTTACACCCTGTGCATTTCAAATTTTAAAATCCGAACTTGAAAGGTGTGTAAACTCGTTTAGTTCACTGCCCTTGTGCGAGTCACCTCTGGGGTGAATTTCATGCCAACGATACCGTCCCAGCATCTCACACCTCCGAGTGGCAGGAAAGTTGTGTGTTGGTAGACGCAGTTGTTCCATCCCTTAAAACATAAATCATCACCACTTAATTAAAACTGTCCAAGGACTGTAAATAGGCATAAGTGGCTAAAGTCAAGATAAGCAAAATAAATGTATTTTAATTGCACACTCATTTTGTAAACAAAATGAATGATTGTCTTGTACACTGTGCCCTCTCACGGCGTTGTTGTAAATTACTGTGCTCATCTCTATAACTGCAAGTACGCGTCTTCGATTTGAATTAAGTTATATTTACAGCCTTCATGACAAAATGGTATTTATATATCCTCTGTGTCATCGAATTTTCGATTTTTGTTAACTTACTACCTTTACCTTTTCTCTCTCTAATCTAATTTAAGCTAAAATATAGTCGTAGGGATTCATTGTTCAGTAAAAAGAAAGTTCAAAGATTATTTAGAAGTAATAACAATTACCTGTATTAAGAACATAATTTAATTGTCAACTGAATGTTAAGTTTTTTTTCTTCCTTTGTTGTATTTAACCGCCCTCTGAGACTTTGTAGCCCCAGTGGCCTGTACAAGAGCAATTCTCTCCACGGTATGATTTGTACACATCAACACAAACGTCAGGGCCACAATGCCGTAGTGTTAGCACTCTATGGCTGTCATCCCTGAGGTCCGGTTTCATGCCCAGAGCTGCACGAGGATCATACGACCTCGTTTGTCACCCTAAAAGTGGTTTTCCATGATTTCTCAGTTCTAAAATGAATACACCTCAGGTTCCCCCAATACGTGTATGAATTACACCGACTGGAGTGTAAAATCATAATGCTAGTAGTATAAAGAAGTCAAGGCCTGCTCTTCCTGCAACACTCCATGAGTGCGACTTCCTCGTTCAGGAATCGATACCATGATCTTTCAATGGTGGGGATCTACTGAGGAAACATTTGAAGCTATCTTTCCATTTGCCAAGCTCGCGACTTGACATGGCACAGACAATTGTCTCGGAGGCCACAGAAACAATGTGATTATCCCCCAAGGGCTCACATCTAGTGGGACGTGGGTTGGCGACCACGGGACCGCAGCTGAGTTCGGCATTGCTTCCACTTACTTGTGCCGGGCTCCTCTGTCTTCTGTCCTGTTGACCTCCCTTGGTCAACTCTTGTTCTTTTCCGACCCCGACGGTATTAGGTTATCCGAGGCGTAGGGAGTCTTTCACTTTCCCGCCTTAATTGGCCCTTGTCTCATCTTTCCTGATCCCTCATTCTTCGAGGGGTCAGACCTCTTGTTTTCTTTTCATTCTCCTTTTCTGTTTAAGATTCCCGCATTTTTTATTTTTGTATTTTTTTGTGAATTGGCTCTCAGTGTATCAAAATTACCTTTAGCGATTTTTAGCCTACTTTTCACATTTTGCAAAAATGAGGAAAAAGTAGTCTTATGAGATCGATCCTGGAAAATGTCTGTCTGTCCTTCTGTCTGTATGTGTGTCCCCCCTATCAACTCCTAAACGGCTGCAGCAATCGAAACCAAATTTGATATGAGTAAAGATCTATACCGGGACATCTCAACGTCATACTTTAAAATGATGTCAGTGCTACCAACTGCTGAAAAATCATAATTGAAATTTCAGCTCCATGTTGGATATCTTGGAATATATACATGGGAACTATTTCAAAATTGGCACATACATAGATAATAATACTTCTGTTTAATTTTCAGGAGGCCATACATGACAGTGTTGCCAAAATGATTCTAAGCCTACTGATAGGTCCAATGTTTAAATGCATATAACTCCTACACTATCAATTGGATTTCAACCAAATTTCGTATGCACTATGTGTACATAAACTGATATGACTGAGCGTATTCTTAAGAGCCACCAGGGCTGTCAAATGTCAATAAATGCTCTCTCTATTTTTATCCAAATACCAATATATCAGAAAGTATGCGAGCCAACAGCCTTAACCTTCGCACATGTATAGTGCCTGACATTCTAGATTAATTTGGAGCAACTAATATATGTCATTCCTACCAACATGATTCTAAGCCTGCTGATAGGACCAATTTTTAAATACATGTTACGTCTATACTATCAATTGGATTTCAACCAAATTTCGTATGTGCTATGTGTACCATAACATATATGACTATGCGTATTGTTAAGAGCAATCAGGGCTGCCAACTGTTAATAAATGCTGTTTATATTTTTTACCCTAATATCAATTTAGGCTATCAGAAATTATGCAAACCAACAGCTCTAAACTTTGCGCACGTATAGTACCTGCCATTCTAGATTAATTCGGAGCAACTAATGTACGTCAGTGCTACCAACATCATTCTAAGCCTGCTGATAGGTCCAATTTTAAAATACCAGTAACTACTAGGCCTATACTAACAAATGGATTTCATCCAAAATTGGCACAACAATAGATGATAATATTTCAAATTATTACTGACCAACACATGCATGACATTGTTGCCAACATAATTTTACGCACGCTGCATTAAGTCCAATGTTTAACTGAATTTTAAATTTTAAGAAAAGTAGGCTCTTTATTTTGTCACGGAACTTCTTGTTTTGAATCTACACCACATTTTGTATGTATTTTCACTCTCATTTGCATTTTGTACGTATTTTGAACCTAAACTACATTTTGTGCGTATTTTTCCATCTATTCCTTTTGTGAGTATTTTCCTTGTAAATTACCTTTTGTATGTATTTCCACTCTACTTTCTTGTGAGTCGTTTCAATCTCGGTTTCAATTTGTAATTATTTTCTGCGTCGCTTAATTTTCGTTCTGGTTACCACTTCATTGTCATTTTCGCTATCACCCAGATCATTAGGGGCCGATAACCTAGATGTTAGGCTCCTTAAAACAACAATTATCATCATCATCATCATCATCAAATGTGATTAGCGCAGACGATATTGGTGTTTTGTGTGTTTTGCGCCCGCTCATCAGATGCCAGATTGATTAAAGATTTCTCTGTTGGTCGGTGATATGAAGTGACAAGAGTAAACGGGCGAGCAAATTGATCACGTCATATTAATGGGCGCTTGACGATAATGAGTGGTGAGTTTTATCAAGTTATAATTACAGCACTAATGGAGGGATAACATCTCGGTAGCATATTGTGACGGAAATAGATCGGGCCATTGGTTCTTGGCGAATGTAATACATTTCCCGTGCCTCCAAAATGTAATGTTGTGGTGAAAATTTCATTTCATGCAAATCGGTGGTTGGTGTCCTCGTGTATGTTGACAAAAGTGCTGCAATTGGTCAGGTTAGTAATTATTATTATTATACCTAGTACAAGCAGAGCAGGACAGCTGCAGAATCTATCTTACCGCTAACAAATACTGCGCTGAACTGCCAAAACGGTATTACTAATTCGCGATGTCGAGGAACCTCTGCTAATGTTATTTTAAATTACGATCGGTTTTACCGTAATATTTACGGAATTACAGTGTTCTTTACGGAAGGACCATAATTTGTTTACCATTTCACGTACCGAGATCTTTTTCAAATTTGCGCTGGTACGAGCTTCCGTAGGACGCCGATAGATAGTGTGGACCGGCGAATATTCGGTACATCGCTCAGATTTGTATTTTGCCGAACGGTCTTCGTTCGTGAATACGGCACTCCGTGATAATTGCATCTGAAACCTATTGTAGTCACTTGATATCGAATTATTATTATTATGTGTTAATGATTGATTCATTCATTCGATAGGCATTTTTGTTTATTTGTCGTTCATCACAAGTTGCGACAGCTGCGAACTGGAGCACATTTTACAGATATTTGTGCTAGTGAAGTGGAATGTTATCAATCGATCCGGGAGTTTATAGCCTATTTGCTTGGTATGTATCGGCCTTAAAACTTATATTGTTGACGAATTAGGCTTCTAGGGCCATTACATTTAATTGTAATGCTACATATTTTGCACAATACTGCACATATTTGCATAAGGTGGCTTCGGTGGCGTAGTCGGTAGCATGCTGAATTGCTATGCACAAGATCGCCGGTTCAAACCCGGCCGAAGTCGTAGGAGTTTTAAGAGCGTTAAAATCCTTCAGTATGCCTTCCTTCTACCCCTACAGTTCTTGTCCTCGACCCTTTCTCCCATAACTAACTTTGCTATTCCTGGGTGTCTTAGTATTTGTCATATCAACCTATCTGTTCTCTTCAATAGCAGTCGCTAAAAACATCTTTCCTCTCCCACACGTCTCAATAACTCTTCATTTGTAACCCTATCTTCTCATCTGGTCATCATCATTCTCCTGCAACACCACATTTTAAACGCTTCAATTCTCCTTTTTTGTGATGCTCCAACAGTCCAAGTTTCATTTCCATAGAGCGCCACGCTCCAGACCAAGGCTTTCAAAAATGACTTCCTTAATACCTAAATCTCTATTCGATGTAACAGATTTCTTTTCTGTAGAAATGCTTTCCTTGTCTGAGCCAACCTACTTTTTACATCCTCTTCGTATGACTGTGGAACTAAATAATGCGTTGGCTGCCGGTTCGAGTTCCTCCGTAGGCATAGATGCAGGCTATATGTAAAGCTGTTTCATAGATTTATGGCACGTAAAAGAACTCGCCACTACAATTGGTAATGTGTAGGTTATATTTGGCTATTTAGGAACGGTCTATCAAGTTCCAACGTTCGCCGCTAGGTGTTAGTAACAGTGGCACTGGTAGCCAGAGTTGGAACTACATGAAATTGAACTTGTTGGGAGCCCTCGGGCTGTCAATCAAAAATACCCAGCTATGGCCATTGGCTGCAATTCATATATAATATATTTGCATAAAACTAACATCTATAACGGTATTTGAACTTTTCGAATTTTACAAAATTTCGTTTCTATGTTATGGATATAGAATGTAAACTGAGTGGCTCCCCGCTTCTACAGAGGTGGCCTAATTACGAGGATGGATCAAATATAAACGGGAATTTGAATGTAACGGTGCTGTTAGTAATGAATCTGAGGCGGGGCTTTGCAGGATGTTGGTGGGGGTAAAGAAGGGGTTTGTGCGCGCACGCACGGCGGGGAACTGGGCTGCTTCAGTACACAACAAGTGCACACGTCTGTTGCGCAACGCTTCATTATCAGATTTCTGACAAAAGAGCGCACCAAACGTTCGGAAATGTTGAAACGTCTCTGCGCACAGTTTGGGGAAGAAATTGGCAACTCCAGCTATCTGATATGACATCTAGCGGTAAAAATGAGAAACTTACCAAGTAGGGTACATTTGTCACGTGGTGACTGTTTGTATATGGTTTTTTGTATTGGTAAGCAGATCGTGGTAAATTCTTCGTGTTTATACATAAGTAATAAGTATTACTCGTTGATAAGAGTGCAAAATGAGTAAAAGCAAAGTATATGGCTTAGTTTACGGCTGTAAGTCGATGTAAAAGAGGGCTGCGGACATACGTTTTCATCACTTTCCAAAAGATGCAAATAGCAATAGACGAAAGGTGACGATACCAAATAAATACGGGCAACAAGAGCGGGTTGGACCACTCACCACTACACTCACTGACGACAGGACGGGTTGTTCACTTTCGCCAAGCCAAGCTGCACCTAGACAGCCAAGCACAGTCTCGCCGAGCCAAGCCGTACCAGGACAGCCAAGTCTAGGCCTACACCAGCCGAGGACAGCCAAGCTTCATCAGTCAGGTATCCTTCCCCGCTTCCTAGTTCATTTCCAATAACCCTACCAACCGTCATCATCTCGCTCTGCGATATCCGAGCCATTCCACTACGAGTCATATAGGCCTAATTTGACTTCGCAGGGTAAATACTTACCATCCAAATCAAGCAATTCCTGTCTACCCCGAGTTTTAATACAAGTTAAACTCATCCATTCGCCCTACCAAGCAGCAAATAATTTCTAGAGTCTATGGTACAGTGAGCAAACTCAAATATAGCTTTTAAACATAACAACGCCATGACTCGAACTGCACAAAAACAAATACCAGCAGACAACTGATGCTTGATAATATGCAATTAACACATAAAATCCAGTGGAACACACAAATTAGATCACGTGTATCGCACAGTTATACATATATACAATTGAAAATAACACTGCCATTATTTTAGGGACCACATTTACTGATTATAACCGAAAAATAAATAGTGTTCCATATCAAACGCGTGTTATTGAGTATTTTTACCTTACTTATCCAGACCGACCGCAGCGCCCCAAGTGTTAGTTTGAGTTGCCAATACTGTCGCAGACTTGAGTGTATGAGTGGGCTAAACATTTGAGGCAGGAAGAGAAGCTGTGGAAAATGAACTCATGAAAGGAGGGCGCGGACAAGCATCACTTCAGACAACCGCAACATTGTTGCCATTCGTTACATTATTGAAGAAGATCGGCGCAAAAACATTTCTGAATTGTTTTAGCGTATCGAAACAAGCTACGCCGGCAACTGATCCAAAACGTCATTCTTCTCCACGACAATGCAAGGCCGCATACTGCCGCTTTAACGCGGGAACTGCTGGAGGAAATTGATTTGATACCTCTGGAACGCCTCCGTACAGTCCAGATTTATCGCCCTGCGACTACCATTCGTTTGGGCCGCTCAAACAAGACCTAGGAGGACAGTGGTTTGCAGAGTTCGTGCGCAACTGGCTTTGCACATCTTTCTATCAGGACGGCATCAAAAAATTGCCAATCCAATGGGGAAAATGTGTATCGAAGGCAGGACACTATGTAGAAAAGTGATCTCTATGTGTGAATTTTTTGGTTGATGCAATACATTTAAAAATAATAATTCCCGGTTATATTTGACTGATTCTCGTAGTATGGCAAGGCTGAATAGAACTAAATTCTTTATTGCAAATTAAGATACAACGGAGTGTTTCATTTGAGACTGCAGGACCTTTCTTTGTTGCATATGAGCTACAAGACATCAAATATCGTATGCATTCAGACAATTGTGTGATGTCCTAAAACCAATTTGTATCTTTTGTTAGTGTATGGCAAACGAATACGGTACACTACTGTTTGTAGAAAGTGAAACGCCAAGAACAAGAGATGTGACCACATTGCACTTTATACCACAGACATGACAATACATTACTGATTAGAAGGACAGTCCGGTACATGCACCTTGACAGTCGATCTTCAATACGGCGTCGCGCCACCACGTGCTGTACTCAGAGCCTCTAGACGTCGTGGCATGCAATCATACGCTGCTGGGGAATACCGTTCCACGTGGTATGTAGGCGCGTCCACAAAGCATCAACAGTGGCGACAGGTGGACCTGAACGAACAAGTTGCCGACCGACCACATTATGCCACAATTCCAGGAAAAATTCCGTCAATCAATATCAATCAATCAATAAAAGGTATTGATTGACGGAGTTTTTCCTCGAATTGTGGCATAACATTTCTTGTCAATACGGACCTAATGGATTCCATTATGGAGTCGAATAAAGCTGAGACCGACTATATCCCAGACATGTTCGATGGGCGACACGTCAGGCGAACGGGCAGGCCAGGGAAGCAGAGGTATTCGTCGTTCTGCGAAGAAGGCTTGCACATTCCTCGCCACATTCGGGTGGCCATTGTCCTGCTGAAATATGGCCTGTGGAACGGTCTGCAAGAGGGGCAGTGCCGCGGGCTGTAAAACTTCCCTGATGTAGCGGTCACTGTTCTGATTGACCGCAAGACGTATGAGGCGCGATCGCCTGTTATAGGCAATTGCGCCCCAAACCATTACACCTGGTGTTAGTCCGCTATGCCATTCAACAATACAGTCTGCCTGTTTCCGTTCTCCACGTCTGTGTCGAATGCGTATGCGGCCATCACTGTAGGACACGTTGAAGCGGAACTCGTCCGAAAACACTACATTTCGCACTCTGCCTGCCAGTGTCGGCGTGCACGTGCCCATTGTAGTCGGAGGCGTCGGTGGTTCCCAGTCGATGGAAGCCGACGCAGTGGCATGCGTGCTACCAGTCCAGCCCTCAAAAGACGGAGCCGCACCGTCGACGCAGTGCTCCAACGACGAGCCAACACCGAGGACGACGCTTTTCTGTCCGATATGGCCAGAAGATGGCGGTTGGCTCGTGCTGTGGTCACATTGCGTCGTGCTGTCCCCTGTCGTCGCTGCGTACGGCCTTCCTCTCTCCACTGGATGCACATACGCCTTAGTGTTGACGCAGCGTGCCCTGTACGAGCCGCAATGTCCCGGAACGACAGACCCGCCTCCCGGAGCCCAAGCGTTCTGCCCCGTTCAACCGCACTCACATGCTGATAGTCTACCCAGTGATGTCGGCGAGACATCGTTGCACTGTCTTACACGTTTCCACTTGGTATGACGGCCCCACGCCGACAGAGCAGTGCGGAACACTGACCTGTCCGGTTCCACGAGAGAGTGGTGGGCCAATGTGCATGCCATCTCTCTGCGATTTCAATCACTTAGTATGGTACCGCAGGTCTACACGAGCCCTGTTCTGGGAGTGTCTCCGACCATTTCTTCTGGGTGTTTCACTTTCTACAAACAGTACTGTACAATAGAAGGAATTATTTCACAGCAAATCATCGACTGAAAATCATTAATTCCAGCAGCGTTAACTCAATTGGCGGTCAAGACTGGATGCCACAACTCTCCATGAATCTACAGTAGCCTATGCATTGTTGAAGGTTGGTTGGTTCCTTAGTTTAGGGGCTGCGACAACGCGATCATGTAGCCCCGTGTACTTTGGGTGTGTGTAGAATCTCTCTGATAACCAGTGTTAATTGTGATTACTGTATTAGTGTGTGTTACCTGTGATTCAAGTAGGACTGCAGACGATTTTTTTTCAAATAGTTCCTACTTTTGCTACCATCCACGACACCTAGCTGCGGACGTGGCTACTAAATACCATCGCAGTCAGCACCTGGCGGCGAACGTTGGAACTAATATAGCGTTTTCAAACTAACCTTCAAATTTTAGCTTCCATAAGGCTAGTTGTTGGAAAGTTCTTTTTCAGGCCATAAATCTTTGACTTGGGACCGCCGGCTTCACTTCCCCTCCGACGGAAGGCATACTGCGGGATTTTTATGCTTTTGAAAAATCCGACGACTTCGCCGGGTTTGAAGCCGCGATCTTGGGCATAGAAGCTCAGCATGCTACCGACTACGCCACCGAAGCCGCTATTTGTTGAAGGTTCTGTCAAGTAACAATAAAGAATTTGCTTCAGTTCAGCTTTACCATAATAATTTGGCCAACTGTGTACTCGAGGCAGATGCGGTTCCGTCCCACGAGTTCCATTCCCGTGAGTTCCGACCGCGTATTAACGCCTGTGTAAATAATCTAACGAGTCCCACAAGTTCCTAATGTCTTTAGAAAACCCAGTTGTCAGTTCTGAGGTTTGAGGGTGGAGCTATCAAAGCGATAGAAGAAGTATGTCCAAGAGTCCAAGAGCAAGGCTGTTTTTTCCATTTAAGCCAAAGTATTTGGAGAAAAGTGCAAGAAATTGGGCTTTCGGGTATGTATACAAATAGTCAGAAAATCAGAAACACCATCAGGCAGGGTGTTGCACTTGCATTCCTCAAACCAGAAAAAGTAGGAGACGATTGGCTACACATTAATAGCACGGCCCCAGACAATGAAAAGTTAATCGAGTTTTTTGATTACTTTGTCGAGAAATGGCTTGAAAACGTGCATATTCCGATTGAAATGTGGAATTGCCATGGGAAGAGGCATAGAACGAATAACTCTGTAGAGGGTAGAAACCATAAGCTGAATTTGACATGCGGAAAACCACATCCCTGTGTAAGAAACTTGGTGTTGTGTTTGAAGAAAGAGTCTCAAAATTCAGACGAAAAATTATGCGGGCAGAGTTGAATTTGCAAGCCACAAAAAGGAAAAGAAAATATGTTGCAATGGATGACGGAATCCATAGAGCAACTCAACATTTTGATGAGACCGGTGATTTAACAGTATTTTTAAGAAATGTTCATTTTGCTATACATATTGATTCGAGTATAAAGAGAAGAATAATTCAGTTAAAAGATCAGTTTGACGAAGCTACGAGCTGATTACTAAGTGACTTGTAAATAAGTTAAAAACAGTTCAAAGACGAAGCGACATGCTGATACTATTTTAAGAACTTTGTAAAGATAACTCAAAACTGATTATTTTGACGAAGGCACATGCTGCTTATGGGAGCTACCGGTCCATGGCGTCCCCCCCCCCCCCCCCCCCTGTTAGAGGAGTCAATTCATTAAAGAGAGCACGCACTCCCGGCTGGCGCTTAATGGACCTTATTTGTTTCAGTAATAAACAAATGAATACAATTTTGCTGTGGAAAACTAAGCTGAAACTCGCTCAGGTAGTGTTCGGAACTGACGGAACTCGCTCAGGTACTGCAACTGGCAGATCTAATCCGCGAAAGGATTTGGAACTGGCGGGAATTGGAACTCTGGGAGGACACGGGCAAATGCTAGGATGGCACGACCGCCTCCTTTCCAAGCTACACCTAAATCTCAAATACACACAATAACACAGGTTATCAGACAATTCTTCACTCACACAAGAACACGGGTTTAAGTGACCACGATATCCACATGAACTTGAGGATTGCACCATGAACTTACGTGAGTTATGGAAATATAACATTGTGTCAAGTTAATTCCTTTTTGTAATGTTTACAAAACAGAAAACCATTTTAAAGTAAATTGGAGCTTTTAATCTACTATATAAAGCTCAAATACCACTCACTCACTCACTCACTCACTGACTGATTCATTCATCACGAAATCTCAGAAACCACCGAACGGATTGGAATGAAATTTGGTATGCAGCTTCCCCAAGGGCCGCAAACGCCCACTAAGAAAGGATTTTTGGATATTCAGGTTCTAAAGGGGTGTTAAGGGGGTAGACCTGCATTTCATTGAATAGCAATATCTCCCGATTGGTTTCATTGGGGGATGTGATACTCGGCATATAAACTCATCATTAAAAATAAGAAGACATGTGTCTGAGGGTTTTTCGATGTGGTGTATATTATGAGGTGAAAGGGGTGAAAAGTGGGGGTTGAAGGATTCCTAACGGAGCGTGTATCCCTTAAACGACATAGGCCAGGAGTTTGGGACTCAGCGGGAGAAAATCAGCATAAAAAATAAGTAAATAGGTGTTTGACCGTTTTTTCATAAATCCAATTTAAGGGGCCCATGGGGAGGGGTGAAATTATGGGGGAGGGGGGGGGGGGAAACGTAATATGTCTGAGTGTAAAATTATACATGGCCTATGTTGTAGACAATAACACATTACATCTTTTTTGTCTCTTGCTATTTCATCATACGACGAATACTTACGGAGTTATTAATGATTTTGTACTTTTTGGTCGGAATTTTCTAAGTCCCAAGAATTACATAAAAATTGATTCGAATGAAATTTCAAAAAATAGTTTTCTTTAATACTTTTATTATATTTTTCACGTCTTTTAGGGTCCGAACCAACATGATATTTGGATGTTTCTTATCTATCTATATAACTAATGTTATAACGGGATTCCAAATGTTATTGCGGGCGAAGCCGCGGGTAACAGCTAGTTGTTACATAAAAATCCGGACTTAAGCCCAGGTCTTCAGCATTGATATGTGACGATTTGAAATGTAGAAATGTCGTGTTTTAGGCGGTTTCGCGCGTATTCTGTCGCGTGGGGTTTGGAAAGTATACAATATTAATTCATAAAACAGACGACAGTTTATAGTTTTCTCCAAATCCGTCGAGGAACTTGTTGCTAGAAAGCATCAGCTCAAAGCACGTTTTACGTAAATCCGCTCTATAGTTCTCCAGTTTTCTCATGGATATTGTAATACCAATCCGATTTGTTTCAGTAGAGACGAGGAATAATCGCAATCTGCTCGGAGTTCCATGACATAACGGTAAAGTGTCTCTGGGATAAACCTGTTTGCTTTAGCCTTAAAAACTCAAAATTACGGGATTGATCCCGATGTGAGCACCTGGTGTCAGTAAATGTAGTGGCACGTTTAGGATCCCGTCCAGGGCAAAAGTCCATCACTACGGCTTCTCTGAAGCATACCAGATGAGGTCGTGTTGTGTACAGAATATGTTGTGCCATCAGTATATTAATGGCTGGCGCGACCAGGAGTCGAACTTGAGACCTTCGTATTCCTGGCCGTGCCAGATGCTTTAAATATTTTACCTCTTGTACACAACGTGACCTACTACAGTAGCTGAAACACTTGCTTCAATAGGTAAAGGGATGTAGAATGTATAATATAATGTCATTTACCATTAAATCAACTAGTAATCGATTGTGGAATGTTCTAGGCTACTACTGTAGACTCATTATGGGGAACATGCTATTGTGGAATTAAGTTATCCGAAATTCGTATTCTTCATGTCTTGAAGGTCGAATGCAGTTGCAACAGCTTGTGGACGTGGGAAGAGGAGCAGGTTGTGAACCTGATATTGAGGCCCAGGGCTACGTTGAGTTGTTCTTGATCCTCCATATCTTATTACGGGGGGAGATTCGAGTTACACACTGCCATTTGGTGTGGGCATTGACACATTGTTTCCTTCTTCCAATCTGAAATTATAAAAACCGCCTTAGGCATAGACCTGCTGATCAACATCTGTCGTTTATACATAATCTATGTATTAATCAGAAGGTTAAACAACGTATCACATCCAAAACTGAGATATCAGTCACTTCAATAAATTTTGCACATGGGACAGTTTGCTTCAGGACATAGAGCTGCTCGAATCTGTTTGTTGGTTATCTCCGTCCGCTGCTCAAAATGGTTAGTGTATATTTGCTAGGTAATTATATAATGGGATGTGTAAAATATTTCGACATTGAAATTCCAACCGTAATGAAATGATAAGTTGAGAAATTAAATTAAGTAACATAAAACTGTGCATCAAAAGTGGAACAAGTACTGAATGTAATGTGACAATAACTACTTTCTAGTGTTTGACAAGGCGGCTTTTATAATTTGAGATTAATGTCAGTCAACACGGATAATATTTAATACCATCTTCATAATGGTTAATGTCTGTGCATTCTTCTTCCAATGAAGGTTTGCCACAATCCTGGAGAAGATCTAACATTGTGAACAATGCACTGACCAGTCCCGGGAGTTCTTCAGCTGCCCGTGTCTCTTTGTCTTTCTATATGCATTTCAGGAAGTCGTACGTGCAACTCTGACCTGCGAACCCCAATCACCCTAATGTATATTATTTCTAATTTCTGCAATCTTATAATGGACATGTCAGTTAGAGCCGGACAAATTTGCTCGAGTTCCGATCGGTATCGTAAGTTGCCGCATGGCTGGTATCGTCCCCCACCAAGCGCACTCAAGGCCAGGTCTCTCCACTGAATGAGATTCTTAATTCTCGATAATACCGGCACTGAGTGGGAACCTTCAGTCTCGATAATAATATGGAACTCCTTGTTTCTCGGCGTTATCGACAGTATCTATTTAAAGGGAAAAGCAGACTCACTCAAGCCGCTGCACGTGTGAAGTCACAGCCCTCGGCGACTCCGGAATGTAAACCATTCCTCATTCTTACATTTGACAAATTTTAAAGCAGTATGAAGTGGACACGAGGAAGACCCTATTTTATTGATTTCGTTATATTTTTCTACCATGACTAAAGATATGGTAAGAGAGAAATTAGTAGATGGGAGTCAGAAGTTATTAGAAAAATCAGTTACTGATCGAATGAGCGCCTGCTGGACGAAAATTTAGGTAGGGTTATCTCGACAAAGTATGAAATAAAGTCCCCGATTCGTGGATGTAACGGGTAATCTCGAGAACCACTGGATGGATTTTGATTCGGTTTTCACCATTCTGTAAAGGATTCCTCGAGGAAGGTTTCTGTAGAAAAACATTCATTTATGACCAAAGGAAGCCGATTAGTAAAGATTTCAGTTAATCGAGTCGAAGAAAAACCTGCCGTCCGTCCATGCGCCTTTTAAGGTTATGCGGGGTAAACCGTTAAATATACCAGGCGAAGGTATATACACAAAATAAAGTGGAATTAATTTTCAAATCGTTGTCATCTACTCCAGACCAATATGAACAGATTAAGTTATTCGCGCGGTGAAGTAGGATGACCGATTACACCAGGGAAGAGTGTATTATTATTGCTATTCTTCTTCTGTCGATTTTGGCCTGTGGACCGCGTTGAAGAATCTCTTCTTCTCCTCCCAGAATGCCTCCATGCGTTCGCTGAGTCTCCTCCTTCTTTCTTCAGGCCGGGAGTGACCGATTGGGCCGGGAGGGATCTGGTTTTTTTTTTCGAGCTAGGTTTTTCCTGAAACCCTTTAAATTATCAACCTTCCTTCGAAACAGTGATTTGTTGAGAATATCTTCTTGAGTGGTGCCAACTACTTTGAGATATTATTGTTATTATTCATTTCCTCACGTGTGCTTTGTAGTCACTGTGGTTGTTGTACCCAACCCCGTTTCAATTTTAAATAAGCGATGATATGAAAATGGAAATTAATATAGGAATTCAGAAACTTTAGGCAAGATACTGTTGATTGGTTGGTTTGCTCAGTTTAGGGGCTGCGACAACGCAGTCAATTGTGTGTGTGTGTAGAATCTGTCGGATAACCGGTGTTAATTGTGATGACTGTATTAGTGTGTGTATCTGTTTTCAATTCAAGTAAGGACTGCAGACATTGAATTTTTTCAAGTAGTTCCTACTTGTGTCGCCAAACGTTACCGCCAGCGACTACTAGTTCAGAACCTGGTTACCAGATGCCACCGCAGTCAGCTCCTGGCGACGAACGTCGGAACCTAAGAGCGTTTGTCAAATGTTTAACCTAATCTAATTTAGCTACCGACCAATTGCACTCGTTAGTGTGACACTGAAACTTCTGGAGAGGCTAATCCATAACAGAATATCCTCCGCTATCAATAAGGTTGTATCTGTGGAGCAAGCTGGATTTAGACCAGGAAAAGGATGTGAGGAACAGGTGCTAGCATTAGCAACTCATATCGAAAATGGATTTGAGAAGAATTTGATAAGCATTGGTGTCTTCTTAGACCTAACTGCTGCCTATGATACCGTTTGGCGTGATAAACTGCTGCTCAAACTCATCAGCGTCATTCCATGTCGGAAACTAACTACCCTAATAGGCAACATGCTGAACAACAGATACTTTCAGGTGTTCTCAGAGAACTCTAAAAGCAATGTGCACAAAATAAATGATGGACTCCCCCAAGGATCAGTGTTGGCTCCACTCCTTTTTAATTTGTACACGCACGACCTTCCAGTAACCAAGTCCAGAAAATTTATTTACGCTGATGATATTACTTTGATCGTGCAGGATCAACGATTCCAGGTAGCTGAAGCATCATTAACATCAGACCTGAAGATATTAGACGAATACTTCAAACAGAATTGTTTACGACCGAATCCTCAAAAGACCGTTGTATCAACTTTCCACCTGCGGAACAAAGATGCGAACTACAAACCTACAGTTACATTCGGGGGCGAGATTCTTCAACACTGCAGCAATCCAAAATATCTAGGGATGATCCTGGACAGGTCAATGACGTACAAAACTCACATGAAGAACCTAGCAGCTAAAATCAAAACGCGGAACAATATACTCCAGAAACTAACAGGGACCTCCTGGGGTGCCAACGCAACAGTTCTGAGATCCACAGCCCTAGCTCTTACATACTCAGTTGCAGAATATTGCTGCTCTACCTGGCTTAACAGTGCCCACACCAAAATTATTGACACACAACTCAATCAAGCAATGCGCCTCATCACAGAATGCATGCGATCCACAAACACACATTGGCTTCCGGTTCTAAGTAACATTCCAACTCCACGCCTGAGAAGACGTCAATCATTGCTGAACACATGGAAGAGAATTGAAAACAACACATCGCTGCCAATACACTCTGAGCTCGCAGTACCTTTACCGCAGCGTCTGAAGTCCAGACAACCATCATGGCGAACAGCAGTCAACCTGCAGGATAATCACTTCAACATTGTAGATGCCTGGAACAATCAATGGCAGGAACAAACTTCCCTGACACATCGCCATCTAATTGTGACTCCTTGGGAACGACCTGCAGGTTTTCGTTTACCTCGACGTCAATGGTGCACACTGAACCGGGTAAGAACGGGCCAAGGCAGGTGTGCAGCGATACTGAATCAATGGGGCTGGAAGTCCTCCCCTGAATGTGACTGTGGAGAAGATCGGCAAACTATGGACCACGTAGCTTTCGAATGTCCTCTCAGAGCATTCAAAGGGACAATACAAGAACTCCACCAGCTTAATCAAGAAGCCATCGATTGGATTCAACAACTTAAAATTGAACTCTAATTTTACAAACATGAGATCATGTGTATCTTGCTGTATATATTTTTGTACATATTCCTCCTTTCATCATACGATAAATAAATAAATAAATCTAATTTAGCTTAACACAGGTGTAATTAGCGGAAGGTTCTTTAACATGCCATAAATCTATGACATGGGACCGCCGCGCTGGCTTTACTTCCCCTCTGAAGGAAGGGATACTGGAGGATTTTTAACGCTCTTAAAAATTTTACTTTGGCCGGGTTTGAACCCGCGATCTTGGGCATAGAAGCTCAGCATGCTACCAACTACGCCACCGAAGCCGCCGCAACATACTGTACATCATTTTTCATCGGATAGTTTACATCAATTTCACCCTTCATATCTTTTCTCGCGCCCTTATTATTATTATTATTATTATTATTAATATCATTCTTATCTTTATTATTATTTTACAACGTTTTGCCCAACTAAGGAGCGCGAATTAGCTTACTTCTCTTCCCAAAATCTCTTCATTCTCTCACTAGGATTTGTCCATGCAGGGGGTTGCAGCTAAATGATGTCCTATAAAATTATTAATATTAATAAGTTGGTTACGCCTCCTTTACAACGGCCTGTCCTTCTTGATAGTTTCCCGTTCAGGTAAGCTGTTTGTTATTACAATGGTTGTTGTTGATGTTTTCATCATATGGGTAATCGAATTATGCATTGTATCCATGTTTTCATTTAGAATAACCCAGTAGTGTGCTAATTCAGTTCATTAATGCATAGCGCAGTTTCATTTGGAGAATTGAATCTAAACCGAGTAAATAACAGCAGCTGCTTGCTACTCTCCCCTGCCGGGAGGGATCTGGTACAGTACTACCAATCTAAGTGGTAACAAACAGTTTACCTGAACGGGAAAGGAAAGGAGGCGTAACCAACTTACAGGTGCATACTTTTAAAATACTTATATTTAGATTCCTGATGTTATAGTTTGGAATTAATTGGAATGATTGGTTTCTAAAAAGGAACGGGAACGCTTGACAGATTGTCAGCGAGAACTTGTCACAATATGCGATACAAACGCAGCGTTAACAGGCCGTCAGTAAATTCCTTGTTAATTTTAACATCGCGTTTCACCAGCACATTCACCGATTGACATTATTAGCAAACGAAGCGTTAGTTTAAGGGCTGTACAAACCTCATTGAAAGATGATAATTGTGGTGGTATTTGTATATTCTTTGGTGTAATCAAGCAGGCCGTAAAGTTATATACTCCTTGGTTAAAAACAGTCATGGATGATGAGCAAAAGAGCAACAAGAGATGGGGACTGTGAAATTTTCTTTTCCACTTGGTGGATTAATATCGTGAAATCGTTGAAAATAAGAGGACTGATGCTGTAACGTCTGGGTAGTCTTTTATTAAATTATCAGCTTACCACGGTGGGTGAGTGGTTATAGTTTTGGGTTACCAACCCCAAACTTGCAGGTTCGCTTCTGGCCGTGGTAAATGATTTTTGAAAGGCGACACAAATCACGACACGCATGCCATACGTTGTTGGCATTTTGAAGAACCCATTTGAATTCAGTAGGCCGTGTTCATAATGACAAAATTAAACTCTGGATTTTCTGCCAACACAAAGTTTCTCCATTCTCTACTAGCAAGCGCTATAGTGTCAAGGAGCTTAGATATCTAACCTCCTTGACTTTCATAGCGCTCCAAGGAACGACAAAATTCGACATGCAAGCTGCCCTCTGGGCGCAAATGACAAAGCTTGCACTCGGCATACGAGGCCATACGATATTATTATAATTATTATTATTATTATTATTATTATTATTATTATTATTATTTATTAAATTAACTAGGATGTGCTATACAGCAATGCATCACACGATATTACACGTAAAAAAAAGGAACTGATGTTTTGACGTCTGGGTTGTGTTTTATTAAATTAACTACATGTGCTATATCGTAATGCATCACTCGATATTACACGTAAATAAGAAAATGGTACATATCTTACTTATCAGATGGGAATTCCAGGTTAGGTTCTATCATCTGTAGAACATTCATCACAAAAGGTTTTGACAATCGTAATCTCATGTGATAAATTCTGTGTCGTCGCATTCATTAAGTAATTCCTTCGTTATTTATAAGTTAGTGGTCGAAGAAAATCTAGCATGTCTTCAAAAACATCGTCATCGTTCACAATAAAGTTTAATGCAGGTCCGCTCCGCCTTTCGCCGCCCGCCATTTTGGATTTGAATGCTACGTGAATCGACCGTGAAGTCGTTAATTCTATGTTGACAGAGCAATTAGTTTTGACGGCTTGTTAGGGAAGCTAATGGATTGTTATAGTTTGGTGAACCACGACATTTCGATAATCGTCCGTCAACTGCCTTAATTGGTTTGTTAACATTTTGACGAACCATGGTGAACCCGGCCCTAATAATTAAAAACGTTAAAATTTGCCATCATCAATGTGAGTATTTCAGTCTGGTTTGCTCCTACACTGTCTTTGACGCTCGATATCTCCGCACTGCTGCAATGTCAAGAAGGGTTTTAACAAATGTGTATCTCGGTCTTCCTCGAGGTCGTTCCCATGCAAGTTGCCTCCTTTCATGATCCATTTCAAACAATTCAGAGTTTGTATTTCTCTCAATCCAGCTGACGCCAACACCACATCTCGAATGCCTCCAGCCTCTTCATGGTTTAGCGTCCAGGCTCCGCACAGTACAATACACATGACTTCATGATCCGTTTCCGTAATGTGAGAGGAACTGAACGTTGACATAAAAAGGGATTGCTTATCACGAAGGAATTTCTTAGCTGTAGCTATCTGCGATATAATTACACTGTAGACTTTCTGTTATGATCTGGCCAAGATATTGAATTGTGCCATTTGTTGAATTGGCTCACTATCAGTGGATGTGGGTTATTTTGTTTTGCTGATGTTCATGTTCATCCTAGTGATGGACACTGTCAGTGGTGGATCCAGGCCTTGCGGGGCCCTGGGCGGTCGCCCTCCCCTAGATCCGCCCCTGGACACTGTAACATGTGACCTACAAAAGCCAATACCGTGGACCCTCCTCTACGCTGATGATGTCATGTTAGCCTCCACAGCTTCAGACCCAACACTCGCACATTATGGCCTGCGCCTAAACAAAAGAAAGACGGAATACATGACGACAGATATGCAAGATATAGGTACTATCCCAGTAGATGGGGAAGTCTTGCCACCTGTAACAAAAATTAAATATCTAGGCTCTATGATCACTAATGATGGAGGACTTGTAGAAGACGTCAATACGAGAATCAGCGCAGCTTGCATGAAGTGGCGAACGACAACTAAGAGTCACTGCGATCGAAAGATGAAGGACAACCTATCGTAATGTCATCCGTCCTGTCGCATTGTACGTTGGCCGACAACAACAGTGACAGAACGTCGCTTGGGCGTTATGGAGACCAAGATGGACAGCGGGTGTCACCAAATTGGATCATGTTTCCAATGAAAGCATCAGGACAAGATGCGGGAGTGCCATGGGCATGTTCTACGAGAGGAAGCGGACACAATTGCAAAGACTGGCTACAATATACAAGAGACCTAAGGAAAGTCCGAAGCAACGGTGGGATGATACGCTACAACACCTTCATCCTGACATGGCCCGAGACAGAAACAAATGGCGACAACGTATCCATATAGCGGACCCTGCAGCTAGGCGGGACAAACGCTAAGGAAGAAGGAGAGGAATCTTTTACTTTCTTGATAAGTTTCACCAGCTTTTGTTAGGGTGTTCGGGATTCCGGGGGTTATTACTTGGTCGTCTGCAAACTTGATAGTCTGAATTGTTTTACCTCCCAATCTTGATGTAGAACTCGCTTACAAATTGTTCAGTCTTGGTGAGAGCAGGCAATCTTGCCTCACTCCTTTGTGTATCTTTGCAGGATCTGTTACACCCTCTGCCTGAAAAGTTCGCTCTATATTACGAACGGATTGTTGGCTTACCTGAAACAGCCGTTACTATCCTTCGAAGTAATCCCCGTGGATGGTTATACACTTCTCAGAATGGTTGTACAAGTCCTGGCATAGCCTTCAGTTGGGTCGTCACATTACGTTGGATGTCCGAAATGTCCAAAACCCTCTGGCCCTTCAGGGCTTTTCGGCGACCCAGGACCCCGATACTCCGTACTTTGACACTTGCCTTCGAGGTCGTACCTCAGGCACCAGGTCCATTCAATTTCACGGAACATTCACCATTCTCACTGCCACCCGTCGAACAGGTGTGCAAGGCAGGTTGCGTAAATTCACGCTTCTCTCTTGCTTTCAATTTAGAGTTTTGACGACCCAAACTGAAGGCTATTCCTAAAGAAGACTATGCCAGGAGTTTCCAGGACTTGTTCAGTCGTTCTCAGAAGTGCATAACCATCCACGGGGATTACTTCGAAGGACAGTAATGGTTGTTTCAGGTAAACCAACAATCCGTTCGTAGTATAGCCCATTCACCGAACTTTTCAGACAGAGGGTATGCTTCCATGCGCTTCGGTGTTGATATACAGTAAGCTGTGCACCAACCCTATGACGTACCCAGTGTAAAATGCGTAAATGTTAAACATTTTGAAAATGGTAAGTTTTCATCCGTGTTGACTGATTGTAATCCGCCTTATCAATACTGTGAAAATGATCACGTGCAGACATATTTGTAGCGAACTGAAATCGCATTCCTATATTTGTCTGGTTGGTTCCTTAGTTTAGGGACAGCGACAACGCGGCCATGTAGCCCCGTGTACTTTGGGTGTGGGTACTGTGGGTATGGCTGTATTAGTGTGTGTTATCTGTAATTCAGGCATGGACTGCAGATGATCAATTTCAAGTAGTTCCTACTTTTGCTACCAAATGCTACCGTTAACGACACCTAGCTGCGAAATGGGCTACTAGATGCCACCGCAACCGGCACTTGGTGGCGAACTCTGGAACTAATAGAGCGTTAATCAAATCTAACCTACAAATTTAGCTTCACACAATTGTAGTTAATATAATTTTTTAATTATTGGTTTTACGTCCCTTTTAACAACTGTGGCTTTTAGAGACGCCGGGGTGCCGGAATTTTGCCCCGAAGGGGATCTTAAACGTGCCAGTAAATCTACTGACACGGCTCCCTCACATTTGAGCACCCTCAAATGCCAGCTGACTGCGCCAGGATTCGACCCTGCAACCTTGGGCACAGCAAGCGAGAACGTTACCGTTGAGCCACGCAGCCAGCCACAATTGTAGTTAGTGGAAGTTTTTTTTACATGCCATAAATTTATGACATAGACCCGCCGGCTTTACTTCCCCTCCGAAGGAAGGCATACTGAGGGATTTTTAACTCTCTTAAAAATGACGATTTCGGCCGGGTTTGAACCCGCGATCTTGGGCATAGGAGCTCAGCATGCTACCAACTACGCCACCGAAGCCGGTCCTATATTTGTCTAATTACTGTACTAGAGCAATTTGAAAACATGCCGTTCAGTATAAAAATAACTTAAAAAACAAAGCAGTAACGAATGACGCATCTTGTGAACGAAACTCTTTGAGCTCCTCTGCCCGCGAAGTATCGCGAGCTGTTGCTAGGCGAGGATCTCCATTGTGTCGGCTGATTGCCCTTGATTATGTCATCACAATAATAACACAACGGTCGTTATCACTTCTTAGACAGTGTTTGTGACTCCTACCACCTGCTGTGCCCAAGGTTACGGGTTCTAATCCTGGCGCAGTCAGTTGACATTTGAGTGGGGATCTTTTCAACTGGCACGTTGAAGACCCCTTCAGGGTGACATTCCAACACTACCGCCGCGACGTCTCTAAAAGTCGCAGTTTTATTTATTTATATCGCATGGCAAAACAAGGGTACATTATAAATACATATATCTTACACAATTATTTACAGGTCAACATTCAGAACTTAATGTCCAGACTTTCCAGCCAGTCCACTGCATCTGTAGAGGCACTATGTAGTTCTTGAACAGATCCATTGAATCGTCTTTTAGGGCAGTCCATAACAACGTGCTGGATGGTCTGGGGGCAGTCTCAGAATGGGTCCTCAGAGCTTCCCCACTTTCGAAGCCAGAATTTACACCTGCCATGATGTGTCCTGATTCTGTTTTGAGAAGTCAATTCCCTTCTCGGTAAGTTGAAACCAGGAGGAGCTCTACAAGGATGATGGATTAAACCCAGGCGGTCAGGATTTGAAGAGGTCCAATCTTAATGGCAGATCTCATCAGCATTAAAATGTGTTTCCAGGAGCTTCTCGCCTACACTAGCTTCCAGTAGTTAAAAGGGACGTAAAATCCACAACAGTAGGTGGAAAGGTTCATGTTCACTATACAATCGTGCACCCGCTTCTGAGCTTAGGCACTTCATCTGAAAAGACTTGTCTGGGGATCAAAAAAAAATTGCTTATAGTAAGTTTCGTTATTATCAATGTCGTGGGCAAGGTTGTGTGTGTGTGGGTTTTTTTTCTTTCTTTCATTAATAAAGACCAGAATTTTAAACAGTTGCGAAATTTCAAAATTATGTTGACTGGCTGCGTGGCGCAGCGGTAACGTTCTCGCTGCTGTGCCGAAGGAGCTGTGTCGGTAAATTTACAATCGAGATGTGATCAATTAGTGGATCACCGGGGCGGGAGGTGTCCGCATCACCTTGTGTAAGTAACTTTGGATGAAACTTTCACGGTCACGTTCATGGTTACCATGTTGGCAGACACTGCAACTTCTAAGTTAGCAACATTTGCTGATCATTAGATGATCGTCTTTTGTTTGTGTTGACGTCTTCCATCGTTGCCAATTGTCTCATGGTTAACCGTAGTCGATAGACTAAGTATCATTTTAACTTCATGTAAAGCAGACTGCATAATTAGCCTATTATATTTAATGCATGTTATTGTGATTTGATTGGCACAATATTATGCCGCCTATTGACTTGTGCAATGTCAAGATCAGAGCTGGCTACGTGGATCGCCAATCTTAGTTTGGAGACGGCGTCTTAAGAAGAAGAGATTGACATATTGCTACCTCGGTGTGAATTGACGACGCTCTCAAAATGTGTTGCCAGCGTCCGATTATCTCACCCATAAGCGCAAGATTTTCACTTCCATGACATATCTCAGTCAACCGCCGATGAATATCGATTAGTTGTACTCGACGGAAGGGAATAAAACGGGTGATTACATGTTGATCACGGAATGTATACGCCATTTTAAATATCAGAAGTTTAAGTCTCGGAGGCGACAGTATGCCATATACATCATTGGTTGTTCTCATATAGGTGAAGTCATATAACTGTAACCCCTAAGGAGCTATTCTTTCATGAGAATGTGTCGGACGCTGGCAACACATTTATTTACTTGTGAGAGCGTCAGAACATCAGAATAACACCGTTTACGAATGAAGGAACAGTTGAAAAGACTTGGTCTTTAGAAATAATAACTAGAATCTAACCCTTGCCACAGCAACTGCAGTGCAACCACGCGCGTCCTCTCCACCAATCCAATAGGCAGCACTTGACGACACTTGGATAGGCAAATTCATTAATTGCCTATTCGAAGCCAACACATTGCTATAACTTTTGTCGTTAGAGTTGCTGGTATTGATGACAGTGATGCATAAGTAATTATACTCGTCTTGTTCAAAATCTATAGTAAAATAATAATAATTATAATTGAATAGCGACATATCTCGGTGCAATATTCCAGGCTCGTTCGCAGCCTCGCTCATAAATAAGCAACAATTAAACAAACACAAATGTATTCACAACACTTCCATCATTCGAGGGTTCCGCTTTCAAAGAGAAATGGAGTACATGGAGATCACTCAACAGACTTTGGTCGGGTGTCACAAGATGCAAAAGCAACTTACTGAGATGGGGTTTCCATGTGGAGTCACCGTCGTGTGAATGTGGAACAACGCAGACGTCTTACCATCTGCTTCAGTGCAGTCGGTGCCCAATAGCATGTACGCTAGAGGACCTGTTACATGCAGCACCTAATGTCGCCAACTTCTGGGCGGCTATAGTTTGAACAAATTATATTATGTATCTATTGTATATTCAATTTCACACTGTAAGTGTTTCTGACACGAATGAATGAATGCGAGGGTTACCAAAGTTGTCCAAGGAATGAAACCGTACCGAGGAAAAACAAATTGAACTAACAAAATGATGTCTGTGCTACGCCTGGCAGCTAACGAGGATACCCGCAATATTTCCTCAATATACCGAAATTAAATGTTCTCTAGTTTATAAGAGGTCGAGTAGTTTAACCCATGCATGTACTGATCCACATATCAATACAAGTATTGTTTTCAACGGCATCTGCAAGTTCTTGAAGGAAGGAAATACGAGTATCATTCGCAATGGACTGAACATGGGGTGGTTGATGAGGCCACGGGCATCAAATATGACGTAGGATCTCAGTAGAGGAAACCGGCTGTCAAAAAGAAATATGGTCGGCTGGTTCCTCAGTTTAGGGGCTGAGACAACGTGGTCTGTGTGTGTAGAATCTGTCTGATAGGCTAACCGGTGTTAATTGTGGTGGTTGTATTAGTGTGTATTTTCCTTTTTTTTAAATTCAAGTAAGGACTGCGGACATTGAGTTTTCAAGTATTTCGTACTTTTGCTACCAAACTCCACCGTCAATGACCAACTAGTTCTAAACTTGGTTACTAGATGCCACCACAGTTGGCTCCTGGCGACGAACGTTGGAACCTAAGAGGGTTAGTCAAATTTGACCTATAATTAATTTCGCTTCACACATGTGTAATTAGTGGAAGGTTCTTTATCATGCCATAAATCTATGACATGGGACCGCCGCACCGGCTTTACTTCCCCTCCGAAGGAAGCCATACTGAGGGATGTTTAACACTCTTAAGAATTCCGACGTCTTCGGTCGGGTTTGAACCCGCGACGTTTGTCATAGACGCTCAGCATGCTAAAAATATATATATCTTATAAAATGTAAAATAAAATATTTGCGGGATTAGTCGCCTTTTATTAATTCTACAATTTAATCCTAAACGGCAGTACTGAAATAATTGTGAATCTAACCCAAGTCATTGCTAATTTTATATTGACCTTGTTACACAACGAATTTATCTCGTGAATGTTATGGAAGATGACACCAATGTTCTGCTCCTTAAAATAGCTATCAGTACCTCTTGGATCTGTGACGAGCAGCTTTAATGCCAGGCGAAGATCACATCAGGGTTAGATGGCATCCATGAACACCCACCATCAATCAAGTTCAGGATAGAATTATTTTTATACATGTAACGAATACAAAATCTCAGATTGACTCTCAGGGGACTGCAGCGTATGATCATTTTCCCAGCAAGGTCAAAGGCCAAGGTTGTCGAGGATCTCTCTCATTTCACCGTGAACATAAAAACGTCACTTCGTAAGGTCGCACTTAAGGTCAACCTTACTCGAGAAATTATATTTTACAACATTATTTCCTTATCCAATTGCTATTCCACCAGTAGCTAATTTACCTCTGTGACGAACAGGCTGACTAGAACTGGCAACACTCCATTGAGAAGTCTGCTTGATCAGAAAATAGTTTTAAGGAATCCGGTAAAAGAAACGCAAATTACGAAGAAAGGAAACGTGTTTCATCCCAGGCAATGAGCAATAAGTGGCTGGTTCAAAAGAGAGAAGTATCACTAGTTCAGCTGTGTGAAACGAGTGATAGAGTGAGATTGTTCACGTTGACTTGGTGCGTGTAGTAGACGCTAAGACATGCTGTTAGTGGAATTTCCACACGTCTCACGTGTTTCGGTAGGTTACCGATGATGAAGTGGAAAAGGTAATTGGGGAATGGTTTTCCTCGCAGATCATTTTTATGAGCCCGTCGTAAGGTTGGTTGGTTCCTTAGTTTAGGGCCTGCGACAACGCGGTCATGTAGCCCCGTGTATTTTGGGTGTGTGTAGAATTTGTCTGATAACCGGTGTTAATTGTGATGACTGCATTAGTTTTAATTCAAGTAAGGACTGCAGACAGTAATTTCAAGTAGTTCCTACTTTTGCTACCAAATGCTAGCATCCACGACACCTAGCTCGCGGACTTGGCTACTAGATTTGACTAATGCTCTTTAAGTTCCAACGTTCGTCGCTAGGAGCAGACTGCGGTGGCATCTAGTAACCAAGTTCCCAACTAGTTGTCGTTGACGGTAGCATTTGGTAGCAAAAGTAGGAACTACTTGAAAATTGATTGTCTGAAGTCCATACCTGAATTTCAGATAACAGACACTAATACAGCCATCACAATTAACACCGGTTATCAGACAGATTCTGGTTGGTTGGTTCCTTAGTTTAGGGGCTGCGACAACGCGGTCATGTAGCCCCGTGTACTTTGGGTGTGTGTAGAATCTGTCTGATAACCGGTGTTAATTGTGATGACTGTATTAGTGTGTGTATCTGTTTTTTAATTCAAGTAGAGACTGCAACTTTGAATTTTCAAATAGTTCCTACTTTTGCCGCCAAACGCCACCGTCAACGACTACTAGGCCTAGTTCAGAACTAGCTACTAGACGCCACCGCAGTCGGCTCTTGGCAACGAACGTAGCAACCTAAGAGCGTTGTTTACATTCTTAACCTATCCAATTTAGTTTCACACAGGTGTAATTAGTGGAAAGATCTTTAACATGCCATAAATCTATGACATGGGACCGCCGGCTTTACTTCCCCTCCGAAGGAAGGCATACTGAGGGATTTTTAACGCTCTTAAAAAATCCGACGGCTTCGGCCGGGTTTGAACCCGCTATCTTGGGCATAGAAGCTCAGCATGCTACCAACTACGCAGACAGATTCTACACACACCCAAAGAGTAAATTAAAAGTATATATTAAACAGTTCAATTTTATTGCAAAAGGAACTTAACTTACAAAATATCCCTGGCATCGTGGTATTAAGCGCATAAACTGTGGTTGAACCCTAAACTACTACTCCTCACATTTCCACCAGACCATTACTTCAGCATCTCTTACAATTACGTTGCGGAACGAGTATACTGATATGCAGATTACGATGGAATCCCGGCTTATGATTATACGAGCTGCACATTTTGTCATCTCTAAGAGCACATGCATCACAGCCTGCACGCAGAAATGAGCAGCGTTACACGTAATTAAACATAGTACATACCATAGGCTAGTGTACTTCCGGGAATTCCCGTCTCGCTGGACGATTTGTCACGGGTAGAGAAGTGCAATGACATTTCCATGTCAAGGGCGAACACGACTTGACAAATGTCGCATAAGTTCTCACAAAATATGAAGCATATGCATATTAACAATTACGATTCCATGAAACAATCAAGTGCAAGGCTAACGAGCCTTTGAGTGCGCTAACCAAATGCAAAGAGACTGTCTTTCGAGAACTTTGCATGGCACGAAACAAGAAATATGTTCGTGTAATTTTCAAAACAACTTACTATGTAGTCGTGATATGAGACACGTGGCTGATAAAAGTTAGCCTTTTCGTGTAACCTTGATTTGACATGAGAACAACTGTGAGGGCCGTATGCTGGTTGTGACTCTTCCAGCCGCCTGGCCCTGCCACAGTTGGTATGCATGTGACTCAACCTCGTGAGGACAGCTGAGAAGAGCTTCATCGATCCCCACTTTCAGCCATCGTACAAGTTATTTATTTGTATATTTTTCTTCTTACTTCAACGCGAGGGGAAAGCAACCTTAAGGCCAACGCTAGAATCAAATAAATTTGGCTGGCTGCGTGGCCTGCTGGTCCAAATCTCGGTGCGACCAGTTGATATTTGAGGGTGCTTAAATGCGAGGTTTACAGACACGTTAAGTGCAAAATTCACATCCCGGCGTCTTTAAAACTCACAGTAGTTTCAGGGGATGTGAAACTAGGCTATTATTATTATTATTATTATTATTATTATTATTATTATTATTATTATTATAAAATGCAGTTCAAGAATCGGTTACATAGGTGGACGGAAGTTATATCATGCAGGGAATTCGTGTGGTCATGAGTCGGTACACTTGAGTATGCAATCTGTGTCAGTAATTGGAATTCGGGTTGGGAAGGAGGCGACCACCAGGAACTATCCCACCATTTCACGAGCAAAGAAAGCTTGCCACGGTTGGTGAGTGGTTATCGTGTCGGACTACCATCACCTAGCTTGCAGGTTCGCTCCTGACCGTGGTAAGTGATTTTTGAAAGGCGATAAAAATACGACACGCATGTCATACGTTGTTGGCATGTTAAAGAACCCATTTGAATTCAGTAGGCCGTGTTCATAATGGCAAAATTAATCTCGGGATTTTCCGCCAACACAAAGATTCTCATTTCTCTACTAGAAAGAGCTAGCCTATAGTGTCAAGGACCTTAGATATATAACCTCCTTGACTTTCATAGCGTTCCAAGGAACGACAAAATTCGAGATGCAAGCTACCCTCTTGGTGCCAAATAACAAAGCCTGCACCCGAGGCCATACATTATTATTATTATTATTATTATTATTATTATTAATATTATTATTATTCCTTCGTTACGGTCAAGTAAGGACCACGTCATGTCAACTGTTTCTTCTTCTTCTTCTTCATTTTTAATGTTGGCCCAGTACTCTTTCATTCACAATCAATGTAGCACCTTTCTCTCCGTCCTCCACGCCTTCCCGGTTTTGAGTTTCGGCTTAAGTTCAAAACTCCGATATTTTTGAAGTTTTTCCCTAAGTGGGCCACGCTCCTGGATATCTTCACGTGTTATCCCAATCTCCAACAGATCATTCTCTACTTCACTGAACCAGGCCCCCTTTGTTTGTTTTTTCTCATGGAGAAAAGCAAAAATTCGGTTAAATAGCCGTGTTGATTTAATTCGGGTTAAATGTCCATAAAATAAATCCTCCTTTTCCTCATCACGTCAGTTAATATTATTATTATTATTATTATAGTAGTCAAGAAATGGGAAACCACGTAACACAATTTCTAGGATGACTGAAAATGAGTTTCTCTTCTCAGCTAAATGTTCTAACATGACCTCGGTGAGAAAAACGTTCACGATGTTCGCTGACTTGTATTAGAAAAATATAAACTAACATTTACTGGAATATCGACACGTGCGGTGAGAGAAGCAATATTTTCTCCTTTTGGGAAATGGGTTTTATGACCTATAGGAGATGAATTCGGTCTGTGTATTTTCATATACCTAATCTACTGGTCTCTTCCATCTCGAAACTCTGCCCTTCTGCAGTGGACTAAATAGCTTTTTGGTTATAACAACATTGTGATAAAACAGAGCAACAAACACATAACTCAATGTTCAGGCAGATGCCTTCGATGTTCCTTCCCTTTAAACAGCAATCAATCTTCATAACTTATCCAATCATTGTAGCTTCGACGAGGAAGAGAGCAAAATAGTTGTTAGCGATGGAGCTTGCCCCGTCTGGCACTGGGTCCATCTACAATATGTGCCAGAATATTTACTACTAACTCATGTCATCAGCTTTCTCAAGACCGGTTCAATGGAACATGGGTAAGATACGTTTGTTTCCAGTAATTAACATGGGCAGATGACCTCGATGTTCGACCACTTCAAACAATCACCACCACTGACTTTTAGTATGGGTTATGAGTCCTCCCGTAGAGAGGAGCCACAGTCAAATGGTATCTATACAATTTATGTAAAGAAAGTTGATAATACGATAACAGAAATACAAGACCTTATTTTAAATAATATATAAAAAAAATATGACTGACATCAAAACCACATCAAATGAACTTCAAATTGGCAACAGCAAAATCTTTCGAGTAAACGAATTTAAATATAAGGTGCGTTCAAAAAGTAACGAGCTGGAGGCTGGAATGCGCAAACCGGTGACGACATCGGCTAATCGTGGCGTGTGTAACGAGGAGTGGTTCCGACCAGAGCGTGCAAGGTCACATCCCGTCGCTAGAGGGCACGCGTGCACGTCACGTGACGATACAAAACGAGTAGCAGCATGCATCAATCATCCAACGCTGCCAGTCGCATTGCAAACAGTGACGTGGAGGTGTCAAACGAAGAGCAAAGAGGTGTTGTTCGGTTTCTGACAGCGCAAGGAGTAGGGGGAACGGACATTCATCGCCGATTGTCACAAGTGTTGCAAGGGTCAAGGCGTGGCACAAGCACTTCAGGGAAGGACGGGTGTCGTTAGCCGATGATGCCCGGTTTGGGGCACACCCCTGCATTACCGATGACAACGTCCAGCTGGTTGATGCACTCATTACCCAGGACCGCCGAGTGACAGTGAACGCCATAGCCGCCGTGGTCTGATTGAGCGTCAGAAGTGTGTGCCCAATGGGTGCCCCACAGTCTTCAACCACACCAGGAAGTATGACGAATGGCCCACTGTCTTGGTCATCTGCAGCGCTATGCGAGGGAAGGGAATGGGTTGCTGGCACGAGTGGTGGCTGGAGATGAGTCATGGTGTCTTCACTTCGAACCAGAATCCAAACGGCAAAGCCTCCAGTGGAAGCATCCAGGGTCACCACCACCCCAAAAAAAGGCAAGGCCATCCACACGAGTGCAGGAAAGGTAATGCTGACGTTCTTCTTTGATTAAGATGGCCCCCTTCTGATACACTTCATGCCGCACGGGACAACAGACAGTGAATGCCCAGCGTTACTCGCAAACCTTGACCACCCTTTGCCAAGCGATCAAAACAAAACGACCAGGCAATCTCACCCGTGGGGTCATTCTGCTCCACGACAATGCACGACCTCATACGGTCAACACAGTCGCGGCACTCCTGCAGAAATTCAAATGGGAGGTTCTCGGCGACCCTCCATACAGTCCGGACCTCTCTCCCTGTGATTGCGCCATGTTTGGTCCCCTGAAAAGGGCTCTGCGGGGCCAACGAGTTACCTCGGACGTCGACGTCCAGCTGTATGTGTGGAACTGGTTCACATCGCAGCCCAGGGAATTTTATGAGACAGCCATTCACCGCCTCGTGTCACAGTGGGACAAGTGCCTCAACAGCCAGGGCCAATACTTCTAACATACAGGTACTGGTTTCTGTAATTATGCCTCCGGCTCGTTACTTTTTGAACGCACCTTTTTGAAAATGGAAACTGCTTTTCTATCAACAAATATATTTATAACAAAAAGAGTCTCTACTGGAACTGCAAAATTCGCCACTATACAACTGTAATCCAACCTGAAGCTCTCTATGCTTGAAAGACACTCAATCTTTAACACAAAACACTAAAACACCAAATAGAAGTGAAAGAACGTAAAGTAATGAGAAAAATCCTTGGACCAAGAACAAAAGAACATTATCCAAAGCCTAATACAGAAATAAATTTTAAAAAATCCAAAATCACTGGCACAATGCGATTGCGAAGAATTCAATTTATGGGACACATAGAAAGAATGGACCCGAACAGACTGACACACAAAATACATACTTTCTTAAAGAACAAGGCTACTAGAGCGAATTGGTATAAATGTACAGAATAAGGCTTAAAGGAATTAGGATCACCAAACTTTCATGACCGGAAGGAAATCAGGAAAATCACACAGACGCAGGGTTTCGAGGAAGAAGAGAAGACATCAATGTTCAGAGCAACGCAATCAGTCCCACTCGTTGCGAATGATGGGATACTGGGCCAACAGGAAGGCAAGAAAGTGTTGATTTCGCGTGGTCCTAAGCGACCCATTCGCGAAGAACAAGAAGAAGAAGATAATCTGATGGAAAGCATCTCGTGCCGTAAATCTTAAAATAGGCTAGTTGTTACAAAACATGTAGATCCCAAAAGAGTCGTGTTTCAGCCTCTCACTGAAGTGTCATGTCCTGGTGTTTATACGACACACAGACGCGGCGAGTGGCACTTGAATACTTCTTTGGAAATACAGTATTAACAAGCAGGACGCACTCCTTGTACATGGGTGAGTGTAACTATAATGGGTAGGCGCCCCATTTGCCTGGAAACATGTGGGAAATCCACACTCAGGATGGCCGCTGTCAGCTCCGGCACAAATGCACGAATACGAATGCGGCACTTACCTCGTTTCTTGGAATCATAAGACTGTCGACCAAAGTATTATGCGCACTCTGAAAGTAGTTTATGAAATAACAAACAGGCCTACAGAAAATCCAATAACACCATCATTTTCCTCGTTCTACGTCTTTCCTTTTTCCTTCAAACATTCTGAGCACGCACTTGGCTGCCGGTTCGAACCCGACCACGGGTCGATTTACCTTCTGTTACACAATATAATAATTATACACTGAAGAAAATGGAAATTGCAACACCATGATGGCATGTTTATTTTCAAGATATGGAACGATGCCATGTAGGTATGTAAACGATCAAAGTTTCAGACCCAATGGATTGTTGCTACAGGTCTCCCCACGTGATTGGTCGCGGAGGAATCAACTCCAGTATACGGACTCTGGTGTAGCGTAGTTGACTTGCAGTCTGTGCAGTGAAATGTTTCCCGTCTAACATGCCTCGACGACAGAGAAGAGCACGCTATCAACAACTGTCGCCGTTTGAGAGGGCTCGGATAATTGGGCTGTGTGAGGCTGGATTATCGCTAAGGACTGTCGCTGCACTTGTTGACCGACAGGCATCTACGGTACAACGTGTATGGCAGCAGTAGTCAAATGAAGGTACCCACACTCGTAGACCTGGCACAGGCCCAGCGCGACAGACGACTGTGAGAGAGGATCGCCGCATCATTCGGATGGCCCGGATGGAACCCCATGCAACAGCAGCGCAAATTCGACCAGATGTGGCACCCCACGTTACACAACAAACAGTTGGTAATCGCCTGCGTGCAGCTGGCTTACGATCCCGTGTCCCTGCAGAACGTTTTCCACTGACCTCACAACAGCGACGTGTTGGCCTGGCCTGGTGTCGAGAACGATCGACGTGGGTCGACGAATGGCATAGGGTCGTCTTTAGTGATGAATCGCGCTTCTGTCTTGCCCGCAGTGATCGCCGGAATCGTGTGCGCCGATGTACCGGGGAGAGGGGCCGCCCAGACCTTGTTGTCGAGAGGCACACAGGGCCAACACCAAGCATTATGGTCTGGGGAGCTATTGGCTTTAATGTGAAATCACAATTAGTGCTTGTTGAGGGCACTACGACTGCTCGATAGTACGTTGATAGGGTACCCAATCCAGTGGTTGTCCCTATGATGGTGAACATTGCTAATGGGATGTTTCAGCAGGACAATGCCCGGGGTCACACTGCACGCATCTCCAGAGAAGCTCTCCACGACATCACAACCTTAGAATGGCCCGCCAGATCCCCGGACCTCAGTCCTATTGAGCATGGGTGGGACATGATGGGTCGACAACTGGCCAACCGTCCCCAGCCACCCACAACGCTGGAACAACTGACCCATGCACTGCAGCAAGCATGGGCCACAATTCCTCAGGAAGCGATCCAGGGCCTTATTGACTCCATGCCTCGCCGAATTCATCAATGTATTACAGCTCGTGGTGGACACATTCTGTGTTGATTGTTGTCCACACTTGCGGTCAGAGGGACCTGAAAGTGTAATCATCGAATCACAACCGAACACTCGTCCTGCATGTTCAATTGCAGCAATGTAGCACCACTCCTTCTGGTTGTTGCAATTTCCATTTTCTTCAGTGTACATCCAATCATCTTCCCTGATCACAAGAGACACAATGCAAGTAAATGTAACAAACTTCAGTTGGCCAAATGCCAATAAACTTTTCTTTATAGCTTGCGTGCTGTCTAATAGTTTGGGGCACGCCCAGTGTCTCGAGCGCTATTTAGCACAGACACGACAAGCTTGTCACTCTATGTAGGCGCTTAAAAGTGTACTTAAAAACTATTACAAACTATTTTTCTTCTGTTGGTGCTGGGTCGCGGTCTAATGACAACTAGACATGGGGCGCATGACCTCCCTGTTCCGCCCCTTAAAACAACAACAGAGAATAGATGCAACCCTAGTGCTCGGTGTGTTGCGGGAAAGTCGCGAGAGCTCTGGTGCAGCAGAAGTTTCCCGAGTGTCTCAAGTGTGGGAACCATACGTGGCCATCGCGTCGTTACGACGTCATTGGTGAGCCACTCACTCGCCAATGTGTTAACCATATGATAATGGCCGATGTGGGGCTATATAATACGGCACTTTAGCTGTCAGGCAATGCAAATTTTACCGTCCTTTCAACCTTATAAAAATAAAAATTGCATGGTAAAAAGATCTTTCTCCCGGTTGTACAAAGCCATTGCTTCGCTTAGGGAAGACGCTCCTCGGGAAGCTATCACTACACGGAGATGTCTCAAGGCCCTGAAATGAAATAAGAACAAACAACTCTAGTACAAGTTCATATCAACCGCGTATACCTCTAGACCAGGGGTGCACAACCATTTTATAAGAGGAGGCCTAGTTGATATTATGTAATAAGTGGCGGGCCGCAAGTTACCTTTCCACATAGGCACTTGCCAAACCCTAATGTTACTATTATCTGAGTAACCTATTTTATCAGCAGACGAAGAATGTGTTTCAATACCATTTTTGTGATCTCTAAATGGTTTAAATCCATTTTTGGAGTTTTTTGGCAAATCGCGTTATTAAGTTATCAACTTACTCCTAATTCGAAAAGGTTTAGGGGTATATACAATAGGCTAATACTATCACAAGATTGTAGAATGTCTATTTTTACAACAACAACAACAAAAACAGAATTCTTAACATCAAAGTATATAAAAAATTAAAATCAATATATCGTCAAACTGACCATCAAATCTAGTAGCAGCCTAATGCTCCTAATGTGATGCTTGGCATTGTTTGTTTTTCAATAATCTGTCAATATCAGGTTCAGTGTTAGAGATGGTGGGCTGCATAAATTGACTTGGAAGGCCACAAGCCCCTCCTCTAGGCCACTGGAAAATTGGCGGCGATGTTCTGATGTTCTGCTTGCTATCCACGATTCATCAAAAATTATAGCCTATCCAAGTGTCGTCAAGTCCTGCCCATTGGATTGGTGGAGAGGACGCGCGTGGTTGCACTGCAGCCGCTGTGGCAAGGGTTAGATTCTCGTTATTATTGTTTCAAATGACCACATCTTTTCAACTGTTTCCTTTTAGCGTTAACATTAGTCTCGTATTCCTTCAATCGTAGACGGTGTTGTTCTGAGCCACGCTCCTGGATGTCTTTACACATCAGATCCCAATCTCGTGCAGATCTGTTTGTATCTCACTGAACCAGGTTCCTTAAACTCTGTTTCTCTACAGTACTTCCCAGACGATCCTTTCTTTGTGTTTTCTGTATTTCCAGTAAACCCTCTAACTCTTTAATCTTTTCTCTAAGCGTGACCTTGTCTAACAATAAGATCTCTTTCGTGAGTTAAATTTTTGCGATATCCTTTTTTCTGTAAGCCAACGGATTATTATTATTATTTATTATTTATTTAATCGATTATTCCCCTTTAGGAAAGCGATTGAACTTGAATACATGATTTCATCTTCTGGCGTTTCCCCGCTTCTCTTCGAAAAATCTCTTATTAACTTATTATTACTAATGATTCCTTAATTACAACCACGATATATTCTAGCGTTTATCCACTCTTCGTTTTGTCCAGATGGTCTTCAGTGTCCGTTCCTCGTCTCGGAAAGCTGTGAAAATGTGCCGAACCAATCGCACTCGTTAACGTACTCAGGAATTGTGCTTATGGTTGTAGCCTAATTGTTATTTGTTCATTATTGTTTGACCAACTCCACGATGTTGTATCAAATGATTTCCCACTGGATACATTTTAAGGAGAGGAGGAGGAGGATAACCCCCTAGTGCAGCGAATCCACGACCTACTAGCCGGGCTGTGCCACACTGACACTCGAATCACCTTTCTGTGGCTTCCAAGCCACATGGGAATTGCGGGAAATGAGTTAGCAGATCAAGCTGCAAAAGAGGCGGTATCACTACCACCTCGACCAATGGAGGTACCCGCTAGAGATATTCGCTCTCAGTTACGGCGACAAGTTCTGGCTTTTTGGGAGAGTCAGTGGCCAGCTGACCCACTGCCCAGTAAACTGACAAGGGGAGGATACGATGCATGGGTCACCGATTCGAACCATATTTAGTACACGTGAAGGACAGACCAGGCGCATATCATGTGCAAGTAATAAGGTGCGCTTCTCAGCCGTTTCCGAGAAATTAATTAATTGCAATAAATGCAGTGCGGCGTCTACTGTATGCGCGCTATACGCTAGCAAGAATCCAACGAACGCGTGGTGCAGGGGTAAGAGCCCTGCTTCGGAAGCGTGGGATCGCTGGATCGAATCCCACTGGTGAGCCATTGCGTTGTGTGTTTTTTTGTAAACATTGGCAATTCGTACTACTGTAGGTGTCGTGAATACTGTTTATTTTGCAGTTTATTGTAATAACGTGTTATGTGAGAGCCGGAAAAGGGATTCTGAAATCATATCCGGGTCAATGTTTGTGACATTACATAATGTATTGTATTGGCATTGCAAATACATTGGTATTATACACGGTCAGGTGTATTATAGTATATTTATACATTGAAGGCCCAGTCTGTTCCGTTCATTGCATGTCTGTCAACCATCAGACCACCCCGTACCCCGCAAGCAGTGACTCGTGCTATGGGTAGTGGTTGGAAAAGCCAATGGCCAAAAAAAAAACCACTGCAAAGGCTCGCTTTTTGGGGGTGAAAATAACACATTTCGCAAATTAATTTTATATCGCGATATTTCGCGGTTTAAATATCGAAAAAAGTGCCTATTTGGAGTAAATATATAAATTGTGATAACATATAGATGTTTGCAGAAAGATTTCGTGGATATCGTTAAAACCAAAAATCCTTAGCTCTAGTCATACAAGATCCACCCACTCGTACCTGATGAGAAGGAAAGACATAGCTACCACACCCTACGTCGGAGGCAATCTGTTCAACTATTTTAACCTTGGTCTACCCCTACAGTTCGTGTTCTCAACCCTTCCTTCCATAACTAAGCTTGCTATTCCTGGGTGTCTTAGTATGTGTCCTACCAACCTATCTGTTCTCTTCATTAGCAGTCGCCAGAAACATCTCTCCTCTCCCACTCGCCTTAAGATATTTCCTCTCTCGTTACATTATCTCTCAACCTCCTCCCGCATTTCTAAATGCCTGTGTTTGTCGAGCAATGCAACATATGTTAGAAACATCCTAGACATCCTATGTTACTGTACCGGTTTTCTTTCTCGCCACGCGCAAGCTAAACAGTCCTATAACGCTGTGTTTCAAGTGACACTCGGGGTTACTGAAAACGGACAGGGCAGCCTCCATCATAAACTCGAGTGTGAAAATGTCGATTAATGCAATCACGTTGAGGCAAACGGGGGATCAAACAATCCATTATATTCTGTTATATTGGCATATTTATCTTTTCACAGCCGTTCCCTCAAGCGTTCATCTACACTTACATTTAGTCTTTGGTTCTCATAATTTAACACTTGAGAGGACAACTCTCGCTCAAGAAACGATCGCGATCGACTAAATCAACATCGAACATTTTCTACGTATTGAATTATACACTGCCGGAAAAAGGTCACCCTTTTAGAGGTTACCAATTCACTCAAGATTTATTGTGGTAACAGTGCATGTGGAGTACACGATATGATTATATATACAGATCAATAGGTGAAGCGGCTCAGAGATACCAGGTATCGACCCATGCTGAAACACTCATATTAGTACGAGGTGTAGCCTCCACGGGCGGCAATGCAGGCACTGACTCGCGCATCCAGTCGATCATACAGATGGCGAATACTGTCCTGGGACACGTTATTCCACGCCTGCTCGACCTGTTCACACAGTTATGTAAGAGTTGTGGGTGGACGAGTCGCACGGGTCACTTGTCGACCCATCATGTCCCACACGTGCTCGATTGGCGACAAGTCCGGCGATCGTGCTGGCCAGGGAAGTTGCTGCACGTCTTGCAGTGCACGTTGAGTTGGGAGGGCAGTGCGTGGGCGAGCATTATCATGTTGGAACAACACATCCCCTTCCTATTGCAAGAACGGCAAAAGAACGGGTCTAACAACATCCTGCACGTACTGAGCGCTGGTTAGCGTTCCCTCCATAAACACCAAAGGTGAACGAGAGTTGTCTTATGGGGGGTAGGGCCGGTGTGTTTTGGACGAATGCACTCTACGAGACAGCGCTCACCAGGTGTACGTTGAACGCGCTAACAACCATCACTTGCGTGCAGGCTGAATCTACTTTCATCGTTGGAGACCTCTGCGCAACATTCCATCTTCCAAGTGATCCTCTGACGGCACCAGTCGAGCCGTGTGCGTGCCCGTAGTCCCACACTTCTGGGCTCACAAACCCTCGTATCTGTGCTGTGGTAGCTGTACGATCTGTCACTGCGGCCCTTACAATACGACGATCCTGGCGGACGTCCAGAACCTCGTCTACGATTGTGCGAATGTTCACGTGACCACTGATACCAGCATAGTTGCACAACGGACACAGCACGTCCAACTTGTGTGCCAATTCTCCGAAAGGACCAACCCGCCACTCGGAAGGCCACAATTTGACCTCTTCCACAATGAGCTGCATGGCTGTGAGCTTTCCCTATTGAATGGTAGACACAGATGTCGCTCTGGTAGCTATGCCACTACGCTATATGTTGGCGGACAACGTCGAAACCCTTATCAGTACATCTACTATCCCCCAGGTGGCATCTGCCATCATCGGATCAAAATCGACGTCGTCTTTTCAGATGACCTAATTCTATTTCCGGCAGTGTATTTCCGTAACACCATAGAGCCGAGAGAGTCGGTAGCATGCTGAGCTTATATGCCCAAGATAGCGGGTTCAAACCAGGCCGAAGTCGTCTGTTTTTTTTATAAGCGTTAAAATCCTTTAGCATGCCTTCCTTCGGAGAAGTAAAGCCGGCGGCCCAATGTCATAGATTTATGGCATGTAAAAGAACCTTCCACTAATTAAATTTGCGTGAAGCTAAATTTGCAGGTTAGATTTCGTTGAAAAGCTCTATCAAAGTTCCAACGTTCACCACTAGGTGTCGGTGACATCTGGTAGCGAAAGTTGGAACTACCCGAAATCGCACGGAACTTGTCCGCTTGAAGCAGCTACAGCCTCTGGCGAGCCGAACATGCCCTCGGACACTCCCGGCACTAAAAGCCATACGCTAAATAAATAAATAAATAAATAAATAAATAAATAAATAAATAGCCTAAATAAATAAATAACTAGTTGAAACCCGTCAATACATGACGGCCAATAAGAAAATATTTACTGAAAATTTTTATTATATACGTTCTTTAAACAATTATTTTTTGGCACTATTGAAACTTTAAGGGCGTCAAAAGATTGCACTCTAGACATTGCAACATACTGCTGGCCATGATTGAAAACTTGATGAGGCAAATTGAGACCTATACGTTCCAGAGTTCCCCCTTGAGCTTTATTGATTGTGATAAAGTATGCCAATCGAATCGGAAAATGTTGCCTCTTAAAAGAAAATGATTGTTTTATCCGGTGGTGTTAAATCATGTCGAAGGATTAGACCTTTCTGCCTAATTTTAACTGCATTTATTTCCAACTCCAAGCATTTTCATGCATATTTCATATAATTAATATGGAGTCAAGTCGAAGGGTTAGATCTCTCCGCCTAATTTTAACTGCACTTATTATTTCCAAATTCAAGCAATTTTCGTACATATTTCTTATAATTAATATGGTAGCATTTAGATGCCCTTAGGAAGCTTCAGATTTCTCAGGAGCATATCTATGGGTCAATCGTTTGGAGTATGTGGAAGCAAATCACTTAATTCCAAGGAATTCAAGAATTCTGAGGAGTCTAATATATACAACTGGCCGAAGGAACCGTCGCTTATAATTTTGGAATATACGTTAACGAAGTTCTCTCTTAAATTCCTTGAGATATCATTTCCAATGAAAAATTGTTGCAGTCTGTCAAATATTTTATATTTAGGAAGATTAATTTTGCCATTGCAACACCAAAGGTCAAAGTAACCAGGCGTAGATTTCTCGCTAGAGAAATACAGTGCAGAACAATGTTTACATTTGTTCGTCAAGGACCATACACTGTACGGCTTAATATCTGGAATTGTTTCTGAAATGGCATTTTTATATTAGATTTTAAAAGTGGCTTCGTATTTTCTACGAATTCCAACTTTTTTGTGGCTAATGATCTTTTTCGTCAAATGGGTATATTTATTGCAGCATTTCTCTCCAAATTAACGTCATATTCAATAACACTATAGTGGCCTGCATCAACGCAGCCGCCAAATATTAAATGGCTAATAATACTTCCATTGCCAAAATCAACAGCGTGGTTAGACTCATTGTTATGTAATCTAAACAAATCATCAATAAACAATAACATTCACGTATACAATGAAGTTCAGATACTTTCATTCTCAAGTTTGTTGCTGATGAGAATGCGATGATACTGATCGCCAATAATAAAATCCTTATAATTATTCATGCCAGCAACAATTTTTGCAATTTGCTTGCAAACGCAGCTCAGGATAACGTCCTGCATTTTGGAATAAACAGTACGAAACTGCTCTAAATAAGCAATTTCCATCACCTGATGTACGTACAATCCTTTGCATTTTCATGACAGTATATTAAGCAAGGGAGCATACTTCGCCAACTACTGGAACTCACTTCGACAGCCACCGTAACGGAGGGAGTTTAAGAGTTAGACTATATGCTCAGTGCTTGTCAAAAATCGTATTAACACAGGGAAGCCCAATCTGAAGGCTACATTCTGAGCTATCGCCCCGGATTCCAGGTTCGATCCCTGGTTTGCCAAGAAATTTACTTCTGGTCTGAGGGCTGGAACGGGGCGCACTCTTGAGGCAAAACTCAGGAGAGCAAGGTTAGATTCCTATCTCAACAATCTGGGATGTGGTTTTCCATGGTTTGCCACGTCCACTGCAGGTAAATACCGGGATAGTTCGTAACTTAAAGCCTCGGTCGTCAATTCCCCATTCCCCACTTGAATTACAAATGCACACATTAGTACAGCCATCACAATAACACAGGTCATCAGAGAAACATTTTTATACACACACACACACCAAAATAGACGGGGCTGAGTGACCACGATGTCTGAATCCATCAAATGAATTATATTCGTCAATTGTCTCTCATAGCGAAAGCGATTGTGGCCATCTATTATTTAATAATTTAAAAGTATATGGCAATGTAAATCGTGGAGAATTCCTTACTGTACGGGAATAATAAAAGTAAAATATGTTAAGACAATGAATTACCAATAGCCAGAAAGAATAATTAGGAAATAAAAATACATGTCTGAGGTGAGACTCCTTCGACTATGCAAAATTCATTCCTGGGTCCGCAATGTTACCCCTGAGCCACTCAGTCAACAGACTTCTAAACCAATATTAAGTTACTTAAACAACAAACGAACTCAAACGCCTGTTGAAGTTCTTCAATCCCCTCTTTTTAATTCTCAAAAACAAAGATCACACTACGATACGGTGAATCCTTTATCCGCCCATTTCTCTAGAACTGTAATTCTGGTCTGAGGGCTGGAACGGGGCGCACTCTTGAGGCAAAACTAAGTAGGGCAAGGTTCGATTCCCATCTCAACAATCTGGGATGTGGTTTTCCGTGGTTTGCCACTTCCACTGCAGGTAAATACCGGGATAGTTCCTAACTTAAAGCCTCGGTCGCCAATTTCCCATTCCCCACTTTAATTACAAATGCACACATCAGTACTGCCATCACAATAACACAGGTTATCTGAGAAAAATTGACACACACACACCAAAGTAGACGGGGCTGAGTGACCACGATGTCTGAGTCCAACAAATGAATTATGTTCGTCAATTGTCTCTCATGGCGAAAGCGATTGTAGCCATCTTTTATTTGATAATTTAAAAGTATATGGGACGTAAATCGTGGAGAATTCCTTATTTTACGGGAATAATAAAAGTAAAATATGTTAAGACAATGTATTACCAATAGGCAGAAAGAATAATTGAGAAATAAAAATATATGTCGGAGGTGGGATTCGAACTGCTTCCATTGCGCGATGCATAAATTAAGAGTTTTGAACGCTACTGTCTGAACTACCGAATCACTGTTATGAGAGTGCAATATTAACTTACTTAAACAACATTCACTCTCAACAGTCCGTATAAGTTCTTCTACATTTCCCGTTTTTTATAATATTCTATTCCTGTTTATATCGTGGGAACTTCATAATCAATATTCCCCTCCTTTGTTATAATTCTTATAAATAACTATTGCATTAAAACGCGGTGGACATCCGCCATGTCTGTCATTAACCAAGATGATTCTGCGCATGCGCTTGAGCCAATAATTTTGCAGTTTTGTTTATACATTTAAAAATATGTGGTAACATATTTGTTTATTTTAAAGACACTCTGAAAATCTACAGGCCTACAGCTTTCGACAGATTGCTCTACGAAATGAATCGGTTCTACCGTTCCCTCAATCTCGCGGTAACAAAATTAAATATATAGATAGATGGCAATGTAAATCGTGGAGAATTCCTTACTGTACGGGAATAATAAAAGTAAAATATGTTAAGACAATGAATTACCAATAGCCAGAAAGAATAATTAGGAAATAGAAATACATGTTGAGGTGAGACTCCTTCGACTATGCAAAATTCATTCCTGGGTCCGCAATGTTACCCCTGAGCCACCCAGTCAACAGACTTCTAAACCAAAATTAAGTTACTTAAACAACAAACGAACTCAAACGCCTGTTGAAGTTCTTCAATCCCCTCTTTTTAATTCTCAAAAACAAAGATCACACTACGATACGGTGAATCCTTTATCCGCCATTTCTCTAGAACTGTAATTCTGGTCTGAGGGCTGGAACGGGGCGCACTCTTGAGGCAAAACTAAGAAGGGCAAGGTTCGATTCCCATCTCAACAATCTGGGATTTGGTTTTCCGTGGTTTGCCACTTCCACTGCAGGTGTAATTCTGGTCTGAGGGCTGGAACGGGGCGCACTCTTGAGGCAAAACTAAGTAGGGCAAGGTTCGATTCCCATCTCAACAATCTGGGATGTGGTTTTCCGTGGTTTGCCACTTCCACTGCAGGTAAATACCGAGATAGTTCCTAACTTAAAGCCTCGGTCGCCAATTTCCCATTCCCCACTTTAATTACAAATGCACACATCAGTACTGCCATCACAATAACACAGGTTATCAGAGAAAAATTGACACACACACACACACACCAAAGTAGACGGGGCTGAGTGACCACGATGTCTGAGTCCAACAAATGAATTATGTTCGTCAATTGTCTCTCATGGCGAAAGCGATTGTAGCCATCTTTTATTTGATCATTTAAAAGTATATGGGAACGTAAATCGTGGAGAATTCCTTATTTTATGGGAATAATAAAAGTAAAATATGTTAAGACAATGTATTACCAATAGGCAGAAAGAATAATTGAGAAATAAAAATATATGTCGGAGGTGGGATTCGAACTGCTTCCATTGCGCGATGCATAAATTAAGAGTTTTGAACGCTACCGTCTGAGCTACCGAATCACTGTTATGAGAGTGCAATATTAACTTACTTAAACAACATTCACTCTCAACAGTCCGTATAAGTTCTTCTACATTTCCCGTTTTTTATAATATTCTATTCCTGTTTATATCGTGGTAACTTCATAATCAATATTCCCCTCCTTTGTTATAATTCTTATAAATAACTATTGCATTAAAACGCAGTGGACATCCGCCATGTCTGTCATTAACCAAGATGATTCTGCGCATGCGCTTGAGCCAATAATTTTGCAGTTTTGTTTATAAATTTAAAAATATGTGGTAACATATTTGTTTATTTTAAAGACACTCTGAAAATCTACAGGCCTACAGCTTTCGACAGATTGCTCTACGAAATGAATCGGTTCTACCGTTCCCTCAATCTCGCGGTAACAAAAATCAGCTTAGTGTTTTAAATATATAGATTGCATGACATTATAAAACTATTTGTACGTCCACGAAGTTCCCGACCGGCTTCACGCTTCAACATCATGGGACATGTGTGTCAACGTCAGGATAGAGGGGCAGGCTTAGAGACAAAACACGATAAACTACTTCCATCATCCGACAAGACCCATGTTTTTAACCAAATTGACGGACAAGCTATTTTTTTCCATCACCTGCAAAACAGTGCTGAGCAAATCAGACCCATCCGCCTCGCTCGATAGCCCGGGTTCGATCGCTCCTTGAAACATGGCAGACAAAGCGCATAGCACTGTTTTAATAATTTACCGAATTCAGCTCCTCTTTAATACAGAGGAACGTAGAAAAGGACTAATCTTTCTTGAACCATCTACCGAGAACACTGATTCTCCACCACCCGACAGGAAGGAAATAGAGGATATAATCAGGAACCTAAAGAATAATGAGACCTCAGGTGAAGATGGCATAGTAGCAGAGATGTGGAAATACGCAGACGAACAGTCCCTACAGAACATCTACCTAATCATACAGGACAGTTGGACAACGGAGACGTTACCGGACGGGTGGAGGTCAGCTGTGGTTCACCCACTGCACAAGAAGGGAAGCAAGACAGACCTCAACAATTAATTACAGAATTATCTCCTTGTTACAGGTCATCTACAAGATTCTTTCCACAGCCCTGATAACTAGAATCACTAACCAATTAGACTCTCAATTAGGTGAATAGCAGGCCAGCTTCCGTACCAATAGATCTTGCACAGAGCAGATACAAAATCTCAAGACTATCCTGGCCTATAACGGAGTCGTGGGGGACAACCTTCGGTAGTTGTCCTTCCTGATGGCATACGACTAGGTGGAGTCGTGAACTGACGTGACCCATGTTCCAAACTTTGTTTGTCAAGGTTTAGTAAGCAGTGGCTAGACTTTGCTAAATTAGATGCTATCTTGTTTAAGGAAACAGCTATATCTTGAACAGTTTAAGTTCGCTATGGTAGTTTGGTCAAACTACTACATCAACCATTTTTCAAATGCACTCAGCACATCTGAATTGGGAATAATTAATAAAAAAAAATATAGCAATAGAATAAACAGCAAGACGCTTTTCGGAATCGAACCACTGACTTGACTCAACGTCTTGACCTGCATACCCAAGTGGCTTCCGCCGATTGGATCATTTTAGTAGCGAAAGGTGCATTGAGACTGCTGTAAATTTAACTACGGGAAGCAAGATCTACTCTTCAACAAAGTGTAGGCTACTTTGAAACCGTTATTTTCAGACTCGTATTATTTGTGTAGCTTTATTTTGCCATTCCACCGCCAATTACTTGGAATAAGGGCAGAGCAATGGCCATGCTGAGCTACGTATTGATGAACAAATGACTTACGTGCAGCATTTAGTCTAAGCAAACTACCACAGGGAACTTAAACTGCACTAGATATAGCTGTTTCTTTAAACAAGATATCAGTTTACCCAATCTGTATGCTTTTGAAGTAAAAAGATGAGTAAATGTATTTCAGGAAAATGCCTTTGGTTTGTCAATACAAGTTCGAAAACGTTTCCAGTTGATGGAGTTGTATTGCCGACCCGTTGCCAAGGTAACGCGTCCCGTTCCATGAAATCATGAGCAAGTAGTTGACGCTGCGGAGTGGGGTAGGAAGGGAGAACGCCGCTTGTTTACGTCACGCCTGCCGTCTGCTCAAGTGGCTGCGGCTACAGTTACAGACCACACTGAGCAGGGATAGTCGTTGTCTCAACAAAGTCTGCATTTCAGGTGAACGCGTGAAAACTAATTAAAATTGTCGTTTCCGGTATTATGCAGTAGTTAAATATTCATTCTTCAATGTTGTTGCATACTACTTTTCCAGTTAAGCTCCATTCACCAATGATGCGCTCCAGGTCTGCAGCAATATTGACGGCGGTGTGGTTGCCGTAAATCCTAGCGGTCTTCAAGGCGAATGTTTTTAACTGAAAATTTTCAGTGATATAATGACATGTGACGGCCATGTACGATTCTGTGGACATGGATGTCCACAGGTCGGTGGTCAACCTCACATGCTCCGCTTCGGATAATTGTTCTTTCACGGCAGTAACATGTGTCTGGTATTTCTTTTCAATCATCAGTCGTAACCGTTTGCGTGTAGGAAGGTTGTATCTCGGATCTAAAGTCTGAATGAGTTTTCGAAACCCTCCATCCTCAACGATACTCAGTGGTTGAAAATCTTGGACGATCATTTCTACTACAGCCGCATCTACTGTATGTAGATGTATCGTTCGTTATCACAACCGCGACATGTTTGTATGTGAGAGAGTGGGCGTATGTGTGTACCATACTAACTACTTCATACTGTTCTGAAACCTTCTACGGTACCTGGATATGCATCAGTACTGCTGCCACTTCCCGACTGGAGCATTGTATATCATCAGAATGGTCTATCTGATGATTAGTTGACAAATGCTTCCACATCATGGACGTACTTTTGTTATACTTCAATTGCGCTGCACATAGGTTACATATTACTTTATCTGCAGCATGTTCTGCTGTCTCGAAATGGTCCCACACTTTAGATCGCTTGCGCGATGCCATCCTCCTCGCCACATTCAGCAAATGGCACACGCTATCGCGTTTATATACTGTCAGAATACGCTCCTGTTGTGACGTCAGCCGGGAGTCGATTCCTCGCACTTGGTATCGCTACGGAGTCGGAACCGCAAGAACCGATTCTCGCCAGTCGAAGAGACATGCGCGCCCATCACTACCTATCAGTTGTGATCTGACGCTGGACACGCATAACCTTGAACATGCTAAGGTAAGAGTCTTAGATTTTTGAAGGGAGTAAACACTAGCAATTAACAATATAATACAAGCAGAAATTAAATAAATAAATAAATAAATAAATTTACTCGTTCGGTGGTCTCGGAAACTAAAAGCATTTGACCAGCAAATGCGACAGATAAGTTACAGAAAAATCAACACGTGAAACATCACGAAAGTGATCACTTGGGCACAGCAGTTCAGCTTGCTACCAACTGAACCGTTTTTCTTTTCCACCTGCCTTGCCTTTTTTTTTCTCTCTTCTTCGGCGTGCCAATTATCGGAATTGCTCTCTTTTCTTCTTGGTTATTATTGGCCAGGGTAGCCGAGCAGATCAGCAGACATTTCTATAATTGCTGATCAAGGTTCGTTATAGTGATTTCTTGCTATGCCGAATCGTGATTAGTGACACCTCTTACCTTTTTATCTTTTTCGTCACCTGTGACAACCCCTTGTTACTCTCTGGGCAGTCTTCTGTTTTTTTCTATCCTGGTAGGACCTTTTTGTTTATGCACCCGCTCTCATTTTCGAGATGCCTTGCTTTTCTATACGTTTTTCCCCGTTCGTTTGTGTTTTTTTTTATAAAGGTGCGCGTAGAGGTGCGAATCTAGTTCATTTAATGTAATTCCGTGTTGCCGGATTAATGCTGATACCATCAAAGTAGGTTACGTATTTTTGTCTTTGCTCATTGTATGGAATACTAGGGCGTTTCGCCTATTCTAGTATGTCCATGTAGTATCTGTTTCGTTCCCGTTATTCTTTGTCCCCATTTCGTCGTATCTTTTTGTGTAGGTATTTGGTCCGGTTTACTGAGTAACGTGTGTTCAACAGTAAGACCTATGCCATATCTCTTATCTTTTTGTTTGCCTCTTATCTTAGGATTGCGTTTTCATATGCAAGTCCATCAGTTTGGCTTAATCCCTTCCTGACGTAACTTATTTTGATGGGTATCTTTTATTTTGTGTTGCAATACCTTTCTCGTAATTATTTTTAATATCGGTTACTTGCCCCTTTTTGTGTTTATTCTTTTACTTCATATCTACGCGCGCTTTTATTAATACTCCGTCCCCCCCTCGCACTCCCTCATCTCCTTCAGGGCTATTTGAGCTACCGTTCGCTCCTTTGATGGTAGACTCACTTTCCCCGACTCTTTGTCTAGCCCTTTTAATATTTATTTTTCACAATGTAATTTTACTCTTTACGAGTAAACTTTCCCAGATGTGTTCCCCCCCCCCCCTTATCGTTTCTCCCTATCGATCTTGACATTTACGTTTCGGTCCTTTCGACCGTTATTTTACCGAGTATCACATGTTTGTCGTCCACTTAACCTCATTCATAGCATGTAATGCTTCCTCGTCATTCCTTGATGTTATCTCTTTGGTCAATACATTACCTCTTCTTTGCCTATGTGTTGAGTATGTGTACCTTATTTAGTCTTTATTTCTTTAGGCTATGCTAAACTAGGTCCATAATGTATAGCGCATTCGAATAGAACATGCATTCACATGGCAGTGAATGTACGTTCAATCCATCGTCTCTGATACCTTCATAACCTTAGTCCGGTTTAATGGGCCCTGCGCCAGGCTAATCGGTACACACTTCCACTGCGAACTACATCTTGCGAAAGGCCAGACGGCACACAACTACACCACCGAAGCTGCATTAGTAGTGCGAGACTCACACCCACCGCCCTATGGATACTGTTCCCCAAGGAAGTAATAATAATGTTATTGGTTTTACGTCCCTTTTAACTACTCTGGCTTTTAGTGACGCCGGGGTGCCGGAATTTCGCCCCGAAGGGGATCTTTAACGTGCCAGTAAATCTGGCACGGCTCCCTCGCATTTGCGGACCCTCAAATGCCAGCCGACTACGCCGGGATTTGAACCTGCAAACTTGGGCACAGCAAGCGAGAACGTTATCGCTGAGCCACGCAGCCAGTAAGCGCTGGGTCTGCAATTCTTATCAGAAATCTTCAGTACGGTATTAATTTCAACAATTCGTATTCAGTTACAGAATGGTAGAAATAAATGCTTTATGAAACCATTCCAGTGTATTCCAAGATCAGTGAAATTTTAAAAATATTGTTGTGAACTGAGAAAATACCAAAACGAAAAGGGATTCTCTTCTACACCTCTCTGTATGCGTCATCATCACTTGAACTCTTGTATTATGTAAACAGAGTAACACGCCACAAAGGGGTCTGTCAACTTTAGCCAGAGCAAACAGCCATTGTTTACATGGTCTGTACAATAGCGTGTATTCAGCGCTGTTCTTTTAGCACGACCTTTGCTGGTGCAATATGGCGATATTTCATATTATCACACACAGGCGATGCTCGCAGTATGGCGACATTCTTATATTGCATTATTTTGATTTTCTCTCTCTCTCAATTACAGATAAGTCATTATTTCATCATATTTGACAATTTTAGGGCATTGTGTAACTTTCATACATTTGAAAGAAAATATGAAATAGATGTTTTAATATAGATGAACAACACGCTACATGAGGCTGTTCGTATGAGCCGACTCTGATGGTGGGGCCATGTGGTGAGGATGGAGGAGGGGTTATTGAAATCGGCTGTAGATGGTAAGAGAAGCACAGGTAGATTCAGTTTTCGACGATTTCAAAGTGAGAGGTGTAGAAGCAAAGGAGACTTATTCACAAACAGAGGCTTGCAGACACTTTCTGAATATGAATGAATGAATGAATGAATGAACGAATAGAACTACATTCACGCGAATTCAGTTGAGTCAAATATCGGAGTCGTTTTCAATTCTTTTTTAAGGATTTTCCCCATGAACTTAAATGTTTATCATTGATCCACATGCGCTTCTGATTGTATTTAGGTCTAGAATGTGTACAGTAACGTAGATCCTGTTTCCCAACCGTAAGCTGAACGGAGTCAGCTCGCTCGCATTACACGTTAAATTGGGATTAATTCGCAAACGAGGGTTAGGCTCTAATTACCATAACGGGCATTCAAAGATAGCCTTCACTGCCTCGCAAATGTCTACCTAATTTGCAGGTGAATTATACAGAGTCTATTAACTTTCGGTAGCCAACCAGCATCCATCGCGAGTGTTCAAACAATGATTAAATATAAAATCTAATCATGCCACGAAAACTTATTTTACTTAGATAAGCTTCAACCGATTGTTGGTAATTTTACAATTTAACATAAAAATAAATAATTGTTTACTCTGGAAACAAATGTATCACACCGTTTCTTGGCACAGGAAATGTCTCAATTCATTGTAGTGGTTCCGTGCGTCTTGAATGTGGTTGGGTCAGGGATTGAGGTAGAACAACTGTGTGTAGACCATAACGTGACGGCCATCCTCAGCCGGCGTCTAAGAAATCGGTATGCGATTGATCCCTACAAGTGTGTCTTGCCCAGCAGCAGGGTGATAGGCTTTAAATGGAAGTTGGATCTACCACGAGGGAACAGTCACGACATCTGGTGTCACTTCGGCGTGACTGCAGTGACAGGATTATGGGGACACTGGGCGAATTGTGAAAACTGAGCTATCCCTCCTCCCTCCAGCAAGGCTCCTCTTTATCTTTCCTTTCTGCCTTTCATGGCTCTGCGTCCTTACAATTCCCTCATTCTTCGTAGACCGAGAGCATTCATTTTCACTCTTTGGTTTCATTTTCATCTTCTCCTAGGACGTAAGTTGATTCATTTAGGGGCTTTGCGACATTGTGGTCATTTAGCCCGGTGAACTTTGTGTGTGTTATTTTTCTCATAACCCGTATATTTGTAATTGAGACGAACATCGGGGAAGGAGGCGGCCCTGGCCTTTATTTTCCTGCCTCACACATGTAGTTCGATTCCCGGCTCCGTCAGGGATTTTAGAAACTGACCAGAGGGCTGGAACGGGGTGTGCTCAGCCTCGTGAGGACAATTGTTGTGGTTGCTACATTTGAGAGGCTTGGACATTGTGGTCATTTAGCCCAGTGTACTTGGGTGTGTGTGTGTCTCTCTCTCGAATTTGTCTGAAAACTATGGTTATTGTTGTGTCTGTAGTAGTGTGTGCATTTGTAATTCAGGTGAGTATTTGGAAGGAGGCGACCGTGGCTTTACGTTAGAAACCATCCCAGCTTTTGGCTGAGGGAGAAGTAGGGTAACCACGGGAAATCACTTCTAGGATGGCTGAGCCACGAGTAGCACGTAGCCATTTTATAATCATTGTAAGCTACAGCTGGGGTTCTCAACCTTTTAGACACTGTGACCCCCTTTTTCGGCTGAGTATTTAGGCGACCCCCCCCCCCCCCAGTTTTAACGTTAGAGATTTCAAGTGATCAGCCAGTGAAACTAATACAGTCATCACAATTAACACCGGTTATCAGACAGATTCTACACACACCCAAAGTACACGGCGTTGTCGCAGCCCCTAAACTTAGGAACCAACCAACCTAAACTAACTTTTAACAATACTTGTGCCGACAAATTTTGGATAAGTATTAAAAAGTAATACCACAACAGCGTTAAAAATGTGATTCTCCATAATGGTGAATTTAAAAACCAAATCAAGAAATTGTTCGACACTGGAAAATGACATTATTTATAAAAATCATTCCAGACAAGCTCAAATTTCTCATTAATAGAAAAAAATCGTATGAGTTAAGTACGATGTGAGTGTATTCCTTTTTAGCCTACTTTCGATTTTTGCACAAAACTATGTGTGTGTGTACTCGGAATGTCTGCCCCCCCCCCCTATCAATTCGAACACGGTGAAACCGAATTGAACGAAATTTGGTACAGAGGTAGCACTAGGAAAGGGCACCTTAGGGCCATGTTTTCTATTGCCGCCATCTTGACGGAAACGTAATGGTGGCCACCCAAATGTAAAAAACTTAAATCAAAGTACCACCAACCAAATCATCTGATCTCTACCAAAATTTGCAACAACATACCCTTTTGTGGGAAGCATCTTTTGACTGAACTACAAGGTCATCAGGCCAATAGTTTGCAGATAGCGGCCATGTATGTGTGCAAACCGATTCCTCAATCCCGTAACATTTGCGCACACAACCATCGCAACACACGTTATCACACGGGGCTGATGACCAAGATTGTCCTAGCCCCTATCTGGTCATGCTGATGTCATCCACTTTACTTCTCAAAGAACTCTAAAACGGGGCTGTTGACTAAGCTGTCCCACACCGTAATATGAATTAGCAACAACTTTAAAACTGGTAAACGAAGTGCCTAATTTCATCTGACAGAGTCATTGGAAATATGGGCGGAACGTTTCACACTGTATATTCATGAATTTAGACGCGATCTAAACCAACAGCAATGTATGAATATATTTCTTTTAAAAATAGAAATGACTGTTTAATGTTTAAAATAGAAACAATTGTTCAGTTTAATAAAATAAACATGATGGGCCCTATTCAGTGAAGAGCGCTCATGATGTTAGGTAGATTTCATTAGAAAGCTAACTATTGCAATGGGTCCCATGTTTCGACTTCCGGAAAATTTCGACATATCTTCGCGTTTCACATCCCCCAGACCCCAAAACTACCGTCAGTTCAAAAGTTTATTTATAATTTATGTATGTATGTATATATATATACATCAAAAAAAGTTTTGCATCACCTCGGTTCCCAGATCTCCGGCATATAGACGTTGACTGTGTATATTGTATCCAAGATACAGTCCCTTTGACTGTTCATAGTTGTCACTAAAACTGCTCAAAGATGTAAACAACCATGCATGAGCAGGGCCTATTAGACGGAGGGGGTACGACAGCCGATCAGTTCCAGTCATTCCACCAGGACGAAGGTACGCTGCTCATGTTGTCTGTAGTTCTACCATGCCTAGAAGGTCAATACCGCAGTTCGATCGCGTCCGCATTGTTACTTTGTGTCAAGAAGGGCTCTCAACAAGGGAAGTTTCCAGGCGTCTCAGAGTGAACCAAAGCGATGTTGTTCGGACATGGAGGAGGTACAGAGATACAGGAACTGTGGATGACCGCTACTTACGGATTGCCGCTCGGAGGAACCCTGACAGCAATGCCACCATGTTGAATAATGCGTTTCGTTCAGCCACAGGACGTCGTGTTTCAACTCAAACTGTGCGCAATAGGCTGCATGATGCGCAACTTCACTCCCGACGTCCATGGCGAGGTCCAGCTTTGCAACCCCGACACCATGCAGCGCGGTACAGATGGGCCCAACAACATGCTGAATGGACCCCACGGAATTGGCATCACGTTCTCTTCACCGATGAGTGTCGCATATGCCTTCAACCAGACAATCGTCGGAGGCACCCTGGTCAGGCTGAACGTCTTAGACACACTGTCCAGCGAGTGCAGCAAGGTGGTGGTTCCCTGATGTTTTGGGGTGGCATTATGTGGGGCCGACGTACGCCACTGGTGGTCATGGAAGGCTCCGAAACGGCTTTACGATACCTGAATGACATCCTCCGACCCATAGTGCAACCATATCGGCAGAATATTGGAGAGGCATTTGTCTTCATGGACAATTCTCGACCTCATCGTGCACATCTTGTGAATGCGTTCCTTCAAGATAACCCTATCGAACATGCCTGGGATATGTTGAAAAGGGCTGTTTATGGACGTCTTGACCCACCAACCACTCTGAGAGATTTACGTCGTTGAGGAGTGGGACAATTTGGACCAACAGTGTCTTGATGAACTTGTGGATAGTATGCCACGGCGAATACAGGCATGCATCAATGCAAGAGGACGTGCTACTGGGTATTAGAGGTAGTGGTGTGTACTGCAATCTGGACCACAAATGCTGAAAGTCTAGCTGTATGATGGTACAACATGCAATGTGTGGGTCTCATGAGCAATAAAACGAGCTGAAATGTTGTTTGTGTTGATCTCTATTCCCTTTGTATTTAACGGTTCCGGAACTCTTGGAACCGAGGTGATGCAAAACTTTTTTTGATGTGTGTATATGCATATCAGTTTCTTGTGGACACGATAACTGCCGTAATTTTGCACCAATCGCTTTGAATTTTTTACCGAATATGTATACCTATAAAATCTCGGTCGTTACTGGGCTAAATCGGTCGAAGGGGGTGAAAATGGGGGGCTTTTTTTTTTTTTAAAGTGAAATATTGCTATAACTCTCTTAATATGTGAAATATCGAATCCGTTCAACGTTCATACTATGTGTCGGATAAAGCCCAAAAATTTATGTTTGAAGAGTTTTTTTTATAGCACCAACCATTGACCAAAGGGGTGGGAAAAAGTGGGTTTTTCGGGAAACATTAATCATATCTCTCTTAATAGGCACAATATCAAAACCGTACAGAATGGACAATATTCCCCTAATAATTACCTAAAACTTTTGTCTGAAAGACCCACCATTAGGCCAAGGGATGAGAAAAATGATTTCGGAATTATAAGAAAATGCCAAGCGCTATCAGTGGTTGCCATGGCAACTCTACTAAATTGATGAGGGATGAGCCATCAGACGTTGCCAAGATAATGCACTTGCACGAGATCAGATTCAGATTTCCATCTGACTAAGTGTGAAGCGGCTTCGGTGACGTAACTGGTAGCAAGCTAAATGTCTAAGCCCAAGGTCGCGAGTTCAAAGCCGGCCGAAGTCGTCGGATTTTCTAAGAGCGCTAAAAATCCCTCAGTATGCTTTTCTTTGGAGGGGAAGTTCCAACGTTCGTTGAGATTTGCTGGTTGCGGTGGCATCTAGTAGCCAAGTTCACAGCTAGGTGTCGTTGACGGTAGTACCTGGTAGCAACATTAGGAACTACTGCTTGAAATTGACCGCCTGCAGTCCTTACCTGTGTTACAGACTAATACAGCCATCCCTAAGTACACGGGGTTACATGACCGCGTTGTCGCAGTCCCTAAACTGAGGAACCAACCAAAATCTCTGCGGGAGATATAATTTTGCGTGAAGAAGTAACAGACCGTTACATAGTTACACATCAGTGTCGAAACCTTGCATAAGGACAGTGTGACCACAAGTATAAAAATTGACCCCAAATGACAAGAAGGTTACCGTTCCCATAAGACAATAAAATGTTTAAAATAAGCATAAAATGACGAAAAACAAAGTTAATTAAGCTCCAATTATAAAATACCTTCTCGCAATAAATGAAGTCTGATCCTTCTACGAAAACCTGCATATTCTGCCTATTTTCGCCTATCCCCAAGTTTGTCCGGTGAAATCCACCTCCGCCTTCCGGCGTGCCGAGGGGCCTTTTTTTTTTTATATAGCAAGCTCAGACACCATTGTGAGGCTGTTCTTTTGCTTTGAGCATACAAATCCTGTATGCGGTTCTACTTTAATACTAATGTTAGTTATTGCTTAGTGAGAAAAGGGGGTATCCCTCCAAAGTGCACTTTTGAGATATTTAGCATTTTATTAGATTGCCTGTAACTGTATCAAAGCAATAAGAATCAGAAAATGTTTTAAGGATTGAGTTATGCAGGTAGTGTAGTAACTTCCTGAAAATGTGGGGGCAGAATACGTTGAGTTTTATTGTAAAAAACGTTCACTTGACGACTGACGTGTTGTGGGGTTTGAAGCCAGAACGGAAGACATCCAGCTAATAAGTAATAACTTGCACTATACAGTAGTTGACGTTTACAACCATATACAGTAGTCACTCCAAACAGACAAACTCCGGATTTCTATCACCATTTAGCATTTCACCTAACATCATATATACTACAAGTAGCATACACTGACAAGTTGCATTACCAATACTGCAACTAAATAATTGTACATATTGTAAATATTATCACCTGTATTTTCAAACATGTGTTTTACAGCCTAAGTGTAATGGATCTCATGATGATCGCTTGACGATCGAAACTGGTCATCCTAGTGTATTTATTAATCTCATGCAATTTATTTCAGGATTAGGACATAACCCAGCTCTTTTGGGTACATTCGTGTTGACCGACTGAAAAGCACTAAACTTTTGTTTACTGACATGTAGATGATATTGTAGACAAAACACAGATTTTCAAATACAACGGAGAAAAAATAACTCTAAATAACCTCATGAACATTAAACACCCTAAATAACATCTAGCTCATTAGTTTCTTCTCTTTCATTTCCATTGTCTGATTTACATTCTGATAATAGCCATGGTGCACTTCAACATCGACAGTTTAGTCGCTTGATGGGCCTACCATTTGGTTCGAGAACAGTGTCACTTATTTTCTGTGCCCTTCCCTTACCCTTCTGCAGACTTATGGTAGTCTAGTGGCCTATATCACTGTATGTGAACCGTACATGCACTTTATGCTCTCCCTGGAAGTCCAAGCTTATGCCAGAAAGGGTTTTGTTTCTTTTTGTTAATGGAGTTAAACTAACAAAATCCTCTTTCTGCATTTCCACTACAGTGAACGGTTTCATTTTCCTTGCATTTCGGATCAGCTTCGCCCATTCTTGTGAGATTTGAGATACCTCCTTACTCCAATCAGAAGTGTGAGACTGCTCTGTCAGGCCTGTTGTCTTATCCTTTTTAGTATTGACATGGAGCAATTCTGCACTCTGATAGTTCAATAAACAGATGCCAGATGGCCTACTTCACATAATATGCACTTAGCTCCACTTTCACCAAAAGGAGGAATCCCCCCTCGTTTTCCACTAAGCCCTTGTTACTTATTTTACAGTCCATAATTTCAAGATGATCTCTGTGCGCTGTATTCAGTATGATAAGGTTGACTAACGCGAACGAGAAGATTCGTCCTATTTATGCAATTAAATTCTGAGTTTTCTATTTTGATGTTGTAATAATTCGTGAAGCCGCCATCTTGGTTGATTGGTTCTTTATTTTAGCGGCTGCGACAACGTGGTTATGTAGCCCCGTGTACTTTGGGTGTGTGTAGAATCTGTCTGATAACCGGTGTTAATTGTGATGACTGTATTAGTGTGTGTTATCTGTTTTTAATTCAAGTAAGGACTGTAGACGATAATTTCAAGTAGTTCCTACTTTCGCTACCAAATGCAACCGTCCACGACACATACAGTAGCTGTGAACTTGGCTACTCCTAAATGCCATCGCAGCCAATGCCCGGCGACGGACGTTGGAACTTAGGAACATTAATCAAACCTAACCTAAAAATTTTGCTTCACACAAGTTTAGTTAGTGGAAGGTTCTTTTACATGTCATAAATCTATGACATGAGCCCCCCCGACTTTACTTCCCCTCCGAAGGAAGGCATGCCGGCATCTTGAATGTGTGGAAAGTCTGTTCTTTTACCTTCGCCACACAAGGCCATATATACGGTTCTATCGTGCAAGTAATGTTTACGCTCATCACGTTGACAACGGAGGATCCGTATATGGGACTATCTAAATGACAAATACTGTGAGCATTGATTCATTGGAACATAGGCTAATTGTAAGTCATGGATTATAATACTTGCATGATTCGCATGGCCACTATCTTGTAGTTATTCCGCTGATGACCTTATAGTTTGGGCCTCAGACTCTTCTCACATGAAGGTTTCTTTTTCCAAAATTTAATAGAGAACCGATGATAAGGTTAGTTGCAATTCAACTAAGCATTGAACACTCGGCAGCAATTTTGTTTTTAATAACATGGCGACGATATAAAACATGGCACTGAGGTTTACTGAGCTTTACTAGTGTTGCTACTTTACCAAATTTGGTTCAATTCGGTTTCGTCGTTTAGGAATTGATAGCGGGACAGACAGACAGACAGAAACACGAACATTTGGCGTGTTGATCTCGTAAGTCTACTTTCAATTTAAAAAAACAATAGTAGGCTAAAAAATTTAAATTTGCGGTGTTGTAAAACCAAATCGTGGATAGTACCTAGGATATTATAAGTAGCCTAATGCGCACCCTTTAACGAGTGCACCTGCACTTGTTGCCATGGTGACTATGTGAGGGCAATTTGAACACGCTAATTCTATGTTGATATCGTAATCATCCTGTGTGTGTTTAGTGTTGTTCCCCCCAGTTGAAAGTAGAATTAGGCCAGAGACTGATGTTCTCAAACAAATATCAGTTACAGCACTAAATAATGGTGCTGTGTTTTGGTCTCTTGTGCCAAAAGAAACACACAGGACTTTCCTCCTTTACATGGGGCCAAGATTCGGTATACGCTGTTGTTTCATTGCTATCGTGCTCATTTAGCCCCCACAGTATGTCTTCCTTCGGAGGGGAAGTAAAGCCGGCGGGCCTACGTCATGGATGTATGGCATGAAAAAGAGCCTTCCACTAACTACAATTGTGTGAAGCTAAATTTCTAGGTTAGATTTGATTGAACTACTTGAAAATTGATCGTATGCAGTCCTTACTTGAACTAAAACAGATAACACACACTAATACAGCCATCACAATTAACACCGGTTATCAGATAGATTCTACACATAACCAAAGTCCACGGGGCTACATGATCGCGTTGTCGCCACCCCTAAACTGAGGAACCAACCACCAACGTTTTATCCCCGTGTACTTGGATGTCTGATAACCTGTATTAATATAGTGGGAATGAGGCGGCCGTGGCCTTGAGTTTGAGACTATCCCGGCATTTGCCTGGAGTAGAAGTGGGAAACCACTTTCAGTATGTCTGAGGAGGTGGATCGAACCCACCTTTTTCCTCACGAAGTTGAGGGGACTCCATTCCAGCCTTCAGCCTAGAATTGAATTTCCTGTCAGAGCGGGAGATCGAACCTGGACCTCAGGAGTGACAGCCAAGGATGCTAGTTGCTGTGTCACGAGACCGACAGTCGCTATATCGCAGTGGTTGACCAACTATTGTCGACACATTCATTTTGTTGACTGTGTGTGTCCCTGTCCCCAGAAATGCTGTGTGATTGCAATATTACGTTAATGCCCCAGAACACCCTTCTCGTAAAAACAGAATGAATGAAAACGTGACTCACAGTTACAGAGAAACTAAAATCTTTGTATTGTAGGGGTAGACCAACGTTAGAATAGGTTAAACAGAGTGTCTCGGATGTCGGGTGTGATAGCTATGTAGAGATTTAACGATTTGCTCAGGTCAGGGAGCCATGGAGGGCTGCATCAAACCAGTCAAAAGACTGAAGACTCAAGCAACAACAACAACAACAACAACAACAACAACAACAACAAAGGATAATGTGGGGATCACAGAGGCTTCAAAGAAATTCACTTTTGTCCTCGGGAATGAATTTAAAAGGTCATGGTCTATGACATGTCTATTCTTAGGATACAATTTGTGAAAATTGTTGAAAGGCATAGAAAATGAACATTTATATTGCCATCCTTCGCAGACCTCTCGTCGCTTCCACGCATCCCCAGACCACACTTGGGAACTACTGTATGGAACATAATTTCCACGACCGTTGTGGCAATTTGAAGTTTTTGGGCATGTGCATGTGTCTGTTAATCAACATTGAAAGAATGCCCAGAAATATATTTCAATACATGGTCGCAGAGGTGGAACAGGAAATCACCCCCCAGTTTAATGATCGCTCTTTACGGCAGGTTTTTGATTGTGTCGTTACGCTCTCATCAGGTTGAGAAACTGGACCGTGTTTATGAGCACGCGCTGTCAATGGCGTGTTACAAATAGCAAGAGCGGCCTTCTTTTAATATCCGGGAAAAGTTTCATAGCTCATAACACAGGCTTTGTTACTGCCAGGATTGGTTCAGGAAGCGTTTCTCGCGATAACAAGGGCTAAACGTATAGAACTAAGCAATTGTCGAAGTTAATCAGACTGCTAGTTTACAGTCCATATAAAAAATTCAATGTTGGTTTGTCTGTTTTATACAAATCTACATCGTTTCACCGATCTGAACCAAATTTTACGTACCTAACCTTTGGAACCCTGCGGGAAGCACTGTCCACTTGAAATTTCGGACAGCATTTTGTCCCTTTGGCACAAATCTACACAGTTTCACAGATCAGAACCAAATATTACGTACTTGCCCTTTGAAACCATTGTCTACTTGAAATATCGAACAGATATCTCCATTCCCTGCATTTAGGCTGTTTAGACGAAATATCGTGTATGTCCAAGGACCGATCTAGGCACATTTTTAAGCCTTGCAATGCATAAAACACAACTAGTGACTTAAAATTTAGCTCAGTTCTGGGAAATGGTGTAGCTTTGTATAAATAAGGCTCAAATTAAGCCTCGCAATGCAAGAAACAAAATACTGGACGTAAAATTTGCCGCGTTTACTGAAACAGTGTAGATTTGTATAAATAACAGACAGAAAAATGGGCCCGAAAACACTTTGTTACGTGCCACCCCCCTAGTGGCACTTTTGTTAACTGGATTACGGTGGGTAAGAAGCACAACACCAATTACTGCTTAAAGAAATAACTTTATTGTGGCCAGAAGATTACACTACTCTTCAGCAATTACAGACAATTAGATCCTTACTACAGTTTCCTCAAGTCTCTTCCTTGAGCGCTCTTGCCCCTTTTCACTTGTCAACAAACCACAGAAGTTAAACCGTCTTAATGAGTCCGGTGGCCTTGACAGAAACTACCTGCCCCTCTTCCTCATGTATAACAACCACAGTTACTTACGATAATCCGCTACCCGCTGCTTCGCTGTCCACAAGCTGGGGAAACAATGTCACTGGATTTCGTAACTCGCACGGCACTTCGTCACCACACTTCTGTCGCACTCGCTCAAAAACACACACCCACAGAAAAACTCGGTCCCCTCACTGTTGAAGCCGCTTATATAGCAGGCTGGTGACTCAATGAATGCTTCTAGATCTAGATCCATCCAGGGTTCACGGCTTCTCGAGGTTTCCATCGCTGGTCCAGTCACGAATATTCTGGACTATCCCTTTGTCCTAGTAGCCCTGTTGCATAAGGCGCACGCAATACAGGAGGCAGGGCACAGCCCAGCCCTGGGGCAGTTGTGACTCATGCGGCGAGCGATGACACAAACTCACAGCCGTAACACCACCCCCTTCCTAAAAAGGCTGATCGTCCCGATCAATCATTGGTCCGTCTGTGTCCCTCCGTAGGCTGCCAGGCGATCTCGATGCACGATCTTCATCTTCGCCCTCGGGCTCCGCTGGATCCTGTAGACGACATCGTTGATCCGTTTCACGACTCGGTACGGGCCCTCCCAGGACTTCTGAAGTTTGGGTGACAGGCCTTTCTTCCGTAATGGGTTGAAGAGCCAGACCAGGTCGTCCTCGTGGAATCCGCCGGCATCCGTCTGCTGGTCGTATCGGGTCTTCATCCGGTCGGTCTCGATCCGCAGTTTCCTCCTCGCGAACGCGTGCACGTCCTCCAGTTGGTCGACCAGTTCTTGACAATACTGGCTTACCGGGACCGGATCATTCCCAGGTCGGCCGAAGGCAAGATCGACAGGTAGACGGAGCTCCCTCCCAAACATGGCCCGGGCTGGTGTGCACCCGGTGGCTTCATGCATGGCGGCACGGTAGGCCAGGAGAAATAGTGGAAGATGTTTGTCCCAATCCCTCTGGTGCTCGCTGATGACTATTCGGAGATGGTTCTCGATGGTGCGATTGAATCGCTCTACCATCCCGTCGGACTGAGGGTGTAGCGGCGTTGTCCTTGTCTTCCGGATTCCCAGCAGCTGGCATAGGTTCTGGAACACCTGCGACTCGAAGTTCCTCCCTTGGTTGGAGTGCAGCTCCAGGGGTACTCCGTACCGGCTGACGAATTCCTTCACCAGGGTCTCTGCAATCGTCGCGGCTTCCTGGTTAGGGAGCGCATACGCCTCCGGCCATTTGGTGAAGTAGTCGCTGACGACCAATATGTAGCGGTTCCCTGCCTCGCTTAATGGGAATGGCCCAGCAACATCGATGGCCACTCTCTCCATGGGGCCGCCCACGTTGTAGGTCTTCAGTGGACCCCGCTGTCTTCGTCCTGGGCCCTTGCTGGCTGCGCAATCGTGGCACCTCGCGCAGTGGTTCTCCACGTCGGTTCGGCATCCGATCCAGTAGAACCGCTCTCTCAGCTTCTCCAGGGTCTTCTTTATTCCTAGGTGTCCACCAGATGATCCTCCATGGACTTCCTTCAGGACTTCCTCCGTCATAGCCTTTGGAACGACGACTTGTTCCCGAGATGTCTTCCCGTCGCGTCGGTGCTCTCCCAGGCGCGGCAGATGAGGCCATCCCTTACAATCAGCGAGTCCCACTGCGCCCAGTAGGACTTAAACTTTGGGCTGCAGTCACTCACAATGTTCCACCCGGGTATGGGGACACAGGCCCTCTTCCATTCGCCTATAAGTCCCAGGTCATCATCTTCTGCTTGTGCCCGCGTGAAAGATTCGCGGCTCCAGTTCCCTTGAAGTTCCACAGTAGTCCGTCGGCACTGTATCCCGGTGTTCTCCTCCCTTCGGGCACAGAAGGCGCAGTCTTCGGGGCACGGTCTTCGTGACAGGGCGTCGGCGTTAGAATGCAGTTGGCCTTTCCTGTGCTGAATCTCAAAGTTGTACTGTTGAAGCCTCTCTAACCACCGCGCGAGTTGACCCTCGGGCTGCTTGAAGTTCAGGAGCCACCGCAGGGATGCATGGTCGGTAGTCCTCTTCCGGACCGCCTCTCCGGTTGCCTTCCGGCTGTGTCGTTGCTGGTGGTGCCGCGACTATCGAAGAAACGGCTTAGCGCCTCCATTAATTCGTCGGCCAGGGGCTTGTTCTCGTTGGCTTTTACTGGTTGGTCGACGTCCACTTGACGCACCCGCGCGTGCATTCTGGATGCCTGTTTTGCCGTCTCGAACTCAAGTGCGTGGCTCAGCGCATCTGTCAGGGTCTTATTGCGTGCGAGTCGCAGCGCCTGTTGAGTGTCCGAGTCCCGTAGCCCGTCGGTGAAAGTCTGCGTCGCTATCTGCTCCAGAATGTCGGCCGGCGCTGTTGGGTAGGCGAGCCTTACGAGACGTGCGATGTCCATCTCGAACTCCTGCAGGGTTTCCGCGTTCTTTTGTACCCGGGTCCGGAGCTGCATCTGGTAGGCCTGCTGAAGATGGCTATCTCCATATCGGGACTCCATATGGGCGATCAGTGAAGCGTAGTCCTGGGATCCAGTCGGGATGGCCTGAAGGACGTTAAGGGCGTCCCCTCTCAGCGCTACAATGAGAGCTGTAGCCTTTTCTGTGTTGTTCCAGTTATTTATGGAACAGGCCGCCTCGAACTGACGTAAGTAGGTGCTCCACGGGACCTTTCCGTCGAAGGTTGGGGGCGTCACTCTGCTATGTCCCGTTCCTGATATTCCCGGTGTAACGGTGGGCGGGCGTTGGCGCAGCTCGGCAACTTCCTCTCGTAGAGCGTTGAATTTCTCTTCCACCCTCGTCAGTGGGCGTTGGCGCAGCTCGGCAACTTCCTTTTCTAAGGCGTTGAATTTCTCCTCCACCCCCATCAGCGGGCGTTGGCACAGCTCGGCAACTTCCACTTGTAAGGCGTTGAATTTCTCCTCCACCCCCATCAGCGGTCGTTTGCACAGCTCGGCAACTTCCACTTGCAAGGCGTTGAATTTCTCCTCCACCCCCATCAGCGGGCGTTGGCGCAGCTCGGCAACTTCCACTTGTAAGGCGTTGAATTTCTCCTCCACCCCCATCAGCGGTCGTTGGCACAGCTCGGCAACTTCCACTTGCAAAGCGTTGAACTTCTCCTCCACCCCCATCAGCGGGCGTTGGCGCAGCTCGGCAACTTCCACTTGTAAGGCGTTGAATTTCTCCTCCACCCCCATCAGCGGTCGTTGGCACAGCTCGGCAACTTCCACTTGCAAAGCGTTGAACTTCTCCTCCACCCCCATCAGCGGGCGTTGGCGCAGCTCGGCAACTTCCACTTGTAACGCGTCGAACTTCTTTTCCACTGCTGCGACTTCCTCACGTAGGCCCTGTTCTAATTTCCTTTGGCTCTCCTCTAATTTCGTCAGCAGATACTCTTCCAGATTTTTCTGGCCATCCAGAAATTTGGCGGTTAGGTCCTCTGCTAACTTATTCTGGCTGTCCTTCAGGTCCTCTGCTAACTTCTTCTGGCCATCCTCCATCTTCTTCTGGCCGTCCTCCATCTTCTTCTGGCCGTCTTCCATTTTGGCAGTTAGGTCCTTGGTTAAATTCTTCTGGCCGTCTGCTATGCCATTTAACTTTTCTAGCAATGCTGCCAATTGCGCCTCCATTTTAGTTGTTTGCCTTGTAAAGGGCATGCACTCACAGGAAAATTAGAGAAAATGACCTGCTCGGGTTTTGAAACCAGGACCGTCAGGTGTTGTGCTTGAGTTCGTAATCCCGCTTCTGACACCAGTTTTTTCGTGCCACCCCCCTAGTGGCACTTTTGTTAACTGGATTACGGTGGGTAAGAAGCACAACACCAATTACTGCTTAAAGAAATAATTAACTTTATTGCGGCCAGAAGATTACACTACTCATCAGCAATTACAGACAATTAGATCCTTACTCCAGTTTCCTCAAGTCTCTTCCTTGAGCGCTCTTGCCCCTTTTCACTTGTCAACAAACCACAGAAGTTAAACCGTCGTAATGAGTCCGGTGGCCTTGACAGAAACTACCTGCCCCTCTTCCTCATGTATAACAACCACAGTTACTTACGATAATCCGCTACCCGCTGCTTCGCTGTCCACAAGCTGGGGAAACAATGTCACTGGATTTCGTAACTCGCACGGCACTTCGTCACCACACTTCTGTCGCACTCGCTCAAAAACACACACCCACAGAAAAACTCGGTCCCCTCACTGTTGAAGCCGCTCATATAGCAGGCTGGTGACTCAATGAATGCTTCTAGATCTAGATCCATCCAGGGTTCACGGCTTCTCGAGGTTTCCATCGCTGGTCCAGTCACGAATATTCTGGACTATCCCTTTGTCCTAGTAGCCCTGTTGCATAAGGCGCACGCAATACAGGAGGCAGGGCACAGCCCAGCCCTGGGGCAGTTGTGACTCATGCGGCGAGCGATGACACAAACTCACAGCCGTAACAACTTTTTATGACCCTGGAACTATCAGTGTGTGTATTATATCGGAGTTGTAGTATGGGCCGTAGGGGCGTGTTCTGGTGCATAATTGCGAAAATATCTACATCTTACGCTGCTTACAAATTGTAGTCACGGGGCGTAATTGGTGCAAAACAATTTCTCAGGCCCCTTTAAACAGTTATCATCATGACAATATTAGGCATCTGTTTAAGTGCGATGGTGTTGGCGCAGTACATTGAGGTTATCAGATGTAATAAGTGTTCGTGCTTTAAAAATTTCTTTGATATACTCCGATCATTATCCTACAGAGCTATGTGGGGAAAAGTGACACTGTTGCTTCGTCAGGAACTTGGGACAGGCGAAGTTTTCGGAAGAGTTCAGATTAATTTTCCTACGGCGCTATGCGGAAATAGACGACACTATTGGGCTCGACTCTTGTAACAGCCAATGAGATATAGTCCCTAGGCAGCGTCTTTTATTTCACTTACTCCTCTTTCTAATATATTTTTTCAATGTGTAGTAAATTGCAAGTGGCAGTACTGTGGTTAGTAAATAGCTGTTTCCATGTTCATTATTATCAGTAGGGGAAAATGTCCTGGATATTACGTCCATTATGTTACTTATCACCACCACAAAAGGTTAAGAATATAACTTATTTTTTCTGTTAGTTAGTAAGATTGATGTGCCACATCAGTAGTAGCATTGATTCTCATCCATAAAACAAATAAATATATCCACCGAGCGAAGCTGGTTACTACTGCTAGTAGAGAATAAGATTATTATTTACACTTATTTTGTGTATTTCTACCGCGTATTATTCGTGTTTATAAGGAGCTGCGCTCAGCCCAGCCTCGTGAGGACAGTAGCTGGCAAAGTAGGCTGATGTATCCAATGCCCATGCTACTGTATTTGTTGGGTGGCGCGGTCCTATGGTCCCATTTGCGGAGTTGTTCCTATGGGCCGGTTATGCGCGTCTATGTAGCGTATGGCATTTCACGGCCGGATGCCCTTCCTTACTTCAACTGTATAAGAGTTAATGAGATATGAAGATGAAGAAACTGGGCAAGGAGTTGGAAAAGTAGCGGTTGCGATCATTTGCTCTATAGGATAGTGGTCAGTAGCAAAAGGACAATTTGTATTGCCAAAGATGCACATGGTTGAATCTTTCACTCATATTTCAACTAATTCTTGTGGAAGTGTTAATGATTCTGTAAACCAATAATTATTAGTTTATCTCCTTGACCTAGGGTGCTGGATAAATGTTTTAATAAAATCAATGAAAATAGAAAAGTAAAAAATAAAGTCATGGTAATAAATATAATGCAATTTTAATTTGTACTATCCTAGTTTTCTTTACTTTTTATTTTCAATTGTTTGATAATGCTTAATATGTCTCTAAATTTTGAAAATAAATAAGCTTATAAAAATGAAATTTCTAACAATTTTAGCATCTTAATTGTAGAATTATAAAAGTAATTAAGAGCATTAAAATGTTAAAGAAAACAAACATTAAAAGTAATAAATACACATAAAATATATTCTACTACTGTACTATTCTGCCCTATAAAGGGTTAAAATGGAAAACCGTTCCAAGGACGGCTGACGATGGAGTCCGGACATAGCCTGGCCAGGCTGAGAACTTACACTCTTGACGTGCGGGCGAGAATAAGATAAAATAATATCCCTTTTCCCTGTCTTCAGTGTTTTAAAGGGAAAAATCTTGAGCGTTAATCATGCGCCACGGGACCTCCACTTTGCATTGACGTCTTCAGTGATTGTTGCAATAGACAGTGCCTTTGGAAGACGAGGCTTTGATAACAACATTGCGATATGTGTGGCGATGGGGATGAAGGTTAGTGGCGTATCTCCCCGGAAATGCTCCAGAAATTCCTAGGGAAATGTGACACTATAGATAATGCCCTGCGGATATCCGCAATATTTTCCGCCATGCATGGCTGTGCGGATAAGCTGCGGATAATGTTTGGAGCAAATTTGCGGATAGTTTGTAGAATCCAATCGGAACTTGTTGAATATCATTACTAGGACCCGGATGTTTATGACTGCCTATCATATTTTTCCGTTATATTTTTTTCATGACACATGTAAGATGATGATTTAAGCTAATCTCATTCAAATTATGTCATCAAGCATAATTAACTCTCCGAACTGAAAAGGGTTGCAATTCTCGCTGTAGGCCTATAACATTCGTTTTAATCATAGCCTAGTACATGGCATACGTCGTAACCTAAGGAAGCGACTTTCTCTATAAACGTATAAATGCGTCGCCTTAATACTTTATGCTTTATCTAGAAATATTATTGTAATGCCAGTAGATGCGGATAACAGTCGTGTGGATGCGGACTGGATGCGGATAACAGTCGTGTGGCTGCGGGGCGGATGCGGATAACAGTCGTGTGGATGCGGGGCGGATGCGGATAACAGTCGTGTGGATGCGGACTGGATGCGGATAACAGTCGTGTGGATGCGGGGCGGATGCGGATAACAGTCGTGTGGATGCGGACTGGATGCGGATAACAGTCGTGTGGCTGCGGGGCGGATGCGGATAACAGTCGTGTGGATGCGGACTGGATGCGGATAACAGTCGTGTGGATGCGGGGCGGATGCGGATAACAGTCGTGTGGATGCGGACTGGATGCGGATAACAGTCGTGTGGATGCGGGGCGGATGCGGATAACAGTCGTGTGGATGCGGGGCGGATGCGGATAACAGTCGTGTGGATGCGGACTGGATGCGGATAACAGTCGTGTGGATGCGGGGCGGATGCGGATAACAGTCGTGTGGATGCGGGGCGGATGCGGATAACAGTCGTGTGGATGCGGACTGGATGCGGATAACAGTCGTGTGGATGCGGACTGGATGCGGATAACAGTCGTGTGGATGCGGACTGGATGCGAATAACAGTCGTGTGGATGCGGACTGGATGCGGATAACAGTCGTGTGGATGCGGACTGGATGCGGATAACAGTCGTGTGGATGCGGACTGGATGCAGATAACAGTCGTGTGGATGCGGACTGGATGCGGATAACAGTCGTGTGGATGCGGACTGGATGCGGATAACAGTCGTGTGGATGCGGACTGGATGCGGATAACGTTTTGTTCATACGCCCAGGGCTGTACCTATAGACAGCGGTAACCTTTGCCGCTATTTAACCGTAATTTAGTGATGGTATCATGGCAGATATTAGTAAAACTACTAATGTTGCTGTACAGTATGTCATACATGCGAGGTTTGAATCTTGGTGCTGGCAGCAGCTATCCAGAGTATGGTTTCCTCCACACTCTAAAGTACCTAGACACACCGTAGCGCATGTTATCTGAAAAAATACACATGATAATACCTTTACTCTCTGGCATAGTTAATGTACTCTTCAACAGCTTGTAGTGCATTGCTCTTACCTATTAGTAGTGGGTAACATATTAATGTACAGGGTGGTCCGGAAGTGGGCGTATCCCATAGCCTATTTGTTTATTTGACCGGGGAGGAAAGTTTTTTTTTAGATGTTGGCAACACTAATTGCCATGTTCTGCTCATTTGTTGAACGATTTCAAAGTAGAGGATGCCGCAGTGCTAACTGCTAATAGGGGATTATGGAGGTGACAACACAGAGGCTTACAGACTGGACGCTGAGAGGCAAAACACTCTCGAGTGAAAATGAATGAATAACAAGGCACACGTAGGCTGCTGTGCGTTTCTAAAACGGGCACATTTAACATTACTATAATATCCAGCTGGTGTATGGTTTGGGATAGGAACCTGTTCAGAAAGGCGGTTAAATCAACTAGTAATCTACACCCTTTGACATCTGTGATGCCTCGCCCTCACTGCAAGTGGACGGAAGAAAGGAGAGCTGAGCATTCGTCAAGAATGAAGATCTACTGGCAGACAAGAAAACAAGCTTTACAGTGATCATATGAGTGAAGAACATCGTGGTCCATTGATGGCCGAAACGACTCAAAAAAAAAAAAATCCAGCTGGTGTAACTGGTAACTTTAGTTTATTCTCAAGAATAATCTCTGGTAATTTTTCAGTTATTTTAAGACTAGACGGACCCAATAAGGAAGAAAATAACATAGTGACATAACTGACTGATGTTGGGGAGCTCTCGTTCCTGTACGACTTCACATCTTCGAGCGCAGCGAAGTGCTGTTTGTAGCCTTGGAGCATTGTACTCGACTGCGTGTGTTATTTATATTGTTTTCAAAAATAAATGCTAAGTAGGTCCATTATAACATATTTTATATTTGTTCCACGGTAGCAGCCTTGCGCGTTAATCGCCCAACACCACTAGAAATCCAGAGATTGGGGGAACCTAACCGCTGTCAGTGCCAAGATTCGAACCTGCAGAGTTTTTCCTCACTCCTTCCAGGCCAGTGACGGGATCCCAGTTCTACATAGTATGCGCTGGTTCAAACACGGAGCTGATGACCAATATGTCCCAACCCCTTTAATGAATCAACAACAAACGCTGCGCCAAACGGATTCAAATTAAATGTCAACTGCAAGCTCGACGAACACCCTGTTCTATCCTGCTTGTGACTGACCTGACAAGGTTTCAATACGCGGTTTGTATAATTTTCAGGCCGGTTTCTTCAACATAGAGAAGAATGCCCAGTCTCAGTGTGTGTCAAAATACAACAACTTTGTTGCCAGCAAGCCACTTTGGGGCGTGGTGGTGCAGTGGTCATGCTGCTTTACTCTCACGAAGGTGGACCGGGTTCGATTCTCGGCCAATGCAAGCGTTTCGGATTTCACGTAAAAATGGAGATACCATGGTTCATGATCACGAGATTAACGGTTACGTAAAACTACAAACCGTCTACTTTCATCATCGTCATAGAAAACACCCACCAGATCTACACTCGACATCTTCACAGTTACGGTACTGTTAGAACAAAGACAATTTTTACGATTAATTTCCTACTGAATGTTGTAGGTTCAGAGTATAAACATAGCAGAATATGCCCGTGGACCCTACTGCTAGTACGTGGTATCACCAGAAATATAAATAGGTCATGATTAATGGCCTAGACGTTAATCACTTTTCCCTAAATATCATTAAAAGTAGATTGCCAATATAGACAGAACGAGCGCTCTTGAAATACTGTACCTGTTTGCAAATGTGATGAGCGTATGTGCTTGGCGAGGCAAATTTGATTCGCGATGTACTTCTCGACTCTTGTGTATCATTGCATACAATCCTTCACATCTTGTATTACGGAAAGTGAGACGTGGATTGGCAACCTAGGCTGCCACTCTCCTGTTGATATCCCTTCATCAAGTTTTGTTCTTTCCCTACCCTGACGGTATTACGCGCCGGTATCGGAGACCTATGACAGCAGCCTCTACCTTCCACTGCTCCATGGGCCTGTACGGGGTTGGTACCCACAGCAATGCAATTCAGCGTTCGCCAGAGGTTCCTACCCCCCAAGGGCTCACATCTAGTGAGACGTGGGTTGGCGACCATGGGACCCCAGCTGAGTCCGGCATTGCTTCCACTTAGGCTACTTGTGCCGGGCTCCTCTCAGTCTGGGGGCCGATAACCTCGATGTTAGGCCCCTTAAAACAACAATTATCATCATCATCATCATCCTCTCAGTCTTCTTTCATATCGATCTTTCTTGGTCAACTCTTGTTTTCTTCTGACCCCGACGGTGTTAAGGTATCCGAGGCCTCGGGAGTCTCTTCCTTTCCCGCCTTAATTGGTCCTTCTGTCATTCTTCCTGATCCCTCATTCTTCTAGGGGTCAGCCTTTTCATTACAGTTCCTTTTTACTTTATGATTCCCGCCCTGTTTTTATGAATTGGCTCTCGGTGTCTCTAAATTACATTTTGTGAGTATTTTGAATCTCAACCACATTTTTGTAGTACAGTATTTTGTAAGTATTTTCGATCTAAACTCCATTTTGTATTTTCAGTCTCAATTGCATTTTGTGAGTACAGTATTTTGAATCGCGGGGTTCCACATATTGCGAGTATTTTGAATCTACCATACATTTTGTAAGCATTTTCAATTTCAATTGCATTTTGTAAGTATTTTGAATTCCAATTGCACTTTGTGAGTATTTTGAATCTGAACCGGCCTTTTTCAATCTGACTTGCTTTGTGTATTTTCAATTTCTATTGTATTTTGTACGTATTTTGAACCTTAATTGCATTTTGTAAGTATTTTGTACCTCAATTGCATTTTGTAAGTACTGTATTTTGAATTTCAATTGCATTTTGTGAGTATTTCGAATCTAAATTGCATTTTGTCAGTACAGTATTTTGAATCGCGGGCTTCCACATATTGTGAGTATTTTGAATCTACCATACATTTTGTAAGCATTTTCAATTTCAATTGCATTTTGTAAGTATTTTGAATTCCAATTGTACTTTGTGAGTATTTTGAATCTGAACCGGCCTTTTTCAATCTGACTTGCTTTGTGTATTTTCAATTTCTTTTGTATTTTGTACGTATTTTGAACCTCAATTGCATTTTGTAAGTATTTTGTACCTCAATTGCATTTTGTAAGTACTGTATTTTGAATTTCAATTGCGTTTTGTGAGTATTTCGAATCTAAATTGCATTTTGTAAGTATTTTGAACCTAAACTACATTTAGTACGTATTTTTCAATCTAAATTCCGTTTGTGAGTATTTTCCTTCTAAATTGCATTTTGTAAGTATTTTCACTCCCACTTAATTTTCGTTATGGTTTCCATTTCATTGTCATTTTCGCTATCACCCGGACCGATAACCTCGATGTTGGGCCCCTTAAAACAACCATCAGCATCATCACAGGCTCCTAATCTGGCTTACACGTTCTACCAGGGAACTATTCCAACCGTGTGTTCTAATGGAGCCAGTGACACAGTGTGCAGAGTTGCGACATGGGCAGGAAGCAGGATGAAGCTCCCTAGTGGCCGCTAATTGGCGGTGTACGTCAACCTGAGTTCTCGGAGAGATGGGAGTAGGGTCGCCAGTGGAACACGTCCCTAAACGTTTTTCTTTAAATCAAGGTTGTTAAATGTTGTAATAAATAATACACATATGTATTAAATAAGCATTACATAATCAAATGCACAAAATTAAAACTAGATATTGCCGACATATCATATAGGCCTATGACACCAGCAACTTACAAATACTTTTCATTTGAACGACCCTTTGCAAGGATTATTTATTTGTAAGTACCTTCTGATAAAATTCCCTACAATTTTCGTCATAATTGTAATACGTGAACAATTCATGTTTTATCAAACTAATGAAGCTTCTGTTTCTATCATCTCCCCATTTGTTATTCATAACAGAAAGCAACTCTCTCCGTAAAAGCATTGGAGGGGAAAATGCTGAGTATTAACTTCACAAGGACTAAGATATTCTTTAATGTTGTTGCCCCTAATAAATCTATAACATGCACCCATCTATCTGACACAGGCATAGAAGTCATTTTCTATTTCAAACTTGCACCTCTATCACCAGAGAACAAGCTAGATATTACAATCAATTCTGAAGCGGGACATTTGAACATTGGTGCAAAATTGAATATATTATCAAATTGACAAAAAAAAAGGAATATTTAGCGTTCCGTTGAAGATAAAAATGGAACGCGGAACAAAAGAAGAAAAAACGGAATTGTTCGGGTAAAACGTAATGTGTGGCAACCCTAAGTGGGAGATTCAATAGAACTCACCGGCTCAGGAAAGTTAGCAAGCACAACCAGTATCGTCACAAATTAGCGATGACCCCATAAGATGACATTTTATCGTCCATTTAAATGTATACGGTAATGAAGAAACGGTAGTACAGCCAAGTAGTTAAACGTCCAGGAACATTCTTCTAGGTCTTTCGCGGGTTTAGCACAAAGTCAGGGAGGATAAAAGCAGTAAAGAAGTCGAATGCGCTTCGTATAATTGGACGTAGTGCATGCAGCGATCCGGGCACGGTCACCAAGATCCCGCTAATAAGCCTGACTTCGTGCACCTAAGGTAAAATACCGTACTACAAGAATATTGCTGAACTTGAAAATTTAGTTTGTTAGTCCAGCGCTATCTCAGAAGCCTATTGCAACTACTGTATTTGATAAAATAGTTCACTACCCAAGTGCTGTGGCGGTACATTCAACGTTTTATAGAAAATTAGTTGAAGGTCCATTTATAGCAGACAGTAAATGGGACAAAGTGCGAGATTTGCAACACAATTCTGTGGTGCCGGTGCAAGTGTAATGGACATTCCTCCTTCATACACTGTAGCCTATTTCGTGCCTGTATCATTCTGGTAGTCGCTCCGTGGTTTAGTGGTCAGCGTGCTGAGCTGCCATCCCGGAGGTCCGAGGTTCTATTCCCAACTCTGCCACGAAATTTGAAAAGTGGTATGAGGATTGAAACGGGGTCTACTCAGCCTCGGATGGTCAAAATGACTAGAGGGGGTTCGATTCCTACCTCAGCCTTCCTCGAAGTGGTTTACCGTGGTTTCCCACTTCGCCTCCGGGAAAACGCCGGAATGGTAGGCCTACCTACTGTAAGGCCACGGCCGCCTCCTTCTCTCTTCCTTGCCTATCCCTCCCATCCCTTCCCATCCCTCATGAAGCCCCTGTTCGTTTTGCAGGTGAGACCGCCTGGGCGAGGTGCTGGTCCCACCTCCCCGACCAGGTGTTTCAAGCTTCAGGACACTGTCCTGGAGGCGGTAATGGTGGAATCCCTCGCTGAGTCGGAGGGAAAAGCCAACCTGGAGGGTAAACCGACTAAAAAAAAAAATATACGAGCTTTACAGTAGTCGCATATGATGTGTAACATCTGACATACAGTAGAAGAAACCTCACTTGAAATTGTTGATACACCGGTGTTTTATTCTATTATTGGCACAATTATTAATGTATTGTAAAAGGGAGTGTTTTACAGATATTGTAGTTTATAATACGGAACTCATTTTATTAGATGATTTGTAGCTTCCACCAGCACTAGCCCAAATAAAGAATACGATATGGATCAACTAGATTAATAGACGCGACACCGCTCATAACTTTAAATTTCTTATAAACAGGTCCTCTTGATTCACAGACCAACACGTAATTTCATATGGATTCTCTTAAAATGAGTCATATTGATATGATAAATATCGTTTAAAATGATAATCTGGTAGCAAAAATATCTACCCCGTCCGGGTTTCGAACCCGTGATTTCTAGATTCACAGTCATAGGCGCTAACCCCACGGCTATTTTTCGACTACGCAAATATTGTGCACAAGATGGTGACTTATTTCCACGTTCCAATAATACTGCATTACAGAATTAAGTTTCATTTATATTTTGCTTGTTTCGATAATGTTCCTGCGTGAAATTGAGTTTAAAATGCCTTACGAATAGGCCCTCTTGTCAGTAAAGAGAATGAATTCAGCAATAGTTCATGAAGGCTTGCTCAATTCTCATATAACCACAACGATTATAATTGATGACTGCATTACCGTTATGTGGGTTAATATTTGAATATCCATTGTGCAGAAACATAATACCGACAATGCCCACTACTTACAATGTTTGATTTTAAGGCATTTTATCATTTAAATACTGATACGAAGACTTCGAACATGTACCATGTGCTTTGTTTCAATCTCTTGACACCAGAGTTCGCATGAGCGTTTACCGTTCAGTATGTCATATACATTCCACATTGCCGAGAGTACGTCATGGTATCAATTTCCGACACCGCGCGCTCATTGTTTCTCTTACCAATGCCAGCTGGATCGATTGTTCGAGTTGGCAGTGCGTCTTGCGCTTCCGTTCGATCCACCACTGCCAGCTAGCACACTTCCGTTTGAGCACACTTCTGTTCGATCGAACGGATGTGTGCCAGCTGGTGCCACCTCGATCATTCCGATCCACTTCCGTCCCATTTTTCAAAATCACTCCCACAAAAATATCCAGCAACCGAGTGGAAAGATGTTACACATAAAAAACCAACAACAACTCTGGCATCAAGATGTTCGGATATGCACAGTGTGTTGTTAATATGAGAATCATATTTTGGTGTGGTAACTAGGCTAGTGAGTTCCGAAAATAAAATAACCAACATTTATTAGGCTAGGATTAATGAAAAATTATAAACAAAATACAGGTTGGATGGAGTAGTCATTCTCCAGGTCGGGAAGCTCTGGAAGGTGCGTGGTTACGGAAAAATACGGCAACAGCGCTTGCAAATCTGGTAACACTCAATCAACTGGGATCCGGGTGTAGGTCACACAGACCATAAGAAGGGCGGTCTCGCGGAGTGGGAGGGAACCCGTCCAACTAGTAACCAGATGGCCAAACAAGCTATGAAAAAGGCGTTCTCTCTCGGAGTGGGAGGTAACCCGTCCAACTAGTACCCAGATGGTCACACAAGCTATGAGAAAGGCGTTCTCTCTCGGAGTGGGAGGAAACCCGTCCAACTAGTATCCATATGGTCACACAAGCTATGAGAAGGGCGTTCACTCTCGGAGTGGGAGGTAACCCGTCCAACTAGTACCCAGATGGTCACACAAGCTATGAGAAAGGCGTTCTCTCTCGGAGTGGGAGGAAACCCGTCCAACTAGTATCCATATGGTCACACAAGCTATGAGAAGGGCGTTCACTCTCGGAGTGGAAGGGATCCGGTCCAACTAGTACCCAGATGGTCACACAAGCTATGAGAAATGCGTTCTCTCTCGGAGTGGGAGGAAACCCGTCCAACTAGTATCCATATGGTCACACAAGCTATGAGAAGGGCGTTCACTCTCGGAGTGGGAGGTAACCCGTCCAACTAGTACCCAGATGGTCACACAAGCTATGAGAAAGGCGTTCACTCTCGGAGTGGGAGGTAACCCGTCCAACTAGTATCCAGATGGTCACACAAGCTATGAGAAAGGCGTTCACTCTCGGAGTGGGAGGTAACCCGTCCAACTAGTATCCAGATGGTCACACAAGCTATGAATAAGGCGTTCACTCTTGGAGTGGGAGGTAACCCGTCCAACTAGTACCCAGATGGTCACACAAGCTATGAGAAGGGCGTTCACTCTCGGAGCGGGAGGGATCCGGTCCAACTAGTATCCATATAATCTCACAAGCTATGAGAAGGGCGTTCACTCTCGGAGTGGGAGAGATCCGGTCCAACTAGTACCCAGTTGGTCACACAAGCTATGAGAAAGGCGTTCACTCTCGGAGTGGGAGGTAACCCGTCCAACTAGTATCCATATAATCACACAAGCTATGAGAAGGGCGTTCACTCTCGGAGTGGGAGGTAACCCGTCCAACTAGTATCCAGATGGTCACACAAGCTATGAGAAAGGCGTTCACTCTCGGAGTGGGAGGTAACCCGTCCAACTAGTATCCATATGGTCACACAAGCTATGAGAAGGGCGTTCACTCTTGGAGTGGGAGGGATCCGGTCCAACTAGTATCCAGATGGTCACACAAGCTATGAGTAAGGCGTTCACTCTTGGAGTGGGAGGTAACCCGTCCAACTAGTACCCAGATGGTCACACAAGCTATGAGAAGGGCGTTCACTCTCGGAGCGGGAGGGATCCGGTCCAACTAGTATCCATATAATCTCACAAGCTATGAGAAGGGCGTTCACTCTCGGAGTGGGAGGGATCCGGTCCAACTAGTACACAGATGGTCACACAAGCTATGAGAAAGGCGTTCACTCTCGGAGTGGGAGGTAACCCGTCCAACTAGTATCCATATAATCACACAAGCTATGAGAAGGGCGTTCACTCTCGGAGTGGGAGGTAACCCGTCCAACTAGTATCCAGATGGTCACACAAGCTATGAGAAAGGCGTTCACTCTCGGAGTGGGAGGTAACCCGTCCAAGTAGTATCCATATGGTCACACAAGCTATGAGAAGGGCGTTCACTCTTGGAGTGGGAGGGATCCGGTCCAACTAGTACCCAGATGGTCACACAAGCTATGAGAAATGCGTTCTCTCTCGGAGTGGGAGGGAACCCGTCCAACTAGTACCCAGATGGTCACAGAAGCTATGAGAAAGGCGTTCTCTCTCGGAGTGGGAGAGAACCCGTCCAACTAGTATCCAGATGGTCACACAAACTATGAGAGGCGTTCTCTCTCGAAGTGGGAGGGAACCTGTCCAACTAGTTTCCGTTCGTTGGCACGTGGGCCTTGTTCTCAGACTGCTTGCGGCCTCCCACAAAGTGATTGCAGTAGCGTGGATACACTCTGGGCGTCATTTTATTGTGCAGTCTAACAACATTAGTGAGTTACTTATTGTTTCAAGCGGAGGAACAGCGAGGGCATCTACCCTCACAACACAGTGAACATGTTAAGGTAACGTAAGTATATAATTTATTTTGCGGCAAATCACGGAACCTTTTATTTGCGGTGCTTCCTGACGTGGGGAACCGACTGCCTAGTCATCCTGTATATTCGCTATTTGGAGCAGATAACCTGAATGTCCCGTCACCACCATCTTCATTGTTATTAAAGAAAATAAAATGAAATATTTATTAGCCTATTTTCATTTTATGAAAAAAACAAGCTTATGAGATCACCTTTTGTATGTGTGTGTGTGTGTGTGTTTGTGTGGTCCCCCTCTAATAACTTCTAAACGGCTGGAGCGATTACAATGAAACTCGGTAAGGTCATAGGACCATTGCGGCCAACTCTAAACGTGCCCTTAAAATTGTATTATGTCTCACCAATCCATCGTGGCGGTTGTGCGAAATATTTCACCAACATTCAATATCTCCGAAACCATTACCGATATCACCCTGAAATTTTGTACGGAGATAAAGGGTACTACTAGAAGTTCACCTATGAGACTTTCAAAACCATGGTAACTGCAAAACAAACATGGCGGCCAAGCGAAATTGAGACTTTAAAATAGATTTTTCTCGCGATTTAACCATCCAAACACAATGAAACTTGGTACTTGGTACAGCAAATGTCTATGCACGTTGTAATGCACTAGGATCTAATTTTGTTCAATTGTTTACATAACCTCAAGATGGTGGCTGTGCGAAATTTTAAAATTAAGTTTTTATTTCTTCTGTCGTAATCATGCGAACGAAGTGAAAGTTTGAACAATGAACCTACGCAATAATTTTCCTTTAATGGTACATAACTCTATGGCCTATACATATAACAATCCAACATGGCGACCATCTGAAATATTTAGACGGTTCTCAATATCTACGAATCTTTTACAGCAATCAAACTGAAATATTTTATGCTCATAGAGGCTATGAACAAAGTTCACCTATAGGACTTTCAATAACCTGGTGTGCATAAATCCAACATGGCGGCGATGAGAAGTATAAATATTTATATAGACGCGTCTCGCGATTTAACCATCCGAGTGCAGTGAAACTTGGTACGGTAAATGCTTATACAAATGTTAATCCACTGGCATCTAATTTATTTTCAATTCTTTCCATAACCACAAGGTGGCCGCTGTGCGAAATTTTAAAATCTCGTTTTTACTTCTTGTGTCCTAATCATGCGATTGAAGTTTGAATACTACACGTACACAATAATCTTCATGTAATAGTACATAACTACATAACAATCGAACATGGCGACCAACAGAAATATTAGATGGTTCACAATATCTGCGAATATATTACAGCAATGAAACTGAAATGTGTATGTTGATAGAGGCAATTAACATAAGTAGGCTTTAGTTCTTCACGGAACTACTTGTTTTAAGGATTAAACTGTTAGGAATATTACCGTACTTTCAAACACAGTTAAAATACTCAAGCATTGCGTTGAAAAACAAGCGATGAAGCATAACGCCCACAGACAGACGCAGAAAGGAAGATGGCTAGCACCGAGTGGTGTCTATGGCAGTGAGATGATGATGATGATAATTGTTGTTTTAAGGGGCCTAACATCGAGGTTATAGGCCCCTAATGAAATGAAATGGCGTGAAATGAAAGGATGTAGATAAAAACAACTCACTGCCCTGGATGAAACGAAAATGGTGTTTATAAAACAGACAGTGAGCCGCAAAAAGTATGCCTTATTTGAATAAAAAGAATAAAAGGCGGATGGTGAAAAAGGATAAAACAAATAAGGCATAGTGAACAATAAAATAGATGAACACAATAAAAAACAGAAAACAGATATAACCTGAATTAAAAGTCGTAACTACACATTAAAACTTAAAAAAGTAACCACTCTCCCTCATGAGCCGGATGACGAGGTCAGCTGACGGCCCGTCATCACGAAGAATAAGGGAGAGGGTATTAGGCAGTTTAAGAGTCCTTCGCAGATCGGCCAGAACCACACACTCCAAGAGAAGGTGTGCCACGGTTAGGTGGGCGCCGCAAGGACACACAGGGGCATCTTCTCTCTTTAGCAAGTGGGAGTGCGTAGCAATCCCATGGCCGATCCGGAGTCGACAGAGTACCACAGCTTCCTTCCGGAGAGATCGGAAGGAAGATTTCCACACCTTCGTTGTCTCCTTGATGCCTCTCAGTTTGTTGGGTGGAGGCGTGGCACATCATGCTTCCTCCCAATGCGACAGGATCGAATGCTTCAACTGAGAGCGCACATCACTAGCAGGCACCTTATACGGTAGCGAGGGCAGTGCGACTGCCTCTCTCGCCGCCTTATCAGCAAGCTAGTTTCCCGCAATGCCCATGTGGCTAGGAAGCCACACAAAGGTCACCCCGGTTCCAGCGTTATGCGAACTGACGAGCAGGTCGTGCACACGCTGGACCAACGGGTGCTTCGGGAAACACACATCGATCGCTTGCAGCGCACTCAGAGAGTCAGTACACACAAGAAAGTGCTGGTGATCGTCTGATAACGTGTACCGCAGAGCCTCTAAGATGGCATAGAGCTCCGCTGTGTACACGCCACAGGCCTCGGGAAGTGAAAATAGAAACCGACGATCCTCAACCACAAATGCACAGCCTACTTTCTCGTTTACCCTCGAACCATCCGTGAATAGAAACCCTGATCCCTGATACCGGCTCACCACGGACTGGAACAGCCTCCGATGGACGGAGGAGTCCGTGTCCGACTTGGGGCCGGTGTGTAGATCCAGGATGATATCAGGGCGAGAGACCATCCACGGAGGGGTCTTGCTAGGTACTCGGACGATACAGGAGACAGAAGGAAATCGGAACTGACGGTATAAGTCATCCAAGCGAATCCCCGCTGGCCGAGTGGCTCGGGCGAGCGCATCATACAGCCGGCGATTTGGATTGGAAAACAAACAGGGATAGCTTGGATGAAGTGGCATCTGTCGAATAGTTGTAGCATAGGTCAGCAGTACTTGTTGGCGCCTCAGGTATAAAGGAGGTACGCCAGCCTCGGCGAGCAAGCTGACGACTGGGCTCGTCCGAAAGGCACCCGTCGCCAGCCTCACACCGCCGTGGTGGACACTGTCCAGTTTAACAAGCACTGACTGCTACACTGCCATAATCTAATCTAGATAAAAGCAGTGCCTTATAAAAACATAAGAGCACCGTGCGGTCCGCCGCCGCCGCCCCCCCCCCCCCCCCCCCCACGATGTCCCGCTAAGAAACCGCAACATGTTGAGCTTCCTAGCACAGGCAGTTTTCAAACACCGCACGTGTGGCTCCCACGTTAACTTCTGATCGAAAAGGAGCCCAAGGAACCGGTACGTAGCAACAACAGGCAAAGCTACATCGCCCAGATAAAGCTCAGGATGAGGATGGAGAGTGCGCTTTCGGCAGAAATGGACTACCGAGGTCTTAGCGGTTGAGAACCGAAAGCCATGCTCTAGTGCCCAGCGTTCCACTCTCCGAATAGCTTGTTGTAGCTGTCGTTCAGCGACCGCCATATTTTGTGCACTATAATGTAAAGCGAAGTCGTCTACACATAGCGACGGTACCACTGCTGGACCAGCAACAGCGACTATACCGTTTATGGCAATCGCAAATAATGTTACGCTAAGCACCGATCCCTGTGGGACTCCGTTTTCCTGTATATGATATTGCGAATATGTCCCCCCTATTCGGGCACGGAACAGGCGAAGGGACAGAAAATTCGCAATAAAAACCGGCAAGTTACCTCGGAATTTCCATTGATGCAGGGTAGAGAGGATGCCGTAATGCCAAGTGGTGTCATAGGCCTTCTCGAGGTCAAAGAAAACAGCGACTAGGTGCTGTCTCCGGAGAAAAGCGTCCTGTATGGCGGTCTCCAGGCGTACCAGATGGTCGTTGGTACACCGAGACGCCCTGAAACCATACTGGTATTCAGACAGGAGTCCCCGGTTCTCCAGGACCCACACCAGGGGCCGATTGACCATCCTCTCAAAGAGCTTGCACAGACCGTTAGTGAGACAATTAGGTCTGTAACTCCCTGTCAAATTGGGATCCTTATCGGGCTTCAGGATAGGTATAATGATACCTTCCTGCCATTGCGCTGGAAACACACCTTCCAACCAGATTCGGTTAAACACCCTGAGCAAATAACGAATGCTCTCATCGTTAAGGTGCTTAAGCATCTGGTTGTGAATATTATCCGGGCCGGGAGACGTGTCCCTGCAGAGCGCCAGCGCTCCGCGGAGTTCCCACTCCGTAAAGGGCACGTTGTACTCCTCCGAAGCGCGGGAAGCAATACTAAGCTGGAAACGTTCCGCTTCGCGCTTCAGGGCCACGAAGGCAGGGTCATAGTTATCGGAACCGGATATATCCGCAAAATACGAGGCGAGATGGTTTGCAACGCGATAAGGATCTGTAACCAATTCATTATCAATGGAAATTCCCGGTACAGTAGAAGATGTCTGAATTCCCGAAATGCGTCGTAGTTTAGTCCACACTTGAGAGGAGGGGGTATGTGCCGTAATAGAAGACACATACCGTTCCCAGGATTGTTTCTTACTCTGGCGAATAAGAATCCGTGCCTTGGCACGAAATTTCTTAAACGCCACCAAATTGGCCATGGTTGGACGCCGACGGTAGTGCTTATGAGCTCGACGACGGTCTCTTATTGCCGCTGCATTATCCTCTGTCCACCAAGGGACGAGTTTTCGACGAGGAGTCCCAGAAAAGGATGGAATCGATTCCTCGGCGGCAGCAAGAAGCACGTCAGTGATGTGCTGTACCTCGTCATCGATGCCCCGGCATCCCAGATCATCAAATACAGCGCGTTCTGTAAATGATGGCCAATTGGCCCGTTTAAGTACCCAACGACTGGGGAACGACACGGGCTTCTGGTTCAGAAGTGTAAGAACGATCGGGAAATGGTCACTGCACAGAGGTCGTCGTGTACATACCAACCAAATAGGGGGACCAGCGCACGGCTACACACACTCAAGTCAATGTGTGAGTACGTGCCGTGCGCTAAGCTAAAATGTGTAGCTTCCCCTGTATTTAATAGGGATAAATCCAACACCTGAATTAAGCCCTCCACGTCCCTTCCTCTGGGGCAGGAAGATGGTGATCCCCATTGCGGGTGATGAGAGTTTAAATCACCCACGATAAGGAAAGGGACTGGAAGTTGATCAACAAGATCAAAGACGTCATTAATATCAAGGGGCTGGTTCGGTGGAAGGTACACGTTACAAACAGTTGTCATAGCAGGCAAGGACACGCGAACTGCAATAGCTTCCAGAGGAGTGGCGAGCGGAAACTCTTCACTGTAGCAGTCAGAGCGAACGAAGGTATAAACGCCCCCGGAAGCCCGGGCGGCGTTTTGTCGCTCTTTAGAGTATAGTCTGAAACCTCTCAGAACAGTCTCGTGATGAGGTCTGAGGTTTGTTTCCTGTAGGCAGACTATACTCGCTGCGTGTTGTGCAATGAGCTGACGGAGCTCTGTCAAATGCCTGTCATAACTGTTACAATTCCACTGTACAGTGCCATTGTGTGAACTTATAAACTAGGGAATAAGTTGGAGCAGCAAGCTACAACTTATCCTCTGGAGGATCTTCACCCACTACGTCGACTATAATCTCCATGTCCTCAGGCGAGGTCGTGGAGAGAATCGACTCGGCGGAAGATTTCCTAGACGCAGTTCGGCGGCGGGGGGATATCCGTGGGGAGCGCGCAGATCTGAGGACCGAAACGTCCCCTGGCGCAGGTGGTGGGGCGGATGGCTTCCCCTTTTTTGGAGAAAGGGAATGCGTAGTGCGGGGTCCCTTCTTCCCCGCCTCTTTAAGATATATACGGGTCAGGAGCCGAATTCCTGACCCTGGTTGACGATGCCGCCTCCGCCGGCGTTGATAAACTTCCAAGAAACTCCCCTCGCTGAGCGACAACTTCATAATAACAACACCCCCTCATTCTCGCGATACCCCCCAGGGGCTCACATCTAGTGGGTTGTGGGTTGGCGACCACGGGACCCCAGCTGAGTCCGGCATTGCTTCCACTTACTTGTGCCGGGCTCCTCTCTGTCTTCTTTCCTGTCGACCTCCCTTGGTCAACTCTTGTTCTTTTCCGACCCCGACGGTATTAGGGTATCCGAGGCCTAGGGAGTCTCTTCCTTTCCCGCCTTAATTGGCCATTGTCTCATCTTTTCTGATACCCTCCTTCTGCGAGGGGTCAGCCTTCTTTTCTTTTCCTTTTACCTCCTGCCTTGTGCTCAAGGCCCTTAAGGAGGCCGGGTGTATGTAGTCCCACCACTTCTGGTGCACCCTAGATAATGCTACACCCTCACGGGCTCACGGCTGGTGAGTTCAGGAGTTGGCGACCCCGAGGGATTCCTGAGCTGGGACCGTTTTCCCCTTTTGTCCCTTACCTTTGGGGCGGACCTTCTCCTCTCTCCCCTCTCCTCTCCTCTCCTCTCCTCTCCTCTTTTCATTATATTTACCTTTCTCTTTAAGATTCTCGCACTGTTTTTGTTACTTGGTTCACCGTTTATCTAAATTCCCTTCTAGCGTTTTTTAAGGCATTTTTAATCTACGTTGCTTTTTGTATGTTTTTTCGATCTAAATTACATCTCGCGATTGTTTTCAACCTCAATTGCATTTTGTAAAGATTGACAATCTAAATTGCTTTTTAGTAAGTCTTTCAATATGGCGGAGCGACCTTTGTGAGTATTTTGAATTTCAATTGCATTTTGTAAGTATTTTCAACCCAAACCGCACTTCGCACGAATTTTGAATCTAAATTGCATTTTGATTGACGGGCATTTTGCACATATTTTGATTCTCAATTGCATTTTGTGGGTATTTTGAATCTAAATTACATTTTGTCAATTATTTTCAATCTAAATTGCTTTTTGTAAGTAATGTCAATCCACATGAATCGTTTGAATCTACCGTACATTTTGTAAGTATTTTCAATTTCAATTGCATTTTGTAAGTATTTTGAACCTCAATTGCATTTTGTACGCATTTTCGATCTCATTTGCATTTTGTAAGTATTTTGAATTTCAGTTGCATTTTGTAAGTATTTCGACGCTACATTGCATTTTGTACGTATTTTGAATCTAGCCTACGTTTTGTGGGTCTTTTTCAATCTATTCTTTTTGTGCCACTTTTCGTTCTAAATTCCCTTTTGTCAGACCATATTGTGAGTTGTTTCCATCTGAGTTCCTTTTTATACGTATTTTCCGTCTCAGATAATTTTGTTCTGGTTTCCATTTCATTATCATTTTCGCTATCACCCAGATCATTAGGGGCCGATAACCTCGATGTTAGGCCCCTTAAAACAACAATTATTTATTTATTTATTTAGCGTATGATGAATACAATATTATATACAATATATACAGTACAACTACCATCACAAGTTCATAACTAAAGTTCCATGTTTAAAGTTGAGAGCCAAAGAAGGGCTTCGCTTGAGACACAGTGTAAGTCTTCTATAGAGCCTCTGTATGCGCGTAAAGGACACTCGAATGTAATGTGGTCCACTGTCTGTTCCTCTTCTCCGCAGTCACATTGAGGTGATGCCTTCCATCCCCATTTGAAGAGGGTGGCTCCACATCTACCTTGGCCGGTCCTAATACGGTTTAGCGTCCTCCACTGTCGTCTGGGAAGGGAAAATCCATCAGGGCACTTGCAGGGGTTCTTAATGATGTGATGATTTGGTAACGAGGATTGCAGATGCCATTGTTCTTTCCAGGCGTCCGATACATTAAAGGAGGTGTCCTGTAGAATCATTGCAGTACGCCAAGAAGGGTGTCTGGATTTCAGTAGTTTCTTTGGAGAAGCTGCTATATCAGAATGAATAGGGAGGTGAGGATTGTTTTCTATTTTCTTCCCTAAGTTAAGCAGTGACTGTGATCTTCTTAGGGATGGAGGTGGTATGTGGCTTAGGGTGGGAAGCCAGTGTGTGTTAGTAGGTCGGATGCACCCTGTAATGATACGCATTGCCTGGTTCAGCTGGGTGTCTACTAGTCCAATGTGAGCACAATTATCATCATCATCATAATCTAAATTGCATTTTGTAAGTATTGTCAATCCACATGGGTCGTTTGAATCTACCGTACATTTTGTAAGCATTTTCAATTTCAATTGCATTTTGTAAGTATTTTGAATTTCAATTGCACTTTGTGAATAATTTGGATTGGAACTGGGATATTTCAATCTGAATTGCATTGTGTATTTTCAATTTCAGTTGCTTTGCATTTTGTTAGTATTTTGAATTTCAATTGCATTTTATAAGTATTTCGACTCTACATTGCAATTTGTACGTATTTTGAACCTAGCCTACCTTTTGTGGGTATTTTTCAATCTATTCTTTTTGTGAATCTTTTCGTTCTAAATTCCCTTTTGTAAGACCATATTGTGAGTTGTTTCCATCTGAGTTTATCTTTGTACGTATTGTCCGTCTCACATAATTTTCGTTCTGGTTTCCATTTCATTCTCATTTTCGCTATCACCCAGCTCACTAGGGGCCGATAACCTAGATATTAGGCCCCTTAAAACAACAATTATCATCATCATCATCATCATTCTCGCGATGCAAACTTGTTGCTTGTTTGCTCGTCCTTGTTAAAGTGAGAGTTCGGGACAGTCTAGTCTCTTTGCTTCCGATTCTCGTGAATTCTTCTGTTGTCCGAATCAACGTTATGGCATCAACGTTATGGCCCGCACTGAGTTGGTGTGCATCGATCACGGGACGCTCAATTCCCGAAGGTACATTGAAGAGATCCTGATGAACCATGTGATGCCCTTTACGCCTTTCGTTGGTCAGAATTTCATGCTGATGCAGGATAATGCCCGCCCTCATACTGCTCGCTGTGTTGTACAATATCTGCAGGAAGTGGGTATTAAAACCCTGGACTGGCCAGCTCGTAGTCCTGACTTGAACCCGATCGAACATGTATGGGATATGCTTGGAAGGAACGTCAGACAGCGTGACCACACCACCTTGGCACAACTGAGAACATCGCTGCTGGAGGAATGGGATCGCATCCCGGCAGATGCCATTCGACGAGTTGTGAACAGTATGCCTGAGCGTTTACAAGCTGTCATGGACGCTAAGGGTGGAAGCACTCGTTTTTAGTGACCAGTGTTTCCGTGCAGTGCAGTGCAAAAATTAACACTGTTTTGTTTGGCAATATGTTTGATAAAAACCAGCCCAAAAGAACATTACTAAAATATGGAAAATTGTTAGATTTGTGAAATGTAACGAAATTTGTGAGTTAAAGCGTGTTGTAAAACATGTTTCGGTATTTTCTGTAGCCAACCATCTAACATTTACATGAATAATGCAAATATTGGAAAACCGATACATTTTAGTGTAATAAATTAAGAAATTACATAAAAAATTGAAGTGTTCCACTTTTTTTTTTGCCGGTCAGTGTAGTTAGTTATTGTTGTTTTAAGGGGCAGAACTACGAGGTCATCTGCCCCTAGCAAGAACTAGGACTGGACGAGATGACACATAACCTTATCCAACAGACTTTAAATAATACCAGGTCACGAGTGAAGTTCAGAGGAGCCCTCTCTGAAAGTTTTGAAATGAAGTCAGGAGTAAGACAGGGAGACGGTCTCTCACTTCACCTCACCTCTCCTCTTTAACTGTGCCCTGGGAAAGGTGATAAGGGAGTGGTGAAAGGAGCTAACTAGTCAAGGGGTACCAAGTGGTATCACTTTGGGACACAAGTGCAATGGGCTCAGTGTTGATTGCCTGGCATTTGCCGACGACCTGGCACTTCTTTCTCATTCAATAAAAAATTCTGTGAAACAACTTAATGTTGTGACGCAACAAGCAGCTAAGGTAGGACTACATGTGTCACAGTACATCACAAGCATCCTTATACACTGCATTCGGACCAGGGAGAAATCAAGAAAACTGACAGATTTATGTACTTAGGAGAATGGCTGGAACCGAATATCTCGGAAGTAAGGGCATTATCAACTCGAGTTAACAAGTTACATAGTGCCTCTACGGAAACAGTGGACTGGCTAAAAAGTCTGGACATTAAGTTTTGAATGTGTATCATTGATCTGTAAACAATGTATATAAAATTGGAAGATATATGTATTTATAATGTATCCTTGTTTTGCCATACGAAATAAATAAATCAACTAACCAAGAACACATATAATAAGAAGTGTCTCTCCCGAAAGACTAAACTGAGCCTTATATGCTTCAGAATGTCCAGTTTTCAACCGGAAGGGACTCACGGACAAACTCGAAGTACAGGGGAGAAAGATAATGCGGAAGATATTGGGGCCTGATAAGGAAGGGAATGAATACAAGGCGACCTAATCAAGAGCTCTACACGTACTGTGAAAGAATCACGGATGTTGCTAGGAAACGACGTCCAGCATTTTATGGACACGACCACAGGATGCATCCTACCAGGTTGACCAACCAGCTCCTCGGTTACTGGCAAAAGCGGAAGACCAAGTCACCATGGTTGTGGGAAGTAAGCAAAGATCTGAAAAACTTGGAGGGACGGAACATCTCTCAGGAAGATGATTCAGCAAATGAGGTTCCAGGACAAACCGCCAAGAAAGTAGACAGGTTCCCTCTGGACCCAGGAGAGGAGGGACCAACACAGCCAGAGGATGCGTAACTATGTAACTCCAAATGTAATAGTTGATGTCGTGGTCCTTAGATGGCCTATAAGAAACAAGAAGGAGAATATAAGGAAAGTATACAAGTGTGCATGACATAAGACACAGGGATGAAGACCAGGGTACCCTAAGCCCCTGTAGCGAAATAACAGATTTCAAAGAACGATTCCTGTTCAAGGAAATTCAGATTAAAATATTTTTAGAAATATTCATTAGAACTAGGCTATCACATTTCAGTAATTTATGCACAGATATATTTTAGATGTCAAGCAGGCCTACGAGTACTACGGTTATATAAATACACAACCAAGAGAAATTTAACTGATTCAGTGTAAGTTATAAGTTTTTTACTAGAACTTTTAAGTGGTTTCGTCCTTATTTAATACTCGTTATTTCCTTTTTATCTTTGTATCTTTAGTTTCTCGATATCATTCATCCCCATTTCATTTCACACATTCATTATTCTTAAGGAAGGAGTTTTTCTTGTGCTACCTAAAATTTCTCCTAGGCTGAGGAAGATACCAATTAAGTTAGGTATCGAAACATGTACCATATGTTAACAAGGTTATAACTTGTTTTAAATAAGTGAATTGACTATGCGGAACAGTTTCTATTTTGTTATACAATAGGCCTAGGTCACGGTAGCATACTAACATTGAAGGTCATTAGAAACAATTCTTCTGTTAAGGAGATTTGCATATAAAAGGATTGACAGAACATAATGTACAGTAATGTACTGCGATTTCGTTACGAGTACGGTATGTGAAGTTTTGAAGCTATTATTTGTGTTGCCTCTACAAACTGTCAGTTGTAACTGTTCAGTCGGTCAACACCAATTTGTCCAATGACTGGGCAAGGTATAATGTATACAATACTCCATACATTTAGGAGTTCTTTGCTGAACATCTTGTCACCTCTTGTATTCTTGTGGTTGCAGTGTTGCGCAACGACCAGATTTCTTTAACAAACATAATTGATACCGTGATCATATTTTTAGTATTAAATTCTGTACGTTTCCTTTTATATGTATAGGAATTCATAATGTTGTTCTTTAATAATTCAGGAAATCTTATCGTAAGTTACTGTGAACTGTCGAGAAGCGCTCGTCTGTTTGGTCGTTGCCAGGCCCAAGCACCGACAAGATCTCAATAATGAAGGGTATAGCAGAGTAAAGGTACGGTTTGGCTACGGCGATGATCGCCGGGCGCACATCGCTGGCTTTATGAACGCATGTAAACAAATGGGACTGGTTTCCCTACAGCGATCTGCGCTGGTGTCAATTCATTGCATTTCGGCAGCGATGATCGCTGGACATTTCGTGAACAAAAGTATAACGATAAAGCTCTCATCTCTTTGGGAAACAGTATCTTGGCTTCCATACAGACAGTATTTTGTAATTTCTCAAAATAAACAGTTTTCATCTTTTAATAAATTATGTTGCTCGTCACAGAAACGTGGTAGTACGTGTGCTTATTTGTTCACCTGTATTTTAATACATATTATTTAGGACAGACACACGGTAACATAAGTTATCATGTAACACATGGTATGATGATTTCATAACCCTTACTCAAAGATGTCATCAATCCAAAGGTTGGTTCTATTCAAACTTAAAAACGTCATAAGTTTTCATTAATTGGTTCTGATCACCCCCCGAAGTTACGCCACTGGTCTTGAGTATTCCTTAAATTTTATTTGGTCATTAAGCAGGTGTCTATGAATCAGGGCATTAAAACGTGCTTCTGTACGCCTAGTATTGTACATGTTTTATTTATTGGGTACAGAATGTAGCTCAAGGGGGGACCACTCTTTACAAACATCGCTCACCCTAGTTTGGAGTCTTTTTCGCTCCATGTACATATACTTAATTCGATCATCATCTCTTGTTCCTCCTCTAAAAGAAGCAATATTAACGCTGATGTAATTCTGCTTAAGGTCATTCTGGCAACGTTATATTATTTCAGACTATGGTCAGCTGATTAGTATTTACCACTCACGAACCTGTATAAGCAAAGAGTAGGCTACTGAGCTGTTGAGAAGTGATGGTGATCCTGTTGTAGGAGGCAGTGGACGAAGGACGATGATCGCCGGCTAGGGAAACCGCTTTTCTGACTTTGTGCGCCGAGCGATCATCGCTGTAGCCAAACCGTACCTTAAGTCTAATCCCAACAGTTAACTCGGCTGGTCGTTGCCCGCTGATTGCAAGAAGGGAGCCGTGGCGCGGACGGAAACATCCGTGATGCTCCGTCGATTGTCGATTAGTAATTTAATGTAATTTGCGCGTACTTGTGACACTCGCCCTCGTATACAACTTGAGTTGTTTTGTTCTCGTGAAGGTTTTCTAACTTAAATCCGATGACAATGTGATGTTCTATGAACTGCAACATTCGTGATGAATGAGGTTCATTCGTTTTACCGCGCAATTGAATACAGTTTTCTCTGATATCAAGCAGTCTTTTACCCTACCACCATTCCCCCCCACCTACCCCTTAATACAAATAGTGCAACATCAAGAACAATTATCCGCCAGCCGCCACTGGTTAAAAGTATACTGAGATAAAAATCGAAGTTCCATTCGGTGCTAACAAGACATGGAATGACCTTGCTTATACTGTGTGACTGACAAGATGGACTTAATGTTGATTACATAAGATTACATTATTTCAGATGTTTTGACATTAATTTTTGTATCCTTTTTGAAAATGATAACAATTTTCAGAGTATATTTACGGAATCCATTGAAATATAAAAACCTACTTAGGCTAAATCTCGTTCTGTTTTTGAGTGATCATCTTCTTTGTTTGGTCCAACAGGAGGGGGGACACTGGTCTCACCCCCTAGGGCTGAACTCCAAGTTCGTGATATGGTGCAAAACTGTACTTTTCTCGATTCTAGCAGTTACGGACCTAGATACTGCGAAGCGCGATTTCACAATCAAAATGTTAATCACGGAAAGCAATTTATGGTTGCCATGGAGACCGGGAGTTGTTCCACGCCTGAACAAGACTCTTATTAATACCGCCTAAGTTACGCTCTACGCTATAACAAAATTTTGTAAACTACAGTAAACTCTCCATTATCCGCGGGCGGTTTATCCGCTTTGCGGATTATCCGAGGTGCCAGTAGGAGAACATTTTTATAAAAAAAGAAGGTTTTGAAACTGAAAATTATTCTCAATACTTGAAATAAAGTTACTAAACACTTAAGCTTAATGAAAATCGTAAATCGCAAATACAGTACAGTACAAAAGGTGTACAGTAGTTCAGTATTACTGTACAGTACTGTACTGTACTGTATATCGGTATACACACTGTACAAAGTGTTTCACTATGAAAAAGCAAAAGCAAATGACTGTTTTCTTTTTTGTTAAACAGTAAACAAGACTTTTTAATAACTCACATAATATCGACTGAGTTTTGTTATCATGTACGTCCTTTTATTGTATAATAAACTTATTTAAAGCACTTGTGTGTTGTTTTTAGTGCCTTCGACCTTTGTTTAACCATTACCAGCAATTTTGCGGCTTATGCGCGAAATTCGATTATCCGCGGTATCCGCGCCAGTCAATTCCGCGGATAATCGGGAGTTTACTGTAATTTGGTGGGGAAAATTCAATAATTGCAGCGTAAAGCCAAAAGTAATTCATTAGATTCTTTGTTGTTTCATTTGAAGGCCTTGGATATGGTGGTCATTTAGTCCCGTGTACTTGGTTGTGGCTGTACCTAGTACACTAGTGTCCAAAAGTTAAGCTTAAGTTACGAATAAGCTGGGCAACAGGAAATATGCACCAACCATCCTTACGTGTTCGCGCTGTATAGGAAAGGAGTATTCCCTGCTTTGACTAGCGGCATAACCACAAGTTAAACACAGCAGTAGGAATAAAAGAGCGGTTCTGGGACAGGGGCTAATGGGCAATATGGCCGCCGCGCGCAACTGCCCTGTGTTATTCTTATGGAGAGGTCAGTCATAGCTGGGTCAGGGGCTAATGGGCAATATGGCTGCCACGCCCTGAGACATTGCATGACGTCACAGAGAGAGGTTGACAGTGTAACGTTGCTAAATGGAAAATTTATTATTATTATTATTATTATTATTATTAGGTAATCATGCATTGATCACGTACAATCAAGACCAGTCTTATATTGTCCACTTTTTGGTGTAGTGGTTAGCATTCTTGGATGTCACCGCTTAAGCCTGAATTTGATTCACTGCTCAGCCATGAAATGTAATTCTGGTCTCAGAATTGGAACGGGGTACACTCAGCCTTGTGAGGCAAAACTGACAGGAGCTGGGTTTTGATACCTACCTCAACCATTTTGGAAGTAGTTTTCTGTGGTTTCCCACTTTTACTCCATGCAAATGCTTGGATAGGTCCTAAATTAAGACCACGGCCACCTCTTTCCCAATCCTCATCTGAATTACAAATACACACACTAATACAACCAGCACAATGACACAGGTTATCAGACCTATTCCACACTGATCCAAGTACATTGGAACAGAATAATCACGATGTCAAAGCCCTCTCAAATGAAACAACAACAACAACTACATGTCTTCCTTGTGGTGTAGTGGCTAACATTCTTGGATGTCACAGCTTAAGCCTGAATTTGATTCACTGCTCAGCCAAGAAATGTAATTCTGGTCTCAGAATTGGAACGGGGTACACTCAGCCTTGTGAGGCAAAACTGACAGGAGCTGGGTTTTGATACCTACCTCAACCATTTTGGAAGTAGTTTTCTGTGGTTTCCCACTTTTACTCCATGCAAATGCTTGGATAGGTCCTAAATTAAGACCACGGCCACCTCTTTCCCAATCCTCATCTGAATTACAAATACACACACTAATACAACCAGCACAATGACACAGGTTATCAGACCTATTCCACACTGATCCAAGTACATGGGAACAGAATAATCACGATGTCAAAGCCCTCTCAAATGAAACAACAACAACAACTACATGTCTTCCTTGTGGTGTAGTGGCTAGCATTCTTGCATGTCACTGCTTAAGCCTGAATTTGATTCTCTGCTCAGCCAAGAAATGTAATTCTGGTCTCAGAACTGGAACGGAGTACACTCACCCTTGTGAGGCAAAACTGACAGGAGCTGGGTTTTGATTCCTACCTCAACCATTTTGGAAGTTGTTTTCTGTGGTTTCCCACTTTTACTCCATGCAAATGCTTGGATAGTTCCTAAATTAAGACCACGGCCGCCTCTTTCCCAATCCTCATCTGAATTACAAATACACACACTAATACAGCCATTGCTGTTACACAGGTTATTAGACAAATTCAACACTCAACCAAGTACGCGGGGCTACATGACTATGAAATCACAAAACTCCTAAAAGAACGGGGTACACTCAGCCTTGTGAGGCAAAACTGAGAAGAGACGGGTTCAATTCCTACCTCACTCATTCTAAGAGTGGTTTTCTGTGGTTTTCCACTCTTACCCTCTTAAGCAAATGCCGGCATGGTACCTAACTTAAGGCTACAGCTGCTTCCTACCCAATACCTACCTCTAATACAAATGCATACAGTAGTACAGACATCACAGTGACACAGGTTATCAGACAGCTTTTACATACACCCAAGTTCACAGGGATACATGACTACGAAATCACAAAACTCCTAAAAGAACGGGGTACACTCAGCCTTGTGAGACAAAACTGAGAAGAGACGGGTTCAATTCCTACCTCACTCATTCTAAGAGTGTTTTTCTGTGGGTTTCCTCTCTTACACTCTTAAGGAAATGCCGGGATGGTACCTAACTTAAGGCTACAGCTGCTTCCTACCCAATACCTACCTCTATTACAAATACATACAGTAGTACAGACATTACAGTGACACAGGTTATCAGACAGCTCTTTCATACACTCAAGTTCATAGGGTTACAAACCAAGAGGTATTAAGACTAGTGAGAGAGAAGACATGTTTCTGGTGACTGTTAATGAAGAGAAGAGATAGGTTGGTAGGACACATACTAAGGCACCCAGGAATAGCAAGCTTAGTTATGGAAGGAAGGGGTCAAGGGCAAGAACTGTAGGGGTAGACCATGTTTAGAATATGTTAAACAGATTGCCTTGGAAGTAGGGTATTGTAGCTACAGTATATAGGGATGAAATGATTAGCTCATCAATCAGTCAAAAGACTGAAGATGAAAACATCAATATAGAATTTGGAATTAAGTTACTTACCTCAGTAATGCATATCTTTTGTTGATAATCTTGTTACGATGTTTTAATATTTCTAACCACACGCTACTCATGAACTATATGTCACTATTTATTTCCTATTCAACTACAAGGGACTGATGATCATGGTGTCTCAACCACTTATCGTGAATGATACACTCTCAACTACACGGGTCTGATGACCATGGTGTTTCAACACACTGACGTGAAAGATACACTCTCAACTATACTGAGCTGATGACCATGGTGTCTCACCCCACTAACGTGAATGATACACTCTCAACTACACGAGGCTGATGACCATGGTGTCTCAACCCACTAACGTGAATGATACACTCTCAACTACACGGGGCTGATGACTATGATGTCTTACCACACATACATGCTATAACGCGTGATTGATGATTGAATTTTGTTACAAGTTTTGATTGAATTTTGTTACAAGTTTAAACAATTCATTTGCAAGCGAACACTATGTGAGTTGAAAGGCGACTGTTCTCTCCAGCGTACTGTGGGAGCTTGGTAGGTGCAAGTTCGCAGAAATTTGATAGCTTACATTGCGTGTAATCTCCGAGGCTGAAGGCTTGGCTCTTGACTGTTAGTGAAACTTTTATATGAATTTTGAATACAGAATTTAACCTTGGTTGTCTTAAAAAATGGATTTTGTGGTTTCCCACTTCTACTCCAAGCAAATGTCGGAATGGTTCCTAAATTAATGCCGGGGCAGCCTCCTTCCCAATCCTTACATGAATAACTAATACACACAATCCTACAGACACCACAATAACACAGATTATCGCATACATTTTGCATACACCCAAGTACAGGGGTATAAAAGACCACGATGTCTAAGCCCTTCATAACAACAACAACAACAACAACGTCGTAACATGAGACTGTACAAAGTAGACTATCATAAGAGACGACCTCGTTGTGTAGTGGCTAGCATTCTAGGTCGTCACCTTGGAGGCCTGAGTTTGATTTCCGGCTCTGCCAAGAAATTTAATCTTGGTCTACATTAGGCTTTGTAAGGAAAAACTGAGAGGAGGTTTTCCTTGGTTTCCCACTTGTACTTCAGGTGAATACCGGGATGATTCTTAATTTAAGTGTCCGCCTGCATCCTTTCCAATCCTCATCCAATTACTAATACACACACTACTGCAGTCATCACAATAACACATGCTATCACACAAATCCTATACACCACGATGTCTAAACCCCTCAAATGAAATGCATATGTACAGTACTTCGAATTGACAGGTGAAAAGCTAATGGAAGTAGGATACTTTTTACTACTTAGAAAGCAAAATAACTAGTGATGGACGATGCAAAGAGGATATATTATGAATTGCAGCCAATGGCCATAGCTGGGCATTTTTGATTTAACGCCCGAGGTCTCCCAACAAGTTCAATTTCAGTTAGGTCCAACTTTAGTTACCAAATGCTACTGTCACTAACTCCAAGTGGCGAACGTTGGAACTTAATAGAGCGTTACTAATTAACCAATATCGCCTATAAATTTTACTACACACTGCCAATTGCAGTGCTAGGTTCTTTTACGTGGAACAAATGTATGACATGGGACGGCAGGCTTTACTCCCCGCCCCTCCGAAGGAATGCATACTAAAGGAATTAGCGCTTTTAAAAATCCCACGACTTTGTCAGGGTTTGAACCCGTTATCTTGAGCACAGCTATTAACTACACCACCGATACCGCTACATTGACATAGGTAATCACGCATATTCCAGAAACATTATGTACATGGGTTTTAATAAATAGTCACAATATCGGATAAGCCCTAAAATGTGACCCTGTGGCTAATTGGTTAGCATGGTAGACTTTGACCTTGAGGGATTTAGCTTTCACTCCTAGGATTTTAATTTGTTATGGAAATAGGAAACATAATTATGGCAAGAAAGGTTGAGGCTAAGAACTGCAGTGTAGTTCAAGGTTCGAATATGCTAAACAGATTGTCTTAGATGTAGCTTAAATTAGCTTGAGCAGGGAGTAACTACCAACCTTGTGAAGAAAGCTAAGACGTGATAAACTCATTTCTACCTCACTCATATTGTTTCATGGTTTTACCACTTTTATTTAAGGCAAATGCATGGATGATTCATAACTTAAGGCTATGACTGTCTCGTTCCCAATCCTCACTTAAGTTTAAAAATCTATACACCAATAACTATGCAGGAATCATTTATCTATTGGTTCTTTATTATTGGAGTCGTTGCTCATATAGGTAAGAAACGGGTCATACTATACTTTCAACTACACTAGTTTCAACTACTTTTCAAGGCCACGCTCACCGAGCATTGCCGAAGACTGCCGAAAGTTAACGATTGGATTAAGAGTGTCAGGCGGGTAACAAGAAACACAAGCGGTACCCATGCAATAGTTTTATTAATTACATATATCTACAATTTTTACATATAATACACTCTTTTCTTTATTTTAATAACATTCATTTTCATTTTTCTACATTTTAACTTAAATTTTTGCTTAAATCTCTTAGGTCCCTTTTGTATCCATTTGTTTAATACGAACAGGGCAGCCCAAATTCTTGATTTGTCATGCATAATTACACACAGAACACAACTCTTTCCTTATTTTTGCTTGGTGTAGTTTTAAGAGCATCCAGCTTAATTTTGATCCGATAATTCAAATCTGTATCCGAATCTTCTAGTTCCTTTTCCAGCCAGTAATTGGATATAAACAAAGAGTCAATATTCTCCATTTCCAACACATATCTAACTTTATGTCTATATACTATTGGTTTTATTCCCTTAATAATTAGTTCTGTTCCTTTTTCCAAACTTTCTAACCGGGAGCACTTTCGGATTTTTATTTGGCCTTTGATTTCCTGCATAGTGATGTTATTAAGCAGATCAACGTCACCTTGCGTATACGATGTCGACTCTACTCTATAGTCTGTTTGAATGCTTGTGAACAACTTAAAATTCTCTATTTTAGCAAACGAGTTACCATTAAATGTAGTAATTCCATTGGTGTTGAATGCTGCAAACGGTTTTTCAGTTTCCAAATGTACAATGTCCAATCCACCACATCGAGTTACAATAAATCCATCCTTTTTAAGCAAGTCTAAATTACCATGACTCTTTAAAAACATAGATTTTAAATATCCTCTTAAGTAGCACACATGTTTACATTTTTCACTTTCTACAAGCACTCCAACGCGTGGATAAGTTCCTTTGTAATTAACAGTAAATGCTGAGAGTTTGTATTTCCCACTCACATCTAGATTTTGCCAGGGACTTTGTTTAAAGTAAACTGTAAACCTGTTTCTTGCATCCACAATCGTCTGTTCTTTCTGCAACACTGCTTCGTACTCTTTCTTTAGGGCAGTAGTCTCTGCAACATACTCCACTTTCCTTTTTTTGATCTCAATTTCCTCTAACTCCAATTTTCGTTTCCTTACACATAGCACATTAACTGTACTCAATGGGGTAATTTCCTTAAGAGGGTATGGTTTAAGTCTGTTAGATTTATTGGTTCTTTTTCTCAACACCTGGGGAGGAATATTATTTGTAGGAGTCAATCCTAATTCGCTAATGTTTATGTTTGCGGGAATTGTGGAAAACAATGTCCTGGATTGGGAAAAGAATGTTTCCCCAGCTTTAAGATAGCATTTCTGTATAATGCGAACATCGTTGTTTCCAGAATCATCGTTAACAATTTCTACAAAGTTTACAGGTAAGTAATTAAAACTATAGGCAGAGAGAGCATAGTTTATCATCTTTTCCCGATCTTGTCCATCGCGCAGTTCGATTTGCACACCAGTCAATTTCCGAGTATTTTTATTACCCCAATACACAAATTGCAAAACTTTGTTAAACACCACACAGCAACTATTTCGTAGGTTATCCGATAGTTTGGTCCACATGGACGCGATCGGCACCGAGTACAGGGGCGCTTCTTTTAAGTAATGTTTGTTGGCGTTTAATACACTAACACAATCTTCGAGTGGGTCAAATACACCATCCATTTTGTAGTTGTAAATTGTTGCCTCTAGTCTTGTAATACCATGTTCTTTAGCTAAGTAAGACGTAAACGTTTCCCTTAGACGGGAGTCTGGACATCGGATAAAGTCTATAATATGGTTTCCAATGACTTTGTTTACACCAGGACTTGTAATTTGACATATAAATTTGTTATATATCTTTATTCTAGAATTAGAATTCATCCATGTTAAACAGTCTATACCAACCGTTTTATCATTGTTCACAATCACATTACACTTTTCTCGATACTCTCCTTGCACATAAAAGTTGTGATTCGATGTTAGATAATCACACATCTCTGCCTTGTTAAAAACACCAGCCAAATCTTGGGTTATGTCCAAATCCATAAGATAAAACTCCTCAGCACGAAGCTGTTGCAATATCTCTGGAAGTTCGGCTAACAGAACATCTAATTTAACATCAGCTAGCTCCACTTTGTATGGTATAGCCACAGGATTTTTATACTTTTCCATAATGTTAACCATTCCTTTCTCCCCAAGCTGTGTCCTGAGTCCCCGTGCCATTGCACACTCGTTATTGAGTAGAGGAAATTGTAGCTTTGCCTTAACACCATGTTTAGCAGAGATGAACTTGGAGAATTTACCACGTAAATAGAGGTTGAAAGCACCACACACCTCTTTCTTTAGCAGCACAGACTTACTATTTTCCAATTGTTCTTGGCAGTCCACTTGATCACATATCCTAACCACCATAATGTTATCACAAAACGGCTCCGTAATCGGTGTAAGTAGATTAACATTTTTATCACTTAGGAGCGTCTCGTTTTCTGTGTAGTTTATATTACCAATGTCTGTAACCAGATTGTCCAGGTTTTCCAACAACAACCACAACCCAAACCGCTCGTTGGTAGGCTTTATTCTGTTCCCCATAAGTTGGGGGACACTAAACACTTTAGAGAGAGACATCTTCACACTTTCAACTACCACGAAGCACTGATCAAATGCATCTGTAGCGTCTCTTATATATACCATTAATCAATTCTATTTTAGATTATGACGTAACTGACAACGCTTGTCGGCAGAAAGCAGTACACATATAAATACAAAATCTCTCGAACATTGCCGGAGACTGCCCAAGGTTAACGATTGGAACTCAAACAAGATTTAACTTGTCACATGACGTAACAAAAAGTTAAATGATTTAATTGCATGGGAATGTTGCTTTACCTAAAATGTAATACTATGCAAGTGTTTAACATTTTACAATCAGCTTGTGTATTGGCTTTTTATGTTGGCTTTTTTGTTGGCTTTTGTTGGCTTTTGTTGGCTTTTGTTGGCTTTTTTGTTGGCTTTTGTTGGCTTTTGTATTAGCTCTCTCATATTTGCTCTTGCTTGTGGGGGGGGCGTATTATTTGGTCTTGGAAAGTATGTCAGTCCTTTTTTATGGCTGCAAAATGCTTACAGCCATGTTTGTAAGCAGCAACAACAACAACAACACACAAAATCCCCCCCCCCCCCCCAAAAAAAAAGTACTCTAAGCTTTATCAATGACTCTCAACTCTTACACTTACCTCTATCCCATGCCTAGTCAAAAAATTAGTGTATTTTTCAAATTTTTCTATAAATATTTGGAAAGTAGGCTATGTCAAATGACATAGCCTACTTTCCAACTATTTTTGGACTGAGAGTGGTATAGAGGTAGGTGTTGGAGTTAACATATGTCTTTTCAGGATTTTTAGATTAATGACATAGCCTACTTTCCAAATATTTATAGAAAAATTTGAAAAATACACTAATTTTTTGACTAGGCATGGGATAGAGGTAAGTGTAAGAGTTGAGAGTCATTGATAAAGCTTAGAGTACTTTGGTTTTTTTTGGGGGGGGGGGGGATTTTGTGTGTTGTTGTTGTTGTTGCTGCTTACAAACATGGCTGTAAGCATTTTTCAGCCATAAAAAAGGACTGACATACTTTCCAAGACCAAATAATAAGCCCCCCACAAGCAAGAGCAAATATGAGAGAGCTAATACAAAAGCCAACAAAAGCCAACAAAAAAGCCAACAAAAGCCAACAAAAGCCAACAAAAGCCAACAAAAAAAGCCAACATAAAAAGCCAATACACAAGCTGATTGTAAAATGTTAAACACTTGCATAGTATTACATTTTAGGTAAAGCAACATTCCCATGCAATTAAATCATTTAACTTTTTGTTACGTCATGTGACAAGTTAAATCTTGTTTGAGTTCCAATCGTTAACCTTGGGCAGTCTCCGGCAATGTTCGAGAGATTTTGTATTTATATGTGTACTGCTTTCTGCCGACAAGCGTTGTCAGTTACGTCATAATCTAAAATAGAATTGATTAATGGTATATATAAGAGACGCTACAGATGCATTTGATCAGTGCTTCGTGGTAGTTGAAAGTGTGAAGATGTCTCTCTCTAAAGTGTTTAGTGTCCCCCAACTTATGGGGAACAGAATAAAGCCTACCAACGAGCGGTTTGGGTTGTGGTTGTTGTTGGAAAACCTGGACAATCTGGTTACAGACATTGGTAATATAAACTACACAGAAAACGAGACGCTCCTAAGTGATAAAAATGTTAATCTACTTACACCGATTACGGAGCCGTTTTGTGATAACATTATGGTGGTTAGGATATGTGATCAAGTGGACTGCCAAGAACAATTGGAAAATAGTAAGTCTGTGCTGCTAAAGAAAGAGGTGTGTGGTGCTTTCAACCTCTATTTACGTGGTAAATTCTCCAAGTTCATCTCTGCTAAACATGGTGTTAAGGCAAAGCTACAATTTCCTCTACTCAATAACGAGTGTGCAATGGCACGGGGACTCAGGACACAGCTTGGGGAGAAAGGAATGGTTAACATTATGGAAAAGTATAAAAATCCTGTGGCTATACCATACAAAGTGGAGCTAGCTGATGTTAAATTAGATGTTCTGTTAGCCGAACTTCCAGAGATATTGCAACAGCTTCGTGCTGAGGAGTTTTATCTTATGGATTTGGACATAACCCAAGATTTGGCTGGTGTTTTTAACAAGGCAGAGATGTGTGATTATCTAACATCGAATCACAACTTTTGTGTGCAAGGAGAGTATCGAGAAAAGTGTAATGTGATTGTGAACAATGATAAAACGGTTGGTATAGACTGTTTTACATGGATGAACTCTAATTCTAGAATAAAGATATATAACAAATTTATATGTCAAATTACAAGTCCTGGTGTAAACAAAGTCATTGGAAACCATATTATAGACTTTATCCGATGTCCAGACTCCCGTCTAAGGGAAACGTTTACGTCTTACTTAGCTAAAGAACATGGTATTACAAGACTAGAGGCAACAATTTACAACTACAAAATGGATGGTGTATTTGACCCACTCGAAGATTGTGTTAGTGTATTAAACGCCAACAAACATTACTTAAAAGAAGCGCCCCTGTACTCGGTGCCGATCGCGTCCATGTGGACCAAACTATCGGATAACCTACGAAATAGTTGCTGTGTGGTGTTTAACAAAGTTTTGCAATTTGTGTATTGGGGTAATAAAAATACTCGGAAATTGACTGGTGTGCAAATCGAACTGCGCGATGGACAAGATCGGGAAAAGATGATAAACTATGCTCTCTCTGCCTATAGTTTTAATTACTTACCTGTAAACTTTGTAGAAATTGTTAACGATGATTCTGGAAACAACAATGTTCGCATTATACAGAAATGCTATCTTAAAGCTGGGGAAACATTCTTTTCCCAATCCAGGACATTGTTTTCCACAATTCCCGCAAACATAAACATTAGCGAATTAGGATTGACTCCTACAAATAATATTCCTCCCCAGGTGTTGAGAAAAAGAACCAATAAATCTAACAGACTTAAACCATACCCTCTTAAGGAAATTACCCCATTGAGTACAGTTAATGTGCTATGTGTAAGGAAACGAAAATTGGAGTTAGAGGAAATTGAGATCAAAAAAAGGAAAGTGGAGTATGTTGCAGAGACTACTGCCCTAAAGAAAGAGTACGAAGCAGTGTTGCAGAAAGAACAGACGATTGTGGATGCAAGAAACAGGTTTACAGTTTACTTTAAACAAAGTCCCTGGCAAAATCTAGATGTGAGTGGGAAATACAAACTCTCAGCATTTACTGTTAATTACAAAGGAACTTATCCACGCGTTGGAGTGCTTGTAGAAAGTGAAAAATGTAAACATGTGTGCTACTTAAGAGGATATTTAAAATCTATGTTTTTAAAGAGTCATGGTAATTTAGACTTGCTTAAAAAGGATGGATTTATTGTAACTCGATGTGGTGGATTGGACATTGTACATTTGGAAACTGAAAAACCGTTTGCAGCATTCAACACCAATGGAATTACTACATTTAATGGTAACTCGTTTGCTAAAATAGAGAATTTTAAGTTGTTCACAAGCATTCAAACAGACTATAGAGTAGAGTCGACATCGTATACGCAAGGTGACGTTGATCTGCTTAATAACATCACTATGCAGGAAATCAAAGGCCAAATAAAAATCCGAAAGTGCTCCCGGTTAGAAAGTTTGGAAAAAGGAACAGAACTAATTATTAAGGGAATAAAACCAATAGTATATAGACATAAAGTTAGATATGTGTTGGAAATGGAGAATATTGACTCTTTGTTTATATCCAATTACTGGCTGGAAAAGGAACTAGAAGATTCGGATACAGATTTGAATTATCGGATCAAAATTAAGCTGGATGCTCTTAAAACTACACCAAGCAAAAATAAGGAAAGAGTTGTGTTCTGTGTGTAATTATGCATGACAAATCAAGAATTTGGGCTGCCCTGTTCGTATTAAACAAATGGATACAAAAGGGACCTAAGAGATTTAAGCAAAAATTTAAGTTAAAATGTAGAAAAATGAAAATGAATGTTATTAAAATAAAGAAAAGAGTGTATTATATGTAAAAATTGTAGATATATGTAATTAATAAAACTATTGCATGGGTACCGCTTGTGTTTCTTGTTACCCGCCTGACACTCTTAATCCAATCGTTAACTTTCGGCAGTCTTCGGCAATGCTCGGTGAGCGTGGCCTTGAAAAGTAGTTGAAACTAGTGTAGTTGAAAGTATAGTATGACCCGTTTCTTACCTATATGAGCAACGACTCCAATAATAAAGAACCAATAGATAAATGATTCCTGCATAGTTATTGGTGTATAGATTTTTAAACTTAAGTGAGGATTGGGAACGAGACAGTCATAGCCTTAAGTTATGAATCATCCATGCATTTGCCTTAAATAAAAGTGGTAAAACCATGAAACAATATGAGTGAGGTAGAAATGAGTTTATCACGTCTTAGCTTTCTTCACAAGGTTGGTAGTTACTCCCTGCTCAAGCTAATTTAAGCTACATCTAAGACAATCTGTTTAGCATATTCGAACCTTGAACTACACTGCAGTTCTTAGCCTCAACCTTTCTTGCCATAATTATGTTTCCTATTTCCATAACAAATTAAAATCCTAGGAGTGAAAGCTAAATCCCTCAAGGTCAAAGTCTACCATGCTAACCAATTAGCCACAGGGTCACATTTTAGGGCTTATCCGATATTGTGACTATTTATTAAAACCCATGTACATAATGTTTCTGGAATATGCGTGATTACCTATGTCAATGTAGCGGTATCGGTGGTGTAGTTAATAGCTGTGCTCAAGATAACGGGTTCAAACCCTGACAAAGTCGTGGGATTTTTAAAAGCGCTAATTCCTTTAGTATGCATTCCTTCGGAGGGGCGGGGAGTAAAGCCTGCCGTCCCATGTCATACATTTGTTCCACGTAAAAGAACCTAGCACTGCAATTGGCAGTGTGTAGTAAAATTTATAGGCGATATTGGTTAATTAGTAACGCTCTATTAAGTTCCAACGTTCGCCACTTGGAGTTAGTGACAGTAGCATTTGGTAACTAAAGTTGGACCTAACTGAAATTGAACTTGTTGGGAGACCTCGGGCGTTAAATCAAAAATGCCCAGCTATGGCCATTGGCTGCAATTCATAATATATCCTCTTTGCATCGTCCATCACTAGTTATTTTGCTTTCTAAGTAGTAAAAAGTATCCTACTTCCATTAGCTTTTCACCTGTCAATTCGAAGTACTGTACATATGCATTTCATTTGAGGGGTTTAGACATCGTGGTGTATAGGATTTGTGTGATAGCATGTGTTATTGTGATGACTGCAGTAGTGTGTGTATTAGTAATTGGATGAGGATTGGAAAGGATGCAGGCGGACACTTAAATTAAGAATCATCCCGGTATTCACCTGAAGTACAAGTGGGAAACCAAGGAAAACCTCCTCTCAGTTTTTCCTTACAAAGCCTAATGTAGACCAAGATTAAATTTCTTGGCAGAGCCGGAAATCAAACTCAGGCCTCCAAGGTGACGACCTAGAATGCTAGCCACTACACAACGAGGTCGTCTCTTATGATAGTCTACTTTGTACAGTCTCATGTTACGACGTTGTTGTTGTTGTTGTTATGAAGGGCTTAGACATCGTGGTCTTTTATACCCCTGTACTTGGGTGTATGCAAAATGTATGCGATAATCTGTGTTATTGTGGTGTCTGTAGGATTGTGTGTATTAGTTATTCATGTAAGGATTGGGAAGGAGGCTGCCCCGGCATTAATTTAGGAACCATTCCGACATTTGCTTGGAGTAGAAGTGGGAAACCACAAAATCCATTTTTTAAGACAACCAAGGTTAAATTCTGTATTCAAAATTCATATAAAAGTTTCACTAACAGTCAAGAGCCAAGCCTTCAGCCTCGGAGATTACACGCAATGTAAGCTATCAAATTTCTGCGAACTTGCACCTACCAAGCTCCCACAGTACGCTGGAGAGAACAGTCGCCTTTCAACTCACATAGTGTTCGCTTGCAAATGAATTGTTTAAACTTGTAACAAAATTCAATCAAAACTTGTAACAAAATTCAATCATCAATCACGCGTTATAGCATGTATGTGTGGTAAGACATCATAGTCATCAGCCCCGTGTAGTTGAGAGTGTATCATTCACGTTAGTGGGTTGAGACACCATGGTCATCAGCCTCGTGTAGTTGAGAGTGTATCATTCACGTTAGTGGGGTGAGACACCATGGTCATCAGCTCAGTATAGTTGAGAGTGTATCTTTCACGTCAGTGTGTTGAAACACCATGGTCATCAGACCCGTGTAGTTGAGAGTGTATCATTCACGATAAGTGGTTGAGACACCATGATCATCAGTCCCTTGTAGTTGAATAGGAAATAAATAGTGACATATAGTTCATGAGTAGCGTGTGGTTAGAAATGTTAAAACATCGTAACAAGATTATCAACAAAAGATATGCATTACTGAGGTAAGTAACTTAATTCCAAATTCTATATTGATGTTTTCATCTTCAGTCTTTTGACTGATTGATGAGCTAATCATTTCATCCCTATATACTGTAGCTACAATACCCTACTTCCAAGGCAATCTGTTTAACATATTCTAAACATGGTCTACCCCTACAGTTCTTGCCCTTGACCCCTTCCTTCCATAACTAAGCTTGCTATTCCTGGGTGCCTTAGTATGTGTCCTACCAACCTATCTCTTCTCTTCATTAACAGTCACCAGAAACATGTCTTCTCTCTCACTAGTCTTAATACCTCTTGGTTTGTAACCCTATGAACTTGAGTGTATGAAAGAGCTGTCTGATAACCTGTGTCACTGTAATGTCTGTACTACTGTATGTATTTGTAATAGAGGTAGGTATTGGGTAGGAAGCAGCTGTAGCCTTAAGTTAGGTACCATCCCGGCATTTCCTTAAGAGTGTAAGAGAGGAAACCCACAGAAAAACACTCTTAGAATGAGTGAGGTAGGAATTGAACCCGTCTCTTCTCAGTTTTGTCTCACAAGGCTGAGTGTACCCCGTTCTTTTAGGAGTTTTGTGATTTCGTAGTCATGTATCCCTGTGAACTTGGGTGTATGTAAAAGCTGTCTGATAACCTGTGTCACTGTGATGTCTGTACTACTGTATGCATTTGTATTAGAGGTAGGTATTGGGTAGGAAGCAGCTGTAGCCTTAAGTTAGGTACCATGCCGGCATTTGCTTAAGAGGGTAAGAGTGGAAAACCACAGAAAACCACTCTTAGAATGAGTGAGGTAGGAATTGAACCCGTCTCTTCTCAGTTTTGCCTCACAAGGCTGAGTGTACCCCGTTCTTTTAGGAGTTTTGTGATTTCATAGTCATGTAGCCCCGCGTACTTGGTTGAGTGTTGAATTTGTCTAATAACCTGTGTAACAGCAATGGCTGTATTAGTGTGTGTATTTGTAATTCAGATGAGGATTGGGAAAGAGGCGGCCGTGGTCTTAATTTAGGAACTATCCAAGCATTTGCATGGAGTAAAAGTGGGAAACCACAGAAAACAACTTCCAAAATGGTTGAGGTAGGAATCAAAACCCAGCTCCTGTCAGTTTTGCCTCACAAGGGTGAGTGTACTCCGTTCCAGTTCTGAGACCAGAATTACATTTCTTGGCTGAGCAGAGAATCAAATTCAGGCTTAAGCAGTGACATGCAAGAATGCTAGCCACTACACCACAAGGAAGACATGTAGTTGTTGTTGTTGTTTCATTTGAGAGGGCTTTGACATCGTGATTATTCTGTTCCCATGTACTTGGATCAGTGTGGAATAGGTCTGATAACCTGTGTCATTGTGCTGGTTGTATTAGTGTGTGTATTTGTAATTCAGATGAGGATTGGGAAAGAGGTGGCCGTGGTCTTAATTTAGGACCTATCCAAGCATTTGCATGGAGTAAAAGTGGGAAACCACAGAAAACTACTTCCAAAATGGTTGAGGTAGGTATCAAAACCCAGCTCCTGTCAGTTTTGCCTCACAAGGCTGAGTGTACCCCGTTCCAATTCTGAGACCAGAATTACATTTCTTGGCTGAGCAGTGAATCAAATTCAGGCTTAAGCTGTGACATCCAAGAATGTTAGCCACTACACCACAAGGAAGACATGTAGTTGTTGTTGTTGTTTCATTTGAGAGGGCTTTGACATCGTGATTATTCTGTTCCAATGTACTTGGATCAGTGTGGAATAGGTCTGATAACCTGTGTCATTGTGCTGGTTGTATTAGTGTGTGTATTTGTAATTCAGATGAGGATTGGGAAAGAGGTGGCCGTGGTCTTAATTTAGGACCTATCCAAGCATTTGCATGGAGTAAAAGTGGGAAACCACAGAAAACTACTTCCAAAATGGTTGAGGTAGGTATCAAAACCCAGCTCCTGTCAGTTTTGCCTCACAAGGCTGAGTGTACCCCCGTTCCAATTCTGAGACCAGAATTACATTTCTTGGCTGAGCAGTGAATCAAATTCCGGCTTAAGCGGTGACATCCAAGAATGCTAACCACTACACCAAAAAGTGGACAATATAAGACTGGTCTTGATTGTACGTGATCAATGCATGATTACCTAATAATAATAATAATAATAATAATAATAATAATAATAATAATAATAATAATAATAATAATAAATATTCCATTTAGCAACGTTACACTGTCAACCTCTCTCTGTGACGTCATGCAATGTCTCAGGGCGTGGCAGCCATATTGCCCATTAGCCCCTGACCCAGCTATGACTGACCTCTCCATAAGAATAACACAGGGCAGTTGCGCGCGGCGGCCATATTGCCCATTAGCCCCTGTCCCAGAACCGCTCTTTTATTCCTACTCACAGCCAATGCCTGCGCCCCATATTCCCTCAGTTGTGTTTGCCCTGTTATAGTGTGTGGAGTGTAGACTCGTGGTGAACGTGACAACATAATGGCACGACGACGCCATTTGGACCCCGTTTTGCAGGGTTGAATACTCGGTCACCTGGAAGCAGGCCAGACACAGACCGGAAGTCGCCGTATCCTTGAATGTGCCACAAAGTGTCATTTCTAGGCTTTGGAGACGATTTCGAGACACAGGAGATGTTAGTCGTAGGCCAGTACCAGGTCGACCAAGAGTAGACACCCCACAGCAGGACCGATATCTGGCCTTAACCGCCCGACGTAATCGGAGTGCACCTGCAAGACAATAATTGTCGCCGGTACAACCGGCTCAGGGGTTGCCGTTTCCCGGCAAACTGTGTACCGGAGGCTCAGAACAGCAGGGCTCTTTGCCAGACGTCCAGCGGTGTGCGTCCCGCTCACTCCAGCACAGAGACGGGCCCGTTGACTGTGGAGCCGTCAACGTCGAAACTGGGTCATGAATGAATGGAGGCATGTGCTCTTCACAGATGAATCCCGCTTCAGTTTGCAGAACGATTCCCGTCGCACATTAATTTGGAGAGAACCGGGTACATCGTGGAACGGGACCACTATGGTGGTGTGGGGTGGCATCATGTTGAATGGCCGTACGGACCTGCTTATCTTCGTGGGTGGTCCGGGGAACTCTGCGAACGCTCGGAGATACAAGGATGAGGTACTGAGACCACATGTTCGACTCTTCAGAGGTGCGGTCGGTCCAGACTTCCTCTTAATGCCCGACCGCACCGTGCTGCTCTGGTGGATGAATTTTTGGCTGGGGAAGACATTCATCGCATGGACTGGCCAGCGAGGTCTGTGGATCTGAATCCTATAGAACATGCCTGGGATGCATTGGGTGTGGCGAATTTCATCCCGTCTGCCTCCACCAAGGGACCTCCAAGGCCTTCGCTTTGCCCTTTCGGAGGAATGGGGAGCAACTGCCACAAGAGCTGTTGGACATCTGATAAGAGAGCATGTCACGTCGCTGCGAAGCATGTGTGGTCGTTAGGGGTAACCAACAGCATATTTTGTTGTGGAAGACATTGCCAAGTTTTGTTAGTTGTTGTCAAAGGTGTACCTTAGCTATCAGAACCTTCCTGAAACTTTTAATTTTTGTGGATAAGTTGTGTAACATATGGTGTGTGTTTCAGCTTCCGTTTGTTCAGCATTCCATCTGACATTCCTATCAGGCGGTATGGCCTCTTTTGTACACTTGTGTGTATAGCATTTGTCTGACAACCAGTATTCTATTATTGACGTGTCTATAGTAATGTATTTGTAATTCAGGTGAGGATTGGGAAGGAACCGTCCCTAGCCTAAGTTAGGAATCGTCTCGGCATTTGTTGGAGTGGAAGTGGGAACCCACGGAAAACCACTTCCAGAATGGCTGTGGAGGTAATCGAACCCGTCTCTACTGAGTTTTGCCTCACGAGGCTGAGTGTATCTCGTTACAGCCCTGAAACTAGAATTATATTTCTCGACCGAGCCGGTAATCTAACCCGGACAAAAAGAATGCTAGCCGCTATACCACGAGGGACTTGTAGCGTATTGCTCGTTGAGGTCACACTCTCCTGTCCAGATCCTTATGTTGTCCTTGTTTATCAATTAAACCAATACCACTGCTGCTGCTACTACTACTACTACTACTACTACTACTACTACTACTCAAATACACAGATCAAAAGAAGTTTTGCATATTGCCTTGGAGTACGGTGATGACGCAGTGTCCACGCCTGCTCTACACAATTGAGATCGGGAGCATGGGCAGGCCACTCCATTCTGTGAATACCATTCTCCTGAAGAAAGGCATTGAGCGTTATCGTCCACGAAAGTGAAATTTGGCCGAAATTGTCAGCATAGTATTTCACTACCGGTGCCAGGATAGTATCCCTATCATACGCCCTGGGATGTACCGGTGTCCATACATGATGCCACCCCAAAACATTGCACCACCTCCTCTCTGTTGGTATCGGTGTCGAGTTTATTGGTCGTGCATACGTCCACGCTCTATCCTCATTGTCACAGCGGATACACACGCACTCATGAACGACTGTTGGGTTTGAGACCGATACGACTCTGGTCAGCAATATGCAAAACTTCTTTTGATGTGTGTAAATGCCATTAAGATGGTAGCGGTTATTTTCCAACAATGAAGCAGAGTTAGTTATTGGAGTTTTAAGGGAAGGAACAGCGAGGTCATCATGAAGGAGAGGAGTGAGAACAAAACAATTCATTACTTTTCAGTGAAAAAAAAATAAAAAAATAAATAAATCGGTCAACACTATTGTAATCGGTTACATATAATTATATAAATATAATTACACTTGGATGATCAATTTTGATCGTCAAGAGATCATCATCAGTTTGATTACTAGGCAACACTTTCAACACGATACCCAATTAGGGAAACATGAAACTCGATTTGATAAAAATTACATGTGATTAATTATGATGCACTAATTACACCAGGAGGAGGAGTTGTTTAGTTCGTCAAGCGGAAATCCTCAGACCTGTTATTAAGGCTTACACAATTTTGTTCCTAAAATTAATTTACGAGTCGTACATTTCGAGACATGAGAATGTCACGTTTCACACATTGTCATTTTGTTTTCCCATATTACTGGAATCCACTGTTCCGTTCACATATCAAGTGAAATATAAGCAGCGTATAACTGCTATTAGCTCTCCCAGTGACGAGTTTCATCTCAACTACACATCTTCAGTACTTCAAACCAGAATTAAATTTCTTGGCAGAGCCGGGAATCGAACATCTACATCACTTTATTGGAATGTTTTGTGACAAGACTCTACATTATGGAGGCTCCTGTCATAACAGGGCGTGTTGAATATGTTCGCTCCTTGGATATTATTCCTCAGAAATGTTTTGAAACCCATCTTGCACACAATTTGGGACGATTTCTAATTTTTACCAGCGTGTGTTTGTTTATACAGCCGCTCATACAGAGAATGAGCGCACTCTTGGTCCTTACACAAGAATCTTTATACAGCGGCATCACGAGCTTACTCCACTCATTCCTTTGAGTTTCGGCTGTGGGGTCGAAAACTAACAAATACACTCGTATGAAAGATTGGTTGTAATTTCCATGTCGCCGTTGTTCGGAATTGGGTGGTGCACAGGAAATCCCATTTCCTCGTCTGTAGTTATCTAGTTCCTTGTGACTGACGGAAATAACATAGCAACAGCTTCAGTCTGGCCTGCTGGGCATTGTTCCACGAGATGTGCTTCTAGGTGAGTCCCGTGTACTTGGGTGTGCGTTACATTGTGTTTCGGGTCCAGGACTCGAGTAGTGCAGGAGGGAGTGCAGAATAACCTGGGGAAGTCCAGGGATTGAACTTCGCTGTCGCGGTGTTGCAGGTTGGTGTCAATTCTTGGTGACGCTTTTATAACGAGAAGTATTATTGTGGTGTTTGAAACCATTTTCAGTGTTGCCTTAGTAAACGAAAGTTTCATGCTTTTCAGTCGGTCAACACGATTGTGCCCAAATGAGATGGGTCATTCCCTGATCCTGAAAGGGATTTACATGAGATTAATAAATACACTTGGATGACCAGCTTCGATCGTCAAGCGATCATCATCTGATCCATTACACTTGGTCTATAAAATCTATGTCTGAAAATATGGGTGAACATATGTACAATTTGTACACTTATTTATTTGCAGTGTTTCTTAGTTCTAGTCTATGTGATGTTTTGTTAAAAGACTGGAAGTGGTGTGATTGACCTCCGGAATTTGCTTGTTTGGAGTGAATATGTGGTTGTTGTTGATGATCAATTCTGATTGTACTGACTACTTATCTGGTTAGGGTCTTGCGCGGTTCTGTTGTACAATCAGAATTGACAATTTACAACGAGGACATATTCACTCCAAACAAGCAAATTCCGGAGGTCAATCATCACTTCCAGTATATCAACAAAACATCACATAGACTACAGCTAACAATTATCTCAACTAATACTGCAACTTAATAAGTGTACATATTGCAAATATTTTCACCCATATTTTCAGACATAGATCTTATAGCCTAAGTGTAATGGATCTGATGATGATCACTTGACGATAGAAACTGGTTATCCAAGTGTATTCATTAATCGCATGTAATTTTTTTCAGGATTAGGGAATGACCCATCTCATTTGGGCACAATCGTGTTGACCGACTGAAAAGCACCAGACTTTTTTAGGGCTGTTTCATAACCCCATCTTGAAGCTGCAATGCGAGTGTGCCCCCTTGTCGGTACTTATTACGTTCTAACTTGTGTTGTTGTTGTCTGTTCCAGGCCGGTCTGGAGGGGGACCCCACTCCCCCGGGAGACTCCCGGGCTCCCCAAGGACCCCTGCAGCCCCCTGCCAGCCCAGACATGGACGACGCGAGCAGTAAGAGGCAGGCCACAAGGTGAGTCAAACTTGCAAGAGATTTGGTACAGGTCCTTCAATTTGACACCCGTGACGTCATATCCTTTCAGGAAAATACCGAGAGATAATGCGGTCTTTACTGAAGGTGTCTCGAGAAAAGTTCCACATCCCTTTTGAGATGAAAGATAATAAAAGTCTTTTCCAAAGCTTAGGCCAAAAAGCACTCTACGTAGTCTTGGATTTTAGGGGCAATTTTGAAAAGAAAAGTAAGAATTATAAATTAATACACATTCCATTAAATAAGTGGAGATTATAATATAACTCCAAAAGACGTCAGCTGTTGTCAAAAAGGGGATTCTATCCCCTGAGAGCTTTGCCGATATTAGACTATTGACGATGAATGGTGTGACAATAAACAGCATCAGCAGCTTTAACTGGTCTCTTAATGATAAATAAATAAATAAATGATGCTAAGTTATATTCTGGGAGAAAAAAAAGCAAAACAGAAAGGGGGGGGGGGGGGGAGAGAGAAAAGATCCAAGTATAAAGTCAAAATAATTTATGAACATATTATCAATATGAGAGTCTCAATTGATCAAACTATAGTGGGGGGGGGGGGGCACCCGCAGCCCGTTCACCCAAGCTACACCGCCTCCGACATGCCGTTAGTCCTAGATGAAAAAGGAAATCCACAGCCTGCTTCCAATCGACCGACTGGGTCGCATAATTTTTTTTTCAGCCCGAGCCTAGCCACAGTATATATTTCCGAGCTTCTTATTGGCTGTTATGTCAAGCCATTCTCCTGGTTCCGAAACGAGACGGTAGATAGCAGGGGTCACATCCGATCAAACATGGAGGAACGTTATCGAGTGAGATATCGATAATATTCGATGTTGAATTGCATTATTAGCGTGAAACAGGCATGAAACTTGCTTTAGTTCAAGTTTAAAACAACTCACGCAGCAAATGAATGCGTTCCAATCAAAATTTAAGGTCTAAGTGAAATCATTTGACATTTAATCACATGTATTAGTACCTATGATAAAATACAGCATATTCCAGGGCAGATATGCACAAGTGGTAGCGAGCGAGCTTGGTAATTTTGAGGTCCCGGGTTCAAGTCTGCCCTAGGGCACAGATTTTTACTTCTTTTGAATTATTTCATAATATCCCCCCTACCTTTTACAGCATGTTTTATGCCTTGTTTCATTGAAATTATCTGTATGGGTGATTGAAATAATAAACATTGTTGGGAGGAATTCTTCCCTATTCTCACTTGAATTTATATTCCCCCGCTTACTGTTCAACGCGGCTAGCGTTCTTTGCTGTCTCCCCAGAGGTCCGGGTTCGATTCCCAGTTCTGCAGAGAAATTTCAATTCTGGTGTGAGGACTGCAGCGGGGTACACTCGGCCTCATGAGCCAAAACTGAGTAGAGGTGTGTCCGTTTCCCCAGCTATTTTGGAAGTGATTTTCCATAGTTTTCCAGTTCTACTTCAGACAAATGCCGAAATTGTTCATAACAAAAGCACGACCGCCTCCTTGCGAATCCTCACCTGAATATCAAACACTCACCATACTACAGACACCACAATAACACAGGTTATCAGAGAAATGTATTTATTTATTTATTTATTTATTTATTTATTTATTTACAAGTAGGAGGGCTCAATGACCACCATGTCCAAGTTGCTCAAATGAACAAGAGCAACATCAGCGTCAATTATCACCGAAAGACTTGAAAAATATTATTAAACATTTACAGACTGTTCATTGAAAAATTGTCAAGAATGCCATGTATAAAAGGTACTAAAGGTTATGTATGTAATAATTTTAATATAAGATTAACCACATGTAATCTTACTGATATACCAGGATGTGAACTTGCAGAAATTAACATTGATGTTCAAATATTTATACCATTAAATAATGAACATTTGCTATTAATTAGCAAACAGCCACAAACAATTTTACAAATCTGTAGTGAGGGTATCAGGTCCAAATATTGTATATACTAATGAGTCCTGTCCTATCGCTGCAATCGGAATTAAGTTGGAACCAAAACCAACAAATTATGTTCATAAATTTACTACCACGAATACTTCTGATCAAATCCCTACCATAAATAAAATAAACTTCCAATTACGTTAATAAAATGAAATGCGATTTAATATCTGTCACCCCAAATTACCTCACTTCAAAGAAGTTTGATTATACAATTTTACTTTGTATGTATACTGTTAATAATATGTTTACAAAGATTTCTCTGCAGAACTGGGAATCGAACCCGGACCTCTGGGGAGACAGCAAAGAACGCTAGCCGCGTTGAACAGTAAGCGGGGGAATATAAATTCAAGTGAGAATAGGGAAGAATTCCTCCCAACAATGTTTATTATTTCAACCACCCATACAGATAATTTCAATGAAACAAGGCATAAAACATGCTGTAAAAGGTAGGGAGGATATTATGAAATAATTCAAAAGAAGTAAAAATCTGTGCCCTAGGGCAGACTTGGACCCGGGACCTCAAAGTTACCAAGCTCGCTCGCTACCACTTGTGCACATCTGCCCTCGAATATGCTGTATTTTATCATAGGTACTAATACATGTGATTAAATGTCAAATGATTTCACTTAGACCTTAAATGTTGATTGGAACGCATTCATTTGCTGCGTGAGTTGTTTTAAACTTGAACTAAAGCAAGTTTCATGCCTGTTTCACGCTAATAATGCAATTCAACATCGAATATTATCCACATCTCACTCGATAACGTTCCTCCATGTTGATCGGATGTGACCCCAGCTATCTACCGTCTCGTTTCGGAACCAGGAGAATGGCTTGACATAACAGCCAATAAGAAGCTCGAAAATATATAATGTGGCTAGGCTCGGGCTGAAAAAAAATTATGCGACCGGGTCAGGGAATGGAATGAATGAAGCTCCCATCTAGCGGCGAGGATATGAACTGTGCCGGCTGCCGAGGCCTGACGCACTCCTCTGGGGCAATGATTAAATGAATGACAAATGAAATGATAGTGGAGAGTGTTGCTGGAATGAAATTTTGACAGGGAAAACCGGAGTACCCGGAGAAAAACCTGTCTGCCTCCGTTTTGTCCAGCACAGATCTCACATGGAGTGACCGGGATTTGAACCACGGACCCAGCGGTGAGAGCCCGGCGTGCTGCCGCCTAAGCCACGGAGGCTCTTATGTTCGAACATAAAATAGTTAAAATAATTATCGTTCAACATAAACAGTCGTATGCAACTCGCCTATAAGTTAATGGTAATTAGGACACTTGTATGGGAATTATAAAACTCGTTGTTGTTGTTTTAAGGGGCCTAACATCTAGGTTATCGGCCAATATAAAACTCGTGTATTAATTATTACCATTATAGGCTCGTTGCATAATGTACTATTTTACTTATCCGACATTAGTTAGTAGACATACCTAAGTTAGATATAGCAATACTATGTTAATCCTTGATGTTGGCTGAAAAAGACCTCATTGCAGGTTGAAACATGTACCATTAACCCTTTTAGTGCCAGGAGATATTGCTTAATCTACCGGCACTCTTTTTTTAAATTAATTTGTTATTATTGTTATTCCGAGCCACGCATTGCTGTTACTATTGTAACCAAGATAAAGTAGAAATCGTTCCCTCTTTGGATATATCGAGGTGATCAAGTTCCGTGAAAAACAGGATTCATAATAATAAGTACAGTACTCTTTTCATCAGCTGCAATCAGCTGACTTCCCGCGCATCTTATCTTTTGAAGTAGTATTTGTTTACGTTCGTGCACGGAGCTAAACAAAATACGTGGAAATAAATATGACTAGCTCTTTGAGAGAAGAGGAAATAGATAATGATTTTTACGCTTAGTGAAGTGTGTTGGAGTACATTTTCGACTAATGACAGTTGCTTAGAAATATTTCTCATTTAAATTTGAGAAGAAAAATGTGTTTTAAATTATTTTTAATGAAAACAGATCAAATTTAGTAACCAATACATTTAAAATATATTTACCTGCTTCGGATAAGACTTGTAATTTTAACATAACCATTGATTGGCATGAGAAGGATTAATATATCAACGGATATGTTGTAATTATGTATTGATTGGCGAATATTTAACTATCAATACGATTATCACAAAATACTTTTCTATTATGGGAAATGCTTTACATTATCACATCTATTAAACGCTTCTAAAGCTTGCCACGGTGGGTGAGTGGTTATAGTGTCGGACTACCAACCCCAAGATTGCAGGTTCGCCCCTGACCGTGGTAAGTGATTTTTGAAAGGCGACTCATGTCATACGTTGTTGGCATGTTAAAGAACCCATTTGAATTCAGTAGGCCGTGTTCAATGGCAAAATTAATCTCGGGATTTTCCGCCAACACAAAGTTCCTCCATTCTCTACTTGAAAGCGCTGTAGTGTCAAGGAGTTTAGATATCTAACCTCCTTGACTTTCATAGCTTTCAAAGGAACGACGAAATTCGACATGGAAGCTACCCTCTGGGTGTCAATTAACAAAGCTTGCTCCAGGCACCCGAGGCCATACGATATTATTATTATTACTATTAACGCTTCTAAAGTAAATGTAGTTGATTACTTACTTTTTCTTACAGAATTTAGTGATGTGCTGCAACTTTTCTCCAGTTAACAGTACAAGTAAGTATTCTTAATTAAAACTGTGTAAGTCTTTAAATGAAAAGAAAGATGTTATTGGGTGGAAAACATTATTATTTTTCCTGATAATAACAACATTAAGCGTATGGCTTTTAGTGCCGGGAGTGTCCGAGGACATGTTCGGCTCGCCAGAGGCTGTAGCTGCTTCAATGCAGACACCCATAGGGTTAGCTACCAGTTCCATTAAATTTCAAGTAGTTCCAAGTTTCGCTACCAGATGTCACTGACACCTAGTGGTGAACGTTGGAACTTGGTTAGATTTCGTTGAAACGCTCTATCAATCTGTTAAACAAAATAATATAACAACTTTTGTCATGGCAAGCTGCTCGGATAATGGTAACAACTGCCACACACTAAATCGTTATAAATCCGAAATAAAGTTATAGTTGGTTTCTCAGTTTAGGGGCTGCGACAACGCGGTCATGTAGCCCCGTGTACTTTGGGTGTGTGTAGAATCTGTCCGATTACCTGTGTTAATTGTGATGGCTGTATTAGTGTGTGTTATCCGTAATTCAGGTAAGGACTGCAAACATTCAATTTTCAAGTAGTTCCTACCTTTGCTACCAAACGCCAACGTCGACACCTAGCGTGCGGACTTGTTACTAGATGCCACCGCAGTGGGCTCCTGGCGTTAGTCTAATCTAACCTATAATTTAGCTCACACAAGGGTAATTAGCGGAAGATTCTTTTACATGCCATACATCTATGTCATGGGACCGCCGGCGAAGTAAGGCATATTGATGGATTTTTAACGCTCTTAAAAAGTCCGACGACTTCGGCCGGGTTTGAACCCGCGACCTTGGGCATATAAGCTCAGCATGCTACCAACTACGCCACCCAGTGGAGTTATGCTATTCTCTAAACGTCTTGTTAATAAGCGAGCAAGTATTTCAAAATAACATCAACATCCGGACAATGTCTGAGAATAGCTTGTGATTGTTAGCTGGTTGGCATTACTGTTTGATAGCTCTGTGACTTTCAGTTGGTCATCACATACTCATGCCCAAGTACATTAGGAGGGGCTTATTAATAGTGATGTGTTTCGTTTGTGAAGGGAACATCTTCAGGCCCAGGTCAGTGACAGGATAAACAAAACCTTGTCCGCATCCGCACTACTGGCATTACATTAATTAGATAAAGTACTAAAGCAACACTTTTAGATATTTGAGGAGAAAGTCGTTCCATTATGCGTTGTATGTCAAGTGCTATGTTTAAAATGAATGTTATACAGCCCGAATTGCAACCCTGTACAGTTTGGAGTGTTAGTTGTGCTTAATGACATACTATGAACGAGATTTGCGTAAATCACCATCTTACATTTGTCATGAAAGAAAAACATAACGGAAAAATATGTCATAAACATCCGGGTCCTAATAATGATATTAAACAAGTTCGGATTGTATTCTAAAAACTATCCGCAGATTTACTCCAAACATTATCCGCAGCTTATCCGCACAGCCTTGCAAACTATATTCGCATCTGCGCAGGGCTTTACCTATTGTCTGGTCATTGCGATGTAGGCCTACTTTACATCTTGTGGTAAGTTTATTTCTGATATCTCAGTCCGAAATAATGTTGGGGGTAGGGACAACAATTTGAGCAAAGCCTCATTGTCTGAGGGGTGGCGGCGCTCCTGCATATCGTGCCATATATCGGTCGAGGGAGCTTGTGATTAAAAATGTCATGGACCCCGTTCTTAAAAGTAATTTTTTTATTATTATTTCGAGCCAAGCAGCTAAGTCTCCCCCACTTCTGTGTAGTGTAATCCCGGTCTACATATTATCTCTAAGCAATGATTAATTTTCTTTTTGGTGTTTGAAGTTAGTGACCGACAGGCTTGGCCTGTGCCAGCCGTACAGCATAGCTGCTTGCCTCTCCCCAAGGCATGGGAGATATTGGAAGTTTAAAGTCATGTCCGCGTACATGTATGATCACGAGGATAAGAGTCATGTAAAACTCGACTGTTGATCCACTGACGTCATTATCAAGATCACGATTGATGGGACCAAATCTTATCCAGTTGCCTTTACACGATAACACTCAGCACAACTGGCAATGCCGCAGACGAGCAGAAGTTCCCTGTAAGTAATGTGCCTGCCTACATTCAGTAAATATGCGTGTGCTCCGCCGGAAGTGGAACGGGGTGCACCCAGCCCCACTAGCTGCTTGATATGAGAAGCAATTTCCATATTCCGGAGGTTATGAGCAGGGCGGCAGGGTTAATAGTAAATAGAGATTTTGATAACTTTGGTTGGTTGGTTGGTTCCTCGGTTTAGGGGCTGCCCCGTGTACTTTGAGTGTGTGTAGAATCTGTCTGATAACCGGTGTTAATTGTGATGACTGTGTTAGTGTGTGTTATCTGTTTTTAATTCAAGTAAGGACAGCAGACATTCAATTTTCAAGTTGCTACCAAACGCCATCGTCAATGACCAACTAGTTCTGAACTTGGTTACTAGATGCCTCCGCAGTCTGCTCCTAGCGACGAACGTTGGAACTTATAGCTCAAACCCGAAAAGTATACCTGGAGTTTAAAAAATGGGAAACATCTGCCCGACGGCAGAGTTCAAACATACTCATCATCCGGGCATGGGGATAGCCTGGATGTTAACGCGAGTGCTGCGTTGCACACGACACCAGTTGCTGTTTCCTCTGAAACGTGTGTGGTCACATCCGGCAACTCGACCCTGAATCTTGATCAGTTGTCGATAAAGTTATAACGCTGTTGATAAGGCTTCATGTGGTCTTCCTGTTTTCCATCTTTTGTGAGGTTTTGATATTAGTCAACTGTGGACTATTATCTTGATAAAGGTTGTCATGGGAATCCAATCATCTCGGGAGTTTCTTTCTAGCCTATTTTCATTTATAAAAAAAAGTAGGTTTATGAGACCACTTTTGTCCGTGCGCGCGTGTGTCCCCGTAATAACTTCTAAACAGCTGGAGAGATTTCAGTGAAACTTGGTAAGGTCATTTTACTATTTCTACCGACCCCGACCGTGCCCTTCAAATTTCATTACGTCCCACCAATCCAACATGGTGGCTGTGCGAAATATTTCACCAGCATTCAATATCTCCGAAACTATTACCGATATCACCCTGAAATTGTTTACGGTTGTAAAGGGTACTACTAGAAGTTCAGCTGTGAAACTTCCAAAAACGTGTAAAATACAAAACGAACATGGCGGCCAAGCGAAGGTGAAACATTTTAATAGATTTTTCTCGCGATTTAACCATCTGAGCGCAGTGAAATATGGTACAGTAAATGTCTATACACATTGTAATGCACTGGCATCTAATTTAGTTCAATTGTTCCCGTAACTTAAAGATGGCGGCTGTGCGAAATTTGAAAATTAAGTTTTTTTGTGTATTAATCATGCGATCGAAGTGAACGTTTGAATAATGAACCTACGCAAAAATCGTCATCTAATAGTACAAGGTGCGTTCAAAAAGTAACGAGCCGGAGGCTGGAATGCGCAAACCGGTGACTACATCGGCTAATCGTGGCGTAACGAAGTGTGGTTCCGACCAGAGCGTGGAAGGTCACAGCCCGTCGCTAGAGGGCACGCGTGCACGTCACGTGACGATACAAAGCGAGCAGAAGCATGCATCAGTCGTCCAACGCTGCTAGTCGCATTGCAAACAGTGACATGGAGGCGTCAACCGAAGAGCAAAGAGGTGATGTTCGGTTTCTAACAGCGGAAGGAGTAAGGGGAACGGACATTCATCGCCGAATGTCACAAGTGTACGGCGAACACTGCATGTCCCTTGCAAGGGTCAAGGCGCGGCACAAGCGCTTCAGGGAAGGATGAGTGTCGTTAGCCGATGATGCCCGGTCTGGGGCACCCCCCTGCATTACCGATGACAACGTCTAGCTGGTTGATGCACTCATTACCCAGGACCGCCGAGTGGCAGTAAACGCCATAGCCGCCGTGGTCGCTCCACGACATTGCACGATCTCATACGGCCAACACAGTCGCGGCACTCCTGCAGAAATTCACATGAGAGGTTCTCGGCTACCCTCCATACAGTCCAGACCTCTCTCCCTGTGATTACGCCATGTTTGGTCCCCTGAAAAGGGCTCTGCGGGACCAACGATTCACCTCGGACGCCGACGTCCAGCTGTACGTGTGGAACTGGTTCACATCGTAGCCCAGAGAATTTTATGAGACAGCCATTCACCGCCTCGTGTCACAGTGGGACAAGTGCCTCAACGGCCATGGCCAATGCTTCTAATATACAGGTACTGATACATCACTCTGTGGCCTACATATATCAAAATCCAACATTGTGACCATCCGAAATATTTAGACGCTTCTTACGATCTACGTATCTACACTGTAAAAAAAAAAAAAAAAAAAAAAAAAAAAAAAAAAAAAAAAAAGACGCACTAGGAAGAAACTGTCCGATGGCGATAAAAATCAGTGGATGTGAGGAACAGACATAGAACAACAAACGCTCAAAAGTGCAGAACAATCGAATGATTTATTGCAGAGTTAGTGTGTTACAGAGTGAGCACGTCAATAAGGTGTTAGTCCACCCCTGGCCTGGATGCAAGCTGTCACTCGACGTGGCATGGACTGATCAAGTTCCCGGATGGTGTCTTGTGGAATTTCGTGCCAAATGGTCTCCAACTGTTGGGCTAAATCGGCGACATTCCGGGATGTTCGCAATCGCCTTCCCAAATGTGCTCTATGGGAGAGAGATCAGGCTACCGAGCTGGCCAAGGAAGGATAGGGCAAGCTTGAAGACAGTCCCTAGCAACAGGTGCCGTGTGCGGCCGGGCATTATCCTGTTGGAAAATAAGGCCTGTATGTCGCTGAAGGAACGGTAACACAACCGGCCGTGGAATGTCATCAACATACAGCTTTGCTGTCAGTGTGCCAGGAATGACCACCAGAGGGGTACGGCTATCAAAGCAGATGGCACCCCAGACCATCACTCCCTGTTGTGGGGCTGTGTGGCGTGCGATAGTCAAGGCATGATCCCCACGCTGGCCTGGACGTCTCCAAACACGTCTGCGGTTGTCGTCAGGGCACCGTTGGAAACGGGACTCGTCACTAAAGACTATACGTCCCCAGTCAGCGCAGTTCCACGTTGCTCGAGCGCGGCACCACTGTAATCTGACTTGACGGTGAACAGGCGTGAGTGGTAAGCTGCGCGAGCGCAAATTCCTGTGGCTCAGGCGTCTGTTGATGGTCATGGTGGACGTATGTGTGCGGGTCACACGCTGCATCGTTGATAACGACGACTCCGGTGCTATGACAGCTGTTCTGAAACCGTGCTGTTGTGGCCTTCGGTCGACCACTGCCGTCCTGACGCTGATGCCTGTCGTTGCTGACCCACGCTTGCCAGCATCGTCTGATCGCTGCATCACTTCGACCCAATGTCCAGCGACAGCTCTATTCGACCAACCAGCTTCTTTCAATCCGATCGCACGACCTCTTTCAAACTCTTGGCATCTGCTCGTAATGAGCATGAATCCTTCGGCGTGGTATTCTTACAGCTGACGTTCAGATATCGAGTCACATGCAACAGCTACTTTAAGCATACGCTTCAGAATCGCGCCTTATATACACCTGATGCATGCGCTGTTCGGATGCGGGAGCTCCCGCTATTCAGTCATTGGACACGAAGCTTTAACCAGTTGCATGTTCGTTCCGAATGTCTGTGCATACGTCATTTCCTTACAATCGGATAACGCCTTCCCGTTGCGTCGTATTTTTTTGTTGTACAGTGTATTACAGCAATGAAACAGAAATGTTGTATGTTGATGGAGGCAATGAACATAAGTAGGACATTATGAAAATGGGCTGTATAGTTGTTCACGAAACTACTTTTTTTTACCACCTCGCGTTTACGGTGATCAATATGAACATCCATCTTTATCTGCGAGGAGGAAATCCGATGCTACAACATCCGCAGGGAAGTTTCATTCAGGGTGTTGTGCGAATTTCAAACAGAGCATATGGCTGATGTGAGTTGAAAATGTGTGTACATTTCGTTCGATGCTTGGGACTGCAGTGTGGAAAAATAACTTTGTTTTTGTAGATATTTGGCTTGATAAAGGAACGGGCTACATGTATATATATATATAAATATAAGATTTATGTGAGTGATATAGCACTTGGTTGTAACTGGTTTAATATTATGTTGGCTTTCCATCATCCTACTCTGATTGAAGATCGCAGATGTCCTCCGTTTGCAGGAAATAGTGGTTGTATCGTGCTGGTGACTGCACTTAGCTGTGCTTTGGAAACTAGAAATATGATTTTGGATAGTATTTCCTCAAATGGACAAAAGTGTGTTCACTTGCTTCTGGCAATGACAGTTGAACTGATTGGTAATTTTATTGTGTTTTGAATAAGTTGAACTTGGGCACTCAGCCGAGCAGACAGATTGTAACGTGTTTTTCGAGGGGTTTTATGCAACTGGCATAAGTCAGTAGGAAGCCATTCTATATTTATTTACGCGGCAAATTGTTCAGCCAAGAGAATTTTTCATGGTAATTTATTATTATTATTAATTTATTATAATTATTATTAAGGTATTTTCGGAGCATTTTATAAAAATTATTAGCATTCAGATAGGTTTTCTATGTCTTAGAAAACGCTATCCAGCAAATTATTACGAACGACGATATCATAGAAAATTATCTGATTACGGAATTTTACGGAGTTTTGTCAGTTAGGGTATTTGAGAGACATGACTCACTGGGATTTCAAGTACAAGCTGATTCCTGTCGAGAAGTATTGCACAAGGCTGGGTCGCAAGGTCTAGAAAAGGCGAATTGTTGAAACGGAAATCGACTTCTCCCTCCCGCGGAGTGTAATGAGGAAGGAGTGGGGATCTAGCGCGGAGGGTGCAGCCAATCAAGGAGGACGACGTAAGCTAGATGTCGGTACCATGGTAGGGGAGCCGGCGTGTGGATATATCGTTCGACGCGCCGTGAAACGAGGACTATCTGTGAAATACTTGAGGAGTATGGGTGCAAGTGCGTGTCGCTCCGATGTTCAGTGGAGTTCGGGACAATCTGTGTAGGACTTGCAGTGTACGGTCGCAAGTGCGTGACGCTCCGATGTTCAGTGGAGTTAGCGACGAACTTTTGTAAAACGTAACCAGTGCGGTTTTACGAGAGTTTGGGTCCGATGTACGGACCATAGAATTATATAATCTACCAGGATATCATCAAATTTCGACGGAGATGACGACGTCCAGGAGACTGTGGGAAGCACACAGCATCAGCAAGAACGAGGGAAAATGCTTTGGCAATTTCCAGTGGTAAGCGCCAATGACGCAGAAATACGCAATCTCTCATTTTCTTTGTTTTAAATTTCATATTTCAGTAACTTCATAGCTTGGAAATAAGAGTAAAATCAATTTATCAGACTCCGTTTTCACGTAATTTTCTATCGGTAATATTCAAATCACAACGCTCCAATTTAAATTTTGTAGTTATTATTATTATTAATTTTGCTATAATTGTTTTATATAATAAATTCATTTCTTTTACAATGCAATCTTTGCTTTCAGTAGGTAGCATTAGATATAGACCAATTCCTTCTCCTGATACAATTGTTTGTTGGGTTAATGATCAAATCATACCACGATCTCAGTGAATAGAGTCTTGAATGTGTTCTGCCAGAGCTAGACGTTGTTAAATACAAATTTAGATTTCAACATTGCATTGAGGTCTTGGCGCCCATTAAAACAACATAGCTTAGGCAAAGGTAAACAGTTACATTTCTCACCCAACAGTAGGGGCAGCCAAAACGTTTCATTTGTACGCTCAACGTGGAGCAAAGTAAATACCGTTTCACTTGTCATCCCAGCCTAAGCAAGACGTTTCATTTGGCGCCCAACGTGGGGATGAAAACCTGATAACATTTGTGGAAGGAGAAGGGTATATATTTCTGTGCCTGTATTTTGGGGGTTATTTGTCTGTATCAGTGTATATCATTATGGGGGATGAGAAAGAAAGACAGATGAGGTTACGTAGTGGTCATCAACGGGAGAGTGATGATACGAGCAGTATGTCGAGTGATGGTAGTACCGGGGTAGCGGAGGTAAATCCCGATACTGAAACAGGGAGTGTGGGCGGCCAACCAGAATTAAAAACTTTACTTCTCGAGTTCATGTATCAGAACAAAGTTAGTAGTGATGCCTTAAATGCAAAATTAGAACAGAATAATGCAAAATTAGAACAAAACAGTAGGGAAAATAAAGAAAGTACAGACGCTTTAAACGCAAAACTGGAACAAAACAACGCTAAATTAGAACAAAACAGTAGGGAAAATAGAGAGAGTAATGAAACTTTAAACGCCAGATTAGAACAAAACAGTAAGGAAAATAGAGAGAGTACTGAAACTTTAAATGCTAAATTAGAACAAAACAGTAGGGAAATGAGTGACAAATTCGAACTGATTAGAGGTGAAATAAGGGGGGTGATGGAAGAAAAGGCTAAAGAGATTATTGCAGATGTAGACAGAAAATTAGGAAAAGTACAGGAGGAGTTGGAAATTAGAATCAGTACACAGGCTGAAAATTTAAAAGAACTAGTGCAACTGGAAACACAGCAGGTCAAAAAGCAATTGGGGGGAGAAATTGACAAAATTCAGGTAGCTACTAAAGAGGTTAAGGAACAGCTGGGGGGTAGAATTGAGAAAGTCCACTCACAAATAGTTGCAGAAGTAAATGATTTAAGAGAGAGTAATAAAGAGAGCATTAGCAAGATTGAGGAGAAACAAGCAAAGCTATATGATAAAGTAGAGGAATCAGAAGGAAACATTAAATTAACAGTAAACAGTATTGAGAGGAAGGCTGAGGAGAAAATCGCAGAATTAGAATTAAAATTAAAAGCTAGGATCAGGCAAGAAAATAGTCAGAATAGGCCAGTTTTTGTGAATAGCACACACAGGGAGGTAGAACTGGGTAAGTTCAGCAATCGACAGGGGTGCCCAATGGAGTTCTTGAACACTATAGAAAATAAATTCGGGGAGAGGTTGGAAAATGGTAGTATTGAGTGGTGCCAGGTAGTTGAAATTTTAGAACAAGTGTTTGTGGGGGAAACGAGGAATTGGTTTGCTGTCTACAGAGACAAGTTTACTGATATGAATGATTTTAAAATGAAATTCTGTGAAAAGTTCTGGAATGAGGTTATTCAGTCGCAGCATCGTGAGGGAGTAGTGTGTGGTAAATATAACCCTAAAGGAAGCTCCACCATGACCGAATACTTTTTAGGGCAGGTATTAGTGTGTAAATATCTGGATGGCTGGAAGGAGGAAAGTGATGTGGTAAGGTTGCTACTTAGGCGCTTTCCCTATAGGATCAAGGAGGCTGCTTGTATCCAGAATGTAAAGACTATATCACAAGTAGAAAATTTGTTAAGCACATTTGATGCACTAGGGAGAGGGGGTTATGAGGACAATTTCAATAGGAACCAGGGTAATAATAATAATAGACCTAACGAAGCCAGGCATCAGGAAGTTCAAGGGAACGGTGGCGAAGGGGCCAACGCTCAAAATAGAAATAATAGTAATCAGCTAAATCAGAACAGAGGAAATGGCTATGGTAATCAGTATCAAGGGAGGAATAATGATTTCAGGGGAAATCAAGGGAGGAACAATGATTACAGGGGAAATCAAGGGAGAAACAATGATTTCAGGGGAAATCAAGGGAGAAATTATAATGACAATAATTACAACCAGAATAGGGGTCAAGGAAGAGGACAGCCTAGTGGTAGTAATATACAGCCAGACAATGACAACACAGCCCAGAACAACCAGACCAGTTTAGTAGTTAGTAGTACTACGGCCAGCTGTAGCGGTTCTTTAAACGCGAACCAGGCTGCGAAGTAAGGTCAGAATCTCAGTCTGTAGCATGCCCTGTCCATACAATTATACAGGAACCCTATGACCTAAATGTAAGAAATGAATTATTACATGAACTAAATGATGAAGGTATTATTCAGGAAGTGGTTAGTAAGAGCCCCATAGTTAAATTTAACGTGTCCGAGGCGTACACAGATGTTTTAATTGATAGTGGTTGTATGAAGAGTTGCATAAGTAGTGCATTTTATGATAAAATGAAAGGAACTGGAGTAAATTTTGAGGAGATGCCAATTAAAAGCACTTTTGTTATCACAGCTGTTGGGAAGAGGTCTAAAGTAATTTCTAAGCAAGTTTTAGTAGACATTAAAATTAATAATCATGTAGAGAAGCAGATTTGTCTTGTAATTCCAAATTTAGTATTCAGTGTTATCTTGGGTTCAGAGTGGCTAAGTAGAGTGTCTGGTAACTTATGTTATGATGTAGGGAGTTTGAAATTTAAATGGGGAGATTCTGAAGTAGAAGTAGCGTTCAATGACCATATTCAGAGGAGTAGTATTGTAGGTGTGATTTGTACTTTAAATGAGATATCGCCAGCCGTAGAGCGGGGTTCTCCATGTTTTGTGGGCAGTGTGATTACGAACGGAAGTCTAGAGGACTCGTTACGTGAGGCTGCATTTCAGGGAAATATAGAGGATGAACAGTGTGTTCGGCTCTATGATGTGTTATGGTGTAATAGGAGAGTGTTTGAGGATCGCATTGGTATGGCCAATTGCTATACACATTCATTGAACGTTATTGATAGGTCAGTATTCACAGGACATAGATATCCTGTACCTTTCGCTTATCAGAGTGCAGTTGAGGCACAAATTAATCAGATGCTTGAAGATGGGATTATTGAGCACTCTAACAGTCCGTATGTTAATTCTTTGATCACGGTACCCAAGACCGACGGCACTGTTCGTATTTGTTTAGACGCTCGTTTGGTTAACAGTAGAATTAGTTCAGATCAGCTGAAATCTATGTCAATAGAGGAATTAATGCAAACATTTGAGGGGAAGAAGTATTTCACTTGTGTAGATTTGAGTTCCAGTTTTTGGCAAGTGCCACTTATGTACGAAGATAGACCATTTACAGCTTTTAGTCATAAATATAACCTTTATCAATTTTGTAGAACACCTTATGGGTTAAAGAGTAGTTCAGCAGCTTTAATTAGGGCTTTAAACATCGCATTAGGGGATGGCACAGGAGAGTTTGTAACCATTTACATAGATGATATGGTAATTAGTTCACGCAGTTTTGAGGAGCATCTACGTCATTTAAATATAGTTTTTCAGAAGTTAGATCAGGCAGGGTTCACTTTGAAGCTGTCTTAAGTCGTCATTCTGTCAGTCAGAAGTGACATTTTTAGGTCATAGAGTGTCAAGTAGAGGTGTTACACCAGATGAAAGTAGGGTTAGCATGTGTGGACAGTAGCAACAGGGCATCGTTACAGACACTGAGAAATATGCTAGGTAGAGCAACGTGAGGACGTTCATTTAAGGGAGCCACTTGCAAGGTTGGAAGCAGGTGACACAGGGCCCATTTATAGTTTCCAAACGTATTGGGAAAACAGCATATGTACTGGAGAATAGTGAGGGAAACAGATTATACGGAACGTATAATATACATAGTCTACGAAAATATGTGTCATAAAGTGAGTGTGTTTAGCTGGCGAGCCAGCCTATCAAATGAGTAAGTGTGGTATTTGGTGCGTGGGAGGATCTGGTCTTAAGGCAGGCGTATCAGAAGTCACACAGGGGGGTAGTATGTAAGTAAATGAGAGTTTTTAAGGTACAGGGAAATATGACGGGATTGTCGGATGCTGTTGAGCACTAAATTGTCTCGATGCACCAAGGCCATTTTGGCAGCGCTGATGGGTTCCCATTTATCTCCAAGAGATGGGGGAGCGCTTGAATAGGGCTTGTTAGCTTAAGGCGTCCACGAGATAAAAGATGGGCCATCAGAATGCGAGACAGTCCTTCATGAAACTCATACATATCTGCACACGTGATTTCTGTTTACGGCCTCGCCATGTAAGATTTGTAAGTGTGTAATTTAAGATAATATGTACAATGGTATTATTTGTGTGAGGAGAAATGGTCGGTGTTGAGAACTAGTATTAAGTAGAATATGGTTAACGGGAACTTAACAAGACAGGGCGATTACGGCACAGAAATATTTGGTGTTATATGTAATGCGCATTTACTGTTTTTTTTTTCAGAAGTCAATATTAATTTAATCTACGTTAAAGAGAGATTAAGTATTATGGTCACGAGGCGCTGCCACAATAGTGTGATCGTGTGCTGAGTGATAAGTGGAATTAAATGTCACCATAAGGAGGGGACCTCCAGTGAAATTAGGAAGTTCTAGGGTGATATCAATATATCAGAACACCTTCAATGCGTGTGATATGACATCATAAATACATAGTGCTCACACATTAATTATGTCTATTTCTCCAACATAGAGAAATTTGAGAGGCGGAAATATCCGTGGAACACTATTCCCTATGTAAAACATTGAACTGGTTGCAAAGTGCGATCCATAGTGACAACAAACTTTGACGCAAAGTGCGTGAAGAAAAAATATGAGTGTATATATCTGTAATTTAGGGTGATTTCATTTATGTAATATGTATTTTGGATGGGGTTTATTAACGTGTCTGGGATAATCGGATAATGGACCGTCGTCACGGTAAATCATCCGATGATCCGAGGCGAATATGTAACGTGTTTTTCGAGGGGTTTTATGCAACTGGCATAAGTCAGTAGGAAGCCATTCTATATTTATTTACGCGGCAAATTGTTCAGCCAAGAGAATTTTTCATGGTAATTTATTATTATTATTAATTTATTATAATTATTATTAAGGTATTTTCGGAGCATTTTATAAAAATTATTAGCATTCAGATAGGTTTTCTATGTCTTAGAAAACGCTATCCAGCAAATTATTACGAACGACGATATCATAGAAAATTATCTGATTACGGAATTTTACGGAGTTTTGTCAGTTAGGGTATTTGAGAGACATGACTCACTGGGATTTCAAGTACAAGCTGATTCCTGTCGAGAAGTATTGCACAAGGCTGGGTCGCAAGGTCTAGAAAAGGCGAATTGTTGAAACGGAAATCGACTTCTCCCTCCCGCGGAGTGTAATGAGGAAGGAGTGGGGATCTAGCGCGGAGGGTGCAGCCAATCAAGGAGGACGACGTAAGCTAGATGTCGGTACCATGGTAGGGGAGCCGGCGTGTGGATATATCGTTCGACGCGCCGTGAAACGAGGACTATCTGTGAAATACTTGAGGAGTATGGGTGCAAGTGCGTGTCGCTCCGATGTTCAGTGGAGTTCGGGACAATCTGTGTAGGACTTGCAGTGTACGGTCGCAAGTGTGTGACGCTCCGATGTTCAGTGGAGTTAGCGACGAACTTTTGTAAAACGTAACCAGTGCGGTTTTACGAGAGTTTGGGTCCGATGTACGGACCATAGAATTATATAATCTACCAGGATATCATCAAATTTTGACGGAGATGACGACGTCCAGGAGACTGTGGGAAGCACACAGCATCAGCAAGAACGAGGGAAAATGCTTTGGCAATTTCCAGTGGTAAGCGCCAATGACGCAGAAATACGCAATCTCTCATTTTCTTTGTTTTAAATTTCATATTTCAGTAACTTCATAGCTTGGAAATAAGAGTAAAATCAATTTATCAGACTCCGTTTTCACGTAATTTTCTATCGGTAATATTCAAATCACAACGCTCCAATTTAAATTTTGTAGTTATTATTATTATTAATTTTGCTATAATTGTTTTATATAATAAATTCATTTCTTTTACAATGCAATCTTTGCTTTCAGTAGGTAGCATTAGATATAGACCAATTCCTTCTCCTGATACAATTGTTTGTTGGGTTAATGATCAAATCATACCACGATCTCAGTGAATAGAGTCTTGAATGTGTTCTGCCAGAGCTAGACGTTGTTAAATACAAATTTAGATTTCAACATTGCATTGAGGTCTTGGCGCCCATTAAAACAACATAGCTTAGGCAAAGGTAAACAGTTACATTTCTCACCCAACAGTAGGGGCAGCCAAAACGTTTCATTTGTACGCTCAACGTGGAGCAAAGTAAATACCGTTTCACTTGTCATCCCAGCCTAAGCAAGACGTTTCAAGATGTGCATCAAGGTTCGTTGATCACAATGGGCTGCTAACTCCAGGTGTTGTATAACACGCTATGTTTGTTATCGAGAAATTTATCTCTGAAATCGAACAACGCTCACCTTTGTATAATGTTCATCGAATGGAGAAACCTACTTTCTATAGAACTGAAAGAATTAGTCTGGATACTTTCTGTGTACCTCGAGCATGATATGAACTGTCCTGTAGAAAGGCGATTAGATAATGTGGGGTGAATCCACCAACGTCTCTTTTTACGAATTTCTTCGATTTAAAGTCCCGTAATACATCCGATCTGAACAGAGTCCATTTTGGAAGTGACCTGCACAATAGCGTTTTAAATGTTCGTGTTGAATAGCCGAGCGTTTTGATCGCTGTTTTACAGCCGCGTTTTCACGGTTCCTTGTAGTTGGCACATTTATAAGGGCGGTTGCAGGCGGAAAAACAGCGGCGTGTAGAATTGGCCTAAGAGTTGTCTTTGGCAAGCACTTGACAGCAATGGATTACTGCTCGTTGGTGTTGCCACGTGTCTACAACCATACACTCAACTCCCTCCACTTACGCATGCGCAACGACACATCACTAAACGTAGGATACTTCAATTGAACACACCTTGCACATGGTGTTACAGGCACACTTTTATTCATAATCGCTCAATGTCTGTGTTCGTTATTTGCGAAATATCTTTTGGTGTTGATTAGTTAGGTGTTTGAACCCCTCTCTTCTGGTCTGGTGAGGAGATGGTGTATTGATCCCGGGGGCTGGGGGATCGCGCATTCTCTCACATTTATTATTATAGCTACAGCTATCTGGGTGGGTCTTAATGGCCATGATCTTGGAGACCTGCGGGGACACTTGGATAATCCGATATAACAATGGAATGCTATGCGAAACTTTAAAATACAACTACACAAACATTATCCGCAGCTTATTCGCTATCAGCACAGCCATGCAAACTATATCCGCGTGACGAAAATGTTTGCGGATATCGGCGGGTTTATCCGCGCAGGGCTTTATATACAGTGTGTCTTTGCACAAGGGTGGGTCTGCTCTCACTGAGTGACTGCTGTAACGGGGATGTTTTGTGAGAACTAGATCCACCCTGGGGCACATTTCTTCGGTTTGTTATGTTGCACAACCTGGTGCAAGCACAATCTACAAAACGTCTGCATGTGCAAATCATTTTTTTTTTTGCGTTCAAACTGTAGGGTTAACAGTTTTCATCTGACCTCAGTGCTCGAGAGGTGGTCCCATTGCGACCCTGTAACTTACAGTAAAGCCATCATTACTTCCGACTTGACGTTTCTGTACAAGGCTAGACGTTTCAGTGCTAAGCTAGAGTTTCGTTCGCTAAATCGTGACATCGCGAACGAAACTCTATTTGTCGTGATATATCGATTTGAATGGCTGCCTGTGAAGTGACCGCTAGATTAGAGTAACACTGAAACTTCAAGTCGGAAGTAATGATGGCTTTACTATACATGAAATGGCGTTAGGGTATCAACAATAAACGAGAGACTATCAGTCAGTACGCAAGTTGTACTTTCGCATGCTATTGTCATTAAGTAGACGGGTCATTCGCTAAGCGTGTCATCAAAACGAGTTCGTGTGTAAGCAAAGGGATGCAGATCTCCTATGAAATGAAAATCCACAGCCTGCTTCCAGTCTCCGACCGGGTCAGGAATGGAATGAATGAAGTCCCCATCTAGCGGCGAGGATATGGACTGTGCCGGCTGCCGAGGCCTGACGCACTCCTCTGGGACAATGATTAAATGAATGACAGATGAAATGAAATGATAGTGGAGAGTGTTGCTGGAATGAAATTTGACAGGGAAAACCGGAGTACCCGGAGAAAAACCTGTCTGCCTCCGTTTTGTCCAGCACAGATCTCACATGGAGTGACCGGGATTTGAACCACGGACCCAGCGGTGAGAGGCCGGCGTGCTGCCGCCTAAGCCACGGAGGCTTGTGCAGATCTCCTATACATTTCCTAAATTAAACAAACTGCTTTGGAGGAAGGATTTCAGCCCCTCAATATTATGTAAATAATTAGTAGCCCAATTTCCTCTTTTGGATGCTGACTTGAATTATTATGTCATTCACTCCAGAAATGATGACGTCTACCCGCAACAGATCGTTTTACATCCCACACAGGATAAACACAAAATATTGGCCGAAAATTCGTAACGTACATATGGTGTATTCTTTGAATACACGGTACGTGAGAATCCAATTTTTAATGCTCTTTGCATGTCCATTTCTTCCTTTCTTATCAAACACCAACAGTGATCTTCTATTTTCTCTTTGTTGATCAGGTCTCTCATATCTTTTATGAGTCTGTTCTAGATATATATCTTCTATGACCCACCTAGCGTCATCTCGCAGCGAATCTCTGAAGCTCCTCAATTCTTCCTGGTGCAAGAGGATTTACTTATCCATCTGGCCACCAGATCTTGTTACCATCGCCAGCTATTTTCTCCGTGAGCAAGAGAACTACGTCTACTTTTTTACTCACCATGCTATGCTAGTATCATCTGTTATCAACTCTTTGAAGACCGGCTCAGCAAGAGAAGATCAATTTTTTGTTGTAATGTTGGCTATGTTTATATGTTCTCCTTTTGTCTCCTACCCCCACTCTTTCCCTTCCTTGGACCCTCCGTGCTCTGCTGAGTGGGTCTCACTTGTGCGCCGGCCGTCGACTCAGTTAAGGCTCAACTCGAGCCAGTCTCCTCAAACCAAGAGGCAAACTCTACTTTCTACGCCATGTTGGCATATTAAATATTGTCAAGGGGAACTTCACCTTCAACATGCAACCAAGATAAGTACAGACTTAAGGTTTTAACCTCATCTTCATCAATTTTATCTACATGCTTTTATTGATTATTTTATAGATAGCGTGAGATTACTTGTGGGGCGGTAATCATTCTTCGCGGGATTTTTCATGTTGGGCTTTTGTCTAATCAAGCCAATCTTGGTGAAAAGCAGCATTTCTTATGCTTGCTAAATGAGAAATCTTCTCACCACGTGGGATATTATCTAATACCCGCTGTCTATAAATTACAAAGCAAGTTCCTCCGCTGGATTATCTTTGGCCCCATCTTTCTATTAAGATCGTTCTGGAACCTTCCAGATCCTGTACTTTAGCTGCGAGTCTTGCCGTCGGGTATTTTTCACTCACTTGTGAAAATACTATTTAAAATGAGGAATCTTCCTTATAAATTACTGCAATAGCAAACTTTCGTCCACCGTTGGAATGTTCTATGGCGCATTTAATTGTAATTCCCAACTTTCTCAAGAAAAAGACTCTCGCCTACCTAGTGCAACTAGTTATTTTCATCATTGCAATAACTTTCTTTCCATAAACTTTCGTGTCTCTACAGTGAACTTTTCATCTATTTAAAAGACTATAGTGATAACTAGTGCTTATCCCACTTTTCTACCGCGTCGCGATCGTCCGTTTACATTAAATCAGGCCATGAACATTGATCCTAAATCCCAATGATCTTTCCTCAACCTTCTACTAACAAAACATATTAATAAAATTGTAACTTCTCCATAAGGTGTCACTCTTCGAAGTGCCCTTCCATTTTGCTGTTTATCATTACTTAATTTCTGTATAATTACGTGTTTTATACACGGTTCAAGCTCACATTGTTTCTCTTTTATAACGAGAGAATACAATTCTTTTAACTCATTAGTGAGTTGTTTCTAGGTCTCACGAAAGGGTACCTGCCCCATTTATCTAGTGATTCCTATCTAAATACAGGAAGTCTAGAACCTTCCTTGTTGATTTTTTCTTCAGGTTTCACAGTAAGTGACCTGCCCTCCTTTGTATAATTGTAATAGAAGTAATTCAGCATAAACATAAGAAGTAATAGGAACTTCTTCTTCATTTACTCGCTTCCTTTTTTGTTATTTTCGAAGTTGTATCTTTTTCTAAAATAATTACTTGTAAATTCCTTAAAGTACACTCCTTGTACTCAATTTGATGTTTAAACTTTAAGCATTTTATCTGTCTTTTTTAAATCTTACAAGGATTTTAGTACATATATAAGGTTTAAAACCTCATAAATTGTTAATTGCCTGGCGCTAATGTTTAATGCTATCTGAGGTCTGTGACCACACATTTGTTAACAAGATTGAATATATGTTTGTTAAAGTTATAAACTTCTTTTGCCTTTTTAAATAAATTAAATATTTGTTTTTGGATTCATAATTTCGAAAACACAACGGTTAGGCAAGATCCGGTCTTCCTTGACTCTCCCTACTCAATGCCATTAAACCTATTGATAGGGCTTTCACCACTTGTTGCATTTGAGCAAAAATTCTTAGTGGTAATCTTGTTAAAGTTCTCTTAGCTTTAAAAGCTAATTCTAACTGGCCAGTAAGGCAAGTACAGCTCGCTACGCCAGCTACCTGCTTGTGGAGATCCTCTCCAAAATCTTATGGTCAGTTTTCAAAAAGATAAGTGTTTCTCTTTGCCTAAACTTTTAGTCGGCTACTGGCTGGTTAAAAGCTTAGCCATTTCCAAATGCAACTACTGGTTCATTTACCAAATTTATTTTCAAAAGCATAATTCCTTTATCACCATCCTTTTTGGAAGCACTTGGTTACTGTTCAGGAAGCTTATAACTTCGAAAACTGGAAATATCAAAATTGATGCAAATTATTGTCATTCTTCGAATTACTTTGCAAAAACGAATTTCTTTGAAAGGACATACAATAAACCTGTCACTTTCAGTTATGCCAGACCAACACCCTTCCCCATAGTAGTCTTATGCCTGCTTGAGAGGGAATATACTAAGGCCACTCTCCAGCAAACCGCCCAAGTTCTAGCTGCGGTTCCCGTTAGCTTAAACCAAGTCCTTACCCACTTTAGGTATCCGAGAACGAATTTTCAGTGGCAACCGCCTCTGAGTGTATTTAAAGCTAAATTTATAACTTTTGTGGAACTCTCATCCTATTTCTCTATCCTTTTTCTCCAGTCCGAAACCCACTTCCTTTTCTTAATCATCTTCCCTTGGTGGGTGGGTTATTCCTCAGCCAATAATCTACCCAACATACAATATGTAAGTCTTTCGGTATTTTAAAAAAATGGGTCAAGTCCGTCTGGAGCGAAACAATTCTTACCTTTAAGGTTGTGTGTTGAGACTCCTGTGCAAAGAGAAGGATAGTTCTAAAAGGTACACAGTCCACTTTACTTTTTCTAGATAAACGTCGTTTCTAATTTAATTTAGTGGCCTTTATCACTTTTTGAACAGTTCTTTTTCTAAATCCTACTGAAACATTGCTTGTAAAATGTCAATTTCTATATTGAATCTGTAGCAGTTTCTTTGATGGTTATTCGTATTTAGAATAAATCAGGAAAATAAAAAACATCCAACAGAGAGATGGTATATTGGCTTTCACGGCCAGTGAATTAAAACTCAACAATCTCTCTAGGTTTGTGGCGTGTCCTGTGTGATGTTTCTCCTAGGACACCAACCTGGCTCATCAGTGGGCTCTTGGTGTCCGCGCCCGGATCCCCACAGAGCCCGCTGATGAGCTAGCTTGGTGTCCTAGTCGAAACTCCACACAGGACGTGCCACAAACCTAGACAGATTGCTGAGTTTTAATTCACTGGCCGTAAAAGCCAATATACCATCTTTTTGGAAGCCTTCATAGGTAGATGAGGACTGCTTGAGCTTTTAGCTCTCGCAGTGAAGAGGCGCAGGTGCGCTTCATAAAATGGGAGGTCGCGCAGTTCGCTACTGTGGAGGTCCGTGTGTGGACACCAAGAGCCCGCTGATGAACTAGAAAGGCTGCTGAGTTTTAATCCACCAGAGAATTAATTAGGCTACTTACTGAAAACAGAGCTTCACTGATGATCAAGCATGTCGATTTCCTCTCATTAGTTAAAGGGTGTGAAACTGGATGCAGTGGTTGTGGGCATGATCTCGACCTTGTTAACTGTGCAAGACATTCATTAAAACTTTTTTGCGAGTCAGCGTTGATCGCACGCAACAGTTGAGTGTATCGAGCGAGCAGACGAACAACTGACGCCCGGCGTGGGAAACAGTGATACACCGTACTACTGTATAAACTGTATCGTTGAGAAAGGGGTTTAAACTGGGTGAAATTGCAGGTTGCACTTGAGTCTTGGTGCTATGTGCGCTGAGCACTAGGTGAAGAGGTCTGGGCTTCTCAAAAGTCTTTAACGATGGCATAATTGAATTACAATCACAGGAAGAAAAAGTAGGATACCGCGCTGTGTTGCAGTCCATGTTCTTACTGTGCTTTTAAAAGGTGTGTATCGAGTGTAACTGTTATTAATAATGTGCCACAATGATAAGGAATTGTGCTACGGTTTGATAGAATCAGTCAGTGCAATAGTCTATGATCGATGTCACATTGCACTACATATTAACGGCCACAATGATGGGTTGTGGTGAGATTTGCTTGTGCACACTTTGTGGTGGTAACCGTGTACCGCCATACAGTTAGCTCTTGGTTTGTGTCGGTTCACCATTCCCTCCGTAGCATAGACATCAGTCCAGATGGTTATTCTCCCTTTCTTCCAACGACTCCCTCAAGCTATCTGTGGAGGGCAGATCTAATTTCCTGCCCAGTATTAGGATGTATGAATGAATATGATTAGGATTTGTATTTTCCTATCCGTACGGCGTTTAACCCTTGCAGTGTCTTTACCGGAATAATCCTCGCTAATATCTTTGCCTTGCGTGTCGTTTGCGATATATTCCGTAACGTAATTACCGCCCTACCGGGTCGCATACGGAATATTCCGCAGGCTATCACAGTTTACGATAGGTGGTACAAAAGTATTATACAACCTTTACGAACGCACTTGGAACAGGAATTTACATTTCTCAGGTTTGGTTAGATATATACTCCAGTATCAGTAATAGCTCAGGTATTTTCTGTAATGGCGGGCTCGTACGATAAAAATCTGACCACAATTTGAAGGTGTTTGGACGAATCGGACAGTGATTACAGTGATTTTGAAGACAGCGTTGAGGGTTTATCAAGTAACTGATGGAGATGAGAGCATAGTCTCCCTTCACATTTCCTCTTTTGAAATGTATTTCTAAGCAATAAAGAAGAGTGAAAGAAATAAGCATGACTTAAAAAAATGTTCTTTAACACTGCAGTAGTCGCGCGAAATTTAGTAACATTAGTGGTCGCGCGGATTACTATTGTAATACTATATTTTATTTATTTTTAATTTATTATTATTATTTATTAGGGCTAAGGGTTTATATGAGACACAATGTTGGGATTAACAATGATGCTATTCAAGATTATAATTTTATATATAACAAAAATACAAAGTTAAGCTTATATTTACATATGTTTCCTATGTAGTTGAATAATTTAAAAAAAACTGACACAAATCATGTTTTTTCATATAGTAATTTTTGGGATAAGAGTAACAAACACAATCAATGTATTGATAATGATGAAGATGATGATAATTGTTGTTTTAAGGGGCTAACATCTAGGTTATCGGCCCCTAATGATTTGGGTGATAGTGAAAAATGAGATGAGGCAAATAAAGGTCAGGAGGAATAGAAATGCCCTCAACACTCGAAGAATATGGGTTGATGGGCTTGGAAGAAAGGAGAGCCATAAACGGCAGATAGGAAAGTGAAAGAGGAGAGGGTCCGTCCCACAGGTAATGGATAAAAGGGGGAAAACCGGACCCAGCTCAGGAATCCTCGGGGTCGCCAACTCCCGAACTCACCAGCCGTGAGCCCCTGACGGTGTAGCAATATCTAGGGTGCACCAGAAGTGGTAGGGCTACACACACCCTGACTCCTTGAGGGCCTTGAGCAGAAGGCAGGAGATAACATGAAAAGAAAAAGAAGGCTGACCCCTCGCAGAAGGAGGGTATCAGAAAAGATGAGACAAGGGCCAATTAAGGCGGGAAAGGAAGATACTCCCTAGGCCTCGGATACCCTAATACCATCGGGGTCGGAAGAGAACAAGAGTTGACCAAATGAGGTCGACAGGAAAGGAGATGGAGAGGATCCCGGCACACGTAAGTGGAAGCAATGGCGGATTCAGCTTGGGCCCCGTGGTCGCCAACCCACGTCCCACTAGATGTGAGCCCCTGGGGGGGGGGCGATCAATGTATTAATTGCCACTTACTCTTAATGAAAAATATAAATAAAAAGCACTAAAACACAAAAACAAGAAACTACTTCAGACACAAAAAAAAGTCACGTAAATAGTCGCGCGGATTACTATTGTAATCCAAACAATTTTAAAATTCCACCAAAAAACGATGCGTTTGCTTTGAGCGCTACCACTTGACTGACAGCAGTGCGGGTATGTAACCGGGCGTTTGCTTTGAGCGCTGCCACTTGACTGACAACAGTGCGGGTATGTGACCGGGCGTTTGGTTTGAGCGCTGCCACTTGACTGACAACAGTGCGGGTATGTGACCGGGCGTTTGGTTTGAGCGCTGCCACTTGACTGACAGCAGTGCGGGTATGTGACCGGGCGTTTGCTTTGAGCGCTGCCACTTGACTGACAACAGTGCGGGTATGTGACCGGGCGTTTGCTTTGAGCGCTGCCACTTGACTGACAACAGTGTGGGTATGTAACCGGGCGTTTGCTTTGAGCGCTGCCACTTGACTGACAACAGTGCGGGTATGTGACCGGGCGTTTGCTTTGAGCGCTGCCACTTGACTGACAACAGTGCGGGTATGCTACCGGGCGTTTGCTTTGAGCGCTGCCACTTGACTGACAACAGTGCGGGTATGTGACCGGGCGTTTGCTTTGAGCGCTGCCACTTGACTGACAGCAGTGCGGGTATGTAACCGGGCGTTTGCTTTGAGCGCTGCCACTTGACTGACAGCAGTACGGGTATGTGACCGGGCGTTTGGTTTGAGCGCTGCCACTTGACTGACAACAGTGCGGGTATGTGACCGGGCGTTTGCTTTGAGCGCTGCCACTTGACTGACAACAGTGCGGGTATGTGACCGGGCGTTTGCTTTGAGCGCTGCCACTTGACTGACAACAGTGCGGGTATGTGACCGGGCGTTTGCTTTGAGCGCTGCCACATGACTGACAGCAGTGCGGGTATGTAACCGGGCGTTTGCTTTGAGCGCTGCCACTTGACTGACAGCAGTGCGGGTATGTGACCGGGCGTTTGGTTTGAGCGCTGCCACTTGACTGACAGCAGTGCGGGTATGTAACCGGGCGTTTGGTTTGAGCGCTGCCACTTGACTGACAGTAGTGCGGGTATGTGACCGGGCGTTTGCTTTGAGCGCTGCCAATTGACTGACAACAGTGCGGGTATGTGACCGGGCGTTTGCTTTGAGCGCTGCCACTTGACTGACAACAGTGCGGGTATGTGACCGGGCGTTTGGTTTGAGCGCTGCCACTTGTCTGACAACAGTGCGGGTATGTGACCGGGCGATTGCTTTGAGCGCTGCCACTTGACTGACAACAGTGCGGGTATGTAACCGGGCGTTTGCTTTGAGCGCTGCCACTTGACTGACAGCAGTGCGGGTATGTGACCGGGCGTTTGCTTTGAGCGCTGCCACTTGACTGACAACAGTGCGGGTATGTGACCGGGCGTTTGGTTTGAGCGCTGCCACTTGACTGACAACAGTGCGGGTATGTGACCGGGCGTTTGGTTTGAGCGCTGCCACTTGACTGACAGCAGTGCGGGTATGTGACCGGGCGTTTGCTTTGAGCGCTGCCACTTGACTGACAACAGTGCGGGTATGTGACCGGGCGTTTGCTTTGAGCGCTGCCACTTGACTGACAACAGTGTGGGTATGTAACCGGGCGTTTGCTTTGAGCGCTGCCACTTGACTGACAACAGTGCGGGTATGTGACCGGGCGTTTGCTTTGAGCGCTGCCACTTGACTGACAACAGTGCGGGTATGCTACCGGGCGTTTGCTTTGAGCGCTGCCACTTGACTGACAACAGTGCGGGTATGTGACCGGGCGTTTGCTTTGAGCGCTGCCACTTGACTGACAGCAGTGCGGGTATGTAACCGGGCGTTTGCTTTGAGCGCTGCCACTTGACTGACAACAGTGCGGGTATGTGACCGGGCGTTTGCTTTGAGCGCTGCCACTTGACTGACAGCAGTGCGGGTATGTAACCGGGCGTTTGCTTTGAGCGCTGCCACTTGACTGACAGCAGTACGGGTATGTGACCGGGCGTTTGGTTTGAGCGCTGCCACTTGACTGACAACAGTGCGGGTATGTGACCGGGCGTTTGCTTTGAGCGCTGCCACTTGACTGACAACAGTGCGGGTATGTGACCGGGCGTTTGCTTTGAGCGCTGCCACTTGACTGACAACAGTGCGGGTATGTGACCGGGCGTTTGCTTTGAGCGCTGCCACATGACTGACAGCAGTGCGGGTATGTAAACGGGCGTTTGCTTTGAGCGCTGCCACTTGACTGACAGCAGTGCGGGTATGTGACCGGGCGTTTGGTTTGAGCGCTGCCACTTGACTGACAGCAGTGCGGGTATGTAACCGGGCGTTTGGTTTGAGCGCTGCCACTTGACTGACAGTAGTGCGGGTATGTGACCGGGCGTTTGCTTTGAGCGCTGCCAATTGACTGACAACAGTGCGGGTATGTGACCGGGCGTTTGCTTTGAGCGCTGCCACTTGACTGACAACAGTGCGGGTATGTGACCGGGCGTTTGGTTTGAGCGCTGCCACTTTACTGACAACAGTGCGGGTATGTGACCGGGCGTTTGCTTTGAGCGCTGCCACTTGACTGACAGCAGTGCGGGTATGTGACCGGGCGTTTGGTTTGAGCGCTGCCACTTGACTGACAGCAGTGCGGGTATGTGACCAGGCGTTTGCTTTGAGCGCTGCCACTTGACTGACAACAGTGCGGGTATGTGACCGGGCGTTTGTTTTGAGCGCTGCCACTTGACTGACAACAGTGCGGGTATGTGACCGGGCGTTTGCTTTGAGCGCTGCCACTTGGCTGACAACAGTGCGGGTATGTGACCGGGCGTTTGCTTTGAGCGCTGCCACTTGACTGACAGCAGTGCGGGTATGTGACCAGGCGTTTGCTTTGTGCGCTGCCACTTGACTGACAGCAGTGCGGGTATGTAACCGGGCGTTTGCTTTGAGTGCTGCCACTTGACTGACAACAGTGCGGGTATGTGACCGGGCGTTTGGTTTGAGCGCTGCCACTTGACTGACAACAGTGCGGGTATGTGACCGGGCGTTTGGTTTGAGCGCTGCCACTTGACTGACAGCAGTGCGGGTATGTGACCGGGCGTTTGCTTTGAGCGCTGCCACTTGACTGACAACAGTGCGGGTATGTGACCGGGCGTTTGCTTTGAGCGCTGCCACTTGACAGACAACAGTGCGGGTATGTGACCGGGCGTTTGCTTTGAGCTCTGCCACTTGACTGACAACAGTGCGAGTATGTGACCGGGCGTTTGCTTTGAGCGCTGCCACTTGACTGACAGCAGTGCGGGTATGTGACCGGGCGTTTGCTTTGAGCGCTGCCACTTGACTGACAACAGTGCGGGTATGTAACCGGGCGTTTGCATTGAGCGCTGCCACTTGACTGACAACAGTGCGGGTATGTGACCGGGCGTTTGCTTTGAGCGCTGCCACTTGACTGACAGCAGTGCGGGTATGTGACCGGGCGTTTGCTTTGAGCGCTGCCACTTGACTGACAACAGTGCGGGTATGTGACCGGGCGTTTGCTTTGAGCGCTGCCACTTGATTGACAGCAGTGCGGGTATGTGACCGGGCGTTTGCTTTGAGCGCTGCCACTTGACTGACAGCAGTGCGGGTATGTGACCGGGCGTTTGCTTTGAGCGCTGCCACTTGACTGACAACAGTGCGGGTATGTGACCGGGCGTTTGCTTTGAGCGCTGCCACATGACAGACAACAGTGCGGGTATGTGACCGGGCGTTTGCTTTGAGCGCTGCCACGTGACTGACAACAGTGCGGGAATGTGACCGGGCGTTTGCTTTGAGCGCTGCCACTTGACTGACAGCAGTGCGGGTATGTGACCGGGCGTTTGGTTTGAGCGCTGCCACTTGACTGACAACAGTGCGGGTATGTGACCGGGCGTTTGCTTTGAGCGCTGCCACTTGACTGACAACAGTGCGGGTATGTGACCGGGCGTTTGCTTTGAGCGCTGCCACTTGACTGACAACAGTGCGGGTATGTGACCGGGCGTTTGCTTTGAGCGCTGCCACTTGACTGACAGCAGTGCGGGTATGTGACCGGGCGTTTGCTTTGAGCGCTGCCACTTGACTGACAACAGTGCGGGTATGTAACCGGGCGTTTGCTTTGAGCGCTGCCACTTGACTGACAGCAGTGCGGGTATGTGACCGGGCGTTTGGTTTGAGCGCTGCCACTTGACTGACAACAATGCGGGTATGTGACCGGGCGTTTGCTTTGAGCGCTGCCACTTGACTGACAGCAGTGCGGGTATGTGACCGGGCGTTTGCTTTGAGCGCTGCCACTTGACTGACAACAGTGCGGGTATGTGACCGGGCGTTTGCTTTGAGCGCTGCCACTTGACTGACAGCAGTGCTGGTATGTAACCGGGCGTTTGCTTTGAGCGCTGCCACTTGACTGACAGCAGGGTTGGTATGTGACCGGGCGTTTGCTTTGAGCGCTGCCACTTGACTGACAGCAGTGCGGGTATGTGACCGGGCGTTTGCTTTGAGCGCTGCCACTTTACTGACAGCAGTGCGGGTATGTAACCGGGCGTTTGCTTTGAGCGCTGCCACTTGACTGACAACAGTGCGGGTATGTAACCGGGCGTTTGCCTTGAGCGCTGCCACTTGACTGACTACAGTGCGGGTATGTGACCGGGCGTTTGCTTTGAGCGCTGCCACTTGACTGACAGCAGTGCGGGTATGTGACCGGGCGTTTGCTTTGAGCGCTGCCACTTGACTGACAACAGTGCGGGTATGTGACCGGGCATTTGCTTTGAGCGCTGCCACTTGACTGACAGCAGTGCGGGTATGTGACCGGGCGTTTGCTTTGAGCGCTGCCACTTGACTGACAACAGTGCGGGTATGTAACCGGGCGTTTGGTTTGAGCGCTGCCACTTGACTGACAGCAGTGCGGGTATGTGACCGGGCGTTTGCTTTGTGCGCTGCCACTTGACTGACAGCAGTGCGGGTATGTGACCGGGCGTTTGCTTTGAGCGCTGCCACTTGACTGACAACAGTGCGGGTATGTGACCGGGCGTTTGCTTTGAGCGCTGCCACTTGACTGACAGCAGTGCGGGTATGTGACCGGGCGTTTGCTTTGAGCGCTGCCACTTGACTGACAACAGTGCGGGTATGTAACCGGGCGTTTGGTTTGAGCGCTGCCACTTGACTGACAACAGTGCGGGTATGTAACCGGGCGTTTGCTTCGAGCGCTGCCACTTGACTGACAACAGTGCGGGTATGTGACCGGGCGTTTGCTTTGAGCGGTGCCACTTGACTGACAACAGTGCGGGTATGTAACCGGGCGTTTGGTTTGAGCGCTGCCACTTGACTGACAGTAGTGCGGGTATGTAACCGGGCGTTTGCTTTGAGCGCTGCCACTTGACTGACAACAGTGCGGGTATGTGACCGGGCGTTTGCTTTGAGCGCTGCCACTTGACTGACAACAGTGCGGGTATGTGACCGGGCGTTTGCTTTGAGCGCTGCCACTTGACTGACAGCAGTGCGGGTATGTTACCGGGCGTTTGCTTTGAGCGCTGCCACTTGACTGACAGCAGTGCGGGTATGTGACCGGGCGTTTGCTTTGAGCGCTGCCACTTGACTGACAGCAGTGCGGGTATGTAACCGGGCGTTTGCTTTGAGCGCTGCCACTTGACTGACAACAGTGCGGGTATGTAACCGGGCGTTTGCCTTGAGCGCTGCCACTTGACTGACAGCAGTGCGGGTATGTGTGACCGGGCGTTTGCTTTGAGCGCTGCCACTTGACTGACAGCAGTGCGGGTATGTGACCGGGCGTTTGCTTTGAGTGCTGCCACTTGACTGACAACAGTGCGGGTATGTGACCGGGCATTTGCTTTGAGCGCTGCCACTTGACTGACAGCAGTGCGGGTATGTGACCGGACGTTTGCTTTGAGCGCTGCCACTTGACTGACAACAGTGCGGGTATGTAACCGGGCGTTTGGTTTGAGCGCTGTCACTTGACTGACAGCAGTGCGGGTATGTGACCGGGCGTTTGCTTTGAGCGCTGCCACTTGACTGACAGCAGTGCGGGTATGTGACCGGGCGTTTGCTTTGAGCGCTGCCACTTGACTGACAACAGTGCGGGTATGTGACCGGGCGTTTGCTTTGAGCGCTGCCACTTGACTGACAACAGTGCGGGTATGTAACCGGGCGTTTGCTTTGAGCGCTGCCACTTGACTGACAGCAGTGCGGGTATGTAACAGGGCGTTTGCTTTGAGCGCTGCCACTTGACTGACAACAGTGCGGGTATGGGACCGGGCGTTTGCTTTGAGCGCTGCCACTTGACTGACAGCAGTGCGGGTATGTGACCGGGCGTTTGCTTTGAGCGCTGCCACTTGACTGACAACAGTGCGGGTATGTAACCGGGCGTTTGGTTTGAGCGCTGCCACTTGACTGACAACAGTGCGGGTATGTAACCGGGCGTTTGCTTTGAGCGCTGCCACTTGACTGACAACAGTGCGGGTATGTGACCGGGCGTATGCTTTGAGCGGTGCCACTTGACTGACAACAGTGCGGGTATGTAACCGGGCGTTTGGTTTGAGCGCTGCCACTTGACTGACAGTAGTGCGGGTATGTAACCGGGCGTTTGCTTTGAGCGCTGCCACTTGACTGACAACAGTGCGGGTATGTGACCGGGCGTTTGCTTTGAGCGCGGCCACTTGACTGGCAACAGTGCGGGTATGTGACCGGGCGTTTGCTTTGAGCGCTGCCACTTGACTGACAACAGTGCGGGTATGTGACCGGGCGTTTGCTTTGAGCGCTGCCACTTGACTGACAGCAGTGCGGGTATGTTACCGGGCGTTTGCTTTGAGCGCTGCCACTTGACTGACAGCAGTGCGGGTATGTGACCGGGCGTTTGCTTTGAGCGCTGCCACTTGACTGACAACAGTGCGGGTATGTGACCGGGCGTTTGCTTTGAGCGCTGCCACTTGACTGACAGCAGTGCGGGTATGTGACCGGGCGTTTGCTTTGAGCGCTGCCACTTGAGTGACAACAGTGCGGGTATGTGACCGGGCGTTTGCTTTGAGCGCTGCCACTTGACTGACAGCAGTGCGGGTATGTGACCGGGCGTTTGCTTTGAGCGCTGCCACTTGACTGACAGCAGTGCGGGTATGTGACCGGGCGTTTGCTTTGAGCGCTGCCACTTGACTGACAACAGTGCGGGTATGTGACCGGGCGTTTGCTTTGAGCGCTGCCACTTGATTGACAACAGTGCGGGTATGTGACCGGGCGTTTGCTTTGAGCGCTGCCACTTGACTGACAACAGTGCGGGTATGTAACCGGGCGTTTGGTTTGAGCGCTGCCACTTGACTGACAACAGTGCGGGTATGTGACCGGGCGTTTGGTTTGAGCGCTGCCACTTGACTGACAACAGTGCGGGTATGTGACCGGGCGTTTGCTTTGAGCGCTGCCACTTGACTGACAACAGTACGGGTATGTGACCGGGCGTTTGCTTTGAGCGCTGCCACTTGACTGACGGCAGTGCTGGTATGTGACCGGGCGTTTGCTTTGAGCGCTGCCACTTGACTGACAGCAGTGCGGGTATGTAACCGGGCGTTTGCTTTGAGCGCTGCCACTTGACTGACTACAGTGCGGGAATGTGACCGGGCGTTTGGTTTGAGCGCTGCCACTTGACTGACAGCAGTGCGGGTATGTAACCGGGCGTTTGGTTTGAGCGCTGCCACTTGACTGACAGCAGTGCGGGTATGTGACCGGGCGTTTGCTTTGAGCGCTGCCACTTGACTGACAACAGTGCGGGTATGTGACCGGGCGTTTGCTTTGAGCGCTGCCACTTGACTGACAACAGTGCGGGTATGTGACCGGGCGTTTGCTTTGAGCGCTGCCACTTGACTGACAGCAGTGCGGGTATGTGACCGGGCGTTTGCTTTGAGCGCTGCCACTTGACTGACAGCAGTGCGGGTATGTAACCGGGCGTTTGCTTTGAGCGCTGCCACTTGACTGACAACAGTGCGGGTATGTGACCGGGCGTTTGGTTTGAGCGCTGCCACTTGACTGACAGCAGTGCGGGTATGTAACCGGGCGTTTGGTTTGAGCGCTGCCACTTGACTGACAGCAGTGCGGGTATGTGACCGGGCGTTTGGTTTGAGCGCTGCCACTTGACTGACAACAGTGCGGGTATGTGACCGGGCGTTTGCTTTGAGCGCTGCCACTTGACTGACAGCAGTGCGGGTATGTAACCGGGCGTTTGGTTTGAGCGCTGCCACTTGACTGACAACAGTGCGGGTATGTGACCGGGCGTTTGGTTTGAGCGCTGCCACTTGACTGACAGCAGTGCGGGTATGTGACCGGGCGTTTGCTTTGAGCGCTGCCACTTGACTGACAACAGTGCGGGTATGTGACCGGGCGTTTGCTTTGAGCGCTGCCACTTAACTGACAACAGTGCGGGTATGTGACCGGGCGTTTGGTTTGAGCGCTGCCACTTGACTGACAACAGTGCGGGTATGTGACCGGGCGATTGCTTTGAGCGCTGCCACTTGACTGACAACAGTGCGGGTATGTGACCGGGCGTTTGCTTTGAGCGCTGCCACTTGACTGACAACAGTGCGGGCATGAAACCGGGCGTTTGCTTTGAACGCTGCCACTTGACTGACAACAGTGCGGGTATGTAACCGGGCGTTTGCTTTGAGCGCTGCCACTTGACTGACAACAGTGCGGGTATGTGACCGGGCGTTTGCTTTGAGCGCTGCCACTTGACTGACAACAGTGCGGGTATGTGACCGGGCGTTTGCTTTGAGCGCTGCCAGTTGACTGACAACAGTGCGGGTTTGTAACCGGGCGTTTGCTTTGAGCGCTGCCACTTGACTGACAACATTGCGGGTATGTGACCGGGCGTTTGCTTTGAGCGCTGCCACTTGACTGACAACAGTGCGGGTATGTGACCGGGCGTTTGCTTTGAGCGCTGCCACTTGACTGACAACATTGCGGGTATGTGACCGGGCGTTTGGTGTGAGCGCTGCCACTTGACTGACAACAATGCGGGTATGTGACCGGGCGTTTGGTTTGAGCGCTGCCACTTGTCTGACAGCAGTGCGGGTTTGTGACCGGGCGTTTGCTTTGAGCGCTGCCACTTGACTGACAACAGTGCGGGTATGTAACCGGGCGTTTGCTTTGAGCGCTGCCACTTGACTGACAACAGTGCGGGTATGTGACCGGGCGTTTGCTTTGAGCGCTGCCACTTGACTGACAACAGTGCGGGTATGTGACCGGGCGTTTGCTTTGAGCGCTGCCACTTGACTGACAGCAGTGCGGGTATGTGACCGGAAGGTAGATGACCGCTCAAGGTCATAAGTGTTACCAATCCTTAGTTGCAGCATAAAATGTACCCCTGGATTACAATAGTAATCCGCGCGACCACTCCAGTGTTAAAATATGATTTCAGTAACACTGGAAGGGTTAATATGCATTGATGTACATAGGTATTAAATGATATGATAGTAATGTGGTCTTTTTTTGTAGTGGGTAAGGTACGGATTTCTATAATAATCCTATGCACGTTTTAATCATGCTCAATTGAGTCGAAGTAGTTTGTCTATGGTGGAAACCGTTCTGTCAGGTTGTGGTAGTCCATACAAACAAGGATCTAAAATGTGCATATTATGAATCTTTTGGTGGCTGTAAAGTAAGAGCAGTTGCCTTGTTTCCTGTGTCTAGTGTGAATGATCCCGAGACCGAGCCTTGTGTGTGACGTCCCTCCCTTGATGCTAGCTAAGCTACACCCAGCGGGAGAGCCCTCCAGGCCTTGTATTAATCTTGGCACAAAGCAGCAGTAATCTGAGCTGAAGAGGCTGTCGCTGGCATCTCAGTTTCCTCGATACTAGAACGTAACATCGTATGAAATTAAAACCAAAGATAAACCAAAACACTCGGCAGAGAATAGGCGGAAAAAGAATCTGCCTTCTTGATTGTTCTCGCAATGCCTTCTTGATACTCTGCTGCTAATCATATCAATATGACCCATTTTAACAGAATCCGTATGAAATTACATGTTGGTCTGTGAATCAAGAGGTTCGGGAACTGGGCAAGCCTTTCATGATCTACTGCTGTGCACATTGCATTTACTCGCAAGTTGGCCTATTTATAAGGAATTTAAGGTTATGAGCGGTGTCGCGTCTATTAATCTAGTCGATCCATATCGAATTCTTATTTAGGCTAGTGCTGGTGGAAGCTACAAATCATCTAATAAAATGAGTTCCGTATTATAAACTACAATATCTGTAAAACCCTTTTACAATAGATTAATATTTGTGTCAATAATATAACAAAACACCGGTGTATCAACAATTTCACGCGAGGTTTCTTTTATGTCAGATGTTTCATATCACATGCGACTACTGTAAGGCACGTAAAGTTTTTTTCCCTTATGAACGAGGGACAGATGACCTCGATGTTCTTCCCCTTAAAGGAACAAGGAACCAGTAACCAGTTGGGCTTGGCTAATGGGATAGCGAGGATTCACCAGGGGAATCGCATTGCCTCGCCGTCAGCCTGAGGGCCCGTGAGGGCTGTGTGTATTCTCAGAGAACAAATATGATCTCCAGTTGTTCCATTTATTATTATTCAAGGGCCCAGTGGCGGCCGGTGTTGCACAACAAACAGTTATTTTTCAATAAATGAATTTTGGGGGAGTGTTGATACTTATCTTCGTTCAGTCGCATAGGATGGGTATGTGTTCATTGGCGGAGATCTCAATGGCTATGTTGGGTCAGAAAGAGATGGCTATCCTCATTGCCATGGTGGGCGAGGTTTCGGGACCAGGAATGAAGAGGGATGTCCTATCCTTGAATGCCCAGAAGCACACGTTCTTCTTGTGGCTAACACCTATTTTAAGAAACGGCCAACTCACCCGATCACCTATTACAGACCGGACGTTTGTTTTAGACGATTGCCCTTGACCTTGACGTTTGCGGGTGAGCCTGCACACAGTCACTCTCTCACCCTCCAGCTTCACATTTGTCACCACCGGTGTGATGTAATGGAATTCCAGACTTGAGCACGTGACGACACCACTATGCAGACTGTACAGTCCACGTCTAAGTATTGTGTGACGCCGAGGTACATGTTACATAGTTACGAACAGAATGCCATTATATTTGCCAATGACTGTACTTCAGCAGTAGTGTGAGATAGCTTTGTCAATCATCTGACCGCATGGGACAGCTGACAACAACACAGGTACTGTAGTAACTCGCCTCCAGGCTTCCATTAGGATGTATATTTCACTCGTCTAAAACAAACGTCCGGCCTCTCCCTCAGGTGGTCGAACATCTCAAATTAGACTACTGGCTTCTCGAGCGGAATGATTTCAAGTTGGTAACAAATGTCAAAGTCATCCCGTCAGATGACATCGCTCCCCAAAACCGCCTCCTTGTATTAGATCTCAAACGCTAGGAAGATGGTGATGATGCGTTTCCTCTTACATTCACAAGAGTTCATAGTTTTGTTCTTTAATAATTCAGGAAATGTAGTAGCGCTCCAACAGTAGAAGAGTGCTCGCCGTGCGGTCGTTTTATCAGGCTCGAACACCGACCAGTTGCCTCGCAGTGTAGCCTACTGTAATTTACTCGAGAGTTCTTTCTCGCCCTCGTGAATAGTTTACGCTGCTTTGTTCTCCTGAATTTCTCCAAATAGCATAGTCCTTTTAATTCAGAGGTGAGACAGCGGCATTCGGTTGGTCCCTCAGTTTAGGGGCTGCGACAACGCGGTCATGTAGCCCCATGTACGTTGGGTGTGTGTAGAATCTGTCTGATAACCGGTGTTAATTGTGATGACTGTATTAGTGTGTGTTATATGTAATTCAGGTAAGGACTGCAGACGATCAATTTCAAGTAGTTCGTACTTTTGCTACCGTCAACGACACCTAGCTGTGAACTTGGCTACTAGATGCCACCTCAGTCTGCTCCTGGCGACGAACGTTGGAACTTAAGAGCGTTCTTCTAATCTAACTTATAATTTAGCTTCACACAAGTGTAGTTAGTGGAAGGTTCCTTTGCATGCCATAAATCTATGACCTGGGACCGCCGGCTTTATTTCCCCTCCGAAGGAAGGCATACTGATGGATTTTTAACGCTCTTAAAAAATCCGACGACTTCGGCCGGGTTGAACCCGCGACCTTGGGCATAGAAGCTCAGCATGCTACCAACTACGCCACCGAAGTCGCCCTCACTACGGCACTAGCATTACCCGTCGCGGCTTTATTGTAGAGTACACTTACCAACTTCTATGACTTATTCACCATTTAATTTTGAAAATAAATGAGATATATTTAACACACTGACTATACACAAAATTCCTATGAATTGAAGTTAGAAACATAAAATTACACAAATCAAAATCCTCTACGTCCACATTTTCCCCCTTTCACCTCATAATATACACCACGTCGAAAAACCCGTAGACACGTATCTGCTTATTTTTAATGATTAGTTTATATGCCGAGTGTCACATCTCCAAATGAAACCACTCGTGAGATATTGTTTTTCAGTAAAATGCAGGTTTAACCCCCATAACACCCCTTAAGAACCTGAATATCCAAAAATACTTCCTTAGTGGACGTTTTCGACATACAACGAACACATGTTTCTAACTTCAATAGCCTTTGCTGGACGATGATGAATGAGTGAATCAGGACGGCACTCTATAGAAGTGGAACTTGGACTGTTGGTGCAGCAGAAAAGAGAACAGAAGCCTTTGAAATATGGTGTTACAACAGAATGATGATCAGATGAGGAGATACACTGGCGGGAAAACAATAACCCAACACCAAGAAGGGGTTGTGCTAGATTAACGAACGTTGGTAGGCGTGTTTATACATCTGAAAGATGACATTGATTCAAATTTCCCGCAAATCGCATTAGCGAGGCCCCATGACGTAGCACATCAGGTTAGTTGCCTGTGAGATTGGACCTGACTGTGAGTGGGCCAAGAATGCCTTTACGACGACGAAGGGGCTGGTATCAACAGCTCACTGCGTTTCAACGAGGCCGTGAAGGTGTATTTTCCTTCCGCAGTATTGCAGAACGACTTGGCAGGAGTGTCTCCACTGTGCATGCGTGCTGGCAGCAGTGGTCACAAGAAGACGGGCTCGGGACGTCCCCGTGGCACCACCGAGAGGGAGGATCGCCGTATTCGACGCATGGCTTTGGCGCATCGGACGGCGTGTGCAGCAGCAATTCGAGGGGCAGTTGGCACCGCAGTGACGCAACGAACTGTTAGAAATCGGTTAACTGAAGGACAGCTCCGAGCCAGACGCCCTGCGGCGTGCATTCCACTTACTCCAAACCACCGCCGACTGCGACTTCAGTGGTGTCAAGTGAAAGCTCATTGGAGGATGGAGTGGGGGTCCGTTGTGTTTTCCGATGAAATACGGTTCTGCCTTAGTGCCAGTGATGGTCGTTTGTTTTGTTTAGGAGGAGGCCAGATGAGCGCCTGTATTCTACCAGTCTGCGGCATCGACACGCTGGACCTACACCGGGCGTTCTGGTCTGGGGAGCAATTTCCTATGACAGCAGGAGCACTCTCGTAGTTATCCCACGCACCCTAACTGCAGATGTATACGTCCGTCCGTCTGTCTGGTGAATCGACCTGTTGTACAGCCATTCATGAACAGCATTCCCGGAGATGTTTTCCAACAGGATAACGCACGCCCCATGCCGCTGTTGTAACCCAACGTGCTCTACAAAGTGGCGACATGTTGCCTTGGCCTGCTCGATCCCCCGATCTGTCCCCAATCGAGCACGTATGGGACATCATTGGATGACAACCCCAGCGTCATCCCCACCCGGCATTAACCGTCCCTGTATTGACCGACCGAGGGCAACAGGCATGGATCTCCATCCCACAAGCTGATATCCGGCACCTGTATGACACAATACGGTTATTAATGGACCAGCATGGCACATTTGCGATGGCTTTTCTCGCGCGGACACTAACCTGTTGTCTTGTATCTTTAATCAATTAATATTACATTATGCAACGAGCCTATAATGGCAATAATTAAGACAAGAGCTTGTTTATAAAACGAGCGAAGCGAGTTTTATAATTTTCATACGAGTGTCTTAATTACCAGTATAGGTGAGTTGCATACGACTGTTTATGTTCGACGATAATTGTAACTTTATTATACTGAATGTTCTAATATACTGTAAATATTCATAAATACCTGTCAAGATTCTGTCGGTTGAATTCTTCTTCTTGAGTATTGTGTTGGCTCAGCATTTGATCTCTACCCAATAACGAATCTCAAAGCTTTGAAACATTGTTTATCCTGAAGTAGCATCAACACAACAGGTACTAGGTTGGATCATTTTGTTATTTTGGTCAAATAACACAAAATAGGCTGTTAGAAACCCTTTAAAATTAAAATATATCGTATTATCAACTAGTTATTCTTTAAATTCGATGCGCATAGAATGTCAACGGAAGGCAAATCAATTGAGTCCCAAATAGAACAGTTATGATATCTGGCGGAAAAGTTTCGCATAGAAATCCATTTACTGAACAGAGAGCTGGATTATAATTTCCGTGGAACTAATGTCATATTCCTGCTTCCTCCATGACGTTCTGGTGTGTTTATGTCAAGAACAGCATTCACTAAAATTGTCGGCGAAATCTTACGTATGTGTAGAAATTTGAGTTGCGGATATTATGGTACAGTGCTATTTCTTTTGCAATATTGCCCAGTTTGTGTATGCATTGTAACTACAATTGTTGATCCAATATTGACTAAATTGTCTACTTTCAAATCATGTAATTCATGTCCGACATGTTGGATTTTGAGTGCATGCGCGAAGCTATTCTTACCTAATTGGTCAATGAATGCAATTATTAGCTCTGATTGGTTGGAGAAACTGTATTATAATGACCCCCATTATGATACAGTTTTCTGACATATAATATTTACATACCGACATCGTCGAACATAAATTATGTTACCTCACCAAATATGTTGTCGTAATTTACGTACTCTACATTCCTTATTTCATGGTGTCGGGATATTTTTTCCGCCAGTGTAGATTAACAAATGAACAGGTATTAAGACGATGGGAGAGATGTTTCTGGCGACTGCTAATGAAGAGAAGAGAAAGGTCGGTGGGACACATTCCATGCGAATCCACTTTCTCGTGTGTACCGACTCTTTGAGTTCGTTGCAGTCAATTGCTACATGTTTCCCGCAACACCCCCTAGTGCAGCGAATCCACGACCTACTAGCCGGGCTGTGCCACGCTGACACTCGAATCACCTTTCTGTGGCTTCCAAGCCACATGGGAATTGCGGGAAATGAGTTAGCTGATCAAGCTGCAAAAGAGGCGATATCACTACCACCTCGACCAATGGAGGTACCCGCTAGAGATATTCGCTCTCAGTTACGCCTACAAGTTCTGGCTTTTTGGGAGAGTCAGTGGCTAGCTGACCCACTGCCCAGTAAACTGAGAGCGATCAAGGGAACTACTCGCGTGTGGCGGAGCTCCTTCCGGGCCCGGAGAGAGTCCGTCATTTTGTGTAGGCTAAGGATAGGTCATACAAGATCCACCCACTCGTACCTAATGAGAAGGGAAGACCCCCCCCCCCCCACTTTGTACCTGTGGAGCCGTTTTCACCGTGGCCTACATTTTAACCGAGTGTGTGGATCTTGCTGACTTACGAAGAAACCTTGGTTTGCAGACGACACTCAAACTTATATTAGCCGATGACGCGGTGGCTGCTGATCGCGTTATGCGCTTTATAAGTGAGAGTGGGTTAGGGCCAGCAATCTAAATTTTCCAGTAAACATTGACTCAACGACTTGTTCGTTTTTGAATGATGATGTTTTCTTTTTCCGTAAATTTGGTTTATTTTTATAATTTTTATTTTTATTTATTTTTTTGTTTTTGTTTTATTAATTTTTGTTCTTTTTTTAAATTTAGATGTCCACTTCAAAATGTTAAATTCAATTCAAAATTTGTATTCTTTAATCTGTGTTAAGAGGGGCAGATGACCTCGTAGTTCCGCCCCTTAAAACAACAATGACTAACTAACACATGCCATGACTCCCAGGAATAGCACAGTTAGTTATGGAAGGAAGGGTCGAGGATAAGAACGGTAGGGGTAGTCCAATGTTAAACAGATTGCCTCAGATGTAACATGAGGTAGCTCAGGACAGGGCGCCACGGATAGCTGCATTAAACCAGTCAAAAGACTCAAACACACAGCTTTTCTTTCAGGTAGTAGGGGGACTTGTGTTGACCTACTGAAGAGCAATGTATTTAAGTGGGTATAAATCCTAGCCCTGTAGCCAAGTATCACATTGGTTTAGCATTATTTTATTTAGAAACACCAGTGTGCCACAATTTTGTCCTGGTGGTAAGACATGTACTGACACGAGATTGTCGCGTTTAAGCATCCTTAAATCTGACTGAACCCGTAATCTTGGGTTTTAAAAGCCAACACAAAGCAACTCCAACCGACATTAGTGAAGCTTGTGAAATTATTCACCCACATTAGCCTAATACCTCGCCGAACGATGGTCGCTTGTTATCAGGTGGCGAAGGAGCGACATCATTAGACAAAGAAACCTGAGACGAATAGCGCAAGCCCAGACTGTTTACTCACTCGGAACTCGTCTGCCGGCCATCCTTGAAATGGTTTTCCTTCGTTTCCAATTTTCAACTTCAGGAGGCCACGGCCACTTCCTTCCAACAGCTCCTTGCCCACTTTCACTAATCTCCTCTGATGAGGTTGACCAACTGCGCCATCCCGACCCCGTAGGAACGGGTGCAGGAATACGTACCTGCCTTTGTTCGGATTGCGTGTCGCTCTGTACAGCTGTTCTGTCTGGGAGCGCTTCGCCGTCGTCATGGAGACGCCAGCTGGCATCGACCCGGGCCGAACCACTCCCTCAGTCCAGTGTAGGATGCTGAGTATTCCCTTCAAGAGGAGCAGTGTAATAGAATTTGCTGCTTATGTATAGAATTCATTCACAATATGAGCGTAAATTAATTTTTAATTTGACATCACAAACTTAATTGAGCTCCATGCATGTGGGGTAGCCGCGTACAATCACATCAAAAGGGAATTATTATTTTTAAATGTACCCGCGTAACCGGGCAAGGGGGGGGGGGGGAGGGAGGGACAAAGGACTATGTAATTAAACCCTCTAGAACACAGGAAAGGTATATAACAGTCACCCTTCGAGAACACACCCAGCGCCATGCTTTCTGTCCGTCTGTTTCACATATTTAGCTACAACTTTGTATTGAGATATAGGCCTGCTCTCATGTTACGGGTTAGCATCAGCACTGAAAGAAAACCCAGCCATAAAAGGGGCGAGGAGTGAGCGTTTTCCGTTCCTTTTCTTAAAGCAGTTGCTATAATCCAGCGGTTCCCAAACTTTTTCTTTCCGTGACCCATTTCAGCCCATACGTTTTAGCCGCGACCCCCGTTTTAGCGCAGGTGTCTGTGAGGGGGGGGGGGGGGGGGCAAAGTGGAGGGATAAAATTACTTTGGAATTTAACTTAAGTGACCGGTAGGTTATTCGTTTAAATTTTCATTTATTTACTTTGTTCATATTTTAAAATTTTAATCTTATTCTGATGTTACTGACCTGTTTGATGTTTACTGAGAAACTTAAATGTAAAATAATATGACACAAAAAATAATATTTGGCGGTTCAATAGTATAATGATATTTAAATAAATGGTAGTAATTCTTTTTAGACTAGCAGGGTATTATTTTAAAAACGAAAAGTTCACTTGACTGTAGTTGTGACGTTAGTGACGTGTGGAGGGAGAAGGGCTCGTATGCGCATGCGTCAGCCGCGCTTCAAGCTGCCTGGCTTGTACTGTACGTCTCTTGTGTTTTGTTCGCTCGCGTATTGTTTGATTTTTTTCTAACTATGGATAAGTTTGTTAAGCGTGCAGGGCCTTCGACTTCTCATGATGATCATGAACAGAAGAGGGTAAAGGTGAGAAAGTATAGTGACTGTTATATTAAGTATGGATTTACGGTGCTCGGAAATCGGCCACAGTGTGTTATTTGCAGCGAGTTGTTATCTGCCGAGAGTATGAAACCTTCCAAGATGATTCGCCATTTAGAAAGTAAGCATCCCAGTTATAAAGACCAGCCGGCAGATTTTTTTGAACGTAAATTAACTGCTTTAGATTACCAGAAAAATGCAGTAGTACAGTTAAGAGGAAATAATATGAGCAAAAGTGCTTTGCTAGCATCGAATAGCAAAGAAAGGTAAACCACACACGATTGCTGAAGAGCTCATTCTACCTGCTGCTCAGGATATGGTTTCAACTATGATCAGCCCAGATGCAGCTAAGAAGCTTTCCACCATTCCTCTGTCGAACAACTCGGTGGGGAGGCGCATTACCGAGATGGCTCAAGACATAAAGGATCAGTTGAAAACAAAGTTGCAGAAAAGTGAGTACTTTTCCATTCAAGTTGACGAGTCTATGGACGTGTCGAGTTTGGCGCAGTTTATGTGCTTTGTTCGTTTTGAGGGTGACGGTAGTGTGGAAGAAGACATTTTATTTTGCAAACCTTTGCCTGACCACGCAACAGGTGAGGAAATGTTTAAAATGTTCATGTCTGCAGCCGATTCGCTTCAAATTGACTTTCAAAAGTGTATTTCAATCTGCAGTGATGGTGCCAAAGCAATGACTGGGAAAGACAGCGGTTTCGTGAGACGGATGAAAAATGTCATGCCTAATGCCACTTGGGTTCATTGTTTTCTGCATCGCCAGGCATTAGCTACCAAGGTCATGCCAACTGAGCTAAAAACAGTGTTGAACGGAACTGTTAAGTTGGTTAATTTTGTAAAAAGCCGGCCATTACAGTGTCGACTGTTATCACAGTTATGCGAAGAAATGGAGGCACAGTACAAATGCCTCTTGCTTCACACAGAGGCAAGGTGGCTGTCACGAGGGATGGTGTTTTCTCGAGTGTTCGCTTTGCGCTCTGAGCTTAAGACATTTTTTCAAGTTGCAAACAAAGACCTTGCCGGTTTTTTGAGTGACAATGAATGGCTGTTAAAACTTGCTTATTTACCGGACATATTTCATCATCTGAACGATCTCAACGTTTCCTTGCAGGGAAGAGACAAAGCCATACTTTTTGCACAAGGCAAAGTCAATTCGTTTTTAAAGAAATTAGCCACTTGGTCAACCAGGGTTGAGAAGAATACATTTGAAAACTTTGAACTGACAAATGAGCTTATCACATCCCTTGATCAAAGCGATGAATATTATACCGACATTGACAACCTGTCCAAACTGGTTACTACTCACTTGCAAGGTCTACAAGAGCAGATCCTTAGCTACATTCCCGAGGATCAACACACCGGTTGGAACTGGGTGCTTAACCCCTTCAACGAGCAGGCTGTGAACGAGGCAGACTCAAACCCACTGATTCATGACAAACTCATCGAGCTATCCTGTGACATGACTTTGCAACTGTCCTTCAGCACCCAAAATGTTGACAAGTTCTGGCTACAAAAAAGAGCTGAGTATCCAAGCTTAACATCAGTGGCTCTGAGAATCATCATGCCCTTTGCAACATCCTACCACTGCGAACTCGGATTTTCTACATTGGTCAACATTAAAACCAAGGCAAGAAATCGACTGGACGTAGAAGACGACCTTATTGTATGTGTATCTAAAACTAAGCCGAATTTTAAGAAACTTGTTGACAAAAAACAGGCCCATGTTTCTTACTAAAGAAGTCTTTTTTACTTAGAAATGTATTAACAATTACATATCAAAATTATTAAATGTTTCTGTTTTGTTTTGACAAAATCTGTAAAATATATTGATATTTTGTAAATGTACAAAGTTATTTAATTTAAAACTCCCGATGGCCATCTAAGTTTAAGTACATAGTTCACCATTATTTGTATACATCTCGCGACCCCTTTCCGAACGGCCCGCGACCCCCCTGGGGGTCGCGACCCCCAGTTTGGGAACCGCTGCGCGTATGGCTTATACAGACATTATCAGTAATATATATATATATATATATGACGTGCGTTCAAAAAGTAACGAGCCGGAGGCTGGAATGCGCAAACCGGTGACGACATCAACTAATCGTGGCGTGTGTAACGAGGTGTGGTTCCGACCAGAGCGCGGAAGGTCATCGCCCGTAGCTAGAGTGCACGCGTGCACGTCACGTGACGATACAAAGCGAGCAGCAGTGTGCATCAATCGTCCAACCAAGATCAAGACAGTAGGCCATTCGACATCTTCCTGGTGTGGTTGAAGACTGTGGGGCACCCCATTGGGCACACACTTTCCGCAAGTGCAGTCGTTCCTTCATGATGGTGTACACACTTCCGACGCTCAATCCGACCATGGCGGCTATGGCGTCCTGGGTAATGAGTGCATCAACCAGCTGGACGTTGCCATCGGTAATGCAGAGGGTGCCCCAGACCGGGCATCATCGGCTAACGACACCCGTCATTTCCTGAAGCACTTGTGCCACGCCTTGACCCTTACAAGGGACATGCAGTGTTCGCCGTACACTTGTGACATTCGGCGATGAATGTCCGTTCCCCCTACTCCTTTCGCTGTCATAAACCGTACGACACCTCTTTGCTCTTCGTTTGACGCCTCCATGTCACTGTTTGCAATGCGACTGGCAGCGTTGGACGATTGATGCATGCTGCTGCTCGCTTTGTATCGTCACGTGACGTGCACGCGTGCCCTCTGGCGACGGGCTGTGACCTTCCACGCTCTGGTCGGAACCACACCTCGTTACACACACCACGATTAGCCGATGTCGTCACCGGTTTGCGCATTACAGCCTCCGGCTCGTCACTTTTTGAACGCACCTTATATATATATATATATATATATATATATATATATATATATATATACCGTACATGTTTACAGAAGAGAAACAAAGTAATATGTTGTGCTTCACAACTGGAATATCTAGATTTTCAATCCAGCGTACAGCATCGGGAGTTTCCAACAGGAAGTCCGCTTCATCACCGTGATAAGCTCGAATCTTGCATTCTCTGACAATGTGATGAATAGTCTGGTGTGGGGCTCTGCAGTCACAGTCTGGATTAGGTAGATTTTTCCTCTTGTGGAGAGCGTCAGAATTGGAACCCAAAATACCTTGGCGTCATCTTAGACCGTACACTATCCTTCAAACAACACCACCTGTACTTCGCACAAAAGTTGAGAACTAGAAACAACATCCTCCATAAACTATGTGGTACTACCTGGGGATCTTCAGCCTTGGGTTTGGTGTATTCAAGTGCTGAGTATTGTGCACTTGTTTGTTTGAACAATAATAATAATAATGTTATTGGTTTTACGTCCCTTTTAACTACACTGGCTTTTAGAGACGCCGGGGTGCCAGAATTTTGCCCCGAAGGGGATCTTTAACTTGCCAGTAAATCTACGGACACGGCTCCCTCGCATTTGCGCACCCTCAAATGCCAGCTGACTGCGCCAGGATACGAACCTGCAACCTCGGGCTCAGCAAGCGAGAACGTTACCCCTGAGCCACGCAGCCAACCGTTTGTTTGAACAGTCATCACACAAGACTTGTTGACACCCAACTTAATAACTGGCGCTTTACTCCACTGCTAACCGGTATAATGCCACCTGATCTACGCCGGTCTAATGCCTTTATGAAGGAATTCCACAAGATCTCCAGGAATCCTAGTCTACCCGTGCTTAATGACCTGCCACTTTTGCTTCTTAAAAGACGAAAATCACGACATCCAACTCTGCGTGATGCTGCTGACTTGGATGCTAAGGATTTTAAATCTCTTGATGAATGGAAAGGTCGGTGGGAAGCAGCAACAGATATGCGCATGCATACCTTCTTCTCAGGTCCCAGATTTCCAAGTGGATTCCACCTATCACGCAAAATCTGGACTGTCCTGATCAGAATCAGAACAGGACATGGGTTAATATATACATTGACTACAACAAAAGTAACTGGACATTTATTGGCCGACATTTTCACCCAAGAAATGTTTGATGAAACAAACCCTTGTCCAGGGAAGAAAAGCAATTGCTCAATATGATCTTATAATATTTCTACAGACACAACCTCGCCTTTTCCTTCACTGTGATAAAATGTACACGTAAAATAGATTTGTCCCAATTTGCGTGCTGACTCATTGTTGGCACCCTCATTTCTCCTCTTAATCAGCAATGTGTACCTAATTCATAGAAAAACAATGCACAGTGTGAAAAGTATTGTGAAATCACAAGGGTACGTACTCTCGCATTTCGCTCACGATAACCAAAATATCGTTCTTTGGTTTTAGATGCTTCTCTAACTCCTTAAATCTTTCTTCTTTTTCTTTAGCATTGGTCCCACAAATTAGCAGGACCTGATTTCTTGGTTCTCTGTCGCCACATTACACGATTGTGTGCCATGTCAAGATGAAGTCGGGCAGTTTTTAAATCGTCATGTAGAGTGTCAAGCGAACGCTGTCTCGGTCTCTTCCCATCGACCCGCAATGCCAAGTGTGTTGTTTCTAAGACATGGCCATACCAGCGGATACGGCTTTCCCTCATCTTTTCAGTAATTGGTGGTGCTCCATATCGCTTGCGAATGTCATTATTGCTGACATGATCATGGAGTGTCAAGCCAGATGTTGGTCTCCATCACACCAAGTTGCTGTTCCAACTCCTTACCTGAGAGCAACGGGACGGACGACAGACTTTAGACTTTAGCCGGTCTGGAATCTTCTCTTCACATAACACACCGGACAAAGAGCGCCACTTGAGCCATGCTCTGCTCACGCGATGTGATATTTCAGGTCTGAGATTGAGGGTTCCATCTGCAGTAATAGTCGAGCCAAGAGAATGTCCTTGGAGGGTCAACACTATTAATTTGAATCGTAGTCGGATTCTTTAGATCTGTTGTCAAATAGTTTTCTTAATGTTGAGCCGTAATCCAAATTCTGTGAGGTGGTTGGTCCTTGCCTGAACTTGTAATTGCAGATCAGTCTTATCCTCACAAGCCAGAAGCACATCGTCAGCATATAGCAAGGTCCAAGGTACAGATTTATGTAGATCCCTTGTAACAGTATCCATGATTGTAATGATGAGGAGAGGTGATCCCTGATGGACGCCAACAGAAACTGGAAAGTCACTAAATAATTCAGCCGCTGAATGTACTTGGCTCTTTGGGTTGTCATATAGCAATTTGATCCAATCTATCGACACTTCAGGGACACCATGATCTTGGAGGGCATGCCAAATCAAGTCAAGCAAGGTCGAGGAAAGCAATGTGGAGGTGTCTTGATTTTTCACGATATTTTTCGATGAGCAAGTGAGCAGCATGGATAGCATCTATTGTACCACAATTTGGGATAAAACCGCACTGGTTTATGGTGAGGTGGACCCGTTTTCTGATTCTCCGATCAATAATACGCTCAAAACTCTTCATTGTGTGAGACAGGAGGCGTACTGGGCGATAATTGGAACATCCAGCTGGACTACCCTTTGTTTCCAAATTGGGACTGTTATATTAGACATCCATTCGGCTGGTATCCGTCTCTCTTCAATTATCTGATTGAAGAAACATGCGATTCCCATTGCTTTGATTTCCAGAGTTCGGCAGGAATATAATCTGGCCCAGTTGCCTTCCCACACTTCATCTCTCCAATTGCTTCAGGAACTTCTTCCCTGGCGATTGGGCTAACGGGTCCTTGTGTTGATGTGGAATGCGGTATAGGAGCATGTGGGAACTTGACATTGCTAATTTCATCAAAGTACTGCCTCCAGCGCTCGTTAATACAGCAAAACCTCTCAATATCAGTTGTCTGTCTGTGGCGTTGCTCAGCAATGCGGTAAATTTCACGCTCACCATCTGATGTGTCAAGCCGTTGGTAAACTTTACTGAAGTAATCTGCTTTCGTTTTAGCTTCTTTGCTTCACTTCTGGCATATCGATAAGCATTTGTCTGGTACACCTCTTGTTTGCCAGGTCCCAAAGGATAACTTTACAGGGCGTGAGATCTGGGACTTCTTGCAGGCCATTTGTGAGACAATCTCAGCTCAAAAATCCCTGCTCCGTCTTGTCACGTTCGGCACATGCAAAGTTCTACCTCTGTCTGACACTGCCTTTGCTGACGACCCGGTCTCCCCATCTCTTACTAAAACACACAGTATATGGGTTCCTTGCAACCAAATATGGCGATATCACACAAATTAAGCAATTATCGGCAACACTGGCAACGAAACAAAATAGCATTGATAATACTGCTTTTCAATCGGTCGACACAATTATAACTATAAGTTGGTGGTCCTGGTTTCTTTCAAGGGCCTTCCATTATAATTTCTGGATCATGAGATAAAATAAACTGAAAGAATTACATATGGTTAAAATGGTTAAAAGAAGCACGGCAAAATCGTAGGAAGTGAGGCAACTGTTACTGATAAATACTAAAGCATTAAACACCTGAAGAAACAACTACGGTAGTTAAGGACTTCACAGAAATCAATAATGAGTCATTGTAGACAGAAGTTCCCGACGACAAGGAATTTGGAACTCAAGAAAGGAGACTGGCACAAAGCAAAAGGATGGGGAAGATCACGTGCTCGTTATAGAGGACCTTACGTATTATAATTGTAATAATACTAGCAGGTACCCGCGGCTTCGCCTGCGATCAAGACAATGGGGACGATGCATTATTGCTGATAATTGGTCTATTCTATTACAGCAATTTCGGCTGCAGGTGGGTCCATTCTAATTCTGAATATTCTGATACATACAGTATATTGATATGAGCAGCAAAGTGGGAATTTTGTAGAGTTGTGAAAGTCTGCAGGGTTCGATGTTACATAATGTTAACACATTTTAAAATTACATTTTTGGTTTTGCCATCTTCTGCTGAGACATAACGATTTTGTTGTCCGGATGCTCACGAGCACGCCACATACAGTTGCCCATGGAAAAAAAATGGTTTTGTCTAAATGTACACGTGCTCCTGTTAAGTGTGTGTCATTGCGCTTTGTTAAAGAAATTGCGAATATTGTTTGAAGAGGGAACTGCACTCTCACGCACTGGAATGGCAAATCTTCCGGATTATGGGGAATTAAAAGTATTCTTCCTTAAGCTATTCTGGGTGTAATTTTGCCATACGTATTGATGATTTGATCGTCAACATATCGCTATTAATAGACCTATAGTAAAATATCTCTCACCTTGGCCGCTGATGTACATTATGCAGTCTCTTCCAGTGTTACATCCCAGGGATTGAAATTCTCCAACAACCCTTTTGCCTCACATGCCTCTCTAAGTAATTAAAAGTCCTGATTGTTGTTGTTGTTGTTGTTGTTGTTGTTGTTGTTGTTGTTGTTGTTGTTTGAGTCTTCAGTTTTTTAACTGGTTTGATGCAGCCCTCTCCTGAACTAATCGTTTCATCTCTACATAGCTACCACACCCTACATCCGAGGCAATCTGTTTAACCCTGGTTTACCCCTACAGTTCTTGTCCTCGACCCTCCCATCCATAACTAAGCTTGCTATTCCTGGGTGTCTTAATATGTGTCCTACCCTCCTATCTCTCCTCTTCATTAGCAGTCGCCAGAAACATCTCTCCTCTCCCATTCGTCTTAATACCTCTTCATTTGTTACCCTATCTACCCATCTGATCATCATTCTCCTGTATCACCACATTTCAAAAGCTTCAATTCTCCTCTTTTCTGCTGCACCATTAGTCCATTAGTCCAACTCAGCAACTTTTCTAGGTATAAGGCGTGCCTTGTGCGGGGTTACAATGGCCGTGAAAGACAAAATACCAACTTTATTGAAGTACGTTTGCCCAATTCCTCAGTAAGAGTAATTAAGAAAAATATATAATTCAATGTGACAGCCGGTAGAATACGACACATTCGTCTGTGAATATGGGTTGTTGATCACGGTAAAAAACGAAAAAGAGCAGATCAAAATTGGCAAACGGAAATATTCAGTTAACAAAAAACAAATTCATAAAGAAAATGAAAGCATACCGTTCAAAATAGAAAGCATCTTAACATTCTAAAATAGCGTAAAGATCCGAAAGCTCGCTCACAATAACCAGCTCAAAGAGTATAAAATTACACTCAAAATCACGCTCGTATCCGACCCCCAAAAACACCTCTATAAATAAAATATATCTCATTTTACGCATATCAATGCGAGGAGCAATGTTCGTGGTTTCCACTTCTTCGAAAGCCGCGTTTTAAGGCCCTAAAACGAACGGTTTTCGAGATATTGCCAGAAAACTATCCCCGGTCTGCGAAATTGCATAAGTTGCCATAGTAACGTTGATCTGTTTCTGATAGTGATCACAGTTATTTGGGGATATCTCCGAAACCGTTCATTTTAGGAACTTAAAAGTGTGTTTCGGGGTCCCTACAGGACCTCCGAGTATTGTTTCTCGTACCTCGCGGCTTAAAATGAGCTAAATCCGATCTTTGTACCGACTGTCCTTGCTCAGTGCCAAAGGGCCGAAAAAAGTCACTTACAAATTGAATTTTCAAAAACCGTTCCTTAGTGAACCTCTACATACTCGGATCAACCAACATGCAAAATTTCAGCTTTCTAGGTCTAGTGGTTTGAGCCCTGCGGTGATGAGTCAATTTTGGTTGGTCAATGCCAAAGGGCCGAAAAAAGGCACTTACAAATTGAATTTTCAAAATCCGTTTCTTAGTGAGCCTCTACATACTCGGATCAACCAACATGCAAAATTTCAGCTTTCTAGGTCTAGTGGTTTGAGCCCTGAGGTGATTAGTCAATTTCGGATTATATATAATAGATGAGACTTTCCAAGTCGATTTGCTCGTAGAAATAAGGAATATAGCTCATTTTAAGCGTATCAATGCGAGGAGCAATGTTCGTGGGAACCGGACCCCGCGTTTTAAGGCCCTAAAACGAACGGTTTTCGAGATATTGCCAGAAAACTATCCCCGGTCTGCGAAATTGCATGGGTTGCCATAGTAACGTTGATCTGTTTCTCAGAGTGATCAGTTATTTGGGAATATCTCCGAAACCGTTCATTTTAGGATCTTAAAAAGTGTGTTTTGGGGTCCCTACAGGACCTCCGAGTATTGTTTCTCGTATCTTGCGGCTTAAAATGAGCTAAATCCGATCTTTGTACCGACTGTCCTTGCTCAGTGCCAAAGGGCCGAAAAAAGTCACTTACAAATTGAATTTTCAAAAACAGTTTCTTAGTGAGCCTCTACATACTCGGATCAACCAACATGCAAAATTTCAGCTTTCTAGGTCTAGTGGTTTGAGCCCTGCGATGATGAGTAAATTTTGGATGCTCAGTGCCAAAGGGCCGAAAAAAGTCACTTACAAATAGAATTTTCAAAAACAGTTTCTTAGTGAGCCTCTACATACTCGGATCAACCACCATAGAAAATTTTAGCTTTCTAGGTCTCGTGGTTTGAGCCCTGCGGTGATGAGTCAATTTTGGATTATATATAATAGATACTAATAATAATGCCGATGTTCGTACGGCTTCTGTACCGTTTGGAGCCATTTAGGCAGTCTACAGTTTGGACGGTCCGTTTTGCACTGGCATCTGGCAGAGAAAGTGGAATCCGTATTAAGGTGACCTGTGTCGGAAATTTAATTAATTTTGTTGTGCCTTTACATGTAATCAGGAGAGGATAGGAAGCCTCCTTTATGTTGAATTGTATCCGGTTCTAGTTGGCGTGTTCGACATTTATCATCCTTTATATTCGCCTTCGATATAATTAAGATATATTTGGTATTATTATTATTATTATTTACATCGTTATTCCCCATCTGTGGAGCGCAGTCCATGCTTTCTTGGTCCTGGTAGTCCGACCTCTTTGGTTGAAGAAAGACAGCTTTGAAGCCACTCTTCAGTGTTGCCTTTGTACAGTTGATATTGTAGCTGTCCATTGTAGGCCAGACCCTGCCTGTGGGTGTCACTGTAGGTTTGGTAGTGTTTTGTAAGCTGTTTGGGTCTTGTAGATTTGGATCTGATGATGTTCACTTGATGAACGAAACATATCATCCTTTAGTTTTCTCCTCCTTCAATATGTGGGTGAGTGGTTATCGTGTCGGACTACCAACCCCAAGCTTGCAAGTTCGCTCCTTGACATGGTAAGTGATTTTTGAAAGGCGTTCAAAATCACGGTACGCATGTCGTACGTTGTTGGCATGTTACATAATCCGTTTGAAGTCAGTAGTCCGTGTTCATAATGGCAAAATTATCTCGGGATTTTCCGCCAACACAAAGAGTTCCTCCTTTCTCTACTAGAAAGCGCTATAATGCCAAGGAGCTTACATATCTAACCACCTTGACTTTCATAGCGCTCCAAGGAGCGATAAAATTCGACATGCAGTCTGCCCTCTCGGCGTCAATTAACAATGCTTGCACCCGGCACCCGTGGCCATACGATATTATTATTATTATTATTATTATTATTATTATTATTATTATATTTTTAAAACTTTTAATTTCTTTCGGGTTAGTTTGTCTCATATTCTAGTAATTGGAATTATTTTCTATTCACCGAGTGAAAGTTACAATGAATAAGAATTCTACTGCTCGAGCTGACTACAGCCAGGGTTAGTGTCGGCTCAGATGTTACTGAGGTCTATATTCGACTACTGAACCCCTCCAGACGCTACAAACATTCTATTTCTGTTGTATGCTTGTAGGGGAGAAACCAGACTGGGGCATTCAGTCGTTACTTTCATAGTCACCGTGCAGGCCCGGGTTCGATTCGCGGCTGTGGTCTACGGGCTGGAACAGGGTAAGCTACACTCAGCTTCGTGAGGCGGAATTGAGGAGTGGTGAGCTGTCCTAAAAGTGATTTGTCGTGGTAAATGTCGAGCATGGCTGTCATAGACACACACCCAAGTGCACGGGATCACACGACCAGCGCTTCAAGCAGACGTGCTCTGCCTCTACTGAATGTACAAGTGACGTTCTCAGTGCTTGCGAGGAAACGTAGAACTAGTCGCACTGGCTGTTTATTGTTTACACTTCCAAAAGGCAGTCGGGGAAAATAAATTGAAGAACGTTAATCTGTTTCCATCTTGAAGCGATAAAAATTCCCTCCTACATATCAACGCGTTGCTATTCTGTGCACCGTGAACGCTGATCCAGGGTCTATACTCGTATGGTGCGCCATGCCTGTTACATTACAAAGATAAACATGGATCCTTGTATACAGTCTTCACTCCAAATCGACAACTAATTACTCTTTCCACACATATGATGCCCATCGGAACTTGTCATCAGCTCTCCGGCTTCATATAATATATCATAAAAGTCCGCTCTGTGAGTGTTGTGTTGCTGCTGGCCATAATAAAAGGAAGCTGTACCCTTGTGGGAACAACACTAACCCTTGTTGACCTGTTAGTCACTTTATAATCTGTACCTTGCTTGGGTTCATTGCAGCCAACAACTAGTACATGACCCCGCAGTTCCGTCCCTTAAAACAACTACAGACCAAATAGGCCAACTCTTATTTCAGAACCCCCAGGGGCTCACAACTTGTGGGACGTGGGTTGGCGATCGCGGGAGCCCAGCTGAGTTCGGCATTGCTTCCACTTACTTGTGCCGGGCTCCTCTCCGTCTCCTTTCCTGTCTGCCTCCCTTGGTCAACTCTTGTTCTTTTCCGACCCCGACGGTATTAGGGTATCCGAGGCCTAGGGAGTCTTTCACTTTCCCGCCTAATTGGCCCTTGCCCCATCTCTCCTGATCCCTCATTCTTCGAGGGGTCAGCCCTCTTGTTTCCTTTTCATTGTATCTCCTGCCTTCTGCTTCAGGCCCTCAAGGAGGCACGGTTTGTGTAGCCTAGATGGTGCTTCACCCTCAAATGCGCACGGGTGATGAGTTCGGGCGTTGGTGACCCCGAGGGCTTCATGAGCTGGGTCCGGTTTTTCTCCTTCTTCCCTTACCTTTGGGGCGGGCCCTCTCTTCTTTACCCTCTGCCTTTCTAGGCTCTCCTTCCTTCTAAGTCCCTCAATTCTCATTCTTCGAGGGTTGAGAGCATTTCCTTTACTCATGTCTTTTATTTACATTGTTCTCCTTTCTGCTTCCCAGTTCCTGTTCTAGTTAGTAAGAGAGTAGCCTAGTTAGTTTTAGTTGTAGATTTCATTTGATCATCTTTCATTTTCACTATCACCCAAACCATTAGGGGCCGATAACCTAGATGTTAGGCCCCTTAAAACAACAATTATCATCATCAACATCTTATTTCAGAATTGTGAACTAAGAAATCAATCGGCAGTAGTAGGATTTATCAATTGTTTTTGCTGAGACGCTTGGGACACCTTGATCATCAACCCTGTGTACTTGTCTGATAACCTGTGTGCCTCGGGAATTGAGATAAAGTACAGTTACCGGTGTTCGCTTGGCCATGACAAGTCAGGCTCATCACCGGGCTCTTGGTTCACTTTGCCCTTGATATTGGACCAAGACAGCTGACAATAAAATGTTATTTAATGTCCTGTCTATGCTGAGAATGTGTGCAAACGGATCTCCTGTTTATTGTTAACTGTGTTTAATTAATCACCAGTTCGCATTCGCCCAGCTTGTTTAAATGTCACGCGCCATTTATCGCTGACAGAATTCATCCATCCACACCGAAATGTCATGGTTTAATGCTGAGCACAAAGCTTGATGCCTAACTAATGCCATTGTCTGGCAACTTTGGTGTTGGTATTCGTTCGCAAACTACAGATTCCACAACTCAAACCAAGGAGTCTCAAATCTTACAACGTTTTCTTGGGAATTGGAAAAGTTAACAGATTATTATTGATCGTAAAATATAGGAATTTAAGACCTAACTTAATATGGCTGTATTTCGTAGTCTTACATACAATACGAGTTCACTCCAACAGAAGTCCTGGCCATATTAATACACTAGCTACTCGACACTACGTTCATCAAAGAAAGGATCCCGTAGTTCCTGTCACTGTAACGTGAACTGGAACTTATTCCTTCTTGGATTGAGCGGCTACGGTGGCGTAGTTGGTAGCATGCTGAGCTTCTATGCCCAAGATCGCGGGTTCAAACCCGGCCGAAGTTGTCGGATTTCTTAAGAGCGTTAAAAATCCCTCAGTATGCCTTCCTTCGGAGGGTCAGTAAAGGTGCCGGTCCCATGTCATAGATTTATGGCATGTTAAAGAACCTTCCACTAATTACACTTGTGGAAGTTAAAGTTTGTAGGTTAGTTTGATAACGCGATAGTAGTTCCAACGTTCGCCGCCAGATGCTGACTGCGATGGCATTTAGTAGCCACGTCCGCTGCTAGGTGTTGTGGACTGTAGCATTTGGTAGCAAAAGTAGGAACTACTTTAAAAAATTAATCGTCTGCAGCTCTTCTACCTGGATCACAGATAACACTCACTAATACAGCCATCACAATTAACACCGGTTCTCAGACAGATTCTTCAGACACCCAAAGTACACGGGGCTCGCAGCTCCTAAACTGAGGAACCAACTAACCAACCTTCTTGGACGGGGGCACATTGAGCCGGAACAAGTTAGAGGAACGTCCAATTATTATAGAACTGTCCAAACTCTGACCTGAATGTTTGTTCTCGTTGACCTTGCCATTGTAATGCCTATTGTGTGCCAGCTCGTTACACAACATGTTGTGCCCCCGCGATAAGCTCATTGTACTGGTGCCCTCTGTCAGGTGTTGAAGGAAGCTGGGCTCTCCTCTAAAATGGGCCCGCGACGCTGCGCAGGTGAGCAGGCGGGATGGACCTGGAGGACAACACAATGTACGAACTGTGTCTTTTTGATACGCTTCCCTTGTGAGGTAGGTTGGTGCATGGGTGTGTCTGGAATACAGGGACGTACAGCGAAAGGTGATGATGCTGCGCTCGAGTGTCGCTACTGTCGTTTTTTGGATGTCACGGTGAACCTCTCGATGGAGTTCGATGCGGTTTTCACCATTCTGTAAAGGATATCTCGAGGAAAGTTGCTGTAGAAAATAATTTATTTTTGATCAAAGAAAGCCGCGCAGTGACGATTTCAGTGAAAAAGTCGAATTAAAAACTGGCGTCCGTGCGCTTTTTAAGCTTACGGGCAAACCGTTAAAAAATATCAATACAGTACGAGTGTAAGAATTGTTCAGCAGGGAAAGTTCTACAAAAGATCCGCGAGAACACATCTCTATCTTCAATACATCGCCCACTATAAGTGTTTCTGCGTTTTCATTTCTTCCAACAATCTCCATTCAAATACTGAGGTGACAGTTTACGAGTTAGGGGCGAGTCTTATCACCCCAGTTACACCCTAGTTAGCGGGCGAACACATTACCCCAGATACAGCCAGCAGCAAGCAGTCGAGTCGTGTTGAGTTAAGACTTCAGACAAGAGTGGTTGTATTTGGAGTTTCCCTGTGATCTTTCCGTTCTGCAAAATACATACGATAATTAAAAAGTATACGAAGCTGAAATTTCGCAAGCGCGACAGTTTAAACAAATTAATCCGAGAATACGTTGTTACACTCAAATATCGTCGCGCATCGTAATAGCACACACACAATATGTTTTATACGCAAGTGTCTATTGAAATAGTGAGAACTCGACCAGTGATTTCCCACGGTTTATGATGAAAGGTTTAGATCACACTAAATATCATGCTTGCTGATTGGAACACCAAGATTTTATTTCGTGAGGTGGCGTTTAAATGGATTAATTTAAAAACATATTTTGATTTGCTTTAGGAACATTGTAAATGATTTGTTTGTTGTTCGTTGAAAAAGTTTAGATCAATTTAAACGTGATACTGGATGTGACGTGTCTTGTGACGTCATCAGACAGACCTTTGTTTTGCTTCTCCCGAATGGTTAACATTTTCTTCTATTTTAAATAGGCAACTCTTTGTTCACCTCCATCCCACATTCTTGAAAAGCCTGAAATGCAATTAGAAGAAGAAATTGTATGGAGAATAAATTTGCCCGCTTTCCTCTCTGACAATGATTTTTCGTGCATTTTCATAAATTGACGAGATACTGTAATCCACTATCGAGTATATGTTTTAAACATCCTATGCACAGCCTTCTTTGCAGCAAGTTACGTTGGGCGCACCCTTTCATATTTAGTTATCAGTACAGATAACCTACACTAAAGAGCAATGAATACATTATTTACAGCAACATGTACACAGAGGAACGACATTAAGGAGCGACATGGGACAAGTATGCACCTGTTTCCTATTTCGCACAAAAATAATGACGTAGCTTCCATGAAACAAGACACGAGTGGCTTGGGGAGATGTGAAGACATGTCCGTATTGAACACACTACATACAAATTCTCCAGTGTATATTTTGGGAGTGTAACCCTTTAAATGTTTATAGAAATGACTTGACAGGCCAAGAGCGTCCATACCTCTAGAGTTTAACTCGAACCCTAATTCCGGTCGGGTGCGCTTCCCATAATGGCCTACGCCCGAGGACAGTTAACTTGGAAGCTTTAGATAAAGAGGCCGAATATCAAATGCAGGTAATTCGGATTCGAGTGTGAAGGGGACTAATTTTCAATCATTTCACTTTAGATATATATTTCTTGTGATTATTGCATAATGGCAATGTAGAGAGCCATCTAGGTGATGTGAATGGGAACTCAATTGAGTGACCTGTGAATTTAACTAATTTGTCTTGTGACAACTCGCGGAGTTGTGATTTTCTTCCCTTGAACAGTTCGACTTCTTCAAATTTGCATGAGAGACACCTTATTGACCAACATTACGTTGTGCTCTGCTTGGCCGGGGTGGAGATGGTAAACATTAGTTGGCACAAAATAAACATGAATATAAAACATCCCTGTTGTAATTTATCGAGAACGAATCAATAAAATACACGCTAGGGAGAAATTAATACATGAGTCCTCAGGCAATTTAAACACCGATCTGCTTTTATTGTCCACTTTAATAGAGCTGTTCCCGTCAGGAGCTACAGTACTACGCTGGGCTGATGGGGCAGGAGCTTTGCTTGTTAGGTCCAAGTGTACGCGGAAAACAAGGACATGTCCAGATCTTCGTTACAGAGTTGTGCAAATTATTAGAATCAAATAACGAATTTAAATCAGTCACTATTTTTTTAAATCAAAATAATGTTATTACCCAACTGCTGGTATCTTTTGTAACCCTACTTAGTGATGTTTCCTCCCTTGTCGACTTACACCTCTTCCCTTAAGGGATTGTGTCTGGAAACTTTCAGAATTGGAGATTCCGAGGGATACCTGAGCTTGGGCCGTTGGAATGTAGCTGTGATTTCAATCCAATCTTTGAATAGTTCAAGAGCAGATCATCAGTAAAATGACACCAAAACACTCAGCCCTAAATTCACACGAAAAGGAGAGTGAAGTAATCAAAACAAAACGTGTGGCAATTTGTAGAAGCAAAGCTCCTCTGTTAGTGGAAATTCCAAAAAATCATTTTACTTTGAGTTTCTTAAAAGAAAATATAATTAAGAGTGTTGGTGAAACATTGGAAGTAAATTCACCGCCTTGAAAACATAGTTAGTAACCTACATTAAGCCGTGAAAAGGATAAACGTTACTTTGGGAAACTGGCGTCAAGTCTAATAATGTGCACACTTATTTATTGCAGGATTATTTTCACAATCACCTGCCCGTAAGTGATTTCTTCAACATCCTGTTCATTTTGAGATTTGATGCAACCAGAGTGACTCATGTGATGATTGAGGGACCAACAGGACGTCCAGTGGCAGACATATTAGTGATTATGATTCTTGAAGATACATTTCTTGACCGAGTTCAACATCATTGTGACTGCCCCTGTGCCCTTCTGATAAATGTGACCTCACCCGACATGGCAGTGATTATTATTATTATTCTTTCTTCGATTCGGCCAACCAGGGACCACGTCAGTTCAACTGTCTCTTCTTCCGAACTCTTAACTACCGCCCAGTGTTCTTGCATTCGTCTCCGGTGTTATTCCTTTCTCTCTTGGGACCACGCCTTCCCTGTCCTCAGCTTCGGCTTTTCCTGGAAACCTTTGTGCGTACGTAGTTTTTCCTGAAGTGGAACACGCTCCTGGGTATCTTTAAGGGAAATTTCAATTTCACGTAGATCTTTCTCAACTTCCGTGGACCATGCCCCTTTGGTTTTCTTATCTTGAAAGTACGTCAATATCCGTTTTGATATCCTGCCTGGGCTAATTCGTGTCACGTGGCTATAAAAAGCAATCCTTATTTTTCGAATCGTGTCACTGATCTTCATCACGTGCTTGTATAATTCGTGGTTGTGGCGCCTTCTGTACTCTGTTTTCTTTGATGGGACCCAGGATTTTCCTTAAAATCTTCCTTTCTTTAGCCACTAGTGATTAGTGATTATTATTATTATTATTATTATTATTATTATTATTATTATTATTATTATTACAAAGGATTACAACGATAATCTGTGGAAATAATAATCAATGACATTGAGAGCGATGGCTGTGAGCAGGAAGCCAAAGGTCACAATCAAGTTAGTCGATGGCGCAAAGGCCTACATGTAATGTTGTTGTTTTTAATTATTCTGTACGATGAAGTATTGTGCATTTGTGAAATTTTCATCCCAACTTTTATGAGTTTTCCGTCATATTTACGGAATTGCTGTGTGTTTTACGGATGAACTTATAATATTTTACGTGCCGAGATCTCTTTCAAGCTCACGCTCGGACGAGCGAATATTCGATATATCTTACTGATTTGTGCTTTACTGAACCTCCGAACTTGAATACAGCGCTTCGTGATAATTGCTGGATGTAGATTTTTTAAATTCTGGATTAGAAATTGATTTTGGTTGGTCCCTTTATTAGAATGTCACCAGTTTATATTATTACTGAAGAACCCTGCTTACTTGAAATGAAGAAAATAACTCGCATTTTGTCGAGTTTTACTACATTTTGGTGGATGCGGTTTCCCGCGGATTCTGCCGTCTGGGGTTTTACTGATAGGTGATTTGGAAAGTTGGTAAACTTTTGGGGGAGGAAGACTGGTTTTGTTGATGAGATCGTCATTTCTAAGTTTTTACATCATTAAAGTAAATAGTGCTTGATGTCTTAATATTCATCAGTAATAATTACCACACTTACTAAGTTCCTGACAGGTTTTCTTGTATTTGTTTTTTTGAGGACAGAGACTGCTTGTGGTAGCCACTGTAGGTTTGGTAGTGTTTTGTAGAGCGGCTTCGGTGGCGTAGTTCGTAGCATGCTGAGCTTCTGTGCCCAAGGTCGCGGGTTCAAACCCGGCCGAAGTCGTCGGATTTTTTTAAGAGCGTTAACAATCCCTTAGTATGTCGGATTTTTAAGAGCGTTAAAAATCCCTTAGTAGGCTATGCGTTTCTTCGGAGGAGAGGCGCGGCGGTCCCATGTCATATATATATTTTTATGGTATGTAAAAGAACCTTCCACTAATTACACTTGTGTGAAGCTAAATTATAGGTTAGATTTGACTAACGCTCTTAGTTTCCAACGTTCATCGCCAGGAGCCGACTGCGGTGGCATCTAGTAACCAAGTTCAGAAGTAGTGGTCGTTGACGGTGGCTTTTGGTAGCAAAAGTAGGAACTACTTGAAATTTGAATGTCTGCAGTCCTTACTTGAATTTAAGACAGATAACACACTAATACGGCCATCACAGTTAACACTGGTTATCAGACAGATTCTACACACACCCAAAGTACACGGAGCAGCCCCTAAACTGAGGAATCAACCAGTGTTTTGTAGAGCTATTCGTCTTGCTTATTTGGATCTGATGATGCTCACTTGACTAGCGAAACATGTCATCCCTTCAATAGTCCGCAACAATATGTATAAATCTTAATCACATTTATTTGACTTGAGGCAATGTTTCACATTGTGTGTTGATCGACTGAAAGCTATAATAAGATACGCTCCCACACCGACAGCTTGTATTCATTCATCCCTCTCTTGAGTACTGAGTGTACTACCTTGATTATTCCCCTTCTTCTTATTATCATTCATTCATTCATTCATTCGTGTCAGAAACACTTACAGTGTGAAATTGAATATACAATAAATACATAATATAATTTGTTCAAACTATAGCCGCCCAGAAGTTGGCGACCTCTATGACATTAGGTGCTGCATGTAACAGGTCCTCTAGCGTACATGCTATTGGGCACCGACTGCACTGAAACAGAAGGTAGGACGTCTGCGTTGTTCCACATTCACACGACGGTGACTCCACATGGAAGCCCCATCTCAGTAAGTTGCTTTTGCATCTTGTGACACCCGACCGAAGTCTGTTGAGTGGATCTCCATGTACTCCATTTCTCTTTGAAACCGGCTGGTAATTTTTCAGAGGGTGGAAACCATTGTCCAGGGCTGTAGAACCTTGCACGCCACAAATTAGTTCGGAATTGTTGTGAAGTCCCGACAAGAGCTTCTGTTGTTCTGAGGAAGCTTTTCCTAGATTTTAGTCGGAGTTTTGCAGGTCGATGTCCGAACAGAGGATGCTCTTCAGAAGTTTCTGCTTTTTTTTTTTTTTTTGCCGCTACCTCTCTGCGGATGTCGGGGGTGCGATACCAGCAACGGTGTACAGCTTGTCCAGCGAAGTGGGCTTGGGGCACCCATGTTACATACATACAATTTACAATTTTACATTACTATAAACACATAATCTGCTGTACATGACGTCTATATCATACAATTCTTAAATAAAAGTGAAGATACACGCACACACACATATACACGCTCACGCACACATGCATACATACATACATACATACATACATACATACATACATACAGGGTCTTTCATATAAAGTAAGAACGCCAAGCGGCGGGTTTGTTATCCGCTAGTGTGGTGGCCTTGACCGAGCTTGTAGCGAGCCGTGGCCCCCTGCTCTAAGCGTGTGTACAATCCTCTATGAAATATTACCTTATAAAAGTTGCTGGAAGTGTCGTCCTTCCTGGGTTATACAGGCATTGTATCTGGTAACCACATTTTGGCTGACGCGAGTGAGTCATGCCACTGTATTTTTTCTGATTTTTTATTTTGTGTTTTTTATTGAGCACTGAACCACTAGTGTCAAAGTTATTTGCAATTACATGAATCTGTGCTAGTGAAGGTGGCACTTCATCAGGAAATTGCTGAACAAATGCATCACGTACCCGCCGAGCCGAATCGTAATGAAAATAAATTTTACATACAAAAATACGATGTTGCAATGATAACTGTCTCAACATGTTAGCAGCTGAGGTTCAGACTGGCGACTGACAACACCTGCACGCTTATTGCAAGGTCAAGTTTGTACTATGCGCGCGCTTTCAATACTACAGCAGGGGGCCGTGGCGCGTCACAAGCTCGGCCAAGCCGGCTTCAGCAGCGAATGACAAAACCGCCGCTCGCCGTTCTTACTTTATATGAAAGACCCTGTACATACATACATAGGCTACACGCACGCACACACTCCCACTATCACGCAAAGTTACATTATATATAAATTCAATTTACATAAGGTTTTAGTCCCTTTAGAGCCTTCACTTTGTGGCAAAATTGTCGTGGAGGAAGGTCTTTTATTGCATGAGGCAGGCCATTCCAAAGTCGAGCAGAGCGATTGTAGAACCCAGATTGATAATCTGTTGTCCTAGCGAATGGAGGAACGAGGGTGACACCCTGTGCTCTACGGACTGAGCGATGTGATAGCTGAAGGCGCTGAAATGGGGACAGTCAGCAACACTGATTTGACAAATTCACTACATACCCAAGTGCACGGGGTCGTGGATCAGCTTATTCTAAGCCTTTAATTGACGTGACTATGATAATGCTTTTTTTTTTTGCCTATGTATCTGCAGAAGGACAATAATTTATGGCAGGAATATTGGGTAAATCTTGAAAATATGATCGTAGTCGCCCATGTCTCCTTCTGTCCACGCCAATGCGGCCATGATTCAAGTCTTGGATGGAAGGACGCTGGCGCTGTGGAGACATATTCCTTTCTGTACGTTGGACTTCATATTTAAAAATAGCGGCAGGGGAAGTCCGCCGAGACGCTGTGATTTGCTGCTTCATTATGCTTTATATTCTCGTGATTAGGACGTCAGCTCTCTTGATTCTGCTTGCACGTCACCGGGGAATCTCGATATCCATTGTCATGGGTTTGCTTTGTCACTAGGTACTTGCTGTGGCGAACAAGACGCATCTTTCGTCGTCTCATCAGAGAGACTGTGGAGAACAACAGAGAATTGTGAATGTTACGTCTGTAGTTCATTCTTTTTACTGTACTAAATCATCGCTCACACACAAGTTGACAGCTCCGCCAGGTGTGACATGAGGGCTGGATCAGGGTATTGCCCTAGTTCTGGGCCGCGTAACATGACACCAGCAAGCTATGTACATAATGCAAACTGTGCAAATGTATCACTAGATATTGGTAAAGATATGGAGAGATGTGACCCAACAAGCGAACAACGGGAGAGATGTGACCAAAAACGCGAACAAAGGGAGGGATGTGACCAAAAACGTGAACAAAGGGAGGGATGTCACCAAAAACGTGAACAAAGGGAGGGATGTCACCAAAAACCGCGAACAAAGGGAGGGATGTGACCAAAAACGTGAACAAAGGGAGGGATGTGACCAAAAACGTGAACAAAGGGAGGGATGTCACCAAAAACCGCGAACAAAGGGAGGGATGTGACCAAAAACGTGAACAAAGGGAGGGATGTGACCAAAAACCGCGAACAAAGGGAGGGATGTGACCAAAAACGTGAACAAAGGGAGGAATGTGACCAAAAACGTGAACAAAGGGAGGGATGTCACCAAAAACCGCGAACAAAGGGAGGGATGTGACCAAAAACGTGAACAAAGGGAGGGATGTGACCAAAAACGCGAACAAAGGGAGAGATGTGACCAAAAATACGAACAAAGGGAGAGATGTGACCAAAAAAACGAACAAAGGGAGAGATGTGACCAAAATACGAACAAAGGGAGAGATGTGACCAAAAAATACGATCTAAGGGAGAGATGTGACCAAAAATACGAACTAAGGGAGAGATGTGACCAAAAATACGAACTAAGGGAGAGATGTGACCAAAAATACGAACAAAGGGAGAGATGTGACCAAAAAATACGAACTAAGGGAGAGATGTGACCAAAAATACGAACTAAGGGAGAGATGTGACCAAAAAATACGAACTAAGGGAGAGATGTGACCAAAAATACGAACAAAGGGAGAGATGTGACCAAAAATACGAACAAAGGGAGAGATGTGACTAAAAATACGAACAAAGGGAGAGATGTGACCAAAATACGAACTAAGGGAGAGATGTGACCAAAATTACGAACTAAGGGAGAGATGTGACCAAAAATCGTAATTTATTAACTTTTGTACGAATGAAAGGTGATTTCGTTTTGCTTAAATAGTTCTACCACCTCATGTCTTGGTGGTCTAGCACACTTGACTGTCACCGCGGAGGCCCGGATTCGATTCCAGGCCTTGCCAAGTAATTACATTCTGGTCTGAGGTCTGGGACGAGGTCCACTCAGCCTCGTGAGGCAAAACTGACAAGAGGTGGGTTCGATTTTCACCTCAGTCATCCTGGAAGTGGTTTTCCTTGGTTTCCCACTTCTACTCCAGGTAAATGCCGCGATGGTTCCTAAATTAAGGCCACGGCCATCTCCTTCCCAATCCTTATCTGAATTACAAATACAAGCACTCGTACGGAAACACAATAGCACAGGGTATCAGACAAATTCTACACAGAACCAAGTACACGGCGATAAATGACCACAATATCGCAAAGCCCCAAATGAATCGACATCAACTTGAATGGTCCTAGTTTCGTAGTAAGTTGTTGCTGTTGTTGTTGTTGTTGTTGTTGTTGTTGTTGTTTCACTTGAAGGGCTTAGCCCCGTGTACTTGGTTGAGTGTTGATTTTATCTAATAAGTTAACCTGTGTTATTGTGATGACTGTATTAGTGTGTGTTATCTGTAATTCAGGTAAGGACTGCAGGCGATCAATTTCAAGTAGTTTCTACTTATGCTACCAAATACTACCGACAACGACAACTAGCTGTGAACTTGGCTACTAGATGCCACCACAACCGGCACCTGGTGGCGAACGTTGGAACTAATAGAGCGTTAATCAAATCTAACCTACAAATTTAGCTTCGCACAATTGTAGTTCATGGAAGGTTCTTTTACATTCCATAAATCTATAACAGGGACCGCCGAAAGGAACCGTCCCGGCATTTGCCTGGTGGTGAAAATGGGAAACTACGAAAACCATTTTTAGGACGGTGAGATGGGATTCGAACCCATGCTCTCCGAATGCCAGCAAGGCACGAGCTAGCGCGTTAGTACTCTCGGCCACTGTGGCTGGTGTTTATCTTGGACTGGTGTCTTGAGTACATGTGTACTGACTGAGGCACGGGGTTAGATGTAGCGAGATTAGGAGTGTCCACCCAGACATCCACTTAGCTCTTAATCCTTCCACCAGTTGTACGAGGTAGGAAACAGTCAACACTGTGCTCATTAACCCCGTCTACTTGAATATTCTAATGTGTATCCGTAGGAGTGTTTGTATTTGTAATTCAGGTGAGGATTGGGAAGGGAACGGCCGTGGCCTTAAGTTGGGAACCATCCAGGCATTTTCCTGCAGTAGAAATGGGAAAATCACGGAAAACCACTTTGGCTGAAGTGGCAATTGATCCCGGACTGCCGGCATGACGGCCAATAATGCTAGCCACTACACCACGATGTGTTCTTATGTAGATAGCAGATAAGTTGTCAATAGTCGCGCTGAACTCGAATCCGTAATAAATAATAATAATAATAATAATAATAATAATGTAATTTTATTACATTCCAAACCAGCTCAACTCTCTGGTAGCCTGGAGAGAAGAGTTAGCAGAATCACCTCCTCAAGGAATTATTAATATCACAGATTAAACTGCGAAATCTGGTGACTTCTACCTGTCTCGGCTTGGCTTACGGACTGAGCCCTCTACAAATGTAAACTGGGAAAACGAGACATGTATATAATGTAATATCTGTTTGTATTGGTCTTCTCGTAAGGCCCAGTTGTACGTTTGTTTCATAGATTGATATTTTTTCTTCATCACGCACTAAATATCTATAAACAACACTCCTTTCAACTACTGCGATGATGCCTTGAAGGTGTTCTTAATTCAGTTATAAAACCTGTGGGTTACACTCAGCTCAACAAAATTCACATTGGAATTGGTTGAGGTGGTTTGAAACAAATTGGTGTACATTTGTCATGAATTCCTTGTGGAGTCTTCAAGAGACGAGGTCTTGCACAGCTTGCGCGTTATTCGTAATACCCGTGGATGCTGAAACATTCCGACGCCCGTAGACCATCTTCGACATTTAATGAGAGCTTATAGTGAAACATTGTACGGGGTTATTATCCATGTGTGCCCCGATAACCACGGCAAGCTAAGCCGGCTGTGACTGGCGCAGATCGTGGCGTGCGTACGCGGTTCAGCCAGTGGTGGCGCGCTCCGCTGACTCATATCGTTAGTTCACTTGTGTTTTGTCATTCATATGGACGTGTATCCGCAAAGCTTAGACGTTAGTTTAGCGAGTATTGTGATTACACCAATTCACATTGCGCGAACGTGTGTATATCCATAATTCGTATATGAAAAGCAGAAAATATTGTTCTGAAACGAGCCAAAAATTTCTAATCAAGTTTCCAAGAAGACCTACGCCTAATGCCAGTGCAATTAGGAGACTCGCTAAACGATTCAAGAAAGCAGACTCCGTGAATAATAAAAGAGTTGACAGACATTCTTTCATCAGAAGATGTCAGGTGTGTGTTACAAGAGAGGGAGGACATTTTCAGCATTGCCTATGAGCACTCTAAGTAAACATTATTGAACATGTTGGGTAAAAGTGTGAAAGTGCGTTCCTACCACCGGCTGAACCGGGTGCGCGCGTCCGCGATCTGCGCCAGTCGCAGCCGGCTTGGCTTGCCGTGTTTATCGGGGCGCACATAGATAATAACCTTGTACAATGTGTATGTAAAACTTAAATTTCAATAATAAAGAGAAAAGTGAGACACCGACCGTGGCAGCCGTGCGTGCTCTAACCCCACACACGGAATGGTTTCTCCTCTGAGGTTGGCGCCATCCTCATAAAAACTCATCGCATCTAATCTCCAACCCAGTTGAAGCGGAGGTAGAGGTAGAGTCCAGTACAAGGATATGGTGATCACGGAATTCCAAGCTGAGTCGGGAATAGCATCCTGAATCTCGCATATTCCTTGGAACGTGATGTGACACAACTTTCAACTGGTTAAGCTGTCGGCTTTGTATGTGATGGATTATTTAATTGACGGCAGATAATGTCGTTATTCCGCCCCTTAAAATACTCACCACCGTCCCCAAACTCATTCTACATGTGATGATACCATAGTGTTTGTCTAGGTACATTTCGTGAGCGCTATCACACCATGCCCCAACAAACGACGTCTCACGGCCAAGTTGTTGCGAGGACTGGATGTAAACACCCATAGTGATCCCCCCTCGCTGCTGATAAGCGCTATAAATGGAAATAATACCTGCATTGCGTAATACGGTACATGTGTGTATGCAGCACGTGTCTATCAACCCCGTGACGTAAGCTGGGTATGCAACCTCTCTGACAATCATACACAACGGGATGCATCTCTGCCCCTGCCGCACTGTCTCGTGTCACGTGTGCTGTGTGGCTGGTGAAGGATATAGGCTACATACAATTGAACAGAAAAAGATTTGTAATGTAGTACAGAAATTTTTAAATTCAAAATTCAATGGGCATGTTAAAACGAATTCGTAATATCAAAAGCTAGAGAGCAATACATCATGTACCCTCGTACACGTTATACTGGGCATAACTAACAGTATTTTAATCAAGGCAAATAACGGTTCGTCCGTCTCACGATATCAGGATTGTGGGTTCAATTCCAAGCCGAGGAAACCCCGAATGTTTGAGGGCAACAAAAATCTAGGGAACTCCCAGTCTTACGTGGAACGTCGAAATTGCTCTTACCAAATGATCTACTCCAAGTCATTCGATTATTATTCTTTCTTCGTCATGCCCGACTAAGGAGCGCGATTGAACTTATTTAGCTGATGGCATTGCCTTTCTCTTCATCTTCTCTTTCGCTCTTCTTTATTTCCTTTGTTTTTTTCTTGAGATAGTTATGTATTTGTCAAAGAGTAAGAAGGGTTTTAAATTAGGAACTAAATTGTTTTAATTGGCGTTACAAAATAATTAAATGTAATGTAAATTGAGGTACAGAACTCTGGAGGAACCCGCAATTGGTTTGATATTCTCTGTCGACCACATTTGGTCAGCTCATATTGTCTTTTTCGGGTATTCCAGCATTTGGCCCTTGTTTTTGTTTTTAATACACTCATTTCTCCCCCTTCCCTTGAGTGGTCTACAGCTCATTGTCACGTGACGTTCATATTCATCAAATCCGGAGATCGGAGGTTCGATTCCCGGCGGCTATCTCTCAGGCAAATGCCGGGATAGTACCTTATTTCAAGTCCCGGGGCACCTACCATATCCCCGACCCTAAAAATTAGTTACACACACCCAAGTGCTCGAGGCTGGTGACTAAAATTAATTTGGAAATTATATTGGGATTCAGATCTGCTCTCATGTGTTTTAAACGTTCAGCACTTGTTTGTGTGATGATTCTAATGTTCCTTTTCTCTCTGTGTGTTTCAGGGTGTTCAAGAAGAGTTCTCCGAATGGCAAGGTGAGTGCTACCTTACACTGTAACCCGAGGAGAGCGAACATTTAGGAGCGGGACGTGGCAGCACCTATCACCATATTGAAACAGTGAAAACATTTCCAAACGCCAATGTTCATGTGCTAAACCTCAGCGTTGTGGTGGAACTACCAATAACATGATAGGATCACTGGTCAATTACAATGACATGCTGCACTTGGTTCCAAAGTTTCCGAGCGGTAATGTTCTCGCCTGCTGTGCCGAAGGTTGTAGGATCGAATCCTGGTGCAGTCAGTTGGCATTTATGGGTGGGCAAATGCAAGGGAGTCGTGTCAGTAGATTTACTTGCACGTTGGTGTCTCTAATAGCCGCAGTAGTTAAACAATAACATTATTATTATTATTATTATTATTATTATTATTAGTGTACTCACACAATTTTACAGGCATCGGTTTATTGCAAAAGATACTTGATAAAGACACTGTCAATAATAGGCCTATAGGTGCAGTTTTTTTTTAACTTTAAATAACATAACCGCAAATATCGTGAATGAATAACATAGAATAATACTCGTATTTGTAATTTGAACACATAATGTAGCTGTCAGACGAGCATAATTCCGCTTTTTATTTGTAGTTGGTAAGTTCCTCATTATCTGTATCTGTGCGTGGAACGCGATGCTGTAATAAGAGATAGGCCTATGCAGTATAAAGATAGCATAATTCTTGAACAATCTGGCACTTGACGCCTCGGTGGAATCATTCATATCAGCATAGATCACGCAGCGTCGCTACAATATTTCATACTGACATTTAAAAGCCAAGAGTTTTTACCAAATGGCTGGACATTCCAGTGCTACACAATATTCTACTTATTTTTTTCTGAAAGCATCAAGTTCTCTGTAAACGTCGTTAGATTCCTCTCGAGGAATATCTCTGCGGCTACAGAAAAGATAAACCGCTTTAAAACCCTTATTTAAACAATAAATCGATCAAAGAAATTTACAGTCACTAAATTTAGCGAAAAGAATACTTATGCCTAATTGGCAATAACGTACTGAAACAGTAAATGGGGTCAATGGAGGTAGCAATGTGACGCTCTCAAGCGTTACTCTGCCTCTATCTCAACGACAGTTACGTTTCTGCACAAACAAGTAAACTTTATGTTTTTGTTTTGTTGAAGTAATAATTAAATGTATTTCAAACATAAATTGGTGATCCACACATACAGCGATAGAACTTCACAACGAACTATTTGGCTGAGAGCGGGCTGGACCTCGCACGCACGTGAGCAGCACACCACGTCCGCGTACAGTCCTGCACCATACACCTGCACTCTTATCGTGGGTCCGAGTGCAGTAGGAACAAGGATGCGATCAAACCGCGCCATTCCGCCACTGAAGAATCAACAAATTTCAACTTTTTCTAGCCGATAATTTTTGAGGTCTTGAACAAGTTCAGACTACAGGAATAGGTTAAACCTAATCATATTCAAATCACGTCAGAATAATTGTTGGTTTGCCCAATTTTAATTTAGTTTTCCTGGCTATTATACTGCATCTCAGCTACTACGATTCTTCATATTATTAATAACATTCTCCCCTTAATTCGCACCTTGGTCATGGAAAAGAGTGTTTGCTATCAGAGTTGTGGCTGGAATGTTGTGCTTTTGTTGCAGATCACAGTGTACCTGGGGAAGCGAGATTTTGTGGACCACATCACACACGTTGACCCTATAGGTGAGTAGTATCAAACACTACATTTAATAATGTTATTAATGCGGCCAATGGCCATGTACAGGATGGGTCAGGGAAGGGATATTGGAAGGAAATCAGCCGTGGACCTATCGAAATAAACAGTCCCGGCATTTGCCTGGTGGTGAAAATGGGAAACCACGAAAAACTATTTTCAGGACGGCTGAGGTGGGGTTTGAACCCACGCTCTCCCGATGCCGGAGAGGTACGAGGTAGCGCGTTAGCCCTCTCGGCCAGTGCGGCCGGTAAGCACTATATTCACTGGCCTATTGTTCTAATTCTCGTCAATATCAATTCTTTAAAGAAACGTGAATTGAGCTTTACGGCATAATTTCCAGGAAAATAATGTAAAACGTGCAGTAGCTCTAGGGTTCCTCATTTTGTCCTTGCAGGCACTTTTCTCAGGAGGTAGGGTCATTGACCTTCCCGGAGGTAGCCGTTAGGCCGGAGACTTCAAGATTTGTTCGCTAACAAATTGGAACAAGTGCCCATGTGGCATGTTGCATATCAGTGGATAGCTCTTTCGCAGACAATAATGTGTCTGGGAGATGGGTCCAAGTAGTCCCAGGAAAAGTCAGTACGTGTAAGTTGTCAAGTGTTTGGAGACGTGACAACCTTATGTTGTACAGTAGTGCAACGGAACAATCACGCGGTCTCATTTTCAACTCAGGCGTTTCAAGGAGTGTTCGCTTTCAGAGAGGCTTCACTGGTGAATGCAATATTTGCGACAATCGCCACGCCAAGTTGTAGAGCTTTGACACTCCACAGCTTCAAGCGTTGGCAATGCATGGTTGAGATTTCCTAAGCTTCGAAGCTGAGTTGTTTGCTTACTAAGTAGCCGTAATTGTTTAATTTATCTCGGGGGCGATATTTATTAACCTAAAAGCAAATTCAAAATCCTACATTTATAATATTTTTTTATTTTGAGAATATCAAAATGTAAATGTTTATGCTGACGCTAATATCAGTAGGCAGCGTTGCTCATTATTTGTACAAAAAATGTATATTCTTTGATCTGAAAGCACAGTGCAGCAAGAAGAAACTGCGTGTTATTACGCCAGGCTTGTTTGAACTCCAGGTGTCTACAAAAGGCTATGTTAGTTACTTCCGGAAACAAATATCCCAACTCAAGTAGTAAATAATGGCAGTACATGCCGAAGATCGACTCGGTGCTCCAGAGCGAACTGGAAATAAGAAAAGGTTCCGGTGCACAGTCTATAGACGAGCATTGGGTTAAATAGTAAGCACAGTTTTCATAATTCTGAGCATTGTTAAATCTTTGCTGCCTGCTTATACGAGGGCTGTTGTTCCGATGGACTGTATAAAAATAACAGATTGACATTCCAAACTGATTTTACAACTAAATATTTGCTTGTTCTATTCTTATAGCTCAACATAATCACCAAAACGATTGAAAAATTTGTCGTATCGTTACACCAGCTTTCCAATGCCCTAAAAAAAATCTTCCCCACTGAGGTGGGTACGTTTGGAGAGTCTCCTGAAGTTTTTCCTTTTTGGCGAGGCGTTGCCGCCCAATTTCTCGAAAAAGGTGAAAATCATTCACGACCGCACTGTGCCAACGTTACGATAGACGTTTTCAAAGAATTGAAGTGTGAAGTTTTGGACCATCTGCCGTTTAGTCCAAACCAGCACTGAATGATTTTCACCTTTTTCGAGAATTGAAGGTATGGTTCGGCGGCAACGCCTCGCCAAAAAGGAAACAATTCAGGAGACTGTCCAGACGTACTCACCTCAGTGGCGGCAGAATTCTTTTGCCGAGGGCATTGGAAAGCTGGTGTAACGATACGACAAATGTTTCAATCGTTTTGACGATTATGTTGAGACATAAGAATAAAACAAGCAAACATTTAGTAGTAAAATAAATTTTGTATGTCAATCTGTTATTTTTATACAGTCCATCGGAACTTGAAAAGAAAACAGCCTTCGACAATAGTGCTACTCTTTGCTCGTATTGTATTATGAGCTGAACGAACACTGCTGTATAATACCAAAAGATCTCGGCGCGTACTTGTAGCTCTCAAGTAAAAATAATTGCAATGGAATAACAACAATTGTAAGTTTTCATTTGATTACAAAGTTTTATCCAGTGTTAGTGGTGTTGTGGACACCAAGCCAATGACTTAAAAGATGTAAATACTCTTGAGAACTTTCGTAGCGCATTGAAACGTGATGGAGTGCAGTGATTGGTTTTGCTACCTCCGCAGATTGTGAAACACTTCATAACATTCTAATTTGTGGGAAAATAACTTTTAAATATATGACTAAACTGAGCTGCAGTTCGTGCATGGCATTAAAATATTGTTTCATAAGAAAATCATGAATTAACTTTCGTATTTGTTATTTAGAACTCAATTTTCTCAGATGAAACATAAACATAGCATATTAATGAATTGTCAGCCCAAACAGTGCAATAAAGTATCCCATTGCTGAAGTGATGGAGGCCATGTTTCAGTGTTGCCGCTCTTTAGTCGGTTTAACACAAATTGCATTAGGCGGGAAACTAGTATTATATTCCTTAACCTTAAAGAATTGTTACATAAGAAATTTACCACAAGATAACACGCTTTGTGTACAAAATGGGGGGGTTACTTAATTGAATGACATATTTCGATCGTCCAGCGATCATCATCATAACATAACAAATTAGTGTAGACATCATCATTCTTGAACTTCGTCCCTGAGGCAAATAGAGACCTACACGTTCCAGAGTTTCCCCTTGAGCTTTAATGATTGTGATAAAGTACGCCAAGCGAATTGGAAATTGGAAAATTGAAGTGTTTTAAATCAAGTCGAAGGACTATAGCTCTCTGCCCATTAAGTGATTTGCCTCCACATGACTCTAAAAGTTTGAGTCATAGAACCACAACAATATTTCCCCCCTTTTTAACTCTCCTAAACAAAGATCTCAGTAAGACGCGGCTGGATCTGCCATTTCTCTGGTGGAATAGAGGCATTGTGCGCAAGCTCGGGAGCGACAAATATTACGTTTTTCTTTAATAATTTAAAAATATATCCTAACATATATTTTCCTTTTAAAGACACTCTGCAAATCTACTTGCCAAGAACTCTCGTTAGAATGCTTTACGAAGTCAATCGGTTAAGACGTTATCTCAATCTCGCTGTAACAAACATCACTTCAGCGTTTTTAATATCTAGATAGATAACACAAAAACCATCGTATTGAACAATAACATCTGCAAATACACTAGTTTTTACAAACTTATGAAGGAAAAGTTTTTGGGAAGAAACCAAGAGGACGACCAAGACAATCGTATCTCAAGAACATGTCAAGGAAATGGAATGTGACTCGTATGTCAATATGAAGAGGGCTGCTGAAGACCGTAAGAAATAGCTGCAACGACGAGGCTTTTAGCCTTTAGAAGCTGCTGCTGATGTATATACAGTAGGCCAGCGTGGTCTAACCCGCGTCCCTTCATTTTTGTTGGCCCTTGCCCTTCTTACTGCCCTTCACTCTTCGACAGTTATAATCCGTGGCGTGCCTTCTTTAATTTTCACTTTCATTCAGTAATGTTACGAAGGAGCCAGATGGGGAAGGAAAGATCCTGAAAAATACGTCAGTAATCAGAATTGTCTTTCCCGAATACGTACGGCACGAATAGCGGCCCTGTCTCCAGGCGACAACTGGTTGGATGCCAGTGATTGGTTGCCGATCAGTTCGCGATCGTTCGTGTGCTGCGGCGTATTTTCCTATAAAAGGGAGGCAGGGCTGTTCGAAGAGGTTTATTTTTGACGAGAGAGGTTATTCGAAGATATAGTACGACGAGAGTTTGTTGTCATCGTTGTTGCGAGAGCGCTTCGTAATATAGCGGGACTTAGTAAACGGCGTGTTGAAGATGAGAAACGACAATTTCAGTCAAAGTGGCAGGAAAGTTACTTTTTTTTAACATCATGGAAAACCACAGTGTGTTATCTGTTCTCAAGTCTTAGGGATTTCGAAGGAGTATATCGTGAATAGACATTATACCAGCTTGCATAAATCAAAATACGATCAATACCAGGGAAGTGCCAGAATTTGTGTGTTTAATGATTTGAAGCTGAAACTATCAAGACATAAGAATATATTTCAGCAACCATCAAACACTGCCAGTTTAAAGGCATCGTATGAGGTATGTTTAGAGCTAGCTAAAAGTAAAAATTATTTTAGGGATGGTGAGCTCATTAAGAGATGTACTGTAAAAATGGCATCTTCATTTGTGGATAATAATATGGCTAAAAATTTTGAAACAGTTTCCTTGTTTCATCACACAGTTAGTAGAAGAATGAATGATATGGCCGGTGAAGTTCTCTCAATGTGAATTTTACTCTCTAGCTCTAGATGAGAGCTGATATCGGCCAGCTCCTTATCTTTGTCAGAACAATAAACTAAGAATTCCAACAGTTCTTGATGAATTTCAAATTAAGATCATTAGAAACCAGCAAAAAAATATATTGACATATTCAACGCACTGGATGTTGTCGTTTCTGTGGAGGTTTTGAGAAGTGCTCTGGCATTGCAACAGATGGAGCTGAAGCAATGGTTGGTCCTAACATTGATTTAGTAGAACTGTTAAAAAAAAGGGATTGAATTATTTGTTTTTCCACTGCATTATCCACCAGGAGGCTCTCTGTGGAAAAATGATAAGGCTCAGTGAGACAATGAAATCTGTTGTAAATACTGTAAATGTAATGAGGGGAGGCAATAAAGCCTGTATACACAGAGCATTTATTGCATTCCTGGACAATTTGGTGGCTGAGTATGGTGACATTTCATTGTACTGTGAAGTGCGTTGGATAAGAGCTGGAAATTGCTTGTAACAGTTTTTTGGGTTGAGGAATGAAATTCTTGCTGTTCTCAAAAATGAAAACAATAGGCATTAGTATAAAGAAAAACTGGAAGAAATCCAGTTTTTAAATAATCTTGCTTTTCTGACAGATTCAACATCGCATCTAAATGCTTTAAACCTGAAACTGCAAGGCAGAATACAAAATATCTCCCAGCTTTATAGACATATTGAGGGCTTCGTCAAAAAACTTGATGTAATGCAAATTGCATTGAAGGCAAATAATATGGCACACTTCCCATCTTGTCAGCAGTTGAAAGAAGAAAAAAGTGACAAATTTTAGTATGTTTCATGAAATAATAATAGATATCAAGAAAGAGTTCCAGAACAGATTCCAGGATTTTTACTCCTAAAAACCAAAACTTGCACTGTTCAACAACTCCATGGATATTGAAGTGAGTGAGGTGCCCTGCGACATTCAAATGGAAATCTGTGATCTTCAGGCAGACCCATTCTACCAGACTAAAAAGTGTGATGTCCCTGAAAATTTCTGGAAACTGATTTCAAAAGAACGTTTCCCTCAACTGCTTAAATTCTCTCTACAAGCGTTATCGCTGTTTGGCAGTACGTATGTGTGCCGAAATGCTTTTTCTGCTCTCAAAACGTATTAAATAAAAAAACGAAACATCGAATTGAAAGTGCTTCACTTAGAATCGAGCCTGTGACTTTGCCTTACTTACAGTGGACATTGATACACATGTATCAGGAAAGCATTACCAATCATCTCATTTATTTCTTGACTGTGAAATGAAGTGGTATATTAACCTAGTAATATTAAACTTCTTTTAATATAAATTTTAATACTTTTTTTGAGTAAAATATGTAATACGATTTCTTTTTGGAATGTCTCTGGCCCTCACTTTCCTATACTAAAGTTTGATTGGCCCTCTGGTAACTAAAGGTTGGACCACCCTGCAGTAGGCTATATTTGTGCATGTGTAATTCATAAACATCGTACATTAACTAAGCCTAAATCAGTAAGATCTGATGATGATCGCTTGACGATCGAAACATAATGCAATTAATTGCTCCCCCCCCCCCCCCACGTTTGCTCATAAAAGCGTGTTATTTTGTGTTAAATAACCCATGTAATATCACTTTCAGGTTAGAGTATGTTAGTTAGTTTTTGCGGAACTACATCTGCCCCGTTAGGGATGTTTTCCCGCCTAATGTAATTTGTGTTGACCGACTGAAAAGCCTGTTTAAAAGTGAAATGCAGTAAAGATCCTCATTTCTATGTTGTGATTGTTATTTTCAGTGACCTCTCATGTGGAAAGCAATGCCCTTAACCATAAAATGTGAGGGTCTCTAGACATTTCCTCAGGACTGTCAATCCCTGATTTCTCCACCCATTATCTACAATTATGTTACGTATCGTGTGTCCTTGGAGTGAATGTCAATCTAGTTGCCGACAAGTCAAATGACGAAGTTGGTATTACTGTATTTTGCTGGTGGGCATTCTCCGTGAATTTCAAGTGAATCTTCTGTTGCAATCAAGAAGAATGACTTGCTCACGTTTGAGTTGTGTTGATTCTTTCGTTCCCGTTTTGTGCCATGCTTCTAACGTCTCGTCAAATGAACAATGAGCCATGCAGAATTAATCTTTCCACCTGCAATAAATTGCACGTTATTTTAATCGAACGCCCGTAGGCTCCCAAAAAGTTCAATTTCAAGTAGTACCAACTTTGGCTTCCAGATACCACTGTCACTGACACCTAGCAGCGATCATTGGAACTTGATACAGCGTTTCTAACCAAATATAACCTACACTGCCAATTGTAGTGGTAGGTTCTTTTACATATCATAAATCTATGACATGGGCCCCCCGGCTTTACTTCCCCTCCCAAGGAAGGCATACTGAAGGATTTTAACGCTCTTAAAAATCCGACGACTTCGGCCGGGTTTGAACCCGTGATCTTGGGCATAGCAGTTCAGCATGCTGCCGACTAAAATTATAAAGGTACTGTAGGATGTAGCCAATAACCTGAATTGTGACAAATACATTTACTGCGCATTAAGTGACATAGTAGTCTATCCTTTTTCAAATAAATGCAATAGCTTTGCGACATCGTGTATGTGTCTGTTAACCTGTGTCATTGTGTGTATTTGCAATTCAAGCTAGGATTTGGAATGAGTCGGCCATGGGAACCACCCCTGCATTTAGACGGAATGAACCCACGGAAAGCCACTCTTAGGACAACTGAGATGGAAATCAAATCCCTCTGTCTCAGTTTTGCCTCAAGAGGCTGAGTGATCCTCGATCCTCTTGGCAGAGTCGTGAATCAAACTCACAAGTCGCCAATCCAACAATGGTCGGGAGGTTTTATTATTTAGAGTATGGCTTTTAGTGCCAGGAGTGCCCGAGGACATGTTCGGCTCGCCAGAGGCTGTAGCTGCTTCAATGCGGACACCCATGGGTGAGCTACAAATTCCGTTCAATTTCAAGTACAGTAGAACGTCGTTTATCCGGACTAATTGGGACCGAAAGTGTTCCGGATAACGATTTTTCCGGATAATCAAACATGCCTTTATTTCATGGGGGGGGGGGAAAGAACCAGCACAGTACATTATGGTGGTAACCACCAAGATTCTCATTTATCTGCAACGCTTTCTCACACAACAGAGATCCAAAAATGGGATCTCCCTTACTTCATTGTCTGAATAAACCATAAGTACGCCACTTCTTCAATTTTTTCTCTTTTTAGACCCTTCTTCACTATCTAACTTCTTTTCTTCAAATCATAAATTGTGGATTTTCCAACACTGTACACACTCACTTTTATCCAGTTTATTAATGATCTCCACCTTCTTCTCAACGGATAAAAAATTGCGATTTCGTTTTTTCCTTATTGCCACTCAAAGAAGCCATTTTCACAACACTCACATATTGTAATACGTTGAAACATCATAAAATAAACAAACGGTAGGAGACAATAATTGAAAACGAGAACCGACTCACTGCTCCATTGTTTTTTGCTCGTCCGGTTAATTGACGTTCCGGTTGTTTGACGTCCGGATAAACGACGTTTTACTGTAGTTCCAACTTTCGTTACCAGATGTCAATGATACCTAGTGGTGGACGTTGGAAATTTGATAGAGCATTTCAGCGAAATCTAACCTAGAAATTTACCTTCACACAAGTTTAGTTAGTGGAAGGATTTTTATATGCCATAAATCTATGACATGGGACCGCCGGCTTTACTTCCTCTCGGAAGGAAGGCATATTGAGGGATTTCGGCCGGGTTTGAACCCGCAATATTGGGCACAGCAGTTCAGCATGCTACCAACTACGCCATCGAAGCCGCTGGTCGGTAGGTGTGATTGGCTTGTACAGGAGACAGTTGAAAGTCAAGAGCTACCTCTAGACTGCTCACCAGGCGTTCATATCAGTGTTAAAAAAAAGAAACGTTTTATGACAGAAAGATGTTCCTTGGACAATTAAATAGTTACTAAATTGGAATGTTGAGCACATCCTTTGTTGAGAAAACCCCAGTGTAACAGCAATAACTCACGATCCGTCTGCTGGTAATAAGCCATGTTAATAGAAAACTATTAATCCACTGATCGTGAGCGGCTTCGGTAGCATGTTGAGCTTCTATGCCCAAGAACGCGGGTTCAAACTCGGCCAAAGTCGTCGCATTTTTTAAGAGCGCTAAAAATCCCTCAGTATGCCTTCCTTCGGAGGGGAATTAAGGCTGGCGGTCCAATGTCATAAATTTATGGCATGTTAAAGAACCTTCCACTAATTACACCTGTGTGAAGTTAAATTATAGGTTAAGTTTAAACAACGTTCTTAGGTTCCTACGTTCGTCGCCAGGAGCCGACTGAGGTGGCATCTAGTAGCCAAGTTCTGAACTAGTAGTCGTTGACTGTGGCGTTTGGTGGCAAAAGTAGGAACTACAAAACAGATACACACACTAATACAGCCATCACAATTAACACCGGTTATCAGACAGATTCTACACACACCCAAAGTACACGGGGCTACATGACCGCGTTGTCGCAGCCCATAAACTGAGGAACCAACCAACCACTGACCGTTCAATCGATTAATGGACTAACGGAAGAATTAATTGATTAGTTCACACGAGACGAGAAAATAAGTTAAAATGGCAGGTTATCGCTTAAGTTGAGTTACGCTTATGACGTACAGAAATCTATAAAAGTCACTTTTTGCCTAAATATACAAAGAGTGCTTCCGTGTTTATGTTAACAATAACCAAATAAGAGTCAGTGACAGTGGAAGGACAAACATCAATCACATTGGGAAGGGAATAGGGGGGGGGGGGGGGGGGGGGGAGAGAATTTTCAGCAAAGATTTTGAATTCTTGTTCAATGTTTACAATTTAGGACAGGAACATTTTTGTTTGACTTTGTTTTAGGCTAGTCTTCACAAAGAAGGTGCATTCTTTGAAAATATATGATAACGTACCCTATATTGTAATAGCTTGCCACGGTGGGTGAGTGGTTATCGTGGCGGACTACCAACCCCAAGCTCCTGGCCGTGGTAAGTGATTTTTGGAAGGCTACAAAAATCACGGCACGCATTTCATACGTTGTTGGCATGTTGAAGAACCCATTTGAATTCAGTAGGTCGTGTTCATAATGGCAAAATTAATCTCGGGATTTTCCGCCAACACTTAAGTTCCTCTTTCCTCTACTAGGAAGCGCTAGCTTGGATATCAAACCTCCTTGACTTTCATAGCGGTTCAAAGAACGGCAAAATTCGACGTGCAAGCTGCCCTCTGGACGTTCAATAACAAAGCTTGCACCCGCCACCGGGGCCATACCATATTATTTATTTATATATTTTAATTAATTAAATGTCTGTTTTGCTTCTGTGAGAGCTTAGTGAAAGAAGCGAAGTACATTACGGGAAGATTATTCGACCAACCAATTAAATGACCAGTAGCATAAATGCATAATCGATCAATCGGTTTGCAGCAATTAATCTATTCTCGAGCTCCGATTAAATGATTGATCGATAACTGAAAGTAATCGATTAAAAGTAAAGCTTCGTGTCACGAGATGAATATGAATTGCCTTACTTTCCTTTGTGCCTTAGTTTCATTTTATGGATAGGCTCACTTCCATGTTATTTACTGGACGCTACACCTGGGGTTGCCACATTTCAGCAATGGAAAAACGAAACACACGTCCCAAAACATTGTTTCTTTTTAATCAAGGTTGTTTAATGTTGCAATAAATAATGCACATATGCATTGCTTGCTTTGTAACGAAAGAGGTTCCGGTACTGTGGGCTACCGGGAGGTGGTGGGAGGGGTGGGTCTTTATGGAATATTGAAATATAAAGTTATAAAAACGATATTTTTACGCTTTTCTGAACACCTTTAAAAATTAATCAGTGGATGAAATGACAATCTAATTATGATTGAAATTTTAAATTAAATTGAGACTGCTGTAGAAACATTTTTCTTACCACAGCTGTTGGCTTATATTAAATTTTATTGTTGGCCAACTATGTTACCATTCAAACAATGTACATTAATTCATTTTTTTACGTAATATAAAAAATTAAATAAATTCGGTTTGAAATTATGTTCACTAAAATCATTTATTCCTTGTTTTATAATTTTGTCTTTACAGTTTTCTGAAATAAGTATCCAGTCAAAGACCAAGTTGACCTTGACTTTCAACTAACGTTCCACTCTTCTAAAAATTATGTTTTATATTCGACTTTTCCCCCGATCAGAGGTTTCGGTACGGCGTACCGGTGAGTACCGTCACAAATCTAGCCGTGCACATATGTATTAAATAAGCATTACATAATCAAATACACAAAATTAAAACTAGATATTGCTGACATATCATATAGGCCTATGACACCAGCAACTTACAAATGCTTTTCATTTGAACGACCCTTTGCAAGGTTTTGTACTTGTAAGTACCTTCTGATAAAATTCACTACAATTTTCGTCATAATTGTAATACGTGAACAATTCATGTTTTATCAAACACATGGAGCTTCTGTTTCTATCAACTCCCCATTTGATATCCATGACAGAAAGAACTCTCTTCGTAAAAGCATTGGAGGGGAAAATGCTGAGTATTAACCAAATAGCTTATAAAGATAATAGCGGAAACTCCTCGCCAAAACAGGAGACAGCGCTCTCCAGCACCGCCTAGCGGTCCGAGTTGGCAACGTAAGACCAGCTGATTTACAACCGTGAGATCCAACCAAACAATATAAGAAATTATTGACCTGTGGATGATCTAATTATCCATTGTAATGGTTGGTATAAAGGGAGTATTTGTGCCATTTATGGCTGTAATAATTATAAACAACAAAGTGACCCAAAATCTTTCTTCAGGTTCCCAAGAAATTATTGTAAACAAGTAGCCTACCATTACACTGATAGTTCGGTTTTCTTTTAATACAGAATGCTTTTACAATATAATTTAACATATTTTAGCCTGTTCTTGATTTATTTATCGATGCACGCTGTGGGTTATTCGAAGCCGAGAGCTGACTTACATGACGTATTGAAAAGGAATGGCCCAGAACATTTAAACAGAACTCATGTTGTATGCTCAGACCACTTTGTGGAGAAAGATTTCAGGAATAAAAACTTGTTAAGTCAAGGGTAAGATCTTTGTAGGTTGTTGATAGTAGGCCCAATGTTAATATTGAAATAACAACATAATTATAAAACGTGGTGAATCTACGGTACAGTAGGCCGAACATTTAACAACATGCTTCAATATTTCCGATTGAAAGTGTACGCAGTTATTTATTGTTATAAGGGGCGGAACAGCGAGGTCATCTGCCTCTAAAGTGTACGTATTGCACTATTAAAGCTAAGGAGGTTGGTGTAATCTAACAAGTTCAGAAACACAAATTTTAATTTTACTGCCTTTATTAGGAAATATATAAGAAGGTAACTGTTTTTTAATGTAATTAAGCGTGTTCAACAGGTTTTTAAATACCAGTATGTCAAAAAGGATAGATTAAAACCAATGTGCTAATATTTCCTTGTAATTATCAGTATTTGGCCTGGTGCAGTGCCTTAGTTCTACTGCCTATGGCAAAGCAAACCATATGCAGAAGCAGTCCAGTACTTTTAGAATTCTATATAAATATTGTACAGAACCAAGTATCTTTTGTTTCTTTTAATACTAATCTTTAAATTATTTGCTGCCTAAATATCAAGCCGAGACATATGTTAACTTCACAATGCAATTTCGGTCTGTGCGCACTCAAAAATGCTAGCTGTGGGTGGCAAGGCGAGTAATGCTGTCAACTCGCACCAAGAGATGGCACTGTGATCGCTGTCTCCAAGCGAGCGCATGCTTTTACGGCCGAGTTTCCGCTATTATCTTTATAAGCTATTTGTATTAACTTCACAAGGACTAAGATATTATTTAATGTTGTTGCACCTAATAAATCTATAACATGCACCCATCTATCAGGCACAGACATAGAAATAATTTTCTCTTTCAAACTTGCACCTCTATCACCAGAAAACAAGTTAGATATAACAATCAATTCTGAAGGGGATATTTGAAAATTGGCGTGAATTTGAATACATTATTGGTTAGGATCTGTCAATGCGAGACCTCCTTTTTCGGGAAGGACTAGAAGTGAAGCTTCTAGTCTAATAAGCAAATGAACTTTAAGCAGGAACAGATTGAACATTGATGAGTAAATAGGAATGGAAACAGTTTGCCAATAACAGTGGTATTTTATTCAAAAGCCAACATTCAAAAGATTAACAATAAATAAATATATAAACATGTAATGGAAACGTGACCTTTGACAGGCCCACAACAAGCGAACAAGATTTCATAAGTTTGAAAAGGATTAACAATAAATATATAAATATGTAAGGGAAATGTGACCTTTGACAGGCCAACAACAAGCGAACAAGATTTCATAAGCTTGAATGCCAACAACCCTGAGAATAAGTAACCACTTTGTGGCCAGTTAGTCTGAAGTAGAACTATGCAGGGTAAAATAGTGAGTAACTATAGTGCTCAAATGAAGGCTTAAAATTTAGCCTAGGACTGCACACAGAGAGTAGGCTAGTTTATTTACAGAAAAAAAATCAACATTAATTAACATGCCAGTAGGGATAACATCCTGCTAGTCGCTTGATAGTTATAAGACAAAGTTGTTTGCAATTGAAATGGGAGCATTCCCAAGAACTCTTTGATAGATTAAATGAAGAACAAGCCATTCACTTCGTCAGATAGGTGAACTGGTGTTAAGCCCAATAGTTTGTACAAAAATAGAGAAAAGAATGATTTGTTTTGAAGGAAAGTTAACATGCGAAAGAGAGAGAACAGCCGTTTTCTCATAGCCTACAATTTAAAGGCATAATACATGCTTAAACCACTTAATAGAAAGAAATAAGTTGACTTTGGCATAGTTTGACAAGTTGTTTAAGTCGGGTAACATAACCCTAAAAAGAAAGACACATTTTTTAAGATTTAGAAATTTTTGAGGTTATAATAAACACTTAGCTTGTTGGCGTTGGTGTAGAGGAATTTCCACATAATATAAATAGAGGAAGAGCGTGATGATCACTTTTTTCCGTCTTGGAAATGTTGAAGACTTCGTGCCCAGCACAAAACTGACGTAGGCCAATCATCGATGTAAACTTATATAGACTTTGTAGAACTCGGTTTTGATCACTTTTTTCCGTCTTGGAAATGTTGAAGACTTCGTGCCCAGCACAGAAGAAAATTTGTTTATCGTTTTTTGCTCATGACAAACTGACGTAGGCCAAGTATCGATGTTAACTTAAATAGATTTCGTAGATTTTAGAATGCACTGCTGGATTGACTAGAAGCATTTTGCGATGTATTAGCACACAGCGTTGAGACACATTCAAGCGTTGTGCAAACAGCGTGAAGACAGCTGACGACGAGTGATTGGCATTGTGACTTGCTGGAGACAGACGAGACAGGCGAGACAGGCTGTTGATGTAGGCCAGGGCAGGCTATATACCGGAGATCACGCGGAATGCGTGACGCGGACAGGTGGCGTCGGCCAATCCGAGAGCATGGAAGATTCTCGAAAACTGCTGAGGCCAATCAGAGCAAGGGGCCAACTGAAAATGAACCTCGTGACCAACATTAGTTCCGGAAATCATTACAGTGCCATGGAACACGTGCTAGCAAGAACAGATTGAAGAAAAATGGAATGACATGACAGGTGAGAGGTTATGTTATAATAAAAATAAGTGAACTTTGTAAATTTCACTGAAAAGTGAACAATTATCAAATTAACACAAAAGATCAAAACGGATCGCGGAACAAAACATGAGAAAACGGAATTATTCTGGGTAAAACGGAACGTCTGGCAACCCTATACACCCCATGCGGGATAAATGTTAATTCTTAGCTTCTTCTTCTTCTTCTTCTCCTTCTACCTTATCCGATACGAACGTTGGCTACCGCCATGGCTAACACCTTCTTATCCTGTCCAATCCTGAAGAGTTCCGTGGAAGACAGCCCAAACCACGTTCTTAAATTATCCATCCAAGTTATTCATCTCCTTCCCGGTCCTCGCTGATCTTCAATTCTACCCTGAAGTATAACTTGGAGCACACGGTATTTTGGATTCCTCATCATGTGTCCCAAGTATTCCAATTTCCTCTTCTTAATTGTGTTTAACAGCTCAGGTTGGCTGCTCACACGCTGAAGAACCTCGGCATTACTCACATGTTCTGTCCACGAGATTTTACCGTACTTTATTATAGAGGTGGTTGTTGTTGCGAGTTTATCGGTCAAGGGCATAGTTTCCACATCATGAGAGGTGGTTCAATAGAACATAGTCTCACTTGGGGGTAGCCCGGTGTGGTCATATTGCAGATGGAGTCGTGCTCATCGACCCCGACTACGTCAAGGACCGCAAGGTGTTTGGCCATGTCCTGGCAGCATTCAGATACGGTCGTGAGGACCTGGATGTCTTGGGGCTGACCTTCCGCAAGGATCTGTACCTCGCTGCAGAGCAGATCTTCCCTCAGGAGAGCAGCAAGCGTCCGCTCACGAGACTGCAGGTAAGTTAATTACTGACCTTCCGCAAGGATCTGTACCTCGCTGCAGAGCGCCTTCTATCGTATGTTACGGACTGCATAACTCGGCGCCTTCTATCGTATGTTACCGACTTCATAACTCGGTGCCTTCTATTGTATGTTATGGACTGCATAACTCAGCGCCTTCTATCATATGTTACGGACTACATAACTCAGCGCCTTCTATCATATGTTACGGACTACAGAACTCAGCGCCTTCTATCATATGTTACGGACTACGTAACTCAGCGCCTTCTATCGTATGTTACGGACTACATAACTCGGTGCCTTCCATCGTATGTTACAGACTACATAACTCGGTGCCTTCTATCCTATCATATGTTACGGACTGCATAACTCAGCGCCTTCTATCATACGTTACGGACTACATAACTCAGCGCCTTCTATCATATGTTATGGACTACATAACTCAGCGCCTTCTATCGTATGTTACGGACTACATAACTCGGTGCCTTCCATCGTATGTTACGGACTACATAACTCGGTGCCTTCCATCGTATGTTACGGACTACATAACTCGGTGCCTTCTATCCTATCATAAGTTACGGACTGCATAACTCAGCGCCTTCTATCATATGTTACGGACTACATAACTCAGCGCCTTCTATCATATGTTACGGACTACATAACTCAGCGCCTTCTATCATATGTTACGGACTACATAACTCAGTGCCTTCTATCATATGTTACGGACTACATAACTCAGCGCCTTCTATCATATGTTACGGACTACATAACTCAGCGCCTTCTATCATATGTTACGGACTACATAACTCAGCGCCTTCTATCGTATGTTACGGACTACATAACTCAGCGCCTTCTATCGTATGTTACGGACTACATAACTCAGCGCCTTCTATCGTATGTTACGGACTACGTAACTCAGCGCCTTCTATCGTATGTTACGGACTACATAACTCGGTGCCTTCTATCCTATCATATGTTACGGATTGCATAACTCAGCGCCTTCTATCATATGTTGCGGACTACGTAACTCGGCGCCTTCTATCGTATGTTATGGACTACATAACTCGGTGCCTTCCATCGTATGTTACAGACTGCATAACTCGGTGCCTTCTATCGTATGATACGGACTACATAACTCGGCGCCTTCTATCATATGTTACGGACTACATAACTCGGCGCCTTCTATCGTATGTTACAGACTGCATAACTCGGTGCCTTTTATCGTATGTTACGGACTAATAACTCAGCGCCTTCTATCGTATGTTATAGACTGCATAACTCAGCGCCTTCTATCGTATGTTACAGACTACATAACTCGGTGCCTTCTATCGTATGTGACGGACTTAACAACTCGGCGCCTTCTATCATATGTTACGGACTACATAACTCAGCGCCTTCTATCGTATGTTACGGACTACATAACTCGGTGCCTTCTATCATGTTAGGGACTACATAACTCGGTGCCTTCTATCCTATCATATGTTACGGACTACATAACTCAGCGCCTTCTATCGTATGTTACGGACTACATAACTCAGCGCCTTCTATCGTATGTTACGGACTACATAACTCAGCGCCTTCTATCGTATGTTTCTGTTACTACTGAATGAGAATGCACCTCCCAGATCCGCTTGGACAATAGCCCAGGCGTTTTAGAATTTAAGGTGGAAAAAAATCATGTAAAGCTAATTTTCTGAGAATTTGACCATTGGGAACAGCATACTAAAATTCTCCAAGCTTCCAATGCCGGCTTCCTTGTTTCCCAGGCCTAGAAACCTGGAATTCCAGGATATTCCTGGAGCGCCCGTAAAAACCGAATCGTTTATCCAAAATTGACAAAGTATGGTATTAAATGAAAGAGGAGAACATGCAGGTTCTAAAAACGTAAGAAAAGCAACATTCGGACACTTCCGGTCGATTAAAAAAACGCGCGAAATTCAATTTTGTAAATTTTGGTTTCAATCAACGCGGTTTTAAGTGACCAAAACATGGGGTTAAAGGAAAATAAGCCAAACGGAACGAAAGAGCATGTATTTAGCTTTCCAGAAGTGTCTTTTGTTTGTTCATACGTTTAACACATTGGTGACCGGATGCCTGGATATGTCACATCCCCTGTGGACCGGACATTTTGCTACTGAGAATATTCCAGTGCACTAGATTATAAAAAAGTACATAATTGTGGAAATAACCTAGATATTATCTTTCTAGTTGGTATGAGTATACACATACCTCTAGTAATGCTCAAGGGGGTGATGTATTTGGAAACATGACACAATTTGCAGTGGCGGCTTACATAAAGAGCTGATGGAGTATATTTGAGGTTAGATTGGTCAACAATCAAAGTACGGTATGTACTTTGGCGGTTATTACGTCGCCTAGAGACCTGAATATCACTCTCTCATTCAGTTTCCACTAATTCACTATAACTTGTGCCATTTGAACGATAATATAAACGATAAATCTTATCATCTGATTATAAAAGTCCTCCATCTTGTCATTGATTGAACCTACAGAAGGAAGTTCGATGTTACGAAACAAAATCAAAGAATAAAAGAAGGCCATGAATAGACGAAAGATGGCACATATACATCTACAAATATCCTTCTCAATGTGCTGGACCGAAATAGTTCAATACATGGTCAAGAGATGTCGCAGGAAGACCGAAAACAATGACGTGTATAAAACCGAGATTTCTCGGGGCCCGTCATCTACCGCTGGCGAGCGTACTACGAGATTTCTCGGGGCCCGTCTTCCATGTGATAATAATGTACGAGCTACAGCCAGAATAAGTTGAACACCACGATGAGTTGGTTACGCGACGCCCATGTAAAAATCATAAAACGACGCAAGATTTGCTACATGAATAACAAAGACCGACAAAGAAACATACTCACATGTACAGTTAACATGCGTTTTAATGAACATTTGGTTTGTGGTTTTAACAGCGACAATTATAAAAAACGAAAAAACATTTGTGAAATAAAAAAAATATTTGGTGCAATATTGTACATGTAGGGTCGACTAATGTCCTAGGTCGGTGCAATGTTGTACATGTAGGGTCGACTAATGTCCTGGGTCGGTGCAATGTTGTACATGTAGGGTCGACTAATGTCCTGGGTCGGTGCAATGTTGTACATGTAGGGTCGACTAATGTCCTGGGTCGGTGCAGTGTTGTACATGTAGGGTCGACTAATGTCCTGGGTCGGTGCAATGTTGTACATGTAGGGTCGACTAATGTCCTGGGTCGGTGCAATGTTGTACATGTAGGGTCGACTAATGTCCTGGGTCGGTGCAATGTTGTACATGTAGGGTCGACTAATGTCCTGGGTCGGTGCAGTGTTGTACATGTAGGGTCGACTAATGTCCTAGGTCGGTGCAATGTTGTACATGTAGGGTCGACTAATGTCCTGGGTCGGTGCAATGTTGTACATGTAGGGTCGACTAATGTCCTGGGTCGGTGCAATATTGTACATGTAGGGTCGACTAATGTCCTGGGTCTGTGCAATGTTGTACATGTAGGGTCGACTAATGTCCTAGGTCGGTGCAATGTTGTACATGTAGGGTCGACTAATGTCCTAGGTCGGTGCAATATTGTACATGTAGGGTCGACTAATGTCCTGGGTCGGTGCAATGTTGTACATGTAGGGTCGACTAATGTCCTGGGTCGGTGCAGTGTTGTACATGTAGGGTCGACTAATGTCCTAGGTCGGTGCAATGTTGTACATGTAGGGTCGACTAATGTCCTGGGTCGGTGCAATGTTGTACATGTAGGGTCGACTAATGTCCTGGGTCGGTGCAATATTGTACATGTAGGGTCGACTAATGTCCTGGGTCTGTGCAATGTTGTACATGTAGGGTCGACTAATGTCCTGGGTCGGTGCAGTGTTGTACATGTAGGGTCGACTAATGTCCTAGGTCGGTGCAATATTGTACATGTAGGGTCGACTAATGTCCTAGGTCGGTGCAATGTTGTACATGTAGGGTCGACTAATGTCCTAGGTCGGTGCAATGTTGTACATGTAGGGTCGACTAATGTCCTGGGTCGGTGCAATGTTGTACATGTAGGGTCGACTAATGTCCTGGGTCGGTGCAATGTTGTACATGTAGGGTCGACTAATGTCCTAGGTCGGTGCAATGTTGTACATGTAGGGTCGACTAATGTCCTACGTCGGTGCAATGTTGTACATGTAGGGTCGACTAATGTCCTAGGTCGGTGCAATGTTGTACATGTAGGGTCGACTAATGTCCTAGGTCGGTGCAATGTTGTACATGTAGGGTCGACTAATGTCCTGGGTCGGTGCAATGTTGTACATGTAGGGTCGACTAATGTCCTGGGTCAGTGCAGTGTTGTACATGTAGGGTCGACTGATGTCCTAGGTCGGTGCAATGTTGTACATGTAGGGTCGACTAATGTCCTGGGTCAGTGCAGTGTTGTACATGTAGGGTCGACTAATGTCCTGGGTCGGTGCAGTGTTGTACATGTAGGGTCGACTAATGTCCTGGGTCGGTGCAGTGTTGTACATGTAGGGTCGACTAATGTCCTGGGTCGGTGCAGTGTTGTACATGTAGGGTCGACTAATGTCCTACGTCGGTGCAATGTTGTACATGTAGGGTCGACTAATGTCCTACGTCGGTGCAATATTGTACATGTAGGGTCGACTAATGTCCTAGGTCGGTGCAATGTTGTACATGTAGGGTCGACTAATGTCCTACGTTGGTGCAATATTGTACATGTAGGGTCGACTAATGTCCTAGGTCGGTGCAATGTTGTACATGTAGGGTCGACTAATGTCCTACGTCGGTGCAATATTGTACATGTAGGGTCGACTAATGTCCTAGGTCGGTGCAATGTTGTACATGTAGGGTCGACTAATGTCCTACGTCGGTGCAATATTGTACATGTAGGGTCGACTAATGTCCTAGGTCGGTGCAATGTTGTACATGTAGGGTCGACTAATGTCCTACGTCGGTGCAATGTTGTACATGTAGGGTCGACTAATGTCCTACGTCGGTGCAATGTTGTACATGTAGGGTCGACTAATGTCCTAGGTCGGTGCAATATTGTACATGTAGGGTCGACTAATGTCCTAGGTCGGTGCAGTGTTGTACATGTAGGGTCGACTAATGTCCTGGGTCGGTGCAATGTTGTACATGTAGGGTCGACTAATGTCCTAGGTCGGTGCAATATTGTACATGTAGGGTCGACTAATGTCCTGGGTCGGTGCAATGTTGTACATGTAGGGTCGACTAATGTCCTGGGTCGGTGCAATATTGTACATGTAGGGTCGACTAATGTCCTAGGTCGGTGCAATGTTGTACATGTAGGGTCGACTAATATCCTACGTCGGTGCAATATTGTACATGTAGGGTCGACTAATGTCCTAGGTCGGTGCAATGTTGTACATGTAGGGTCGACTAATGTCCTAGGTCGGTGCAATGTTGTACATGTAGGGTCGACTAATGTCCTAGGTCGGTGCAATGTTGTACATGTAGGGTCGACTAATGTCCTACGTCGGTGCAATGTTGTACATGTAGGGTCGACTAATGTCCTAGGTCGGTGCAATGTTGTACATGTAGGGTCGCCTAATGTCCTAGGTCGGTGCAATGTTGTACATGTAGGGTCGACTAATGTCCTACGTCGGTGCAATGTTGTACATGTAGGGTCGACTAATGTCCTACGTCGGTGTCTATGGCCTCCTGCTGAAAAGTAAAAAGAAAATTAATAGCTCTTTTTCGTGAAATCGTTCGAATGATTACAATGACAGAAATATGTATAATATAAAAATATATAAATAAGTCCATGGCTTATAGACACATAAAAGCATGTTGAAACATGAAATCTATTAACTAAATGTTACGGCAGCAGCTGATATATTTCGTTGCCGTGGTACTGCTTTCCGAGGTAAAGTAGGGGCTGGTGTAGACATCGTAACACCACCCATGTTGTGAAACGTCCCGTGTCCGGTCTGCGTGCGCACATTAACGTCTGTGTTATCAAAGAAATATTGAACAAATTCTTTGTTCGGCTCTGCTTCACCAAGCTGTTCTTCGCTTGTGTCATTTTCACTGGTCGTGAAAGCTATTACGTTATTCTCGTAACAAAGAACTTCGTTGTAGGACATGGAGAAGCCCATGTTATGAAGAAGATCTACAAGCTGACGCGACCCGTAGTGTCGGTGGACATACACGCCAACTGCCAACAAGATAGGAGATAAAAAGGACTTCGGACGACAAGCTGAAATAATTGCCTGCCCAATGGCTTTTTTCTTGGCTGATTTGCCGGTTTCTAACTTGGTCGTGATGATCCGATCAAGAAACAGAGCTCGAGTATTCGGTAGAACGTTGGCATCTAACGACTGCTCTTCTGCGGATGGATATTCCTCCAGATTATATGCACGCGTCCGAAAATCTTCTTTTATAATTTGAGCGGCCTTTCTACGATTCGCCGACGTTCATCGGCCTCGGACTTCCCACGTTCCTCGTACCATTCGTCGTGCAAGATGTTTTCTGCCGTTTCTTTCATATTTACAATGTAGTTTCGACCTGGCAGCTCGGTGATGAAGATTCGATGTCCATAGTGGCTAAGTAGTTTTTCTTTGAGATACTTTTGCACATATGGGCCACATTCCATTTCTTTACAAACTTTCTCAAGGTAGTCATGAAGATCACCATGCGCGAACTGGTAATCTTCATTGGTTTCCAAGAACGTACTTAGCTTTTCAAAGGCGTCGTGTTTTTCGGGGTCCGCAGGATGGCCACGGCCAGTCTTGACGCTGCTACCATCACCCTCCAAAACGCCTCCAGATACAAATCGGAGAAGACATTCTCGATGATATTTGGCCTCGGCAGCAACAAGGTCTATTATGCTGTCCACACGAGCACATACAGTACGTCCCCATTCATCGCCACGTTCGATTGCTCGGAGTCGGTTGCCTGTGATAACCGGAATCGTTCGGATCTCGTGGATAATACGTCTGTACTTAACTTCCTTTTTCGTCTCCTTCCGAGACGAGGCCTCTTTGCCACAGAACAGACAGTCTTCTTTGATGTTGAAACGGTCAACAGAAGAATGAAGAGTAGGTTTTAACAGCGTTTCCTCATTGGATAATTCTCCTTCGGGCCTTTTATCTAGAGATGCCTTTATCGAACCAGGCCGCGTGTAAGCGATCCTAAAAATAAAATAAGTAAAATTAGTTAAATATTTACCTGGTTCTACTACGAGAAAGTAGGCCCTCAGTTAGATCTAAATAACCAACTTTGAAGCAGAGTTTTAAAGATAAAAAAAACTCCTGGTCAGTTTTCCTAAATTAAACTTCATTAAGCCCTACTTCGACTAAAATCTTTACTAACATGCACAAAAAGCTGTAAAAACTGTAAGCTGTAAAAATCTTTGGACGGTATCCCAATTTCTAACGTAAAGAAAATAGCTAACGGATTTACTTTTTTCAAAAACCCTTACCATTGCATAGGTCTCGTTAAGGCGAATACGGTGGTGTGTGATAAAATTCCAAACGCTCAAATTTAAGGGATTTAGAGCCGATTAAAAACATGACATTCACGTTTGCTTTGTCGCATAAGCGAAGTTATCCCAGCAAGCAGCGCTTACAGGTGTCGGCCTGGCGGCCGCGGGTGCTAAAGCTCTCCCTTTGGCTTACAAAGCTTGGGTTCAAATCTCACTCCAACCCAGCATTTTTTTCTCTCTCCTTAGCACTTCAAGCCGCTAAGCCGACGGCTGTGCACATAGCTTGCTGGCATACCTTCCCTTGCGTGACAAAGCAAATGTGAATTGTGCAATTTCATTTGGCTCGAAATCTGTTAAATTTCAACATTTAAGACTTTATCAATGAGTGTCAAGATCGTATTGAACCCCAAATCCGCACATATACAACTGCCTCAATACCTTAAGCGACTGGCAATAAGTCCTAGGCTTCTAGACACATAAAAGCATGTTGAAACATGAAATCTATACACTAAATGCAACGGTAGTAATTTTTTATTTGTGTTTTTAAGGTACGTCCGTTACATTTTATAGTACGGTATATAGAATACAAAACACATCCTTACCTGCAGTGACGGTGAACTTTCAGAATTTCGGGTGAGGCAAAAATATCCACCAAGCCATCATTTCGCATCACGCTTGCGATTTTTAAACTTTCGAGGCCTTTCTTTTTCACTAAACTTACAACACAACATTTAAATAAAGGTTCTTTACATAAAATGCAATTCCACATTTTCACACAACCTTCTTCACTGTACTTTTATAGTAGGCCTATATCGAAACATACAACCAATAAACGTTAAACTCAACAACAACACAATAGCAACAACAAGCCTTCCCTTGCACAGCGTAAGCCACAGCCCAGGAGCAGCAACGAGCATTCGACCCAACAATGTACACGACGCGACGGCGCTACCAACTTAATTTGGTGTTCAATTTATTCTGGCTGTGGCTCTTACACTATTAGACGTACAAAGAAACAAGACACTTCTGGAAATCTAAAAACATGCTCTTTCATTGTATTTAGCTTATTTTCCTTTAACCCCATGTTTTGGTCACTTAAAAGCGCGTTGATTGAAAAAAATATTTAAAAAATTAATATTGCACGTTGTTTTGTTTTTTATTCGACCGGAAGTGACCGAATGTTTTCTTTCTTGCTTTTATTAGAACCTGCATGTTTTCCTCTTTCATTTGATACCATACTTTGTCAATTTTGGATAAACGATTCGGTTTTTGTGGGCGCTCCAGGATTATCCTGAAATTCCAGGTTTCCAGGCCTGGAAAACAAGGAAGCCAGCATCGGAAGCTTGGAGAATATTAGTATGTTGTTCCCCAGGGTCAAATTATCTAATTCTGAGAAAATTAGCGTTACATGATATTTTTCTATGTTTTGACGATTTTTAGACTAAAATGCCTGGGCTACAAGACTTCCTATTGTAGTAGATAATTTTACTGTAGCATAGAATGTACTCCCAGCCCACTGTTTCCAGGAGCGGCTGATTAAGAAGTTGGGCCCAAATGCTTACCCCTTCTACTTCGAGTTGCCGCCACATTGTCCAGCTTCAGTGACACTGCAACCAGCTCCCGGGGATACGGGTAAACCGTGCGGAGTTGACTACGAGCTCAAGGCCTTCGTGGGAGAGACCCAAGATGACAAGCCACATAAGCGGTAAGTCCCCATCAGCGACTTTTGGCTATGACCTAGTGTTTTTCAATAAATATAGATTGGAACACTGAGAGACACGGAATTGCTAGACGTCCAAATAACTGAAAAAGTGGTTGTGAATTCCAATTCTTGGAAATGAATTCGTCGTTTCTCTAGTACAGTACTGTATACTGTAGCTCTGTCGGTGGGTCTGCCTTAACATCCGAAGATCGTGGGTTTGATTCCCGTCCGAGGGAGACACTCGAGTCTCACGATGTCTTCTCGTTTCAGATTCTGTGAGTGCAAGACAAAATGTATTAAATAGGTCGCCCAGTAGAGTTGGGGCAGTGGCTGGAAAGTAGATCCCCTCAATGGCGCCACGGTACCTGAGGACATATACTATCAGTTTATTAATTATTTTATTATGCCCATTTTGTTGTGATTGGTAGAAATGCATTGAGGTAAATGATTGAATAAGAATGTAAATTAATGTTTTTGCAGAGTTGTTGTTTAAATCTTGTCTTTTGACTGGATTGGTGCAGCCCTCCATACCTCCCTGTCCTGAGGTACATAGCTACCACACCTTACATCCGAGGCAATCTGTCTACCCCTACAGTTCTTTTCCTCGACCCTTCTTTCCATAACTAAGTTTCCTACTCCTGGGAGTCTTAGGAAGTGTCCTACCAACCTATCTCTTCTCTTCATTAGCAGTCGCCTGAAACATCTTCCTTCTCCCACTCGTCTTATCACCTCTTGATTTGTAACCCTATCTACCCAACTGATGTTCATCATTCTCCTGTAACACCACATTTCTTTCCCTTTATGCATGCGCGACACTTTGGGCATTGTTGCCACACCGATTAGGTTACGGATAATGTTCTAATAACGAGTGATTTATTTGATAGTTCTTAGGGTACTGACCCCAGTTGGAAAGACAGATTGGTTTAGGAACAAGACTGGACTAAGACAGGGGAGTGTGCTGTCACCTCTTTTGTTCATAATGGTAATGGATGAAATTGTAAAGGAAACAAAGGAAGCATATGGACATAAAGAAATGAAGTTACTGTTATTTGCAGATGATATTGTGGTCTGGGGAAGGAACACCGAAGAAGTGCAAAAACAACTAGATGCACTGAACGAAAATATTCAGAAGTACGGCCTGAAAATCAGTATAGAGAAAAGCAAGACCATGGTGATGACAAGAGGGGAAAGACAAGGAAAGGACACTGTGAAAATTGGAAGTCAGAGTTTGGAAATTGTGGACACGTTCAAATACCTAGGAAGTGAATTGATGCAAACTGGTAGGCTGGACATGGAGATTGGCAGGAGGGTACAGCAGAGCAATGCATTCTATCAAAGTGTAAGAAAACTTGTTTGGGATAAGGAAGTACCAAGGAAAAGCAACGAGGTAATGTATAAAGTGTACTATGGACCCATATTAACTTATGCAGCTGAGACTTGGACCCTGACAAGCAGGCAAGAGAGTAGAATCCAAGCCAGGGAAATGATATTCCTAAGAAGTATGATAGGAAAGACAGAGTGAGGAATGAAGATGTTAGGAGGGAAGTTGGGATGGGAAAACTAAATGAGAGAATTGAGAAGAATAAACTAAGGTGGTTTGGACATGTAAAGAGGATGGAGGAAAATAGAATACCAAGACAGATGCTGGAGGCAAAGTGCAAGGGTAAGAGAGCAAGAGGAAGACCTAGAACAAGGTGGATTGATTCAGTGAAGAACAGCGTAAGAAAAAGAAATCTGGTCTGGGACAAGATCGTGGAAGAAGAATGGTGGAAGGAAAGAGGAAAGTGGGGAAGTGCCATAAATACCCCAACCCGGCAGGAGCTGGATAAGGGGAAATGATGATGATGATGATTATTTGATAGTTCTTAGATTTTATACTCCTTGAAATTCCTATTTTAATCTGTGTTAGCTTCTTGTGCTATTTTAACAAGTGTAGGAGCTGTTAAGTAATTCCACATGTGATGTTCCAGGAACTCTGTCCGTCTGGCGATCCGTAAGATCATGTACGCTCCCAGCAAGCAGGGAGAGCAGCCATCGGTGGAGGTGAGCAAGGAGTTCATGATGAGCCCCAACAAGCTGCATCTAGAGGCCTCGCTTGACAAAGAGGTGAGTGCTGTGCTTAACTTTCTGTTGCCAATTGGCCGAAATTTTGGCAGAATTTTATTTTTTCCCGTTGCTTATTCTGCGACACTCGCGATTTCTGCCACTCGTATTCAACTACTCATCTTCGCAGAGACCATGGGGGTGACAAAAGTACAGTGCACTCCCGATAATTCGCGGTAATTAATACACGAACTTCCGCGAATGATCAAAAAAAGCGAATTATCCGCAGTTATGATTTTTAAGCCTAGTAAAAACAAAACGATTGATTAAAATATTGAAATGTAGGCCTATTTTATGAACACAGAAAATTATCATTGTAACCCTTTGCTACATTGCATTGTAAAAGACACTAGACTAGAGGTGTGTGGATTATGCCAACATTAATATCTAAGAAAAAAGGCTGTCATAATTTTTTGTTTCTTAGATCGTTTATTTTTTCTAATTTTAGATTGTATATTTCTGAAGAAAACAATATATGAGAACGAATATTCATCTGGATTTTCTATATACAGTACCATAAGAGATAAGTTGACTATAGACACGCTAGGTTGACTGTGGGAAACGTTCGGGATTTCCGTTGGATCACTCCCGCACAAGATCTCCATTTTCCTCACTGACAGTCAAGTTGCGTACAATATTCTCCTCGCATGAAAATGTTTGAAACCATAATTGTCCTTATTAACGTCTAACTACTCAATTACAGCATGTCACTTTCGTCTGCATCTTGACATTCATCCAGGTTTTGCTTTAATTCCATCGTAGTGAGACCATCTTACCCGTCCAAAATGTTGTCGTCACAGAAGCTGACAAACTCGTACTTTTGTGCGAGTGAAGTAGCGTGTTGACTGCATGAAGATCATCTAACAAGCACGTACTCGGACAACAATCGCTTACAATACGCTGTCCGCGCATCTATCCTTCACAACTCATAGGCCAGCGCCCTTGGGGTGTGGCTGTTGGAAAGGAAGGGTAGGTGCATTCCTCTTTGCACTGTCTCAGCATTGAAGATGAAAGATATCCCCTTCGGCGAAATGCTCTTATGTTTCAAAGATGGCAACATTCTGCTGGCAGTGCGTAAGCAGGCCTAATTTTTCATCGCTGAGAAACGCAGTTTGTGTTCTCAATTCTCAATGAGTTTGTCTCCACGCATCGTATCGCGTTAAAATTCTTTTTAACGGCGGAGAGATTATTTTATTTAGTGGAATGATAAGTTGCTATAAGAATTACTACTATAAAAATACTCTTAGAGACCCGCGAATTAACCGCAAAGCGAATTATTGGGGGTGCTCTGTACTGACATCCTCTGTAGTGCACCACAGGAACACCATGTGCCCAGCTTGTTGATGTAGCAGTGTTACGATGGCCAGCAGCTTCCTTTAGGTTTGGCCTGGTATGGTGTAATGCCATGGAATGTGCCAGTAGCAAACCATGGCAAGTCCACCTCAACTTCCTTGTGTATAATGAATTAGCATAGTTGGACTTTGTGCCCTCATGGCACGGAAGGTCGAACGTACCTGTACAGTGTTGTGAAGGGCACTTTCCCTCTCTGTTGCAGCTGTACCACCACGGCGAGAACATAGCGGTGAATGTTCACATAGCTAACAACTCAAATAGGACAGTCAAGAAAATCAAAGTGTCGGGTAAGTGGTCATAAATCTCAAAATGTTTCCAGTCTTCAAACCAGTTGAGAATTACATAGAGAGAAACTTGCCAGCCGTCATCAATGAATCATCGTCCAGTGATGGGAAGTAATTGAGTAAAAGTAATTTGATTACAGAAACAGGTGTATTTATTTGTAATTGTTAGTTAGTGATGAGTACTTTCATCCAAGCTAAACACCAGTTCAATAGTAAATTCTTTACAAAGTACGAGAGGGATATTAATTGCACTGGACATGAAATAGTCCCCTCATCAGTGACTATGCAGCGTAGATTCTTAAACAAAGGAGCAAATAGCTAATAAATTGAACAGTGAGCTTTTATTCCAACAATGTGTCGAGTAAGGAATGTGCTTTCTTGAAGGTAAAAGTAAGTTGTTTGTAATTGTTAGTAAATGATTAATGTTTTGTTTGTGCAGTGCGACAGTTTGCCGACATCTGCCTCTTCTCGACGGCTCAGTACAAGTGTACAGTGGCAGAAGTGGAGAGCGAGTGAGTATCTGATCAAAGAGAAGGGAATAGCTAATGAAAGTGAAAGTGTGATCTCTGCGCTGGTTCAGCTAATGCGCAACCCAAATTTCAAAACCTTCAAATAAAATAATGATATCTTGGCGAATGTACGGTAATACACATTTGCAAAAGATGCATCTGTATTATAATGAAACATGATTCATTAATAAACGGTAATGGTACTATATATGTTTACTTCGATTGGTATTACTCTAGACGACAGGCCAAGAACGAATCCTCAGCACTGTTCTTATTATCAGATAACTCTTTGTCATTTACGTCAAATTCATTCTTCATAATCTTTGGTCTTGATGAAGGACACGTTATCCCTGTCAAGTTATTTTAAGAAAATGAGTATAAATGGGATGGCCGCTTATTAATGTATGCAAAAATATATGCTCTATTAAACCACCTCAATAAATCAATCATGTTTTTTTTTTTTTTTAAGAGACTTGTGTGCACATTAGGCCTACTGCATATCGGGCAGATATTGATCACATAGCGTAAGATTTTATGTGACAACGTTTTATTTGCAACGTAAATATTTACAGGGATCTAGATTTGACACAAAAACTTACGTTTTCCATAGGATAAGCTCTATCGTTGCCGAGTAGCCATATATCTTACTTTGTGGCGACGATGCGAGTTCGATATTTTACAACCAATGGATCTGTTTGTAACTCTTTCGTGGTGTAGCAGCTAGAACTCGGAACCCTGGGGTTTAGGTTTGATTCCCAGCTCTGCCATTCAGCTTCGTGAGGCAAAACTGAGAAGCCATCCTGAAAGTGGTTTTCTGTGATTTCCTATTTGTTTTCCTGGCAAATGCTGGGATGGTTTCCAATCCTCACCTCAAAAATACTCGCTCAAATACAGACACTCACCATAATAATACAGCTTATCAGACAAATTCTGACATCATGCAAAATGAAATGAAAGACTGGAACCACCTGAGGTCCACTATATGCGAAGCGACCAATAACCTCGGACAACCTCGAAGGAAGCGCCGCCATAGATGGTGGAATTCTGAATGTGACCTTACAGTTGATGAGCGTGCTGCTGCTTGGATGAAGTGGAACTCAACAAAACGACAAGAAGATTGGGAGAATTTCACAGTGGTGCGGAAACTGTCGAGCAAGACCATAAGGCGTGTGAAGAGATCTTACGATAGGTCAAGACTGGAAAAGTTGGATGAAGAATTTAAAATGTATAACACCAGAAACTTTTATCAGGTCTTCAAAGAGGAACTCTCTGGGTATAAACCACAATGCCTTCACTTCAAGAATACAGCTGGGGAGCTGGTCACCAGCAAGAACGTGGAACTTTTGGCAAACTACTTCGAACAGTTGCTTAATTGCGAAGAGCCCACGGACAGATTGCCTGTTGAAGATCCTCCAGAGATACACCTGGCATCTAACCCACCAACTTTGCAGCAAGTTGCTAATGCCATCAACCATCTTAAGAACTACAAGGCACCCGGAGAAGATGGAATCATTGCAGAAGCCATGAAAGCAGGTGGAAATACGATCGCAGAGGCCTTACACCAGATCTTAATCGAATGTTGGGAGACTGGCAGGATCCCTGATGACTGGAAATCAGCTATCATACACCCTTTACATAAGAAAGGCGATCACAGTAATGTAAACAACTACCGGGGGATATATCTGCTGTCAATAGCATACAAAGTGCTCTCCAGGATTTTACTGAACAATGTAGAAAGTCAATGTGACCAAACAATTGGTGAATATCAAGGAGGATTTCGGCGTGGAAGGTCCTGTACCGAGCAGGTCTTCAATCTGAAAACCATTCTCCAACTAAAACAAGTAAGGAGTACGGACATCACTGTGGTTTTCGTCGACTTTGCAAAAGCTTATGATTCCATCGACCGCCAGACACTCTTCTCAATACTCCAAGAACTCGGTGTGGATTATAACACACGCACCCTCATCAAACAGACTCTCACGGATACAACCTCTAAGGTGAAGTTCAGAGGAGAACTATCTCGGAGTTTCAAGATCAAAACCGGAGTACGACAGGGTGATGGTCTCTCGCCCATTCTGTTTAACCTGGTGTTTGATAAAGTCATCAAGACCTGGGAATACACATTGAGGAATCTAGGAATCAAACCAGTTGCCATTGGAGCTGGAACCCGAAGAATCGAGATCAGGTGCCTTGCCTTCGCAGATGACATTGCAATCTTGGCCAACAACTCTAAGGATGCTGGCATAGTTGTCCAAGCCCTGCACGAGATAGCGGTGAAATCTGGATTACAGATATCTTATGAGAAGACCAAGTACTTTGAGAATCGGCACTCCGGAAACACCCCTTTGACGACCATACATGGAACGATTGGAAGAGTCAATCGCTTTCGTTATCTTGGTGAATGGGTCCACCCCAATGGTAGAGATGACACCTCCATCTTAGCAATGCGTACCAAACTCAACGCAGCATACCAACTATCCCACAATTTGTACAACAAGAAATGCATTTCGAGGAATGCTAAGATCTGTCACGACAGAACTGCTGTCAGACCACAGTTTCTGTATGCCGCAGAGACCCTCTTGATGAACAGAAAAGGCACCATGGATGACCTGAAGAAAGCTGAAAGACGTATCCTCAGGAAAATCCATGGCCCGAGATTGCTCCCAGATGGAACCTACAGTTTGAAATCTAATTCTGAACTGTATCGACAGAATCAGCCAATACCAGTATGGGACGTAGGAGGCTAAAGTTCTACGGGCACCTACAACGAATGAACAGCAACAGGCTTACCAAGAAGATCTTCTCCTTGGTTAAAAGCTACAAGACTGGAAGCCTGTGGCTTAATGAAGTACTAAAGGACTTGGATTCGGCTGGAATTGCTGACCTTGATGTAGAAGATCGTTCTAAATTGTGCTATAGTAGAGTCTTGGACCCCACCACCTAGAGTCCCTAAATGTCGGAAGCCCCTTTCGCAGGAGAGAAAGGAGAAATTATCAGCAGGGCTCAAGAGATATTGGGAACGGAAAAGAGCATCGAAGAACTAGTCGTAAGCGCTTCGTAGTGGGTTTATATCAATAATAATAATGATGTGCAAAGAAGGATAACGTGGTGTTTGTGCTCAAGATTACGAGACATGCTGCGAGTGACTATCACGAGCTCTGGTCGTGTCTTTAATGTACTCTGCACCAGTTGGCTTTCATTCTTCAATTGGCCTATTTTCATTGTTGCAATTAAGCGGGCTCAACGAAAGAATTGACATGGTTACAATATGGCAAGTTGTGAATTTCATAATCTTTGTTTGGGCTTGATGTAAAGCTCTGCACATTTGTAGCATTTGACAATCATAGCCAGATTATGACCAGGATTTACCGCAAAAGCACGTCTACTCAGTATTATAAGAGTAGGCACACTCAGCAATGCTCGAATCTAGTGTGCCATTTTGGTGCGTATTGACATCTTTTAAACTTACAAAATTTGTGTTTTTTATTTTCACTTATGAATACAAGTTAAGTGATATTACTTCTAATACACCCCCTAATTTTCCAAGACTTAATTTGCCCCAAAAGATGTGTATTACATTTGACTAAATACGGCATCTGAACACATTTAAGTACGCAAGCTGCAAGAAAACTAGTTCAACCTTCGTTTTCCCAGTCAATCTTCACATTTTTGTTGTTCAGTGGGCCAGTTGAGATATCACACTTCCGTTTATCACCTGTTAGATCATTCATTATGCACTGTCAACTAATACATAGCAGTGTTTCCTAGGAGTAAAATAGATTTTGATCCATTCCAAAATGAAAACTATATAAGTTCAGTTCAGACATTTATTTTACTTCAGCAGAAAATGAGGCAGTTTTTTTATATTTTTTAAGTAAGCATTTGGAAATGTTGTTTACCATATTTCATAGATAGGCTAATGGGATTGGTATTGCCTATTTATCACATTTTACTGTAGTTTGACATACAGTCGCACTTGGCAAGTATTCAGGTTTAAAATAGGAAGTAGGCAAGTTAAAAGTCGTTCCCAAACCCTTTTTAAGTAACTTATAACAGGGTGTCTACTACTCTGGAAAACAGAGAATACAAGGAATACTCAGGGAATTATCAGGGTATTTTACAAGGTCCAGCCTTGAACAATAATTGGAAATTAAGCATTTAAATTTTGATGGGGGAAAAGTATATTCTGGTGATGATAGTTAGTTATTGTTGTTTTAAGGGGCGGAACTACGAGGTCATCTGCCCCTCTTAACACAGATTAAAGAATACAAATTTGGAATTGAATTTAAAATTTTGAAGTGGAGACCTAAATTTAAAAAGACCAAAATTAATAAAACAAAAACAAAAATTATAAAAATAACAAAAATTACGGAAAAACAAAACATTATCATTCAAAAACGAACAAGTCGTTGAGTCAATGTTCACTGGAAAATTTAGATTGCTGGAATGATGATTGTTGTAGATGTATGTTCGTACTGACGTTAAATCAGATAGGGCACACAAATTACATTGTGTATTTGTATATAAATGTGTAACTATGATTTTTGAGAGCATTTCTATTGACAAGCTTCTTTAAATACTTGCAAGTACAATAGTTTTTCTGGATGAAAAATTTTGAAGTTGGCAAAATATAGAAAAATACTGTATATATATTTTTTTGTTTTTTCAACTTTTGTTCCGAACACTTTTTGAAATGCTCTTTAAGCACAAACTCCTTCAGTTACTCAGGGAATTTTCTGATTTATCTTGGAAAAATCAGGGTACTATCAGGGAAATCTGTTGGTTGGTTTTGGTAGATATCCTGTTATAAGTGAAATTAAGTTGTGTGGGTGGGAGCTTTTCATTCGGTCGACACAACATTACTGGGACATGCAAAATAGGCTATATTTGCTATAGAAGAGAGTTATTCTTGTGATCAAACAGTTTGTAGTTTTCAAATTTCATTACACTCCTATATTATTAAAACGTTTCAATTTAAAATTCGGCTATCTAATGGCCTTTCTAATAGACCATGATTGCTTCCTTTCAAAAACAAGGTCTAACGGACTGAGCTTGGTGAATAAGTTGGATATTCCTGGTTCAAATCCCGTTGACGGCTGATACGATTTTCAATTAATGATCCATTTGAAGTGATGCTTTTCTGTTATTTATAACTTGTTTTGAAACGTGCCTTAAAATTACATGCTGTATATTATTCATATTCATATTATTTGGCCACATTGTTTTAATTCTATTGAAAAAGGAGGCAACGTTCCTCTCAGAATGTCTTGAATTTTAATTTTTATTTTCACACAGCAAGATCCCAAAAGTATGAATAATTTATTTATTCTCCTTTTCTCGATCTTGACCTAGGAAACCTGTACCGCTCAGCGTGGAGGCAGCAGTTGTAGTTTCTACAAGTTATTTTATGTTATGCTTTGTGTTTTTGTAATTCTAGTTTGTAAGTTCTTTACAGGTGCTTCTCCAAACTGGATGAGGATGGAAGATCTTGTTTGTTTTTTCTGGCTGTGGGAAACTGTGAACCCTAGAGATCTTCGAATGACTCGTAAATGCTCAGTATTTATGGATGAATCATCGCATCAAGTTGTCCCGACACTGACCAGTCCATTTCAAGTTACCAGTTGACCAGACCAATTCCACATACACAACATCTCTAGCTTCTACATGAAGCAACAGCAACAATTAAAATTAAAAAAAAAAACTAAGTCACATAATAATAATAATAATAATTGTTATGGCCAGTTGAAGCAACTCTCTGGCGGTGAAAACCGGAAATCGTTCAGGCGACCTGTGACTGAGATTCCATGTGTCTTGTAACCACCAAACGTGGGTAATATTCTTCACTCCATGAAATTATCAGTTGTTGAATATCTTCATGACTTACGTGGGTGAGATCCAAAGAGCTGTGGATTAGATCTTGGTCTGGTTGTGGGAGTTTAACTTCGGATGCTTTAATTCCCTGATGAATGCGACGTCTTCATTACCGGTAGTCAATTCCTCATCACGACGCACAGGCAACCTATGGGCTTCAACTTGAGGGTCTCATATCATTACTTTTAATGCCATGGTCTAAAGTTTCTTTATGATATTCATTATTTAATAGGACTATTAGTTCATGACAAGTAGCTGTGCATTATAGCCACATGGAACACCATATATTTAGTCTCCTTAATTACTAAATTTGTGTGCGACGGGCTTCGGCAGCTGGCACAGTTCATATCCTCTCCGCTAGATGGGGGTTTTATTCATTCCATTCCCTGACCGGTCAGTCGACTGGAAGCAGGCTGTGGCACAGTTCATATCCTCTCCGCTATATGGGGGTTTTATTCATTCCATTCCCTGACCGGTCAGTCGACTGGAAGCAGGCTGTGGCACAGTTCATATCCTCTCCGCTAGATGGGGGTTTTATTCATTCCATTCCCTGACCCGGTCAGTCGACTGGAAGCAGGCTGTGGATTTTGAATTACTAAATTTGTGATTGACTTTGCATTCAAAAGAATCTTGAATCTGGTGTTTACTATAAGAGCAATAAGGCAATGATTCATCCACCAATACCCAAAGATATCGTACAAACTCTCCTGTAAACAGTTGACCATGGCCAGAAGAGTAAATGTGTTCCTTGCAGGACAGGATGTCCTGTTTCGCCCGGCTTCACTCTGTCCAAAGTGTTTTCGGTGCGGCCACTGCTTGCCAACAACAAGGACAAGCGAGGTCTCGCTCTCGACGGCCAGCTTAAGCACGAAGACACAAACCTGGCATCGTCCACCATGTGAGTCGACGTACATGCCCTCATCAACTTTGGCTCCTCGTCCAGTCTTGGTCTAGCACCCCACGGCGTAGCCACAAGGCCAGCTGCAGCAATTCCGGGATAGTACGGTACCTCACTTCAAGTCCCGGGGCTCCTACCCCACCCTGTCCCTAATACAGTTACACACACTATTACAGCATGTTGAACACACACCCAACTAAATGGTGCTGATGACCAACATGTCCCGAGCTCCTAAAATGAATTGACAACAAATAAATAATTGTCGAGAAATATTATTATGTGCGAATGGACCCAGATGGATCACGCAGTACTTTTATGATTCGCCTTTGTGATCTTCCATATAGCCCTCGTTCTCTCTCCGTGGGCCAGTCGACTTGGTTCCTGGTCTCTTTGGAGCTTCATTCTCTGGCGTTACTATCCATCCATTTTCCCTACACCGATATAGGTTCCTGTCAAAGACTTCCACTGTTCTTACTTGGACCTTCTCCAAATCCTGTTTGGGTTACTGAATCCACGGTATATTCTTCAGTTTTTCTGATCTTGTGAGTAAGCCTAGTCGGTGGAAGTCTTTATGTCCATAAAACTTCAATCTTCGTTTTCTGATGTCTGCCGCAAGATTAGATAATTTTGTCAGTTGCTTTACAAGATTTCAACTCTCTGTTCTTTCTGGGCCAAGAATTTTCCTCAAGATCTTCCTTTAGGATATTTTCCAAGTCACCCTTCCTGTTAAGTATTGGAGTTTCACTTGCATACAGAGCTTCCTGTTTGATCACCGTGTTGTAGTGTCTGATCTTTGTATATGTGGACATGCACTTTTTGTTGTAGATGGCGCGCGTTCTCCCATACGCTCATTTCAATTTCTGTAGCCGAACTCTTCGTGCTTCCTTTTCTAAACCTGTTGGTTCCAAATCTCCCCTAGGTACTTGAAGTGTGAGACCCAATTGATTTTTCCATATTTGTCAAGAAATATATATTATATTCAGACAAACCATCAAGTGTAGTGAATAGCTGTAAAATTGTGGCACACACAGAATTTTAAGTCAAACCTTTTAACTAAATTGCTGGTAGCAGAAGCTCAGCGTGATGGCTGAGTGAATCCCGCCAACTCTGTGTGGAACCTAAGTTGATGAGAGGCTTCCTGTCCCTAAGTGTAACACTAAGGTGAGAATACCATGTCTGATGCAGAAGGGAAGAAGAATGGTCCTGGGATGGGTGTGAAGGTAGCATGACTGCATGTAGCCATTCTCGAGTGTTTCACTGTTGAAGTTGCTCTTGTCCCGAAGGACTTGGACTTGAATGGAATTCAAGTTTATTAAATAAAATTCATTGGGTGTGTATATCAACCAACATTTTACCCTCCACCATCAGGGGTGTTTAATTTACGAACATCAACTCGTGAAGGCAAGAATATACCCAAAAATAAATTCTAGTTTAAAATTGGATAATTGTGCTCCTCACACACCACTGGGATCATTCTCTTCCTCCCCTCTGACTCTGTTTGTGTGACCTGGCCCCGAGCGGCACCAGTACTGCGTGTGGAGTGTGTTTGACTGTGTGTTTCTGTGTGTTGTTCCCCAGAGAGGGGTGTCCCATCGGACCTGGCTTCACATTGAGCAAAGTGTTTGTGATGACTCCCTTGTTGGCCAATAACAAGGACAAGTGGGGGCTGGCACTAGACGGCCAGTTAAAACACGAAGACACGAACCTAGCCTCCAGCACTCTGTAAGTTGGACAGCTGGCTCTCTCGCTTGCCTGCTAGCTCGCTCGCCCGCTCGCTTACCCTCCAGGGAACTAGGCATGTCCCACCTTGCTCAATAAACATCATCAGTCTTCTGATCGGAGACCTTTCCTCTCTAAGAACTTAAGGCCGAGTAAGGACTCAAAGAAAGATTAGTTTCATTCATCCCGTTTTGAAATGTTTTGTGTACCGTTCATTTTTAAAGCAACAGAAGCTCCGATTTAAACTACTGTAAGTGTAATCACAAACTTTGTCCTCAACATCCAAGCTTAACCTAAGGCTCACCATTCAGTACATTTAGTGAATATGTTGTTAATGAATCTATTTACAAACATTCTGAAAAAACTGGTCCAACTAAAGTAAATATTTAGATAGATACTTATTAGGTTAGGTTAGGTTAGGTTAAGGGGTCATCTGCTCCTTAATATTTAGACATTTTCAACTGTCCCATGTGTATCTCAATGTGCCAAGCACTGGTAGAATGGTAAAACTCGTGAGAAACAAGTCTGTATGCACCCAACTGTTAATATTCCTCAAGTATAAATAATCTTAACAGGATTGCATAGTTCTAAATATTTATATTGTGTGATTGGTGAAGATTACATAACTTAAGAGCATGTACAAAGTTTCGAGATGGCATGTGGTACTAAGCCTATGTCACAAGTTATATCCTTGGACAGGAAAAGAAGGAAACTTGTAAAAAGGACAGGCAACGCACATAGAGATGTTCTTCTTTCATTCAAATTTTTACAAATGCAGGAAAGCATAGAGCAAATCTTCCTCATCCAAAACTTCTTAAATCAACCTATTTTCAGTTTTCAACTTCTGCTTCCTACTTCTTATCCTATTAAATATAGAAATATTTCTTGGAAGCAAGGTCATGGATTATTGGAAATCTTGAATTTTCAGTATTGAAGCTTAATTTTGGGATTCCCTCTCTACTGTGCGAAATAGAAATCACAAAACATCAATATTACAGGTTTTATAGCTCATCATCATCATCATCTTGCACAGTTTCCAGCCACTGGCCGGGTCTGTTTGGAACACAAGCCTCTCCAACGTCTTCTGTCTTCCCACCATCTCTCAGCCTCCACCCTTGTCCAGTCTTCTCCTCTCTTCTTCACGCTTTCTTCCACCCCCTTCAGCCACCTGTCTCTCGGTCTTCCCCTCGGTCTCTTTCCTTCCCACTTCGTCTCATGTACTCTCCTGGGTATCCTCTTCTCCTCCATTCGTTTTACATGTCCATACCATCTAAGTCTAGATTTCTCTATACCATCCTGTAATGGTTCCTCCTTCATTAATTCTCTGGTCCTCTCATTTCTTATTCTGTCCATCTTTGTAGCTCCAATACTGCTTCTCAAGAACCTCATCTCACTGGCCTGTATATTGCTCCTCTCCCTTCCTTTCATAACCCAGGTCTCCGAGGCATACGTCAGGATAGGGACATAGTACGTCCGATATATGATCTTTTTGCTGTTCTGAGGGACATCCTTGCTCCATAACATGCTTCTCACACTCCTCCGAAATGCTTCTGCCTGCCTCCCCCGCTCATTTATTTCTCTATCGTTTCTTCCATTATCTTGTATCAGGCTTCCCAGATACTTAAAACTCTCCACTTTCTTCAGCTGTTCCCCACCAATTGTTATTCCCGTTGTGGTTCTTTCCTTCTTCCTTGTTGTGATCACCATCTCACTCTTATTTATGCTAAATTTCATCCCATATCCTTGTATTACTCCTTCCCACACGTCCAACTGTTCCTGTACCTCCTCCTCCTTGTTTCCCCAAATCATCAAATCATCTGCAAACACCATTGCTTTCATCTTTCCGTCCCCAATTACTTGTGCCACTCGGGTCATTATGTCATCCATCACCACAATGAAAAGTAACGGTGACAGTGCACTTCCTTGTTTCAGGCCGTTTCTTTGTTCCAACCAGTCAGATCTCTCTCCTCCCACTTTCACACAGCTCACGCTTCCCTTGTACATCTCCTTTATCCTCTTTATAGTCCATTTCTCTACTCCTCTATCCTCCAGGGACTTCCATACTTTGTTTCTGCATACACTGTCATATGCTTTCTCAATGTCCAGGAAGGCCATCAGTAGATCTGTTCCATATTCATAGTGCTGTTCTTGTAACTGCCTTACAGCAAAAATCAAATCCACTGTGGACCTTCCTGCTCTGAAGCCATGTTGTTCTTCCCTCATCCCTCCTTCTATCCTTGTCCTAATTCTCTTTTCCAAAACTTTCTCGAAGATCTTTGCACAATGACTCATCAGTGTTATTCCCCGATAGTTTCTGCAATCTGTTCTACTACCTTTCTTGAAGATCGGGACAATGATTCCTTTTTTCCAGTCCTCTGGGGTCTTCCTTTCCTTCCATGCTGTCCTCATCACTCGGTACAGCCACTGTATCCCCACCTCTCCTGCTGCTCTCACCATCTCCACACTCAACTCATCCACACCCGGTGCCTTCCCTCCTTTCATCTTCCTCACTGCATCTTCCACTTCTTTCCATGTTAAGTCCTTTTCTGTTTGCAGTCCATCTTCCTCTTCCCCGATTTCTTCCTCCTCGCCGTGGTTTCCGATTGGGTTCAGAAGTTCTTCAAAATATTCTTTCCACATTTTCTTCAGTTCTTCCCTATTTTCTATCTCTTGTCCCCTTTTGTTCACCATTCTAACATAATCCGTAGGATCCTTCCGCCTCTTATCTTTCACCATCCCATACAGGACCTTTTTTGTACCTTCACTATCCTCCTCCATCATCTTTGTCCACTCTTCCATCCACTTCCTTCTCTCCTCCGCCACCACTCTCTTCGCCTCCTTCTTTCTTTCCTGGTACTCTTCCCTTGTCTCTACCGTCCTATTTTGATACCACCTCCTAAAGGCTCTATTCTTTTCCCTTACTATATCTTTTGTCTTCTCATTCCACCATGGTGTTTCCTTCCACCTCTTCTTACTACTTGTCCTCCCACATACTGCTTCTGCTGCACCCACTAGTGTCCTCTTAAATCTAGCCCATTCCTCTTCCACCCCTCTTTCTTCATCTGTTGGAATTCCTTCCTTTACCATTTTGAGGTACTCGACCCTTCTATCCCCTTCTTTCAGTTTCCATATCCTTATACGTCTTTCCTGGTTCTCAGTCCCTTTCTTCTCCTTACTCCCTCTCAGGTTCATTACCAGTAATCGATGGTCGCTATCCAGGTTCTCCGATGGTATAACCTTGATGTCCGTGATGTTCTTATTTAGTTCTTTCTCATACAGTATATAGTCGACCACCGACTTCCTGGTCAAGTCATCACTGTACCATGTGATTGTGTGGCTCTCTCTTTTCTTAAACCAGGAGTTCCCAACTAGCAGGCTGTTCCTCTGGCAGAAGTCCAACAGTCTCTTTCCTTCCTCATTTCTTCCACCCCAACCCTCTGGTCCTAGAACACTCTCATAACCTTGTCTTTCTCTTCCTACATGGGCATTGAGGTCCCCCATAACAATCATATTTCTTCCTACCAGCTGCTTCTGCAATTCCTCTTCAAACTCCTCCTTCTCTTCAGAAGCGCAGCCTACTTGTGGAGCATATACTTGCACTATTTCTACGGTCTCTCCCCTCAGTGCTACTTTCACTTTCATCATCCTATCACTTATTCTCCTCACTTCTTCTTTCAAACCATCTCGTACTACTACTCCCACTCCATTCCTCTTTCCCTCTTCGTTCCCACTCCAGTACAGTCTATAGCCTTTTCTCAGTACTCTCCTTCCTTCCCCTTTCCACTTTGTTTCTGCCAATCCCAATAAATCCAACTTCCTTCTTTCCATCATATCCACTATCTCCTCCACCTTCCCCGTCAGCGTTCTTAGGTTTAAAGTTCCAAATCTTAGTCCGTGTGTACAGCCGTGTCGTCGTCTATTAAATCCATCCTGTCCGAGGCTCGTTCCATTTTTGAAAGCATTTGGTTTAATCCACTACTGGCTTGCTGGGCCTATCGTAGCTTCACCAGAGCCCCGTTAGCCGTCACTTTTCAGGGTTCCTGTAGGACCTTCACAGCTACCGTAACGGTCCCGGGGCACACGAAGTCCCCACTGTACTTCGCCCCTACAGGCAATCCCCTACTTTGTGCCGTTGCCCGTCTCCCACGACGTGGACGAGGGGTTGGACTTATGGTTTTATAGCTACATTATCAAAATCTGGTTTTAAAATCCTCTCAATTTGAATGGATTTTCTAATATACTTATGATATGCTGATCAAAGGTAAATTTTCATCACTACGATGGGGATTTTTTTAAATGAAATTCAAGCAAAAAGTAATTAGAAAACAATTGGGGTTTTTGCTGTTCCCTGGATGAGCTTCCGTGATGAATGCGGCATTGTCCTTGATACGACAAAGAGAAGGAGAGTGCTGCTCAGTGTCAATCTGCCGTCAAGTTGGTTATACATCACATTCATGAATGGTGTGGCACATGTTAAGACTTACTCTCCACAAGACAAACTACTCGCAAGACTGCTATTGACATTGTTAGGGTGTTTGGGAAACATCACTTCTCAAATTGTTCTTGTAAAATGTTTCTACTTGCAAGTAATACCGGAGTTGTTCCATGGTTGCTCATGCAAGGATGAGAACTGCATAATTTCAGCTGTGAGCTACCCCACTTTGTTGCCAGGAGTAAGGCATGTACTGCTCTAGCTGGCAGTTTACAGTGTTACTGATAATATTCTTCACCAAGAATCATTTCAGAAGACAATCTTCTTCTTGAGTTCCCGGTTGCAGTGATCTGGGTCGGGGCGTGAATCAAGGCCCTCCATCCGTAGCCTCGACTCGCACACCATCATATTTAGGCTAGTTTTACGATGGGCTCGCCGCACCCAAAGGTTTGAGAGGACAATACAAATTGCTAATCATATAATTAACTGCAAAATTGAAGTTGATGTTTGTCCTCTATAGTTGGCTATGAAGTCTGCTGATGTTGTGGAGTGCTTAGTGCTGTGCACCTTGCCAGCATGGAATAAGCTTGTACTCGGGTCAATTTTATAAATAATAAGCTGGTCTAGTTTTATTGTCTGTATTTTGAACGATGCATTTCATTGAAACATTATGTTGTCTTTTAAAAAGCATGTTTAATGTTTTGGGTATGAGCTTGTTTATAGTTCTGTAGCCGCTGCTAGTCCTTTTAATTCCAGACTAATATCTGAACCACCCTTTTAGAAGCCCCGCATATCAAGGCTAAGATATCGAGCAATTTTCTTCTAATATATTTCATACTGACAAGGCTGTTCTAACTTGAGATTAGGTATAACCAACTTGATGTCTTGATGTGCATGTTGAATGCCAACCTTGTCTCCATACCAATGTAAATAGTATAACATAAGTGTGCATCATCGCTGTGTTTTTGGGACTAATATTGTCATGTCCTTGATCAAGGAAGTTGTGAATCAACAAGCTCGTAACATGTTGCTCAGTAATCTGTGACCACACCCAGGACTTGAACTGGCCACCCTACACTATGTGAACAAGCAGCCAAAAGACCCCTCACACATGAAAATTGACTATTGTGACCAGCACGGTGTACTTACCTTCGGAGAGGTCACAGTATTCTTCATATCAATGGTTAAGAAGTGAGTTAGTTACATGGAAATGTTCCGGCTCACGCTTAACCAATGCGACATACAAGGTGGGCAAGCTGCTATCTGCATACTCACTTAGACATTGTCATTAACCCTCTCAGTGTCACGCGCCGATCAGATCGGCTCTTACTGCTCGCGCGCTGTTTATCTTATATTTGTAGATTTCTGTACCCATATGTCCATGATTATTTCATACTGTTGGAAAGAGGAGGTTCCAAGCTTCCCTGTGCGGTGTTTACATTTTTTCCTTTGAAGTCCGTTACGCGATAGGTTTGAGTTTGTATTCACGCCCTCCCGCAATCGCGCGTGTTCCCGCCAAAATTGCGGTGCAGTTGTTTTCTTCTTGTTGAAGTTTTCTGCCTACAGATGTATCCAGGAACTTTCTACAGCTGGAAACGTAGTGTTTCTTCAAATATGAATCTTATGTGTCCTTAATTTAGGCTCAAAACTGATTTTATATATAAAAAATTGAAAAAATGAACAATTATCAGAAAAACCTCAATTAAAAATGTTTAGATGCCGTATTTACTTTTATGAACATAATGTATGAAAGAATGAGGTATTGGTTATATTGCAAAGCAATAATAATGATTCTATCGTTGGAAATGTGGTATTTATGATATTTTTTTTCGAATAGTCAGCATGACCATTGAAAATGGCTTGGCATTCTTGGCAAGTATTTCAGGAAATGGCTTGGCACTAAGAGGGTTAAACCCTACTCACTCACACATTTCTGTTCACCCGAAATACAAAATATAGACTGGTCGTCATGTGTCAGGGGCGTATATAAGGGGGCAGCTGTGGGGGGCTACAGCCCCCCCTCCCCCAAAAGAAGCAATAAAAATTAAGAAAGTGTTGTTCTGGTAAAAGCATAAATTCATTGTAAATTTGGTTGTACCCTGATCTTAACTTATTAACAATATTAAGATTGAAATTAGACTACCTCATGGTGTAGTGGCTAGCATTTTTGGTCCGAATTCGATTCCCGGCTCTGCCAAGAAATTTTGATTCTGGTCTGAGGGCTGTAATGGGGTACACTCAGCCTTGTGAGGCAAAACTGACAATTGTACAGTACAGTACTTTCGAGAAATTAAAAAAAAAAAAAAAAAGCTGTTTACCCTTCTGCTTCATAAATTGACATTTCTATCATAAGTCATGATAGAAAATTCTTTAAGTATAAAGTTTTATTTTGTGTTGTGTTGTATTTTACAACTTTTTTTATATTGCCACTTATTGTAGGCTACATAAACATAGTATTTTACAATTAACTCTTATCTAAAATAATTACACACAGTTATATGCTTTAAGATATTGGTTGGTATTTTTGGGTATTTTGGGGTGACAATCCCCTGAGTACCGGTATACTCATAATTTTCCAGGATATTCAGCCCCCAAGGAATCACCATCATCTTGCATGTTGCCCAAGTAATGGAAAGAATCCTAGAAAAAAGAATTAGAGTAAAGGTAGAAAGCCAAATAGAGGAGGAGCAGTTTGGATTTAGAGGGGGCAGGTCGACAGTGGAACCCATTTTCATTCTGAGACAGAACATTGAATAGAGTTGGGAATATGGGAAGGATATGGTAATGACTTTTATTGATCTAGAAAAGGCCTATGATAGCATCCCTAGAACAAAAGTTTGGGAAAGCTTAACAAATAGGGAAATAGGCAAGGATCTGAGAGACATGATAAATGCAATGTGCATGGATTGCTACAGTAGTGTGAAGACTAGAGTCGGGACATCGGAATGATTTAAAATTGACACTAGACTAAAGCAAGGAAGTGTGTTGTCACCATTATTGTTCGTAATGGTGATGGATGACATCATGAAGGCAGTATTGAAAGAATATAGTGGGGCAAAGATGAAGGTAATGTTGTTTGCAGACGACGTTGTGATCTGGGGCGAGGATGAGATGGAGGTTCAAGAACAGTTAGACGTAATAAATGAAAAGATTGAGCAATGGGGATTGAAGATAAATGTGGAGAAGAGTAAAACAGTGGTGATGAGTAGAGATAAGAAAGAAGGAAAAGGAGTAATCAAAGTAGGAGATAAGGAATTGGAAGTGGTGAAACACTTCAAATACTTGGGAAGTGAACCGACTGAAGATGGAAGACTAGATTTGGAAATCAGCAGAAGAATACAACTCGGGAGTGCTTTCTACCAACAGGTACGGGGACTAGTATGGAACAAGGATATACCAATTAAGGCTAAAGAAGTTATGTACAAAGCATATTATGTTCCTATAATGACATAAGCAGCAGAAACTTGGACAATGACTAAGAGGGATGAGAGCAGAGTACAGGCAGCTGAGATGAGATTCCTGAGAAGTATGGTCCAGAAAACGAGGAGGGACAGAGTGAGAAATGAAGATATACGGAAAGAACTGGGAGTACAGAAACTGAATGACAAACTGGAGCAAAACAGATTAAGATGGTTTGGACATGTCAAGCGGATGAATGAAGTAAGGCTACCAAGACGAGCACTGGAACGACGGATGACAGGGAAGAGAGGACGAGGAAGACCAAGAATGCGTTGGATGGACTCGGTGGAGAATAGTATTAGAAAACGGAACCTGGATTGGAACACTGTGTCGGAGGAGGAATGGTGGAACGACAGAACAAAGTGGAGAGGAACCATATTTGCCCCCACCCAGTGCCAACTGGAAAAGGGGAAATGAAGATGATGATGATTCAGCCCCCCACATGAAAAGAATTGTATATACGGCTATACGCCCCTGTCATGTGTGGCCATTGTTTTATTGTCAGTTGCCATTTCTTACAGGGTTTGGGATGATTGTGGTTTAGTTCTCTGAGCCTCTTAAATGCAAGGTCCTGATATAATTGGTTGTTAAATGCAGTAGACTTGTTGGCACATTAAAAATCCTCTTCTGGACTCAAATCCTGGCACCACGATGACTCTAAAACTCTCGTAGTTTATATTTCATCGGATGATCGTTAGGTGTCTTGTCGACCTTGGCACTAGGAGCTTGCCGATGGGAAGGGAGAGGTAGAGGTAGAGAAGCAACACAGCACGAAATGACACAGCTTGCTGTAGCAAGCTCAGAGATCAGAGGTTCAAATCCCGGCACTGACACATGCCGGGGCATCTACCCCATTTCCAACCCTACTACAGTGACCACAGAATCACAGGTTATCAGACAAATTCAATGCACATGACTATTTGGTCATCAGGTGCTATATAACGATACCAAGATCCACTTCCTCCCATTCCATCCTCTCTCATACGCTTTGCATGCTTCTGCCCATTGGCTTGGCCTGAATGATATGTGTGGCAGCATGAACTAGTTGTGTTGTAATACAGCTTCTTTCTGGAATACGTGAGCACAAACATCTGGTTCTTGTTATTATAGCAGTGAAGTAGGCTGGAAGTAGTTACTTTAGTCTACTGTGAGAGACCTGCTTGGCGATAAGCTGAGCTTAGGAACAATTACCAAGATCGTTTTGTCTCCAAACAGTTTTTCTTCTATAAAAATTAGTGCTGTCAATGAAAATAGGATGAGTTAAATGGCAATACTTGTATCTAACAGTCATAATTTTCAGAAAAAAGAAAAAAGATCAATGTGTAGGTAACCTTATAGATGAGTGTGGTGTGCATGCCAGGTTGGCATGTTTCCTCTGCTCAAATGTGCTAGCACACGTTCGAATTGGGTTGATTGTCTGGTATTGGACACATACCGCTAGAATGGTAGAAGCAGCCTTTCACAATGAACATTGATGCGAACCTGTGAAGATGTTTTTCTGAGTAGTTTTAGGCTTATATTTTTAATGTTGCTTCCAAATAGTTTATCTCCGGTGCAGTTCTTGTGGCGTGTCTGGTACACGGGAGGGAATTCTAAGGTCCCCTTCAGACGAGGCCACTCAGCAGCACTCTTCTGAAGCGCTTCCATTCATATATAATGTATATAAATGAGAGCGTTCACACAAAACCACCGCCACAGAAGAGTGGCGCAGCAGGCGGTCTGTGTAGTTGACTTCGCCGCTGTTGGCGGCCACAAAAAGTAGTGCTTCTCTTCGCGAATCCAGGAAATATATTGTTGGTATCAGACGAGGCTGCAGCCACGTCACTAATTTAGTGGTGCGACGGTAGCACTACTAACGGCTCACCAAATGGTCGTGTATTTAGATATTCCCATGTTCCTATTATTTCATTTTTGCTGCGGGCTCGGGCCTGTATTTCTTGCCTTGTTTTCTGTACTCCTTCCGAATATTGTTGCTGATACCATTTAAAAGCTCTTAAAATGAAATTGGGATATGCGAAAGTACCCAAAGAACTTTGTCACCCTGTTGTAGATCATCGAATAAGGTATAAAGCAGTCCTCGATTCTGTCTTTCCTAAACCAATGGATGGACCCAGAATCTTGTTTTCCGTTGAAGTCTCCTTCTCCTCTGTATGAGGAGCATGGCAAGAAATATATTACCTTCTACGTCCATGTTTACTGGAAAACTGATGAGTTCTCCACCCGGGTAACAAACACTAGTAGAGCCAGCCACCTACACTTGATAGAAACGCCACCAACACGACGCTAATGCTTAGTAGGAGCGCCACTAACGCTTGTAGGAATTCATTAGTGGCGCTACTAACGCGCCACGAAGCAGCGCTGTTAAGTGGCCTCGTCTGAAGGGGCCCTAAGAAGGATACTAGTGTAGAAGTATGAACCCAGGTACTCGCAGCTTGAGGGATGTCATGGCTGACTGCTTAGTCCAGCATTCCTTGTTCTCATCTGATCCAATGTTGTCAGAACATTTGAGGGGCAATGCTGTTAAGTTTTCTTGAACTGGAACTCTGTTATTGGCTGGGAAAATTCCACATACACAGGCCTAGATCGAAGAGGAAAACATAGGCCTTCAGCTCCATTTAGTTCAAGGAGGATAACTTAGGCCATCAGCCCCATTACTGAAAGAGGAAGGGTTTTGACTGTATTGGGATAAGAAGAAGGACCATGATATGCAGGGAAATCAAGGACACCAGTTACATGGGGGTGAGAAGAGAGCAATTGTTGGACGAGAAACATTGGAACAGAAGAAATGAAAGAGGGGAGTTTGGTACAAGAAAGTTCAAAAGGACCAATGCTAGACTCTGCTAGAGATCCTGTGGTCACTGACTATGGCATGTCTGTCAGATAATTGTATCATATCGTAAGTCCATTTGATCCATCCTTGTTGCTTGTGAAAACTATTGATTTGTAGCAGTTGGTCTCATGCATGATGGTGAATGTGTTTCAGAGTGGCGGATCCTTCCCAGAGAGAGAACTTGGGGATCATAGTCCAATACAAAGTGAAGGTGAAGCTGTGTCTCGGAGCTTTAGGAGGGTGAGTATTGACTGGGCCTTCCTCTACCATCATTTCAAATAGAGTGAAACATTCATTGTATTGCCTTACTCAGGACTCTGTAGCTGATCTCATTTCACTTCCAAGCTCTCGGTGAAGACTACCAGCCTTATTTACAAACTGTTGGTGAAGACTGTCAGCCTTATTTACCAACTGTCGGTGAAGACTGTCAGCCATATTTACCAACTGTCTGTGAAGACTGTCGGACATATTTACAAACTGTTGGTGAAGACTACCAGCCTTATTTACCAACTGTCGGTGAAGACTGTCAGTCGTATTTACCAACTGTCGGTGAAGACTGTCAGTCGTATTTACCAACTGTCGGTGGAGACTGCCAGCCTTATTTACCAACTGTCGGTGAAGACTGTCAGCCATATTTACCAATTTGCCGGAGAAGACTGTCAGCCTTATTTACCAACTGCCGGAGAAGACTGTCAGCCTAATTTACCAACTGCCGGAGAAGACTGTCAGCCTAATTTACCAACTGCCGGAGAAGACTGTCAGCCTTATTTACCAACTGTAGGTGAAGACTGCCAGCCTTATTTACCAACTGTCGGTGAAGACTGCCAGCCTTATTTACCAACTGTCTGTGAAGTTTGCCAGCCTTATTTACCAACTGTCGGTGAAGACTGTCAGCCTTATTTACCAACGGTCGGTGAAGACTGTCAAGCCTTATTTGCGAACTCACGGTGAAGACTGTCAGCCTTATTTACCATCTGTCGGTGAAGACTGTCGGCCTAATTTACCAACTGTCGGTGAAGACTGTCGGCCTAATTTACCAACTGTCGGTGAAGACTGTCGGCCTTATTTACCAGCTGTCGGTGAAGACTGCCCGCCTTATTTACCAACTGTCGGTGAAGACTGTCGGCCTTATTTACTAACTGTCGGTGAAGACTGTCAGCCTTATTTACCAACTGTTGGTGAAGACAGTCAGCCTTATTTACCAACTGTCGGGGAAGACTGTCAGCCTTATTTAACAACTGTCGGTGAAGACTGTCAGCCTTATTTACCAACTGCCGGAGAAGACTGTCAGCCTTATTTACCAACTGTCGGTGAAGACAGTCAGCCTTATTTACCAACTGTCGGTGAAGACCGCCAGCCATATTTACCAACTGCCGGAGAAGACTGTCAGCCTTATTTACCAACTGTCGGTGAAGACTGCCTGCCTTATTTAACAACTGTCGGTGAAGACTGTCGACCTTATTTACCAACTGTCGGTGAAGACTGTCGGCCTTATTTACCAACTGTCGGTGAAGACTGTCGGCCTTATTTACCAACTGTCAGTGAAGACTGTCGGCCTTATTTACCAACTGTCGGTGAAGACTGTCAGCCTTATTTAACAACTGTCGGTGAAGACTGTCGACCTTATTTACCAACTGTCGGTGAAGACTGTCGGCCTTATTTACCAACTGTCGGTGAAGACTGTCAGCCTAATTTACCAACTGCCGGAGAAGACTGTCAGCCTAATTTACCAACTGCCGGAGAAGACTGTCAGCCTTATTTACCAACTGTAGGTGAAGACTGCCAGCCTTATTTACCAACTGTCGGTGAAGACTGCCAGCCTTATTTACCAACTGTCTGTGAAGTTTGCCAGCCTTATTTACCAACTGTCGGTGAAGACTGTCAGCCTTATTTACCAACGGTCGGTGAAGACTGTCAAGCCTTATTTGCGAACTCACGGTGAAGACTGTCAGCCTTATTTACCATCTGTCGGTGAAGACTGTCGGCCTAATTTACCAACTGTCGGTGAAGACTGTCGGCCTAATTTACCAACTGTCGGTGAAGACTGTCGGCCTTATTTACCAGCTGTCGGTGAAGACTGCCCGCCTTATTTACCAACTGTCGGTGAAGACTGTCGGCCTTATTTACTAACTGTCGGTGAAGACTGTCAGCCTTATTTACCAACTGTTGGTGAAGACAGTCAGCCTTATTTACCAACTGTCGGTGAAGACCGCCAGCCATATTTACCAACTGCCGGAGAAGACTGTCAGCCTTATTTACCAACTGTCGGGGAAGACTGTCAGCCTTATTTAACAACTGTCGGTGAAGACTGTCAGCCTTATTTACCAACTGCCGGAGAAGACTGTCAGCCTTATTTACCAACTGTCGGTGAAGACAGTCAGCCTTATTTACCAACTGTCGGTGAAGACCGCCAGCCATATTTACCAACTGCCGGAGAAGACTGTCAGCCTTATTTACCAACTGTCGGTGAAGACTGCCTGCCTTATTTAACAACTGTCGGTGAAGACTGTCGACCTTATTTACCAACTGTCGGTGAAGACTGTCGGCCTTATTTACCAACTGTCGGTGAAGACTGTCGGCCTTATTTACCAACTGTCAGTGAAGACTGTCGGCCTTATTTACCAACTGTCGGTGAAGACTGTCAGCCTTATTTAACAACTGTCGGTGAAGACTGTCGACCTTATTTACCAACTGTCGGTGAAGACTGTCGGCCTTATTTACCAACTGTCGGTGAAGACTGTCGGCCTTATTTACCAACTGTCAGTGAAGACTGTCGGCCTTATTTACCAACTGTCGGTGAAGACTGTCGGCCTTATTTACCAACTGTCGGTGAAGACTGCCAGCCTTATTTACCATGTTGTAACTTTGGTAGTTTTATTCTTATTTATCAAGTATGCGATTCTATATATGTAAGGTGCTGCCACCTGCCCTTTATGCTTTCAGTTTGTCTAAAACTCGCGCCATGTTCGCACATGTTTAGTTTGCGCGGTTCCGCTATTGCCATCCTGTACATCAGTTTGTTATTATTATTAAACTCATATCAGTTCGCTTTGCTTATATATCTCTGGTTTCCTTATATCCTCTTACAGGTTATGGACCCAGATTTGCGAGACTAAACGCGCAAATAACAAATCGTAATTATTCGTAAAAACGTGCCAGAAGTTAACCTCAAAAATGAACGCCGGAAGTATTGGGAGAATTGAACCCCTCGGTAAGGATAATTTCGACACGTGGGCCATGCAGATGCAGGCTATCCTCATTACGGGCGATTTGTGGGAATTCGTCGGCGGGAATTCTACGAAACCAGAACCAGCGGCTGGAAATGCAAACGCGGCGGCAATTCAAGAGTAGGACAAGAAGGATCAAAAGGCTCGGTCGCTGATCATTTTGTCGATATCGCCAAGTGAAATAAAGCAAGTCAAGAATTGTGTCACGGCACGTGATACATGGCAACGACTGAAACTGATCTACCAATCCCAGGAACCGGCTCGGAAGGCGACCTTACTGAAAAGGCTAACCTTACAATAATTGGCGGAAGATGGCGACGTGCGTGACCATCTGAACGATTTCTTCGACACCGTGGACTAATTGGGGGATATGAACATCACGATCAATCCGGAATTATTGACAGTTGTGTGTTTATACAGTCTGCCGCCACGGTTCGAGAACTTTAGATGTGCAATAGAGTCACGTGACGACCTACTGACTCCCGAGGCTCTTCGGACCAAAATCATCAAAGAGGATGACGCACGAAAATCGAGCACACAAGGTGAAACAGCGGGAGCTATGTTCGTCAAGAAGAAGACTGGTCCAGGTAACAAGAACTATAAGAAACAAACACCCAAACTAAACAACAATAGTGAAACAGAAGGAGGCGGATCTGAGTTCCGGTGCTACGTGTGCAAAAAGCAAGGACATCGAGCCAGCCAGAGCAGATTTAAACAAAGAGATCCATCGAAGAACTAAGGTAAAGACAGTTCTAATACTCAATCGGCAAATTTCACTCGAGAACTATGCTTACAGGCAATGACAACTCAGAGCAGTGGCGTACGCAGAATATGGTGTCTCAACAGTGGCGACTCTGTGATTTTTTCGAAGATCGATGAGTCACGAAGGGGTGTGGTGAAATTGGCTGATGATTCAACGGCAGAGATCGTGGGAAAAGGCAGTGTTCGCTTATCTACCCGCATTGCGAACGAAGAGATTGATGTCTCTCTCTCAGCTGTTTCTCACGTTCCCGACCTCAGGACAAACTTGCTGTCGGTGGGAAAGATCACCGACCGTGGCCACGATGTGATTTTTGACAAGGAAGGTGCAGTCGTAATGAACGAAAAAGGAGAAGTCTTGATGCGAGCTGAGAGGAAGAATAACCTATATTACGTCAGTGAGAGTAAAGAACGTGCAAATATGGCTGCATCGCCCAAAATATTGATCTAAAATTGCTACACCGACGGCTCGAACATGTCAACGTGGGCGACATCTTGGTAGCTGTGAGAAAAGGGAGGGTTTCTGGCGTTGAGCTGAGGAATCCATCAACGACTCTGGACTGTAGAGTCTGCCTCGAGGGGAAGATGTCCAGGACGCAGTTTCCAAAGAAATCCGATCGACGGACGGAGCTACTCGATTTGATCCACACGGATGTGTGTAGACCAATGCCGAATTCATCTATGGGAGGTTCAAGGTACCTCTTGGAATTCATCGACGATCACTCTCATTGGTGTGAAGTGAGATTTCTGAAGGCAAAATCAGAGGTCTGCGAAGCTACCGTCGAGTACGTTACCAGGATGGAGAATCAGAAAGGAAAACTAGTAAAGGTGATCCAGTCTGACAACGGCAGGGAATACCTGAATCGAGAGTTCGACAACTACCTGAAGAAGCGCGGAATCACAAGACGCCTCACAGTCCCTCACAACCCCGAACAAAACGGGAAGTCGGAGAGGATGAATAGGACTTTGATGGAGACTGCCAGGTGCATGTTGTTCGACGCCGGATTACCTCACCGCTTCTGGGCGGAAGCAGTAAATACTGCAAATTACATCCATAATCGCCTGCCATCAAAAAGTATCGGAGGCAAAACACCGTACAAATTGTGGACAGGAGAGATTCCTGACGTTTCACAATTCAGAACGTTTGGAAGCAAGGTTTACTTCCTGGACAGAGATCCCGGAAGAGGGAAACTGGATCAACGAGGCAGAGAAGGCGTGTTCATGGGTTACTCCAAAGAAACCAAGGGCTTTCGCATATTCTCCCCTAACAGAGACAAAGTTTTGATTAGCCGAGATGTAAAATTCTTCGAGAATGAAAAGTCACTGGAAGAGACTAGGATGGAGCGCCCGGAATTCTCGAAGAAAGATATTTGTTGGGAGCTGTTCTTTGCAGAACCACCGCCGCAATCACCAAGAGAAAAAGATCAACCAGCTGTCGTGGAGGAACCAGTCACTCAACCCGAAATTGGAGAAGATGTTGAACCTTTCCTCGGTTTCGATGTGACGCCAGTGGATGATCATGATAGAACGACTGTCGAAACATCCGATACTACGCCTCAATTGATGCAAGGACCTGGTCGACCCAAGATTCTGCGAACTGGAAAAAGGGGAAGACCGAAGAATCTTTTTCAAACAAATCTCCAAGATGTGGAGGAGCAAGAACAAGACGAGGAGATTTTTCTAGCAGAGATTACATTCAAGGAGGCAATAACAGGACCAAACTCTTAACGAGTGGCATGGTGCCATGGTCATGGAAATGGAATCTATCCTGAGAAACAATACATGGGTGCTGGTGGATCCTCCCCGTGATGCCAAAGTCATTGTATGCCGGATGGTGCTGCGCGACAAACTAAAACCTGATGGAACACTTGAGAAGAGAAAGGCCAGGCTGGTGGCTCAAGGTTTCAACCAGGAGTATGGAATCAACTACTTTGACACGTTCGCACCGGTGGCGTGAATGGAATCAATTCGATTGATGGTTTGTCTCGCTGCCAAGCTCGGTGTAAAAATCAGACAGTACGATATCACAACGGCTTATCTGTATGGTGACCTAGATGAGGAAATATTCATGAAACAACCGAAGAACTTCAGGAAGATGTTAGATAGCATTGCGATGTCTGGAACTGACGACGAAACCAAGGAGAAGGCCAAGAACATGCTTCGCCAGTTGCAGGGAGGCGACAAGGTCTGCTTACTACAAAAATCATTGTACGGATTGAAACAGGCCGGGAGAAACTGGTATGCCAAGCTGCGTGAGGTCTTGAGGAGGTGCGGTGCCAAGCCAACCGCATCGGATCCGAGTCTATTCCAAATTGGTTCCGGAAATAACATAACTTTGATTGCCGTTTACGTTGACGACATGATGGTCTGTCAAAATGCAAAAAGACGATCGCCGAGATTTCCAGAGTCCTGAGTAAAAATTTCAAGGTCAAGGACTTAGGATTGGCCAAACACTTCCTAGGCATCGAACTAATCCAGGAGACCGGATGTATAGCCATGCAACAGCAAGGTTACATTGAAGTCCTTCTCCAACGCTACGAGATGGCCGACTGCAACCCTGTAGTCACACCACTCGACCCTGGAACGAAGTTGAGCAAAAATGAGAATCCCAGTACTGACGAGTTGAAGTTGCCTTACCACGAATTGGTAGGCGCGCTGACATACCTGTCGACAACTACATGCCCGGACATTTCGTTTGCTGTCAGCTACCTGGGACAGTTCAACAATAGCTTCGGAGTCGAACATTGGAAAGCTGCCAAGAGAGTGCTGCGGTACTTAAAGGGGACTTCGAACATCGGGCTGATCTACGAAGCAGACACCAAACCGATCCAAGGATTCGTCGACGCCGACTGGGGAAGCTGCCAAGATGATAGGAGGTCCTACACGGGGTACGTTTTCCTGCTCGGCGGATGCCCTATATCGTGGGACTCAAGAAAACAAAGAACCGTGGCCCTTAGCACCATGGAGGCCGCGTACATGGCATTGTCGGAGTGCGCCAAGGAAGCTGTGTACTTACGTCGATTTCTGCTCGAGTTAGGCTTCAAAACTTAGCCACTATGTTCATCTTTTGTGATAATCAAAGTGCAATTAATTTGGCAAAGAACGCGATGTATCACAGTAGAAGCAAACATATTGATATCAAAGATCACTTTGTTTGCGAAGTCTTTGAGTGTAAATTTTTTGTTTTGAAGTATATCTCTACGAACGATCAATTTGCTGACTTTCTCACGCAGAGTTTAAGTCGAATGAAACATGAACGTTGCTTGAAGTTTGCTGGTTTGGAGAATGTAAAGATTGTATGAACCTGTACTTGAGGGGAAGTGTTGTAACTTTGGTAGTTTTATTCTTATTTATCAAGTATGCGGTTCTATATATGTAAGGTGCTGCCACCTGCTCTTTATGCTTTCAGTTTGTCTAAAACTCGCGCCATGTTCGCACATGTTTAGTTTGCGGTTCCGCTATTGCCATCCATGTACATCAGTTCGTTATTATTATTAAACTCACATCAGTTCGCTTTGCTTATATATCTCTGGTTTCCTTATATCCTCTTACATACCAACTGTCGGTGAAGACTGTCAGCCTTATTTACCAACTGTCGGTGAAGACTGTCAGCCTTATTTACCAACTGCCGGAGAAGACTGCCGGCCATATTATGTAATACAATTGAGGTTGGATTTTATTTCCACCTAAGGGTTTTACAGTGTAGTATTCTTTTCCAGATAGTAATTCATAATTTCACCAATTGTAATGATTGGCAATTTTCTTTTGTAGGTGATCAAGTTATTTTCATATTTTACAAATTAGCATAGTAAAAGAATGGTAGGTTTGTGAATGGTACGTGATAATGCATTTCTGTTTTTTCACACTAGTATTAGCGATGATCACATATTTTGATGCCTAGTAAAAATTTTCAAAACATGATGAAATGAATTCAAGTTCCATCAAATTTGCATTAAATCTCAAGCATCGATATAGCCTACATAAAACGTCAAATTAATTAAATGTGCACATGTTACAGCAAAACAGTTGGTGTTTTCGAATTCAATATGAATCACCTCTTGTATTTCCATCAAAACCTACAGGCACCGCAGAACACACCCAAATATGTGAGGTTGATGACTTGTATGCAGAGTCTATATAGGGCAAGATGTGTCCATTCTTCAACACAATGTACTTTGTTTTGAGGCAACTCACCTCTTCCGGGACATGTTTCAGCTCTTCTATTGAGCCATCTTCAGCCGGTTCAGCAAAATCTCTGTGTACAAACGTTCACACATGCCCATGTACGTCGTTAAATCTATACTAATATAATAAAGCTGAAGAGTTTGTGTGTTTAAACGCGCTAATTTCTAGAACTACCAGTCGGATTCGAAAAATTCTTTTTTTATATTATAGCCAGATTCAAGAGGAATAGTTTAGGCTATGTTAAATTTCGGACAAATCTACACCTTTTCACCGGTCTGAACCAAAATGTGTATACTTAGCCTTTGGAACCCTGCGAGTAACACTGTCTACATGAAATTTATGACAGACCAGTGCATTCCATGCATTTAGGCCCTTTGGCACAAATCTTCACCGTTTCACCGATCTGAACCAAAATTTGTATACTTACCCTTTGGAACCCTGCGAGTAACACTGTCAGCATGAAATTTCGGACAGACCACTCCATTCCCTGCATTTAGGCCCTTTGGTACAAATCTACACCGTTCCTCCTAATTGCACCAAATTATTCATACACTTTGAAACCCTGCTGGTAACACTGTCAAATTGATATTTTGGACAACGCTCTCCATCCCCTACATTTAGAATAACAAACAAACTTAACTTGAAAACCATGTATTAAGGCCCTAGAATCATTCATGTCCGTAGTAGTGTAACTGTAAGAGTATTTTAATGAGTCTATTGTTGACTGGCAATTCGGGCTGCATCACGTCGCCCCTACCAGTGTTCTGGTACAGAATTGCGAAAATAGTTAAATCTTGCACGCTTATAAATTGCAGTCACGGGGAGTAATTAGTGCAAAAAGATTTCTTTTGCCCCCAGTTATCATCATGAACTTATTATGCATCAGTATAAGTGCAATGGTGTTGGTGCAATACATTGAGGTTATCAGCTGCAATAAGCTTTGGTGCTTTTAAATTTACCTTAATCTATTCCGAAACTTATCGTTGAGCGCTATGTGGCCATAAATGATACTATTGCTACCTCAGGAGCTCGGGACAGCCGAAGTTTTCCGAAGTGTTCTGATTATTTTCCTACGGAGCTATGCGACAAAAGACGACACTATTGGTCTCTACATTTCTAACAGCCAATGAGATATAGGCCCTGGGAAGTGTGTTTTATTTCACTTACTCCTCTTTCTAATCATTTTTCGAAATTTGTTTGTAAATTACATGTGTCAGTGATGTAGTTAGTAAATACCTTAAATACAATAGCGATAATGTATTGAGGACATTTAAAACTGGACTAAATTAAAGTGAATGTGCTAGAAACATTAACAATTTTGCAAATATTAGATATAAGAACTAGAATACAGAACATAGACAATACTGTAACTAGGTTAGGAATAGGTATATCAATAGCTATAAGAACATTCAAGAACAGAGACTAACATGCCAGAAAAGTGCACCACTAGGTGCCTCACTACTCTTTAGGACTGCTCACCTAAGGAGTGTCATCATCATCATCATCATCATTTCCCCTTATCCAGCTCCTGCCGGGTCGGGGTATTTATGGCACTTCTCCACTTTCCTCTTTCCTTCCACCATTCTTCTTCCACGATCTTGTCCCAGTCCAGATTTCTTTTTCTTACGCCCTTCTTCACTGAATCCATCCACCTTGTTCTAGGTCTTCCTCTTGGTCTCTTACCCTTGCACTTCGCCTCCAGCATCTGTCTTGGTATTCTATTTTCCTCCATCCTCTTTACATGTCCAAACCACCTTAGTTTATTCTTCTCAATTCTCTCATTTAGTTTTCCCATCCCAACTTCCTTCCTAACATCTTCATTCCTCACTCTGTCTTTCCTTGTCTTTCCTATCATACTTCTTAGGAATTTCATTTCACTGGCTTGGATTCTACTCTCTTGCCTGCTTGTCAGGGTCCAAGTCTCAGCTGCATAAGTTAATATGGGTACATAATACACTTTATACATTACCTCCTTGCTTTTCCTTGGTACTTCCTTATCCCAAACAAGTTTTCTTACACTTTGATAGAATGCATTGCTCTGCTGTACCCTCCTGCCAATCTCCATGTCCAACCTACCAGTTTGCATCAATTCACTTCCTAGGTATTTGAACGTGTCCACAATTTCCAAACTCTGACTTCCAATTTTCACAGTGCCCTTTCCTTGTCTTTCCCCTCTTGTCATCACCATGGTCTTGCTTTTCTCTATACTGATTTTCAGGCCATACTTCTGAATATTTTCGTTCAGTGCATCTAGTTGTTTTTGCACTTCTTCGGTGTTCCTTCCCCAGACCACAATATCATCTGCAAATAACAGTAACTTCATTTCTTTATGTTCATATGCTTCCTTTGTTTCCTTTACAATTTCATCCATCACCATTATGAACAAGAGAGGTGACAGCACACTCCCCTGTCTTAGTCCAGTCTTGTTCGTAAACCAATCTGTCTTTCCAACTGGGGTCAGTACCCTGCTAACACAGTTGTTGTACATTGCTTGCACCATTTCCAACATTTCTCTTCCCAGTCTCTTCTTAACCATGGTTTCCCATACCTTCTCTCTGGGGACACTATCATATGCCTTTTCTAGATCTATGAAAGTCATGATCAAATCCTCTCCATATTCCCAGTTCTTTTCCATCACCTGCCTCAAGCTAAAGATTGGGTCCACTGTGGATCTTCCACTCCTGAAGCCATACTGTTCCTCTTGCAACTCTCCTTCCACCTTTCTTCTCATTCTTCTTTCTAATATCCTTTCCAGTATTTTTACTATCTGTGATATGAGGGTGATCCCTCTATAGTTATCACACACTTTCTTGTCCCCCTTCTTAAACACTGGTATTATTAGCCCTTTCTTCCAGTCTTCTGGTACACATTTCCATTTCCACACACACTTTAGCAGTCGATACAGCCATTGCATACCAACAGGTCCAGCAGCCTTTATCATTTCTACACTGACTTCATCCACCCCTGTTGCTTTTCCCATCTTCATTTTCTGTACTGCTAATTCCACCTCCAGCATTGTTATATCATCTTCTGTTATAGAGTCGTCAGGTTGTGTCACTTCCATCTCACCAGTACTATTGCTCACATTCAAAAGCTTATCGAAATACTCCTTCCATCGTCCCTTTATCTCTTCTGGGTGTGTTAACAACTCTCCATCTTCCTTTTTCACTAGCTTTGTAGTAACTCTTTCTTTCCTCTTACTTCTTAGAAGCCCATACAGCATCCTTTTACTGCCACTTACATCTGTTTCCATTCTTCGTGTAAATTCTTCCCAACTTTTCTTCTTTTCTTCTCCTACCACTTTCTTACACCTCCGTTTGCTGTCGTGATACTTCCTTTTGCTTTCTTCTGTTTGATCTCGGTTCCATTCTTTCCATGCAGACTTCTTTTCTTTCACTGCTTTCCTCACTTCCTCATTCCACCATGGTGTCTCCTTCTCTTTCACTCTTGTTGACGTCCTACCACAAGCACTCTCTGCTGCACCAACAAATGCCTTTTTAAAGTGAGACCATTCCTCTTCTATGTTTTCCACTTCAGTAACTGGGATTTGTTGCTTCAATCTCTCCTGAAAATTTTCCTGTACGGTTTTGTCTTTCAATTTCCATACTTTTATTTTACTTTCTCTGATCTCCTTTAGGTTTTCCAATTTTTTCCATCTAAATTTTGCCACCACAACTCTATGGTCCCCATCAAATGCTTCTCCTGGTAAAGCTGTCACATCTATCAGCTTTCTGCGATTAGTCCTTTCCACCAGAAAGTAGTCAATTACTGATTTTGTTCTTCTATCGCCCCAACCATATCTCGTAATTTTCCTGCTGTTTTTCTTCCGAAACCATGAATTACCCACTATCAGTCCATTCCTTTCACAAAAGTTTACAAGTTCCTCTCCTTCCCGGTTCTTTTTCCCATATCCATATGGTCCAATGACTTCTTCCTTTCCTTGTCTCTCGTTTCCGACTTGTGCATTCATATCTCCCATGATCACCACTTCTACATCTGAAATTACTCTTTCTACATCCTCCAGGAATACTTCAATATCTTCTTCTCTGTTTCCAGTCTGTGGTGCATACACTTGTATGAAGTCCATCACGTCATTTTTCATCTTCATTCTAATTTTCATTATTCTGTCACTCACACACTCGACCACTTCAACATACTCCTCCAGTTGTTTCGAGGTTATCAGTCCCACGCCATTTTTGGCCTCTTGGCCACCACTCCAGTATAATGTATATCCTTTCCTCAATTTCTTCCTTCCTTTACCTTTCCATTTCACTTCACTCAGCCCCATCAATCCAACATTCTCCCTCTCCATGAAGTCTACCACCTCCTCCACCTTGCCTGTCAGGGTCATGACATTCATGATTCCCACTTTCATTTCGGTTACTGGTCGCCCATTTCTCACAGTTCCCCCAGTACCAAAAGAACTGTGCGTCGCCTGCAGGGTACGCCCTAACCTTCTCCGAATCATTGGAAGTGCCATTTCCATTTTAGGCTATTATTACGATGGGGTCGCCACTCCCAAAGGCATTTTATGAAGCTACTGCCAGCTATTATACAGGCCGCCCCTAACATGGGAAACAGACGCCCTTGCAGCCACCCCTAACCTGGGAAACAGATGCTGCCAATTGATGCTGTACTCATACTATTCCCTGAGTACTGGGTTGCCTCTTCCGCAATCTCCACCGTTCCGAAGTCCATCTTCTCCGCTGCAGATTCCGTTGAGGTCTTCGCACGTAACCCTGTGCACGGGGCCTATGTTATACCCCATAGGACTGGGTCCTCACCAGAACTTAGCCGGTACTGTAGTTCCATGGTATATTACAGTACCGTTGCCCACCCCCGCGACGTGGACGCGCCTGGCAAGAGTTATCCATGTAGCCAATTAAAATTGCCTCATGGACCGGGTTAAGGAGCTGTCTAAATCCAGCCTCCAAGGAGTGTAATGGAGCAAAATCCCTGCCTAGACAGGAGGCCATTGCCCTTAGGAGATTAAAGGGCTGTATTTATTATTATTATTATTATCATTAGGGGAAAATGACCTAAATGTTACTGCTTATCACCCTCACTACAACAACCACCTCAACCACCACCACAAAAAGTTATATTAAAAAAAAACCTGGTAGTTTAAGTATCATGTGCCAGTTCTGTAGTAGTATTCATTATCATCCATAAAATAAATAAATAAATCCATTGGGCACTACTGCTAGTTTGTACATAAAATTATTCGAAAATTATTTTAAAAATTTCGAAACTGAAAATCTTTCATTTTCCATCATCAGGCAAGCCATGAAAGGTTTTCAGTTTCGAAATTTTTAAAATAATTTTTTAATAATTTTCTTATTAATTTAACGACGTGCACTGGCATGTGTGAACGTTTTTACACCGAGATTTTGCTGAACCGGCTGAAGATGGCTCGATAGAAGAGGTGAAACATGTCCTGGAAGAGATGAGTTGCCTCAAAACAAAGTACATTGTGTTGAAAAGTGGACTATCTTGCCCTGTAGAGATTGCTATATCAACACGGAATATGTTCCTAAAAGACATTCATTGTACACAGAGACCTGGTAGCGGAGCTGCCCTTCATCCTGATGCACCCCAAGCCCGAGGAGGAACTCCTGCCGTCCACGGCCCGCCCTTCGCCTTCTCATGCAGTCGGCGAGGGAGGAGAAGAAGTTGCCATGGACACTAATCTCATCCAGTTGGACGCGTAAGTATTGTGCCCGTTGGCCAGTTAGCCAAGGCCTTGACAAGCATCCACTGAACACTGCGTGTGCAGGTGTCACCACTTGATCTACTCAACAGTTTCTTGTAACTTGTGGCTGTCACCGCGGAGGTCCGGGCTCTCCAAGATGCGCTCAGTTTATTGTTTGGATGTATTTCATTTGGTAACTGGTATTTTGTCCTCTTCTTCTTCTTTGCCTTTTGAGACCACAAAGGATCGCTTGAACCAACCATTAGTTTGTTCACTTGTAGGAACTGTACGAGCCTTGTGGTCCTCCCAGTACTTCTTTATGCGTATTATCGTCTTGCCCTTTCTTGGGTGGAAAATATTCTTGTTGGAATTTTCTTATTTATGAGGGGAAAATGAAAAGTCATATTTTTAAGTGCTGTAGTCCTCTCTGATTTCTTTTAACCATCGGCATCCAGTTGTTGTGTTTTTTGAAGCACAATTGTACTGTACTAGTTGTTTTAGAAGACGTAAATCTGGCATTCTAATGATGTGCATGGTATCAGCAATGGGTTCCAGGTTGTTATAGACCATATTCATCATCATCTTGCAGAGTTTCCAGCCACTGGCCCGGTCTGTTTGGAACACAAGCCTCTCCAACGTCTTCTGTCTTCCCACCATCTCTCAGCCTCCACCTTTGTCCAGTCTTCTCCTCTCTTCTTCACACTTTCTTCCACCCCCTTCAGCCACCTGTCTCTCGGTCTCTTTCCTTCCCACTTCGTCTCGTGTACTCTCCTGGGTATCCTTTTCTCCTCCATTCGTTTTACATGTCCATACCATCTAAGTCTAGATTTCTCTATACCATCCTGTAATGGTTCCTCCTTCATTAATTCTCTGGTCCTCTCATTTCTTATTCTGTCCATCTTTGTAGCTCCAATACTGCTTCTCAAGAACCTCATCTCACTGGCCTGTAGTTTGCTCTTCTCCCTTCCTTTCATAACCCAGGTCTCCGAGGCATACGTCAGGATAGGGACATAGTACGTCCGATATATGATCTTTTTGCTGTTCTGAGGGACATCCTTGCTCCATAACATGCTTCTCACACTCCTCCGGAATGCTTCTGCCTGTCTCCCCCACTCATTTATTTCTCTATCGTTTCTTCCATTATCTTGTATCAGGCTTCCCAGATACTTGCCAAACTCTCCACTTTCTTCAGCTGTTCCCCACCAATTGTTATTCCCGTTGTGGTTCTTTCCATCTCACTCTTATTTATGCTAAATTTCATCCAATATCCTTGTATTATTCCTTCCCACACGTCCAACTGTTCCTGTACCTCCTCCTCCTTGTTTCCCCAAATCATCAAATCATCTGCAAACACCATTGCTTTCATCTTTCCTTCCCCAATTACTTGTGCCACTCGGGTCATTATGTCATCCATCACCACAATGAAAAGTAACGGTGACAGTGCACTTTCTTGTTTCAGGCCGTTTCTCTGTTCCAACCCGTCCGATCTCTCTCCTCCCACTTTCACACAGTTCACACTTCCCTTGTACATCTCCTTTATCCTCCTTATAGTCCATTTTTCTACTCCTCTATCCTCCAGGGACTTCCATACTTTGTTTCTGCATACACTGTCATATGCTTTCTCAATGTCCAGGAAGGCCATCAGTAGATCTGTTCCATACTCATAGTGCTGTTCGTAACTGCCTTACTGCAAAAATCAAATCCACTGTGGACCTTCCTGCTCTGAAGCCATGTTGTTCTTCCCTCATCCCTCCTTCTATCCTTGTCCTAATTCTCTTTTCCAAAACTTTCTCGAAGATCTTTGCACAATGACTCATCAGTGTTATTCCCCGATAGTTTCTGCAATCTGTTCTACTACCTTTCTTGAAGATCGGGACAATTATTCCCTTTTTTCCAGTCCTCTGGGGTCTTCCTTTCCTTCCATGCTGTCTTCATCACTCGGTACAACCATTGTATCCCCACCTCTCCTGCTGCTCTCACCATCTCCACACTCAACTCATCCACACCCGGTGCCTTCCCTCCTTTCATCTTCCTCACTGCATCTTCCACTTCTTTCCATGTTAAGTCCTTTTCTGTTTGCAGTCCATCTTCCTCTTCCCCGATTTCTTCCTCCTCGCCGTGGTTTCCGATTGGGTTCAGAAGTTCTTCAAAATATTCTTTCCACATTTTCTTCAGTTCTTCCCTATTTTCTATCTCTTGTCCCCTTTTGTTCACCATTCTAACATAATCCGTAGGATCCTTCCGCCTCTTATTTTTTACCATCCCATACAGGATCTTTTTGTACCTTCACTATCCTCCTTCATCATCTTTGTCCACTCTTCCATCCACTTTCTTCTCTCCTCAGCCACTACTCTCTTTGCCTCCTTCTTTCTTTCCTGGTACTCTTCCCTTGTTTCTACCGTCCTATTTTGATACCACCTCCTAAAGGCTCTATTCTTTTCCCTTACTATATCTTTTGTTTTCTCATTCCACCATGGTGTTTCCTTCCACGTCTTCTTACTACTTGTCCTCCCACATACTGCTTCTGCTGCACCTACTAGTGTCTTCTTAAATCTAGCCCATTCCTCTTCCACCCCTCTTTCTTCATCAGTTGGAATTCCTTCCTTTACCATTTTGAGATACTCTACCCTTCTATCTCCTTCTTTCAGTTTCCATATCCTTATACGTCTTTCCTGGTTCTCAGTCCCTTTCTTCTCCTTAGTCCCTCTCAGGTTCATTACCAGCAATCGATGGTTGCTATCCAGGTTCTCCGATGGTATAACCTTGATGTCCGTGATGTTCTTATTTAATTCTTTCTCCTACAGTATATAGTCGACCATATTGTTAGGTATTTATCACCATTGCCCATCCCTTCTATCACTTTTATTGATACAAGTTCTTCCAATTCGCCTTTCGATCTTCTGTAATCTGTCGGTTTTAGAATGTTCATTTAGATGGAATAATGTTTCTGCTATGTATGTGGCTTCCGGCTTTATGACTGTATTGTAATAATTATTTTTTGCATTAATTGATAAGCATTTCTTTTTGTAAGTCTCCTATGTTAATTTTTGTGTCCTAGATAACTTGTTTGTTCTTATTTGAATCGATGCTTTCTCATTTAACCCTTAGAGCGCCAGACAACAATATATCGTTGTTTCGTAGTCACGCCTAAAGTGCCAGCAACGATATATCGTCGTTTGAGCAGACCGCTCTTTTATATGTATTTAGTATGGTTGGATTTGCTAGGAGGCGGCACCATACAGAGAAAGGATAGTAGTTTTTAACTACGTCGCTAGATAACGCGTAAGTTTCCTATTTCCGGTTCAGTGAATTTTTGAAATCTGTTTTCATCCGCACCGTGTAACATCTATGACACATTGAGTGGCGCCGAGCGGGCGATGATCTGGCTATGTACGTAAATAATTGGAGTGAAGAAGATGAGGAATTATATCCTCCAATAGATAAGGAAATGGAAAGTGAAAGTGATAGCGGCGGGATTGATGTAAACATCCAACCACGTGTTTTTAGGCCTAAGGTAAACAGTGATAGTGACAGTAGTAGCGATAACAACGATATCCAGTAGATTCACGATTTCCTTGAAGTTCAGGTAGGACAAGATGCAAAATACCAACCCTCACCCGGCAGGGTAGGGGTTAATCCTGAAGCCTATCTTTTTGTAAATATTTTTTCTGTGTGTATTGTGTTAAGCTTTAGTGAAGATAACTCTCAAACTATTGTACATAATAAAGTGATATGTTACGTATTTATTCATCTGGAATGGGAGATTACACAGAAGTGAACATTACTTATCTGTGAGTTGAATTTTATCATTTTAAATGATCTTGTCGACTTTGTCGTTTCGCTGAGGTCTGGCGTTACATTACGGTGACGGGACGAAATGCATCTAGAATGCACTGAGGTGTGTGACGTCATGGTACGATGTAGCAGCCGAGTACCAAGAAGGCAGTGCGAGAACAATCAAGTAGGCAGTGAAGAAACAAAATAGAATCTTGAAACTCTGTTCTCGCACTGCCTTCTTGGTACTCGGCTGCTAGCATTTAAAATGATATAAAGTCCACTCTTTCAGACTGACTATCCGTGTCTTTTTAATTATATTTTGTTCTATTTCAGTTTTGTTTATTTTTTGTGTTTTGAAAATGTTCCAAAAAATATTTTTATTTAGAATAAACAAGAGCATGATAATGTTAAAGTGTAGTTCAGAAGTAAGTGAGTTCTCTAGTCAGCATTTAGGGAAAATGTCAAGCCCTTGTGTTGGTTATTGTGTATTACATGGGTTGGTTTTTTTGTTTTGGCACCTTAGTTATAACTGTAATCGGGGAAGGAAAGATGAAAGCAATGGTGTTTGCAGATGATTTGATGATTTGGGGAAACAAGGAGTAGGAGGTACAGGAACAGTTGGACGTGTGGGAAGGAATAATACAAGGATATGGGATGAAATTTAGCATAAATAAGAGTGAGATGGTGATCACAACAAGGAAGAAGGAAAGAACCACAACGGGAATAACAATTGGTGGGGATCAGCTGAAGAAAGTGGAGAGTTTCAATTATCTGGGAAGCCTGATACAAGATAATGGAAGAAACGATAGAGAAATAAATGAGCGGGAGAGGCAGGCAGAAGCATTTCGGAGGAGTGTGAGAAGCATGTTATGGAGCAAGGTTGTCCCTCAGAACAGCAAAAAGATCATATATCGGACGTACTATGTCCCTATCCTGACGTATGCCTCGGAGACCTGGGTTATGAAAGGAAGGGAGAAGAGCAAAATACAGGCCAGTGAGATGAGGTTCTTGAGAAGCAGTATTGGAGCTACAAAGATGGACAGAATAAGAAATGAGAGGACCAGAGAATTAATGAAGGAGGAACCATTACAGGATGGTATAGAGAAATCTAGACCTAGAAGGTATGGACATGTAAAACGAATGGAGGAGAAGAGGATACCCAGGAGAGTACACGAGACGAAGTGGGAAGGAAAGAGACCGAGCGGAAGACTGAGAGACAGGTGGCTGAATGGGGTGGAAGAAAGCGTGAAGAAGAGAGGAGAAGACTGGACAAGGGTGGAGGTTGAGAGATGGTGGGAAGACAGAAGACGTTGGAGAGGCTTGTGTTCCAAACAGACCCGGCCAGTGGCTGGAAACTGTGCAAGATGATGATGAGTTATAACTGGATTAATAACTCACTTAGATGGTTCCAAGTTTCACAGGCCCTCAATGTAGTCCCCACCTTTGCGTACAACGTGTTCCCAGCGATGCGGAAGTCGTTGGATCCCGTTGGCACTGAAACGTCTTTTTAATGCCCCATGTTGGTAGCGACAAATGAAACGTTTTGCTAGCTCCTATCTGTTGGGTGAGAAATGTAACTGTTTACCTTTGCCTAAGCTATGTTGTATTAATGGGCGCCAAGACCTCAATGCAATGTTGAAATCTAAATTTGTATTTAACAACGTCTAGCTCTGGCAGAACACATTCAAGACTCTATTCACTCAGATCGTGGTATGATTTGATCATTAACCCAACAAACAATTGTATCAGGAGAAGGAATTGGTCTATATCTAATGCTACCTACTGAAAGCAAAGATTGCATTGTAAAAGAAATGAATTTATTATATAAAACAAGTATAGCAAAATTAATAATAATAATAACTATAAAATTTAAATTGGAGCGTTGTGATTTGAATATAACCGATAGAAAATTACGTGAAAACGGAGTCTGATAAATTGATTTTACCCTTATTTCCAAGCTATGAAGTTACTGAAATATGAAATGTAAAACAAAGAAAATGAGAGATTGCGTATTTCTGCGTCATTGGCGCTTACCACTGGAAATTGCCAAAGCATTTCCCTCGTTCTTGATGATGTTGTGAGCTTCCCACAGTCTCCTGGACGTCGTCATCTCCGTCGGAATTTGATGATATTCTGGTAGATTAGATAATTCTATGGTCCGTACCTCGGACCCAAACACTCGTACAACCAAGTTTTACAAAAGTTCGTCGCTAACTCCACTGAACATCGGAGCGACACGCACGCGCATCCATACTCCTCAAGTATTTCACAGATAGTCCCTAACTCCACTGAACATCGGAGCGTCCCCCGCGTATAACCATACTCCGCAAGTATTTCACAGATAGTCCTCGTTTCACGGCGCGTCGAACGATATATGCACACGCCGGCTCCCCACTCTTCAGCCGACTCCTAGCTTACGTTGTCTCCGCTGATTGGCTGTACCCCACTCGCTATACTCCCCTTCTCTGGGTCATTACACTCGGCGGGAGGGTTCCGTTCCAACAATTCGCCTTTCCTGGACGATGCGACCCAGGATTGCGTCATGCTTCTCGACAGGAATCAGCTTGTATTCGAATTCCCAGTGAGTCATCTCTCTCAAATACCCTAACTGACAAAAACTCCGTAAAATTCCGTAATCAGATAATTTTCTATGATATCGTCGTTCGTAATAATTTGCATGATAGCGGAATTTTAAGACATAGAAAACCTATCTGAATGCTAATAATTTTTATAAAATGCTCCGAAAATACCTTAATAATAATTATAATAAATTAATAATAATAATAAATTACCATGAAAAATTCTCTTGGCTGAACACTTTGCCGCGTAAATAAATATAGAATGGCTTCCTACTGACTTATGCCAGTTGCATAAAACCCCTCGAAAAACACGTTACAGCACTGCCCAATCTATTGATGGTACGAAGAGAGTGCTCGGCAGCCTGCTTAAAGTCATTGTCATTGTCATCTTCATCTTCGTGATGAGATCATAGTCGCAGGGACTGATGTCGGGAGAATATGGGGGCTGATAGAGGACCTCCAAGCCCCAGCGATCCAACAATGCCGACACAACGCCTGCTGTGTGTGCCCTAGCATTGTCATGCAGAACGATGGGCGGTGTAACCATGTGGTGGCGCCGTTTCCTTCTCAGAGCTCCTCGGAGATGGTCTTGCAGAAACGAACAATAGTACGCCGCCATAACGGTTTTCCCTCGGGGAACAGTATGGCAGCGCTTCCGTACCATTGAAGACGTTAAGCAGGCTGCCGAGCGCTCTCTTCGTACCATCAATAGATTGGGCAGTGCCAACGGGATCCAACGACTTCCGCATCGCTGGGAACACGTTGTACGCAACGGTGGGGACTACATCGAGGGCCTGTGAAACTTGGAACCTTCTAAGTGAGTTATTAATCCAGTTATAACTAAAGGTGCCAAAACTAAAAAACCAACCCATGTATATAGCCCTGAGCGTGTGAACCAGTCTGGCACTCTTGGCATACTGTGTGCACTCAGGCCTGGCACCAGAGGGTTAAGTTGTTTGTTGTTAACTCTCCTAGGTATTTGAATCCTGTTACAATTTTGTCCCGTATTAGTAGAAGCTTTTCAGTTGCTCATCACGAGTGTACCCAATTGCCTGAGTTATTCACTTCCCTCTACTTTGGAAGTAGATTACACTAGTTGGATACAGTAATCCAGAAATTGCTCTTGAGTTTAATCATAAAGCGATTTAAGCTATCCACAGTGGTGGTGAAAGATTTCTAATATCCTTTGCTTGCCTGCCTTCAGGGATGGCATCTTGGGTCCGGACCAGGATGACGATATAATCTTCGAGGACTTTGCTCGATTACGACTGAAAGGTGGAGAGACCGATGCCTGAGCGTGGCGTCCGATCCGAACGGACGTGTACCTCGTGTGCGAGTGAGGCCCCCGCCCTCTCCACCTCCCCTTCACTGCGGGCTGGGCTTGGATCACAGTCGAGAACATGAAGAGGATCAGTTTACTGTCTTCATTTCCTGTCCCTTCTCAACACACTGCTGCCAGTCTCCTGTCCAGCTTGAACTGGAAACTTATCAATCTTTAAATATGCATAGTATTCTTGTGCTAAAGGCAAGTACGTCGATTGTTAAGTTGTAACTTCAAAGATTTGTAACCTAAAACACCACCTACTGTACAATTGTACAGTGTGAAGTCGCTAACCGACAACCAGGCTTTTTTTTTTCATCAATACCCTACATTTTGTATTCAGAAGTTTTGATAACTTAATTCCTCACATAACCATCGCATAATTTTTGCCTAAGATTTGTGAAAGAAAAACAGGGTGCGATGATTATACGAAGAATATTAATGTGCTGTAAGCTTCTCTTGCACGTATAAAATGTCTTGGAACCACACTGTGGTCGCCGTCAAAAAATACGCTTCAATTCATTTTTTGTCGTTGCGGTCGGAAACTGCTCAAGATGATGATAACTTGTTTAAACTTCTAGTGAGATGCCCGTGAATATTTACAAAGTATTAACAGGCGTCTTACTTCATGTTTACGTGTAACCAATACATTTCCCAATATGATTAACATGTTCTGTGCAACAAAGAGCAGTTGGGTAACAGGGATGTGTTGATCAAGTGAGGTCAGACTAGAAGGATGAACAGGGGTACGTGGTATGAACCATTAGTTGTGAAGCCCTGAGGGGAATGTTGCACACATCACTATTGGACAGCACCATTCGGAGGTGCATTGACCGATGGAAACAGTTTATTTGTATTGTGGTTGGCACGAGGCTGGCAGGTGTGCACGAGTGTCTATGTGTATAGAATGGCTGCTCTTCTCTTGGTAGTTCGATGACTCTTTCAGGTCCTGTCCTTTTTCCTACCACGGCACCGCAGAGGTGAGCAATGGCTTCTCATTGTAGCGGAGGAATTAAACTTGCTTGTTTTTATGTCGTTGCCATAGTGAAAAACAGGTTTGTTGTCCCCGTGACATCATGTTATTCGCTGAGGAACAGACTGTACAGTAAGGAAACCAACCACTTTAGTGTAAAGTAATTATTATTTGTATGTTTTATGTATTAGTTCCTTGTTCCCAGTTGTATGTTTAAGAGAAGCCACCCACATTGAGAGAATCTCCTCATTTAAAAGAGAGCAATTTCATATTTGGCCACAAAAGAGACGGCTCCTGCTGAAGCCGCTACAGTTAGCTTGTATTACCCATTCAACATTTGATTGCCGCTGAGCAAGGCTGCGCCAGCGTTTGTTGTTTGTCGTAGCATGAGCCCCGCAGGGAGAAGCGGAGGTCACAGCGACGCCAGAGTGTAGTCTGCACATGAGTCGAGCAGCATTGCGTCAGATAAGCGTCACAGAGGCCCATGTTACCACGGACAGTTAAACAATGACTGAGCCTACTCCCGCAACTGTACCTGTCAACGAAGCAGGCTGACGTGAGACACAAGTAAACAAAGAGTAGTTCTCATCTCGACCGTTGGCAATCAATTCGTGAAAGGCTAATATCTAGAGACCGGAGTTTTTGAAAATGCATATGCGCATTCTGGATTTATTGCATATTCCGAACATAACATCATATTTTAGCATACATATGAAACTAAGAGTAATTTAAAACATCTTGAACAAAATTGGTTTGGCCTGCGTGTTGGACACCCCTTGTAAGCAACTGTCTGAGCAAAAGATAACGAGATAACAGTATTTTATGCCTGACATTTCAGGAAATAGATGGGGTGGGACATTCCTTTCACCATCTAGGTAGTATCCCTTGTATGCTACTCTCTGAGAAACAGATAACGAGATAACAGTATTTTACAGAAGCAAGCTGCCTCAAAATGCCTCAAGTGAAGAGGAGCAGAAAGTATTTATTAAAACAGTGGGTGTCAGGTAATAGTGATCATTCTATGCTCGAAGGAAGTGGAATGTGAAAAGAAATTTCAACTTGAACAACAAACTAAAACGACTGCACGTAGGCACTAAGATCCAACACTGTAAAACTGTAACTTTGTGCGAAATGGTGTTCCAAATTAATAATGAAAGAAGAACTGATCAGCTCCTCAAAACTCAAAGAAGAATTATCAGAACCTGCATAAATAAAAAGTACCAAGTTGGAGTCTGGAGAATCCTCTCCAATGAAACAGTCTATGGAGAGATTGACCCAGTTACCAGCACAATGAAGATGAATAGAATCTCTTATTTCTTTCACATCCTACGATACCAGGAAACAGGATTTTATGACAACTAGTGATGAGAAATCTGGGGAAGAAGACTGGAGGGCATTGGATCAAAGTAATTCAAGAGGATCTCAAAACAGTTGGAATCGAAATTACAGATGCAGAGAACAAGAATAAAATTACCACCCTTCTTAAGAATCACAAGTTTTCAGCAGAAATGATGCTCAGACGGCCTGTAGAGATTTCAGGTGAATTAAGAACGCTGCGATCAGAACAAATGAAGAAGTACTGCGCAGATAAGAAGAATCAAACCATACAACCTTCAAAGAGAAAGTTTACATGGAAGACTCAAGTGGTCCAATGTGGCCAATAAACTTAATAATAATAATTACGGCAAAGGTGGGAAAGAAGAGTGAATAAGATTGGCTTATTGTTAAGTGCATATTTTTCAATTTTAATGCATATTTTCTACAAATTGGGTGCATATTTTAATAGTTTTCAGTGCATAAATGTCCGGTCCCTGGTGATAACACATCATCAACTGGGCAAATTTCCCAGTTATCGTAGGGTTCCATTATTCCCACAGGGCACAGGGCTTGCCTCTGCTGTGCCTCTCCCTGTCTCTTCCCTCGACAAAGAAAGATAATAATATATTTAAATAAATAATGAAATTATATTAAGAAATGTGTAGAAATGTTTTGGATGTCCTGTACGTTGTTATGAATGTGTTTTGATCCCTATAAACAATAGTGTTGATACGATTTCAGGTTTCATTTTGGGCCTGCTGTGATTTGTATATCATTTTTGTACTGCAGTGGGCCTCCCTCGCTCCACCGTTTGTTTGTCTTTGGATACGGATTGTAGAATGATGTGACTGGTTCTGTTCTTAACCTCTTAACTGGGTATTTTGGTGTAACCTGCCAATTGTTACAACACAGTAGGTTTGCGCCAACAATAACGTTGTGTATAATAAAAGAATTCTAATGTATTAAGTATAATTTTAGAGACATTTTAACCATTTTTACAGTAACTACTGATTACAACTTCAATGTTTTTCGAATGATGGTCTATAATACATACGTACAAGAAAGGAATGTCAATCAATTGCATAAAATGTTTTTGAATTTCAGACATTTTGGACCATTTTTACATTAACTACAGGGTCACTGACCTGAAATTCCATGTTCTGTCCGAATGAGGGTTTACACCACAGAAATAGGATTTTTGATGAAATACATATTCTGAACCATGTTCACAAATTACATACCATGCTAGTTTCATTCTGATACATTCCACATTAACTTCAAGGTCATTCACCTGACTAGAACTCGCGAGTTTTGTCTGTCTGAGAAATCTTGAAACAAGGTGCAGCACAAAGTCCTTTCTCACAATCAGGGCACCAGATAACTGACTCTTTCCTCTTTTCGTTCTTCCAACACACAACACATCTTCTAGTAGGTTTCTTCTTCATTGTACCTGGAACTAACTCGGTCAAGCATCGTCCCAGTAATGGCGAAGGTAAGGGCGCCCTTTTGGCTGTTGTCCAACCTGTCCTCCAGATGAAGATATGTCCTCTGCTAACGTCAGTTGAAAGTCAAATCTACTTAGACGTCCTCCTTTCTTCTGGTAAAGTATAAAGGCATTCGAGCACACTAAATCCATGAGGTAGCGGAACATCTTCTGGTAGTATTTTAAGCGTTCTTTAGCAGTTTTGTAGCTGGGAGCTGGACCATCATTTTTATCTACCCCTCCCATGTTCTTGTTTAGTCTAGAACAAGGAATGGCCCCTTGATCACTCCTTTCCTCGACTGAATATTGGTCATGCTATCATCGTGGTAATGTCCCTTTTGTCCTACCATTTCAGGATCATTTTGTTTTTTACGGAAAGCTGCAATTGATTCTCCCTTCTGTAGTCTGGCCCTCTTCACTGTGTCTGGGAACTCTTTCCTCATAGTTCCCACAACATTGGTATTTCTGTTACACAATGTGTCTGGTGGTATACCAGTTGTCAACGTGCAGACAATAACCTTTATATAGAAGGTCATGTGACAGCTCTAGCTTGCTCCCCTGGGTGTCTCTGTCTATACACGGTATCCCTTCCAGTATAAACTACAAAGTTCCATAGATAACCAGACTTACTTTCACAAAGTTTATAGAATTTCAAGCCAAATCTACTTCTTTTGGATGGAATATATTGTATCCAGCTCAATCGTCCTTTCCGTAAAAGGAGGGACTCGTCGACAGATAAGTTTTGGTCAGGAGTGTAAATGGAAGAAAATTTTTATTTTAGGTCATCAAGAACAGGCTGGATTTTATAGAGTTTTTTGTTGTGCAGGTTAGGATCAAATTTGGAATTGTCAGAAAAGTGAAGAAATTTCAGGAGAAGATGAAATCTTTTCTTAGAGATAATTTTGGAAAAGTATGGTGAGGCGATACATTCCCGTTTTGAGAGGTACGTACTGTTCTCTGGCTTACAAACAATTCCCTGAAGCATTAGAAGTCCAAACAAAGTTTTAATCTCGGGTGGATTTGTATCCATCCAATCTCTCTCTCTAGACCGCGGTTTCAAGGTTGGATGAGCTTCTAAAAATTGATGTTCAGCAAAGAGTTGAAATATATCATCACCCACGAATTGTTCAAAATATTCCAATACACTGCTTCATCATCGAAGTCCACATTTACACCACTAGTACCAGAAAATATGAATTTCTGATGTGAAACACTGTGTGGCGGAATAGGTTGGAATATATCAATCACTTCGTCTTCATCTGATTCGTCGCGTTTTTCTTCTTCTTCTTGATTGTCATTCCCAGAACCACTTTCACTGTCAGACTCGTCTTCATCTGTATCAAACCACTCATTTTCTGATTCATCAGAAAAGATGAATCACCACAATCATTCTCCAGGTGTTGAATAATCTAGTCTTCTTCGAGCGCATCGAACTTCCGCTTTGAAGTTTGCTTGGTGGCCCACTGCCGTCAGAGGGAAGAGTAGCACCACGCAACAATAAAATAAAAACAAACAATATACAGGAGGCAGGAAAAGTCGTAACTGCTGCCAACCTGCTGCCAAAACATCAATTTTCTCGAAGACATTCGCCATGCTGTGAAAACTCATCACACTCAGGAGACATTAGAGGTAAAAGATGGAGTACGTATATATTCGTCATGCCTATTAAATTATAACATTTAACATTTACGCAGTTACGAGGTTAAACCACATTTGGTATTCAAATGCTTGTGAAAAATATAAATTTGAACCATGACGAAATTTGATGTTTCTCAATCGGTGAACACGATTGTACCCAATTGTGGTGGGTTATTCCCTAATGCTAAAAAAAAATGTACATGAAATTAATACAATCGTGTTGACCAACTGAAAAACATCAAATTTTGATTACTAAGCCAACACTGAAAAGGGCTTCAAACACTACTGTATAATGTTGGGTTATACAAGTGCACTGGTTAAATGTATCAGTGTGTTTGGGTTTGTTTACTACTGCCTCCTCAGCTCTCTTAGCCCTCCTACGTGGCAGAGAAACTGGAAGTCTAGCCTATTGTGCGACCAGTTGCCTGTGGACACACTGCCACTGACCCACCCAAGAAACTTGTACCATAATTGAATATGTTTGGTCCTGGGGCAAATCTCTGGAAGAATATTACGTTGAGTGGTTCTGAAGTTGGCTGCGTTAGCTCTTTGCTGGATGAGCAGGGGAACACAGTGTTCACATAAATCGTAACAATTGCACGTGACTGTACCTTTCAAGCTGATACCGTGACACCGTGTCCAGATTGGCCGCTGGAAGTCATAGCTGCACACCACAACTCGCTCCTCATTGAGGAATATAACATCGGTTCAGTAGGTAAAATGATGAAATACCGTACGTCTTCACAATACTGAATACGATTGGCTTGTATTACCGTACTTAATTTGTACATATTATTTGGTATTTAACATGAGTGTATTGTACAGACAGACAAAGTTCATGTCCTTGGTTAAGGCAGTACAACATACTCCTGACAATGTTATACTGTTAGTACAAAATGCAGCTACCCACATATTAAATAGAGAGAAACTGCCGAAATACCTGAAGTGAAGGGCTCAGCATTACTGGAGTCCACACCATACTAGCAGTCTTTGGATTCGCACTCGGAATGCTGGCGCTATGCTATGCACCACACGCTTTCTCGACACACTCCTGTTGTAACTCATAACAGTGTTGCATCAACCAAATCCATGTGAGTTTCTATTCTGGCATTGTTGTATTGTTAGTCCTAGATATGACTCAATACCTCGTTCAGAATCTGTTGGCTCGAACAACTTGTTGAATTCAATTTATGTCAATAAGGGCCAATATGAGCGATATGACAACTTGTTGAAGCCGCTGTGGCATCGACTCACCATAACACCTGTGTGGCCGGTGTGGAGTTCAAGGGATTCAGTTGAACAGTTAAATGGAAACTTGCTCAGAAACCAGCTTGTGTGAATATGGCATATGACTTCATGGTGTATTCATTCAGGAACACAAAAAAATGTTGATGCTGGAATTCGAGCCTTATTGTGGTAAGCAGGAATATTGTTGCTGTAGCAAATGCTTGTTGCGAGGAGGCAGTGCTGCAAAACACATCCAGCTGACTGTACAAATCCAAACATAGCCGGAGTGGACTTGCTTATATTTCATATCTTGAGAGATGTGAGAATGTTTGCTTGTTCATCTGCACATGAAGTCTCTGATTGATGTAACCGTTAACTTCATTTCATCATGCACTTGAACCTATCTACATTTAAACGATGCCATGTTCCTATCGACATAATATTCATGGGGTACACAGAGCGTGAAGGAAGTCACTTGGTCGTATGAGGCTGGGCAATTCAGCTCCAAACGTTGCTCATTGGATATGGTATTGAGAACATTCAACAGGAATTGGTATGTAGTTGAGCGGTGACTGTACCTACAGGTCTGAGGATGAGAATATATTTGTGGTATTGGTGCCATCCCCAAGGTACACAGCATACAATAAGATTTCCCTTCCCTTCATGCAATGGCTGTGGATGCTTCATATGAAATTCAATTTAGCTTCCTTAATTTTAAATGATGAAATGGAAATTGGAGTTCTTTGGACACATCATGCTATAGATTTTGCAACTAGTTGTGCAAGGGAAAGCTGATGACACATGTGCACATAGCCAACGATGGCCAGGATGGTCGCCCACAGAGGTGACACACACACGTATTATATACGGTTTTATTTCCTCCTCCCTTCCTTCCCAATACTGAAATAATCCATTGTGTATACAGGGTAAGCTGCCCTTTGCAGCCATGGATCAAGGTTAGCAGAAACACGGCTAATACTTTTGGAAAAATAAAATGAAGAACAATTTGTTCAAAGAGTTTCACAGTGATTTAGAAGAGTAGGTATACCAATGGAATAAATCAAAGATAGAGGTGAGAAGGGGAGAGACAAACATTACACTATAGAAGCCAGATGACCTCACTGTTCCACCCCTTAAAACAACAACAACAACACTGCACCTAATGAACGAAGGGTGCAGAAGAGGAAGCTGAAACCCCAATCTCGAATTCCTATTCCAAAGACTTAAATGCATATGGAATGGTTTAAATGCTCCAATATGGGCATAAAGAATTATAAATAAACAAAATGTAAACACAAGTACACAGAGCTGATGATCAAGTCCCCTTTCTGTTGGGCATCACTTGTTTGCTGATCCATTCATTTTCAGGTTTGTTTCTGAGTTGTTTGGAATGCTATACTTTTCACAAATATTTATGAAATAAATTACAAAAGTCAGATGAATTGTCTGCACTAAAGGGGAGACTAGTGGCTCAACCTTGTAGAGAACCAACTCATTCTACATTCTGTATTTGTTATTGTTACCAAAGATGGAGATTTTGTAGGTAATCTTGCTGTTGGTTGTGAAGGAATTATGTGGTGTTCGAGGTCTGCTGTATTTTGCATTTACCAGAATTAGCCTAAGTTGATTGATTCTGCATTGCACATTTCTGTGAATTGGTTGTTAGCAACTGTTTCTTTTGTATCCACAAGTTCGAGTATATAGATGTATTATATTGATGATGATAATAACCATTTTGTATAAGTGTTTTCCACAGCTTTCTCCTGCATTCTAAATGATGAGAAGGATAGCAGGTCTCTTATATATGTTTCTACAGAGAAAGGTCGTTCCTATTATAAATTAGATAGCATTCAAAATGTCCGCGTGTTGAGTCGCATCTGGAGAGGTGTTATAGCGCACAAACCTGCAGTATTGCTGACGCCAGGGAGTTCCAACTGTGGTACAAACACAAGCTCCAATTCCCAGATCAAACGGTATGAACCCTCCCAAAGTAATTTTCAAAAAGAACTTATGCTCCTATATGAAAATTTATTTTCTCTAGTTTCTAGCTGTGCATAGTTTATACAGGTTTTCTTGTTAAGATAATTTATATTCATTTTCCTTGTTCCTCATTCAAAGCTTTGGATGGTTTATGATGGGCAGCACTCTAGGTTTTATTCTTTGACTGTTTTACTGCTTTACCTCAACTTTGTCACATTTCCTCGCAGTGTTTGGGGCAAAGGACATATTCATGTAGATTGCATGATGAAAATCAAATAATGGAATGCAGTGGAAAGAAATCAGAAACCTCTATGGACATCAAATTGGCAGGTGAAGTAGGAGACTTCTGTTACTTAGGAAGCAAACACCAGTGGTGGACGAGGTAAAGAGGATATAAAAAGTAGGTTGACACACACAAATGAAACCTGTCTACATCAAATATTGATTTAGTAATTGTTGAAGGTGTTCCAGAGCATGACGCTCTATGGAAGTGAAAGTTGAACTGTTGGCACAGCAGAAAAGAGGAGAATAGGAGCATTTGAAATGTGGTGTTACAGGAGAATGATGAAGATCAGATGGGTAGATAGGATTACACATGAAGAGATGTTTCTGGTGACTGATAATGAAGAAGGGATAGGTGTGGTAGCTTTATCAAACCAGTCAACAGACTGAGACAACAACAACTTAGAATTGAGATTCACAACACAGCAGAGTGATGCGGGTCTGGACCCCAACAGTTCCCCCATCAAAAATTGTTGAGTTATTTATAAAATACATTATATCAACACTCGAGCGGCTTCAGTGGCGTAGTTGCTGTGCCCGAGATAGCGGCTTCAAACCCGGCCAAAGTCGTTGCATTTTTTAAGAGCGTTACAATCCTACAGTATGCCTTCCTTCGGAGGGGAAGTAAAGCCGGCGGTCCCATGTCATAGATTTAAGGCATGTAAAAGATCCTTCCACTAACTAAACTTGTGTGAAGCTATATTTCTAGGTTAGATTTAATTGAAATGCTCTATCAAAGTTCCAACGTCCACCACTAGGTATCATTGACATCTGGTAGTGAAATTGAACGGAACTTGTAGCTCACCCTATGGGTGTCCGCTTGAAGCAGGTACAGCCTCTGGCGAACCGAACATGTCCTCGGACACTCCCGGCACTAAAAGCCATACGATAAATAAATACTCAACACTCTGAAAATATTACAGAGCAATTTTCAGCAATATTGAGATGTTTACAGAATGGCAACAATGATACCAAGTCCTAAAAATGTACCGGTTTGTTATCTTTATATACATTTTTTTGCCAAAGATCTACATAATTTGCAATGATGTTCCATTATAAGACGTCAGGTCTTGGGCCTACAAATACTGAAGTGTTCCCTGTTGGATTTGTGTTTGTGTTTGCTATTCACAACCTTTAATAGGAAGAAAATAATAATACAAGTAATATTGGGGGATCATCAGCTGGAACTCCCTGGTTAACATGACAGAATTCGAGCTAAAAGTACACTATGTTGGTAATTTTCATTCAGACACTGCATTTGATTTTGAGAATTCCTATTTTTGTATGTGTAGCAATATTGGATTGAGTACAATGCATTTCTATGATATCTTCCTGTCAACTGCTCAGGTGTTAACGTGTATAAGTTTGTTTATGCACTCACATTATAATTATCATTACTGTATATGAACTGCACTGTCCACTTGCCTAACCTGACTTTTCAAATAAACCAGTTGTGTCAAGGAAGGTTTGTTGTCACTGTGTTCAATGTTTTCCATAAACAGGATGTCTACCAAAACAAACCAACCAACAGATTTCCCGGACAATTCCCTGATTTTTTCCAGGATAAATCAGAAAATTCCCTGAGTAGGTAACAGTAGCGGCCATAATAAATATATAAAACAGAGTTTTCCCTTAAAGAGCATTTCAAAGAGTGCTTGGACAATAAAGACAAAAAAAAGAACAGAGTAATGTATTTTGCAAATTTCTAACTTTTTCATCCAGAAAAACTATTGTACTTGTGAGTATTGAAAGTAGCTCGTCGATAGTAATGCTCTCAAAAAGCATACAGTTACACATTTTCAATAGAGTCTCGCAAACTCGGCCTAATGTGGACCAAAGGGTGGCAGAGTTCGCGAAAATGCCGGGTTATCGGGAAATGTGTTAAAAAGGAGACATAAGCTGTTTGTTTTGATTTTAAAGTAATGCAATGCAGTACATTTATTTGTTTTGAACAGAAACACAAGTTTTAAAACGATTAAGCCACTACAATACAGTACTTGAATATGTAGTTCAGTACTGCTGTACTGCATAAAATCAAGGAAAACAATTACTGTAAATTATAAAAGAAAACATAGAAAAACTAGGCCTACAAATTATTTTTATATGTATATGTACTAAACAATTTTTTTTTTTTTTTATATACATCGAGTTGAGCCTCTATGGACTGCGTGGTAACAACCAACTTCACTTTAGTGTCTAGGTCTTGCTCTTGTTCCGGCTTTGACTTCCTGCCAGTATCTTCTGACCCCAGCGACGAGTGCCTGTTTATGTTCCTCGGACAAAGGTCCTCTCCGTCTTCCGGATGTTGATGCCATTTTAAAACCTTGGTAGTTGTTCACCAATCTTCTAGATGTGTTCCTGTCACGAATTTCTCGGTCTAGAATACCAATTTGTCTGAGATCTTTTTCGCATTCCTCGAACCATCTCGGCCTTGTTGCCTTAGACTTGATGAAACTCCATATTCTTTTGGTTAATCGATCATCAGTCATTCTCATGAGGTGACCGTAAAATAGTAGCCTTCTCTTCTTAATTGATGCTGTGATAGGGTCTATGTTCTTGTACAAGTCCTCATTTGCTCTCATTCGCCACCGTCCATCAACCCATTTATTACCAAGAATTTTTCTTAATATCCTACGCTCTCTTTTTTCCAGTTGGTCGTCTTGACCTTTAGTGTTCATGGTTAATGTTTCGGACGCATATAATCCCTCAGGTTTTACAACTGTGGTATAGTGTCGGAATTTGGCCCCTATACTCATCGACTTTTTGTTATAGATATTTTTTGTAATGTGGTATGCCTGGTCTAACTTCCTCATCCTGACATTAATTGCTTCCTCTTCTAATCTATTCTGCTGGATGACTTCACCGAGATAACGGAAATTTGTGACTCGACTGATTTTTCCAAGGTTAGTGATAATCCATTCAGGTCCATAGCAGATGTTTGTCATATATTTTGTCTTCTGAATAGAAATCTGGAGTCCTACCTTTTCAGCAATTTCTGACAGCCTATTGATCTTGTTGACTGCTGAATCTATGTCGTTAGCAAAAATGGCCAGGTCATCCGCAAAGGCCAGACAGTCAACGTATATCTCTTTGTGCTTAGGACCAAGTCTGAACCGATCTTCATTTCTTTCTTCTTGGTCTAACATCTTCCTCCATTCTCGAATGACTTTTTCCAAAACACAGTTGAAGAGGAGTGGAGATAGTCCGTCTCCCTGTCTGACGCCCGTTCTAATTGTAAACGGTTCTGATATCTCTCCCATAAATTTGACTTTCGACACTGTGTTGGTCAGAGTTTGTTTGATCAAATTTCTAGATGTATCATCCACTCCAAACTCTTCCAAAATATTCATTACTAAACAATATTCCTGTGCGCAAATAGTTTTTTCACTTTCGCTTTGAAACCTGTTTCTTGAAGCCTCGTCACGAAGACTGCGAAGAAACAGAATGTCCATAGCGGAGATGACGAAAGAAAACATAATAACGCTTTGTGCGGAAACACAAAAATAAACAAAAATCATGATTTTTTTCTCCCGACAGGGTGGCCGAGAAATCCGGAGTGCCGAGTTTGCGACACTCTACTGTATGTACAAATACACGGTCTACACATGTAATTTGTGTGCTCTATCTTGCAAGAAATGAGAGCTTACTGGTTTAACGTCAGTACTAACAATCATCACCGGAATATACAGGGTATTTCACTGAAAGTGGCACGTGGAGCACTGAGTTTGGGGTCGAGAGAGAATCGCATGTAAATAACTAGCACACATAATAACACGTAATCAAAGTAAAATCATTGTCACAGAAGATGTTGAAAATGTCCTCCACCTGCATCTACACATTTCTGGCATCTCCTAAGGAAATTTTCATTCCCACGCATTAGTTCATCTACCGAGATAGCCTCAATTTATCTCGTGATATTTAGTTTGAGTTCATCTAGAGTGAGAGGGTTTCTTGCATAAACCTTATCTTTCAATTTTCCCCATAAATAAATATTGAAGCAATAGGTTTTAACACTTACTTTGAGAAGGTCTCAACAGAGGAATTCCAGCACAACCAGATACCTGTCGCTACTGCTGTCGAAGGTCCTATCAAACCTATTGATGTCTTAGAGGTTGCAGGGGCCTTGAAACAAATGAAACCAGGGAAGGCAACTGGTCCAGATGACATCGCGGCGGAGCTATGGTGCTCTCAGAAGTGGGATACAGCGGATTGGTTGGCAAGACTCTTCAACCAAATAGTCAAAGAAGGACAAACGCCACTTGATTGGCAACATAGCATCACGATACCTATCTTCAAAAAGAAGGGAAGTCCAGCCGAGTGTGCTAATTACAGACCAATTCGACTCCTCTGTCACACCATGAAGTTCTTCGAGCGCATTCTTGATAAGAGGATACGTGCGATCACCCAGCTGACCAAAAACCAAGCTGGATTTGTGAAAAATTGCAGCACAACAGATGCAATCCACGCCACACGGCTTTTAGTTGAAAAGCATTGTGAAAAGAATAAGCCGTTGCACCTTGCTTTCTTAGATCTCGAAAAGGCTTTTGATCGTGTGCCGCACGACTTGATCTGGTTGACTCTCCGACAACATGGCATCCCCGAGTACCTTGTCAACTGGGTACAGTTGCTCTACGTGGAGCCAAGAAGTTACATCCAAGCCGCCGCAGGAGCGTCGGAAAACTTCCATGTAACAGTTGGTGTTCATCAAGGTTCGGCCCTGTCACCATTGCTGTTCATTATGGTCATGGACACGGTTACTGCAGATCTACAACAACCGTTACCTTGGACCATTCTGTACGCTGATGACGTTATGTTGGCCGCTCAAAACAAGCTGGATCTCCAACATCAAGTCCAGGAATGGAGTGATCGTTTAAGTCAATATGGCCTGCGGCTTAACAAAGATAAAACAGAATATATGATAACGGATGCTGGAGAAATCTGAACAATCCAAGTCGACGGCGATGATCTGCCTCGAACGACAAAATTTAAGTATCTTGGCTCTATGATAACTGTTGAAGGCCGTCTCACCGAGGAGGTCAACATAAGAATTAATGCTGCGTGGATGAAGTGGCGAACAACGACAGGTGTCATGTGCGATCGCCAGATGAAAGACCACCTAAAATCGAAGATTTACCGCACTGTCATTCGTCCCGTGGCGCTTTATAGTACCGAATGTTGGCCGACCACGAAGGAAGCAGAACGTCTGCTAAGTGTCATGGAGACCAAGATGCTTAGATGGACAGCAGGCATTACTAGGTTGGATCACATCCCCATTCAAAGAATAAGGGAACGATTTGGTATGGCAATCAGTAACAAAATGCGTGAGGGTCATCTGCGATGGTTTGGGCATGTGCTACGGTCAGGAGCGGACACCATTGCAAAACAGGGCTACACACTGGAGGTCGCCGGGAAAAGACCAAAGGGGCGACCGAGACAACATTGGGCCGATACACTGCACAGGGATTTGAAAGGCGTCAACCTTCATCCGGACATGGCCCATGACCGAGTAAAGTGGAGACAGCGGATTCAAATAGCGGACCCTGCCACGAGGTGGGACAAACGCTAAAGCAGAAGAAGAAGAGGCTTTAACACTTACCAATAACACGTTATAAAATGTTCAAACACAATATAACAGCTTAGGCTTTCACGGCCGGCGTTCATAATTAAGTACAAGTTTTTCGGGCAGTATCCGGTGAAACGTCGGGAGATATCCCGTCTAGACCACGGCCTACAAGCCTACTTTCCTTGGTCAGCAGTGGAATGAGGAAGAGGCTTCAAATAATGGGTAACGGTTTGGAGTGGGGTATTGTTGTTTGAATATGACTGTTGGCTGGGTGGATCTTGGCGATGAACTGTGGGAAGGTGTACATAGGAACGACGAAGAGGAGCGTGACCACCAGACTCAAGGAACATAACAGAAACAGCCGCCTGGGTCAAACTGAAAAATCGTCAGTCGCTGAGCATTCTCTCTTGCCCGGTCACGATGTACAGTACGGGGACATGGAGACACTCTCCACGACCGCACACTACCACGCCAGGCTGCAACGGGAAGCCATAGAAATCTTCAAACACCCCGACAATTTCAATCGGAAGGAAGTAATTGAACGTGTGCGTAATACATGGATCCCGGCCCTTAGGAACACCAAGACCATGATATCACGCACACGTCAACCTGAAGAACCTTCCCGCTGCAGCCCGGCAGTCGCCCAGGGAACACCTGGCCCTTCCAAGCTCGGTCGCCGGAGCATGCACCACACCCCGCAACATGTACGTGAGACCAGACGATCCAGCCGGAATGCGAAGAGAACGCTCGGCTCAACATGCTAATTTGAAGATCCAAAACTACCTTCCAGCCGTTAGTTCATCGCCAAGATCCACCCAACCAACTGTCATATTCAAACAACAATACCCCACTACAAACCGGTACCCATTATTTCAAGCCTCTTCCTCATTCCACTGCTGACCAAGGAAAGGAGCGGAACCCTTGATAATGTCGGACTCAGTTTCCGGTGAAATGTCGGGAGATATACTGTCTAGACCACGGCCTACAAGCCCGAAAAACTTGTACTTAATTATGAACGCCGGCCGTGAAAGCCTAAGCTGTTATATCAGTCGCCTCTACGGGGAGGAAACTACCAACCTAGTTCGCCGCTTCAAGAGGCTACGGAAGAAGAAAGCCCAGCAACTTTCTTCGCTGACGTTTCTCTTACGGAGCAAAGACACGGACACGATTCCTAAGTTTATTAGGATGAAGAGGAATTTCGGCTCAGCACATGCTCACCGTATATACGACCGAGCTGAGCGCTCAAGCTGCGAGAACAGATACATACTACACGCAGGGACTTAGCTACGACTGACCGGGACCTCATATCAGTACATCTCCGACTCACGTCTACGCTCTCAAGTGAGGATTGGGACAACATCGGCCACATCACGCACTATTCTATGCGCTCCACTTTGACCAGTCGACGCATCGCCAGAATAAGAAATTTGAGCTATGTCAGGACCTCAAGACGATAACTGCAACCACATCTGCGCCGGACTCGTCTCGCACTGTAGTAAACCTGACTAACCGTCGTCTATCGCCAGGGGAAACTTCACTTTTGGCGAAAGGTCAGAACTTCTCTGTCACCCCACCTTCTGTGCCTGTAGAAGACATTATAAGCAACATCGAGGCTGCCATACACCGTTTACCCAGGGAGCAGGCCGAGGAAGTCCGCTCACAGGCCTCACGCATCCTTCGTAAAGCTCCAGCGCCCAGCAGTAACCTGACACCTCAAGAGAAGAATGCCTTTAAAACCCTTAACAGGGATAGAAGCGTCATCATTCTACCTGCAGATAAGGGCAACGCCACTGTAGTCATGTCATCGGAAGACTACGACACTAAGATCCTGTCGCTACTAGAACCTCAGACATACTGAAAACTCACGAGAGACCCCACAACACGGATACTTAGAGAGACCAACAGGTTAATCAAGGCCTCTTCACTACCAGACCACGTGAAGAAGGATACATGCAAGAGTGAAGCTCTACCTCCCAGGCTGTACGGTCTACCCAAAGTACACAAAACTGATATTCCACTGAGACCTTTCGTGAGTGCTATCGGCTCTCCAAACTACAGCATCGCCAAGCATCTCTCCATCATTCTACAACCGCACATCGGTAACACTGAGACTTACGTCAGGGATTCAGGCCATTTTATTGAGAAATTGCAGAACATACGTCTGGAACCTGAAGACCGCCTAGTCAGCTTTGACGTAGTGTCCCTCTTCACGAAGGTGCCTATGAAAGAATCCATAAACCAGATTGCCGAGCTCTTCACGGAAGACATCACTGACTTGTTTCGCCACTGCCTCGCCACGAGCTACTTCCTATGGCGCGAGAACTTCTACGAGCAAATAGAGGGAGTTGCCATGGGTAGCCCACTAAGCCCTGTGATTGCGAACTTCTACATGGAAAAGTTCGAGCAGTTGGCGATCGAGACTGCACCCCTCAAACCGAAAGTATGGCTACGTTATGTTGACGATACCTTCGTAGTCTGGAGCCACGGAGAGGAAGAGCTGGACGTTTCCTGGACCACCTTAACAGCCTCAACACCAGCATAAAATTTACAGTGGAGAAGGAGAAAGACAACTGCCTGGACTTTCTTTCCGTGCTAATCACCAGTGACCTGCGCTTGGGGCACACCGTATACAGGAAACCCACACACACCGACCGGTATCTACACAAGACATCCAATCACCACCCCCGACAGAAACACGGAGTTATTAAAACATTGGTAGACCGTGCTAGGAGAATCTGTGAGCCATCCAACCTCAACCAAGAGCTGAAACATATAAAGAGGGCCCTATGCGCCCACGGATACAGCAATAAGGAGATTGAGCGAGCCTCTCATCCCAGGCGCCGGAGCACGAGGAAAGATCTTGAGGAAACTCCGGTGGCCACCGCATTCTTGCCGTACGTGAAGAAGGTGACGGACAGGATAGGCAAATTACTGAAGACCTATGAGGTGAAGACGGTTTATAAACCCACCGCCAAAATCCGGGACTTGCTGCGATCCGCTAAAGACAACCGCCACCCACACTCCACTGCAGGTGTCTACAGAATCCCGTGTTCCTGTGGGAAGGTGTACATAGGAACGACGAAGAGGAGCGTGACCACCAGACTCGAGGAACATAACAGAAACAGCCGCCTGGGTCGAACTGAGAAATCGTCAGTCGCTGAGCATTCTCTCTTGCCTGGTCACGATGTACAGTACGGGGACACGGAGATACTCTCCACGACCGCACACTACCACGCCAGGCTGCAACGGGAAGCCATAGAAATCTTCAAACACCCCGACAATTTCCATCGGAAGGAAGAAATTGAACGTGTGCGTAATACATGGATCCCGGTCTTAGGAACACCAAGGCCAAGATATCACGCACACGTCAACCTGAAGAACCTTCCCGCTGCAGCCCGGCAGTCGCCCAGGGAACACCTGGCCCTCCCAAGCTCGGTCGCCGGAGCACGCACCGCACCACGCAACATGTACGTGAGACCAGACGATCCAGCCGGAATGCAAAGAGAACGCTCGGCTCAACATGCTAATTTGAAGATCCAAAACTACCTTCCAGCCGTTAGTTCATCGCCAAGATCCACCCAACCAACAGTCATATTCAAACAACAATACCCCACTACAAACCGTTACCCATTATTTCAAGCCTCTTCCTCATTCCACTGCTGACCAAGGAAAGGAGCGGAACCCTTGATAATGCCGGACGCAGTTTCCGGTGAAACGTCGGGAGATATCCTGTCTAGGCCACGGCCTACAAGCCCGAAAAACTTGTACTTAATTTCAAACACAATAACAATTAAACAATAACCACGTCCACACATTATACAATTATAACACGTGTAACTAAAATAGGCAACAAAATAACTAAGGCAACTTTACTCGTCAAATCCTGCGTCGCAACTGTCTCAGCTCCGTGTTGCAATGTGCTCGTCTGACCTTTGGCTCGACCTTCTACCTGTAGTGCTGCGCCAGCTGTGAGGCCGGCCCCACTTTGAGTAAAAGACCCTGTACTTTTCCCCCATCGAAATTTAAATTCGTCATTTGCAATTATTCAAGGTTGGACCTTGTAAAACTAAAATTCCCTGAGTATTCCCTGTTTTCCAGAGTAGTAGACACCCTGATAAAAAGTAGCAGAGGCAATACGATGCAGATTGGAATTAAGATCGTGGACACTTCACCTCATCAAGTCATATTGAGGTATTTAAAATGTGGTGTTGGAGGCACCTGTTCAAGATTTGCTGGACAGATCGAGTCACAATTGTGAAGAGCAGATGTCATATTGCTTCACTTACCGATTTAGAAGGTTACAAAACTAGTTTAGCTTCGTCTGGTACTAGTAATGTAATCGTATTGACTCGGCGACTGTGGTGTAGATCTTTTTAATTGGAGCCATTGAGGCAATCCACTCTCCAATTTTGACGTTTTACACCTCCATGTGGCTGTGAAAACCAGAATTATTTGTGGCAACCTGTGGCTTTGTCTTGCAATTGCTAAGAGCAGAGGCGACACCGGACAACTCGGGAACGCCTGGACTTTTGCCGTCCTTCAAAAATTGAACTTTCTTCATCGGGAATCGAGTCTGCGACCTTAAGATAAGTGCTACTGACTCAGGTCATAGAGTGCAACTGAGCTCTGCCTGAGTCACCAAATTGCTCGTTTGGAGTTAGTGGCAGATTAGAATTGGCGGAGGGTAGATACGTCGGCCTTCTATCGTGGTGTACCACACTATATAGGGACCTCAGTCATTGACTCGCGTCCCTTTAGTGGCGTACAGTACAGTGTCTCGGTTTGTGAAAGTCAGCAAGAAGTAAGAAATTATGACTTGATTGTTAAAAAGTCATCATATTATAAAAAAGATTTTCTCCTTGAAAAAACATTGCAACAGTCATGGAGCAGTATGCCCTACATTCCAATCGCAGTTAACAATATCCTAAAAAAAAATCTCTACTTCTTTGGTGCAAAATTCACAGGACAGGGCAGCTTTTTGTGTTTTTCTCAAAACTGTCCTTAAGTGACTTAGGTCGCTTTTAGCAATCACCCTAATGCAGAGGTGCCAACTATTACGGATTGTCCGTAATTATTAGCCCACGGATTTCAGCTAACGATTACGACATTACAGTCGAAGGGGAAATTATTACGGAAAAGTGACATCACGAAAAAAATACATTTCTATGGAAAAAAGAAAAAAAGAAAGCTACAGGGTGTCGACCTGTAAGGAAAAGGAACGAAAGTAACGAAAAAGTAGCTAATTTTACAAACAGGTAACGAAAATAAAAGTAACAAATTTTTATGTCTGCATAGTTGGAGGTAACGAAAATTCGCCGAGGTCGGTTTAAATCGTCTGAACTCGCGCCGCTTGGCACACAGATTTCGTATGCTATATTTCCCCGTGCCCGACCTCAAGGAAATGCATACTGATGATGCCTTGAGTGGTATACATCGGTCCAACGTATAATTTCGGTATCGAGAAGAGTTTTTAGTTTTGTGTGAAATATTTTTCTGTATTATTAGGAAACCTGACTTTCCGCGAGAAGTTTATTCGCGAAAACTTCTGAAACTCAACAAAAACCTCTCATTTCTGTTATTGACCTCTAAATTTGGAGACTATCTCAAATTGAAGTCCAGATATAACACGAAATAATTTGAGGAGTGTTTGTGGGTAACGGTATAAGTGCCAGGATACCTCATTTCCAGATTTTGCATTGAAATCGTTTATATCTACTGCTGCTAATACTCTAGGAAACAATACAAGTGCCAGGCCATTCCCATTTAGTTTACAGTCTTGTCCAAAGATTGCACTTGGAGTATCTCCATCACACTTTCCATGGGGACCGATACAAGTGCCATCTACACGGATTATCAGTGATTTACCCGCGAAAATATTTTCTTAGTTCATTGCGTATTAGCTTGGTACATCAAGATGGACCTAAATACACCATATACTGTAATAGGACCTACTGTTAGCAAGAAAGTGGCTGCTAGAAAAGACTTCCGAGTTCATGGTAAGCCTTACACTACATCACGAGGGGTAAATAAAGCAGCAAAAACTCCAGTACAAGAGGTACGTATTGTTTTTATAACCTCAAAATATGTTTAATGAACCATTTCTGCATGTTCTCATTATGAATTCAACTTGTTAATGTTGTAAGAGTGAAAAATGTGGATGAATATTTTATTTTATATATTTTATTATTTTATTGCAGGTAACGTGCAAATGCATGTACAAAATGTAAGGCGCTCTCAAAGGAATGGAAAGAGATGTTATTTGTAGATTTGTACAAACTCTCAGATGAACAACAAGGTACATATCTGATGAACCGCATAGAAATTACTCCCGTAGCACGCAGGAGACATGGCCAGTATGATGATCCAGCTGAAAGTAAGCGACAATCAACAATGCATTACACTGTTCCCACAGGCAACGGGCTTGTGCAGGTATGTGCCAAGACATTTAAAGACATTTTCTGCCTCACGAACCGAAGACTTCAGACGCTGAATGAGCACAAGAAGAAAGGCCTTGTCGCATATTCAGATGGTCGGGGGAAACATCCCTCATCACATAAGCACAAAATAAAATATACAGATGAAGATTGGAATATTGTGAAGGAACACATAGTCATTTCCGTGCCAAGAAAGCCACTATGGACGAAGTAAGAGTAGTAGGGAATATCTAAGTAGTGACTTAAACTTTCTACGTATGCATAATGCTTTCAAAGTTAAGTATCCTAACTCAAAAGTAGAGTATAGATTTTATCAGCGTGTGTTTCGAAAATGTTTTCCAAAACTACATTTTGGATTGCCTAAAACAGACACATGCCGAGTTTGTGACCAGCTTCAGTGTAAAATAAAGGCAAGTGAAAATGCCACTGATCAGTTTAGCTTCAGAACACAACTAAGTCTGCACCAAAAGAAAGCCCACAAGGCTCTTGGTTTCTTACATAAGTCTATAATCGAGTCACAGCTTCCTTCGAGTGATGTATGTTCCACATCAATGGATCTACAACAGGTTATATTCTTCCCCACCCTCACACACAGCAATATGTTTTATTCAAGGCAGTTGTCAAATTATAACCTGTGTATACGTGTGGGCGACAGTGGTAAAAGTTTTGTGTATGTGGCATGAAGGTATCACTGGTCGTGGTGGCAATGACATTGCTTCCTGTTTCTTGAAAGTTTTGAAATCTGGATTCACAGCAAAGAGAAAGCTAGAAGTGTGGTGTGATAACTGCGTAGCGCAAAATAAAAATAGTATGGTACTAATGGCTGCTATCTACCTCGTTGCTAAAGGATATTTTGATACTATAGATATTAAGTTCCTAGTTACGGGCCACAGTTATATGCCTTGGGATTGGGATTTCGGTAATATTGAAAAACGGAAAAGGAAGTGCAAACCTTTGGTTCCTGAAGAAGTTCAAGAAATGGTCAGGACAGCCAGATTGAAGACCCCCTTCACAGTCATTAACATGCAAGGAGCAGACTTTTTTGGTATGGGTGCACTAGCAGATGTATACATCAATCAGGGTGTCGACCGGTAACGAAAGTAACGAATTTTACAAATGGGTAATGAAAAAGTAACGAATTTTACAAACGGGTAACGATAATGTTCTGAAGGCGGGTTGAATCATTTAAACTCGCACCGCTAGGCTCCGAGATTGGGAGTTTCACGCAAGCGGCGCCGTGCCAATTGCATAGTACTAAGCTATATGTCTCCGTGCCCGACCTCAAGGAAATACATACCGAGGATACCTTGAGCGGTATACATCGGTTCAACGTATATTTTCGGCATCAAGATGTCTTAAGCAGGCGCGGATTCAAGGGGGGGGTCACGGGGGTCATGACCCCCCCCCCCCCCCAAACGGAGACCAAATTTTTTTTGCAAACTCAAAAAACGAAAACACAATTACCAGACAAATAAAACATAACGAATTTTAACTGAAAAACAGGTTTTTTTTTTCATTTAATCAAATCTGAATTATCTTTATTGGAATTATTATGATCTGTTACAACTGTACATATTTACAACTTCTAACCTCTTGTATAAAAACTATTAGTTATACAACAAAATCAACTCGTCTATTTTGTTTAGGAAACCTTGTGATTACCGAATCGATGTTGATAGTGATGTCACGTTGAATGTGCAGTAATGCACGGATAGGAAACTGGGGCTTTTTTTTTGCACCAAAAATTTTTGCCGACGTCCAAACTGCAAGCTTGGTTGGCAATTTAAGCTGTGACTTTCTCCCTTTGTCGGTATCAACTCGACTTGCCGAAACTGTTACGTACCTTGATCCTTTTCTCGAAGCTCGATGTAAAAGTCGCAAAACACGCCGTTGCAATTTGTACGAATATTTTTGGTGCGCTAAACGCATCAAATTTCTATCCATGAAGCTTGCAAAGAAATTGGTCTGGTTTTGTACGTTTGGTTATTTTGTGATTGCGTTTTTAGTGATACCATTTTTCTTAATAATTTCAATTCTCAAACCCCCCTCCCCACCGCCCCCCCCCCCCCCCCCCAAGCCAAACTCTAGATCGATTCTCTGACCCCCCCCAAAACCAAACTCTAGATCCGCGCCTGGTCTTAAGTTTCGTGTGAAATACTTTTCTGTGTTACTGTATTAGGAAACCTGACTTTTCGCGAGACGTTTATTCGCAAATATTTCCGAAACTAAAAAGAAATCTCTCATTTCTGTTATTTGGAAACTATGTCAAATTAAAATCCAGAAATAACGCGAAACAATTTAATGTCGCAATCTTGCAAAATGTTACCGTTTCGAAAAAAATGCGAAAAATCTTCGAAATACATATCACTTATTAAAAAAATATGTCAAGTAAATTTGCGACATTCAGTAGCCTATGGTTAATTCGAAATTCCGTTATAAGTCGATTTTTCCTTCGAACTTTCGTTCCATCGGATATATAATCTAACCGATTATTTCGATTACTTGTTGATAATTCGTGGTTCTCAATCGAAATAAAACTTGCCCTCTTGTCGTATTATTCGTGCAATCCTCTCAGAACAATTCGTAATATTCGATACCGTACCTACTTCGAACGTTCATCCTCCAAAATCGCATCCTCAAGACGGTCGGCTGACCGCACGACTTGCCTGCGGTAATCTCGTCAAACGGACCGTGATCGACATCAGTTGCGTAAAATCATAAAACCCGTCCCCTATCGTGAACTTGTGACCACGAGGACTGCGGGAATCCTGTCAAAGGTGATTGGGCACCCATCACGGGGCACCCATCACGAAACCTACTTGCCACTTTTCCCATGACCGTATACTTAAAAGCGTGCGGGGAGCAAGAAGTGCATCAACCCACTTAAAAATGGCAGCCTACGTAGCATCGAAATACTAAATGCTCCTCGTGATCCACCCTGAACTCATGAACTCCCAACTACAGCATAGCGACAAAGGGAATCACGGCGACGACCGAACATCATGTTCATAACTACGCGTGAATTTTAACCATGCCCAACCTTGAGCTTGCCTCCGCTATTCTATCACGATAGATAGACAGGCAGACAATCGTTGAACGGCCGGGTGCGGCGACGATTGCATAATATCTCGAGGACAACGTAAAATGGCCGAGAGTGGGAGCGATTGCGATACATCGTGATATTTCTCCGCATTCAATGACGAGGACAACTGTATTCTTGTCAAACGGACAGCAAGTGGCGCCGATTGCGTAATAATGCTATATTTTCTTGTGCCCGAACTCAAGGACAATGGAAATCTCGTTGAATGACTAAAAGTGACGCTGATGATTTAAATCGTGATTTTTCTCCGTGTTCTATCGTGAAAACTACGGGAAGCTCACCAAACAACTGAGACCAGCGCCGATCGTGTAACATCTCGATATTTCTCCGCATTTGACTGCGAAGACAGAATTCGGTGACGATCGCGTAACATCGCATACATTTCTTCGCGACCTACCACGGGGACGAAGGAAATCTCGCCAAATGGTCAAGAGCTGAGCAACCTCTTGGTACCGTAATAATAACAACATATTGTGGACAAGACGACATATTAGCTGAAACAACGCATTGGATATTAAATATCTAGTATATATTTATTATTTTTTAAATTTTTATAACATCATGTGAATTTCATTTAAAGCGGCTTCGGTGGTGTAGTTGGTAGCATGCTGAACTGCTGTGCCCAATATAGCGGGTTCAAACCCGGCCGAAGTCTTTGGATTTTTTAAAAGCGTTAAAAATCCTTCAGTATGCCTTCCTTCGGAAGGGAAGTAAAGCCGGCGGTCCCATGTCATGGATTTATGGCATGTAAAGGATTCTTCCACAGACAAAACTTGTGTGAAGCTAAATTGTTAGGTTATATTTCGTCGGAACGCTCTATCAAAGTTCCAACGTTCACCACTAGGTATCATTAATATCTGGTAGCAACTTGAAATTGAACGGAACTTGTAGCTCACCCTAAGGGTGTCCGTTGGAAGCAGCTACAGACTCAGACGAGCTGAACATGTCCTCGGACACTCCCGGCACTAAAAGCCATACGATAAATAAAAAACTTCTTTAAAAACAGTTCATTGTTGTTTTTCTTCACCGCGTGATGAGCGCCTATGCTTGTAAACCGCAGAGGTAACTTGAATTCAAAGGTAACTAAAAGGTAACTAAAAGGTACCTAAAAAGTAACTAATTTTTACTTCATCCTTACAGTAGACACCCTGATCAATACATCCAAACTCCGGCTGACTCAACTCTCTTCAATTAGTGTGTATGGATAAGAAAACCTTCAGCGAAATTGAGGAATGGAATGCTTATTCAATCTTCAAGAAAGGTTATACAATGCAAAATCTGGAACATCTGGAGAACCTGCCTCAGTTAAATCCATCACCTCAAATGCGTACCAAAAAAAAAGAAGGATCTTCCTCTTATGGATCAGAAATACCACATGTTTTACAGAAACATTTGTCACTGAGGCAATTGAATTCAACAATTGAAATGAAATTTTAAAACACTTGAAAGTTTTCATGTGCAGTTTTGAAAGTTTTCCTTTTCAGTACTTGATATTTTGAAAGTTTTCCTTTTCAGTACTAGTTATATTTGTATGAATGATCCAATATAACCATTATTATAAGCAAATAAATATTACATGACATTTCAGACGTTTTTTTCATTACCTGAAAAAAAATACTATTTGGTACTTATACCGTTTCCCACAAACACTCCTCATTTAATGTCGCAATCTTGCGAAATTATACAGTTTCGAAAAAAGAATCCCGAAAATGCTTCGAAATACATTTACAGTATTTTAAAAATGTATCCATCTCGAAAATTTGCGACATCCAGTAGGCCTATGGTTAATTCAAAATTCCGTTATGTCGAATTTTCCTTCGAACTTTGGTTCCATCGGATAATCTAATCGGTTATCTCAAAAACTTGTATTCGTGATTCGAATTAGAAAGAAAATGTGCCCTCTTATCGTATTATTCATGCAATCCTATAGACAGATTCTACACACACCCAAAGTACACGGGGCTACATGACCGCGTTGTCGCAGCCCCTAAACTTAAGAACCAACCAGAATAATTCGTAATATTCGATACCTATTTCGAACGTTCATCCTCCAAACTCGCATGCTCAAGACGGCCTGGCCTGTTTACTGCACAACTTGCCTACGGACCGAGATCGATGCCAGTTGCGTAAAATCATAAAACCCGTGCCCAATCGCGAACTTGTGACCACGAGGACGGCGGGAATGCTGTCAAAGGTGATTGGGCACCCATCACGAAACCTACTCGCCACTTTTCCCATGATCGTATACTTAAAAGCGTGCGGGGAGCGAAAAGTGCGTCAACCCTTTTAGATATGACAGTCTTCGCAGCATCGCGATACTCATTTCTCCTCGTGATCCACCGTGAACCCCCAACCACAGCATAGGGACAGCGGGAATCATGGCGCCGACCATACAATATGTCTATAACTGCTCGTGAATTTTAACCATGCCCAACCTCAAGCTTGCCTCGCCATTCTGCCAGGACAGATAGACAGGCAGACAATCGTTAAACGGCCGGATGCGGCGCCGATTGCATATTATCGCGTTCTCAGTGACCAACCGTGAGGACATCTTGATTCTAGTATAACGACTGAAAGCGGCGGTGATTCCAATACATCGCATTATTTCTCCGCATTCGATGACGAGAACAACTGGATTCTTGTCAAACGCACAGCAAGTGCACGATTGCGTAATTATGCTATAATTTCCCGTTCCCACATCAAGGACAATGGAAATCTCGTCGATCGGCTAAAAGTAACACCAATTGTGTAAATAGCGATTTTTCTCCGTGTTCTATCATGAAAATTACGGGAATCTCGTCAAACGGCTGAGGCCAGCGCCGATCGTGTAACATCTCGATATTTCTCTTATAATGAAGGTTTACTATCCATCTTTTGATTATTTTGTTCAAAGATTCCCAAGTTTGGTCAAGGAAAGTGAACATGACAAACTTGAAGAGGAATTTGCTGTTATCAGTGAATATATTTTACAAGGACCTAGAATTGATATAAACTGGGGCAAAATTGCTGAGCTTAAAAACGAAAGTGTATAAAACTTTAAGTAATGTGGTATTTGCAATATTACTTGTACCTCACAGTAACTCTCCCACAGAAAGAATTTTCAGTGTTGTTAGGAAAAATCAGACAGAATTCAGACCTACATTAAGCACATCTACACTGGAATCGCTTATGATTCACAAGACGAAAATGTCATCACAAGGGGAAGTATGTTGCAAGAAAACAGGCTACAAGGAGTTTTTTTAATCACAGAACTAGCAGGTAATTTGCAAATTTTATTGTGTAATATGATATTCTTTACTATAGGTTGCTTCCCGGTAGGGCAAAGATGGTGTGGTGTCATTATCGAGAAGGGAGGAGCAATCTTGGGATCTTTTCAGTGGGTGGGGGGCAATATAAGAGATTACTGATAACCCACTTCAAAGGTTGGCACCTCTGCTGATGATGCTTCATGATGAGCTGCCAAAAGAATACGGCAGCACTGGTCCAGTCCAAACTTTTGGCTCGGCTGCATCACCACCACAGTGCCCATCAAAAGGTGGATACAATTAATGAAAAATGTACATTGTACGCACAAAGTCTGTATATCCCTACTCATTATTATTACTTATTTCTAGTGACTTCTCGGTGGTGTAGTTGGTAGCATGCTGAGCTTCTATGCCCAAGGTCGTGGGTTCAAGCCCAGCCGAAGTCATCAGATTTTTTAAGAGTGTTAAAAATCCCTCACTATGACTTCCTTCGGAGGGGAAGTAAAGCCAGCAGTCCCATGTCATAGATTTATGGCATGTAAAGAACCTTCCACTAATTACACTTGCCCATTTGAATTCAGTAGGCCGTGTTCATAATGGCAAAATTAATCTCGGGATTTTCTGCCAAGTTCTTCCTTTCTCGACTAGAAAGCGCTGTAGTGTCAAGGAGCTTAGATATCTAACCTCCTTGACTTTCATAGCATTCCAAGGAACGACTAAATTCGACTTGCAAGCTGCCCTCTGGGTGCAAATAACATAGCTTGCACACGGCACCCGAGGCCGTACGATATATATAATATAATGTTAGATCTGACTAACGCTCTTAGGTTCCAATGTTCGTCGCCAGGAGCCGACTGATGTGGCATCTAGTAACCAATTTCAGAACTATTTGTCGTTGATGGTGGCGTTTGTTAGCAAAATTAGGAACTACTTGAAAATTGAATGTCTGCAGTCCTTACTTGAATTAAAAACAGGTAACACACACTAATACAGCCATCACAATTAACACCGGTTATCAGACAGATTCTACACACACCCAAAGTACACGGGGCTACATGCCCGTGTTGTCACAGCCCCTAAACTGAGGAACTAACCATTTGTTGTCAGTACATATACATTGGTTCTTACATCTTAGAAATATAAAACACCTGTATGTGTCTTCAGTGGCGTACGCAGGAGTTCCTTCTGGGGGGGGGGGGTCATTAGTATAATAGGGTAATTGTGTACATTACCGGTATTAAAGGGACAGATGACCTTGCTGTTCCGCCCCTTAAAACGAGTCATCATCATAATTAAAATGATATTTCGATTAATATTCATAAAAGCAACAATTAAGTAACCGTTCTCTTTGCATGAAAAATATTTTAGATCTCATTTTTCCGACACAATAAAAAATTGAAAAGAAATTCTAAAAAATATGGAAAACAGTAACTAAAAACCTGTATTGAGACTGAGTGCTATCACGTGGTTGCTTAAAATATTGGTATTATGTGTTCCTGCTACATCTTGATTATTTTATCTGTACCATTAATTGGAATAAATTGCAGAAACTCCTCTTTTACTGAATTATCTTTAAGGAAACGGGCACACAAAATTAAAGCAACCCGAAGCGACGTGAAAAAAGTTACGGATCGCCCACTTCAACAGCAAAACTGATCCATGGGTAGCTCCAACACTGCGAGTAGAGTGCAGGGCATTTAGCAAGTGAGGAACGTGACCACACCTAAAGTATATACGGGATTTAAGACGCCTAACGAGCGATACCGTAAAACAGGTGATAGAAGGGACAATATATAGATTCAAGTAAAGGAATATCTCTGGGGGGGGGGGTTCAACCCTGACCCCCCCACCCCGTCGGTACGCCACTGTGTGTCTCTCCATGGTCTCTGCATAGCTGAATATGCCGTCAAGTTCTGATGCTCATATTAAGCAACATCCTTGAGGTCACTGTTTGGAAAGCTTTGCACACTGCATTTTCAGATCATCAATTCCAACTGTTGTCAACAATTGAAGTCTATAACAAAGGGCATCTGACAATGTAAGTAGAAATAAATAATAATAATGAGTAGGGGTGAGTGGATAGACCACAATCTCTCTGAGAAGGCAGCTTTCGAGTCACTATTCAGGAAAATGGAAATGGCATATAATCTAACAAAAGCCATATGGAACAAGAAATCCATATCTATTAATGCCAAGTTAGTCATCCGTCCAGAGGCCTTGTATGCTGCAGAGTGCCTTGCAATGCATTGCAAGGGATTAATGGAGAAACTGTAAGTGAAAGAAAGGAAAATTCTAAGAAAATTGTTGGGTCCGGTAAAAGAAAATGGGGAATATAGGAGACGGCACAACCACGAACTTTACCCCCATGTGGAAAAAATAACTGACACTATTAAGAAACGAAGAATTACCTTTTACGGTCATATAACAAGAATGAACCCAGCACGATTGACAAATAGAATTTTCACTTATTCCTCAAAAAGAAAACCAAGGGAACTTGGTTCACAGAGGTGGACAATGATTTGCAAGAAGTGGGAATTGCAAGCAAAGATATCTGGGAACGTGCCCCCCTTAAGCAAAAACTAACAGCACACCGATGTTTCCAAGAAAAGCCAAAGCTTCCAACTGGCAAGAAGTGGATTGCAGTATGGAAACAACAGCATCGAGAACTAATGCGAAAGTACGGGCAGGTTGTTAAAGCTCGATGCAGCAAGAAGCAGTTGAAATGATGTGGTCCTGTGATGGCCGAATCGGAAGAAGAAGAATGAGTAGGGGTATATGGAATGAAAGAGACCTAGGAGGCAGACCTAGAAAACAATGGACAGATCAGGTGGATTTGGAGAGGATTGTGAACGAAGAATGGTCCATGGAACAACTGAGTTGGAGGGGCCTCGTATACTACACCCGAGAAACCTCAGTTGGTCAATGATGATGATGAGGGGTATACACACTGTACCTTTGATATTTCCATATACAGTACCACAATGATTACGTAAACAGAACCGTTGTCTTAATTTCATACAGGGTCAAAATCTATTTGCGCCCCGATAAACACGGCTTTGACTGGGGCAGATCGCGGGCGCGTATACACGGTTCAGCCGGCTGTTGGCACGCTCCGCTGACTCATATCGTTAGTTCGCACGTGGTTAGTCTTTCATATGGACGTGTATCCGCAAAGCTTAGACGTTAGTGTTGCACGTTTAGTGAGTATTGTGATTACTGTGGTTGTTGGTCATGCCTAGACACGTGTGTATATCCATAATTCGTATATGAAAAGCAGAAAGTCTTGTTCTGAAACGAGACTATAATTTGAAATCAAGTTTCCAGGAAGACCTGTGCCTAATGCCAGTTCAGTTAGGAGGCTCGCTATATGATTCAAGGAAACAGGCTCCGTAAATAATAAAAAAGTTAACAGACGTTGTGTTCTTACGGAACAAAAATTAGATGAGATTGTTGTCCATTCTTTCATCAGAAGATGCTAGGTGAGTGTTACAAGAGAGGGAGGACTATGAGCACTGTAAGTACACATTATTGAACATGTTTGGTAAAAGTGCGCCGCGATCTGCGCCAGCCACAGCTGGCTTAGCTTGCCGTGTTTATCGGGGCGCACATAGATAATGACCGTGTATATTTTCAGCCCTTACATTAGGAAGACATCAAATGCCTAATGATTATTGAGATACTGTACCTTGCACAAGGGATCTTTGGTCTATGCAAATAAAACACAAACACTCAAAATTCTTATAAATGTATTTAAAGATGTACAAAGTATCACCACCTGATATAAGTTACAATATGTACAAGTATTTACAAATACCCCTGTACCCCTCCTTTAGTGAGCAAATAGAATGTGTGCATTGGAAGGTTCTGGCTAGACCGAAGATGGCGAATATCTTCAGTGTAATCAGAAGCGTCCTCGTGCTGCATACACCAGGTCCTACAGACTGTGGTGTGCAAGCAACAAGTCTCTCTCATCTTTGGCATTGTCTGCACTTCATTGGATGAAAACTGAGGACACATTTAAAATCAGAAAAAGATCAAAATGTTCTTCTAATATGACCTGTGCTCCAATCTATATATATATGTTGTATATAAATCAATGTTACGGGATAGTTTGTGTGTACCATTCATCTGATTGCGATGAAACGTGGGTGAGTTGTTGTATGCACTCAAGGAAGGTTTCTGCCTGCAAATAATTTATGTAACACAAAAGGGTGAGGGACTTGACTGGAACCCTTAAATCACACAGTAACCCAATTGCACAATCTGTATACTTATAACACTGCAATGTCAGGAGTGAGAATAGCTTGATAATTCATCGTGAGTTGACATGAGGAGACGGTCAGCAGCCCGCCGTGTTATCTGGTATCTCTGTCTATTCCAATACAGTTCACGCCACGGTTTATGGCCGGGGGTTCATTATTATTATTTTCCTTTCTGTCTTTGATTGGCATTGCAACGCATGCCAGGTATAGCTAGTGTTTGATTGGCTTTGCAACGCATGCCAGGTATAGCTAGTGTTTGATTGGCTTTGCAACGCATGCTGGGTATAGCTAGTGTTTGATTGGCTTTGCAACGCATGCTGGGTATAGCTAGTGTTTGATTGGCTTTGCAACGCATGCTGGGTATAGCTAGTGTTTGATTGGCTTTGCAACGCATGCTGGGTATAGCTAGTGTTTGATTGGCTTTGCAACGCATGCTGGGTATAGCTAGTGTTTGATTGGCTTTGCAACGCATGCTGGGTATAGCTAGTGTTCGATAAAATTGGTTCCAATTTGCTTTATTGTGAAGCAACAGCAAGTGTTTCTCTCCGTTTGGGTTGCGACCCCTTGGGGTGGTTTGGTGGGATGAAACCTAGAATATATTGTGCAATACAACTTCCTAAATAGGTTTTTCATAAAGAAATATAACTCCGGTGAACCGAGCCATGACACTGTACATTACCTTAACTGAAAGTACAGTTGTACATTTTGAATATAATTATTGGCACATTGTTGACTTCAGATCACCAGATAACGAGTAAGTCTTACAAAGGCATAGCCAATGTAACAGCAAGATGAAATGTTCATGCTGCGTTCTACCTGATGAGTCTGCAGCTTTTGATGGTTAGCCTCGGCGGCTTCGGAGGCGTAGTTGGTAGCATGCTGAGCTTCTATGCCCAAGGTCATGGTTCAAACCCAGCCGAAGTCGTCGTTTTTTAAGAGCGTTAAAAGTCCCTCAGTATGCCTTCCTTCAGAGGGGAAGTAAAGCCGGCGGTCCCATGTCATAGATTTATGGCATGTAAGAGAACCTTCCACTAAGTAAACAAAATTTGTAGGTTAGGTTTGATTAATGCTCTTAAGTTCCAACGTTCGTCACCAGGCGCTGATTGCAATGGCATCTTGTAGTAGCCAAGTTCACAGCTAGATGTTGTGGATGGTAGCATTTGGTAGCGAAAGTAGGAACTACTTGAAATTGATCGTCTGCAGTCCTTACTTGAATTAAAACAGATAGCACACACTAATACAGCCATCACAATTAACACCGGTTATCAGACAGATTCTACACACACCCAAAGTACACGGGGCTACATGACCGCATTGTCACAGCCTTTAAACTGAGGAACCAACCAACCAACCGTGGTTAGCCTCATGGTTTTTGTTTCTTTCTTTTTTTCACTTCAGAAAAATATTGTGCAGATATTCTTTGTATCCCTTGGCACCTAAACCAATACTAACCCCAACAAATACAGTTACATACGCCACACAACAACACAGGTTATATGACACGTATCACACATACAAAGGCCAAGAGTTTACTAGCCCATAAATAAATCAATCACTCAATCAAAGACTGATCCAGGTGTGCCACGGCAAGAGGCACCTTAATGTTAAGGTCGAGGGAATGTGCTTTACTTGGCCAGGGCTGAAATATCTGACTCTACGAAATGGAATAGCTCTCGTCTAAGCTGTGGTTAGCAAGACTGAACTCAATCCAATTCTCTAAAAGTCCAGCCATTTACACCTTGAAGTTCCTCCCCTTGAAACAAGCTACGTTGAAGATTTTGCAATGGATGGATTCAAACTCCCTCTGGATGACTATGGATCCCTCGTGAGATTAGACAAGACTGAAATGAAAGGAAACTAGGCCTAGGAGCATTCTGTTTCACTGTCGAGTCTCAGTTTTCATCCATAGGTCTACCTGTTGTGTGTACATGTGATGTGATGCGTCCAGTTTGTGGCTTATAGCATTAACGAGCATTTGACTACAAATTGCAAACTAAATGTCACATTGTTATTCTCTAGAAAACAAAGAATAGTGGTGTCTAGCTTCGCCGTGTCTCCGCATTGGCATTGGCTGATGAGCTATCGCTTCTGGTGCGGGGAGAAGGGAGTGGCCTGTGGTCAGTGCGTTTATTCAAGGCCATTTAACACGGTTCGTATCGGATGAGGGGAACTGCACCTTCAGTGTTCTTTAGGGTGAATCATGTTTGAAATACTTCAACAGAGGGGATTTCTTTCACCAAAATGCAATATTGTTACTGAAACAAATATTTGCATGTGCAATTACAGTGTAAATTTGCATATTTTATGGTGCAGTGGTCTAGCTGCTTGCCTCTCACCTAAGTTAACAGAATTTGATTCCGGATCAATGCGTGTGAGATATCGCGTCCTGTGATTAAGCTCCCTTCCTTTGTGTTTTTATAATATGCTGTAAATAAAATGACGAGCAATTTTTAGTCCTTTTTGCACAAAATCTTCATTTGCAAAATATGTGTGCGAAATGCTAAATTCAAATTTCTAGATCGAAATTTTGGATTTGTAAATGCTTAAGACCACAAACTGTAGCGAATAGAGTCAGGGGATTGGTGTGGGCTCCCAGCAGCCTCGTTCGTCGCTGCCGTCGCTGCACTCCATGAAGCCGTTGCACACCCGACTGTGCGGCAAACACTCCCCCAGCGGACAGCGATGACCCTTGCACGCCGTCTTGTTCAGCTGCACTGCCGAAGGTGTGTCCGGCTGGTTCATGGACGTTTCCATCCACGAGATGTAGTTGGCCACTTTAGTGTACACCCCTGGACGGTTGGCTCGTGCACACCCGTATCCGTTGCTGGTCACACCGTATAACATCCAGCGGCCATCGGGCTCCTGTTTACACAAGACAAACCACTCTTCAGTGTTGCCAAGCTTTACAGTCGGACAACATAAATAAAACACTCCTCACACAGGTCACTTGCTAATAATTCACACAAAACGTATTCACAAAAGCACAACACTTGTAGAAGTGTAGTAGACTAAAACAATACAAAATCATTGGTTAAAATATCTGACTTCTTGCAAAGTTCAATTAAAAACTTCCATAAGTGCAAATACTGTTGTGTTATAGGCCTATGTGTATCTGATGTGAGCAGGATGTGATGTTCGCTCAACCATGAAAACTAGCCGTGTTATTTGTGCGAGATGTGTTTTATTAAACATACAATTCTTCTTCCTGGCGTTGTTCCCAATTATTTTTTTGGGGTCCGCCACTCTGCACCTCGCTCTCCATTTGTTGCGGTCGTGTAGGGTATCCATCCAACTCCTTTTTGGTCGTCCTGGAGGTCTTTGTCCATCAGGCTCGAGAGCAAGTGACTTCTTTACAATGGACTCGGTGGTGCATTCTTGGAATACACGGTACGAGAGATTAAAATTTTGAATGCTTTTGCATGTTCTTTCCTTCCTCTTTGTCAAACACCGACAGTGATCTATTTTCTCTTAGGGGTTCAGGTCGCTTATATTTTGTATGAGTCTGTTCCAGATATAACTTCTATGACCCACCTAGCTTCATCTCGCAGCGAATATCTGAAGCTCTTCAACTCTTCCTCGCGCAAGAGGAATTCCTTCTCCATCTGGCCACCAGATCCTGTTACCATCGCCAGCTATTTTCTCCTTGAGCAAGAGGACTACGTCTACTTCTTTACTCACCATGCTGCGCTAGTATCATCTGTTATCAACTCTTTGAAGACCAGCTCAGCAAGAGATTATTTTTTTGTTATAACATTGGCAATGCCTATATGTTCTCCTTTTGTCTCCTACCCCCCACTCTTTTCCCCTTCCTTGGTCCCTCCGTGCTCCGTTGAGCAGGTCTCACTTCTCAGTCAGCAGTTGACTCGATCAGTTAAAGCTCCTCTCGAGCTAGCTTCCTCAAACCAAGAGGCACACACTCTTCTACGCCATGTTGGCTAGGTAGTCATCAACGGAAACTTCGACTTCAACATGAAATCAAGATAAGTACAATTTTAAAAGTTTTAACCTCATCTTCATGGTTTTAACTTCCAAGTGCTTTTAATGATATTTTATAGACAGTGTGAAATTATTTACTTTGGGGCAAAAATCATTCTTCGTGGGATTTGCCATGTTGAGCTTTTGCTTGTATAAGCCAACTTTACTAAAAAAGAGCTTTCTTAAGCTGTTCAAATGAGAAATCCTCTCACTACGTGGGATATTATCTAATACCCGCTGTCTATAATTATAAAGCTAGTTCCTCCGTTGGATTTTCTCAACCCCATTTTTCTGCTAAGGTCGTTCTGGAACCTTCGAGATCTTGTACTCTATCTGCGAGTCTTGCCGTCAAGTATTTTTCACGCACTTGTGAAAATACTAGTTAAAATGAGGAATCTTCCTTAAATTACTGCAATAGCGAACTTTCTTCCCCCGTTGGAACATTCTATGGCGCATTTAATTATAAACCACAACTTTTTCAAGAAATAGACTCTCACCTATATAGTGTAATCAGTTATTTCCATAATTGCAATAACTTTCTTTCTCATAAACTTCAGTGTTTCTATAGTGAACTTTGCATCCATCTTTATGGACTACAGTGATAACCAGTGCTTGCTCCACGTTTCTACCGCGTCGCGCTCGTCCGTTTACATTAAATACGGCCATGAACATTGATCCTATATCCCAATGATCTTTCCTCAACCTTCTACTAACAACCATTATTAATAAAATTGTAACTTTCTATAAGGCGTCACTCACGAAGTGCCCTTCCAACTTTGCTAGTTTAACATTAATTAAATTCTGCATAATTGCTTGTGTGATACAAGTTTCAAATCACATTGTTCCTTTCCTATAATCAGGGAAAACAATTCTTTAAACTCTTGAGCGAGTCATGTTCAGGTTTCACGAAATGGAAACTGTCCCATTTGGCTAGTGATTCCTGCTCAAACTTGGGAAGTCTAGAACTTTCCTTTTCACTTTCTTCAGGTTTCATAGTAAGTGACCTGCCCTCTTTTGTATAATTCTCATATAGTAATTCTGTATAAATATAAGAAGTTGTAGGAACTTCTATCTTATTTTTCATGTTTTTATTATTGTTATTTTCGAAGTTGTCACTTTCTCTAGAACATTCTCTCAAGAATTTCTTAAGGTGCACTCTTTGTACCCCAATTCACGTTCAAACTTTAATTGCTTCATTGTTTATTTGTTTAAATCTTATAAAGATTTTAGAAACATGTAAGGTTTGAAACCTTGTAAATTGTCAATTGCCTGGAGCAAACGTTTAATGTTGAGAGGTCTGCGACCCCATTTGTTAAAAAGTTCAAATGAACTATGTTTGTCCAAATTATATTACACGCTTGTTAATTTCCTCAAACTTCTTTGAATTGTTAAATAAATTAAATATTTGTTTTTGGATTCATCATTTCTCTGATACTACAGTTAGGCAAGATCCTGGCTTTCCTAGCTCTTCCTAGGTTTATGCCCTCGTTCATACTCAATAAAGCTTTTACTATTTGTCTTGCCAGACTATCACCCTTCCCTATAGTACTTTCATGCATGCTTGGGAGGAAATACACTAAAGCCTTTCTCTGGCAAACCGCCAAAGTCTTAGCTGCGGTTCCCGTCAGCTTCGACCAAGCTCGTACCCACTTTAGGTATCCGAGCACGGATTTTCGGTGGCAACCGCTTCTAAGTGTATTGAAAGCTAAACTTATAAATTTTGTAGGACTCTCCTCCTATCTTTCTATCCTTTTTCTACAATCCAAAATCTACTTCCTTCTCTTAATCATCTTCCCTTGGTGGGTGGGTTATTCCTCAGCCAATAAACTACCCAAAATTTGGTACCAGAAACCCGGGAGAGTCCATTTTTTATTTCTATTGTTTGTCAAGTGTCATTTGACAATACTTGGCAAATTATTAATATCTGCTTTGGATTTTTCAGCTATAACTACATCATGCAAAGCCTGTGAACGGGAAAGAGGCCGCTCCTGTCTCCTTTGGTGTGTCCTGTTCTTTCTACTTAAACGCTGTTGCCAACTTGACAGCATCTCCAAGGTTCTACAGTTTCGTGAGTTGTATTTCAATTTATTCTTTTTGTCATGGCTCCTGCTGAAAAAGATGAAACTCTCATTGCCAGACGTTCTTCCTATAAAGGGCAACTCACTAGATTCAGAAATTTCATCAGCAAATTAAATCCCGCCGAGTGTGATTTAGACATCTTGACACATCGCCTTAAGTTGTACGAACGGTCTTATGATTATTACGATCAAATTCAAACCGAGATTGAATCCGCTTGCCCAGAACTTCAATCGGATCGGGACGAGGTCGAACCCTTGTACTTTGAAGGGATTGCAAAGGCCCACCAACTGATCCGCAATATCTCAGAACCGGACACTAGGGTCATCAATCCGGCCCAGTTCGCACCCGCTTCAGTTCACAAGAACAAACCGAAACCGTTACTTCCTAAGATAAGCCTACCGCACTTCTCAGGCAAGGAAGGTGAATGGTATTCTTTTTATGAACTTTACTGCTCCCTAATTCATGAAAATTCTGAGATCCCAGACATTCATAAATTTTACTTCCTCCGTACTTCTTTGGAATGTGAGGCCTTAGCCTTAGTGGAGTCACTGCCTTTAAGCGCAGACAACTACCACATCGCCTTTAATCTCCTTAAAGAGAGATATGGCAATTTACGTTTGAGTGTAGCTCGCCACATACGTTGTCTCTTCAACCTACCAGCCGTCAAACCTAATGACGTCACCTCTTTAAGAAACCAGTTGGACTCTATACAGTTGAATGTCAGAGCATTATACCAACTTAAGCAGCCTGTCCAAACATGGGACACCATACTCATTCATCTGGTTACATCAAGATTCGATTTTTCAACTTTAAAGGCTTGGGAAATTGAACTCGCTCGCAAGGAAGAATTTTCCTTCGAACACTTAATCTCGTTTCTTAACAGCCGATGCCAAGTCCTTACAGCACTCGCATTTCAGTGCGAAAAGGTCGAAACGAATCTTCAGTCTCACATTTTTGAGAAAAACCTTGCTTTTTCAAAGGGACATCAGCCCCCATCTGTCGAGAACAAGCAAACCCGTTCTTCTTTCAATCATGCAAGAGAACAAATCAGGCCGCTCAACAAATCGTTAAAATGCACGCTCTGTAAAAAGCTTCACACATTGTATTTGTGCAAATCCTTTAAAGAATTGTCTGTCGAAGATCGAAGGAAGTTTGTCTTCAATAGCAAACATTGTTTCAATTGCTTGTCACCTAAGCATTCTTCTTCGAACTGTACGTCATCAAATCTCTGTTTCCATTGTAAAAAACCGCATCATTCTTTATTGCACGTTCACGATAAATCGAGGTCATCAGCACCCGCCTCTTCAAGCTCCATGCAGAGCAGCTCCGAACAAACTAATGCTTCTTCCTGCATTTCCAACGCCGAAACTTTTCATAGTGCGCAAACCCTTTTGACCACTGTACAATTCGAAATCCAAGACAATTTTGGAAATTGGTTTAGAACCCGTGGTCTTCTCGATTCCGCTTCAACTCATAATTTTGTTTCGCAATCGTTAATTAAAAAACTAGGTCTTTCGTCATCGCCTACTTCTATCAATGTGACCGGCATTGACAATTTGAAAACTCAAGTCTTGCAGTCTTCAAAATTGAAAATCAGAGACGTTTGCCAAAGAAACACCAATCTTAATATAAACTGTCTCATTCTTACCAGTATTGGCAAGGACACTCCAAGTCACTCTATCAATACTTCCGGTTTAAACATTCCCTCGCACTTAAGGTTAGCTGATCCTCAGTTTAACGCTCAAGGTCCCATTGATGTACTTTTCAGTGCCAATGTTTTTTGGAAGTGCCTTCGCAAACAAACACGTAAGTTATCTTCAACCGTGGTCGCCAGAGACACCGATTTTGGTTGGGTTATTACTGGTGAAATTCAGCATCCCAGTGTTCAAACCAAAGCGCAATGTCATTTCGTTACAGCTGACATAAATCCCATTTCTGAAAAAGAGAACGCTCATGTTTCAGATCTCAATATTTTTGAAAAACACTTGCCGAAACGATGTCTTATCGTGAACAACTACGCTACCTCTGTAAGTTGTTTAAATGGTTTTTCCTTCTTCCCGCACAAAATGGCAATTCAAGTTCGCCTTGCTTTGTGTTATTTCGTTTACCTTCTCATGTCATTTTTTATAGCAGGTAATTGCTTAAACTCTTTCTCGAAAACTATCTTCCCCTTGTGTAAAACCATGGCTATCAGTCACCATCACTTTGCTGTAAGCCATGTTTCACTTCTTTCGTTATTTAGAAGGATGGCCACGGTCGGCTCCTCCCTCCTTCCTCACAATTGGAAGTCGCTCATGAAACCGTTTGAAAATCTGAATTCTATAACATCAAGAATAACTATTCTTATGCATAACCTTCTTCTCAATGTCCCGGCTTCACTTCCTATTTCGGAAGAATCAAGCTTTTTCCTGTCGAAAATTGTCCGATTTCGTGATCCTCTCAATTATGCGAAATTGATTTCCTACTCTATTTCATATATCTTTAAATTGCTTTTTCACGTCCAAGTTACGATTGACTGCATGCCGTCCAAGCTGAATATCTGCTTTAAGTTACAGCTGATTCAACAAGTGTTGTTTGTGTACTTTGAACTGCTTGTTTTTCAAACTTGTTTGTATACAAGCCCGATTAAGGTCAAGTCACTGTTTATTTCCTGTACGCTTGACAAAGTTCAAAGCATGTTTCTCTTATCTCAACTTTGGCTGATTGCCAACCATTGTCTAGTGAGCCGCTCCTGCAAGTACAGAAGCCGTTCACCTATTTCCCAAAATAAACTTGTTCCAGTTAAGGACTCTTTCAGCTATTTATATGTCTTATCTCGTTGTACTATGTGGGTCAAGGCCGCACTTGCTTTTGTATTCCACTTACTCATGCTCGTATTCTCCAACTGCTTCGTTCCTTGTTTCAAAACTTCGTTGCGTATTTCTCACGCGTTCATGTATTTCACTTTGCTTACATATTTTGCGATCTTAATGTTCATTGATGAACAAACTTGTTTTTTCTCGTCGTCACATTCGATATGTTTTTGCATTCATACTTGTTATGTCACGTTTCTCGCTGACTTAAGTATTTTTCTGAGTAACCCCTTTGATGCTTATTATGACTTAAGGTCATTGCTTATGGCTACTAGGTTGTTACCTATGGCGTTCTTGCTTTCTACTCGCATAGTTTCTTTGTTTACTTGGTATATTCTTATCCTGAATAGATGTACTTGTCTCTATACACTTTGTTTAAACTTGTCAATTCTTCTTTCGCATCGTATCGTAATCTTTACTAGTGCTTTATTTCTCTCAGCTTCCAGCTATTTCGTGATTGAAAGTGTCGTTAATTCTCGCCTTTTAACTCAGCTTTCCAATGACCCTGATGACCTCCTTCCACTTACACCTGGTCGCTTCCTTATCGGCACTTCTCTTTCTGCCCCTCCTCCTCTTCCCAATTCTTACAGGGATTTTAATCTACCTATTGTTTGGCGTAAACTTGAAGCCCTCCGTAATTCTTTTTGGAAGAGATGGAACTTGGAATATTTAACTTCCTTGCAAAGGAGGCAGAAGTGGTTTCTTTCCAGTCCCAATATTAAAGTGGGGGACTTGGTCTTAGTTAGGGAAGTTTTTCCCCCCTTAGTCTGGATCTCGGGTAGAGTGACCGAGTGTTACCCTGGAAGAGATTGGAGAGTCAGGGTGCTCAGAGTTTTGACCACTAATGGTCAGATCATAAGACTACTTCTCTGCAATTGCTTATTACCTTTAAATGTTTACTTGTTTTTCTTGTTCCCTGTTGGTGTTTTCCCTCCCAGTATGGTGCATTCTTGGAATACACGGTACGAGAGATTAAAATTTTGAATGCTTTTGCATGTTCTTTCCTTCCTCTTTGTCAAACACCGACAGTGATCTATTTTCTCTTAGGGGTTCAGGTCGCTTATATTTTGTATGAGTCTGTTCCAGATATAACTTCTATGACCCACCTAGCGTCATCTCGCAGCGAATATCTGAAGCTCTTCAACTCTTCCTCGCGCAAGAGGAATTCCTTCTCCATCTGGCCACCAGATCCTGTTACCATCGCCAGCTATTTTCTCCTTGAGCAAGAGGACTACGTCTACTTCTTTACTCACCATGCTGCGCTAGTATCATCTGTTATCAACTCTTTGAAGACCAGCTCAGCAAGAGATTATTTTTTTGTTATAACATTGGCAATGCCTATATGTTCTCCTTTTGTCTCCTACCCCCCACTCTTTTCCCCTTCCTTGGTCCCTCCGTGCTCCGTTGAGCAGGTCTCACTTCTCAGTCAGCAGTTGACTCGATCAGTTAAAGCTCCTCTCGAGCTAGCTTCCTCAAACCAAGAGGCACACACTCTTCTACGCCGTGTTGGCTAGGTAGTCATCAACGGAAACTTCGACTTCAACATGAAATCAAGATAAGTACCATTTTAAAAGTTTTAACCTCATCTTCATGGTTTTAACTTCCAAGTGCTTTTAATGATATTTTATAGACAGTGTGAAATTATTTACTTTGGGGCAAAAATCATTCTTCGTGGGATTTGCCATGTTGAGCTTTTGCTTGTATAAGCCAACTTTACTAAAAAAGAGCTTTCTTAAGCTGTTCAAATGAGAAATCCTCTCACTACGTGGGATATTATCTAATACCCGCTGTCTATAATTATAAAGCTAGTTCCTCCGCTGGATTAACTTTGACTCCATTCTTCTATAAAGATCGTTCTGGAACTTTCCAGATCTGGTACTCTATCTGCGAGGCTTGCCGTCAGGTATTTTTCACTCACTTGTGAAAATATTAGTTAAAATGAGGAATCTTCCTTAAATTACTGCAATAGCGAACTTTCTTCCCCCGTTGGAACATTCTATGGCGCATTTAATTGTAAATCACAACTTTTTCAAGAAATAGACTCTCACCTATATAGTGCAATCAGTTATTTCCATAATTGCAATAACTTTCTTTCTCATAAACTTTAGTGTTTCTATAGTGAACTTTGCATCCATCTTTATAGACTACAGTGATAACCAGTGCTTGCTCCACGTTTCTACCGCGTCGCGATCGTCCGCTTATATTAAATACGGCCATGAACATTGATCCTATATCCCAATGATCTTTCCTCAACCTTCTACTAACCACCCATATTAATAAAATTGTAACTTTCTATAAGGTGTCACTCACGAGGTGCCCTTCCAACTTTGCTAGTTTAACATTAATTAAATTCTGCATAATTGTTTGTGTGATACAAGTTTCAAATCACATTGTTCCTTTCCTATAATCAGGGAAAACAATTCCTTAAACTCTTGAGCGAGTCATGTTCAGGTTTCACGAAATGGAAACTGTCCCATTTGGCTAGTGATTCCTGCTCAAACTTGGGAAGTCTAGAACTTTCCTTTTCACTTTCTTTAGGTTTCACAGTAAGTGACCTGCCCTCTTTTGTATAATTCTCATATAGTAATTCTGTATAAATATAAGAAGTTGTAGGAACTTCTATCTTATTTTTCATGTTTTTATTATTGTTATTTTCGAAGTTGTCACTTTCTCTAGAACATTCTCTCAAGAATTTCTTAAGGTGCACTCTTTGTACCCCAATTCACGTTCAAACTTTAATTGCTTCATTGTTTATTTGTTTAAATCTTATAAAGATTTTAGAAACATGTAAGGTTTGAAACCTTGTAAATTGTCAATTGCCTGGAGCAAACGTTTAATGTTGAGAGGTCTGCGACCCCATTTGTTAAAAAGTTCAAATGAACTATGTTTGTCCAAATTATATTACACGCTTGTTAATTTCCTCAAACTTCTTTGAATTGTTAAATAAATTAAATATTTGTTTTTGGATTCATCATTTCTCTGATACTACAGTTAGGCAAGATCCTGGCTTTCCTAGCTCTTCCTAGGTTTATGCCCTCGTTCATACTCAATAAAGCTTTTACTATTTGTCTTGCCAGACTATCACCCTTCCCTATAGTACTTTCATGCATGCTTGGGAGGAAATACACTAAAGCCTTTCTCTGGCAAACCGCCAAAGTCTTAGCTGCGGTTCCCGTCAGCTTCGACCAAGCTCGTACCCACTTTAGGTATCCGAGCACGGATTTTCGGTGGCAACCGCTTCTAAGTGTATTGAAAGCTAAACTTATAAATTTTGTAGGACTCTCCTCCTATCTTTCTATCCATTTTCTACAATCCAAAATCTACTTCCTTCTCTTAATCATCTTCCCTTGGTGGGTGGGTTATTCCTCAGCCAATAAACTACCCACTCGGTATTTGCTCGGGCTACATGCCCGTACCAACGCAACCGAGTCTCCCTCATTTTGGCTGGAATAGGGGCAATTCCAAGAGTATTGCGGACGTCTTCGTTCTTAAAATGATCCAGCCATGTAATTCCCAAAGACCATCGTAGCATCCGCATCTCCATTGAGTGCAAGGCTTGTTCATGTTTCTTTGTATTAGGCCAGCATTCAGCTCCATACAAAGCAACAGGGCGGACAACTGATTGATAGATCTTAGTTTTGTGGTGCAAAGGAATCTTGCAGTCACAGAGAACGCCTCTAACCCGGCGCCACTTCATCCACGCAGCATTCACTTTTGTACGGACATCCGAGACTGTGTCACCATCAGGTGCCAATGTATCTGAGATGTGAAGACTTTGGTAGTGGGGTGCCATCTACTATGATGGTCCCATCTGTCTGGGAACCATATTCAAGGTACTCAGTCTTAGTAAGGTTGAGCCGTAGTCGAAATTCACAGAGCCTCGCATTCCAGAGGTTGAACAATAATTTATATAATTCATTTCAGCCCTCTGGGAAAGTAATTGTAGTTCCATTGGGCACACTCGTGTGTTCTATCAATAGATTTAAGTTGTAAGCCACCATACGTTTGGTTTTCCCTAGGCTATATATTTTGTGTTCAGGTAAATTTTCGAAATGTTTCCAAATGTCCAGAATTTTGGTTTAGCTTCCATTTTATTTTATTCTTCTCTTCCTCCGTTAGGGTCTTCTGAGGACCACGAATCAGTTGTTGTTCTTTCTTCTTCCTCCAGTGCTCCTTCATCTTTTCGCTGTGTGTCTTCTTTCTCTCTTCCGACCATTTTGAGCCTGTTTTCTTATATTGCCTTCCTTGGAGTCCTTCAATTCGCAATACCTTTTTTTTTTGAATTTTTTTTTCTCTAGTGCATCTTCTTCTCTTACATTGTTTCTTTCTAAATCTTTCTTTACTTCTTGAAACCAGGCTGTTGTCGATTTCTTTTTCCAAAGATATTTAGAAATCTGTTTGGTTAACCTGCTATCATTCGTTCTATATAAATGTAGAAAAATAACAATCGCCTCTTCTTTATTGTCTCCGTTATGTTTTCAATGTTCCGATATATTTCTTCGTTACTTCTTAATTTCCAAAACTCTGTAGTTCTTAATGGGCCGAGAAATTTGCGTATATTTTTTCTTTCTGATACTTCTAATTTATCCAATTTATACCGGTAATTTAGTATTAGACATTCACTGGCATATCAGCATTCTGGTTTAATTACTGTTCTATAGTGCTGTATTTTGAATATCTTAGATAAACATGTTTTGTTATAGATATTCCTGGTTATACCATGTGCTCTTTGAATCTTATGCACTCTTTCTTCTACACCAGATTTTTCTAATCCATTCTTCTGAATTATTTCCCCCAAATATTTCAACTTATCTATCCTCTTACATTTTTTTTTTTTTTAATTAAAAATTTATTTTGTCCACAAGTTTTGTACAACTTGTGCCAAAATTTTCAGTAAAATCCCACAAAACGCACAGAAATGTTGATACTGTATCTACAGTTTTGTTTTGCTAGAAAAGCAGCGCAAGCGAGTGTTACTTGGTAGTTAGTGGTGTTTCTTTCTTCTTGTTTTGCGAGCCTCACAGTTGTGGTAAGCAAATTCTTGTTAATGAGCATTAATAATGCCAAAAACTGCAAATGATGCTCGACTGTAAACGATAAGGTCTGCTGAGGCTTTAGAGACACCGGGTGCTACAGAGATTGTTCAGTGAACCAGTAAATCTACCGGCACAAACCTTTGTCATTTAATTATGATTGTACTAGGATTAGAGCTTGCAAGCTCACACAACATAAACAAATAATTAGTTCTTGTACCAACAAAGGAATAAATTACATAAATCATAAAGTAGGATGTTAAAAAATAAAAACTTTCACTTCCGTTTTAACTGCTGCAGCTTTGTAGAGAGACCAGGGTGCTGGAATTTACCCTTAAGAGGATCTTTTACTGACACAGGTTGGTGGTGGTGGTGGTAGTAGTAGTAGTTGCTGTTGTTTAAGGGGCAGAACAGCAAGGTCATCTGCCCCTATTAACACAGTTTGATTTAAAATTTAATTTAATTAATAAAACGAAAATAAATATAATAAACAAAAATTAAAATCAGAATTTTAAAAAAGAACAAGTCTTTGAGTAAATACACACTGGATTTTATTTTGCTTGCCCTAACCCTCTCTCACTTATAAAGCGAATGATGAAAACAGCAGCCACCACGATATCGGCTAATATAGGTTTGAATGTATTCTGCAAACCAAGGTTTCTTCATAGATCAGCAAGATCCACACACTCGATTAAAATGTGGGCCACAGTGAATACGGCTGCACAGGTTAAAAAGGGGGGGTCTTCCCTTCTCATTAGGTACAAGTGGCTGGATCCTTAGTCTACACAAAATGATGGACTCCCACCGCTAACTCATTTCCCGCAATTCCCATGTGGCTGAGAAACCACAGAAAGGTGATGCGGCATCTGATGCACATTGGAGCATATACTAAAAAGCATTATGCTGGCATGTTAAGTTCTGGAATATCCGATTCGGCGAGTAGGCTGAGAATCGAACTGATCCGGACGGCACTGATAGCCAGCCTATTGCCTCTATGGTGGATAATGTCCAACATTTTCAAGCTTGCCAGCCTTGTTAAATTGTATGCTGCACAACCATAGCCAAACCGGAATTGGACGGGGGGGATAAAACCGTAGCAGCGCCACATGCTCTCGGCCATTCCATCCGAGTTATTGTCGTGTGCTTCTAAAATCGTTGATAAAGGCCTGAGCGATCAAATTGGATTTATACTGACTATTTCATGAATAAACTGGAATAACTTTGTTAGAATATTATGAGCATATTACCCTTCACACGTGATGCTGTTCATTGGTGATGGAATAGCAAGTTATTCATTGTTTGGAGAAATATGTTGCCACTTCCTCAACTGTCGTAAAATCACGCTGAGGTCAATTACAGATGTCATAATCTTGTGCTAGTAAGAGAAGACCGGGATTCTTTGCAGGCTTCTGAAGCAACTTGTAAAGTACAATCTCACCACGACAGGATGCAGATGAATCAGAGGATCTACACTGGAATATAAACCTCCACTTTACAAACGCAAGGAAGGGAATGTATGAACAGTCTGACTCAATAATGGTGGTCACAAACGAAGAATATACAGTCTACATGAAGTCAAAATGTGTCTTCGCTCTTCAAGGTTATGTAATGATGGACGATTGGCAACCATGAAGTGCACACCTCATGTTGCTAACTTTGAAGCTACATTGTGAGAGGGTGGCAACAGTGAATACAGTGTTTTGATGAGGGTTGGTTGAGCTCCTCACCTGACACATGAGAGGCCCTCCCGAGTCTCCTAGACACGCGTCCCGACCTCCACGATCGAAGCCTGCACAGAACATGTTGTCCGTGACACGATACAGCGGTAGGAAGAGTGTCCGCTTGCGGCATTCGTTGGTCGAGATCACTGGCAGCTGAACTTCTTGCAGGGTATCAGCTGGAATGTCAAATTACATTACAGTATTATTAAATGTCTTGCTAAAGTACAGCTGAATCCTTATGTCTAGGTTGTCTTGCTCTAGGCTACTGTTCACAGTTGCAGGCTAATGAGAGGTCAAGAGCCAGTGGATACAGCTACTGATATCTTTGGCTCATTGTTAGCAAGGCCAGCTCAGATGAGCCATTTAGTCAATTACATGACTCAAAGAACATATTGTTTTTTGACCTGAATTGATGTTTTTTATCTTCCACAAATAAAGAACGGTGCAGAAGGCATTAGGTCTATGATAATATACATACTGTGTACCTTTCATAATGATTTCCAAACAACAATAAAGGAGCCTTTATGATTAATTTTAGATGGTTAAAGCAGTAACACAAGAAATAGTGCCTCTCATAATAACAATATACTGGCTCCTTGTTGACTCGCCTAACAAACAAACCTGTGTGACAAAGGTGTGAGTAGTACTGTCGACTGTTTACATCTGTTTATCGGTGAGTCAGGGCGAGGATGCGGCACTAAGCTGACGTGAGGGCAGTTGAGTAGCTGTGTTACAGTCGGGCAGCGCCGCGGTCAGGAAAACTAACATTAACGGCCGAGGGGACACCATGTGCAGGCCAAATGGCCGTGCAGTGGTTGCTTGGTAGGCCGAGGCCCTTCATGGGCTGTGGTGCCACGGGTGTGGTTTTGTTTTTTATTACTAATTCTACTGTGATAATACACAACTCTTCACTTAACATAGACTTGAAATACCCAACACAAAGCTACGTCCAGAAAGACAGATTGCATCACACAAGTTTCAGCCTAGTCAACTCTTAAAAGAAAAGGGACAGTTTCATGTTTTAGCCTTCATCATCCTAAGGAATAAACAACTTCTTCTTCTTCTTCATGTGCCTTCTCCTCTAGGAAGGTTGGCGATCATCACAGCAATCCGGTGTTTGGATCTATAAGCACTGAAAAGTTCACTGGAACTACACTTGAACCATTTTTTAAATTGTCCAACAAAGAGATCCTTCTGCCCTCAACCTTCCCTTGAATAATTTCTTGTAGACGACGATACCTGTCTCCTCTCATTGTATGGCCCAAGTATTGTAACTTCCTAATTTCGACCTATCCTACGCAATATCTCAAGATTTGTGATTCCATCCATCCAGCTTACTCGTGAGATCTTCCGATATGTCCACATCTCAAACGCCTCTAGTCTGTTAATCATATCTTGTTTGAGTGTGCAAGCTTCCATACCGTAAGAGAGTACTGAGAATAAACAACTACACAGATATAAACAAGAAGCAGTGTCTAATGAACAATACTATAACTTCAAGTGTGAGTGAATGGTTATTGTGTCGGACTACCAACCCCAAGCTTGCAGGTTCGCTCCTGGCTGTGGAAAGTGATTTTTGAAAGGCGACAAAAATCACGGCATGCATAAATAACCCATTTGAATTCCGTAAGACTTGTTCATAATGGCAAAATTAATCTCAGGAATTTCCACCAACACAAAAGTTCCTCATTTCTCTACTAGAAAGCGCTATAGTGTCAAGGAGCTTGGATATCTAACCTCCTTGACTTTCATAACATTCCAAGGAACAACAAATTTGACAAGCAAGCTGCCCTCTGGACGTCAAATAACAAAGCTTGCACCTGGCACTAGATGTGATGTTATACTCACGGAAGATACGGCCCACTTCAAACAGCTGTCCCCATCCCACGACAGTACACAGCCTGCTGTCGCGGAGCTCGGCGGCCGCCTTGGGCAGGCAGATGGGTCGCACGTAGTCGCTGAAAGAGACGGGCTCACGCATACGAAGCAGCGAGATGTCGTTAATGAAGCCTGTGTCGATGTAACCAGGATGTAGGATTATCTTGCGTATCGGCCGTAGCTGCTCATATGGTGAGGGGAAGTTGGTGCCCCTGCGAAGAGCTCCTAACCTCGCCACCCAGTAGTCGTCGAGTGCACTGCGGCAACAAATTCAGTTAGCATGGAGCACAGGTAAGAACATTGGATACATTCTGTAATAGCATCAACAAAATGTGGCCCAATCCACAATTTGCCAAGGGCTATGTTGAACTATAACCTTAAAAGAATTGAGGGTTAGGCCACTATTCCACCCATATTGGCATTCTTTAAATAACATTTCCCCACCTGGTGGTCACAAGAAACAAATGCCATATTGCTGATCAAGAAACATGTTCAAATAATAAAGTTTTTTGTCTTGCAGAGGCAGAATACAGTAATTTTCTTTACATATTGCCAATTATTATGATGTCATATCGGACATGTTGGACATGTGGAAGAAGAATGGAAGCAATTTAAGGATGCATTTGTTAGTTGTGCAGAGAAAACATGTGGAAGAACATCGGGGAAGATGAAAGATAAACAAACAGCATGGTGGAATGAAAGAGTTAAAGAAAAAGTGAAGGAAAAGAAGAAGAGTTGGAAACAGTGGAAAACAAAAAGGACTGAAGAAAGTAGATTGAGATATGTAGAAGCTAGACAAATCTGCAAGAAAGTAGTGGCAGAAGAGAAGAAGAAAAGTTGGGAGTTATTCGCACAGGAAATTAAAGATGATTGTCAGTGTGGAAAGAAATTATTATTTAGTGTAGTTAAGAGTAGAAGGAAGGAACATGTAAACGCTGGATTTGTGAAAAACAAAGAAGGAGTGATATTGAAGGAATCAGAAGAGATTAAGAACCGATGGAAAGAATATGTTCATGGACTGTTAAATGTCAGGAATGTAACGTACACAGAAGTTACTGTAGTGCCGGATGTGGAAGAAGAAGAAATGGAAGCGGACATTACAATGGCAGAGGTGGAATTGGCCATTAAGAAGATGAAGATGGGAAAAGCTGTGGGAGTGGATGAAGTGGCAGTAGAAATGATAAAGGCTGCAGGACCCATTGGAATATATTGGACTTCAAGAGTACTCAAGAGTGTGTGGAGAGCAAAACAAATTCCAGAAGATTGGCAGAAAGGTATCATTATACCAATATTCAAGAAAGGAGACAAGAAGGTGTGTGGAAATTACAGAGGAATTACTATTATCTCGCATGTTGCCAAGATCATGGAGAGAATACTAGAGGAAAGAATCCGAAAAAGGGTTGAAAACCAAATTCAAGAGGAACAATTTGGGTTCAGAAGGGGAAGATCAACAGTGGAACCTATCTTTGTTGTAAGACAAACTATGGAAAAACACTGGGAATATGGAAAAGACATGGTAATGACCTTTATTGACTTAGAAAAGGCATATGATAGTGTCCCTAGAGACAGAGTTTGGGAAAGCTTAAAACAGAAAGGTATTGGAGATGAAATGATACAAATGACAAAAGCAATGTACAGTAATTGTTGCAGTTGTGTGAAGACCCAAGCAGGTAGAACAGGATGGTTTGAAATTGAAACTGGTTTGAAACAAGGGAGTGTGCTTTCACCACTGTTATTCATAATGGTGATGGATGATATACTGAAGGCAACAAAGGAAGCCTACACAGGTACAAGAATGAACATAATCTTATTTGCGGATGATGTTCTGATTTGGGGAGAGAATGAGAAAGTGGTCCAGGAACAGCTGGATGTTTTAAAGGAAAATATTGAGAAATGGGGAATGAAAATCAGTGTAGAAAAGAGTAAGACAATGGTGATGACAAGACATAAGGAAGAAGGGAAAGGAATTGTTAAAATTGGAGATGTAAATCTGGAAGTAGTTGAGCACTTCAAATATTTGGGAAGTGAATTGATGGAAAATGCAAGACTGGATATGGAAATTAGCAAGAGAATACAAGGTGGGAGTGCCTTCTACTATCAAGTTCGGAATTTAATTTGGGATAAAGACATACCAATGAAGGCTAAAGAAGTGATGTACAAGACTTATTACTTACCAATATTGACATACGGAGCAGAAACTTGGCCTATGACCCGGAGGGATGAAAGTAGAATGCAGGCAGCCGAAATGAAATTTTTGAGGAGTATGTTACAGAAGACTAGAAGAGATAGAGTGAGAAATGAAGACATTCGAAAGGAAGTGAATGTACAGAAGCTGAACGAAAAGCTGGAACAGAACAGATTGAGATGGTATGGACATGTGAAGAGGATGAATGATGAAAGAATGCCAAAACAAGTGATGGAGAGGCGAATGACGGGAAAAAGAGGACGAGGAAGACCTAGAGGTCGGTGGTTGGACCTTGTTAAGTGCAGCGTGATAAACCGGAACATGGAGTGGCGTTCAGTGCTTGAGGAAGAGTGGTGGACAGACCGAGTAAAGTGGAGGGGACTCATGTTTGCTCCGACCCGGCCTAGGCTGGAAAACGGAAAATGATGATGATGATGATCGGACCCATAACGAATTGATTAAATTTATGTCATCGTGTACTACAGGTGTAGACTCAACAATTGTCACCTCCATTTTGAGGAGAGAAAGTAGGACCTTGGCCTGTTGGCCTACTGATTGTGGGGTGACGCGTGGTCAGCATGTCTTGTCCCCTTGGCCGTTAATCCTGGTTTTCTTGCCTCTCTGATCTGACAGCTACTCATGTCTTCACCAGGCTGGGTGTACCCTGTTCCACATCAGTTCGGAATTGAACCTGGGACCCCCAAGTGAGAGGCAGGTGCACTACTCAACACCACAGAGATGTCAATAGATGGCTTAAATAGTCAAATATAAAAACACAGAAAAAACTCCAATAAGAGATGTTTTGAGTAAATCAAGGTGACTCTGGATAGAGACACCACAACATGTACCAGAAGCTACAGTGGTGACTCGGAACCAACTATACACTACGTTCAAAACTTGTATAAGTACTGTTCAACTTAGAATAGAAAGCTATGGAACCAGACACCTAGAGGAGTGCAACAAGGCAGTGCCCTTTCACCATTACTATTCATCACCATCATGGATGAAATCATAAAGGAAGTGAAGCAGAACACCAATATGGATCTTCAAGCATTTGCTTTTGCAGATGATATAGTTATCTGGGGAAATAGTGAGCTGGAAGTCCAGGAAAGGCTGAACGTCTGGAATGATCATTTGATAAAAATATGGACTGAGAGTAAGTGCTACAAAAACTGCTGCAATGTCTGTTAACAGACAGGGAAGTAAAGATAATATCATGCTGGAGGGTGTATAATTGGAAACAGTAAACCAGTATCAGTACCTTGGATGCTTAATATCAAGTGACAACAGAATACAGCTTGAATTAAATAACCGTATTCAGAAATCAAGTCAATTCTATCAGCAAGTTCGATATCTACTCTGGAATAAGTAAGTGCCACTAAGATCATAACAAACTCCTGTTTCGAACATACTTTGTCCCTATATTAACTTATGGGTTGGAAAGATGCACAACTACCAAAAAAGATGACAGCAGACTTCAGGCTTCAGAGATGAAGTTTCTAAGAAGCATGCTTCAAAAAACTAGGAAAGACCAATAAGAAATGAGAAAATTAGAGAACAAGCTGGAACAAATCAGTCCCTGAAGGAGACCATAACTAGCGCACGTTTGCGATGGTTTGGTCATGTCAAACGTATGACAGAAGGAAAAATTGCAAAACAATGGTTGCATACTGAGATTACTGGAAAGAGACCTGTTGGAAGACCTAGGAGGAGATGGCTGGACCAAGTGAAGGAAGATATCACATCCAAGGGAATCAACTGGGATGAAGTCTTGAAGGAGCAGTGGTACATGAATCGACCAAAATGGAGAGCGCTCGTAAACCACACCTGGGAAACTGGAGTGGAAACTTGATGATGATGATGATGATGATGATCATGATGGAACCATATCAATGCTAGAGTTTCTAAAATTTGTTGGGATCCAACCTGAGACTTTCCACAATGCTCTTTATGCTCTGAAACTGTATCATCATCAGTTTATCTGCCACAAGGTCGGTCTCTCCACCTTATCCGGTCTCCAGCAGCACGTTTCATCAGCTCATAAGATTTATCAATCTTGATGGAATGCAGCATCTGAAACCTTCTTCTTCCTCTTGGGATTTTCCCTTGGACTGTCCCTTCTAATGCACTTTTCACCAAACCATCTCCCCTTATGCAGTATCGAATCCAATTCATTTTTCTTTTCCTTAACTTCTGTAGCATCATTCTTTCTTCTCCTACTTTCTTTAATACTTCCTCATTTCTCACTTTGTCCTTCCAACTGTATAATCTCAATAATTGATATTTTTATTTCCTAGCATCTTCATAATTCATTTCCCTTATGAAGCGCTGATCAGCCATCGATGTCTATTCTATACACCATTATTAGACTTCGATAATTCTTTTCCTTGTTCTTAATTTCGAGAGGAAGGTACTTTGAAAGATTTATGGACCTATTTTCAATGCCATGGAAGGTAAATGGGAACGAAGAACAAAGGATGACCTGTATCAGCGGTTTGGAAAACCACAAATTGGCCGAGTACTAGGACAGAAGAGATTACAGTGGTCTGGCCACATGTTTCGAGCTGATGATCCTTCACTCACAACCTGCTGGAAGACGCCCATGGGGACGTCCCAGGACGCGATGGAAGGATGGAGTATTGACAATACTTCAGCAAGTGGAGCCGATGCGGTGGAAGGTGAAGCTAGACACCGGCAGCTATCTGCAGTAGATATCTCCTCCTTCGTGACTAATTCCATTGTTATCACTTTTACTCTTCTTTTTTGTTCTTCCTTTTGTTCTTCTGCTGTAGGCCTTAAAGGCTCATAAGTGCAATAAATGATGATGATGATGATGAATACAGTATTGATAGTGTGACTTACTGATAGAAGCAGTGTCCAGCCGATACGAGCCAGGACTGAGAGACGAGTGTGGCGCCGCACTGGAACTCCCCCTCCTTATAGAGCGCGGCTTGCCATGGCCAGGAGCCCGGACCCGCGTTTCCTCCGCCCACGATCCTGGAAGAACGTGACCTGCACTACATGAGTCTGTTGGAGTCTCGTCAGAGAGAATCAGAGTGAGAGAGGCATGAAGGAAGTTGCGAGTACCTGGCCCACTGGTTCACGGCCTGGGGTCGCACTCCACACTCCAGGTCGCGGCAGCTCACGTGGATCACCTCCCGGCGAGGGCAGCTCGTGGGCTGGAACGCCAGGCCGGACCTGACAAGCATCACAAACAAATCATCTCAGAACCAAGAAGCCCTTTTGGGCGTTACATCAGGGATTAAGGTGAATGGCAAACTTAGTAAATAATTTAAAATTTGCGGACGATACTCTACTACAGTGGTCGCCAAACCGTAGCTCGCAGGGAAATTTTTGGTAGCTCGCTGGGAAATTTCAGACGCAGCACTTGGGTTGGCTAATCTGCACTACTCATCCCCCTCATTTTCTGGTGTGTGATCGTCAGTGCAGGCTATTTTATTTTTCTTGTATTTTATGCATACTGCGGACTACGGACCGTTCTATTTATGGCGAGTTCCATAAAAAATAAAAAATAAACTTATCATTTTCATGTTGAATGGGTAACTGATTACTTTTTACCCATGTAAAGGACAAATGTGTGTACTTACTTTGAAATGCAAGTGTAGCAGTTGGGAAGAAAGCAAACGTCGAACGTCATTACAAAACCGTTCACTCCAGAATTGAAAAGGATTTCCCTCCGAATTCTCCCTTAAGGAAAGAAAAGGTAATACAACTGAAATCTCAATTAAATGCTCAACAATCTACTGTTTTTCAAGAAATTAGACAGCAACTGAGACATCTTTTAATTTTTCCAAAAGTATTGCTCAAAATAAAAAAATCTTACGAATATGATGAATTAATCAAAGAGGCATTTTTAGAAGCTGCATATACATTGTTTAACAACTTTGGAAACAAAGGTGAGATAATCTCTGCTATTCAATCTATTCAACTGTCATCAAATACAATTATGAGAAGAGTTGAATCAATGAGTTCTGATGTAGTTTCACAACTTAAAACTGACTTACACCACTGCAGTTATTTTTCCCTGCAACTTGACGAATCAACCGATATAGTTGATACAGCTCAGTTGGCCATTTTTATAAGAATGGTTTTCGATGATTTCCAAATAAAAGAAGAGCTGGTAAAAGTAAAAGTTTTACCACTTCAAAGACATATTACGGGACGGGACACATTCAGCTTTTAAAAACCTTGTCGCCTCTGAAAATGAGTCGTATGGTATCACTATTTTTGAGATTACGGCTGATTATCAAGTCCTAAATGCCCTCTTTACGTGTGGGGAGAGAAAGGTATTCAAAACAGGAAGGTTTGAATGCTGGAGGTTTCAAAATAAGACAATTAGATGAATGAGAACGAGACACATCTTGGCAGGGTCTATTGGTCAGCGCATCAGCGCTCTCTTTGTGCTGCAATTCTTTCGTGTTCTGTTAGTGCCGGTGTGTTTACATTTGTATTGGTATATTAAATCGACTTTATACTTGTGAATAGTGATTATTTAATTTTCAAAATAAGATACATCCGATTACTTAGTTGGAAAACAAGATACATCAGCAAGTTTTAAAACAAAATAAGACACCAGAATTAATATTAAAGTGCTTATCAAAAGGAAAATAAAACAGCATGAGTTATGAAACTTTTGGGAAATATTTGTTTATATCACTTACAACTTTCAAAAAAGAGGCTTATTTATTCTCAGTAAACAAAGGACTTATTCAGTTTTAAGTGTCTCCTGAAATATTTTGTTCAAGTGATGTGTGTTGTTTCGATACCAGATGCCTCAAATATTCCTGTACAAAAGTTGGTGGGCTTGGCAACCGATGGAGCTCCTACGATGGTAGGTAGCGACAAGGGATTCATTGCCTTGTGTCGTAAAGATAACAGGTTTCCAAAATTTCTGTCTTACCAGTAAATAAAGTGAGAGCTCATGCACTTCAAAGACGTTTGTTCAGAACTCTGACTGAAGAGTTAGATTGCCAGTATGGTGATCTATTGCTTCGTACAGAAGTTTGTTGGCTTAGCAGAGGCGGGGTTTTGCAACGTTTCAAAGAGTTACTTCCTGCTTTGATGGAATTTTCGAAAGAACGATGTGAACAATTACCTGAGCTAGAAGATCCGGTTAGGCTCCGAGATTTTGCATTTCTTCTAGACATAACCGAAAAGCTAATTACCCTTAACTTGCAGCTTCAAGGCAAAGATAAAGAATTTGGTTGAACCATTTCAGATGTGGTCTCGTTCACAAAAGAGCTGGAGCTGTGGGGAAAAAATCTTACCCAGGGTGAACACAAGCAATTTGCCTGTTTGAAGCAGACCCTTGACCAGCAAGGCCCTTCACAGCCCCCTTACAACAACAAAGAACATGGTATTGCAGCTCTTTCAGACTTGAAAAGGGGCAGATGACCTCGTAGTTCCGCCCCTTAAAACAACAATAACTATCAATATATAGACTTGAAAAATCAATTTAATCAACGCTTTCTAGACTTCAGAAACATTTCCATTGTAGCACAGTTCGTCACATCCCCTTTTGCAGAGATTGATGCTGAAGAATTCTCTACTTGTGCCATGCAATATTTTGAAGACGACAACGCTGCGGTGGAGATGGAACTGATTGATTTTCTAAGTGACCTTTCATTAAGATCACTCCCTTCATTGCAAAAATATCCAATTTTGGTTCATGTTGGATTACGAGTGAAGGCAATGTCCAGCTCAACATAATCTGTGTGTGATTTCATTTTCCAGTATGAGATTCATTAAAAACAAGTACAGGAACAGGTTGACTGATAAACATTTGGACAACTGCATTCAAATGGCTGCTACAACATATGAGCCAGACATTAAACAATTGTTGATGACAAAAAAGCGGGTTTACCCTCACATTAAACTAAATTTCTCTAATGAAAATATGTTGTCGTTTAAATTCTTATATTATTAATTGCAATGTTAGAAATTGCATTTAATTAGATTTTTGATATAAACTAGAAATGTTTATTTCTATAGGTAATAAACAACTGTGTGATTTAAACAAAAACATGTATTATTTTCCTAATTTGTTGGGTAGCTCACTGTAAGGTTTATGAGCTGTAAGGTAACTCAGTCACTTAAAAGTTTGGCGACCACTGCTCGACTATTATCATTTAGACTTTCACGGCCCGTGATACTATCCATTATGTTAAATTTTGGGCTTATGCTGTGTTTTATTATATCAAATTCGATGCGTTCCGAAAGAAACCATGTCTTTCTTCGTCAGGAATAATCTGGAATACGACAAATGATTGCTAAGAGAAAGCAACAAAGAACATATAGAAGGTGCCCAACGATGGACGCCATTATAGCCCCATGTTAGGGACAACGGAAAGCAGCAGTGTATTACTTTCTCAGGGTTCTGATAATAGGTGGCCAGGATTCACTGAGATTGTAGCCAGTGTCGCGGTTGAATTTATCTGGGTGTTTACGTATTTCAACCGCCTCCCTGATGATTCTGGGACGATATTGCTTTATACGGGCAAGAACATCCACTCCTTGGAACATGACATCATGGCCAGGTGTTAAAGCTTGATCAGCAACAGCTGATTTATCAGGTTGAATGAGCCTGATACATCTATTATGTTCCTTAATGCGTGTGCATATAGTTCTCAAAGTCTGCCCGATGTAAACCTTGCCACAAGTACAGGGAACTCTGAGATACCCAGTTGTTGCAATTTAGGCAAACTGTCCTTAATTGGTCGCAGGAGTTGCCTAATCTTATAGAAGTTCCAAATACAGTCCGTGTGTTGTACCGACGTAGGATTTTTGCAATACGATCCGTCATGTTATGTATGTACGGTAGGTAAAGCTTCGGTTTCCTCCAGTAGCGGTACCGCTTTCTAGTGGCCGTAATGTGACTGTGAACGACGTCACGAAAAGGTTCCTCATAGAAACGAAGGCGAGTGGTTTTCTAGGAAGCGTTGACTACCACCGTCACATAAAGTTACAGTGGCGTCATTCATATGACGGTGGTGAGTATGGTAGCAAACAGTTCGTCAACGTTTTTGTATGGTGTCTACTTAAAGTAGTGAATTATATACAATGACTGATAAGATATATTGGAGTATGGAAGGAGAGGAACCATTAATAGATTTCGTAAAGAATTATGAGGCATTGTATAATGTGAAGAGTAACCTTAAAAATACACAGCGTTTCTGTTCAGGAGATATTGGTCTCTTGTTTTTGTTGTACGGCACTGAAGTTATATCATCCTTTATGTAATTCAGAACATAATCAAATAACACTGGCGTAATCCGAAAATATTATTATATATCTTCATTGCAATGCAGATGACGACGCACTGAAATTTCATACGCACCTTCTATAGGACGCCTTTTTTAAATGTCACTTCCCCCCGTACGTTCCTTATCGTCTTTGGATGACTCCTCTTCTTCCAAAAATATTACGAGCGCCATGTCAAGATCATCCATTTCTTATTTAATTTTATGACAACATGCCGCCACGACACACACAGATAATTAAATCTAACTTTACACCAATGTTCACCGTCAAGACGGTCCCCAGTTTCTATACGTCATTCGCAGTCACATTACGGCTACTAGAAAGCGGTACCGCTACTGGAGGAAACCGCAGCTTAAGCAGTTCCTCTTACATCTTTTTTCTCAACTGACATCCTTTTATTATTCGTTGGTTTCAGAACCGTAGAAATCAAAGCCTTGCTATAACCGTTGCTCTTAAAGGTGGTTCTCAAGGTATTAATTTCTTATTGTAAAGAAGACACTTCACAAATCCTCCTAGCCTTGGTAGTTAGAGTTGTAAGGATACCATGTTTCTGGGCAGGGTGATGGTGAGAATTTGCGTGGAGATATCTATTGGTGTGTGTTGGCTTTTTCGTACGTCACGTCACGTTCCCTACCCTAGCGCCCAAACACAATTGCCCTCACAAGGCTGATTGCTCCCCTCATTTCAGTTCTAAATTCTGTGACTGAGCTAGAAATTGAACCTAAGACATCCAAGACCTTGGAGGCTGGATTTAGACAGCTCCTTAACCCGGTTCATGAGTCCATTAAAATTGGCTACATGGATAATTCTTGCCAGGCACGTCCACGTCGTGGGGGTGGGCAACGGTACTGTAATATACCATGGAACTACAGTAACGGCTAAGTTCTGGTGAGGACCCAGTCCTATGGGGTATAACATAGGCCCCGTGCACAGGGTTATGTGCGAAGACCTTAACGGCATCTGCAGTGGAGAAGATGGACTTTGGTACAGTGAAGATGGCGGAAGAGACAACCCAGTACTCAGGGGTTATATAGGAGTACAACCTGCTGCCTTGTAGGTTTGGTAGTGGAATACCGAAGGCTAAAGGAGACAACCCTGACAGAAAATCCACCAATATGTTAGGCCTAGCAAGCCAATAAAGGAGTAAATAGTTATGCGCTTTCAATGTTAAAACGAGCCTCGGAAAGAAGAATACCCAAAATGGACAGCTCACACGCCTTACAGTTGACAGGAATGATGGCATCCAGCCTGATGTTATGCAATGTAAGGCTGTGGGAAAAAACAGAATAAAGAAAGATAACCCCAAAATGAGAATAGGAACACTGAATGTAATGACATTAACTGACAAATGTGAAGAGCTTGTAGATCTGATGGAAAGAAGGCAACTGGATGTATTAGGTCCGAGTGAAACCAAATGGAAAAGGAAAGGGAAGAAATTTTTAAGAGGAGGATATACCCTTTACTGGTGTGGTAAATGGAAAGGGTCACATAATGGAGTGGGCTTTATTCTAAGTAAGAAAGTAGATGCTGTTGCAGATAGTAAATATATTAGTGACAGAATCATTAAATTAGAGGTACCATCAAACAGAAAAAGCCCTACCCTAGTGCAGGTTTATGCCCCACAAATGGGGTGCAAGGATGAAGAGAAACAGAAGTTCTGGGAACAGCTTGAGAACCAATTGGATAAGGAGAACATTATGAATATAGGTGACTTAAATGCTCAGGTGGGATGCAAAAGGGAGGGTGTAGAAAGAGTGATTGGCCCATTTGGTTATGGAAACAGAAATCTAGAAGGGGAAGAATTGCTTGATATGTACAGTCGAAATGGTCTTCAAATTCAAAATACCTGGTTTAAGAAGAGAGAAAGCCATAAAGTAACTAGATACAGCTGGGATGGAAGACATAAATCAATGATAGACCTTGTAATAACAGCGGGTAAAGCAGGAAAACAAGTTGTGGATGTCAAAGTCGTTCCTAGTGAAAGACTCAACAGTGATCAAGGGCTTGTTCTAGTTAGTATAACTGGTGTTAAACTGATTAATTATAAGATGGAAAAGAAACAAAAGATCAAGGTGTGGGAGCTGGAGATCTGATAAATGTGAGGAATATCAGAGAAGAATTTTAGGAAAAGTTCCAAACACTGATACCAAAAGTGCAGATGAAGAATGGCAAAATTTTCGAAATGTCTTAGTTGAAGAAGCTAGAGAATTATGTGGCGAAACAAGTAGCAAGGTTCGACATAAAGAGACTGCTTGGTGGAATAAGGAAGTCAAGACAATAATTCAATTAAGGAACAAAATAAAGAGAAAATTAGAAGTGGAGAGACAAAAGAATGACAGAAATGAGGATAAAATCAGATCACTTGCTCAAGAATATCGAGAGCACAAATTAAGAGTTAAACGCATAATTAATGACGAGAAGGATAAGATTTAGGATAAATTGCGAAGAAACTGGAGGAAGATACACAAGGTAATAAGAAATTACTATATAAAACTGTGAAAAACAATAAAAGACCTCAGGAATCAGTTACAGCTTTGGAAGGAAATAATGGAGAAGTGATAAGAAGCATAAATGAAATCAGGAAGTTAATGGGACAGTATTTTGATCAACTGTTAAATAATGCATCTATTAATGAGAGTGGGGACACGAACATCAATTTAGGGGTCAATGATGAAAACCACCAAGAACCACCCCCAACCTGGTCTGAAGTGGAAGAAGCTTGAAAAGCTATGATCAAAGGGAAATCCACTGGAGTTGATGAAGTAAGTTCAGACATGATAAAAGCAGCAGGAATTAATGGGATACATTGGTTGTACAGAGTATTACATGCTATATGGAAGGACAATAAGATCCCTGATGACTGGTCTAAAGGTGTAATAGTGCCATTGTTTAAAAAAGGAAACCGGAAAAAGTGTGAGAACTATCGTGGAATTACTTTGTTATCCCATGGTCTAAAGATCTTGGAAAAATAATTGCGAAAAGACTATGCAGGCACTTAGAAAAGGCTTTAGTAGAATAACAACATGGCTTTAGACTAGGAAGGAGTACTATTAACTTGATCTATGCTGCAAGAATGCTTATTGAGAAACATCTTGAAAAAGGGAAAGAATTAGTAATGGTATTTCTAGATATAGAAAAAGCTTATGATAGCATTGCAAGATCAAAAATTTGGGAATGTTTAGAAAGGCACAATGTCCCAAAAGGCTTGATAAACAAGATGAAAATGCTGTATGAGAACACAAGGGCATGTGTAAGAATAGGTAATGGGAAAAGCAGATGGTTCACAACAAAACAAGGAGTCCAACAATGAAGTTCACTGTCTCCATTACTATTCATCACAGTGATGGACATAATCCTGAAGAGAATAAAAGAAGAAAAGGGTAATGAAACAAATGCCTTTGTCTTTGCAGATGACATCATGATTTGGGGAGAAAGTGCTAGAGAGGTACAAGAAAACCTGGATTCATGGGACAAGCTGTTCAAGGAGTATGGGTTGAAAATAAGCCAAAGTAAGACAGTAGTGATGACAACAGGACAGTCTAATGCAACCATTTACTTGAATATAATCAGCCTCTACAAATTGTTGATCAATTTAAATATCTTGGTAGCACACTGTGTAAGGATAACAACAACAACAACAACAGTGAAGTAACAAATAGAACTAGTAATGCAGCCACCTTCTATGCACAAGTTAGAACACTACTGTGGGATAATAAAGTGCCCAGGAAGTGTAAACATATACATCCCAATTCTAACTTATGGAGTAGAAACGTACACCCTGTCCAGAAGAGAAGAAAGTAGGATTCAGGCATCCAAAATGAAGTTTATAAGAACAATGCTTCAAAGGACAAGGAGAGATAAAGTAAAAAATGAAACAAACAGGACAGAGGCTGGCATGGATATCAGTGCTACAAAATATTTGCAGAAGCAACGATTAGGATGGTATGGGCATCTTCAAAGAATGGGAGATGAGAGGACACCAAAAGCTTATTTCAACAAGATAATCCCAGGAAAAAGACCAGTAGGAAGACCAAAGAAGAAATGGTAGGACCAAATCAAGGATGATCTTGAAGACAAAGGGCTAGACTGGAGAAGGACCCATGAAGACCAACTATTCATGGGCAGGAAAAGGTGGCGAGGACTCGTTAACAGCACCCGGGCGACTGGAGCTGGAATTTGATGATGGTGATAATGATGATGACATCCAAGGTAAGAGGCAAGCATGCTACCCGTTCACTAAGGGGCCAGTAAAACAGGTTTGGTGCAATTGAATGAAATTGACATCACTTGGGCGACAATGCCGTACCAACACCTTGGTGGGGTCAGGAGGCTGGGTCTCCAGTATGGTAGCCAACTATGTATCATCATCATCATCTTCGTTTCCCCTTTTCCAGCTGACACTGGGTGGGGGCAAATATGGTTCCTCTCCACTTTGTTCTGTCGTTCCACCATTCCTCTTCCGACACTGTGTTCCAATCCAGGTTTCGTTTTCTAATACTATTCTCCACCGAGTCCATCCAACGCATTCTTGATCTTCCGCGTCCTCTCTTCCCTGTCATCCGTCGTTCCAGTGCTCGTCTTGGTAGCCTTACTTCATTCATCCGTTTGACATATCCAAACCATCTCAATCTGTTTTGCTCCAGTTTGTCATTTAGTTTCTGTACTGCCAGTTCTTTCCGTATATCTTCATTTCTCACTCTGTCCCTCCTCGTTTTCTGGACCATACTTCTCAGGAATCTCATCTCAGCTGCCTGTACTCTGCTCTCATCCCTCTTAGTCATTGTCCAAGTTTCTGCTGCATATGTCATTATAGGAACATAATATGCTTTGTACTTAACTTCTTTAGCCTTAATTGGTATATCCTTGTTCCATACTAGTCCCCGTACCTGTTGGTAGAAAGCACTCCCGAGTTGTATTCTTCTGCTAATTTCCAAATCTAGTCTTTCATCTTCAGTCAGTTCACTTCCCAAGTATTTGAAGTGTTTCACCACTTCCAATTCCTTATCTCCTACTTTGATTACTCCTTTTCCTTCTTTCTTACCTCTACTCTTAACCACAGTCTTATTCTTCTCCACATTTATCTTCAATCCCCATTGCTCAATCTTTTCATTTATTACATCTAATTGTTCCTGTACCTCCATCTCATCCTCGCCCCAGATCACAACATCGTCTGCAAACAACATTACCTTCATCTTTGCCCTACTATAGTCTTTTATTGCTGCCTTCATGATGTCATCCATCACCATTAAGGACAATAATGGTGACAACACACTTCCTTGCTTTAGTCTAGTGTCAATTTTAAACCATTCCGATGTCCCGACTCTAGTCTTCACACTACTGTAGCACTCCATGCACATTCCTTTTATCATGTCTCTCAGTTCCTTGCCTATCCCCCTATTTGTTAAGCTTTCCCAAACTTTTGTTCTAGGGATGCTATCAAAGGCCTTTTCTAGATCAATAAAAGTCATTACCATATCCTTTCCATATTCCCAATTCTTTTCAATGTTCTGTCTCAGAATGAAAATGGGTTCCACTGTTGACCTGCCCTTCTAAATCCAAACTGCTCCTCCTCTATTTGGCTTTCTACCTTTACTCTAATTCCTTTTTCTAGGATTCTTTCCATTACTTTGGCAACATGCGAGATGATGGTGATTCCTCGGTAGTTGCCACACACCCTCCTGTCTCCTTTCTTGAATATTGGCAATATTATTCCCTTTTTCCAGGCTTCAGGAACTTTCTTCTCTCTCCACACACTCCTGAGATGTCTGTATGTCCACTGCAGTTCCACTGGTCCTGCCACCTTGATCATTTCTATTGCCACTTCGTCCATTCCCACAGCTTTCTCCATCTTCATCTTCCTAACTGCCCATTCCACTTCTGCCATAGAATGTCTGGTTCTTCTTCTATTATTTCCTCCACCGTTTTGGCTGTTTGCGTAACTTCTCCGCATGCCTGGCGTCTCACCTTCAACAGGTTGCTGAAATATTCTTTCCATCTGTCCGTTATCTCTTCTGGTTTTGTCAATATTTCACCTTCTTTGCTTTTCACGAGCCCAGTGTTCACCTTTTCATTTCTTCTACTTTTTATAATTCCAAACAGCAATTTCTTTCCACAATTTAAATCCTCCCTTATTTCCTGAGTGAATTCTTCCCAGCTTTTCTTCTTTTCCTCTGCAATTACTTTCTTGCAATCTCTGTTTGCTTTTATATATTTTGCTCTGCTTTGTTCAGTCTTTTTTGTTTTCCATTCCTTCCAAGTTTTCTTCTTCTCCCTTACCTTTTCTTTCACTCTATCATTCCACCATTTTGTTGCCTTTTCCCCGTACCATTCCTGATGTTCTACCACATGTTTTCTCTGCACTGTTTACAAATGCACTCTTGAACTTTTCCCATTCTTGTTCCACATGGGTAATATCCGTCCTCGGCAACCCAGTGCTCGGGGTTAATAGAGTAAAAGATATTTGTCCATATTATGGACACCCGTAGCATCTGTACTCCATGTTAGGAACGGCCTACTTCATACCTGGCAGCAGGTCATAAAATGCATCTTAATAATAGCCTAAAATGAAAGCAAATATGGTTCAGCTAACTATGTATCATCCGATACAAAACAGAAACATCCTTGTTGCAGCCCAAAATAGTGCAGTGTTCGTAGAAAGGTGTGCTGGAAGACCTACACAGGGATTAGGGCATCAGCCCCATGCACTTGAATGAAGTAGAGTTTGTCTGATAACCTGCATTATTGAGGTATCTCTGGTAATTGGAAGTAGGCAGGCATGGAATTAAGTTAGCACCATCCCAGCATTCATTCACTTGGATTAGATGGGGGAGGGGAACCTTCAAAAACCACTTCTAGGTTGTTGAAATTTAGTGTTGAGTTTAATTTATTACACTACATTGTTTTTCATTGAGAATGGCCTATTTAGTGAATAAGTATGTTGATGGCCCCAAACATGTTTCAGTAAGCATTAACAGGTGTGTCTCTGTAATGCAACGAGCCTATAATGGCATACGCTCGTTTTATAAACATACTCGTGTCTTAATTACCATTATAGGCGAGTTGCATACGACTGTTTATGTTCGACGATAATTATTATAACTATTTTAAGTTCGAACATAAATATTCATAAATATCTGTCGAGATTTCGCCGGTTTTATGTACTGAACAGAACGCATGAGGCGCAGAGAATGCCTTGTATTTGACCATGGCCTCCTCGATTACCCTACTATGACACTAGGCCAGGCAGTGAAATTTAAATTAGAAGGCCGTGGAACTCAGCGCATCTAATTCTCTAATTGGTCAAACAACTGTTTCTTGAGCTCTGATTGGTGGGAGAAACTGTTTCATAATGAAAAATAGTGTTATAATGAGCCTCTTTATAGTACAGTTTTCTGACATATATTAGTCAGGGTCGAACATAAACACTATTAATACCTAGGCTACAGTACTAAGTTATTATAGTCTTAAAGGGCGGAACAGCTAGGTCATCTGGCCCTGTAGGCTACATGGTTAATATTTGAGGAGGTCGATAAACCACATCATGTCGACCACTTTCCACCTCAGTCAGAGACAGTGGTCCTGGTCAAGAGGGCCAAAATTAACGACCTAGAGCACACATCATGGGCTGTAGGGGCCAAGATGTTCAAGATGTTGGGAGTGCTGGCTGCTATACCAACCTGGGCGATGTATCGTTCATGTTGCTAGACGTGTAGGTGAGCTCGTAGTAGGAGCTGCTGGCAGATCTTCCATCGTCGGGAGTATCGGACATCCTGTCCACACGCTCAAAGTCACTGAAACCATCGAAATTAAAATTAATTTGAATGAAGGATCTTTGGCTTGTGAAGTAAAATATTTGATTCTGATTTTAAAACATTATCACATCATCAACTTATGTAGCCTAGTGTTTAACTGAATAAGAGCTACGGTGTAATACAGCCAAAGGGACAAATGTTGTTGTTGTTTCATTGAGGTCATTTGTCCCTACAACATGTAAAATCTTCTTAAATTTAGAAAAGTGAAAAAATTATGATAATAATAATAAGATCCTACACATCATACTTTGCCCTGACTACAAAAATGGCATCTACATCAGAAAATCCAGGCAAGGAATATAGTCTAAAATAGAGAAGATCACAGACACGATGCGTAAACGCAGAGTTTGCTTCTGCGGTCATATACGACGGATGATCGACTCCCAATGGACGAAACGTATCTTCAGTATATACGACTCCAAACCAAAAACTACAATGCCATGGTATGTTAACGTCCAGAAAGATATTGAAAGAAATGGGGATACGAGCAGAAAATGCACAAGACCGAAATCTGTATAGAGCAGCCATCAAGACGTTTGGGACTTTCCGGGACGAAATACGAATGGGTGCGAAATGGACAGAAGAATGTCGTGCTAAACACAGTGACGATGTGGATCAAGCGAAAAATGAACAGATGCCAGAATGTAAAATGAGGCTCATCGTGGTCCCTAGTTGGCCGATTAGCGAAATTGAATGAATGAATGAATAATAATTGAAGTTCTACAGCCACATTCTCAGAATGAACAATGACGGGCTTGCCAAAAGAATTTTCAACCTCGCTCTCTGAACGAAAGTCAACAACAACTGGCTTAGTGAAATAGAGAAATACCTTCAAGAAATTGGCATTACGAAGGAAATTGACTCCAGTTCAGAACATTAGTCAACAACCATCATTTCTCTGAGAAAATGGCCACCGCGACCAAGAAATCATCGACGGAAGAGCGGAGGAAGGTTTTCAGCGCCCAGATGAAGGGATTTTGGGAGAAGAAAGAAACATAATTAGGAAACTAAGTTCTATCCCGCTACACAGATAAGCATAACGATATAAAGAATATATGAGTAGCCTAGAATCAAACTGCACTTTCTCCAAAATTATCGAAAATGTGGTTATTGTATGTTTCAATGCGAAATAGTCTGAAGAATGTAATAAACTGGTCGGTTGGTGTCAAACAACAATATATCCATGTTCAAATAGGTAAGAAAATCACCACTTGGAGACGAACAGCACTTTCTCCTACGGACAAAGTGCAAAATGACTCCAGGTACGTCCACACCAAGATGTTTTCGTTAACTTTGTTAATGAACACTGTTCATGAACATTTTTGACTGTTCATAAACAAAATAGCGTGTTCATTAACTTTTCGAGCATGTTCACGAACAAAATCTCTTTAACTTTTGTGAATGAAACTTTTCATTAACTTTTCGTGTTTTCGTTAACATTTTGGTTCGCGCATGCGCAAAGAAGCAATTAAGGTTGTAAATTCGTAGCGCGGAATACGATGCTCTTTTATTTCTCTAAAAATCGACTATCAAATCGCAAGCGACTCGTATATTGCGCGGAATTATGAAATACCAGGAAGCACATGAGAATATTAATTAACTTAATTCTAAAGGCCTTTCCAATATTTTTCTTTTCCACACCTTGCACCTGCGCTTTTCTCTAATTTTGTACTCACTAAAATAATGAAAGATGCAGCTGTAAGTACTTTCTTCTTCCTGACCCTATCCATTATAACCTCACAAACAGTTTATTTAATGTTGAAGATGTTTGTTAACAAAAGTTTATTTGGTGTGGACATAATGTTGAAGAAGTTTGTTAACAAATGTTTAGTAAACATGTTGAGAAATGCTTTCATTAACATTGTTCATGAACATTGTTCATTAACTTTGGTGTGGACTAGTCTTTAGTGCCAGACAATGGCAGCCTCCCATTTGACGCCATAGATTTGGTATCAAGGTACTCATCTATCAAGAAGGTTAGTTCAGACACCAAAATTTATGACGTTAAGGAGTCCATGAAAGATGTTGTAAAAAAATGTACATCTTAATTACAATATTTTGAAAATCCACTTATTCACCTTATTTTTTGTAATGGTATGCATTTTTCAGTAAAATAGATATGTATTACATCTAAAATGCCTTATTTCATCTTGTAAATGTGATATATTATTAAATTACATTTTATATTGACACCTGAGTGCACTTTATCAATGACCTAGAGACAAAGTGCACTTTCTCCAACATTAAATCTCCTTAAATATTCAGGTAGGTCAATAAAATCGGGTTTTATGTATTGCAAATGTGTTCCGTAAGTCAAATCTTTAATAAACACTCATTAGTTTCACTAATTAACTTTGAGTTCAGCTGGAATCAGTTTTTGGGCTCTACTGAATAATCATGTTTTTGGAGAAAGTGCGGTTTGATTCTAGGCTACTCATATATTTTTCAATTGTATTAAATACTAATGATACCTAATTTAGGAGGCTTACTATATTGTTTTACATTTTATATTTTTCTACCCAAATGAAGTACATTACACTTCAGTTGTTACGTCCACCTTCTCAACATAATCTGCTTGTAACTTTATGCACTTTTGCCATCGATGTGTGAGTCTCTCCAGACCTTCCTCAAACCATTATTTTGGAGTGCTGCTTATCGATGCCTCGACAGCTGTGTCCAGAGGTTTCTTCATGTTCCCGAACAGGTGATAATCACTTGTTGCCAATCTGGGAGAGTATGGTGGATGTAGCAGCACCGTGAATCCCATTTGATCAATGGCAGCGGTGGTCTCTCGGCTAGTGTGGGGGTGGGCATTGTCATGTTGCAGAAGCACACCTTTAGCCCATTTCCATGGCCACTTAGTTTGAATGGCATGACGTAAGCGCTTAAAGGTTGCCACATTTCCTGCACTGTTAATCGTGAGGATGATGGCCTTTGTGTCCCAGAACACTATCGCCATTCGCTTCCCTACTGATGGCACTGTTGGACATATTTTCTCTGGCGGTGGACTGCGCCTGTGGTCGCATGGTCGCCCTTTTGCGGATTTTGCAGAACTGGACACAGTTGTTTAGGCACGGGTATGCAGCACTGTGAAAGAATGGTTGCAGGAAGGTCTGGAGAGACTCACACATCGATGACAAAAGTTCATAAAGCTACAAGGAGATTATGTTGAGAAGGTGGACGTAGCAACTGATGTGTAATGTACTTCATTTGGGTAGAAAAATATAAAGTGTAAAACATTATAGCACGCCTCTCGTATGATGTGTCCAAATCTGTCAGCAACTCCAGTACAGGTTTTCTGTGAGACATAGTAATTAATAACCCTCACGATGGTATCCTCATCTTGTCGTGATGTGGGGGCTTGAGAGTTCAAATGATCCTGCGAGCTATGCCGGCGGGAGCGTAAGCTCCTGGTAGGGGCAGACTAAGAGGGATACCCTGGTCCTCCAGGTTGGGGGTTGGGTGTAGGGTTAACAACCCTACACTGTAAAAAATCTCAATGTTACGGATACCTTACAAGTGCCTCGGAATGCTGATCACCCGATGACGAACCGGCAAAGGAAACTGTTAATGAGAAGGAAAGCGGATATTACCTTAGGAGTCTGGGAATCAGGAGCTGGAGAAGGCAGGCGCAAGATAGAGATCAATGGAGGCAGGTGATAAAGGAGGCCAAGGTTCTTCAGGGACTGTAGCGCCGACCAGTAAGTAAGTATAGTAATTAATATACTCGTATATACTGTGTGACTCAACTGCTCCTAATAATATTGTTTTATGGAGCCCAACCAACGCTATTGTCAGGAAGGTCGATATTTCTCTGTCTGCACCTCGTATGGTAGTAATGCACTGCAACCATATCCCGCAAATGATGAAATGAAACTCCATAGCCTGCTTCCAGTCGACCAACCGACCGGGTCAGGGAATGGAATGAATGAAGCCCCCGTCTAGCGGCGAGGATATGAACTGTGCCGGCTGCCGAAGCCTGTCACACTCCCCTGGTACAATGATTAAATGAATGACAGATGAAATGAAATGATAGTGGAGAGTGTTGCTGGAATGAAAGTTTGTGCAGGGAAAACCGAAGTACCCGGAGAAATACCTGTCTGCCTCCGCTTTGTCCAGCACAGATCTCACGTGGAGTGACCGGGATTTGAACCACGGACCCAGCGGTGAGAGGCCGGCGTGCTGCTGCTTAAACCACGGAGGCTTCCCGCAAACTATACTGAAGACTATTATTTTTCCCTCGATGTGACTATGTACCTGCAGTCAACATATCATCTGAGTGGCTCGGTGCTGCAAATCATGAAAATAACGCTTAAAACTACGATATAGTGATGTGGAGAACGTTTGAAACATTGAACTGGAGGAGTAACGCACACTGGATTGTCAAATAATGGACATGAGGAGCAATGGTTCGGATCTTCCATCGGACAATGAATTTTGCAACATCCTGACGCTTCTATGCTACTAACTGCCGATTACAGCTCATGTGAAAATGTCAATTTCATGTTTCACAGATATTTTGTTAAGGTCTTGGATCATATAGAGCAGCGTTTCCCAAACTGTGGTACGCGTACCATTAGTGGTACGCTCATACTGCTGCAGTGGTACGCGGTGATTTTACGAAAAAATAAAATAAAATATTAGATACCTTACGAAAAATATAAAAATATAAAATTCAAAGATATAAAAACATTGATATGTTGCCGGAGGACTTTAAGGCCAAAGATAAGGAGCAGTTTTATGAGTTAAATTGTGATTGAGAACTAAGGCAAACTTTTTCAAAAATGGCTCTTTTTAGGTAGATTTCATTAGAAAGCTAACTATTGCAATGGGTCCCATGTTTCGACTTCCGGAAAATTTCGACATATCTTCGCGTTTCACATCCCCCAGACCCCAAAACCACCGTCAGTTCAAAAGTTTATATATAATTTATGTATGTATATACAGTGTGGTCCAGCCGCCCCTTATTATTTAGTTTTATGAAACCCAACTAACATATCATTTCTCCCGATGGTCGATATTGCTCTGCGCTCTGACTGTGTGACAGCAATGTAATTGGGTCATGGGTCTAGCAAAGAAAAACCGACCTTAAACTTTTCCCCGCCAAATACTACGGCCCATTCTACTAACATATGACTTTCTGCTCCTTGAAATAACACACATACACGTAATACGATCGAATTAATAGCTTACGCCACGTGATCTGTAATAGTAGAAAGTTAAATCAACACCACAAACCGTGATTGAAGACTTTGAAATGGACTTAAACGTTTGAGGTGGGACGGCTACAGTAATTAAAGCACGTTTAGCGTGCGGTATTTACCATTTCTTGGTGGCTGCGAGGTTTAAAGCCTGACCGTACTTGGTGGGCGCGAGCGGGTAGAATGCTGCTTCGAATCCAGTAGTAGGCATACTTTTTTTTGAACGAAAGCCCACATTCCATTTTAGTCGGGATGTAACTACATTGCCACATTTATTGCCTTACGACGAATTTTTGTGAAGAATTCGTTGAATTTTGATGATTTATAAAGAGAACACGATCGAATTGGTACGTTATGCCACGTGACCTGTTATGGCAGAAAATTTAAAAACTGGCATGAATATTAACATAACATCTCGAAGTGTTGCTCCGGAAGTCCGGGTTCGATTCCCAGCTCTGCCAAGAAATGTAATACTTGTCTGAGGGCTGATATTGGGTACACATAGCCTCGTGGAGCAAATATGAGAAGAAGTGGGTTCGATTCCCACCTCAGCCACCCTGGAAATGGTTTTCCGTGGTTTCCAAATTCCGGGACGGATTCTATCTTAAGTCCACGGCCGCCTCCTTCCCAATCCTTAATTGCAAATACACACATCATTACAAGCCCGCAATAACTCAGGTTATCAGACAAATTCTACACACACACACACACACCCAAGTAAACATGGCTAAATGTTCTAGGCCCTCAAATGAAACAAAACAACAACATATCGAAGGATATTCTGATCGCCAGTGCTTGCATCGAAGTATACGTATTCCGTAGAAATTCCCATTGTATTATTAGCAAAAAATCGTGTGTCTGTCTGTGTGTGTGTGACGTTGTGTGTGTGTGAGTGTGTGTACTCTGAATGTCTGCCCCTCCTTCCCTCCCCCCCCCCCCTATAAATTCGAACACGGTGAAACCGAATTGAACGAAATTTGGTACAGAGGTAGAACTAGCAAAGGGCACCTCAGTGTTATGTTTTATATCGCAGCCATCTTGACGGAAACGTAATGGCGGCCACCCAAATGTTCAAAGCTTAAATCAAATTACGAATAACCTAATCATCCGATCTCTACCAAATTTTGCAACAACATATATTTATATGGCGAGCGTCTTTTGATTACACTACAAGGTAATCAGACCAATAATTTGCAGATGACGGCCATGTATGTGTGCAAATCGATTCCCCCTATCAATTCAAACACGGTGATACCGAATTGAACGATATTTGGTACAGAGGTAGCACTAGTAAAGGACACCTCAGTGTAATGTTTTATATCACCGCCATCTTGACGAAAACGTAATGGCGGCCATCCTATTGTTAAGAGCTTGAATCAAATTACGACCAACCTAATAATCTGATCTCTACCAAATCTTGCAACAACATACCTTTATGTGGGAAGCATATTTTGACCAAACTACAAGATCTTCAGCCCAACAGTTTGCATATGGCGGCCAAGTATGTATGCAAATCGATTCCCCCTATCAATTCAAACACGGTGAAACCGAATTGAACGAAATTTGGTACAGAGGTAGCACTAGCGCAGAACACCTCAGTGTCATGTTTTATATCGCCACCATCTTGACGGAAACGTAATGGTGGCCACCCAAATGTTCAAAGCTTAAATCAAATTACGACTAACTTAATCATCCTATCTCTACCAAATTTTGCAACAACGTATACTTGTATGGCGAGCATCGTTTGACTGAACTACAAGGTCATCAGCCCATTAGTTTGCAGATGGAGGTCATGTATGTGTGCAAATTGATTCCCCCTATCAATTAAACACGGTGTAACCGAATTGAACGAAATTTGGTACAGAGGTAGCACTAGCAAAGGGCACTCCAGTGTCATGTTTTATATCGCCGCCATATTGACGAAAACGTAATGGCGGCCATCCTAATGTTAAGAGCTTGAATCAAATTATGACCAACCTAATAATCTGATCCCTACCAAATTTTGCAACGTCATACCTTTATGTATAGAGAATCTGTTGACCACACTACAAGGTCATCAGACCAATAATGTGCAGATAGTGGCCATGTTTGTGTGCAAATTGATTCCCCCCATCAATTCAAACACGGTGAAACCGAATTGAATGATTTTCTTTTTTTACAGAGGTAGCACTAGCAAAGGGCACATCATATTCATGTATAATATCCGTAAAGCACGTTGTATTTCAAGAAGCTACTACAACCAACCTTCAATTATACTCCTTGAAAAGGACAAAGGGTTATAACCATACCCATGTATTTAGGAGAAAGTAGGCTATACGTTCTTTACCGAACATCTTGTTTTGTTATTAAATTTTAACAAAAAGTCTTAGCATATCTTTAGGCCCGTATCACACGACACTCGCTGGCAAGGAAGCTGGTGTGATCGCTGGTACAAAATCCTGTATAATTCTGTTCTCTTCGTCAGTACACCTGCTTGTCTGACCGAAGTGTATCACACGCTAGCATTGTGGACGCTAAGTTGTATGAAATAAAACCGAAGGGCTGTCGTTTGAGGGCATTAGTTGCTGTTCTTTCGCCTTATTAACGCAAAGCGGTCGCGAAAATTGCTTCAAGTAAATTAGAAAACCTGCCAGGTACTGAACGAATGCATTCCAATCAATATTTAAGATCTAACTGTAATAATTGAATATTTTACCATACGCGTTAATAAGAGGCGCAAAAAAAACCTCCGGAGTGTGTTGGAAATGTGTGCAAGTGTTATTGCGCCCGCTCGCTCATTCGAAGATCCCGGGTTCAAGACCATCCAACGGCAGAATTTTTAAATTCTTTTTAACTATTTTATTATACCCTCCCTACCTCGTACAGCAAGATTTCAACTTGGTTTCGTTCACCTTATCTACGAAGACGATAGGGAAAGTTATTTTCTTGTCTCATTTAAATGGTTATTTTCCCTAAATACTGTTCTAAACCATGTCGCCTCCGTAGCGTAGCGGTCAGCATGGTTAGCTGCCGCCTCGGAGGTCCTGGGTTTGATTCCTGGCTCTGCCACGAAATTTGAAAAGTGGTATGAGGACTGGAACGGGGTCTACTCAGCCTCGGGTGGCCCAAATGAGTAGAGGGGGTTCGATTCCTACCTCAGCCATCCTCGAAGTGGTTTTCCGTGGTTTCCCACTTCGTCTTCGGGCAATTGCCGGGATGGTACTGCCCCCGTAAATTGAATTATACTGAGACCACGGTGGCTGTATTGGCATATGTGAATAAAGTTATGGCCGTCATAGTTGTGACGTGTATATTCATGACGTAGGCACGGATGACGCAGACTTCATGCAAGTAGGCTGGTTGAGCTGAGATTCTTGGTGACGTCATGATTTTGTTCGAGAAGGATCTGAGATTTACGACGCAGTCGCAGGGAAACAAGGAATTGTGCTGAGGAAGAAGTTACGCTATTGGAGGAGAGGCTCGAACCAATGAATGATAGCTTGGAGGGAGACGGAGATTACTGAAACTGCCATATTTAATTACTTTTGGCATGCAGAATTGTGGAAATCTATTTTCAGTTATGGCATTGATTTGGAATTTTGAAGAAATTAATTATGTGTTTTTGAAATTTGAAAATCCGTCAAGTATAGCCAAAGTTAGAACTTCTAGCAATGACGGAGGAACAAGCTATGGAAGGGATGGATACGCCCCTTAAGAAGTTGATAAAAGGCCTTGCACAGCAGAGAGGAAGTTCTCATGGCTCATGGCTCATTTTTCTGATTCTCACATTGTCAGACTTCGAGTTCTTAATTCCGATAGAACAAGTATATATTATTCAGTGAAGCAAGTCGTCATTAGCAAGTGTGGTTGAGCCCACAGCATCGAACAAGCACTGAGCGTGCAGCAGTGCAATTTTACGGTTACTGAAACTAGGCGAAGTTGGAGCGCACACATAAACGAGTCTACAAGATTATCTATCAAAAGTTAGCTACTGCATTTATGCTAATTCAATTGTGCATTACAATATTGAGGCGTGTGCGAAAGTTGAACATTTTCACTATTATACTTTGGAAGATATTCGCATTTTTAAGACTGCAGACAAAAGTGATTTTCTCGACACCTGAGAAGCACTTTTATAATACCACATTCTACGCTACGGCTGACACATGTATTGCAACCGTGATACTGAAGATTACATTTGGTGATACAACGCTACATTCTACAATGAAACTATATAATCTGGCAGTACTTTCGACTATTATTATAACGGAAGTGGAGATGGAAGACTAAAACTTTAATGCAATTGGGACATATATCAATGGAGTGAAATAGCAGCATGGAGCTTCGTTAATCGTCATTCTACAAAAGCGAGCATGTAGTGAACATCCAACTACACTCATGCATCGTAATCCATCGCTGAATTACATCAAATGGCAGTGGAAATATCTTCATACTCCACAATTATGAACATTTCTGCGGAAATAATTGCAATAAACTTCATGGCGAATTTCTACCAGAACTTCAGGGAACTTTCAAAAGAGGCCAGGGTGGACCCGGCTCACACAGAAGAGTTTTGCCAGAAGGATGTCTATCGTTTACACGGAGCAGTGCGAGTTCCGGAGGAGGAAGCTGTTCTATTCTCCGAGGGCGCTGGTTCCAGGTTCGAGGTCGGAGCACATCTTTACAGTGGTGAAATGGAACCATCAGCAGTCTTCTTTGGAAATTTTCCTCTAGAACTTCAATCAACAGATAAGGTAGTCGTGAACGTTTCTTGATTTATTTGAGCCATTTAGCGATATCTGAGCAACATTTTTCCCATATTTTCTGTCCCATATTTTTTGCCCCATATTCTTGCTTGATATTTCTGTACTCTGTACACTTTGCTGATTTATGCCTTTTTCTACCATTTATTGAGACATTATTATGTCATTGGCATATTTATATAATTTTGGATCAGTTGAGACTGATATTATATATTCTTTCAGTAATTTGCATATTTTTTGTAGTCACGATTTGACTGTAAAGTTAACGATTTTCTATGGCAAATTTGAATTCAGACAGCGTGTCATTTTATTAAAGTAATTCTATTCAGTAAATTACTTTGACCAATTTTCTGTCATCCTCAAGAAAGAAGAATGATTAAAAGATTTTAGAGCGTTAAAATCTACTACTTTATCGACGATCTTAGAAATACTAGTTGTTTTATGAACATGATTGCAACATAGACATTTATCGTCAATTCTGAAATACCATTGCATTATAGACAATTTTATGAAATATGAACTTTGATTACGATTTATTGAGTACACTATAGTAATGAACATTTGATAGGAGTTTTTCTCAATTGTAGATTGGAACAATAATGTTTGCATTCCACAGTCTAATTGTATTCTATTCGACTATTTATGCAGTTTAGATGAACTTTGATTGAAGATAGTATTTTTATACTGCGATACTTTGATGATATTAATCTCAATTTTGATAGACCAGGGAGGCGTGTCTAATCGTATTTGCTATTAAATTTATTTGTGACTGGCAAATTTTTACTTCATATCGCTTCATGAATGAAACCCACGAAGGTTAAATATAATAACAGTTTTCGATACAATTGATGAATATAAGAATTTTTTAAAGAGGAACTATGGATGTATAATCGTTAGTTCAGTGGACGTGTAAATGTCGCTGATGAATAATGCCCTTTAATAAGTGAAGGAGGTTCCCACAGTAATATTGATGATGATGATGAATTTATAAGTGGAGTTTTTTTTTGTCTGTATTGTGGAAGATTTTGATGCCATATATAATGAGATATATGATGAATTATGGGCCAATTTTGGTGCAATTTTGTGCGTTTTGAGCGAGGTATTTTTCCGCTGAGTGTATTGTTCAGATCCATTGAAAATTATTCATGTGAAGTTACTGTTAAAATTAACAAGAGTGTTTAAATAATTTGAGATAACGATTTTGAATGGAGGTTACCGTCACAAATAATAATAATTATTAAATCTTATTAAACCTGAATATAAAATTTAAATATAACTAACCTTCATTGGTCGATTATATCACCACGATTTAAGTAATTATCAACCGGATAATCGTGTGGTTTAATGTATTTCTAATATAAATAATATAAATAATGTAAATAACTATGTAAATATCTTTAATAATAATTTGAAACGAACGGGATTAATAGAGGCGTGTATAAATTTTTCAATTGTCGTTTGACAATGTTATAAACATTTTAAAATGTTATAAATAATTAATGAACATTTTGTTATAAACATTAAGCGTTTTCGTTAGTATACTCTAAACAACGCTATTTCAACAATTGAAATATACAATTAAACAAGATTTGGGATTATTAGAGTAATCCATTGATATTTGAACGGAGCATTTAAAAGATTTGCGTGATAATATTTGAGTTGAGATGTGAATATTTAAAGTGTTTTGAAAAGGAGCTAGGCTCTGAGGTAACTAGCATATGCTAACATTGGTTGAACAGGTGCGTCCATTTGACGAAGCAAGCATGCGACACGGTGCAGAGTGTATCGCAGGTGGCCAGATAACTGAATGCTAGAGGCCAAGGTCATCTACATAGCAGCCTTGCGGTTATAAATAAAATGTGAAGTTCATGAACAAGGAAACAAATGCTATATGTCTCGTCCCAGCTCCCTTATCCATTCCAATGTGCATTGTTGTTGTTATTACGTTCTTTTGAGCTAGAGAAAGCTGAATTTTTGTATGTGAAGTCTACAAGTCCTACAGGAGGACATGGTTGTATTGACAATGGCTTCTGATTGCCACGTATATTTTGTTGTTAAATTTTTTTTTTTTTTTTTATGTGAAATAAATTATTGTGCAGTTTAAATTTTCTTGTTTCCGACTTGGTTCATTTTAAATATCGTGGTGGAGGTTATTGTGAGGGCATACTATTAAGTGATCCAGTTGAAAACCCAGACCCGAGATTAAATTGAATAGGTAAGTAAAAGGTAAGTATGAACCCCCTTATATTTTGGTGTGTTCCACAATAATTTTCATGTTAACTACTGTGCTCTAATCTCGGTAGTATCTGTCAGTGCCATTTTCATTGATGTAGCTGTGCCGGTGCGATTGATTATTGGCAATCCGATTGAGGGGGCGGATATCTGACAGCCTACTATCCGGATTATCGGGGGCAGTACCTACTGTAAGGCCACGGCCACCTCCTTCCCTCTTCCTAGCCTATCCATCCCAATCTTCCATCCCTCATGAGGCCCCTGTTCGCTTTGCAGGTGAGGCCGCCTGGGCGAAGTGCTGAACACATCTCCCCAGTTGTATCCCTCCCGACCAGATGTTCCAAGCTCCAGGACACTGCCCATCGAGGCGATAGTGGTGAGTTCCCTCGCTGAGTCCGTGGGAACCACCAACCTAGAGGGTAATTGACTAAATAAAATTTAAAAAAATACTGTTCTAAACCATGGATGGATACTATTCGTTATAATTAATATTTTTTTAGTCGATTATTCCCTCCAGGTTAGGTTTTCCCACGGACTCAGCGAGGGATCCCATCATTACCGCCTCTACGGGCAGTGACCTGGAGCTTGAAACATCTCGTCCGGGGATACAACTGGGGAGGTGGGATCAGCACCTCGCCCAGGTGGCCTCACCTGCAAAGCGAACAGGGACATCTTGAGGGATGTGAAAGGTGGGGAGGATAGGGAGGGATAGGCAAGGAAGAGGTAATGAGGCGGCCGTGGCCGTACGGTAGGTAACATCCCGGCATTTGCCCGAAGGCGAAGTGGGAAACCACGGAAAACCACTTTGAGGATGGCTGAGGTGGGAATCGAACCCCCTCTATTTATTTGGTCCACCCGAGACTGAGTAGACCCCGTCCCAGTCCTCATACCACTTTTCAAATTTCATGGCAAAGCCGGGAATCGAACCCAGGACGTCCGGGGTGGCAGCTAATCACGCTGACTACTACGCAACGGAGGCGACTCTATTCGTGATAATTAGAATTTTAATAGTTCAATATTTATAATAATATGACACGTTCTGTAATTACTGGCTTGCTGCGAGGCTCAGCGGTAACGTTCTCGCTTGCTGTGCCTAAGGTTGCAGGTTCGTATCCTGGCGCAGTCAGCTGGCATTTGAGGGTGCGCAATTGCGAGGGAGCCGTGTCAGTAGATTTACTGGCACGTTGAAGATCCCCTTCCGAGCAAAATCCCAGCACCCCGGCGTATCTAAAAGCCAGAGCAGTTAAAAGGGACGTAAAACCAATAATGTCATAATTATCTGTATTTACTGTAGGTTTGGGGCAGATGACCTCGTAGTTCCGCCCCTTAAAACGTCACTAACTAACTAACTAACTAACTATTACTCTAAGTGTATAGCAAGCGCTTTTCGCACAGACGCCGTTGAAGGAAATTATAGTTTCGGTCTGATGTATTTATTTATTTGTTATGTGGGTCGTCTGAGTGAGTCGGAGTTTTCCTTTAAACAAAGGTGGTCATAATTTCGAACACTTGCTACCTTGAATATACAGGATACCTTGATTTCGTTCTACAGATCATTATGTCGTCGTCCAATCTGGCTGCGTACCATCGGATAAGTACGGTCCTTTTGAGGACCAAATAAAGAATCACTCGTTGGAACAGATAGATATGCGTCCATAATACATCTACAATAAACGACATTAAGCAAAAAAAAAAAAAAGTACTAGTTCAAGATTCGAACCTACTACAATGCGACTTCTTTGACGCTACTCTTGATTTAGCCACCATAGCTACCGAGAACCATGGTATATTGCTGGCACGCATTGAATCTATTCGTAGACACTTCCTGTCAAAACGTAAGCATGTGTTATTCGGAGCTCTAATCGTTTCAATCATGCATTATATTTGAGGTCATTGAAAGAAAACTGCCACTATTAATTTCTACTATATTCGCGAGGATGTACTCAACGGTAAAGTTGTACAATGGACGTAAAGGAACAGGTACTAATGTTTTTAGGATGACTGTGATATACGCGTTAGTTGGGTTGCCTTCCTCCAAAAAAAAATAAGGGGCTGGCGGACCCAAGGTAAGTAGACTATAAGGTAGGACACTCCGGTGCCTCTCGCTCCCATTGGCTGATAAGCTGTGACGCAGCTCGGATGAAGCAGGCGCATGCCAGCTGATATTTACAATGCATTCTTACGGGAAACACAGTCATATTTCGCTTCTCTTTTCCGCTCGTGGTATTCAATCACAATAATGGCAATATGCGCATTATAAAGAGAAAGGTATAAACAATATATTGCAGTGGTTTATAATGCGAAATATACTTCATAAACGCACACAAAAAATACGTTAGATTAACTACGCTACCGCACCTTAGTATCAGCTGAGCTTACAAGAAGCCTCACAAAACTCAATAAAAGACGTGCAAAGGATGGAAATACGAAATATAGCAATAGCGATAGGCTACATAATCATGCTTTAGCGATCCTGCGGTGTAGCCAAGTGCGTTATATTGCTCACTACGACCGCGATGGGAAGCTGCAATAAGTCGGGAGTTCAGAGGTTCGAATCCCGGCGCTGACAGCGGCTTTCCACACTCTCTCCAGTCAAATGTCGAGATAGTAGCCTACATTGTTTCAAGTTCCGGAGCACTTACCCCATTTCCGTCCCTAATAATTACGGTCACACACACATTACAACAGTCACCTTAAAAGCACGGATTACAAATTGAAGACAAGTACACGGAGCTGATGATCAAGATGTCCCAGTCCCAACAACATACATTATTAATGTAACATTGGTATGAAAATGATCAGTTTATAAACACTTACCTTTAATGGGACTTGAGTTTTAGATGACGAAACGACCCCGAGTTTGTTCTTTATTGCTGCATATTTCTCCAGTAATTTGATCTTGATATGCCTATTCAGGTGACGGATTCTGATAAAAGTCCTTGTCCTCACGTATAAACGAATTATCTTCTCATACACTTCCGGGAAAATTGATTTTATTAAGGTGGTCAGGTAGGTCATTACATTTTTATTTTATATATATAGTTCGTCCATGAAAAGAACCGAACAAAACTTCAAATTCAATCATTTTATGGAGCCACTCATGTGTTGAACGAGTAAGTTCCCCCCCCCCCCCCCCCCCCCCTCTTTGAAATGATGGATATCCAATCATTCCTGTTCTCGTCTGTTACACACAAATTTTCCCCCTTCACACTTAAACTCTCATCAATGAACCTACTCTTGAATGCCACATAACCGGCAAGGTACTTAAGTGCATCTAGCGAAACGTCATCTTCACTGGAGAATTATTACCGATGCAACTGGTAGCAAGTTTTAATTTTCAGCTTCTGCCGAGCACGTTAGATAACTCAATACCAAGATAAGTAGACTATAACTCAGATGCTCACAATATTACAAAGACATTTTTATCGGTCTAGCAATAAAGCGGGGACCGGCAAAATGCACACGTAGCCGGGTGACTAACAGCCGAGAGATTACATTAATGCAGCTGCTATATTGCTAGATAATATAATTAATGTTATTGGTTGAAAGTCCCTTTTAACTGCTGCTTTTAGAGACGCCGGGGTGCCGGAATTTTGCCTCTAAGGGGATCATTATCGTGCCAGTAAATCTGTTAACACGGCTCCCTCGCATTTGCTTACCCTCAAATGCCAGCCCACTGCACCAGGGTTCGATCCAGCAACCTTGGGCATAGCAGGCGAGAACGTTACCGCAGCCAGCCTATATATTACTACACCGATAAGAAAGACCCTATAGTTTCGTAAGCGTGAGAGTCCTTTTGTAACTGTACCACAACTTCCTGCTAGGGTGTGCTTGATCCTAGAAAATGTTAAGAACTGAGAACTACGATATTTAACCTATTTAAAAGATGTGCATTTGTATGATCTATGCATATTATGAGAGTCCAGAATACTCTCACGTTTCAAGTTATTTGCACGATACAATGCCAAAGAATTTAACTGTCCAATGCAATTAGCTTATTGATTATTTAGCATTTTATTATATTCCTTATTTAAAACTACAGTACTTTTCAAGAAGTAGTAAATCAGTTGGGTGCAGCCCAAAATATTCATTTGAGGAGTTTGGACATCGTGACCATTTAGCCCCGTGCACTTGGGTGTGTGTTAAATTTGTCTGGTAACCTGTGTTATTGTGGTGTCTTTGTGTAGTTGTAAATCAGATGAGGATTGAGAAGAAGGCAGCCGTGGCCTAAGTTAGGAACCAACCCGGCAGTGGCTACCCATGGAAAACCACTTCCAGGCCGGCTGAGGTGGGAATCGAACCCACATCTTCTCAGATTTGCCTCACGAGGCTGAGTGTACCCGGACAGCCACGAATACTAACCTCTACACTACGTGGTGGTCACACAGTTGTCTGACTTGGGACTCCGATAACCGTTTGTCTTTTGGTTCAATGTTGTTTACCTCACTGATTAATTTTCAACATTACCATTTCGGAGTTCTATTTATTAGTTTCACGTAAACGTGAATCTTGGGATTATGAGCAACAGGACCTGCTTTTTACGTGGAATCCGAACCACAGGACATGGCATTTCACTTCGAAAATCTCACATGCATTGACCGGGTTATTTTATCAGTCTCCTGACAGGAGGGTAGCAAGTTTAATGGTACAGACTGTAGTGATACGCCCTTTATAGGGTATTAGTTGACTGCAGAAGGGCATGCGAGGACTACCACATGCATATTTCTCTTCAAAAGCGTCCCTTTTTGTTGCTAGAGACAGCTGAGAACTGTTTGTTATACATGGTCGCCACGACAGTACCCAACCGATGACGTCAGGCAGCAGCCTATGCTCTGGCAAGCCGAAGCGCGGAGCCCGGAGTGGCTCCCCCTGTGGCGGACCACACTGTATATATATATATATGTATATATGTATATCAGTTTCTTGTGGACACGATAACTGCCGTAATTTTGCACCAATCACTTTGAATGTTTTACATAATATGTATCCCTGTAAAATCTCGGTCGAGTTCGTTAATGGGCAAAATCGGTCGAAGGGGGTGAAAATGGGGGGCTTTTTTTCGAAAAATTGAAATTTCGCTATAACTCTCTTAATACGTGAAATATCGAATCCATTCAAAGTTCATAATATGTGTCGGATAAGTGCCAATAATTTATGTAAAATAAGTTTTTTGATAGCACCAACCATTGACCAAAGGGGTGGAAAAAAGTGTTTTTTTCGGGAAACATTAATCATATCTCTCTTAATAGGCACAATATCAAAACCGTACAAAATGGACAATATTCCCCTAATAATTACCTAAAACTTTTGTCTGAAAGAATTTTTGATATGACCCACCATTACGCCAAGGGATGAGAAAAATGATTTCGGAATTATAAGAAAATGCCAAGAGCTATCAGAGGTTGCCATGGCAACACTACTAAATTGATGAGGGAGGAGCCGTTGCCATGACAACGCACTTGCACGAGATCAGATTCAGTATTTCCATCTGACTATGCCGGCCCCGTGGTGTTGGGGTAGCGCGCCTGCCTCTCACCCGGAGGCCCCGGGTTCGATCCCCGGCTCCGTCAGGGATTTTAAAACTGACGTGAGGGTTGGAACGGGGTGCACTCAGCCTCGTGAGGACAATTGAGTAGCTGTCTGACAGTGAGACAGCACCCCGATCACGAATACCAATATTAACGGCTGAGGGGACCCGACGCGCTGATCACGCTGGGCAGCGGTCGCTTGGTCGGCCTTAGCCCGTCATGGGCTGGATGGTGCCAGGGGTTGACTTTGACATCTGACTAAGTGGGAAGCGGCTTCGGTGACGTAACTGGTAGCATGCAGAATGTCTATGCCCAAGGTCGCGGTTTAAAGCCGGCCGAAGTCGTCGGATTTTCTAAGAGCGCTAAAATCCCTCAGTATGCTTTCCTTTGGAGGGGAAGTTCCAACGTTCGTTAAGAGTTGCTGGTTGGGGTGGCATCTAGTAGCCAAGTTCACAGCTAGGTGTCATTGACGGTAGTACCTGGTAGCAACATTAGGAACTACTGCTTGAAATTGACCGTCTGCAGTCCTTACCTGAATTACAGACTAATACATCCATTACAATTCACACCGTTTATCAGACAGATTCTACACTCACCCAAAGTACACGGGGTTAGATGACCGCGTTGTCGCAGCCCCTAAACTGAGGAACCAACCAGAGGTAGATTTCATTAGAAAGCTAACTATTGCAATGGGTAGGCTACCATGTTTCGACTTCCGGAAAATGTCGACATATCTTCGCGTTTCACATCCCCCAGACCCCAAAACCACCGTCAGTTCAAAAGTATATATATCAGTTTCTTGTGGACACGATAACTGCCATAATTTTTCACCAATCACTTTTTACCGAATATGTATACCTATAAAATCTCGGTCGAGTTCGTTACTGGGCTAAATCGGTAGAAGGGGGTGAAAATGGGGGGCTTTTTTTTTTCGAAAAAGTGAAATATTGCAATAACTCTCTTAATATGTGAAATATCGAATCCGTTCAACGTTCATACTATGTGCCGGATAAAGCCCAAAAATTTATGTTTGAAGAGTTTTTTTATATCACCAACCATTGACCAAAGGGGTGGGAAAAAGTGGGTTTTTCGGGAAACATTAATCATATCTCTCTTAATAGGCACAATATCAAAACCGTACGAAATGGACAATATTCCCCTAATAATTACCTAAAACTTTTGTCTGAAAGAATTTTTGATATGACCCACCATTATGCCAAGGGATGAGAAAAATGATTTCGGAATTATAAGAAAATGCCAAGAGCTATCAGAGGTTGCCATGGCAACACTACTAAATTGATGAGGGATGAGCCATCAGACGTTGCCATGACAACGCACTTGCACGAGATCAGATTCAGTATTTTCATCTAAGTGGGAAGCGGCTTCGGTGACGTAACTGGTAGCATGCAGAATGTCTATGCCCAAGGTCGCGGTTTCAAAGCCGGCCGAAGTCGTCGGATTTTCTAAGAGAGCTAAAATCCCTCAGTATGCTTTCCTTTGGAGGGGAAGTTCCAACGTTCGTTGCGAGTAGCTGGTTGGGGTGGCATCTAGTAGCCAAGTTCACAGCTAGGTGTCGTTGACGGTAGTACCTGGTAGCAACATTAGGAACTACTGCTTGAAATTGACCGTCTGCAGTCCTTACCTGAATTAAGACTACTACAGCCATTACAATTCACACCGTTTATCAGACAGATTCTACACTCACCCAAAGTACACGGGGTTAGATGACCGCGTTGTCGCAGCCCCTAAACTGAGGAACCAACCAGAGGTAGATTTCATTAGAAAGCTAACTATTGCAATGGGTACCATGTTTCGACTTCCGGAAAATTTCGACATATCTTCGCGTTTCACATACCCCAGACCCCAAAACCACCGACAGTTCAAAAGTTTATATATAATTTATGTATGTATATGTGTGTATATATATATATATATGCATATCAGTTTCTTGTGGACACGATAACTGCCGTAATTTTGCACCAATCACTTTGAATATTTTACCGAATATGTATACCTATAAAATCTCGGTCGAGTTCGTTACTGGGCTAAATCGGTCGAAGGGGGTGAAAATGGGGGGCTTTTTTTCGAAAAAGTGAAATATTGCTATAACTCTCTTAATATGTGAAATATCGAATCCGTTCAACGTTCATACTATGTGTCGGATAAAGCCCAAAAATTTATGTTTGAAGAGTTTTTTTTATAGCACCAACCATTGACCAAAGGGGTGGGAAAAAGTGGTTTTTTCGGGAAACATTAATCATATCTCTCTTAATAGGCACAATATCAAAACCGTACAAAATGGACAATATTCCCCTAATAATTACCTAAAATTTTGTCTGAAAGAATTTTTGATATGACCCACCATTATGCCAAGGGATGAGAAAAATGATTTCGGAATTATAAGAAAATGCCAAGAGCTATCAGTGGTTGCCATGGCAATACTACTAAATTGATGAGGGATGAGCCATCAGACGTTGCCAAGATAACGCACTTGCACGAGATCATATTCAGAATTCCATCTGACTAATTGTGAAGCGGCTTCGGTGACGTAACTGGTAGCAAGCATGCTGAATGTCTATGCCCAAGGTCGCGAGTTCAAAGCCGGCCGAAGTCGTCGGATTTTCTAAGAGCGCTAAAAATCCCTCAGTATGCTTTCCTTTGGAGGGGAAGTTCCAACGTTCGTTGCGAGTTGCTGGCTGCGGTGGCATCTAGTAGCCAAGTTCACAGGTAGGTGTCGTTGACGGTAGTACCTAGTAGCAACATTAGGAACTACTGCTTGAAATTGACCGTCCGCAGTCCTTACCTGAATTACAGACTAATACAGCCATCCCTAAGTACACGGGGTTACATGACCGCGTTGTCGCAGCCCCTAAACTGAGGAACCAACCAAAATCTCTGCGGGAGATATAATTTTGCGTGAAGAAGTAACAGACCGTTACATAGTTACACATCAGTGTCGAAACCTTGCATAAGGACAGTGTGACCACAAGTATAAAAATGGACCCCAAATGACAAGAAGGTTACCGTTCCCATAAGACAATAAAATGTTTAAAATAAGCATAAAATGACGAAAAACAAAGTTAATTAAGCTCCAATTATAAAATACCTTCTCGCAATAAATGAGGTCTGATCCTTCTACGAAAACCTGCATATTCTGCCTATTTTCGCCTATCCCCAATTTTGTCCGGTGAAATCTACCTCCGCCTTCCGGCGTGCCGAGAGGACTTTTTTTATTATTTGAACTTTAACTCTGACAAACACAATTTACAATCCATCGTTTGGTCTGCTACGTGGTGGTGGTGGTGGTGGTAGGGAGGGCGGGGGGGGGGGGGGGGAGGGGGTTACAGTTACTATATCTTCCAACCATTAGGTGGTACACGAGAGATTCTCATCTCTTAAAGTGGTGCACACAGAGAAAAGTTTGGGAAACACTGATTTAGAGGGCACACTCGTGGTTTCTCAATGCAAAGATATCCGTTGCATTCTGTTGACTGTGCTTAGCAGAAGCGCAGATGTTCTCAGCGCGATTAGGCTATAAAACTGCATGTCTGTGGCACACCACCGCTTCCAAAGATGGGCGCACACACTCAGGGCCATAGAGAGCGATGATGGGCCCTAGCACAAGGGCCCCTCCATCTTTATTCAACCTGCGACATAATTTTGAAATTACCGTAAACTTGCAAATTTCGCCTCCCTCCCCACCAAGCTAAAAGGAATTTACCTTGCCCAAATGAATATTAATTTACTTTTGTTTTTAGTTATTCATTCGCTCGTTTTATAATTTCCATACGAGTGCCTTAATTACCATTATAGGCGAGTTGCTTACGACTGTTTATGTTCGACGATAATTATTTTAACTATTTTATGTTGGAACATAAAGCCTCCGTGGCTTAGGCGGCAGCACGCCGGCCTCTCACCGCTGGGTCCGTGGTTCAAATCCCGGTCACTCCATGTGAGATCTGTGCTGGACAAAACGGAGACAGACAGGTTTTTCTCCGGGTACTCCGGTTTTCCCTGTCAAAATTTCATTCCAGCAACACTCTCCACTATCATTTCATTTCATCTGTCATTCATTTAATCATTGCCCCCAGAGGAGTGCGTCAGGCCTCGGCAGCCGGCACAGTCCATATCCTCGCCGCTAGATGGGGGCTTCATTCATTCCATTCCTGACCCGGTCGGAGACTGGAAGCAGGCTGTGGATTTTCATTCATGTTGGAACATGAATATTCATAAATATCTGTCGAGATTCTGTAGTTTGAATTCTTCTTCTTGGGAATTGTGTGGGCTCAGCATTTGCTCTCTACCCAATAATGAATCCCAAAGCTTTGAAACATTGTTTATCCTGAAATAGCACCAACAGATACTATGATGGATCATTTAGTTATTTAGGTCAAATAACACAAAATAGGTTGTTACAAACGCCTTAAAATTAAAATGTTCGAAACCTGGCGCAGTCAGCTGGCATTTGAGGGTGCGCAAATGCGAGGGAGCCGTGTCAGTACATTTACTGGCACGTTAAAGATCCCCTTCGGGGCAAAATTCCGGCACCCCGGCGTCTCTAAAAGCCAGGGTATTTAAAAGGGACGTAAAACCAATAACATTATTATTATTATTATTAAAATTAGAATGTATCGTATTATCAACTAGTTATTCTTAAAATTCGATGCGTATGGAATGTCAACGGAAGGCAAATCAATATCAAGTCCCAAATAGAACAGTTATGACATCTGGCGGAAAAGTTTCGGATAAGAAATCCATTTACTGAACAGAGAGCTGGATTATAATTTCCAACTGATGTCATATGCATGCTTCCTCCATGACGTTCTGGTGTATTTATGACAACAACAGCATTCACTAAAATTGTCGGCGAAATCTTACGAATGTGTAGAAATTGGAGTTGCGGATATTAAGGTACAGTGCTATTTTGTTTGCAATATTGCCCAGTTTGTGTATGCATTGTAACTACAATGGTTGATCCAATATAGGCTACATTGTCAACTTTCAAATCATGTAATTCATGTCCGACATGTTGGATTTTGTGTGCATGTCAGATGCTATCCTTACCTAATTGGTGAATGAATGATAATATTGAGCTCTAATTGGTTGGAAAAACGTGTGTTATAATGAATAGTAGTACTTAAATGACCCCCATTATGAAACAGTTTTATGACATAAAATATTTACATATCGACCTCGTCGAACATAAATTCCATTTTCGTTGAATCTGAAGGTGTTGAGGCACCACAAGAATGAGGTACGCACTTAATGTTCGAGGCCTTATAATATTGTGTTCCAGAAGTATTTTTGTAACATCGATATATATTTTGATAGAACGGAACATGGAAAATATTTATATATTGTTAAGTCAACGCTAAGTGATAAGGATTTATTATGACAAAAAAAATAGATACGTTTACATATGCGAACGCTTAGACGACATATGAGGGTAAGTGTACACAGACTGTAGTCTAAGTGTGCGCATTTGTTTTTCCATTAAATTTAGAAACATTTCACTCAAGAAACTAATACAATTCTTTTAGCAATGATTACAAACAAATCCCCCATGTCTTTCATACGACGTGCACAGCTCATGCCACCACTCATGACATTCACTACATTGTACCCAATCGTCCTCCCAAGTTTCATGACATCCAGGGCAGATGTAGGTACCTGAATATTGCTCACCACTAGATATGCTGGGCCCATATGTTAGCTTTCGTGTAGAAGGTTTTGGATGGTCTCCTTGAGATTCTTTACCTATTTTTTAGTTTTAGACAGTTCTTTATTTCTTGTTGCCAGCTGGTTTTCAGTTTTTGTGATCAGTCTTTCTTCTTTCTTCCCTTGTTCCTGATCCCTGACATTGTGTTTCTCTGCTAGACTATTTTTATAAGGAGACGATGTTAAAATCTCAGATTTTTGACCCATTCTTTTTCTTTTATTTTTATTGTCACACTTAGGCAAGGGATGAATGTTGGTGATTGGTACTTGAGGGCCATTCATTGCTACTTCGCCTCCTTCCTGTTGTTAACGTCTTACGTGTCATTCCATAAAATCTAGCTTCCAGATCATTAATGTGTTTCTTCAGCTGCCCTTCCATTTCTTCATTGAACACCTTGCTGTACCTTTCCATTGAACTGGCCACGGTGCCCTAAATAATAATAAAAATCATAATTTAGATTTCAGTCAATGATCTTTATAATAATTTAATTGAAACTAAACCCTTTATTTTTAAATCATATTTGTTTATGAAATAATTAACTGTTCTGCTCACCAGTTTTAGTCATTTCCTAAGCGTTGCTTCACTACATCCTACTTTGTTGGCAGCAGCCCTCTGACTAGCTCCCTCATTAATCAGTCTTTTGGCTTCATCAAACTGTTCTTGTGTGAGTCAAGATTTGTCGGTTTTTCTTGTATATTTTCCCATATTTTGTTTCATCTGCAAGAAATAAACACAAATAGTTACTTTCATCATATATAAAATAGTGGTGTAAGGCCAAATTCGATAAGATTAGCCTCTCATGTAACGAGCCGAGTGGAGGCCAAGTGTACGCAAACATGAATCATGCGGACATGCGCACACTTGCCCGGCTGTTGCAATGTTTCCTTAGATTCCTAATAGATGGAGCTAGCGGTACTATGTGTAAGGGCAGACAATGGCATCCTAAGCTACAGTAGTTGATTTCTTCATGATACTTATGGCAAACAGATGCCGTTACTCAGGAAAGCTCAGGAGCTTATCTTACGTCATTAGAAACTTACAGTAAATTTACCGAAATACTATTTCTTACCTTGTTTGGATAATTAACGCACAGATAACGCATTCAAACAGCTGCAACCACCTTTCATGTAACACAACACCATTCTACACTCTCAGCTGCAGACCAGTGATGCCAACAGCTGAAAAAAGGGACTGCATATACTTAGCCGCGTGCGAACACTTACCCTCCACCACCTTACTTCTCTCAGAAATTTATAAAGTAAAGAGTGAATATTCTGAGATTGAATGAGAAACTTTGTGCTCCACAAAGAACTGTTGAACTTTAACATGTTATAAATTAAATTGACAGCTTTGGTAACATTGCCATTTCCCCGGAAGAGACACGAAAAACACAATTATATGTTCTCTTTGGTAACAGTCACTGACTGTATTTACATCGAACAGAGTCATATCAGAAAATTTCATAATAGTTTTTCTTGAGATTAACTAAAGTTGTCCACTCTAACACCTCGGGCCCCGGGGCAACAGCCCCGCTTGTCGGGCCTGTACAGCGTGTTTCACTTAAATACACAACAGACATGTGGGTGGCCTACCTCCTGCAATAGAGCCCCGAGAAGTTCTTGCTCGCTAACTGGTCCCTGTGCCTTGGTCTTTTCTGTCCTTTAGTTTCTAAGACTGTCACGGTGGCTCAGACGCTAGCCCGAGAGACTGCGGAGCCTATTCGCTAGTCTTCGGGTCAACAGATGAGGGGAGTGAACAGAGGAAGGCACTGTTCTTCTATTTACTGTTTTGGTGCCACAGTCGAGATGCGAACCCCGGACCATACGCTAGCGTCTGAGCCACCGTGACAGTCTTTGAAAGGAAATGACAGAATAGATCAAGCCACAGGGACCAGAGATAGACGAATTAGCGAGCGCGTCTCTATTGCAGGTGCTAGGCAACCCACGTGATCTTTTTTTGTAACAGTGTTTGGTTTTTCTCCATGTTTCCTTTGCATTATTCAACTATTGTGTTTTGGTGTGGAAGGAGTAGAAAGACAATAAAGTGAATAAACCAAAAAATGGATATGTTTGTCTTCTTTCTATCCTTGTTTGCATGATCAATACAAGTTCATTATTTACTCTTCACCTCCCGGCGAGAATTTGTGTGCGTGTTATTGGTAGAGGAGACTACTTTACCTGAAAGTCATCGCCTTGCACACTGCTCGACCCAGGTCGCTGATCTCCCACGTGGCTTGTGATCGAGCTATCACAGTCTCGAAGTTGTTGACGCATAGTTTGCCCCACCGGCCTTGCTTCCTCACCATGAGGAAACCTGAAAATAACAGGTGCCAAAATAAAATACGTGGGCTGTTTATGTCAATAGTGTAATTCCGTCTAGGTTCAAATAATGGATCAAGTTTTCAGACAGTGCACTACCCTTCAGAGTGCTTAAAGTTTGTGTACTCGCTTTCCCAGTGGGTTCATTTATTTCTTGTGAAATTTATCATGGGAAATTAAGTCAAAACAAGCACAAGACTGGTCTATGTCAGGTAACATCAAACTATAAATATAAAAGCTATTGCCGGCCAACACTACCAACTATCCTTCCTCACCTTCGCACTACTGAACATAAAAACTAAAAATATACTAAAGATTCGCTCAAGAGCTCATAAAAAAAAATTTCATGTTGAAAATAATTGTTCAGAAAATAAATACCGCCAACTGAGGATAATTTGTTCTCTCAAGGTATACTTCGTGCTACGATGGTAACTTATGTTTTCGGATTCATTCATCACTGAAGTATTCCCCGATAATTCCAAACTATCGATATTCTCGATATACTCTTTAAGTTTCTTTTACGATAGAAAGGAACTTGCATCAATGCATGTTGTAGACACCCTGGAGTGAAGTTCTGTGGTCTACTTTCTACAACCAGTAAAATTATACAGGTGGCATAAAGTTACCCTAATCCGGGGTAACTCTAGACCACTATCATAATCCACCATAATGGGATAATTCTAACAATTACTTGACAGATATTACTTGATATGGAAAGCACAACATCGAAGCTATAGTTTTCATAAAATTAAGTTAAAATATCATTTTTCTCAGTGTACTAAAATTATGGCAAAAGCAAAGAAGTGATATACATGGCACAAAGTATATCCAGTTGACGGTAAATAACCTGCAATTCCATTGGAATATTCTGCAGTACCGTACATCAAAGTCACGATCACGTGCTGCTGTTTTGAGGTTGAAATTTATCATCCATAGCTCATTTCTCTGTTGCAATGATACACATTGTGGATGCCCAGTTACATCCAATGTTTGCAACTGAAACCAAGCACATATGACTGAAATGATGCAAACTGCTCGAGTTGGAATAACACAGAGCTAGAGTTTGGGTTGGTCACTGGAATAATAAATGTGGGGTTGTCTGTTGGCACAGGAGGTATGGCGGCACACAGCCACTCCTCCCCTTCGGGTGTCACATACATAGGTGCTTGTTGAGGATACAAATAGCCGTCAATCCTACTTGCATGTATTATAGTTATTCTTTGTCAGTATGTATTCTAAGTATGTTTCCTTCACGGAAATTGGTATGTTTTATATTAATGAAAGACAGGCTGAAGGAGGAAATGACCTCCGAAACATGTAGCTGTAAATAAACTTTTGTTATAAAATTTGTATTGAAAAGGCGGACAATCAAACTCTTTTCTTTTGATTCCTTTCTTTTCCTACTTCCATGTTCGAGTGTTTTTGGTTTAGCGTACACAGGCTATTTATTTGTGCTGATGTTGATGTGTGAGCTCACCATGCGAGTGGTAGGGGAAGTCCCCTGCTCCGGTCTCAGTTTCAGACACTGTCACACACTGTTTCTCGTCGTCACCGTACGGGCAGTCTCGGGCACCGTCACAAAGCCTCTGGTGGTCCACACACACCTGGGAGTTGGGGCAGACGAACTGGCCCGGGGAGCACCACTCTGGAACAACATAACATACTGAGGATGGGTGATATTCCCAGGACGAGCAAGAGCCCAGTCCGAAAATGAGCGATAGTGAGGAAGAGTTGGACTGGGATAAAAATCCATGGGTTGTACCTGAATGATGTTCGGTTCACCTAAAACCAGTGATTGAAGAGTTAATGGTAGGCCCTTTGCAGGGTGTCAAATCAGGATGTCTACCAAAACCAACTAACAGAATTCCCTGATATTTCCAGGATAAATCAGAAAATTCCCTGAGTAACAGCAGCGGCCATAATCTTTACTTAGTATAAAACAAAGTCCCCGATTCTTGAATGTCATGGGTAAACTCGAGAACCACGTGATGGATTTTGATGCGGTTTTCACCATTCTGTAAAGGATATCTCGAGGATGATTTCTGTAGAAATTTATTTATTTATGACCAAAGAAAGCCGAGCATTAACCATTTCTGTGGAAAAGTCGAAAAAGAACCTGGTGTCCGAGCGCTTTGTAAGCTTACCCTGGGCAAACCGTTAAACATATCTAAATACTAGGAGTGTAAGAATTGTTCAGCATGAATAGTTTTACAAAAAAGTCCGCCCACTATAAGTGTTTTTACGTTTTAATATCTTCCAACCATTTCAACTACTGAGGCGACAGTTTTCGAGCTAGCAAAGGGCGAGGCTATCATCCCCGTTACAGTCTAGCTAGCGGGCGAACCTATTGTCCCAGTAGCAAACCGTTGAGTCGTGTTGAGTTAAGACTTCTGAGAAGGGTACGGTAGTTGTGTTTGGAGTTTCCCTGGAAGTGCAACTCGGGTTTTCTTCATTTCGCCTGTGAAACACAGTCAATTTAAGATTGGACGGAGGGGGATTATATTATATTAAATTGTACTGATTGGCGTATAATCTCTACTTACGTTAGTATAATACCAAGTCCCCGATTCTTGGATGTCACGGGTAAATTCGAGAACCACTGCATGGATTTTGATGCGGGTTTCACCATTCTGTAAAGGATATCTCGAGGAAAGTTTCTGTAGAAAATTATTTATTTATGACTAAAGGAAGTCAAGCACTAACGATTTCAGTGAAAAGGGCGAGAATAAAAACTGGCGTCCGTGGGCTTTTTAAGCTTACCGTACGCTGGGCAAACCATTAAAAATATCTGAATACTATGAGTGTAAGAATTGTTCAGCATGAAAAGTTCTACAAAAAAATCCCGGGACACCATATCTCTATCTTAAATACATCGTCTACTATAAGTGTTTTTACGTTTTCATTTCTTCCAACAATCTCCATTCAGTTACTGAGGCGACAGTTTACTAGCTAGCTAGGGGCGAGTCTATCACCCAAGTTACAGCTTAGCTAGCGGACGAGCTTATTGCCCCACATACAGCCAGCAGCAAACTGTCGAGCCGTGTTGAGTTAAAAACTTTATTAGAGAAGAGTGGATGTGTTTGGAGTTTGCCTGGAAGTGCAACTCGGCTTTTCTTCATTTCGCCTGTGAACTTTTCGTTCCGCAAAATTCACAGTCAAGTTAAGATTGGACGGAAGGGGGATTCGTGTTTCATGCACCTCGCCATTCTTAAATTACGTCTGGCAAGAATTTGTTGCACATGCATCTCCATGATAATATAATTAATCGTCCAATCAATGATTTTAACCCATCATGCCGAGACGTAAAACGGATATTGGTCGTTGTTTATTGGCATTGGAAAAAGAAAAGCGCTTATCAAGTAATGCATTTATAACTGTTCCCGGGCGAAGCCGGGTTGGGTTGCTAGTAAATATATAAAACAGAGTTTGTACTTAAGGAGCATTTCAAAAAGTGCTCGAACAATAAATCGTAGCATACGAAGGTGAAACTTTTGCAAATTTCTAAATCTTTCATCCAGAAAAACTATTATAGTTGCAAGTATTGAAAGTAGCTCGTCAATAGTAATGCTCTCAAAAATCATACAGTTACACATTTATATACAAATACACAGTCTACACTTGTAATTTTTGTGCCATATCTTGTAAGAAATGGGAGCTTACTGATTAAACGTCAGAACGAACATACATCTACAACAATCATCACCACAATATAGGCTACTTTTCCCCCGTCAAAATTTAAATTCTTAATTTCCAATTATTCAAGGTTGAACCTTGCAAAACTTAACTTCCCTGTGTGCCATTCAAATACCCTGATAAATCCCTGAGTTTTCCATGATTTAAAAAATCCCTGAGTATTCGCTGTTTTCCAAAGTAGTAGACACCTTGCCTAAGGTTGGGAGAAAGATGGAAATTTTTTGTTTTTAGCTCAGGCTATTGGGTCGGTAGCCGGCCCCGTGGTGTAGGGGTAGCGCGCCTGCCTCTCGCCCGGAGGCCCCGGGTTCGATCCCCGGCTCCGTCAGGGATTTTAAAACTGACGTGAGGGTTGGAACGGGGTGCACTCAGCCTCGTGAGGACAATTGAGTAGCTGTCTCACAGTGAGACAGTGCCCCGGTCACGAAAACCAAGATTAACGGCCGAGGGGACCCGACGCGCTGACCACGCGTCACCCCAAAATCTGCAGGCCAAATGGCTGGGCAGCGGTCGCTTGGTAGGCCTAGGCCCTTCAAGGGCTGTAGTGCCACGGGGTTAGTTTTTTTTATTTATTGGGTCGGTGCATACATCCCGTTCTTATGAGAATGAAATTCAGCACCGATACATTACATTATAGGGCTAATTCACGTCATAAATAAATAAATAAATAAATGTCACTGGGTGTAATGACCGCCAGCCAGCGTTGTGTGGTCGCATTCTAAAATGTGTGCCAATTCGCGCGTTGTTTGGCGACCGACTGATTTAGGCGGTCTTCGTCGAAAAGAGGCTTTTCTGAACTTCGTTAATCACACAAGTCGAATGTTATCTCTCGGAAACGCGAAAACCATTTCCTCTCAGCGAATGCTTTCCTCCCCACAGAAATTCTTCTCGTGCCTTCTGCAGCACTAGATCCTCGATTAAACTCGAATAGTTAAGAGTTGACACTCCACACTGAGTAGCCTTGAAAGTGTCCTAAACAACAATACAAGTTCCTGTTTGCAACAATCAAACTCCAAACAGAAGTAAGAAAACAGTTGAAAAACGAAATCAAATCTTTCATAATGCAGTGGTGCCAACCCAAAGTAGAACGGCACGGACTTTTGCACACCGATCCTGTATATTTTAAACAAAACAAGTGCCGGAGTTCATAGCTATGCACATTATGTCTGGGCAGTATGTTTTCTCTTGACGAAACGTCGGGAGTGAACATCCTGTCTGGACTATGCCACATTTTGTGGATAGCTAAAACAAGTGCGTCACATCTAGGCCTACTATCGGCTCAAGCAACAGCACTATACTGTATTTGTTTCTATAAAAACATTATTTCCTTTCTCCCACATATTGCCAAGGAATCTGAGACTCAATCTCAGTCCCAATATTGTATGAATATGTTAAAACCGAATATACAGTACTTGTAGCTATGCGTTGTGGTATTTATTGGCATCAGAATAATATGCAACATCAAAATAGCTCCTTGTCACCTGCAGACCGAGCATGGTGAGATTGAGAGAGTTGACAGCTTTAAGTACCTGGGTGAAATCGTGCTGTTGAAAACTAGCGAAAGGGAGGCCAATAATAGCAGACGGGAGAGGATGGCTGCGGCTCTCCGTAGAGCTTACACTTTATACATGAAGAAAGCCATCTCGAAACGGGCTAAATTACGGCACTATAATACAGTAATAAGAATGGAATGCCTTCACATGACAGGGAAGGTGGGTTTTAGGGACGCTGAGAAATTCGATAGAAAGATCCTTCGCAAGGTAATGGGTCCAAAAGATTGTGGACAGTCAACATAGGTTGCGAGGAAGGGAAGAACTCTACCAGGGCAATGAAAGGTTCATGGAATCGATGAGAAAACGGAGACTCAACTTTTATGGGCATTTATTTCGAATGGATGAGTGGAGACTTACGAAGAGGATTTTTAGAATACTCGACAGTAGACCTAAGGTGTTCAGGGAGGTGCGGAAGGATCTTCATCAGGTTGGACAAAAGTCGGAAGACATTTCAAACCACGCTAAGTTTTCGTAAGTTATCGACGTATTGCAAAGATTCCACGACGAACCAAAAATTGACAGGAGTTAGACAGAAGAACGAAGACAGGGTGCCAGAGAAAGAATGCGAAGATTTTGGGCGGTGAAGAAGGCTTACAATATTGTGCAATTGTTGCCTAACAAGGTCTTTAAAGGTCATATACAAAAATATATATAATATGCAATTTTGGAATGAAAATAAGCACGGATAAGAGCAAAACAATAGTGATGATAAGGGGAAGTAAGGAAGGGGGAAGATAAAATTAAATGGAAATAATCTAGAAGTGGTAAAAAGTTTCAAGTAGTTGGGAAGTGTGATTACAGAAGATGGGAAGATAACCAAAGAAACTGGCAAAAGAATACAAGAAGCAAACAGTTTCTACCAGAGTGTGAGAGGTATTGTGTGGAACCGGGATGTCGCAACCTATTATGAACCCATGGTCGAGAGAGAGCAGGACACAGGCAGCAGAGATGACGTTTCTAAGACGTAATGAGGAAATTAGAAAAAGGACAGGAATATGGAAACTCCAGGATAGGATAGAAATAACTAAACTGAAGTTTTTTTTTAGCGTATGGCTTTTAGTGCCGGGAGTGTCCGAGGACATGTTCGGCTCGCCAGTTTTGTAGCTACTTCGAGACGGACACCCAATGGGTGAGCTACAAGTACCGTTGGGGAGGGAAGTTGGAATGTAAGGACGAGGAGTTGGAAGGTAGCGTCTTTGGCCTATAGTTAGGGACCAACCCCGGCATTTGCCTGGAAGGAAGATGGGAAACCACAGAAGACCATCTTCAAGGTTGCCGGCGGGGGGATTCGAACCTCCTCGCCTCCCGGATGTGAGCGACTGCCATCAGTCATGCCGTAACGACCACGGCTAACTCATCCGGTACTGAAGTGGTATGGACACATGATGAGAATGAGTGACGAGAGGGTACAACAAAAAATATTTTTGGAAAAGTTAAGAGGAAAGAGACCACGAGGAAGACCCCGAAAAAGATGGATGGATTCAGTGAAGGAGTGTGTAGAGAAAAAGGGAGGAAAACCAGAAGGTGTACTGCAAGCAGGAAAGGAGTGGTGGAGGGACAGGCAAAGATGGAGGTCCTTAATGCACAACCCGACCCAGGAAGAGACTGGAACTGGGAAATGATGATGATATATAATATGCAATGTGAGACAGACTGAACTCACCACAGTTATTTTCGTCAGAGTAGTCCCAACAGTCGACGACACCATCACACAGTTTGCGAGTGAGGAACTGGGCTCGCAGATAGTCGGCACACGAGCAGTCCCGCTCGTCTGCACCATCGTTACAGTTGACCAGCTGATTGCAGCGAGACATTGCCGAGATACATTCGCCATTCCCACAGCGCACCGAGTAGTTCCCGGAGCATTCTGACACAACACACAACAGTTTGGTACATGCCTGGCTTTGCCAACAAATGAGTTTTAAATAAATACAAGTGTAAAATGATTTTGTTGTTGTTGCTTCATTTAAGGGCTTTGAGACATTATAGTTATATTATAGAGGAGCTTTCAGAAAAAAAGATCCCTTGTATTCTGCCTCCAAATATTTTAACCTGTTTCCCCTAACTCTAAGAAATGTCAGCACCATTCCCACATTAAAATTACAATTTATAGAATTGGCTCACAGACAAGGCAATACATTCCGTAGAAGAATCCGAGGCAATGTGCACAGAGATGTAAGTGTTTGTATATTGGTTATTGTATTTACCTGTACCCATGTAATTATGTATTTTATGTTGAAAAGTGGTACGAGGACTGGAACGGGGTCTACTCAGCCTTGGGTGGCCCAAATGAGTAGAGCGCGTTCGATTCCTACCTCAGCCATCCTCGAAGTGGTTTTCCGTGGTTTCCCACTTCGTCTTCGGGCAAATGCCGGCATTGTTCCTACTGTAAGGTCACGGTCGCCTCCTCCCCACTTCCTTGCCTAACCGTCCCACTCTTCCCATCCCTTCATTAGGCCCCTGTTCGCTTTGCAGGTGAGGCCGCCCGGGCGTAGTGCTAGTCGCACACACCAGTTGTATCCCTGACTCAGAGTCCCATGCTTTATGATTTGACGACTCCCATATATTTATATTAACATATTACCATGGGGAAATAAAGAAATGAATGAATGTAGCCCCGTGTACTTGAGTGTGTGTGGAATCTTCCTGATAACCTGCATCATTGTGATGACTATGGTAAGGTGTGTATTTGTAAATGGAGGCCAACTTAACTTCTGACCCCTCATTTTTTGTTTCACTTTCCCCGCTCCTGTTTCCAGGCATTTCCTTTCCTTTTTGTCATCGATAGTGATCAATAGGGTGCGGATTTTCATAATAATAATAATAATAATAAGGAAAAAATGAAAATCCACAGCCTGCTTCCAGTCTCCGACCGGGTCTGGAATGAATGAAGCCCCCATCTAGCGGTGAGGATATGAACTGTGCCGGCTGCCGAGGCCTGACGCACTCCTCTGGGGCAATGATTAAATGAATGACAGATGAAATGAAATGATAGTGGAGAGTGTTGCTGGAATGAAATTTTGACAGGGAAAACCGGAGTACCCGGAGAAAAACCTGTCTGCCTCCGTTCTGTCCAGCACAGATCTCACATGAGTGACCGGGATTTGAACCACGGACTCAGCGGTGAGAGGCCGGCGTGCTGCCGCCTAAGCCACGGAGGCTCAATAATAATAATAAGCTTTGTTATTTGCGCCCAGAGGGCAGCTTGCATGCCGAATTTTGTTGTTCCTTAGAGCGCTATGAAAGTCAAGGAGGTTAGATATCTAAGCTCCTTGACACTATAGCGCTTTCTAGTAGAGAAAGGAGGAACTTTTGTGTTGGCGGAAAATCCCGAGATTAATTTTGCCATTATGAACACGGCCTACTGAATTCAAATGGGTTCTTTAACATGCCAACACCGTATGACATGCATGTCGTGATTTTTGTCGCCTTTCAAAAATCACTTACCACGGCAAAGAGCGAACCTGCAAGCTTGGGGTCGGTAGTCAGACACGATAACCACTCACCCACCGTGACAAGCGGGGAGTTTGATGACATGAGACCCTTTAATTGGTTCACATTACTAACTATAGTTACCAGAAAATAATAATTTATTACTTATTTCCTCATTTCATGGAATTTATTGGACTATTTTGTAATATTTGAGTAATTTTGTCATACGGTACTGTATTTGTAAGGGTTTTGATGCATTTGTGGGTGCGGTATTGGATATTGGAGGAAATCAAAGTGAGGATAAAAATCTTCACAACTCATTGTCGGCCTGAAGACTGGGTTCAGTCCTGGAGACAGGACAGACTACGGTCCAACCAGACGTGTGTTGCGATTCTTATTTCGAGTGTATTTAGAATGCCGAAGTTAAAGCCATCTAGGGTTGTACATTTCAAACAAATAATTTCGGAATTCAGCGGGGATATTTATTCTGCCGATGCTGAAATTCCTTTCTGAAAAATAAGCTCTGCGAAATGATAGTGTATGTTTGTAATTCTTTTCATCAACTTGATGAATACATTGATTGTTAAGTTTCTTTCAAACGTAGGTTATTTTTTAAAGTTCATGGGTAACTTAATTGGATGTTTGCAGTCATTTTATAAACATGTCATCAACATCTGCGCCCTGGTGTTCAAGATGGATTCTATATTCAGTTGTAATCATAAGTGGAATATTAAACATGTCCATACAAAATATTCCGAATGATATCGCTTGAACTTTCAATTATTTATACATTTTATTACACATACCAACAATACCATCGTACAGTACAGTTTATACAAGTGACTGCAAATTCGTATATGTATTCTCGAAGTTGAGCAAGTTATAAGTAAACATCTCAGTAATTACATAATGTGGGAAACGTTTAAGGCTGTATGTCCAAACACAATGACGGGAAGAGTTTGTAAAGGCCAATGTTGTAAAGTAATCTGAGTCAATGGGATAACTGGGGAAAGGGGAAGTGTTTGGAGGATGGGTTATCGGCATTGTTTTTAGATAACAAGTGTTTTTAATTATCTTTGTGTATAAAGGTAATTTAAGAGAGCATCATGGTTCACAAATAGAAAAGATTGTATGAAAATTGTATCGATCAACAGCTTGCAGTCAGGACAGTGTAGCAAAGTAGAGAAAGTCAATTCACCATCAAAAGAAGATTGATAAACAAATCTAGTCATAAGAAAAGGTGCTAGACAAAGTTATGATTTCTTGTTGATAAACTGGATTCCACATTTATTGCAAAGTGTTTAAAATGCGCATGAGTTGATTGAAAGAAAATGGAGCCGTTAGAGCAGAGGTATTGGTAAGATGACAATTTGCTTTGTGTTTGCAAAGGTTATTGGAAAACATAAGTCCTACCTGGACCCAATGAGAAAACATGAATTGGACTTGTGGTATTTAAACCTGAGGAGGGGTTTCAATTGAACACAATGCAGGCGGATTTACTTAAAAATTGGGTCTCCTTTGCGGTCAGAGTTTGCAAGTGTGATGCTGTTACAGACATTGCATCTGATCTTCAAGACGAAACAACCATCAACCCATAGAACACGGTTTTGCTCTTTCAAAACCGATTCAAAAACATTTGTGAATTATTAATTAAGTGCCGGTACATGCAAGAATACGTGTCACGCTCTCTGTTGCAAGGACTGAATATTAAGGGGAGGTTGTAAGCCCTATCTCCGACAACTTCATGTTCCTTTTTATCATTAAGTATTTAACCTATTGAAACAAAACCTTACTGATATTTAGATCTATATTTTATATTTAAATAGTTGTTTTTGGAAATGTGTGTGTTTGTAAATAATATTTTTAATATTTTCTTGTTCAAATGTTAAATTTCTCCACTATTTCTCTACCAAAACATACAATCCTTTAGTTGATCATATTGAATTACTGAAAACTAATTCAGAGCTCTAATGTTAAAACTTCCTGAGAAAAAGGAACATTTGTCTCGAAAAAAAAAAAAAACTAAAGTGAAGAAAAATGCTCCTAAAGATAAGTGTTTGTGCACCAGGCCCATATTCAGGATCATCTTCTCTGTCCCTCTTCTGGTTTATTTTTAACTTCCTAGCATATTTAGAGAAAGAGAAGAAGGAGGAGGAGAAGGAGCAGGAGCAGGAGAAGGAGAAGGACGAGAAGAAGGAGGGGAAAATATGCCAGTTCTCAGGAACAGATCTTCAAGGGGAGCGTGGCTTTAAACATTTTCAGCAAATAAGCAGATGCACATTATAAATTGGACTTCAGGCTATCCAAATAACATAAAATCTAAAATTCCACTTTTTGACCCAAAGCAGCTTACAACCTCCCCTTAATTTGGGCCGATACAGTTTCCAGCCTCGTCAAGGTACTGGTACAGCTTCAACTGTCCATAATAGCATTAATCACACAACTATAAGAATGCAAGAGAATAAACTCACCCTTGGAGTTGGTAGCATTGAGCTCGACTTTGGTGGTGTTCTCCTTCTGTGCCGGGATCTTGTTGTAGATCTTGGTGAGCAGCGGGAACATCGCAATGCTCATGGGGCCCTTATCCTCCGCTCGGACAGAGGTGTTCTTCACCTCCTCGTAGTTTGTAGAGTTGCGATCTTTGGTATGTTTTGTGTTCGTGTGAACTGTAGCGAACTTGCTGATGGCATTGAGTACTCTTACCATGGTCCCATTGTCCCCTCTCGTTAAGGACTTCTCCATATTGGCTGTGAACTCAGGTCGGTAGGTCGTGGTAGTGATGTCGTCCAAATCTGTGGCAGCTTCCTCGACTGTGACAGTTGTCGTAGCAAGGTCAGCAAATGTCGTTGAGGCATCTCTCGGAAACGTTGGAGTTTGTGCCAATTCATCTGTTCTTTTGGAGATGTTGAATGTCGTGGACACTTTACTGATTGTGAAGTTCATGTTTACTTCCATGCCACCATCTGACGGTTCTTGTGCCTCCGTTGTCGTCGACACCAACAGGGTTGATGGAGCTCCAGTTGTCAGGTTGTCGAATATCTCTTCAAGGATCAGCTTTGCTTCCAATTCCCTCGAATAGTCTTTGAGCCATGAATCTCCCATTTTGGGTTGTCTGTGACTGACAATAGGATTCCTCACACTTGTTTGATTTCTCTGAGTTATCTTAACTTTTGTCAAGAGTGGTACTGGTATTGCAGATTGAAAATGTATTGTTGGAAGATGGTCCACGGTTACTTCATAGTTGGCAACATCACTGTTTTCTTCAGTCTTGATGGTGGTGTTAAGCTGCACTCTCGTTGTCTCTGGAGGAGTTGGTTCCTCCAGCACACCAGTCAAGTTCTTGCTGAATGATACTTCTACAGTAGTTGAGGTGACCACTTCAGTGTTCAAGATTATTGGGGCTTCTGTCACACTCGTTACGTTCTCTGTAGATGTAGGAGGTATACTTCCTTGGGGAGTATTTTTCACAATAGTAACTGCATGCCACACTGCTTCGATTGGCTCGGTAGACACTGTAGAGCTCTCTTCCTGCAAGGACAGAGATGTTAACCTAAGTGCGACAGTGTCTGTTGTTGTTGTTGTTGAGATCGTCGTCGTTCCTGTTGCGAGTGAAACTTTATCAGACTTTGAAGAATTATCTCCTTCTCCTACAATAGAAGAATTTTTAGAAGTAGAATGATCTTGATTTTTGGTGGCTAAAGTTTCATTGGCTCTTTGACTGTTTTCTGAGGAAGAGTTGTGGGTTCCACTGTTACTGAAAGAGGAACTGCTTTGTACGGAAGTATGCTTATCATCACTGCTTTTGGACACGTTGTTAGGCTGAGAGGGATTGCTTTCATCATTGATAGTAGATGATTTGTTTTGGACAATGTGATGATTTTTATTATCATTATTTGGTAGTGATTCATCATTCTTAGCATAGTCATTTGAATGTTTTGATATGGAGCCATTGCTGTCGGAGGAGTTTCTCGAGACAATGTGGTGGCTTTGGTTATTGTTACCGGAAGTGATTGGTTCCAAGTCAGGTATATGGTGATGGTCATGGTTGATGAGAGTATTATTTGGTAGGCGTTGATTTTCTTCTTTGTTGCTAGAGGACTTGTTAGGGAAGTCTTGGTCGTTGTTAATGGGTGGAGTGTTTGCCATTATGGAAGAATTGCTAGGCCCAATATGACCATGCTCACTGCTGTCTTGCACTTCATCAGCTTCTGGTGGAGGTTTAGTTACCAGTGAATTGTTTACTGGAGTTTTTTTGGAAGATGTGTTTCTTTCAACTTCATCTTCTGCCCCCGTATTGTCGACTTGAGGTATTTTTGGTCGAGGCCGTAGCGGGCCCCCCAGATACGATTTGACTGGCAGGAGAGTTATCAGTGGAAACGGTGTTGGAGGTGGGTTAGATTTAGTCGTCATTGCTGGCGTAGAAGGCGAAGCGTTTCCTTTAAATATCAGAGTGACTTCATCGAACGTAACTGGCATATTACTTGCTGTTACATGAGATGAGACTCCGCCATCAAGATCAGTGTCCTCCAACCTAGAAGAGTGTTTCCTTTCAGATGAAGAGTCAACTTTAGAAGTCGCACTCTGCTTTTTTGTATTCACAGGATTATTTTCTGTCTTTGTGAGATTCATGATCAGTTTTTCGTTATTGACTGAGTGTTTCTGCGATTGTGAAGTCTCGCTTTTCTTTGCATTCACTGAATGAGGGGTGAAGAGGGAGTCCAGGTGGGGGAAGTGCTCTAAGAGTGGCAGCTGTGGACTGGTCGGGGTGGTTGTCTCGGTGTGGTTCCGATGTTTCCTCACGATGATCCCTCCACTCGAGCTGGTGTGCAGGATACTGACGTCCGGGCTGTCAGCAGCAGCGCCCGTCCCGAGGATGTGCAGTGATATCGTGGAAAGCTTGTCTTCCAATCCTTCTATTAGAGGAACACGTTCATGGTACTGTGGCTTGAAGGCTTCCTTCCCCACAGACACTGCAAGGTTGTCCTCATTGTTGAAGAGAGGCACACTGGTGGATTGCAGCCTGGAAATTTGAGAATTTCCTAAGATTTTTTTAAATGTATTAATTAATCAAAGCACAAACTACAGCTATGCGAGACCTTCAAACTTGTAAAAATAACAACCAAATAACAGAAGTAAAATATAAAATAAAATTTTACATACGAGCCTTACAGAAGTCGCATATGATGTGTAACCTGTTATCCTACTCGTATACTACACAGCTTGGACAGTCTTAAAATGTTAATTTACGCTCCGTTCTCATACTGGTACTATGATGAATGTATAGATTGAATTGGAGATATGCTACTATCACTCTTGTTTGAACAAACATCACATATTATATTGTAAATTAAGAGGCGGAATGAAACCATAGTCTCTAGCCTATCTATAGACCACTAGAAATAATATTCAATACAATCAAATTTCCCAACTCCTGCTTGGTGCAAACTATTGCAATTAAAATTAGATAAATCGTAATTTCATGTATATTCTGTTAAAATGATGCATAATGTTATGATAGATATCGTTTAAATTGATAATCCGGTAGCAAAAATAATTGCCGGGACTGGGGTTCGAACCCGAATCCTCATGATTTGCAGACCAAGATTATATCCACGCAGCCATTACAAACACAGAAATATAGAGTACAAGACAGTTACTCATTTTCACGTGCCTGTAATAATATGGAAGTATTTTTTATGCTCCATTAATATTTTGCTTTTTTCCGATAATGTTCCTACGTGGAATTGAGTTTTAAATTATTTATGAATACGCCTACTTGACAGTAAAGGGAATTCCTGTAGTGGTCAATGAAAGGCTCGCTCAGTTACCGTATAAAAACATCCATATATATTACATTGATCGCTGCATTACGGCAATGAGGGTTAATATCTGAATAGCCATTGTGCAGAAACATAATACCGGCTTTGCCGACTAGTTACAATGTTCCATATTAAAGAATATCATCATTTAAATACTGATACGAAGACGTTTAACATGTGGTTTGTGTTTCAATCAGTTGACACCAAAGTTCGCATGAGCTTTTACCGTTCAGTATGAAAGTGTTGAGGTAAGTTACTCGGGGAGCGGATGCCCGTCACTTTTATCCAGAGATTGAAAAACAGACACTTAATGATTCATAATTGTTTTCAGCAAATATGATATAATGAATATTTTTACACCAAAGAACGACAACTTGAATATGATTAATTGTAGAAATGCGATCCAGCTGGCAGTGCGTCTTGCACACTTCCGTCCCATTTTTCAAAATCACTCCCACAAAATATCCAGCAACCGAGTGGAAAGATGTTACACATCTCCAAACAAAACAAGCCCAGGTCAAGAGCCGGTAGAATATCCTCGTTTGTAGCCGAGTCATCAATGGACAAGATGACAGTTCTAAATACAGGTTAAGTTCCCGTTCACCTGCTTCAGGAACGTATTCTTGTTTGTGGATATGTCCAGTATGCTATTGTACAGGGATGATATGCGGTTTTGGAAGGGTCTTTGGATTATGGAATGTTTAGTGTGTGGAATGTGGAGAATATATTTGAGCCTGGTAGAACGGGAAGGGGCTCTTAGTTTGAAAAGTGACAGCAGATGGTCTGAACAGCAATGGCCATTTAAAATAGAATGTAGGAAGGACAGGTCAGTTACCTGTCGTGTCATGTTGAGGGGAGGGTTGTTTGTGGCTGAAAGTACCTGCTTAGTGGTGGCGTTCTGTTCCTTACAATGACAGCAAAGATAAATACAATACACCTAATACAATCTATTATAATGTTCCAAGCAATTTTTGAACGTAGCCTAATTCCGAAAACCGTTTTCCGAATGGTCTCATTTCCGAAACGGGGAAGTTCGGAATGGTCTTAAAGTCAAGTGCGCTGTTTCCGATTGCCCAATTTCCAAAGCTGTATTTTCGAATTCATATTCTTTGAAAATTTAAAAGAGAGTTATTGTAACAGATCTATAGAAGATGATTGTTTAATCCATTGTTCTTCGTTGTGTCTTACGATATGGAGCATTAGCGAGGCTTTGACAACAGTTTCCAAGTGGTTATTGGTAGACTTTCTGCTCGACCTTGCAAGAACTGCAGAAGGTTAGACGATTCCGGCAGACTGAGAGTAAGCGTCATCTGCCATATCCGAGAACTTGCCACTATAAGAACGTTCTAAATATAATGATTTAATTCCTAAAATAATGTTTTTCAGATTGAATTTCGGAACGACTGAATTCAGAAAAGAATTCGATATTTTTTTTTGTTAATACCGTTAGTGTTTCAGAATGCACGCTTTCGGATGCGGGGGCATTCAGAATTCTTATTTCTAGAGATGAGACCGCTCGGAAGGTTGGTTTTGGAAGTAAATCTGGGAGCGGTTTCAAGCATTAATTGACGATATTAAGAGGGTGAACATATATTATACTTAAATTGATGTACTCGTATTGTTTTCACATTTAAAACACGAAGTGATCAACGATAAGCTTAATAAGGACCAAATGATCAAAATTGTGGAAACGTACGGTAGTTTGAGTTTTGGGATTGCAATATGGTACAGGACAGCTGCACAGAAAAAAAAAACACCTTTTGTTCCAAAAACTGTGCTATGGTTGGCTTTTTGTAAATCGTTGGAAAAGCACAAAAAAGCTTAACTCTGAATTTTAGAATAATTTGCACGATCATTTTGTCGGAAAACTCAAAAAAACACTGAAAAGCGTTTTTATCTGAATCGACGTATTTTAAAGAAAAGTTTTTAAACAAAATATAGAGGACATTGTCACCTACAATTCGTCTCATTGAGGTCATGTCATACGTTTTTAAATGCAGAAGCTAGGTGGCGCCAAAGTTTCCAAAAAAGTGTTTTTTCACTCTTTGTCCTAGAAAAAAAAAATGTTTTGTTCACAGAAGAGCGAATCAGAAATTTGTTTCTCTCAAAATTCTCTACAACATTTATTGAAACATTTTTTTCCTCCGCCTAGCCGTTACGAAGTTATAGTCTGCCGAAGTGTGAAAATTGTACTATTCTGATGGCACAAAGGTTAATATGTGTACAGTTATGATTGATACGTTGCGATTGAAATAGATATGAATGTTTGACCGAGCCTTAGGCAGCTGTCCGACACCGGTCCCGGTCTAAACTATGCCCACCGCTCTCTCCGCAGTAACAATAGTAGCCTTGACTACGGAGCGTTGCATTTGCTGCGCTATAACTTTGGAACGGTAAGTCGGAGGAAACACACGTTTAAAAAAATTTTGCAGACAATTTTGAGAGGAACAAATTTCAGATTCACTCTTTTGTGAACAAAAATTATTTTTTATAGGACAAAAAGTGAAAAAACACTTTTTTGGTAACTTTGGCGCCACCTAGCTTTTCTGCATTTCAAAACGTATGACATGACCTCAATGAGACGAATTGTAGGTGACAATGTCCTCTACATTTTTTTTAACTCTTCTTTAAAATACGTCTATTAAGAGAAAAACGCTTTTCAATGTTTTTTTTTAGTTTACCGACAAAATGATCGTGCAAATTATTCTAAAATTTAGAGTTAACGTTTTTTTGTGCTTTTCTAACGATTTACAAAAAGCCAACCATAGCACAGTTTTTGGAACAAAACCATTCCAGCTGTACTGTACTAATACTCTCAGCCTGGAGGAAGTAACTTAGTGTGCGATACCGCTGTACAGTAGACCACCTCACTAGCACCACGGGAGTCCGGGTTCTCAGCCATCCTAGGAGTGGTTTCCCCACATCTGCTGCGGGATGGTACCTAAATGAAGGCCATGGCTAAAATACAATTACGCAAACTAGTACAGCCATCGCAATGACACAGGTTATCAGACAGACACATGATCACGGTATCTCTAAGCCCCTGAATGAATCAACAACTAAGCGTACACAGTGAAAAGCTCTCCACTAAAGCGGGACAACGAAAAGGAAGAGATGAAATGAATATGGAAAACAACATTCGCAAAGGTTTGAAACTGTAGCCTATTCAATCTGTGGAGAGTTCGCGCGCTACACTGACAAATATAGCCTATTCCGCTCAAGAATAAGAACATCTATGGTAATATTCAGTAGCGTACGCAGGATTTCTTCCTGGGGGGGGGGGGTGTTCATTAATAGAGTAGGGTAATTGTGTACATTATTAACCTTGCTGTTCCGCCCCTTAAAACTACGATCATCATCATCATGCATTATTAAAATTATATTTCGATTAATATTCATAAAAATCAATAATTAAATAAACATTCTCACGCCAAAAATAAAAACAATTTTGGCCTCATTATTTTTTCAGCACAATAAAGAAATGATTTTTTAAAATATAGAAAACAGCAATTAAATATTAAAATTGAAATGATGCAGTGGTAACATCACGTGACTGTTTATAATACTGTTACGGTTGTGAGTTTGTTTCGTCGCCTCGCCGCGTGAGTCACCGCCACCCCCGGGCTATGCTCTGCCTCTGTGTATTACGTGCGCCTTACGCAACGGGCTGCGAGGACAAAGGGATGGTCCAGATTATTCGTGACCCAGCCAGTGATGGAAATCTCGAGAAGCCGTGAATCCTGGACGGGTCTAGAAGCATTCATTGAGTCACCAGCCTGCTATATAAAAGCGACCTCTCCAGCGAGGTGGACAGTGTTTTTTCGAGCTGGTGCGAGCTTTTACCTGAGCGACAGTTGTTGGTGACGTGACTTGCGGAACCCTAGTGAAGCTGATTCTCTTGATAGCGAGGGAGTGTGAAGCCTACAGAGGAACTGTGTCTTGAACGAGTGTGTTTTCCAGTGCAACAGAGGTTAGTGTGGTGAATTGCGAAAACACCAGGGGCTGTTTCCCTAGCCAGCGGACAGCGAATCAGAGTGTAGTGGTGAGTGACCGGCTATCGTAAATAACTGTCGTGTTGCAGGTAGTTCTGTCGAGGCCACCGGACTCATTAGGAGAGATTAACTTCTGTGGCTTATTGACAAGTGAAAGGCAAGTGTTCCCTACAAGAGGAAATTAGAGTGAGATACTAATTGCTTGTATCTGCTATTTGTGTGGTGTATCTTTCTGGCCCGCAATAAAGCTAATACGTTTCTTTAAAGCAACAATTTGTGTTGTGTTTTCTACCCACCGTAATCCAGTTAACGGAAGTGCCACTAGGGGGTGAAACGTAACAATACTGATACTATGTGAGAGAGGAATGATATTTTGCTCTCCATGGGTTTACTGCCATTACCATTGACTCTCAAAATCTGCCTTTAGTTATTGTTGTTTTAAGGGGCCTTATCTGCGTCATTGTTAAGAAAAAATTGCAGAAACGCCTCAGGTACCGAATTATCATTAACGAAACTGACAAACAAGGCAACACGATCCGACGTAAAATAATTTACCGATCGCACACTTCAACAGCAAAACTGAACCATGGCTCGCTTCAACACTGAAGGAGTCTCGCTGCGAGTAGAGTGCACGACATTTACCAAGTGAGGAACGTGATCACTTTTAAAATATAAGGTGCGTTGAAAATGTAACGAGCCGGAGGCTGTAATGCGCAAACCGGTGACAACATCGGCTAATCGTGGCGTGTGTAACGAGGTGTGGTTCCAACCAGAGCGTGGAAGGTCACAGCCCGTCGCTAGAGGGCACACGTGCACGCCACGTGACGATACAAAGTGAGCAGCAGCATGCATCAATCGTCCAACGCTGCCAGTCGCATTGCAAACAGTGACATGGAGGCGTCAAACGAAGAGCAAAGAAGTGTTCTTCTGTTTCTGACAGCGAAAGGAGTAGGGCGAACGGACATTCATCGCCGAATGTCACAAGTGTACGGCGAACACTACATGTCCCTTGCAAGGGTCAAGGCGTGGCACAAGTGCTTCAGGGAAGGACGGGGTCGTTAGCCGATGATGCCCGGTCTGGGGCACCCCCTGCATTAACGATGACAACGTCCAGCTGGTTGATGCACTCATTACGCAGGACCGCCGAGTGACAGTGAACGCCATAGCCGCCGTGGTCGGATTGAGCGTCGGAAGTGTGCACATCACCATGAAGGAACGACTGCACTTGCGGAAAGTGTGTGCCCAATGGGTGTCCCACAGTATTCAACCACACAAGGAAGCATGTCGAATGGCCTACTGTCTTGGCCTTGGTTGGACGATAGATGCATGCTGCTGCTCGCTTTGTATCGTCACGTGACATGCACGGGTGCCCTCTAGTGACGAGCTGTGACCTTCCACGCTCTGGTCGGAACCACACCTCTTTACACACGCCACGATTAGCCGATGTCGTCACCGGTTTGCGCATTACAGCCTCTGGCTCGTTACATTTTGAACGCACCTTATATTTTAAAGGAGTTAAGACGCCTCACTAGAGGTAGCGTAAAACAGTTGATAGATGGGACAATGTAAACAATAAAATATTCAAGTAAAGAAATGTCTCTGGGGGAGGGGGGGAAGGGACGAGGAGGGGGAACCAACCAACCGCCACTGCTAATATACGCTGTTCGGTCAACAATGTTCATATTTTACTGCCTCTTTAGTCCGCTACACGACCCGCAAGGTAATATTGGTTCTGCCGATCGTCGATTCTGGTGCTTATTACAAGCTTGGCCGGTGGAAATGATTGCGAGATACGACTTGGCTTTATCCAACTTTATCGAAACGCCATTCGACGAGCTCATCATGGATCAGCTCGTATCTGACATCAGCCACGAGGAAAGCGTGCGAGGTGACGGTGGTGCAAGGGGTTATCTCCCACAGGCGGACCAAGGTGTATGACACTTGTGTCTCACCAACATTCACATTTAAATATTCATTATTATTATTATATATAATATTTGCAAATGGGGTGAATTCCCCGGTAGCAAATTGTGCAGATGCAGAAAATCACCAACAATAACAATAACATCGAACACAATTCGCAATTCAGGAACTAGAGTAGTTACACACATCAATAGGCTCTAAGACTGAGGCAGGTAATGAGTTCCTATTATCAATGCCACGGTCAATGAACGAATATTTCCCATAATTTGTACGCTGTGGTAACATATTCATGTCAAGCGAATGTACACTCTCTAGCAGTATATCCAACAGTTTCCATATGGGGAGAAGCTGAAGATGTATGACAAGAGTTGTTAAGTATAAGTTACCTGGGTATGAAGTCAGAGTCGTCAGGCAGGGCCACTACCTCGGCTACACCAGTTCCCGATATGATGGGTCGCCACGGCTCCTCGGACACGAAGGGCGGTAGTGTGGAGATTGTGACATTCCTCGCTGGCTGGTCATCGAACCTGTCATGGGGTCTCCAGTGCTGATCCCCGACAGGCTTCCACGCGTCCCCGGGGAAGCCCATGCTCTCCAGATACGCTCCCTTGTTGGCTGTGCCGTGATGTTCGTACCGGTCGTTGTAGGTGTTGGTCCTTAGAGCCGACTCGCCCACGGCGGGTTTCTCCTCGTAGTAAGGCTCGCCCACCCTCTTGGAGATTACAGCCTCCACAGTGACTGGGTGTGCCTCCGTGGTCGTGGTGCTGCTGCTCTCCTCCAGCTTGGTGACGGTGTACGACCCTTCCACCATCGGGATGTTCTTCTCCTCGGGCGCGGGACTACTGCTGGGGGCCTTCAGCAACACTCCTTTCCGCACCTCCAGCGTTCGATTGACCTCCTCACTTTCCCCTGGCTCCCTGGGTTGAGGAGTGTTATGTAGGACCTCATCCTCTAGGATTCCTAGAACATGGTTGGATCAGTTTTATTAGCCTACTTTAGATTTTTGCAAAAAAAAAAAAGTACTTGGAAAAGATCATCATGAAAAGTGGCCTGGACAAAGAAGCACTTAAGGAACGAGTACGCAAACTCGAAATAGCCTATCAACCATCGCGCTCAATATACAACAAAAATGCCTGTCCAAAAATACTGAACTACGTCATTATGAAACTGTTCTGAAGCCAGTAGTTATATATGCAGCCGAAATCCTATCCCTAAATGCTAATAAAGGACTCCTCGAAGAACTGGAGAAAAAAGAGCGCGAAATCGTCAGAGGTATAATGGGATCAAATTACAAGAATGGCATCCACTATAAAAAATCCAACAAAGACGTCTACAGTGAAATAGAGAACATTTTAGAACCGATCCGTAAAAGGCGGGCACGGTATTACGGCCATCTCAAAAGAATGGACGGAAACAGGCTGACTAAACAGATTTTTATTTTTTTGACGACAAACCCAAAACTACAATGCCCTGGTTTATGAATACCAGAGACGACCTCAAAATGCTGCATCTAAAACCCGACGACGCCTTCAATAGAGATCTCTTCCGCAAAAAGATACTGACTAATGGGCTAACCCGAGATGAGACGCCAAGACTGAAAAGGAGGCAAGATACCACCTGGACAGCGGAGCGTAAGATGGCCCACTCACAGACAATGAGGGCTCAGAGGAAAGCGAAGAATATTGCCAAGTGTAGCAAGACTTAACGTGGTTCTAGATGGCCTCAACGAATTATATATAATGTATATTATAATAATAATCATCATAATAATAGTATCGTATGGCCTCGGGTTCCGGGTGCAAGCTTTGTTATTTGACACCCAGAGGGCAGCTTGCATGCCAAATTTTGTTGTTCCTTGAAGCAATATTGAACCCATGGGAGAGGTGCAGTATCGAACCCATATCCTTATATTTCGAAGAAAAGAAAGAAGGGAGTTCTGAAGTTAGTTGAGAAGCTAATACTGCATAAGATTGCGTGAGGCAAAGAGAAGTTGTGCAACCAGAGATTGCCAGGCCACAGCTGCCCGGTGAGGTCATCTGAACAGTCACCAGAGAGCTGGTTACGCACGCGGTAAAATTAGATCTGAAAACTATTCCATTGATGAGAGAGACGTAGTTTCGGAAATAGCCCTGAGTCGACAATAAAATGGCAGCGTCGCATGAAGGGAGGAGCCTGGAAAACATAGAAATAATTGAAATTAAGCCATTTGCAGGCATTAAAGTAAAGAAAGGACTCCATCAGTGATAATTATCCAGGAAAAGAGATTTATGGGAGTGGATAAAGTCCTTAGAAATTGTACCAGGAAGAAATGCAAATTCAGCATTACGTCGTCGGTGAATTCCCGAACCAGGGACTTGTGGTGGGAGACAAAACGAAATCACTACCCACGCATCTGAAGAGAACATTTAAATTAATATTAAAGATTCACACGATCGATTCCTGGAAATTTATACATTGTTGAGACGTTTAAAACTTCAGCTTTTCAGAGATATCTTTTTTAAACATCGTACGACGATTATTTTGGAAATTGGTGGTGAGGAAGAAGAGAAATTTGTTTATTTTTGACAGAATCAGATATAAGGGCCAGGAGCCCAAGCAAGATCATGCAGTCTAGGTGAACCATAAGGAGGGGTGTCACGCTGTTTCATCAACATGCAGTCTAGGTGAATCCTAAGGAGGGGTGTCACGCTGTTTCATCAACATGCAGTGTTCAGCGTCCGAGGAGGGCGTGTTGCTGTTTCACCATCATGCAGTAACTCATCAGACCACGTATTGGTCGTGCTGCTTGTCAGCACCGGCAGTCTTGTTCAGTCAGTAGGACTCGAACCTGTATCACGACGCGGAAGTACTCTAAATCGAAGTACTGTCCAGCTTTCTTCAGTGTCGCCGCGCTTTAAAACGTTGAAGTTCTTTTCGAAAGGAAAGTATAGTCAGAACTTCGAAAGTATAATAATCTACTGTGGCAGGCAAGCTATAAACATTGAGCGAAAACATACGTGAGCCGGCGAGGGTAGTTGAAACCCAGACACTATTATTCGAAGTGATAACATAATATCTCGAAAGTATACGAGACATCAGCAAAGAGTAGATACTCTAAAACGTTTTCCCAGTGCGCTAGTATAACCACGGTAGGGTCAAAACATAGCTAATACCTAATTTTCCTGGTTGAGGAGATTAGGGTAACGAAGTGGCGATAGAAGTAGGAATCTACAAAGAGATATCCGTAGCCACGTGGAGTTTCAATGAAGTACTCCACAGAGAAAAGACAATAGCCGACCGAATTCAGTTCCGACGCATAGTATCAAATAAACAATTGTAAAAGCGCAGTATAGCGACTTCAGGGGTAAACGTAAAAACATACTGTTTCCCAGATAGACAATTGCGAACCGAAAAAGACTATATTATCGTGCAGTATTGTAAATGCCGATAAATTAAACACCAGAATTAGGAGGGAATTCATATCCAAGGAGGTTTCATTTCGTAGGAGACTGTCAATATCAGAATAGGAGGTAGAAGGCAGCGTCAAAAATTGCACTCCTGGGATTTGGTGAAGAAAGAATTCACGTGTGTTTGATGCCACAAAAAGTGAAATTCTGTGTGTGTAAATATAATATTAAGTGAAAGTTATAATTCTTTTTAGTGTAGTGAAAATGTGTGTAAACCCTCATATTAATCTAAAAATGTGTAATCCAGAGGGCAATTTAATAAGTGTAAATATGTGTATCATCATGAAGTAAAAAATCTAATGTGGGCCGAATGTCGTTCCACTGGAATTCGGATGATGTGGCCGGATAAGCCATGTAAGTAACACCCAAATTTATTATGTGTTTTGGATTCGGGAGTCTCATGCAACAATGGTAACCACGGAGAAAGTATTCTCCAGTATTGAAAATCAGGGATGTAAAACTGTGTGAGAATAATAAGTGCGGGATCTAAAGTTAAAAATTGCAAAAATGTATTGTGTAATCAAATGAAATCGTATTCAGTGGAATACTAGAGAAGATAAAAAGAACAATGTTATTTAAAAGGCAATCAGGATAATATAAAAAAGGAAAATGTAATGTAAAAATTATTGAAATAATAATTCAAGTATGAGCAGTTATGTTCTGAAATAATGATAATAATAATTATGGAACCAGTTGTGTTCTTGGAAACGAAAAGTCGAGACTTAGTGAAAGGCAAATCTGTTTATGGACGAAGAAATAAATGAATTATGTTGAAATAAATATTAAACTTTGGAAGGCATCACGATTGTACTGATTGTCACCTTTGAGCGCTAAATAATAAATGGTCACGCTAAAATTTGCTGCGAAAATAATGCCAGGAGTTATAATTGCGGGGATCAGCTGGGCTGAAGTAATTGATTTTGTATGTGTTTGCTGTGACAAACTTTAAAAAGGATGCTATATTATTGTCAAGCGTGGAATTGTGTGCGAATACCTTCTCCCAAAGTCGCTTTTATTGTTGTTAGGAGGAGTGGTCAGATACCCTCGCTCTATGGAATTAGCCCTAAGCTCTCGAGAATGGAAGTGTCCTAGAGGCTGGCCAGAGAATCGAATCAGATGTCTCTCACGTCGGAAGCCTCTTAATTATGAATGGTTTTGAATTCTTACTTCCCAGTGTTAAAACTCCGAAATTATAATCATACCTGAGCTATAGTAATAGGTCATTAGAACCTCAGTATATTGTTGTTATATTAAAGTGATGTGTAGCCTTCCCAAGTTCTGTTTCACGCTTGTATGAAAGCGGTATTTAAAGTCCCGTCTAGAAAGGAGGGAGCATTGACCCTCCTCCCCAGTCATAAATTTAAGCCTGTAGTGTCTCGACGTTTTCTTAATGGAGGTCACGGTTGGGTTAGGCCCAGGATAGAGACAGACCATGTCTGCACTTTGAGGTATTAAACCTTTTAACGGACCGGTAATCTGTACCGAGTTTTATATTGATTCTTTATCCTTGCCGTTGTATTATAGATCCGCACTTCATGAATAATTAAATTGTCAATTAAGACAATAATGAAAGTCCCTTTGCATTGTTGCATGATAAATGTTATTGTTCCCAAGTGATTGTTGGAGATATCGAGTAGCTGGGAGTCTATTTCGAATTGAGTAAACAACGCTTGTGGTACATGAGAATCCCGAAAATAAATACAGTTTTGGTAGTGTTGAAGAGAGGGATGATATATTGTGAATGTCATGTGGTACCCAAATGAATGGTAATTGTTGATACCATTGAATTGTATTTAACTCAAATTTCTTTTTAATATATTAAAATTTGGAATATTTAATGTGTTTTTAAACATAAAATTATATGTAATAAATTTATCCGAGACTTTTAGAGCTCGTTTTGAGAGAAGTTTATAATGTTGCTAAATGGAAGTGAAACTAGTTTTGATAATTTTGTTTAGGGTTCAATGGAACCAAAATTATTGATTTTTTTCTGACTAATGTGTATTGTTCCTTGTTCATTAGAACAAGTGCGAAGTTGATTCAGTTGTTTTGTATGTTGTAGCACCAAATTTTGAGAATTAAATAGTTTTATTAGTAGGATTTTGAATTTCATTTCAGTGAAGTGTTATCCTAAGCTTGATCCTATAATGTGTGAATCACTCAGTGGGAGGACGTTCTATGCCCCCAAAGAGGTAAGACTGAGCAGCTGGACAGTAATAATAATAATAATATCGTATGGCCTCGGGTGCCTGGTGCAAGCTTTGCTATTTGACACCCAGAGGGTAGCTTGCATGTCGAATTTCGTAGTTCCTTGACTATGAAAGTCAAGGAGGTTAGATGTTAGATATCTAATCTCCTTGAACACAATAGCGCTTTCTAGTAGAGAAATGAGGAACTTTGTGCTGGCGGAAACTCCCGAGATTAATTTTGCCATTATGAACTCGGCCTACTGAATTCAAATGGGTTCTTTGACATGCCAACATTGTATGACATACGTATCGTATTTTTGCCGCCTTTCAAAAATCACTTACCACGGTCAGGGGCGAACCTGCAATCTTGGGGTTAGTAGACCGACACGCTATCCACTCACCCACTGGACAGTGATTTGCATATTTCATTTATGAAAGGGCACACTATGAATGTCAAAGAGGTTAGATATCTAAGTTCCTTGACACTATAGCGCTTTCTAGTAGACAAAGGAGGAACTTAGTGTTGGCGGAAAATCCCGAGATTAATTTTGCCATTATGAACACGGCCTACTAAATTCAAATGGTTCATTAACATGACAACATCGTATTACATGCGTGTCGTAATTTTTTCCGCCTTTCAAAAATCACTTACCCCGGCCAGGAGCTAACCTGCACGCTTGGGGTTGGTAGACCGACACGATAACCACTCACCCACCTTGGTAAAGTAGACTTATGAGATCAACACAGGGCCAAAAATTGTGTGTGTCTGTGTGTGGGTGTGTACTCTGCATGCCCCCCCCCCCCCTCCTATCAATTCAAACACGGTGAATCAGATTTGAACGAAATTTGATACAGAGGTTGCACTAGCAAAGGGCACCTCAGTGTCAAGTTTTATATACCTGGCCATCTTGACGGAAACGTCATGACGGCCACCCAAATGTTCAAAGCTTAAATCAAATTACGGCTAACCTAATCATCTGCTCTCAACCAAATGTTGCAACTACATACCTTCATGTGGGAAGCGTCTTTTGACCAAACTACAAGGTCATCAGCCCAATAGTTTGCAGATAGCGGCAATGTATGTGTGCAAATTGATTCCCCCTATCAATTCAAACACAACGAAACCCAAATCGAACCACCTTTGGTACAGAGGGACAACTCAGAGTCCGGGGCTACATGACCACGTTGTCGCAGCCCCTAAACTGAGGAACCATGTTGTATATCGCCGCCGTCATAACAAAAAAGAAATGGTTCCCACCCAAATGTTCGGAGCTTAAATCAAATTTCGACTAACCTAATCATCCGATCTCTACCAAATTTTGCAGCAATATACCTTAATGTGAGAAGCGTCTTTTGTCCAAACTACATGGTCATCAGCCGAATAGTTTCAAGATGGCGGATGTATGAATCATGCAAGTATTATAGCCAAACCGTAATTTACGATTCAACAAGGCCTGGCCTTACCCAATACGCTCATCCTACATAGGGAGGTTTAAACTGTCCTCAAGGTGGTGACCGGTAGCATATTAGCATTTTAATAGTACATTATGCAACGAGCCTATAATGGCAATAATTAAGGCACGAGTGTCTTAATTACCATTATAGGCGAGTTGCATACGACTGTTTATGTTCGACGATAATTATTATAACTATTTTATGTTCGAACATAAATATTCGTAAATATCTGTCGAGATTTCGCCAGTTTTATGTACTGAACAGAGCGCATGAGACGCAGGGAATGCCTTATATTTGACCATGGCCTCCTCGATTCCCCCACTATGACACTAGGCCAGGCAGTGAAATGTAAATTAGAAGGCCGTGGAACTAGTTATCTAATTGGTCAAACAACTGTTTCTTGAGCTCTGATTGGTGGGAGAAACTGTTTCATAATAAAAAATAGTGTTATAATGACCATCATTGTGATACAGTTTTCTGACATATAATAGTCAGGGTCGAACATAAAATAGAATATGTAACCGCAGTAGTGGCTAACAGTTCAGGCTGACCGTGCCATATCGTGCTTGGCCGTGCCGTCCCGTTGTCAAAATGGCGGCTATTGTTTGCTCGTAAATCCATATATTTCCGTAACGTCGAAGGTTTATATCCTCTTAGGAATGTACTGAACAAAATAACACATATTTAGTATCAAATTGTTGAGAGAAACGGCTGAAAACGCTAATGAAATCGTCTAATGCAGGACAAAATATTGTCGAGTTATACTAAATCAGTTGTAAACCATGTATAATTGTTCGGCATCTGTGGCGTACTGGCAGTGACCTGGACTCATAGTCTGGAGGTTCGTGGATCAAATCCCAGCAGGTTGAAATTCTTTTACTTTTTTTTGGTATGCATTGATTTATAACTCCTCACACGTTATAATGTTAGGCATATATGGTGTGTATTTGCAATATATACTTATAACACCACATATTTCAACACTCGACTACCGCGATTAATATTCGTTGACCTTGATCTGCGGTAGAGACTATTGTTGTTTTTTGTTGTTGTTGATTCTTTAAGGGTTTTGCGGCATCATAGTCTTGTAGCTCCATGTACTTGGGTGTGTGTAGAAGTTGTCTGATAACCTGTGTCACTGTGATATCTGTAGGGTTACTAGTGTGTATACATTTACACGAGGAAGGATTTGCTTAGGAAGCTGTTGTTGTTGTTGTTGTTACATTTGAGATGCATAGACATCATGGTCATTTAGCCCCATGTACTTGGGTGAGTGTTTAATTCTTTCTGATAACCTGTGTTATTGTTATGGCTGTATTAGTGTGTGTATATATAATTCAGGTGAGGATTCAATCAATCAATGTTTAATATCCGTATAGCAAGTTGTATTTCAACAAGCTACTACAACTAACATTCAATTATACTCCTTGAAAAGGACAATGAGTTATTACTATACAGTACCCATGCATTTGGGGGAAAGTAGGCTGAACATCTTGTTTTTAATTGTGGAATTAAACACATGTGTGACCGTGAGGCGCGTCCCTCGCCAGGGAGCAGCACTATCCACTGTTTGTTGTTGTTGTTGTTTCATTTGAGGAGCCTGGACATCGTGATTATTTAGCTGCGTGTAGAATTTGTCTGATAACCTGTGTGATTGTGATGTTTGTAGTAGTATAGTGTGTATTAAGGTGAGGATTATGAAGGGCGTGACCGTGGCCTACAATTAAGAACCATCCCGGAATTTGATTGTAGTAGAAGGGGGAAACCACGGAAAACCACTTCCAGGATGGCTGAGGTGCGAGTTTTGCCTCACGGTTCAGCCCGGAGACCAGAATTATTTTTTTGTCATAGGGAATCGAGCCCGGACCTCAGGGGTGACAGCCACTGTACCATGAGGTGGACACAGCACTCCTGCGATGACGTAAGCGAGACAGCAATAGGCTACATCAATCCGAATCTCCACGCACAAGTTAAGAACAAACAAGATATCCCTTTCTTGTGTGTGTGTCAGGATGCCTTTCATACTGGTGGCTGAGGTTCGAATCTCGTGTGTACCGACTCGTAGAGTTCGTTGCAGTCAATTGCTACATGTTTCCCGCAACACCCCCTAGTGCAGCGAATCCACGACCTACTAGCCGGGCTGTGCCAAGCTGACACTCGAATCACCTTTCTGTGGCTTCCAAGCCACATGGGAATTGCGGGAAACGAGTTAGCGGATCAAGCTGCAAAAGAGGCGGTATCGTTACCACCTCGACCAATGGAGGTACCCGCTAGAGATATTCGCTCTCAGTTACGCCTACAAGTTCTGGCTTTTTGGGAGAGTCAGTGGCTAGCTGACCCACTGCCCAGTAAACTGAGAGCGATCAAGGGAACTACTCGCGTGTGGCGGAGCTCCTTCCGGTCACGGTGGAAGTGAGTCATTTTGTGTACCTGCGGAGCTGTATTCACCATCGCCCACATTTTCACCGAGTGTGTTGGTCTTGCTGTTGTTGTTTGAGTCTTCAGTCTTTTGACTAATTTGATGCAGCCCTCCATGTCTCCCTCTCCTGAACTAATTGTTTCATGTCTACATAGCTACCACTCCTTACATCCGAGGAAATCTATCCTAACCTTGGCCTTTGGTTCAGATGAGAGTAACAGTGTTCATGGCGCAACGTTGGCAACACGAACGATCATGTTTTAAATCCTAAAATGAATAAAACAAAAATAAAAATAAAACTAATAATTTCAGTAATCAACAAAAATTATGGGGGGGAGATCAGCAGCCACCGCGTCATCGGCTAATATAAGTTTGAGTGTCATCTGTAAAACAAGCAAACTTAGCCTTAGTTATGGAAGGAAGGGTCAAGGACAAGAACTGTAGGGGTAGAAAAGTGTCATTGGTTGTCATCTGTGCAAATGATTAACAGGATGTGCTTTTTAGATAATAATAATAATAATAATAATAATAATAATAATAATAGTAATAAAAGGAGGATTTCTTTCTATGGACATATAACACTGCTATCCAAACGAATTTTTGCTTTTCTCTATGAGAAAAAGATAAAGGGGGCCTGGCTCAGTGAAGTAGAGAAAGATCTGTTGAAGATTGGGATAACAGGTGAAGATATCCAGGAGCGTGGCCCGCTTAGGGAAAAACTTCAAAAACATGGGAGTTTTGAACTTAAGCCGAAACTAAAAACCGGGAAGGCGTGGAGGACGGAGAGAAAGGTGCAACAACGATTGCGAATGAAGTGAGTACTGGGCCAACATTAAAATGCAGAAGAAACAGTTCACATGACGTGGTCCTTACTGTAGTTGGCCGTAACGAAGCAATAATAATAATAATAATAATAATAATAATAATAATAATAATAATAATAATAATAATAATAATGTATTCGCAGTTGAAAATTTACACAGTGATAAGATACTTTCAGTAAATAATAATAATAATAATAATAATAATAATAATCAAGAGTTTAGTGCTTTTCAGTCGGTCAACACGAATGTACCCAAAAGAGATGGGTTATGCCCTAATCCTGAAATAAATTACATGAGATTAATAAAACACTAGGATGACCAGTTTCGATCGTCAAGCGATCATCATCAGATCCATTACACTTAGGCTACAAAATCTATGTTTGAAATACAGGTGAAAATATTTACAATATGTACAATTATTTAGTTGCAGTATTGGTACTGCAACTGTCAGTGTATGCTAAATGCAGTATATATGTTAGGTGAAATGCTAAATGGTGATAGCTATCCGGAGATTGTACTTTAGAGAGATTATATGGTTGTAAACTATGGTTAAACTATAAAATTTTTGGCTAACTACTTATCTGATTGTCTTCCGTATTACAGCTACTCGCAGTTTTCGTGCTCACTGGAACTCGCTGTGCGGCCGACTGCGGTGGTTATCTTAACGACTGGTTTTTCCCCTGCCTCCTCCCCCCTGTCCCTACGTGCTGTGGGGAGTGATAGCGATGTGTTTATGTGAGGTGTTGCCAACCTAGATAAGATGTATGTTATTGAATGAGGTGGGTCCACAACTATTAAAGACCGTGGATTGGCCCTCGCCACGCGTGGAGCATAACCCATTCGAACTAAGCGTGGGTTATGCTGAGTGCGCTAAAGTGTGCAGCCGATCCATCAGTTGCTAGTGTAGCCCAATGCGCTTTGTTGACAGCGTGTAAGTAAATCAGTTTCGCAGTGGTCATGACTGAACAGCATACACAAATGAAGTGGTGAAGCAGCAGTCTTTATAGCAGAATGGGAAATTTCATTTTTCTCTACAGCTTATAAAGGGTATGCCAAATGTTTAGTGAGCAACAGAGATGTAATGTGTTAAAAAGAACACAATTTGTTGTTGAATTTTCCTCTCTAATATGTTCACATTTCATTTTGGAATAAATCACAATATTCTTTACTTAGCACTTGTGTTCGTTTCCTGCACATTCCATACATCGGAGTATCATTCGATTTGTATATGCGGTTATTTGTTATGGCAAAGCAGCCCTATCAAGTCAACAATCCCACAAGAGCCGAGGATATGAACTGTGCTGGCTGCCGAAGCCTGTCGCACTCCCCTATGGCAATGATTAAACGAATGACAGATAAAATTCATTCATTCATTCGTGTCAGAAACACTTAAGTTACAGTGTGAAATTGAATATTGAATTTCACACTGTAACTTACTGTTGCTGGAATGAAATTTGTGACAGGGAAAATGGGTTCTTCATTCATTCCATTCCCTGACCCGGTCAGTGGACTGGAAGCAGGCTGTGGATTTTCATTTTTAGCCTACTTTTCACATGTTGCAAAAATGAGGAAAAAGTAGACTTATGAGATCGGGCAAATTTGTGTCTGTCTGTCTGTCTTGCTGTGTGTGTGTCCCCACCTATCAACTCCTAAACGGCTGCAGCAATCGAAACAAAATTTGATAGGAGTAAAGATCTATACCTGAATATCTCTCGGCCATATTTGAAAATGATGTCAGTGCTACCAACTGCTGAAAAAACGCACTAGAAATGTGAGCTCCATGTTGGATATCTTGGAAGGTATGAATGGGTGCTATTTCAAAATTGGCACACGTATAGATAATAATATTGCAGTTTAATTTCCAGGAGGCCATACATGGCAGTGTTGCCAAAATGATTATAAGCCTGCTGATAGGTCCAAATTTTAAATGCATATAACTTCTGCACTATCAATTGGATTTCAATCAAATTTCGTATGTGCTATGTGTACATAAACAGATATGACTGAGCGTATTCTTAAGAGCCACCAGGGCTACCAACTGTTAATAAATACTGTCTCTATTTTTGTTACCCTAATATCAATATATCAGAAAGTATGCAAGCCGACAGCTTTAAACTATGCACACGTATAGTACCTGACATTCTATATTAATTTGGAGTAACTAATATACGTCAGTGCTGCCAACATGATTCTAAGCCTGCTGAGAGGTCCAATTTTAAAATGCATATAACTTCTATATTAACTAATGGATTTAATTCAAAATTGACACAACAATAGATCATATTATTTCAGATTATTTCTGACCAATACATGTATGTCAATGTTGCCAACATGATTTTACGCGCGCTGTTACATCCAATGTTTAACTGCATGTAACGTCCAAGCTATCCATTGGGCTTCAACCAAATTTTGTATTCTGTACCTTAAGAGATGGAACTAAGAATATTGTTACGGCTGTGAGTTTGTGTCATCGCTCGCCGCATGAGTCAGAACTGCCCCAGGGCTGGGCTGTGCCTTGCCTCGTGTATTGCGTGCGCCTTATGCAACAGGGCTACTAGGACAAAGGGATGGTCCAGAATATTCGTGACTGAGCCAGCGATGCAAACCTCGAGAAGCCGTGAACCCTGCATGGATCTAGAAGCATTTATTGAGTCACCGGCCTGCTATATAAGTGCGACCTGTCAAGCAGTGGTTGTTGTGTTTTACGAGCGAGTGCGAGCGTTTATCCTGAGCGACAGAAGTGTGGAGACTTGCGAAACCCCTAGTTAAGCCGATTCTCTTGACAGCGAAGGGAGTGAGGAGCTTACAGGGGACTGCCTGTGTTTTGAGCGAGTGTGCTTACTCAGTGTGAGAGAGGTCATTGTGGCGAGTTGCAAAACAGTGAGTGACAGACCTAGTGCAGCTATTTCTAGCCAGCGTACGGGACCGGACTCATTAGCGAAAGGATTAACTTTGGTCTGTTGACAAGTGAAAGGAGAAGTATTCTCGACGTGAGGAAACTGGAGTAAGGTTCCAATTGCTTGTATTTGCTGATGAGTAGTGTATCTTTCTGGCCACAATAGAGTTAATTATTTCTTTAAGCAGTAATTGGTGTTGTGCTTTCTACCCACCGTAATCCAGTTAACAAAAGTGCCACTAGGGGGGTGGCACGTAACAACTGGTGTCAGAAGCCGGATTACGAACTCAAGCACAACACCTGACGGTCCTGGTTTCAAAACCCGAGCAGGTCATTTTCTCTAATTTTCCTGTGAGTGCATGCCTTTTACAAGGCAAACAACTAAAATGGAGGCGCAATTGGCAGCATTGCTAGAAAAGTTAAATGGCATGGAAACCAAAATGGAGGACGGCTAGAAGAATTTAACCAATGACCTAACTGCCAAATTAGAAGACGGCCAGAAGAAGATGGAAGACGGTCAAAATAAGTTAGCGGAGGACCTGAAGAAGATGGAAGACAGCCAGAAAAGTTTAGCCAAGGACCTAACTTCCAAATTAGAAGACGGTCAGAAGAAGCTAACAGAGGACCTGAAGGACGGCCAGAATAAGTTAGCAGAGGACCTAACCGCCAAATTTCTGGATGGCCAGAAAAATCTGGAAGAGTGTCTGCTGACGAAATTAGAGGAGAGCCAAAGGAAATTAGAACAGGGCCTACGTGAGGAAGTCGCAGCAGTGGAAAAGAAGTTCGACGCCTTACAGGTGGAAGTTGCCGAGCTGCGCCAACGCCTGCTGATGGTGGTGGAGGAGAAATTCAACGCCTTGAAAGTGGAAGTTGCCGAGCTGTGCCAACGACCGCTGATGGGGGTGGAGGAGAAATTCAACGCCTTACAAGTGGAAGTTGCCGAGCTGTGCCAACGCCCGCTGATGGGGGTGTAGGAGAAATTCAACGCCTTACAAAAGGAAGTTGCCGAGCTGCGCCAACGCCCACTGACGGGGGTGGAAGAGAAACTCAACGCTCTACGAGAGGAAGTTGCCGAGCTGCGCCAACGCCCGCCCACCGTTACACCGGGAATATCGGGAACGGGACATAGCAGAGTGACGCCCCCAACCTTCGACGGAAAGGTCCCGTGGAGCACCTACTTACGTCAGTTCGAGGCGGCATGTTCCATAAATAACTGGAACAACACAGAAAAGGCTACAGTTCTCATTGTAGCGCTGAGAGGTGACGCCCTTAACGTCCTTCAGGCCATCCCGACTGGATCCCAGGACTACGCTTCACTGAACGCCCATATGGAGTCCCGATATGGAGATAGCAATCTTCAGCAGGCCTACCAGATGCAGCTCCGGAGCCGGGTACAGAAGAACGCGGAAATCCTGCAGGAGTTCGAGATGGACATCGCACGCCTCGTAAGGCTCGCCTATCCAACAGCGCCGGCCGACTTTCTGGAACAGATTGCGACGCAGACCTTCACCGACGGGCTACGGGACTCGGATACTCAACAGGCGCTGCGACTCGTGTGCAATAAGACCCTGGCAGATGCGCTGAGCCACGCACTTGAGTTCGAGACGGCAAAACAGGCATCCAGAATGCACGCGCGGGTGCGTCAAGTGGACGTCGACAAGCCAGTAAAAACCAACGAGACCAAGCCCCTGGCCGACGAATTAATGGAGGCGCTAAGCCGTTTCTTCGATAGTCGCGGCACCACCAGTAACGACACAGCCGGAAGGCAACCGGAGAGGCGGCCCGGAAGAGGACTACCGACCTGTTGGACCTGCGGTAAGAAAGGCCACCTGAGCAAGGACTGCGGTGATCGCCGCCGCCGAGGGCATCCGACGGGAAATCAGTCGTCTGAAAACAGCGCGACCCAGGGAAACGAGTATTAGCCAGCCTTGGGGGGCAAAGGTTGGCTTGTGACAGTCGTCAAGCCCCGGCAGTCCAGGTTCGTGTGACGAAGTTACGGAGGGACAATAGCAGCCTGATGGTCGACGGAGTCGTCAACGGAGAGAGCTGGCCCATGCTAATCGACACGGGAGCATCGAGGACCATCGTCAGTCCCACCGTGATCCCGAAGTGGAGAGTGCACCCCACACAAAGGAACCTCCAGCTAATAACCACGACCGGAGAGACCGCACCGGTACATGGCGAAGCATCTCGGGAGTTCGTCATTGGTCGACGGGCGATAAAGCATCCAGTGCTTGTGGCTGACGTATGAAATGAAGTGATCATCGGACTGGACTTCCTGGACCAGAACAACATCATCTTGGATCTGAGTACCAACACTCTGCACTTCGGAGGTGAGGATCTTGCTTTGCAACCTGCGCACGAGTCCATCACCGCACGACGAGTAAGGCTGCGAGAAGACGTCATCGTTCCCGCCAGGACGGAGGTCAGCGCTGTCGTAATTGTCGACGGAACTGCTGAGGGAGTGGGGGCTGTCGTCGAGCCAAAATATGAGGACATCCAGACAAAAGGATTGCTAGTTGCCAAGACTCTCATCAACACGACGTCTCGGCCGTACGTCCGCCTGTCCAACCTGAACGACTACGACATTACGGTTCACCGGGACACCAACCTAGGAGTCTGCGAGCCCGTTACCTGGATTGCCCGCATCACAGATACGACGGACGGACACCAGCAGACGGACAACCGAAGAAGACGCACACTGCCAGAAGACCTACAGAAGCTGTACCAAGGATCCCAGGACCATTTAGACGAGGAACAATCACGCCAACTTCAGGACCTGCTACGTGAATTCCAGGACGTCTTCTCCGTGGGGAGCAAAGACTTTGGCAGGACAAGCTTGGTCCAGCACAGAATCGACGTTGGGGACAGCGCACCGATTAGGGCCCCATTCCGACGTGTCCCGCTCGCCATGCAAGCCGACGTCGACCGGATGGTAGAAGAGATGAAGGAACAAGGGGTGATCGAGCCATCACATAGTCCTTGGAGTTCTCCGGTCGTGCTAGTGAAGAAGAAGGACGGTTCCACCAGGTTCTGCGTGGATTACATTCGGGTGAACGACGTCACGAAGAAGGACAGCTACCCTCTACCCCAAATCGACGACACGCTGGACACCATATCAGGGTCAAGATGGTTCTCCACCTTGGATTTGAAGAGTGGCTACTGGCAGGTGGAGGTCCACCCTAAGGACCGCGAGAAAACGGCGTTCTCTGTGGACAGCGGGCTCTGGCAGTTCACCGTCATGCCATTCGGTCAGTGCAACGCCCCTGCGACCTTCGAAAGGCTAATGGAGTCCATTCTGAGGGGACTATACTGGAAGACCTGCCTGGTCTACCTAGACGACGTCATCGTTCTGGGGAGAAGCTTCGAGGAGCACTACAGCAACCTGAAAGAGATCTTGATGAAGCTACGGGCTGCCCAGCTGAAGTTGAGCCCCAAGAAGTGTCAGCTCTTCCAGAAGCAGGTCCAGTACCTTGGGCATATTGTCTCCGAGGAAGGGGTGCGCACCGACCCAGAAAAGACCGCAGCTGTGAGGGAGTGGCCAGTTCCGAAGGACAAGTCCCAACTACGAAGCTTCCTGGGACTCTGCACTTATTACCGTCGCTTCGTGAGAGGATTCGCCGACATCGCCAAACCTTTACATCGACTGACTGAGAAGGACCAACTCTTCACGTGGACAGCAGAATGCCATAGTGCCTTCGAACAACTCAAGCAGGCTCTGTGCACCGCGCCTATTCTGGCCTACCCCAGACCTGGAACAAGGTTCATCGTCGATTCCGATGCCAGCGACTTTGGCATAGGGGGGATCCTGTCGCATGTAGTGGACGGCGAGGAGAGAGTAGTGGTCTACTTCAGCAAGGCCTTGTCAAAGCGAGAAAGGAACTACTGCTTCACCAGGAAGGAGCTGCTCGGCATCGTGAAGACCATTGAACACTTCCACAAGTACCTGTACGGGCAAGAATTTCTCATCAGGACCGACCATGCATCCCTGCGGTGGCTCCTGAACTTCAAGCAGCCCGAGGGTCAACTCGCGCGGTGGTTAGAGGGGCTTCAACAGTACAACTTTGAGATTCAGCACAGGAAAGGCCAACTGCATTCTAATGCCGACGCCCTGTCACGAAGACCGTGCCCCGAAGACTGCACCTTCTGTGCCCGAAGGGAGGAGAACACCGGGATACTGTGCCGACGGACTACCGTGGAACTTCAAGGGAACTGGAGCCGCGAATCTTTCACGCGGGCACAAGCAGAAGATGATGACCTGGGACTAATAGCCGAATGGAAGAGGGCCTGTGTCCCCAGACCCGGGTGGAACATTGTGAGTGACTGCAGCCCAAAGTTTAAGTCCTAATGCACGCAGTGGGACTCGCTGGTTGTGAGGGATGGCCTCATATGCCGTACCTGGGAGAGCACCGACGGGAAGACATCTCGGGAACAAGTCGTCGTTCCAAAGGCTATGACGGAGGAAGTCCTGAAGGAAGTTCATGGAGGATCATCTGGTGGACACCTAGGGATAAAGAAGACCCTGGAGAAGCTGAGAGAGCGGTTCTACTGGTTCGGATGCCGAACAGACGTGGAAAATCACTGCGCGAGGTGCCACGATTGCGCAGCCAGCAAGGGCCCAGGACGAAGACGACGGGGTCCACTGAAGACCTACAACGTGGACGGCCCCATGGAGAGAGTGGCCCTCGATGTTGCTGGGCCATTCCCGTTAAGCGAGGCAGGGAACCGCTACATATTAGTCGTCAGCGACTACTTTACCAAATGGCCGGAGGCGTATGCGCTCCCTAACCAAGAAGCCGCGACGATTGCAGAGACCCTGGTGAAGGATTTCGTCAGCCGGTACGGAGTACCCCTGGAGCTGCACTCCGACCAAGGGAGGAACTTCGAGTCGCAGGTGTTCCAGAACCTATGCCAGCTGCTGGGAATCCGGAAGACAAGGACAACGCCGCTACACCCTCAGTCCGACGGGATGGTAGAGCGATTCAATCGCACCATCGAGAACCATCTCCGAATAGTCGTCAGCGAGCACCAGAGGGATTGGGACAAACATCTTCCACTGTTTCTCCTGGCCTACCGCGCCGCCGTGCATGAAGCCACCGGGTGCACACCAGCCCGGGCCATGTTTGGGAGGGAGCTCCGTCTACCTGTCGATCTTGCCTTCGGCCGACCTGGGAATGATCCGATCCCAGTAAGCCAGTATTGTCAAGAACTGGTCGACCAACTGGAGGACGTGCACGCGTTCGCGAGGAGGAAACTGCGGATCGAGACCGACCGAATGAAGACCCGATACGACCAGCAGACGGATGCCGGCGGATTCCACGAGGACGACCTGGTCTGGCTCTTCAACCCATTACGGAAGAAAGGCCTGTCACCCAAACTGCAGAAGTCCTGGGAGGGCCCGTACCGAGTCGTGAAACGGATCAACGATGTCGTCTACAGGATCCAGTGAGCCCAAGGGCGAAGATGAAGATCGTGCATCGAAATCGCCTGGCAGCCTACGGAGGGACACAGACGGACCAATGATTGATCGGGACGATCAGCCTTTTAGGAACGAGGTGGTGTTACGGCTGTGAGTTTGTGTCATCGCTCGCCGCATGAGTCACAACTGCCCCAGGGCTGGGCTGTGCCTTGCCTCGTGTATTGCGTGCGCCTTATGCAACAGGGCTACTAGGACAAAGGGATGGTCCAGAATATTCGTGACCGAGCCAGCGATGGAAACCTCGAGATGCCGTGAACCCTGGATGGATCTAGAAGCATTTATTGAGTCACCGGCCTGCTATATAAGTGCGACCTGTCAAGCAGTGGTTGTTGTGTTTTACGAGCGAGTGCGAGCGCTTATCCTGAGCGACAGAAGTGTGGAGACTTGCGAAACCCCTAGTGAAGCCGATTCTCTTGACAGCGAAGGGAGTGAGGAGCTTACAGGGGACTGCCTGTGTTTTGAGCGAGTGTGCTTACCTAGTGCGAGAAAGGTCATTGTGGTGAGTTGCAAAACAGTGAGTGACAGACCTAGTGCAGCTATTTTCAGCCAGCGTACGGGACCGGACTCATTAGCGAGAGGATTAACTGTGGTCTGTTGACAAGTGAAAGGGGAAGTATTCTCGACGTGAGGAAACTGGAGTAAGGTAATAATTGCTTGTATTTGCTGTTGAGTAGTGTATCTTTCTGGCCACAATAGAGTTAATTATTTCTTTAAGCAGTAATTGGTGTTGTGCTTTCTACCCACCGTAATCCAGTTAACAAAAGTGCCACTAGGGGGGTAGCACGTAACAATATATTCAGTCACCAGGGCTGCCAAATGCAGTTCTCTATTAGGCTACATTATGCCAGGTATACAGTATTTCGAACTAATTAGAAATTTCGATATTACCAACTTAATTTCGTCATTATTATAGATAGATCCATATAGATTAATCATTGGCATGAATCTTAAATTTTAAGAAAAGTAGGCTCTTTAGTTCGTCACGGAACTTGTTGTTCATTAATGTTATTGACTTTACTGACGCCCCACCACGCTGGCGAAGCGCACCCTCAAATGCCAACTGACTGCGCCACGCTGTCAGGGTTTAAAACTCTCTAACACAGCCGCCATGCGTTGTTGTTGTTGCTTATTTCACTTACTCTTGATGAAGATGCTGGCGCTGTCCACCAGAACGTTCCTGAAGGAGACTGGACGTAGTGACGTCACTTCCTCCACCAGGATCTCTTTGGCTGTCTCTTCTACGTTGAGGAGGGTCCTGTGAGCAAACATGAAATAGAAGTTTTAACACAAGTCAATATACTGCTCTTCATTTAGGGGCTGGGGACACCTGTGTCTATTAACCTGTGATAATGAGGTGACTGTAGAGTTAACTGCATCGCACAGCAGGATATTTTGTTAGCACTACACTAGACCTAGAGCCATAAACAAAACGTGATCCGCATCCTCATGACATTCTTCCACATTCGCACGTTTGTTATCCGAATCTACCGGCATTGCAATAATACTTTGTAATTACATAAAGCATAAATTACTAAAGAAACACCTTTAGACATTTGAGGTAAAAATCGTTCCCTTAAGCTTTGTATGTCATGTGCTGTGTTACACAGCCAGAATTGCAACCCTTTCCTGTTCGGAGTGTTAATTATGCTCAATGACACAATTTGTATGAGATTAACTTAAATCATCATCTTACATTTGGTTGGTTGGTTCCTCAGTTTAGGGGCTGCGACAATGCGATAATGTAGCCCCGTGTACTTTGGGTGTGTGTAGAATCTGTCAGATAACCGGTGTTAATTGTGATGACTGTATTAGCGTGTGTTATCTGTTTCTTAATTCATGTAAGAACTGCAGACTTTGAATTTTTCAAGTAGTTCCTACCCTTGCCGCCAAACGCCAGCGTCAACGACTACTAGTTTAGAACTTGGCTAATAGACGCCACCGCAGTCCGCTCCTGGCGATGAACGAAGGAACCTCAGCGTTGTTTAGATTTTTAACACAGATGTAATTAGTGGAATGTTGTTTAACATGCCATAAATCTATGACATAGGACCGCTGGCTTTACTTCCCCTCCGAAGGAAGGCATACAGAGGGATTTTAACGCTCTTAAAAAATCAGACGACTTCGGCCGGGTTTGAACCCGCGATCATGGGCATAGAAGCTCAGCATGCTACCGACTACGCCACCGAAGCCGCCATCTTACATTTGTCATGAAAAGAAAAAAAAACATAACGGAAAAATATGATATGTCATAAACATCTGGGTCCGAGTAAGGGGGAGTGGTTATCGTGTCGGACTACCAACCCCAAGATTGCAGGTTCGCTCCTGGCCACGGTAAGTGATTTTTGAAAGGCGAAAAAAATCACGACACTCATGTCATACGTTGTTGGCATGTTAAAGAACCCATTTGAATTCAGTAGGCCGTATTCAATGGCAAAATTAATCTCGGGATTTTCCGCCAACACAAAGTTCCTCCTTTCTCTACTAGAAAGCGCTGTAGTGTCAAGGAGTTTAGATATCTAACCTCCTTGACTTTCATAGCGTTCAAAGGAACGACGAAATTCGACATGGAAGCTACCCTCTGGGTGTCAATTAACAAAGCTTGCACCAGGCACCCGAGGCCATACGATATTAATTAATTAATATGTTAGATAATCAAGCATTACTGAAATGAAATTGACAGGTGAATCCAAAGAACCCAGACACAAAGTGTAACTCGGGTAATAGCAGATTAAGTCCATGTGACGTCTACATTCGAGAGCGAAACGAAACCTTACATGCTTTCATTTGCTAACACTTCAGGAAATTTCATTTTATGCATACAGTGCATAAAACTTGTGGTTTCTACGACGTTGGACTGGAACTAGCCTTGCCTTGTGATGCTCAAGGGTTCTGCAGTATCTGGCGTTGCTCCTTACAAACAAACTACCGACCAATAAAGCGAGACGACCTGTTTATTTTATAGCAAGCCAGTACTATTGTACTGTATGTTAAGATCGCCTGTTAGTTAGATCACCCTCCAAGCATTGAGTTCCTGCGGGTTGCCAACTTCTAGGCTGAAAAGCAGACTGTGCATGTCTTACCTAACTGGCAACTGACAATCCACATTGCAAGTATACAATATAATTATGTCCTTTCGCCATGGCTTAGGGCCCCTTCAGACGAGGCCAATTGGCAGCGCTGCTTCGTGGCGTGTTGGTGGCCCTGCTAGTGTTTGATACCCGGGTGGAGAACTCGTCAGTAAGCATGGACCTAGAAGGTGATATAATTCTCACCATGCTCCTCATACGGAGGAGAAAGAAACTTCAACGGAAAACAAGAAGATTCTGGGTCCATCCATTGGTTTTGGAAAGACAGAATCGAGGACTGTTCTACACCTTATTCGATGATCTACAACGGGATGACGAAAAGTTCTTTGGGTACTTTCGCATGTCCAAAATGTCATTTTAAGAGCTTTTAAATGTTATCAGCAACAATATTCGGAAATAGTACAGAAAACAAGGTAAGAAATACAGGCCCGAGCCCGCAGCAAACATGAAATAATAGGAACCTGGGAATATCCAAATACACAACCATGCCGTTAGTAGCGCTACCGTCGCACCACTAAATTAGTGACGTGGCTGCAGCCTCGTCTGATACCAACAATATAGTTCCTGGTTTCGCGAAGAGAAGCACTACTTTTTGTGGCCGCCACCAGCGGCGAAGTCAACTACACAGACCGTCTGCTGCGCCAGTCGTCTGTGTGAACGCTCCCAATTTATCTACAGTACTTATGAACGGAAGCGCTTCTCAGAAGCGCTGCTAAGTGGCCTCGTCCGAAGGGGCCCTTCGGCTTCCAGGTGGCTTCAAACAATGGGACTCTAGCTGCGAGTATCATTGTCATCTTTTATGTCGACCTCTCTTGGTCAGTTCTTCTTCTCTGCCGACCCCAATGGTCTGCATCTGCCTGCAGATGCCAACGAATCTACTGTCACCGTCACCAACTGCTTCGTTTTGTTCTATATTTGAATGTTTACGACCTAATATATGGTGCACCATATTAGGGTAAATAACCTTTCGTATTTTCAGTGCTACGCTTTATTATATATTCAATATGCTTTACAATTGGCTGATGAAGGGATAAAATAGTTGATTAATTCCCGAAACATGTACCTAGAACAACTTTAATAATTGATTTCTTTATAGTATTGATTCAAGGGGTTATTTTTTTCTTATTAATAATTATCATTTAACCAGGGAACCACAAAGACTGGGGCTGAGCATTGGCTCTCATACTCCGGACGCCATGCTGCAACTCGACTTAGAAAGACTCAGATATGTCGAAATAGCTGTCAAAACTTTGCATCAGAAGGCCAGGCAAGTCAGGAGAAGACTAGAAGAGCACATCAATAATCCAAGCTATGGAGCTGGCATGCACTAATGCAGTGACTTTAAAGGTCATTTCCCAAAAGTTTTTTTACATACGTAAGTAACATTTTCTCAGGTTATGTGAGATACAGAGAATTCAAACTTTCAGGGTTCCCTTTCAATGGTGTTGTGTGCATGCTGAAAGAACTATAATTGCTGGAGGTCAGATATTAGGTATTGTATTAGAGTATGAAATGACAAAATAATTGCAAAATTTGCAATTTCAAAATAATAATTCAAAAATCAATAAGTATTTCATTTAACTCACGACCTCTTATTTCAGATATGGAGGTACATGCTGTGTAATTTTCAAGTTTATATCTGCAAAAGGTTTTGAGAAAAATGTACGTTCATGAAGGATGATTTAACATTTATCAGCATAGCGTGTCCCCTTAACAGACTTGAACTGTCGAGGCTGTAGGAGTGTAAGCCGAGCGGACAATGGTCGTGCTGACCTCGGGTTAAGGACTTTGTATTCCTGAGACGCTCCATTTGTTTGAACAGGCGGCCACTGTTTGTGTTCCTCGGCCTTGTGCCACTTGTCGTGGCTCGGTCAGCTTCCAGCCTGCCATCCTACAAGTGGTAGCCTATCCCACAGGGCGAATGCATGGATGTTACCTAACTTAAGGCCACTACAACCTTCTTCCTTTGTGTATCTCTGTATGTCTACCCCTTATTATTCCTGTTTTTCCAACGGGGATGAGATGCGATGGAAGTATTTGTGGCGATGGTTTTTACGGCCGGATACCCTTCCTGACGCTAACCTCATGAGAGGAGCTAATGAGGGATGAAATGAATGATGGTGAATGAACCTGGGCAAGGATGTGGAAGGAAGCGGCCGTGGCCTGTCAGAAGGTACCGTCCCAGCATTTGCCTGGAGTTGAAAATGGTAAACCACCGAAAACATTTCAAGGATGGCTGACGGTGGGGCTCGAACCCACGCGTCTACAGAGTCAGCAGAGAGCTTGGTCCCATGGCCTAACGCAGCGCTTTAGAGAGAGTAGCCACCACTGTCCGTCGCCTTCTTCCTTTGTAAATTTTGTAAATTGGGGATTGGAACCCTCCTCTTCTTAGTTTGCCTCACAAGGCTGAGTGTACCCCGCGTTAGCCCTCAGACCAGAATTAAAATTTCTTGGCAGTGCCGGGAATCAATCCCAGCCTCCAAGACAGCCACGAGGTGGTTAGTGCACAATAAACGTGATCATAAAAAAACGACAAAGGGGCAGATGACCTCGCTGTTCCGCCACTTAAACCAACAATAACTAACTAAACTACCCACAAGATGGTTACCATGCCAACATCCGCTAACGGTCGCGAGAAGACACGAAGAAAAAGTCCCTAAAGTTACTAAAAGTCATTCCAAATTTTATTTTTTATTTTCGTCTAGTATATAGGGGCGTGGTCGCGCAGCGGTCAAGCTGTTGGCCTCTCACCACGACGGACCTGGTTCGATTCCTGATCAATGCATGTGAGATTATCAAAGTGAAATGTCATGTCCTATGCTTCGGATTCCACGTAAAAGGGAGGTCCCGTGGCTCATCATCGCGAGATTAACGGTCACGTTACACTACAAACTTCCTTGTCTCGCATCTCCTACTCAGTGCACTGAACAATTAGGGATAAACAAAAAGCCCTTAAAAGTCACTGAACGTCATTCAAGGGCGATATGGTTATCGATACAAGAAGACTCTCATTTTATCAAATGTCACCTCGTAATAATCATAATAACTTAACGTCCCTTTCAACTACTGCCGCGCCGCGCGGGAGGTGCGGGAATTTTGACCCAGAGGGGTCAACAACAACAACAAAAACTTCCTTCGGCTTTTCCCAATTAATTGGGGTCCCCGGAGTCAACCACGCTCATTTTGGTTTTGGACAGGGATTTAAGGCCGGATGCCCTTCGTGACGCCACGTGATCTTTCAGGTGAAAATTTCACCCCACGGTCATCGGTATTCCAACCCTGGTCGTCCGGGTAAAAGCCGAGCAGCTAAGCCTCTGCGCCATCACGCTTCGCCCAGAGGGATCTTTTGTAAATCTATTGACACAGCTCACTCGCATATAAGCACCCTCAAATCCCAGATGACTGCACCAGGATTCGATCCAAGAAACTTTGGCACAGAAGGTGAGAACGTTAACACGCAGCCAGCGAATATCAACTCACTCCACTTTGGTTGATTCCTTAGTTTAGGGGCTGCGACAACGCGGTCATGTAGCCCCGTGTACTTTGGGTGTGTGTAGAATCTGTCTGATAACCGGTGTTAATTGTGATGGCTGTATTAGTGTGTGTATCTGTTTTTAATTCAAGTAAGGACTGCAGACATTCAATTTCAAGTAGTTCCAACTTTTGCTACCAAACGCCACGATCAACGACGAACTAGTTCTGAACTTGGTTACTAGCCGCAGTCGGCTCCTGGCGACGAACGTTGGAACCTAAGAGCATCTATGACATGGGACCGCCGGCTTTACTTCCCCTCCGGAGGAACACATACTGAGGGATTTTTAACGCTGTTAAAAAATCCGACGACTTCGGCCGGATTTGAACCCGCGACCTTGGGCATAGAAGCTCAGCATGCTACTGACTACGCCACCGAAGCCACCACTCCTCCTTGAAAAGGGAATTTCAAGGAACTAATTACATAACAGCACTATTTACGGGTGAGGGGATGATCTCTGTTACTCCGCACGAGCTGACAGTACGGTTACCATGACAACAGGTGCCTGGCAGGAGGTCCTGCATCAACCTACCCTCTAAGGGGGACTTTTTGAGTGGCAAAGAACAAGAATTCAAACAAGTCGCGACTCTAGGAATATATAATTATACTGTAGCTGTCGCACCAGCAATAGCAGTGGCGGTAGAGAATTATTAGTATAAGGAATAGTGGCAACAGGAAAATGAAGTAGACTCACCGAGGTATCTTCCTCCGGTCCAAGTGCAGTCTGAAGAAGACGAGAAGGCTCGTGCCGTTGTTCTCAAAGCGGTGGACAGAACAGCGGCGTATCGCAGGCCGCAGCAGGCTCATGTGGAACACTGCCTCGAGCTAGACAGGAGAACAGTGTGGAGTTAGGAAGGTGTGGACAATAGTTATGGTCACATGACGGGCGAGTACTCACCATGTCCTGATAGCGCAGCGCCCGCTCCCTGAAGGTGGTGGTCGAGTTGTCCCATAACGCAGGGGAGAAGTGCTCTTCCGACAAGACCCGTAATTCTCCCTCGAACACGAGGTCCGCTGGAACATTCACAACAGACCTAATAATGTTATTTGAGTTACGTTCCTCCTAACTAATGCGGCTTTACAGTCTTCGCGGGTGAAGGGGATCTTAAACGAGCAAGTAAGTACACTAGTGTCCAAAAGTTAAGCAGAATCACTAAACGAGGCCATACCGCCTGATAGGAATGTCAGATGGATTGCTGAACAAATGGAAGCTGAATCGCACACCATATGTCACACAACTTGTCCAAAAAAACAGTGTCAGAAAGGTTCTGATAGCTAAGGTACACCTTTGACAACAACTAACAAAACTTGGCAACGTCTTCCACAACAACATATGCTGTTAATAGGGTGTAAGGTTACCCCTAACGACCACACATGCTTCGTAGCGACATGACATGCTCTCTATCAGATGTCCAACAGCTCTTGTGACAGTCGATCCCATTCCACCGAAAGGGCAATGCGAAGGTCTTGGATGGTCCTTGGTGGAGGCTGACGGGATGCAATTCGCCTCCCCCAATGCATCCCAGGTATGTTCTATAGGATTCAGATCCGCAGACCTCGCTGGCCAGTCCATGCGATGAATGTCTTCCCCAGCCAAAAATTCATCCACCAGAGCAGCACGGTGCGGTCGGGCATTAAGAGGAAGTCTGGACCGACCGCACCTCTGAAGAGTCGAACATGTGGTCTCAGTACCTCATCCTTGTATCTCCGAGCGTTCGCAGAGTTCCCCGGACCACCCACGAAGATAAGCAGGTCCGTACGGCCATTCAACATGATGCCACCCCACACCACCATAGTGGTCCCGTTCCACGATGTACCCGGTTCTCTCCAAATTAATGTGCGACGGGAATCGTTCTGCAAACTGAAGCGGGATTCATCTGTGAAGAGCACATGCCTCCATTCATTCATGACCCAGTTTGGACGTTGACGGCTCCACAGTCAACGGGCCCGTCTCTGTGCTGGAGTGAGCGGGACGCACACCGCTGGACGTCTGGCAAAGAGCCCTGCTGTTCTGAGCCTCCGGTACACAGTTTGCCGGGAAACGGCAACCCCTGAGCCGGTTGTACCGGCGACAATTATTGTCTTGCAGGTGCACTCCGATTACGTCGGGCGGTTAAGGCCAGATATCGGTCCTGCTGTGGGGTGTCTACTCTTGGTCGACCTGGTACTGGCCTACGACCTAACATCTCCTGTGTCTCGAAATCGTCTCCAAAGCCTAGAAATGACACTTTGTGGCACATCAAGGATACGGCGACTTCCGGTCTGTGTCTGGCCTGCTTACAGGTGGCCGGGTATTCAACCCTGCAAAACGGGGTCCAAATGGCGTCGTTGTGCCATTATGTTGTCACGTTCACCACGAGGCTACACTCCGCACACTATAACAGGGCAAACACGACTGAGGGAATATGGGGCTCAGGCACTGGCTGTGTTTACCTTGCGGTTACGCCGCTGGTCAAAGCAGGGAATACTCCTTTCCTATCCAGCGCGAACACGTAAGGTTGGTTGGTGCATATTTCCTGTTGCCCAGCTTATTCGTAACTTAAGCTTAACTTTTGGACACTAGTTGTATACAGGCACGGCTTCATCTGACTGCAGCGGGCTGCGATCCCACACCTTGGGCTTAGTAGAGAAGAACGTTGCAGTTGCACCACGCATGTCTATTGATCCGCTTTGTTGCGTAGTGGCTAGCATTGTGGTCTAAGCCTCGTGAGGGAACACTGATTCAATGATGGTGCTGTGTTTCGTGGTCACAGGACAGAGCTCAGTGCACTTGGGTGTGTGTATCTGTCTGTTAACCCATGCTATTGAGGGATATACATTAGTGTATGGATTTTGAATTGAGATGAAGTTTGGGTTTGACGCGGCCGTTCCTAGCCTGAGTAGAGGTGGCATTCGAACCCACATCCCTGAGGCTGGAGCCCGTCCAGCTCTTTTACCGGGAATTTTAATAATACTTGACGGAGCCGAGAATCGAGCCCGGACCTCCGGGGCCAACAGCGAGGTGGTCACACTTAATGAGTGCACAACGCTCCCTGGAATAAAAATGAAGAAGGAAGGAAGATTCTAGTTTTACGTGACCGTAAATCTTGTGATTATGAGCCACGGGACCTCCTTTTTACGTGGAATCCGAACCACAGGACATGGCATTTCACTTCGAAAAACTCACATGCATTGACCGGGAATCGAACCCGGACCGCCCTGGTGAGAGGCATACAGCTAGACCGCTGAGCCACCACGCCCCTATATCTCCCTGGAATAGGATCTACACATGGTGCAATATTATTAGAGTGAGGGACGGGAGGGAGAGAGGAAGGGAGAGAGGGAGAGAGGAAGGGGAGCAACGGAGAGAGGGAGAGAGGGAGAGAGGAAGGGAGAGAGGGAGAGAGGGAGAGCGGGAGGGAGAGAGGTAGAGAGAGAGGGAGAGAGGAAGGGAGAGAGGGAGGGAGAGAGGGAGAGAGGGAGAGAGGAACGGAGAGAGGGAGAGAGGGAGGGAGGGAGAGAGGGAGAGAGGAAGGGAGAGAGGGAGAGAGGGAGGGAGAGAGGGAGGGAGGGAGAAAGGGAGGGAGGGAGGGAGAGAGGAAGGGAGAGGGAGAGAGGAACGGAGAGAGGGAGAGAGGGAGGGAGAGAGGGAGATAGGAAATGAGAGGGGGAGGGAGAGAGGGAGGTGAGAGGGAGAGAGGGAGATAGGAAGGGAGAGAGGGAGGGAGAGAGGGAGAGAGGAAGGGATGAGAGGGAGAGAGGGAGAGAGGGAGAGAGGAAGGGAGAGAGGGAGAGAGGGAGGGAGAGAGGAAGGGAGAGTGGGAGGGAGAGAGGGAGAGAGGAAGGGAGAGAGGGCGAGAGGGAGGGAGAGAGGAAGGGAGAGAGGAAGAGAGGGAGAGAGGGAGGGAGAGAGGGAGAGAGGAAGGGAGAGAGGAAGGGAGAGAGGGAAGAGGGAGAGAGGGAGGGGTGAGGGAGAGAGGGGGAGAGGGAGAGAGGGGGGAGAGGGAGAGAGGGGGGGAGAGGGAGAGAGGGAGGGAGGGAGAGAGGGAGAGAGGAAGGGAGAGAGGGAGAGAGGGAGGGAGAGAGGGAGAGAGAGAGGAAGAGAGGGAGAGAGGAAGGGAGAGAGGGAGGGAGAGAGGGAGAGAGGGAGAGAGGGAGGGGGAGAGGGAGAGAGGGGGAGAGGGAGAGATAGAGAGAGGGGGGGAGAGGGAGAGAGGAAGGGAGAGAGGGAGAGAGGAACGGCGGGAGGAAGGAGATGCCTTTAGCCTGCAATAAACTACACTAATTACCCAGATACTTAATCAAACGCTTCTCAGAGATTTGGCCACAGCGCAGGAACTCCCGGACATCAGCCCATTAAGTGTTTATTTTAGTGACGAATCTGCCTAACGAAACTACAGCAGCTCATTACGAAAGGTAACAGTAACATCGCTAACACAATACTTATGGAAGTGTAACGGAATAAACAATAATAATTGGTCACAAAACTCCACTCGGTACAATTTACTGTTTAATTAAAAACTTGTGTTGTATACATGTGGGCAGGATCCGATGATGCTCGCTGGACGAACGAAACTACTCATCCAAATAATCCCCCGTTACAGGCTCTGGGGTTGACCGGCTGAAAAGCTTCTGACCACCAATCTGGGAACACGTCACATTTGGGGGCCTTGTGGTAACGTGCGTTATTGTGATGGCTTTATTAGTGTGTGTAATTGGGTAAGAACCTATGATATTTAGGAACGGAGGAAGGCTGGAGAACAACGACAGAGAAGAACCATTTAATGTATAACATAACACTGCAATTACCTTCACAGCCGCAACCAGCCTTATCTTTAAAAACAGCCATGAAACTCTTCATGCCTATCGTCACCTATGCTCTAGTCTATGGGATCATCTAACTGAACGAAACATGGAAAGTCTAGAAAGGGTAAAAGCGGTCTTCTTGAAAAAAGCTTTGTTTGTCTCAAGGATCAGCCCTTCAAGTTATGTTTGCGAAATGGCAAGAGAGACCTTCTTCATAGAAGATTTGAGATATGACCATCAACTACCAGCAACGACAGCATGGATTAAACTGATTCAACGAAGACAGGAAGAAGCAGCTGAAATACAGAAAGAGTGCTATGCTACAGACGTCTTGATATCGCGAGACTGGACGGTGGACGTCATTTGGGTTTGACCATAAGATATGCACTCTCAAATTGTTCCATGAGCCTACAAGGAAATGTGTGTGTGAACTGTGGGATGTTGGTGCAATGAAAGGACGAAATCTTTGACAGCCTACAGCAAGCGAGCATCTGTTCTTACGTGTAATTGTTGTACAAAAGTGGATTGATGGTTATTTGGCAGTAATAAATATTATTATTGTTAATTGCGCAAGGAGATGGCCTTACGTTAGGTAGACTACTAGGATTGGAGAGGTTTGACTTACGAGGCTGACTGTAGCCTATCCCGTTCGTTGTGAAATTAGGGGCCAGACAGATTAATTTGGCAGCAAATGTTCGCAAAAGAGTTACAATTGGAAATAACGTTCTGTTGGCTGTATTCAGGTTGCGGCTAAAATGGTCGCTCTGATTGGCCGAGCATGTCGGAAGATTGACCAATTGAATGTGAGCTTACGTACGGTAACTTATTAAATGAAGGGTAAGCATCCAAGCTTCTGAATGATACAACTCTTCATAACATAAAGCATTGAGAGAAGTTCCATTGTCTCGTGGTGTAGTGGCTAGTCCCGTCTGATAACCTGTGTTATTGCGTTGTCTGTATTAGTGTGCCACGGTCGTCTCCATCCCAATGATAGCCTCAGGATAATACGTGGAAGGTTTTTGAATATTAGACTTTAATCAAATTACTACATAGGGAATGGAGCATGCATTCTTAGCGCTCAATCATTAACACAAAGTGCTTGGGGATGATGACTCCAACTACCCTTCAATGATGCGACATTGATTTAATAACTTTCATCAACATATTATTTGATAAGCCAATTGTAAATTGTTTGATTGTTTTGGTTATTTAATAAGTCACTTACAAATTGTTTGACTCATCTGACCTCAACGCTTCGGATAAAGGTAGGAAGAGTGAAGACGTGTCTAATGTCTGTTCGCCGAGTCGAGATAGTGGAATTAAACACTGTTGTACACGTGATTGCGGGACTGCCCACAAGGGGTGCATAGAGCTGTGTATAGTCTACATGTGAAGCGGGCTGACTTATCGGTTTATGTATTGTTCGTTTATGTAATTAATTAATTAATTAATTAGTTCCTACTGCTTATGACAGGCGACAGTACACAGTGCAGCAAGTCTTGACTTTTCTAGGGCTACGGCATGACTAATGATCTCGGAGCTTCTTGGCTACCCCTGTCTAGTGCGCGTGTTTCCCTGTCCAGGTAGTCAAGTGACCACGTGCAAGTATTTACGCGCACTATCTCGACTTGGCGAACAGACTTTAGTTTGTTGTGATTGCTAGAACTTGTTGACGTGTGAGTTAGCGCGACAATAACAATCAGACTCACCTTTAGTGGCGTCTATCCTCAGCGCTGCAACAAACAGAGAGAAGGACACATTACTTCACTGCAAGTTCAAGGCGAACAGGAACATGACGTCACAGCCTAGTGTTTACAGAATTCGTAACCTTTGATTGCTACGTGCTGTCTTTTCTCTGTTCATGTTTTCATTTGAAAGATGAGTAATAATTAGGGATCGGATTTTTAGGTAATTTTTTATGTTAATACATATTTTAAACATTTTCTCTATAAATACATAAATTCCTGATTTTCACTTATTAGCACATAAAAATACATAATATTTACATTTTTAAAATCAGTATGCAGTTCATTGCATTTTTGTTCTGTGTTGCTTCAACGGGGAAGAACCTGTGAGCTGTCTAATCTTCATGCAGAGCGTATGTCAGCTTGCAACTGTGTTATTCTTAACTTGTCGCCCCGTGCCACTCACTGTGGAAGCTGGGGATTTACTTGCCCATAGCCATATTGCACCACGTGCTAGACTTCCCCCTCCCCTAGATACCTGGAACCAGTGTCACTCGAATGCAATTCGTTTCTGGCACTGTGAAGTGTAAGGCAGTTCTACGATGCCTAAAGTAAAATCAACTACAAGTTATCGTCTGGTGCAGAATTTAAAGATAATTTTACTTCTGATGGGGGCGTTCTGTTCCAGCAATCATGTGGGAAAGCAATCAAGGCTGAACAGCGATCTCAAGTTTCACAACACCTCGAGGGCAAGAAACATATTGCCGCAGTTTCTTGCCTTCAGAATAAGTGTTTCGCGATAATCGTCGGTCATTTGTGATGGACAACCTGAAGATGTATCTCGTTGTGTATTGTAATGCTTCAGCAGTCAGCGAGACATAGCATACTGCATATTGTTTATATTCACATTAATAAACTAAATTATAATTAATTATTTTCCTTTTGTGTCACATATTTCAGGTATTTTTAATACATAAAAAATAAATATTTTCCCGATTTTTTGCAGCTTAAAAACTGAGCCCTAATAATAATAATAATAATAATAATAATAATAATAATAATAATAATAATAATAATAATAATAAACAGACTGTCATTTATTTTGCAAACATAGGTGTAGAGATGTGAGGGTTCGCTCTGTATCGAGTTACAGCTACGTAACGCTATCGTTACCACGGTTACTAGTAATGGCGTTACAATGCTCACAAGTGCACAAGTCTGATGTCCAAATTTGTGCAACAACAAGATTAAGCCCCTTGCGTATCACCAGCTGTGAATTTACTAAGGAGGATGAGCATCATTGCAAGTTAGTGACGATTGTTTCAAGGAGTGGAACATCAAGATCATCTACCTCTCCTAACTAATATTATGCTGTTGAAAAAGACAAGAAGGAAGAACTGTGATGCCTCAAAACTCAAGGTGTTCGCGAAAGAAATGAGAATGGTAATGCAAGATGGAAAATGAACGACATGCTAGGCCTTCATGCGTAATGCTGTCGGAGTAGGAAGAGAACATGGGTTGACCAAGGGAGGTTGACTGGTGGAAGCAATGCCCGACACAGATTGTGACCTGGCCCCCAATGTGGAGACTTGAACGAGCTGAATGAAGAGGAACCACAACAAGTCTGATCAGAACAGGTTCAAGAGCCCATTGAGCAGATACCAGTTCTCTTGTACAATCGTAAGGTTTGACTGGAGGCGCTAGTTTTTGCTACTGCACGAGTTCAACCACTTATAATCACGCGACAGTGCTTTCCATAATTGAATAATTACTGCACGCACTACGCCAGAAGCATGTCCTCCACTCCTAATTCTTTATTTACATTGCTGGCATGAGAAGAGCACAGCAATTAGGGCTTTATCAAACCCTTCTTCTTCCTACCTGACTGTTGTACTGAGCCACCTCATGTTGTTCCCTTGTCGAACATTTCAGCCCCCCATTTGCGTGAGAAGTGATTTGTTAAGTGCAATTATTGTAATTTATTTCAGGCAGTCGGACATTAATTGTAACCCACACTCAATGTACACTCGTGCTTAACCATCACCTGCAGCACATAATATTGCTTACAATATGCTCTTACAAGCTCAATGTGAGCAACACGCGTTCAAAGTGGACACACATTTCGTAAAATGCAGAGACATGATATTAAATATTCTCCGTGTTAACTGATATTAATCTCAAAATATAAAAGCAGCCCTGGCCAACACAAAAACGTTTAATGCTGGGATAGTGTAGAATGGGGCCGATAACCTAGATGTTAGGCCCCTTAAAACAACAATTATCATCATCATCATCATAGTGTAGAATACCCAACAATGCAACTGTTATAAAAGCTTTGTTATTAGGTAACCATGGCAACTAGAAACGTGAGATTTTTACAAGTTATCAACAATATCCATGGCAATGTTTTCTTAGTGCATTATAGAAATTGAAAACATATTTGAAAATTAATGAATATTTGAAAATTCTGAAAATTTTAGAAGAGCACTGGATTAATTCTACAGAACAGGAGAACAAGCCTTTTGGTAACTTTCAACAAGGTATATTACTGAAAATATAGTATTTATGACTGACAAACCTTTCTCGGAGTTGTTGGGAGTCCTTTCACATTCTCAATTGCCACTGCTGCACCGGAAATAATTACTTTTAACGTAAATAAAGCATTATTGGTCGTGTTCATTCGAACAAGGTCGGCCATTTTACAATCCAACGGCCACTACGTCATACCCACGTGACACGTTGCCAACATGAAAAATGAAATAAAAGGCAAAACCATTGGCCTAGATAACGATTATTGATGCGTGACTTCCCCCACTGTGCGTGACAAAAACCAGGGGTGTTATCTATTAGCTAACGCGCCGCATGGCAGCGCCGCGCTATCTATCCCCCATTGGTCTGGACGAAAATATTGGTCTAGTCAAAACCATTGGTACCGAATGCGTGGGGTTGGCATTATGGACTCCCTCACAAACATTCACAAAGATGGCCGTCAGGGCAGTAATTTCAGCTATATAAGTCGTGCTTCCATTAGTGCTGGATGGTGGGTCTACGGCAGCGGACGAGTGAACTTCTATTATTATATCATCTCCAGATACCATTACTACAGTTATTTTGGCCAATTTCATTACTTACAATTTTTAAAACACATGTTCTCCTGTTCTGTAGCGCCACCAAGTACTTGCATTTTGGTACCGATACCTTTTTCTCTGGTGTTAAAATAGATAATCGCGTGCAATCTATAATTCTTAATCTAATGTTATTGTTACAGTTATAGTTATATTTGTCAGGCATTTGGTTTCGATTTTATGAATTTTTGATTTCGTCAATATCTTTTAGCCTTTATTTGAGTTATTTTTTAATGTTTAATTTTTTATCTTTTTTCGATTAATTCCATGTTGCCTCGCAGCTTTTGGTTTGTAAGCATCTATAACTTCAATTTCAACTTGATCAGCCCTGTGGTTTCTGAGAAAATGGTCCAAAATATCAAAAATTTTGAAATCTTGAGAAAATTAAGGTTAAAGATTCAGTCGTTTTATGTAATTGACGTATGCATGGTTACATTAAAATATCAATAACGACCTCAAATGGTTTCTATACCAATGTGTTATATATTGGTGTAATCGGGAAAGAATGGAGAATATTTTGAACCTAAAAACAAAAAAATGCTATTTTCGGTCAAACCACACTACCTGGTTCCCTTAAGTAATACGTACATGTTTCGGTATACAATGATACCCTCGTCAGCGTAGCTTGAAATAATAAAAGTATCTTAAAAACTATGTTAACAAATACCAAAGTGAAAATGGATATCCTTACAGAGAATCTTTTCGCGTCCAACAGGAGATCCGATTCATTATAAAATGATCCATAAATAATAAGTATATAGACCATCTTTTAAGGTAGATTTATATTAACTTTGGTCTTGTTTCTTTTATGTGTTCCTTTTGTTTTTTTTTGTGACCTTTCATTTTATTTAAATTTTAATGTGTTCTTTGTAAGGACATCCATTTTCACTTTGGTATTTGTTAACATTTCAAATGATCTTGTCGACTTCGTCGTTATGGTTGGGGTCCTTCGTTATGCGTTACGGACACGGACACGGTGACGGACGTGACGTCATGCAGCCGCGCGGGAAGTGACGTCATGCAGCTGCGCGGGAAAGTGACGTCATGCTCACGCGGGGAGCGAGAACCAGACGCTAATGATTATTGGAGTCTGTTGAAAGAGGCCTGGCGTCGAGCGACCTTTTAAAAATCAGAAACTCACTCCACAAATCTGTAAATCAGTATTCTTCCCTTATTTCAGATACACTATTCATTAAACAAACATATATGGCATAGTCGTGACCCCTTCATGGAGTAGGCTATTGTCTAAATCTGGACACTCATACTACATCCTTACACTAATTCAAATTTACAGCCAAATGATCCTTCTGACAGGGAGGCAAATGTTTCCGCCGGCTTGCCTGGGATGATGGGCCACAAAACCGCTATCAAAAAGTACACAATTTACGCTTTATTCAACCAAACACATCTCTAATACAAGTACAAGAAACACATTTCTTCCCGTGACCCTTAAAGAGGCGCCCGCGCGGGAAGCCTAAGTTAAAGGGTAATGCAGTCTGTTGAAAGAGTCCTGGGGCTTCGAGCAAAGCGAGAAGCCCTCCTGAGCCTTTCTAACATGTGTAGCATTTGTAGCATGCGTCATTTGAAATGATACAACGTCTAGTCTTTCAGACTGACTGTGATTTTTTAAAGATTCTTTCATGATTACAATCTACGCTGACGAGGGTATCATTGTATACAGAAATATGTACCTATTAATTTAAATATTAAAGGTTTTTAAGTGTTCGACAAGGCGGTTATTATAATTTGAGATTAGACTTTTCTAAAAAAAAAAGCACTTATGAATATAATGAAATGTCATTCATTCTAATACTAATAAACAGAACCTGTGTATCAGTGCCATTATTATAGTGAGGGGCGTTTGTGAAGTGGAAATCAATTTGTCTATCTAAAGCGGCGGTTTCCTCCAGTAGCGGTACCGCTTTCTAGAGGCCGTAATGTGACGGCGAATGACGTCTCAAAAACGTTCCGCATAGAAACAGAGGCGAGTGGTTTTCTAGGAAGCGTTGACTACCACCGTCACGTAAAGTTGCGGTGGCGTCTTTCATATGACAGTGGTGAGTAGGCCTACGGTAGCGAACAGATCGTCACCGTTTTTGTACGGTGTACGGTGTGTGAATTATATACTATGATGATCTATTGGAGTGTGGTAGGAGATGAAACATTAATAGATTTCGTAAAGAATCATGAGGCATGTGAAGAGTTACCTTAAAAATAAACAGAGTTTCTGTTCAGGATATATTGGACTTTTGCTTCTGTTGTACCGCACAGGAGTTATGTCATCCTTTATGTAATTCAGAACATATTCAAATAACACTGGTGTCATCAGAAAATATTCTTATTTATCTTCATTGCAATGCAGATGACGACGCATTAACATTTAATATGCACCTTCTGTAGGACGCCTCTTTTTTAATGTCACTTTCCCCCGAACGTTCCCTACCGTCTTCGGTTGACTCTTCTTCTTCCATAAATATTACGAGCGCCAAGTCAAGATAACCCATTTCTTATTTAACTTTACGACAACATGTCGTCACGACGCACATTGATAATTAGCTCTAACATTACACCATTGTGCACGTCGAGACGGTCCCCAGTTTCTATACGTTATAAGCTGTCACATTACGGCCGCTAGAAAGCGGTACCGCTACTGGAGGAAACCGCAGCGTAAGAGAAGGAATTGAGCGGCCATCCTGCACAGAGAAACATAGAGTCGAATCGTTGATTTGAAAAGTCGAGAAGGTTCCACTCACCTCCCATGTAGACGGCCAGGGACGCTATGGCCAGCACTGTGAGCACCACTAGAAGGACGGCTAGGGCCAGCAGCGCCGAGCAGAGACGTCCTCGACGACGCCGTGTCTCGCAGTAAGGCGTCCCGACGTCCCGCCATAGCACCCATGAGGACGAGCCACTGCACGACGAGGAGGGGAGGTGCAGCCCGTCCACACTGTCCTGCAACAACAACAATATATCCCTCATTTGCTGCAACAATGGCATAACTGGAAATCTCTACTTTTACAAAAACATGGTACTGTATATTGGCGGAAGTTGGAATTACTCCACTGATGGTCTACGATAGAAGAGAGTTCCGCAGTCGAGTTGACGGAGTAAAATCATTTCAGGAGGCCGAAACGAATCATTTCCGAGGAGGAGAGAAAACAAAAAAGGTGACAGGATGAAGAAGTTCTGGGAAGAGAAGAGAGAGAAAGCCAATAAGTCTTGAGTTCCTTGCCAAATTCGATAATTAATATATATATATTGGCTTTCACGGCCAGTGAATTAAAACTCAGCAATCTTTCTAGGTTTGTGGCGTGTCTTGTGTGGGGTTTTGTCTGGGACATCAAGCTGGCTCATCAGCGGCCTCTAGAAAGGTTGCTGAGTTTTAATTCACTGGCCGTGAAAGCCAATATACCATCTTTGTGGAAGCCTCCACAGGGAGGTGAGGACTGCTTGAGCTGTTAGCTCTCGCAATGAAGAGGCACAGGTGCGCTTTAGAAAAAGGGAGGTAGTGCGCAGTTCGCTACTCCTGTGGGGGTCCAGGTGGAGAAACCAAGAGCCCGCTGATGAGCCAGCTTGGTGTCCTAGGCGAAACCCCACACAAGACACGGCACGAACCTAGAGAAATTGCTGAGTTTTTTAATTTTAATGTTTTTTACTTCAGCGAATATTTTTTATCGATTAATTAAATCGACACACGTTTTCTTGGCGACGCGGGACTACATAAACACTGCGACTACATCAGGAACACTGACGCTTGGTGGTTGCTCAATTAATCCAGAGTTTAGTTTAAAAATACGGTATTCTGAGTTATGCAGCAATGTTTGTACCCGGCGTGGCGTCTCAAACTGTCTCAACATTTAGGCTAGAACTTTGTATTTATCAATCAATATACTGATGGTTGGTTCCTCAGTTTAGGGGCCGTGACAACGCGGTCATGTAGCCCCGTGTACCTTGGGTGTGTGTAGAATCTGTCTGATAACCGGTGTTAATTGTGAAGGCTGTATTAGTGTGTGTTATCTGTTTTTAATTCAAGTATGACTGCAGACGATGATTTCGCTACCAAATGCTACCGTCCACGACTACTATTAGATGGCATCGCAACCAGCGCCAGGTGACAAACTTCGGAACTTAAGAGCATTAATCACACCTAACCTACAAATTTTGTCTTCACACAAGTGTAGTTAGTTGGAGGTTCTTTTTCATGCCATCTATGACATGGGCCCGCCGGCTTTACTTCCCATCCGAAGGAAGGCATACTGAGGGATTTTAACGCTCTTAAATCCGACGATTTCGACCGAGTATGAACCCGCGACCTTGGGCATAGCATGCTACCGACTACGCCACCGAAGCCGCCCACGTAAGAGCAGCATTGGTTGTAAAGTTTAGGTGCGGCTGAGTAAGAAAATAAGGAATTTTATATTTGATGTATCCGGGGGCCATTAGCGTGGTTGCCATGACAACAAGTAATAACAATGCTATTGGTCTTACCTCCCTTTTAACTACTGGGACGCCGGGGAGCGAGAATGTTGCCCCGAAGGGGATCTTTAACATGCCAGTAAATCTACTGACACAGATCCCCCGCATTTTTGCACTCTCAAATGACAACTAACTGCGCCAGGATTTGATCTTGCAACCTTGAGAACAGCAGGCGAGAACGTTACCGCCGATCCACGCAGCCAACGATTGTTCAGTAGAGACATCTATCGGTCACGGGAACTCGTACTGTTGAACAAAAGTCGCTAATGTTACTAAAAGTCGTACAAATTTTATTTTTCTTCTAGCGTCTCCAAGTGTAATTTAATATTTTAAAAATCAGTGTTACCAACATACAATTTTAGTGTAAAAATGTTACTAAATGTCTTTGAAGGTGTTGCACGGGGCTTATTTCGTTACCAAAGCAACAAGACTGTTAAATGTTGTCTCGTGATAATAATAACAACATAACAGCGTAGTTGGTAGAATTCTGAGCTTCTATGCCAATGATCGCGGGTTCAAACCCGCCCGAAGTCGTCGGATTTTTTAAGAGCGTTAAAATCCCTCAGATGCCTTCCTTTGGAGGGGAAGTAAAGCCGGCGGTCCCATGTCAGATTTATGGCATAAATAGATCCTTCCACTAACTAAACTTGTGTGAAACTAAATTTCTAGGTTAGATTTCGCTGAAACACTCTATCAAAGTTCCAACGTTCACCACTAGGTGTTAGTGACATCTGGTAGCGAAAGTTGGAACTACTTGAAATTGAACGGAACTTGTAGCTCACCCTGTGGGTGTCTTCAGACACTCCCGGCACTAAAAGCCATACGATAAATAAATAAATAAATAAATAACATATTCACTTGAAATAATTAAATGCACCTGGCGCCATCTCTTGATGAATGTTGGCACAGGCTAGAGCAAAATGTGACTTTTCACCAATCGGTCAGTTTCATTCATGTGGCACTGGTGTAAGGTTCTACCCATAGGGTCAGTGCTATTGTTTGGACTCAAGGAAAGCAATGACAAACTACCTCACCTTGCTTAGTATGCCTTGGGTTTTTGTGAGTTTCCTCCAACACAACCTACGGCAGTAGATTTCCACCAGCCTACGAACTGACAGACAGGCTCTGACACTTGTTGACCAAACACTACTTAAAATAGATGTTCTCATTCCTAAGCCTAACTTTGATAACAATATTTCAAGGATGTATACTAATAATAATAATAATAATAATAATAATAATAATAAGATTAATAATAATAATAATAATAATAATAATAATAATAATAATAATAATAATTTTTATTATTTATTTATTTATTTATTTATTTATTTTATTTAGTCAATTTACCCTCTAGGTTGGTGGTTCCCACGGACTCAGCGAGGCAACTCAACACTACCGCCTTTATGGGCAGTGTCCTGGAGCTTGGATCATCTGGTCGGGTTGGATACAACTGGGGAGGTGTGATCAGCACTTCGCCCAGGTGGCGTCACCTGCAAATCGAACAGGGGCCTAATGAGGGATGGGAAGGGATGGAAGATTGGGATGGATAGGCTAGGAAGAGGGAAGGAGGAGGCCGTGGCCTTACAGTAGGTACCATCCCGTTATTTGCCCGAATACGAAGTGGGAAACCACGGAAAACCACTTGGAGGATGGCTGAGGTGGGAATCGAACCCCCTCTACTCATTTGGACCACCCCGTTCCAGTCGTCATACCACTTTTCAAATTTCGTGGCAGAGCCGGGAATCGAACCCGAGACCTCCGGGGCGGCCGCTAATCATGCTGACCGCTGCGCTACGGTGGCGACAATAATAATAATAATAATAATAAGGAGAAGAAGAAGAACGTCAAATAATATCTTTACTTACTTTCTAGGTAAGAAATCCAAGGTAGCGCGCTTCACAGAGGTAGAAAAGAAAAGTTGGAATTACAAACAACGATATTCAGATGCGTACGCCCCTTAAGATGAAACTAAAAGAACATCGGACTTTCCAGGAAAAGCCTAAACTAACAACAGGCAAGACGCGGAAACAGCAGCCTCGAGAACACACGAGGGCGAAACGTCAACAAGAAGAAGAACATATCCATGATTTGGTGGTCCTCAGTGTAGCAGAGGAGTCTATTATAGCTTTGGGATTTAAAGATCAATTGAATGACTTAGTTCATAACTCTTATCTGGTGATGATCGGGACTTGTTGCGCTTTATCACTTTCCAAGGTTGGAAATATCTCGGAAACAGTTGGTTGGTTGGTTGGTTCCTCAGTTCAGGGGCAGCGACATCGCGTCATGTAGCCCCGTGTACTTTGGGTGTGTGTAGAATCTGTCTGATAACCGGTGTTAATTGTGATGGCTGTATCAGTGTGTGTTATCTGTTTTAATTCAAGTAAGGACAGCAGACAGTAATTTCAAGTAGTTCCTACTTTCGCTACCAAATGCTACCGTCCACGACACCTAGCTTGTAGACTTGGCTTCTAGATAGCATCACAGTCAGCATCTGGCGGCGAACGTTGGACATAATAGAGCGTTATGAATTCTAACCTACAAATTTTGCCTTCACACAAGGTTAGTTAGTGGAAGGTTCTTTTTCATGCCAGCTTTACTTCCTCTCCGAAAGAAGGCATACTGAGGGATTTTAACGCTCTTAAAAATCCGATGATATTGGCCGGGTTTGAACCCGTGACCTTGGACATGCTACCAACTACGCCACCCAAGCCGATTTCAGAAACAGTTGGTTCTCGGGGCTAAGATGTGGCAGATTCACACTGTAGGGACAGGACTTGAACCAATGCAACCTTTTCCATTTTCTTGACATGAAACACAATGGCATTTCTTGCTTGTAAACAATTAAAGGCAAACCGTCATTTAGCAATGAACTAGTCCCTCTTACGACTGCTTCTTCGGCGACCTTGAACGAGCCATTGAGGACGCCCCTCTGTCACGACTCGTCTTCAGCTGCACAAAGCCTGGACCTTCGAAACATGATGTCAAAGTCAAGAAGCAACCATTAAGCGCACCGATGACTGAAATTTTGAATTTGTACAATTTCGCACATTTCAACATGGAATTTGGTCAGCACATTCACACAGTAAATATTGTGTGTCGTACAAAGTTACCAATCAATAGCTTGATTCAACGTCCTCTAATTATATGTATGTCTACCCCTTATTATTCCCGTTTTCCAACGGGGTCAGGGATGACATGCGATGGAAGTCTTTGTGGCGGATGATTTTTATGGCTGGATGCCCTTCCTGACACCAACCTCATGAGAGGAGTTAATGAGAGATGAAATGAATGATGGTGAATGAAACTGGGCAAGGATGTGGAAGGAAGCGGCCGTGGCCTGTCAGAAGGTACCGTCCCAGCTTTTGCCTGGAGTTGAAAATGGGAAACCACGGAAAACCATTTCAAGGACGGCCGACGGTGGGGCTCGAACCCACGCGTCTACCGAGTCAGCAGAGAGCTTGGCCCCATGACCTAATGCTGCGCTTTAGCCAGCGCAGCCACTACTGTCGGTAACGTCTTCTAATTATATAATGTGTGATTTTTTGGTGAGCTAGACTGAAAAAGTTTCTTGCGTCGCAATTTGTAATTATTTTACATCAAAATGTGTCAACAACGTTTACACACAAATAGAACTTACTTAATAATGTTATGTCTTGTTTACGATGTTCGACAGTAACAATGTTTGAATTTCTGGTTGGCTCATTTCTGAACAAAGAAAAGAGTAAAGATGCAATGAAATGTGTGCAGTTTGTTTTTAATCAACAAATAACATATTCTGCCATTTTCGGACAATAAAAGGTTTGAAGTGATTTTTGACAAATAATTCGGAAATTCGATCATTTTAAAGAATAGGCTATCATGAAATTTCAGTCATCGGTCCCCTTGAGGCCCGTAGTCAGGAAGACTGACACATGCATTGAGGCATGGTACTGATGACCCATGTGCCCCTATTGCATCCAGTGGCTGACATATGCATTGCAGCATGGTACTGATGACCCATGTGCCCCTATTGGATTGCATGCACATGCACTGACGATGGACCTTGAAGAAGCAACACAAGGACATGGCCATAGCGTGACGTCACACACACGTCATCACGGCCGTGAGGTCACTGTGTGCGCCAAACTGGTTTGGACAAACAGGTGTTGGTAAATGCTGTGATGGTTCCGGGGCAATATTAAGCCCAAATACACCACAATAACTCAATTCTCAGCGCTTTGCCCCAACTAGGACCCCCTAATTATCCCCGTTTCTAAGGGGTTGGGGAAGATGAGGTTCTATGTGTGAATGATTATATGGCCGGATGCCCTTTCTGACGCTATCCTCATGGGAGGAGTAAATAAGAAATGAAGAGTGTAGGAACTGGATGTGGCCCATTAGAAGGTATTGTCTCAACATTTGCTTCAAATTGAAAACAGGAAATCACGGAAGACTTCAGTGGCCCGATTGCGGTTATAACCTGGCGTCATACACGCGTGCAAGTTCGTCCAGGTTTAGTGCATTATCGCACAGTAAAGGCAGACACCTTGCATAACACCAAGGGTTTAATTAGCTGCTACTGCTAATGCGCGTTTTGGTTGCAAGTATTTGTATTGTCAAAGGTCTTCGGTCTACTCATTGGTGTAGTGACTAGTTGGCTGCCATTGCGGAGGTCCAGGATCTCACAATTGTGGTCTGAATGTTGTAACAGGGAGAATTGAGAAGAAACGTTCAGCCATGCTATAATATTGGTTTTCCGTCAGTTTCCACTGCTTCTTGTTGTTTGAGACTTCAGTCTTTTGACTGATTTAATGCAGCCCTCAATGTTCCCCTGTCCTGAGCTAATCGTTTCATCTCTACATAGCTACCACACCCTTCATCCGAATCAATCTGTTTACCATATTCTAACCTTGGTCTTCCCCTACAGTTCTTATCCTCGACCCCTCTTTCTTAACTAAGCTTGCTATTTCTGGGTCTCCTACCAACCTATCTCTTCTCTTCATTAGCAGTCGCCACAAACATCTCTCCTCTCCCACTCGTATTAATACCTCTTCACTTGTGACCCTATCTACCCAACTCATCCACTGCTACTCCAGCAAAATGGTGGAATACTACCTAAATTAAGGTCATGGCCACCCGACTTACATTTACACACACCACAATGGCACAGGTTACCAGCCAAACTACAGCCATGTGATACCGATGCGTTCAGCAGTGGACGCTACAGACCAGGGGTGCACAAACTTTATATAAGTGGGGGCCATGTTTATTTGTACATAATAAGTGGCGGGCCGCAAGTTACCTTTTCACATAGGCACTTGCCAAACCGTAATGTTACTATTATCTGAATAACCTATTTACCAGCAGACAAAATATATGTTTCAATGCCATTTTTGTGTCCTCTAAATGGTTTAAATCCATTTTTGAAGTTTTTTTTAGCAAATTGCTTTATTAAGTTATCAAATTACTGATTTACAATCATATTACTCCTAATTAGTAAAGATTCAGGGGTATATATAAGAGCCGACTGCGGCGGCATCTAGTAGCTCAGTCCTGAACTTGGCCTAGTAGTCGTTGACGGTGGCGCTTGGCGGCAAAAGTAGGAACTATTTGAAAAATTCTTAGTTGCAGTACTTAAATTAACAAACAGATAACACACACTAATACAGTCATCACAATTAACACCGGTTATCAGACAGATTCTACACACACCCAAAGTACACGGGGCTACATGACCGCGTTGTCGCAGCCCCTAAACTTAAGAACCAACCAACCAGGGGTATATATATATATATATATTTATTTAAAAACGAGCCTTACAGTAGTCGCATATGATGTGTAACATCTGACATGTTATTCGAATAATTCCATATTACTTACTCGCATTTTTATAAGAATGAACTCATGGTGCTACCTTGTGCCAGCAAACATGAAAGGATTCTCCAATGCATCTACAGTAGTGACATATACCTGCAACTGTATGCGGGAGCAATCCACTGCCTACTTGATGCGAGCTGCGCTTTATACCGGCCAGTTAGTGAACCCATGCCAGCGATGTTATTGAAAATGGCCTCTTATTGCCGATATAGCGCACTGCCAAGTATAGGCGCGATTAAAAATTAGGTGTGCAGTAGGTATATTAAATGCGTTTCTCCCAGTGATACGTTTAGACCAACGAAGTTTCAATTATTGTTAGTAGTCGGTGTTAATATACTGAATTCCTACGTTGTTTGGAGTATTTGTTGATGCGATATAGCACTCGAGTGCTTACATTAAATACGAATACAGCAAAAGTATGTTTTCAGCAAATATGATATAATGAATATTTTCCCACCAAAAAACGACAACTTGAAGATGATTTATTGTAGGAATTTCTTTAATGGGGCCTCCAAACCTTGAGGTAAACCGTATGCGATTTACATTCCACATAGTCACATGGCCTACAGTACGTCGTTGTACCGATCTCCGCCACCGCGCGCGTTCATTGTTTCCGTCCCATGCACTTCCGTCCCATCCACTTCCGTCTCTTTTCAAAATCATTCCCACAAAAATGTCCAGCTACCGAGTGGAAAGATGTCACACACCAATAAAATAATACTATCCCAAGGTTGTGAAAATGAAAATCCACAGCCTGCTTCCAGTCTCCGACTGGGTCAGGAATGGAATGAATGAAGCCCCCATCTAGCGGCGAGGATATGAAGTGTGCCGGCTGCCGAGGCCTGACGCACTCCTCTGGGGCAATGATTAAATGAATGACAGATGAAATGAAATGATAGTGGAGAGTGTTGCTGGAATGAAATTTTGACAGGGAAAACCGGAGTACCCGGAGAAAAACCTGTCTGCCTCCGTTTTGTCCAGCACAGATCTCACATGGAGTGACCGGGATTTGAACCACGGACCCAGCGGTGAGAGGCCGGCGTGCTGCCGCCTAAGCCACGGAGGCTTGTACTATCCCAAGGTTGTAAGATTTGTATTTCTACAAAAGACAGAATTCGTAACATCAAAGTATATAAAAATGAAAATCAATATGTCGTCAAACTGACCATCAAATGAAGTAGCAGCCTAATGCTCCTAATGTGATGCTTGGCATTGTTTGTTTTTCAATAGTCTGTCAATATCAGGTTCAATGTTAGAGATGGCAATGCGCAAGTTTCCCTCCAATAGTGTAGGGAACGACACTTGGACTTGATTTGTTTCATCAAAGAAAACGATTGCTCGCACACGTAGGTACTTCCAAACAACGTTGCCGTTTTTAAAGCATGATCTTTGAGCAATAATACAATAATGGGGAAAATGTCATCATTCACAATATACAGTATATATATTCACGTTTTTAATAGTATAAAATATTTATCGCGAGCCGCATAAACTGACATTGAGGGCCGCGGGTTGTGCACCCCTGTTATAGACGAACCATAGGTTTAGGGGAATGTCGAGGAGTTTTGGTGACTTGGTAGCGTCTGTCAGGTTGGACACGCTGCATCAAGAAGCGTCACGCACACTCGCGCCGTGGGGCGGAAGGAAATGTAATATACGATGTGGCTGAACTAATTCCTTGGCAGAGAGGATACGAACTGGAACCGTACGAGGTCATAGACACGTACTGTAATATCGGTACTGTACTAATATCGGCCTTGGTGCCCGCTCTTCCTGAGTCCTTCAGTTAGGAGCAATCTCAGCATTTACATGGAGTACATTACTGGGAAATCACTAGTAGAATGGCCGAGGTGGTAATGGAGAGTTCTGTATCACGACGGTGAATCACCCCTGGGATGATTGAACACAAGCCGCACAGTCAAGAATGCTAACCACTACACCACAATAACAATGACACTTTAGGAATCTTCCAAAATGTTGGTTGTTTTAGGGAGAAAATACTGAACTTGTCAGCCTTGAGACAATTAAATCTGTATTTTCTATTTTGAAAACTACATCATATTATGATTTAAATTAAACATTTGTTTTTGTTATTTTCTTTAATCGGTGCAGAGTTTTGTAGCGGAACATAACCAAATAAGTGATCATTGTATCTGTAATGAATACCACAGATTGGTGGTGGAGGGCCGCTCTTGTATAACCTTCATCTGATGATAGCACATGGAAATCCACAGCCTGCTTCCGCCCGGGTCAGGGATGGAATGGTTGAAGCCCCCATCTAGCGACTTTTTTGACAGGAAAAACCGGAGTACCCGGAGAAAAACCTGTCGGCCTCCGTTTTGTCCAGCACAAATCTCACATGGAGTGACCGGGATTTGAACCACGGACCCAGCGGTGAGAGGCCGGCGTGCTGCCGCCTAAGCCACGGAGGCTTAAAGTATGCACATGAGTTGTTTAAAAAGGGAACATTTTTGGTCACGTTTATAGCTTGTTGTGTCGATGGGATCACTCACTGAAAGAATGGACACTCCCTAAGTAAGATGGATACAAGATGGCCAGTGTTGAGCATTACGGAGATGTTCATCTAAATTACAGCTTCACTTTTTAATTGGGAACAATGACAGTTTGTTGACTCTGTGCTAATGATATACTTTGCTGTCACAACATGACGTCACAACAAGAGGAGCGTCTCAATGGTTTAGTGCAGCGATTTTTTTCTTTCTTTTACACGCAATGCATTTATGTTACAGCTCATTAATTTTATGGGCTTGATACATCTCGATCATCAGCCCCGTATGCTTGGGCGTGTGAACAATGTATCTGATAACCTGTGCTAGTGTCGTGACAGTAGACTTGCGTCTGAGGTATGACCGGTGATCCTGTGGAATGCTATCGACAAAGCTCGCTTAACACATGTTGCTGGTCCATGAGTAGATACAATGTTTTTTTCGCACTAATTTTTGAACGATTTCGCGAGAAGGATATTAATTATTGCGATATTTCGCGCAATGGATATTGCTGTATCGCTTTAATTTCGGTTCAATTAAATTCTAGAATTAATCATTATAGCTTTCATTAATGTGGTTCTGAATTATTTATATGAATGGTAGGTATATAAATTACTAGTAAGCATCCAGTATTATTTTATTATATTCCTGATTTTGCATTAATTTTTTGGGTTCAAAGAAGCGTTACTTGGGATGCTCAAATCATACTTCAATATTGCAAATATTGACCTACATACTTGCTGTTCAAAGGCAAGAATATAAATTTATTAATCTCTTGCCACAGGCAAGTTAAAATGGAGGCATCCTGTTTATCAATATATTTAATTAAATATTTAAAATACGCATATTTAACAAAGCTGGAGTCTCCATTTGAACTTGTCATAAGCAAACGGAACAGATCAAAAACTACACTTTACGCCAAATCAATTTCACTCCTCAGCTCGACATAAACCATAATACCAATTACAAAACATACTCTCCTTACTGTTGTATAACTTTCAAACCAACTACTCGCACTCAAAACTGAAAAACTCTGAAATGGGAACTAATTAAATTTACAATAGCCTAGGCCGATCAGGTCTCCTGCTACATTACCGCATATGTACTGTATACTCAACATCACTTTAACTTCCAAATTACGGCTAAGTGACCTATCTGCCTGAGTAGTATAGGTGTTACCGGCCTGCCTGGGATGATGAGTCACCAAACCGGTACATAAAATTAAGATTTTACACATTAATTAATTAAATTCAACAGTAAGAAGATCGTAGCCAAAAACACAATCTAAGCCAAATTATACGGTACTTCAATATTTCAAATATTGACCTACATACTTGCTGTTCAAAGGCAAGAATATACAATCTCTGGCAAATTAAGGCTAGGAACAGCATTTTTCTTAAGTTTTCTAACCATTCGGCTATTGTCAATCGGAAGAGCCCCTAAAATAAATAAGGAACACGAGAGGAATGCAAGTTTGCAAAGAGCGGAGTACATTCTATGTACGGCACAAAAGCATTAGGCTACAAGTTTATCAGTATTTTTGATGTAGCTAAATCCTTGGGAATACAAATTAGAGACAATAACTATCAATAATCAACAGTACCGGTGCTTACGCTGTGGAAAGAAGTCGTCTTCACAAAAATGCAGACTGCACACTGTCATGTAACGTGTAACACGATTTCCAATAATTGACAGCGCCGAAGCCCATCTTTCTCTCTGAACTTTTTGTACAGGAAAGTAGTGACGAGTTTTCGTACCCGTTTTATACTATTTTCAACCGTATACAGAGCAGCACCTCCTCGAATTTGACAATTTCCTTTCTGTTACCATCACGACGTCAATGCTTCAATTTGGATTCGATCTGATGACGGTTTTGTGAGATAATAATTCTTAAATGTGACGCATGGTTGAAACACCCTTAAAAACGGGCACTTTTTGTGTTTAAACTGCGACAAAAAATATTAAATAGTAAATTAAAAATTCCGAACCTACATGAACTAACGTAAAATAGAACGATGAAAATGATGATGTTATTGGATTTTATGTAGGTCTATTGGTTACTTCACAAACAAACTTCAAACTCGAGTGCACATAATATTTTGGTCGACAGTAGATAATAAATTCATAAAATGAATGCCAGGGAGGCGCTCCTCCCCCCTCAGACGTGACGAGCATGTCTCCCCTCGGGCTCGAAGCCAGGCCTTGACACTGCAGCAAGCAAGGTCACTCTAACCTCAATTATTCTGACTTTCAACACTCCGAACCAATTTCCGCAACCACGTGACAAATTCTTTTCCTCTTCATGACCTACCTACACAGCCGTGCGCGCTATCTTTAGGGGCTTGGACATCGGTGTCATCAGCTCCGTATTTGTATCTTTGACCAGCTCGTAGTGTTCTGCCAAAAAATGTTGTATTGGTCTGAGGAATGGAACGGAGTTCGGTAGGTTGGTTCCTCAGTTTAGGGGGTGCGACAAAGCGGTCATGTAGCCTCGTGTACTTTCGGTGTGTGTAGAATCTGTCTGATAACCGGTGTTTATATTGTGATGACTGTATTAGTGTGTGTTTTTTTTTAATTCAAGGAAGGACTGCATAATTCAATTTTCAAGTAGTTCCTATTTTTGTAACCAAGTGCCACCATCAACGACAACTAGTTTTGAATTTGGTTACTAGATGCCACCGCAGTCGGCTCCTGGCGACGAACGTTGGAACCTAAGAGCGTTATCTATATATGGACAGACCACCCCATGCCCTGCATTTAGGCCCTTTTGCACAAATCTACACCGTTTCACCGATCTGAACCAAAAGTTGTATATTTAACCTTTGGAACCCTGCGAGTAACACTGTCCACTTAAAATTTCAGACAGACCACCCCATTCCCTGCATTTAGGCCCTTTGGTCCAAATCCACACCGTTTCACCGATCTCAACCAAAATTTGTATATTTACCCTTTGGAACCCTGCGAGTAACACTGTCCACTTAAAATGTTGGACAGACCACCCCATTCCCTGCATTTAGGCCCTTTGGTCCAAAACTACACCGTTTCACCGATCAGAACCAAAATTTGTATATTTACTCTATGGAACACTACGATTAACACTGTCTGCTTGAAATTTCGGACAGACCACGCCATTCCCTGCATTTAGGCCCTTTTTGCACAAATCTACACCGTTTCACCGATCTGAACCAAAATGTGTACGGTATACTTACCCTTTGGAACCCTGCGAGTAACACTGTCCACTTGACATTTCGGACAGACCACCCTATTCCCTGCATTTAGGCCCTTTGGTCCAAATCTACACCGTTTCACCGATCAGAACCAAATTCCGTATTCTTACCCTTTGGTACCCTGCGAGTAACACTGTCTGCTTGAAATTGCGGACAGGCCACTCCATTCCCTGCATTCAGGCCCTTAGGCACAAACCAACACCGTTTCACCGATCTGAACCAAAATTTGTATACTCACCCTTTGAAAGCCTGCGAGTAACACTGTCTGCTTGAAATTGGGGACAGACCCCTCCATTCCCTGCATTTAGGCCCTTTGGCCCAAATCTACACCGTTCCACCGATCTCAACCAAAATTTGTATATTTACTCTTTGGAACACTGCGACTAACACTGTCTGCTTGAAATTGCAGACAGACCACTCCATTCCCTGCATTCAGACCCTTTGGCACAAATCAACACCGTTTCACCGATCTGAACCAAAATTTGTATACTTACCCTTTGGTACCCTGCGAGTAACACTGTCCATTTAAAATTTCGGACAGACCACCCCATTCCCTGCATTTAGGCACTTTGGCACAAATCTACTCCGTTTCACCGATCAGAACCAATATTCGGAAACTTACCCTTTGGTACCCAGCGAGTAACACTGTCTGCTTGAAATTGCGGACAGACCACTCCATTCCCTGCATTTAGGCCCTTTGTCCCAAATCCACACCGTTTCACCGATCTCAACCAAAATTTGTATATTTACCCTTTGGAACACTGCGACTAACACTGTCTGCTTGAAATTGCGGCGTGGCCACTCCATCCCTTGCATTTAGGCTGTTTGGCAAAAATCTACACCGTTTCACCGATCTGACCCCAATTTTATATACTTACCCGTAGGAACCCGACAAGTGACACTGTTCACTTTAAATTTCGGACAGACCACACTATTCCCTGCTTTTTGGCCCTTTGGCAGAAAACTGCACCGTTTCACCGATCTCAACCAGATTTTACATAATTACCGTCTGGAACTCGACGAGTAACACTGTCCACTCGAAATTTCGGACAGACCACTCCATTCCACGCATTTAGGCCCTTTGGCACAAATCTACATCGTTCACCGATCGAAGACAAAATGTGTATACTTACCCTTTGGAACCCGATGAGTAACACTGTCCACTTTAAAAGTTGGACAGGCCACTCCATTCCCTGCATTTTGGCCCTTTGGCACAAAACTACACCGTTTCACCGATCTCAACCAGATTTTACATAATTACCGTTTGGAACTCGACGAGTAACACTGTCCACTCGAAATTTCGGACAGACCACTCCATTTCCCGCATTAAGGCCCTTTGGTACAAATCTACATCGTTCACCGATCGAAAACAAAGTGTGTATACTTACCCTTTGGAACCCGATGCGTAACACTGTCCACTTGAAATTTCTGACATACCACTCCATTCCCTGCATTTAGCTCAGGAATTCCTCGGGGTTGCCAGCTTCCTAACTCACCAGTCATGCGCCCTTAAGGGTGTATCAGAAGTGGTGGGTCTACACACACCCTGCCTCTTTGAGGACCTTGAGCAGAAGACAGGAGATATTATGAAAAGGAAAAGAAGGCAGACCCCTCGAAGAATGAGGGTATCAGGAAAGATGAGACAAAGCCAATTAAGGCGGGAAATTGAAAGACTCCCTAGCCCTTGGATACCCTAATACAGTCTGGGTCGGAAGAGAACAAGAGTTGACCAAGGGAGGCCGACAGGAAAGAGAACTGAAATGAGCCCGGCACCAGGAAGTAGAAGCGATGCCAGACTCAGCTGGGGTCCCGTGATCGCCAACCCACGTCCCACAAGTTGTGAGACCCTGGGGGGGGGGGTCAGTTGTGAGAATAGCTTGCTGATTCATCGCGAGGTGACTTGAGAGTACTTTCCAGAGGTCGCCGTGTTATCTCCTGCTGTCTATGCTGATGCCAGCACAGGGCCGTTGCGAAACAGTGAGTGATTCCCGGTCAATCTAAATAGGACGGGGAACCCCGAACGTGTGTCATCATATTTCGTCATCATCTGCGATCATCTCAGGTTCGTGCAGCTTGGACCTATATTCTTTGTCTTTGCCGAGCAGTACGCTCTTTCACTAGACGCATCGAGTACAGGCCTAAGCCAGAAAATAAGGTTGAGACTTTGGAAGACATCGAAGCTAGACACCTGAATTACCTATATCAGTTTTAAAATAACACCATGTTCGTTTAGTAGTCATTTTTTCATTAGCTTATTATTATCATTATAAGTGCAAATGACCTAGATGTTACGCGCATCATACCAATAATCACTGCCGCATAAAGTCTTTCTCGACTGTGACTTTTAAAATATTTATTTTTGGTTGGTTGGTTCTTAAGTTTAGGGGCTGCGACAACATGATCATGTAGCCCCGTGTACTTTGGGTGTGTGTAGAATCTGTCTGATAACCGGTGTTAATTGTGATGACTGTATTAGTGTGTGTTATCTGTTTTTTAATTTAAGTACAAACTGCAACTTAGAATTCTTCAAATAGTTCGTACTTTTGCCGCCAAGCGCCACCGTCAACGACTACTAGGCCAAGTTTGGAACTTAGCTACTAGACGCCACTGCAGTCGGCTCTTGGCAACGGATGTAGACATCTATGAGCGTTGTTTACCTATCCAATTTAGCTTCACACAGGTGTAATTAGTGGAAGGTTCTTTAACATGCCATATATCTGACATGGGACCGCCGGCTTTACTTCCCCTCCGAAGAAAGGCATACTGACGGATTTTTAACGCTCTTAAAATATCCGACGTCTTCGGCCGGGTTTGAACCCGCTATCTTGGGCATAGAAGCTCAGCATGCTACCAAATACGCCACCGAAGCCGCCATATAGTTATTTTTATTACAGTACATTGTGTACATTATACGTTGAAGTGTCAATTCAATACCGGTAGTAGTTTCCCTTATCATCCTCATCATAAGAGCAAATGACCTACAGTAGATGTTACGCCCATTACACCATTAATCGCCACACACAATAAGTCTTCCTCGCCTGTGAATTTGGAAATATGTATTTCTATTACGGTAGTTTGTAAGTTTGACGTGTCAATTCAACAGTAGTTTTTATTATCATCCTTATCAAAAGGGCAAATGACCTAGATATTACTCCCTCATTGTCTTTGGGGCAAATAACTTAGATTTTACGTCCATTATATTTCTAAGGAGACCTTAAAACTTTATCATCATTCCACCGGGCGAAGCCGGGTACTACTGCTAGTTCAAATATAAACTATAATTCAGCGTCACACAAGTGTAATTAGTGGAAGGTTCTATATCATGCCATAAATCTATGACATGGGACCGCCGGCTTTACTTCCCCTTTCAAGGAAGGCATACTGAGGGATTTTTAACGGTCTTAAGAAATCCGACGACTTCGGCCGGGTTTGAACCCGCGACCTTGGGCATAGAAGCTCAGCATGCTACCAACTACGCCACCGAAGCCGCGAACGCGGTTCACTCAGCGTTGTGAGCCCAAACTGAGAAGAGGTCGGTTCGATTCCCACGTCAGTCATCTTAGAATTGGTTTTCCGTGGATTCCTACTTTTCCTCCAGCCAAATACCAGAATAGTTGCGGAACACCTACATTATCTCCCACCGCAATAGTCACCACAGAAACACAGTTTATCAGACAATTTAAACACTCACGCAAGTACATGGGGGCTGATGACCACTATATCCCAAACCAAGAACGATCATCACACGAGGACGCTGACTCTCCCTGAATTTGTATGAACTGTTCCACAAAAGTCGACCTTCGACCGTAACGACGTTAACTACAGTGCTCTTACTCAACACTGTTGAGACATGCGGCAGCTCGAGGTCTCTCTGACATTACGTGAAGCGTGCCTCTGTTCGCCTCTTAGTCTGTTGTAGGGAAGATAGAATGTGCCCACTGCCACTGTTTAAGGGGACACGTTTCACTCTGCGAGAGGACGCTATTCTGGTCTGTAAGATTTGATCGGGTTTGTCCTTTAAGAACTCAAGAAACCACTGCTACTGTGTATTTCACTAGAAAAGCGCTCTTTGCGCGCCTCGAGCACCGACCAGATGCCTACAGTGAATAATATGGTACAGCAAGTTCTGAAGGCGAGAATATCCGAGCTGCTCCGGATATTGCCGATCCACTGCCACGCAATGTAAATAGACTTCTTGTTCTTTGTCGCGATGATTAGGTTAGTCGTAATTTGATTTAAGCTTTGAACATTTTGATGGCCACCATTACCTTTCTGTAAAGATGGCGGCGATATAAAACATTACACTGAGGTGCCCTTTGCTAGTGCTACTTCTGTACGAAATTTTATCACACACAGACACACAGACAGACACACAATATTTTGGCCCTGTGTAGATCTCATGTCTACTTTCATTTTTTGCAAAAATCGAAAGTAGGGTAAAAATAGGCTTATGAGATCACCTTTTGTCCGTGAGTGTGTGTTTATGTCCTTCTCCCCCTAATAACTTCTAAAACACATGTTGTTTTCTATTTATGTACAGTATTTATTCAGGGGTATGAATAAAGCCAACTATGATTTGCTGTTCATAAGCCTTTATGCTGATGACCTGAACACAAATCTACCGTCGCCTTTCAGTTTTGTAACATCTGTAGCCTAATTGAGGTTTTCTAACGACTCATCATTTGCATGATTGATTTGTGGAAGTTCATGCAAAATCATATTTATGCATATTTTGGTTATTTAGGCACAGTGCATCATATTTTTCTCCTTTGACCGTTTAAGTGCATGTCTCTGCTTGAGAAGGGCGAATGTTATAATTTCCTGTTGTTTTGAAGTGCTCTTTGTTACTTCATGTTCTAAAAGTTATATATTTCGATTGGGACTCCGAGAGTCTATCCCAGAATAATACTGAAATTATTGTGATACCAAGCCCGGTACGTTTCAGTCCTTTTAGCAAGTTAATATCAATTACTTTTATTCAGTATTCACTGTGTACATTAATATTGTAAAGATGTTTTCATTAAGAAAATGCAATGGCCATTAGAATTGTTATAGGCGTACTTAAAAATTAACATTATAAAACGATTAATTATTGATGGTCAACACCGCTTGAAACAGTTCCTACTATTTACAGCTGTTTCATAGTTGAGATATTTAAGGAAAGGAGTTTCGTCTGTTCATATTTTCTTTATATTCAAAATAGAAACGCTTAAGAATACGGAGTGATCGTAATTGCCGCAGTTGTTTCATAGTGCGTATTTTGAAACGTGTGGCATATTTGACCAATAATTAGCGCATGAACTTCCGGGCCTTATTTATCACACACAACCTGAGACAAAATTGCAGCGGGGAAAGCCATCTGGCTCCTGGGCGCAACACTTCACTCGCTCCTCCCTTCCTTGGCCAAATAAACATTCGCAATTCTTTTCTGTTCGACGATGTCGATTTGAACAAGAAGTTCCGTGACGAACTAAAGAGCCTACGTTTCTTAAAATTTAAAATTCAGGCCAATGATTAATCGATATGGATCTCTCTAAAATAATGACGAAATTAAGTTGGTAATATCACAATTTCTAATTAGTTCTAATTAGTTCCTGGCATAATGTAGCCTAATAGAGAACTACAGTTGGCAGCCCTGGTGACTGAATATATTCTTAGTTACATCCCTTAAGGTACTGAATACAAAATGTGGTTGAAGTTCAATGGATAGCATGGATGTTACATGCAGTTAGACATTGTATCTATTAGTGCGCGTAAAATCATGTTGGCAACAGTGTCATGCATGTGTTGGTCAGAAATAATTTGAAATAGTATGATCTCTTGTTGTGCCAATTTTGGACGAAATCCATTTGCTAGTATAGAAGTTGCTGGTATTTTAAAATTGGACCTATCAGCAGGCTTAGAATCATGTTGGCAGCCCCGGCGTAGGCCTATATTAGTTACTCCAAATTAATCTAGAATGCCAGGTACTATACGTGTGCAAAGTTTAGAGCTAATGGCTTGCATACTTTCTGTTATATTGATATTAGGGTAACAAAAACAGAGACAGCATTTATTAACAGTTGGCTGCCCTGGTTACTCTTAAGAATCAGCATAGTCATATATGTTATGGTACACATAGCACATGCGAAATGTGGTTGAAATCCAAATGATAGTATAGAAGTTACATGTATTTAAAGTTGGACCTCTCAGCAGGCTTAGAATCATGTTAGTAGCACTGACGTATATAAGTTACTCCAAGTTAATATAGAATGTCAGGTACTATACGTGTGCATAGTTTAAAGCTGTCGACTTGCATACTTTCTGATATATGGGTATTTGGATTTAAAAAAAAAGAGAGCATTTATTAACAGTTGGCAGCCCTGGTGGCTCTTAAGAATACGCTAAGTCATGTCTGGTTATGTACACATAGCACATACGAAATTTGGTTGAATTCCAATTGATAGTGTAGAAGTTATATGCATTTAAAAATTGGACCTATCAGCAGGCTTATAATCATTTTGGCAACACTGCCATATATGGCCTCCTGGAAATTAAACTGCAATAGTATTATCTATACGTGTGCTAATTTTGAAATAGCTCCCATTCATACCTTCCAAGATATCCAACATGGAGCTAAAATTTCAATTGCTGATTTTTCAGCTGATGGTAGCACTGACATCATTTTTAAATATGGCCGTGAGATACCAAATTTTAATTCGATTGCTGCAGCCGTTTAGGAGTTGATAGGGAGGGACACACACACAGCCAGACAGACCGACAGACAGACAGAAGGACAGGCAAACAGACAGACATACATACGTTTGCCGGTTCTCATAAGTCTACTTTTCCCTCATTTTTGCAAAATGTGAAAAGTAGGCTAATAATATTATATGTCAGAAAACTGTTTCATAATAGGGGTCATTAAAGTCCTACTACTTTTCACTATAACACAGTTTTTTCAATTAATCAGAGCTCAATATTTTCATTCATTGACCAATTAGGCAAGGATAGCTTCTGACATGCAGACAAAACCCAACATGTCGGACATGATTTGAAAGTAGATAGTTTTTGTTTTTTCTGTAATTATTTCAATGTTTCTTGTACATAGGGATTGTATGAATGAATGCTTGAGATAGGATGTTTGAGTGCGTGTCTGTATGGTTGTGGTTGTTGATTTATAATAGACTAGTGTATTTCTATTTTTTGTTCGTGTTTGCTGTTATTGTTTTGTTTATACTTGTAAATTTTATTGTTAATTATTATATTGTCACTAGTGGATTCTATCTGTCTGACAATAAAGAATACATACATACATACATTGAAAGTTGACAATGTAGCCTATATTGGATCAACCATTGTAGTTACAAATGCATACACAAACTGGGTAATATTGCAAAAGAAATAGCACTGTACCTTAATATCCCCAACTCCAATTTCTACACATTCGTAAGATTTCGCCGACAATTTTAGTGATGCTGTTGTTCACATAGATATACCAGAACGTCATGGAGGAAGCAGGCATATGACATTAGTTCCACGGAAATTATAATCCAGATCTCTGTTCAGCAAATTGATTTCTTATACGGAACTTTTCCGCCAGATGCCATAACTGTTCTATTTGAGACTCCATATTGATTTGCATTCCGTTGACATTCAATACGCATGGAATGTGAAGAATAACCAGTTGATAATACGATACATTTTAATTCTAAAACGTTTGTAACAGCCTATTTTGTGTTATTTGAGCAAATTAACAAAATGATCCAACATAGTACCTGTGCGCTATCTGTTGGAGCTACTTCAGGATAAACAATGTTTCAAAGCTTTGGGATTCGTTATTGGGTAGAGATCAAATGCTGAGCCACACAATTTCCAAACAGAAGAATTCAACCAACAGAATCTCGACAGATATTTATGAATATTTGTGTTAGAACATAAAATAAAAGTTATGATTATCGTCGTACATAAACAGTCGTATGCAACTCGCCTATAATGGTAATTAAGACACTCGTATGGGAATGAAAGAAGTCACAGTCTGTACACTTCCACAATCTCACAACATTAACGAAAAATTGTTGTTGTTGCTTATCTTAGGGGTTGCGACAATGTGGTCATATAGTCCCGTGTATTTGTGTGTGTGTTGAATTTGTGCGTTAACCTTAAGGGAGAATCGAACCCGGTTGGCCTTGGTGAAAGGCAAGCAATTTTACCACGTCCCCTCACCCTATTTCAGTTTTAGTAAAAGGCGAAATCTCTTCCCAATTATTGTAATGTATAAGGTAAGAACGCCACTGCTTTGCTAGGAGCAACAGGAAATACGCTCACGTAATGTGTGTGACAGTGAGCCAGCCACGTGCTGTGGAACAACGTGCTAGCCATTCATCTGGAGATTGTGGGTTCGATTCTCAACTCCGACACATACTCGAAATGTGGGCCTTGTTTCATAAAGCCCTTACACAGATATTATCATTGTACTAGCAGAAGTACCCATTCTTCGAACGGTCTTCCGTATTAATAACCAGATGTTATCAATTGATATACTTTTGCAATGTTTAGGGGCTTGGAACCTGTTTGTTGGCAAATAAAAAGGATTAGCTAAAATGTGCTCTCAAACTAAATTTATCTAACGTGTTCTTCCTGGCGTGAAAATAAAATTGAAAACCTCGTAGACGAATCGCAATACACGTCACATACGAACTGACCCTAACCGTTGTGTCAAGTGCCCAACTACAGGAAGACCCCTTTTATAAATTATAAAGGCTTGTGGTGCATGAAAGTTCAGTTTTCTTTAGCCTCCAATGGCCCAAATTCCTAATATCAGCAAAAAACAGTCTACTATTTCAAATCAGGAATTTTTGAAAATATTGTTGCTGTTTGGAGATATAATAGACCTTCTGTACGACATATCGCACGTGTAAGTCGTGTGAAAAAAATCTAGGGTACTCCTTGAACCCCTTAAGCGCATTGATGAATTTCACAGTTTTAGTTGGTTCCGTGATAACCTTATAGCAATTTGCAACCTTTCACAGAAATGTAATAAATGGAGTGGCGTTACTTATTCCAGAAATAGATGGAAAGTTGGATGCCACCTCTTGAGATACTGTTGATAGCTAGAAACAAAACTCAGCATTCATTGGCATTGCTGAAATAAGAAGGAACGAGAGCTAAGGACGTAGCAAACATCATAGAGCACGAAAACGGGAGCTAACAAACAATTATTGTCATTTTCGTACCAAAATCTATAAAGATTGGCTATTGTTGAACAGTGTAACCTGTGTTATTGTGATGGCTGTATTGCAAATCCACAGCCTGCTTCCAGTCGACCGACCGGGTCAGGGATATGAACAGTGCCGGCTGCCGAAGCCCGTCGCACTCCTCTGAGGCAATGATCAATTCAATGACAGATGAAATGAAATGATAGTGAAGAGTGTTGCTAGAATGGAAGTGTTGACATGAAAAACTAGAGTACGCGGAGAAAAACCTGCCTGCCTCCGCTTTGTCCAGCACAAATCTCACTTGGAGTGACCGCGATTTGGACCACGGACCCAGTGGTGAGAGGCCGGCGTGCTGCCGCATAATCCACGGAAACTCCCTGTGATGGTTGTATTTGTAACTCAGGTGAGGATTGGGGAGGAGGCTGCCGTGGCCTTAAGTTAGGAACCATCACAGCATTTGCCTAGAGTAGAAGTGGGAAGCCATTTCTATGATCAGTGAGTTGGCTTCTTAGTTTTTCCTCACAAGGCTGAGTATAGCTCGTTCTAACCCTCAGATCAGTGGGAGAAATCGAACCCGGACCTCAGGAGCAACGACCACGAATGCTACACCACATTCATATACTGTTACTCGACATTATGGATACGTTGTTATAAGTCTATTTAATGGGTTTGGGCATCCTGGTCGCGTGGCGTGGGTGTGTGTCTGATAACTCGTGTTAGTGTGTGTAGCTGTATTAAGCGGCTTCGGTGGCGTAGTCGGTAATAGCAGAGCTTCTACGCCCAAGATTGCGGGTTCAAAACCGGCTGAAGTCGCCGGATTTCTTTAAGGGACACTGGGACAGAAATTTTCAAATTCTATATAAACTGAGGTACAGCTTTGAAATTGTATATGGTTATGAATAGTCATATTATAAACCACTGTGGGAAACGTGAGCATTGTAAGTTGATTAGTTCTCCAGATATTAATTATTTTGTTCATTTATTGTGCTAATTATTCAAGTTTTATAAAGGTCCGCCGCGTTAAAAAAAAAGATAGTGTAACTTTTAGGTAATATTCTATTGCACTATAACAATTGGAAGAAACCTACGGATCCGATTTTGAATTGCATTAATGAGTGTCAAGATTTTTTTTTACATATCCAAGTTTTTTCTACAAAAAATCTTGAATTTTTCCAGTTTGAATTTTGTTTGTAGCCAGACCAAAAGTGCAATATAAAAAACGATCCGCAGGATTATAGTCATTGCAATGAAGATAATAAATGCCCATTTTGAAAGCAATATCATGAGATTTATGACGCGAGTAACATTTTGAATGCCTAAAAAAGTGAATCAGAGAAAACAGCAATTTTCTAAAATGGTGCACAATTTACAAGGTTTCAGCTTACCAATGACATTAGGACTGTCCTGCAGCATAGGTGACACCCTCCTTCTTCTGTTTTTCAGCCTCCTCCTTCATTTCTGTCAGTTTCACCTTCCATCGACATGCTTTTCGCTTCTCCAATTATGACCGCGGACTTACATACTTACCGCGACTGTCACATCTTTCAAGTGTTTGAGCTGTGACATGAGATACTGAAGTTAGTCTTATTCCTGATTTCAACTCTGTTGTTGCACTACACCCCATGTTGAATTCTGCTACAGAATTACAAACAGCAATTTCAGTATCTTCCGTGAAATAAACATCTCTTTTGGGCACTTCCTCCAGATAACAGAATGCAGAGACTCATTCTAATTTTCAGTAGCACCCCGGATGCATCTGGATAGTAGCTCATCTGATGCCAGCCTTTGATAAACAGGCATAATCTTGACAACTAAGTGTTCTTAAAGTTCTACAGCCATTTTGTCATGACTCTGTGATGTTTTACCAGCTGCGATACTTCGATTGTCGAAGCACCAAGACTCAGAACCTTCAGGACACTTACTGTGCTGGGGCGTTTAAAGGACACACCATGCATTTTAAAAATGGCGGAATTCGGATAAAAGCACTGCTATCTGATCCGCAGGGGATAGGGTTGTATTAATATGAAAAAAAAAACGAAAATCGACATTTTTCACAAATCTCACTAAAATTTCAGTCCCAGTGTCCCTTAAGAGCGTAAAAATCCTTCAGTATGTCTTCCTTCAGAGGGGAAGTAAAGCCGGCGGTTCCATGTAATAGATTTGTGGCATATAAAAGATCCTTCCACTAATTAAACTTTTGTGAAGTTAAATTTTCAGGTTAGATTTCGTTAAAACGCTCTATCAAAGTTCCAACGTTCACCACTAGGTGTCAGTGACATCTGGTAGCGAATGTTAGAACTACTTGAAATTGAAGGGAACTTGTAGCTCACCCTATGGTTGACCGCTTGAAGCAGCTACAGCCTCTGGCGAGTCGAACATGTCCTCGGACACTCCCGGCACTAAAAGCCATACGATAAATAAATACATAAATAAATAATAAACCGGCGGCAGTGGCCGAGAGCGCTAATGCGCTACCTCGTGCCTCGCTGGTATCGGGAGAGCGTGGGTTCGAATCCAACCTCGGCCGTCCTGAAAATGGTTTTTGTGGTTTCCCATTTCCACCACCAGGTAAATGCCGGGACGGTTCCTTTCAATAGGCCCACGGCCGATTTCCTTCCAATATCCCTTCCGTGACCCGTCCTGAAGAGAAAAGTACATGGCCATTGGCTGCATAAATAAAATTATTATAAATAAATAATAAGAGCGGGACTTGAATAAGGTACTATCCCGCATTTACTTGGAGGGGATGTGCAAAACTCCGCGGGAATAAATCAGGCTCAGGATGGCCAGTTTTGGACTTGCTGCAGTGGGCTACACTACCCGATGGGCACGAAGCAGCTGTCATATTCTGCGCGTGCACAGGCCCATAGCATTGTCCTGATTTTCATTGAGCAATGAAGGCGACTCTGAATTCTTGCCAAGTGCATTCACTCATCCGCGACAAGGACGTGGGTCAGGGTCACGGCTCGTCACCTTGAGGGGCTCCAGAGCTTCTGTAATCTTCCTTAACCCGACAATACTAACATTATTCAATATGCTTACCACTCCCTATATTATTCTGCTAAGGTCCCATTCCAGTTTTGTACCGAAAATAAGGTCCCATTAACACCAACCTACACATATGGGGTACCTACAGGTTCAGCATAACCCAATGCGTAAGCGAAACGCACGCACTTACTCTTTAAATGCCTCACAATTAAATAAATATCTTAATACATGTATATTTACAATGAAATAATGAAAGAATGCAACACGGTAACCATGGTAACAGAATCTCACAGGTCCATCTATTTCTGTAAGACGCAATGCAATTCCAATTATTACATTACTGTGAAAGTTTCCAGACGGTTATAAGGTTATCACTGAACCAAATTAAGCTATCAATACATACAGTATAATGCGCTTAAGAGGGTCAGGTGGCACTCTAGATTTTTTCACGCAATTTTCACGTGTGAGTGTGGTACGAAAGGTATTTTTCCCCCGACTATAAAGGATCTCCGAAAACCACATTTAAAGGCCCTTAAATTAACAGTGTCTGTGATATTCCCAGAAAACTAACTTCGCTCTGATATACCTATAAAGGAATGACAAACCCCTAACCACTGCACCAGTAGCTGAATTGATAAAGTGTGATTATTCATATCAAGGATAAATCAGTCATAGCATTCATGATTGAGATTTTGCTAAGTGTGCTCTTTACAACTAGAATATTCGCGGGCGGGTAATGCTAGTTACTAATAATACGTTAAATTTACGTACATTACGAACTTTGTTCATAAGCACCAATTAGTTAAATGGTTGAAATTTTCGTATGAAACACTATTTATATACACTGAATCCTTTGTGGTCTTTGAAGTTTAATACGCTAAGTTTCATCTTAGATACGACAAATACAGGAGTCTCTGTCTCTGGTTTTTATGAGGTTGTTTTTATAATTCCTATGAAGTGATGTGACATATCTACATCAAATTCGCCACCCCTTTGTTATTGCCATGGAGAAACCAATATGTTGTTAAATTCAAGGATAGATTCCAGGCTATTCTTTGGCCCATGATCATGCCTCTAGAACTGATTGACATTAATAACAAAAGTATTGACATCACCACCATAGACCAGTAGAAGCACTGTTGGAAGATAGTGAGGTGTGGACAGATATAGAGGGAATTCTAAGCAGTTAAACTATTCATACACGTACATTTTACGTATGTTAGTATTGTGGCGTTAATCACGTAGTTAGCTTGCCACGGCGGGTGAGTGGATAGCGTGTCGGTCTACTAACCCCAAGATTGCAGGTTCGCTTCTGGCCGTGGTAAGTGATTTTTTAAAAGGCGGCAAAAATACGATACGCATGTCATACGATGTTGGCATGCCAAAGAACCCATTTGAATTCAGTAGGCCGAGTTCATAATGGCAAAATTAAACTCGGGAGTTTCCGCCAACACGAAGTTCCTCATTACTCTACTAGAAAGCGCTATAGTGTTCAAGGAGCTTAGATATCTAACATCTAACCTCCTTGACTTTCATAGTCATGGAACAACGAAATTCGACATGCAAGCTACCCTCTGGGTGTCAAATAGCAAAGCTAGCACCAGGCACCCGAGGCCATACGATATTATTATTATTATTATCACGTAGTTGCTTCAGGTTATTCGTTTCGCCTGTAATTGGGATTATGCTATGTTTCTCACCCTGAGAATTGAAGCCGTCACTGTTCTTCTCGTTTCTTGGAAAGTTCAGGAATTTGTCTGGGTACAGTTTGTAACCCAGCACTTCAGTAACTTGCTCCTTGAGCCCGAAAGTACAGACATAGTTTGTGCTTTTTATCCCATGCTGTCATTTACCGTTCATCTGAAAGGATCCGTATCAGAGTAGGTCTAGGTTCACGTGACGGTGTCATGACAGATCGGGGGACTGATTTCCATACGCTTCATGTGAGAACATCTTAACCTTACCTCTGGTCGCACGGAAGCTAAACGCGTCCCAAACAAGCTCTCTTTAAAAGCTAACATCTCTCGTAAAAGGTACAGCCTCTGCAGCGATTGTACAGGCGTCCACTGACATTAACAGTGGCACAACTGCTATAGACTATGTTTGCCGAATTTATCGAGGTAGATCCAACAGTACTATCGCTATGTTCGGTGTGTCGCAGACATTCTGGCGTCATCTTAATAATAATGTTATTAATATCTAGTTATTATAAAACCAAGTCCCCGATTCTTGGAAGTCACGGGTAATCTCGAGAACCACTGGCTAGATTTTGATGCGGTTTTTACCATTCTGTAAAGGATATCTCAAGAAAGATTTCTGTAGAAAATTATTTATTTATAATCAAAGGAAGCCAAGCAGTAACGATTTCAGTGAAAAAGTTGAGAAAAACCTAGCGTCCATGCGCTTTATAAGCTTACGCTGGGAAAACCGTTAAAAATATCAACTTACTATAAGTATAAGAATTGTTCAGCATGAAAAGTTCTACAAAAAAGTCCTCGAGAACATATCTCTATCTTCAATACATCGCCCACTATAAGTGTTTTTACGGTTTCATTTCTTCCAACAATCTGAGGCGACAGTTTATGAGCTGGCTAGGGGCGAGCCAATCACCCCAGTTACAGCCTGGCAAGCGGCCGAGCCTATTACCCCAGATACAGCCAGCAGCAAACTGTCAAGTCGTGTTGAGTTAAGCCTTCAGAGAAGAGCGATTGTGTTTGGAGTTTCCCTGGAAGTGCAACTCGGCTTTTCTTCATTTCGCCTGTGAACTTTTCGTTCCGCAAAATACACAGTCAAGTTAAGATTGGACGGAAGGGGGATTTGTGTTTCATGCACCTCACCTTTCTTAAATTACTGTACGTCTGACAAGAATTCGTTACATATGCATCTCCATGATAATATAATTAATAGTCCAGTCAGTGATTTTAACCCATCATGCCGAGACGTAAAACGGATATTGGTCGTAGTTCATTGGCATCGAAAAAATAAAGCACTTATCACGTAATGCATTCAAAACTGTTCCCGGGCGAAGCTGGGGTGGGTTGCTAGTAATATTAATAAGTTGAAGTTGAATTTAGATTCAATTGGACTTCCAAATAAACTTAGACGTAAGTTTGATGTATTGTACATCTTTTGGATGAAGTGAAGTCTTCCTCAGTGGATATTAAGACTTGTGAGCTGTGAGTGGAAAGTGAGAAATAGGCCAAATATCGGGTGTCGTATAAAGACCGAACATAGCTCATTTTACGCCCCTCGATGCAGAAAATAATACTCAATAGGTTCTAAAAGGACTCCAAAAACTACATTTTAAGACCCTAAAACCAACAATTTCGGAGTTATTCCCTGAAAACTATATTTGCTCTGATGAACTGATGAAGGAATGGCAAGCCCTTAACCATGGCAACGTAAACTTCCTCTGCTATGCGGTGTAACATGAATATGTTTACAACTCCCAAGGTCGCGGGTTCAAACATGGTCGAAGTCGTCCAATTTTTTAACACTTACAGCGCGGGCGCCGTAATATTACCTTCGAAGGTAACTTTCTTAAACTGCGGCGAGTGTAATATTACAGGTCTAGCACTCGCGTGTGGGTGCCAGTAAGCATGACGTTGCACATACTATCGCTAGATAGCACCACGTCACTGCTCAGCGGAAGAATATCGATCTGTTCGAAGGCAAGTTCAAGTCTTGTTTTCCTATCCGTTGTTTTTATTCTTTGTGGACAGATTTTTCTCTCGCAAAAAATGTTGAGTTTATTCTATGACTAGTATCGTATATATTTGGGGTTATAATTCGCATTACAGATTCTGAATCTGACGCAACCGAAGAGACAGTTCTCCCTTCTACTTCTGCCAGCGCGCCCGCTCATTCCAGCTGTTTTTTAACATTATAGTTTTTTTTTTCAATCGTGTTGGATTTTTATTAAATTTGTAGTGTAAGGGTTCATAAATCGAACGGACTTTTCAATGTATTTGTAACTCAAACCACATTTAGTTTGTGCCATTCTGAACATAGCCATAAATTCTGGAAATAAGCCAGCACAGGGGTGAGGAGCAACATTTAAGGCATCGGCAGAGTATGTGTTAAGAGCGTTAAAATCCCTCAGTATGCCTTCCTTTGGAGGGGAAGTAAAGCCGTCGGTCCTATGTCATAGATTTATGCCATGTAAAAATACCTTCCACTAATTACACTTGTGCGAAGTTAAATTATAGGTTAGATTTGACTAACGATCTTACGTTCCAACGTTCGTCGCCAGGAGCCGACTGTGGTGGCATCTAGTAACCAGGCTCAGAACTAGTTGTTGACGGTGGAGTTTGGTAGCAAAACTAGGAACTACTTGAAAATTGAATGTCTGCAGTCCTTGCTTGAATTAAAAACAGATAACACACACTAATACAGTCATCACAATTAACACCGGTTATCAGACAGATTCTACACACGCGTTGTCGCAGCCCCTAAACTGAGGAACCAAACCAAACAGTGTCCCCGGATAGCGACTGCGCAACGGTTATATAACCATCATCACTCGCACATGTAACTCAGATGTTCCATTCAATGTAATCACTGTGTTTCCTCATGAGAATATGCTTCTAGGTCCCAGCTGACGGACAAGACCTTGAGAGTAATTTGAGCTCATTTATTAGACAATCAACAATGTTAGACGGTGTGTTTGTGTGTTCGGTAACGTTCTGGTGTGAACAGTCGACTCTCACACCTCGCACGGCGAAGAACAGACTACCAGAGGATCTGTAGTCAGAACGTTTGCCCTCGGTACTCTAGTAGTAGTACATTATGCCACGAATCTATAATGGCAATAATTAAGACACGAGTATGGTTATAAAACGAGCGTAGCGAGTTTTATAATTTCCATACGAGTGTCTTAATTACCATTATAGGCGAGTTCCATGCGACTGTTTATGCTCGACGATAATTATAACTTTATTATATGTTTTAACATAAATATTCATAAATATAGGTGGGATTCAGTTACTTCAGTTAGTGAACAGGGCGCGCTGGCTGTGCTGGCTGAACAGAGCGTATGCGTAGGTCAACGGACTTCGAAAGCAGAGACCATTTACTTTGCTTGGCAATGCTATTGTTTACAGCCTGCATGATGACTAGTGCCGCTCAGCTCTAGCATTCACTAATATTATCACCGAAGTCGTTTGAAAGCAATGCGCTGTGTAGAAATTGTTGTTGGGGATATTAAGGTACAGTGCTATTTCTTGTATCATATTCACCAGTTTATTTACGCGAACATATGGACGGTGCACTTTCCATGTCGGTTATTTATATAGATGGATGCTGTGTTACTAACTTCTGGACGTATATTCATAAGTTTCTTGCATATGTCATAGTATTTTCTTCTTATCGTAAAGGTTCGTGCTGATTTTGTCTTTGTGTTTGGGACTGTAACTACAATGGTTGATCCGATATCCAATTTGAACTTTCAAATCATGTAATTCATGTCCGACATGTTGGATTTTGAGCGCATGCGCGAAGGTATCCTTACGTAATTGGTCAATGAATGAGCTCTGATTGGCTGGAGAAACTGTCGCATAATGAAAAACAGTACTATAATGACCATCATTATGATACAGTTTTCTGACGTATAATATTTACATTTCGACATCGTCGAACATAAAACCCTTTATAGGTCCTTGGGATAATATCTTCTCCACAGTGCACGTGCTCGCCAGTTCGGTCGTGTTGAGGTTGAGTGAATGCAATGCATTGTTTTACAGATGAAGGTGTCTTTATTGAAGATAAGAGATTTGTAAAAGTTGGTATACAATTGAAATATAATGGTTTTGGTCACTTGAGTAAATATATTTCAGCCAGGAAGGAAATAATTATCCCGCTCAGGGTGTTTGCCATAGAATGGAAGATTTTTATAATTGTCTGTGTTTTTAGTAAATACTATTTTGAAATTATTGAATTATATTTCGAAAATACTAACTTTTAACATTCCAATATCACTTTTATATTTTTTGAGCAGTTTTCGGCACACTGAACTTGTGTTGCGTGGGCGTTCTGTTTTTTAAACCATAGAGCATGATGTGTGTTTTGTACAGTATATAGCATACTATATCATGTTAAATAAACCTCATTATTGAGTGATAAACACAGTATCATCATAATTTGGAGGTGGGAAATTATTGCCCATTTAAAACACGTGCTGTCGGGTATGGGCAGTGGGATAATAATAATGTCCCACCCCATATTTCATAAAATAGAATCCACACCTATAAAATTGTTGCATATTCCTACTCATCCATCATCCCCAATCACAAATGGGTGATAGAATAATTATTTTATACCCCCAGTATTTTGCCCTATAAAGGGTTTAAGAAAAATATATACCATACTGTATAAATAAAAACAAGATTTTTGAATGAAGAAAGACATTCCATAATCCAGAAAACAAAACCTGTGACTGTACACGCAACTGAGAGCCTTGCTCTATTAAGTGACCGTAGCTCAGCCATAAGGCTCCACACCCCATTGAGGACCTTGGCTAAGCAACTAAACTCTCCCCTCCTTTACTGTACTGTAGATGTCGCAGCTCGGAAGACCAACAGTCTAACTCTGTGTGCAATAAGCACATATGAACCATATTTTAATTTCAAACGACGCAAAGTTGAATTGGACGACTGTCACCACCGTGTTTACACTCCCACATTGCATTCTCTTGTTGATCTCCAGATCCAATCTTGCATTCTCCATCAATTCACCTCCAGATCTACATCTCCAATTTTAACATTCCCTCTTCCTTATTTTCCTCCTCTTGTCATTACCATTGTCTTACACTGATTTTCATTCCCCATTTCTCAATATTTTCCTTCAGTACATGCAGGTGTCCTTGGATCACATTTCCATTCTCTCCCCAAATCAGAACATCATCAGCATCATTCTTGTAGCTGTGTACGCTCCCTTTGTTGCCTGTAGTACAGGGCCAACCACACAGCGCTCCAGGCGTGCTCTAAGCCAGTGCTCCGAGCGCTTTGCTGGAAGGAGCTTGGCTGGCTAAGTGGGTGGGGGACTTCTTCCTGAGTACTTGCAGGTAATTCGCCAATTACAAGAAGAGTTTGACAAACGATTTTCAGAATCAGAACTCCACACGGCGTGAGATGTATTCGGTTGACCATTTTCTCTTAGTGCACAGCTATTTTAATTAGAGCTGATTGAACTGCAGTGCAATGTTCGTCTTAAGATCACTTACTAATAGCATGTAGTCTAGAAGAATTTTGCAGCGGCTTTCCGTAAGAAGAAGTCCTCCTTCTGTATTAACATGCATGTAAAGTTCTGTCAATGTTTGGCTCAACGTACATTTGTGAGCGTTTCTTTTTGGTTCTTAAGCTTACCAAAATGAAACATCGTGCAATGATGAGCGATGGAAACTTGCGCAATTGTTTACAAATACCTGTGTCCAGAATTATTGTACCCAATTAGGAGAAGATTTTTCTTCCAAAACTAAAAGCTCGTAAACACGACGGAGCTAAAGTCACTCAATTTCTGTATTATCTGTTCATATTGGTAAAATATTGTTGAATTTTTATTTCTAATATGTTCATATTTCAGTTTGGAATAAAGCACAATATTCTTTACTTAACACTTGTGTTAATTTCCTTCACATTCCATACATCGGATTCCCATTCGATTTGTATATGCGGTATATTTTTTATGGCAAAACTGCCCTATTGACATGATGTCAACAATCCCACAAAAGCCACCGTGTCGGGCGCACAACTGTCAGCGCGGTCCGAACATCGTCCATCTGTCTCAGGTCTCCTCGCTGCCACAGTGTAGTGGTGGCAAGGGAAGGAGCGCTAGTCTGACTGCCCAGTGCTCCCAGAGCGCAATGACTGGATGGCCCTGCTTATCATCCATCACCAGTATAAATAGCAATTCCTCATGCTCTCTGTGAATACAAACTCTACTCTTCCGCGGCGAGCGCTAACTTTTGCTGCCAATTTACTGTTCCTGTGTTTCACCTTCTGAGTTCCAAAATTTATGTTCATAATTCGTATTACGAGTTTGAGGCATCTTTGTCATGAGCCCCGTGTATTTGGCTGAGTGTAGAATTTGATTAATAACCTATGTTTGTGTGGTGACTATATAAGTCTATCAGGGAATAGGAGGGGTAGGAGCTCCGGGACTTGAAATAAGGATATTTGCCAGCAGGAAGAGTTGAAATGTCACACTGGAGATAATAGATGTCAGCGCTGAGATTTGAACCTCTGATCTCTGGACTTACTACAGCTGTCCATCACGATTGTGGTGAGCGATTTAACACGCACAGCTCTGCCACGCGGTTGCCAAAGTTCTGGATGTTAATGAATAGATACCATTGTTTTATTCTATATTGTTATTATTATGTTTTATTAAGGATAGGTGGGACTCTACGAGCCGTGGTGAAGGCAACTCGCCTAGAAGAAGGTCAGTTTGACAACAAACCGGGTGGCCCAGCAGCTTAGATGGCAGCCCCATCACTGAGCTCGGGCTCGGATCGATATGCTCGATAAAATCTCCAGATATGCTCGAAAACCATGTGTTTTATGCTCGATAGATATGCTCGGAAAACCCATTATATGCTCAAAAAAACCATTATAAACCCATTATATGCTCGATAGATATGCTCGAAACCCCCATTATATGCGGTTAAATATGCAGAATATGCTCGAAAACACCGTTAAAAACTATATACAAAATGTTCAGAATTAGGCGAGTCAATGAAGTAGATCTGCATTGGTCTGTACAACAAGAAATGTTCTATGTTTTCAGTTTTGAATGATTTTCTTAAATCAGTCAATAAAAGTTTCAATGACGAGAACGACCTCACTAAAGATTAAAAGGTTAAAAGCCTGCGGTTCTATTATTCGCACCAGATAGGCTTTTCAATAATTATTTCTGTTTTCGAACCTTAAGGATGGTCAGGGCCCAAATTCGGGGGAGAATTCGAAGAAAAACAAACCATTTAGACGAAAACAACAAGAATATGCATTTATATGCTTCTATTCTGAAAAGCGCGGTTTTATGCATTTATATGCTCGATAAATATCAATTCTGTTGGTCCCAGAGAGGTGAAAAAACCACCGAAAGGCTTCTTTCAATGTGTACTATTCAGGAAAAAAATATGCAAATATGCTCGAATCCGAGCCCTACTGATAACCTACCAGTCTTAAATTACGAGATCAAAAGAAAAGGTGAAGGGAAATATCGGACTGATCAAAATGTTGTACACTTGATGTGTGTGTTATGTATCTTAGCTTTCTGTCATGGGCCTAAATGGCCCGCTAGGTACAATACATGATGATGATGTTTAATGGCCGGGATCTTTTGAATAGCAGACGCGGATATCCTGTGGTTACCATGGCAACAAGTGTTCGTCATCTAGTTCAGTGGATGTTGCTACTTAGCCTAGGTGTTTTAAGGGGTGGAACAGCCTCAATATCTTAGTTACAATCGTAGTACATCTATCGGTCCCGAGATGGTACGAACTAATTCTCTTAAGTTAAGAGGATATAAACAGTAGGTTCACACAGGCAAGGAAAGCGTTTCTACAGAAAAGAAATCTGTTGACATCGAATATAGATTTAGGTATTAGGAAGTCATTTTTGAAAGCCTTTGTCTGGAGCGTGGCGCTCTATGGAAGTGAAACTTGGACTATTGGTGCAGCAGAAAAGAGAAGAATTGAAGCGTTTGAAATGTGGTGTTACAGGAGAAATATGAAGATCAGATGGGCTCATAAGGTTACGAATGAAGAGGTATTAAGACGAGTGGGAGAGGAGAGATGTTTTTCGCGACTGCTAATGAAGAGAAGGGATAGGTTGGTAGGACACATATTAAGACACCCAGGAATAGCAAGCTTAGTTATGGAAGGAAGGGTCGAGAACAAGAATTGTAGGGGTAGACTAAGGTTCAAATATGTTGAACAGATTGCCTCGGATGTAGGGTGTGGTAGCTATGTAGAGAAGAAACGATTAGTTCAGGACAGGGAGGCATGGAAAGCTGCATCAAACCAGTCAAAATACTGAAGACTCAAACAGCAACAACAACAACAACACGTAAAAGCCATTCAAAATTTCGATTTTCTTCTAGCGTCTGCGAGTGTCATTTTAACTTTTACAAATCAGTGCTACCAAGTGTCAAAGGAAACCCCTAAAACGTTACTAAATTCCGATTTCTTTGGAAGTGAAGTGCGTGAGTGATACAGGCCTATTTGGTTACCAAGGTAACAACGTTCTCATAATGGGCCATTAGTATTAGTTAAGTGGTTTCGGTGGCTTAGTTGGTAGCATGCTGAATTGCTGTTCCCAAGATCGTGGGTTCAAACCCGGCCGAAGTGGCCGGATTTTTTAAGAGCGATAAAATCCTTCAGTATACCTCCCTTCCGAGGGGATGTAAAGCCGGCGGTCCCAAGTCATAGATTTATGGCATGCAAAAGATCCTTCTACTAACTAAACTTGTGTGAAGCTAAATTTCTAGGTTAGATTTCGTTGTAACGCTCTATCACAGTTCCACCGTTCACCACTAGATGTCAGTGGCATCTGGTAGTGAAAGTAGAAACTACTTGAAATTGAACGGAACTTGTAGCTCACCCCATGGGTGTCCGCTTGAAGCAGCTACAGACTCTGGCGAGCCAAACATGTCCTCGGACACTCCCGGCACTAAAAGCCATACGCTAAATAATAGTAATAATAGCAGTAATATATCCATTTGGAATAATCCCCCACCGGTATAGAGGAGAACATTGTTGACCAAATACAGTACTTAGCATAGATGTTCTCATTTCTGAGCGGAACACTTATAAAAGGATCTCATATGGAAGGCGTATAATAATGATACAGCAACTTAGACATTTATTATTATTATTATTACTAATAATAATAATCCCTGGCACTACAGCCAATGAAGGGCCTAGGCCTACCAAGCGACCGCTGCCCAACCATTTGGCCTGCAGATATTGGGGTGAAACGTGGTCAGCGCATCGGGTCCCCTTGGCCGTTAATCTTTGTTTTCGTGACTCACCGCCAGACAGCTACTCAATTGTCCTCACGAGGCTGAGTGCACCCCATTCCAGCCCTCACGTCAGTTACTAAAATCCTTGACGGAGCCGGGAATCAAACCCGGGGCCTCCGGCTGAGAGGCAGGCGCGCTACCCCAAAACCACGAGGTCGGCATTAATAGTATTATTATTATTATTATTATTATTATTGGTATGCTGAGTTTGGCAGCTGATGCGCGCCCAGTGTAACTGTACTGTAGAGCATTGAACTCCCAACGGAGCGGGGCGTCTCATCTCACCCAGAGCGAGACTTCCTTATTACTCTGGCTGCGGGCAAGGCTCAACGTCATCATTAGGCATATATACTACTACTACTACTACTAATAATAATTCTGAAAAGTTCGCCATCTCAACACGAGTCAATAAATTCGAAACAGCCTTCCACCTTACTCACCAACTGTACAATTAAACGTCCATCTCTAGTTCCCCCAGGAGCTCACATCCAGTGGGACGTGGGTTGGCGACCACGGGACTCCAGCTGAGTCTGGCATTGCTTTCACTTACTTGTGCCTGGCTCCTCTCCGTCTTCTTTCCCGTCGACCTCTCTTGGTCAACTCTTGATCTCTTCCGACCCCTGGGGCGTGGTGGCTCAGCGGTCTAGCTGTATGCCTCTCACCAAGGCGGTCCGGGTTCGATTCCCGGTCAATGCATGTGAGATTTTCGAAGTGAAATGCCATGTCCTGTGGTTCGGATTCCACGTAAAAAGGAGGTCCCGTGGCTCATGATCTCGAGATTAACGGTCACGTTAAACTACAAGCTTCCTTCCTTCCTTCTTCCGACCCCTACGGTATTAGTGTATCTGAGGCCTAGGGAGTCTTTCACTTTCCCGCCTTAATTGGACCTTGTCTCATCTTTCCTGATACCCTCCTTCTTCGAGGGGTCAGCCTTCTTTTTCTTCTTCTGCACAAGGCTCTCAAGAAGGCAGGGTGTATGTAGCCCCACCACTTCTGGTGAACCCTGGATAGTGCTACACCCTCAAGGGCTCACGGCTGGTGATTTTGGGAGTTGGCGACCCCAAGGGATTCCTGAGCTGGGTCCGTTTTGTACCGTTTTTCCTCTGACCTTGGGGGGGGGGGGGGGGCGTCTCATCCTACCATTTCTTCTTCTAGTTTGTAAGTCTGTAGTTAGTATTAGTTATAGTTTTCATTCTCATCTCATCTTTTACTATCACCCTGACCATTAGGGGCCGATAACCTAGATGTTAGGCCCCTTAAAACGACAATTATCATCATCATCACCATCTCTAGGAATGCGAAGATAAGACGCTATCAAACTGTGATTAGACCGGAAGCACTGTATGCAGCTGAATGCCTAACAAACCGCGCAGCTGGCCCGATCGAGAGACTTGAAGTTAAGGAAAGGAAGATCATTAGGAGGATTCTTGATCCTAAGTTCAAAGATGGTGGTTACAAGCTCTGGAGTAATTCAGAAATATACTCCCACACTGAAAAGATCTCAAGTGTAATCCGGAAACAGAGAATAACATTCTATGCCCACCTCCTCAGAATGCCAGCCAGTAGATTCTCCAACCGTCTATTATCGTACTTCCGAGGCTTTTGGCTGGCAGGTGGAAGTGGATGAGGACTTGTTAAAGTTTGCTCAGAAACAAAAACTCCATCAGGTTCATCAAGAGATTTCCAACGAAATCTAACCTAGAAATTAAGCTTCACACGAGTTTAGTCTGTGGAAGGATCTTTTACATGTCATAAACGAATGACATGCAACCGCCGACTTTACTTCCACTCCGGAGGAAGGCATACTGAAGGATTTTAACGCTCTTAAAAAATCTGACGACTTCGGTCGGGTTGGAACCCGCTATCTTGGGCTCAGCAGTTCAGCAAGCTACCGACTACGCCACCGAAGCCGCTTAAACAGAGCTAATGGATATTAACAAAAGGTGCAAGTGGCACGTGCATCCTGCCTGCACTCAGGATGAATGCATCTTGCAATTTAGGTGTGAATGGGGCCTTACATTCTGAGGGAACCTGCGGGGTAGCAGATATCCAAAGTGTCTCCGTCCAGGCAAAAGCCGGGATTGTACTTCACTTTCCGGGGCGTCTATCTCGTTCCTAGCGGGCCCGTGTTTCACACCCGGCTCCATCAGGGATTTTAGAAACTGACGTGGGGGGTGGGGGTAGAACGGGGTGCACTCAGCTTCGTGAGGACAATTAAGTAGCTGTCTGAGAGTGAGGACATGGAGGCCAAGGATACCGATGTGCTGACCACGTGTCATCCCCAATATCTGCATGTCAAATGGCTGGGTAGCGGCACTTGGTAGGACTAGGCCCTTCATAGGCTGTAGTGCCAGGAGGCTTGGGTTTGTCCCTGACTACTATAGTCATTACTAGGGCTCGGATCGATATGCTCGATAAAATCTCCAGATATGCTCGAAAACCACGTGTTTTATGCTCGATAGATATGCTCGAAAACCCCATTATATGCTCGAAAAACCCATTATATGCTCGATAGATATGCTCGAAACCCCCATTATATGCGGTTAAATATGCAGAATATGCTCGAAAACACCGTTAAAAACTATAGAAAGGAAAGTGAAACGAAAAAACCAATAACATACCTTTAAATACGAGCTTTATTTTCTAATTGTATGTATGCTACACTGCAATATACTCGCATTCAAGTTTTTCAAGTATACAGGGTGTCTTTTATGTACCTTTGGAGAATGATAGGTCTTGTTGGGGACGGGTATACAACTAATTTGAGATAGGGAACCTGAGACTACAAACCTTTCGCTCCGCAACGCTATCCATTACACCAGTGCCTCATGGTGAAATGAATCTTGCCAAGAGTTAAAGGATTGCGAAAGGTAATAGAGGCTTGGATCGGTAGCCTAACTTACAGGGTGGAGGGCCTGAATCAACCCTTATTTTAGGGGTTAAGGAGGCCGCTCCGACCCCAAGTTCCCTATCTCAAATTACTTTTACACCCGTCCCCTACACGACCTATCATTCTCCAAAGGTAAATAATAGACACCATAAGAGAAATTTTCTTATAAAAGTTACAGTTTAAAAGTTCATTTAAGAAATATTCTGAATTAGGCGAGTCAATGAAGTAGATCTGCATTGGTCTGTAGAACAAGAAATATTCTATGTTTTCAGTTTTGAATGATTTTCTTAAATCAGTCAATAAAAGTTTCAATGACGAGAACGACCTCACTAGAGGTTAAAAACCCGTGGTTCTATTATTCACACCAGATAGGCTTTTCAATAATTATTTCTGTTTTTGAACCTTAAGGATTGTCAGGGCCCAAATTCGCGGGAGAATTCGAAGAAAAACAAACTATTTAGACGAAAACCACAAGAATATGCATTTATATGCTCGATAAATTTCTATTCTGTTGCTCCCAGAGAGGTGAAAAAACCACCGAAAGGCTTCTTTCAATGTGTACTATTCAGGAAAAAAAATGCAAATATGCTCGAATCCGAGCCCTAGTCATAACAGTCCGGGGCTGATGACCAATGTACTGTTTTATCATTTCAAATGATCTTGTCGACTTCATCATTATGCTTTGGTCTACCGTTATGCGTTACGGTTATGGCCTGTATGACGTCATCATGTTGTTCAGTGCATTTGCACCGAGTCTGAGTTTACTCCTGGGGTCTGGCGTTATGCGATACGGAGACGGCGAGTGCGTGACGTCATGCAGCAGAGTGCACCTCCCACTTTCCGCTCCCCGCGCGGGAAGCCTAGGTTAATGGGTAATGGACTTTGTTGAAAGAGCCCTCCTGAGCCTTTCTAACATATCCAGCATTTGTAGCATGCGTCATTTGAAATGATATAAAGTCTAGTCTCTCAGACTGACTGTATCTTTCTTTAAGCGTATGGCTTTTAGTGCCGGGAGTGTCCGAGGACATGTTCGACTCGCTAGAGTTTGTAGCTGTTTCTATGCGGACACCCATGGGGTGAGCTACAAATACCGTCGCGTGTGGAGTGTTGTCTGGGGAGGAAAGTTTGAATGTAAGGACGAGGAATTGGAAGGTAGCGACTGTGGCCTGTAGTAAGGGACCAATCACGGCATTTGCCTGGAATGAAGATGGGAAATCACAGAAGACCATCTTCAAAGTTGCCGGCAGGGGGGGATTCGAACCTTCTCGCCTTCCGTATGTGAGGGACTGCCTGCAGCCACGCCGTAACGACCACGGCTAACTCACCCGGTGATGACCAACATATGCCATGTCTGCATCATTCCTTTATGAAAGTGAAACCGAATAAGATACTGTATTTTGTACTTATTGTTTTATATTCTTGGCTGTCACCACGGAGGCCCGGGTTCGATTCCCGGCTCTGCCAAGAAATCTATTTCTGGTCTGAGGGCTGGAACGGGGCAAAACTGAAAAGAAGTGGGTTTGACTCCCACCAGGGGCGTATATAAGGGGGGAGTTGTGGGGGCTCCAGCACCCCCCCCCCCCCAATAATAGGCAACAAAAATTAAAAGTGTTGTTTTGGTAAAGCATAAAATAATTGTAAATTTGGTTGTACCTAATCTTAACTTATTGGCTAAGTTATAAACAATATTATGATTGAAATTAGACTACCTCGTGGTGTAGTGGCTAGATTCTTGGCTGCCGCGCCGAAGGTCCAAATTTGATTCCTGGCTCTGCCAAGAAATTTTAATCCAGGTCTGAGGGTTGGAACGGGGTACACTCAGCAAAACTGAGAATTCCTCAGTACGGTACTTTTGAGAAATAAATTATCAATTAAAAAAGAAACCGTTTACCTTTCTGCTTAATAAACTGACAAATACAGTATTTAGATATTTGCCATTCATACTCCAGAGGCCGTGATAGAAAATCCATTAAGTATAATATTTTATTACTTCTTTTTGTATTGTAGGCTACATAAACTTAGAATTTTGCTATTAACTCTTGTCTAAAATAATTACACAAAGTTGTATGCTCTAAGATATTGGTTGATATTTCTGGGTATTGCGGTGACAATCCCCTGAGATTACTCACAATATTCCAGAATAGTCACCCCCACCGAAAAAAGAAGTTGTATATACGTCCCTGACTCCCACCTCAGCTGTCCTGGGAGGGATTTCCCCACTTCTACTCCAAGCAAGTGCCGGGATGGTTCCTCACTTATGGCCACGGCCGCTTCCTTGCCAATCTTTGCACAATCACAAATACACACACACAAGCAAGTTAGATCCTGACAGGGTGTGACAAGGCAAAGCCCCGGAACATGTAGACCAAATAACTTGCCCATGGGGTTATTTAGGCTATTAATAATAATAATAATAATAATATCGTATGTCCTCTGGTGCCGGGTGCAAGCTTTGTTATTTGACGCCCAGAGGGCAGCTTTCATGTCAAATTTTGTTGTTCCTTGAAACGCTAAGAAAGTCAAGAAGGTTAGATATCTATGCTCCTTGACATTATAGCGCTTTTTAGTAGAGAAATGAGAAACTTCGTGTTGGCAGAAAATCCCGAGATTAATTTTGCCATTATGAACACGGCCTACTGAATTCAAATGGATTCTTTAACATGCCAACAACGTATGACATGCATGTCGTGATTTTTGTCGCCTTTCAAAAAAAATCACTTACCACGGCCAGGAGCGAACCTGCAAGATTTGGAGCTGGTTGTGTGGCTCAGCGGTAACGCTCTCGCCAGTTGATCCCAAGGTAGCAGGATCGAGTGCTGCCGCCGTCAGTTGGCATTTGAGGGGCCCGAATACCAGGGATCCGTGTCAGTAGATTTACTGGCACGTTTAAGATCCCCTTCGGGGCAAAATTTCGGCACCCCGGCGTCTCTAAAAGCCAGAGTAGTTAAAAGGGACGTAAAACCAATAACTTTATTATTATTATTATTATTGTTGTTATTATTATTGCAAGCTTTGGGTTGGTAGTCCGGCACGATAACCACTCACCCACCGTGGCAAGCATTTAGGCTATGGAATCCATGTTACTGACATGAAGCTTATGTTCTAAGATACAATTCCAAACCCAAGTACATGGACCTGATGCCTAAGATCTCCCAAGGGCATTAAATGAATTTACCACAAAAATGAGGAGATTTCTCGGCGCAGTCGAGTCTGTTCAAAGTTCAAAGAACCTTGGTGCCACATTCCAGGCGCGTATTGTATTTCACACAGATTATGGAAATAACTGCCAGAATGAACAGCCTGCACAATGGATCGTCGTGCGCAAAAAGTTAACAATGTTACGGTATTGCCCATCTAGATGTACTTAGCACGAGTTCTTCCACAGCCGGGCGAATCTTTATAAGGGTGATAAAGTTGCTTTTATTTATTTATATTTATATTTTTAGCCTATTTTCATTTATGAAAAAAAAAATAGGCTTATGAGATCACCTTTTGTCCGTGTGTCTGTGTGTGTGTGAGTGTGTGTCCCATAATAAAGTCTAAACGGCTGGAGCGATTTCAATGAAACTCGGTAAGTTCATAGCACTGTTCCGGATGACCCCGACCGTGCCCTTCAAATTTTCTTATATCTCACCAATCGAACATGGCGGCTGTGCGAAATATTTCACCAGCATTCAATATCCCCGAAACTATTACCGATATCACCCTCGAATTTTGTACGGTGATAAAGGGAACTACTAGAAGTTCACCTTTGTGACTTTTGAAAACCTGATTACTACAAAACCAACATGGCAGCCAAGCGAAGTTGCGACTTTTAAATAGACGTTTCCCGCGATTTAACCAACCAAATACAATGAAACTTGGCACAGTATATGATTATACACATTGCAATGCACCGACATCTAACTTCGTTCAATTGTTTACATAACCTCAAGATGACGGCTGTGCGAAATATTTCACCGGCATTCTATATCTCTGAAAATATTTCCGGTATCACCCTGAAATTTTGTACGGAGATAAAGGGAACTACTAGAAGTTCACCTATGATACTTTCTAAAATTGGTTAACTACAAAACGAACATGGCGGCCATGCGAAGTTGAAAGTTTTAAATAGACTTTTCTCGGTATTTAATAATCCAAACGCAATGAAACTTGGTACAGGAAATGTTTATACTCATTGTAATGCACTGGTATCTAATTTAGTTCAATTGTTTACATAACCTCAAGATGGCGGCTGTGCGAATTTTAAAATTAAGTTTTAATTTCTTGTGTCGTAATCATGCCATCGAAGTGAAAGTTTGAATAATGAACCTACGAAATAATTTTCCTTTAATGGTACATAACTCTATGGCCTATACATATAACAATCCAACATGGCGTCCATCCGAAATATTTAGTTGGTTCTCAATATCTACGAATCTCTTATAGCAATCAAACTGAATTTTTGTATGTTGATAGTGGCAATTATCATAAGTAGGATATATGAAATAGGCTTTAGTTCTTCACGGAACTACTTGTTTATATTTTAATTAATTAATGAATTAATTTTTATTTATTTATTTATGTATTTGGGTTAATTTAACTTAGAGTGAAACATATTATTTATTTCCAACATGGAATTAAATTTAGGACTTAATATTTGAGTGGGCTCACAGGCCGCGAGTGGGAGTTTCCGCACTCAGTTAACAATTAAATAATAACGTCATTAATATGTAACATAGAATTATGAAAACTGACATACTTATAAAAATTACATAGGGACTTCTTTTGATACATAAAACACCCGATCAACAACTGACTGACTACTAACTACAGTTTGATAGACGGATTCTTCGGACAATAATCATTAAAAAATCCACCAGGTTGAGGGCCAGTGGAGACTTTTGCCCATTTCAATACTTCACAACGAAAACGAATCTACCATTGGCACGATGCGAAAACGAAGGATTGCGTTTTTTGGACACTTATCCCGCTTGCCAAATACCTGAATCCTGAAACAACTTTTTGACTTCTTTTGGAACAGTAAAACAAAAATCACATGGTGTAAAGAAATACAAATGGATTTAGACGAATTGAAAATAACTCAACATCAAATTGAACATAGAGAGGAGAAACGGCTTCTGAATAACAAATACACTCGACTAACATTCAAAATTTCACAGCGTAGAAATATGTTATATCAGCAGAAGAACGGCTGCAAGATCTTCCAGAATGGAGACGTTTTGGGAAAGGAAAAAATTATCAAGTATTAAGAACTGAACTTATTATTTTAAATATTGGAAGACTTTGTATACAAGGTTTGATTTTGGTGCTCCAATGTGGGCGCAAACAGTGTAAATAAATTAAAGGGGACAGTATATAAAGTATTGCGTGATTTACTGAAAGGACAATATGTGTGGTTTTTTTTTCAACGCTATGAATTACAAAAACAAGATTTAACAAGAAATATCAGGCAGAATAGAATGAAATGTTTTTCATGTGAAGAACACACATGAATACCGAGGTTAAAAATCATTCATGAAATTATATTAAATAATAATAGAGATATACTTGGAAAATTAAGCAAAAAAACTGTTGATTTTTTAAACAAATTAAATATTAAAAATAAACATACTATTTACATTATACCATTCATGGTGGTTCATCCTCGGTATTCATGTATCTTCTTTACGCGAAAAAGATTGTATTCCATTCTGACTGGTATTTCTTGTTAAATCGTGTTTTTTGTGATTCATGGCGTTGAAATAAAATCACAAATATTGTCTTTGCAATAAATCACGAAATATTTTATATACTGTTCCCTTGTATATATCAAATGGAATCCCTTGTATTGACTATAAGTAACTTATATCAGTTTTCATAATTCTATGTCACATATTAGTGAAGTTATTATTTAATTCTTAACTGTGTGCGGAAACTGCCACTCCCGGTGTACGAGCCCCTTAATTTTATTCCGTTCGGAATGAAACTGTGATTCTAGAAGATAATTTCATTCATTATGTAGAGTAATAAGTTCATTATTGATGTTATTTAAATATACATTAAATCTGAACATTTAATTAGCCTAATTTAATTTCACTGCGAGTTTCATTCCTTGCATTTCATTTCTTTTTTTTAAATTTAATTCCGAACAGAGTTTTATTCTTCATATGTTATTCCTAATTTAATTCCACTCCGAGTTTCATTAATTTAACTATTTGCATTTTGATATCGCTCTGGGCTTTGTATGTAATTCCTTCCTTCCAATGCATTGGAATTACCGTACTCATTCCGGAATATCGGTTATTGAAATCGCTTAATTTCGTCCCTTTTTAGTTTCATTTCAACCAGGGCGCATTTCCGGTTTGTCACGAGATAGTTCAGTACACATCTATTATTCAAGGAAAAGTCGATAGGCAATGCGTCACACTAATCGACGTGAGTGAACGGGGAAGCCCCCAGGAGTTCTGGCTGGGCACCATCTTCGTGTCGCTGAACCTGCGTATGTTTGGTTATTAGTGCTGACAGCGACAATAACAGCTGGCGGCTAATTCACAAACCAGTCTAACATTATCCTGCTAACTGTTTTACTAATATATTATGAGCATAACCTGACACAACTCTCGCCCGTTTGCTGCGTTGTCAGATTGTGGTCTCAGTGTCTAGTAATAGGGTTCGAAACCAGACACTGTAGTCACATTATTTTGTCTTACTCAACATATATTCGTTGTTTTATGTAAGATCACAACGTTGGAGTGAAAATACCGAAAATACTTCACTTTTCTGAAGAAAGAAAAAAAACACAGTCATTTCAAGGACGTTTTGTCTTGTTAGCCTACTTTCGGTTTTTACAAAAAATGAAAGTAGACTTATGAGATCTACACAGGGCGAAAAATTGTGTGTCTGCCTGTTGGTGAGTCTTTGTGTGTGTGTGTGTGTGTGTGTGTGAGAGTGAGCGTGTGTACACGGAATGTCTGTGTCCCCCCCCCCCCCCTATCAATTCGAACACGCTGAAACCGAATTGAACGAATTTTGTACAGAGGTAGCACTAGCAAAGGGCACCTCATATTCATGTTTAATATCCGTTGTATTTCAACAAGCTACTACAACCAACATTCAATTATACTCCTTGAAAAGGACAAAGAGTTGTAACAATACCCATGCATTTAGGAGAAAGTAGGCTATATGTTCTTTACTGAACATCTTGTTTTTGATATAACATCCACATTTGATGTAGGAAAAGTAATGCTGGAATGCATGTGTTCAAGGACATTGGCGCTCTTTTACGTTCAAATTTTCATAAAGTAGCCTAAGTGTCCCTGATTGTATAATCTAAACATGTTTCGCCCGGGAACAGTTATCAATGTATTACGTGATAAGCGCTTTTTTACGATATCAATGAACTACGACACGGGCACTTATTAACGACCTATCGAATGGGATTCGAAGTGACTGCCGATTGTTTGCGGATGATTGTGTAATGTACCGAAAAATTCAAACATTAGAAGACAACGCTCAGTTACAAACTGACCTCAACCTGGTTCATAAATGGGCGGTTGACAACATAATGAAGATAAATACGAGTAAATGAGGTCTCATGAGAATAGGGAGAGGGGGAAGGCATGATTTTCAATATAATATCGGCTCGTAAATACTTGTACAGAGAGTTTAGTTTGTATGTAACGGAGACCCTCGCTTGCCCGCTCACCCGCGTTGCGCGCCTGTCTCCCGCCACGCACTTTGCCGTAATGCGGCGCTAGCGCGGCACTGAGTCATTGAGTATAGGAATTTGTACTAACCTTGTTCACAGCTGGTGCTGAAAATGTTCGTCATTCACTGCTACACATCGCTGGCACCTTTTTATGAAACTGGCATTTACTCTCTGAAGTTCCTCAGCACCGATTGACTGTATTTCAGCTGTAATGAAGTCTTTAAGCTCATTTATAGTGTGAGGGTTTCTCGCATACACTCTATTTTTAAGCGTCCCCCACAAATAAAAGTCACATGGTGATAAGTCTAGGCTTCGCGGAGGCCACACGTTCGGACTTATAATCCTCGTACCAAAAATGCGACGCAATTCTGTCATGGATGCTTCGGCAGTGGGAGCAGTGGCAGAATCTTGTTGAAAATAAATTGACAATTGCTCTCCGTGAGTCAGTTCGTCAAAAAATTGGTCAAGGATCACATTGTAGTACAAATTTACGTACAAATTCCTATACTCAATGACTCAGTGCCGTGAAGGCGCCGCATAACGGCAAAGTGCCTGGCGGGAGAGAGGCGCGCGACGCGGGCGAGCGGGCAAGCGAGGGTCTCCGTTACAAACAAACTAAACTCTCTGTACAAGAAGACTCGTGCAATTCTTGGGCATTCTTGTAAGGAATAATATGAAATGTAATTACTCTAGTTCCTAAATTGTGAATTGTGGTTGATGTTATTGATGGTATTTGTACAATTTTCCACCGGGGAACTACTCCCATTTACAAATATTATATATAAATAATAATAATAATAATAATAATAATAATAATAATAATAACCGTTTTGCGTCTCGGCATGATTGGTTAAAATCACTGACTGGACTATTAATTATATTATCATGGAGATGCATGTGCAACGAATTCTTGTCAGACATAATTTAAGAATGGCGAGGTGCATGAAACAGAAATCCCCCTTCCGTCCAATCTTAACTTGACTGTGTATAATGTGGAACGAAAAGTTCACAGGTGAAATGAAGAACAGCCGAGTTGCACTTCCAGGGAAACTCCAAACACAACCAGTCTTCTCTGAAGTCTCAACTCAACAGTTTGCTGCTGGCTGTATCTGGGGTAATAAGCTCGCCCGCTACCTAGGCTGTAACCTGGGGTGATAGACTCGCCCCTAGCTAGCTCGTAAATTGTTGCCTCAGTAATTGAATGGAGATTGTTGGAAGAAACTAAAACGTAAAAACGCGTAGGCCTATAGCCTAGTGGGCGATGTATTGAAGAGAGAGATATGCTCTCGCGAACTTTTTTGTAGAACTTTTCATGCTGAACAATTCTTAGATTCATACTGCTCGGGTCTAAGGTGCGTGAACCTGAGAGGAATGTGCATCGCAGACTATGAGAAGTGGTGTTGACGAGTGATGAGGTTTCTCGGTTCGTGCATAGTACAGAACCAAATACAATGGTCGGTGACTCACTCACTCATTCGTAACACCACACTGATTTCAGAAAAGACCCTATGTTAGCAGTATTGGAATAGACGAGAATGTCAGGTAACACGGCAGGCTGTCGACAGGCTTCTCAATTCTCGCCTGCTCCTTCCCTGACTCTGCCCTTCATCCCGCAAGTTCACAGAGCTTAGACCCAAGCAGTAGTATTTTGTAATTTTTAACGGTTTGCCCAACGTAAGCTTAAAAAGCGCAAGGATGCTGGTTTTTTTCGACTTTTTCACTGAAATCGTTACTGCTTGGCTTCCTTTCACCATAAATAAATTATTTTCTACAGAAACCTTTCTAGAGATATCCTTTACAGAATGATGAGAGCCACATCAAAATCCATCCAGTGGTTCTCGAGATTACCCGAAATGTCTGGGGGGAGGTGCCTGAATTCAAGTCCCGTGCATTATGTCTCTCACTTTCTGTTGTGACATATCAACCTAATCTAACATAACGGGGTGATGTACCGTTGCGTGCGGGCGTGTCTCGATGTGGGCCCAGATTGGAATGTGTACGTTGAGCTCTCAACCCACTGATCGTCAGCCAGTACTTCCAGCGTTATTGAGTAATGGAGCTGGTTACTTAATTTCCCTTTGCCACGGTGGATGAGTGGTTATCGTGTCGGACTACCAACCCCAAGCTTGCAGGTTCGAATTGCTGTATTACTGTGTGTTATCTGTTTTTAATTCAAGTGAGGACTGCAGACATTCGATTTTCAAGTAGTTCCAACTGTTGCTACCAAATGCCACCGTCAAAGACCAACTAGTTCTGAACTGTGTTACTAGATGCCACCGCAGTCGACTCCTGGCGACGAACGTTGGAACCTAAGAGCATTAGTCAAATATATATATATATATACATTTATTAACCAAAGAGGACTACTTCATCGACGACCTCAAAATACAGTTTAACCTACCAAAACCAAAGCCTATCAGAATGCACGCCGAACCTTAAATGAGAAACGAAATGCCATTTGGTCCGACTTTTACTCCACAGATGCCATAATGATGGAAGAGTGGAAACAAGCTAACTACGAGCTACGACACGTAATCACACGTTACGCCACCCATGGATTTCACTTTAGATTCTGCAAAACCAAGAATTTCCACCAACCGAATGAAGACTGTGTGTGTGACCTGTGCAACGATCATTGTGAAAGGTACCACGCACAAAACTGCAGAATGAGGACAACCTCAATAATAAGACTGGCGTTAGCATAATTGATCATTTCTACAAATATGTATTTGCACATTGTGCGCTTTTCTTTTAATATTAGGCAAACATATCCTATAATTTAGCTTCACACAGGTGTAATTAGTGGAAGGTTCGTTATAATGCCATAAATCTATGACGTGGGACCGCCGGCTTTACTTCCCCTCCGAAGGAAGGCATACTGAGGGATTTTTAACGCTCTTAAAAACGTCGACGACTTCGGCCGGGTTTGAACCCGCGATCTTGGACATAGAAGCTCAGCATGCTACCCACTACGCCATCGAAGCCGCCCATTAAAGTGGTAATGTTAATCCAGTTCGCCGCTTTTCTAAATAACTGGAGACATTTTCAAATAATCCAAAATAACCTGCTAAGTTAAATAAAACTGTGGAATATCTCAATCAGTTAACTATCAGTAACTTCAATTTATGAAGTAAACTGGTGTGACAATGAACAATCGACATATCCTCGGGATTCCAGGGGGGATCACGCGGCCCCTCCTTGCGCGCCCATGCGTTGTATGGCACAGATTTTCACCGCCCTTCAAAACTCTGATTTCGGTCGGGAATCAAAACCACGATCTTGGGAGCATGAGGCGGTCCAAGTGAGGTAGCAACAGGTACCCAGATGAGCGCTTCGTGGCTAAGGTCTGGTTCTGCCAAGAAATGCAATCCTGGTCTGGGTGCTGGTGAGGTTAAACTGAGAAGTGGTAGTTTCGATACCAACGGCCACCTAAAAGTACGATGATGATGATGATAATTGTTGTTTTAAGGGGCCTAACATCTAGGTTATCGGCCCCTAATGGTTTGGGTGATAGTGAAAGATGAGATGAGAATGAAAACTATAACTAATACTAACAACAGACTTACAAACTAGAAGAAGAAATGGTAGACACATAAAGGATAAGGCAAATAAAGGACAGGAAGAAAAGGAATGCCCTCAACCCTCGAAGAATGAGGATTGAGGGACTTGGAAGGAAGGAGAGCCAAGAAAGGCAGATAGTAAAGAGGAAAGAGGAGAGGGACCGCCCCAAGGTCAGAGGAAAGAGGGGTCAAAACGCACCCAGTTCAGGAATCCCTTGGGGTGTAGCACAATCCAGGGTGCACCAGAAGTGGTGAGGCTACACACAACATGCCTCCTTGAGGGCCTTGTGCAGAAGGCAGCAGATAACATGAAAAGAAAAAGAAGGCTGATCCCTCGAATCATGAGGGTATCAGGAAAGATGAGACAAAGGCAATTAAGGCGGGAAAGTGAAAGACTCCCCAGGCCTTAGATACCCTAATACCGTCGGGGTCAGAAAAGAACAAGAGTTGACCAAGAGAGGTCGACAGGAAAGAAGATGGAGAGGAGCCCGGCACAAGTAAGTGGAAGCAATGCCGGACTCAGCTGGGGTCCCGTGGTCGCCGATCCACGTCCCACTAGATGTGAGCCCCTGGGGGGCCTAAAAGTACGGCCACCTCATTTGACACCCTCACTTGAATTACAATTACACATTGCTACTGTGACCACAATAACACCGGCTATCAGATAATTTAAGAAATGTGTATATACATACACAGGTATATGGGCCTGAATGATCGTGATGTCCAAGTCTCTCAAATGAAACAACAGCAGCAACAACAAATTGTGCATGTAAAATGCAATCTAAGTAAAACAAACGTGATCCACATTTAACATCCTGGACGAGTTATCTCGACACTACAGACGAATTACACTGGTAAGTGCTATCATGTGTGGGTCACGCGATGTTAATTCGAGTAACAAGTTTTCATAGAAATTATCTCCTACCTACATCCCTTAAGATCCTTAAGAAAAATATAAGGTAGGGGCAGATGACCTCGTAGTTCCTCCCCTTAAAACAACAATAATCATCATCATAAAAATATAAGGTGGCAGGATCGATTCTGGCGCCGTCAGTTGTCATTTGAGAGTGGGCAAATGTGAGGAGTCGTGTTTGTAGATTTACTGGTACGTTAAAGATCCCATTTCGGGGCAAAATTCCGGCATCCCGGCGTCTCTGAAAGCCTCAGTAGTTCGAAGGGGTGTAACACCAATAGCATTCTTAAGATATAATATTATGGTAGTTTTTTTCCGAAGTTGGTAAATATTGTATATTTAAATGTATTAGCTGCTATATACGTTGTTTGATTTGTTTTTCAATTTTTAATTTTATCTTAGAAACATTTAAATTTTGTATTTTAATATAGTTTTGACAGCGTTCCAATCCTACGTATTTACTCCGAGCAAGACTTGAAGCTTGTTCTTCGGCCCTTGAGTGGGCCCTTGTTCAGCTTAGGTTAACACTGCACATGGTAGCTTATCCAATATGGTTAATACTTTCGCCTCATTCATATTGTAAAGGCTAATGCCTCTTCTGTCGTTGGCGGTTTGTTTCAGTTCCATGTAATTGTCACATCCCATTCTATTCTTGATGTCTTCCCAATACTTCGTCCTGGACCGTCCTCTTCCTTTCTTCCCCAGCATTTTCCCTTCAAGAATGTTAACGATGAAAGTGTTGTGTCTGATGACATGTCCAATCAATTGTATTTTTCTCTTTCCCATTTCCTTCATTAATCTTCTCTCTTCTTTGACTTCCAGGTTGGTCTTTCTTTCCATCCAGCTCGTTCTTGTCAATTACCGCCATATCCACATTTCAGCACCATCAAGTCGATTCTTTTACCCAGAGTCCAACTTTCACTTCCATAGAGCAGTGTACTCCATACAAATCATTTCGCAAAGGATTTTCTTACATCTATATTCATATGTTTGCTGGATAAAATGTATTTCTTAGTCATAAATAGGGCTAGGATTTTTAGGTAAATACATATTTTAAGCATTTTTTCTATAAATACAGAAATTTCTGCTTTTCACTTATTAGCAGATAAAAAGATATAATATTTACATTTTTTAAAATTAGTATGCTGGATCTTTCAGTTTATTGCATTTTAGTTCTGTGTTACTTCAACGGGGAAGAAACTGTGAGCTATCTAATCTTCATGCAACTGTGTTATTCTTAACTTGTCGCCCCGTGCCACTCACTGTGGAAGTCGGAGATTTCGTTGTCCATCGCCATATTGCACCACGTGCTAGACCTCCTCCCCCAGCTACCTAGAACCAGTGTCATTAGTTCATTTCTGGCACTGTGAACTGTAAGGCAGGTCTACGATGCCTAAAGTAAAAACAACTACAAGTTATCGTCTGCAGCAGTATGTTGCAGAATTTAAGGATAATTTCACTTCTGATGTGGGAGTTCTGTTCTGCCAACCCTGTGGGAAAGCAATAAAGGCTCAACAGCGATCTCAAGTTACACAACACCTCAAGGGCAAGAAACATATTGCCGCAGTTTCGAGCCTTCAGAATAAGTGTTTCGCGATAACCGTCGGTCATTTTTGATGGACAACCTGGCGATGTATCTCGCTGTCTATTGTAATGCTTCAGCAGTCAGTGAGACATAGAATAAATTGCATTCGTGAGTACTGCAAATTGTTTATATTTACATTAATAAACTAATGTTTATATTTTTACTTTTTGGTCACATATTTCAGGTATTTTTAATACATAAAAAATAAATATTTTCCCTTTTTTTAGAACCTAATGCCTGTTTTGCCAATGCAATCCTTCTCTTCACTTCCATTAAGCAGCTATTGTCTTCTGTGATTATGCTACCGAGATAACAAAATTGTTTCACTTGTACAATTCTTGTTCAATGCTTCATATAAGAATAATTATATAAATCCAGTCATTCACGGAACTTTAACACATGGATATATCCAGAGAGAAAATGGTTCCCGCGTTGTTTGGTTACAACACTGGCTTGGCTGGAAATAATAATACAGATTTTACTTTTAAGAACGGGGCCCATCCCATTTTTATCACAAGCTCCCTCGACCGATATATGGCACTACTGTATATGCAGGAGCGCCGCCACCCCTCAAACAAAGAGGCTTTGATCAAATAGTTGCCCCTCCCCACAAACATTATTTCTGACTGAGATATCAGAAATACACTTACCACAAGATGTAAACTAGATCACAATGACCAGACAATAGGAGGCCAGTTTGTTCGGGGATTTCCTTCAGCAATTCGATTTGAAATTATTATTATTATTATTATTATTATTATTATTATTATTATTAATAATAATAATAATACAATTCGCCTCCGTATTGTAGTGGTCAGCGTGCTTAGCTGCCACCCTGGAGGTCCGAGGTTCGTTTCCCCGCTCTACCACGAAATTTGAAAAGTGGTATGAGGACTGGAACGGCGTATACTCAGCCTCGGGTGGTCCAAATGAGTAGAGAGGGTCCGATTCCCATCTCAGCCATCCTCGAAGTGGTTTTCCGTTATTTTCCCACTTCGTCTTCAGATAAATGCCATGATGGTACCTACCGTCAGGCCACGGTCGCCTCCTTCCCTCTTCCTTGTCTATCCCTCCCATTCTTCACATCCCGTCCCACCCCTCATGAGGACCCACCTCCCCAGTTGTATCCCCGCACGCGATGTCAAGCTCCAGGACACTGTAAAGGTTGGATCTCTCGCTGAGTCCGTGGGAAAAGCCTACCTGGAGGGTGAACTGACTATGAAGAAAAAAAAAACAAGAATAAAAAAACTATGGACTACCTCCACGGAGGCAAAATAAACCGGGTTAGTTGTAACTTCAGTAGACCAATGCTTCTACTATCATAGCCATTTCCGAAAAGTTGTTTCCTATTTTCCTATATCTTCTGCTTTGCGAATACTGCGATTTTTGAGCTAGAAACAGTTTCTGTTGAAAACATGTGATAGAGCCAGTGCGTTTATTATTCTATGAGATTGTTATGTGACCACATCACGTGTGTTCCGCTCCGCTGGTCTCACAGCAAATTGCAGCTTCTTCAAGGGCGACCTCGTCCATCTCAACACCTGCTGGAATCATGCAACAGCCCCTGTACTAAGCCACCACTGTCCAATAGCGTTTACACAATTAGCCGCCATAACTTCTGGAAGCCAAGTTCCTCCGATACACACCATTGTGTTATTATTATTGCAGGGGATGTACTCTAGAGTACGACACATCAGTGACCGATGGTTGGTTAGTTGGTTCCTCAGTTTAGGGGCTGCGACAACGCTGTCATGTAGCCCCGTGTACTTTGGTTGTGTGTAGAATCTGTCAGATAACCGGTGTTAATTGTGATGGCTGTATTAACTTAGTGTGTTATCTGTGATTCAGGTAGAAGGACTGCGGACGATCAATTTTGAACTAGTTCCTACTTCTGCTACCAAATGCTACCGTCCACGACACCTTGCTGTGAACTTGGCTACTACTAGATGCCATCCCAACCAGCGTCTGGTGACGAACGTTGGAACTTAAGAGCATTAATTAAACCTAACCTACAAATTTTTCTTCACGCAAGTGTAGTTAGTGGAAGGTTCTTTTACATTCCATAAATATGTGACATTGACCCGCTTGGCTTTACTTCCCCTCCGAAGGAAGGCATACTGAGGGATTTGTAACGCTCTTAAAAAATTCGACGACTTCAGCCGGGTTTGCACCCGCGACCTTGGGCATAGAAGCTCAGCATGCTACCCACTACGCCACCAAACAACAGGGAAAATAAACAAAAAGTATAAACGATTAGTAGTGCCTGCTGTATGATGAGCAGCAAGGTCGCACTATGGAACATCGTATTGTTTTGCAAATACACTTGAGTACTTTACAATACCAAGTAGGCCTATAATGTATCATTATTATTTCTGTACATTGTAAAAATAAGATGTGTTTGTGATATTTTTCAATACCGGAAGAAGCCGTGATCGAGTCCGGAACAGTGCAGCACTTAACCTGCAGACCTCCGTGACGTGTTTGAGTATTGATGACGCCACTTGGCCTTGCGATGCTGGACGCACAGTAGCCGCTGCCGACCTTCACGCTCAGACCACTCGGCGTCTTCTTGTTGTTGATTCATGTGGGATCTGTCTGATTCTATCTTAGAATCAGGATTTGCCCTGAGGGAGTGGAAAAGCCACAGTCAGTGTCTCCAATCTCTGATGTTGCTGGAATACACGCACGATCGTGGAGGAAGGTGGCAGGTATAAACGCTGTCATCTTGTGGGCGTTAGGATTTTTACAGGTCAAACTTCTCCCATGCTCCTCAAACCTCTGAACCACATTTGCACCTCTCTCGGATCCCAGTCTACTTCAGGTCAGTGCTGCCAACACGGGTAGTCAAACGTCACTATATTGGTATGTTACTAATAGAGGAAACATACTTGAATTAAACACAGATAACACGCACTAATACAGCCATCACAATTAACACCGGTTATCAGACAGATTCCACACAGACCCAAAGTATACGGGGCTACATGACCGCGTTGTAGCAGCCCCTAAACTGAGGAACCAACCAACCAACCGGGATGAGCTGATGTACTCTGCTGTACGACACATCAGTGACCGAACTAAGTGCTGAAGACTGAATCTGTTTCTGAATATGTAACACACCTTCCTTCAGAGGGCAAGTAAAGCCAGCGGGCCCATGTTATAGATTTATGGCATGCAAAATAACCTACACACACCCAAAGTCACGGGGCTACACGCCCCCAAGGTCCGTGTCGTTTGGCAACCCCCAAGGATCAAACAAATAAATACCATTTTAAAAAAGTACCACCAAGTATTGCTGTGTGTTTTTTTCTTTCACGGTAATCTACGTTGGCATCATTGTCTCGGGAGAGAAATTCCCTTCAGAGAATAAATAGCTTACGTAAGGTGTCAGGGATCGTGGTCCACGTAATAACCTTTATCATGTGTGGTGCAGTGGATGACGTGCCTAGTTACCTCACTGCTCACTGGAGGGTACTTGTTAGATTACGTCACAAATCATTCAGGCTTTTGTAAATAGATGATCAGTCATTTAGAATGCGCCCTTGAGCATCCTCCTGAGTGACGACATGATTGATGGTGCTAAGTTCATTATCCCAGACTCATTCAAGGTCCAACACCAAGATACTGATCATATCGTGCAGACACCGACACTGTGCAGTGGGCGACCAGGAATGCTTCCTCAGTGGGCCATCCACAGAGAGGAGATGACAAGAAACATTAACCCAAAAAACATAATTCATCCAAAAACGGCAACACCAATACCAGCAAATACCCCAAAACAGACCTAAACTATCAGCCAATCATAGAACAGCTCGCACCCCACCACACCAATCCATTCAAATACAGGCAATCACAGCACAACTACACCAACAATTACTGCAAACGTTACTCTATAACCAAATATAAATAATACACATTGCCACTCCCTCCCCCATAAACTATACGAGGCTTATTAATATTCACGTATTATTTATAAAAATCCAAACCTACTAAAGGTCTACCATATTTCATATACTACTACTAAAACCAAGCTCTCTTCCTGTAACGTGTATTTAAAAACTTAAACCACGTCCAATTATTATTATTATCACTATTAGCAAGCCGAAGCTGCTGCTGATAGGCTACGACGCTAACACAGAGTGAAAGTAACATATATTGGACAGTCAATAGCATCAGTTATGAACCAAAACCACAATCACAGCTCATCAGGCATACTCAAGTATTAGTACTCCCTGCCCACCGTTAGGAATGTCACAAACAATAAAATAAAAATCCAATTCACGAATAAATGATCAAGCCAAGGACAAACATTCCCACCTAATAAAGCATGATCAATTAATGCATTAAGGGGAGGTTGAAAGCTGTTTTGGGTCAAAAAGTGGAATTTTAGATTTTATGTTATTTTGATAGCCTGAAGTCCAATTTATAATGTGCATATGCTTATTTGCTGAAAATGTTTGCTAAATGCCATTTATAGGTCATTTAAAGCCACGCCCCCCTTGGAGATCTGTTCCTGAGAACCGGCATAATGTCTCCTCCTCCTTCTCCTGCTCCTCCTTCTTCTTCTGCTCCTCCTCCTCCTTATCCTCTCCTTCTAATCCTCCTCCTTCTGCTCCTTCTTCCCTTTCTCCTTCTACTCCTCCTTCGTCTCCAGCTCCTTCTTCTCTTTCTCCTTTTCCTCATTCTTCTTCTGCTCTTTCTTCTCTTTCTTCTTCTCCTCCTCCTACTTCTTTTTCTCCTGCTGCTTCTGTTCCACCTTCTTCTCCTGCTGCTTCCTCTCTTTCTCCTTCTCCTTCTTCTCCTGATCATTTTCCTCTTCCTCCAGCTCCTTCTTCTCTTTCCCCTTCTCCTGCTCCTCCCTGTCCTCCTTCTCCTCCTACTTCTTATCCTCTTTCTCCTTCTTTTCTCTCTCTAAATATGCTAGGAAGTTAAAAAGAAACCAGAAGAGGGACAGAGAAGATGGGCCTGGTGCACATTAAGGTAACACTTATCTTGAAGAGCATTTTTCTTCACTTTTGAGTTTTTCGAGGCAAATGTTCCTTTTTCTCAGGAAGTTTTAACAATAGCGCTCTGAATTTTTGTTCAGTAATTCCATATGATCAACTAAAGGATTGTATGTTTTCCTGTGATTTTATCATAAATAGAAAAAATAATATTTTACTTTTTCGTAGAGAAAAAAGTTGAAAAATTTATCCTCTGAAAAAAAAATTACAAACACACACATTTCCAAAAACAACCATTTAAAGATAAAATATAGATCTAAATATCTGTAAGGTTTAGTTTCAATAGGTTAAATACTTAATGAGAAAAAGGAACATGAAGTTGACAAATTTAACATGGCGGAGATAGGGGTTACAACCTCCCCTTTAAGTGAGACACTAAGCTATAAGCTTACTGAAAAATATTAAAAAAATGCAAAAATGAATCCCTTAACATCAGAGTGAAAGACACCCTTAAGGGCACCAGACTCTAAGCATTTATATTTCGACTGACAGAGAGTACTGCTACTAAACATCAACTCAGTGTCTTATCGTGAACATGGATGTCCAAATCGTTTCGAGGTTAGTTCGACAGTTTCTGCTTAAAATTGTCCACGGTCAAATCCGATTCACTACGCTCCGACGATTAGACCATCAGAAAAGTCATTTCAAATACTTGGAATTCGCGTGTCCACCATGTTGATTTTGTGTTTATCAGGTTCTTGAAATCCATATATTTGTACTTCTATCACAATACAAAATTTCAGTTTGATTTCTGCAATAGTTTCAGAGATATTGAGTACTGGTTAAATACTTCCCACGGCTACCACGTTGGACTGGTAAGTTAACTATGGTGATAGAATGACATTAAGAAGACCGTGATAGTCCGATACCTCATTGACGTGTTGATTATAAACTGTTTATTTCCACCTAAAGATTTTCAAAAAAAAAAAACAGATCTGTTACAATAAATTCTGAAAATTAAGCATAAAAATATTTTGTCTTAAAAAAAGCGTAGAAATTAGGAATCTAAAAAGGAGAAATTGAACTGAGCAACAAAAACAAAAACATGAGAAGAGAACAGAAAAGAAATAAAAAATGTATAACACCACACACATGTATGTGAAATATGTATACCGGTAATGTATATATATTTACGAGGAAACAACAGCGGCCATTTTAATCCAACGGCACGGCACGGACAAGTACGATATGGCATGGTCAGCCTCAACTGTTAGTCACTACTGTGGTCACATATTCTATTTTAAAATGCTAATATCCTACCAGTCACCTCCTTGAGGACAGTTTAAAACTCCCTATGCACGATGAGCGTATTTGGTAAGGCCTGGCCTTGTTGAATCGTAAGTTACGGTTAGGCTATAACACTTGCATGATTCTTACATCCGCTATGTTGAAACTATTTAGCTTATGACCTTGTAGTTTGGCCAAAATACGCTTCCCACATTGAGGTACATTGTCGCAAAATTTGGTAGAGATCGGATGATTAGGTTAGACGTAATTTGATTTAAGCTCAGACCATTTGGGTGAGCGACATTTATTTTTCGGTATGATGGCGGCGATAGACAACATGACACGGAGTTGCCTCTTGCGAGTACTACCTCTGTACGAAATATACTTCAATTCGGTTTCACCGTGTTTGAATTGATGGGGGGATAGATATAACAAGTTCCACACACATGCACACACACACACACACAAACACACACACACACACACACACACTCACAGACGGACAGACAGACAGACACACACTTTTTTGGCCCTGTGTGGATCTCATAAGTCTACTTTCATTTTTTGCAAAAAACGAAAGTAGGCTAACACCGTAGAACTTGGCAACTAATAGGTCCACGTTGGCGGCACACTGAGCTAGCCCCCTCCCCCACTAAAGATAAAACACAGTTTGCAATGAAGCACTGCTCTGCAGTTAAGTGTGGGAAACCGTTATAGAATCTCTGTTCTCGTCATCTTGCTGTAGAGCAGTCGGTCATTTGGGCACCAGTACCACCGCACCATAGCGGTCCCACGCCTCTTGAGATATCGTGTGGCAAGGTGCGACCCATTTATGTCGTAAATGACGACGCAAATTCTCGTTAACGGGAAACACATCAAGCGGCGACCCCAACGCGCGGGTAGCACACGATCATACCATGACAGGTATGTTTCTAGATAACATGTCTCAGAATTAGAAGTAAGAACCTACTATTTTCGATTAATGCCCTAGCAACACCACAGATGTATTATAGAAGGTATTAACAATAATAATTCGACATACATAATTTAAACACGAAATATGGCAAGATCAATAGAGTCGCCCACTTTAAATACCTAGGTGAAGTGCTTGAACCGACGGGAAAAGAGAAAATCGTGCAGAACACTAGGTTAATGAAAATGAAGGGATACAAGACACAGGGTGTTTACAACAAAAAATGTCTGTCCACATTCACTAAAACTTCGTCATTACAACACGGTTATTAAACCTGAGATGCTTTATGCCAGTGAGACATTGACGATACACACAAAGGGTGACCTGGAAAAGAATCGTCACAGAGGAAAGAAAAATAATAAGAAAAATTATTGTACCAAAGCACACAGATGAAGGATACAGGCTTCACCCCAGAGACACCACAGAGAAATTAACCAACCTCGCAACGGACATCAGAAAGAGGCGACTAAAATTTTACGGACACATCAGCAGACTCCCACAAACCAGACTCACCAACAAAATTCTTGGATACTTACAGCGGCTCAGGATTACTACAGCCTGGATGATGCAAGTCAAAATTGATTTGGAAAAAGCACAGGTCGACCCAGAAGACGTCATAGACACAAGCTATACAAGTGGGGAGTGTTGTCAGAGAAAGCAGCAACTACAGCCCAAAGAACAAAGTGTATCGAGGAAAGGAAGAAGACCTTTAGTGCACGAATGAATGAGTACTAGAAAAACAGGAAGAACAAATAGTCATGATTGCTTCGCGTGGTCTGTAACGTGTGAAATAAATAATAATAACGGTGTGTGTGGCATCTTTTGTAATTGTATGCCTATTGGATCACTTAAGACGGGTGGACTTTCGGTCAGAATTGACCTAAAATATCCAAATGCTGAGAAACGGCAACAATGAAGCTCATGGGTTCCCAGTGGTGTATATGTGATACTGGTTGGTACGCTCTCCACGTCCCACTGCGATGCCGTGAATGACTAACACTGTGTGTCCCTCCCATTTCCGTGTGTGAGCACGTGCGTGGGTGTCACGTGACGCGTCCTATCGCGGTGATGCTGTGAGGAGTGCAATATACTACTAGGTCATGCCCCATCACCGCCTCGGCCTCCAATTCGCTAATACTTGAGTGGAATCCATGTTCCATGAAGTACGTACTGTAATCCACAGCACGGGCGAATATACAATATTTTTCGGGGGGAATTGTAAATATTCTCAGTGGATTGTCACCGCAAAATACCCAGAAATACCAACCAATATCTTAGAGCATATAACTTTGTATAATTATTTTAGATAAGAGTTAATTGTAAAATTCTAAGTTCATACAGCCTACAATTTGTGGCAATACAAAAAAAAGTTGTAAAATACAACACAACACAAAATAAAATTTTATACTTAATGAATTTTCTATTATGGTCTGTGGAGTATGAATAGCAAATATCTAAATATTTGTCAATTTACTGAGCAGAAAGGTAAACTGTTTTTATTTTACTTTTACAAATTGATAATTTATATCTTAAAAGTACCGTACTGTAACGTGTTTTTCGAGGGGTTTTTATGCAACTGACATAAGTCAGTAGGAAGCCATTCTATATTTATTTACGCGGCAAATTGTTCAGCCAAGAGAATTTTTCATGTTAATTTATTATTATTATTAATTTATTATAATTATTATTAAGGTATTTTCGGAGCATTTTATAAAAATTATTAGCATTCATATAGGTTTTCTATGTCTTAGAAAACACTATCAAGCAAATTATTACGAACGACGATATCATAGAAAATTATCTGATTACGGAATTTTACGGAGTTTTGTCAGTTAGGGTATTTGAGAGAGATGAGTCACGGGGAATTCAAACACAAGCTTAATCTTGTCAGGAAGAATTACGCAAGGCTGGGTCGCAGCGTCCAGGAAAGGCGAATAGTTGGAACGGAAATCGACTTCATCATCGCCGCGCCGTGTGTAATGACCCGGAGGAGGGGAAGATCGCGTGGTGGGTCAGCCAATCAGTGAGGACCACGCACGCTACAAGTCGGATGAAGAGTGGGGAAACGGCGGGTGCATATATCGTTCGACGCGCCGTGGAACGAGGACAATCTGTGAAATACTTGACGAGTATGGGTGCGCGTGCGAGTGGCTCCGATGTTCGGTGGAGTTAGCGACGATCTGTATAGAATTTAACGAGTACGGTTGTACGCGGGAATCGCTCCGATGTTCCGTGGATTGGAGGACTAACTTTTGTAAAACTTAACCAGTGCGGTTGTACGAGTGTTTGGGTCCGAGGCACGGACCATAGAATTATCTAATCTACCAGAATCTCATCAAATATCGACGAAGATGTCGACGTCCAGGAGACTGTGGGAAGCTCACAGCATCATCCAGTACGAGGTAAATGTTTCGGCAATTTCCAGGGGTAAGCGCGAATGACGCAGAAATACGCAATCTCTCATTTCTCTTTGTTTTACATTTCATATTTCAGTAACTTCATAGCTTGGAAATAAGAGTAAAATCAATTTATCAGACTCCGTTTTCACGTAATTTTCTATCGGTAATATTCAAATCACAACGCTCCAATTTAAATTTTATACTTATTATTATTATTATTAATTTTGCTATACTTGTTTTATATAATAAATTCATTTCTTTTACAATGCAATCTTTGCTTTCAGTAGGTAGCATTAGATATAGACCAATTCCTTCTCCTGATACAATTGTTTGTTGGGTTAATGATCAAATCATACCACGATCTGAGTGAATAGAGTCTTGAATGTGTTCTGCCAGAGCTAGACGTTGTTAAATACAAATTTAGATTTCAACATTGGGTTGAGGTCTTGGCGCCCATTAAAACAACATAGCTTAGGCAAAGGCAAACAGTTACATTTATCACCCAACAGTTAGGGGCTAGCAAAACGTTTCATTTGTCGCCGACAACTTGGGGCTGAAAACCTAATAACATTTGTGGAAGGAGAAGGGTATATATTTCTGTGCCTGTATTTTGGGGGTTATTTGTCTGTATCAGTGTATATCATTATGGGGGATGAGAAAGAAAGACAGATGAGGTTACGTAGTGGTCATCAACGGGAGAGTGATGATACGAGCAGTATGTCGAGTGATGGTAGTACCGGGGTAGCGGAGGTAAATCCCGATACTGAAACAGGGAGTGTAGGCGGCCAACCAGAATTAAAAACTTTACTTCTCGAGTTCATGTATCAGAACCAAGTTAGTAGTGATGCCTTAAATGCAAAATTAGAACAAAACAGTAGGGAAAATAAAGAAAGTACAGATGCCTTAAACGCCAAATTAGAACAAAACAGTAGGGAAAATAAAGAAAGTACAGGCGCTTTAAACGCAAAACTGGAACAAAACAACGCTAAATTAGAACAACACAGTAGGGAAAATAGAGAGAGTAATGAAACTTTAAACGCCAGATTAGAACAAAACAGTAAGGAAAATAGAGAGAGTACTGAAACTTTAAATGCTAAATTAGAACAAAACAGTAGGGAAATGAGTGACAAATTTGAACTGATTAGAGGTGAGATCAGGGGGGTAATGGAAGAAAAGGCTAAAGAGATTATTGCAGATGTAGACAGAAAATTAGGAAAAGTACAGGAGGAGTTGGAAATTAGAATCAGTACACAGGCTGAAAATTTAAAAGAACTAGTGCAACTGGAAACACAGCAGGTCAAAAAGCAATTGGGGGGAGAAATTGACAAAATTCAGGTAGCTACTAAAGAGGTTAAGGAACAGCTGGGGGGTAGAATTGAGAAAGTCCACTCACAAATAGTTGCAGAAGTAAATGATTTAAGAGATAGTAATAAAGAGAGCATTAGCAAGATTGAGGAGAAACAAGCAAAGCTATATGATAAAGTAGAAGAATCAGAAGGAAACATTAAATTAACAGTAAACAGTATTGAGAGGAAGGCTGAGGAGAAAATCGCAGAATTAGAGTTAAAATTAAAAGCTAGGATCAGGCAAGAAAATAGTCAGAATAGGCCAGATTTGTGAATAGCACACACAGGGAGGTAGAACTGGGTAAGTTCAGCAATCGACAGGGGTGCCCAATGGAGTTCATGAACACTATAGAAAATAAATTCGGGGAAAGGTTGGAAAATGGTAGTATTGAGTGGTGCCAGGTAGTTGAAATTTTAGAACAAGTGTTTGTGGGGGAAACGAGGAATTGGTTTGCTGTCTACAGAGACAAGTTTACTGATATCAATGATTTTAAAATGAAATTCTGTGAAAAGTTCTGGAATGAGGTTATTCAGTCGCAGCATCGTGAGGGAGTAGTGTGTGGTAAATATAACCCTAAAGGATGCTCCACCATGACCGAATACTTTTTAGGGCAGGTATTAGTGTGTAAATATCTGGATGGCTTGAAGGAGGAAAGTGATGTGGTGAGGTTGCTACTTAGGCACTTTCCCTATAGGATCAAGGAGGCTGCTTGTATCCAGAATGTAAAGACAATATCACAAGTAGACAATTTGTTAAGCACATTTGATGCACTAGGGAGAGGGGGTTATGAGGACAATTTCAATAGGAACCAGGGTAATAATAATAATAGACCTAATGAAGCCAGGCATCAAGGAGTTCAAGGGAACGGTGGCGAAGGGGCCAACGCTCAAAATAGAAATAATAATAATCAGCTAAATCAGAACAGAGGGAATGGCTATGGTAATCAGTATCAAGGGAGCAAAAATGATTTCAGGGGAAATCAAGGGAGGAACAATGATTACAGGGGAAATCAAGGGAGAAACAATGATTTCAGGGGAAATCAAGGGAGAAATTATAATGACAATAATTACAACCAGAATAGGGGTCAAGGAAGAGGACAGCCTAGTGGTAGTAGTATACAGCCAAACAATGACAACACAGCCCAGAACAACCAGACCAGTTTAGTAGTTAGTAGTACTACGGCCAGCTGTAGCGGTTCTTTAAACGCGAACCAGGCTGCGAAGTAAGGTCAGAATCTCAGTCTGTAGCATGCCCTGTCCATACAATTATACAGGAACCCTATGACCTAAATGTAAGAAATGAATTATTACATGAACTAAATGATGAAGGTATTATTCAGGAAGTGGTTAGTAAGAGCCCCATAGTTAAATTTAACGTGTCCGAGGCGTACACAGATGTTTTAATTGATAGTGGTTGTATGAAGAGTTGCATAAGTAGTGCATTTTATGATAAAATGAAAGGAACTGGAGTAAATTTTGAGGAGATGCCAATTAAAAGCACTTTTGTTATCACAGCTGTTGGGAAGAGGTCTAAAGTAATTTCTAAGCAAGTTTTAGTAGACATTAAAATTAATAATCATGTAGAGAAGCAGATTTGCCTTGTAATTCCAAATTTAGTATTCAGTGTTATCTTGGGTTCAGAGTGGCTAAGTAGAGTGTCTGGTAACTTATGTTATGATGTAGGGAGTTTGAAATTTAAATGGGGAGATTCTGAAGTAGAAGTAGCGTTCAATGACCATATTCAGAGGAGTAGTATTGTAGGTGTGATTTGTACTTTAAATGAGATATCGCCAGCCGTAGAGCGGGGTTCTCCATGTTTTGTGGGCAGTGTGATTACGAACGGTAGTCTAAAGGACTCGTTACGTGATGCTGCATTTCGGGGAAATATAGAGGATGAACAGTGTGTTCGGCTCTATGATGTGTTATTGTGTAATAGGAGAGTTTTTGAGGATCGCATTGGTATGGCCAATTGCTATACACATTCATTGAACGTTATTGATAGGTCAGTATTCACAGGACATAGATATCCTGTACCTTTCGCTTATCAAAGTGCAGTTGAGGCACAAATTAATCAGATGCTTGAAGATGGGATTATTGAGCACTCTAACAGTCCATGTGTTAATTCTTTGATCACGGTACCCAAGACCGACGGCACGGTTCGTATTTATTTAGACGCTCGTTTGGTTAACAGTAGAATTAGTTCAGATCAGCTGAAATCTATGTCAATAGAGGAATTAATGCAAACATTTGAGGGGAAGAAGTATTTCACTTGTGTAGATTTGAGTTCCAGTTTTTGGCAAGTGCCACTTATGTACGAAGATAGACCATTTACAGCTTTTAGTCATAAATATAACCTTTATCAATTTTGTAGAACACCTTATGGGTTAAAGAGTAGTTCGGCAGCTTTAGTTAGGGCTTTAAACATCGCATTAGGGGATGACACAGGAGAGTTTGTAACCATTTACATTGATGATATGGTAATTAGTTCACGCAGTTTTGAGGAGCATCTACGTCATTTAGATATAGTTTTTCAGAAGTTAGATCAGGCAGGGTTCACTTTGAAGCTGTCGTCATTCTGTCAGTCAGAAGTGACATTTTTAGGTCATAGAGTGTCGAGTAGAGGTGTGACACCATAGGAAGGTAGGGTTAGCATGTGTGGACAGTAGCAACAGGGCATCGTTACAGACACTGAGAAATATGCTAGGTAGAGCAACGTGATGACGTTCATTTAAGGGAGCCACTTGCAAGGTTGGAAGAAGGTGACGCAGGAACATTTATAGTTTCCAAACGTATTGGAAAAACAGCATATGTGCTGGAGGATAGTAAGGGAAACAGATTATACGGGACGTATAATATACATAGTCTACGAAAATATGTGTCATAAAGTGAGGATGTTTAGCTGGCGAGCCAGCCTATCAAATGAGTAAGTGTGGTATTTGGTGCGTGGAAGATCTGGTCTTCAAGGCAGGCGTATCAGAAGTCACACAGGGGGGTAGTATGTAAGTAAATGAGAGTTTTTAAGGTACAGGGAAATATGACGGGATTGTCGGATGCTCTTGAGCACTAAATTGTCTCGATACACCAAGGCCAGAATTTGGTAGCGCTGGTGAATTCCCGTTTGCCTCCAAGAGATGGGTGAGCGCTTGAACAGGGTATTTTTGCTTAAGGCGTCCACGAGGCAAAAGATGGGCCATCAGAATGCGAGACAGTCCTTCATGAAACTCATACATATCAGCACACGTGATTTCTGTTTACGGCCTCGCCATGTAAGATTTGTAAGTGAGTAATTTAAGATAATTTGTACAAAGGTATTATTTGTGTGAGGAGAACTAATCTGTGTTGAGAACTAGTGTTAAGTAGAATATGGTCTACGGGAACTTAACAAGACAGGGCGATTACGGCACAGAAATATTTGGTGTTATATGTAATGCGCATTTACTGTTTTTTTTTTCAGAAGTCAATATTAATTTAATCTACTTTAAAGAGAGATTAAGTATTATGGTCACGAGGCGCTGCCACGATAGTGTGATCGTGTGTTCAGTGCTAAGTGAGATTAAATTTCACCATAAGGAAGGGACCTCCAGTGAAATTAGGAAGTTCTATGGTGATATAAATATATCAGAACACCTTCAATGCGTGTGATATGACATCATAAATACATAGTGCTCACACATTAATTATGTCTATTTCTCCAACATAGAGAAATTTGAGAGGCGGAAATATCCGTGGAACACTATTCTATATGTAAAACATTGGACTGGTTGCAAAGTGCAATCCATAGTGACAACAAACTTTGACGAAAAGTGCGTGAAGAAAAATTATGAGTGTATATATCTGTAATTTAGGGTGATCTCATTTATGTAATATGTATTTTGGATGGGGTTTATTAACGTGTCTGGGATAATCGGATAATGGACCGTCGTCACGGTAAATCATCCGATGATCCGAGGCGAATATGTAACGTGTTTTTCGAGGGGTTTTTATGCAACTGGCATAAGTCAGTAGGAAGCCATTCTATATTTATTTACGCGGCAAATTGTTCAGCCAAGAGAATTTTTCATGTTAATTTATTATTATTATTAATTTATTATAATTATTATTAAGGTATTTTCGGTGCATTTTATAAAAATTATTAGCATTCAGATAGGTTTTCTATGTCTTAGAAAACACTATCAAGCAAATTATTACGAACGACGATATCATAGAAAATTATCTGATTACGGAATTTTACGGAGTTTTGTCAGTTAGGGTATTTGAGAGAGATGAGTCACGGGGAATTCAAACACAAGCTTAATCTTGTCAGGAAGTATTACGCAAGGCTGGGTCGCAGCGTCCAGGAAAGGCGAATAGTTGGAACGGAAATCGACTTCATCATCGCCGCGCCGTGTGTAATGACCCGGAGGAGGGGAAGATCGCGTGGTGGGTCAGCCAATCAGTGAGGACCACGCACGCTACAAGTCGGATGAAGAGTGGGGAAACGGCGGGTGCATATATCGTTCGACGCGCCGTGGAACGAGGACAATCTGTGAAATACTTGACGAGTATGGGTGCGCGTGCGAGTGGCTCCGATGTTCGGTGGAGTTAGCGACGATCTGTATAGAATTTAACGAGTACGGTTGTACGCGGGAATCGCTCCGATGTTCCGTGGATTGGAGGACTAACTTTTGTAAAACTTAACCAGTGCGGTTGTACGAGTGTTTGGGTCCGAGGTACGGACCATAGAATTATCTAATCTACCAGAATCTCATCAAATATCGACGAAGATGTCGACGTCCAGGAGACTGTGGGAAGCTCACAGCATCATCCAGTACGAGGGAAATGTTTCGGCAATTTCCAGGGGTAAGCGCGAATGACGCAGAAATACGCAATCTCTCATTTCTCTTTGTTTTACATTTCATATTTCAGTAACTTCATAGCTTGGAAATAAGAGTAAAATCAATTTATCAGACTCCGTTTTCACGTAATTTTCTATCGGTAATATTCAAATCACAACGCTCCAATTTAAATTTTATACTTATTATTATTATTATTAATTTTGCTATACTTGTTTTGTATAATAAATTCATTTCTTTTACAATGCAATTTTTGCTTTCAGTAGGTAGCATTAGATATAGACCAATTCCTTCTCCTGATACAATTGTTTGTTGGGTTAATGATCAAATCATACCACGATCTGAGTGAATAGAGTCTTGAAGGTGTTCTGCCAGAGGTAGACGTTGTTAAATACAAATTTAGATTTCAACATTGGGTTGAGGTCTTGGCGCCCATTAAAACAACATAGCTTAGGCAAAGGCAAACAGTTACATTTATCACCCAACAGTTAGGGGCTAGCAAAACGTTTCAGTACTATGGAATTCTCAGTTTTGCGTCACAAGGCTGAGGGTACCCCGTTCCACCTCTCAGACCAGAATTAAAATTTCTTGGCAGAGCTGGGAATCGAATTTGGACCTCCGGGGTGGCAGTTAAGAATGCTAGCCACTACATCACGTGGTAGTCTAATTTAAATCTTAATATTGTTTATAACTTAGCCAATTAGTTACAATTATTTTATGCTTTTACCAAAGCAACACATTCTTAATTTTTATTGGCTTTTTTTCGGTGAAAAAACGGGGGGGCTTAAGCCCACAGTTCCCCCATTATATACGCCCCTGATCCACAGCTGTAAATCCTTCGTCCAGTGGAGTTAGCAATAAACACTCCATGTGCTGTAACGTATGCACTCCAGAGATTCTATTACATAAATCATTTGAGTCGTCCAGTTGCAAAACTCCTTTAGTCCACTTGTGAATACGAATCATTTCGTAATAGTACATTATGCTACCAGCCTATCATGGCAATAATTAAGACACGAGTATGTTTATAAAACGAGCGTATGCGAGTTTTATAATTTGTGACTTAATTCACATTATAGGCGAGTTGCATACGACTGTTTATGTTCGACAATAATTATTATAACTATTTATGTTCGAACATAAATATTCATAAATACCTGTCGAGATTTTGCCAGTTTCATGTTCTGAACAGATCGCATGGGACGCAAAGAATACCTTGTATTTGACCATGGCCTCCTCGATTACCCCCACTATGACACTAGGCCAGGCTGATAAATTTAAATTAGAAGGCCTTGGAACTCAGCACAGGTGCGATGCTATCCTCACCTAATTGGTTAAAGAACTGTTTCTTGAGCTCTGATGGGTGGGAGAAACTGTCCCATAATGAAAACTTGTAATGTAATGAGCCTCATTATGATACAGTTTTCTGACATATAATAGCCTATTTACATTTCGCCAGGGTCGAACGTAAATATTGTTTGTATGTTATGAGAGACCTTATGGTAGTAGAGATTCAGTTCAGTTATTTGAAACAACTCCTTAATGCAGTATAAAATAAGGGATATCAATGAAATATTCAAAGAACATGTATTGGCTATGTTGCAAATTATTTATGCTGAATGAGGGAAAATGGAATGTGGATTAAGATGGGAGCAGCAGATACCGCACGCAAGAGACACCTGGCCGTATCTACCTACAGAATGGACAGCGACACACTCACCAAAATATTAAAGGTTAGTGGTCAGTATATTAACCACCTACCAAAAGGACAATTTGTATTGCCAAAGAAGCACATGGTTGAATCTTTCACTCATATTTCAACTAATTCTTGTGGAAGTGTTAATGTTTCTGTAAACCAAATATCATTAGTTTATCTCCTTGACCTAGGGTGCTAAATAAATGTTTTAATAAAACAATTAATATAAAAAGTAAAAAATAAAAAATAGTAATACAAATAATATATTTTTAATTTTAATTGTTTAATAATGCTTAATTTGCCTCTAAATTTTGAAAATAAATAAGCTTATAAAATGAAATTTCTAATAATTTTACCATTTTAATTGTTAATTTATAAAAGTAATTATGAGCATTAAATGTTTAAGAAAGCAAAAATTGAAATTAGTAATTATTATAATTAGGCTAAAATAATTAAATGCAAATAAATACAAAGAGAAATAGTTACTAGTCTACTAATCGTGAAGAAATCTGGTAGGAAACGGTCCACAGAACGTAAAGTAACACAGTGCATTCATCAAGAGATTTTGGCAGGATAAGAAGGCGAAAGCCATCAAGCCAACCAACAACTTCATACGCGCAATAATAATAATAATGTAGAAGATGCCACCGCGAATCGGAGACCATCCAGCATATCACAGGGGACTGCACAACAATTTCATCTACGTACTACTTGAAGAGGCATGACCAAGTAGCCAAGATAATCCACCGGAAACAGGCAAAGAAGCGCTCCTTAAGTAATAATGTTCTGCCTTACTATCAATATATACCTGATGCTGTTCTGGAGAATCATACACACAAGCTACTCTGGTACATGTCAGTGATCACAGAGAGACCTATATCAGCAGACATTTTTTAGGTAGATTTCATTAGAAAGCTAACTATTGCAATGGGTACCATGTTTCGACTTCCGGAAAATTTCGATATATCTTCGCGTTTCACATCCCCCAGACCCCAAAACCACCGTCAGTTCAAAAGTTTATATATAATGTATGTATATATGTATCTATCTATATATATATCAGTTTCTTGTGGACACGATAACTGCCGTAATTTTCCACCAATCACTTTGAATTTTTTACATAATATGTATCCCTATAAAATCTCGGTCGAGTTCGTTAATGGGCAAAATCGGTCGAAGGGGGTGAAAATGGGGGGCTTTTTTCGAAAAAGTGACATTTCGCTATAACTCTCTTAATACGTGAAATATCGAATCCATTCAAAGTTCATAATATGTGTCGGATAAGTGCCAAAAATTTATGTCAAATAAGTTTTTTGATAGCACCAACCCTTGACCAAAAGGGTAGAAAAAGTGGGTTTTTCGGGAAACATTAATCATATCTCTCTTAATAGGCACAACATCAAAACCGTACAAAATGGAAAATATTCCCCTAATAATTACCTAAAACTTTTGTCTGAAAGAATTTTTGATATGACCCACCATTACGCCAAGGGATGAGAAAAATGATTTCGGAATTTAAAAAAATGCCAAGTGCCATCAGAGGTTACCATAACAACGCTTTTAAATTGATAATGGATGATCTATCAGAGGTTGCCAAGACAACGCCATTGACGAGATCACATTCATTTTTAGCCTACTTTTCACATTTTGCAAAAATGAGGAAAAAGTAGACTTATGAGATCGGGCAAATGTGTGTCTGTCTGTCTGTCTGTCCTTCTGTCTGTCTGTCTGTCTGTCTGTCTGTGTGTGTGTCCCCCCCTATCAACTCCTAAACGGCTGCAGCAATCGAAACAAAATTTGGTAGGAGTAAAGATCTATACCTGAATATCTCACGGCCATATTTGAAAATGATGTCAGTGCTACCAACTGCTAAAAAATCGCAATTGAAATTTGAGCTCCATGTTGGATATCTTGGAAAGTATGAATGGGAGCTATTTCAAAATTGGCACACGTACAGATCATAATATTTCAGTTTAATTTCCAGGAGGCTAAGCATGGCAGTGTTGCCAAAATGATTATAAGCCTCCTGATAGGTCCAATTTTTAAATGCATATAACTTCTATACTATCAATTGGAATTCAACCAAATTTCGTATGTTGTATGTGTACATAACCAGATATGACTGAGCGTATTCTTCAGACCTACCAGGGCTGCCAACTGTTAATAAATTCTCCTAATTTATTTTATCATCCAAATACCAATATATCAGAAAGTATGCAAGCCGACAGCTTTAAACTATGCACACGTATAGTCCCTGACATTCTATATTAATTTGGAGTAACTTATATACGTCAGTGCTACCAACATGATTCTAAGCCTGCTGACAGGTCCAACTTTAAATACATGTAACTTCCATACTCTCATTTGGATTTCAACCAAATTTCGTATGTGCTATGTGTACCATAACAGATATGACTATGCGTATTGTAAGGAGCAACCAGTGCTGCCAACTGTTAATATGTGCTGCCCTATTTTTGTTACCCTAATATCAATATATCAGAAAGTATGCAAGCCAATAGCTCTAAACTTTGCACACGTATAGTACCTGGCATTCTAGACGAATTTGGAGTAACGAATGTACGTCAGTGCTGCCAACATGATTCTAAGCCTGCTGATAGGTCCAATTTTAAAATGCATGTAACTTCTATACTAACTAATGGATTTCATTCAAAATTGGAACAACAATAGATCATATTATTTCAGATTATTTCTGACCAATACATGCATGACATTGTTGCCAACATGATTTTACGCGCGCTGTTAGATCCAATGTTTAACTGCATGTAACGTCCATGCTATTCATTGGACTTCAACCAAATTTTGTATTTTGTACCTTAAGAGACGGAACTAAGAATATATTCAGTCATCAGGGCTGCCAACTGTAGTGCTCTATTAGGATACATTATGCCAGGTATACATTATTTCGAACTAATTGGAAATTTCGATATTAGCAACTTAATTTCGTCATTATTCTAGATAGGTTCATATTCTGTAGAATAATCATTGGCATGAAAAGTAGGCTGTATAGTTCTTCACGGAACTTCTTGTTAGCCTACTTTTCACACTTTTCAAAAATGAGGAATAAGTAGACTTATAAGATATATCCGGGAAAATGTGTCTGTCCTTCTGTCTGTCTGTCTGTCTGGCTGTGTGTGTGTGCCCCCCCCCCCCTATCATCTCCTAAACGGCTGCAGCAATCGAAACCAAATTTAGTATGAGTAAAGATGTATACCGGAATATCTCAGGCCCATATTTGAAAAAGATGCCAGTGCTACCAACTGCTAAAAACGCACTAGAAATTTGAGCTCCATGTTGGATATCTTGGAAGGTATACATGGGAGCTATTCTAAAATTGGCACACGTGTAGATAATACTATTTCAGTTTAATTTACAGGTGGCCAACCATGACAGCGTTGCCAAAATAATTTTAAGCCTTCTGATAAGTCCAATTATTAAATGCATATAACTTCTACACTATCAATTGGATTTCAACCAAATTTTGTATGTAATATGTGTACATAAACATATATGACTGAGTGTATTCTTAAGAGCCACCAGGGCTGCCAACTGTTAATAATTGCTCTCTATTTTGTATCCAAATATATCAGAAAGTATGCAAGCCGACAGCTTTAAACTATGCACACGTAAATTACCCGACATTTTACATTAATTTGGAGTAACTTATATACGTCAGTTCTACCAACATGATTCTAAGCCTGCTGATAGGACCAATTTTTAAATACATGTAACTTCTATACCAACAAATGGATTTCATCCAAAATTGGCATAAAAATATATAATATTGCAGATTATTTATGACCAGCACTCGCATGACATTGTTGCCAACATGCTTTTACGTGTACTAATAGATCCAATGTCTAAATCCATGTAACGTCCTTTGGACTTTAACCGCATTTTGTATTCTGTACCTTAGGAGAAGGAAGTAAGAATATATTCAGTCACCAGAGCTGCCAATGTATTGCTCTATTAGGCTACATTATGCCTAGTATACCTTATTTCGAACTAATTAAGACATTTCGATATTACCCACTTAATTTCGTCATTATTCTAGATAGGTTCATATACTGTAGATTAATCTATGGTATGAATCTTAATTTTAAGAAAAGTAGGCTCTTTAGTTCGTCACGGAACTTCGTGTTCCATCTGACTATGAGGGAAGCGGCTAACTGGTAGCATGCTGAACTTCTATGCCCAAGGTGCTGGTTCAAAGCCGGCCGAAGTCTCCGGATTTTCTAAGAGCGCTAAAAATCCGTCAGCATGCTTTCCTTCGGAGGGAAGTTACAACGTTCGTTGCAAGTTGCTGGTTGCGGTGGCATCTAGCAGCCAAGTTCACAGCTAGGTGTCGTTGACGTTAGTATTTGGTACAAAATTAGGTACTACTACTTAAAATTGACCGTCTGCAGACCTTACCTGAATTACAGACTAATACAGTCATCACAAATAACACCGTTTATCAGACAGATTCTACACACACCCAATGTACACGGGGTTACATGACCACCTTGTCGCAGCCCCTAAACTGAGGAACCAACCAACATTTCTGCGGGAGATAAAATTTTGCGTGAAGAAGTAACAGACTGTTAGATAGTTACACATTAGTTCCAAACCTTGCATAAGGACAGTGTGATCACAAGTATAATAAAAATTAACCCCAAATGACAAGAAGGTTACCATCCCCATAAGACAGTAAAATGTTAAAAGTATGCATAGAAAGACGAAAAAATGTTAACTTACCACAATTGTAAAATACTTTCTCGCAATAAATGAGGTCTGATCCTCCTACGAAAACCTGCATATTTTGCCTATTATAGCCTATCCCCTAGTTTGCCCGGTGAAATCTACCTCCGCCTTCCGGCGTGCCGAGAGGAATTTTTTTTTATTGATAAAGTGCAGAAGAAAACTCTTCTAATAGATATCGCAGTCCTTAACTCGCATAATATCCAGCACAGTTATGCTGAGAAAGTGACGATATACAGGCCTCTGCCTGAACAGATCCGACAGATGTGGCGACAGGAATTTGTCACTGTATTGCCAATCATAATCTCTTCGATAGGGATCATACCGAAGTCGCTGAAGGCCAACCTCGATAAACTAGGGCTCCACCATAATCTACATACTAGAATGCAGAAATTAGTTATTTTAGAGACCTGCTCCATAGTTCGTTCGTTCCCCAACCTACCACTATAGAGCAAGCACTCCACTCCATCTTGCAACAATGCCGATGAAATGGTGAATTGTACCCAACGATATGGTGAACATATGAGACAATAATAATAATAATAATAATAATAATAATAATAATAATAATAATAATAATAATAATAATAATTTAAATTAATTTATTTATTAAATACTATTTATGTTACATAGTAATACTAATAATAATAATGATCATAATAATAATACTGAATCTATCACGACTCACATCAAAAAACGCACAGAGTGAAGTTCATTACACACATCGCCAGAATACCGGGTGAGTTAGCCGTGGTCGTTGCGGCATGACTGCTGGCAGTCGCTCACATCCGGGAGGCGAGGAGGTTCGAATCCCCCCGCCGGCAACCTTGAAGATGGTCTTCTGTGGTTTCCCATCTTCCTTCCAGGCAAATGCCGGGGTTGGTCCCTAACTATAGGCCACAGCCGCTACCTTCCAACTCCTCGTCTTTACATTCCAACTTTCCTCTCCAACGGTACTTGTAGCTCACCCATTGGGTGTCCGTCTCGATGCAGCTACAAAACTGGCGAGCCGAACATGTCCTCGGACACTCCCGGCACTAAAAGCCATACGCTTAAAAAATAGCCAGAATGAACGACTCCAGACTGACTAAAAGAATATTCAACATAATTTCTACGTCGAAATCGGGTGCAAACTATCCTCATAGATGACATCCACGACCGCAGCATTTGTAGACAAAAACACAAAAAAACAGTAATTTGAATTTAGATCACAAGCCAAAAGAAATAGGCGAAAATGGACAGATAAAGAGAAGAAGGCGCACAGAGAACGGATGAAAGGTTTTTGGGAAGAAATGTAGGAAGCTAGATTTTGTGTTTTTAGCGCTCTCCTTAAAGGGAAATGTAGGCAAATAATAATAATAATAATAATAATAATAATAATAATAATAATAATAATAATAATAATAATAATAAATAACTTGGTTTTGTTGAGTGCGACTATAACTTGCTGAACACCTGGTACCAGCCGTATACCTGCACATAAAGTCTTTAATTATAGAGGCAAGCCCTTGGTGATGCCGCCAAGGTTCCAAGGTCGGGCCAATTCCACTCCTCGCCCTTCGTCTCTTCTCACGATCCAGCGAATTCTGGTCGCTGAGTTACTACACGTGGCGAGTTCCCATAATCCTCCACTTTATCTTCATGAGCTCATTGTTGGGCCTTCAAGTGGGCGTGGTCTCCCGGTAAATACTTCATGTGGACATAAATCACACGGGTGCTTTTGGTTCAAACTGGTTTGTTTACAGATGGGAATTTAGAGAGAGGCCCCGGGCCCGAAAAGTTGTTTATACGGCACAAAGAGTTCAACATCGAAAATGAAAACAAACATGATCCAGACTGTGTTTTCAACCTGAAGCAGGTTTGGGGGGTGAGGTGTAATGTTTCGCTTAAGCAGACCGTGCCTGCCAACCTGTCATCACCGATTTCGTGTGTATGTGTGAAATTTATCAGACTATCGGAGCCGTGCGAGAAATCTCGCATGTTCATAAACCACACTTTCCCCAATAGGTTTATAATAAGAGACTGAAGGAGGATGGTTGTTATGTTTTTATTTGAACCAAATGATTATAGAACACATTTACATTTCAGTTAGAATTCCAAGTTCTACGTTCCCTAACTTAAGAAGGCAAGCACTGAAAATTGGATCATCATAACACTCACCGGTTATTCGATATTGATGAAATTATACGATTTGAGTACTCATTTCTTCGATTTACTGTTTCTGAAATCCATGCAAAATGGTAAAGGAATGTTAAAATGGCATGCAACGGGCGTCACAGCGGCCAAAATGTGAAGTGGACAGCAATTATGGAGCGTATTTTCCTACAGCAACAGTATCTGCAAATCGCACACTTCCTACATTTCTTTAAAAGTCATTCTTTAAAGAAATTATAGATATGTATGAAATTAGAATGCAATTCGTCACTGCTAATGTCTATTCTCTTTCATTTCAATGCTCATTTGACGCTTGTGAGCACCGCAGGAGGGATCTATACTACTGAAATAATATATACTAGCATTACCCGCCGCGGCTTCGCCCGCGAATATTCTAGTTGAAAAGAGTACACTTAGCAAAATCTCAATCATGAATGCTACGACTGATTTATCCTTGGTATGAATAATCAGACTTTATCAATTCAGCTACTGGTGCAGTGGTTAGGGGTTTGTCATTCCTTCATAGGTATATCAGTGCGAAGTTAGTTTTCTGGGAATATCACAGACACTGTTAATTTAAGTGCCTTTAAATGTGGTTTTCGGAGACCCTTTATAGTCGGGTGAAAAGGACCTTTCGTATCACACTCACACATGAAAATTGCGTGAAAAAATCTACAGTGCCCCTTGACCCCCCTTAAGCGCATTATACTGTATGTATTGATGAATTTTACAGCTTAATTTTGTTCTGTGATAACCTTATAACCGTCTGGAAACTTTCACAGTAATGTAATAATTGGAATTGCATTGCGTCTTACAGAAATAGATGGACCTGTGAGATTCTGTTACCATGGTTACCGTGTTGCATTCCTTCATTATTTCATTGTAAATATACATGTTTTAAGGTATTTATTTAATTGTGAGGCATTTAAAGAGTAAGTGAGTGCGTTTCGCTTACGCATTGGATTATGCTGAACCTGCAGGTACCCCATATGTGTAGGTTGGTGTTAATGGGACCTTATTTTCGATACAAAACTGGAATGGGACCTTAGCAGAATAATATAGGGAGGGATAATAACCTGAGTAGTTGTAATTCAGATGATGATTTGGGAGGAGGCCGTTACTAACCATCCCAGCATTCGCCTGGAGTAGAGGTGGGAAACGTACCCGCCTCTTCTCAGTTGTGCCTCACGAGGTTGAAAGTACCGTGTTCCAGGCCTCATTAGAGAATTACATTTCTTGGCAAAGACAGCCAGGACCTAACGCAATACATCCCACAAACAAGGGCAATAAACAATATTGAAAAATAAAATCAAAATGTGAAAAATATATGAAAATTTGTAATTTTCCTTGATTATTTCTTTTAAAACGTCTACTGACATTCCATAGTTGTTGTTGGTTCTTGAGGGGCATTGTGACATGGTGATCAAGCAGCCCCGTGTACTTGCATGCGCACAGAATCTGTATCATAACCTGTGTCAGTGTGATGTCTGTACTAGGATATTGTATAGCAAGGGTTGCCACAACGAGGCTCGCGAGCCACATGAGGTTCTTGAGTCGAACTCATGCGGCTCCTTGAAAAATTAGCTCAGATTTAAAAAAATAAAAAACATATAAAGTATACAAAAGGACTGGCATTTGTTGGTTGGTTTGTTCCTCAGTTTAGGGGCTGCGACAACGCGGTCATGTAGCCCCGTGTACTTTGGGTGTGTGTAGAATCTGTCTGGTAACCGGTGTTAATAGTGATGGCTGTATTAGTGTGTGTATCTGTTTTTTTTAAATTGAAGTAAGGACTGCAGACTTTTGAATTTTTTAAATAGTTCCTACTTTTGCTGCCAAACGCCACCGTCAACGACTACTAGTTCAGAACTTAGCTACCAGACGCCATCGCAGTCGGCTCTTGGCAACGAACGTAGGAACCTAAGAGCGTTGTTTACATTCTAAACTTATACAATTTAGCTTCACACAGGTGTAATTAGTGTAAGATTCTTTAACATGCCATAAATCTATGACATGGGACCGCCGGCTTTACTTCTCCTCCGAAGGAAGGCATAGTGAGGGATTTTTAACGCTCTAAAAATACGACGACTTCGGCCGGGTTTGAACCCGCGATCTTGGGCATAGAAGCTCGGCATGCTACCGACTACGCCACCGAAGCCGCTCTGGCGTTTGTGAAGAAAGTTCCAGAAATGAAATACCTACTAACAAAAGAGTGCGCTTGGGACTACTTCTGCACTCAAAGCGCAAGCTCACTAAAGCTAAATATCGAACTGAACTCACTGAACTGCGCTTACCAATTATTATCAGTCAGATTTCCAACAACTAACAGCAAAAGTGAACACTCAAACAGCTCTTCTCAAAAGTAAAATCCTTCATCTTGTTGTGTAATTGAACAATAATGTTACCGTATGTGTTAAGTAAACTGTAAAAAAGTTTCTTCATTTTATATGAAATAAAAAACGTGTCTTTATTTTATAAATCATTAATGTTTTAACAATCTGCCTCGCCTCGAAACAGCTTCATAAATTTTCGGCTCCCGAAGTTTATGTTATTGGCCACCTCTGTACTATAGCATGCACAAGAGTAAATTAAATATGATGATGATGATGATGATGATAATAATTATTGTTGTTTTAAGGGGCCTAACATCTAGGTTATCGGCCCCTAATGGTTTGGGTGATCGTGAAGATGAAAATGAAATGTTAACTATAACTAAAACTAACTACTAACTTATATACTAGAAGAAGAAATGGAAAACAGAAGGAGAATAAGGCAAATAAAGGACAGGAGGAAAAGATATGCCCTCAACCCTCGAGGAATGCGGATTGAGGGACTTGGAAGGAAGGAGAGCCATGAAAGGCAGATAGGAAAGTAAAAGAGGAGAGGGTCCGCTCCAGAGGTAAAGGATAAAAAGGGGGAAAACCGGACCCAGCTCAGGAATCCCTCGGGGTCGCCAACTCCCGAACTCACCAGCCGTGAACCTCTGAGGGTGAATCAATATCCAGGGTGCACCAGAAGTGGTGGGGCTACATACACCCTGCCTCCTTGAGGGCCTTGAGCAGAAGGCAGGAGATAACATGAAATGAAAAAGAAGGCTGACCCCTCGCAGAAGGAGGGTATCAGAAAAGATGAGACAAGGGCCAATTAAGGCGGGAAAGGAAATTACTCCCTTGGCCTCGGATACCCTAATACCGTCGGGGTCAGAACAGTTAGAAGAGTTGACCAAGGGAGGTCGACAGGAAAGAAGACGGAGGGGAGCCCGGTACAAGTAAGTGGGAGCAATGCCGGACTCAGCTGGGGCCCCGTGGTCGCCAACCCACGTCCCACTAGATATGAGCCCCTGGGGGGGGGGGGTTAGTTAATTGAATAAAGGGAATAAAATATTACTAATGCTATAGAATTACCGTCCTGTATTACAAACATCAGCCTACAAAGGAAATTGGTTGTTAAACCTGCAAACTAATCTGAGACAAGTAAGGACATTCAGGCTAACCTGGACATTCGCTATCCCCTTAAACCACAAACCTGCAAACTAATCTGAGACAAGTAAGGACATTCAGGCTAACCTGGACATTCGCTATCCCCTTAAACCACAATGCACTGAAGACCTCTGTCCATAAGGTGAACAAATACACCGAGCTATCTTGGGAAATAAGAGAGATTTGCTCCATTGTCATTGCAACAGGAATCATCCCCAAAACGTTCATGGTTTTGGGGCGGAACGACGAAAGCAATTGGAAGCATACACAAGTCTATGATATTGGATTTATGCCATGTTTGTACTTGATTATTGTCCCGTAGCGTAATTCTAAAAACCATCGTAAAATGAGAAATATTTGTAAATGATAATAATAATTTATGGTACAGTATATCGGCTTTCCCGGCCGGTGAATTAAAACTCAGCAATCTCTCTAGGTTTGTGCCGTGTCTTGTGTGGGGTTTCGCCTAGGACACCAAGCTGGCTCATCAGCGGACCCCCACAGGAGTAGCGAACTGCGCGCTACCTCCCATTGTGAGAGCTTAAAGCTCAAGCAGCCCTCACCTCCCTACGAAGGCTTCCAAAAAGATGGTATATTGGCTTTGACGGCCAACAAGACCCAAGACACGGCACAAACCTAGAAGAATAAATTGCTGAGTTATATAAAAAAACTTTACGAGCCTTACGATAGTCGCATATGATGTGTAACATCTGACACAGTTCCCGGACCTCTTGATTCACAGACCAACACGTAATTTCGTATGGATTCTGTTAAAATGAGTCATATTGATATGATTAGCAGCAGAGTATCAAGAAGGCAGTGCGAGAGTAGAAATATCAAGTAGGCAGTGAAGAAAAAAAAAAGAGATTCTTGGAATTGTTATGTATTATTAGTGCGTAAATAAAAAATATTTTTGTGTGTTGATGAATGTCCAGGAGGGATAGGATCCAGCTGGCAGTGCGTCTTACACACTTCCGTCCCATTTTTCAAAATCACTCCCACAAAAATATCCAGCAATCGAGTGGAAAGATGTTACACATCAGCAATATGTAGGCTATTATTTTTTACGAGGGAATGTGGGGGGTCTGCGCTCCACAAGGGTGTGGGTTCTAACCCACTAAAAACCACACACCCTTCTCCCACGACGTGTCTCCGCCCCAGAACCGCTCTCGCATTATCTCACGGCCGGGCGGCGTCGCGTCGTGCGTGAAGCCTCTTACGCTTCTTTATTATCGCTCATTAGCATCTAAGTCCCTCTTGTTTTGGCGCATACACATCCCAGGATTCTTCACTTTTCAGCGTAACATTTAGGATGTAGTGTGGAGTCAGTTCTCCCTGCCCAGCTTCCCACAAATGGGCCCTGCACAACTGTGCAAGGAAGCGCGCCGAGGCGTTATGTAACAGGACTAAGACCATAGCCGGCCGGCACTTCCTCTGGCCCTGGAATCCTCGGTTCGCGATCGTGACTCAGGGACACTTCCGCCTGCAAGTGTAGCAGCTGTCACAGCATTGAGCGGGTGTGGTCACAACGACGCTCGCGAGCCAGAAATAGTTCAGATTTTAAAATGTTTAACAAGCATATAAAGTATATAAATGGACTTGCGTCTGTGAAGAAAGTTCCAGAACAGTAGCACTTACTAACAAAAGAGTGTACTTATCTCAATAAATAGGACTAATCACTGTACTCAACGCGCAAGCTCACTAAAGCTAAATATCGAATTCAACTAACTGATGAATCTTCAAGTGAACTCATGCGATTATTATCAGTAAAATTTCAAACAACTTTTTTTAAAGTCAATTTTACCCTCCAGGTTGCTGGTTCCCACGGACTCAGCGAGGGAACTCACCACTACCGCCTTTCCAGGCAGTGTCCTAGAGCTAAAACACTTGGTCGGATTGGATACAACTGGGGAGGTGTGAGCAGCACTTCGCCCAGGCGGCCTCAACTGCAAACCGAACAGTGGCCTCATGAGGGATTGGAAGGGAAAGGAAGATTGGGATGGATAGACAAGGAAGAGGGAAGGAGGCGGCCGTGGCCTTACAGTAGGAACCTTGCCCGAAGACGAAGTGGGAAACCACGGAAAACCACTTCGAGGATGGCTGAGGTGGGAATCGAAGCCCCCTCTACACATTTGGACCACCCGAGGCTGAGTAGACCCCGTTCCAGTCCTCATACCACTTTTCAAATTTCGTGGCAGAGCCGGGAATCAAACCCATGACCTCCGTGGCGGCAGCTAACGATGCTGACCGCTACGCTACGGAGGCGACTTTCAAACGACTTACAGCAAAAATGACCCCTCAAAAATGCATTTCTCAAAAGTAAAATCATTTATCTTGTTGTGTAATTGAACAATAATGTTACCGTATGTGTTAAGTAAACGATATAAATGTTTCTTCATCTATGAAATAAAAAACGTGTCTATATTTTATAAATCATTAATATTTTAACAATCTGCCTCGCCTCGAAACAGCTTCATAAATTTGCGCCTCCCTCACCTTTTTCGAGAATTGAATGTATGGTTGGGCGGCAACGCCTCGCCAAAAGGGAAACACTTCAGGAGGCTCTCCAGAATTTTTTTGCCGAGGTCATTGGAAAGCTGGTGTAACGATACGACAAATGTTTCAATCGTTTTAGCGATTATGTTGAGCTACAAGAATAAAACAAGCAAACATTTAGTAGTAAAATCAGTTTGGTATGTCAATCTGTTATTTTTATACAGTCCATTGGAACTTGAAAACTAAACCAGCCCACGTATAATTAAATTTCTTGTCAGAGCCCAGAATCGAACGTGGACCTTAAGGGTGACATCACTACACCACGAGATGATTCCCAGTAATGCAGATGCTATACTGAGCACAGAATATTTGCCAACTTTGAGATATGCTGATGACATCGTCATTTTGGCCGACACGCCAGAGAAGTTGAATGAGTGTTTAAATGGTATGGATTCTGTTTTGAGGAAAGAATTCATGATGAAAATTAATAAATGTAAAACAAAAATATTGGAATGCAGTCGAAATAAATCAGAAACCTCTATGGACATCAAATTGGCAGGTGAAAAGCTGAAGGAAGTAGGAGACGTCTGTTACTTAGGATGCAAAATAACCAGTGATGCACGAAGCAAAGAGGAGATAAAAATAGGTTGTCTCAGGCAAGGAAAGCATTACTACAGAAAAGGAATCTGTTGACATCGCATATAAATTTAGGTATTAAGTAGTCATTTTTGAAAGCCTTTGTCTGGAGCATGGCGCTCTATGGAAGTGAAACTTGGACTGTTGGAGCAGCAGAAAAGAGGAATTAGTTTAGTTAGTTATTGTTGTTTTAAGGGGAAGAACTACGAGGTCATCTGTCCCTGAAAAGAGGATAAATGAAGCGTTTGAAATGTGGTGTTACAGGAGAATGATGAAGATCAGATGGGTAGATAGGGTTACAAATGAAGAGGTATTAAGACGAGTGGGAGAGGAGAGATGTTTTCTTGCGACTGATAATGAAGAGAAGAGATAGGTTGGTAGGACACATACTACGACACCCAGGAATAGCAAGCTTAGTTATGGAAGGAAGGGTCGAGGACAAGAACTGTATGGGTAGACCAAGGTTAGAATATGTTAAACAGAATGCCTCGGATGTAGGGTGTGGTAGCTTTGTAGAGATAAAACGATTAGCTCAGGACAGCGAGACATGGAGGGCTGCATCAAACCAATCAAAATACTGAAGACTCAAACAACAACAACAACAACAACAACAACAACCTGTGGTTTTGTAGTGACAGTAGTAGTGAACTAGAATCAAGAATAGTGTAAGCGCCCCGGGACTTGAAGTAATCCATCCAGGCATTTTCTTGGAGGTAGAGTGAGAATGCCCAGGGGAACATCACATTCACGATGCTGCTTCCCGCTACGCTATGCCACTGAATTGTGTTATTAAGTGCGGATTGAATCGCATCTTTCAACACAGTTGTTCCTGATCATCTGGTCTTTGCCCCAACAAGCCGGGAGCTGTAGTGCAAAAGCCTCTTCCAATTTGTTGTATCCATCCATAGCTGTTTCTGTACATCCTTTGAAACTTGCTTCACCCATAAGTCTCAAGGTCGTCTTCGGGGACTTTTGCCAGGAACTACCCTTTCAAAATAAGCTCTAGGAGTTCTTTCTGGAACCATTCTTTTCATATGGCCATACCACCGTAGTCTGTAGAGTTCCATTAATTCCAAAAGACTTCTTTCCAATCCAAGCTCTTCTCGGATATTAACATTCCTTATATTATCCTTCCTTCCTGGTATCATGTTTAATTTTGGAGCATCACTTCCGAAACATACTGTATTCTGTAAGCTGGATGACGAAGCTTTCTGATCATAACAAAAACTGCACGAACAAAGCAGGTAGCTCATCCATCTCTTCGCTGCCAAGAGGCTGCAGATGTTCGGCTTTTCAATGGGTCACAGCGCCCCAACGAGGTTCTCGCAATCGTTATACAATATGTATAAAATGTATGCCCAAGGTCACGGGTTCAAACCCGGCCGAAGTCGTCGGATTTTTTAAGAGCGTTAATAATCCCTCAGTATGCCTTCCTTCGGAGGGGAAGTAAAGCCGGCGGTCCCATGTTATAGATTTATGGCATGTAAAAGAACCCTCCACTAATTACACCTGTGTGAAGCTATATTCTAGGTTAGATTTGACTAACGCTCTTATGTTACAACGTTTGTCCCCACGAGCTGACTGTGGTGGCATCTGGTAACCAAGTTCACAACTAGTTGTCGTTGACGGTGACGTTTGGTAGCAAAAGTAGGAACTACTTGAAAATTGAATGTCTGCAGTCCTTACTTGAATTAAAAACAGATAACACACACTAATACAGCCATTACAATTAACACCGGTTATCAAACAGATTCTACACACACCCAAAGTACACGGGGCTACATGACCGCGTTGTCGCAGCCCCTAAATTGAGGAACCAACCACCAACCATGTATGAAATGGAACACAAAATTCCAAGTTTATGTATTTCTGCCAAGTAGGATTTAAATGTCAATTTCGGGAGATATTTCTGTACATAACAAAGATAATGAGATGACTCTAAAGGTTTACCCCGTGACTTGAATGATTTTGAATCACGAACACAGATTCTTAAGTACAGTAGTTTGCTCACCCCTGCATTAAACAGCAAGAAACACATTATTGTTATTCCCGGTCAATGTAGCCTACTTGTTGTGTCTGCACGTGGACGCATAGTAGTCTGTTAGTGCGTTTCGTTACGAGTGCCCCAGGCTTATGTATTGCACAAAACGCAAAATAGCGCACAGATCAACCGCCAGTGAAAACAAACTAAACAAATAATAAAGATAAGAGCATATAGCCTACTTTCTCCTAAATGCATGGGTATAAACTCTTTGTCCATTTCAAGGAGTAGGCTATAGTTGATTTTTGGTTGTAGTAGCTTGTGCTATATTATATGTTGATTGATTGAATCTTCAACTGAATTATAAATACAGCCATCAAAATAACACAGGTTATCACACAAGTACATGGGTCTAAATTATCATGATGTCCAAGCCTCTCAAATGTAACAACATTAACAACAGCTTCCTACGCAAATCCTTCCTCGTACAAAAGTACACCAACTAATACAGACATCACAGTGGCACGGTTAATCAGACACACCCAAGTGCACGGGGGTACATGGCCACGATGCCGCAAAGCCCCTAAAGAATCAACAACAACAACAACAGACTCTACCGCGGATGAAGGACAGCTTCCTGCACAAATCCTACCTCGTTTACAAGTACACATACTAGTGCAGACATCACAGTGACACAGGTTATCCGACAACTTCTGCACACACCCAAGTACACGGGGCAACACGACCATGATGCCGCAAAGCTCCTAAAGAATCAACAACAGTCTGTATCGCGGATCAAGGACAAAGAATTTTAACACTGGAGTAGTCGCGCGGATTACTATTGTAATCCAGGGGTACATTTTATGCTGCAACTAAGGATTGGCAACACTTATGACCTTGAGCGGTCATATAACTTCCGGTCGCATACCCGCACTGTTGTCAGTCAAGTGGAAGCGCTCAAAGCAAACGCATCGTTTTTTGGTGGAATTTTAAAATTGTTTGGATTACAATAGTAATCCGCGCGACTATTTACGTGACTTTTTTGTTTCTGTAATAGTTTTTGTGTTTTTAGCGCTTTTTATTTATATTTTTCATTAAGAGTAAGTGGCAATTAATACATTGATCGCCCCCCCCCAGGGGCCCACATCTAGTGGGACGTGGGTTGGCGACCACGGGGCCCCAGCTGAATTCGCCATTGCTTCCACTTACTTGTGCGGGCTCCTCTCCGTCTTCTTTCCTGTCGACCTTACTTGGTCAACTCATGTTCTCGTCCGACCCCGACGGCATTAGGGTATCCGAGGCCTAGGGAGTCTCTTCCTTTCCCGCCTTAATTGGCCCTTGTCTCATCATTTCTGATTCCCTCATTCTTCGAGGGGTTAGCCTTCTTTTTCTTTTCATGATATCTCCTGCCTTCTGCTCAAGGCCCTCAAGGAGGCAGGGTGTATGTAGCCCCACCACTTCTGGTGCACCCTAGATTTTGCTACACCCTCAGGGGTTCACAGCTGGTGAGTTCGGGAGTTGGCGAACCCGAGGGCTTCCTGAGCTGGGTCCGGATTTCCCCCTTTTATCCATTACCTGTGGGACGGACCTTCTCCTCTTCCACTTTCCTACCTGCCTTTTATGGCTCTCCTTCCTTCCAAGTCCCTCAACCCGCATTCTTCGAGGGTTGAGGGCATTTCTTTTCCCCCTGTCCTTTATTTGCCTCATCTCATTTTTCACTATCACCCAAACCATTAGGGGCCAATAACCTAGATGTTAGGCCCCTTAAAACAACAATTATCATCATCAATAATACATTGATCGATGAGTAATGTCTGAGTTAAATAGTGAACAAATACGCCGCTGGCTTGCAGGAACTGAGAGTGATAAGGAAAGTGTTCTTGGAGTATCTCATGGAGATGAAGATGACTTCATTGAAGAAAGGCCTGACACTAAAAATGGCGGAAGCAGTTCAGAAGTGAGTGACCAGGAAGACAGAAGACAAGAAATTGAGCTGGATAGGCTTGACCGACAATTTTACCTTGGAAAAGACAGAACTTCAAGATGGTACGTAGAGCCGTTCGAACCTAGAACTTCACGAACAAGGCGACAAGGAGAAACCTGTATATTCAATCATATTGTGTTTGATTCTCTTATCCTAAATATTACTATATGAAAAAACTTGATTTGTATCTGTACTTTTTCTTCTTCAAAATATTCAAGTACCGTACATAGGAAACATATGTAAATATAAGCTTAACTTTGTATTTTTGTTATATTGTTACGTGCCACCCCCTAGTGGCACTTTTGTTAACTGGATTACGGTGGGGGTACAAAGCACAACACCAATTACTGCTTAAAGAAATAATTAACTTTATTGTGGCCAGAAAATTACACTAATCAGCAAATACAAGCAATTAGGAGCCTTACTCCAGTTTCCTCAAGTCTCTTCCTTGAGCGCTCTTGGCCCTTCCACTTGTCAACAGATCACAGAAGTTAATCCGTCCTAATGAGTGCGGTGGCCTTGACAGAAACTACCTGCTCCTCTCCTTTATGTTCACCGACCACAATTACTTACGATCACTTGCTGCAGGCTATTTCGCTGTCCACAAGCTGGAGAAACAATGTCACTGGATTTCGTAACTCGCACAGCACTTCGTCACCACACTTCTGTCGCACAAGATAATCGCTCGCACTAGCTCGTAAAACACAACAACAACCACTGCTTGACAGGTCACTCTTATATAGCAGGCCGGTGACTCAATAAATGCTTCTAGATCCATTCAGGGTTCACGGCTTCTCGAGGTTTCCATCGCTGGTCCAGTCACGAATATTCTGGACTATTCCTTTGTCTTAGTAGCCCTGTTGCATAAGGCACACGCAATACAGCAGGCAGGCCACAGCCCAGCCCCTGGGGCAGTTGTGACTCAAGCGGCGAGCGATGACACAAACTCACAGCCGTAACACCACCCCCTTCCTAAAAAGGCTGATCGTCCCGATCAATCATTGGTCCGTCTGTGTCCCTCCGTAGGCTGCCAGGCGATCTCGATGCACGATCTTCATCTTCGCCTTCGGGCTCCGCTGGATCCTGTAGACGACATCGTTGATCCGCTTCACGACTCGGTACGGGCCCTCCCAGGACTTGTGAAGTTTGGGTGGCAGGCCTTTCTTCCGTAATGGGTTGAAGAGCCAGACCAGGTCGTCCTCGTGGAATCTGCCGGCATCCGTCTGCCGGTCGTATCGGGTCTTCATTCGGTTGGTCTCGATCCGCAGTTTCCTCCTCGCGAACGCGTGCACACGTCCTCCAGTTGGTCGACCAGTTCTTGACAATACTGGCTTACCGGGATCGGATCATTCCTAGGTCGGCCGAAGGCAAGATCGACAGGTAGACGGAGCTCCCTCCCAAACATGGCCCGGGCTGGTGTGCACCCGGTGGCTTCATGCACGGCGGCGCGGTAGGCCAGGAGAAATAGTGGAAGATGTTTGTCCCAATCCCTCTGGTGCTCGCTGACGACTATTCGGAGATGGTTCTCGATGGTGCGATTGAATCGCTCTACCATCCCGTCGGAATGAGGGTGTAGCGGCGTCGTCCTTGTCTTCCGGATTCCCAGCAGCTGGCATAGGTTCTGGAACACCTGCGACTCGAAGTTCCTCCCTTGGTCGGAGTGCAGCTCCAGGGGTACTCCGTACCGGCTGACGAATTCTTTCACCAGGGTCTCTGCAATCGTCGCGGCTTCTTGGTTAGGGAGCGCATACGCCTCCGGCCATTTGGTAAAGTAGTCGCTGACGACTAATATGTAGCGGTTCCCTGCCTCGCTTAACGGGAATGGCCCAGCAACATCGATGGCCACTCTCTCCATGGGGCCGCCCACGTTGTAGGTCTTCAGTGGACCCCATCGTCTTCGTCCTGGGCCCTTGCTGGCTGCGCAATCGTGGCACCTCGCGCAGTGGTTCTCCACGTCTGTTCGGCATACGATCCAGTAGAACCGCTCTCTCAGCTTCTCCAGGGTCTTCTTTATCCCTAGGTGTCCACCAGATGATCCTCCATGAACTTCCTTCAGGACTTCCTCCGTCATAGCCTTTGGAACGACGACTTGTTCCCGAGATGTCTTCCCGTCGGTGCTCTCCCAGGTACGGCAGATGAGGCCATCCCTTACAATCAGCGAGTCCCACTGTGCCCAGTAGGACTTAAACTTTGGGCTGCAGTCACTCACAATGTTCCACCCGGGTCTGGGGACACAGGCCCTCTTCCATTCGGCTATCAGTCCCAGGTCATCATCTTCTGCTTGTGCCCGCGTGAAAGATTCGCGGCTCCAGTTCCCTTGAAGTTCCACAGTAGTCCGTCGGCACAGTATCCCGGTGTTCTTCTCCCTTCGGGCACAGAAGGTGCAGTCTTCGGGGCACGGTCTTCGTGACAGGGCGTCGGCGTTAGAATGCAGTTGGCCTTTCATGTGCAGAATCTCAAAGTTGTACTGTTGAAGCCTCTCTAACCACCGCGCGAGTTGACCCTCGGGCTGCTTGAAGTTCAGGAGCCACCGCAGGGATGCATGGTCGGTCCTGATGAGAAATTCTTGCCCGTACAGGTACTTGTGGAAGTGTTCAATGGTCTTCACGATGGCAAGCAGCTCCTTCCTGGTGACGCAGTAGTTCCTTTCTGGCTTTGACAAGGCCTTGCTGAAGTAGGCCACTACTCTCTCCTCGCCGTCCACTACCTGCGACAGGATTCCCCCTATGCCAAAGTCGCTGGCATCGGTATCGACGATGAACCTTGTTCCAGGTCTGGGGTAGGCCAGAATAGGCGCGGTGCACAGAGCCTGCTTGAGTTGTTCGAAGGCACTGTGGCATTCTGCTGTCCACGTGAAGAGTTGGTCCTTCTCAGTCAGTCGATGTAAAGGTTTGGCGATGTCGGCGAATCCTCTCACGAAGCGACGGTAATAAGTGCAGAGTCCCAGGAAGCTTCGTAGTTGGGACTTGTCCTTCGGAACTAGCCATTCCCTCACAGCTGCGGTCTTCTCTGGGTCGGTGCGCACCCCCTCCTCGGAGACAATATGCCCAAGGTACTGGACCTGCTTCTGGAAGAGCTGACACTTCTTGGGGCTCAACTTCAGCTGGGCAGCCCGTAGCTTCATCAAGATCTCCTTCAGGTTGCTGTAGTGCTCCTCGAAGCTTTTTCCCAGAACGATGACGTCGTCTAGGTAGACCAGGCAGGTCTTCCAGTGTAGTCCCCTCAGAATGGACTCCATTAGCCCTCCGAAGGTCGCAGGGGCGTTGCACAGACCGAATGGCATGACGGTGAACTGCCAGAGCCCGCTGCCCACAGAGAACGCAGTTTTCTCGCGGTCCTTAGGGTGGACCTCTACCTGCCAGTAGCCACTCTTCAAATCCAAGGTGGAGAACCATCTTGATCCTGATATGGTGTCCAGCGTGTCGTCGATCCGGGGTAGAGGGTAGCTGTCCTTCTTCGTGACGTCGTTCACCCGCCTGTAGTCCACGCAGAACCTGGTGGAACCGTCCTTCTTCTTCACAAGCACGACCGGAGAACTCCAAGGACTATGTGATGGCTCGATCGCCCCTTGCTCCTTCATCTCTTCTACCATCCGGTCGACTTCGGCTTGCTTGGCGAGCGGGACACGTCGGAATGGGGCCCTAATCGGTGCGCTGTCCCCAACGTCGATTCTGTGCTGGACCAAGCTTGTCCTGCCGAAGTCTTTACTCCCCACGGAGAAGACATCCTGGAATTCGCGTAGCAGGTCCTGAAGTTGGCGTGATTGCTCTTCGTCTAAATGGTCCTGGGATCCTTGGTACAGCTTCTGTAGTTCTTCTGGCAGGGCGCGTCTTCTTCCGTTGTCCGTCTGCAGGTGTCCGTCCGTCGTTTATGTGATGCGGGCAATCCAGGTAACGGGTTCGCAGACTCCTAGGTTGGTGTCCCGGTGAACCGTAATATCGTAGTCGTTCAGGTTGGACAGGCGGACGTACGGCCGAGGCGTCGTGTTGATGAGGGTCTTGGCAACTAGCAATCCTTTTGTCTGGATGTCCTCATATTTTGGCTCGATGACAGCCGCCACTCCCTCAGCAGTTCCGTCGACAATTACGGCGGCGCTGACCTCCGTCCAGGCAGGAACGATGACGTCCTCTCTCAGCCTTACTCGTCGTGCGATGACGGCCTCGTGTGCTGGTTGCAAAGCAAGTTCCTCACCTCCGAAGTGCAGAGTGTTGGTACTCAAGTCCAAGATGATGTTGTTCTGGTCCAGGAAGTCCAGTCCGATGATCACTTCGTTTGATACGTCAGCCACAAGCACTGGATGCTTTATCGCCCGTCGGCCAATGACGAACTCCAGTGATGCTTCGCCATGTACCGGTGCGGTCTCTCCGGTCGCGGTTATTAGCTGGAGGTTCCTTTGTGTGGGTTGCACTCTCCACTTCGGGATCACGGTGGGATTGACGATGGTCCTCGACGCTCCCGTGTCGATCAGCATGGGCCAGCTCACTCCGTTGACGACTCCGTCGACCATCAGGCTGCTATTGTCCCTCCGTAACTTCGTCACACGCACTTGGACTGCTGGGGCTTGACGACTGTCACAAGCCAACCTTTGCCCCCCAAGGCTGGCTGATACTTGCTTTCCTGGGCCGCGCGGTTTCCCTACGACTGACTGTCCCGACGGAAACCCTTGGCGGCGGCGATCACCGCAGTCCTTGCTCAGGTGGCCTCTCTTACGGCAGGTCCAGCAGATCGGTAGTCCTCTTCCGGGCCGCTTCTCCGGTTGTCTTCCGGCTGTGTCGTTGTTGGTGGTACCGCGACTATCGAAGAAACGGCTTAGCGCCTCCATTAATTCGTCGGCCAGGGGCTTGGTCACGTTGGTTTTTACTGGTTCGTCGACGTCCACTTGACGCACCCGCGCGTGCATCCTGGATGCCTGTTTTGCCGTCTCGAACTCAAGTGCGTGGCTCAGCGCATCTGCCAGGGTCTTATTGCGCGCAAGACGCAGCGCCTGTTGAGTGTCCGAGTCCCGTAGCCCGTCGGTGAAAGTCTGCGTCGCTATCTGCTCCAGAAAGTCGGCCGGCGCTGTTGGGTAGGCGAGCCTTATGAGGCGTGCGATGTCCATCTCGAACTCCTGCAGGGTTTCCGCGTTCTTCTGTACCCGGGTCCGGAGCTGCATCTGATAGGCCTGCTGAAGATGGCTATCTCCATATCGGGACTCCATATGGGCGATCAGGGAAGCGTAGTCCTGGGATCCAGTCGGGATGGCCTGAAGGACGTTAAGGGCGTCACCTCTCAGCGCTACAATGAGAGCTGTAGCCTTTTCTGTGTTGTTCCAGTTATTTATGGAACAGGCCGCCTCGAACTGACGTAAGTAGGTGCTCCACGGGACCTTTCCGTCGAAGGTTGGGGGCGTCACTCTGCTATGTCCCGTTCCTGATATTCCCGGTGTAACGGTGGGTGGGCGTTGGCGCAGCTCGGCAACTTCCTTTTGTAAGGCGTTGAATTTCTCCTCCACCCCCATCAGCGGGCGTTGGCACAGTTCGGCAACTTCCACTTGTAAGGCGTTGAATTTCTCCTCCACCCCCATCAGCGGTCGTTGGCACAGCTCGGCAACTTCCACTTGCAAGGCGTTGAATTTCTCCTCCACCCCCATCAGGGGCGTTGGCGCAGCTCGGCAACTTCCACTTGTAAGGCGTCGAACTTCTTTTCCACTGCCGTGACTTCCTCACGCAGACCCAGTTCTAATTTCTTCAGGTCCTGTGTCAACTTATTCTGACCGTCTTCCATCTTCTTCTGGCCGTCCTCTATCCTCTTCAGGTCCTCCGCTAGCTTATTTTGACCGTCTTCTAGTTTGGCAGTTAGGTCCTCGGCTAACTTTTTCTGACCGTCCTCCATCTTCTTCTGGCCGTCCTCCATCTTCTTCAGGTCCTCCGCTAACTTATTTTGGCCGTCCTTCAGGTCCTCTGCTAGCTTATTCTGACCTTCTTCTAATTTGGAAGTTAGGTCCTCGGCTAAACTTTTCTGGCTGTCTTCCAATTTGGCAGTTAGCTCCTTGGTTAAATTCTTCTGGCCGTCTTCTATGCCATTTAACTTTTCTAGCAATGCTGCCAATTGCGCGTCCATTTTAGTTGTTTGCCTTGTAAAGGGCATGCACTCACAGGAAAATTAGAGAAAATGACCTGCTCGGGTTTTGAAACCAGGACCGTCAGGTGTTGTGCTTGAGTTCGTAATCCCACTTCTGACACCAGTTGTTACGTGCCACCCCCTAGTGGCACTTTTGTTAACTGGATTACGGTGGGGGTACAAAGCACAACACCAATTACTGCTTAAAGAAATAATTAACTTTATTGTGGCCAGAAAATCACACTAATCAGCAAATACAAGCAATTAGGAGCCTTACTCCAGTTTCCTCAAGTCTCTTCCTTGAGCGCTCTTGGCCCTTCCACTTGTCAACAGATCACAGAAGTTAATCCGTCCTAATGAGTACGGTGGTCTTGACAGAAACTACCTGCTCCTCTCCTTTATGTTCACCGACCACAATTACTTACGATCACTTGCTGCAGGCTATTTCGCTGTCCACAAGCTGGAGAAACAATGTCACTGGATTTCGTAACTCGCACAGCACTTCGTCACCACACTTCTGTCGCACAAGATAATCGCTCGCACTAGCTCGTAAAACACAACAACAACAACTGCTAGACAGGTCGCACTTATATAGCAGGCCGGTGACTCAATAAATGCTTCTAGAACCATCCAGGGTTCACGGCTTCTGGAGGTTTCCATCGCTGGTCCAGTCACGAATATTCTGGACTATTTCTTTGTCCTAGTAGCCCTGTTGCATAAGGCACACGCAATACAGGAGGCAGGCCACAGCCCAGCCCTGGGGCAGTTGTGACTCAAGCGGCGAGTGATGACACAAACTCACAGCCGTAACACCATATAAAATTATAATCTTGAATAGCATTATTGTTTATCCCAAAATTGTGTCTCATATAAACCCTTAGCCGTAATAAATAATAATAAATTTTAAAAAATAAAAAATAGTATTAAAAATATCTATTTTAAAATGGATTACAATAGTAATCCGCGCGACCACTAATGTTACTAAATTTCGCGCGACTACTGCAGTGTTAATCGCTATAGTCGAGAGTTATTGTTGTTTTAAGGGGCGCAACTACGAGGTCATCTGCCCCTATATCATTCAAGTTAGCTGATGCTCGTGCATTTGCTTCAGAAAGATAAAAGCGATAATATCTCCTGAATTGCTTACTTCTACTTCTTGTATTTTATTCAGGTGCTCAGAATACAAACTCTATAAAAATATCTAAATCACAGTGTATGTTAGTGATTGAGGTTCATTTTGTAGGTTGAGGTTTGATACACGCTTTAGAAACGAAAAGTACGAAAATTCTTATAAACTTGGAATTTATAAGGGAAACGGTGATACATTGTTAAAAAGGCGGGAAATTTTGAAAATTTTATTTTGAAATGTTATAATTAGAATTGTTACATTATTGAAGTTGCTTCTGGTTGCCAGGAAGCATCCCAATGCTGGGATATGTGTAGCATTTGTCAACAATATGTGCAGCATATTTAACAATCGAATGAATATTGGCCTCTTTTTCCTCTGTTACGCTGGGTCTCCCCCCTCGGTTAATCGGCCGATTAATCAAATTTTAGTCGGTTTCACACAGTAAAACTTCGAGAAGAACAAACATTTGAATTTGGAATTTAGAAGAGAAACAGTGATAGGGGCAGATGACCTCGTAGTTCCGCCCCTTAAAACAACAATAACAAACTAACTAACTAGAAACAATGATACATTGTTAAAAAGGCGGAAAATTTTGAAAATTTTACTTTAAAATGTTATAATTAGAATTTTGACATTATTGAAGTTGCTTCTGATTGCCAGGAAGCATCCCAATGCTGGGATATGTGTAGCATTTGTCAACAATATGTGTAGCATATTTAACAATGGAATGTTAAGCTGGGTCTCCCCCTTAAAGGCATTTGGTTAACCGATCAAAATTTTTAATCGATCGACAGCTCTAATTATTATTGTTATTATTCAGCTATTATTATCATTATTTTTATTATTATCATTATTATTATTATTAGAGTTCATGATCATTCCACCGGGTGAAGGTTGCAAATAGAATGCTTATTATTAGAATTTAGTCACGTGTGTTGCACTAGGTTGTTAACTTGCCCATTTGCCGCCAGACAACATCAATCTACTGAATCTCATCACGGAGAAATGGCCTCAAGGTAGACACGTGGACTAAAGACAAATTAATGTTGTTTGTGACTTCAAGACTCGGTCGTGTCTCTCGCTAGACACCTTCAATTACCCGTGATCCTCCTTCATCAACATGCTCATCCCATGACTCACCACCTCCACTACATCATGCCTTCAAAGGAAATATTTTTATCAGTGTTTCGGTCGAAAATGAGAACATCCAGGGCTAGATTTGTGACGGTACGCACCGGTACGCCGTACCTAAACCTCTTTGCCTCTTTGTTAACACAAACTGTCTCCTCAGTACTTTCCCTGTAGCTGAATGGCCCACCACTCACTCGTATTGACCCTTCAAAGTACGAGGAATCTTGGCTGCTTCGGGGCCGGGACGGCATCCCGCTCTGGATACTAACAGCAAGGTGAGGGAGAGAAGGGGCGCATACGAAACCTTTTCGAAACGTTGTACTTTTATAAACTGTGAGGTAAAACGTGTTTAACTACAGTACCTTTTATAATAAATAATTATTTCAGAAGACTGTAAAGACAAAATTATAAAACAAGAAGTAAGGGATTGTTGGTGAACATTTTCAAACCGAATAGATTTATTTTTTAAAATACGTAAAAAATAATTAAATAATGTACATTGTTTGAATGGTAGCCAAGTTGTCTTGGTAACCAGATAGGCCTAGATTATTCGCGCACTTAAAACAACTGAATAAATGTATTAAGTAACATTTTAGGGACTTTTTATTCTTTTGCGGTTTCAAACCCGGCTGAAGTCGTCGGATTTTTTAAGAGGTTTAAAAATCCCTCAGTATGCCTTCCTTCGGGGGGGAAGTAAAGCTGGCGGTCTAATGTCATAGATTTATGGCATATAAAAGAACCTTCCTCTAATTCCACTTGCGTGAAGCTAAATTATAGGTTAGATTTGACTAACGCTGTTAGGTTCCAACGTTCGTCGCCTGGAGCCGACTGTGGTTTCGTCTAGTAACCAAGTTCAGAACTAGTTAGTTAGTTAGTTATTGTTGCTTTAAGGGGCGGAACTACGAGGTCATCTGCCCATCTTAACACAGATTAAAGAATACAAATTTTGAATTGAATTTAAAATTTTGAGGTGGACATCTAAATTTAAAAACACAAAAAATTAATAAAACAAAAACAAACAATTAAATAAAAAATAAAAATTATAAAAATAAACAAAAATTACGGAAAAACAAAACATCATCATTCAAAAACGAACAAGTCGTTGAGTCAAAGTTCACTGGAAAATTTAGATTGCTGGCCCTAACCCACTCTCACTTATAAAGCGGATAACGCGATCAGCAGCCACCACGTCATCGGCTAATATAAGTTTGAGTGTCATCTGCAAACCAAGGTTTCTTCGTAAGTCTGCAAGATCCACACACTCGGTGAAAATGTGGGCCACGGTGAATACGGCTCCACAGGTACAAAGTGGGGGGTCTTCCCTTCTCATTAGGTACGAGTGGGTGGATCTTGTATGACCTATCCTTAGCCTACACAAAATGACGGACTCTCTCTGGGCCCGGAAGGAGCTCCGCCAAACGCGAGTAGTTCCCTTGATCGCTCTCAGTTTACTGGGCAGTGGGTCAGCTAGCCACTGACTCTCCCAAAAAGCCAGAACTTGTAGGCGTAACTGAGAGCGAATATCTCTAGCGGGTACCTCCATTGGTCGAGGTGGTAGTGATACCGCCTCTTTTGCAGCTTGATCTGCTAACTCATTTCCCGCAATTCCCATGTGGCTTGGAAGCCACAGAAAGGTGATTCGAGTGTCAGCGTGGCACAGCCCGGCTAGTAGGTCGTGGATTCGCTGCACTAGGGAGTGTTGCGGGAAACATGTAGCAATTGACTGCAACGAACTCAAAGAGCCGGTACACACGAGAAAGTGGATTCGTGCATCCTGTAGTGCAAACTGCAGAGCTTCATAGATGGCAACGAGCTCCGCAGTAAACACACTACAGGCCTCAGGCATTTGACGCACATTGGCAGCATATGATAAAAGCATATGTTGGCGTCTATAATTTAAAGGTGGAACACCCGATTCGGCGAGTAGGCTGGGTATCGGGCTGGTCCGGAAGGCACCGGTAGCCAGCCTAACGCCACTATGGTGGATACTGTCCACCAAGGTTGCCGGCCAAATACTTGGTATTTGCACCATCAATAACGTAAGCACAACCCACTTTCTCGTCCACCTTCGAACCATCCGTGTATAGAATGCCAGCGTCCGGAAATTGGTGAACTATGCTGTGGAACTGCCTCCGGTAAACGGTCGCATCCGTGTTCACTTTAGGACCTTGGTGAAGGTCTAACCGAATTTCCAGACGCGGGACTTGCCACGGAGGCACCTCGCTAGATGTCCGGATCATACAGGGACCTACAGCCACTCCTATTTCAGTACACGAGCTATCAAGTCTAATACCAACCGGTCGAGTGGCACGAGGCCGGTTGGCGTACCCCTGGTGGTTTTGGGTACCGAAGAGAGCTTGATAGGTCGGGTGTTGCGGCATTTGACGCACATTGGCAGCATATGCTAAAAGCATATGTTGGCGTCTGTAGTTTAAAGGTGGAACACCCGATTCGGCGAGTAGGCTGGGTATCGGGCTGGTCCGGAAGGCACCGGTAGCCAGCCTAACGCCACTATGGTGGATACTGTCCAGCATTTTCAAGGTTGCCGGCCTTGCTGAACCGTATGCCGCAGAACCATAGTCTAGCCGGGGCAGGACGAGGGCTTGGTAGAACCGTAGCAGCACCGCACGGTCAGCCCCCCACGTAGTGCCACTAAGAAACTTGAGCATGTTCAGTTTCCTGAGACATGTCATTTTCAATTGCCGTATATGGTGCTGCCACGTTAACTTGCTGTCAAAATGGAGCCCCAGGAAGCGATAAGTGTCAACCAACGGCAACGCAGCATCCCTGAGATGTAGTTCTGGGTGTAAATGTAGCCTCCGTAGCCGACAAAAATGGACGACGGAGGTTTTCGCTGCTGAAAAACGAAAACCCCGGTCGTGAGCCCACCTGTCGACCCGGTTGATGGCTAGCTGCAATTGCCGATCCACGACTGCCATACTTCCAGAGCTGTAATGCAGAGCTAAATCGTCTACATACAGCGATGGAACTACCGCGGACCCGGCGGCGGCAACAATGCCATTAATGGCAATCGCGAACAAGGTGACACTCAGCATTGAACCCTGAGGAACTCCATTTTCTTGGGTATAGTATTGCGATAATGTCCTAGCGACCCTTTCACGGAAGAGTCGGACGGACATGAAATTCGCAATGAAAGTCGGTAAGTTACCACGGAGTCCCCACTTGTGAAGGGTGGAAAGGATCCCGTAGCGCCATGTGGTGTCGTAGGCTTTCTCGAGGTCAAAGAAAACCGTGACTAGGTGCTGCTTTCGGAAAAAAGCCTCCTGTATGGCGCTCTCAAGTCGCACCAGATGGTCAGTGGTGGACCTATGAGAGCGAAATCCACATTGGTACTCAGACAGGAGACCTTTATCCTCCAAGAACCACACCAGTCGACGGTTCACCATCTTTTCGAGCAGCTTACATAGGCCATTTGTCAAACAAATGGGCCTATAGCTGCCTACAAACTTGGGATCCTTTCCAGCCTTAGGAATCGGTATCACGATCCCCTCTCGCCATTGAGATGGAAACTCCCCTTCAATCCATATACGATTGAAGAGGATCAACAGTTGTTCAGAACTAGTTGGCCATTGACGGTGGCGTTTGGAAGCAAAAGTTGCAACTACTCGAAAATCGAATGTCTGCAGTCCTTACTTGAATTAAAACAGATAACCCACATTAATACAGCCATCACAATTAACACCGGTTATCAGAAAGATTCTACACACAACTAAAGTACACGGGGCTACATGGCCGCGTTGTTGCAGCCCCTAAACTGAGGAACCAACAACACGTACGCAATAAGGAAAATTGAGGAAACAATTGACGTCGAACAAAGAATAACTTATGACACATGTCAGGTGAACTGGAGCTATTTGTAAAACCATCTTGTTCATATAAATCACTGTGTAGTGAGTATACCACGTGAATCAGCTGCCCCTAATGTTATTGTGTTATGCAGCCCAACTAACGCGTGCTATCAGCAAGGCCCATGTCTCTGCCTGCATCGCGTATACTGCAAACGATACTGAACACTATTAGTTTTCCCTCGTATTACTCTTCACATCATAAGCGGCTTCGGTGGCGTAGTAGGTAGCATGCTGAGCTTCTATGCCCAAGGTCTCGGGTTCAAACCTGGCTGAAGTTGTCGGGATTTTTAAGAGCGTTAAAAATCCCACAGTATGTTTTCCTTCGGAGGAGAAGTAAAGCCGGCGGTCCTATGTGATAGATTTATCGCATGGAAAAGAACCTTCAACACTTGTGTGAAGCTAAATTATAGGTTAGATTTGACTAACGCTCTTAGATTCCAATGTTCGTCACCAGGAGCCGACTGCGGTGGCAACTGGTAACCAAGTTCACAACTAGTTGTCGTTGACGGTGGCGTTTGGTAGCAGAAGTAGGAACTACTTGAAAATTGAATGACTGCAGTTCTCACTTAAATTTAAAAAACAGATCCTAAAACACACTAATACAGCCATCACAATTAAGACCGGGTATCGGACAGATTCTACACACACACAAAGTACACGGGGCTAAATGACCACGTTGTCTCAGCCACTAAACTGAGGAACCAACCAACTACTCTTCACATCGAGGGAAAACTAATAGTGTTCAGAATCGTTTGCAGGATATGCTTGCAGTGCATTAGTAGCATAGGGCAGGGGTTCTCAACCTGTGGTACGCGGCAGGCCATCCTTCTACTCGATCCACATGCTCAGTGAGCTTCGTGCCGTGACTACTGTGGGAGTTATTTACGGCGCGTGTATTTGAACTCCACAAAGAATTGCATCTTTTCTTTACCAAGCACAATTCTAATTTATCATCAGTACTCAATGACTTTGGTTGGCTTTTAAAATTGGCCTGTTTAGGTGATATTTTTGAAAACCTGAACATTTGGAATAAGTGTATGCAAGGTAGTGTTTCTGATATGTTCTATGTTGAAATGAAAACTAACGCAATGATTGCAGAAATCACTCTTTGGGAAAAGGAACTGAAAAACAAGTATATTTTGTTTTATTAAAATATCTTTCCTTATAAAATTACAAAGGTTAAACCACACTAACTAAATACCTTTTACAATTTTAATAACCATTATTACTACCTAAGAAAGGTTAGTAAGGGGTACGCAGGATATTCAATTTTTTTAAAGGGGTACGATGGTTAAAAAAGGTTGAGAACCCCTGGCATAGGGGATGGAAGGAGAGAAATATGAATCTTCCCGATAAGAACGCTAGTAGGGCTGCATAACACAATAATATTAGGGGCAGCTGATTTACCTGGTAATAAAGCACATGGAAGTTGCAGATAGAGGCAGTGAGCTGTGCCTGCATAGCGAACACTCGACCAAGCGAGACTGTGGAATTAGCGTGCTCCGTGTAGCGTGGAAACTGGTGACTAGCAGACATATCACTCGCCCACTCGTGGCGGAGATGAAGCTTTGGTGCCATTTCCTGCTCTGCTAATCCATACCCCATAAATGCGATACTCGGGGTTACGATCGGGTTGAATCTTAAACAGTGGCCTTCAAATTTATAATTTTCATTGTAATAGTGAAAACACAAACTCCGCGAATGTCCCACAGCGTGACCAACTTAACGACACCCTCTTGGTCCTCGGGCAAGGTGCTACTTCTCATAACAAATGACGTTATGCGGCTCAGCTCTCACGTCTAGGCCTATACAAAGTGTTTCTCAATTCCCATTACAAACTCTGAGGGCACTTGTGTACCGTCTTCCCATTACCCACAACAGTACACGTTCACAGTTCCCGCGTTTTCGGCGCCCTGTTCGACTCCTGCGGCTTGTCGTCTGGGTCCAATTACAGGCGGGGCTCGAGGTGACGACCAGCGACATCATCCTCTGTGCACACCATCACCAATCCCTGGGCCTCCGACATCCCCCGCAGCCATAACCCGCGCCAGTAGGTCTTCCTCGGATTCCACAGGGGTCTTGTAAATCAAGGTTTTCATGTGACTAGTCTAGCGGTGTCAAGTCGGGTGAATGTGCAGGCCAAGCAATCGGGCCACCACGATCTATCACTGTTGCCCAAATTTGTGGTGAAGATGGCGGTGATATAAAACATGACACTGAGGTGCACTTTGCTAGTTCTACCTCTGTACCAAATTTCGTTCAATTCGGTTTCACCATGTTCGAATTGATAGGGGGGGGGGGGGGAGACAGACATTCAAAGTACACACACTCACACACACACACAGACAGACACACAATTTTTGGCCCTGTGAAGATCTCATAAGTCTACTTTCATTTTTTGCAAAAATCGAAAGTAGGCTAATAAGGTGGTGCGCCTTGGTGCTGAAACCACATGTTTTGACGCTCATGCAGTGGCACATGGTCTAAGATCTCATCCAGTACGCCTTCAAGGAATACCAAGTACGCTGCACCCATGAGATTTCTTGGAAGAAGGTATGGAATGTCAACAAATCTGTAGGGAATATGGGACGTCAGATGATCGTTCCTTGGCGTACGTACTCTTGTCAGTGGTGCTGTGAACGTGTGCTGTAGTGGTTTTTGCAGGTAGCGCGAAGACGATACGTTTCCGGACACAAGTTAACTTAACCGTCTTGGTCCCCAACAACTTATAAGCCCTCAAAGTCTGTAATGGGAATTTAGAAAAATCCTGTATATGTTGGGGCCAGCAATCGAATTCAAGTCCTTCCATAACTATGGTCTTTCTTCATGCCGAAATACAGGGTGTTTCAGGAGGAATGGTAAATATTTTAGGAGGTGGTAGTATAGATGAATTCCATATGACATTGTCCCAATTGCATTGCGTACCGAGATACAGCTGGTAGTATTAAACCCAAACGAATGTAAAGCCAAGACAAATGAGGACGTTCAAAGTTGATTTTCAAAACTTCCACCACCATTGCATTTTGCACTTCTCTTGATAACACCCCGTGTGGCTTTTCGGAGGGCGTCTTGGCGTCCTTTGATGAGGGCTGCACTATGCATAATCCGAACTACCAACTCAGCTCTTGTGTTAAGGTTTTCCTTGTAGACTTCGCCTTTCAACCATCCCGACAGGAAAAATCCAAAAGAGTAAGGTCCGGGGACTTTGGTGGCCAAGAAACGTGTCCATATCTCCAGATCCATCTTCCGGGAAATGTTAGGTTTATATGTCGTATCACCATATCGACAGTTGGGTACTGCACCAGAGTCACGCAGTGTATTGTAAACACTCTTGAGTCTGGTCGTCTGCGGTTAGGAAATCTTATGGCGTATTCTCTACAAGCAGTAGCAGCGTTTCCATTACAAAACCCATACACAAATACCATATCGGCATACACGTGCGACATGTTTAAACGATACAGTACAGACAACTTGGTCAACAAAGTACACTGACAGGTGAACATATTCAATGGAAACTAAAGCACAACTTCACAACGTGAAGAACAACACACGACTGTTGACAATACGCCCATAGTAACCGGTGTACCAAACACGAAACGACAACTGCCCTGGTTACATACTGCTCGGGTCTAAGCTCTGTGAACTTGCGGGATGAAGAGCAGAGGCAGGGTAGGAGCAGGCGAGAATTGAGACGCCTGTCGACACCCCGCCGTGTTACCTGACATTCTCGTCTATTCCAATACTGCTAACATGGGTCTTTTCTGAAACCAGTGTGGCGTTGGGAATAAGTGACTGAGTCACCTACTAATGTATTTGCTTCTGTTACTACGCAAGGACCGAGAAACCGCATCACTCGTCACCACCACTACTAATAGTCTGCGATGCACATTCCTCTCAGGTCCACGCAGCTTAGACTCGAGCAGTACCAACATCTGTATCTCGGTACGCAATAGAAATAGGACATATGTTATATGGATTTTTTAAATTGCAATTCATCTATTCTACCACCTCCTAAAATATTTACTATTCCTACTGAAACACCCTGTGTACGTCAAAATAGCTCTATCAAAATATGGTCTACTGCAGCCAGGAACTGCTTACTCATTAGCCTATTCTATTATTTGAGCGCTAACAAGTCTTCTTGCAAAACACATAACTGTTCCTAATAACCAAGAATGTTGCCCATGTCGCAAGTCCACAACCCACACGGCGGAAGATGGGCGACCGTTGTCCGGTCAACTCACAGGAAGTGCTATATTTTCGCCTGGTCATCTGCGAGCTCATAAATCTACTGTGCGTCATGGCCGTCCCGTTGTGCTGCGAACAAAGGAGGCCATGGCCCGTATGGTGACGATAAGTGGATCACAGGTCCCGCCCGCATTCTGCAAACGGTTTATTATTATAGATTCCATTTCTTGTAAATATTTTTAAAAATGAGAAATATCTTGCTACGAAAACGTTCCGCTGCTACACGTGTATTGAAGTCACCATTCAGTAATCGTTTCAACTTTTCTAATAGAAAACGGTCGAACATCAATTTCCCTCGATTTTCCTTAATTCCACTCAGTCCTCCAAGGGACCCAAAAATGAGTTCCTCAACTCCGCTCAGGCTTTGGCAAGGGGTCGGCAAAGGGGTTACCCCAATGACGTAAACAAATGTCATAACCCTCCTGCTCGCATACCAAGGGCCGGGTCAAACACCTTCTGCAGCGAATGAGCGAATTCTTGAATGCAGCTGATTTTTCAGTTTTAGGCTGGAAAACAGTATTTTCAGCATCCGTAGCTGATATCGCAAGTATTTATTTAGGTACAGATTATAGGCTACACGTATTATCTAAATTTAATTTTATAATGTCTGATTAGGTTAAAAAACATACAAACATTTAATTATGCTCATGTTAAAAACAATGCATAAAATTTGTAGAAAAAAAATAGAAAACTTGGCCGACTTATTTAAAAGAATATTATGATTAATTTTAAATCACTTGTATTTTCTGCCAAAATCCGAGCAGGAGGGTTATGCCATTTGTTTACGTCATTGGGGATAACCCCTTTGCCGACCCCTTGCCAAAGCCTGAGTGGAGTTGAGGAACTCATTTTTGGGTCCCGTGGAGGACCGAGTGGAATTGATGTTCGACCGAGTGGAATTGATGCCCGCCGTTGAAAACACTCAGTGCTAATTTGTGGCTAGAGTGATCGCTGTCATCGGCCCCTTGTACTTGTGTGTGCATGGAGTCCCGTATCAAGGTGAGTGTAACGATATTTTTGGGTTGGATTACCCAGGACTATAACAAAACAAAACATCACAAGGACTACAACTGACACTTATTATTGACGAGTTGCATTATCTCAACTAAATAAGTCAAAACCCTGGCACTATACAGCCCATGAAGGACCTTGGCCGACCAAGCGACCGCTGCCCAGCCATTTGGCCTGCAGATATTGGGGTGACGCGTGATCAGTGCATCAGGTACCCTCGGCCGTTAATCTTGGTTTTCGTGATCGGGGCGCTGCCTCACTGTCAGATAGCTACTCAATTGTCCTCACGAGGCTGAGTGCACCCCGTTACTAAATAAGTATATATATTTGAATATATTCACCCATACTTTCAGACATAGATTTTACAGCCTAATTTTAATGGATCTGATGATGATCGCTTGACGATCGAAACTGGTCATCCTAGTGTATTTATTAATCTCATGTAATCTTTTTCAGGATTAGGGAATGACCCATCTCATGTTCGCCGACTGAAAAGCATCAAACTTTTGTTTACTATAAATAAGGAATAAGGTACCATCCAGGCATTTTCCTGCTGCGAGTGTGTAGGAATCCATATCAAAGCCGGGATTCGAACCTCGTATCTCCGAGCGACCTAGTGGCGTATCAGCTAGCTATCTTAGCTGTCGCTCAGAAGGTCCATGTTCGATTCCTGACTCTGCCAAAAACAAATCTGGTCTTGGGGTTGGAATGGAGTTGGGTACACTCAGCCATCCTGGAATGGTTCCCACTTCTACTCCAGGATGCCACCCTAAATCACAATAGCACACACACAAGTGCACGGGGCTAAATGACCACGATGTCCAACTCACAATAACAATTCTTATTCTCAGAGACTTTATATTGGCAGTAAAACACAATTTATGACTTCCTTGGGGAATTTTGTTGATGTTATTTATTTTAGCGGCTTAGCGTGTACTCATCTCGGTCATCAGCCTCGTGTACTTGGATATGGATTTAACTTGTGTTTCTCTAACGACTGTAGTATTGTCTGTAGGGTCAGGAATGAAATAAGGTACTGTTCCGGTATTTGCCTGGAGGGACTGTGGGAAACCCCGGGGAATAAACCGCGTACTTTATAGCCACTGTCAGCACTGGGAATCGAACCTCAAATCTCCGAACTTGCTGCAGCTCTCCATCGCAATCGTGGTGCACGATTGTTTCTGGCAAGTAGATTAAGGTGTCTGAGAAACATTTCTCTGAGTTAAAACTCTCAATAATTGGGCTGATTCCTTCGGAAATAAGAAATTGTTCACATTGCTTCCCGCGATAACAAATTTGTCTAATTTATCAACGCTGTTCGAATCATTGCACGAAATCACGCTGTTTGGTTGTTTGTTGCCAGTTTTCAAGACACGAATTACTTTTCTCACTTGTAATTTCATATGGTTGGTTAGTACAGTATAATTAGCTACAACCCCGCAGGCTCTACTAACAACTTTAATTCTGGTTTCAGGAAAGGCATCGTTGTCCAGAAAGTCACTCAAGAAAATTACTGAGCTACACGACTTCACTTGAGGTTGGTAGATAATAAGATAAAAATGATTTTCTTTAACAGAAACAATTAAAATGATGCTTTGTTAACTTGTTTCCATTCAAGAATGCTTCCTTAAACCTCGTTAAATGGTTTTAATAATTCTAAATGACTGAACATACAAGGAAAATGACACTTGTTTGCTCTAAATCGCCAAAATCCATTCATTAGAAACAACACAAAATTCTGGAAACTTTTAGAAAATCTTAACAAAAATATTGCCTTATTATCAAAACATAACGCCAATAATGTTCAAAATGAGGCAAAAATCTTGTAGAAATAAAGCTGAATCTTTTTTTAAATAACGCCAAAATCCAGCAAAAAGATAAAATAGCGTAAACACCTTTAAAATAACACAAAATAATTCGGTAGGCATATGCAAAAAATATACCTTCAAATATTTTTAAAATAACGAAAAGAAAACCAAAAATTGCTTGAAATTTAAAATTAACGCCGAATGCTTTTAGTAAAAGAACTCCGAAAATGCGCAAATTTCCTGTAAAGATAACACGAGATCCTTTAAAAACAATACCAATTTTCACAAAAGAAACCGATAACTGAAGATCCTATTTAGTTTTAAGTTACAAGAATGCAAATGTTTATATGGTAGATTTGCTATTTTCCAGTTTTAACCGAAATATGTTTTAAACTAGAATCGTGGAAGTGGTACCTTTCCATAGCCATGCACATTGCATTCATCAGATGAAGGGGCACTTACTTGTCGGCCGAGCCCGAGAGGGGGTGTCCCGTAGGGTCTGACAGCTCTTAGGTCGTGTCGTCCACTCTCCATGTCTCACTAAGTTACTTAGCCCATGATGTGATGGGCTCTTCTGCTGCAAGCACGGGCACCTCAGCCTCAGCCACCATAGTAACCTGGCCCGCCCACCGACCGCAGCGCTCCTGGTGGCCCTGTCATTGACCCTCGCCTTCAACTTCTTCATGCGGTGACGTAACGCCCCGGGGGAAGAATGTGGTCTGGAGGTGCGATCTCTACTACGGGTGAAGGGAAAGAACCCGGGGCTCCCAGGCATTTCACGGTCAAGATCAAGGGCAGACACAGGTGCTCATAGGTTACATCAATAACAATAATAACAATATAATAATTATCTTTTACTTTATTGAGAATTTTAATAAAGAAATATAATTATAGTCAAATTATACACAAGTGCACATAGAATCTTACCGTTCTACTTCCTACTGCCCCTGGGATTAGCGTCACTGCTCTTCATTATTAGACTGCGTTTTATAAATTAGAAAATATTATTATGACATTGTTTTGTTACTCATAACGTTTTGATGAGTGTGTTGTGTTTTGTGTTTTGTTTTACTTTGTGTTTTGTGTTTTGTTTTTGTTTTATGTTTTGTATTTTTTTGTTTTTTGTAGTGTGTTGTTTTGTGTTTTGTTTTCTGATTTGTGTTTTGTTTTTGGTTTTGTGTTTTGTGTTTTGTTTTTGTTATGTGTTTTGTTTTGTGTTTTTTGTTTTATGTGTTTTTGTGTTTTTTGTTTTGTTTTGTGTTTTATTTTTGTTTAGTGTTTTTTGTGTTTTGTGTTTTGTTTTTTGTTTTGTCTTGTGTTTTGTTTTGTGTTTTGTGCTTTGTGTTTTGTTTTGTGTTTTGTTTCGTTTTTGTGTTTTGTTTTGCATTCTGTGTTTTGTTATTTGTGTGTGTTGTTTTGTTTTGTGTTTTGTTTTGTGTTTTGTTTTGTTTTGTTTTTGTGTTTTGTTTTGTATTCTGTGTTTTGTTTTTTTGTGTTTTGTTTTGTTTTGTGTTGTGTTTCTGTGTTTTGTTATTTGTGTGTGTTGTTTTGTTTTGTGTTTTGTTTTGATTTGTTTTGCGTTTTGTATTTTGTTATTTGTGTGTGTTGTTTGTTTTGTGTTTTGTGTTGTGTTTTGTTTTTGTGTTGTGTTTTGTTTTGCATTTTGCGTTTTGTTATTTGTGAGTGTTGTTTTGTTTTGTGTTTTGTTTTGTTTTGTGTTTTGTTTTGTTTTTGTGTTTTGTTTTGTATTCTGTGTTTTGTTTTTTGTGTTTTGTTTTGTTTTGTGTTGTGTTTTGTTTTGTTTTGTGTTGTGTTTTGCGTTTTGTATTTTGTTATTTGTGTGTGTTGTTATTTTGTGTTTTGTGTTGTGTTTTGTTTTGTTTTTGTGTAGTGTTTTTGTTTTGTGTTTTGTTATTTGTGTGCGTTGTTTTGTTTTGAAGTGTGCTGGGCGGGCGACCTGTAGACCAAGTAATGGACCAACAGGCGCGAGCTCTCACTCGCTGTAATCTATCTTCATGGAAGTTGTGTTCTTTATGCTTCTCACACGAGCTAATAAATTATTTAATTAATTAACTAATCAAGAGTACTTTATTACAAACTGTCAGTCTAACTCTTCAGTCGGTCAACAGGAATTTGACTATTATTTCAGTGATCATAACAGAAGTGTTATTCACATAAGTTAATTATTATACTCTATAGGCTATATTGTAGCCCACCCACCCGACTGAGAGCTACAACTGGCAACACTGGAAGAATGACACAAGTTACAAGCTTATCAAAACAGGGCGCATCGGAAGCATGTGGTCCTCGAGTGCGCTTGCACTATTCCATGATATAATAATAATAATAATAATATTAATAATAATAATAATAATAATAATAATGACTTACATGAAAAAGAAAAGGCACGGGAAGAGAAGACCCTCCATGGAAAATACTACAGCAACCTATCCCAACAGAGTATTGATAAAAATGCATCGTGTATGTGGTTACAAAGTGGTCGACTGCTTGGAGAAACAGAGGGATTCACAATTGCCATCCAAGATCAAGTCATTGCTACAAAAAATTACAAGAAATACATCATCAAAGATACCAGTGTAATTTCAGACAAATGCAGGCGATGCGCCATTCATCTCGAGACCATTGACCATGTCACCGCAGGTTGCCCAATACTAGCATCAGTTGAATATACAAAACGGCACAATCAGGTTGCAGGCATCATTCATCAAGCACTCGCACAGAAATATAAATTAACTGAGGAGTATATCCCTTACTACAAGTATCATCCACCATCCCTCCTCGAAAATGAACTGTGTAAAATATACTGGGACACTGGTATTGTGACAGATAAAACAATAGATCACAATCGACCAGACATCATAGTAGTAAATAAGGTTGATGGCACTACATTTATAATAGACATAGCAGTCCCCAACGACACCAACATCGAACGTAAACACAATGAAACAAGAAGTTCCGTGACGAACTAAAGAGCCTACTTTTCTTGAAATTTAAGATGCATGCCAATGATTAATCTGTATGGATCTATCTAGAATAATGACGAAATTAAGTTGGTAATATCGACATTTCTAATTAGTTCGAAATACTGTATACCTGGCATAATGTAGCCTAATAGAGAACTACAGTTGGCAGCCCTGGTGACTGAATATATTCTTAGTTCCATCTCTTAAGGTACAGAATACAAAATTTGGTTGAAGTCCAATGGATAGCATGGACGTTACATGCAGTTAAACATTGGATCTAACAGCGCGCGTAAAATCATGTTGGCAACATAGACATATATGTATTGGTCAGAAATAATCTGAAATAATATGATCTATTGTTGTGTCAATTTTGAATTAAATCCATTAGTTAGTATAGAAGTTACATGCATTTTAAAATTGGACCTATCAGCAGCTTAGAATCATGTTGGTAGCACTGAAGTATATAAGTTACTCCAAATTAATATAGAATGTCAGGTACTATACGTGTGCATAGTTTAAAGCTGTCGGCTTGCATACTTTCTGATATATGGGTATTTGGATTAATGAAAATTGACAGCATTTATTAACAGTTGGCAGCCCTAGTGGCTCTTAAGAATACGCTCAAGACATATCTGTTTATGTACACATACCACATACGAAATATGGTTGAAATCCAATTGATAGTGTAGAAGTTATATGCATTTAAAATGTGGACCTATCAGCAGGCTTATAATCATATTGGCAACACTGCCATGTATGGCCTCCTGGAAATTAAACTGCAATATTATTATATATACGTGTGCCAATTTTGAAATAGCTCCCATTCATACCTTCCAAGATATCCAACATGGAGCTCAAATTTCAATTGCGATTTTTCAGCAGTTGGTAGCACTGACATTCTTTTCCAATATGGCCGTGAGATATTCAGGTATAGATCTTTACTCCTACCAAATTTTGTTTCGATAGCTGCAGCCGTTTAGGAGTTGATAGGGGGACACACACACACAGCCAGCAAGACAGACAGACAGACAGACAGACAGAAGGACAGACAGACAGACATACAGACACACATTTGCCCGATCTCATAAGTCTACTTTTTCCTCATTTTTGCAAAATGTGAAAAGTAGGCTAAAAATCACCAAGTATAGATAGACAGCTTGCAGAGGAAATCAAGGGGATATGGAAGATGAACTGCGTCCGGATAGTGCCTGTAATCTTGTCAGTCAACGGCCAAATACCTCACACACTCCACAAGAGTCTGAAGGAATTGGATCTTCCGCCGACCATCTACACGAGTATGCAGCATTCTGTCCTATTGTCCACATGCAATATTGTGCGATCCTTCCTGGCTAGTGAATGAGTGATAATGAACTCTTATATTTTGTATATACATGATATGTATTATAGTTTTTATGTATTGTTGTAAAGCACTTTGTTTAACCCGTGCTTTAGAGTAACCCATGTTTGTAATGGTGAATTGAATGAATAATAATAATAATAATAATAATAATAATAATAATAATAATAATAATAATAATATATATATATTTTTTACGAGGGAAGTGGAAAAATCTTGCATAAGACCTTGAGAAGGGTCCGCACTTCTCAAGAGTGTGGGATTCTTACCCACTAAAAAACCACACCCTGTCCTCTTGACAAAACCCATCCCGGGACCACTTTCGTATTACTTCAGGATGGAGTCATTTTCTTTGCATCACAAGCACCATCTTACTTCTGGGGGACACGAGAGAAACCTCCCAGTAGGGTGTATTTGCATGTGATATTGGTATACATCCGGGTGTCTCCTGGGCAACGGACTAGGACTCTTCCTAGACGGCTGATTCTCTCACACCAGAAGTAACAGAGTTATTTAAAATGACATCTAACAAACGGTTCTTTTCAGAACCAACTTTAACAGTCATTTCTGTTAACATTGAAGGCATATCATCTTGTAAAGAACAACTTTTGTATGAACTTTGTCACGACAAGCAGTGTGATGTTCTATGTGTTCAGGAAACACACAGAGATATGATGCAGAAACGTCCATCTGTTCCTGGCATGAAACTGATCGCTGAAAGATCACACGCTCTATATGGAAGTGCCATTTTTGCTAAGCCGAATTTGGAAGTCAAAAGTGTCTGCCAGTCAGATGAAAACAATATTGAAATTATCACCGTGGAGCTAAGTAACTGTATAATCACCTCAGTTTATAAACCACCCGCAGCAGAATTTTCCTTCATTCCACCCCAAAATTTTGATAAAAGTAGAGCCTCCATTGTTATAGGTGATTTCAACAGCCACAGCCACGTATGGGGTTATGCACATGAGGACAAAAATGGTGAGGCAGTCCTTTCGTGGGCTGAACATTTTCAACTCGCCCTCATCCATGATAGCAAACTTCCTTCTTCTTTTAATAGTGGAAGATGGGGACGAGGCTATAATCCAGACCTCCTCTTTGTTAGTGAAAGCATTGTGCATACATGTACCAAAGCTGTGTGTGCACCAATACCTAACACACAGCACAGGCCCATCATGTGCCAAATTTTGCCATCAATAAGACCTCAAGAAGTTAGATTTAGGCGAAGATACAACTTTAAGAAGGCTGACTGGACAAGATTTTCAAACATTTTTGATGAGAACATTCTGAACATACCTCCTGTCCCTGAAGAGTACGACAAGTTTGTAGACATTGTCCAAACCTCCTCAAGGGCATCAATTCCAAGAGGCTGCAGAACAAATTTTATCAAAGGCATTAAACCTGAAACGGCCACTCTGCTTGAGGAATATTATAAGAAGTATGAACATGATCCTTTTAGCGAAGAAACATCAATCATTGCACAAAGCGTTCTTTCCTCAGTATCAATGGCGAAAAGGGATGAGTGGATACAACTAATGGCAGACTGTGACATGAGCAAGAGTAGCCAAAAGCCATGGAGACTATTACGACGTCTCAGTATTGATAACACTCAAGCCAGCACATTTGCTAATATAAAGGCAGATCAAATTGCCCACCAGTTGCTAGTTAATGGTAAACTAATCTAGAAAGCTAGATAAGAAACCAATAGCACAGCAGTATAACCAAGAGAGCAACATCCTATCTTCATCATTTACTGAAGCCGAACTGGAATTAGCACTAAGGAAGTGCAAATTGGGAAAAGCAGCTGGACTAGACGATATTCGAGTTGAGCAGATCAAGAATTTTGGTCCTGTTACGAGGCGATGGCTATTGGAATTAATGAACAATTGTGCCCAAGAATGCAAAATTCCCAAAATCTGGCGAAAGGCTCGAGTCATTGCTATCCCTAAACCGGGCAAAGATAGGTTGGATCCCAAAAGCTATAGGCCTATCTCCTTGCTCTGTCACCTGTACAAGGTCCTAGAGAGGCTCATCCTTCAGAGACTTATTGGAAAAGTGGAGCCATTTCTTATACCACAGCAAGCTGGATTTCGAGAAGGGAAAAGTTGCATATCACAGGTATTAAACTTGACATAGTACATTGAGGATGTATTCGAAAAGCGGCTCATTACAGGCGCTGTTTTCAGTGATCTCTCTGCAGCTTACGACACAATCAATCATCGACTTCTTCTAGCAAAATTGTATGACATCACCAAAGACTTCCACCTAGTGTGCAACATTAGAAATATTCTCCAAAACCGTAGATTTTTTGTGGAATTCCAGGGACAAAGAAGCAGATGGAGAACACAGAAGAATGGGTTACCGGAAGGCAGTGTGCTCGCACCACTGTTATTCAACATCTATACCAATGATCAGCCTTTACCTGAAGGTACCCAGAGTTTTGTCTATGCTGATGACTGTGCAGTCACTGCTCAGGCCAACTGCTTTGTAAATGTAGAACAGACTTTGACTAAGGCCCTGAAAGAATTTACTAGCTACTACAGTGACAATCACCTGAAGCCAAATCCTGCCAAAACTCAGAGTTGTGTATTCCGCCTCAATAACAAAAAAGCAGCTAAAACCCTACAAATCACTTGGGAAGGAATCCCTCTTCAGCATTGTCCGACTCCAAAATATCTGGGAGTAACTCTGGATCGTACGCTTACATTTAAGAAGCACTGTCTAAACGTGAAGCAAAAAGTGTCTGCCAGAAACAACATAGTGCGGAAATTGAGAGGCACCACCTGGGGAGCTCATCCATGTACTCTGAGAACAAGCGCGCTAGCACTGTGTTACTCCACTGCTGAATATGCATGCTCGGTGTGGCACAAGTCCAGCCATACTAGAAACATAGATGTGGCATTAAATGACACCTGCCGTATTATCACGGGCTGCTTAAGACCTACACCCATAGATAAACTTCACTGTCTCGCTGGTATTGCACCACCTGAAATCCGACGCGAGGTTGCTGCTAGATATGAGAAAAGCAAGGCAATGACTATGGAAACTCACCCATTGTATGCTTGTCAGTCAGCACATCCTAGGCTGAAATCAAGAAAGAGCTTCTTGAAAACCACTGAAGCTCTTAAAGGAACATCACAGCAAGCAATAATCTCAATGTGGCGGGGAAAATGCCAATATTTAAGAGAATGGATGGTCCCAAAGGAAGAGCTTCCCCCTGGACATTCAGAAAAGTGGACAACATGGAAGGCTCTTAATCGGCTACGCTCCAGTATCACGAGATGCAAGACTAACCAGCAGAAATGGGGCCTTCCTGTGGAATCAGTTTACTGCGAGTGTGGTGCTGAGCAGACCAATCATCATCTTCTACTGTGTCCTTCTTCTCCAGACACTTGCACCATTAAAGACTTAATGGGAGCTACTTCAAATGCACTCGTCGTGGCAAATTATTGGTCAACCAGTGTTTAATATTTCTATTGTTTCATTTTTCTATGTTTACTTTGTACTTCTGACACGATAAATAAATAAATAAATAATCTTACTTCTCAATTCATAGCCCGCGGATCGCAGACTCAATCGACTAAATCGAGCAAGTCCCCATCCGACTTCTTCTGACGAAGGACCACCTCAACAAAGAAAGCGACCGTATCCCAGCTGAGCTCGTTTCTCAGCATAATGCAAACTATATTGTCCGGCGTTATTGGACCAACCTCAGCTTCAAGTTGTTGTTTTTCCGCTGCCCAACGATCGCAGACGAAAAACGTATGATAAACGTCATCTCGTTCGTTCTCGCAGTAAATACAAACTGGACTCCTTACTTTGGCCATACGATGAAGGTAACACCGAAAGTAGCCATGCCCTGTCAACATCTGTGTCAGAAAGTAATTTATTTCTCCGTGTTTCCTACTCGTCCACTCGACCAGACTCGGTATCAGCCGAGCTGTCCATCTTCCTCTGTGATCGTCATTCCACCTCTGCAGCCAAAGCTCCATCTTGCGTGCTACGACTTCCTTCCGGGCTTGAGCCTTGCCCAGTTCTACTCGTCGGAAGTATACGTCTTTACGTTCTTGCGCGAGTAAGTCTATTGGCGCAACACCTGATACAACCAGAACTGCAGGTTCCGAAACTGTACGGTAAGCACACGCCACCCTCAGAGCTCCTCTCCTCTGAATTGCAGCTAGGCGTTTCCTATACTTCTCTATCTTCAGCGAATCAGACCAAATCTCAGCTCCATACAGGAGAATAGACTGCGCTGTGGACAACAGTAGTCGACGTTTGCTTTCTCTAGGACCATGCACATTAGCCATGAGTCTACTAATGGCAGCTGTCACTACTTCCGCCTTGTCTGCTGCCTTCCGTATATGAGACCAGTATGTCAGTTTCGTGTCAAGAGTAAACCCTAAGTACTTCGCAGTGGCTCCAGTTCGAATGACCACCTCTCCAACTTTCATGGGAATTATAGTGTCCATTCTCCTCCTAGTTAACATGACTAGTTCAGTTTTCGCCATAGCTAAATTCAGACCATGAGTGTTCATCCAACCACTCACCCGTCGCATTACCTGATTGAGTTTCCACTGAGCCAGAACCGCATCTTGGGCTACAATCACCGCTGCAATATCATCAGCGTACCCAACAATGAATGTATCTTCGGGCATCTCCATGCGCAGTAAGCCGTCGTACAACATGTTCCACGAATCCGGGCCCAGGATAGATCCTTGCGCTGCTCCTGCCGTGACTTTTCTCCTCCTCTGGCCGTCTGCAGTGTCATATAACAGGGCACGGTCCTTCAAATAATCTTTCATTATACGCAGGAGATATGCAGGCAACTGGAAGGTGAATTGAAGAGCTTCAACCATATCTATCCACCTAGCTGAGTTGAAGGCGTTCTTCACATCCAAGGTTACCAGAAGTGTTATTTTCCTAGAATAGTGGTTACCTTCCTGGGCTTGATTCGCAGCTTCAACTACTAGGCGTACTGCATCTATTGTACATCGCCCACGGCGGAAGCCAAATTGCCTGTCAGACAGATTTCCCGCGGCTTGAATAGACGACAGTATGCGAGGTTTTAATAGCTTCTCCAGCACTTTTCCCGCAATGACTAAAATACATAGTGGTCTGAAGGACGATGGGCGTTCCCGACTGCCTTTCCTTTTTTAATCAGCACTAGTCGAGCCATTTTCCAACGGGCACTAAAGACACCTGCTCTCAGACAACAGTTGTACATTTCAAGCAGTAGCTGCGGACAAACCTTGAGAGCTAGTTTCATAGCTTCCGCGGGTATCCCGTCAGGGCCTGGAGCCTTCTTATTCCGAAGGGAGCCTACTGCTTCCTTCAGCTCACCTATGGTATGTAGAGGAATGAATTCCGGCTCAAGTACGTCGCCCACATCAATTCGCACAGGGTGAGTAGGGAATAGCTCGTTTACAATATCATCCATCGTCCGTGCATCCAACGTGGTATTGGACATGGAGCCGAGTTTCTTGGTGACAATTCGGTAGCCTAATCCCCAAGGATCTACGTCTACTTCTTTAACTAACAACTGCCACATCAGAGTCTTACGTCTTCTGATGGCATTTCGAAGGGTTCTCTTAGCTACAAGGTGCTCAGCGGATCTCAAATCAGCCTCTTTTCGATGTCTTGAACGTTGGGCTCTTCTTCTGAGTCGAAGACAAGTTCTTCGAAGATCAGCTATTTCGTCAGTCCACCAATAGGCTGGACGTCTATTGTTTCGAAGACGCTTCCGGGGCATTGACGCTTCGCAGGCTAGGTGCAAGAGACGCATAGTGACCCCCACCTGTTCCTCAACAGAAACTCTTAGATTTAATTCCTCAACAATGTTACTAGTGCCTGACTGTACTGATTCGAGTACATTGGCAAATTTCTCCTCGTCGATGCGCGATACATTCCAACGTGTTGTCTTCAATGTGTTGTGCCTCTGAGGCTGCTGATCTCGTAAAATCCGGAAGGTGATATATTGATGATCACTAGCAGTATAATCCTCGATCACTTCCCATTCTACTACCAAGGCTGCCAGACGATTCGACACCAGCGTAATATCTGGTTTAGTCTCCGTATAACCAGGTCGTCTAAATGTCGTTGAGGTCCCTGTATTCACCACGACCCATCCTAATCTGGCTGGCATCTCTAAAATTCGTCGTCCCCTCGAATTTTGATGTGGCATACCCCATTCCAATGCCCTAACGTTGAAGTCACCGGCAACTACCACAACACCTTCCATCTCACGAACAGTATCTTCCAAATTGTCCAGCTTCCTTTGAAAGTACTGAATATGTTCATTCGGAGTTAAATAGCAACTTACGTACGTAATAATAATAATAATAATAATAATAATAATAATAATAATAATAATAATAATAATAATAATAATAATAATTTCGTACGGCCTCGAGTGCCGGAAGCAAGCTTTGTAATTTGCACCCAGAGGGTAGCTTGCATGTCGAATTTCGTTGTTCCTTGAATCACTATGAAAGTCAAGGAGGTTAGATATCTAAGTTCCTTGAACACTATAGCGCTTTCTAGTAGAGAAATGAGGAACTTTGTGTTGGCGGAAACTCCCGAGATTAATTATGCCATTATGAATACGGCGTACTGAATTCAAATGGGTTCTTTGACATGCCAACTTCGTATGACATGCGTGTCGTATTTTTGCCGCCTTTCAAAAATCACTTACCACGGCCAGGAGCGAACCTGCAAGCTTGGGGGTTGGTAGTCCGACACGATAACCACTCACCCACCATATTCCATAATATGATCAACAATAAACATCAACTGAATAAAATAAATTGGGAAGAGGGTGCTATATTCAGGGGTGGATATTCCAGGTTATTTGTCGGGTGTTTGTCAACCTGGCTCGCTCAAAGTTACAATACAACTTTATTCCCTTCCGTTGGGCTGAGATCTCTGATCAAGGTGTGGGGTAATACCACTGCGTTGCAATCCTTATTATTATTATTATTATTATTATTATTATTATTACAGGTATTATTATTATTGATTTCTGGCGAAGATCAGCCAGGAAAAAATAAGAGAAATGGGTCACACAGATAGATTGATGGTATGGACAACTAAGAAGAATAGAAGATACCAAAACTGATACATGAGTGAAAATACCCGGGTAGAAGAAGACGAGGTCGACCGTCAACAATTTGGACACACAATGTCCAATGGAGAGATTTAGCCTAGTTTAAATACAGAGGATGATGATGATTGTTGTTTTAAGGGGCCTAACATCTAGGTTATCAGCCCCTAATGGTTTGGGTGATAGTGAGAATGAAAGATGATCAAATGTAACTTACAACTAAAACTAACTTCTCTCTTACAAACTAGAACAGGAACTGGGAAGCAGAAAGGAGAACAATGTAAATAAAAGACATGAGTAAAGTAAATGCTCTCAACTCTCGAAGAATGAGAATTGAGGGACTTGGAAGGAAGGAGAGCCATGAAAGGCAGAGAGGAAAGAGGAGAGGGTCCGCCCCCAAAGGCAATGGAAGAAGGAAAAACACCGGACCCAGCTCAGAAAGCCCTCGGGGTCGCCAACGCCCGAACTCACCAGACGTGAACCCTTAAGGGTGTAGCACGATTCAGGGTGCACCATACGTGATGGGGCTACACACATCCTGCCTCCTTAAGGGTCTTGAGGAGAAGGCAGAAGATATAATGAAAAGAAAGCAAGAAGTCTGACCCCTCGAAGAATGAGGGATCAGAAATTATGAGACAAGGGCCAATTAAGGCCTCGGATACCTTAACACTGTCGGGGTCGGAAAAGAACAAGAGTTAACCAAGGTGGGTCGAGAGGAAAGATGACAGACAGGAGTCCGGCACAAGTAAGTGGAAGCAATGCCAGACTCAGCTGGGGACCAGTGGTCTCCAACTCACGTCTCACAAGTTGTGTGTCCCTGGGGGGGGGGGGGGGGGGGGGGGATTTAGTTTAAATACAGAGGATGCCGATGATAGGGATAAGTGTACATACTGTATAATGTAGTGAGGGCCTTCCCTATTGAACGGAGCTTTGCTTGCCCGCGGGGCGAGTCCCGCCACTTTACTAGCACTTAGCGATAACACAAGAGCAGGACGACAAGCCCCCAATGCTGGCATTGCATTTATTAGATACGGAGCTGGCAAGATACGTTAGTTGAGATAATAAAGACTTGTGGTGAACCACTGTAGGCTGGTGTCTCGTATCCCGTGATTATTAAATACGTTAAAAAGTGTAAATGTGTTAAACTAGTTGGGTGCTACGCTGCTGCTAGGCCCAGTGTCCCCGCTGCCACACGCTCACTGCGAGTCTCCGTTCGATAGGGAGCGTCCTCAGTGTAGTTTGTATTGTTTGGTGAGGAAGAAACTCAGCATTAAGGAACATTTTTAATAAAGAAAAGATTACGAGCCTGTCAGTAGTCGCATATGATGTGTAACATGTGACATGTTATCCCTTGTTAACAGTGAACTCTGTTGGTCATTGAAATAACTACTTGTAAAACTCAAGTGCCGGTTTTCAGCAAATACGATATAATGAATATTTTCACACCAAAGAACGACAACTTGAAGATAGGGATATATTTAATGGAACCTACAAACCTTGAAGTAATTTTGAATGCGATATAGATTCCACATAGCCACATGGCCGACAGTACCTCGAGTGCTTACATTAATTAAGAATACAGCAAAAGTATGAAGATTTAATAAATCATAATTGTTTTCAGGAAAGATGATATAATGAATATTTTCAAACCAAAGAACGACAATTTGAAAATGATTTACTGTAGGAATATCTTTAATGGCGCCTCCAAACCTTGAAGTAAACCGTATACGATATACATTCCACATTGCCACATGGCCGACAGTACTAATCTCCGCCACCGCGCGCGCTCATTGTTTCCGTCCCATCCATTTCCGTTCCATTGTTTCCGTCCCATCCATTTCCGTTTCATTTTTCAAAATGACCCCCACAAAAAATATACAGATACCGAGTGGAAAGATGTTACACATCAATAACAAGAAAAATGAGAGATTATTAATATAAATATTATGTATTAATCGTTAATTCCCATAAGGAGAGCGTTACTACACAATCAATGTTCATGTTTTATTCTGACCCTTTCTTCTTTTTCCCCCCAAAACCTCTCTTATACACACTATGCTTCCACTTTCTCCCTTCCGTCCACTTCTTTCCCGGTTGTCTCTCTTTGGGAGTTTGCTCAAACTTCTGTTGTCTAAGTTTTTTCTCTGTATGTGCTCTTGTGCCATGTCTTCTGTAGAGATGTTCAGTTTCTTGAGGTCTTCCACGGTTTCCTTTAGCCAATCGGTTTTTAGTGTAGGCTACTGTTCGTAACTATATTAAAAATGATCTTGGTCAGTCTGTCTTCGGTCGTCCTATGTATAATATAATAACCCCTGGCTCTACGGCCCGTAAAGGGCCTAGGCCTAACAAGCGACCGCTGCCCAGCCATTTGGCCTGCAGATATTGGAGTGACACGTGGTTAGCGCATCGGGTCTCCTCGGCCGTTTATCTTGGTTTTCTTGACCGGGGCGCTGCCTCACTGTCAGACAGCTACTCAATTGTCCTCACGAGGCTGAGTGCACCACGTCTAACCCTCACGTCAGTTTCTAAAATCCCTGACGGAGCCGGGAATCGCACCCGTGGACTCCGGGTGAGAGGCAGCCACGCTTCCCCAACACCACGCGGCCGGCCATCCTATGTATATGTCCATAAAATGTTGCCCTTATGTTGGTGGTTAATAGGTAAATGTTATCTGGATCAGGTGTACTATGTACGTTTTCCTGCAATAAACCTAGGCCGGTACGCCCGGCAGTATTAAAGGTGCCGGGACGTCTTCAATAGACCGGGCATCCTGCAGTTCGAATGGCTTTTTAGTCCACGGGTGGCGAAGACAGTTTCACGGTCTTTAATAGTTGTAGATCTTCCTGTATTCAATAACATACATGTTATCCAGGTTGGCAACACTCCACATAAACACATCGCCTGACTCCGCACAACCATATGAACAGGAGGGAGAAAAGGGAAAAACAAATGTCGTTGAGATAACAGGCCATCTCAGTCGACGACACCTGGAGTTACAGTGAACACGAAACTGCGCGTAGCTCTAGCAAGGAAGACAACCAGATATGTAGTTAGCCTATAACATTACAGTTTAACCATAGTTGATTTTTACAACCATGTAATCACTCCAAATTACAAACTCTGGATATATATCACCATTTAGCATACACTGACAGTTGCAGTAGAAACTGGTCATCCTAGTGTATTTATTAATCTCGTGTAATTTATTTCAGGATTAGGGCATGGCCCAGCTCTTTTTGGGTACATTCGTGTTGACCGACTGAAAAGCACCAAACTTTTGTTCCCTTATGTTGTTTGTAATCGTCTATGTCTGTTTGAATACTTGTATTGTCAGTCTCTTTATCCATATTCCCTCTTATCAATATATTTACCCAAAATTGTGATTTGCCCCATGTTTTTCGGAACAATCATGTCCCCATTTTTTTCTGTAATTATAATGGGAACCCTGGTGTGACGCACGGGCCGGAAATAATCCTCACTCTTCATCAACTTGCAAAGCTTTAATTGAGACTGACTTAGGGTCGGAGTAGAGCTGTCGATTTATTCGATTATTCGTCGGACCGATAAAAACAGTAGTGTGGTAATAATAATAATAATAATAATAATAATAATAATAATAATAACAATAATAATAATTTAATTTAATTTAATTTAATTTATTTATTAAATACTATTTATGTTACATTATTGTGATAAGTCTCACGAATCTGATGACAGTACAGATTATCTGTGAGACATATTAATTATTATTTACAACATATATATAGATCATATTTCAATACAAGAGTGCATGCATTTTTTGTTTGTAATGTTAATGATAAAGTATTAATGTAAATAATTAAAGACACAAAAAGTTACACTATGGTAGTTATATTAATAAATTTATGTTATGAGTTAATGTTTGGTTAAGTAATATTTTTTAATGCGACTTATAGCCAGTTGTTTGCTGTTAATGTTCGTCAGTCCAGGTGGTAGTTCATTTAGTAGTGATGGTATAATATAATTTAGTCTCTTGAAACCATAGCTATTTATACCTGAAGGTTTTACATATTTAGTACTTGTTATGACTCTTGTTTGTATGTTGTGAGAGACCTTATGCCTGAATCTTGGATCATGGTAGTAGAGAGTCAGTACAGTAATTTGAAACAACTCTTTAATATTAAAATAAGGGATATCAGTGAAATATTTAAAGAACCTGTTTTGGCTATCTTGAAGATTATTAATTAAAGTTGTGTTTTGATTTCCCCAAGCTGCTATAGCATATCTTAATTTGATTTCAATCGGAGCACTGTAAATTGTTTTGTAAGTTTTCCTATCTACATACAATCGGAGATTGTAGAATAATATTAATAATAACGTATGGCCACGGGTGCCGGGTGGAAGCTTTGTTAATTGACACCCAGAGGGCAGCTTGCATGTTGAATTTCGTCGTTCCTTGGAGCGCTATGAAAGTCAACGAGGTTAGATATCTAAGCTCCTTGACTCTATAGCGCTTTTTAGTAGAGAATGAAGGAACTCAGTGTTCGCGGAAAATCCCGAGATTAATTTTGCCATTATGAGCACGGCCTACTGAATTACAATGGGTTCTTTAGCATGCCAACATCCATGTCGTGATCACTTACCACGGCCAGGAGCGAACCTCCAAGCTTGGGGTTGGTAGACCGACACGTTAACCACTCACCCACCGTGGCAAGCAGTAGTGTGGTGTAGGAAAAGTAATTGATTGCGTAGCACAGAAGTCCGTATTTGCCATTTGGCGCGCTAGCATCGGCTATTGTAAGATTGGTTAGCTGATGCCCATGCCTTTGCTTCACCAAGATAAGAGCGATAATATCTCCGTAATTGCTTTCTTCTAATGAAATGATTTTGAATTAAATTTTTTACTTGCACGTCACCAATACACTTGAAAATATACAGCCTGCTTCCGGTAGACCAACCGGGTCAGGGAAGGGAGTGAATGAAGCCCCCCTCTGGCAGCGAGGATATGAACTGTGTCGGCAGCCGAAGTCCGTCGCACTCCCCTGGTGAAATGATTAAATGAATGACAGATTTTGAAGAAACCATCCCGGCATTTGCCTGCTGGTGAAAATGGGAAACCACGAAACCATTTTCAGGACGGCCGAGGTGGGATTCGAACCCACGCTCTACCGATGCAAGCGACACACGAGGTAGAGCGTTAGCGCTTTCGGCCACCGAAAAGTCATTCAGTTACCCGCTCAAAATTTTTAACCGATCGACAGCTCTAGTTAGGAGGAATAATAATATTAATGTTCCTCAACATATTGAAATATTCGTTTAAGAAGTCTTCGGAGATGTAAATATGGGCTTTCAGGGTCCAGGCAGCAACGGGTGTAGAATCTTTAGCGATCGTTTGATACTTCCACGCAACACGTTTCCAGTTCTAAGGATACTAAGGATTGCCAGTTACTGTGCCATAGTTGCCACTGGGCGGGCTTGAGCCCTTTGCTTTCACAGAGCAGTTCACCGTACTACTGGGCTTTCCAGTAATTTAAGGACAAAGTGTCAATTGTTGTTGATACTAGGGCTGTTCTTTTCCAAGTTCCGATGGACTGTATAAAATAACAGATTGACATACCAAACTGATTTTATTAATAAATGTTCGCTTGTTTTATTCTTATGTCTCAACCTAATCGCCAAAACGATTGAAACATTTCTCGTATCGTTACACCAGCTTTCCAATACCCTCGGCAAAATATTCTGCCACCACTGTGGTGGGTACGTGTGGAGAGTCTCCTGAAGTGTTTCCTCTTTGGCGAGGCGTTGCCGCCCAACCATACCTTCAATTATCGGAAAAGGCGAAAATCATTCACGACCGCACTGTGCCAACGTTACGATAGACTTTTTCAAAGAATTCAAGTGTGAAGTTGTGGACCCTCTACCTTTTAGTCCAAACCAGCACTGAATGATTTTCACCTTTTCGAGAATTGAAAGTATGGTTGGGCGGCAACACCTCGCCAAAAAGGAAACACTTCAGGAGACTCTCCAGTCGTACCCACCTCAGTGGGGCAGAATATTTTGCCGAGGGCATTGGAAAGCCGGTGTAACAATACGACAAATGTTTCAATCGTTTTGGCGATTAGGTTGAGACATAAGAATAAAACAAGCGAACATTTAGTAGTAAAATCAGTTTGGTATGTCAATCTGTTATTTTTATTCAGTCCATCGAAACTTGAAATAAGAAAATTACGAGCCTTACAGTAGTCGCTTATGATGTGTAACATCTGACATCGAAGAAACCTCACGTGAAATTGTTGATACACCTGTATTTTATACTATTATTGGCACAAATATTAATCTATTGTAAAAGGGAGTGTTTTACAGATATTGTAGTTTATAATACGGAACTCATTTTATTGTCGCCTCCGTAGCGTAGCGGTCAGCACGGTTAGCTGCCGCCCCGGAGGTCCTGGGTTCGATTCCCGGCTCTGCCACGAAATTTGAAAAGTGGTATGAGGACTGGAACGGGGTCTACTCACCCTCGGGTGGTCCAAATGAGTAGAGGGGGTTCGATTCCCACCTCAGCCATCCTCGAAGTGGTTTTCCGTGGTTTCTCACTTTGACTTCGGGCAAATGCCGGGATGGTACTGCCCCCGGAAATTGAATTATATCGAGACCACGATGGCTGTATTGGAAAATATCAGTAAAGTTAAGGATGTTATAGTTATGACGTGGATATTCATGACGTAGGCACGGATGACGTAGGATTCATGCCAGTAGGCTGATTGAGCTGAGATTCTTGGTGACGTCATGATTTTATTCGAGAAAGATCCGAGATTTACGACGCAGTCGCAGGAAACAAGGTATTGTGCTAAGGAAGAAGCTACGCTATTGGAGGAGAGACGCGAACCAATGAACGATAGTTTGGAAGGAAGACGGAGATTGCTGAAACTACGATATTCGATTACTTTTGGCATGCAGATTTGTGGAAATCTATTTTCAGTTATGGCATTGATTTGGAATTTTGAAGAAATTAATTTTGAGTTTTTGAATTTTGAAAATCCGTCAAGAATAGCCAAAGTTAAAACTTCCAGCAATGACGCAGCAACAGGCTATGGAAGGGATGAATACGCCCCTTAAGAAGTTGATAAAAGGTCGTGCACAGGAGAGAGGAGCTCTCATACTCATACTGATACTGATACGCTCAGATCTCATACTTGTGATCGCATATATATTTCTGGTGATATAGAGTTATTTTCAAGTGATTCAGTGAAGTAAGGTGTCTTTAGCGTGAGGTGAAAGCCTTGCCGCATCGAACGAACTCGGGGCAGTTCCATTTCACGCTGCTCAAAACTAGGTGAAGTTGAAACGCGCACATTAACGTTTCCACCAGTCAAGATATCCAGCGCTAACTTCAGCCTGTATGATAATTCTATTAGGCAGTATAACATTAAGGTGTATACAAGATTTGAACGATTTCATAGTGATACTTCGAAAGATATTGGAACTTTTAGGCTGCCAACAAAAGTGATTTTCTCGCCACAGGAGAAACACTTTTATATTCCACATTATACACTACGGCTGACACGTGGAGTGCAACAGTTTGGTATTACAACGATACATTCGACTATGGAACACTATAATATTGCAGTGCTTTTGATCATTATAACTGCAGTTGAGATGGAGGGCTAAGGCTTTGATGCAATTGGGACATATGTCATTGGAGTAAAGTAACAGCATGGAACTTCGTTAATCGTCTTTCTACAAAAGCGAGCATGTAGTGAACATCCAACTACACTCATGCATCGTTAATCCATCGCTGAATTATACCAGATAACAGTGGAAATATTTTCATACTCCACAACTATGAATATTTCTGCGGATATAACTACACTAAACTTTATGACGAATTCCTGCAAGAACTTCAGAGAACTTTCAAGAGAGGCCAGGGTTATCCCGGCGCACAATGAAGAATTTTGCCGGAAGGATGTTTCTCGTATCCACGGAGCAGTGCAATTTCGGAGGAGGAAGCAGTTCGATTCTCCGAGGACGCTGATTCCTGTTTCGAGGATGGAGCTCATCTTTAAGTTGGTGAAATGGATCCATCAGCAGTCTTCTTAGGGGAATTTTCCTCCGGAACTTCAATCGGCAGATAAGGTAGTCGTGAACGTTTCTTGTATTATTTGAGTATTGTAGCGATATTTGAGCAACCATTCTTCCCATATTTTCTGTCCTACCTTTTGCCCTATTTTATTGATTGATATTTTTGTACTCAGTACACTTCGATGATTTATGCCTTTTTCTTCAATTTTTGAGACATTGCTATGTCATTGGCATACTTAAATAATTTTGGATCAGTTGAGACTGACGATTTAGATTCTTTCAGTAATTTGCATATTTTTGTAGTCACGATTTGACTGTAAAGTTAACGATTTGCTATGGCAGATTTGAATTCAGACAGCGTGTCATTTTATTAAAGTAATTCCATTCAGTTAATTACTTTGACCAATTTTCTGTCATCCTCAAGAAAGAAGAATGATTAAAAGATTTTAGAGCATTAAAATCTTTTTCGATATCGACGATCTTTGAAATACTAGTCGTCTTATGAACATGATTGCAACATAGACATTTATCATTGCATTATAGACAATTTTATGAAATATGAACGTTAATTACAATTTATTGAATACACTATAGTAATGAACATTTGATAGGAATTTTTCTCAATTATAGATTGGAACAATAATGTTTGCATTCCACAATCTAATTGTATTCTATTCGAATATTTTGCAGTTTAGTTGAACTTTGTTTGAAGATAGTATTTTTATACTGCGTTACTTTGAAGATGTTAATCTCAATTTTGATAGACCAGACAGGAGTGTCTAACCGTATTTGCTATTAAATTTATTTGTGATTGGCAAATTTTTACTTCATATCGATTCATGAATGAAACCCACGAAGGTTAAATAATAACAGTCATTATTACAATTGATGAATATAAGAATTTTTAAAGAGGAACAATGGATGTATAATCGATAGTTCAGTGGACGTGTAAAAGTCGCTGTTGAATAATGCCCTTGAATAATGAAGGAGGTTCCCACAATAATTAATGAAGTTGATGAATTAATAGTGGAAGTTTTTGTGTGTAGTTTGGAAGATTTTTATGCCATATATATGAAGATATATGATGAATTTTGGGCCAATTGGTGTGCCATTTTTGTGCGTCCTGAGCGAAGTATTTTTCCGCTGAATGTTATTGTTCTTGTTCTTTGAAAGATTATTCATATGAAGATACTGTTAAAATTAACAAGAGTGTTAAATAATTTGAGATAAAGATTTTGAATGGAGGTTACAGTCACAAATATTAATAATTATTATTAAACATTATTAAACCTGAATTTGACACTTAAATATAACTAACCTTCATTGGTCGATTATATCAACACGATTTGAGTAATTATCAACCGGATAGACGTGTGGTTCAATGTATTCCTTGTATAAATAATATAAACAATTTAATATTGTAAAATAATTTTGTAAATATCTTTGTTAAATAATTTAAAATGATAGTGATTAATAGAAGCGTGTATTAAATTTTCAATGGTCATTTGACATTGTTATAAACAATTTGTTATTGTTATAAATAATTAATGAACTTTTGTTATTAACATTTAGAGTTTTTTTATACTCTAAACAATGCAAGTTAAGCAAGTGGTTTAAACAAATAATCATGATTTGGGATTGTTGGAGGAATCCAATGGTGTTTGAATGAAGCATGTAAGACATTTGCGTGATAATATTTCAGTTGAGATGTGAACATTTACGTGTTTAAAGGGAGAGCCGAGCTCTGAGGTAGCACGCTTATGGTAGGGTTGAACGAACGGGTGTCCGCTTTGACGACACAGGTGTTTTGCAGCTGGTCCGGACAACTGTGTTACTGAGACCAAGGGCGTTTCATAATAGCCTTGTGGCTATAAATAAAATGTGCAGGATATAAACACGCAAAGCAATTGATATGTGTGTCTCATCCCAAATCCCGTTTCCATTCCCATTGCATTGTTATATTTTCGTTGCTATAAGCTTGAGAAAGCTAAAACATTATATGTAGAGAATACAGGTCCTACAGGAGGACATGGTTATGTGGTCGATGGCTTTTGATTGCCACGTATATTTTGTTGTTTCATTTTTGTTAAATATCACTCTTTATGTGAAATAAATTATTGTGCAGTTTAAAGTTTCTCGTCTTCGTCCTGGTTCATTTTAAATATCATGGTGGAGGTTATTGTGAGGACATACTTTTAAGTGATCCAGTTGACAACCCAGTCCCCGAGATATATATTTAAGAGGTAAGTAAAGGTAAGTAACAACCCCCGTATATTTTGGTGTGTTCCACAATAATTTTCTTGTTAACTATTGTGCTCTAATCTCGATAGTATCTGTCAGTGCCATTTTCATTGATGTAGCTATGCCGGCGCGTTTTATTATTGGCAATCCGATTGAGGGGGCGGATATCTGACAGCCTACTAGCCGGATATTGGGTACAGTAGGATTGGCAACCCTGAAACGTGGGGCACGATCAGCAAAACATTGGATTACCAAGTTATTGCAGTAGAATTGACACCGCAATTTTTGTGGAGTGTTCGAATAACATTGGATTACCAAGTTATCGATGTCAAAGGGATTGTGAAGACTCAAATAAAGAGGTTGATTCTTTGTTAGATGTCTTAGCCAATTGTAGAATTTGAGAGTGTGATTATATAGGAATAAATGTTGTGTTGTATTAGGAAAATTACACTCAGAAAAGATCAGATCTTGTACGACTTGAGAGAGGTTAAATAGGCTGGAAACTTAGAAAAATCGCCTATGATCTGGAATCTTATTTTATTTGACCGGCTTATGACATGTATAGTCATATTAAAGATAAAATTAAACTATTTGGATTATAAATGTAAATTATTTGTGTTAGGATATTTTAAAATGAACCAAAGAAACTTGAACATGTGCTTGAGTTTGTTTCAACATAAAATGTCTACGAAGGTTAATTATAAGGTAATTATAAGTTAGATTTAAGACAGAAAATTGCTCAAATTTATATTTGGTGAAGAATGTTGCTCAGATGTTGTTATTTTACTCTGTTTGATGTATGTCCCTAAAGCAGTTTATTATTGAATATTGTTGAAATGGCAGATGAAAGTCTGAGAATTATGTTGGAGGAGATGTCTGCTAACTTGAAAGCTAGCATGAATGAAAGTGTGAGGGAAATGGAAGCTAGAAATATTAGTCGAATGGAGGAGAATTCTAGTAATATGTCTGCTAACTTGAAAGCTAGCATGAATGAAAGTGTGAGGGAAATGGAAGCTAGGAATACTAGTCGAATGGAGGAGAATGCTAGTAACTTGTCTGCTAATTTGTCCATTAGAATGCAGGAGATGATGAAGGAGAATGCTAGTAATTTGTCTGCTAATTTGTCTACTAGGATGGATGAAAATTTGAAAGTTATTCAGACCAGTTCTGCAAACCTAGTGGATAATATGTCGCGTTTACAGATTAATACCCAGGGAATAGAGAATGCTGTGAGTGACATGCATAAAGATGTGTCTGTTGTTAAAATTGATGTGTCTAAGGTACAAAAGGATCTTACTATGTTGAATCTTGATGTTGCTAATGTCCGGAGTGATATTTCTTGTGCTAGGGCTGAAGTAGTTGTTGTCAAAAATGATGTTGCGACTGTCCAAGACAAGGTTGAGGAAGTCCAAAGAGAAGTCCAAAATGTTAGAACTGACGTGTCCAATGTTCAGGTTGATATTAATAACATTCATTCGGATGTAAATGAGATGCAAAGTGACATAAATAAGATTCAAGTAGAAGTCAACACAGTTTTCGTAGATATTGCTAAAGTCCAAACTGATGTAAATAAAGTCAGGGAAGAAATAGAAAATTCGAAAACACTTTGTACGCGTAATATGAGTGCATTAACGACTAGGTTAGTTGATGAGTCAGTTAGAACGACGGCGTCTTTAGCAGGTTTAAAGTATGATGTAGAGGTCATGAGAACCCAGGTATTAGACCATAATAGATTACTTAAAGAAGATATCGAAGGAGACATAGCAGAAATGTTAACGGCAAATGTAGCAGTATGGAAAGACGAGTGGAATAGGTCAAGTGGGGAACATGTAACCCAAATTCAGGAACGTATTGAAAGAAAACTTGCCAGTACTCAAATAGATATTAACAATGAAGTAGTACAGATTAGGAAAGATTTAAGCGTAAGGATGGATTCGCTATCCGAGAGACAAGTAGAAGATAGAACACAAATAGGTCAGGATGTGCAAGCATTAAAATCTGCGTTAGAGGATCAGATTCATAAAGTTGTCTCTGATGTAAATGAAACGACGAGCAAATTGCAGAATTTGAAGCTAGGAGAAGCTAGTTTAATGGAGACCTACAAAGAAGAGTTAATCAGGAAAGTCTTAACGGAAATCACTGACAAGGATACAGAAGGCTTGGCTTGCGAAACCAATAGGAATTATGCCAGAAGATATAACCTAGATCCAGAAGAGAGAGACGTGACTCCTGAAGAACGTATATCCAGATTCAGGGAGGAAGATGACGAGAGGAATAGGGAACCTGAGTGGAACTATCGAGATAGTGGGAAAAACTACCCGGATTCATATCCGAGGAATGTAACGGTCATCAGGAATTTCGAAGACAAACCGCAAAAATTCAGCAACACTGATAGTTTGACGCCTATAGAATATGTCAGGAACCTCAAAGATTATTTCATCGAAGCTCACATTCCCAGAGAGAGAGAGATGAAGATAGTGGAAAGATTTTTGATTGGAGGACCCCTTGAATGGTTTAGAGCTTTTAGATATACTTTCAGTAACTTTGACGAGTTTGCAGAGGCATTAATCAAACGATTTTGGTCCATAGAAGCGCAGAATTCGTTAAGAGCGGAGGTTTATTCAAGAAAATACTCAGGTACACTTCCAACACGGTACGCTGATTTCTTTACGAGTCAATTGTCCCGCTTGAGATTTTTGCAACCCCCATTGTCAACGGAGCAATTAATTGATGCGATTTCTCGTATGCTGCCTGTGGAGGTGAGGAGACTAATCATTTCGTCAAACATCAGGGATTTGACCAGCATGGACGAATTACTGAGGAGGTTAGACTACACAAGTCCAATGCCTAACGTGGTACAGAAAGGTCAAAGGCATGACTTCAAAGAAATAAATACTGTATACATGGACCAAGTTCAGCAAACTGACAAGCCAGATGAAGAGAAAACTGACAATGTAGGTCCTCACAGGAATAATCAGTTTCGGAATAACAGATCGCAAGGTTACCGTCCGTATCAACAGAGAAGAGGCTGGAACTATAATCGAGGCAATTACAATGGAAGAGGCAGATATTACAACAATAATGGTTATAACAGAAATTATAATAGAAATAACCAGAACCAAAATAGGAATCAGGATTCTCAAGGTCAGGTTATGACACCCGATCAGTATCAGGAAAGAGAGAAGGAAAGCCAGCAATACCTGAAGGAGTTACGGGAAAAAGAAGCCGAAAATCAAAAGAAAAGGCAAGATGTTGTGATTGATCCTGGGCCTTCTACGAGCCAGCATAATTTTGAGGTCGGTAACACAACAAAAAAAACGCCGATTTCTCAACGACAGTGAGAACCTGTAAATACATTGCCACACCACACCTAATTACAATTAATGAGATATATGAAGTTACTGATGAAGATTTACTAGAAGAGAGGGGTATCGTTAAAGAGGAAAGACCATGTGCATTACCTATTATTTCTGTACTGATAGATGGCCAACAGTATAAAGCCCTGATGGACACTGGTGCGATTATTTCCATCATTTCAGAAGATTGTTATCAAAGTCTGCTAAAAGGAGAGAACATGACAGTTCTACCTGTTTCTACCGTCAAAGTGAGAGGGATTTTCCAAGATAAGGCAGTGAAGTGCTAGATTCAAGTGTTATTGAACTTTGAGATCAATGGAAGGAATTATGAACAGATCTTCATTGTGGTGAGCAAGATCAATTTTGATATGGTGCTTGGAATCGATTTTATATCGAAGGTTGGAGCTATTATTGACATGAAGAACAGAAGTATTAGCTTTAATGATGGGTACATGATCACAGAAGAGATAGAAGAACAGGACGTGAAAAACAGTCTGGAAATAGACCTTAGGGAAGAAATTTTGAATTCCATAATTAATGAAATGGAAGATATAGCAGAAATACCCAGTAGAAAAACTGAAGGATTTGAAGAAATTCAGGGGGAATTTGAGGATCTGATAAAGGAATTCCAAGATATTTTCGATGAAAAGCCTGGATTGATTAAGGATTATAAGTACAAGATAAGGCTGACAGATGAAACCCCTTACCAGAAGAGAATATACCCCATTCCTGAGAAATACTATCAAGAAGTACGAGGGTTAATCAGAAAAATGGAGGTAGACGGGATTATTAAAAAACAGGCGTCGTCTTATATAAACCCCATCACAGTAGTAAAGAAAAGTAATGGTCAGATACGTCTTTGTCTCGATGCCAGGACCATCAACTTGAAGATTCTTCCAGAAAATGACCGACCACCCAAGATTAGAGATCTGCTTCGAAAATTCAAAGGGAGAGCATGTTTTAGCGTTCTTGACTTGACGTCTTCATTTTATCAGGTTCAACTAGAAGAAGAGAGTAAGCAGTACACTGGATTCCTATTTGACCAGACGTCATGGGTCTTTGTGAGAATGCCTTTTGGAATGGTTAACAGTGGACCAGCACTCATTCGAGCACTTGATAGTAAGCTCACTGACGAAGTAAAGGAGAATGTAATCTGCTACATTGACGATTTAATTGTATCTTCACCCAGCGCCGCAGAACATTTAGTGCACCTGAGAAAGTTGTTCGAGAATTTAAGGGAGGCCAACATCAAAGTCAATTTTGGAAAATGTCAATTCTTGAAGAAGGAGATAAATTACTTGGGGCATACAATTGATAAAGATGGATATCATCCAAACATGCAGAAAGTAGATGCAATCACTAGATTCCCAAAGCCAACTAAGGTGAAACAAGTCAGAGAATTTGTAGGCGCTTGCCAATACATTAGCAGCCACTGTCCGAGATACTCTGAAATTATGGCTCCTCTCTATGATTTACTCAAGAAAAATAATAGATGGAAATGGAGTACCGCAGCAAACGAGGCTTTTGAGAAAGCAAAGGAGATGCTCAGAAACAATGTCAAACTGGAGTACCCAGACTTTGAGAAGGTATTTTATATAGAGTCTGATGCATCAAGAATAGGCATTAGTGCAGTCTTATACCAGAAAGACGAGGCAGGCAACAAGCACTACATTGCGTTCACTAGTCGGAAGTTGAAGAAACACGAGGAAAATTACTTTACGACAGAACTAGAAGCGTTAGCTTTTGTAACAGCTTTGCAAGCTTGGAAAAAAATGTTGCTGGGACATAAGGTTATCATTATTACTGACCATAAAGCACTACAGTTTATGCTGCAAACTGACATGTCTAGTGATAGATTGACACGTTGGGCTTTGTTCACCCAACAGTTTAATGTCACTATCGTCCACCAGCCTGGGAAAGATAACTTACTGGCTGATGCTTTATCACGTAACCCTATTAAAAATGTGCAGATACACCATGTACAATTGGAGCAAGAAGATCAAGAAACCGTTAGGAGGTTAGCCCGAATCGGTGTGTCACAGAAGAGACACGCTCCAATCAGGAAAATGTACAGGTTCCTTAAGGGTTACATGGACAATACTGATGTTGACTATGCAGCTACACAGAGAGAATCACGACACTTTGTCTTGAGTGGAGACATTGTATGTAAGTATGCTGACTCTGCGCATACAAAGCTTCGAATAGTCGTGCCACCTAAACTTGTTGTCAATTTAGTGTGGGTAGCTCATCACGCAACTGGACATGCGGGTTTAGATAAAACTCTTGATACTCTTAAAGAGAGGTTTATTTGGACTAACATGCGTTCCAGCATTGCTAATGTCATTCGTTCATGTGATAAATGTCAAAGAGCAAAGTATGCTTCCGCTCTATTGAAAGGAAAACCTAAGGCTATGATTCCCTCTAAGCCGAATGAACTCATGGCGACAGACATATTTGGTCCTTGTCCGAAGAGATATCAGGGTAATCAGTATCTATTGGTTACCGTGGATGTCTTCTCAAAATTTGTAACAATGAGTCCCATGCAAAAAGCTAACACGAGGAACGTTGTAAGCAGACTGGAACATGCTGTTTTTCCAAAAGCTGGTAAACCAGAATATTTACTTTCGGATCATGGAGCTCAGTTTACGTCCTTGGAATTTGCTGCAGATATGGAAAGGCTTGGTATTGAGCACATATTTTCAAGCGTGCGATATCCGGAATCGAATTCTTCGGAAAGATATATGGCCGAATTTTCGAAATTCTGTCGAATTTTCTGTCCAAATGATCATTCTGGTTGGGTGAGATTTGTACCCCTTATTGAGGAATGTCTAAATTCTACAGTGCAGGAGAGCACAGGAGAGGTGCCAATGAGACTTCATCTAGGAAGAAACCCAGAAAGGCCTTGGGATAATCTTTTTAACCACGTTCCTAGAGATCCCGACTTAGGAAGGCAGCAGAGAATAGACAGAGCGAAGGAACAACTCCAGAAAGCAGCACAAAAACGACTGAAAAGAGTAGCTGGAAAACGTTTTGGTGCTCCCTTAGAAATTGGAAATCTGGTATTACTACGCAGACCTGTCAAGGCTGATGTAAGTAAGAAGATCTACCCCAAATTTGGATTAGTGTTCATGGGTCCGTTCCGAATTACGAATGCCTATGGAAACAACTGTTATGAACTATACGATGATGAGAATAATGTCGTTTATGGCAAGTTCAATGCTGGGAACTTGAAGAAATATTATCCAAGAGTAAGCCAATAATAATTCAATTTCGTGTTCAAGTGAATTGAGATATGTATAACACAGGGTTTAAAAACAATTTGCAACTGTTTTTAAAACGTGGTGAAGGGAGAATGCCCCCGGAAATTGAATTATATCGAGACCACGATGGCTGTATTGGAAAATATCAGTAAAGTTAAGGATGTTATAGTTATGACGTGGATATTCATGACGTAGGCACGGATGACGTAGGATTCATGCCAGTAGGCTGATTGAGATGAGATTCTTGGTGACGTCATGATTTTATTCGAGAAAGATCCGAGATTTACGACGCAGTCGCAGGAAACAAGGTATTGTGCTAAGGAAGAAGCTACGCTATTGGAGGAGAGACGCGAACCAATGAACGATAGTTTGGAAGGAAGACGGAGATTGCTGAAACTACGATATTCGATTACTTTTGGCATGCAGATTTGTGGAAATCTATTTTCAGTTATGGCATTGATTTGGAATTTTGAAGAAATTAATTTTGAGTTTTTGAATTTTGAAAATCCGTCAAGAATAGCCAAAGTTAAAACTTCCAGCAATGACGCAGCAACAGGCTATGGAAGGGATGAATACGCCCCTTAAGAAGTTGATAAAAGGTCGTGCACAGGAGAGAGGAGCTCTCATACTCATACTGATACTGATACGCTCAGATCTCATACTTGTGATCGCATATATATTTCTGGTGATATAGAGTTATTTTCAAGTGATTCAGTGAAGTAAGGTGTCTTTAGCGTGAGGTGAAAGCCTTGCCGCATCGAACGAACTCGGGGCAGTTCCATTTCACGCTGCTCAAAACTAGGTGAAGTTGAAACGCGCACATTAACGTTTCCACCAGTCAAGATATCCAGCGCTAACTTCAGCCTGTATGATAATTCTATTAGGCAGTATAACATTAAGGTGTATACAAGATTTGAACGATTTCATAGTGATACTTCGAAAGATATTGGAACTTTTAGGCTGCCAACAAAAGTGATTTTCTCGCCACAGGAGAAACACTTTTATATTCCACATTATACACTACGGCTGACACGTGGAGTGCAACAGTTTGGTATTACAACGATACATTCGACTATGGAACACTATAATATTGCAGTGCTTTTGATCATTATAACTGCAGTTGAGATGGAGGGCTAAGGCTTTGATGCAATTGGGACATATGTCATTGGAGTAAAGTAACAGCATGGAACTTCGTTAATCGTCTTTCTACAAAAGCGAGCATGTAGTGAACATCCAACTACACTCATGCATCGTTAATCCATCGCTGAATTATACCAGATAACAGTGGAAATATTTTCATACTCCACAACTATGAATATTTCTGCGGATATAACTACACTAAACTTTATGACGAATTCCTGCAAGAACTTCAGAGAACTTTCAAGAGAGGCCAGGGTTATCCCGGCGCACAATGAAGAATTTTGCCGGAAGGATGTTTCTCGTATCCACGGAGCAGTGCAATTTCGGAGGAGGAAGCAGTTCGATTCTCCGAGGACGCTGATTCCTGTTTCGAGGATGGAGCTCATCTTTAAGTTGGTGAAATGGATCCATCAGCAGTCTTCTTTGGGGAATTTTCCTCTGGAACTTCAATCGGCAGATAAGGTAGTCGTGAACGTTTCTTGTATTATTTGAGTATTGTAGCGATATTTGAGCAACCATTCTTCCCATATTTTCTGTCCTACCTTTTGCCCTATTTTATTGATTGATATTTTTGTACTCAGTACACTTCGATGATTTATGCCTTTTTCTTCAATTTTTGAGACATTGCTATGTCATTGGCATACTTAAATAATTTTGGATCAGTTGAGACTGACGATTTAGATTCTTTCAGTAATTTGCATATTTTTGTAGTCACGATTTGACTGTAAAGTTAACGATTTGCTATGGCAGATTTGAATTCAGACAGCGTGTCATTTTATTAAAGTAATTCCATTCAGTTAATTACTTTGACCAATTTTCTGTCATCCTCAAGAAAGAAGAATGATTAAAAGATTTTAGAGCATTAAAATCTTTTTCGATATCGACGATCTTTGAAATACTAGTCGTCTTATGAACATGATTGCAACATAGACATTTATCATTGCATTATAGACAATTTTATGAAATATGAACGTTAATTACAATTTATTGAATACACTATAGTAATGAACATTTGATAGGAATTTTTCTCAATTATAGATTGGAACAATAATGTTTGCATTCCACAATCTAATTGTATTCTATTCGAATATTTTGCAGTTTAGTTGAACTTTGTTTGAAGATAGTATTTTTATACTGCGTTACTTTGAAGATGTTAATCTCAATTTTGATAGACCAGACAGGAGTGTCTAACCGTATTTGCTATTAAATTTATTTGTGATTGGCAAATTTTTACTTCATATCGATTCATGAATGAAACCCACGAAGGTTAAATAATAACAGTCATTATTACAATTGATGAATATAAGAATTTTTAAAGAGGAACAATGGATGTATAATCGATAGTTCAGTGGACGTGTAAAAGTCGCTGTTGAATATTGCCCTTGAATAATGAAGGAGGTTCCCACAATAATTAATGAAGTTGATGAATTAATAGTGGAAGTTTTTGTGTGTAGTTTGGAAGATTTTTATGCCATATATATGAAGATATATGATGAATTTTGGGCCAATTGGTGTGCCATTTTTGTGCGTCCTGAGCGAAGTATTTTTCCGCTGAATGTTATTGTTCTTGTTCTTTGAAAGATTATTCATATGAAGATACTGTTAAAATTAACAAGAGTGTTAAATAATTTGAGATAAAGATTTTGAATGGAGGTTACAGTCACAAATATTAATAATTATTATTAAACATTATTAAACCTGAATTTGACACTTAAATATAACTAACCTTCATTGGTCGATTATATCAACACGATTTGAGTAATTATCAACCGGATAGACGTGTGGTTCAATGTATTCCTTGTATAAATAATATAAACAATTTAATATTGTAAAATAATTTTGTAAATATCTTTGTTAAATAATTTAAAATGATAGTGATTAATAGAAGCGTGTATTAAATTTTCAATGGTCATTTGACATTGTTATAAACAATTTGTTATTGTTATAAATAATTAATGAACTTTTGTTATTAACATTTAGAGTTTTTTTATACTCTAAACAATGCAAGTTAAGCAAGTGGTTTAAACAAATAATCATGATTTGGGATTGTTGGAGGAATCCAATGGTGTTTGAATGAAGCATGTAAGACATTTGCGTGATAATATTTCAGTTGAGATGTGAACATTTACGTGTTTAAAGGGAGAGCCGAGCTCTGAGGTAGCACGCTTATGGTAGGGTTGAACGAACGGGTGTCCGCTTTGACGACACAGGTGTTTTGCAGCTGGTCCGGACAACTGTGTTACTGAGACCAAGGGCGTTTCATAATAGCCTTGTGGCTATAAATAAAATGTGCAGGATATAAACACGCAAAGCAATTGATATGTGTGTCTCATCCCAAATCCCGTTTCCATTCCCATTGCATTGTTATATTTTCGTTGCTATAAGCTTGAGAAAGCTAAAACATTATATGTAGAGAATACAGGTCCTACAGGAGGACATGGTTATGTGGTCGATGGCTTCTGATTGCCACGTATATTTTGTTGTTTCATTTTTGTTAAATATCATTCTTTATGTGAAATAAATTATTGTGCAGTTTAAAGTTTCTCGTCTTCGTCCTGGTTCATTTTAAATATCATGGTGGAGGTTATTGTGAGGACATACTTTTAAGTGATCCAGTTGACAACCCAGTCCCCGAGATATATATTTAAGAGGTAAGTAAAGGTAAGTAACAACCCCCGTATATTTTGGTGTGTTCCACAATAATTTTCTTGTTAACTATTGTGCTCTAATCTCGATAGTATCTGTCAGTGCCATTTTCATTGATGTAGCTATGCCGGCGCGTTTGATTATTGGCAATCCGATTGAGGGGGCGGATATCTGACAGCCTACTATCCGGATATCGGGTACAGTACCTACTGTAAGGCCACGGCCGCCTCCTTCCCTCTTCCTAGCCTATCCATCCCAATCTTCCATCCCTTCCCATCCCTCATGAGGCCCCTGTTCGCTTTGCAGGTGACGCCGCCTGGGCGAAGTGCTGATCACACCTCCCCAGTTGTATCCATCCCGACCAGATGTTCCAAGCTCCAGGACACTGCCCATAGAGGCGGTAGTGGTGAGTTCCCTCGCTGAGTCCGTGGGAACCACCAACCTAGAGGGTAAATTGACTAAATAAAAAATAAAAAACTCATTTTATTAGATGATTTGTAGCTTCCACCAGCTCTAGCCTAAATAAAGAATACGATATGGATCAACTAGATTAATAGACGCGACACCGCTCATAACCTTAAATTCCTTATAAACAGGTCTTCTTCATTCACAGACCAACACGTAATTTCATATGGATTCTGTTAAAATGAGTCATATTGACATGATAAATATCGTTTAAAATGATAATCTGGTAGCAAACATATCTACCCAGTCAGGGATTCGAACCCAAGATCTTTAGATTCACGGTCATATGCACTAATCCCACGGCTATTTCGACTACGCAAATATTGTGCACAAGATGGTGACTTATTTCCACGTTCCAATAATACTGCATTACGGAATTGGGGGATGGCTGTTGCTCACGTCCGCAGGTTTAACCTTTTAATTACCCTGCACGTGTCCCCTGGGTGGTGCTAAACGAGCAACAAAATACTGGCAACCAGACAATCCTCGTGATCTCCTGGTAAATATTACATCACGTATCAGAACATGAATGAGTCCATAAATGGTCCTTCTGAGGACTATCCCTCTAGAAAGCTAGGACAATGTGTAAGAGTTTGTCAGTTGAATATTGAAGGCATTAGTAGAGCAAAATGCCAAGTGCTGCATAAGATCTTAGCTGACAACAAAATTGATTTAGTTGCAATCCAGGAAACCCACGCAGCAAACGAAGCTCAACTTACTTCAAGAGGAAAAATACCTGGATATGACTTACTCGGTGCCACTTATGATAATGTTTATGGTGTGGCAACATATGTCAGACAAGATATAGAAAATGCACATCTTATCTCTGTAAGCTATGCCGATGGTATTCAAGAAGTTGTCATAAGAATAGGAGAAATGACTATAGTCAATGTTTATAAACCTCCCGGCATCAATTGGCCTTCTAAAGTGCTTAGAACTCACACTCACCCTACAACATATCTGGGCGACTTTACTGTGGAAATACAGGCACAGCAATGAAAATGGAAACGCTTTGGTGAACTGGGCCGAAGACCATGATATTCATCTCATCTTTGATGCTAAGGATCGGAGCACTTTCAGATCAGGTGCCTGGAAAACGGATCACAATCCTGATCTTTGCTTTGTCTCGTCTGATTATAAAAGTCAACCTCTTCCAGTATCAAGAAAAGTCCTTGGAGACTTCCCACACAGCCAACACCGCCCAATTTGCCTTCAATTTGGGATTAGTATCCCTTTAATAAGAGCATTTCCTAGGCCCAGATGGAATTTTCAAAAGGCGGATTGGGACACTTTCTCAGTAAATCTGGATAAATGTGTAGGATGGATCCCACCAACTAGCTCAAACTACCAGCGGTTCGTTGGAGCTGTAATTAGCACAGCAAAGAAGTGTATTCCACGAGGTTTCCGTAAGGCATATATTCCTGGCTGGACAGAAGAGTGCGAAAACCTATACAAAGAATTTTGTGAAAGCAACGATCATGACATAGCAGATGAGTTGCTGAGTAACATCGACGCAGCTAGACGTTTAAAGTGGAATGAGACTGTTGAATCCATGGACTTCCGTACATCAAGTAGAAAAGCTTGGTCTTTGCTCAGAAAACTAGGTGGTGCTACCCCACGTGACCGCACGTATGATGCTGTTACCCCCAACCAAGTTGCAGCCAACATCGTGTCCACTTCCAGAACTCCTCAAGTTAGAGCACACACTATTGCTGCTAAGAAGAAATTAAAGGCACTCAAATCAGCCTGCACAACCGAAACGGAATATTCTCTACCATTCAGCATCGAAGAAGTAACGACTGCCATAAAAGAAATGAAACCAGGGAAAGCCCCAGGATTTGATGGTATTCATGCAGAATTCCTTTTGCACTGTGGCAAATATGTGAAAAAGTGGCTTGCTATGTTCTACACAAACATTCTACAAACGGGCAACATACCATCTGAAATGAAACGAGCAAAAGTCATAGCCTTACTGAAACCTGGTAAACCAAATGACAAACCAGAAAGTTATAGACCCATAGCTTTACTTAGTATACTATATAAGCTCCTCGAAAGATTGGTGTACAACAGAACGTGCCACAAGATCTTTGAACATGTACCGGTTGAACAGGCAGGTTTCAGACCTAACCGCAGCTGCACAGATCAAGTCCTCTCCTTAACAAGCTTCATAGAAGCTAGCTTCCAGAATCAAGAGAAGTCGTCTGTCGTATTCATTGATTTGACAGCTGCATATGATACTGTCTGGAGACAAGGTGTCATATTAAAACTTCTACAAGTAATTCCATGCCTAAAAATTGCCAATCTCATCAATGAAATGCTCGGTAACCGATGTTTACAAGTGCTAATGGGCAACAAGATGAGTTCACAAATGAAGCTGAATAATGGGCTGCCACAAGGATCTGTTCTCGCCCCTCTTCTCTTCAGCTTGTACATATCAGACATGCCTGAAACCATATCAAGAAAATTTGGGTATGCCGACGACTGGGCACTCGCAGTGAAGCACAGAGATCTTGAAGTTACAGAGTCCATATTGACCAATGATTTGTCAGTTATTGGTGATTATTTCCGCAAGTGGAGGTTGCTGCCAAGTGTGGATAAGACAGAAGTCTCATCGTTTCACCTAAACAGTAAATTGGCCAACAAAGAGCTCAAGGTCTACTTTGAAGGAAGGCTACTCAAGCACAACAGAAACCCGAAATACCTAGGGGTCACACTTGATAGAACGCTCAGTTACAAACAGAACCTATTAAGAACAGCTGCCAAAATCAAAACTCGGAATAACATCCTCCAGAAGCTATGTGGAACGTCATGGGGCTCCTCTGCATCAACACTTCGTACTTCAGCTACCCTGTTGCGGAATACTGCTCCCCAGCTTGGATGAATAGCACTCACACAAGACTTGTTGACACTCAGCTCAACCATACTATGCGTCTTATAACTGGTACAATCAGACCTACACCTACTTTTTGGCTACCCATACTTAGCCACATACCACCTCCATCTCTGCGACGGGAGAGTGCACTTGTCCGTGAATACAAACATCTACAGAAAAATCCTAACCTCCCTGTTCATGCAGACATCCCAACCATCGGTAAAGGAAGGCTTCGTTCTCGCAATCCACCTTTAGAAACTGGAAGGATGCTAGTTAACAACGGCTTTAATATCAATGACTGCTGGAGACACACATGGCAGAGTAATACTACTACAGAACAACTGAAGATGCCATGTATATCGACCAAACCACCTGGTTTTGATTTACCACGCAAGATCTGGTCGGTTCTTAACCGCATAAGAACCAACACTGGCAGGTGTGCCGATTCTTTGTTCAAGTGGAAGAAAATAGCTTCTCCATGTTGTGACTGTGGTGCTGAAAAGCAGACTGTTCAGCATGTAATTTCAGAATGTCCTCTGAGAGCTTTTCCTGGCGATCCAACAGAGTTCCTGGTGATGACGGAGGGATCAATAGACTATATTCGTGGCCTGGACATTAATTTGTAATTTGTTATCATTGTAAATAGTATTTTTTAGTGATGTTTGTAGCCATACGCTAAATAAATAAATTACGGAATTAAGTTTCAGATATATTTTGCTTGTTTCGATAATGTTCCTGCGTGATATTGAGTTCAAAATGCCTTATGAATAGGCCTTCTTGTGAGTAAAGAGAATGTATTCAGTAATAGTTAGTGAAGGCTTGCTCAATTCTCGTATAACCACATCGATTATATTATATTGATGACTGCATTACCGTTATGTGGGTTAATATTTGAATAGCCATTGTGCAGAAACATAATACCGGCAATGCCGACTACTTACAATGTTTGATATTAAGGCATTTTACCATTTAAATACTGATACGAAGACTTCGAACATGTACCATGTCACTTGTTTCAATCACTTGACACCAGAGTTCGCATGAGCGTTTACCGTTCAGTATGTCATATACATTCCACATGGCCGAGAGTACGTCATGGTATCAATTTCCGACACCGCGCGCTCATTGTTTCTCGTACCACTGCCAACTGGGTCTTACCACTGCCCCCTGGATCGATCGATCGAGCGGGCAGTGCGAACTTCCGTTTTCCACCACTGCCAGCTAGGACACTTCCGTTCGATCGATCGAGCGGGCTGTGCATACTTCCGTTTTCCACCACTGCCAGCTAGTACACTTCCGTTTGATTGATCGAGCGGGCAGTGCGAACTTCCGTTTTCCACCACTGCCAGCTAGGACACTTCCGTTGGATCGATCGAGCGGGCTGTGCATACTTCCGTTTTCCACCACTGCCAGCTAGTACACTTCCGTTCGATCGATCGAGCTGGCAGTGCATACTTCCTTTCGATCCACCACTGCCGGCTCGATCGTTCCGATCCACTTCCGTCCCCAATTTTCAAAATCACTCCCACAAAACTATCCAGCAACCGAGCGGAAAGATGTTACACATCAACAACAACAACAACAACAACAACAACAGCCCTCGTATAAGGCGAAAATGCGTAATTCTTAGCTTTTGGAAAATGTGCTTTATGGTGTGAGAGAAATGTTATCCGTGCACCGCAATAGCGTTGGTAAGTCCATCAACCACATTAAATGTTCATCGTTGACAGGTTACTGGAGTAAAGTATGGCAGTTTATGGCAACAACTAGGTCATCTCCCGGTCACCAAAGAAAAGAAAGGAAAGTCGTATGAGAGAACAGAGGACGTCCAACTCGATGTTCCTGTACATACGAACATTGGAGCACATCAGAGGAGTTAGGTTAGGTTCCGTGCATATGGACACACTGCACGGTCTGTGCTGGGACACACACATTATCGCGGGAGTGCTGAGCCTACAGCCCATTGTAGCCAACCATAACAAACTAACTGATGGTAACGTTCAGACATTGCACAATGTTTAGGAAAACAACAACAACAACAACAACAATTATTATTATGTGTTTATTTAGAGAGAGAACTACAACAAAACTCAATATTTATTATTATCTAGGAGAAATACTTTTCAGAAAGATAAAATTACTTATAAACCTAAATGGGGTGATTTTTGAGAGGTGTGAAAGTTTCAAGTATTTGGGAGTACTGGTTACTGAAGATAATAGCACAAGAGAAGAAATAAAAGCAAGAATTGCGGCCCGTAATAGAGCTTATTGGGCACTGATAAAAATCCTCAAAGGGCGCAGCCTCAGTAGAAGATCAACGGTGACAGTTATAAGACCAGTGGTAATGATGGACTATGACCGTGACAGATGAGGAGCTTTTGAGAAGATGGGAGAGGGAAATACTGAGGAAGATTTATGGAGCAGTGAATGAGGCAGGAAGATGGAGAATACAGGAAAACAAAGAATTGATATAGTTTCGGAATAAAGAGTAATAGGCTAAGATGGCTGGGGCGTGTGGAGAGAATGGCAGTGGTTAAAAAGACCTATATAGGAAATCCAGGTGGGAGAAGACGCAAGGCAAGACCTAGGAAATGATGGTTGGATGACGTGGAGGACGACTTGAGCAAGATGGGAGTAAGAAGATGGAGGAAACGTACAGAAGATCACCAGGATTGGCCAACGATTGTTGGAGAGGCCAAGGTTCTACATGGACTCTAGCGCTGAGGAGTAAGCAAGTAATTTATTTAGACAAATATTTTAAGAGCAAATCACAGTTAAAAAATAATACTAAAATAATAATAAAATCTCGCCACGACCGCAACGAAGAGCTACAGCAGTCCACAGATTGGTCAGTGTATTCCACACTTCCTCCAGGCAAATGCTGGGATAGTACTTGATTTCAAGTCCCAGAGTGCCTGACCCTAATAAGCACTACTGCACAGGTTATCACATTAAATACCAATATACACAAGGCCGATGACCAAGATGTTCTAAGCCACAAATACGAGAAATCATTGATTTCACTATTGGTGAGTCGTTACATTGAATGTGAGCCTTCTGCACGATGAGGGGGAAGATGGACGACTAGTCTTGTGCATTCCTAATTAGCGAGTATTCCGCAAGGTCATCACTAACTGGCTTAAATACGTCTGAATTATGTTTGTGAGTGCCACAAGACAACGTCCATCGTTCGGAAACTTCACTTCTTGAGGCTCTCATGGGAACGAAATCCTCAATTCAAACATAACGTGTAATTATTATGATAATTGTTGTTTTAAGGGGCCCAACATCTGGGTTATCGGCCCCTAATGGTTTGCGTGATAGTGAAGATGATAATGAAATGAAACTAAACCTTAAAATAACTACAAACTAGAAGAGGAGATGGAAAACAAAACTAAGAATAAGGGAAACAAAACAAAACACAGGATGAAAGGAAATGCCCTCAACCCTCGAAGAATGAGATTTAAGGAACTTGGAAGAAAGGAGAGCCAAGAAAGGCAGATACGAAAGGTAAAAAAGGAGAGGGACCGCCTCAAAGGCAATGGAAGAGAGAGAAAAACCGGACCCAGCTCAGGAATACCTCGGGGTCGCCAAAGCCCGTCCTCACCAGACGTGAGCCCCTGAGGGTGTAGCACAATCTAGGGTGCACCAGAAGTGGTGGGGCTACACACACCCTGCCTCCTTTAGGGCCTTGTGCAGAAGGCAGGAGATAACATGAAAAGAAAACAAGAGGTCTGACCTCTCGAAGAATGAGGGATCAGGAAAGATGAGGCAAGGGCCAATTAAGCCAGGAGAGTGAAAGACTCGGATACCCTAATACCGTCGGGGTCGGAAACGAACCAGAGAGGTCGAGAGGAAAGATAACAAAGAGGAGCCGGGCACAAGTAAGTGGAAGGAATGCGGGACTCAGCCGGGGTCCCGTGGTCACCAACCCATGTCCCACTAGATGTGAGCCCCTGGGGCGACGTATAATTAGAATGTACAGTACACCAAATTATAAAACTGAAAGTCCTTTATTGGCACTCTTGATTTTCAGAGGAAGGAATCCGCGTACAAAGGAAATTAGCCTTGAAAGTCAAATATCCTTACAGACCTACGTAATACAGCAATTACGTTACTACACACCTATTATCAGTTTCCAGTGACGATCCCAGGTAGAAGTTGGGGAAGTTAGCCTAGCCCACATGAGGTAGGACATTCCAGATTAAGCTCTGCAATGCATAGCCAGGACATAATCCAAAACAAGAACGTTCATAATGTGTCATTCTTTCGACAGTAAAGTAAATAATGCAACACTCTTCTTCGAGAGTTGAACGCACAGTAACAGCAAGGCCTGATGTCCTAACTTATCTTACCAACTTGACGGATACTCATTAGGTATTGTTTCGATATTGACAAACAAGCAGGACAAGCAGGGGTGCACAAAAGTGAACTAATACTTTTATTGCATAAAATACGAACTTATCTACTTCAAATACAGATGAACGGTCTAACTGTTTCACATGTATGACGTCACAAGACTAATCGTCCACTTCGATATAATTGAAAAGCATTAAGTAAAATGGTCATTTTTTAAACAATTAGTATTCTGAAGTATTGACCTTGGAACGGCATAGGAAAGAATTAAGTCAGTGTTCTGTTTAAGCCAGAAACCACTGCTAGGCTACATATAGAGCGATCAGAGGAGAAAAGCATTAAGTCAATGGCCTTTCAGCGCCGTATTCCGTACTTAATGTTGGCTGCACTGCATGATTCCTTCGTGTTACGGTGCTATTGTAAATTACATTTGTTCGGGGGTTACGTAGTTTTTATGTTACAAATCCATTTCACAAAAAAATTACGAGCCTTACAGTAGTCGCATATGATGTGTAACATCTTACAAAGAAGAAAACTCACGTGAAATTGTTGATACACCGGTATTTTATACTATTATTGGCACAAATATTAATCTATTGTAAAAGGGAGTGTTTTACAGATATTGTAGTTTATAATATGGAACTCATTTTATTAGATGATTTGTAGCTTCCACCAACACTAGCCTAAATAAAAAAATACGATATGGATCAACTAGATTAATAGACGCGACACCACTCATAACTTTACATTCTTTATAAATAGGCCAACGTGAGTAAATGCAATGTGCACAGCAGTAGATCATGAAAGGCTTGCCCAGTTCCCGGACCTCTTGATTCACAGACCAACACGTAATTTCATATTGATATGATAAAATATCGTTTAAAATGATAATCCAGTAGCAAAAATATCTATCCCGTCCGGGATTCGAACCCGAGATCTCTAGATTCACAGTCAAAGGCGCTAACAGCACGGCTATTTCGACCAAGCAAATATTGTGCACAAGATGGTGACTTATTTCCACGTTCCAATAATACTGCTTTACGGAATTACGTTTCATTTATATTTTGCTTGTTTCGATAATGTTCCTGCGTGAAATTGAGTTTAAAATGCCTTATGAATAGGCCCTCTTGTCAGTAAAGAGAATGTATTCAGTAATAGTTCATGAAGGCTTGCTCAGTTCTCGTATAACCACAACGATTGTATTATATTGATGACTGCATTACCTTTATGTGTGTTAATATTTGAATATCCATTGTGCAGAAACATAATACCGGCAATGCCGACCACTTACAATGTTTCATATTAAAGAATATAACCATTTAAATACTGATACGAAAACTTCGACCATGTGCCATGTACTTTGTGCTTCAATCAGTTGACACCAGAGTTCGCATGAGCGTTTACCGTCAGAATGACAGTGAGCAAAGTTACTCGGGAAGTGGATGCCGATCACTTTTATCCAGCGATTGGAAAACAGAAATATAATTGTTTTCAGCAAATATGATATAATGAATAATTTTACACCAAAGAACGACAATTTGAAGATGATTTATTGTAGGAATATTTGTAATAGCGCCTCCAAACCTTGAAGTAATCCGTATGAGATATACATTCCACAGCAGCCAAGAGGGGTACGATCCAGCTGGCAGTGTGTCTTACACACTTCCGTCCAATCCACTTCCGTCCCATTTTTCAAAATCACTCCCACAAAAATATCCAGCAAGCGAGTGGAAAGATGTTACACATCAATAAAATAGAATGTGGATGGCTTTATGTCGCACTAACCTGAGAGCTGAAAGGCATTAAGTCACGTTTGGTTAGAACAATATGTTTATTAAATCACACAATATAACCTGAACATAGATGACTAATATAGGGTGTCTGTTAAGTTCCGGTCTGTCAATGATGTTTTATCTGTGTCCTGAAGAGTAGTGAAAACTGACTGAATACTTTATGTTCGACCCTGACTATTATCTGTCAGAAAACTGTTCTATAATGAGGCTCATTATAACACTATTTTTCATTATGAAACAGTTTCTCCCACCAATCAGAGCTCAAGAAACAGTTGTTTGACCAATTAGATAATTAGATGCGCTGAGTTCCAATGTAAATCACACTGCCTGGCTTAGTGTCATAGTAGGGTAATCGAGGAGGCCATGGTCAAATACAAGGCATTCTCTGCGTCTAATGCGCTCTTTTCAGTACATAAAACTGGCGAAATCTCGACAGATATTTATGAATATTTTTGTTCGAACATAAAATAATTATCGTCGAACATAAACAGTCGTATGCAACGAGCCTATAATGGCAATAATTAAGACACAAGTATATTTATAAAACGAGCGTATGCGAGTTTTATAATTTCCATACGAGTAGCTTAATTACCATTATTTCACCTCCGACCGATTCAATTGAAATAGCAATTCCTCTTTGATTTTCTCAGGAGGGATATTGTAATTTGTTTAGCGTGCCACTGAAATCCTTCCACGAGGACATTTGGCAATCGTAGCGCACATTGCCGGTATCACAGGCTCTCGCCCATGACGAGCAGGTCGTAGCACGCCATGTGCCGGCCCTCGTGTAGGAAGTGGTAGCGAGTCGCCACGGGCTGCAGGTAGTCCTCAACCACGATGGGGAAGTGGTGCTTGGGGACACTGTATTTACCCTGGAACAGAACCCACTACACTGTAAGAAGTCATGATTGTGAACACTGTATGTGCTCTGCAACAGAACAATTAACTCTATGCTGTATATCATACAAAAACTGAAAGAGAGACAAGCTTGAGACAGATCCCAGACATTCCATGTTCAACCACAAGGTTATCACTCCTCCCTTAAGATCCACGAAGGTTTTACTAAGGGAGCAGTACCACTCCATACCAAACCAGACGTCCGGCATGTATCACTCTGGAAACAAATAGTACCAGAGGGGTTTACCCCTAAAGAAGAACAGAGCAGTGGTAGTCATTTGCCTTATACTACCTGGATGAGAACGGGAGTGCCTAAGTGTCGTAGCAACCTTATGAATTGGTGTTATGCAGAAAATCCAAGATGTGACTGTGGAGAAATCCACAACATCTGTTCACGTGCCATCTGCAGCCAAGAAGACCTCATGTTGGCCACAGACCGAGGGATAAGAGCTGCAGAGTTCTGGACAGGAAGAATTTAGTGTCTCCCGGACACGGAAATATATCTCTACTTATTAGTAGTATAAAACGAAGTCCCCGATTCTTGGATGTTACGGGTAAACTCGAGAACCACTGGCTGGATTTTGATGCGGTTTTCACCATTCTGTAAAGGATATCTCGAGGATGATTTCTGTAGAAAATAATTTATTTCTGATCAAAGGATGCTGAGCAGTAACGATTTCTGTGGAAAAGTCGAAAAAATCTGGCGTCCGAGCGCTTTCTAAGCTTACGCTGGGCAAACCGTTAAAAATATTTAAATACTATGAGTGTAAGAATTGTTCAGCATGAAAAGTTCTACAAAAAAGTCCGCGAGAGCATATGTCTATCTTCAATACATCGCCCACTATAAGTGTTTTTACGTTTTAATTTATTCCACCCGTGTCCATTCAACTACTGAGGCGACAGTTTACGAGTTAGCTAAGGGCGAGTCTGTCACCCCTGTTACAGCCTAGCTAGCGGGCGAACCTATTGCCCCAGATACAGCCAGCAGCAAACCGTTGAGTCGTGTTGAGTTTAGACTTCTGAGAAGGGTGGTTGTGTTTGGAGTTTCCCTGGAAGTGCAACTCGGCTTTTCTTCATTTCACCTGTGAACTTTTCGTTCCGCAAAATTCACAGTCAAGTTAAGATTGGACGGAAGGGGGATTTGTGTTTCATGCACCTCGCCATTCTTAAATTACGTCTGACAAGAATTTGTTGCACATGCATCTCCATGATAATATAATTAATAGTCCAGTCAGTGATTTTAACCTATCGTGCCGAGACGTAAAACTGATATTGGTCGTTGTTCATTGACATTGAAGAAAAAGCGCTTATCACGTAATGCATTCATAACTGTTCCCGGGTGAAGCCGGGTCGGGTTGCTAGTAATGTATATACAAATACTTCCCGTGGAGTGGTCATATCATTGTGATATTACAATAGTAGAGATAATCCACCCCGCAGAGTGAATCTTCTTTATGTCTACCACTTATTGTTCCCTTTTAAACAGGATTGGAGTTAATTTAAAGAGAAGAGTTAGTGGGATGAAATGAATAATAATGATAATAATACGTTGTCTTACCGGCTGTACGGGACACTGCAGGTTCGGCTTGATGAGTCCTCTGAGTGCCGGGCACTTGGTACGGGTGAGAGTCGAGCACAGGTCGTTTAGGTAACACGATCCCTTGATCTCTCCACACGGTACTAGCTGCCACTTGTCCTCAGACACCTGCGTCCATTGCGTCATGTTCACCTGGAACACCAACATCCAAGTCAATCCAGAAATCAAGGAACCCTGACTTTGTAAACATACAGCACTACTCGGCAAGCAGACCTGCAATCTAAACTCCTTATGAATCGGCAACGTCTCTGCTTTAGACGTGCAGCGGGACGGTATACTCCACAGGCAACAGCTGAATATTCAATCACTTGAAGCTCACTTGGAAAAGACATGGTGATGACATTTATTGATATTGAGAAAGCGTACGACAGTGTGCCTTGACAGGTGGTTTGGAATGTATTAAGGAAAAGGAGAGTTAACGGAGCTGATGCCCAAATGTTAAAAGCTATGTACAAATATTGTGTGAGTAGCGTGAAGACCAGTATAGGAGAAACAGAATGGTTTAAAGTGGAAACAGGTCTCCGACAGGGAAGTGTATTGTCCCATTCATCATAGTCATGGATGAAATTCACAAGAATGTTAAACAGAGATTGGGACAAGAGGCAACAAAGGCCATGCTGTTTGCAGATGATATAGTGATATGGGGCGAGGATGAAAAGGAAGTACAAAAACAACTAGATGTATGGAATCAAGAAATAGAGAAATATGGGATGAAAGTAAGCACAGAGAAGAGCAAGACAATGGTAATGTCAAGAGGAAGGAAGGAAGGAAGAGGAAAGATAGAATTGAATGGGAAAATTCTAGAAGTGGTTAAAAGTTTCAAGTACTTGGGAAGTGTGATCACAGAAGATGGAAGGATAACTGAGGAAATTGGAAAGAGAATACAACAAGCGAACAGTTTTTACCAGAGCATAAGGGGTATTCTGTGGAACCGAGATGTCCCAAAGAAATGTAAAAATGTATTATATTCAACCTACTACAGACCCATACTAACATATGCAGCTGGAGCGTGGACTACTACAAAAAGAGAGGAGAGTAGAATACAAGCCGCGGAGATGAAATTCCTAAGAGGTATAGAGGGAAAGACCAGAAGAGATAGAGTTAGAAATGAAGAGATTAGAAAAAGGACAGGAATCTTGAAGCTGCAGGACAGGATAGAAACAACAAAGTTAAAGTGGTATGGACATATGATGAGAATGGGAGAGGAGAGAGTACCAAAGAAAACTTTCTGTGAAAAGATGACAGGGAAGAGACCACGAGGAAGGCCCCGAAAGAGATGGGCAGATACAGTGTGGGAGTGTGTAGAGAAGAGAGGAGGAAAACCTGAAGAAGTACTAAAAACAGGAGAGGAGTGGTGGAGAGACAGGAAACGTTGGAGGTCCTTAATTCACAACCCGACCCAGGAAGCTGGAAACGGAAAATGAAGATGATGATGAAGCTCACTTATGGATCGTCCCGCTGCACACCTACTACAGACAAGTTGCCAGCACATCAGGGGTTTACACTGTGTTATTCTACTTTGTATAACAGCTGTAGGTAGCGCAACTAACTGAGCTATATGTACGTACAACACAGCACTTCGGTTTGGCAAAGCAACCAAACAAGAAAGAACTTACTTAGAACATTCTGTAATACAACATTGAAGTTGAGATTTTCCTTGCGATATCAAGCTTGTTTGTTAATCCAACCATTCACTATAATGCCAGTCCGACACAGCAGTAACTACACATCGTGGTATTGCGACGTCTGGGCGAAATTCCCGGCTCTGTCAAGAAATTTAATTCTGTTCTGAGAGACTCGTGAGGTGAATCTGAGAAGAGCTGGGTTCGATTCTCATTTCAGCCATCCTGGAAAAGGTTTCCCACTTCTACTCCAGTGAATACAGGGATGGTTACTAACTTAAGGCCACGGCCGTCTCCTCCAAACCCTCACCTGAATTACAAATACACACACTACTACAGAAACCACAAAGATACAGATAAATTATACACACACCTAAGTATACGGGGCTAAAAGACCTCGATGTCCGAGCCCCTCAATTGGATCAACTAATTTCTTTGTATGTTTATTTATTGATTTGTTTATTTATTTGTTCATTTAATTATGTATTTATTAAAATTCCCGTTTCTCACTCTTTTTCATAGTGCAGAGTGGTGCAGTTGGTTTAGAGTTGACTTTGAAGGCGAGGATCCTGCGTTCGATCCTGGCTCAGTCGTTATTGAATATATTGGCGAGCTAACGATCCCCATGAGCCAAGAAGAGCGCGGCCGTTATTCTCGTAGTCCCAATTATATATGGAATCCAATTCACCGACACGTCAAGAATCTCAGAAGCAGCTTCTCGCCCCTGACAGCAGCCTCTCGCTCCACAGTAGGGGGACGATGTCCACACTGTCTCCCAACATTTGGCAGCCACGTCAAGGCCTAGGTCAGGCTGTTCCAGCCGAGCTGTTCGCCAGTGAGCAATGGAGTACTCGCCGCCTGGCGTGAGTAAACCTGCAACATGCAATACAGCTCTGCTGTGGGGGCTGCCGTTACTGTGAGGTGGATACATCAAGACTGAGAGGAAGCGCATGGACTTGTGTTATGACCTTAGCCCAGTGACGTATTGGCTATCACCCCCAGTCCCTCTCCAACCGTGCTCTGAGCATCACTGCTGAGTACTCGTGTGTACGCTTACTCAAACTCGTGGATTTGGAACAGCCTGGCCTAGGTGGTGTCCCTGGTGTTTTAACGCTCTAGGAAATAGTCCCCCACCTTCACTGCTTGTTCCTATGTCTCCATAGGTTGACTAGATTACTTTCAGAATGTTCTCTGAAAGACTATGTGAACAATGTTAAATAGGGAATTTCCGGGCGATGATGTATGTATGTGTTCTCTTCCCCCTCCCCGGGGACTCCCGACTAGTGGGACGTGGGTTGGTGACCACGAGACCCCAGCTGAGTCCAGCATTGTTTCCACTTACTTGTGCCGGGCTCCTCTCTGTTATCTTTCCTCTCGATCCCCCTTGGTTAACTCTTGTTCTTTTCCAACCCCGATGGTACTGTGATATCCGAGGCCTTAATTGGCCCTTGTCTCGTCTTTCCTGTTCCCTCATTCTTCGAGGCGTCAGACCTCCTGTTTCATTTTCATTGTATCTCCTGCCTTCTGCTCAAGGCCCTCAAGGAGGCAGGGTTTGTGTAGCCCCACCACTTCTGGTGCACCCTGGATTGTGCTACACCCTCAAGGGCTCACGTCTGGTGAGTTCGGCTGTTGCCGACCCCGAGGGCTTCCTTAGCTGGATTCGGTTTTTCTCCCTCTCCCATTGCCTTTGGGGCGGTCCATCTCCTCTTTACCTTTCCTGGATCTCTATTTTTCCAAGTCCCTTAATTCTCATTCTTCGAAGGTAGAGGGCATTTCCTTTCACCCTGTCTGTTGTTTCCCTTATTATTATTATTGTTTTCCTTCTCCTCTTCTAGTTTGTAAGTTAGTATTAGGTTTAGTTCCATTTCATTTACATCCATACCATTAGGAGCCGATAACCCAGATGTTAGGCCCCTTAAAACAACAATTAACTTCATCATCATGTATGTATGTGTATGAATACAGTTTTACGAGTATCTGAAGTGATAGGCAGAGTAGTTCAACACGAACATTTCCTTCGGGATAAACCTTGTTCAAGTTCATCCAAATGGTAGATGGTGGTGCTGGCTCGTCTTCTACAACTAAACAACGATGATGATGATGATAATTGTTCTTTTAAGGGGCCTAACATCTAGGTTATAGACCCCTAATAGTTTGGGTGATAGTGTAAGATGAGAATGAAGTGAAACTATAACTAATACTAACTACAGACTTACATAGGGAATGGTAAACAACTAAGGTACAAGGCAAATAAAGGACAGGAAGAAAAGAAACTCCCTCAACCCTCGAAGAATGAGGATTGAGGGACTTGGAAGGAAGAAGAGCCAGGAAAGGCAGAGAGAAAAGGTAAAGAGGAGAGGGCTCGCCCTAAGGTCAGAAGAAAAAGGAAACAAAACGGACCCAGCTCAGGAATCCCTTGGGGTCGCCAACTCCCAAACTTACCAGCCGCGAGCCCTTGAGGGCGTAGCACTATCCAGGGTGCACCAGAAGTGGTGGGGCTACACACACCCTGCCTCCTTGAGGGCCTTGTGCAGTAGGCAGGAGATAACATGAAAAGAAAAAGAAGACTGACCCCTCGAAGAATGAGCGTATCAGGAAAGATGAGACAAGGGCCAATTAGGGCGGGAAAGTAAAAGGACTCCGTAGGCCTCGGATACCCTAATACCGTCGGGGTCGGAAGAGAATAAGAGTTGACCAAGAGAGGTAAACAGGAAAGATGACAGAGAGAAGCCCGGCACAAGTAAGTGGAAGCAATGCCGGAATCAGCTGGGGCCCCGTGGTCGCCAACCCACGTCCCACTAGATGTAAGCCCCTGGGGGGTGTAAAACTTGAATCACCCGTAAAAGTCTTTAAATGCAATGAGAGTGGAGAGAAGAGTATAATGTACCTGGAATGGCGATGCCAGCTCAATGTCCACCTCCATGTCGAAGCCTATCACCAGATGTTCTCCAGCCTCGATCTCCAGGTGACTGATGTGGAACCTGAGTGGGTCTGACGAGTTACCACAGTTGGTGAGCTTCCAGGCGGCGAGCACCACCACAAACTCGATAGGGCCGTCCAGCGCCTGGAACACAACAATAACGTGGAGAAATTAGTATTTAGTACAGTTATTTTTATTGATTCTTTATTTCATCGGTCCTGGCCGTGGTAAGTGATTTTTGAAAGGCGGCAAAAATACGATACGCATGTCATACGATGTTGGCATGTCAAAGAACCCATTTGAATTCAGTAGGCCGAGTTCATAATGGCAAAATTAATCTCGGGAGTTTCCGCCAACACAAAGTTTCTCATTTCTCTACTAGAAAGCGCTATAGTGTTCAAGGAGCTTAGATATCTAACATCTAACCTCCTTGACTTTCATAGTCAAGGAATAACGCAATTCGACATGCAAGCTACCCTCTGAGTGTCAAATAACAAAATTTTCACCCGGCACCCCAGGCCATACGATATTATTGTTATTATTATTTCATTGAATAAACCAACGTTTCGCCCCTGTAATTAATTATTAGTTTTCGGGCATTTGTCGTTCAAAGAAAGGATAATTCGGGAATCTTAACCCTTTATGGGATAGTGGTCTCTATATTAACCACCTGCCATAAGGACAGTTTATGCTTTCAAAGATGCTGGTAGTTGAATCTTTCAGCCAAATTTCGGAGAATTTTCATGCCGAAGTGCAAGTATCCCTAAAAATCAAATATTATATACAGTACGTATCTATTTGACGTAATATAAAATAAGAACTAAAAGATTAACAATTAAACTGTAAAAATAACATATAAATAGCCTATAGAAATATCATAAAAATAAAATTACAATAATAAAGGTAATATAAAAATTAAAATAATGAATATAACTATAAAAATTATGAAAATAATTTTAAAAATCAATTCAAAATCAGTTAATTAATTAATTCAGTAAAAATATCAAAATTAAATCTTTAAGAACATAAATGGAAAATTAAAAATAAATATATAAACATTAAAATTAGAGAAACAAAAAATAACATTATTAATAATATCATAATAATTAAAATAAATTAAAATGTAGAAACACATAAAAATAAAAGATAGGTTTTCCCTACAAAGGGATAAAGGCCATTTTCAAGGTTGGTCAACGTGATTGGGCGGGCCCCATTTAATTGTGATAATTTAATTAATACATGTAATTTGTTCCAGGAGTGTGTTCACAATATCTTGTTCATTGGGCCCAATCGTGTTGACCGACTGTAAAGCTACAGATGATAGTTTGAGACAGGCAACACAGAAACTATGATGACTTGGTTAACGCAGAGACTGGCGAGAGTGTTTGGTGCCTGGTCGCAGAGGCATCTCGACTGTGGTCACATTTCCCTTAGCAGTTTCTGCATGACTGAACAACATCAACTGGTGTAATCTAAGTTCAAAATATCCTGCGCGGTAGAGGACGACACGTCGTAGAACCGGCAATGTGAAATTCTGTACCGGCAGCCAATTAGTGTGATATCTTCCTACCAAGTGGATTCAACCTATAGTGAACAATGTTCCATGGCATTGTTGCACATCGTTGAAAACTAACAAACCACAGATTCAGATAATAATGTTAACTTTTCTGTGAAGGTTGATAAGAAAAAAAAAAAGAGAATTGAAAATGGTGGAATTATTATTTCAACGACCTAAAATACGAGATGAAACATGTAACACAAAATCCAAGATATACAAAATGATGCACATATATGTACATAATATGTGTGAAAGTTTCAAGTCTATGCAATAATATTTGTTTGATTGATAACAAAAGATATATTTTCCATGAGCTATTTTAGACCTATAACCAAAGTGCGTGACGAACTTACGTTATTGTAAATGTTATTACAACTGTTAAGCTACACACAAGCCAACTGAAACGCAACTATTGCAGATGGAAATTATAACAACAAAGGTGCACCTATTTTTAGACTATTTTCATTTATGAAAAACTAGGCTTATGAGATCACCTTTTGTCCGTGTGTCTGTCTGTGTGTGCGTGTGTGATTCGTGTGTGTGTGTGTCTAATAAAATCTAAACGGCTGGAGCGATTTCAATGAAACTCAGTAAGTTCATAGCACTATTTCGGACGACTCCGACCGTGCCCTTCAAATTTTGTTACGTCTCACCAATCCAACATGGCGGCTGTGCAAAATATTTCACCTGCATTCAATATCTCCGAAACTATTACCGATATCACCCTGGAATTTTGTACAGTGATAAAGGGTACTACTAAAAGTTCACCAATGTGACTTTTGAAAATCTAGTAACTACAAAACCAACATGGCGGCCAAGCGAATTTGCCACTTTTAAATAGGCGTTTCTCACGATTTAACCAACCTAACGCAATGAAACTTGGTACAGTATATGTTTATACACTTTGTAATGCACCGACATCTAATGTCGTTCAATTGTTTACATAACCTCAAGATGGCGGCTGTGCGAATTATTTCACCGGCATTCTATATCTCTCGAACTATTACGGATATCACCCTGAAATTTTGTTCGGAGATAAAAATCACTACTGGAAGTTCATCTATGAGTCTTTCAAAAATCGGTTAACTACAAAACGAACATGGCCGCCACGCGAAGTTGAAATTTTTAAATAGATTTTTCTCGCGATTTAATGATCCAAACGCAATGAAACTTAGTGCAGTAAATCCTTATACAAATGTTAATCCACTGGCATCTAATTTATTTCAATTGTTTCCACAACCACAAGATGGCAGCTGTGCGAAATTTTAAAATCTCGTTTTTTACTTCTTGTGTCCTAATCATACGATTGCAGTTTGAATACTACACGTACATAATACTCTTCAAGTAACAGTACATAACTCTAAGACCTACATATATAAAATCCAAAATGGCAACCATACGAAATATTTAGTAGGTTCTCAATATCTACGAATCTATTACAGCAATCAAACTGAAATTTTGTATGTTGATAGTGGCAATTAACATAAGTAGGATATATGAAAATAGGCTTTAGTTCTTCACGGAACTACTTGTTTATTGATATTTTAATATATTGTAGCCAAATCAAATCCACAGTTTTTAAGTAATGCTGTTAGGAAAACTCAAAAATGTGTAAAACAATCAACAGTATAAGTGATTACAATGTTCTGTTCTCGAAATATCGGTACCTTTGCCTAAAACGAACTCAAACGGAGAGAAACAAAGGAACAAGTTGAGATTACCTCTAATGCATACCAGCACCATATTCTGGGTCATCAGCATCTTCCCTAGATCTTTTCTGGTTTCTCCCTGCCTCTGGTGTTATTACAGTAAAATTCACTGCTTGCAAAATATTTTCTCTTTGAAGAACCAGGGGTAGCCTACTTACGGAGGAGCATGATCCTACAGGTCTAACACTTCCTTCACTACTTGTATTTACACTATTTTCATTGGCAATAGTATTTGTACCGACACCTGTATTTATAGATGTGACTTTTCCTCTATCAGGACCTGTTCCTCGACGTTGTCGACATTTAAAAACTAATTTCTGTCTAGGCATTACGAGAACTTGTTTACAACACGTTCTCATACGAGGAGAACAAACAATGAACAGAAGAGGCGGGAATACGTGACTCAGGCTAGCCATAACACAAATGAACACAACAAAACATTCCCTTTGGTGACGAACAACATTACTTTCACCACAGGTAGTAAAATAACAGTGTATATTTAAGCATTTGAACTCAATCTGCAAAGAGGGCAGAGGGCGTTAGGAATAATTGTGGCCAATCCCATCACTCATACACAATATAATACACCACAATATTTAAACATCCATAGTAAAACATTATGAATTTTTGAAAGAGAGGGGGTACCATCTCCTCTTGACAAATTACTAGTTACTGTAACCTTTCTATGTAGATTAAGTTCCTTTTAGAGTGATTTGATAAATCAGTGTTTTCTTCTTCTTCTTCTTCTTCGTTTAGGCCAGCTATGGACCACGTTACTTCAACTGCTCCCGTCTTTGAGCCCAGTAGTCCTTCATCTGTTTCCTGAGCTGTCCACTTGTTGCCTGTTCTCAGTCTCGCAATCGCTGGTGTGCTCTAAGTCTTTTCTGGAGAGGAGACGTTCTTGAATGTCCTCAAGTGAAATCCGTACTTTTATAAGATCGTTTTCGATCTCAGAGAACAATGCACCCTTGGTTTTCTTGTCTACAAAGTAGGAAAATATGCGGTTGGTCAGTCTCTGCGAGCTCATGCGTGTAATGTGGCCATAGAAACTAATTCTCCTTTTTCGCATCAAGTCCGTTATCCTTTCCACACGTACGTAGAGTTCGTTGTTATGTCGCCTCCTGTACTCGCCATTTTCTCTGACTGGTCCTAGGACTTTTCTCACGATTTTTCGTTCTTTGGCCTGTAACTTTTCAACTAAACCTTTCTTATTCATTGCGAGGCATTCTGCTACGTACAGAGCTTCTGGACGAATAACTGAACAATAATGCCTAATGTTGGCATTGATCGACACTGATCTTTTATCGTTTTAAATATTCGCCTAGATACTTACATTTTTCTGCCCGCTTGATTATTCGTTGATCCACATATAACATATAACTCTCAAAGAATGTTCTGGAGGCCTGCCTTTGCCACTTGGGTTTTAAGTTTGATGATTTGTTTCGTAGCAGTATCTATGGAATCAGAAAATATAACTAGATGATCTGCAAAAGCTAGGCAGTCAATTGTCAGATCAATTTTCTTATAACCTATTCTGAGTCCGTTGTCGTCCTCTTCATTACACATCTCCTTGCGCCACTGCTCAATGACTTTCTCTAATACGCTTTACAAATTATTTATCCGACTAGAATAAGAACAAAAGATTTCATCTTGTAATATCATAAATCAGTTTATGTTCGAACATGTCGGAATGTGAACATTATGTGTCAGGAAACTGTATCATAACGAGGCTCATCATAACACTATTTTTCATGATGAAACAGTTTCTCCCACCAATCACAGCTCAAGATACAATTGTGTGGCCAATTAGGTAAGGATACCTTCGCGCATGCGCTCGAAAATCCAACATATTTCTGTGTTGGCAAGCAAAGTGAATGGTCTCTGCTCTCGGAGTGCCTTGACCCACGCATGCGCTCTGATCTGTCAGCAAAGCCAGCGCGCCATTTTCACTAACTGAATTAACCGAATCCCACAGATATTTATGAATATTTATGTTAAAACATATAGGCCTAGTAAAGTTATAATTATCGTCGAACATAAACAGTCGTATGCAACTCGCCTATAATGGTAATTAAGACACTCGTATGGAAATTATAAAACTGGCTTCGCTCGTTTTATAAAGATACTCGTGTCTTAATTATTGCCATTATAGGCTCGTTGCATAATGTACTAGTTTATTACGTGATTTTTATGCAATCATTACTAAATCTAATAATCTAAATCGCAGGTCAAACATTTGTATAATCGTTTGTACTAGGAATAATTTGAGTATTTAATATTTGAAATCACTGTGAACTATGATATTTACGCCATATTTATTCGATTTGAGAACTCGTTAGATATTGGTGAATGTTATCAGCCAATGTACTCGTATTTTAAACCAGCGGACCCGTGCGAGAAATCTCGTATATTCTATGGGTTGTGTGCGCCCCGTGTGTATAGACTACCCATCCTGCCCTAGTGCTATGCGGACTGTAGGCGCGACTGTTCTGCCAGGGGCTATCGTCTTGTTTATTTGTTTTAAAGCACTTTATAAACAAATTTATTTCCGTTGACTTATCAAGAAATGCATGATTTTTCCTGTACTATTGAGACGATTTGGAAGATTTTGGTACAAACCACACGTTCTAACTCCTTCTGGTTTAGGAGCTTGTGTTTTGTGAAACACGCACCTTAGCCTTAGCGTATTATATAATAAGATCAGTGTTTCTTATACTATATTTTTGATTTGTATTAGTGTCGCAATACAAATATCCATGGCTGTACACTGTTATAAGAGAGTATTACATATTCCTGTATGTTATTCTTGTTAAAATAATTTTAATTTTAACTTCCCTCAAATTTGATTTCTGTTTTTCATCTCTATATAAATCAATTTAGATATATTCGGAAAGGCTCCTGGCTTTGATGGCATCCATCCTGAGTTCCTAATTAACCTAGGCCACAATGCTAGGAACTGGCTCGCTAGCTTTTTCAGTGATATCTTGAAACTGTGGGCGATACCAAAAGAATTTAAGAAAAGCAAGATTATTGCCATTTTGAAACCTGGAAAACCAAAAGATCAACCCGGAAATTATAGACCAATAGCTTTACTGAGCTGCTGTTACAAACTCCTAGAACGACTGATTTACAACAGAATCTGCCCTATAATCACCCAACACATTCCTATTGAACAAGCGGGCTTCAGACCAAAACGCAGCTGCTGTGACCAAATTCTTACCCTTACCTAATATATAGAGGCTGGTTTTCAACTGCAACTGAAAACTTCTGTTGCATTTTTAGACCTCTCAGCTGCTTACGATACAGTTTGGAAAGAAGGGTTAATATACAAACTACACCGAGTGATTTCTTGTAAAACAACTGCCAAGCTCATCACGAACATGCTCAGTGACAGGATCTTCCAAGTGATCATGGGAACACAAATAAGCAAGCAAAGGAAACTGAACAACGGTCTTCCACAAGGATCGGCACTAGCTCCACTCCTCTTTAACCTATACATATCAGATCTACCGGAAACTCGGTCAAAGAAGTTCTGCTATGCTGACGATATAGCTCTTGCCACAAGGCACAGCAGCATCAGTGAAACTGAAAAAAAACGCTTGGAGAGGACATGGCTATCCTTGAAAGGTATTTCATCAAGTGGAGACTTAAGCCAAGCTTAACTAAAACTGAGGTATCCTGTTTTCATCTCAACAACAAAATGGCAAACAATGTAATTCAAGTACCCTTTGGAGGAACTATCCTCAGGAACAACAAATTTCCTAAGTATTTGGGCATTACCCTGGATCGCACCCTTTCTTTCAGAAAACACCTTGAGAATACAGCAGCTAAAATAAAAAGTCGCAACAACATCCTCGACAAACTTTGTGGCACATCGTGGGGAGCCTCTGCAGAAACCCTAAGGAGTTCTGCTATAAGTCTTGTCTTCTCTGTGGCTGAATATTGTGCTCCAGTATGGATAAATAGTCCTCATGTGAAACTGATTGATACCCAGCTCAACAATACCATGCGGAAGATCAGCGGAGTCATCAGACCCACTCCCTCTTATTGGCTTCCTGTCCTCAGCCACATTATGCCACCTCACCTGCGGAGAAAAGTCGCTCTTCTCAGAGAATATGACAAGATCATGGCTAATTTGGACCTTCCCATTCATGATGACATCCCAGATCTTCAGAGAGGCAGGCTGAAGTCCAGACATCCGCCAATTGTTTTTGCACAGGAACTAACTGAGAACCAGTTTAATCCATTCAACGAATGGAAAGGAGAGTGGACTCTCAATACTGACCACCTGCTTTGGCCTCTACTTTCCAAAAACAGTCCAGTTCCAGGATTTCACCTCCCAAGGAGGACATTGACTGCTCTAAATAGGATCCGCACAAATACCGGAATCAACGCAGAGTCCTTGTTCAGATGGGGCAAAGTTCCGTCCCCCCAGTGTGACTGCGGTGCTCCTTCCCAGTCTATACAACACATTGCATTCGAGTGCAGACTGCGGGCCTATGAAGGTGATCCACTGGACTTTATTCAGGCCACACCTTCTGTGATACTGTGGCTGGATAGTTTGGACTTAAAAATATAGATATGTTGCTGTTTCTTGTCATGTGTATTTATGTATATATTGTATATAGTACTTTCTGTCATCTTTCAATCTTGTTTCTGCATGCAAAAGTCATACGATAAATAAATAAATATTCGTCATCATTCACACACGAGTGCTTTGTGAATGTTACTCACTACAGTAAATTAAAGATGCAAAATTACAAATGAAAATGAAAATCCACGGCCTGCTTCACGTCGACCGACCAGGTCAGGGAATGGAATCAAGGAAGCCCCCATCTAGCGGCGAGGATATGTACTGTGCCGGCTGCCGAAGCCTGTTGCACTCCCCTGGGGCAATGATTAAATGACAGATGAAATGAAATGACAGGGGAGAGTGTTGCTGGAATTAAATTTGTGACAGGGAGAACCGGAGTACCCGGAGAGAAACCTGTCTGCCTCCGCTTTGACCAGCACAAATCTCACATGGAGTGACCGGGATTTGAACCACGGACCCAGCTGTGAGAGGCCGGCGTGCTGCCGCCTAAGCCACGGAGGCTACAATAATACAAATACATAGTTGTATATCTCAGCCGAAGATTGCGGTGGGTGCCCGGGACATGAAATAAAGGAGGGGATGTCTTGAAACAATCCACACTCAGGATGGCCAAGTCAGCAGTCCGTGCATGATCGGGGAGTTAAAGTTCGCTAGCTTATGAGTATAAAGAGGTAAGTGTTACGTACGGCAGCGATGTATTCTGTCGGCTCGGTAGTCGTGGTGGCACGAGCAGTGGTAGGCGAGGCTATCCTCCTCCTCCTCGTTGTAGGGGGCGTGCTTTCAGGACTGTCTGCAGGCTCCTTCTAAACAAACCACCACACACATTTAGCCTAGGGAATTCTCCAGTGATATTTGTACTGCCAGCGTCGTGACACGTATGCGCTCTATAAACACAAGCTACCCTGGCCAATCGCAAATTCCTTGCTGTTTTCCCCAAGTAAGGAGCAAAGAGAAGCATCTGAGTGTTGAATGGGCAGGCAGTTTAGAGCAACTAGGAGGGATGCGATCCAGCTGGCAGTGCTTAAAAGTAATCGGAGTGCGGTCATGGCTAGAAGTTGAACTATTACAAAATTGTCTCTTCAGGAGGCCAAGGATTTGCAAAGCGAAATGTTTCGAACTATTACCCACGTAACCCGCAAGAGGACAGCACCGTACAGAGACATTGAGAAGGCTGTGGATGACAACGTTTAGGCTATCTTGTTTTTCTATTCTCCTTTTTCTTTCGTCTTCTGTTTATATGCGATGCTGGGGCTGTGATTATTCATGAAACAGTGTATACAATTAGCCTGTGATTTTAGCTAAATTGAATTTTATTTAGTTTCTGTGGAGAGAGCTCGTCTACATCATATGTAAAAGAATTCAAGTAAAAAAAGTTAACTCTAGTAGGTTTCGAGCACCAGCTGACCGCGTGAGAGGCTACCGCTCTAGCCCAGAGCTAAACATGTCCATAACACCTCAGTGTTATTAACCGACTTAGATACAACGTGTTAGCAAACAATGTCTTGAAATAAACTATTTCTTCACTGCAGTACATCTTCATTATAAATCATTTCATAGATAGTTTATATTATTTCTATCAGTGGGCTATATCGCATACAGCTTACTCAAACTACAGAAATATAGTACAGGTACAAGAGGTCAGCTGCCATCTTGTCATGTGACAGAGACGGCTCAGCTCTTTTAGGACAATGATAAAGTGTAATATTATAATATAAATTATAATAAATAACAGAACGCGCCCTTTAGGATAGCTTAAACCACCCTCGGCGCGATAATCAGAATTGGTGAGTCAAAATATGTAAATTATAATGCTTGCATAACTCACACGGCCACCATCTTTAAATGTTACGACTGATGACCTTGTAGTTTGGCCACCGGACGCGTCCCATATGAAGGTATGTTTTAACCAAATTTGGTAAAGATCCGACGATTAGTTCGGTCGTAATTTAATTTTAAGATTTGACCATTTGGGTGGCCGCCATTAAGTTTAGGTAAAGATGGCGGCAATATACAACATGACACTGAGGTGCCCTTTACTAGTGCTACCTCTGTACCAAATTTCGTCCAATTCGGTTTCGTCGTGTTTCAATTGATAGGGGGGACAGGCATACACACACATAGACAGACACACAATTTTTGGTCCTGTGTAGATCTCATAAGATCTACTTTCATTTTTTGCATAACTCGAAAGTACGCTAATAGTTGATTTATACGGGTTCGAGTGTGCTGAAGAAGAACATGACAGTTAAACGTCCCGTGACGAACTAAAGAGCCTACTTTTCTTAAGATTTAAGATTCATGCCAATCTATATAGGCCTATCTACAGTAGAATAATGACGAAATCAAGTTGGTAATACTGACATTTATAAGTACTGCAGTTTGAGATACACCTGAAATAGTGTAGCCTAATAGAGTACTTACTACAGTTGGCAGCCCTGGTGACTGAATATATTCTTAGTTCCATCTAGTAAGGTATAGAATGCACATACAAAATTTGGTTGAAGTCTAATGGACGTTACAAGCTGTTTGATATTGGATTTATCAGTGCACGTAAAATCATGTTGGGAACAATGTCATGTATGTGATTCTCAGAATTAATCTGAAATATTACGATCTATTATAGTGCCAATATTGATTAAAAATCCATTTGTTAGTATAGAAGTTTCATGTTAATAAAAATTGAAATTATCAGAAAGCTTAGAATCATGTTGTCAGCACTGATGTATATTAGTTACTCCAAATTAATCTAGAATGCCAGGTACTATATGTGTGCAAAGTTTAGAACTGATGGCTTGCATACTTCCTGATATATTGATATTAGGATTAAACAAATAGAGAGAGCATTTATTAACAGTTGGCAGCCTTGGTGGTTCTTACGAATACGCATAGTCATAACTGTTATGGTGCACAAAGCACATACGAAATTTGGTTGAAATTTGTTTGTTAGTATAGTATAGTAACACAATATGCATTTAAAAACTGGACTTACCAGCTGGCTTAGAATCGTGTTGGCAGCACTGGTGTATATAAGTTACACCAAACTAAGGTGGAATGTCAGGTACTATACGTGTGATAACTTTAGAGCTGTTGGCTTGCATACTTTCTGATATATCGATACTAGGGTCAAAACATAGAGGGAGCATTTATTAACAGATGGCAGGCCTGGTGGCTCTTTAGAATACGCACAGTCATATATGTTGTAGTACACATAGTACATACGAAATTTGGTGGAAATCCAATCGATAGTATAGAAGTTACATGCATTTAGAAATTGGACATATCAGCAGGCTTAGAATAATGTTGGCAACACTTGGCATATATCGACTTCTAAATATTATCTGGAATGTTATTATCTATGTGTGTGCCAGTTTTAGAATAGTTCGCATGCATAACTTTTGAGATATCCAATATAGAGCTCAAATTTCAATTGCGATTCTTCAGCAGTTGGTAGCACTGACGTCAATTTCAAATATGGCCGTGAGATATTCGGGTATAGATCTTTACTCTTACCAAATTTGGTTTCGATAGCTGCAGCCGTTTGGGAGTTTAGGGGGGGGGGAGCACACAAACAGACAGACTGACAGACAGACATTTTCCAGGATCGATCTCATAAGTCTACTTTGCAAAATGAGAAAAGTAGGCTAAAAATCTAGATTACCTTAGGTTTGGATGTTATTGAAACTTTTATGTCCTTCACATATTATAATTGGGGATATTAGCACATCTGTGGGGCATTATAACACAAGTTTTGATTCCACACAGAAACTCATAAACTCGTGCCACAATGCACAATGAAGCGCTAGGGAAGACAGGCAATCTCAGACAGCATTCATTGGCATTGCTGATATAAGAAGAATCGAGAGCTAAGGACGTAGCAAACATCATATACTGTGGCACGAAAACGGGAGCTAACAAACAAAAATTAATGCCATTTTCGAATTCAGCGCCTGAGAATCTATAAACATTGGGTATTTTGGTTGTGTACAAATTTCATTGTTGAACAGTGTAACCTGTGTTATTGTGTCGGACTACCAACCCCAAGCTTGCAGGTTCGCTCCTGGCCATGGTAAGTGATTTTTGAAAGACGTTGTTGGTATGTCAAATAACCCATTTGAATTCAGTAGGCCGTGTTCATAATGGCGAAATTAATCTCGGGATTTTCCTCCTTTCTCTACAAGAAAGCGCTATAGAGATTCTAACCTCCTTGACTTTCGTAGCGTTCCATGGAACAATGAAATACGACATGCAAGCTGCCCTTGGGCGACAAATAACAAAGCTTGCACCCGGCATCCGAGGCCATACGATATTATTATTATTATTATTATTATTATTATTATTATTATTATTATTATTATTATTATTATTATTATGGCTCACAGCTACGGTCTATGATGGCAAGTTTCACTGTGATAGAATCATTCAGTGACAATTTACAGCAATCTATTTGTGAGTAACTGAAATGTGATCGGTTAGCTCAGTTAGAGAGTGGAATATTCCTTGACAAGTTAGGACAATTCTTGTCTCAGGATGTGGCGTGTGCAATACAGTGATGTGTTGTTGTTTTATTTGAGGAACATGGACACCGTAATTTAGCTCCGTGTACTTGGGTGCAGTGGCGGCTGGCTGATAATTGTTCTGGGTGGTGCACGATTTACATTAAAGGGGTGGTCGGGGGGGGGGGGGGGATGGTGGTAGGGTAAAACACTGCTTGATATAAGAGAAAACAGTATTCAATTGAGAGGTAAAACGGATGTATAAGGTGCGTTCAAAAAGTAACGAGACGGAGGCTGTAATGCGCAAATCGGTGACGACATGGGCTAATCGTGGCGTGTGAAACAAGGTGTGGTTTCGACCAGCGCGTGGAAGGTCACAGCCCGTCGCTAGAGGCCACGCGTGCACGTCACGTGACGATACAAAGCGAGCAGCAGCATGCATCAATCGTCCAACGCTGACAGTCGCATTGCAAACAGTGACATGGAGGCGTCAAACGAAGAGCAAAGAGGTGTTGTTCGGTTTCTAACAGCGGAAGGAGTAGGGGGAATGGACAGTCATCGCCGAATGTCACAAGTGTACGGCGAACACTGCATGTCCCTTGCAAGGGTCAAGGCGTGACACAAGTGCTTCAGGGAAGGTCGGGTGTAGTTAGCCGATGATGCCCGGTCTGGGGCACCCCCCTGCATTAACGATGACAACGTCCAGCTGGTTGATGCTTTCATTACCCAGGACCACCGAGTGACAGTGAACGCCATAGTCGCCGTGGTCGGATTGAGCGTCGGAAGTGTGCACACCATCATAAAGGAATGACTGCCTTGCGGAAAGTGTGTGCCCAATGGGGTGCCCCACAGTCTTCAACCACACCAGGAAGCTTGTCGAATGGCCTACTGTCTTGCTCTTGGTTGGACGATTGATGCATGCTGCTGCTCGCTTTGTATCGTCACGTGTCGTGCACGCGTGCCCTCTAGCGACGGGCTGTGACCTTCCACGCTCTGGTCGACACCACGCCTCGTTACATACGCCACGATTAGCCGATGTCGTCACCGGTTTGCATTTTCCAGCCTCTGGCTCGTTACCTTTTGAACGTACCTTATACTTCATTCGTCACAAACGTCGCAATTCATAGAACATCTTATTGCCATAGGATTTAAGTTAGTCTACATGAAAACCTTCACGATAACAAAACAATGTGTTATATACGAGGGCGAGTGTCACAAGTACGCGCCGCGGATCCCTTGTTGCAATCAGCGGGCAACGACCAGCCGAGTTAACTGTTGGGATAGGACTTACTCGGTCTAGCATCTCTGCCATACCCTTCACTATTGAGATCTGGTCGGCGCTTGGGCCTGGCAAAGACCAAACGGACGAGCACTCCTAGACGGCTGGCGCGCTTCGCTTTCTCAGACAGTTCACAGTAACTTACTATAAGATTTCCTGAATTACAGTTAAAGAACAACATTATGAATTCCTATACATACAAAAAGAAACGTACAGCTTTTATTACTAAAAATATTATTACAGTATTAATTATGTTTGATAATGAAATCTGGTCGTTGTGCAATACTGCAACCTTATTACCGGCCGCCACTGCTTGGGCGTGTGTGTATTTTTTCAGTGGAAGTTCCGAGTATAAACCAGTTGTGAACTGCTGTTCCGAACACTGCACAAGGACAGTCCACGTTATCTGCGCACGGCCGATAAGCTTCTACTAGTCAGTGTCCAACAGAAAGTCAAACCATGTGTGACCAAATATGGGCCAAGGATGACAACATGATTGCTCCGACAAACTGAAGCAGACATTAGTAATGTTTGCTTCTCTGCGAGTAGAAAGTACATTTTCTACTTTCGGTATCCAAAAAATCATTTTCTTTGGTTTTGTTTTCTCAGGCCTTACTTACTTAATCCTTGCACTACAGCTCTTCTTTCCTGTTGACTGCTTTGGTTCTGATCCTCCTGCACGTTATCCTAGGACGTCCTCCTGGCTTCCCATCCTTACATCCTGTTCTCTGTCATCTTCTTCTACATGTCCCAACCAACGCAGTTTACAACTCTTTATTTCCACTGGCTTACCATACAACTCTCTTGTTGTTGTTGTTGTTTGAGTCCTCAGTCTTTTGCCTGGTTTGATGCAGCTTCCCATGGCTCCCTGTCCCGAGCTAATCGTTTCATCTCTACATAGCTACCACACCCTACATCCGAGGCAATCTGTTTAACATATTCTAACCTTGGTCTACCCCTACAGTTCTTGTCCTCGACCCTTCCTTCCATTACTAAGGTTGCTATTCCTGGGTGTCTTAGTATGTGTCCTACCAACCTATCTCTTCTCTTCATTAGCAGTCGCCAGAAACATCTCTGCTCTCCCACTCGTCTTAATACCTCTTCGTTTGTAACCCTATCTACCAATCTGATCTTCATAATTCACCTGTAACACCACATTTCAAACGCTTCAATTCTCCTCTTTTCTGCTGCTCCAATAGTCCAAGTTTCACTTTCATAGAGCGCCACGCTCCAGACAAAGGCTTTCAAAAATCACTTCCTAACACCTAAATCTATATTCGATATCAACAGATTCCTTTTCTGTAAAAATGCTTTCCTTGCCGCTGTTACCTCTTCTCCATATTATTTCTGATTCACGAGAATTCACCCTCTTTTACTGGTCCATATACTTTCCTAAGTATATTCTTTTCCTCATCATCTTGTGGCATAGTCCACACATCATCACAGGTCTCACTACCGTAAGATGTACAGTCAGCTTCAGATTCCTACTAAGGCTTCTTGCTTCCAGCTGCTATTCTGGCATCCCTCATAATTATCAGCTATCATTGACCCTAAATATTCAACATTTTTGCAGCGTTCACGTTCTTTCTCGTTCAGTTTCACATTTTCCTCTAATTCATTATACAGTCGAGTCCCGCCAATCCGAACAGGGCTAGGAAAGAATACCTACCAAATTTGTTTTGAATGTTAAAACAGGAAAAAATAAAGATTAAGATTAAACTAGTTTTTCCAAGTAAAATCATAAATGTATTATCACGGATAAACATGAGATAAATGCTACTGGAGTCAACAGTGAACCTCCCTCAAATTAAACAATTATACACACTGCAAAACTAAACACAATCAAGCCATGGCGAGTGTACTGTCAACAAACATCTACAGCATCGGCAGGAGTGTGCACTGGCCAACATGGCCATCAGGCACATCCTGACCCGAACATAAGCTGATAAACTCTGCTATTCTCTTTTTAAATTTGCACTGCCCCTAAATAATTAACTGGTTGCACCTGCAATCAGTTAATTAAATATAACTTCAATCCTTGCACAACTAAAATCCTCTTTCACTGCAAAAACTCTGGCTATCGGTTACTCATTAAACCATAGCCGGAGTAAACTTATTTAATCCATTAGTATTTTTAATCACCCGTCAAAATTCAGCCCCTCAAACTAGAGTAAAAGGAGCCCGGTTTACGGGCACCAGACTTTGCCTCTTCCTGCAGTCACCTTTCTAAGGTGACTTGCAAGTCACTGCCTGAGAATAGTAGTGAACCTGCCGGCCATCTTGTGCACAAAAACTACAAAAAGGAAGGCCTACACCTACTAACAATGTGCATAACAAAGTTTGAATGCAATTTTCTTTACGTAAACGACAAAACAAACGGAATAGCGAAGTCAGTGATATTTGTAAAAAAAAAAAAAAAAAAAGGAAAAGAGTTTATGTTCATGTTTTTGAAACACCGTGGTTTTGCCGATTTGGCGATTACCATGAGTGGATTCTTGTGTGTCGCTATTGCCGTATTTCACGAAAGTCCACCTAATCCGAACAGGGTTCGGTCCCAATTAGTTCGGATTAGCAGGACTCTACTGTACTTTCTCCTATATATTCTCAGGTCTTAGTTCATTCATTCATATCGTCATTCCAACTGTCTCCTACAGGCTTTGATGTTTGCCCAGTACGCCCGCATTCGTTCTCGGTGGACTTCCTTCCGTTCCTGGGTCCAAATCTTTCCCGTTTTCAGTTTCGGTTTTTCTTGGAAACCTTTTGAGTGGGGTGCTCCTGAATGTCTGTTGGTGTAATCAATCCCTCTCCTATTTGAAGATCTGGAATAAGAAATTTGTGGTGACCTTCGTAGACTTTAAGAAGGCCTATGATTATATTGATCGCAACACCCTGATCTGATTCCTAAAAGAATTTGACCTGGACAACAAAACCAGAGCCATCATCCAACAATCGCTGACCAACACCACTTCGAAGGTGAAGTTTGGGGGCGAGATATCAGACACCTTTGTAATCAAGACAGAAGTAAGGCAAGGCGATGGTCTCTCACCATTACTCTTCAACTGTGTCCTCGAGAAGGTTATCCGTGAGTGGTGTAAAGAAGAAAACAAGGAGTTGCAAGTGGAGTCAGACTGGGATACGGAAGCCGGAACATCACAATTGACTGTCTAGCCTTTGCTGATGATCTTGCAATCATTTGTGATTCATTAGAGACAGCCACGGAACAGATTAATCAGCTTAGTGCACAAGCAGCGAAGGCAGGACTCCAGATCTCCTTTGAGAAGACTGTGTTCATAACTAATATCGAACCGGCGCCCAAACACCTTGCGTTCTACAGAAAAGGAATCTGTTGACATCGCATATAAATATAAATTTAGGTATTAGGAAGTCAGTTTTGAAAGCCTTTGTCTGGAGCGTAGCGCTCTATGGAAGTGAAACGTGGACTATTGGTGCAGCAGAAAAGAGGAAAATTGAAGCGTTTGAAATGTGGTGTTACAGGAGAATGATGAACATCATATGGGTAGATAGTGTAACAAATGAATGCGCCATTTCCGGAAACCGGCTTGATATTCTCCCAGTTGTGGATTTAGTTGTTTCTCTGCTCTAGTCAGAACAGATTTCGAGAGAATCTTATACGTTATCAGAAGGAGGCAAATGCCACGGTAGTTATTATTATTATTTTATTGTAAATTTATTTCTTCAATCTCCATTTATTTATAATGATGATAGAACACGTGGCCCAATGCAGCGCAGAGTACATGTTGTTAATTGACTTTAATGCTTGGAACATCTAAGTCATCATCCCCATTTGACTGATAACCTGTGATTCTGTGGTGACTGTAGTAGTGTGCCTCGCAACTTGAAATAAGGTAGGCATTTGCTTGGAGGGCGTGTGGAGTAGGTCTATAGCCGCTGTTAACGCTGCAGCTGTCCATCGCTGTCATGGGGAGCAATTTAACAAATTACACTTTCTCTTCCTTTGTGTTGCTGAGAAACATTCACAGAAATTGAGTTCTATATTAGTGTAATGTGAGGTTTAATGCACGTCTCTGTTGGCTCTTATTGGATTGTACTGACCGATGACATCGTCATCTCGGCCGACACGACAGAGGATTTGAATGAGTTTTTGAAAGGTATGGACTCCGTATTGAGGAAAGAATTCATGATGAAAATTAATAAATGTAAAACAAAAATATTGGAATGCAGCCTAAATAAATCAGAAACCTCTATGGACATCAAATTGGCAGGTGAAAAGCTAAAGGAAGTAGGAGACTTCTGTTACTTAGGTAGCAAAATAACCAGTGATGGACGAAGCAAAGACGATATAAAAAGTAGGTTGGCTCAGGCAAGGAAAGCATTTCTACAGAAAAGGAATCTGTTGACATCGAATCTAGATTTAGGTATTAAGTAGTCATTTTTGAAAGCCTTTGTCTGGAGCGTGGCGCTCTATGAAAGTGAAACTTGGACTATTGGTGCAGCAGAAAAGAGGTGAATAGAAGCGTTTGAAATGTGGTGTTACAGGAGAATGATGAAGATCAGATGGATAGATAGGGTTACAAATGAATATGTATTATGACGAGTGGGAGAGGAGAGATGTTTCTGGCGACTGATAATGAAGAGAAAGGATAGGTTGGTAGGACACTTATTAAGACACCCAGGGAAGGCAAGCTTAGTTAAGGAAAGGGAGGGTATAGGACAAGAACTGTAGGGGGAAACCAAGTTTAGAATATGTTAAACAGATATAGGGTGTGGTAGCTATGTAGAGATGAAATGATTAGCTCAGGACAGGAAGGCGTGGAGGGCGGCATCAAACCAGTCAAAAGACTGAAGATTCAAACATCAACAATGACCACAGGTTTGTGACAGGTGGGGATGTCCAAAAGGTGAAGTGTTACCAACCTGTCCAGTGAGTAGCGGCCAGAAGAGGTACAGCAGCAAAGCGCCCACTAGACTGTAGAGAAGAACACGTAGGATGTTACAATTGCGACTGGCCATGGCCCCTCGGTAGCTGCTCAAACATTCGGGACACCCCTGCTGGCTGTAAACAGTTCTGAAACATAAAGATTGCAATCTCAACAAAATACCCCAACAACAGATGGGCTGGTTGGTTGGTTCCTCAGTTTAGGGGCTGCGACAACGCGGTCATGTAGTCCCGTAACTTTGGGTGTGTGTAGAACCTGTCTGATAACCGGTGTTAATTGTGATGACTGTATTAGTTTGTGTTATCTGTTTTTAATTCAAGTAAGGACTGCAGGCATTGAATTTTTCCAAGTAGTTCCTACTTTTGCCGCCAAACGCAACCATCAACGACTACTAGTTCAGAACTGGTTACCAGATGCCATCGCAGTCGGCTCCTGGCGACGAACGTCGGAACCTAAGAGCGTTTGTCAAATGTTTAACCTAACGTACAATTTAGCTTCACACAAGTCTAATTAGTGGAAGGTTCTTTAATATGCCATAAATCTATGACATGGGACCGCCGGCTTTACTTCCCCTCCGAAGAAAGGCATACTGAGGGATTTTCAACGCTCTTAAAAAATCTGACGACTTTGGCCGGGTTTGAACCCGCGATCTTGGGCATAGAAGCTCAGCATGCTACCAACTACGCCACCGACAGGTCCCATCATCGTCAGTCGGTCAACACGAGTGTGTCCAAATTACATTGAGCGGGGAATCACCATTGACTTTCTAGTGCCTGAAATATTATTCACTCCATATAACGCTTCTCACGCAAATGGGGAGCTAAATTGGATGACAGTTTCGTTTGTCAAGCGAGCATCATCAGGTTCGGTGTATATAAAACAACAGTATTTACAATGATTAAGTTACAGAAAATTTCAATGGATCTTTGTAACGAGTCTGATTTTTAGCCTATTTTCTTTTATGACAAAAAAAAATAGGCCTATGAGATCACCTTTTGTCCGCGCGCGTGTGTGTGTGTGTGTGTGTGTGTGTGTGTGTGTGTGTGTGTGTATGTGTGTCCCCTCTTAATAATAATATCTGAAAGGCTCCAGTGATTTCAATGAAACTCGTTAAGAACATAGTACTATTTTGTCCGACCTCGACAATGCCCTTCAAATTTTATTACGCCTCACCAATCTAACATGGCGGCTGTGCGAAATATTTCACCGACTTTCTATATCTCCGAAACTATAACTCATATCACCCTGACATTTTATACCGTGATAAAGGGCACTACTAGAAGTTCATCTATGTAACTTAAAAATCACCTGTTAAGTACAAATCGAACATGGCGGCCAAGCAATTTGAAACATTTAAATAGACTTTTCTCGCGATTGAACCACCCAAACGCAGTGAAACATGGTACAGCAAATGACTATGTCCTGACATCTAATTTAGTTCAATTGTTTACATAACCTCAAGATGGCGGCTGAGCGAAATTATAAAATTAAGTTTTTATTTCTTGTGTCCTAATCATGCGATCGAAGTGAACGTTTGAATAACGAACCTAGGCAATAATCTTCATCTTACGGTACATAAATCTATGGCCTGCATACAGAACAATCCAACATGGCAATCCTTTTGATAGGTGGGATAATTTTTGATGGAGAAGAGCAATATGATATATGAAAATAGGCTGTATAATTGTTCACGGAACTACTTGTTTTTCTCGGCATATTATCTACTAATGTTGTACAACACCTACCATAACTCAATATCAAACTTTTATATTCAAACATAGAGTTTTCCAATTCTATTGTTGATCGTGGAAGTTGAAGAATACTTAAAGGAAACTAATATTAGTTAACTAATAAACACGCAAAGAATGTTTACTCTTTTTTTCATCAGTTGTTTTCAAATTAATACTTTTCACGATTTGATGACAGAATAGTTAAAACATTTAATACAAATTTCCATGAAAATTCACCTATATTGAATATGTGCTGTACTTACAACAGGCTCTCAGATGACAACAATTTATAATTTGGAAAGTCCTTGCTAAATTATAGAAGAAAATTACACTTAGTGTTAGCAGTCAAATGATTCACTATAACAAGGATATTATTTAGCTGCTATTAGTCTTAGGTTTCACCTTCTTACTAATTACCAATACTAATCATTAATGCCAACCTTACATCTTTCATTGCTATTGTATTAGTACCTAAAAATATGAATCTAGTTTTATATTATGCGACTTGAACTTGTGTCTATTTCTTGTTAACAATTTTCTTTTAATTTTTAATTTTCAATTTTTTATTTTTAACCTACTTTTCACATTTTGCAAAAATGAGGAAAAAGTAGACTTATGACATCGATCCGGGAAAATGTGTGTCTGTCTGTCTGTCCTTCTGTCTGTCCATCTGTCTGTGTGGCTGTGTGTGTGTGTCCCCCTATCAACTCCTAAACGGCTGCAGCAATCGAAACCAAAATTAGTATGAGTAAAGATGTATACCGGAATATCTCACGTCCATATTTGAAAATGATGTCAGTGCTACCAACTGCTGAAAAAAACGCACTAGAAATTTGAGCTCCATGTTGGATATCTTGGAAGGTATGCAAGGGAGCGATTCCAAAATTGGCACACATGCAGATAACACTATTTCAGTTTAATTTCCAGGAGGCCATACATGACATTGTTGCCAAAATAATGTTAAGCCTTCTGATAGGTCCAATTTTTAAATGCCTATAACTTCTACACTATCAATTGGATTTCCACCAAATCTTGTTTGTAATATGTGTACATAAACAGATATGACTGAGCGTATTCTTAAGAGCCACCAGGGCTGCCAACTGTTAATAATTGCTCTCTCTCTCTCTTTTTTATCCAAATACCAATATATCTGAAAGTATGCAAGCCGACAGCTTTAAACTATGCACACGTATTGTACCTAACATTTTAGATTAATTTTGGAGTAATTTATATACATCAGTTCTAGCAACATGATTCTAAGCCTGCTGATAGGGCCAATTTTTAAATACATGTAACTTCTATACTATCAGTTGGATTTCAACCAAATTTCGTATGTGCTATGTGTAACATAACAGATATGACTATAAGTATTCTTAAGAACAATCAGGGCTGTCAACTGTTACTAAATGATGTCTATATTTTTTAACCTAATATCAAAATATCAGGAAGTATGCAAGCCAACAGCCATATACTTTGCACACGTATAGCACCTGACATTCTAAATTAATTTGGAATAATTAATATAAGCCAGTGCTGCCAACATTATTCTATGCCTGCTGATAGGTACAATTTTAAAATACATGTAACTTCTATACTAACAAATGGATTTCGTCCAAAATTGGCACAACAAGATATCATAATATTTCTGACCAGCACACGCATGACATTGTTGCCAACGTGCTTTTACGCGTGCTGATAGGTCCAATGTCTAATTGCATGTAACATCCATTGGACATCAACCAATTTTTTTATTCTGTACCTTAAGAGATGTAACTAGGAATATATTCAGTCACCAGGGCTGCCAACTGTAGTTCTCTATTAGGCTACATTATGCCAGGTATACAGTATTTCGAACTAATTAGAAATTTCGATATTACCAACGTAATTTCGTCATTATTCTAGATAGATCCATATAGATTAATCATTGGCATGAATCTTAAATTTTAAGAAAATTAGGCTCTTTAGTTCGTCACGGAACTTCTTGTTTCCCTGGCTATGTAATTCACAAATTTCGACATATATGTTCGTTTCACACTTCCTGGAGCAGAATATGTGAATTTTATTTCACCTAAAACACTAAATGAGGTGTTGACACCTAAAATAACCTAAATAGCTGTTTTGCCTTTTTCAAATAAAGAATGTTATTTTCCCATTGAAATGCATCGTAAAATTATTTCCACCGCGATTACAAGCAGTAGGACGGAGATAGTTCAGGTTACTACCGTTAAATGCAGTACGATGATGATGATAATTGTTGTTTTAAGGGGACAAACATCTGGGTTATCGGCCCCTAATGGTTTGGGTGATAGTGAACAATGAGATGAGAATGAAAACTATAACTAATACTAACTACAGACTTACAGACTAGAAGAAGAAATGGTAAACAAATAAAGGATGAGGCAAATAAAAGACAATAAGAAATGAAGTGCCCTAAACCCTCCGAGAATGAGGATTGAGGGAATTGGAAGGAAGGAGAGCCATGAAAGGCAGGTGGGAAAGGGAAAGGGAAAGAGAAAGAGGAGAGGGTCCGCCCCAAAGGGAAAAAAAAAGACCCAGCTCAGGAATCCCTCGGGATCGCCAACTCCCGAACTCACCAGCCGTGAGCCCATGAAGGTGTAGAAATATTCAGTGTGCACCAGAAGTGGCGGGGCTACACACACCCGGCCTCCTTAAGGGCCTTAACCAGAAGCAGGAGATAACATGAAAAGAAAATGAAGGCAGAAGGAGGAAATCAGGATAGATGGGACAAGGGCCAATTAAGGCGGGAAAGGAAGAGACTCCCTAGACCTCGGATACCCTAATACCGTCGGGGTCGGAAGAGAACAAGAGTTGACCAAGAGGGGCAGACAGGAAAGAAGACAGAGAGGAGCCCGGCACAAGTGACAATGTAAACTTTTGTGGAATAAGTTCTTAATAAATTTCACAGAAATAAGAAAAACAGAAAATTATTGCTGCCTGAATTGATCCTGGAAGAAAGACATATAATAACCTATTTTTAGCCTACTCTACATATTTTGCAAAAAATGAGGAAAAAGTAGACTTATGAGATCGGGCAAATGTGTGTCTGTCTGTCCTTCTGTCTGTCTGTCCTAAACGGCTGCAGCAATCGAAACAAAATTTGGTAGGAGTAAAGATCTATACCTGAATATCTCACGGCTATATTTGAAATTGATGTCAGTGCTACCAACTGCTGAACAATCGCAATTGAAATTTGAGCTCCATGTTGGATATCTTGGAAGGTATTCATGGGAGCTATCTTAAAATTGGCACACATATAGATAATAATATTGCAGTTTAATTTACAGGATGCCATACATGGCAGTGTTGCTAAAATGGTTATAAGCCTGCTGATAGGTCCAAATTTTAAATGCATATAACTTCTACACTATCAATTAGATTTCAACCAAATTTCGTATGTGCTATGTGCACATAAACAGATATGACTGAGCGTATTCTTAAGAGCCACCAGGGCTGCCAACTGTTAATAAATGCCCTAATTTTTTAATCCAAATACCCATATATCAGAAAGTATGCAAGCCGACAGCTTTAAACTATGCACAAATATAGTACCTGACATTCTATATTAATTTGGAGTAAATTATATACGTCAGTGCTACCAACATGATTCTAAGCCTGCTGAGAGGTCCAACTTTAAATACATGTAACTTCTATAATATCATTTGGATTTCAACCAAATTTCGTGTGTGCTATGTGTACCATAACAGATATGACTATGCCGATTCTTAAGAGTAACCAGGGCTGCAAACTGTTAATAAATACTGTCTCTATTTTTGTTACCCTAATATCAATATATCAGAAAGTATGCAAGCCAATACCTCTCAAGTTTGCACACTTATAGTACCTGGCATTCTAGATTAATTTGGAGTAACTAATATAGGCCTACGTCAGTGCTGCCAACATGATTCTAAGCCTGCTGATAGGTCCGATTTTAAAATGCATGCAACTTCTATACTAACTAATGGATTTCATTCAAAATTGACACAACAATAGATCATATTATTTCAGATTATTTCTGACCAATACATGTATGTCATTGTTGCCAACATGATTTTACGCGCGCTGTTAAATCCAATGTTTAACTGCATGAATCGTCTATGCTATCCATTGGACTTCAACCAAATTTTGTATTCTGTACCTTAAGAGATGGAACTAAGAATATATTCAGTCACCAGGGCTGCCAACTGTAGTGCTCTATTAGGCTACATTATTCCAGATATACAGTATTTCGAACTAATTATAAATGTCGATATTACCATCTTAATTTCGTCATTATTCTTGAGATCCATATAGATTAATCTTTGTCATGAATCTTAAATTTTAAGAAAAGTAGGCTCTTTAGTTCGTCACGGAACTTCTTGTTAGAATACAAGAAAGCTAAAGTGAAGGTTTATGCCACCTACAAATCCGGGTCCTACATCACTATTCTTGATGGTTCCTCCCAAACTTGCTTTTGAAGGCCAAAGATATAGCCTACTTGAACTACCTCTGTATACTGTTGTTGTTCTACCAAGTAGTGACTTTTTTGTAATTATTATCAAACGATAACCCTTATAAGCTATGCAATACACGGTTACTTCCATGTATTGGAAACTCGATAATAATAATAATAATAATAATAATAATAATAATAATAATAATAATAATAATAACAAGCTTGCTACTCAAGCCCTAGTCCTCATGTACAGATAAGAACTAAGTCTGCTTCGGTGGCGTAGTCGGTAGCATGCTGAGCTTCTATGCCCAAGGTCGCGGGTTCAAATCCGGCCGAAATCATCGGATTTTTAAGAGCGTTAAAAATCCCTCAGTATGCGTTCCTTCGGAGGGGAAGTAAAGCCGGCGGGCCCATGTCATAGATTTATGGCATGTTAAAGACCCTTCCACTGATTACACTTGTGTGAAGCTAAATTATAAGTTAGATTTGACTAACGCTCTTAGGTTCAAACGTTCGTCACCATGAGCCGATTGCGGTGGCATCTAGTAACCAAGTTCAGAACTAGTTGGTCGTTGATGGTGGCGTTTGGTAGCAAAAGTAGGAAGTACTTGAAATTGATGGTCTGCAGTCCTTACCTGAATCACTGATAACACACACTAATACAGTCATCACAATTAACACCGGTTAGCAGACAGATTCTACACACACCCAAAGTACACGGGGCTACATGACCGCGTTGTCGCAGCCCCTAAACTGAGGATCCAACCAACCACCAAAATAAGAAGATGCGTTGCGTGGTGAGTTTTGTACAAATTGCACATCCATCACAAACCGTTCACTCTTACAGACGATCAGAGAGAATCATTTAAGGGGCTCGGGGACTGAATTTCATCAGAAATAAGAATAAAATAGAATTAGATTCGAAATGCGACAGATGAATTATCCAATTCGCAGCATTGTTAAACGTCCGGCTATGACTGCCAATGAATAAGGTACCGCAGTCACCTGCCTACAACGTGTGCGGTTCTTTTCTAAGCCTTCAATGAAGAGCGACGCTGCTTTCAGTGTCTTCATGTTTCTCATTTTTGTGACAAAATATTTCTTCAAAGTGAAATGCCATGTTCTGTGGTTCGTATTCCACGTGAAAGGAAGGTCCCGTGGCTCATGATATCGAGATTAACGGTCACGTAAAGCTGCAATCTTCCTTTCCTTCTATTTAAAGAAACAAAACAAAAAAAACTGACACCACAGTCCATAAAGGGCCTTAACCTTCCAAGCGACCGCTACCCCACTATTTGGTCTGACGCGTGGTCAGCACGTCGGGTCCCCTCATTTGTTAATCTTGGTTTCCCTGACCAAGGACCTCTCTCACTGCCAGGCACCGGTTTGCGACTCCAAAGGGACGGTCCTGGACCGGAGTTTATTTGTGTTAAGGGGGGAGGTACACCATTCAGAGTCAAAAAGAATAATTTTTTAAAATGAATTATTTGAATGACCAATCTCTTGTCCTTCATTTGGTGAAAACAAAATGAAAATATATTCAATACCTCCAGAGATATATCCCTAAATGTCGCTTAAGTTGTCTCCTTAAATTCAGCCCTTAGGTAAGTTTGAAGCTTGTTTTCCGAAAACTTTATTTTCCCACAGTGTTTACTTGATAACTCAAACACTATTCAAGATATTTCGCATCATTGTGTATTGTACTAATATGAACAACACACGCCAAAATATTTTGTGTGTCAAGCATACTTCCCATTTAAGAGAATATTTTTACCCAACAAAAGGGAAAGACATATAAATTTAGAGTAGAATATGAAAAGAAAATATTTCCTGAATATGTGTATCAATTATTCTGGCTCATGTTGTGGCCGTGAATGTTACCAACAGCTCAAAAGAACATTCATGTACATATTTTAAATTTTGGGGTACTTATCATGTAAACACAGTCCAACTGTACAAACAAATAGCTGAAAGTTTGGTGGTGTAACAATGCAAGCATATTATAAAATGTGTTTTGTGCATAATAATGACTGAAATGTGTTTAATAATCCTGGAAAGTTTTATTCCTTTGCAACATGTAGTTTATGAGATATAATTCTTTTTAACTCGGTAGAAATTCTCATGCGCGAAGTGTTCCTCCCCCCAAGGTGGGCAGTACCATCCCCTCACCCGCCAATGTAACTTGCCACGGTGGGTGAGTGGTTATCATGTCGGACTACCAACCCCAAGAATGCAGGTTCGCTCCTGGCCGTGATAAGTGATTTTTGAAAGGCGTCAAAAATCACGACATGCATGTCTCACGTTGTTGGCATGTTAAAGAACCCATTTGAATTCAGTAGGCCGTGTTCAATGCAAAATTAATCTCAAGATTTTCAGCCAACACAAAGTTCCTCCATTCTCTACTAGAAAGCGCTGTAGTGTCCAGGAGTTTAGATATCTAACCTCCTTGACTCTCATAGCGTTCAAAGCAACGACGAAATTCGACATGCAAGCTGCCCTCTGGGTGTCAATTAACAAAGCTTGCACCCGGCAGCTGAGGCCATACGATATTATATTATTATTATTAGTAGTAGATTGTTGACTCCTGGCGTGAATATCAGCAGTGTAGTATTTAAATGTGTTAAGTTTCATCCAGATAGTTCACGTTTTTGCAATAAGTGTTAGAGAAAAATGGTTCGAAAATGGCCAAACAGGAATATCTTCCAGATAAAAACCATTTCTCAAAAATAAAAGGCAAATTGAAAATTGTGCGAGCCGGGTTAAAAATCATAAATCCTGGATTAATGTTGACTGGGCGAAAGTGATTTGCGTGCTTAAATGAAAATTAGTATATTCCCTGCAAAGTTTCCAGAATTATGGCCACGAGTGTAACTTCGGAGATCTCACGGGATCCATGCCCAAACCGTTCAGTTGTCTGTTTCGGACTGACTAGTTTTGTCATTCAAATGGTTTAATTAGGCAATTAATACATAAAAGCAGTTACGTACAGTATGTGAACAGGGACTAGTTCTGAGGCGTAGCCGTGCTCCTTAAATCGTGGGGAGCTGCAGCAAGTCCGGAGATCGTGCGTTCGAAAGCGGACGCTGACAGCGGCTATCCCCGCGATTTCTCCACTCTCCCTCGAGTCCCGGACCACCTTCCCCAATCCCTGAACCCACACCCAAGTGCACGGGGATGAAGAACAATGAACACTAACATACCTCAGTCCGGGCGGCGCGAACACCTTGTGAGCCAACTACACACCGACTGATAACCGCGATAATCGTACCTTGAGGTCGGTAATGGGCTGTGACAGGGCTGCCAACAACTGCTCTCAATGTAACCAAAACAAAATATACCAGAAAACAAGGAAAACAGCAAAGTGTTTAGCGAGGGACATGTTGGCCATCATCCCTGTGTAGTTGGGTGTGTGTGATGACTGTGTTAGGAACAAGGATGAGGGAGGTACAATCCCGGAATTCAACAGGAGGGAATGTGGAAAGCCACATTCAGAATAGCCGCTGTCAGCAACGGGTTTCGAACGCACGATCTCCGGACTTGCTTCAACTGCCCGCGCGGTCGTGGTGCACGATTTACACCGCAGAACTGTTTAGCGAGAGCCAGTTATGTTTTGCAGGGTTTGTACATACAGTAAATATTATCCCCGTTCACTTGTTTATGAACCTCGCCGAGATCCGAATCCTACGTCAGAACGTGACAACTAAGACAGCGCGTGGAGAAAGAAACTTGTGAAGGCTGTGAAATGGAAAAGGAAGCCGTGGACTTCATTGGAATCACGAGACCGAAATTAACATTACAGTAGGCCTATACGGATTGAAGAAATGGAATTAGACGTTTACTATGTAATATTTGGAATAATTTCCGTGGGAATATGAAATACATACTAACTTGTAACAACCCGGAGGGAGAAGCTGATTGACTACCGAACGAAGAAGCCAGAAACACTTACTTTTTAAATTGGATTTACTAAGCCAGAAACCTTTCCTGGAGTCTATAAAACAATTCACCAAAGTTTCATCGAAATCGGATGAATGGTATATGAACGCATACGGGACTTTGTTGAAACGATTCGCGCGCCATCGCTCATTTGTTGAAAATAATCGTGCGCTACTTATTGTAAAATGGATTTACTAAGCCAGAAACATTCCTTGGAGTGCACACAACATCTCATACAAGTTCTATTGCAATCGGATGAATGGTATATGAACGCATAGGAGACATACACACACACAGACAACCCACTATCACGTAACATTGATTTTTAGCATACTTTACACATTTTGCAAAAATGAGGAAAAAGTAGACTTATGAGATCGATCCGGGAAAATGTGTGTCTGTCTGTCTGTCTGTCTGTCCTTCTGTCTGTCTGTCTGTCTGTCTGGCTGTGTGTGTGCCCCCCCCCCCCCTATCAACTCCAAAACGGCTGCAGCAATCAAAACCAAATTTAGTATGAGTAAAGATGTGCACCGGAATAGCTCACGTCCATATTTTAAAATGATGTCAGTGCTACCAACTGCTGAAAAAACGCACTAGAAAGTTGAGCTCCATGTTGGATATCTTGCAAGGTATGCATGGGAGCTATTCCAAAATTGGTACACATGTAGATAAGACTATTTCAGTTTAATTTCCAGGAGGCCAACCATGACAGTGTTGCCAAAATAATTTTAAGCCTTCTGATATGTCCAATGTTTAAATGCATATAACTTCTACACTATCAATCGGATTTCAACCAAATTTTGTATGTAATATCTGTACATAAACAGATATGACTGAGCGTATTCTTAAGAGCCACCAGGGCTGCCAACTGTTAATAATTGCTCTCTCTATTTTTTTTCATCCAAATACCAATATATCAGAAAGTATTCAAGCTTTAACAGCTTTAAACTATGCAGACGTATATTCTGACATTTTAGATTAATTTGGAGTAACTTATATACGTCAGGTCTACCAACATGATTATAAGCCTGCTGATAGTACCAATTTTTAAATACATGTAACTTCTATACTATCAGTTGGATTTCAACCAAATTTCGTATGTGCTATGTGTACCGTAACAGATATGACTATAAGTATTGTTAAGAGCAATCAGGGCTGCCAACTGTTAATAAATGCTGTCTATATTCTTTTTACCCTAATATCAATATATCAGAAAGTATGCAAGCCAACAGCTCTATACTTTGCACACGTATAGCCCCTGACATTCTAGATTAATTTGGAGTAATTAATACAAGGCAGTGCTGCCAACATGATTCTATGCCTGCTGATATGTCCAATTTTAAAATACATGTAACTTCTATACTAACAAATGGATTTCATCCAAAATTGGCACAACAAGATATCATAATAATTCAGATTATTTCTGACCAGCACACGCATGGTATTGTTGGCAACATGCTTTTACGCGTGCTGATAGATCCAGTGTCCAACTGCATGTAACGTCCATTGGACTTCAACCAAATTTTGTATTCTGTACCTTAAGAGGTGGAACTAAGAATATATTCAGTCACCAGGGCTGCCAACTGTAGTGCTCTATTAGGCTACATTATACCAGGTATATTTTGAACTAATTAGATATTTCGATATTACCAACTTAATTTTGTCATTATTCTAGATAGGTAGAATAATCATTGGCATGAAAAGTAGGCTGTATAGTTCTTCACGGAACTTTTTGTTATATAGAGAGATTTTCTTGAGTAGAATAAAATAGTTACTGTACAAAAACACTTTGCATTTATTTATTTGTTTATTTATTTATTTATTTAAATATGATATTTCATATGTGTCGATTAACCACACCCACTATGTGAAATAGATAATTCATGTGTCGAGTATAATCGAAATGGTGGATAGAACCAGAAAATAGCTGGCGCATAAATTACTCAAACCTAACAATCCATCGAACGGGCCAAAATCTAACATATTCCATTTACTGCAAAGCAACACAAACCTCCCACACTGTTGGCAATCGCTCGAACCACCCAAATTCACACAAATTAGCAGGTATTAGGGCTGTCAGTATTCCGACGTCAATCCAGAACTTCAATAAAGAAATTGACTAATGAAACAAGGAAAGAAATTCAACCCAAAAGGAAAGTAATTATGTGAGGTTCAACTTCGTAATGATGATGATGATGATGACATTTGTTGTTTTAAGGTGCCTAACATCTAGGTTATCGGCCCCTAATGGTTTGGGTGATAGTGAAAGATGAGAATGAAAACTATAACTAATACTAACTACAGATTTACAGACTAGAAGAAGAAATGGTAAACAAATAAAGGATAAGGCAAATAAAGGACAGGAAGAAAAGAAATGCCCTCAACCCTCGAAGAATGAGGATTGAGGGACTTGGAAGGAAGGAGAGCCATGAAAGGCAGATAGGAAAAGGAAAGACGTGAGGGCCTGCCCCAAGGTCAGAGGAAAAAGGGGACAAAACGTACCCAGCTCTGGAATCCCTCGGGAATGCCAACTCCCAAACTCACCAGCCGTGAGCCCCTGAGGGTGTAGCACTATCCAGGGTTCACCAGAAGTGGTGAGGCTACATACATCCCGCCTCCTTGAGCGCCTTGAGCAGAAGGCAGGAGATAGCATGAAAGAAAAAGAAGGCTGGCCCCTCACAGAAGGAGGTGATCAGGAAAGATGAGACTAGAGTCAATTAAGGTGGGAAAGTGAAAGACTCCCTAGGCCTCGGGTACCCTAATACCGTCGGGGTCGGAAGAGAACAAGAGTTGACGAAGATAGGTCGGCAGGAAAGAAGACAGAGAGGTGCCCAGCACATGTAAGTGGAAGCAATGCCGGACTCAGCTGGCATCCCGTGGTCGCCAACCCACGTCCCACAGTATCTGAGCCCCTGGGTGGCAACTTCATGAATAAAAACACATACAAAACAACGAATATTTTCAAGAAACATGGACTCAATATAACATTCAACGGCTTCGGTGGCGTAGTCGGTAGCAAGCTGAACTGCTATGCCCAAGATCGTGGGTTCAAACCCGGCCGAAGTCGTCGGATTTTGAAGAGCGTTAAAATCCTTCAGTAAAGCCGGCGGGCTCATGTCATAGATTTATGGCAAGTAAACCTACTTTCCAAGCTACTCTGACTCTTTTCAATCTCAGCTCTCTGCACATCTTCTCTCTCTACCATCTTCCCGCTAAGCTCCTTCTCTAAATTCTCCAACCTGCTACTCATCACAGTCTTATGCTCATGCACTTCATTACTTAACTCCTCAATCTTAGCATTACTTGCTTCGGCCAGTTTCTTAACTGCCTCATCTACACACTTCCATAGACTACAATTGGTAGTGTGTAGCAATCATTTATTGAGAAACGCTCTATCAAGTTCCTAAGTTCGCCGCTAGGTGTTAGTGACAGTAGCATCTAGTAGTCAAAGTTGGAACTACTTTAAATTGAACTTGTTGGGAGCCCTCGGGTGTTTAATTGAAATAACCAGCTATGGCCATTGGCTGCAATTCATATATAATAATAATAATAATAATAATAATAATAATAATAATAATAATAATAATAATAATAATATAGCATTCTGAACGAACAACGCACTCGGAGAGTACACACATAACAGCAACCTAACGAAGAAGAACCCACATTCGAAATCAAGAGAGTATTATTTTGTTCACATGCCAAGAAGAAGGATGTAAGGCCAACTATGTTGGTCAAAGTGGAAGACAGTTTGCAACACGATACAAAGAACACAAAAATGCAATCAAACACCACAAACTCCCAGCCATTTGTGAACACAGGTACAACAACAACCATAGTTTCACAGACATAGAAACAGACCTAAAGGTTTTACACCAGGAAACAGAGGCAGAGCTCTTGACATAAAAAAGTCCTTAGAAATATATATTGCCAAGAGAGATAATGCCCTGAATCCAAACGAACACATGTTTCCAGAAAGGTCCCCACTAGTTTTACCACTAAATAAAGGGATTCCTCAATCATAATTATTAGATGAGGCGATGAATGCATATGAGAAGGGATAGTTAGGGAATCATGTTATTTGAGGGGGATGAACCCTATGCCTATTCTCAACAAACCAACGCCTCAGGCAGTTCTGTAGGGTCCTATCTCACCCGTATGACCGATTGAAAGCATATATGGATTTTTGTCTAATCTGTCGCTCGTGAATTAAATGGCTTACAGTAGTAATGAGAAATTTCCAGAATCAATAACATATTTCACTTTGTAAAATAATTCCAGCCTCAAAAATTTTCCACATTCTTCAAGTTAATTTAGAAGTAGTTACAACTTCAGTCAAGGTGCCGTGACACATGTCACAATGAAGAGATATGCAGCTGACACTCAGTGGTTAGCAAACTCAGTTGACTAAAATATAATAAATGAATAAAGTCATCAACTTAGGGAAAGATATAAGATTTTTACACAAGTTAAAGGGCAAGGAATCGATCAAAATACATTTGCGTAGAATAATGACCGGTAAAATTTAAATGGCCACATACTGTACTCAGAAGAATCACCTTTATTCTTCTTATTAGAAACGGCAAGAAATTATGTTTCTTTGTACTAGTACAACAGCAGCCACGCATGCTACTTATAGAATCATAACATCCCTTGACCTGTCAACAGCAATGAGGCTCTTCAACACCACTGTAAATCCCATTGCTACTTATGGAATCTCCCTCACCTGGGACAAATAAACCATCAGAATATGAGAGAATAGACAATGTCAAAACTAGATTTCTGAAAAGAGCTCTAGGAGCAGGAAAGTACGCCCCAAATAGGATGATACACGCCCTTTCCAGAGAAAGTTTTTTCCTGGAGGACTTAAGAATGCAGCTACACACGCACACAACACAGTGATAGCCAGACGAAAAAAAAGCAAGAAGAAATCATTGAAGAATTTTTTGGAACTGATGCTATGATAAACAGAAATTGGACAAAAACAAACCAAACGCAGAGGCTTGCCATAAGTTATGCACAACCAAAACATTCCACCACGCAAATGATCAATGTATATGTGGATTGTGTGACCAGAAATGTGAATATTATCACTTTATGTGGTGCAAAATAAGAACAAAAACACTCAGTGATTATTGCAAAGACAATAGTAGAGAATAATCTTGCCATGTTATGTTTATTTTACAATTTTGTAACTAATGGCCTTTCAGCTGCAATAAAATTTATATTTGTACTAGTGGGTATAATTGTGAGGGAGGAATAGGGGAAGTAGCATATAAAGCAAATGTCATTTGTATTTTTCGCAACCACCAAGATCTAGACTGAGCGGTGTTATGGAGTCCATGTCCTGATTATGTGACTGGTTATTGGATTATTTTGCATGACAATAGGACAGTATTATTAAGATATGAATTTGTTTCTTGGGTGAAGGGCAGATGCCCCTTAAATCAATTCAAAATTCAACTTATTTCTTGGAACTCTAATATTTTTTATATTAGATTAATATAATAGATGATTCTTATATATTTCCTTTCATTTACACTATTGTTTGAATGTAACCTTGTATACGGTATTGTATTCTTACATAATCTGAAAATTTCTTAAGAGATAATTGCTTGAATAAAAGCTAATCAAATTCAAAGTTACATAGGAATAGTTTGCTACATCAAAAGTGCTTGTTTGAGCAGCCTGTATTTATTTATTTATTTATGTATTTATTTATTTATTTATTTATTTATTTAGCGTATGGCTTTTAGTGCCGGGAGTGTCCGAGGACATGTTCGGGTCGCCAGAGGCTGTAGCTGCTTCAAGTGGACACCCATGGGGTGAGCTACAAGTGCCGTTCAATTTCAAGTAGTTCCAACTTTCGCTACCAGATTTCACTGACATCCAGTGCTGAACGTTGGAACTTTAACAAAATCTAACCTAGAAATTTAACATCACACAAGTTTAGTTAGTGGAAGGATTTTTACATGCCATAAATCTATGACATGGGACCGCCGGCTTTACTCCCCTCCTCCCAGAAGGAAGGCATACTGAAGAATTTTAACGCTCTTAAAAAATCCAACGACTTCGGCCGGGTTCGAACCCGCGATCTTGAGCACAGCATTTCAGCATTCTACCAACTACGCCACCGAAGCCTGTAGTCTATATACAATTCAGATAAGTAATAATAGGGACCTGATTTTTGGAAAGAGCATAAGCGCAAATGCAAATTTACATTTTGTGTGTTTATTGCATATTCTGAACATAACAGCATATTTTAGCAAATACATTTGAAATTAAATATAATTTAAAACATCTCAAACAAAACTGGTTTCACCTGATTGTTGGACTTTCTGAGCAACAGATAACGAGATAACAGTATTTTACGCAAACACGCTGCCTGGCTATCTTAAGAAGGGAATGGGTGGGACATTCCTTTCACCGTCTCGGAAGCCAGTTTGACTTTTGTGTTACTTTATTCTTAGTCTGCATATCCTCCACTCAAAATGCTTAAACAGAAGAGCAGTAGGAAATATTTACAAAATCCGTGGGTGTCAGGTAATAGTGATTATTCAACTCATACCCTTGTCTATTGTCAAATATGCTCGAAGCAAGTGAAAGCACTAAAGAAGAATCAAACAGTCAGTACTTTGTCAGATAAATATCCGGAACCTTCGGTGCCATCACTTCAGTTCATTTAGAAAGGTCATTCTCGGCCTATAGACTTACGTATTTTGACAGACAAGAGACGTAATTTGTCTCCAGGAAACATTGAAAAACTTGCAATGATCTATTGTGATGTTTCTTTCTGCATGATACATGTATAAAGTGAGTGAATTTTATTTAGCGTATGGCTTATACAGACATTATGAATAAAATATATATATTATTTCAGTAGTATAGATCCCTCCTGCGGCGCTCACAAGCGACCGATCGTGACAAATGAGCATTCAAATGAAAGAGAAGAGACATTAGCAGTGACTCATTGCACTCTAATTTCATAAATATCTATAATTTCTTTAAAAAATTACTTTTAAAAAACTGTACGAAGTGTGCGATTTGCAGTTAATTTTGCTGCATATTTGGTGTCTACTTCACATTTTGGCCGCTGTGACACCTTTTATATGTCATTTTAACATTCTGAGGTCTGTCCTTTATCACTTTGCATCGATTTCAGAAACAGTAAATAAAGGAATGTGTACGTTTTCAGAATCAGTAGGCTAAATCAATGGATTGGGTACTCAAATCGTATAACGGGCGAGTGTTAGTGCTAAGCTTTCAATCAATGGACTTGGCTCAGCACAAACATGATTTAAGCTCATCCGTCTAAACAATGGATTTATTATATTCCAGGTTTGTTAATATGCCGCGATACAGGATTTTCTTCTGCATTCTAATTCCATAAATATCGATTTTTGTAAGAATTGTGCTTTTTGCAAATACTGTTGCTCTAACATTCTGCAATTCTGAGTTGTAGTCTAAAACCTTAAAACATGGAACGTTAATTCTATAACAGTTTTTCTTCTATCTGATTTTCAGATTCAGTAAATCAATGGATTCGGTACAGGTTTTTCTTCTGCATTCTAATACCGTAAATACCGATTTTTGTAAGAAGTGTGCTTTTTGCAAATACTGTTGCTGTATCATGCTAGAGTTGTCGTCTACAATCTTGAAACCATCATCATCATCATCATATAGGCCTCATAAATTAGCAGTGAAGAATTGCATTCTAATTTCATAAATATCAATTTTTGTAAGAAGTGTGCGATTTGCAAATACTGATGCTCTAACATGCTGCAATTATGTGTTGTCGTCTAAACCCCTAAATAGTACATTATGCAACGAGCCTATAATGGCTATAATTAAGACACGAGTATTTTTATAAAACGAGCGCATGCGAGTTTTATAATTTCCATACGAGTGTCTTAATTACCATTATAGGCGAGTTGCATACGACTGTTTATGTTCGATGATAATTATAACTTTATTATATGTTTTAACATAAATATTCATAAATATCTGTTGAGAGTCAGCCACTTGAATTTTGAGATCGCAGAGCGAGCGTTGGGTATTATATCTCTGACTTTCAAGATCTCTGAACGACCGACGCATGGGCTCTGTGTGCTTGCAATGCCATATTATGCAGGCCATATGTTTACATCTGCCGTCCCTCAGTAATATTGTCACCGGAGTCGTTTGAAGGCAATGCGCTGTGTAGAAATTAGCGTTGGTGATATTAAGGTACAGTGCTAGCCTATTTCTTGTCTCATATTCGCCAGTTTATTTACGCGAACATATGGGCGGTGCGTATTCCATGTCGGTAATTTATTATAGATCGATGTTGTGTTTATGTCCGACATGTTGGATTTTGAGCGCATGCGCGAATGTATCGTTACCTAATTGGTCAATGAATGAGCTCTGATTGGCTGGAGAAACTGTATCGTAATGAAAAACAGTGTTATAATGACCATCATTATGATACAGTTTTCTGGCACATAATAGTGAGGGTCGAACATAAACTATTAAACGTTAATTATTTTACAGGTTTTTCTTCTGCATTCTAATTTCATAAATATCGATCATTTCGCATGGTCTTCAGAAACAGTAAATCATTGGATTGAGTAGCCTACTCTAAATCGTATAACCGGCGTGTGCTACGGCGTCTAAAACCTTAGAACTATTAAACATTAATTCCTTTACAGGTTTTTCTTCTATCATTTCCCATGGTTTTCAGAATTACTAAATCAATGGATTGGGTACTCAAATCGTATACTTTCATAATTATCGATTAACCAATGAGTGTTATGATGATCCAATTTTCAGTGATTTCCTTCTTAAGTTAGGGAACGTACAACTTGCAATTCTGACTGAAATGTGTCGAATAACCGGTGAGTGTTACGGCTAAGCTCTCAATCAATGGACTCAGCACAGAAATGGAATCAACAGTGACGAATTGCATTTTAATTTCATAAATATCAAAGAAAGAAACCAGCCACAGCACGCTCTCATGCTGACGCTCCACTCGGGAAAGCGAAAGCACCCCTGCAGGTAACGTGCAAAGGAGTTTAGCGCTGATCGTTGCACTTAGGAACAAGGAAGCCTCACTGAAAGCGGGGCGTGAAGAAGTTTTCCAACGAGGGCTGTCCTGATAAGGGAGAAGGAGGCTTCTCAGCCAACAAGATAAAGCAGGAAATCTTGACCAAGATGCTTTCATAAATATCGAATAACTGGTGAGTGTTATGATGATAGAATTTTCAGTAATTGCCTTCTTAAGTTAGAGAACGTACAGCTTGGAATTTTAACTGAAAAGAAAACGGTGTTCTATAATCATTTGGTTGAAATAATAACATAACAACCTTTCTCCTTAAGTCCCTCATTATAAACCTATAGGGGAGAGTATGACTTATGAACATGCGAGATTTCTCGCACGGGCCCGCTAGTTTATCATATTTCAGTAGTATAGATCCCTCCAGCGGCGCTCACAAGCGACCGATCGTCAAAAATGAGCATTCAAATGAAAGAGAATATACATTACCAGTGACGAATTTCACTCTAAATTTCGTAAATATCAATAATTTCTTTAAAAAATGACTTTTAAAAAACTGTACAAAGTGTGCGATTTGCAGATACTGTTGCTACAGGAAGATACGCTCCATAATTATTGTCCACTTCACATTTTGGCCACTGTGACGCCGTTTCATGTCATTTTAATATTTTGAGGTCTTTCCTTTGTTATTTTGCATGGATTTCAGAAACAAATCGTATAATTTCACAAATATCGAATAACCGGTGAGTGTTACGGCTAAGCTGTCAATCAATGGACTCAGCACACAAATGACATTCGCAGTGACGAATTGCATTCTAATTTCATAAATATCAATTTTTGTAAGAAGTGTGCAAATTGCAAATACTGTACTGTTGCTGTCTGAAAATACGCGACATCATTGCTGTTCAGTTCGCATTTTGGCCGTAGGGACGCCTGAAACGTAAATAGGGAACCTTCCTCCTTAAATCTCTTATTATAAACCTATTGGGGAAAGTGTGGCTTGTGAACATGCGAGATTTCTCGCACGGCTGCGCTAGTATATACATATTTACAGATGAGAAACAAAGTAACTTAATTTGTGATTCACAACTGAATATCCGGATTTTCAATCCAGCGTACAGCATCTGGAGTTATCAACAGGAAGTCTGCTTCATCACCGTGATAAACTCGAAGCTTGCGTTCCCTGACGATGTGATGAATAGTCTGGTGTGTAAGTCCGCAGTCACAGTCTGGATTAGGTAGCTTTTTCCTCTTGTGAAGAGCGTCTCTGCACCGACCATGTCCTGTTCTGATTCTGTTCAGGGCAGTCCAGGTCTTGTGTGATAGGTGGAATCCACTTGGAAATCTGGAACCTGAGAAGAAGGTATGCAGGCGCATATCTGCTGCTGCTTCCCAACGACCTTTCCCTTCATCAAGAGATTTCCTAGGCGCGGAAGCGGAGAGCGGAACGCGGAGAGCGGAGTCGGCCCTCCCCTCGTGAGTCATCAGCTAGATAATTGTGTTTTCCTAGACGCGGACTTGTCCTCTGGCGGAGATCGGAACGGTTGCTCATTTGTATACTAGGAGTGATAAGGTAAGGTCGATATGGACGAGGAATCTAGACTTGCTATTTTATTACACTTGGAAGAGGAGGAGGAGGAAGAGTTACTTCTGCATTTAGTGAAAAATCGAAAATGTGCAAGTGACATATGACATCTTTCTTCACAACATTCTTATATTCTCTCTCTATCAGATTCCATATTATAGGATGACCATGAACGAACTCAATGAGTTGTTCATCTTCGGAAGCAGAAAACCGACACACACTCATGGTGCGCACACTTTATACTAAACACGCAAGGGACACAATTGAATAAAACAACACACAACTTGTACAAATGTCCAGCCACTCCGCCAGCCGACAGCGGACTCATCTGCCTTCGGAACAGAGGAAAGCGGAGGAGCGAGTTCCGCTCGTCCAGCGGCGGTCCGCTCCGCTTCGAGGAAAACAGTACCATTAAAATTACATATGACCAGATGAGAGCCGACTCCGCGTTCCGCTCTCCGCTTTCCGCCTAGGAAAACCCAGCTTTAGCGTCCATGTGAGCAGAATCACGTAGAGTTGCATGGCGTGATTTTAGTCTTTTAGGATTCAAAATTGAGTGAATAAGATTGGTTTATTGCTAAGTGCATATTTTCTACATATTTTGTGCATATTTCAATCGTTTTAGTGCATAAATGTCCGGCCCCTAGATAAGAACTGTCAAGACATGAATATTAGACTTTTTCGAATGTAGTTATAACTGTTTACCATCATCACAGCAGAGTAATGCATATTCTACAGTAGTTTGGGGCTAATTCTTTAAGTATTATATTTTACTAGCAGACCCGTGCGAGAACTCTCGCATAATGGCCCCATGTGTACATACTACCCAACAGGCTCTAATGCTATGCGGGCTGTAGGCGATGCCAGGGGATATCGTCTTGTTTATTTGTTTAAAAGCACTTTATAAACAAATAAATATATTTCCATTGACTTTTCAAAAAATCCAAGATTTTTCCTGTACTATTGAGACCATTTGGAAGATTTTGGTACAAACCACACCTTCTAACTCCCTCTGTTTTAGGAGCTTGAGTTTTGTGAATATATTAAGATGTTTGATGTGTAACATCTTTCCACTCAGTAGCTGGACATTTTTTGTGGGAGTGATTTTGGAAAAGGGACGGAAGTGGATGGGACGGAAATGGATGGGACGGAAGTGCATGAGACGGAAGCAATGTGCACGCGTGATGGCGGAGATCGGTACAACGATGAACTCTAGGCCATGTGGCTATGGGGAATGTATATCGCATACAGTTTAGTTCAAGGTTTGGAGACCCGATTTAAGATATTCCTACAGTAAATCATCTTCAAGTTGTCGTTCTTCGGTGTGAAAATATTCATTTTATCATATTTGCTGAAAACAATTACGATTTATTAAATCTACATACTTTTGCTCTATTCTTATTTAATGTAAGCACTCGATGTACTGTCGGCCATGTGGTTATGTGGAATCTATATCGCATCAACAAACACTCCAAACAACGTAGGAATTCAGTATATTAACACCGACTACTAACAATAATTTAATTGAAACTCAGTTTGTCTAAACATATCACTGGGAGAAACACATTTAATATACCTTCCGCACACCTAATTTTTAATCGCGCCTATACTTGGCAGTGCGCTGATCGGCAAAACGAGGCCATTTTCAATAACATCGCTGGCATGGGTTCACTAACTGGCCGGTATAGAGCGCAGCTCGCTTCAAGTAGGCAGTGGATTGCTTCCGCCACGGGATTCTTTACGGTCAGGATTTGGCACCGGAGTCTTACAAGTAGTTATTTCAATGACCAACAGAGTTCACTGTCAACAAGGGATTTGCGCTCCCGGGACACGCATAGTAGGATAACATGTCACATGTTACACATCATATGCGACTACTGTAAGGCTCGTATGATTTTTTTATATTTCCGTGTCGGGAGATACACTAAATTCTTATTTCCCAGAATTCCGCAGCTCTTATTCCTAGGTCTGTGGACAACATGAGGGCTGCAGGTGTTGTGCAGTCTGGAATTCTCCACAGTCACATCTTGGATCTTCAGCATAACCCCACTTCACAAGGTGCACTCCTCTTCTCATCCGGTTTAAGGCCCTCCAGGTGGCATAAGGCACTGCTCAGTTCTTCTTTAGAGGTGAACCCCTCTGGTACTACAGTGGAACGTGGCTAATTCGAACTTCTATAATTCGAATTTTTCTCTTGGTCCCTAGCATTTTATACACAACCAATGCTAAAAAATCGTAGTTAATTCGAATTATATTTTGGATAATTCGATGTTTTTACGTGTAAAAAGCCGATCGGAAGCCAAACAGTTGGGTCAGGAATTCCTGAAAAACGACGTATCATTGGCATGCGGCCCCTACTCGATGGTTTGCCTACATGACTAACAACACGCCTGCGACGCTCCTTCCAAGTTCAATGCCCAACCCATCCCCGTCCCATTGTTTTGCAACGCTCCACATCTCATAACTCATAACAGTGCCATCCCTTACAGCTGTCTGGTAGTGCGTGCTGAGTCGCAGATTTGTGGTTGTTGTTTAGAAGTTTGGTTTTGCCTGTGTTTTAAAGTGTGTGTACAGAACTAAGATGTTGTCATCAAAGCCTCGGGTTCCATACAACACTTTGACTTTGGCGGAGAAAATAGCGGTGATTAAAGTAGTGGAAAAGAGAAAAAAATCTGAAATTGCAAAGGCTTTCGGGATTCCTCCAAACACGCTGTCTACATACCTAAAAAGTAAAGTCAACATTCTCGGTTATGAAAATGAGAGTGGCAAAGGCCAAAAAAGGTTAAGGGAACCGAAAAATTTGAAATTGAATATTTTCTCTACCCTTTTCAAAGAACTTTCATAATTCGAATTTTTGAATAATTCGATTTTTTTTACTGGTCCTTTGAGGTTCGAATTATCCAAGTTTCACAGTATTTGTTTCCAGAGTGACACATGCCGGACGTCTGGTTTGGAATGGAGGGGTGCAGTTCTCTTAGCCCAGTTAATAAATGTAAAAATATACGCTTTGTCGCAACTAATTAGAGGAAAGCTGAATTTTTGCAGGATGTTAGTATAGAAAGTAAATAGCCAAAAATTACAAAGTCCCGACCCCCACCCCTCTTGCTTTCCCCCCACCCCCTCCTATACCTTGCTAGAGCAGTACTATGGTTAAATGCTTACAGCTCGAAAACTAATAAAGCTACAGACGTGATTGTTTTTTATTTTACTCCTTACAATATTTTAACAATTTATTTAAGAATAAATTTTTATGTAGACAACCCATTATCGCCATAATACATTAATATATGCAGAAAACTGTCATTGCAAAAAACAAAAAGTAATTTATACTACAAGTGTTTGGTGCTTTTCAGTCGGTCAACACGAATGTACCCAAAAGAGATGGGTTATGCCCTGATCCTGAAATAAATTACATGAGATTAATATTAATCTCATGTAATTTATTTCAGATTAATCTCATGTAATTTATTTCAGGATTAGGGCATTTGTTTACTAAGGCAACACTGAAAATATGGCTTCAAACACCACAATAATTTATACTAATTATAACTATTTATCCTTATGTCGTAGAAAAAATATGTTCGATTAAAATGTTTAGCTACTGTTATTATCTTTAACTTTATGGGTCTACAAAATATATTTGTTAACATGATGGCTTCACAGAGCGATGAACAGTAGCGGACAACGCGCATCCCGCCGGGCAGCCGCGTATAGCTTGGTGTGGTGACTCGGCCGCTTGGCTGTCTGCATGAGTCAGACTGCACGTTGCAACTTGTTTGTTTACTGCCCTCTTATCTCTACTACGCTGCTTATTGAGTCCTTTTCGTTATTAGTGGGCCTTGCCTGTTTAGTGTTCGGTTAACCATGGCATTGTGCGGTTCGTTGCATTTTGTGTTTCGTGATAGTTTTACTTTTTGTACAGAAATACAAGTTGTTGTGTTGTGCCAAGTGCAGTGAAATGCTGATAGTTTTGCTATTGTTATGTATTGTTGAGCAAGATAAGCAAGATAAAAGGTAACCCTTAAAAATAGTAAAAACTTGTTAAATCTGAACTGTTACCCACAAACTTTACAGCTAGGCGCTCTTTATTATCAACTTTTTTCAATAATGACTGCGTCATATATGCGTAATATGTAATGAGGAAGTGAAAGATGCCGGGGTAACAGGCACTAAAGGTATAAACACTTTAATAAAATGTAGTATTGAGAGAAAAGACGAAATCCATAGGTTACTTGTTAACGTCGATGTAATAAAAGTACATACTGTATGCAGGCAAAATTATACCAGACCTAGCAATATTAAAGCAGCGTTAAAAGCTCAAAATTCGGAATCTTCCACCTCGCAGCGCCTTCTCAGAGAATTAGACACCAAATTTGATTTCAAGCATGTTTGTTATGTGAAAAAAATGCTGAGTTTGACCCAAAACTTTCTTCTCAACACCGAACCCAAATTCATGAGGTTTCAACAATTGAAATAAAGCAAACTCTCCTTAATGCTTGTGATAATAGGAATAATGATTTTGCCTGTAAAGTTAAGTCCAGGCTTTTAGATGTGATTGATTTAGTTGCGGCCGAAGCCCGTTATCATGGGCAATGTTATAAGGACTTTTGTAAACCTAAACCTCATGAACAAAATGTAGGACGTCCATTATTAGCCGAGTCTGTAGATAAATTTAATTTGCTTACTAATTACCTTGAGAGCGACAATGAGTGCCAGGATTCACTAAAATAATTAAGAGAGATAGTAGTGGAGTTATGTGGTTCTGATATAGACTATAGTGATTATTATCTCAAGTAAAAACTTGTAGATTTTTTCAAAGATCGGCTAGTTGTACATAATTTATCTGGAAAGAGAAGTATTTTATGTATGTCACATACTAGTCACAAGGTATTAGATTCGTGGTACAAAAACAGAGAAACAACTACTGAAGACGAACGTAAAAGAATTGTTAGAACAGCAGCAAAAATCGTTAGGGAAGATATACAAAAAATGAATTATAACTGTGGAAAATACGCAAGTGAAAAGGAAGTGAGTACTGTATCAAATGATTTGATCCCTGAAACATTGGCACTACAGCGGAAGGATATGGTTACAACACAGGCAAGTTTCAAGTCTATCAAAGTGAGATCTAAAAAAGTTTCAATTAACTCCCAGCAAATGTTCAATCGAATTTAATGCATCTGTGACAGCCCCGTTAAGTTGAAATCTTATTTTGAGTTCGAATTAGCATCTCACCCACCGTCACTATTTGACGAGGCATCAATACGTAAAGGTACGAAAGCATCGTTTATGAAATTATTTGAAGATGGAATTGTTGAAGAAAGCTTCAAGATGTTTTTGTGATGGATGGTGGATATTTGTTGCATGCTGTGGTTTGGAGAAAAAACAGCACTTTTAAGGAAATAATAGATTCTTATTTAAGCTCTATACGTTGTAAATACGGAAATAAAGTTACAGTGGTATTCGACGGTTATCCCAACTTTCCAACCACAAAACAGCAAGAACAAGAGAGAAGAGCATCAAAGAAATCTTCTCACACATTTTTTTAATGAAAATACAGTTTGCGCAACACAACAAGCAGACTTTCTAGCAAACCCTCATAACAAAAAGAGGTTGATAGAAGCAATTACAACACGTTGTGTGACTGAGGATATTAAAGTTTTTTCTGCGGAAGGTGACGCAGACACTGTCATTGTCGACCAGGCAATTAAATATGTGCAAACTAATAATACTACAGTTGTTGTCGTGGGAACTGATACAGATCTCTTGGTTTTACTCGTAGCATTAGCTCCCCAGCAAGGCGTCAAACTTTTCTTCTTAAAGCCTTCGTCGTCAATGTCCAAACTGTACTCTGTCAATTTTCTTATAAATCAACACGTCAAGCAGCAAACTTTACTGGTTTTTTTTCTCTCATTCAATGACTGGTTGTGATACGACGTCTGCTTTCTATGGGCTAGGGAAGTAAAAAGCAGCCGACATGACACGTAAATCAACTGAAGCTAGATCTCAGGCTGAGCTTTTCACAAAACAAGACATTACAAAAGATATCCTTCTAGACAGTGGAGAACAGTTTATCCTAAGCATGTACAACTTATCAAAGTTCAAAACCCTCAATGAAGCCAGGTACTTTAAGTTCAAGCAATTAACCGCAGAAATGTCTCTCAAGTCTAATTTTGATTTAGCAAAACTTCCACCAACTTCAGATGCTGCTCATCAACATATTTTGGGGGTTTACCACCAGATTCAAACTTGGTTAGGTTGTAAAATTCCGGCAGAAGAATGGGGTTGGCAGTATACATCAAATAACAGTCTGATACCTAAGCCCATGACGAATCCTGTTGCTCCAAGTGAACTTCTTCTACTGATATCTTGTAATTGCAAAACATTGTGTGTTACAAACTGTAGTTGTCGTAAAGCTGGGTTCGATTGCACATCTATGTGTGTGAACTGCAGTGGAATGTATTGTAAAAATTATTCAGACCAAACCGATGAAACATTATAAAATGACCCTTTATACTAAAAAAAAAAGGAAAAACATAAACGTTGTTTATTATTAGGCCGTGTTAGTTGTGCAGGAATTAATAAGTTATCAAAAATTCTATACAATGAAACTTTATTATTTGTCAGCTATAAAAGTGTACTAAGTACAGGATTTTGGTAATGAAAAGTTGAAGTTAAAGTTTTATATTTCATCATCATAAACTCAATGACTATTCAAGATTAAGGATATGAGTACATACAGCGGTGCCCTTCAGCATCGAGTGACAACGGCGCGGCGCTGCTTCGTCTGGCGCGGCGACTCGGTGGCCATTACTGTTCATCGCTCTCTTTGAAGCCATCATTTCAACGGTAAGCATTATAGTAGGCACATATATTTAAAGCTAATTAAATTGTCGATAAGTTTTGTGCAAAACATTTCATTGTATGACGGAAGGATAAAAAGGTACAGTAGGTTGAAGTTACTTTTGGTGTTTTGTAGTGGCAGTTTTTTTGCACATATTGGAGTATTACGGTGAAATTACGCTATCTACATAAAACGTTTATATGACATAATTTGTTTAGAATAATGTTAGGCGTAAGATTATTAAAAATCGCGTTTGTAACTTCATTAGTTCTTTAACTGTAAGCATTAAACCAGAGTACTCCTCTTGTAAGGTTGGGGAGGGGGTGGGGGTGGAAGCAAGGGGGGTGGGGGTCGGGACTTTGTGTTTTTTACTTTATACTTTATATACTAACATCCTGAAAAAATCATCTTTCTTCTAATTAGTTGCGACACTAAACCTTTATTGACTGGGCTATAGTAAAACACTTCCTGGATCTTAGGCGAGGAGTGGTCACCTCGCGGTGGAACATCTGTCTCAAGCAATAGTAACTACACCTTCATAGATTAGCGATAATTACTGCACTTACTAAGTTTCTGAGAGTTTTTTTTTCTTTTTTTGCGGCTTCGGTGGCGTAGTCGGTAGCATGCTGAGCTTCTATGCCCAAGATCGCGGGTTCAAACCCGGCCGATGTCGTCGGATTTTTTAAGAGTGTTAAAAATCCGTCAGTATGCCTTCCTTCAAAGGGGAAGTAAAGTCGGCGGTCCCATGTCATAGATTTATGGCATGAAAAAGAACGTTGCACTAACTACACTTGTGGGAGCTAAAATGTATAGGTTAGTTTGATAACGCTCTATTAGTTCCAACGTTCGCCGCCACTTGCTGACTGCGATGGCATTTAGTAGCCACGTCCTCAGCTAGGTGCCGTGGATGGTTGCATTTGGTAGCAAAAGTAGGTACTACTTGAAAAAATTGATCGTCTGCAGTCCTTCTACCTAAATCACAGATAACACACACTAATACAGCCATCACAATTAACACCGGTTATCAGACAGATTCTACACACACCCAAAGTACACAGGGCTACATGTCGCAGCTCCTAAACTGAGGAACCAACCAACCATGCTTTAATTAGGCCTACTAAACTTACTAAGTTTCTGAGAGGTTCTTATGTTTTGTTTTTGGAGGGCAGGGACTGTCTGTGTTTTGTACACTCATTTGTCTTGTATAAGGTGCGTTCAAAAAGTAACGAGCCGGATGCATAATTACCGAAACCAGTACCTGTATGTTAGAAGTATTGGCCCTGGCTGTTGAGGCACTTTTCCCACTGTGACACGAGGCGGTGAATGGTTGTCTCATGAAATTCCCTGGGCTGCGATGTGAACCAGTTCCGCACGTACAGCTGGACGTCGGAGTCCGAGGTGAATCGTTGGCCCCGCAGAGCCCTTTTCAGGGGACCAAACATGGCGTAATCACAGGGAGAGAGGTCTGGACTGTATGGAGGGTGGCCGAGAACCTCCCATGTGAATTTCTAAAGGAGTGCCGCGACTGTGTTGGCCGTATGAGGTCGTGCATTGTCGTGGAGCAACCACGGCAGCTATGGCGTTCATTGTCACTCGGCGGTTCTGGGTAATGAGTGCATCAACCAGCTGGACGTTGTTATCGGTAATGCACGGGGGTGCCCCAGACCGGGCATCATCGGCTAACGACACCCGTCCTTCCCTGAAGCGCTTGTGCCACGCCTTGACCCTTGCAAGGGACATGCAGGGTTCGTCGTACACTTGTGACATTCGGCGATGAATGTCCGTCCCCCCTTCTCCATCCGCTGTCAGAAACCGAACAATACCTCTTTGCTCTTCGGTTGACGCCTCCATGTCACTGTTTGCAATGCGACTGGCAGCGTTGGACGATTGATGCATGCTGCTGCTCGCTTTGTATCGTCACGTGCCGTGCACGCGTGTTTTCTAGTGATGGGCTGTGACCTTCCACGCTCTGGTTGGAACCACACCTCGTTGCACACGCCACGATTAGCCGATGTCGTCACCGGTTTGCGCATTCCAGCCTCCGGCTCGTTACTTTTTGAACACACCTTGTAAATTTGGATCTGATGATGCTCGCTTAACGAGCGAAACATGTCGTCGCTTAGTCCATAACAATATATATCTTAATCACTGTAATTTATCTCATGTTATTTTTCCACATATTCCAGTAATTGTGTGTTGACCAACTGAAAGTTACAATATTATTGTTAATATGGCAACGCTGGAAAATGGCTTCAAAGCTCTCTTCATTAACATTAAGTTACGCTCAGGAACGAGAACATCCATGCTAAGTGCCTTGGTCAATATTAGTAGGGGGCCATTTACTTATGCTACTGCAAATGAATATTATTATTATCATCACTATATATCTATCGCTAAGGTGATTTTTGTTACGGCGAGGTTGAGATAACGTCTTCACCGATTGTCTTCGTAATGCATTCTAACGAGATTTGCAGAGTGTCTTTAAAAGGAAAATATACGTTAGGGTACCGGTATATTTTTAAATTATTAAAGATCATCATCTTGCACAGTTTCCAGCCACTGGCCGGGTCTGTTTGGAAAACAAGCCTCTCCAACGTCTTCTGTCTTCCCACCATCTCTCAGCCTCCACCCTTGTCCAGTCTTCTCCTCTCTTCTTCACGCTTTCTTCCACCCTCTTCAGCCACCTGTCTCTCGGTCTCCCTCTTGGTCTCTTTCCTTCCCACTTCGTCTCGTGTATCCTCCTGGGTATCCTCTTCTCCTCCATTCGTTTTACATGTCCATACCATCTAAGTCTAGATTTCTCTATACCATCCTGTAATGGTTCCTCCTTCAATAATTCTCTGGTCCTCTCATTTCTTATTCTGTCCCTCTTTGTAGCTCCGATACTGCTTCTCAAGAACCTCATCTCACTGGCCTGTATTTTGCTCTTCTCCCTTCCTTTCATAACCCAGGTCTCCGAGGCATACGTCAGGATAGGGACATAGTCTCCCATAAGTCCAACCCCTCGTCCACGTCGTGGGAGACGGGCAACGGCACAAAGTAGGGGATCGCCTGTAGGGGCGAAGTACAGTGGGGACTTCGTGTGCCCCGGGACCGTTACGGTAGCTGTGAAGGTCCTACAGGAACCCTGAAAAATGACGGCTAACGGGGCTCTGGTGAAGCTACGATAGGCCCAGCAAGCCAGTAGTGGATGAAACCAAATGCTTTCAAGAATGGAACGAGCCTCGGACATCATGGATATAATAGACGACGACACGGCTGTAAACACGGACTAAGCTTTGGAACTTTAAACATAAGAACACTGACGGGGAAGGTGGAGGAGATAGTGGATATGATGGAAAGAAGGAAGTTGGATTTATTGGGATTGGCAGAAACAAAGTGGAAAGGGGAAGGAAGGAGAGAACTGAGAAAAGGCTATAGATTTTACTGGAGTGGTAATGAAGAGAGAAAGAGGAATGGAGTGGGAGTAGTAGTACGAGATGGTTTAAAAGAAGAAGTGAAGAGAGTAAGTGATAGGATGATGAAAGTGAAAGTAGCACTGAGGGGAGAGACCGTAGAAATAGTGCAAGTGTATGCTCCACAAGTAGGCTGCACCTCTGACGAGAAGGAGGAGTTTGAAGAGCAGAAGCAGCTGGTAGGAAGAAATATGATTGTTATGGGGGATCTGAATGCCCATGTAGGAAGAGAAAGACAAGGTTATGAGAGTGTTCTAGGACCAGAGGGTTGGGGCGGAAGAAATGAGGAAGGAAAGAGACTGTTGGACTTCTGCCAAAGCAACAGCCTGCTAGTTGGGAACTCCTGGTTCAAGAAAAGAGAGAGCCACACAATCACATGGTACAGTGATGACTTGACCAGGAAGTCGGTGGTCGACTATATACTGTATGAGAAAGAATTAAATAAGAACATCACGGACATCAAGGTTATACCATCAGAGAACCTGGATAGCGACCATCGATTGCTGGTAGTGAACCTGAGAGGGACTAAGGAGAATAAAGGGACTGAGAACCAGGAAAGACGTATAAGGATATGGAAACTGAAAGGAGATAGAAGGGTCGAGTACCTCAAAATGGTAAAGGAAGGAATTCCAACAGATGAAGAAAGAGGGCTGGAAGAGGAATGGGCTAGTTTTAAGCAGACACTAGTAGGTGCATCAGAAGCAGTATGTGGGAGGACAAGTAGTAAGAAGAGGTGGAAGGAAACACCATGGTGGAATGAGAAGACAAAAGAAATAGTAAGGGAAGAGAATAGAGCCTTTAGGAGGTGGTATCAAAATAGGACGGTAGAGACAAGGGAAGAGTACCAGGAAAGAAAGAAGGAGGCAAAGAGAGTAGTGGCTGAGGAGAGAAGAAAGTGGATGGAAGAGTGGACAAAGATGATGAAGGAGGATAGTGAAGGTACAAAAAAGGTCCTATATGGGATGGTAAAGAATAAGAGGCTGAAGGATCCTACGGATTATGTTATAATGGTGAACAAAAGGGGACAAGAGATAGAAAATAGGGAAGAACTGAAGAAAATGTGGAAAGAATATTTTGAAGAACTTCTGAACCCAAATGGAAAAGATGGTGAGGAGGAAGAAATCGGGGAAGAGGAAGATGAACTGCAAACAGAAAAGGACTTAACATGGAAAGCAGTGGAAGATGCAGTGAACAAGATGAAAGGAGGGAAGGCACCGGGTGTGGATGAGTTGAGTGTGGAGATGGTGAGAGCAGCAGGAGAGGTGGGGATACAATGGTTGTACCGAGTGATGAAGACAGCATAGAAGGAAAGGAAGACCCCCAGAGGACTGAAAAAAGGGAATAATTGTCCCAATCTTCAAGAAAGGTAGTAGAACAGAATGCAGAAACTACCGGGGAATAACACTGATGAGTCATTGTGCAAACATGATTGAGAAAGTTTTGGAAAGGAGAATTAGGACAAGGTTAGAAGGAGGGATGAGGGAAGAACAACATGGCTTCAGAGCAGGAAGGTCCACAGTGGATTTGATTTTTGCTGTAAGGCAGTTACAAGAACAGCACTATGAGTATGGAACAGATCTACTGATGGCCTTCCTGGACATTGAGAAAGCATATGACAGTGTATGCAGAAACAAAGTATGGAAGTCCCTGGTGGATAGAGGAGTAGAAAAATGGACTATAAGGAGGATAAAGGAGATGTACAAGGGAAGCGTGAGCTGTGTGAAAGTGGGAGGAGAGAGATCGGACTGGTTGGAACAGAGAAACGGCCTGAAACAAGGAAGTGCACTGTCACCGTTACTTTTCATTGTGGTGATGGATGACATAATGACCCGAGTGGCACAAGTAATTGGGGAAGGAAAGATGAAAGCAATGGTGTTGGCAGATGATTTGATGATTTGGGGAAACAAGGAGGAGGAGGTACAGGAACAGTTGGACGTGTGGGAAGGAGTAATACAAGGGTATGGGATGAAATTTAGCATAAATAAGAGTGAGATGGTGATCACAACAAGGAAGAAGGAAAGAACCACAGCAGGAATAACAGTTGGTGGGGAACTGCTGAAGAAAGTGGAGAGTTTCAAGTATCTGGGAAGCCTGATACAAGATAATGGAAGAAACGATAGAGAAATAAATGAGCGGGGGAGACAGGCAGAAGCATTCTGGAGGAGTGTGAGAAGCATGTTATGGAGCAAGGATGTCCCTCAGAACAGCAAAAACATCATATATCGGACGTAAATTATTAAAGAAAAATGTACTATTTGTCGCTCCCACGATTGCACACAATGGCTCTATTCCAACAGAGAAATGGCAGATTCCGCCGCGCCTTACTGAGATCTTTGTTTATCTGAATTAAAAACGGCTCAAACTTTTAGAGTAAGTATATGTGGTGGCAAATCACTTAATAGGCAGAGCGCTTTAATCCTTCGACTTGATTTACCATCCACCGATAGAACACTTCAATTTTGCTATTTCCAATTCGCTTGGCGTTCTTTATCATAATCAAGAAAGCTCAAGGGGAAACTCTATAACGTGTAGGTCTATTTGCCTCAGTTATATGTTGCGAAGTCGATCTTTCGACGGCCTTAAAGTTTCAACAGTGTCTAAAAGTAATCGTTCAAAAAAAATTCATACTGTATAAGACAATCCTTCAGTAAATATTTTCCCAATGACCGTCATATTTTGACGGGTATCAACTAGTAATTATTATTATTATTATTATTATTATTATTATTATTATCAATATGTAGCAACAATTGATGTAATGGCTCAATGTGAGAGCGTTGTTAGAGACAGCAGTATCTAAGATGAGGAACAAGTCACCTGGCAATGATGAATTCAGTGTTGAGATGATTAAAACTCATGGAGCGATCGGTCAACAATGGATGTACAGAGTACTCAACAGAATATGGAAAGAAAATACAATACCCAATGATTGGAAACAGGGAATCATCATCCCACTATTGAAAAAGGGTGAAAATAACACAAAATAGGTTGTTACAAACGCTTTAAAATCAAAATGTATCGTATTATCAACTTGTTATTCTTCACATTCCATGCGTATAGAATGTCAACGGAATGCTGAGTCCCAAATAGAACAATCATGACATCTGCCGGAAAGGTTTCTCTTAAGAAATCCATTTAACGAAAAGAGAGCTGTATTATAATTTCCGTGGAACTAATGTCATACGTCTGCTTCCTCCATGACGTTCTTGTGTGTTTATGACAACAACGGCATTCACTAAAATTGTCGGCGAAATCTTACGATTGTGTAGAAATTGGAGTTGCGGATATTGAGGTACAGTGTTATTTCTTTTGCAATATTGCGCAGTTTGTGTATGCATTGTAACTACAATAGTTGATCCAATATAGGCTACATTGTCAACTTTCAAATCGTGTAATTCATGACCGACATGTTGGATTTTGAGTGCATATGAGAGCTATCCTCACCTAATTGGCCAATGAATGAAAATATTGAGCTCTGATTGGTTGGGAAGACTGTATTATAATGAAAAGTAGTACAGTGAGTCCGGGAATCTACTCCGCAGCGCCTACATGCGTCTGCGAGAGCTAGCCACAGTAGTTATGTTGGTAGCACGGCTGCCGCTTGCATCATAACAAATAAACAGTAAACTTTGTGCTCACCACAGCCATTCATAAGAGATGCTGGAACCATTCACAGTACATCACTCTTTTTCCATAATCAGTTTGTTTTAATTCATGAACCACGGTAACTTTATAGGGGAACAACTGAAGCTTGTCTCTTACAGCTTTATGTGCTGTCGATTTAGAGATTCCTGTTTGTTGAGCTAATTTTCGTGTTGATTTACTTGAACTACTCAGTATTATATCGGAGATTTCATCAAGTTTTTCGTTCGTTAAAAGCGTAGGCCTGCTTATTCCCGGTACATCGTGAACTGAGCCAGTCACACGAAATTTACTTATCAAATCCCGAACGGTATCACGGTTTGGACACTTTGAATTAGGAAATCTTAATTTTACATTTTCTGTAAACCTTCGCGAAAAACGTATTCCGCAAAAAAAAAAAAAAAAAATCTCTTCAGAAGTAAACATTACCGCCTGTATACTGTTGCATTCTTCCAATAATCTATCTGAACGGTCGCTGACTGTAATACACACTGAAGAAATGCAGGCTCGCTCGCTTATCGCAATACACACTGACAGCCCACGCGAGGGAGTCCCGATTTTAAGGACACAGTGCAGCGAACTAAACTCAAGAGTCAACCACTCACAGCTGCACGTACCCACTGCGGAGAACATTCTTGGGCGCCCTGTACTTTAATGACCCCCATTGTGAAACCGTTTTCTGACATACAATATTTACATATCGACATCCTCGAACATAAACATATATTTCCGTTGACTTTTCTAGAAAAGCAAGATTTTTCCTGTACTATTGAGACAATTTGTAAGATGTTGGCACAAACCACAACTTCTAATGCCCGTTGCTCACGGTAAAATTTTCCTTCAAATTTATTGTACAATAATTTAATTATATAAAATGTCTGTTGCTCACGGTCAAATTCAAGTTTTATAAAACCTTTGATAAAACTTTCCATAAAATAGGACATGTTCTATTCCGTGAAATTAATTTTACGAAACGAACCAATCAGGGAAGCTGACATGAAGATGATGCTGGTGCCACGTAGTGAGAAGATTGTGAAGCTCGCTTGTAAACAAACACTTCGAAAATGGCAGGGTCCGGCTGGACTAAGGAAGCTGTTAGTGTTGTACTGGACGAGTACCAGAAATATCAGTGTTTGTATGAGGTTAAAACGCCCATATACCACAATAGAAATGCAAGAAGGGAGGCAGAAATCTCAATCGCCGAATATGTTTCACAAATTCGACCGAACACAAGCCAGGCTGATGTGAAGGCGAATATAAACGGGCTTCGAACTCACTTGCAGTCTCATTTCAGGAGAAATGACTTGCCTCATGTTAGTGTCCTGTCGAATAATTTTGGGACCAACAAGATCTAGGAGTTTTTTAAAAACTGCTTTCCTCCATTCTTAGAAAATTCCTATATGAATTCTGATCTTCTAACCTCAACTCATTTTCGACCAAGGACAGCATTCCTCTACTCTTCTCTTCTTTTTATCCATTCCCGAGTCCAGGACTTCCAGCATTTCTTTTCTTCCTTTTTACCACTGTACTACATATAATTGTAGCTAAAGCAGCAATTTTTGCTTTGTTTGTTGGAGCCATACTCTCAAACCAATGTGCGTTGAACAGCTGATTCTTGGTTCTGGAGTTTATCGGTAGATGGCGATCCTGATACATCCTCGAATTTTATAAAATAATTTTACCGTGAACAACACAGCTTGCTTTCGTCAAACTTTTATAAAATTAGTTGTAAAAAAAAAAAAAGAAACATTTCACCGTGAGCAACGGGCATAACTCCCTCTGGTCTAGGAGCTTGAGTTTTGTGAAACATGCCTTAGCGTATTAGGCCTATATAATAAGATAACTGTACTTGATGCTTTATAGTCAGATTTTTAGCCTACTTTTCTCATTTTGCAAAAATTAGGAAAAAGTAGACATGAGATCGATCAGGGGGAAAGGCTGTCTGTCGGTGTGCCCCCCCCCCCCTCCTATCAACTCCTAAACGGCTGCAGCGAAACCAAATTTGGTAAGAGTAAAGATCTATACCTCAATATCTCACGGCTATATTTTAACTCGACGTCAGTGCTACTAACTGCTGAAATATCACAATTGAAATTTGAGCTCTATGTTGGATATCTCACAAGTTATGCATGCGTACTATTCCAAAATTGGCATACATATAGATAATAACATTGCAGATTAATTTTCAGAAGTCCATACATACCAGTGTTGCCAATATAATTCTAAGTCAGGCGATAGGTCCAACTTCTAAATGCGTGTAACTTCTATACTATCGACTGAATTTCAACCAAATTTCGTATGTACTATGTGTACTACAACAGATATGACTGTGCGTATTCTAAAGAGCCACCAGAGCTGCCAACTAATAATACATGATTTCTCTATGTTTTAACCCTAATATCAATCTTATATATAAAAGTGAAAGTCTGTATGTATGTGGGTGGGTGGGTTGATTCCGTATACAAATCTACACCGTTTCACCAATCTCAACCAACTTTTGCATACACATAGTTTAGGACCCAGAAGGAACCGCTGGCTACATGAATTTTCGATAGTCTTTCTCATTCTTCTGATTTCGGCCCTTTTGCACCCAAGCACAGGCTAATCAAATCATAAAATATACTCATGAAGGAATGGCAAGGCAGATAGTTTCCATGGCAACATAGCTCAAGTCGAGACACGGCCGACTGGGTTCGAGTTGCGCTCTGCACTACTGGTATAGAAAATGAGGATCTTTACTTGAAATACCGTTAGTTACTCAACTGCTCACACAGCACTGTCAACCGAGTTTAGCATAACAAAGACTTGACACTATCTACTAGATATTTGTCAAATACCACTCACTCACTCACTCACTCACTCACACATTCATCACGAAATCTCAGAACCCACCCAACGGATTGGAATGAAATTTGGTATGCAGCTTACTCAAGGGCCGCAAACGCCCACTAAGAAAGGATTTTTGGATATCCAGGTTCTAAAGGGGTGTTAAGGGGGTAGACCTGCATTTAATTGAATAGCAATATCTCCCGATTGGTTTCAATGGGGGATGTGATACTCGGCATATAAACTCATCATTAAAAATAGGAAGACACGTATCTGAGTTTTTTTTGATGTGGTGTATATTATGAGGTGAAAGGGGTGAAAAGTGGGGGTTGAAAGATTCCCAACGGAGCCTGTATCTCATAAACGACATAGGCGAGGAGTTTGAAACTCAGCGGGAAAAAATCAGCATAAAAAATAAGTAAATAGGTGTTTGACCGTTTTTTTCATAAATCCAATTTAAGGGGCCTATGGGGAGGGATGAAATTCTGGGTAAAAAAAAACAGGAAAGAAAGTGTCCTAACCGATTGACTCACTCGCTCTTCAAACTAAGGGGGAAAACTGCTTAAAAATAAGTATAACTTATATCAGCAATTCTTCTAGGTTTGTGCCGTGTTGCTTGGTGTCCTAGGCGAAACCCCACACAAGACACGGCACAAACCTAGAAGAATTTCTGAGTTTTAATTCACCGGCCGTGAAAGCCAATATACCATAACTTATATGTGTTCGACAGTTTTTTTGATAAACCAGATTTAAGGGGTTCATCGGGAGGGGTAAAATTCAGAAGAAAAAAATTGAAAGAAAATGTCCTGACTCACTCACCCACTCATCATCGCCCAGCCAAAAATATTGAAGTTGGAAACATGTCATTTTCGGGATATGTTCGTTGTATGTCAAAACCATACACTAAGGGAGGATTGTTGAATTTTCAGGTTCTAAAGGGGTCTTAAGGGGGTTAAACCTGCATTTTATTAAATAACAATATCTCACGAGTGGTTTCATTTGTGGATGTGATACTCGGCATATAAACTAATCATTAAAAATAAGCAGACATGTGTCTAAGGGTTTTTCGATGTGGTGTATTATTATGAGGTGAAAGGGGTGAAAATTGGGGGTTGAAGGATTCCTAACGAAGCGTGTAGGCCTATCTCCTAAACGACATAGGCGAGAAATTTGAAACTCAGCGAAAAAAATCAGCTTAAAAAATAAGTAAATCGGTGTTCCACCGTTTTTTTCATAAATTAATTTAAGGAGCCAATGGGGTGGGGTGAAATTCTGGGGGGAAAAAGGGAGAGAAAGTGTCCTAACTGACTGACTAACTCACTCACTCATCAAACTCAGGGGAAAAAGACAGCTTAAAAAATAAGTTAATAGGTGTTCAAGCGTTTTTTCATCAATCCAATTTAAGGGGCCCATGGGGAGGGATGAGATTCTGGTAAAAATAATTCAAAGAAAATGTCCTGTCTGACTCACTCACTCATCACGCCAGCGAAAACTATTAAAGTTGGAAACATGAAATTTTGGGAATATGTTCGCTGTATATCGAAAACGTCAACTAATGAATGATTTTTAGCCTACTTTTCACTTTTTGCAAAAATGAGGAAAAAGTAGACTTATGAGATCGATCCGGGAAAATGTGTGTCTGTCTGTCTGTCTGTCCTTCTGTCTGTCTGTCTGTCTGTCCTTCTGTCTGTCTGGCTGTGTGTGTGTGTCCCCCTATCAACTCCTAAACGGCTGCAGCAATCAAAACCAAATTTAGTATGAGTAAAGATGTGCACCGGAATAGCTCACGTCCATATTTTAAAATGATGTCAGTGCTACCAACAAGCTGAAAAAACGCACTAGAAATTTGAGCTCCATGTTGGATATCTTGCAAGGTATGCATGGGAGCTATTCCAAAATTGGCACACATGTAGATAATACTATTTCAGATTAATTTCCAGGAGGCCAACCATGACAGTGTTGCCAAAATAATTTTATGCCTTCTGATAGGTCCAATGTTTAAATGCATATAACTTCTACACTATCAATTGGATTTCAACCAAATTTTGTATGTAATATCTGTACATTAACAGATATGACTGAGCGTATTCTTAAGAGCCACCAGGGCTGCCAACTGTTAATAATTGCTCTCTCTATTTTTTAAAATCCAAATACCAATATATCAGAAAGTATGCAATCCAACAGCTTTAAACTATGCACACGTATATTCTGACATTTTAGATTAATTTGGAGTAACTTATATACGTCAGTTCTACCAACATGATTCTAAGCCTCCTGATAGTACCAATTTTTAAATACATGTAACTTCCATACTATCAGTTGGATTTCAACCAAATTTCGTATGTGATATGTGTACCATAACAGATATGACTATAAGTATTGTTAAGAGCAATCAGGGCTGCCAACTGATAATAAATGCTGTCTATATTCTTTTTACCCTAATATCAATATATCAGAAAGTATGCAAGCCAACAGCTCTATACTTTGCACACGTATAGCACCTGACATTCTAGATTAATTTGGAGTAATTAATACAAGGCAGTGCTGCCAACATGATTCTATGCCTGCTGATATGTCCAATTTTAAAATACATGTAACTTCTATACTAACAAATGGATTTCATCCAAAATTGGCACAACAAGATATCATAATAATTCAGATTATTTCTGACCAGCACATGCATGGTATTGTTGGCAACATGCTTTTACGCGTGCTGATAGATCCAGTGTGTAGCTGCATGTAACGTCCATTGGACTTCAACCAAATTTTTTATTCTGTACCTTAAGAGGTGGAACTAAGAATATATTCAGTCATCAGGGCTGCCAACTGTAGTGCTCTATTAGGCTACATTATACCAGGTATATTTTGAACTAATTAGATATTTCGATATTACCAACTTAATTTCGTCATTATTCTAGATAGGTTCATATACTGTAGAATAATCATTGGCATGAAAAGTAGGCTGTATAGTTCTTCACGGAACATCTTGTTGTTATTCGGGTTGTAAAGAGGTGTTAAGGGGGTAAACGTGCATTTCATTGAATAACGATATCTCATGAGTTGTTTCTTTGGGGATGTGATATTCGGTATTTAAGCTAATCATTAAAAGAATCAGACATATGTCTAAGGGTTTATCGATGTGGTGTATATTACGAGGTGAAAGGGGTGAAAATTGGGGGGTGAGGGATTCTTAACGGAGCGTGTATCTCTTAAACGACATAGACGAGAAGTTTGAAATTCGGCGGGAAAAAACAGCTTAAAATATAAGTAAATATTATGTGTTCGACCGTTTTTTCATAAATCCAATTTAAGGGGCCCTTGGAGAGGGGTGAAATTATGGGGGGAAAAAACAGGAAAGAAAGTGTCCTAGCTCACTCACTCATCAAACTCAGGGGGGAAGAACAGCTCAAAAATAAGTAAATAGGTGTTCGACCGTTTTTTTTTTCATAAATCCAATTTAAGGGGTTCATGAGAGGGGTGAAATTCTGAAAAATAATTGAAAGAAAATGTCCTGACTTACTCACTCACTCATCATCCCCCAGCCAAAATTATTGAAGTTAGAAACATGACATTAAGGGGCTATGTTCGTTGTATGTCTAAAACGGCCACTAAGGAAGGAATTTTGGATATTCAGGTTCTAAAGGGGTGTTAAGGGGGTAGAATTGCATTTCATTGAATAACAATATCTCCCGATTGGTTTCCTTTGGGATGGGATACTAGGCATATAAACTCATCATTAAGAATAAGAAGACACATGTCTGAGGGTTTTTCGATGTTGTGTATATTATGAGGTGTATGTGTGAAAAGTGAGTGTTGAAGGATTCTTAACGGAGCAAGTATCTCTTAAAAGACAGAGGCAAAAAGTAAGAATCTCAGGGAGAAAAATCAGATTGAAAAAGTAGTAAATAGGTGTTCGATCGTTTTTTCATAATCCAATTTAAGGGGCTCATGGGGAGGGATGAAATTCTGGGGAAATAAGTCCACTAAGGAAGGATTTTTGGATATTCACTCATCATCCCCCAGCAAACCTATTGCAGTTAGAAACTTGAAATTTTGGGGATATGTTCGTTGTATGTCGAAAAAGTCCACTAAGGATGGATTTTTGGATATTCATGTTCTGAAGGGGTGTTAAGGGAGATAAACTTGCATTTCATTGAATAACAATATCTCACGAGTTGTTTCATTTGGGGATGTGATATTCGGCATACAAACTAAGCATTCAAAATAAGCAGGCATATGTCTAAGGGTTTATCGATATGGTGTATATTATGAGGTGAAAGGGGAGAAAATTGGGGGTTGAAGGATTCTTAACGGAGCGTGTACTGTATCTCTTATTCAACATAGGCGATAAGTTTGAAATTCAGCGGGAAAAGCAGCTTAAAAATAAGTAAATAGGTGTTCGACCATTTCTTCATAAATCCAATTTAAGGGGCCCATGGGGAGGAGTGAAATTCGGGGGAAAAAAAAGGGAAAGAAAGTGTCCTAACTGATTGACTTACTTACTCACTCATCAAACTCAGGGGGAAAACAGCTTTAAATAAGTAAATAGGTGTTCGACCATTTTTTTTTCATAAATCCAATTTAAGGGGTTCTTGGGGAGGGGTGAAATTGTCAAAAATTAATGAAAGAAAATGTCCTGACTGACTCACTCACTCATCATCGCCCAGCCAAAATTATTGAAGTTAGAAACATGAAATTTTGGGGATAAGTTCGCTGTATGTCAAAAACGTCCACTAAGGAAAGAGTTTTGGATATTCAGGTTCTAATGAGGTGTTAAGGGGGTAAACGTGCATTTCATTGAATAACAATATCTCATGAGTGGTTTCATTTGGGGATGTGATACTTGGCATATATACTAATCATTTAAAATAAGCTGACACATGTCTAATGGTTTTTCGATGTGGTGTATATTATGAGGTGAAAGGGATGAAAAGTAGGGGTTGAAAGATTCCTAACGGAGCGTGTATCTCTTAAACGACATAGACGAGGAGTTTGATTTTCTCTGAGTTCCAATCAGCTTAAAAATAAATAAATAAATAAATAAATAAATAAATAATTAAAATAAGTAGGTGTTCGACCGGTTTTTTTTTTCATAAATCCAATTTAAGGGGCATATGGGGAGGGCTGAAATTCTGGAAGAAAAACGTCCACTAAGGAAGGATTTTTGGATGTTCACTCTCATCGACCAATCAAAACTATTGAAGTTAGAAGAAGGGGATATGTTTGTTGTGTGTCGAAAAAGTCTACTAAGGAGGGATTTTTGGATATTCAGGTTTAAAGGGGTGTTAACGGGGTTAAACCTGCATGTCATTGAATAACAATATGACACGACTATGACGCAAGCGAAGCGAGGCTAAAAATGAGATGGTGTGTGTCTGTGTATTACTCAATCACGCAAGAACCACTGGTCCGACTTACATGAACTTTACATGGAAGTAGCTGATTTACCTGGTTAACATATAGGCTACTTTTGATTACAATACTTTGCACTATGGCGACCATTTTAGTGACGTCACTACACCCTTTGGTTTCAAACTTTCATATTTCCATTTCAAATAAAAAGTGAACGCTAAGAAATAGCTAACTTTTGATGGCATATACGAGGTTTAAAATTACATTTTCTATCCGAAAGGTATCTCCAACGGTTAGCGATTAAAACCTAAATTTGTGCTATAAAACACGGTCAACGCCGAGCGGTGTAGTTGGACAAAATGTTCCATCCTTAATCTCCCTCTGCACAGCACCTCGCCTATCCCCTGTTTTAACTGTCACCTTCACATTGTAATTTATTTATGACGCGTAGCGAAGCACGGGTACTTCAGCTAGTATATCATAAAGTATGCAAGCCAACAGCTCTAAACTTTGCACACGTTTTCTACCTTAGTTTGGTGTAACTTATACACATCAGTGCTGCCAACACGATTCTAAGCCTGCTGATAGGTCCAGTTTTTAAATACATATATCTTCTATACTAACAAATGGATTTCAACCAAATTTTGTATGTGCTCTGTGTACCATATGAGTTATGACTGTGCGTATTTGTAAGAGCCAGCAAGGCTGCCAACTGTTAATAAATGCTCTTTCTATTTGCTTAACCCTAATATAAATATATGAGAAAGTATGCAATCCATCAGCTCTAAACTTTGCACAGGTATAGTACCTGGCATTCTAGACTTATTTGGAGTAACTAACATACCCCATGATTCAAATCTTTCTGATAGTTTCAATTTTTGATTACATGTAACTTCAAAACTGACAAATGGATTGTTAATCAAAATTGGCACAATAATATATCGTAATATTTCAGATTAATTCTGAGCATCTCATAGATGACATTGATCCCAACATGACTTTACGCGCACTGATAAATCAAACAGCATGTAACGTCCATACTATCCATTATACTTCAACCAAATTTTGTATGTGCATTCTATACCTTAAGATATGGAACTAAGAATATATTCAGAGTCACCAGGGCTGCCATCTGTAGTAAGTTACACTATTAGGCTACACTTTTTCAGGTGTATTTCAAACTGCATTACTTAGAAATGTTAGTATTACCAAATTGATTTCGTCATTATTCTACATAGGTCTATATAGATTGGCATGAATCTTACATTTTAAGAAAAGTAGGCTCTTTAGTTCGTAACGGAACTACTTGTTATTTTATTTTATTTATTTATATTGTATGGCAAAACAAGGATAAATACATATATCTTACAATTATATAAACAATTATTTACAGGCCAACAATCAAAACTTAATGTCCAGACTTTTCAGCCAGTCCACTGCCTCTGTAGAGGCACTATGTAGTTCTTGAACAGATCCATTGAATCTTCTTTTAGGGCAGTCCCTAACAACGTGCTGGATGGTCTGGGGCACATTATCACAGTCGCAGAATGGGTCTTCAGATCTTCCCCACTTGTGAAGCCAGAATTTACACCTGCCATGATGTGTGCTGATTCTGTTTAGAGATGTCCATTCCCTTCTCGGTAAGTTGGAACCAGGAGGAGCTCTACAAGGATGATGGATTAAACCCAGGCTGTCAGGATTTGAAGAGGTCCAATCTTCATGCCAGATCCCATCAGCATCAAAATGAGTTTCCAGGAGCTTCTCACCTAGCTTCCGTGATGGGTTCCTGGACTCTAATCTCTTCGGTTTCTGAGGGTTGCAGTCCTGATGTAAGGGCAGCCGAGGGCTGCTACGACACTTCTGCTATTCTCTTACAGTTTTCTTCGTATGTGAGGGGGATGGATATTGGATAAAACTGGTAGCCATTTTAGAGGTGTCGATTTGATGGTGCCCTCATGGTGAACTAATCGAAGCTGCTGTGACCATGTTTGGCACTCACCAGCCACATTGAGAACGGATTTCAAGACAAGAAGAAGACCATCGCTTTTTTTGTGAACTTGACATCAGCTTATGACACAGTGTGGTGACAAGGAATGATTTTGAAATTCTTGAGATCCTTGCAACACCGCTGAACAACATGCTATGCGATAGAGTGTTTGAAGTACATTTAAACGGCAGTAAGAGTAAGCCTTATGTACTAAACGATGGTTCACCTCAAGGATCAGTTCTTGCTCCGCTACTGTTCAGCATCTATACTGCAGATCTTCCAGAAACTACTTCCAGGAAATTCATATATGCAGATGACATAGCTCTAGCTGCCCAATCTATTGATTTCAAAACAGCAGAAACTACACTCACAAAGGATATGAATATCTATGACTTTAGATTTTCCCGTATTGATCTCTAAAACATATTGTTTGATGCTGTGTTGAGTCGCGAGTTCAACCCACTCTATTTCTATTACTTGCTAATATTTATGCAAAAACTCAAAAAGGTCCTGTGTTTGAATTGGGATTTCAACGACGAAGGGCCTATGACCTGAACTTCTGCACATAGTTGAATTCTTTAAGCATTTTATGTCCATTTTTAAATAAGTTTGACAATTGAAAAACGATTTTTTAAAAGTTTCTTAACAAGATCAACACATAGACTGTCGTATGAGAATCATTAATGTGTTTGACTGAAGAAGGCTCACAGAGCCGAAACTTGTATCTAAGATTGTAAGGACATCATATAAAAACATTTTTGTATTGTAAAGTGGATATTGGTGTAATATATGAGGATCTTCATAACCTGAACAAATATATTTATTATATTTTATATATGAATCGCAGCCAATGGCCAAAGCTGGGTATATTTGATTGAACGCCCGAGGGCTGCCAACAAGTTCAATTTCAAGTAGTTCCAACTTTGGCTAGCAGATGGTACTGTCACTAACCCCTAGCGGCGAACGTTGGAACTTGATAGAGCGTTTATAACCAGCCAAACAGAACCTACAAATTTTGCTACACACTACCAATTGTAATGGTAGGTTCTTTTGCAAGCCATAAATCTATGACATGGGACCGCTGGCTTTACTGAAGGATATTAACGCTCTTAAAATTCCGACGACTTCGGCTGGGTTTGAACCCGCTATCTAGTGCATAGCAGTTCAGCATGCTACCGACTACGCCACCGAAGCAGCTTTACAAATTATTTAAGTAATACAAAGGGTTGAGAGGTCAAAGAAATTGCGCACTCGGTATGAACATGATAAGGAGCAGCTGCCTAGTTCTCAACAAGGATGTGCTAACTACTACGTAACATAATGTTACGGCTGTGAGTTTGTTTCGTCGCCTCGCCGCATGAGTCACAGCTGCCCCGGGCTGTGCTCTGCCTCAGTGTATTACGTGCGCCCTACGCAGCAGGGCTACTAGGACAAAGGGATGGTCCAGAATATTCGTGACCCAGCCAGTGATGGAAATCTCGAGAAGCCGTGAATCCTGGACGGGTCTAGAAGCATTCATTGAGTCACCAGCCTGCTATATAAGAGCGACCTCTCCAGCGAGGTTGACAGTGTTTTTTTTTTTTTTTGGGCTAGTGCGAGCTTTTACCTGAGCGACAGTCGTTGGTGACGTGACTTGCGAAACCCTAGTGAAGCTGATTCTCTTGACAGCGAAGGAGTAAGAAGCCTACGGAGTAACTGTGTCTTGAGCGAGTGTGTTTTCCAGTGCAACAGAGGTTAGTGTGGTGAATTGCGAAAACACCGGGGGCTGATTCCCTAGCCAGCGGACAGCGAATCAGAGTGTAGTGGTGAGTGACTGGCTATCGTAAATAACTGTAGCTTGTGTATTCAAGGAAGTGTTGCAGGTAGTTCTATCGAGGCCACCAGTCCCATTAGGAGGTATTAACTTCTGTGGCTTATTGACAAGTGAAAGGCAAGTGTTCCCTACAAGAGGAAACTAGAGTGAGATACTAGTTGCTTGTATTTGATATTTGTGTGGTGTATCTTTCTGGCCCGCAATAAAGCTAATACGTTTCTTTAAAGGAACAATTTGTGTTGTGCTTTCTACCCACCGTAATCCAGTTAACGGAAGTGCCACAAGGGGGTGGCACGTAACAACTGGTGTCAGAAGCCGGATTACGAACTCAAGCCAAGCACAACACCTGAAGGTCCTGGTTTCAAAACCCGAGCAGGTCATTTTACCACAGTTCTCTAATTTTCCTGTGAGTGCATGCCCTTTACAAGACAAACATCTAAAATGGAAGCCCAATTGGCAGCATTGCTAGAAAAGTTAACTGGCATGGAAACCAAGATGGAGGCCGGCCAGAAGAAGATGGAAGACGGCCAGAAGAATTTAACCAAGGACCTAACTGCCAAATTAGAAGACGGCCAGAAGAAGATGGAAGACGGTCAAAATAAGTTAACGGAGAACCTGAAGAAGATGGAAGACGGCCAGAAGAAGATGGAGGACGGCCAGAAGAAGTTAGCTGAGAACCTAACTTCCAAATTAGAGGACAGCCAGAAGAAGTTAGCAGAGGACCTGAAGAAGATGGAAGACGGTCAGAATAAGCTAGCAGAGGACCTAACCGCCAAATTTCTGGATGGCCAGAAAAATCTGGAAGAGGGTCTGCTGACGAAATTACAGGAAAGTCAAAGTAAATTGGAACAGGGCCCACGTGAGGAAGTCACGGCAGTGGAAAAGAAGTTCGACGCTTTACAAGTGGAAGTTGCCAAGCTGCGCCGACGCCCGCTGACGGGGGTGGAGGAGAAATTCAACGCTCTACGAGAGGAAGTTGCCGAGGTGCACCGACGCCCACCCCCAGTTACATCCGGAACGTCAAGAACGGGACAGAGCAGAGTGACGCCCCCAACCTTCGACGGAAAGGTCCCGTGGAGCACATACTTACGTCAGTTCGATGCGGCCTGTTCCATAAATAACTGGAACAACACAGAAAAGGCTGCAGCTCTCATTGTAGCGCTGAGAGGTGACGCCCTTTTCGTCCTTCAGGCCATCTCGACTGGATCCCAGGACTACGCTTCACCAATCGCCCATATGGAGTCCCGATATGTAGATAGCCATCTTCAGCAGGCCTACCAGATGCAGCTCCGGACCCGGGTACAAAAGAACGCCTCGTAAGGCTCGCCTATCCAACAGCGCCGGCCGACTTTCTGGAACAGATTGCGACGCAGACCTTCAGCGACGGGCTACGGGACTCAGACACTCAACAGGCGCTGCGACTCGCGCGTAATAAGACCCTGGTAGATGCGCTGAGCCACGCACTTGAGTTCGAGACGGCAAAACAGGCATCTAGAATGCACGCGCGGGTGTGTCAAGTGGACGTCGACAAACCAGCAAAAACCAACGAGACCAAGCCCCTGGCTGACGATTTGATGGAGGCGCTAAGCCGTTTCTCCGATAGTCGCGGCACCACCAGCAACGACTCAGCCGGAAGACAACCAGAGAGGCGGCAAGGAAGAGGACAACCGACCTGCTGGACCTGCGGTAAGAAAGGCCACCCGAGCAAGGACTGCGGTGATCGCCGCCGCCGAGGGTATCCGACGGGAAATCAGTCGTCTGAAAACCGCGCGACCCAGGGAAACGAATATTAGCCAGCCTTGGGTGGCAAAAGTTGGCTTGTGACAGTCGTCAAGCCTCGGTAGTCCAAGTTCGTGTGACGAAGTTACGGAGGGACAATAGCAGCCTGATGGTCGACGGAGTCGTCAACGGAGTGAGCTGGCCCATGCTGATCGACACGGGAGCGTCGAGGACCATCGTCAATCCCACCGTGATCCCGAAGTGGAGAGTGCAACCCACACAAAGGAACCTCCAGCTAATAACCGCGACTGGAGAGACCGCACCGGTACATGGCGAAGCATCACTGGAGTTCGTCATTGGTCGGCGGGCGGTGAAGCATCCAGTGCTCGTGGCTGATGTATCAAACGATGTGATCATCGGACTGGACTTCCTGGACCAGAACAACATCATCTTGGACCTGAGCACCAACACTCTACGATACGGAGGTGAAGAACTTGGTTTGCAACCAGCACACGAGGCCATCACCGCAGGACGAGTAAGGCTGAGAGAGAACGTCATCGTCCCCCCAAAGGACGGAGGTCAGCGCCATCGTAATTGTCGACGGAACTGCTGAGGGAGTGGCGGCTGTTATCGAACCAAAATATGAGGACATCCAGACAAAAGGATTGCTAATTGCCAAGACCCTCATCAACACGACGTCTCGGCCGTACGACCGCCTGTCCAACCTGAACGACTACGACATTATGATTCACCGGGACACAACCTAGGAGTCTACGAGCCCGTTACCTGGATTGCCCGCATCACAGATACGACGGACGGACACATGCAGACGGACAACAGAAGAAGATGCGCACTGCCAGAAGAACTACAGAAGCTGCACCAAGGATCCCAGGACCATTTAGACGAGGAACAATCACGCCAACTTCGGGACCTGCTACACGAATTCCAGAATGTCTTCTCCGTGGGAAGCAAAGACTTCGGCAGGACAAGCTCGGTCCAGCACAGAATCGACGTTGGGGGCAGCGCACCGATTAGGGCCCCATTCCGACGTGTCCCGCTCGCCAAGCAAGCTGATGTCGACCGTATGGTAGAAGAGATGAAGGGGCAAGGGGTGATCGAGCCATCACATAGTCCTTGGAGTTCTCTGGTCGTGCTAGTGAAGAAGAAGGACGGTTCCACCAGGTTCTGCGTGGATTACAGGCGGGTGAATGACGTCACGAAGAAGGACAGCTACCGTCTACCCCGGATCGACGACACGCTGGACACCATATCAGGGTCAAGATGGTTCTCCACCTTGGATTTGAAGAGTGGCTACAGGCAGGTGGAGGTCCACCCTAAGGACCGCGAGAAAATTGCGTTCTCTGTGGGCAGCAGGCTCTATCAGTTCACCGTCATGCCATTCGGTCTGTGCAACACCCCCTGCGACCTTCGAAAGGCTAATGGAGCCCATTCTGAGGGGACTACACTGGAAGACCTGCCTGGTCTACCTAGACGACGTCATCGTTCTGGGGAGAAGCTTCGAGGAGCACTACAGCAACCTGAAGGAGATCTTGATGAAGCTACGGGCTGCCCAGCTGAAGTTGAGCCCCATGAAGTGTCAGCTCTTCCAGAAGCAGGTCCAGTACCTTGGGCATATCGTCTCCGAGGAGGGGGTGCGCACCGACCGAGAGAAGACCGCAGCTGTGAGGGAGTGGCCAGTTCCGAAGGACATGTCCCAACTACGAAGCTTCCTGGGACTCTGCACTTATTACCGTCGCTTCGTGAGAGGATTCGCCGACATCGCCAAACCACTTCATCGACTGTCTGAGAAGGACCAACTTTTCACGTGGACAGCAGAATGCCACAGTGCCTTCGAACAACTCAAGCAGGCTCTGTGCACCGCGCCTATTCTGGCCTTCCCCAGACCTTTATTTATTTATTTATTTATTTATTTATTTAAACCAAGTCTACTTGTTAATTGTCACTTTAACTCAGAGAGTCATATCGTGTCATACAGACAATAAACACATAGATAACATAAATGTACAGTGTGGCGTTAGATAATTAAACCAAATGTCCATTCGGCATTTCATAGCTTCCTTGTTATTTCAAAACTTAATAATGTTTTGCAGTAGTTATCTTCATTCACGAGCCCCCGTGGCTTAGGCGGCAGCACGCCGGCCTCTCACCGCTGAGTCCGTGGTTCAAATCCCGGTCACTCCATGTGAGATCTGTGCTGGACAGAACGGAGGCAGACAGGTTTTTCTCCGGGTACTCCGGTTTTCCCTGTCAAAATTTCATTCCAGCAACACTCTCCACTATCATTTCATTTCATCTGTCATTCATTTAATCATTGCCCCAGAGGAGTGCGTCAGGCCTCGGCAGCCGGCACATTTCATATCCTCGCCGCTAGATGGGGGCTTCATTCATTCCATTCCTGACCCGGTCGGAGACTGGAAGCAGGCTGTGGATTTTCATCTTCATTCACAATATCACTGGGCAACTTTTCTGATGGAAACTGCACAAAGATCTTTCTTAATCATAAATGTGGACACAGTGTTCTTCATTTTTTGACAGTTCTCCATGGGAGACACCTCACAGAAAGAATTACTTTTATTTCCCTATCGAGCCCTTACTGACTGTAAGAGTCTGATAAGTTTTGTGGTAAGGAAAAAAAAACATCAAACTCACCGGAAAAATCTACAGACAGCAATATGTGGCTGTACGGTAGTATCGTATAGGCTACCTAGTTAATACAGATAGGCTCTCCTAGGCTTTAACAAGATTTATAGCTTAGGAAGCCATCTCCTGTACTTGAATGCTTAATTTACATGCATCTTTGTTCTGAATCTCATCCGACGCTTTCGTATTCCACATTGCCCTGATGGTATTAAAATATTTTGCTAATTGACCTGCTTTCCCCCATTCCCTTTTTAGTAATTTAATTAAAGTGTGATACTCATTTTCATTTTCTATTCTGTTTAGATCTGCTTTGTCTACAAACTTTGCTCTTATCATTTTAATTTCCTTGCATTCCCTGATCAGGTGCGCCGCACCCATAACCTTCCCACAAAACAGGCAAATGTCCTCTTTTCCTACTTCTCTCAACGCTTTGTTCTTATACACCCCCATTAACCACCAAATTATCCCTCTCATTTCTCTTTTCATTAGGCATTGAGGCTTTATGCTCATAAAGTTCCTTATTTCGCAGAACTCCGTTAAGGTTCTCCTACTGGTGCACTCTTCCCTTAGCACCTGCAACTCTACGTCATTAACCCTTCTGCACACTTTTTTACACACCCTACCTTCCTCTCTTTGTAAGTCCCTATCCCATAGATAACCCATTCCTAATCTTTCCAGTACACTTCTTACCCCGTCCACCCAGTAGCCCTCTTGCTGATGCTTCATTTGGTGCAGGTAGGCTACCTTAAGCATTTCCCCCCCTCCACCTGCTTTTAAACGAATCCAAGACTTTATGACCCTTTTTATGATATGTTGTCTAATGCTTACATCCTCACACAACATTCTCGCTCCACAATTCGCCGTGCAACTAGGTAGCCCCAAAATTATCTTGGCGAACCTACTTACAATACTGTCCAGGGTTTTCGTTCCTTCCTCTAAACCCCATACTTCCACTCCATAGAGTGCTCTTGAAACGATGAGTGCGTTGAACACATTCTTATACACTTTGTAGTCAAGATTCGGTAACCTACGCTCTAACACTTTAACATTCGCCAATGCCGCTAGCCCTTTCGATTTTGCCCTTTTAATTTGTTCGGTCCATTTACCATTACTCGCCATTATCGTCCCTAGATACTCAAGTTTTTTCACCGTCTCTAACTGAGACCCATACATGACCCACTTTTCATTCTTAGCCAGTTTAACTCCCTTTTTGCAGACCATAACTTTGGTCTTACTCGGGTTAATTTTTAAGTTCCAGTCCTCACAGTATCTCACAATCTCGTCAATACTATATTGCATATTATAGGGTGTTAGAGCAAGCAGAAGGATGTCATCAGCAAAAGCTAGGCCCGGGATATCATAATTGTCCAGGCAAGGGTTGGACCGTTGCTCAAAGCCCTTTGAATCAAAAATATCGTTGATAAATAGCAAAAAAAGCACCGGGGATAATTTGCATCCCTGTTTTAATCCTATATTAGACGTTATCTCTCCTACAATTACATCATCTTTAGTTTTAATTGCACATTTCACTTCGGAATACACATTCTCAATTGCTCGTATCATTTTATGTGACATCCCGATTTTTCCCTGCTTAGCCATGACAGCTCCCCTGCTCACTGAATCAAACGCCTTCTCCAAATCAATAGCTGTGATATACAGCTTGCCTCTTTTCCTTCTTATGTACTTGTCCATCACCGTTTTAACCACCATTATATTGTCACTGGTTCTCATCCCTTTTCTGAACCCTGTCTGGAGTCTCGAGAACACCGAACAGCCCTCTGCCCATGCTATTAAACGCTTGGATAAGACCCCGGTGTACATTTTGCTCAAATTATCAAGCAAAGTTATGCCTCTATAGTTGCCTGGGTCTAGTTTGTCCCCACGCTTCTTATATATTGGACAAATTATTCCTTCCTGCCACGCCCTCGGAAATCTACCTCCTTCAAAGATTTTATTAAAGATTTTTACCAAGCTGTCCATCATGAACCTATTATTACTCAACTCTTGCCAAAATTCATTTGTTATCCCCGAAATAGCACCTGACTTTCCTCCTTTACTCTTTACTATTACTCCCTTAATTTCCTCTATCGATATGACTTGGTCCAGCATAGGCAGAACGACCTCCATCCCCCTCGGGACGCCAAACTCATCCCTCCTCCTCCAATTATCTTCAGCATTTAACAGATTCTCATAATATGCAATCCATACTTCATCACTAATAGAGCTCCCCCCACCACTTCTGCTCCCCCTACAGTAAGAATTTATCCTGCTCCACACTTTGCTACAGTCGTTAGCTTTAGAATCCTTATTTAGTGCTGTAGCTTCCTTACCCTGCCATTCATCTTTCATTTTGCTGAGCAGTTCCCTATATTCCTTCCTTAGACGACAAAATTCTACTCTCATCGTATCATCCCCTCCTCTCTTTTATAACTTCAGTGCCCTAATAACTTCGGTTTTCTTCCTTCTACAAGATTCATCGTACCATCCTTTAATTCTCCCTAATTTTCCTCTAGCCTTCACGCGCATTTTCCGCCCGGCCATCATAATTGCATTCTCAATCATACGTATTACCCCTTCAATTTCATCATTACTGATCATTAAACTTATCCCTACCTTTATCAGCTCAAAATTTTCTCCCTGGAAGTAGTTCTGGAACTCTCTGCAGTTTTCCTCCCTCCATCTGAATCTATTTACTTTTCTCTCTATAGCTATAACTTGTGGGTTCCCTTTGGATTTTAATTTTGTCACCGCTCCCTGCATGTTGACGACAATTGGTAGGTGGTGTGATTCCCCCCATTCTTCAACAGTGAACCTCTTAATTAGGGCTAGTGCTCCTCTGGAACATATTGCTAAATCTATTACACTTCCTCCAGTCTCTGTTATATACGTCAGGTTACCTTCTTCATCCCCCACACAGACACCATTTAATATATATAGCTCTTCTGCACCACATAGTTCCAAAATCTTTTCTCCGTTCTTATTACATTCCTTGTCTTTGCTGTGCCTATCCTCACATACGGCCTCGGCAACCCCCTTGCTGTAAAGGGGCTTTCTGTCTGCAACCCTCGCATTGAAGTCCCCTAAAAGCACAATCTCTGCCTCTTCATGTATATTTTGAATTCTGTTTATTTCCACAGCTAACTCATCGAAAAAGCTTTCTCTTGCATACGGGGAATTCTCCGGAGGGTTGTAGACAAAGCCGAAACATACCGTTCCTTTCCCCCTCCCCCTAATATCTGCTTTTACCCACACTACTTCTTCCAGTTCTGAACTAATAAATTCTGATAATTCCCTCACCTCTTCTTTAATTAAAACAACAATTCCCCCCGGAAACCTACCTGTACGAGCTTTCCTAATCTTAGGTTTTGTATATATATTGAAGCCATCTGTTTTAACCTCGCAACCTACAGGGAGCCAACTCTCAACAAATCCTACAATCTGCATATCTTCTATTAGGGTCAAAACTACATCGTTCCTTCTCTTATTTAAAAAACCCTCTATATTTACGCTAGCAATATTCCAGTTTAGTTATTTTTTACCCCTACCCTCTTCGCTGGCGGTAGCTTTACTTCTAGTAACTCTAGCTTTCTCTAGCTCCAGTATGCTGCCACCTGGAGAAGAAATGACCTCCTTCTCCACATTAAACTGCTCTGTCAAGGTTTTCTTGCCCCATAGTTCTTTTAGACTAGTAACTCGTTGTTTGACAGTCTCACCTTTCTGCAAACCACGCACTTGTCCGGTGTTCCTGGCGCTGACGTTGGTCGTTCCTGCTCGCGCCACTTCCGTGTTGGACTTGGAGGTCGATGCTCTCTGTTGAATCACCGCACTTCCCTCTGAACCGCCAGCTGCTTCCACCTGGTTGCTAGGTCTGACTGTCTCCTGTTGTTGTTGCTTCTCCATATCCTGGAGTTGTGCCACTGTCCAAATCCGATCCCAGTTGTTGCCGCTAACCACCAGTCTATTGCCTTTTACATAAGCCTTGAGACCTGAGCTCCTTTCCTTCCTTAAATGAAACTGCAAGGTCCGTTGCTCGTTTGCCTCTTCTTTACTCATTTCTCTCCTTACCCATATCCTCTCCCCTTTCAGGTTCTTTGCGTTCGTCAGAATTCTGTGAGCCATCAGCGAAGAAACTAAAGACACTTTCACGGGCCTCGTGCCCCTTCCCCGGCCTATCCTGGTCACATTGTCAATCTCTGAGACTCCAATGCTTATCCGCATGCTTTCACTAATCACTCGGAGCACCTTGGATGTTAGATCCTCGGTGCTTTCCTTGGCATCTTCCTTTATTCCGTAAATGAAGACGTTTTTCTTTCTCTCATCCAGCTTGGCCTTTCTTAATTCATTTACCTCCCCCTCTAATATCTTCACCTTTTCTCTTAGGTCTTTTATCTCTCTGCTATTCTCGGTCAGCCTTTCTGTCACTATTCCCATCTCTTCTCTTATACATGTTTCATCTCCTTGAATTCCTTACATTGCTCACGAAGAATGTCCCGGATCTGGTCATTTTGTGACACTTCCTTTACAATTTCCCTTATTTTTTCCATTTCTTGCCATCCCAGCTGACCAGGCCCTGGGTTTGACTCCACTCCTCCAATTAATAGTAGCGTCGCCACAACCAGCGCTACCATCCCCATCGCCAAAACCCCCATCTGTTCAGTGACGTTGCCCGCTATCACCTTCCCGACACCGAAATCGCACTTCACTCTAGCCTGCCAACGGCCGATGACCGCCCGGTACTGCTGAATAGCGATTCCCATTCTTCCTTACACTTCACTGCACGTCTATTCACCTTGCTTGCTTGGTTGAAACTGGCTTCCCCAGACCTGAAACAAGGTTCGTCGTTGATACCGATGCCAGCGACTTTGGTGTAGGGGGTGTCCTGTCGCAAGTAGTGGACGGCAAGAAGAGAGTGGTGCCATATTTCATCAAGGCCTTGTCAAAGCCAGAGAGGAACTACTGCGTCACCAGGAAGGAACTGCTCGCCATCGTGAAGACCATCGAACATTTCCACAAGCACCTGTACGGGCGAGAATTTCTCATCAGGACCGACCATGCATCCCTGCGGTGGCTCCTGAACTTCAAGCAGTCCGAGGGTCAACTCGCGCGGTGGTTAGAGAGGCTTCAACAGTACAACTTTGAGATCCAGCACAGGAAAGGCCAACTGCATTCTAATGCCGACGCCCTGTCACGAAGACCGTGCCTCGAAGACTGCACCTTCTGTACCAGAAGGGAGAACACCGGGATACAGTGCCGAAGGACTACCGTGGAACTTCAAGGGAGCTGGAGCCGCGAATCTTTCACGCGGGCACAAGCAGAAGATGATGACCTGGGACTGATAGCCGAATGGAAGAGGGCCTGTGTCCCCAGACCCAGGTGGAACATTGTGAGTGACTGCAGCCCAAAGTTTAAGTCCTACTGGACGCAGTGGGACTCGCTGATTGTAAGGGATGGCCTCATCTGCCGTACCTTGGAGAGCACCGACGGGAAGACATCTCGGGAACAAGTCGTCGGACCAAGGGCTATGACGGAGGAAGTCCTGAAGGAAGTCCATGGAGGATCATCTGGTGGACACCTAGGGATAAAGAAGACCCTGGAGAAGCTGAGAGACCGGTTTAACTGGATCGGATGCCGAGCAGACGTGGAGAACCACTGCGCGAGGTGCCGCGAATTCACAGCTAGCAAGGGACCAGGACGAAGACGACGGGGTCCGCTGAAGACCTACAACGTGGGCGGCCCCATGGAGAGAGTGGCCATCGATGTTGCTGGGCCATTCCCGTTGAGTGAGGCAGGGAACCGCTAAATATTGTTCGTCAGTGACTACTTCACCAAATGGCCTGAGGCGTATACACTCCCTAACCAAGAAGCCGCGACGATCGCAGAGACACTGGTGAAGGTATTCGTCAGCCGGTACGGAGTACCCCTGGAGCTGCACTCAGACCAAGGGAGGAATTTCGAGTCGCAGGTGTTCCAGAACCTATGCCAGCTGCTGGGAATCCGGAAGACAATGACGACGCCGCTACACCCTCAGTCCGACGGGATGGTAGAGCGATTCAATCGCATCATCGAGAACCATCTCCGAATAGTCGTCAGTGAACACCAGAGGGATTGGGACAAACATCTTCCACTATTTCTCCTGGCCTACCGCGCCGCCGTGTATGAAGCCGCCGAGTGCACACCAGCCCGGGCCATGTTTGGGAGGGAACTCCGTCTACCTGTCGATCTTGCCTTCGGCCGACCAGGGAATGATCCGGTCCCGGTAAGCCAGTTTTGTCAAGAACTGGTCGACCAACTGGAGGACGTGCACGCGTTCGCGAGGAGGAGACTGCGGATCGAGACCGACCGAATGAAGACCCGATACGATCAGCAGACGGATGCTGGCGGATTCCACGAGGACGACCTGGTCTGGCTCTTCAACCCATTACGGAAGAAGGGCCTGTCACCCAAACTGCAGAAGTCCTGGGAGGGCCCGTACCGAGTCGTGAAACGGATCAACGATGTCGTCTACAGGATCCAGCGGAGCCCGAGGGCGAAGATGAAGATCGTGCATCGAGATCGCCTGGCAGCCTACGGAGGGACACAGACGGACCAATGATTGATCGGGACGATCAGCCTTTTAGGAAGGGGGTGGTGTTACGGCTGTGAGTTTTTTTCGTCGCCTCGCCGCATGAGTCACAGCTGCCCCCGGGCTGTGCTCTGCCTCAGTGTATTACGTGCGCCTTACGCAACAGGGCTACTAGGACAAAGGGATGGTCCAGAATATTCGTGACCCAGCCAGTGATGGAAATCTCGAGAAGCCGTGAATCCTGGACGGGTCTAGAAGCATTCATTGAGTCACCAGCCTGCTATATAAAAGCGACTCTCCAGCGAGGTGGACAGTGCTTTTTTTTTTTTGAGCTAGTGCGAGCTTTTACCTGAGCGACAGTCGTTGGTGACGTGACTTGCGAAACCCTAGTAAAGCTGATTCTCTTGACAGCGAAGGAGTGTGAAGCCTACGGAGGAACTGTGTCTTAAGCGAGTGTGTTTTCCAGTGCAACAGAGGTTAGTGTGGTGAATTGCGAAAACACTGGGGGCTGTTTCCCTAGCCAGCGGACAGCGAGGCTGAGTGTAGTGGTGAGTGGCCGGCTATCGTAAATAACTGTAGCTTGCGTATTCAAGGAAGTGTTCCAGGTAGTTCTATCAAGGCCACCAGTCCCATTAGGAGGGATTCACTTCTGTGGATTATTGACAAGTGAAAGGCAAGTGTTCCCTACAAGAGGAAACTAGAGTGAGATACTAATTGCTTGTATTTGATATTTGTGTGGTGTATCTTTCTGGCCCGCAATAAAGCTAATACGTTTCTTTAAAGGAACAATTTGTGTTGTGCTTTCTACCCACCGTAATCCAGTTAACGGAAGTGCCACAAGGGGGTGGCACGTAACAATAAACTCTACTTTCTAGAAGTTGCTTTTAGCCAACTTTCGTTTTTTGCAAAAAATGAAAGTAGACCTATGAGATCAACACAGTGCCAAAAATTGTGAGTGTGTGTGTATGGGTGTGTGTACTCTGCATGTCTGTCCCCCTATCAATTCATACATGGTGAAACCGAATTGAACGAAATTTGGTACAGATGTACCACTAGCAAAGGGCACCTCATTGTCACGTTTTATATCGCCGCCATCTTGACGGAATCGTAATGGTGGCCACCCAAATGTTCAAAACTTAAATCAAATTACGACTAACCTAATCATCTGATCTCTACCAAATTTTGCAACAATATACCTTTATCTGGGAAGCGTCTTTTAAACAAATTACAAGGTCATCAGCCCAATACTTTGCAGATGGTGGCCATGTATGTGTGCAAATCGATTCCCCCTATCAATTAAAACGCGGTGAAACCGAATTGAACGAAATTTGGTACAGAGGTAGCATCAGCAAAGGACACCTCAGTGTCATGTTTTATATCACCGCCATCTTGACGGAAACGTAAGGGCGGCTATCCAACGGTTCAAAGCTGAAATTAATTACGAATAACCTAATCATCCGATCTCTACCAAATTTTGCAATAATATACCTTAATGTGGGATGCGTCTTTTACCCAAACTACTAGATCATCGGCAAATAGTTTCAAGATGGTAAATGTAAGAACCATGCAAGTATTATAACCAAAACGTAACTTCCGATTCAACTAGGCCTGGCCTCAACAATTCAGCTTATCGTACATAGGGAGGTTTAATCTGTCCTCAAAGAGGTGACCGTTAGGATACTAGCATATTATAATAGAATATGTAACCGTAGAAGTGACTTACTGCCCCATACCGTCCCGTTGTCAAAATGGCCTCTATTTTTGCTCGTAAATACATATATATCCCTAACTTCCTAAGTTTATTTCCTTTTAGGAATGTACTGAACAAAATAACACATATTTAGTATCAAATGGTTTATAGAAACGCCAGAAAACGATAATGAAATCGTTGATTTCAACACAAAAGATGATACAGTTATACTAAACCAGTTGTGTATCAAGTATTATCGTAGCGCATCCGTGGCGTAATGTTAGCGACTTGGGCTCATATACTGGGGGTTCGTGGATCAAATCCCTGCAGATTCATTTTTATTTATTTTGTACTTTTTATTTGTATTTATTGATTTATAACTACGCACACGTTATAATGTTAAGCATATGTAGTGTGCATTTGCAATCGAAAATATTATATATATACTTATAATAATGGCGGCTTCGGTGGCGTAGTCGGTAGCATGCTGAGCTTCTATGCCCAAGGTAGCGCCTTCAAACCCGGCCGAAGCCGTTGGATTTTATAAAAGCGTTAACATCCCTCAGTATGCCTTCCTTCGGAGGGGAAGTAAAGCCGGCGGTCCCATGTCATAGATTTATGTCATGTTAAAGAACCTTCCACTAATTACACCTGTGTGAAGCTAAATTGTATAGGTTAAGAATGTAAACAACGCTCTTAGGTTCCTACGTTCGTTGCCAAGTGCCGACTGCGGTGGCGTCTAGTAGCTAAGTTCTGAACTAGGCCTAGTAGTCGTTCACCGTGGCATTTGGCGGCAAAAGTAGGAACTATTTGAAAAATTCAATATTACAGTCATACTTAGTGTAAATTAAAAAACAAATAACACACACTAATACAGACATCACAATTAACACCGGTTATCAGACAGATTCTACACACCCAAAGTACACGGGGCTACATGACAGCGTTGTCGCAGCCCCTAAACTAAGGAACCAACCAACCAATTGTATTAATGCAGCCAATGGTAATGTACTTTTCTCTTCAGGACGGGTCAGGGAAGGAATATTGGAAGAAAATCGGCCGTGGAACTATTGAAAGGCCCGTCCCGGCATTTGTCTGGTGGTGAAAATGGGAAACCACGGAAACCATTTTCAGGACGGCCTAGGTGAGATTTGAACCCACGCTCTCCCGATGCCAGTGAAGCACGAGGTAGCGCGTTAGCGCTCTTCGCAAGCGCCGCCGGTATATATGTTACAGGGAAATCCGATTCTCCCGTAAGGGTCGACTCTCCCTAGGTAAAGTCGACTCTTACTGATCTTTTCAGTAAAAGTTTATTAAAAGAGGTAAGTGTTCAATTTTGATCAACAATTACTAGTCAGAGTTGACTATGCCTAGGGAGACTATACTCTCACTGTCTTGAGGCAGTAACAGTTGACTATTTGCAAGGAAACGGCACTAGCTAATAAAAAACAAATAACAAGGCAAAACATAAATACATAAAAAGATAGAATTTTTATCATTTATTACGGCAAGGTAAAGATTTGTGACACTTTGAGTTGCAAAGCACACTTTTCTTCTTACACATGTACTTTGATTCGCATTTAGTGTTGCAAGAGCATTTGAAAAAACGTTGTCCACTCCCAAGTGATTGTGAAGTTGCAACAGTCCTCACAGGAACTTAATTTCCTTGGATTGAAGGTAAATGTGGAGAAGAGTAAAACAGTGGTGATAAGTAGAGATAAGAAAGAAGGAAAATGAGTAATCAAAGTAGGAGATAAGGAATTGGAAGTAGTGAAACACTTCAAATACTTGGGAAGTGAACTGACTGAAGATGTAAGACTAGATTTGGAAATCAGCAGAAGAATACAACTCGGGAGTGCTTTCTACCAACAGGTACAGGGACTAGTATGGAAAAAGGATATACCAATTAACGCTAAAGAAGTTATGTACAAAGTATATTATGTTCCTATAATGACATATGCAGCAGGAACTTGGACAATGACTAAGAGGGATGAGAGCCGAGTACAAGCAGCTGAGATGAGATTCCTGAGAAGTATGGTCCAGAAAACAAGGAGAGATAGAGTGAGAAATGAAGATATAGGGAAAGAACTGGGAGTACAGAAACTAAATGACAAACTGGAGCAAAACAGATTGAGATGGTTTGGACATGTCAAACGGATGAATGAAGTAAGGCTGCCAAGACGAGCACTGGAACGACGGATGACAGGGAAGAGAGGACGAGGAAGACCAAGAATGCTTTGGATGGACTCGGTGGAGAATAGTATTAGAAAACAGAACCTGAATTGGAACACTGTGTCGGAAGAGGAATGGTGGAACGACAGAACAAAGTGGAGAGGAACCACATTTGCCCCCACCCAGTGTCAACTGGAAAAGGGGAAATGAAGATGATGATGATGATGATTAATGTTCGTAGGACATTTACTGAATTGAAACCTGAAAAGATTAATCATTGAAATTTGAACAATTTAATACTATGCCCAGCGAGAGAGAGAGAGGAGATATATATTTTATTTTAGCTTTGAAAACTTACCTTCAGAAAGGTTGCTTTAGAATTTCATTTCTCGTTCCAATTCGATAAAATTCGCCATCACTACTTCCAGTACCCGCCAATGATAGATCGAGCGTCTCCTCTACCACCGTCAACATCGGGGACAGGAATTCGAACTGATGTTCCTTTTTCTACAGGTGGATGAATGTGATCTGAGGTTTTCTTTCATGCGTTAACCCTCTCAGTGCCGCGCGTATTTCTAAGGTACTAGCCCGAGTGCCGCACACTTTTTGTGCGATCTGCAGCTCTCTAGAAAAGAATTAATTACTCTCTCAATTTATATCCGTTTTCAGTGATTTTTTTCTGTTTTATAAAATGAACGGCTCCTTGAATTGATGTCACTTTATGTCAAAAATATGTATAGTTAAAGTTGAAATAAATCATGAATTTAAAATTTTCAAATTCAATTAATGAAAATCCACATTTTAAAGCAAATATGTAGTTCTAAAAATCATTGTAACTCACCAACTGTTGATATTTATTGTAGCACACCCTCATGACTGTTATTTTGGAAAGAATTAAGTTATTCGGAATGTTAATATGTCATAAATTTTCAAAATATAAAATTTACTAATCACGGCAATTGGCGGTGTTCCACTTATAAAATCACTTTCAGTATAGCTCTCACTGACTAAACCCTCACAATAAGAGTCGTCAACACTATTATGAACTTCCAGTTCACATTCTGACTCCACATAGTCATCATCATTCTCTAAATTATTGATATAATCCACTAAATCATCATCGTTCGTAAACACGTCGTCGCGTAAGCCCACCATTACTTGTTGACATGTGGCGAGATATGCGGTTACGACCTTCACATTTTTAAAAAATTCGTCACACGGCATCTCCTATTGGTAAATGAAAAGACTATGTGCATTCCTTGATAAGAATATACTTATTTGTGCTGACAACTACCGTAAAAGGAAGAACTACGACAGTTTCTAAGCACGTCTGCACGAGGGATGAACACTTCAGGCGAGTTCACGGAGGAATGAAAAACCATCCCTTGGCGCTCAAAGAGGCTTGTTGTTCTAGACAGTAGAAAGCTTTATTTCTCTGTGTCTTGATGTCCTCAGTAGACTTGTTCATGTCATCTACGAGCTTTTCACCACTTGATAAATTCTGGTTTGTTTCATTTTAATCAGGATTTGCATTCCCGTTACTTTCAATTTCGTTTTCTTATTGTTGCTGAATTTGATCAATTGCGCATTGAAGATCCTGTTCTGTTTCTTAATTTGACAGTACCTCAGTTGCTAGTTTTGAACTAGATAAGCCGTATCTCGGGGGGTAACCGAACATTTCCTAATACGGGGATCTTTTAATCCCACTATGCAATGCACTATTTTTCACAAGTTTGGTACTGTCCCCGTTTACCCGGATAGTAGACTGTCAGATATCCGCCCCCTCAATCGGATTGCCAACAATCAATCGCACCAGCTCAGCTACATCAATGAAAATGGCACTGACAGATACTACCGAGGTTTGAACACAGAAGTTACCAAGAAAAATTATTGTGGAACACACCAAAATAGACGGGGTTTCATACTTACTTTTACTTACCTCTTATAAATATCTCGGGGATTGGGTTGACAACAGGATCCTTAAAGTATGCTCTCACAATAACCTTCACCATGACATTTAAAAATGAACCAGACCGAAGACGAGAACTTTGAACTGTACAAGAGCTTTATTTTCAAATAAAGAGTATGATTTTCACAACTCAACAAAATAAACGTGGCTATCAATAGCCTATGTCAATCTGACTACGTCCTCCTAAAGGACTTGCAAATTATCAAACAATATGTTAGCTCCCATGAGCTCAAAATAACGTAACATTTTAAAACACATTTGGATTGGATGAGGAAGTCAGGGTACGACATATATAGAGCATTTGGTTTCTTTTAATAAACATTGCACTTGTATTAATAGGCACAAGGCCGGAGTATCGACCTCGCCTGCTTATAACCAGATGTCTGGCCGGCTGGTCTACTCTTTAACCTGGCTCACACCTGTCAAATGGGGCTCCCTAGTCACGCCACACTTGCGTAAGAATTCAGCTCCTTTTAAAGCTTTAAATGTCTACAAGACAACTCATACATATTGACGCAAATCTTTCAAATGCTTAACTCACATCCCACTGGATTATTTTAACTATCCTTAAACTTGTTAAGTTATCATCCAAATGTTTAAAAAGCATAGTTTAGAGTATAAAACACACTCTTAAATGTTTATAACAAAATCACATAAATTATTTATCACAATTAGAAATTGTTTATAATATTGTCGAAGATAATTACAAAATTTTTAAACACGCCTTTAACATTACTTTCGTTCCACATTATTGTCAAAGATATTTACATTTATTATTTACAATATCAACATTTAAATTATTTAAATTATTAATTTAAGAAATACATTGAACCACATGTTTTATCCGGTTGGTAAATTCATAATCGTGTTTAATATAATCGACCAATGAAGGTTAGTTATACATGTACATGTCACAATCTGGTTTAATAAAGGTTGTAATAATTTTAATTATTTGTGACGGTAATCTTCATTCAAAATCTTATCTCAAATTCTTTCACAACTCTTGTTAATTATAACAGTAAATTCACTTGATTAATTTTCAACGAACTATGACAATACACTCTAGCGGAAAATACTTCGCTTACAAAATAATGCACAAACTGCATTCAAAATAGCCCAAAATTCATCATATATTAAAATATACGGCATCAAAATCTTCCACAGCATTTACAAAAACCTCACCTAACACAATCTTTATCATTATTAATTACTGTGGGAATCTCCTTCATTTATTTAAGGGCATTATACATCAGCGACTTTCAACATGTCCGCTGCACTATCGATTATACATTCATAGTTCCACTTAAAAATTCTTATATCAATAATTGTTTCAAAACTGTTGTCATTTAAACTTCGTGGATTTCATTCATGAATCGAAATGAAATAAAAATTTGCCAATCACAAACAAATTTAATAGTGAATACGCTTATATACGCCTGTCTGGTCGATCAAAATTTAAGATTAACATCTTCAAAGAATTGTAGTATAAAAATACTATCATCAAACAAAGTGCGACTAACTGCAAAATAGTCGAATAGAATCCAATTAGACTGGGGAATGCAAACATCATTATATAAATCTCTATATGAGAAAAAACCTAACACAAGTTTCACGAATTTAATGCATTCAATAATTCATAATTAATGTTCATCTTTCACAAAATTGCCTAAGATGCAATGGTCGTTCATGACTGACGATAAATGTCTGTGTTGCAATCAATTCAAATACCGACTAGTATTTCCATGATCGTCGACAACGTACTGGATTTTATCGCTCTAAAATCATTTAAATGTTCTTCCTTCTTGATGATGACAGAAAATTGGTCAAAGTAATTAAACTGGGGTAGAATTACTTTAATCAAGTGACACGCTGTCTGAATTTAAATCTGCCATAAAAATCATTAACTTACAGTCAAATCGTGACTACAAAAATAAGCAAATTACTGAAAAATCTAAATATCAGTCTCAACTGATTCAAAATCATTTAACTATGCCCATGACATAACAATGTCTTAATAAAACGTCGAAAAAGGCATAACTCATCAAGGTGTACTGAGAATAGGAATCTCAAACAAGAATATCGGGCAAAAATACATGAGGACAAAAATATGGGAAAAATGGTTGCTCAAATATTGCTAAGAAACTCAAATACAATAAACGTTCACGACTACCTTATCTGCCGATTGACGTTCCAGAGGAAAATTCCCCAAAGAAGACTGTTGATGGATCCATTTCACCAAGTTAAAGCTGAGCTCCATCCTCGAAACCAGAAACAGCACCATCGGAGAATCGAACTGCTTCACGAAGACGAACGACATCCTTCCGGCAATAATCTTCTTTGTGAGTCGGGACAACCCTGACCTCTCTTGAAAAATCCCTGAAGTTCCAGTTGAAAATCGCCATGAAGTCTTTGTATAAATTTCCGAAGAAATATGCATATTCAGAAAGTATGAAATCATTTCTATTGCTGTTTGATAGTATTCAGCCTTTAATCACGAAACATGGGTGTAGATGGTTATTTACCACATGTTCGCTTGTATGGAATAGCAATTAGCGAAGTTCCATGCTGCTATCTTACTCCGTTGAAATATGTCCCAATTGCATTAAGTCCTTTAGCCTTCCATCTTCTCTTCGGTAATATTATTAGAAGAACAAACTGCCATATTAGACTGCTCCATAATACTGTAGCGTTGTGTCACAAAAGCAATCTGAAGTCTCCCTATTTCACTAGCCCTGTCAGCCGTAGCGTAGAGTCTGGCTATACAAAGTGTTTCTCCTGTGGCGAGAAAATCACTTTTGTCAGTCGTCTAAAATTGTCAATAACTTCCAAAATACTTCCTCGAAATTGTTCAGCTTTTCTACAGTCCTTACTGTAGCAATGCACAAGAGAATTAGCTTATAGGCGACCGCTAACTGTTCACAGCTAATCTTGTAGAAGCGTTATAAGTGTCGTTTCAACTTCACCTAGATTTACTTCACAGTAAACCTGCACTGCTTGTATGTTCGACTCTCGTTTAATGCAGTGGTTTCGCCACGCGTTACAAAGACGACTTTTCCACTACTAATCTCACTCGACGTTTCACTGAAATGACTATTTGAAATCTGACGATTGATTTATAATCTGAGAATGAGGCTCCTCTCTTCTGCGCAAGGCCTTTTATGAACTTCATGAGGGGCGTGTCTATCCCTTCCATCGCGTGTTACTGCGTCATCGCTAGAAGTTCCAACTTCGTCAATACTTGACGGATTTTCAAAATTCAAAAACTGAAAATAAATTTCACCAAAATTCCAGATCAATGCCTCTACTGCAAATGGATTTTCACAATTCTGCATTCCAAAAAGTAATAAAAATACCATAGTTTCAGCAATCTCCGTCTTCCTTCAGACTATCGTTCATTGGTTTGAGCCTCCCCTCCAATAGCATAATTTCTTCCTCAGCAGAATTCCACGTTTCCTGCGACTGCGTCGTACATCTCGGATCCTTCTCGAATAAATGCTGACGTCACTGAGAATCTCAGCTCAAGTAGCCTGCTGGCATAGCGTCTGCGTCATCCGTGCTTACGTCATGACTACCCACGTCATAACTATGACAGCCATAACTTTCGCTATAATTTCCAAAATAGCCACCGTGGTCTCTATATAATTCAATTACGGGGGCATTCTCCTCTCACCACGTTTTAAAAACAGTTGCAAATTGTTTTTAAACTCAGTGTTACAAGTACCTCAACTCTCTTGAACACGAAATTGAATTATTACTGGCTTACTCTAGGATAGTATCTTTTTAAATTTCCAGCATTGAACTTGCCGTAAATGACGTTATTCTCATCATCGTAGAGTTCATAGCAGTTGTTTCCATAGGCGTTCGTAATCCTAAACGGCCCCATGAATACATTTCCAAATTTGGGGTATATTTTCTTGCTCATATCAGCCTTGACAGGTCTGCGTAATAATACAAGATTTCCAACTTGTAAGGGTGCACCAAAACGTTTTCCAGCTACCCTTTTCAATCGTTTCTCTGCTGCTTTCTGGAGTTGTTCCTTCGCCTTGTCAATCCTCTGCTGCCTTCCTAAGTCGGGATCTCTAGGAATGTGGTTGAAAAGATTATCCCACGGCCTTTCTGGGTTTCTTCCAAGATGAAGTCGCATTGGCACTTCTCCTGTGCTCTCCTGCACTGTAGAGTTCAGACATTCCTCTATAAGGGGTACAAATCTCACCCAACCAGAATGATCATTTGGACAGAAAATTCGACAGAATTTCGAAAATTCAGCCATATATCTTTCTGAGGAATTCGATTCTGGGTAACGCACGCTTGAAAATAAGTGCTTAATGCCAAGCCTTTCCATATCCGCTGCAAATTCCACGGATGTAAACTGCGTTCCATGATCTGACAGTAGATATTCTGGTATACCAGCTTTAGGAAATACAGCATTTTCCAGTCTGCTTACTACGTTCCTTGTGTTAGCTTTCTGCATGGGACTCATTGTAACAAATTTTGAGAAAACATCTACGGTAACCAACAGGTACTGGTTACCCTGATATCCCTTCGGACAGGGGCCAAATATGTCCGTCGCCATAAGTTCGTTTGGCTTAGAAGGAATCATAGCCTTCGGTTTTCCTTTTAATAAAGCAGAAGCATACTTTGCTCTGTGACATTTGTCACATGATCTAATGATCTTGGCAATGCTGGAACGCACGTTAGTCCAGATGAATCTCTCTTGAAGGGTATTAAGAGTCTTATCTAAACCGGCATGTCCAGTTGCGTGATGAGCTACCCACACTAAATTGACAACAAGTTTAGGTGGCACGACTATTCGGAGTTTTGTATGCGCAGAGTCAGCATACTTGCATACGATGTCTCCACTCAAGACAAAGTGTCGTGAATTTCTCCGTGTAACTGCATAGTCAACATCAGTATTGTCCATGTAACCCTTGAGGAACCTGTACATTTTCCTTATTGGAGCGTGTCTCTTCTGTGACACACCGATTCGGGCTAATCTCCTAACGGTTTCTTGATCTTCTTGCTCCAATTGTACATGGTGTATCTGCACATTTTTAATAGGGTTACGTGATAGAGCATCAGCCAGTAAGTTATCTTTCCCAGGCTGGTGGACGATAGTGGCGTTAAACTGTTGGGTGAACAAAGCCCAACGTGTCAATCTATCACTCGACATGTCAGTTTGCAGCATAAACTGTAGTGCTTTATGGTCAGTAATAATGATGACCTTATGTCCCAGCAGTATTTTCTTCCAGGCTTGCAATGCTGTTACAAAAGCTAACGCTTCAAGCTCCGTCGTGAAGTAATTTTCCTCGTGTTTCTTCAACTTCCGACTAGTGAACGCAATGTAGTGCTTGTTGCCTGCCTCGTCTTTCTGGTATAAGACTGCACTAATGCCTACTCTTGATGCATCAGACTCAATATAGAACACCTTCTCAAAGTCTGGGTACTCCAGTTTCACATTATTTCTGAGCATCTCTTTTGCTTTCTCAAAAGCCTCGTCTGCAGCGGTGTTCCATTTCCATCTGTTATTCTTCCTGAGTAAGTCATACAGAGGAGCCATAATTTCCGAGTATCTTGGACAGTGGCTGCTAATAAATTGGCATGCTCCTACAAATTCTCTGACTTGTTTCACCTTTGTTGGCTTTGGAAATCTCGTGATCGCATCTAATTTTTTCATGTTTGGATGATATCCATCTTTATCAATAGTATGCCCCAAGTAATTTATTTCCTGCTTCAAGAATTGACATTTTCCAAAATTCACCTTGATATTGGCCTCCCGTAAATTCTCGAACAACTTTCTCAAGTGCACTAAATGTTCTGCGGCGCTGGGTGAAAATACGATTAAATCGTCGATGTAGCAGATTACATTTTCTTTCACTTCGTCAGTGAGCTTACTATCAAGTGCTCGAATAAGTGCTGGTCCACTGTTAACCATACCAAAAGGCATTCGGACAAAGACCCATGACGTCTGGTCAAATAGGAATCCAGTGTACTGCATACTATCTTCTTCTAGCTGAACTTGATAAAATGAAGACGTCAAGTCAAGAACGCTGAAACATGCTCTTCCTTTGAATTTTCGAAGCAGATCTCTAATCTTGGGTGGTCGGTCATTTTCTGGAAGAATCTTCAAGTTAATGGTCCTGGCATCGAGACAAAGACGTATCTGACCATTACTTTTCTTCACTACTGTGATGGGGTTTATATAATACGACGCCTGTTTTTTAATAATCCCGTCTACCTCCATTTTTCTGATTAACCCTCGTACTTCTTGATAGTATTTCTCAGGAATGGGGTATATTCTCTTCTGGTAAGGGGTTTCATCTGTCAGCCTTATCTTGTATTTATAATCCTTAATCAATCCAGGTTTTTCATCGAAAATATCTTGGAATTCCTTTATCAGATCCTCAAATTCCCCCTGAATTTCTTCAAATCCTTCAGTTTTTCTACTGGGTATTTCTGCTAAATTTTCCACTTCATTAACTATAGTATTCAAAATTTCTTCCCTAAGGTCTATTTCCAGACTGTTTTTCACGTCCTGTTTTTCTATCTCTTCTGTGATTATGTACCCATCATTAAAGCTAATACTTCTGTTCTTCATGTCAATAATAGCTCCGACCTTCGATATAAAATCGATTCCAAGCACCATATCAAAATTGATCTTGCTCACCACAATGAAGATCTGTTCATAATTCCTTCCATTGATCTCAAAATTCAATAACACTTGAATCTTGCACTTCACTGCCTTATCTTGGAATATCCCTCTCACTTTGACGGTAGAAACAGGTAGAACTGTCATGTTCTCTCCTCTTAGCAGACTTTGATAACATTCCTCTGAAATGATGGAGATAATTGCACCAGTATCCATCAGGGCTTTATACTGTTGTCCATCTATCCGTACGGAAATAATAGGTAAGGCACATGGTCTTTCCTCTTTAACGATACCCCTCTCTTCTAGCAAATCTTCATCAGTCACTTCATATATCTCATTAATCGTAATCAGGTGTGGTGTGGCAATGTATTTACAAGTTCTCACTGACGTTGAGAAATCGGCGTTTTTTTTTTGGTGTTACCGACCTCAAAATTCTGTTGGCTCGTAGAAGGCCCAGGATCGATTACAACATCCTGCCTTTTCTTTTGGTTGTCTGCTTCTTTTTCCCGTAATTCTTTCAGGTATTGCTGGCTTTCCTTCTCTCTTTCCTGATACTGATCGGGTGTCATAACCTGACCTTGAGGATTCTGATTTCTGTTTTGGCTCTGGTTATTCCTATTATAATTTCGGTTATAACCATTATTGTTGTAATATCTGCCTCTTCCATTGTAATTTCCTCGGTTATAGTTCCAGCCTCTTCTCTGTTGATATGGTCGGTAACCTTGCGATCTGTTATTTCGAAACTGATTATTCCTGTGAGGACCTACATTGTCAGTTTTCTCCTCATCTGGCTTGTCAGTTTGTTGGACTTGGTCCATATATACAGTATTTATTTCTTTAAACTCCTGCCTTTGACCTTTCTGTACCACGTTAGGCATTGGACTTGTGTAGTCTAACCTCCTCAGTAATTCATCCATGCTGGTTAAATCCCTGCTGTTGGACGAAATTATTAGTCTTCTCACCTCAACTGGCAGCATACGAGAAATCGCATCAATAAGTTGCTCCGTTGACAATGGGGGTTGTAAGAATCTCAAGCGGGATAATTGACTCGTAAAGAAATCAGCGTACCGCGTTGGAAGAGTACCGGAGTATTTTCTTGAATACACCTCCGCTCTTAACGAATTCTGCGCTTCTATAGACCAAAATCGTTTGATTAATGCCTCTGCAAACTCGTCAAAGTTACTGAATGTGTATCTAAATGCGCAAAAACCATTCGAGGGGTCCTCCAATCAAATATCTCTCCACTATCTTCATCTCTCTCTCTCTGGGAATGTGAGCTTCGATGAAATAATCTTTGAGGTTCCTTACATATTCGATAGGTGTCAAACTATCCGTGTTACTGAATTTTTGCGGTTTATCTTCAAAATTCCTAATGACAGTTACGTTCCTCGGATATGAATCCGGGTAGTTTTTCCCACTATCTCTATAGTTCCACTCAGGTTCCATATTCCTCTCGTCATCTTCCTCCCTGAATCTGGATATACGTTCTTCAGGAGTCACGTCTCTCTCTTCTGGATCTAGGTTATATCTTCTGGCATAATTCCTACTGGTTTCGCAAGTCAAGCCTTGTGTATCCTTGTCAGTGATTTCCGTTAAGACTTTCTTGATTAACTCTTCTTTGTAGGTCTCCATTAAATTAGCCTCTCCTAACTTCAAATTCTGCAGTTTACTCGTCGTTTCATTCACATCAGAGACAACTTTATGAATCTGTTCCTCTAATGCAGATTTTAATGTTTGCACATCCCGACCTAATTGTGTCATATCTTCAACTTGTCTTTCGGATAGCGAATCCATCCTGACGCTTAAATCTTTCCTAATCTGTACTACTTCATTGTTAATATCAATTTGAGTACTGGCAAGTTTCCTTTCAATACGATCCTGAATTTGGGTTACATGTTCCCCACTTGACCTAGTCCACTCGTCTTTCCATATTGCTACATTTTCCGTTAACATTTCTGCTATGTCTAATTCAATATCCTCTTTCAATACTTTATTATGGTCTAATACTTGGGTTCTCATGACCTCTACATCAAACTTTAAACCTTCTAAAGACGCTGTCGTTCTAACTGACTCATCAACTAGCCTAGTCGTTAATGCACTTATATTACGCGTACAAAGAGTTTTCGAATTTTCTATCTCTTCCCTGACTTTATTTATATCAGTTTGGACTTTAGCAACGTCTACGAAAACTGTGTTGACCTCTACTTGAATTTTATTTATGTCACTTTGCATCTCGTTTACATCCGAATGAATGTTATTGATATCAACCTGAACATTGGACACATCAGTTCTAACATTTTGGATTCCTCTTTGGACTTCCTCAACCTTGTCTTGGACAGTCGCAACATCATTTTTGACAACAACTACCTCAGCCCTAGCACAAGAAATATCACTACGGACATTAGCAACATCTAAATTCAACATTGTAAGATCTTTATGCACATTAGCAACATCTATTTTAACATTGGACATGTCTGAGCGCATGTCAGTTACAGCATTCTCAATTCCTTGGGTATTAATCTGTAAACGCGACATATTATCCTCTAAGTTAACAGAACTAGTCTGAAGACCCTTCAAACTTTCATCCATGCTAGCTTTCAAATTACTAGCATTCTGCTCCATTCGACTAGCATTCTCCTCCATTCGACTAGTATTCCTAGCTTCCATCTCCTTCATACTCTCACTCATGCTAGCTTTCAAGTTAGCAGACATCTCCGCTAACATCATCTTCAAACTTTCATCTGCCATTACAATAAAATTCAAAAATTAGACTGCTGTAGGGACATACATCAAAAGAGCAAAATAACAACATTTGAGCAACACTTTTCACCATATATAATTTTGATCAATTTTCTGTCTTAAATCTAACTTATAACTACCTTATAATTAACTTTCGAAGACACTTTATGTTGAAACAAACTCAAGCACATGTTCAAATTTCCCTGGCTCATTTTAAAATATCCTATCACAAATAATTTTACATTTACAATCCAAATAATTTAATTTTATCTTTAATATGACTGAAATGTCATAAGCCGGTCAAATAAAATAAGATTCCAGATCATAGGCGATTTTTCTAAGTTTCCAGCCTATTTAACCTTTCTCAAGTCGTATAAGATCTGATCTTTTCTGAGTGTAATTTTCCTACTACAATACAACATTTAATTCCTATATAATCACACTCTTAAATTCTACAATTGGCCTAGACATCTAACAAAGAATCAACCTCTTTATTTGAGTCTAATCGATCCACACGTTTTAGGTTTGCCAATCCTACTGGCGTTCAACCTGGTGATCCAGTTATTTTGAATCGAGCCCCAACGTTTTAGGTGCGCCAATCCTTCTGTCCCCGTTTACGCGGATAGTAGACTGTCAGATATCCGCCCCCTCAATCGGATTGCCAACAATCAATCGCACCAGCTCAGCTACATCAATGAAAATGGCACTGACAGATACTACCGAGGTTTGAACACAGAAGTTACCAAGAAAAATTATTGTGGAACACACCAAAATAGACGGGGTTTCATACTTACTTTTACTTACCTCTTATAAATATCTCGGGGATCGGGTTGACAACAGGATCCTTAAAGTATGCTCTCACAATAACCTTCACCATGACATTTAAAAATGAACCAGACCGAAGACGAGAACTTTGAACTGTACAAGAGCTTTATTTTCAAATAAAGAGTATGATTTTCACAACTCAACAAAATAAACGTGGCTATCAATAGCCTATGTCAATCTGACTACGTCCTCCTAAAGGACTTGCAAATTATCAAACAATATGTTAGCTCCCATGAGCTCAAAATAACGTAACATTTTAAAACACATTTGGATTGGATGAGGAAGTCAGGGTACGACATATATAGAGCATTTGGTTTCTTTTAATAAACATTGCACTTGTATTAATAGGCACAAGGCCGGAGTATCGACCTCGCCTGCTTATAACCAGATGTCTGGCCGGCTGGTCTACTCCTTAACCTGGCTCACACCTGTCAAATGGGGCTCCCTCGTCACGCCACACTTGCGTAAGAATTCAGCTCCTTTTAAAGCTTTAAATGTCTACAAGACAACTCATACATATTGACGCAAATCTTTCAAATGCTTAACTCACATCCCACTGGATTATTTTAACTATCCTTAAACTTGTTAAGTTATCATCCAAATGTTTAAAAAGCATAGTTTAGAGTATAAAACACACTCTTAAATGTTTATAACAAAATCACATAAATTATTTATCACAATTAGAAATTGTTTATAATATTGTCGAAGATAATTACAAAATTTTTAAACACGCCTTTAACATTACTTTCGTTCCACATTATTGTCAAAGATATTTACATTTATTATTTACAATATCAACATTTAAATTATTTAAATTATTAATTTAAGAAATACATTGAACCACATGTTTTATCCGGTTGGTAAATTCATAATCGTGTTTAATATAATCGACCAATGAAGGTTAGTTATACATGTACATGTCACAATCTGGTTTAATAAAGGTTGTAATAATTTTAATTATTTGTGACGGTAATCTTCATTCAAAATCTTATCTCAAATTCTTTCACAACTCTTGTTAATTATAACAGTAAATTCACTTGATTAATTTTCAACGAACTATGACAATACACTCTAGCGGAAAATACTTCGCTTACAAAATAATGCACAAACTGCATTCAAAATAGCCCAAAATTCATCATATATTAAAATATACGGCATCAAAATCTTCCACAGCATTTACAAAAACCTCACCTAACACAATCTTTATCATTATTAATTACTGTGGGAATCTCCTTCATTTATTTAAGGGCATTATACATCAGCGACTTTCAACATGTCCGCTGCACTATCGATTATACATTCATAGTTCCACTTAAAAATTCTTATATCAATAATTGTTTCAAAACTGTTGTCATTTAAACTTCGTGGATTTCATTCATGAATCGAAATGAAATAAAAATTTGCCAATCACAAACAAATTTAATAGTGAATACGCTTATATACGCCTGTCTGGTCGATCAAAATTTAAGATTAACATCTTCAAAGAATTGTAGTATAAAAATACTATCATCAAACAAAGTGCGACTAACTGCAAAATAGTCGAATAGAATCCAATTAGACTGGGGAATGCAAACATCATTATATAAATCTCTATATGAGAAAAAACCTAACACAAGTTTCACGAATTTAATGCATTCAATAATTCATAATTAATGTTCATCTTTCACAAAATTGCCTAAGATGCAATGGTCGTTCATGACTGACGATAAATGTCTGTGTTGCAATCAATTCAAATACCGACTAGTATTTCCATGATCGTCGACAACGTACTGGATTTTAACGCTCTAAAATCATTTAAATGTTCTTCCTTCTTGATGATGACAGAAAATTGGTCAAAGTAATTAAACTGGGGTAGAATTACTTTAATCAAGTGACACGCTGTCTGAATTTAAATCTGCCATAAAAATCATTAACTTACAGTCAAATCGTGACTACAAAAATAAGCAAATTACTGAAAAATCTAAATATCAGTCTCAACTGATTCAAAATCATTTAACTATGCCCATGACATAACAATGTCTTAATAAAACGTCGAAAAAGGCATAACTCATCAAGGTGTACTGAGAATAGGAATCTCAAACAAGAATATCGGGCAAAAATACATGAGGACAAAAATATGGGGAAAATGGTTGCTCAAATATTGCTAAGAAACTCAAATACAATAAACGTTCACGACTACCTTATCTGCCGATTGACGTTCCAGAGGAAAATTCCCCAAAGAAGACTGTTGATGGATCCATTTCACCAAGTTAAAGCTGAGCTCCATCCTCGAAACCAGAAACAGCACCATCGGAGAATCGAACTGCTTCACGAAGACGAACGACATCCTTCCGGCAATAATCTTCTTTGTGAGTCGGGACAACCCTGACCTCTCTTGAAAAATCCCTGAAGTTCCAGTTGAAAATCGCCATGAAGTCTTTGTATAAATTTCCGAAGAAATATGCATATTCAGAAAGTATGAAATCATTTCTATTGCTGTTTGATAGTATTCAGCCTTTAATCACGAAACATGGGTGTAGATGGTTATTTACCACATGTTCGCTTGTATGGAATAGCAATTAGCGAAGTTCCATGCTGCTATCTTACTCCGTTGAAATATGTCCCAATTGCATTAAGTCCTTTAGCCTTCCATCTTCTCTTCGGTAATATTATTAGAAGAACAAACTGCCATATTAGACTGCTCCATAATACTGTAGCGTTGTGTCACAAAAGCAATCTGAAGTCTCCCTATTTCACTAGCCCTGTCAGCCGTAGCGTAGAGTCTGGCTATACAAAGTGTTTCTCCTGTGGCGAGAAAATCACTTTTGTCAGTCGTCTAAAATTGTCAATAACTTCCAAAATACTTCCTCGAAATTGTTCAGCTTTTCTACAGTCCTTACTGTAGCAATGCACAAGAGAATTAGCTTATAGGCGACCGCTAACTGTTCACAGCTAATCTTGTAGAAGCGTTATAAGTGTCGTTTCAACTTCACCTAGATTTACTTCACAGTAAACCTGCACTGCTTGTATGTTCGACTCTCGTTTAATGCAGTGGTTTCGCCACGCGTTACAAAGACGACTTTTCCACTACTAATCTCACTCGACGTTTCACTGAAATGACTATTTGAAATCTGACGATTGATTTATAATCTGAGAATGAGGCTCCTCTCTTCTGCGCAAGGCCTTTTATGAACTTCATGAGGGGCGTATCTATCCCTTCCATCGCGTGTTAATGCGTCATCGCTAGAAGTTCCAACTTCGTCAATACTTGACGGATTTTCAAAATTCAAAAACTGAAAATAAATTTCACCAAAATTCCAGATCAATGCCTCTACTGCAAATGGATTTCCACAATTCTGCATTCCAAAAAGTAATAAAAATACCATAGTTTCAGCAATCTCCATCTTCCTTCAGACTATCGTTCATTGGTTTGAGCCTCCCCTCCAATAGCATAATTTCTTCCTCAGCAGAATTCCACGTTTCCTGCGACTGCGTCGTACATCTCGGATCCTTCTCGAATAAATGCTGACGTCACTGAGAATCTCAGCTCAAATAGCCTGCTGGCATAGCGTCTGCGTCATCCGTGCTTACGTCATGACTACCCACGTCATAACTATGACAGCCATAACTTTCGCTATAATTTCCAAAATAGCCACCGTGGTCTCTATATAATTCAATTACGGGGGCAGTACTGTACCGAAATACCTACCATCAGCATGTTGAAATCCCTCGATGACAACTGGATCGTAGAACCTGAAAACCCCGGCTAGAAAATTCCCAGTTTCTACCCAACATGTGAAGAGGAAATGGGGTACAGGAATTCCTAACTGAGACTACGTTAAGAAAAACCATGGTGAACGTCTTAAGAAAGCTCAAAAGCACGAGAATTGCGAAAAGACGTAACCTCTAAATGTGGAAAACCACTGCAATACCCACCACTGGCCTTCTTAACGTGTTCTCTTATCATTTCTATAAAGTATCACACTTCGAAGATTTAAAATTGACTAAATAAAATTTATTCAGAAAATAAAAATATAGTGTAAGCCACTATATTCTAATTGAGGCAGAGTGCCCAACTTCCAACCGAAGTTTCATGATCTTTGGGAACAAATGCTAGCCCCCACAGTCATCACTGTAATAGACTGCATTTTTCCAAATATATACAAAAATAATTTATATAGTCCAACCGAGATGTTGGAAAATGATGGAATCATTTAATTAGAGTCCCTGAAAAATTTCATATTTTTAAACACACAAATTTATACCCTGGAAAATAATTACTTAAAGTTATAATACTGGGTACATATGTACAGTCATATTGTAACACTTTCTTAGTGTTTTTCGTAGGATTCAGAAGTGACACCTTCCATAAGTGTCTTACTATATTCGTGGTTGCTGTGTTATTCTGTTTTATTCATTTCTTCTGACCAAACAATTAAGCTAAGTCGAAGTTAATTTCTTTTAATTTAATTTTACATTCACCTAAAATGAACTTTCATCGCCAGATCGGAGTTAAGATGATTATAACGCCAGTTAAGCATTGCAGTGATACAAATATTCGAAAATTTACCATGTAGGTTTAATATAACATGCCTAAAATGCATGATTACCACAACATACTATTAACGTGAAAAGATGCTGAAATAAAATGCCTTAAGCCATAATTATTCTTACTTTCAAAATCCATCTGAGTGGATTGAATTTCATATTAAAACTCGGAATATTCCATTGAATACCCTTTCAACAATAAAGGACACTAGCCTTTATATGGCTTTACCATTAAGTATCATGCTACACTGAGCATTCATATTATTATTTATATTGCACTACTATAACTTAGTGCTTCGACAAATCACCTCCCTTGGTGAACGAAGAATTTCACATTCGGCTTATTTAACAGATCAAATTCACAATAAAATAGTGTTGTTAAAGTTATACAAGTTTCGTTACAATTCAAATAAGCAATGTTCAATTATTATTTCATTTGCTCTTATATTATTATTTATCACGATCAATGTGCGTTGCTTTCAATAAACGTTAATAACAATTACAAATCTGGCAATGGATCTGCCTTCGCATAAATCTAATCTGGGATTCACGTTAATAAATAGGGTGAATGTTGGCAAAGTCTTCAAACTTCAAACTGTGTTTAAAACACCTGCATTGTCCATCTCCAATGGATCTTAAATGAATCTAACAAAGCAATCGTAATGCAAAAATCTCAAAAAGTTACTGAAGAAAATAAATTGGATCAAGTCAAAGTTCGGAATAAATCTACTCGGATGGCGTCAAGAACGACAAATAGTAACCTACACCACCGGTCCGGGTGATCATAGCAATCAGCTCTCCAAATGACCGGATAGAAATACTATGAACGTCTCTCTGCCAGAAGAGCAGAACATAAATTCCTAGCAAAGCAAAATAATCCGCTTTCTTCAATGAACCAGCTTCAAAAAGCTTACTGCAATATTCAAAAATCAACCTGAATACTGAAATTCCACTTTCAAGTGTATAAGTCTTCTATGTAGACGCACTATAGTAGAAACTCCAAATTGAGTCTACCCAAAATTGAGTAATGTCATTTATAGACATAAAACGAGTGTTCATTTGCTATATAAAAATAACAAACTCGTGGAATGACGAATCTTGGCCTAATGTTCCTCTTCTCTACATTAAATAAATTCCCAATTAAATGAACTTGAATTTACAGTTACTAAAAAGAAAATTTAAACAACAATACATTTAATCACAATAGGTGCATCTTTTAAGCAGAATCAAAACCCTGTCTAGAATAGAATCAGACTTGACACTAGGATCAAACCTACTACTCTTAGACATTCTACAGAAATCCTATAAGAATGTGGCAATGTGACAACGTTAGAATAAACATGTTTTACTACGATTGATGAGACTTTTTCTGTACCTTGGATGATTCTAGGAGCTCACGAAAGAACACAGGCATGTCCTTCATGACTATTCCTTCCATATATGCAGTAGAGGTCTCCACTCTCCAGGAAAACAAGGACCGAACCCTGGGTCTCCAGACGTCTCTCCTCTGGTCCCCTTTGATCCTCAGGATATCTCCCATCCTGACAGAATATTCAGCTCTAACTCCACCGGAAGTTCCTTTCATCACAGGATAACGTCCTAACAATCGCAGCACAACGATGTCCATATCGGCTTGAGTCGAAAGTACAATAGCCTCGTGAAACCGGGTCATTGTGTAACACACTGTACTCCAACGCAACAGCTGTGTCCACCGACACTCACCAGCGCGGACAGCTATGCCGGTTGCATCAAAAATGTTCGTGGCCTCTCATGTCTATAGCGTCTAACCGCCCATATTTAGATTAATGAAACACATAATAGCCGTTCCTCCCGACATCAAATCACTCAACATGGCTGTGATGTCACACACACATAGATTAGGCTTTATAAATAAAGAAGTAGTTTCAATATCCATGCACTTGTCTAGAGAACTTCTTCTCGAATAATAGCACTACTTGTCCTCAATACACACGGCCTTGTAACAACCAGTCCCAATGCGGTGAATTGTGACTGTATGAGCAACATGTCTTTAAGCTTATAAAATCAATTATAAACTTTACAAGAACAATATATGCCTTGCCGTGGCCGACGAGAAAGACAGGCCATGGCGCGGATCTGTGACGTCAGAGGAGTGGTGTCGCTCGCTCGCCTCGCCGCATTGATTGCACCAAGGTATTCTCATCTATAGAAGCCTACCAATAGCCGAGTAATTTGTTATTGTGAATTTAAGGATACTCAAAAATAAAGTTAAAAGCTGTGGAAGAAATCCACCCCTATCACTAGCTCAAAACCTTAGAGCAGTAGAATATTAAGCAGTGTAATACAAACGTTGAATGGATGTTCCAGTTTATGCAGATATACAAAACTGTACATATTATCCTCTTATCTTCGTTCATCAATAAGTTGTTTCCATATATACCAGTTTACATGTGAGTTTAACTTTAAAAGCAGCTGGAATTTTAAAAAAAGAAGAAACAACCAAGCATTGCATTAGGAGAAAGTATTCAGTGCTTCATTTATTGCAAGGGAAGGGTCATTCATGCCCCAAAATAATAAAAACGAATATAAGAAATTTGAGCCTACACTCGTGGTTTTTAGCATTTTGCTTTTTTGAGAAGGCCTACCATAAGGCAATCTTTTTCAACAACAAAAATTTAATGCATAGGACTACTTCAGATACATATATGAATTGCTGAGATTATACTTACCTCCTTTAGCAGAGAGCCTTTTATCTGACACCAATCCCCTACAGTGGCAGGTTTACTTCTTGTGGCAACTACCTTCATGTTGGACATGTTTAACGGTTCTCTCCCGTTCCCAGTTAGGCTTAGGTCAAATTTATGGTTTTATGGGCTCAAGATTTTTATAACGAAGTATATTACTACAAATGAAGGACCTTGGAAACTTATTCATTGTGAGTTAATCCAGTGGATTGAAATGTCGTGGATATCAGCCCCATGCACTTATGTGTGTACTGTACTTGTAATAGAAAAGGATATGGTAGTGGTTTTCAGTTAGCTTTTATTTACAGTTGAGTTGGGAAGACACTTCCAGGATGCAAGGAGTGGGATTCAAATCATTCTATCAAGAGCCTTTGTGCGAAGCTTTGAAGACTAAATCCTATATCAGGTTTCAAATACTCCTTCGCAAAACAGGTCATCTGGACAAGAAGCCACTTTACTTACCCCTACTCCATGTAGGTGGAACTGTTCCATTTATTAAAATTAAAGAAAGACCATACTTGCCATTGTAATTTGGATCTATGCTGGCTACACGGACATGGTATCTCCCTCCCAATAAGATGTCCAAGATCTCCACCAAATGTCAAACAAGACCCTTCAAATTATTCAAATGAAAGCATTCCTCAACTTTTAATTATTTTTTCTATTTTTTGTTTCACCCTGGTGGTCTAGGGATGAAGAATTTTATAACATACCCAGTCCCCCCCTTCCCCTTCCTCCCAGAAAATATCGCATAATCCTCACCACATCCATTCCCCCTGAAAAAGAACATGGGCATCCTGTTAACATAAGCAGTTAACAGTACTACACACTGGGTAAATCGGTTTGAAATGGGTAAATCTAGAGCTTTAACAGAGAATTATGGATGTGGTGATTGGTAGGGCCCTGGAGTACAAAACTATGCCCGTATCTTCAAGAACACTAGCAAATTGCAAGTAATCTTCCTCCAATGACACAGTAATGTTTACACTAAATTATAATAAGCACACACAAAATGTATTACAGACATTATTTTATTTAGGATATTGGTTATAAATATAAGCATCTCAAGCACATTAACACATTGTCTGGAAGAATCTTAGAATGTAGAAAATGAAGTTTGCAGGTTTCACCAAGTAGGCTATAAAGGTGATATCTTGCTGATCTTGGATATATTACTGACGATTATTAGGATCTAATATTCTCCAGCTATTAATATTCTCAAAAAATCCTGCACTGCACATAGGGCCTACAGCCATTAACCCTGCTGATGATTCATGATCTCTTCAGGATTTTAAATTTTTCTGACACCATTTCTCAATCTCACTGGAGCTTAGTGGGTTACAAATTCATCGTTACAAAGATGCATGAACACAATTTGAGGACTGGACATGTCTAACTTGATTCCAGCTGCCTTGCTACTGTTTCCTTATGCAGTACAAAATCACTATCAATTATATTGGTATCTTGCAGCCTTGGCAACGATAGAGTCTTGTATTAACTCTTGTACTATTTTCATCTCTAATTTATCTCAACAAAACAAGCCTGCCAACTTGTGTCAATAGCTTTAATGTGGACATGGAATGGAATTCACACTTACAAAATTCCCCTAGACACAAAATTGCATCTTCCATGACAACGTGGACAACACTTAGGGTTTAAACGCTGCATACATGTTAAATTCTATGTGTTATACTCTGATTTACAAAATATGAACGGTGCAAGCTGCCATCCGCTTGAATAGTGAGGTGAGGAGTGGAGACAAGAGGGGTAACTGTGTCCATAGCAACAGCGAGCAGTATTGCAATGAATGCTGACACAACAGTGAGCACATGGTTTGACGCAGTGTTCTACTGTGAACTAACTCGTCACTGCCATTAGTAATATCCCGTGTATATATTGAAGTGCATTTGCTTATTCTTTCATAGGCTACAGTAAACGTTATCCTTCTGTTTTTGTTGAAAGCGTGTGTATATACAGATTTTGAGTTTATTTCTTTTATTTGCATCATCGTGTCTATTTTCGTTGTGTAAAAATGGCATCGGTACATGCTCGCGGAAGGCCCAGGATCCATTCTCTGCGACAGAACAACTTCAGGCCGTGGTGTGACTCTCCATAGCCAAGTAAAGGAGATGGTATGTGCGGTGAGGAATTTTATGGAGGAAGAAGAGGAAAGTATGCACTTACGGGAGAAACCTCTGATTCCATTTGTTCAGGTGAGGAAAAGAATTTCCAAGACTCTTGGTGTGAGTGAAATCACTGCATACTGAGTGACGGAAGGGAAGTTCCTGTCTGATGATGCTGGCCCGTCTAAACTATCAACTCCAGGGAAGAAGAGGCATAGAGAAGGGGTGGTCACTAATTTAGATGGCTTTCAACAAGATGCTGTTAGACGGCATATTTATAGATATTATTTTAGGGAAGAAATTCCAACATGTCGCAAACTTCTTGTTTTTGCTAAGAGAGGCACAATTATTTCAAGGAAGCCTTTCTTCACTGAAAGTGTTGCACGATCTGGGATTTAAATATAAGAAAATTAATGGGGGGAAGGTGATCATGGAGAGGCCAGATATTGTGGCTTTGAGGTGTCAGTTCCTACATGAAATGGGGAGACCCTACTGAGTTGTAGGCCAAAAATTACAAACAAAAAACCAAAATCTGGTTTCATGCCCTAGAAGTTACCTTATCACTTGGGGCACTTAAATATACATTTGTTTTTTATGTACGGCCATTTTTAAATCCTTACGGGGGCTTTTAAAGAACACGTGCTTAGGTCTTGATATGGGCAACGCCTACTTCCTAGAACCAAAAACCCCCTCAATTTTGTTGTAATTTCATACTCTTGGCCAAGATTATCATGCCAATCATCTGAATACAAGCTTATGGTGCCATCTGTTGGTCAATTTATCAGTTATGAGTAACCTAGGCAATGTTTGTCAAGTGTGAAACTTTTCTTACCGTACATGTTATTTTCTTATCCCATATAATTTTTAGCTGTATGGCATTCACTAAAAGAATATCATTACTATACACATGCACATATTTAACATCGAACAGAAGTATTTTGGTTTGTAGTAAAGTATAGGCCATTTTGGATACATAGTGGAACCATGCGTCTTTGTTTATTTTGATGGTCAGTGGCTTTAGTGAAGTTTATTCGCAAGAATTATATTTTTATTGGTTTACTGTGAGTGGTGGAACTTGTGTAAGTTAATGGTATTTTAGAGATTTGTGTGCAGTTTATTAGATGTATTCTGTATCTAGTCGATGGCGTAAACCGAAAGTCTGTGAAACAAAGAAATGGAATAGTGCTATTTTGAATGTTGACAAACAGTGGGGTGATATTACATGTGAAGTTAAGTAATGCAAGTTCAACAGCTGCAACTACTTCTTCTGCCAGTGTCAGAAAACTGGAATAGGCCTATTTTAGTGAGGAGAATACTGTTAGACCTAGTGTTAATGACAAGCACATTCTCATTCATATATGGGTGCCCTCCAAAATTTGTTTACAGAACTGTGTGGTGAATGTGGCAGTAAATCTTCGTGTCAACGTCAGGGAGAAAGATGGGTTTAGTAATAAGTTACCTCTGAAGTGTGGGAAAAGTGATTTGTCAACTCAGGGAAGTCTTGATGCAGGAAATTCCACTAAAATACTGTTTTTCTTAATAAAGTTAGGTTTTTCTCAATACTATATTTTTCAGCATTTTAAATGTTCCAGTTGCCTGCCTTTTGATCCCATTACCTTCAAACTTGTTTTGCACATACAACTTTGTGGTCTTAATAATGTGTGGAATCCATTTTGAAAAATATTAATAACTTTCAGAAATATTTAGGTTCAAATTTGAAAAAAATGACATATTTTAACAGAACAACAGGTCATTCTAAGATAAAAACATTTTAATAATAAACCATTTGCACTGATTTTAAAAGTAATACCAATTTTTATTTGTAGACCATTGATGATCATTCCATAGAAGTTTTAGATTGATAACTTTAAATTTGATGTACCTGGGACATTTTCAAAATTTGCATATTTATTACATAAAATGTTATAATTTCTAAATGACTGAACCAAATAGCTCCAAAGTTTAGAATTCCCTTAATTATGCTCACTTTAAAGAACCTTCAAAATTTGGTGAAAATTGGGTGAAAATAGGCTACTGGAAAATTCAAAACTTAAGTTAATAGGGCAAAAATGTTATCGATATTGTGTGGTTAGGTGAAATGAGGGTCAATGCTGGTCACACAGTATCTAAGGGTTGGAGTGACAACTCAGTTCAGGGGACAAGGAAGGGCCGTCAGGCAGAGGGGGTCGATTTATTATTCTATATGCCGGGCTATCACACGGATTTGTTAATAATACACTTTTGCTCTTTAGGTCGAAAAGAACTCGTGATTACCATGAAGACATGGACTAAAATGGTTCCAGGAACAATTGTTACCCAACATCCCTGAACACAGTGTTATTGTAATGGACAATGCTTCGTACCACATAGGTCAGATAGAATAAGCTCCAACAACTTTAAGTACGAAGTCACGAATGTTGGAATGGCTGGACCACCATCGTGTAACCTACCATGCGACAGCTCTCGGACAAATGGAATCCTTCTCGGTAGTGCTGAATGAACATAGAACGAGCGATAACATTCTATATAATACATGAATTCGCCAAAATACCTTATAAAAGGATGAGAAATAAATCAGGAAGCAATGTTTTAATAGATGTTTCCTCCTCCGCCGTCTGTGACACACCCAGCCATTCCAAATATAGCGAAAATTACAGCAGTGAGCGCCATTGTTCAAATCAATCTTCAAAAAAGTACCATAACAGTACTGCCAACCTCGCCCTTACGGTACTATGTGAAACAAAAAAGTGCCCAATTTACTCTCTAGTGGGCATCATTCGTTCGCTGCACTCAGTTCACGACTCTAATTATGCTAGTGTGTGCAATATTTCGCATCTCTGTACGGCTGAAATGAGTGTTTTTTGTTATCTGCTCTGTAATAACTATGCAGTATATCGCTCTCCTGTAATAAGTATGTGTATTTTTTCCCGCACAACTGTGGTTTTGACAAAGGTTACAGCCTAACGCGCCCAGATCAATGGTTTTGTGTCAACCATGCCCCGCTAGTAGCGCGCGGCCAAGGCTGCACCTACACCCGACCATTCTTACCTACACTTTGTCCAATCCAATGGTTTTTGACAATGGTTACAGCCTAACGCGCCCAGATCAATGAATTTTGGCAATGGTTACTGCCTAACGTGTCCCGATGATTCTTTTTTTTATCAACAGTGATTTTGCATCCCACTTCTTTCTATCAACAGTGATTTTGTATCTCACATGTGTGCCTCGGTGCGTGCTGCTAGAGTGAGCCTTGATGACGGTTAAACGAGATCAAGTGCTATCGAAGCATGGCAGCTGTTTTTAAAATAGCAAAAAACAAAAACACATATTTACGTACTTTAGCACATATATGAGGTTCAGTAGTAAGTTTTAATTAGGGTTCCTAATTTCAATACGTAATATCGCCCAAAAAATGAAACAAGGACACAAGGTATGTAAAAGTACATTCATGTCTGCTACAAGTGTATAAGCCGCGTTCCACTTTCATTCAGAATTAATATCCTTCTCAACCTTATACAGCAGCGCAAGCCTAAACCCATGTAGGCTACCACGTGGATGAACTGGCGAGAAAGCATGGCCATGAGATCATCACGCTGCCCCATATCATTGCCACTTCAATCCTATAGAAATGATATGGGGTCAAGTGAAGGGTTATCTAGCACGGCATAATAAGAATTTCACACTCCGTGAGGTTGAGAAGCTTACCGTTTAGGCTATTAGGGAAGTGACTTCATAAAACTGGAAGCGTTTTGTGTTAATAGTGCAACGAGAACTGGATGAGGCTACGAAACGTGAATGTATACTCGATGATAGGGTAGATTGGTTCATAGTTTCCCTGGAAAGCAATTCCAGATCCAATTCAGACACAAGTGACGAAGAGGGGGCGATGAAAGGAATAGACCCATAATTAAGTTAGTAGCAGCTAGAGCGATTAGGCAACTAAAAATTCCCCTAAACTCGCGTGCATCGCAATGTTTAATTGACCCTTCACACGAATACGGCTGACACACCACAGATCCCAGTATTTGTGTCTTCCTGGAAACTTCTTGGAATGTTATGAGTCATGATCTGCCTCAGTGGCAACGCAGCATTTCCTCACGTGTTAGCTTTGACAACTGCCAGTGCTCATTATTGGTACCGGCAATACAGAGTATTCTTTGCGTACAAACACAAACCTAACCCCAGACCTCCTTGCTTGTACTAGGCCTACTAACAATAATTTTGGTCCAGATAGTCGCCTAACCAAGTAGCGACCAATGGCTTTGTCTCGCCATGACTTTAGAAGAGTACAGTTCAACTTTTCCATTAAAATGAACTACGGTAAAAGTAATTTATGAACATTCATGATCTTTCAAGAAATTATTCTTCTTTAGACTGAGATAGGCTACTCAATACTCCCAATAATGTCAAAAGTACTCAAATCAAACTTACCAAGCAACTTTTGAAGATTTGATGGATGAGGCAGATAAATATGACCACTCCGATGTAACTTTTTGTACACTGATGACAATTGAACATATTATATGGAAGCTGCCAAGAGTAACGTGTCTCCACTGTACCTACGATTGTTTACCTAACATCTAAAAAATTAATTTGCTCTATTAAAAATTATAAGGGTGTGCAATCATCACTCGAAAAACTTCTCTGTAGGGTGTTCACAGGAGCATTCACTACTGACAACTTTCTTCCATTTTCATCGCACTCAGAATTTTCAATGAACTGAAGTCGGCTAGTTCATCAAATGAATTTTTATCAGTAATGCAAAGAAAGTTTTGTGGAACTTAATGTTTGGGAATCTGCAACCCATTGACTCAATGCTGAGGTTATTTAGAATACACACAGAACCTGTAATTATGGGCACTGCATCACTCAAATTCTTCAAGTACTTCACCAACTTGTCTTCTGTCTTGATATGTGTCCATTCCTGCTTAAATTTATTCCTGTTGGAGGAGAAGTGTTCAGATATATCCGATAGACTGTGCACAGAATTCTCTTCTTCGTAGTGTCTGAAGTCTTCCAAGCTCGCTTCTATGGCTTTATCCGAGATTTTCTACCTCTGCATCACACAGTCTTCTAGAAGAAGGCCCAGGAATGGATAGCTATTCTGGCAAATTCGAAAATATTGAAGATACTGCATCAGGATTCAACTTCGGGTAACTCCTAGCAAATGTCTTTATTTCCCCATCAACTTGCTCTGTCCTGAAAACAGAGCTATCAGGAAAATGTTTTATACAAATTATAGGCTTGCTCACTTTAGAGAAGTCAGTGGGAATTTTTCTAGGCCATATATTTCTTAATTTTTCGTCCTTTGGGAGAGAAAATGTAGAAACATTTTCATGCTGGGATCTGTAATTGTTCTTACAGCCAGCCACATTACAGCATCTCGGCATTTTGATTTCCTGTAAAGAGACACATTCATTAAATATCTAACTTTAACTCAGATAATTAACTTAGCATGCATTCTAATAGTCCTTAACATCCACAATATTAGGCTAACGTAAGTTCGTACATAACCTGCACCACACTTGCGTTTGATTAACCTGTGTCATTAATGAGAAATAAAGTGTTAACACTTACCCTGTAGGCTACGTGATTATTGCAGCTACATGATGCACCACAACACAAGTTGGATGTAAAGTTGGACATGACACTTTATAAAACACTAACTATTCTCACACTGCTATTCACAAACAAGTCTTCTCAACCGGAGTCACTACTTCGCCTACGTCACAGACAAGATGGCTGCTCGCACTGGGGCCAGTATCTTTCGTGGGCCACGAACAGTTGTCTGACCTGACAAACTGCATTGCCATTCCGTTCACAATAACCTATGCGTAGCTGAAACTGGAGTCCTGTTCGACACCAGGAATCTCCCCGCTGTACGGGGCTTGTACAGTTTACTCAACGCGAAGGTTCACTCGCGATTCACGTGATCGTATACGCCGGTCACTGGTCTAACTCTATATGTGTAGCCTATTCAAGAGTGATACAATCCAATCTGCTCTCTCTGTCGAGCAGGCAAACTCGCGTCTGCAGTCGCACCGACCACCGCGCTACCTGTGCTCAAAATTCGTAATCATAATATACAAATATTTCATTTCCATGTTCCTGAGCTTTCAATTACTTGAAAGTAGTTGATAATCCGTCACCTGCTATGATTGCAGACATGTCATAATACACCAGAACGTGTAAAAAACTATTATTCCCGTTTTATGAGCATAATTTATCTCTTGGTGTTGGTCGATAAAATAATCAATATCACTGACCAATCAGCTGTGACATTAGTAATGGCAACGCATGCGCCATGCTTCGCTCGGCCTGACTGCTATCCCAAGTCAGCTAGTGGGCCGCGAAACATATGATCCTGGATCGCTCTCCATGTTCCCAAGTACTTTACATATTACCTTCCCATAAAGGCATTCTAGTCATGAGAATGAGGGTACAGTACTCGTGGTTACATTTTCAGAGCAGCATCTACGAATCAACTTTTACTGAACCACAGCAGGAAAATTTGATCTGTTTGTTTTCAATCAACTGTTACTGATACTTTTAGTAAGAGTTCAGTTTACCTAGCGATAGTCAACTCTTACCAAGAATCGACTTTCCCTGTAACATATATATACGTACTTATAACATCACATATTTCACCACTGGAATACAGCGATTAATATTCGTTGACCTTGATCCGCGGTAGAGACTATTGTTGTTTTTTTTTTTTTTTTGTTGATTCTTTAGGGGGTTTTCGGCATCATGGCCTTGTAGTCCCGTTTACTTGGTTGTGTGCAGAAGTTGTCTGATAACCTGTGTCACTGTGATGTATGTAGGCTTATTAGTGTGTGTACTTTTATACGAGGAAGGATTTGGGTATGAAGCTGCTGTTCTTGTTGTTGTTCCATTTGAGATGCATGGACATCATGGCCATTTAGCCCCGTGTACTTGGGTGAGTGTTGAATTTTGTCTGATAACCTGTGTTATTATTATGGCTCTATTAGTGTGTGCATTTATAATTCAGGTGATGATTCAATCAATCAATGTTTAATATCCGTGTAGCACGTTGAATTTCAACAAGCTACTACAACTAACATTCAATTATACTCCTTGAGAAGGACAAAGAGTTATAACTATTCCCATGCATTTAGGAGAATGTAGGCTATATTATGTTCTTCACTGAACATCTCGTTCCTTCCCTCTACGATGGGTGTTCATAGACGATAGGTGTCACGAGCGACATGCGCAGTAGTTTGCCGCGTAGATGACGTCATTGGGCTCCAAGGCCCAGTCTCGTACGTACTGTTTCCCACGGTAACCAGTCAAGAGTAGTGTAGTTCGGTGTATTACTATCGGTCTGTAGGTCAGGTGAATGTTTATTTTCATGTTATCAGAATGTTTTACAACCTCTGAACTCGTGCGTGAATGAAATGTATTCTTGTGTTAAGGCCTAGCTTCTGTGAGTGGTGTTAAAAGGTGCTAGAATGCCGAGCTGTGCAGTAGCAGGCTGTACAAATCATCCCCGGGACGCAAACAAATGTAAGTTGTCACTTAACAGATTCCCAAAAGATCCGTCTCTGCACAAACAATGCGTACATTTTTGTAACAGAAAAGATGTGTTTAACTCCAATACAGCTCGCATTTGTTCGGAACAGTTTCTGCCTAGTGATTTTGAAGGAGATTTACAATCTGAACTGTTAGGTCTTCTCCCTAAGAGATTGATAAAAACAGGGTCAGTTCCTTCCCAAAAAAATCCCACCATTCCTGCTTCAACAGAAAATTGCGAGAGAAATACGCGAGCCGAGAGGCGTGATTGTAGGAAAGATTTACAGTCCCTAATAAAGAACTCGGTAGAAGAATCAAGTCAACATCTTGAGCTTCCTCAGGGAGGTCAGATTAATGATGAGTTTCGCCAAATTGAAGACAACTTGCCCTTGATGTGTGAACTACGTAGTGTTTTGGCCGAAAATGAAAAATTAAAAGAAAGGATTAAATTACTTTCTGAGGAACTGAAGATATCCCAAGGAAAAATAAGAAAATTGGAGCAACATTTTAAAAACTATGATGATATATTTTCTACTTGTCAGAAGCAATATTTATTGAAAAGAAAGTGTACAATCTGGTCTGCAGAAGATGTGGCGAAAGCTGTTACAATACGGTGTATCTCCAAGAAAGCTTTATCATATGTTAGGGAAACTCTAAAAGACTCCCTCCCATGTGAAACAACAATAGCACGACGGTTGTCACAATTTTTTACTCCTCCTGGGTTTCTGGATGTCACTTTTAACCTACTTAAGGGCCAAGCATTTATTATGAGTGATAACTTTCAAAAGGATGTAGTGATGAGCTTTGACGAAATGAAAGTTAAATCTGATATTTGTTATGACAGTGTCGAAGATGTGTTTAGAGGGCCACACGTAAATGTACAAGTTATTATGTTAAGAAGCTTAACTGGTAATTGGAAACAGCCGGTTTATTATCAATTTGACTAAGCGGTCAGTACTGATTTATTTTATGAGACAGTTAGATTTGTTGAGGAAACGAATTTTCGCATAAGAGCCTTTGTTAGTGATATGGGTGGTTCCAACCGAAAATTATATATAGACCTCGGAATAAGTTCAGAGAAATCCGTTATAACTAACCCATGTGCTGATGACCATGTAATTTTGGCATTTTGTGACGTTCCTCATATCCTTAAGTTAATAAGAAACCATCTGTTAGACCATGGATACAGGCTTACGTCCGGTGAGACAGTTACCAAAGACATCTTCGTAGAGTTAGTGCAATACCAAATAGTGGAGACTTGAAATTTGCTCACAAAATAACTGGCCAACATTGTAAGGAAAGCTGCTGAACTTCTCTCTGGCACTGTGGCTCAGGCTATATCATATATTTTCCCTGGGAATGAACATGTCGTTGAATTTGTTGAAACTGTTAATGATGGATGTGATGTTTTGGATAACAGAATCCCAAATCATCTAACAAACATGCTCAAAAGTGCTTACGGGACAAATTTAGAGGAACAGGATGTCAAACTGAATTAAGATGCTCGAGCTGTTCGTATCAGTAAGCGTTATTGGGAATTCTGGCTTGCTGCCTTTCCAAAAAGGTTGCATGATTTCAATCCTCAGTTTTCAGGGATTATTCCGTAACCCGAAATCTGAAGGATATAATTATTTGCTAGCATCAAGATGTTTTAGAATCATATTTCTCTGCTCTCAGAGGATTAGGGCGGTTTTACGATCATCCTCTTCCCACAACAGTAACACAGAGAATTAAATCCCTGTTATTTAGCAAAAGTGCACACGATATAATACAAACTGGAAACTGTCCCAGGGAACAGTGTGAAACATTGACTGTAGAAGTTCTCTGCAGAGCTACTAGAAACTAACTTGGAAATGTCTGACCCTGAGTATGAAAATTTTAACTCTATAGTAGATTAATTAATAAAGCAGTTTACTGATCAGGAAGATCTCGAACAGTTTCTATAATGAGGACAAGGACTTGTTGAAAATGTTGGCCGGGTATATTGCATACCGAGTTGCAAAAAGGGGAATCGTACCTTCCTTTAACTACGGTGGAAAAACTGGAAAGTGCATTAGTGTTAGGAATTCAGACTGGATCTCGGATTTGTCTAGGGGAGTCCTAAAGAACCCATCTCCCGAGTGGTTCAATATCGTTTGTGAATTAGAAAAAGAATTTCAAAGGTTTCACGGAAATGATCTAAAGAAGTGTCCAACAGTTATGAAGGAACTAATAGATATCGTCAGATTTAAACATAGTGAGGTCGATGAGTTTGCAGTTGCGTGTTTTGTGAGAACGCGTTCATTTGTTAAAATGAAAGAACTGAATAAGAAGAGAGCTCTTAAGAGGTAGAGTCGGACCAGGGGTGCGGTTGCTGACGCTACACGAAAGAAGTTAAAGAAGATGAGGAAAAATTACATCCTGAAAGGTAGGTTTCATTTGACAATTTTTAACACAATTTGACCGGGTGTATCTTACTTGAATTATGTGTTCTTATTTAGACCAAGTCGGTTAAAACTATTTCTTAATTGTTAGGGCCTGATTTATCATAATATAATATCATCATTATCCCGTCCTCTTTCTTGCTTCAATAAAAATTAATTGAGCAAGGACCGCTCCACGCATTGCTTTTAACACACAGCAACTCTGCTGCTTGAGCCCAATGACGTCACGCGCGTGACACCTACCGTCTGGGTTCATAGCAAGTAAATAATCTTGCGATCGTGGATTGAAAACACAAAAACCTCATTTAAGAGATCTGCAATTTGTTGGCTTTAGGCAGCCGTCTTGTTATTGTTGTGTTTAAGAGAAAATATCGAGATCATCTGCCACATATTTAGTTATTGTTTACCTGTTTATTGTTTACTTCTTTCTTTGTTTATTAACCTGTTTGCTTTTTATTTACTTATTTATTTACTAGTATCTATTTATTTATTTATGTATTTTCAGAAAGGGTAGGTACTTACCTGATATTGCCGGTTCTTAAGTTCATAAGCCACCCCCTCAAATACGACCCAAGCAGATTGCGGTTAAAATAAAATACATAATTAGGAACTAATGATTTTCAAATGTTTGGGAACATTGTATGAAAAGGAAAATAGGCATTTTATAAACAAAAAACTAGGCTTTGTTTATTTGTTAAAGAATCGTGTTTTATGCAAGTGCTGGCTACATAGGCTTAGTGAGACATTGCTCCAAGCGATGGAAATCCGGCAAACTTCTAGTTTAAGGTTGTCATATTCTTCTCTATCAATCCGGGGCACCTTTTGGAATTTAAGGACATTACTTTTGACAGAAGATGGAGGTTGTAAACACGCAATATCTAGCAGTTCATGTATTTAATGTAAACACCTTGCAACCTGAACTTAAATCGCGCTCCATGGCAGCCACGGGAAGCAGCAGCATGACCGGAGATCGTAGGTTCGAATCCAGACGCTGACAGCAGCTATCCTGAGTGTGGCTTTTCCCAGCGTTTTACCACACTCCCTGCAGTTGAGTGTAAGGATAGGTCCTAATTTCAAGACCTAGGGCACCTACCCCATCCCAGCTACACACACTACTACCGCCACACAAAACCACAGGTTATCAGATAAATTCAACACACACCAAAATACAAGGGGCTGATGATCACGATCTCATGCCATGGTAACTAGGAGCCTGAAATGCGTCATTGAACACGTTTCAACAAGTGCGAACTATAAAATGCGTAGACATTTACTATTAGGGAGATGGTATTAAATACTATCCTGTTGATTTATATTACTCTCAAATTATAGAAGCCGCCTTGTCAAACTCTAGAAGGCTTTTATGATTTGAAATTGGGAACTATATTATTCTAATCAAATCAGTTGGATGGAAAGAGCTTTAGTGATCCTCACAGTGTGGAGGCCGAACATAACCTATACAACACATATAAGCAGTCAGCCCACTTTTATAGCACTGAAGGTTAGGCCCGTTTGTCTAAAATCCTGGATTGGACAATCCTCGAAGACAGCGGATAAATTAGGAACCAGTCAAAGAGAATAAAATGATACAGAATTGACTCTGACTCTTGAGTATTCAGTCCTTGGATTGTTCCAGTGCGGTGCACTGTTCACGTAACGAGGGCAAAGTTGATCTTGTAGCAGCACACCTGACCGTTGTTGTCGGTGAGATTCGCGAAGATTCCGTAGGTACCTGTGGCCATCGCTCCCAGGCGTCCCAGGGGAAACGACTTGTCTTCCATGGTGTAGTCACCCTGCGACAGATAATACAAGTGATTCAGGAAAGAGTCGACCTCCTCTGGATAATTCTATAAGCGGCAGATTTGCCATTATACACAGTTCAAAAAAATAGGGGAACATGTTTTGTAACGTCTGGTATGTGAACGTTAATTTTGTAATTGGGGTTCCAATGGTCGTACAGCATACCTCGAGATCTTAGCTACACACGGTATGTCAAATCGAAGTTATACTCCATCTGTAGGCATAACCAAGCTTTAACCTGTCATGTGACCCCTCAAAACAAAGTGAATAGCACTGCGACCTGTGTAGTTGTGAGGTACAGAGCCTACTGCGGTCATTTGAGCACGTTGTACGTAAACCAGCACATGGCATGAGACATCTTAACGAGGTTCAAGTCACAAGGGCTGTCACTTTGATCCAGGAAGGATGGACTATTCGTCAGGTTGCTGTGGATCTCAATGTCTCTCCGTCAGTTATTCAACGCTTGTGGAATCGCTACGATGAGACAGGCCAGTACACAAAGAGGGTTGGACAAGGTTGTGGGCGCATGACAAACCCACAGGATGACCGATATCTGACCATCTGTGCGTTGCGGTGTCGCTCAGCAACTGCCAGGGAACTGCAACCGCAACAAGATCTCAGGAGGGTCACTGGAGTCACGGTGTCCGACCAGACAGTAAGGAATAGGTTAAGAGAAGTGTCCTTACGAACCAGACGTCCTGTTCGAGTGCGCAGGACATCACGCAGCTCGCCTACTGCTTGCCCGTACCCACGTCAACTGGCAACTTCGCCAATAGCCTGTGTTGTTCACAGACGAGTCCAGATTTCCCCTGACACAGCGTGATGAATGTCAACGTATATGGAGACGCCATGGTGAGCAGTACACCCCAAATGTTGTCCTGGAAGTCGACCGATTCGGACAAAGTTCTGTGATGGTGTGAGGTGGCATCAGTATTGATGGCCGTCGGATCTTGTCGTCATCCATGGTAATCTTATTGTGGGGTACATCGAGCAGAAACTTTGTTGGCTCCTGCATACGGTGTTAGCCCTGAATTCGTACCCATGCACGACAATGCCAGGGTTCATGTAGCGCGCATTACCAGAGCTGTCTTGCGAGAACTGTACGTTCAAGAGATGGAATGGCCAGCAGTGGGTCCCGAGCTTAATCCCATCAAGCATGTGTAGGATAGGTTTGGCAGATGTGTTCGTGGGCGTTCTGTTCCACTACAGACGCTCCAAGACATCGAATAGGCTCTCTTTGAAAAATGGGACCTCATACCGCAGCGTGACCTCCGTCGACTTATACGGAGCATGCCACGTAGGTACCAAGCTGTGATAAATGCTCCTGGAGGACATACACCGTGAAGCTCTCCAACTGTGATAAAATCCACGCTGGAGTACTGTTTTCCTTTGTGTTCGCCACTATTTGGAGATTTCCGTTTGTGTTCTGAAAATGAACGAGAATCCATCGATATTTATTCGTATACGGCAACTGTAAAGAATAAAGGCTTAGTTGGTAATACACCTGGGTGTGAGGTATTGTTTTGTGGAGCACGGCATACGCTCAAAAACTTGTTCCTCTAATTTTTTGAACTGTGTATTAGGAACCCTGAGTGGGAACAGCGACAAGAAAGACGTCGCTCATAGATCTCGGCCCCTATACTCACTGGCTGTATGGGACAGCGACAAGGGGGAGTCGGCTCTTAGATCTCGGCCCCTATACTCACTGGCTGTATGGGACAGCGACAAGGGGGAGTTGGCTCTTAGATCTCGGCCCCTATACTCACTGGCTGTATGGGACAGCGACAAGGGGGAGTTGGCCCTTAGATCTCGGCCACTATACTCACTGGCTGTATGGGACAGCGACAAGGAGGAGTTGGCTCATAGATCTCGGCCCCTATACTTACTGGCTGTATGGGACAGCGACACGGGGGAGTTGGCTCTTAGATCTCGGCCCCTATACTCACTGGCTGTATGGGACAGCGACACGGGGGAGTTGGCTCTTAGATCTCGGCCACTATACTCACTGGCTGTATGGGACAGCGACAAGGAGGAGTTGGCTCATAGATCTCGGCCCCTATACTTACTGGCTGTATGGGACAGCGACACGGGGGAGTTGGCTCTTAGATCTCGGCCCCTATACTTACTGGCTGTATGGGACAGCGACAAGGGGGAGACGGCTCTTAGATCGCGGCCCCTATACTCACTGGCTGTATGGGACAAGGGGGAGTTGGCTCTTAGATCGCGGCCCCTATACTTACCGGCTGTATGGGACAGCGACAAGGGGGAGACGGCTCTTAGATCTCGGCCCCTATACTCACTGGCTGTATGGAACAGCGACACGGGGGAGTTGGCTCTTAGATCTCGGCCCCTATACTCACTGGCTGTATGGGACAGCGACAAGGGGGAGTCGGCTCTTAGATCTCGGCCACTATACTCACTGGCTGTATGGGACAGCGACAAGGGGGAGTTGGCTCTTAGATCTCGGCCCCTATACTCACTGGCTGTATGGGACAGCGACAAGGAGGAGTTGGCTCTTAGATCTCGGCCCCTATACTCACTGGCTGTATGGGACAGCGACAAGGGGGAGTTGGCTCTTAGATCTCGGCCCCTATACTCACTGGCTGTAGGGAACAGCGACAAGGGGGAGTTGGCTCTTAGATCTCGGCCCCTATACTCACTGGCTGTATGGGACAGCGACACGGGGGAGTTGGCTCTTAGATCTCGGCCACTATACTCACTGGCTGTATGGGACAGCGACAAGGAGGAGTTGGCTCATAGATCTCGGCTCTATACTCACTGGCTGTATGGGACAGCGACAAGGGGGAGTTGGCTCTTAGATCTCGGCCCCTATACTCACTGGCTGTAGGGAACAGCGACAAGGGGGAGTTGGCTCTTAGATCTCGGCCCCTATACTCACTGGCTGTATGGGACAAGGGGGAGTTGGCTCTCAGATCTCGGCCCCTATACTCACTGGCTGTATGGGACAGCGACAAGGGGGAGTTGGCTCTTAGATCTCGGCCCCTATACTTACTGGCTGTATGGGACAGCGACACGGGGGAGTTGGCTCTTAGATCTCGGCCCCTATACTTACTGGCTGTATGGGACAGCGACAAGGGGGAGACGGCTCTTAGATCGCGGCCCCTATACTCACTGGCTGTATGGGACAAGGGGGAGTTGGCTCTTAGATTGCGGCCCCTATACTTACCGGCTGTATGGGACAGCGACAAGGGGGAGACGGCTCTTAGATCTCGGCCCCTATACTCACTGGCTGTATGGAACAGCGACACGGGGGAGTTGGCTCTTAGATCTCGGCCCCTATACTCACTGGCTGTATGGGACAGCGACAAGGGGGAGTCGGCTCTTAGATCTCGGCCACTATACTCACTGGCTGTATGGGACAGCGACAAGGGGGAGTTGGCTCTTAGATCTCGGCCCCTATACTCACTGGCTGTATGGGACAGCGACAAGGAGGAGTTGGCTCTTAGATCTCGGCCCCTATACTCACTGGCTGTATGGGACAGCGACAAGGGGGAGTTGGCTCTTAGATCTCGGCCCCTATACTCACTGGCTGTAGGGAACAGCGACAAGGGGGAGTTGGCTCTTAGATCTCGGCCCCTATACTCACTGGCTGTATGGGACAGCGACACGGGGGAGTTGGCTCTTAGATCTCGGCCACTATACTCACTGGCTGTATGGGACAGCGACAAGGAGGAGTTGGCTCATAGATCTCGGCCCCTATACTTACTGGCTGTATGGGACAGCGACACGGGGGAGTTGGCTCTTAGATCTCGGCCACTATACTCACTGGCTGTATGGGACAGCGACAAGGGGGAGAGGCTCTTAGATCTCGGCCACTATACTCACTGGCTGTATGGGACAGCGACAAGGAGGAGTTGGCTCTTAGATCTCGGCCCCTATACTCACTGGCTGTATGGGACAGCGACAAGGGGGAGTTGGCTCTTAGATCTCGGCCCCTATACTCACTGGCTGTAGGGAACAGCGACAAGGGGGAGTTGGCTCTTAGATCTCGGCCCCTATACTCACTGGCTGTATGGGACAGCGACACGGGGGAGTTGGCTCTTAGATCTCGGCCACTATACTCACTGGCTGTATGGGACAGCGACAAGGAGGAGTTGGCTCATAGATCTCGGCCCCTATACTTACTGGCTGTATGGGACAGCGACACGGGGGAGTTGGCTCTTAGATCTCGGCCCCTATACTTACTGGCTGTATGGGACAGCGACACGGGGGAGTTGGCTCTTAGATCGCGGCCCCTATACTTACCGGCTGTATGGGACAGCGACAAGGGGGAGACGGCTCTTAGATCTCGGCCACTATACTCACTGGCTGTATGGGACAGCGACAAGGGGGAGTTGGCTCTTAGATCGCGGCCCCTATACCCACTGGCTGTATGGGACAGCGACAAGGGGGAGTTGGCTCTTAGATCTCGGCCACTATACCCACTGGCTGTATGGGGCAGCGACAAGGGGGAGTTGGCTCTTAGATCTCGGCCACTATACTCACTGGCTGTATGGGACAGCGACAAGGGGGAGTTGGCTCTTAGATCGCGGCCCCTATACTTACCGGCTGTATGGGACAGCGACAAGGGGGAGTTGGCTCTTAGATCTCGGCCCCTATACTCACTGGCTGTATGGGACAGCGACAAGGGGGAGTTGGCTCTTAGATCGCGGCCCCTATACTTACCGGCTGTATGGGACAGCGACAAGGGGGAGTTGGCTCTTAGATCGCGGCCCCTATACTCACTGGCTGTAGGGAACAGCGACAAGGGGGAGTCGGCTCTTAGATCTCGGCCCCTATACTCACTGGCTGTATGGGACAGCGACAAGGGGGAGTTGGCTCTTAGATCTCGGCCCCTATACTTACTGGCTGTATGGGACAGCGACAAGGAGGAGTTGGCTCATAGATCTCGGCCCCTATACTCACTGGCTGTATGGGACAGCGACAAGGGGGAGTTGGCTCTTAGATCTCGGCCACTATACTCACTGGCTGTATGGGACAACGGGGAGTTGGCTCTTAGATCTCGGCCACTATACTCACTGGCTGTATGGGACAGCGACAAGGGGGAGTTGGCTCCTAGATCTCGGCCACTATACTCACTGGCTGTATGGGACAGCGACAAGGGGGAGTTGGCTCTTAGATCTCGGCCCCTATACTTACTGGCTGTATGGGACAGCGACAAGGGGGAGTTGGCTCCTAGATCTCGGCCCCTATACTCACTGGCTGTATGCGACAAGGGGGAGTTGGCTCTTAGATCTCGGCCACTATACTCACTGGCTGTATGGGACAGCGACAAGGGGGAGTTGGCTCATAGATCTCGGCCCCTATACTCACTGACTGTATGGGACAGCGACAAGGGGGAGTTGGCTCCTAGATCTCGGCCCCTATACTCACTGGCTGTATGGGACAAGGGGGAGTTGGCTCTTAGATCTCGGCCACTATACTCACTGGCTGTATGGGACAGCGACAAGGGGGAGTTGGCTCTTAGATCTCGGCCCCTATACTCACTGGCTATATGGGACAGCGACAAGGGGGAGTTGGCTCATAGATCTCGGCCCCTATACTCACTGGCTGTATGGGACAGCGACAAGGGGGAGTCGGCTCTTAGATCTCGGCCACTATACTCACTGGCTGTAGGGAACAGCGACAAGGGGGAGTCGGCTCTTAGATCGCGGCCACTATACTCACTGGCTGTATGGGACAGCGACAAGGGGGAGTTGGCTCTTAGATCTCGGCCCCTATACTCACTGGCTGTATGGGACAAGGGGGAGTTGGCTCATAGATCTCGGCCCCTATACTCACTGGCTGTATGGGACAGCGACAAGGGGGAGTTGGCTCTTAGATCTCGGCCCCTATACTTACTGGCTGTATGCGACAAGGGGGAGTTGGCTCTTAGATCTCGGCCCCTATACTTACTGGCTGTATGGGACAGCGACAAGGGGGAGTTGGCTCTTAGATCTCGGCCCCTATACTCACTGGCTGTATGGGACAGCGACAAGGGGGAGTTGGCTCTTAGATCTCGGCCCCTATACTTACTGGCTGTATGGGACAGCGACAAGGGGGAGTTGGCTCTTAGATCTCGGCCCCTATACTCACTGGCTGTATGGGACAGCGACAAGGGGGAGTTGGCTCTTAGATCTCGGCCCCTATACTCACTGGCTGTATGGGACAGCGACAAGTGGGAGTTGGCTCTTAGATCTCGGCCCCTATACTCACTGGCTGTATGGGACAGCGACACGGGGGAGTTGGCTCATAGATCTCGGCCACTATACTCACTGGCTGTATGGGACAGCGACAAGGGGGAGTTGGCTCTTAGATCTCGGCCCCTATACTCACTGGCTGTATGGGACAGCGACAAGGGGGAGTTGGCTCTTAGATCTCGGCCCCTATACTTACTGGCTGTATGCGACAAGGGGGAGTTGGCTCTTAGATCTCGGCCCCTATACTTACTGGCTGTATGGGACAGCGACAAGGGGGAGTTGGCTCTTAGATCTCGGCCACTATACTCACTGGCTGTATGGGACAGCGATAAGGGGGAGTCGGCTCTTAGATCGCGGCCCCTATACTCACTGGCTGTATGGGACAGCGACAAGGAGGAGTTGGCTCTTAGATCGCGGCCCCTATACTCACTGGCTGTATGGGACAGCGACACGGGGGAGTTGGCTCTTAGATCTCGGCCCCTATACTTACTGGCTGTATGCGACAAGGGGGAGTTGGCTCTTAGATCTCGGCCCCTATACTTACTGGCTGTATGGGACAGCGACACGGGGGAGTTGGCTCTTAGATCGCGGCCCCTATACTCACTGGCTGTATGGGACAGCGACAAGGGGGAGTTGGCTCTTAGATCTCGGCCCCTATACTCACTGGCTGTATGGGACAGCGACAAGGGGGAGTTGGCTCTTAGATCTCGGCCCCTATACTTACTGGCTGTATGCGACAAGGGGGAGTTGGCTCTTAGATCTCGGCCACTATACTCACTGGCTGTATGGGAACAGCGACAAGGGGGAGTTGGCTCTTAGATCGCGGCGCCTATACTCACTGGCTGTATGGAACAGCGACAAGGTGGAGACGGCTCTTAGATCTCGGCCACTATACTCACTGGCTGTGTGGGACAGCGACAAGGGGGAGTTGGCTCTTAGATCTCGGCCCCTATACTCACTGGCTGTATGGGACAGCGACAAGGGGGAGTCGGCTCTTAGATCTCGGCCCCTATACTCACTGGCTGTATGGGACAAGGGGGAGTTGGCTCTTAGATCTCGGCCCCTATACTCACTGGCTGTATGGGACAGCGACAAGGGGGAGTTGGCTCATAGATCTCGGCCACTATACTCACTGGCTGTATGGGACAGCGACAAGGGGGAGTTGGCTCTTAGATCTCGGCCCCTATACTCACTGTCTGTATGGGACAAGGGGGAGTTGGCTCTTAGATCTCGGCCCCTATACTCACTGGCTGTATGGGACAGCGACAAGGAGGAGTTGGCTCATAGATCTCGGCCCCTATACTCACTGGCTGTATGGGACAGCGACAAGGGGGAGTTGGCTCTTAGATCTCGGCCACTATACTCACTGGCTGTATGGGACAGCGACAAGGGGGAGTTGGCTCTTAGATCTCGGCCCCTATACTCACTGGCTGTATGGGACAGCGACAAGGGGGAGTTGGCTCATAGATCTCGGCCACTATACTCACTGGCTGTATGGGACAGCGACAAGGGGGAGTTGGCTCTTAGATCTCGGCCCCTATACTCACTGGCTGTATGGGACAGCGACAAGGGGGAGTTGGCTCTTAGATCTCGGCCCCTATACTCACTGGCTGTATGGGACAGCGACAAGGAGGAGTTGGCTCTTAGATCTCGGCCACTATACTCACTGGCTGTAGGGAACAGCGACAAGGGGGAGTCGGCTCTTAGATCTCGGCCACTATACTCACTGGCTGTATGGGACAGCGAAAAGGGGGAGTTGGCTCATAGATCTCGGCCACTATACTCACTGGCTGTATGGGACAGCGAAAAGGGGGAGTTGGCTCTTAGATCTCGGCCACTATACTCACTGGCTGTATGGGACAGCGACAAGGGGGAGTTGGCTCATAGATCTCGGCCCCTATACTCACTGGCTGTATGGGACAGCGACAAGGAGGAGTTGGCTCATAGATCTCGGCCACTATACTCACTGGCTGTATGGGACAGCGACACGGGGGAGTTGGCTCTTAGATCTCGGCCACTATACTCACTGGCTGTATGGGACAGCGACACGGGGGAGTTGGCTCTTAGATCTCGGCCACTATACTCACTGGCTGTATGGGACAGCGACAAGGGGGAGTTGGCTCATAGATCTCGGCCACTATACTCACTGGCAGTATGGGACAGCGACAAGGGGGAGTTGGCTCTTAGATCTCGGCCACTATACTCACTGGCTGTATGGGACAGCGACAAGGGGGAGTTGGCTCTTAGATCTCGGCCCCTATACTCACTGGCTGTATGGGACAGCGACAAGGGGGAGTTGGCTCTTAGATCTCGGCCACTATACTCACTGGCTGTATGGGACAGCGACAAGGGGGAGTTGGCTCTTAGATCTCGGCCACTATACTCACTGGCTGTATGGGACAGCGACAACGGGGAGTTGGCTCATAGATCTCGGCCACTATACTCACTGGCTGTATGGGACAGCGACAAGGGGGAGTTGGCTCTTAGATCTCGGCCACTATACTCACTGGCTGTATGGGACAGCGACAAGGGGGAGTTGGCTCATAGATCTCGGCCACTATACTCACTGGCTGTATGGGACAGCGACAAGGGGGAGTTGGCTCTTAGATCTCGGCCCCTATACTCACTGGCTGTATGGGACAGCGACAAGGAGGAGTTGGCTCATAGATCTCGGCCACTATACTCACTGGCTGTATGGGACAGCGACAAGGAGGAGTTGGCTCTTAGATCTCGGCCCCTATACTCACTGGCTGTATGGGACAGCGACAAGGGGGAGTTGGCTCTTAGATCTCGGCCACTATACTCACTGGCTGTATGGGACAAGGGGGAGTTGGCTCTTAGATCTCGGCCCCTATACTCACTGGCTGTATGGGACAGCGATAAGGGGGAGTTGGCTCATAGATCTCGGCCCCTGTACTCACTGGCTGTATGGGACAAGGGGGAGTCGGCTCGTAGATCGCGGCCACTATACTCACTGGCTGTATGTGACAAGGGGGAGTCGGCTCTTAGATCTCGGCCACTATACTCACTGGCTGTATGGGACAGCGACAAGGGGGAGTTGGCTCATAGATCTCGGCCACTATACTCACTGGCTGTATGGAACAAGGGGGAGTCGGCTCTTAGATCGCGGCCACTATACTCACTGGCTGTATGGGACAGCGACAAGGGGGAGTTGGCTCTTAGATCTCGGCCCCTATACTCACTGGCTGTATGGGACAAGGGGGAGTCGGCTCTTAGATCGCGGCCACTATACTCACTGGCTGTATGGGACAGCGACAAGGGGGAGTTGGCTCATAGATCTCGGCCACTATACTCAGTGGCTGTATGGGACAGCGACAAGGGGGAGTTGGCTCATAGATCTCGGCCACTATACTCACTGGCTGTATGGGACAAGGGGGAGTCGGCTCTTAGATCGCGGCCACTATACTCACTGGCTGTATGTGACAGCGACAAGGAAAGCCCAATTGCTGGATCATGGCACCCTATACTCACCGGCTGTATGGGACAGCGACAAGGAGGAGTTGGCTCATAGATCTCGGCCACTATACTCACTGGCTGTATGGGACAGCGACAAGGGGGAGTTGGCTCATAGATCTCGGCCACTATACTCACTGGCTGTATGGGACAGCGACACGGGGGAGTTGGCTCATAGATCTCGGCCCCTATACTCACTGGCTGTATGGGACAGCGACAAGGGGGAGTTGGCTCATAGATCGCGGCCACTATACTCACTGGCTGTATGGGACAGCGACAAGGAAAGCCCAATTGCTGGATCATGGCCCCCTATACTCACTGGCTGTATGGGACAGCGACAAGGAGGAGTTGGCTCATAGATCTCGGCCACTATACTCACTGGCTGTATGGGACAGCGACACGGGGGAGTTGGCTCATAGATCTCGGCCACTATACTCACTGGCTGTATGGGACAAGGGGGAGTCGGCTCTTAGATCTCGGCCCCTATACTCACTGGCTGTATGGGACAGCGACAAGGGGGAGTTGGCTCTTAGATCTCGGCCACTATACTCACTGGCTGTATGGGACAGCGACAAGGAGGAGTTGGCTCTTAGATCTCGGCCCCTATACTCACTGGCTGTATGGGACAGCGACAAGGGGGAGTTGGCTCATAGATCTCGGCCCCTATACTCACTGGCTGTATGGGACAGCGACAAGGGGGAGTTGGCTCTTAGATCTCGGCCCCTATACTTACTGGCTGTATGGGACAGCGACAAGGGGGAGTTGGCTCTTAGATCTCGGCCCCTATACTCACTGGCTGTATGGGACAAGGGGGAGTTGGCTCATAGATCTCGGCCCCTATACTCACTGGCTGTATGGGACAGCGACAAGGGGGAGTTGGCTCTTAGATCTCGGCCCCTATACTCACTGGCTGTATGGAACAGCGACAAGGGGGAGTTGGCTCTTAGATCTCGGCCCCTATACTCACTGGCTGTATGGGACAAGGGGGAGTTGGCTCATAGATCTCGGCCCCTATACTCACTGGCTGTATGGGACAGCGACAAGGGGGAGTTGGCTCTTAGATCTCGGCCACTATACTCACTGGCTGTATGGGACAGCGACAAGGGGGAGTCGGCTCTTAGATCTCGGCCCCTATACTCACTGGCTGTATGGGACAGCGACAAGGGGGAGTTGGCTCTTAGATCTCGGCCCCTATACTCACTGGCTGTATGGGACAGCGACAAGGGGGAGTTGGCTCATAGATCTCGGCCACTATACTCACTGGCTGTATGGGACAGCGATAAGGAGGAGTTGGCTCATAGATCTCGGCCCCTATACTCACTGGCTGTATGGGACAGCGACAAGGGGGAGTTGGCTCTTAGATCTCGGCCCCTATACTCACTGGCTGTATGGGACAGCGACAAGGGGGAGTTGGCTCTTAGATCTCGGCCACTATACTCACTGGCTGTATGGGACAGCGACAAGGGGGAGTTGGCTCTTAGATCTCGGCCCCTATACTCACTGGCTGTATGGGACAGCGACAAGGGGGAGTTGGCTCTTAGATCTCGGCCCCTATACTCACTGGCTGTATGGGACAGCGACAAGGAAAGCCCAATTGCTGGATCATGGCCCCCTATACTCACCGGCTGTATGGGACAGCGACAAGGAAAGCCCAATTGCTGGATCATGGCTGGGCACTCGCCGTCTTCCTCCACGCCTAACTGGCACAGGTCCTCGTACTCACAGGAGCCGACGCCGTTCTTGCAGGGGATAATCAATGGTTGTGGTAGAATAAGGTGACTTGGTCGCGCCGTGATCTTCACGATGGCCTGGAAACAAAGTGAATATAAGTTCCGAATATGCCAATTTTTTAAATAAATATATCGAGTTATCCAGATTGGTGGAGTGTCTACCTAAGATCACAAAACCCCAGGCTCGGATCTCCAACAACCAAGTTGGTTATTAAAGGACACTGGGAAGTGTTTGCTGTTGATAATGACCTGCACTTATGATGGCGCTAACTGAATAGTTGAACAGAACAGTTCAGTTGCTTAATATGATCTACCACAGAAACTCCTGAATCAATGTAATGGACATTATCAATATTTACCTTCATAAGGTAATACAGTAGTTATGTTACTGAAAATGCATTATCAGTCACTGATACCAACGTCAAAATTAATGGTATATTGGCTTTCACGGCCAGTGAATTAAAACTGAGCAATTCTTCTAGGTTTGTGCCGTGCCTTGAGTGGGGTTTTCACCTAGGACACCAAGCTGGCTCATCAGCGGGCTCTTGGTGTCCCCGCCCGGACCCCCACAGGGAGGTGAAGGCTGCTTGAGCTTTTAGTTCTCGCAGTAAAGTGGTGCAGTTGCACTTTATATAAGGGGAGGTACCGCGCAGTTCGCTGCTCCTGTGGGGGTCCGTGTAGGGACACCAAGAGCCCGCTGATGAACCAGCTTCGTGTCCTAGGTGAAACCCTACACAAGACACGGCACAAACCTAGAATAATTGCTGAGCATTAAAATTAATGATATTTTGCAAACAAAATATTAAGCAAACGGTACATTTATGACCTAACTATTGAAGTTAAAAGGGTTGAAACTTAATAGAACTGAAGAAGATTTCATGGCTTGCAATACAAATTAAAGTCGAGCGGCTTCGGTGGCGTAGTTGGTAGCATGCTGAGCCTCTATGCCGAAGGTTACGGGTTCAAACACGGCCGAAGTCGTCGGAATTTTTTAAGAGCGTTAAAAATCCCTCAGTATGAGTTCCTTCGGGGAGGAAGTAAAGCCGACGGTCCCAAGTCATTGATTTATGGCAATAAAAAGAACCTTCCACTAACTACACTTGTATGACGCCAAACTTTGTAGGTTAGAATTGATAACGCTCTATTAGTTCCAACGTTTGCCGCCAGGTGCTGATTGCGATGCCATCTAGTAGCCAAGTCAGCAAGTTACTTGTCGTGGACGGTGGCGTTTGGCGGCAAAAGTAGGAAGTACTTGAAAATTCAATATCTACGGTCCTTACTTGAATTAAAACAGATAACACACACTAATACAGCCATCACAATTAACACCGGTTATCAGACAGATTCTACACACACCCAAAGTACACGGGGCAGCCAACAAACCCAATTAGAATCATGATTTTAGTGCTTCAAACGTTTTATTTGTAAATGTTTCTTTGGTAGGTTTAAAAAGTTATGAAACAATGCATTTTTCTCAAGTTACATAAATAAGCCGTTACTCTAGGTCCGATACTGCAGCCAATACTCTAGGTCCGATACTGCAGTCGTTACTCTAGGTCCGATACTGCAGCCATGACTCTAGGTCCGATACTGCAGCCATTACTCTAGGTCCGATACTGCAGCCATTACTCTAGGTCCGATACTGCAGTCGTTACTCTAGGTCCGATACTGCAGCCATTACTCTAGGTCCGATATTGCAGTCGTTACTCTAGGTCCGATACTGCAGCCATTACTCTAGGTCCGATACTGCAGTCGTTACTCTAGGTCCGATACTGCAGTCGTTACTCTAGGTCCGATACTGCAGCCATTACTCTAGGTCCGATACTGCAGTCGTTACTCTAGGTCCGATACTGCAGCCATTACTCTAGGTCCGATACTGCAGCCATTACTCTAGGTCCGATACTGCAGCCATTACTCTAGGTCCGATACTGCAGCCATTACTCTAGGTCCGATATTGCAGCCATTACTCTAGGTCCGATACTGCAGCCATTACTCTAGGCACGATACTGCAGTCGTTACTCTAGGTCCGATACTGCAGCCATTACTCTAGGTCCGATACTGCAGTCGTTACTCTAGGTCCGATACTGCAGCCATTACTCTAGGTCCGATACTGCAGCCATTACTCTAGGTCCGATACTGCAGCCATTACTCTAGGCACGATACTGCAGCCATTATTCTAGGTCCGATATTGCAGCCATTACTCTAGGCACGATACTGCAGCCGTTACTCTAGGTCCGATACTGCAGCCATTACTCTAGGTCCGATACTGCAGCCATTACTCTAGGTCCGATACTGCAGCCATTACTCTAGGTCCGATACTGCAGCCATTACTCTAGGTCCGATATTGCAGCCATTACTCTAGGTCCGATACTGCAGCCATTACTCTAGGCACGATACTGCAGCCTTTACTCTAGGTCCGATACTGCAGCCATTACTCTAGGTCCGATACTGCAGCCATTACTCTAGGTCCGATATTGCAGCCATTACTCTAGGTCCGATACTGCAGCCATTACTCTAGGTCCGATACTGCAGCCATTACTCTAGGTCCGATACTGCAGCCATTACTCTAGGTCCGATACTGCAGCCATTACTCTAGGTCCGATACTGCAGCCATTACTCTAGGTCCGATACTGCAGCCATGACTCTAGGTCCGATACTGCAGCCATGACTCTAGGTCCGATACTGCAGCCATGACTCTAGGTCCGATACTGCAGCCATGACTCTAGGTCCGATACTGCAGCCATTACTCTAGGTCCGATACTGCAGCCATTACTCTAGGTCCGATACTGCAGCCATTACTCTAGGTCCGATACTGCAGCCGTTACTCTAGGTCCGATACTGCAGCCATTACTCTAGGTCCGATACTGCAGCCATTACTCTAGGTCCGATACTGCAGCAATTACTCTAGGTCCGATAATGCAGCCATTACTCTAGGTCCGATACTGCAGTCGTTACTCTAGGTCCGATACTGCAGCCATTACTCTAGGTCCGATACTGCAGCCATTACTCTAGGTCCGATACTGCAGCCATTACTCTAGGTCCGATACTGCAGCCATTACTCTAGGTCCGATACTGCAGCCATTACTCTAGGTCCGATACTGCAGCCATTACTCTAGGTCCGATACTGCAGCCATTACTCTAGGTCCGATACTGCAGCCATTACTCTAGGTCCGATACTGCAGCCATTACTCTAGGTCCGATACTGCAGCCATTACTCTAGGTCCGATACTGCAGCCATTACTCTAGGTCCGATACTGCAGCCATTACTCTAGGTCCGATACTGCAGCCATTACTCTAGGTCCGATATTGCAGCCATTACTCTAGGTCCGATACTGTAGCCATTACTCTAGGTCCGATATTGCAGCCATTACTCTAGGTCCGATACTGCAGCCATTACTCTAGGTCCGATACTGCAGCCATTACTCTAGGTCCGATACTGCAGCCATTACTCTAGGTCCGATACTGCAGCCATTACTCTAGGCATGATACTGCAGCCATGACTCTAGGTCCGATACTGCAGCCATGACTCTAGGTCCGATACTGCAGCCATTACTCTAGGTCCGATACTGCAGCCATTACTCTAGGTCCGATACTGCAGTCGTTACTCTAGGTCCGATACTGCAGCCATTACTCTAGGTCCGATACTGCAGTCGTTACTCTAGGTCCGATACTGCAGCCATTACTCTAGGTCCGATACTGCAGCCATTACTCTAGGTCCGATACTGCAGCCATTACTCTAGGTCCGATACTGCAGCCATTACTCTAGGTCCGATATTGCAGCCATTACTCTAGGTCCGATACTGCAGCCATTACTCTAGGCACGATACTGCAGTCGTTACTCTAGGTCCGATACTGCAGTCGTTACTCTAGGTCCGATACTGCAGCCATTACTCTAGGTCCGATACTGCAGTCGTTACTCTAGGTCCGATACTGCAGTCGTTACTCTAGGTCCGATACTGCAGCCATTACTCTAGGTCCGATACTGCAGTCGTTACTCTAGGTCCGATACTGCAGCCATTACTCTAGGTCCGATACTGCAGCCATTACTCTAGGTCCGATACTGCAGCCATTACTCTAGGTCCGATATTGCAGCCATTACTCTAGGTCCGATACTGCAGCCATTACTCTAGGCACGATACTGCAGTCGTTACTCTAGGTCCGATACTGCAGCCATTACTCTAGGTCCGATACTGCAGTCGTTACTCTAGGTCCGATACTGCAGCCATTACTCTAGGTCCGATACTGCAGCCATTACTCTAGGTCCGATACTGCAGCCATTACTCTAGGTCCGATACTGCAGCCATTACTCTAGGTCCGATATTGCAGCCATTACTCTAGGTCCGATACTGCAGCCATTACTCTAGGCACGATACTGCAGTCGTTACTCTAGGTCCGATACTGCAGTCGTTACTCTAGGTCCGATACTGCAGCCATTACTCTAGGTCCGATACTGCAGTCGTTACTCTAGGTCCGATACTGCAGTCGTTACTCTAGGTCCGATACTGCAGCCATTACTCTAGGTCCGATACTGCAGTCGTTACTCTAGGTCCGATACTGCAGCCATTACTCTAGGTCCGATACTGCAGCCATTACTCTAGGTCCGATACTGCAGCCATTACTCTAGGTCCGATATTGCAGCCATTACTCTAGGTCCGATACTGCAGCCATTACTCTAGGCACGATACTGCAGTCGTTACTCTAGGTCCGATACTGCAGCCATTACTCTAGGTCCGATACTGCAGCCATTACTCTAGGTCCGATACTGCAGCCATTACTCTAGGTCCGATACTGCAGCCATTACTCTAGGCACGATACTGCAGCCATTATTCTAGGTCCGATATTGCAGCCATTACTCTAGGCACGATACTGCAGCCGTTACTCTAGGTCCGATACTGCAGCCATTACTCTAGGTCCGATACTGCAGCCATTACTCTAGGTCCGATACTGCAGCCATTACTCTAGGTCCGATATTGCAGCCATTACTCTAGGTCCGATACTGCAGCCATTACTCTAGGCACGATACTGCAGCCTTTACTCTAGGTCCGATACTGCAGCCATTACTCTAGGTCCGATACTGCAGCCATTACTCTAGGTCCGATATTGCAGCCATTACTCTAGGTCCGATACTGCAGCCATTACTCTAGGTCCGATACTGCAGCCATTACTCTAGGTCCGATACTGCAGCCATTACTCTAGGTCCGATACTGCAGCCATTACTCTAGGTCCGATACTGCAGCCATTACTCTAGGTCCGATACTGCAGCCATGACTCTAGGTCCGATACTGCAGCCATGACTCTAGGTCCGATACTGCAGCCATGACTCTAGGTCCGATACTGCAGCCATGACTCTAGGTCCGATACTGCAGCCATGACTCTAGGTCCGATACTGCAGCCATTACTCTAGGTCCGATACTGCAGCCATTACTCTAGGTCCGATACTGCAGCCGTTACTCTAGGTCCGATACTGCAGCCGTTACTCTAGGTCCGATACTGCAGCCATTACTCTAGGTCCGATACTGCAGCAATTACTCTAGGTCCGATAATGCAGCCATTACTCTAGGTCCGATACTGCAGTCGTTACTCTAGGTCCGATACTGCAGCCATTACTCTAGGTCCGATACTGCAGCCATTACTCTAGGTCCGATACTGCAGCCATTACTCTAGGTCCGATACTGCAGCCATTACTCTAGGTCCGATACTGCAGCCATTACTCTAGGTCCGATACTGCAGCCATTACTCTAGGTCCGATACTGCAGCCATTACTCTAGGTCCGATACTGCAGCCATTACTCTAGGTCCGATACTGCAGCCATTACTCTAGGTCCGATACTGCAGCCATTACTCTAGGTCCGATACTGCAGCCATTACTCTAGGTCCGATACTGCAGCCATTACTCTAGGTCCGATACTGCAGCCATTACTCTAGGTCCGATATTGCAGCCATTACTCTAGGTCCGATACTGTAGCCATTACTCTAGGTCCGATATTGCAGCCATTACTCTAGGTCCGATACTGCAGCCATTACTCTAGGTCCGATACTGCAGCCATTACTCTAGGTCCGATACTGCAGCCATTACTCTAGGTCCGATACTGCAGCCATTACTCTAGGCACGATACTGCAGCCATGACTCTAGGTCCGATACTGCAGCCATGACTCTAGGTCCGATACTGCAGCCATTACTCTAGGTCCGATACTGCAGCCATTACTCTAGGTCCGATACTGCAGCCATTACTCTAGGTCCGATACTGCAGCCGTTACTCTAGGTCCGATACTGCAGCCATTACTCTAGGTCCGATACTGCAGCCATTACTCTAGGTCCGATACTGCAGCAATTACTCTAGGTCCGATAATGCAGCCATTACTCTAGGTCCGATACTGCAGTCGTTACTCTAGGTCCGATACTGCAGCCATTACTCTAGGTCCGATACTGCAGCCATTACTCTAGGTCCGATACTGCAGCCATTACTCTAGGTCCGATACTGCAGCCATTACTCTAGGTCCGATACTGCAGCCATTACTCTAGGTCCGATACTGCAGCCATTACTCTAGGTCCGATACTGCAGCCATTACTCTAGGTCCGATACTGCAGCCATTACTCTAGGTCCGATACTGCAGCCATTACTCTAGGTCCGATACTGCAGCCATTACTCTAGGTCCGATACTGCAGCCATTACTCTAGGTCCGATACTGCAGCCATTACTCTAGGTCCGATACTGCAGCCATTACTCTAGGTCCGATATTGCAGCCATTACTCTAGGTCCGATACTGTAGCCATTACTCTAGGTCCGATATTGCAGCCATTACTCTAGGTCCGATACTGCAGCCATTACTCTAGGTCCGATACTGCAGCCATTACTCTAGGTCCGATACTGCAGCCATTACTCTAGGTCCGATACTGCAGCCATTACTCTAGGCATGATACTGCAGCCATGACTCTAGGTCCGATACTGCAGCCATGACTCTAGGTCCGATACTGCAGCCATTACTCTAGGTCCGATACTGCAGCCATTACTCTAGGTCCGATACTGCAGTCGTTACTCTAGGTCCGATACTGCAGCCATTACTCTAGGTCCGATACTGCAGTCGTTACTCTAGGTCCGATACTGCAGCCATTACTCTAGGTCCGATACTGCAGTCGTTACTCTAGGTCCGATACTGCAGTCGTTACTCTAGGTCCGATACTGCAGCCATTACTCTAGGTCCGATACTGCAGTCGTTACTCTAGGTCCGATACTGCAGCCATTACTCTAGGTCCGATACTGCAGCCATTACTCTAGGTCCGATACTGCAGCCATTACTCTAGGTCCGATACTGCAGCCATTACTCTAGGTCCGATATTGCAGCCATTACTCTAGGTCCGATACTGCAGCCATTACTCTAGGCACGATACTGCAGTCGTTACTCTAGGTCCGATACTGCAGTCGTTACTCTAGGTCCGATACTGCAGCCATTACTCTAGGTCCGATACTGCAGTCGTTACTCTAGGTCCGATACTGCAGTCGTTACTCTAGGTCCGATACTGCAGCCATTACTCTAGGTCCGATACTGCAGTCGTTACTCTAGGTCCGATACTGCAGCCATTACTCTAGGTCCGATACTGCAGCCATTACTCTAGGTCCGATACTGCAGCCATTACTCTAGGTCCGATATTGCAGCCATTACTCTAGGTCCGATACTGCAGCCATTACTCTAGGCACGATACTGCAGTCGTTACTCTAGGTCCGATACTGCAGCCATTACTCTAGGTCCGATACTGCAGTCGTTACTCTAGGTCCGATACTGCAGCCATTACTCTAGGTCCGATACTGCAGCCATTACTCTAGGTCCGATACTGCAGCCATTACTCTAGGCACGATACTGCAGCCATTATTCTAGGTCCGATATTGCAGCCATTACTCTAGGCACGATACTGCAGCCGTTACTCTAGGTCCGATACTGCAGCCATTACTCTAGGTCCGATACTGCAGCCATTACTCTAGGTCCGATACTGCAGCCATTACTCTAGGTCCGATATTGCAGCCATTACTCTAGGTCCGATACTGCAGCCATTACTCTAGGCACGATACTGCAGCCTTTACTCTAGGTCCGATACTGCAGCCATTACTCTAGGTCCGATACTGCAGCCATTACTCTAGGTCCGATATTGCAGCCATTACTCTAGGTCCGATACTGCAGCCATTACTCTAGGTCCGATACTGCAGCCATTACTCTAGGTCCGATACTGCAGCCATTACTCTAGGTCCGATACTGCAGCCATTACTCTAGGTCCGATACTGCAGCCATTACTCTAGGTCCGATACTGCAGCCATGACTCTAGGTCCGATACTGCAGCCATGACTCTAGGTCCGATACTGCAGCCATGACTCTAGGTCCGATACTGCAGCCATGACTCTAGGTCCGATACTGCAGCCATTACTCTAGGTCCGATACTGCAGCCATTACTCTAGGTCCGATACTGCAGCCATTACTCTAGGTCCGATACTGCAGCCGTTACTCTAGGTCCGATACTGCAGCCATTACTCTAGGTCCGATACTGCAGCCATTACTCTAGGTCCGATACTGCAGCAATTACTCTAGGTCCGATAATGCAGCCATTACTCTAGGTCCGATACTGCAGTCGTTACTCTAGGTCCGATACTGCAGCCATTACTCTAGGTCCGATACTGCAGCCATTACTCTAGGTCCGATACTGCAGCCATTACTCTAGGTCCGATACTGCAGCCATTACTCTAGGTCCGATACTGCAGCCATTACTCTAGGTCCGATACTGCAGCCATTACTCTAGGTCCGATACTGCAGCCATTACTCTAGGTCCGATACTGCAGCCATTACTCTAGGTCCGATACTGCAGCCATTACTCTAGGTCCGATACTGCAGCCATTACTCTAGGTCCGATACTGCAGCCATTACTCTAGGTCCGATACTGCAGCCATTACTCTAGGTCCGATACTGCAGCCATTACTCTAGGTCCGATATTGCAGCCATTACTCTAGGTCCGATACTGTAGCCATTACTCTAGGTCCGATATTGCAGCCATTACTCTAGGTCCGATACTGCAGCCATTACTCTAGGTCCGATACTGCAGCCATTACTCTAGGTCCGATACTGCAGCCATTACTCTAGGTCCGATACTGCAGCCATTACTCTAGGCACGATACTGCAGCCATGACTCTAGGTCCGATACTGCAGCCATGACTCTAGGTCCGATACTGCAGCCATTACTCTAGGTCCGATACTGCAGCCATTACTCTAGGTCCGATACTGCAGCCATTACTCTAGGTCCGATACTGCAGCCATTACTGTAGGTCCGATACTGCAGCCATTACTCTAGGTCCGATATTGCAGCCATTACTCTAGGTCCGATACTGTAGCCATTACTCTAGGTCCGATATTGCAAGTAGATCGGCGAGTGATTTCAGATATAATGTACCTTATTTGCATACAAATAAACGTTGTAATAAATGGCCGTCAAAGAAATGTCTTAAAAGTTTATATTTATACGCCGAATCAATAGGCTACTACATAAATATATATTTTGAATATTGGTCATGTTTCAACCTTAGAATGCGGTCATCTTCAGCTTAGAATAAATGACAAACAATGAAGAATAAAAGTAAAAATAATGTGTATACACTGACCGGCATAAAAAGCGAAACACAACGAATATCAGACAAAACTCAACATCTGACCGTTTCATACCTGGTATACATTGAATGATGTGACTTTGCCGCGATATTGAAATGTGCCGTGATTTAATTAGCTCATTTGAGAAGTTTCAGCACAACAATAATTATTGATAAACATTGTTGATCGTGACAATGACAACACCAATGTTACCTTTTCCCGCCTTCGGACAACAATAACCTCAAACGGCTGTCTAAGCCTGTCGCACTCCCCTGGGGCAATGATTAAATGAATGACAGATGAAATGAAATGATAGTGGAGAGTGTTGCTGGAATGAAATTTGTGACAGGGAAAATCGGAGAACCCGGAGAAAAACCTGTCTGCCTCCGCTTTTTCCAGCGCAAATCTCACATGGAGTGACCGGGATTTGAACCACGGACCCAGCGGTGAGAGGCCGGCGTGCTGCCGCCTAAGCCACGGAGGCTTTAATCTGTCTGATAACCGGTGTTAATTGTGATGGCTGTATTAGTGTGTGCTATCTGTTTTTAATTCAAGTAAGGACCGTAGATATTGAATTTTCAAGTAGTTCCTACTTTTTCCGACAAACGCCACCGTCCACGACTACTAGTTCAGAACTTGGTTACTAGATGCCTTCCGAGTCGACTCCTGGCGCCAAACGTAGGAACCTAAGAGCGTTAGTCAAATCTAACCTATATTTAGCTTCACACAAGTGTAATTAGTGGAAGGTTCTTTATCATGCCATAAATCTATAACATGGGACCGTCGGCTTTACTTCCCCTACGAAGGAAGGCATACTGAGGGATTTTTAACACTCTTAAAAATCCAACGACTTCGGCCGGGTTTGAACCCGCGATCTTGAGCATAGAAGCTCAGCATGCTACCGACTACGTCACCGAAGCCGCCAGACAACAGACTAAGAAAGCGTCGCGGTGTCGGAGCCTCTCCTGTCCTACAATCACCTTACCTTGAAACATTTCGGTAAACCTTGCGACATTATTATCAGGAACTGTCAGACAAGGAAACCTGGAATTTGGATCAAGTTAAGTTAGCTCCAATAGGCCTACGATATTTGGCGGGCATTCCTTAACGCTAAATAATTACTGTAATTTCATTGCTCGTGTTTCAGTTAGGAACTATGATTTACTTACCAAGCACAAGTAACACAATAATATGTACAACAACAACAACAACCCCTGGCACTACAGCCCGTGAAGGGCCTAGGCCTACCAAGCGACCGCTGCCCAGCCATTTGGCCTGCAGATATTGGGGTGACACGTGGTCAGCGCATCGGGGCCCCTCGGCCGTTAATCTTGGTTTTCATGACCAGGGCGCTGCCTCACTGTCAGACAGCTACTCAATTGTCCTCACGAGGCTGAGTGCACCCCGTTCCAGCCCTAACGTCAGTTTCTAAAATCCCTGACGGAGCCGGGAATCGAACCCGGGGTCTCCGGATGAGAGGCAGGCGCGCTACCCCAACACCACGGGGACGGCATATGTACAAATCACACGCACAAATTTTGCAATTGTTCCTAAAAAATGTCAGTGATTGTTTGATTATTCAAGAAGTTTTTTTAGAACTGGTTTGATTTACATGAAGACATGAAGAACAGGCTTTAATAAGATACTAATAAGAATTTGGACAATCCAAGAAAAACGTTTGAAAACATTAATGAGCATATTTTCAGCTTGTAATGCTTCCCGATTCCAAAAAAGTCCCCGAGAGCATATCTCTATCTTCAATACATCGCCCACTATAATAGTTTTTTCCTTTCATACAAAGAATTAGCTTGTTCTTGTTTTAAGTTCATGAGATAGCTCACATCTAGGGAATACTTTTTTTGTGTTTGAGTAAATGTATAAGAACACACAGATGGAAAATCTACATTGAACTTTCAAAGTTATTTTTATTGCAAAATAAGACAATAGAATTTTGAAAACCAATGAAAACAAGTAGTTTCGTGAAGAACTATACAGCCTATTTTCATGTTCCTACTTATGTTAATTGCCCTATCAACGTACAAAAATTCAGTTTGATTGTTGTAATACATTCGTAGATATTGAGAACCGTCTAAATATTTCGGGTGGTCACCATGTTGGATTGTTATATGCATAGGCCATAGAGTTATGTACCATTAAATTAAAATTATAGCGTAGGTTCATTATTCAAACTTTCACTTCGATCGCATGATAACGACACAAGAAATAAAAACGTAATTACAAAATTTCGCAAACCAGCCATCTTGAGGTTATGTAAGCAATTGAACTAAATTAAATGCCGGTTACAATGTGTATAAGAATTTACTGTTTCACTGCGCTCAGTTGGTTAAATCGCGAGAAAAGTCTATTAACATATTTCAACCTCGCTTGGACGCCATGTTCATTTTGTACCTAACAGGTTTTGAAAGTTACATAGATAGACTTGTATTCAGGGTTATATCTGTAATAGTTTTCGAGATATAGAATGCCGATGAAATATTTCGCACAGCCGCCATGTTGGATTGGTAAGACGTAATAAAATTTTAAGTACACGGTTGGGGTCGGCCGTAATAGTACTATAACCTTACCAAGTTTCATAATCGCTCCAGCCGTTTAGAAGTTAACAGAAGGGTACACACACATAAACACACACACATACGCGCGCACACACACACACACACACGCGGACAAAAGGTGATCTCATAAGCCTTTAAGCAGCTATAAGAGCAATGTGCATCACATCCCTGAAACTAGCAACGTCGATGAGACTCTTCGAAACGACAATCGCCCCCATCGCTACATATGGGATTGAACTCATATGGGATAAATTTTAAACCAGTGATTTAGGAAAGCTAGAAAACGTGAAAGCACGCTTCATCAAACGCGCCATAGGAGCAAGCAAATATGCGCTAAATAGAATGGCATACATTCTAGCAAAAGAAACGTTTTTCCTCGAGGATATAAGGCTCAAGGAACTCCTACCAAGTACACGGGCTTATACTGAAGTAACAGAAAGAAAGAAGCAGAAGGAGAAAGACATAGATAATGGATATTTTGGAACAGATGCCATGTTTAATAGACAATGGACCAAAGTCAATCGAACGCAAAGGTACTCAATCGTAGGGCTCGCGATTCATGGTTTCCACTATAAAATGTGTGTAAATACTAAATATCACCAAGCAGATGACCAATGCATGTGTAAAATATGTGGCGAAAGGTGTGAACTTTATCACTTCAAGAAATGTAAATGCTGAACAGGGTCTCTTAATGACCTCATAAATGCAAGCAAATAAACAGTACAATTTTATTATGATCTAATGTAAATATGTAACCTAATATTGCAAAACCTTTCCTGACCATTCGCCTGCAATAAATGTATTATTATTATTATTATTATTATTATTATTATTATTATTATTATTATTATTATTATTATAAAAGAGACATTATATCGTCGAAGCTTGATTCCCTTGTCGAGGACAAGGCTCTCACTATTCTGATTCACAACATGTTAAGAAATAATACTGTCATCATTTCAGACAATATAACTTCATCGAGGGAGATCACGCAGACAAATGGCGTTCTACAGGGTGACCCTCTTAGCCCTTTATTGTTTAATGTAGCTATGATGTGGTTCAAGCGATAAAGGATGTGTCAAACGATGTAACCATGTATTTAGCTTGCCATGGTGGGTGAGTGGATAGCGTGTCGGTCTACTAACCTCAAGATTGCAGGTTCGCCCCTGGCCGTGGTAAGTGATTTTTGAAAAGCGGCAAAAATACGATACGCATGTCATACGATGTTGGCATGTCAAAGAACCCATTTGAACTCAATAGGCAGAGTTCATAATGGCAAAATTAATCTCGGGAGTTTCCGCCAACACAAAGTTCATTATCTCTCTACTAGAAAGCGCTATAGTGTTCAAGGAGCTAAGATATCTATTATCTAACCTCCTTGGCTTTCATAGTGATTCAAGGAACAACGAAATTGACATGCAAGCTACCCTCTGGGTGTCAAATTACAAAGCTTGCACCGGGCACCCGAGGCCATACGATATTATTATTATTACCTTGTATTTGTATGCTGATGATATGGTTCTAGGATGCACATGATGTTCAAGAGCTACAAAAGGCATTGGATGCATTAGAGAAGAGGACAGATACAAACGAATTGCAAGTGAACATTGAAAAGACTGATTACATGATTTTCAGGAAGGGAGGGTGAGTATCTTCAAGTGACAAAGTGACTTATAAAGCGGAGACATTACACAATGTAAACAGTTTTAAATATCTAGGCTTGACGATACAAACGACAGTAAACTCCTTTAGGCTTCATATTAGGCTACGTGATGCGGCAGCTATGAAAGAAATTTTTGACATAGATTATCTCTTAAGACGGCCATGATCTTGTTTGTTTCCTATTTTAACATATGGTCTGGAAATCATTTGGGATAAGCTAACGAAGAATGACCTACACACTTTAGAAAAAAACAAAGCCCGTTATTTAAAGACAATCCTCTGCGTATCCAGATTTACTAGATCAAGCCTGGTTTATGAACGTGCAAAGGAGACTTTTTTTAATTGAAGATTTGAGATTCAAGATCGCACTACCTTATACAGACAATTGGAAGAAACTCTTGGACGAAAGATTGGCCAAAAGGTATTACATTTGTATTGACTTCTACTCGACTGAAGCAATGACGAATAGGACTTGGACCAATACTAACCAGGATCTCCGACATATTGTCAATGCTATGGCAGTTCATGGATACCACCATAAACTCTGCAAAACTAAGATCTTTCATGAACCTGACGATAATTGTGTGTGTGCACTGTGTGATTCGACTTGTCCTCGTTACCATGTTGTGGAATGCACAAGCGAAATAGGCCTATAATAGACTTATGAAATGTAATATCTTTATATACACAATTTGTGTGCCTTATTACATTAATTATGAGCCTTTTTTTTTCATCAATGAAAATAGGCTACAAACCATTGCATCATACAATATCCAATTACATTCTTTCAGTAGACTAGTAATTCGGTCAACACGAATGAGTGGGCGGGATACAATGTTTATAAGATATAAATAATAAATAAGTAAATTACTCTCGTGGAAAAAAATACATGTATTAGTTATTTTAACTTTTATAATGGTGCGATTTGAGGGTCAAATAGATCAAATGAAGTCATTGGACAAATTCGTGTTGACCGACTGAAGAGTTACAAATTACAGTTTGTAGAGGCAACACTGAAACATTGGCTTCACAAATTTAACATTTTTCATTCTTGTGACAGAACACCCAATAGTATGAAGAAATGGACAAAAATTCAAGAAAATTTGTTGAATAGTTACGGAAATTCGATATTTTGTGAAATGTGTATGGATCCCCTTAAACTGAGTTAGTTAATTATCGAGGTTTTAAGGGACAGAACAGCGAGGTCATCTACCCCTCCCCTTAAACTGAACGTTGCTGATAAACAGCTAGCTACAGAATAAGAAAAAACTCAATTTGAAACATCTTCATAAACTTGAGGGAAAATGCGCCCCTGCAGTAAGAAGCGCGTGCTAGAGTGTATTCATAAATTCTCGTGAGTTCAGACTGTAGCCTACTATTAGCTAAAATCGGTAAACACCAACAAGTGCAGGTCATTGTCAGACAACATTGTAACACTTCACACACTATTCCAAAATTAAATGTGCCGTGAAAGGTAGCCTAATCTGTGGTACTTTCCTCGTGGAAGACCTACGCAATAAACTCTACCTTCCAGCAACCCGACAAGAATCACAAGTAAAGCAAAATGGACAACAGAAGAGGAATGATATACCGACAGAATTGTACACAACTGACGATGCTCAACCGGAATTGGACTGGACCAAACGTCACGATACGCAGCGCAGTGATGAGACTGGCGATACATGGAAATCACTTTGCAACAGGACAGACTTTCACGACACTTGACCAGAATGCGTATGCAAATTGTGTAACAAATCGCGCTCACGATACCATATTGGTGAATGTTCCAAAAGAACGGAATCACTGTTGGAGTGTCCGGTTCCGTGGCTAAATGGTTAGCGCTCTAGGCTTTGACCCGAAGTGCCATAGGTTCGATGCGTGGCTCAGCGGTAACGTTCTCGCTTTCTGAGCCCAAGGTTGCAGGTTCGTATCCTGGCGCAGTCAGCTGGCATTTGAGGGTGCGCAAATGCGAGGGAACCGTGTCAGTAGATTTACTGGCACGTTAAAGATCCCATTCGGGGCAAAATTCCGGCACCCCGGCGTCTCTAAAAGCCAGAGTAGTTAAAAGGGACGTAAAACCAATAACATTATTATTATTATTACCACAGGCTCAATTCCCGGCCAAGCCATCAGGGATTTTAATCTCCTGGGGTTAATTCCCTTGGCTCGGGGACTGGGTGTATCTGACGTAATCATCACTACATCCTCATTACGACGCACAGGTCGCCCACGGGCGTCAACTAGAAAGACCTGCACTCGGCCTCTCCGGACGCCACACGATCATTCATTCATTTATTCACTGTTGGAGTACAGCAGAGATCAAGACTAATTTACAATGTCTTCATAGTAATCGTGCGATTGTTATCTATAGAAATTAAGTTGTATTTTATGGCCATTGGCTGCATTTACCCTAACAATACCAAGCTATTTTTCAAACCACGCGCTACCAACGGGGGGGGGGGGGGGGGAGGGGGGGGGGGTATTTTGTGACCACCATAATACATTTCTTTTGTGTGATATGCATTAACCTTTAATCAACATAGCTCGTATTTTGAACCTTAATTGGCAAAAATACGAGTATAACCTAGCCTAATTAACCCTTTATAGGTCCTTGGGATACTATCTTCCCACCATGTATTTATAGAACGGTGTTAGGGAGAGAATCTTCCCACCCCTTTCATTTCAAGCAGTTCCACATGCTAGATGCAGAGAAATATTGAAAACCCATTAATTTGATGTACGAGTATACTGTCATCAGAAACCAAAGGTGGGAGCATATCCCAGTGGTCTCCACAGAGCACGTGCTCGCCAGTTCGGTTGTGTTGAGTGAATGAAATGCGTTGTTTTACAGAAGACAGTGTTTTTATTGAAGATAAGAGATTTGTAAACGTTGGTATATAGCTGAAATACAATGTTAATAATGGTTTTGGTCACTTGAGTAAATATATTTCAGCTAGAATGGAAATAATTATCCTGCTCAGGGTGTTTGCCATAGAATAGAAGATTTTTAAAATTAATTTTCTGGGTTATTAGTAAATACTATTTTGAAATTATTGAATTATATTCGAAAATACTAACTTTTGACATTCCAAAATCACTTTTATATTTTTTGTGCAGTTTTCGGCAAAGATGTTATAGGTCACTGACCATGTTGCGTGGGAGTTAGGTTTTTTTTTAATTATAGAGAGTGATGGGTGTTTTTATACATTATATCCTGTTAAATAAACCTCATTATTGAGTGATAAACACAGTATCATCAAAAATTGGAGGTGGGAGATTAATACCCCATTGCCAACATACTGTCGGGTGTGGGCAGTGGGATAATAATTTCCCACCCCATATTTCATACAATAGAACCCACACCCATAAAATTGTTGCATATTCCTACTCATCTATCACCCCCAATTACAAATGTGCAAAAAAAAAAAAAAATTTATACCCCCTGTCTTTTGCCCTATAAAACAACAGTTGCAAACAAAAACAAAAAATCATGAAAAAAGAAGTTCAGAAAATAAATGATTCACTGATCTTACTCTTCGCCATCCTTAACACACGTGGAACATACGACTCTTCTTTACTGTGTACCTCTTGCAACCAGAACAAATTATGGTGGTTTTGTTAACTTTGTTGTACTTTTGCCCATACCACAGTGCACAGTATGACGAGGCACACGAACTACAAAAAGAAAATTGTTAATATCTTATACAAGAATTACAATTCAAAAAAAGTGAATGTGTCGTTAGGTAACCGGATTCGAAAATGAAAATCCACAGTCTGCTTCCAGTCTCCGACCGGGTCAGGAATGGAATGAATGAAGCCCCCATCTAGCGGCGAGGATATCAACTGTGCCGGCTGCCGAGGCCTGACGCACTCCTCTGGGGCAATGATTAAATGAGTGACAGATGAAATGAAATGAGAGTGGAGAGTGTTGCTGGAATTAAATTTTGACAGGGAAAACCGGAGTACCCGGAGAAAACCCTGTCTGCCTCCGTTTTGTCCAGCACAGATCTCACATGGAGTGACCGGGATTTGAACCACGGATCCAGCGGTGAGAGGCCGGCGTGCTGCTGCCTAACCCACGGAGGCTTCAGGTAACCAGATTCAAAATAGACAATAAATTTGTGTACAGTAATCGTAGAAAGGGAATACCATGAATACACCGTAACAAATGGAACTGGTGGGCACAAATTAACCCCCCCCCCCCGGTTGGTACTATTATTTATTTATTTATTTAATTAGCCTATTTATTTATTGTCCTCAACAGAATAAAATTCCAATCACTGGAGAGTGATTAATATTACACAACAAGACACATACAATAATAATGAACTTCATGACACAAACAATACTGGACAAAGTGAAACTAAACTATAAGTTAGATTAAAGAGAAAAGAAAATTCATAAATATTAGATGATTAATCGAACTAGATAAATTTCAACTAACGAAAGTTAAGTCAAAATAATTCATAAACAGGGGCCGATTTTCACTTGATGTTCAGCCATGACGAATAGAAGGACCTAGTGTGAGGACTCCGCCATTATAGCACGGTAGTTTGTGGTCCCGCCGCTACAAGCACTGCAAGCGATAATGTCCATTAACGTGTACCAGGGTTGTAGGCACTACAAGCACGCCATCAAGAAACAGCAGTTGAAAAACAAGCAACAACAGCAACAACTCCATAAACCCATCCCCTCACTTCTCTCCCTCTCACCAACACTTCCGCCAAGCAATCCTAGCACTCTACATCAAATTCTACAGCTTTTAATCACGCCAGCAGCACAATAAATTTAATAAATCCAGGCTACAGAACAGACCAAAAAACTACACTGTAAGCGAAACCAAATTCACTTCTCAGCTCGACATAAGCCATAATACAACTTAAAACCTATACAAAACATACTCTCCCTACTGTTTTACAACTATTAAGCGAACTATTCGCACTCAAAAACTAAAAACCCTGAAACGGGAGCTAATTTAAAAACGCAATAGCCTAGCCCGATTACGTCTCCGGCAGTGCTACCGCATACGCATTCATAACTTCACAATAACTTCCAAATTGGCCATTGGCTGCATTAATAAAATTATAATAACTTCCAAATTACGGCCAAGTGCAGGCGCGGATCTAGAGTTTGACTTTGGGGGGGGGGGTCAGAGAATCGAAATTGTTAAGAAAAATGGTATCACTAAAAACACAATCACAAAATATCCAAACGTACAAAACCAGACCAATTTTTTTTTGCAAGCTACATGGATAGACATTTGATGCGTTTAGCGCACCAAAAATATTCGTACAAATTGCAACGGCGTGTTTTGCGACTTTTACATCGAGCTTCGAGAAAAGGATCAAGGTACGTTACAGTTTCGGCAAGTCGAGTTGGTACCGACAAAGGGTGAAAGTCGCAGCTTAAATTGCCAACCAAGCTTGCAGTTTGGACGTCGGCAACATTTTCTGGTGCGAAAAAAGCCCCAAATTCCTATCCGTGCATTGCTGCACATTCATCGTGACATCACTATAAACATCGATTTGGTAATCACAAGGTTTGCAAAACAAAATAGACGAGTTGATTTTGTTAAATAAACAATCGTTTTTATATAACAGGTATGAAGTTGCAAATATGTAGAGTTGTAACAGAACATAAAAATTGCAATAAAGATATTTTCAGTATTGAATAAAGAGAAAAAAAACTGTTTGTCAGTTAAAATTCGTTAAGTTTTATTTGTCTGGTTATTGTGTTTTCGTTTTTTGAATTTGCAAAAAAAAAATGGTCTCCGTTTGGAGGGGGGGGGGTCATGACCCCCATGACCCCCCCCCCCCGGCCCCCCCTGCATCCGCGCCTGGCCAAGTGACCTATCGCCTGAGTAGTTACAGGTGTTACCGGCTTGCCTGGGACGATAGGTTACCAAACCGGCATTTAAACTCAATTATTAAGCTTTAATTAACCAAATTCAGAGGAAACTGATCAGACCAAAAAACTACACTTTAAGCTACACCAAATTCACTTCTCAGCTTGACATAAACTTTAATTCAACTTAAAACCTACACAAAACATACTCTCCTTACTGTTTTACAACTATTTAACGAACTATTCGAACTCAAAACCTAAAAACCCTGAAACGGGAGCTAATTTAAAAACGCAATAGCCTAGCCCGATTACGTCTCGGGCAGTGCTACCGCTAATGCATTCATAACTTCACAATAACTTCCAAATTACGGTTAAGTGACCTATCTGCCTGAGTAGTTACAGGTGTTACCGGCTTGCCTGGAACGATGGGTCACCAAACCGGTGTTTAAACTCAATTATTAAGCTTTAATTAACCAAATTCAGGGGAAACAGATGGTGCAAAATGATGAGTTTTAAAGCTATCTGGATCCAGTTTTTCAACCAATTTATTGTGATGTTTTATGTACGGTATGGTTAATGTCAAACGCAACTAATACCATTTTATCCATAATGTAGAATTTTGGGCTTATGCCGTGTTTTATTTATTCAAACTCGACGCGTTTCGAAAGAAACCATGTCTTTCTTCATCAGGAATAAACGGAAATACGACTAAATTATTGCTAAGAGAAAGCAACAAAGAAACTAAAAAAGGTGCCCTAAGATGAACAATGAAGTGTATCTAACAAGTCCTTCGAGAAGTGTATCTGGCATTCTTTTCCAGGCCGAGATGTAATTACCGGAAAATTAAACTCAAAATCGATCTGGAGCGAAATATTTATGATTGTATCGATTCCAAAGAAACAATTTCAGTTGATCCTTCAGGAGCTGGCTGCTGTCTTCAGCGTGTCATGGATATTATCCCCCGACTTGTTTATTTTGGGTGCCGATTCTTCTTCAGAACGAAGGAAATCCGCCGAGATTTGCAATCTCGAACACCCGCCAAGTCTTCACGCAAGCTTTCGAAAGTCCAGTACCGTAGCCGACAAATTAAATTGTTAAGTAGAGTGTTACTTTAAATAGCTTATGTGTGCTTGTTTTAATATGCTGGGGATTATGTTTTTTATCTGTGTCTGTATACTCCTAGAATCTGTGCGTTCCGTAACATGTAATGAAGACCGTAGTTCTTATTTCTATGAATTATATTCTCCAGTGTGCCCTGCCATGCTATTTTAATTGGAACCGCTAATTACTTTTAAAAAAAGTATCAGTTACAAAGTAATTCGTTTTCCTTAGCACCATCTCTAAGACCAGCTGACCCCGGCAGTGTGGAACGTACCCACTCGAGCGCTGCCCGGCGGGGCGCGCTTGAACTTCAGGAGTCTTCTCACTTTCTCCTTCAATTCGTCATGGTTCAGCATTGTGCACATGATCTAGATTTGACAAAACAACGGGGTAAATATCACAATTGAATCGCTCGGAAATGAAAAGGATTACGGTAAGTCAAAATGGTCAATTTTTTAAGAATTAGTACTGTATTTTGAAGTATTGACCCAAGGGGCTTGGAACGACATAGGAAAGAATTAAGCCAGCCTTCTGTTTAAGCTACACACAAACATTTTCATCTTACCAGCAGGAGAAAAAGCACGGAAGCTCACTGGCAAGGCAAAATCCATCACAAAGCAGTTTGTTTTGTGGGTTTAAGCCAGAAACCACTGCTACATGTAGTGCGATCAGTGGAGAAAAGCATTAAGTCAATGACTTGCTGCCTTTCAGCGCCGTATTCCGAATTTAATGTTGGCCGCACTGCGAGATTCCCGTGTGTTACAGTGCTAATTTTAATTACATTTGTACGGGGTTTAGTTTTTTAATGCTGCGAATCCATTTTAAAGAAAATATCATGTGAAATATCCATTCCGGATGGCTTTATGTCGCACTAAACTGACCACGGAGCTGAAAGGCATTAAGTCACGGTTGCAAAATTCATTAGAAAAATATGTTTATTAAATTAAAATTGATATTTGCTAACACAACTATAACCTGTTTAGATGCTACATGTTTGTTAAGTTCTGTTCTGTCCCCTGAAAAGTAGTGTAAACTGACTTAAGGGACACCAGGGCTGAGTTTTTCAACTTCCACATTTTTTTATCAGAATGAGTTGAAATTTAAACTGCATACTTAGAATGGTAACACTAAGTCACATACCAAATTTGAAAACAATTGGATGAAATTTAATTGATTTTTTACTTATTATTAAAATATACCGTGTATGGGAAGGTGGGCCACAGTGAGACAAGCTTATTAAATCTTTTTTTTTTTTGAAATAGGGACATTTTTTAATATTTATTAGAGATTCGCTCTCCTGGTAGCAGACATTTTGATCCTGTTTACTCTCTGAAAGAATCATGTTATGTAGGAGATAAACAACATCTTCGTTTTTGAGGTAAGAAAAGTAAAATTTTCTTCCTTTGTTGTTTTTTTTTTATAGTTATGTGTATCATTGTACATTAATGAATATGATATGGTCGAAATACATACATATTACTAAATAATTATTGGAATTGTCAGCTTGTTCAGTATTGTAGGTGAGATAGTAGACATAATTGTTTTCACATGTCGCAAGTGGGCCACAGTGAGACACAGTAGGGTGGGCTACAGTTTGACAGTGAAAAAGATATACGGAGTTACCCCAAAGCTGAGGAGAGGGCAGAGTCAACTTCTAGGAGAGAAAAGGGGAGATCTTTCATTCCAACTCACACCCCAGAAAGAAAAACAACTTGCTTTTAAGTCTACAAATAAAAATTTAAAAAATCTAAAGAGCTGCAAGAAGAGTTTGTTCACCCAAAGGAACTTGAAATTCAAGAAAGCAGCCATAGCTACAGACATTTCCATGGATGATGATTCTTCTAATTCAGACAGCTCATCAGATAATGAAGAAATCGAGCTCCTAACATTTCATCAACTTGCTCGCAAACCTTAGGAAGGCGACTTCGTTCTGGTTGAGTTTTCAGGGAAAAACTCAAGATTTTGCATCGAGGAAGTGAAACGAGATTTAGATTATGAAAATTATTAAGTAAAATTCCTAAGAAAAAGTGCAAAAATGATAGGCAGTTCTTTTTTTTACCCATAGGGTGCAGATATTGCTTCAGTCCCCGCGAAATGCAACAGATCACTGTTGCTGGTTTCCTGTGCATATGGCAAAACAAATAGACAAAAGTCATATCTCAAATTTTCTGTAAATTTTGGGAATCTGAATGTGCTGTAGTGTTTCCTGGCATTAATTATTTGTTTTAGTGTTTATCTATGTATTTAACCAGTCAAAATAAATTCTTTTCATTGTGTCTCAGTGTGGACCATCATCTGTCTCAGTGTGGCCCACGGGTGGGCTACAACATGTTCACAATTTATTATTTTTGCAGAAACGTGTGGATGTTTTGGAAATTCTAAGGGTATGAAATTGATGAGCAACAATCAACTTATATTTCAGTATACAAAGACATTCTCATATATCGAAAAATAAGACAGTATACTAAAATATATTTTTTCTGTCTCACTGTGGCCCACCTTCCCCTAATCAAAATGCTCCATGCGCATTAGAAATTGTGTAAAACGCTTGATATTTTCATTAAATATACATAAAACTATTCTTAATATTATAACATTGAGACATTTTAGGAAAGTGATACATGTATGCTGTCTGATTAATTTTTTCTTGATGTGCAATCATGTTTTATGAATTTTGATAATTTTTCATAGTTTTTTATTTTTTTGGTGTGTAATTTACAAAGTGACTGGAGATATCGCAATGTTATCTTACAACACATGTGTTTCTGAATATCCAGTGATTGTTTTAGTAAAATTGGTGAATATCTCATGCACATGGAGCATTTTGATTACCTAAAAATGTTGTTTGGAGATAAAAGCATTTTTATAAAACCGCATGCTATATTAGCCAGTTCAGCTCACCCAATGAAACTTTTTGGAAAAAATCTGAAAAATACAATGTTTTGTTGTAGAGATAAAGAGCATAGAGACCTTTCGTTTGAGTTAATCTACGACTTTCTAGGATTTCTATTTTTAAAATTATAGCCTACTTTCTATGATTTGCCTCCCATCTTCTTTTTACGCAGAGGATATTTAAAAATGTCGCTGAGCCTTTAAAAATGGCAGTGCATGAAAACATTTTTACTGAAATGATCCACAGGGGTCCACTCAGCCCTAGTGTCCCTTAATACATTTCAGCTCCTACCGATTCACTTACACAGGAAATGAATGATATTAAACTTGAGTAAATAAATCAACGTCCTTGGGTTGTGAAAAGTTTGTCAACTATCCACTGGGTTCCATTGTAATCAGTCAGTCACATTTGATTCCAACAATGGATACAGTTGAAGTGATATAAGCCAGTTTTCCGCGTTTGCTAGTAAGAAAGTTCCAGTCGGTCAACACAAATTGTGTCCATTAAATTTGGCGGGAAACAAGTATCTACATGTCCTAACCTGACATAAACAATACATTATTACAAACTAGGGTAAACTGTACAGTAATTGGCACTTTAAGGATACAAAGCAATCAAATGAATCATTTTGAACAGAAAATCTGCTGTTGTTTGTCTCATGTTCTGTACATTATGAATACTGAGTATAAATATTAAGAAACTAAATATAGAGCCTTAACATAAAATGCGAATACATTTGCCATTAAAAGAAATGTTTTAAAATCCGTATTGATAGAAGTTAATCAAATAGGTTATACAGGGTGTATCTTAATTATACCGACAAAAAAATCAGGGACGGTCTGCGTGTTATGTAAAATACGATGCCGCAATCGGATTGGCGGAGAAATTTTTTCCCTTCGAGCAAATGAGGTTACTTTGTTACTTCCGGGCGCGCGATTCAAATCTACGAACTCGCCGTATTTGCTGAGACAGAGAGCAAGCCGCTCGCTGCGCTGGCCACTGCTGTGCTTCAAGCAAGGGAAGGGAGTGTGATAGAAGGAGACAGAGATATGCTGGCGGGAATGCACAAGTTTCCTCATTCGCCTCGGCTTGCACTCTTGACTCAACAAATACGGCGAGCCCGTCAATTTGAATCACGCGCCGGGAAGTAACAAAGAAACCCCATTTTCTCGAAGGGAAACATTTTCTCCGCCAATCCGATTGCGGCATCGTCTTTTACAAAACACACAGAGCGTCCCTGATTTTTTTGTCGGTATAATTAAGATACACCCTGTATATGTGCATTTACATCACTACGAGAAAGCTATATAAGGTAAGAATACATAATAATAAATGCAGTTAATATTTCCTCAACTATCTAAACATGTACTTCATATTACCCACTATTTCTTCACAGACATTTGCGCGCAACAAGATATATATAGGATATAAAACCTTACAAAATTAATCTCAGAACTTTCCACCAACACCAAGTTCCACATTTCTCTACTAGAAAGCGCTATGGTGTTCAAGGAGCTTAGATATCTAACCTCCTTGACTTTCATAGTGCTTCAAGTAACAAAAAATTCGACATGCAAGCTACCCTTAGGGTGTCAATTAACAAAGCTTGCACCCGGCATCCGAGGCCATACGATATTATTATTATTTATGTAATATATCTCCCAGGTTAGGGTATGTTTTTCTGCCTAACGTAATTGGCACAGTTTGAGTTGACCGACTGAAAAGCGGAATGCTCACCTTGATGGGGCTCTCCAGAGGTTGAGTGATCACCGCCGTTCCTCCCACCGTCACCACTCCCTTACTGGATGTGACCGTCACATTCTCCAGCCTCGCCGGGTCCGAATCACTGCCGCAGTTGTCCATCCTGAAGCGAGCCACTCTCACGGTGCGCATGACGAGAGGCGACGGGATCTGGAACACAAACACATATCCTACAAAGTGTGCCCCAAGGTTGCAGGATCGAATCCAGGTGCAGCAATTGTCATTTGAGCGAGCGCAAAAGCGAGGGAGCCGTTTCAGTAGATTAACTTGCGATTAGAAATCCCAGGGCAAATTTTCCGCAACCTCGTGGTGTCTCTAAATCCATAGCAGTTAAAAGGGACTTTAACCACTTGTGAATATTATTCATTCATTTTGATTTGAGAGAGCTTTGCCAATACCCCAGTTCATTGACCTCTCCTCTCCCATCCTCATCACATGACCCCGCCATCTCAGCCGGCTCGTACGAACAGCTTCATCTGACCTTTATCTCTTCATTACGAGTACCCTCCTGCCATTGTTCCCAGCATCTTATGCAGGTTATAAGATATTATTATGAACATTATACATCAATGGGCTACAGACAATGATTTCCACATAAACAAAAATAAAACAGTGCAAATGGTATTTAGGAGAGGAGAAAGAATTTCGAGGACTGATATCATGATGATAGGAACCGAACAATTAAATGTAGCCAACAAATTTAAGTACCTCGGCATTACAATGCAGCGTACTGCTTCAACATTCAGCATTCACATACAAGAGAGATCAGCAGCAGTTATAAGAGCAATGTGCATCACATCTCTGAAACTAGCAACGTCGATGAGACTCTTCGAAACGACAATCGCCCCCATCGTTACATATGGGATTGAACTCATTTGGGATCAATTGAAAACCAGTGATTTAGGAAAGCTAGAAAACGTGAAAGCACGCTTCGTCAAACGGGCCATAGGAGCAAGCAAATATGCGCTAAATAGAATGTCATACATTCTAGCAAAAGAAACGTTTTTCCTCGAGGATATAAGGCTCAAGGAACTCCTACCAAGTACACGCGCTTATACTGAAGTAATAGAAAGAGGAAACAGAAGGAGAAAGACATAGATAATGGATATTTTGGAACAAATGCCATGTTTAATATACAATGGACCACCGCCAATCAAACGCAAAGGTACTCAATCGTAGGGCTCGCGATTCAAGGTTTCCACTAAAAAATGTGTGTAAATACTAAATATCACCAAGCAGATGACCAATGCGTGTGTAAAATATGTGGCGAAAGGTGTGAACTTTATCACTTCAAGAAATGCAAATGCTGGACATGGTCTCTTAATGACCTCATAAATGCAAGCAAATGAACAGTACAATTTTATTATGATCTAATGTAAATATGTAACCTAATATTGCAAAACCTTTTCTGGCCATTCGGCTGCAATAAATGCATTATTATTATTATTATTATTATTATAAAGGAAGCTTGTAGTTTAACGTGACCGTTAATCGCGAGATCATGAGCCACGGGACCTCCTTTTTACGTGGAATCCGAACCACAGGACATGGCATTTCACTTCGAAAATCTCACATGCATTGACCGGGAATCGAACCCGGACCGCCTTGGTGAGAGGCATACAGCTAGACCGCTGAGCCACCACGCCCCCTATTATTATTATTATTATTATTATTATTATTATTATTATTATTATTATTATTATAAGATATTATTATGATTATTATTTACAACGCTACTCGCAACCTTCATCCTATCAACCTTCTCCATCCATTCAAAATACACTGCATAATTTAATCTTGCTCATAAGTCAGTAATCACCACCATCATTAGTCTATATTTTATCAGTATTTCCTTCCCTTACTCTAATTTTAAACTTACTTCTAAGTATCTTACTTATTCGCCCTAGCAATAAATTAGCAATACTACAATTTCCTGCCTCTACCTGATTTTATATTGTATCAACATTGTATTATTATTAGATCTAAGTAGTATTTGTATTGTTCATTACGTATCAATATTGAATGATCTGGTTGGATGGAAGAGAGGGCCCAATGGCCCTAATCTTGCCAGACAAAATAATTCAATCTATTTAACAGATGAAAAGAATCTCTTCATTCTGTCATTACGATTTCTCTTCCTTTTATCTGTCTACGCACGGTACTACAGTGTAGTGGTGACTCTCATTGTAGCAAAGTGATGTTCTCAAGCATGTCCCACCGTTATTATTATTATTATTATTATTATTATTATTATTATTATTATTATTAACGAAGGCAGTGTATTAAGTGGAATTCTATTTCAATACGGATCAATATGAATAATAGAAATTATTATTATTATTATTATTATTATTATTATTATTATTATTATTATTATTATTATTATTATTATTATTATTAACTACGAGCAAGGTTCAGAGTTGGAGAAAGCTTCAGGAAGATATTGACACTGATCCATGGGGTTTGGGTTACAAAATTGTAACACAGAAACTTGGAAGTCACAGAACATCGTGCATCATGGAGGATGATATTATGAACACCATTGTTCAAACCCTTTTTCCAACTCATCCCACAAGACCTGAGAGGAATTTTGAAAGTGATCTAGATTTCCCACTGTTTACTGAAGACGAACTTCGGGTTGCAACGCATTCTTTACGGAACAACAAGGCTCCGGGGCCGGATGGGATTCCTAATGAGGTTCTGAAAATAATAGTTGATCAAGATATGTTGTTATTGTTGAGAATGTTCAATGTGTGCATGAAAGCAGGGATCTTTAGCTTTCGCTGGAAGATCTGTCGCTTAGTGCTCATTAGTAAGGGCATGAGTGACCCTGAGTTACCATCATCGTACCGCCCACTTTGTATGCTTGACACAACAGGCAAACTATTTGAGAAACTCATAAGACGGAGATTGCTTGAAGCAATAATCGCAGCCGGCGATTTATCACCAAGACAATTTGGATTCAGGGTAGGCCGGTCGACACTGGATGCAGTGCAAGAAGTCGCCGATAAAGTACGAAGAGCGGAGAGTTATAATCATTACTCTCGCCGGGTGATTCTTTTTGTTACACTGGATGTTAAAAACGCTTTCAACTCTGTCAAATGGACTGATATCATGGATGCTCTAGAATTTTCATTCCATGTTCCAAGGTATCTCCTTCGGATCTTAGACTCTTACTTGAAGGATCGTGCTCTGCTCTACGATACTACAGAAGGGATCCGTAGAGTACAAGTCACGGCTGGGGCTGCCCAGGGCTCGATTCTAGGACCTGATCTCTGGAATGTTACATACGACAGCTTGTTGAGGCTTGAAATGCCTGAAGAAACTATTCTAGTAGGATATGCAGATGATGTTGCTGCTCTTGTAGCAGGAAGAAGTGTCGAGCAGGCACAGTTGCGACTCAATATGGTAATGCGCAAAATCAATAGATGGATGGAGGAACATGGTCTGTCTCTAGCACTTAGTAAGACGGAAATTGTCATCCTAACAAAGAAGAGAATTCAGACAATACTTCCAATACAGGTAGGACAAGTTCAAGTAGAGACGCAGCCAGCAGCAAAATACCTGGGCATCATGATCGACAGTAAAATGAATTTTGGAGAACAGATTAGACGGACTGCAGATAAGGCAGCCAGAGGAGTAACGTCCCTCAGTCGGCTCATGGCCAATGTTGGTGGGCCAAAATCTAGTAAGAGAAGACTATTGATGACAGCCATCCATTCAGTTCTGCTGTATGGAGCGGAAATATGGGCGGATGCCCTGGATAAGGAAATTTATAGGAAGCCACTGGCGCAAGTGCAGAGGCGGGGTGCTTTGCGCGTGGCATCTGCATATCGCACGGTTTCTGAGGAAGCAGTTCTCGTTATTGCCGGGATTATTCCGATTTTTTTTCTTGCGAAAGAACGCAAGAACATTTACTTGAGGAAATCTGATATGGGTTTACAAAATGTAAGACGATCGGCAAGAGTACAGACCTTTCAAAATTGGCAGATCAAATGGGAGCAAGGAGATCAAAGCCAATGGACTAAGAGAATGATCCCTCAGGTGCAGGTTTGGACAGAGAGGAAACATGGTGAGGTTGGTTACTATCTCACTCAGTTCTTGACTGGCCATGGGTACTTCTGTTCCTATCTTAAGAAGATGGGGAAGGTCGATTCATCAGATTGCATCTACTGTATCAATGAATTAGATAATGCTAATCACACCTTCTTCTCTTGTGGACGGTGGGTCCAAAATAGGCAGTCTCTTCAAGATCACATTGATGTAGAGATATCCCCGGACAATATTGTTGCAGTGATGCTACAAAATGAGGAAAACTGGAAACTGGTAGCAAGCTTTGTTGAAGATATCCTCCGAACAAAGAAGACGGATCTGGATCGCCACTGAAGATGATTCATTACGGTAGAGTGCCCTACAGGCAAATATAAAATGACTCTAGCCTGAAGTAATGTGCTAAACGGTTCCAGGCTAGTGTTCAGAAGTAACGGGGGAGTTTTAGTCGGTAGTCTGCTACTCAGGAGCAGGAGCCCGACACTCTGTGCGTAAATGCATTTCTTCCCCTAAAAAAAAAAAAAAAAAAAAAAAATTATTATTATCTTTAATTTCTCATAAATTATTATGGTACAACTCAGTCTACAAGATACGGATTAGATAATCAAGTATCCTGTAAACCTATTATTGAGATAAAAATAGCCTAACAATATGGCATGTATCCAGCAGCACTGCCTTCTGTATTCTGGCAATCAGGTGTTTCATTTGCAGTTCCTCCAAAGCTGATGTCAACGTCTTTGGAACAACTCCCGTGGAAGAGATCACCACCGGCAAAATTCTCACGCATTTTAGCCCCCATAGTTTTCGCATTTCTTCCGCCAACTGTGCGTACTTGTTTGTTTTCTTAGCTTGCGTAGTTTGCATATTTTGGCTACGTGGGACAGCAATGTCTATCAAGTAGGCCTTTTATTATTATTATTATTATTATTATTATTATTATTATTATTATTATTATTATTATTATTATTATTATTGCCGAATCAGAACAAGAAGTTATTAACCAAATTGATCAGTTAAAAGAAACGGCGGAAAAAGCGGGCTTACAGATTTCGTTGGTAGAAACAGAGATGATGACAAGTGATCAGAAATACACTAAGAAAATGATAAAAACAAATTATGGGAGCATCAGGGTCACTGACCGATTTAAATATCTTGGAGAAATAATTAGTAACAATGGGACGGATGAGAACAAAAAAGGGAAATTGGAAAGATTAAATTTTTGTACAAAAATATATACAATAAAAAGAACCTGTCTATCAATGCAAAATTACGAAATTTTAATACAGTTGTTAGACCAGTCATTTTGTACGGCATGGAAACTACAAATATAACCGGAATGGAGAATTTGCTCAAGATAGAAAGAAGAATTTTAAGAAGGATTTATGGTCCTAGGAAAACACAGGAAGGTTTTAGACTGAGATCCAATGCAGAAATTTATAGTAAAATCGACAATCTTGAGGTGATGATCAGAAAACGGCGACTTCAGTTCTACGGACATATGGTCCGCATGGATTGCTCAAGGTTAAACAAACAATTTTTTGATAAAATCTGGAACTATAAAGGGCAAGGAGGCTATGTAAAACAAATGAAAGAAGAACTTCAAAAATTCAAAATTACTGAAGAAGATTGTCTAAATCGAATAGAGTACAGAAAAAAAAATTGGCCTCAAAATTCTTGTCGGGGAGAAGAAGAATCTCAACAGAGGAGAATGGACTGCTGAAAGAAGAGCTGCGCAGTCGACCAGGATGAAAGACTTCTGCAAGAGAAAGAAGGAAACTAGACCTATAAAGAAGTGATATTTGCGTGGTCCTTGTTAGCCTGTCCGCGGTCTATATATATTATTATTATTATTATTACAAACTGAAGGGATCACTTACTCGAAAGCCACGCCTGCCACAACTGCTATGCAACAGCATGACGACCAAGCAAGTGACGGTCAGGAATTGCACGAAGGACGCCATTGTTGACTGCGCATCAAGCTGGTCTGAGCGTCTATATAACGTCGCGGCGTTATCGGCTGACTCACTCCCCAAGGACTGTGAGGAAATACATTTAACATGTAGGCCAGCCATACGGGGTTTAATTCGTGAAGGCCGTGCCCCCTTAATCATAGGTTTCAAGCAAGGGAAGCAGACAAGACCATTCGTTCATTATTTCATTTATTCGTTCATTTTAAGTAATTTAACTGTTTATTTATACATTTATTCATATAGGCGGCTTCGGTGGCGTAGTTGGTAGCATGCTGAGCTTCTATGTCCAAGGTTGCGGGTTCAAACCCGGCTGAAGTCGTCGGCTTTTCTAAGAGAGTTAAAAACCATCAGTGTGCCTTCCTTCGGAGAGGAAGTAAAGCCGGCGGTCCCATGTCATAGAATTATGGCATGTAAGAGAACCTCCCACTAACTACACTTGTGTGAAGCTAAAATGTGTATGTTAGATTATTTGATAACGCTATATTAGTTCCAATGTTCGCCACTAGGTGCTGGCTGTGTTGGCATCTAGTAGCCAAATCCGCAGCTGGGTGTCGTGGACGGTAGAATTTGGTGGCAAAAGTAGGAACTACTTGAAAATTGATCGTCTGCAATCCTTCTACCTGAATTACAAATAACAAACACTAATACAGCCGGTTATCAGACAGATTCTACACATACCAAAGTACACGGGGCTACATGATCGCGTTGTCACAGCCCCTAAACCAAAGGAACCAACAACCAACATTCATCCATGAGTTCATTCATTTATGTATTTATTTATTTGACTGGCTGCGTCGCTCAGCGGTAACGTTCTCGCCTGTGTTCCCAAGGTTGCAGGATTGAATCCTGGCGCAGTCAGTTGGCATTTGAGGGTGAGCAAATGCGAGGGAGCCGTGTTGGTATATTTACGTTAAAGAACCCATTTCAGGGCAAAATTCCGGAACCCCGGCGTCTAAAAGCCGCAGTAGTTAAAAGGGACGTAAAACCATAACATTATTATTATCAGGATCATTATCTCTCTCTATCAATTAATTAATTAATTTAATTATTTATCAATTAATTAATGTTTAAATTAATTAATTAATTTAATTATTTATGAATTAATTAATTTTTTAAATTAATTAATTAATTAATCAATTTATTTATTTATTTATTTATTTATGAATTTGTTTATTTATTTGTTAATTAATTAAATAATAATGTATGTATTTATTTTTGTTCATTTATTTTTAATTTATTTATTAATTAATTTATTAATTAATTTATTTACTTATTTATATATTCATAAATGTATTTGTTTATTTATTTATTAATTTATTAATCAATTATTTTATTTATGAATGTATTTATTTATTGGTTAATTAATGAATTTATTTATTTATGTACATATTTATTTAATTAATTTATGTATTTATTTTTAATTAATTAATTTATTAATTTATTCATTTATTTACTTATTTATTTGTTTATTTATATATTCATAAATTTATTTATTATTTATTCATTTACTTATTTATTTATTTATTTATTTATTTATTTAATTAATTAATTTATTTATTAATCAATTAATTAATTAATTTCTTTATTTTTGTTAATTTATTTTTTAATTAATTAATTTATTCATTTATTTACTTACATATTTATAAATTTATTTATTTACTTATTTGTTTATTTAATTTTTGTTAAATTATTTTTAATTTATTTATTTATTCATTTATTTACTTATATTTATTTATTTATTTATTTATTTATTTATTTATTTATTTATTTATTTATTTATTTATTTACACTCTTTACGCCCACACTGGAGCACCAAAATCAAACCATGTATATAAAGTCTTCCAATATTTCAAATAATAAGTTCAGTTCTTAATTCTTGATAATTTTTTCCTTTCCCAAAACGTCTCCATTCTGGAAGATCTTGCAGCTCGTTCTTCTGCTGATATAACATATTTCTACGCTGTGAAATTTTGAATGTTAGTCGAGTGTATTTGTTATTCAGAAGCCGTTTCTCCTCTCTATGTTCAATTTGATGTTGAGTTATTTTCAATTCGTCTAAATCCATTTGTATTTCTTTACACCATGTGATTTTTGTTTTACTGTTCCAAAAGAAGTCAAAAAGTTGTTTCAGGAGTCTAGTATTTGGCAAGCGGGATAAGTGTCCAAAAAACGCGATCCTTCGTTTTCGCATCGTGTCAATGATAGATTCATTTTCCTTGTAAAGTATTGAATTGGGCAAAAGTCTCCACTGGCCCTCAACCTGGTGTTTTTTATTGAGTATTGTCCGAAGAATCCGTCTATCAACCTTCTGTAGTTTGTCAGTTGTTGATCGGGCGTATATATATATATCAATTTATTTATTTATTTGAGGGTGCGCAAATGCAAGGGAGCCGTGTCAGTAGAATTACTGGCCCGTTAAAGATCCCTTTGGGGGAAATTCCGGCACCCCTGCGTCTCTAAAAGCCGCAGTAGTTAAAAGGGCCGTAAAGCCCATAACATTATTATTATTATCTCCAGTCGTCTTAATACCTCTTCATCATTCTCCTGTAGCTCCACATTACAAATGCTCTTATTCTTCTCTTTCCTGCTGCGTTAAAAATCCTAGTTTCACTTCCATACAGCACCACGCTCCAGACAAAGGCTTTTAAAACTGGCATTCTAATACCAAAATATAGGCTACATTTAATGTCAACAGATGTATTTCCTTGCCTGAGCGAACCTACGGGGGTTATTGGCTATGCGCGCGAGAGTAAACACGGCAAGCTCAGCCGGCTGTGACTGGCGCAAACCGCGTACCCGGCTCAGCCGGTGGTGGCACGCACTTTCACACTTTTACCAAACATGTTCAATAATGTGCACTTACAGTGCTCATAGGCGATGCTGCAAATGTCCTCCCTCTCTTGTAACACACTTCTGACATCTCCCGATGAAAGAATGTCTGTCAACTCTTTCATTATTTACGGAGCCTATTTCCTTGAATCGTTTAGCGAGCCTCATAATTGTGCTGGCATTGAACACAGGTCTTCCTGGAAGCTTGATTTGAGATTTTTGTCTCGGTTCAGAACAAGATTTTCTGCTTTTCATATACGAATTATGGACATACACACGTGTCTAGGCATGACCAACAATCACAGTACTCACTAAACGTGCAACACTAACGTCTAAGCTTTGCAGATACACGTCCATATGAATGACAAAACACGTGTGAACTAACGATATGAGTCAGCGGAGCGCGCCTACCATCGGCTGAACCGCATACGTGCGCCCGCGATCTGCGCCAGTCACAGCCATCTTAGCTTACCGTGTTGACTCGCACGCACATAGATAATGTCCCTGTACTTTTTATATCATCTTTGCTTCGTCCATCACTGGTTATTTTGCATCCTAAGTAACAGAAGTCTCCTACTTCCTTTAGCTTTTCACCTCCCAATTTGATGTCAAAAGGGGATTGTGATTTATTTTGCTGCATTCCATTATGTTTGTTCCATGTAGGCAATATGAAATTGCGCGGAATAAACAATTACATCGCCAACAATGCATATCATTTCGAAACCGTTTGTATGTCAACACATGAGCATCTGTCTGTCAGTCCGTAGTTATTCCAGCTTCGTTAACATTACTCACTCTGTCTGTTCCTGAGACACAACCGATTTGAGTGGCCAATAGCACGAAAGAGACATCTTGATTCATACAACAGTTTAATACTAACCCTTTATAGGTTCTTGGGATAATATCTTCCCACCATGTATTTATAGAACGGTGTTAGGGAGAGAATCTTCCCACCCCTTTCATTTCAAGCAGTTCCACATGCATCCACAAGCTAGCTGCACAGAATTAATGAAAACCCATTAATTTGATGTAGGCGTATACTGTCATCAGAAACCAAAGGTGGAAGCATATTGTTACGTGCCACCCCCATAGTGGCACTTTTGTTAACTGGATTACGGTGGGTTGAAGCACAACACAGATTGTTCCTTTAAAGAAATAATTAACTTTATTGCGGCCAGAAAGATACACCACTCAACAGCAAATACAAGCAATTAGAACCTTACTCCAGTTTCCTCAAGACTCTTCCTTATGTACACAAACTACAGTTACTTACGATAACCTGCTACACGCTGCTTCGCTGTCCACAAGCTGGGAAACAATGTCACTGGATTTCGTAACTCGCTCGGCACTTCGCCACAATACCTCTGTCGCTCAGTGAAATCACACTCGCTCAGAACACAGGCAGTCCCCTGTATGCTTCTCACTCCCTCGCTGTCAAGAGAATCAGCTTCACTAGGGGTTTCGCAAGTCACGTCACTACACTTCTGTCGCTCAAGATAAACGCTCGCACTAGCTCGAAAAAAAACACACCCACTGCTTGACAGGTCGCTCTTATATAGCAGGCCGGTGACTCAATAAATGCCTCGAGAATCGTCCAGGACACACGGCTTCTCTAGATTTCCTTCGCTGGCTGGGTCACGAATATTCTGGACCATCCCTTTCACTTCGCAGCCCGTTGCGTAACGCGCACTTAATACACTGAGGCAGGGTACACACAGCCCGGGGCAGCTGTGACTCAACGCGGCGAGGCGACAAAACATCCTCACAGCCGTAACAATATCCCAGTGGTCTCCACAGTGCACGTGCTCGCCAGTTCGGTCGGGTTGAGTGAATGCAAAGCATTGTTTTACAGATGAAGGTGTCTTTATTGAAAATAAGAGATTTGTAAAAGTTGGTATATAATTGAAATATAATGTTAATAATGGTTTTGGTCACTTGAGTAAATATATTTCAGCCAGAAAGGAAATAATTATCCTGCTCAGGGTGTTTGCCATAGAATGGAAGATTTTTAAAATTAATTGTCTGTGTTTTTAGTAAATACTATTTTGAAATTATTGAATTATATTCGAAAATACTAACTTTTAACATTCCAATATCACTTTTATATTTTCTGTGCAATCTTAGGCAAGGATGTTATAGGTCACTGACCTTGTGTAGGGCGTCATCTGTGTTTTGTATCTACTATGTTCTGAAACCTCATTATTGAGTGATAAACACATTATCATCATAATTTCAGTGACCAAGTACACTCCTTGGAGTGTTGTTAGACACAAACCTACGGTGTACATGAATTACAGCCGGAGATATGGGTGACTGAATTAAGAAAAAAGTGGAAACTATCAGGAAATAATTGTGTTGAGAGGTAGGCGGCCTCGGTGGCGTAGTTGGTAGCATGCTGAGCTTCTGTGCCCAAGGTCGTGGGTTCAAACCCGGCCGAAGTCGTCGGATTTTTTAAGAGAGTTAAGAATCTCTGAGTATAACTTCCTTCGGAGGGGAAGTAAAGCGTATGTGTATCGTATAGAAAGCGATGAGGCACACTCTTGGACTGGCTGCGTGGCGCACCTGCTGATCCCAAGGTTGCAGGATCGAATACTGGAGCACTCAGTTGGTATTTGAGAGTGCGCAAATGCGCGGGAGCCGTGTCTGTAGATTTACTGGTCCTTTAAAGATCCCCTTCGGGCAAAAATCCGGCACCCCGGCGTCTCTAACCGCAGTAGTTAAAAGGGACTTAAAACAAATAACAGGCGCATTCTAGAGTTTCATTTGTGTACTATTCTACAGTCATTTCCCAATCTTCGTAGGTTTTTCATTGACTGTTCAGTACGTGGTAACCTCCATATTGTAGCCAGTTGGGTTACACTCATCTTACATCAAAGGTGCATTTTGAGATGATACTGTTTTGCCTTTCACCCTCCAGTCTAGTCTGCAAGCCTCCATGATCCCCTATTAGCAGTTAGCACTACGGCCTCCTCTGTTTCTACACCTCTCAGTTTGAAATCGTTCAACACTGAATCTAACCAACTTCTCCTAGGTCTACCTCTACTTATCTTACCTTCTACAGCCGAACTCATTAACCTCTTAGGTACCGGGTGAGTTAGCCGTGGTCGTTACGGCATGACTGATGGCAGTCGCTCACATCCGGGAGGCGAGGAAGTTCGAATCCCCCCGCCGGCAACCTTGAAGATGGTCATCTGTGGTTTCCCATCTTCCTTCCAGGCAAATGCCGGGGTTGGTCCCTAACTATAGGCCACAGCCGCTACCTTCCAACTCCTCGACCCTCCCTTCCAACTTCCTCCCCAACGGTACTTGTAGCTCACCCATTGGGTGTCCGTCTCGAAGCAGCTACAAAACTGGCGAGCCGAACATGTCCTCGGACACTCCCGGCACAAAAGCCATACGATAAAAAAACACTCTTAGGTAATCTCTCTCCCCCCCCCCCCCCCCCATTCTCTACACAAGACCCCTCCATCTAAGTCGGCTCATACAAACAGCTTCATGTAGCGTGTTCATTTTTAACTTAGCTTTTATCTCCATTTTATAAATACCTTCCTGCCATTTGTCCCATCTACCCTCATATCAGTTAACTCTAGCTTATGTATCAGATATCCTGAATCCACCCCGCTCTCACTTCCATACAGCAAGGTCGGTCTAAATACTGAGCGATGTGGGGAGAGTTTCGTCACTACATTAACTTCTTTCTTGCAGAATACTGTAGACCGCAACTGAGAACTCGCTGCATTGGCTATTCTGCACCTCGACTCTATTTCCTTCCCCACACTGTGACCATCCTGAGAGAATATACAGCCCACGTACTTAAAATGTTCCACCTGTTCGAATTTACTTCCTCCTATCTGACATTCTATTATCTCACGTATCTCCCTACCGACATAACCTTGGTCTTTGAAATGCTTATCTTCATACCATAGTCCCTACATTTCTGTTCAAGTTCTAACATGTTGGCTTGCAATCCTTCGGTGAAGTCCGCTATTACAGTACAACCAGTTCATCAGCATAGGCCAGACTGCTTACCTAGTTCCCACCTGATTGAATCCCGTCCAGCGAGTTTATGCTCATCTATATAAAATAAACATCCGTGAAGGTCCATAATGGTTGTTCACCGACCATGGAAAGATTCGAAGAGTCAAGAAGTTTAAATACCTTGGTGAAGTAATCCAAGAGAATGGGCTAGAGCAAGAAGCGACCAATATCCGCATCCTGAAACCAGAGCGAGCGTTCCAACTGACTAAAAACATCTACAATAAGAAGATGCTAAGTATAGGAACCAAACTAAGGCACTACAGCACTGTTGTAAAACCAGAAGGTTTATATGCTTCGGAGACCCTGTGTATGAATCGGACAGGACAAGTCAATCAGCTACTTAAAAGAGAACGCAGACTACTACGGAAGATCTTGGGCAACAGATGGGTTGACGGACAGGTTCGACTGATATCAAATAAAGAAGAATACAGAAAGATGGAACCGATAACAACAGCAATTAGAAAACGAAGATTGCTGTTTTATGGGCACATCTTCCGTATGAATAATGACCGGCTCACGAAGAAAATCTGAAATTTTCTTAAACCGAAGATCTCCAAGTTGAAATGGTTCCAAGAGTGTGAGAAAGATATGAGACAGGTGGGCATTACGGAGGATAAAATCAAAGACAGGAATCGTTTCAGAAGGATGGTGAAAAGCTATCAAGGTTTTATGGTGGAGGCAGAACCCAGAAGACGAAGAGGCCCTTTAACAGAGGAGCGGAAGAACAAACTGATCGATGGGTTCAAGAGATACTGGCAAGATGTCAAAGACGGCAAACGAACAAGACGCAGACACTGAAATGAGAGTGGTTGTTAACACGCAGTCCATAGAGGCTCAAGTCGACAGTAAAAAAAAAAGTAGTGTTGAGAGGTTACAACCATGCCTCAGTCCTGTAACAGCCTTGAGCCAAGAACTCATCCCACCTTCAACTCTCACTGCAGCCTAATTGTCAACATAAATACTTTTGATTGCCTGTAACAGCCGTCCTGGATACCATAATCCCTCGGGATGCTCAGCATCTTCTCCATCGTACGCCTTCTCTAGATCTACAAAACACAAACACAACTGTCTATTCCTCTCGTAGCATTTCACAATAACTTAGCGCATACTAAAAATTTGATCCTGACATCCTTGTTGTGGTCTAACTCTCCGATCGAACTCTCCTTTCAACAATGCCTGAGTACACTTTGCCCGGAACACTTATCAAAGAAATACCTCTATTATTGCATCGTTCCTGCTACCTTGTTTGTAAATTGGTGCGATTACTGCTTTTGTCCAGTCTTCGTGGTTTAGGCGGCAGCACGCCGGCCTCTCACCGCTGGGTCTGTGGTTCAAATCCCGGTCACTTCATGTGAGAATTTTGCTGGACAATGTGGAGGCATACAGGTTTTTCTCCGGGTACTCCGGTTTTCCCTGTCACAAATTTCATTCCAGCAACACTCTCCACTGTCATTTCATTACATCTGTCATTCATTTATTCATTGCCACAGGGGAGTGCGACAGGTTTCGGCAGCCGGCACAGTTCATATCCTCGCCGCTAGATAGGGGCTTCATTCATGCCATGACCCGGTCGGTTGACTGGAAGCAGGCTGTGAATTTTTACTGCTTTTGTCCAGTCATGGGATTCTTCTCCTGCATGATCTCAAAATCTGCCACATTGCCAGATAGGTCTCCATTACCATCTAGCAAGTTTTCGAAGTATTCCTGCCATCTTTCCGGTGCTTCCTTGTTATCTACAATGAGTTTCCCTGAATTATCCAGAGCACTACTCATTTCTCTTTTTCCTCCATTTCTACGAGTCTTTAAAAACTTTTCTAATTTATCTCCAAATTTCTCCCATGATTTCCTTTGAGCTCTACTATTATATTCCTACGTTTTGTTCCTTTCCACTACTTTTTAGTAAACTAACTTCTTTTACTTTTCCAAGCAACTTCACTATGTCATTCCACCAGGATGTGCGCTTTACACACTGCTGTCCCGAGACATGCCTTTGCTACTTCTAGTGCTACATCCCTGTGTCCTTACCACTCCGTTTCAATGTCCTGCAATTCTTTATCATCGACTCTTAGGAATTTCTCATCAATCATTTCCATGTCTTTGTGCCTAAGTTCCTTATCCTGCAGATCAGTTTGTGGTATGTTTCATCAAGAAAACCCCTGAATACCCTACAATTCCTTATCAATTTAATAAATTCAAAGTCAGTAATGATATAGTATTTTTATTGTTAACTCCCTTTATCAAGGGCGCAGCAGTTTGTAGCCAAGGTTAATGTATTTAGAGAGCAGTAACTCGAGCTTGTATAAGCAGATTTTAGTTAATTATTTTTGTTTACAAGGGAAACTATTTAATTTTATTTCATTTTAGGAAGTTTGCGTTTCGACCTTCATTTTTTATTTTGATTTATCTGTAACTTGTGTCTTAGTAATAAACGGGCAGGCACGTGTGTTGCGGATCCCTGCTATTTATTTTAGAAATTGGCATTCTCTTTTGTAGTTCATTGATAGTGGAATGTGCTATAGAACTGGAGGATTTTCATTGGCCCGATCATTATCGCATTGCCCGAGATTTTTGATTCTCGTTCTCCCGAGTATTGTTGGAACCCTTTCCTTTTGTAGTTAGATTCTATAGCACATTCAGTCGATTTCCTCTGATCCTTATCCGGAGTGTTTTCGGCAGTAGTTCTATGCAGTTTTTCTAGCCGGGCACTTCAAGATGCTACGATCCTTCTCCATCTGTGGATTTTGGTGGATCATCTCAGGAAAAGGATACAGTACCTAACTTAAAGCCACGGCCGCTTCCTGCCCAAATCCTTCTTCAATTACAAATACACTCACTAGTACAGACATGACAGTGAAGCAGACAAATTGTACACACACCCAAGCACACGGGGGCTACATGTCGCAAAACCCCTAAATAATCATCAAAAACAACAATGCCTTTCAAGACCAAGAGCAGCATTACCTCAGGGGTTCACCACTTGTGATAATCATGAGTGTCCGAGCTGAGTCTGTAGTTTTCGTTCCTTCTTTCTCCCTGACATACTGTATGTGCCAGACTAGTAAGGATGTATTTCATTTCTTCACCTCCCTCTTCCACATTTTTTTCTTTTCTGATTTTTCTTCTTACTCGTCTATGTCTCCTTCTTCATTTCTTCTTCTTCCCAATCGTCTTGTTACTCTTCTTCGTCATCTTTTTTGTCTCCTTCTTCCCAATCGTCGTCTTTGTCTTCTCCCTCCCCTGAGTCCGGCATTGCTTCCACTTACTTGTGCCTCACTCCTCTACGTCTTCTTTCCTGTCGACCTCCCTTGGTCAACTCTTGTTCTCTTCCGACCCCGACGGTATTGGGGTACCCGAGGCCTAGGGAGTCTTTCACTTTCCCACCTTAATTGGACCTTGTCTCATCTTTCCTGATTCCTCATTCTTCGAGGGGTCAGCCTTCTTTTCATCTTACCTCCTGCCTTCTGCTCAAGGCCCTCAAGGAGGCCGGGTGTGTGTAGCCCCACCACTTCTGGTGCACCCTGGATATTGCTACACCCTCAAGGACACACGCCCGGTGAGATTGGGAGTTGGCAACCCCGAGGGATTCCTGAGCTGGGTCCGTTTTGTCCCCTTTTTCCTCTGACCTTGGGGCGGGCACTCTCCTCTTTCCCTTTCCTATCTGCCTTTCATGGCTCTCCTTCCTTCCAAGTCCCTCAATCCTCATTCTTCGAGGGTTGAGGGCATGTCCTTTCTTCCTGTCCTTTATTTGCCTTATCCTTGCCTTATTCTTCTTCTAGTATGTAAGTCTTTTGTTAGTATTAGTTATAGTTTTCATTCTCATCTCAGCTTTCACTGTCACCCAGACCATTAGGGGCCGATAACCTAGATGTTAGGCCTCTAAAAGAACAATTATCGTCATCATCATCATCATCTTCTTATCCTTATTCGTCTTCTTGTTCTGTCCCACTGCACACTGATAGTGAAAATGGCGCGCCCCACATAATGTCCGCTATCAGCTGGGCTAGTCCACTCACCTCATTTTTCGTCAAGGAAACCTTACTTATGTGATAGTATTCCCACATGTTTCAAAATCTACAACTGGTGAGGCAAGGTCATCTCTGGGCGCTGTGACTCAATCCTTTGGCCCGAAGGGTACCGTGTTCTCTTCGCAAGCGGAGAAATCCGATATTTGAAGAGGAGAAAAATCCACCGCACTCCCAGCCTTACAATATCCGTTCGTAAAAGTCTCTCTCGTCACATAGTTTACAACAAGACAAAATGTAATCTCAGTCGCAGTTTACCGAACAGAGTTTGGTTTGTTTGCTAGATAACAGTGCAAACGGAACCTCGAATATTGGAGAGTAGGCGGCTTTACATCAGTCCGTGCTATTCTTCTTCTTCTTGTTCCGTATAGGCCAACTACGGACCACGATATTCAACTATTTTGCTTGGAATGGGTCTTGATGTTTTCCCAGTTGTCACGCATCCTCTGGCTGTGTTGTTCCTTTCTCTCCTTTGTCCAGAGGGCACCTGTCTTCTCCCTTGGGGACTTTTCCTGGAACTTCATTTGCTTTAATTTACTCCTGAGAGACGTTCGGTCACTTATGTCTTTTTCTGTGATTCCCAGCTCCAGCAGATCTTTGTGCACTTCTGTCAGCCATGGTGACTTGGTCTTCCTTCTTTACCAGCATTAAAGAAATTTAGAGGAAGGTAGAGTTTACCTCTCCAAAGATCATGATGTGTGTAAAGTCTTCTTTGGGTTTAATTCTAAATGCGACTTTGTATTCGGTCTTCCCCACCATGCAACTAGCTCCTATTTATAATTGACAAATGAAAATCCACAGCCTGCTTCTAGTCTCCGACCGAGTCAGGAATGGAATGAATGAAGCCCCCATCTAGCGGCGAGGATATGAACTGTGCCGGCTGCCGTGGCCTGACGCACTCCTCTGGGGCAATGATTAAATGAATGACAGATGAAATCAAATGATAGTGTAGAGTGTTGCAGGAATGAAATGGTGACAGGGAAAACCGGAGTACCCGGAGAAAAACCTGTCTGCCTCCGTTTTGTCCAGCAGAGATCTCACATGGAGTGACCGGGATTTGAACCACGGACCCAGCGGTGAGAGGTCGGAGTGCTGCCGCCTAAGCCACGGAGGCTTTCCTATTTATAATTACGTATCATATTTATTGTTGTTGATGATTTATTTATCCCCGTGGATTTAGGTGTGTGTGAAATCAGTCTGATAACCTGCAGGAGTGTGTGTGTGTGTCTTTGTCATTGGGAATATGATTGGGTAGAAAGCGGACATAGTCGTATATTAAGTACCGTACTATTCCAGCATTTTCCTGATATACAGTGCCTACCAAGTAGATTATTTTCAACAAAAGCTTTCTAGTCTTATAACTTTGTTCCAAATTTTACCAAATATATTAAACTAACTTGGCTAGTTAGATATCCCACCTGCACCAGATTCGATACAATTGGAGTATCGTTATTTCTAACCACAGATTAAATAAACCAATAGCGTTATCTTATTAATGACTGTTTTATAGTTTTCTAGAAGGCCATTCTAGCTGGCAGCCCATCTACTTTGCAGGCAATGCTGTCAAGAGTTGCATCAACGGTGCAGAAATACGGCATGAAAATAAACACCTCAAAGACAAAATGCATAACAGTCTCAACATTCCCAAAACCTCTTCGATTAAAGATTAATAACTCGGACAAACAACAAGTCAAATCCTTCACTTACCTAGGTCAAAACATTACAGAGAACGAAAGGTGCATCACTGAAGTTAAATGCCGCATTCCTAAGGCAAAACTAGCTTTTATACAGAAGAGGAGATTACTGTGTACCAGTCGGCCTAAGCTTTCCCTCCGAATGAGAATGCTACATGCTTTTGTATGGACAGTTGCGTTGTATGCCTGTAAACGTGGACACTAAATAAAAATGAAAAGAACCGTCTTGAAGCCTTTGAGATGTGGTGCTATCGTAAGAGGATAAATGTGACGTGAAGAGACAAGATATCGAACACCAGGGTTCTCAACACCGTGAACCAACGGAGATCAATCCTTCGCACAATCCGTAAACGTCGTCTCGCATGGTGGGGTCACACAATGCGCCACTCCAATTTAATGAGAACTGTGGCAGAAGGGTTCATTGAGGGAAAACATCCACGAGGAAGACCTAGAAATACTTTCCTTAACAAATCCTAAACGACATCCAAACACAGAATTATAATTCAATGAAGAAAGCAGCAAATGACAGGACGATCTGGTCATGTTTTATGGCAAGTGATCAGTCTTAGGACTGCAAACCGATGATGATGAGAAGATATACAAACGTTTTGGTATATGAAAAAAATCCCAAAAATGTTCTTGCCATTTGATTTTGATTTTTGTACATTTTGTAAAATGCGGTAAGAAACTGAAGCCAAGACTGTTAGTGCTGTGCTACAGACTGGTGGCCATGAAATTAATAAACAGCAAACAATTTAGAGATAGCGCCACTGGCTGCAAAAAAAAAAAACACTAGAACATTTCCGTGTTGTTTTCCTGGAGTTGTGAACAATGTTATCTCAGTCATGACTCACTCATGATTCATAACAACTACCAGCAATTTCATTTGGTCGAGATATTGGAAAGAAGAAATAATGTTTGCAACTTGAAACACACTTAACAAGATAACACTCGAGTTCGCCTCGTGCTGCAGTGACTAGCATTCTTGGATTTCGCCCCGGAGGTCCGGGTTCGATTCCCGTCTCTGCCAAGAAATGTAATTCTGTTCTGAGGAATGGAATGGGGTACTCTTAGCTCCGTGAGGCAAAACTGAGAAGAAAGGGGTTCGATTCCCACCCCATCGATCCTGAAAGTGGTTTTCCGTGGTTTCCCACTTCTACACCAGGGAAATGCCGAGTTGGTTCCTAACTTAAGGCCACGGTCGTTTCCTTCCCAGCCCTCACCTGAATTACAAACACACAACACTGGAGACACCGCAATAACATACACAATTCTACACTCACCCAAGTACACGGGCCAAAATGACAACGATTTCCAAGCCCCTCAAATAAAAAAAACAACAACAACTAATAAAAGTGTTGGTTGGTTCCTCAGTTTAGGAGCTGCGACGACGCGTCATGTAGCCCCGTGAACTTAGGGTGTGTAGAATCTGTCTGATAACCGGTGTTAATTGTGATGGCTGTATTAGTGTGTGTTATCTGTGATTCAGGTAGAAGGACTGCAGACGATTAATTTTTTTAAGTAGTTCCTACTTTTCTTACCAAATACTATCGTCCACGACACCTAGCTGCGGACGTGGCTACTAAATGCCCACGGTATGCCTTGCCTGTCGTAGGAGGCGACTAATAGGGCCGACATGGCCGAATAACTTGCCAGTTTTGATTTGTTCAGACCCCCTGTGGATGGGGAGGGCAGAATTCATCCACGGTATCCCCTGCCTGTCGTAAAAGGCGACTTAGAGGGGGCTTTATAAAGGTCTATTTTGGTTTTCTGGTCCCAGCTCTGGTTTGACCAATAGAAATAAACATGCGTGCTGTTAGGGGAAGGGCCACCAGCTTGGCCATCTGGCCAGAAAGCCTAGACGGTATGCCCCATCCCGTCAGGTGGGTGCGCCATGTACCCTACAGTAGTATCCGCCTTACAACGAAGGTCCCTGCATGGCCGAATACTGGAGCTGCATAAATCCTGTGCATGCCGAGGGGGAAGTGCCTGTTCGAGGCACTGGGACCCCGGGCAATATCTGCTATGCCAGGTAGGTATTGCCTTGGCTGGGTGGCGCCCACAGTGATAGCCCCCGTTCGGAGTGGGCAGTATTCGGGGAGGATTTCGTCCGGGATGCGTAGTAAACGATCACGGACACCTGTACAGGGTGGCACCCTTAAAAAGCCGTCTCTGGAGTGTAGACCGAATCCCAAGGTGTATACGCCTTGGGATGAGGCATTTAATAAGAAGTTCCCTGTTGACAGGTCTCCTCGCTACCTGGTAGCTACCAGGACAGACGGGGGAGATTTTAAACAGGTAAAATCGATCCTATTTTCAGAGGAAATCGAGGAGAAATATCGCGACTTTAACGGGATTTCCAAGCTCCGGAACGGGCAGCTCCTGCTGCATACCGTTGACCGGCAGCAAACCAAAGCGTTGCTGGAATGCACGCATTTCGGCGAAATTCCCGTTAAGGTTGAGAAGCACGATACGCTGAATGAGGTCCGTGTTGTTATATTCCATCGCGACCTCATTTTAAACAGCGACGCGGAATTGATGCGGGATCTGGGGAAGCGAGGCGTCACCAGGATTAGGCGCATCACCCGGAAAATTGGAAATGATAGCGTCGATACTGGCGCTTTCATTCTCCATTTTGAGGGTGATGTAGTGCCTAGGCAGGTGAAGGTCACGTCGTACCATTGCGACGTTAGACCGTACATCCCTCCACCTATGCGCTGCTACAATTGCCAGAAATTCGGTCATGTTTCTGCCAGGTGCACTGCCAAGGCGGTGTGGAGAGAGTGTGGCAAGGGGACACATGACGGTGTGGGGTGTACGCCTCCCCCGACGTGTCCTAACTGCCAAGGAAGTCACTCTCCGCGGTCGAAGCAGTGCCCTGAGTTCTGCAAGGAAGCAAAGATACAAGAAATCAGAACATTGGATCGGCTTTCATATCACGACGCTCGAAAGAGATACCGTGATATGACTGCACCCGAATTTCCGGTATCTTTCACGGCTAAGGTGACGCCGCCTATCACCCCTGCCACTTTCGTTCCCCGTGCTGTACCCTCGACGACGAACTACTCTGAGATCGTAAAGTCTCCCCTCGCTGTCCAAGCGAGACCTGTCAGCCCGAAGAAGGTTACACAACCTTTTTCGGCCATTGTGAAAAAGGCGCCGGTTATACCATCTAAACCGGCGCAATCGGAGAAGAAGTCATCTTCCTCTCCGAAACGGTCGGAGAAGAAGTCTTCCCCTGCCAACGAGGCAAAGAAGACTTCTGCGACCGGGGCTGGATCGTCATCCAGCCCACCTGATAAGACAAAGATAGTGGAGAAGAGGGGGACGGAGCGGCGCCGTCTCTCTCGACCTCCGGCTGATGGGATGGCTCCTTCATCTGCTGGGCCTTCCGCTCCCTCGACCATCAAGGGAGTGATGCCCGCAGAAGCCAAACCCATTAGAGTGGAGGAACTCCCCTATAGGAAAAATAAGTCACCGGCGGAGAAGAGAGGGGCGGTTCAGCGCCGTTTCTCTTCCTCTCCTGCATACAAGGCAGCTCAGCCATCTGCTGGCGATTCCGCTCCTACCATCACGAAAGGAGCGGTGCCAGCTGGAGCGGCCTCGTTTTGCAAGGACCTGACGTCTGTGGGGAAGGGACCACCTACTTCCCCGAATAGACGTCTGCGTCGGTCTAGAAAGAAGCATGCTCGGGGCGTGACGGGGACAAGTACCCCGTCTTCGGACAGGGAGAAAGTCCCTAGACACCGCTCTCGCTCTTCTCCAAGAGCGAGACTCGTGAGATCCGACGACGACCGCGCGCAACCAAAGAGAGCACCCGCTCCATTTTCTTCGTCTTCGGAAGGAGATGTGGAGATTGAGGTGTGCTCTCCTGCCCCATCATCTCCAACTAGAGATGGGGAAGGGTGGCAAACGGGCAAGCATAAGTAGAAGACCCACTTCTACTTAAGTCCACACCATGGCACTATTACAATGGAACTGTAATAGCTATTCTGTTCATCTCGCTGAGTTACGACAATTAATATCTTCGTTTTCGGCAACCATTGTCTGTCTTCAGGAATCCAGGTTTCGTCCTGGACATGAGACAACAATGCGTCACTTCAAACTCTTCTCTAGAGACCGGGTGGACGGAGCTGTGGCCGCTGGTGGCGTCTGCACTCTCGTCCACTCTAGCCTCTTTAGTGAAGAGGTGCCGTTGCGTACTCAGCTAGAGGCAGTTGCAGTTCGTACTTCGTTGCCAGTAATGGCAACAGTATGTAACGTGTACATCCCGCCTGATTCTCAGCCGGATTACGACCAGCTGGTGGATCTAGTCTCTCAGCTCCCCCCTCCTTTCCTCCTTCTGGGAGATGTTAATGCCCACAACACCATCTGGGGCTCCGCTACCACTAGCGGTAAAGGGAGAGATTTTGAGAGGCTGATCAGGCGGCTGGACCTGTGTCTGTTGAACACAGGGGAGCCTACGCACTTCTCTATTGCACACGGTACTTATTCAAGTATCGATATTACCCTGTGCAGTCGTGCGCTGGTTCCCCTGCTACAGTGGGGTGTACACGATGACCTTTGTAATAGTGACCATTTTCCAATTATCGTTACTCTTCCGAACCAGAGAGCCATCGAGTTACCAAGTCGATGGCTTCTCCGTCGGGCTGATTGGCCAACTTTCACGGCACGTGCGGTGTTTGCCGAAGATACCTTTGAGAGTGTCGACGATCATGCCATTCACATAACGAATGGTATTTTGGCTGCTGCTGAGGAAACAATACCTTCCTCGTCCGGCAACTCACGCCGGAAGCTTGTCCCTTGGTGGACAGCCGAGATTGCAGCAGCCATTAAAGATCGTCGACGTGCTTTCAAATGCTATCGGAGGTAAAACACTATGGCCAACCTTATCACCTTCAGAAGGATGCGTGCTAGAGCCAGATATCTGATTCGGGAGAGTAAGAAAACGACCTGGGAAAAGTATGTGTCGTCCATGACGGCGCATACTCCTTCATCTCAAGTGTGGACTAAGCTTCGTAGGATCTCCGGACTCCCGACATCACTGTCGATACCCGGAGTGTCCATCAATGGAGACATCATCACGGACCATCTCGCCATTGCCAACAGCATTGGCTCGCACTTCTCCGATGTATCCTGCTCCGGGAGTTACGATCCTACATTTCTGACTCTGAAGCGGGAGGCAGAGACTCACCCCTTGTCCTTTGCCACTGCTGCTTCGGAGTCCTATAATGTACCATTCTCTGAATGGGAACTGCGCAGTGCGCTTGCACTGTGCAGGGATACGGCTCCTGGACCGGATAACATACATAATCAAATGTTAAAACATCTGTGCGAATCCAGTATAAAAAACTGTTGATCCTCTTCAATCGTATATGGATTGAAGGGGAGTTTCCATCTCAATGGCGAGAGGGGATCGTGATACCGATTCCTAAGGCTGGAAAGGATCCCAAGTTTGTAAGCAGCTATAGGCCCATTTGTTTGACAAATGGCCTATGTAAGCTGCTCGAAAAGATGGTGAACCGTCGACTGGTGTGGTTCTTGGAGGATAAAGGTCTCCTGTCTGAGTACCAATGTGGATTTCGCTCTCATAGGTCCACCACTGACCATCTGGTGCGACTTGAGAGCGCCATACAGGAGGCTTTTTTCCGAAAGCAGCACCTAGTCACGGTTTTCTTTGACCTCGAGAAAGCCTACGACACCACATGGCGCTACGGGATCCTTTCCACCCTTCACAAGTGGGGACTCCGTGGTAACTTACCGACTTTCATTGCGAATTTCATGTCCGTCCGACTCTTCCGTGTAAGGGTCGGTAGGACATTATCCCAATACTATACCCAAGAAAATGGAGTTCCTCAGGGTTCAGTGCTGAGTGTCACCTTGTTCGCGATTGCCATTAATGGCATTGTTGCCGCCGCCGGGTCCGCGGTAGTTCCATCGCTGTATGTAGACGATTTAGCTCTGCATTACAGCTCTGGAAGTATGGCAGTCGTGGAACGGCAATTGCAGTTAGCTATCAACCGGGTCGATAGGTGGGCTCACGACCAGGGTTTTCGTATTTCAGCAGCGAAAACCTCCGTCGTCCATTTTTGTCGGCTACGGAGGCTACATTTACACCCTGAACTACATCTCAGGGATGCTGCGTTGCCGTTGGTTGACACTTATCGCTTCCTGGGGCTCCATTTTGACAGCAAGTTAACGTGGCAGCACCATATACGGCAATTGAAAATGACATGTCTCAGGAAACTGAACATGCTCAGGTTTCTTAGTGGCACTACGTGGGGGGCTGACCGTGCGGTGCTGCTACGGTTCTACCAAGCCCTCGTCCTGTCCCGGCTAGACTATGGTTCTGCGGCATACGGTTCAGCAAGGCCGGCAACCTTGAAAATGCTGGACAGTATCCACCTTAGTGGCGTTAGGCTGGCTACCGGTGCCTTCCGGACCAGCCCGATACCCAGCCTACTCGCCGAATCGGGTGTTCCACCATTAAATTATAGACGCCAACATATGCTTTTAGCATATGCTGCCAATGTGCGTCAAATGCCGCAACACCCGACCTATCAAGCTCTCTTCGGTACCCAAAACCACCAGGGGTACGCCAACCGGCCTCGTGCCACTCGGCCGGTTGGTATTAGACTTGATAGCTCGTGCACTGAAATAGGAGTGGCTGTAGGTCCCTGTATGATCCGGACATCTAGCGAGATGCCTCCGTGGCAAGTCCCGCGTCCGGAAATTCGGTTAGATCTTCACCAAGGTCCTAAGGTGAACACGGATGCGTCCGTTTACCGGAGGCAGTTCCACAGCATAGTTCACCAATTTCCGGACGCTGGCATTCTATACACGGATGGTTCGAAGGTGGACGAGAAGGTGGGTTGTGCTTACGTTATTGATGGTGCAAATACCAAGATCTCTTTGCCTGAGGCCTGTAGTGTGTTTACTGCGGAGCTCGTTGCCATCTATGAAGCTCTGCAGTTTGCACTACAGGGTGCACGAATCCACTTTCTCGTGTGTACCGACTCTTTGAGTTCGTTGCAGTCAATTGCTTCATGTTTCCCGCAACACCCCCTAGTGCAGCGAATTCACGACCTACTAGCCGGGCTGTGCCACGCTGACACTCGAATCACCTTTCTGTGGCTTCCAAGCCACATGGGAATTGCGGGAAATGAGTTAGCAGATCAAGCTGCAAAAGAGCCGGTATCACTACCACCTCGACCAATGGAGGTACCCGCTAGAGATATTCGCTCTCAGTTACGCCTACAAGTTCTGGCTTTTTGGGAGAGTCAGTGGCTAGCTGACCCACTGCCCAGTAAACTGAGAGCGATCAAGGGAACTACTCGCGTGTGGCGGAGCTCCTTCCGGGCCCGGAGAGAGTCCGTCATTTTGTGTAGGCTAAGGATAGGTCATACAAGATCCACCCACTCGTACCTAATGAGAAGGGAAGACCCCCCACTTTGTACCTGTGGAGCCGTATTCACCGTGGCCCACATTTTCACCCAGTGTGTGGATCTTGCTGACTTACGAAGAAACCTTGGTTTGCAGACGACACTCAAACTTATATTAGCCGATGACGTGGTGGCTGCTGATCGCGTTATCCGCTTTATAAGTGAGAGTGGGTTAGGGCCAGCAATCTAAATTTTCCAGTAAACATTGACTCAACGACTTGTTCGTTTTTGAATGATAATGTTTTGTTTTTTTTCCCGTAATTTTTGTTTATTTTTATAATTTTTATTTTTTATTTAATTGTTTGTTTTTGTTTTATTAATTTTTGGTCTTTTTAAATTTAGATGTCCACCTCAAAATTTTAAATTCAATTCAAAATTTGTATTCTTTAATCTGTGTTAAGAGGGGCAGATGACCTCGTAGTTCCGCCCCTTAAAACAACAATAACTAACTACTAAATGCCATCGCAGTCAGCACATGGCGGCGAACATAGGAACTCATCTAGCGATATCAAACTAACCTACAAATTTTAGCTTCACACAAGTGTAGTTAGTGGAAGGATCTTTTTCATGCCATAAATCTATGACATGGGACCGCCGACTTTACTTCCCCTCCGAAGGAAGGCATACTGAGGGATTTTAACGCTCTTAAAAATCCGACGACTTTGGCTGGGTTTGAACCCGCGATCTTGGGCTACCAACTAAGCCACCGTCTTAAAGGAGCCAGGGTGTGTGTAGCCCCACCACTTCTGGTGCTCCCTTGATGGTGCAAGGGCTCGTAGCTGGTGAGTCCGGGAGTTGGCGACCGCAAGGCATTCCTGAGCTGGGTCTGTTTTCCGCTGACTTTGTAGCGGACTCTGTCCTCTTTCCCTTTTCTGGCTCTCCTTCCAAGACCCTCAATCCTCAATCTTAGAGGGTATTTCCCTTATTCCCTTTTCTTTCATTTCTTCTAGTAAGTTAAGTCAGTAATTAGTTAGAGTTTATTGTTACTCTGACCCAAATCATTATGGGCTGAAAATCCATATGTTAGGCCCCTGTGACGTTCACTAACTCTTAGTTATTCCTTTCCTTTTTTTTTGTTACGATTTTTCAGGCAAGGAGAAGATGAACAGTAAACAAGAGAAAGAAGGCTGTGAATGTTTTGATCTGTTATAATATTGTATCATTTACCTTGTCTGTGATGAATCAAGCCAGTTTTGACGAATATTAGTAAGTCGGGTAGATTTCATGTTCGATTCAACATTAGTGGCGACCGTGACAGGATTGAAAGGAGATGTACATCTACAACGATAAAACCGATTCGTAGTGGCAGATATGTGGACTACAATGATGTATTTAACGAATGGAAGAAGGAAGGCGTGATCGAAGAGGTGCCTTCTCAAGAAATAGATAACAAAGGTCACTACTTACCGCATCGAGGTGTGTTCAAGGAAAACTCCACGACAGCTGTTAGGCCAGTGTTTGACGCCTCATGTAAGGGGAAAGGAAATCTGTCCTTGAATGACTGTCTAAAGAAGGGACCAAATCTGCTTGAACAGATTCCCCCAATTTTGAATAGGTTTCGCACAGGGAAGATTGGTGTAATTGCCGACATAAGGAAGGCTTTTCTCCAGATATCCATTGCTCCCTGTGATAGGGATTATGTGAGGTTCCTTTGGTGGGAGGACTTTGAGAGGAGAGAACTCCGAGTTCTCAGACATAAACGGGTAGTATTTGGCCTCAACTGCAGTCCTTTCCTGCTGGCAGCTGTACTTGATCTTCATCTAGAGAGGAGCCCACCTGAATTCCATAATACAGCAAGAATACCTCAGTGCTCCTTTTATGTGGATAATTGTGTCACATCACTTGGGTCAGAAGAAGAAATGGATAAATTCATCACTGAATCCACAGAACTGTTGTCAACTGCGAAATTTGAACTTCGTGGATGGGAACATACCTCACTGAATGGAGAGAGTGGTTGTCAACAAGTTTCTTCTGTTCTCGGTTTGATGTGGGACAAAGACAATGATGTTATCTTTTGTGATATATCTGAGAGTGGATCTGGTGACATCACTCGTAGAAGAATTTTGTCTGCCGCCCAGAGGGATTTTGACCCTATAGGATTTACTTGTCCTTTTACCATACTGCCAAAACTTCTCATCCAGAGCAGCTGGAATCTGAAGATGGGCTGGGATGACCCATTACCGGATGATGTGCAGCGGAAGTTCAAGAAGTGGGAATCAGAAGTTCCCCGACTTTCAGAGGTTAAGATACCAAGACATTTCGCTGACGGCGGGTCAGAAAAATTGTGGAATCTTCATACATTTTGTGATGCCAGTCGAAGTGCCTATGCCGCTGCTGTTTATTTAAGGAGCGGAACACCAGGATCTGTTTCGATACAACTTGTGATGGCCAAGGCAAGGGTTACACCCTTGAAGGATATTTCGATGCCAAGACTGGAACTTCTGGCATGTTGCATTGGCAGTCGTCTGACTGCCTGTTTGAGAGAAAGTCTAAATTTGCAAGTTCCTGAATTCTATTGGACTGACTCCTCTACTGCATTACAATGGATAAAGAAGAACGAGCCCTAGGGCGTGTTCGTCAACAATCGACCCAAGGAAATAAGATCACTGACTAGCGTAGAAGATTGGAGACACGAACCTGGGGAGTGTAACCCAGCTGACCTCCCTTCGCGAGGTTGCTCTGCAGAATCCCTCATAAATTCCAGATGGTGGGAGGGGCCAGCTTGGCTGAGAGCAGAAGAAAAGGACTGGCCTATGTCAGGTGTGGTTGCAGACGAGGAAGAAGTTGATCGAGAAAAAAGGAAGCTGACGTCAACACTATCCAGTTTAATCGAAGAGGAAGACCCCTGGTACCTGAGACGCTTTTCGAGGTTTTCACAGATTGTGAGGCTTGTGGCTTTGATACTGCGCTTCTTCAGGAAAGCATCAAAACTTGAAGGTTGTGTGTCTGGTGAGCTTTCTGTTTTGGAAATCGAAGAGGCCGAAAGAAGGTTACTACGCCTGGCTCAACTGGGAGTGACGGAAGAGACTGACAAGAAAGGATTGAAATCATTCTGCACAGTTGTTGGTTCAGATGGTCTTCTGAGGTTGAAGACAAAGATTGTGCAGCGAGATGATGCTGAGAACTTCAGATATCCCATTCTGCTACCGTCAAATCATAAATTGGTGGAGATCCTAATTAGAGACTATCATCTTAAGTACTCTCATGCTGGTGTCCAAATGTTACTTGGAAAATTGAGGGAGGACTATTGGAGTCTAAGAGGGAGGAGGACAGTGAGGAGAGTGGTTAACAAATGTGTCAGATGTCGAAGATTTGAAGCAAAGAGAGTTGAGACTGGTCCTGTACCTCTACCAGGAGATAGAGTGGGGATGCATCGGTTTTTGAAGTGAGTGGGGTTGACCTAGCGGGACCTTTGCACCTCAGAGATGGTGAAAAGGCCTGGATCCTGTTGTTCACCTGTGCAGTTTATCGTGCTGTTCATTTGGAACTTGTGCAAAGTTTGTCGACAGAAGCCTTCCTCCAAGGAATGAGGAGATTCATCGCCAGGCGGGGCAGACCCCGAATATTGTACAGTGACAATGGGACGAATTTCACTGGGGCTAATAATTCCTTTGCCTCACTGGACTGTGCTGAGATTGAAAGAACGTCTTCCATCAAGAGAATTCAGTGGAAGTTCATTCCACCCACTGCTGCATGCTGGGGTGGATGGTGGGAAAGGATGGTGCAGATGGTCAAGAAGCTGTTGAGGAGAACATTGGGGAAAGCTTGTCTCAAGTATGAGGAGCTTACAACCATTCTTTGTGATGTTGAAGCTGTGATCAACTCCAGACCCTTGACCTATCTCTCGGAGGATCCAAATGACTTGATGCCATTGACACCGGCCATGTTCCTGCAAGACATTCGTTCCACCGGAGTTCCTGATCTTGACCACTTGGATGGAACAAACATCAGAAGGCGAGCCAAGTATCTCCAACGCTTGCGTGAAGATTTGCGGAAAAGATTCCGGGATGAATACCTGAGCCTCCTGGTGCAGTCGCATGCTGACATGAAACCCCATAGAACATTGAAGATCGGTGATGTTGTGTTGGTGGGGTCAGATGACAGGAAGAAGTTGGAGTGGCCAGTGGGAAAGGTCACAGAAATGTTCCCTGGCAAGGACAACAATGTCAGGGTGGTTCGTGTCAGGGCAGCGGGGAGAAGTATGACCAGACCAATCCAGCGGATATACCCTCTGGAAATATCGTCTTCGCAGGATGCTCCCTTGGGTGAAGACGAACCAAGTGATGACGAGTGTGTAGCCCCCAGTGATCAACAAGTGATGAGAACAAGAAGGGGACGTGTAGTGAAACTGCCTGCTCGATACAGGTGTAGCTTGTGTAGATTGTGATGGTGTAAACTTAATAATTGTAAATAAGTTATGTTTTGATTTTGTGTTTGAAATCAAAAGGTGGGAGGTATGTGACGTTCACTAACTCTTAGTTATTCCTTTCCTTTTTTTTGTTACGATTTTTCAGGCAAGGAGAAGATGAACAGTAAACAAGAGAAAGAAGGCTGTGAATGTTTTGATCTGTTATAATATTGTATAATTTACCTTGTCTGTGATGAATAAAGCCAGTTTTGACGAATATTAGTAAGTCGGGTAGATTTCATGTTCGATTCAACAGCCCCCTAAACCAACAAGTATTATCATCATCATGCTATGGAATCAATTACATGTATAGTGTAAGTTTCAGAAATACATTATATGTACGGTTAATTTAATTTTTTGCCGCCTTTCAAAAATCACTTACCACGACGAGGATCGAACCTGCAATCTTGGGGTTAGTAGACAGACACGTTAACCACTCACCCACCGTGGCAAGCTATTTGGAGGTAATTAGCATTATAATATTATTACCGAAGACCAGGAACATTTGGTTTAGCTATTTTATGGCTCGTATACAGTATATTTCACTATTTAATACATTTAGGGTCTAGTCTAGGACATCGTGGCCATTTCATCCCCGTGTACTTGGTTGTGCATACAATTTGTGTGAATGCGTATATGTGCCCAACGTTGCGGGCGCAGTCAGGGTGCACATTAACGATCCACCTCAGACCCCCGGCGTGGCGTGGCGTCTCTAAACAGCCGCGATAGTTACTGATAGCCTTGTGTTTTGTGGTGTCCGTAGTGATGTGTATATTATTGGGAAGTAGGTGGTCGTGGCCCTGAGTCCGGGAATATGACTGGAGAAGAAGCGAGAAACCACGGAAACCACTTCTATGATGGCCAAATGGGATTCAAACCAAACTACTCTCAGATTTTCCCCACGAGGCTGAAGCCCGTTCTAGTCCTCAGACCAGAATTAAGATTCTTGGCAGAGCCAGGTATAAAATTGCAATTGTCTTTTTCTAATAGTGTCTGATATTTTCTCGGGATGTTGGTATAACTGCCTCTACGCCAGCGGCTTCGGTGGCGTAGTTGGTAGCATGCTGAGCTTCTATGCCCAAGGTCGCGGGTTCAAACACGGCCGAAGTCGTCGGATTTTTAAGAGCATTAAAATCCTTCAGTATGCCTTCCTTCGGAGGGGAAGTAAAGCCGGCGGTCCCATGTCATAGATTTATGGCATGAAATAGAACCTTCCACTAATTACACCCGTGTGAAGCTAAACTTTAGGTTAAGATTTGACTAACGCTCTTAGTTCCAACGTTCGTCGCCAGGAGCCGACTATGGTGACATCTTGTAACCATGTTCAGAACTACTTGTCGTTGACGGTGGCGGTTGGTAGCAAAAGTAGAAACTACTTGAAAATTCAATGTCTGCAGTCCTTACTTGAATTAAAAACAGATAACACAAACTAATACAGCCATCACAATTAACAACGATTATCAGACAGATTCTACACACACCCAAAGTACACGGGGCTACATTACCGCGTTGTCGCAGCCCCTAAACTGAGGAACCAACCAATCAACCGAGCTTAACTTTGGAGGTGGTGTCAGTCAGTGTCTGTCTGATCATTTTTTTGTTTTTGTTTTCGTATGAATTCTTCCAGCACATCAAAAAGTGTTTGTCTATCTAAGGAATCATATTTTTTTAAAATCTACAAAAACTGTTACTCTTTGTATGGTTTTACGGATTTGTAAGAAACTTTTGAGATTAAAAATGTGTTCTACACATAATCTTCCTTTACTGAAACCAGCCTGGTATTTACCTGTTAGGTGCTCTGTTTGCTTCTCAAGTCTAGTAATTTGTGCTTTGGTGAAAATGTTTTATACAAAGGGGATCTCGAAAACATCAAGAAAGCGGAGAGAAAAATCATCTGGAAAATCTTGGGTCCTAAACTCACAGCAGCTTTGGTGGCGTAGTTGGTAGCTTGCTGAACTGCTGTGCCCAAGATCACGGGTTCAAACCCTGCCGAAGTCGTCGGATTTTTTTAAGAGCGTTAAAATCCTTCACTATGCCTTCCTTCGGAGGGGAAGTAAAACTGGCGGTTCCATGTCGTAGATTTATGGCATGTTAAGGAACCTTCCACGGACTAAGCTTTGTGAAGCTAAAATTCTAGGTTAGATTTCGTTGGAACGTTCTATCAAAGTTCCAACGTTCACCACTAGGTAGCAGTGTCATCTGGTAACGAAAGTTGGAACTACTTGAAGTTGAACGGAACTTGTAGTTCACCCTACGGGTGTCCGCTTGAAGCAGCTACAGCCTCTGACGAGCCGAACATGTCCTCGGACACTCCCGGCACTAAAAGCCATACGATAAATAAATAAGCTGAAGGATATCCGCAAACGACTGAGATTTTACGCCCACATCATGAGACTAAATGACGACCGATTAACAAAGAGAATTCGGACATACTTAAGAAAGCTTCAAGTGACAACAGTCTGGGTTACACAGGTCTAAGTTGATCTCAGAAGTGCCAATATCACACCAACAGGCATGGAAGATAGAATGACATTCAGACAAAAGATACACAGTTGGGAAGTTACACCTGAAGAACGGCCAAAGAGAACGGGGAAGCGATGGACCGAGGAACGTCATAGCGAAACGATGGAGGAGTTTTGGAAGACTAAGAAGAACAGCAGCAGATCATAATTTTTTTATGTGATCCTATGGGTCTAAACAGCTTAAATAAATAAATAACAACTAGTGGGCCCGTGCGAGCTGTAGGTTTATGGGGTAGTAGGGAAGAATGTGGGAGAAGAAAGTTTTAAATATTGAAGAAATGTATTTATTGTTGTTAAACGGCATACGCACATGAGAAGAACACAAATAATTATGTAGAACAGTGTTTTGTACTTCCCTGCCCTGCGCTCTAGCGGAGGCTAGCCTAGCAGTACGCCACGCTTCCGCCAGATGGCTGCCGCCGCCGCGCTGGCCTGCGCTCTAATGGCAGGCTCGCCAGGTTACGGTGCTCCCATTGTAAATGTACATTTTTAAGGTATTTATTTAATTGTGAGGCATTTAAAGATGAAGTGAGTGCGTTTCGAACACACATGGGGTTATGCGGAACCTGTAGGTACCCCATATGTGTAGGTTGGTGTTAATGGAACCTTAGCAGAATAATATAGGGAGGATTTGGTTATGCCGCCTCCGTGGTGTAGTCAGCCTGATTAGCTGCCACCCAGGAGGTCTGAGGTTCGATTCCCGGCTCTGCCGCGAAATTTGATAGTGATATAAGGACTGGAACAGGTCTGCTCAGCCTCTGGTGGTCCAAATGAGTAGTGGGGGTTCGATTCCCACCTCAGACATCCTCGAAGTGGTTTTCCGTAATTTCCCACTTCGTCTTCAGGCAAGTGCCGGGATGGTGCCTGAAGTGGGGCCACGGCTGCCTCCTTTTCACTTCCTTGTCTGTCCCTCCCACTCTTGCCATCCCTTCATCGGGCCCCTGTTCGCTTTGCAGGTGAGGCTGCCTGGGCGACGTGCTAGTCCCACTTCCCAGTTGTGTCCCCGACTCAGAGTCTCAAGCTCCAGGACACTGTCCGTGGGAAAAAACAACCCTGGAGGGTAAACGATAAAGAAAGAAAGAGATATAACATGGCTATATTAAGTTACTCATCATTCTACAGTATTTTGCATATTGTCGTACAAATTATGATAAATATAATTCATTTTGTAATTTTGAAATATATCTTAGATATATAGTATATCTATAAAGTCATTAATCGATATGTTATTCCCTCCAAGTCCCCTAGATTTAGCGACTTTTCCCTTATATTGCCCCAACCCCATCGGCTTGATCCGCCTCCGGATCAGTTTGAACGGAACAGGGGTGGCAGAAATGCACCAATTTAGGTTAAATTACTGCCTTGTATATGTACTCTAATATAATGTCGAAATATTGGCACCACTGTGATTAGGCCGCCGGTCATTGTCGCACGAAGTGAAGCAAGGTGACCTATATAAATACCGGTAATTTCTTATCGCCCGGCTGTGATTACGGGCTCTTTGCGCCCCATGACGACACGCTAGGGGCATTGTGGCTATCAGCCCCGTGTTAGCATTGAGTGGAGCTGTTGGTCAGGCCTGACGAGAGGGAAGAACAAGCGACGCTGCAACCCTGGGGCCCGGAGTTGCTGTAATAGTTCCGGAGATATTGAGAACTGGTGAAATATATCGCATTGGATTGCTTTATATATAGCCTAAAGCATCATACGCCAGCAGATGAATATTATAAGAGTGGTTTATGTTCGACCCTGGCGAAATGTAAATATTATATGTCAGAAAACTGCACTATAATGAGGCTCATTATAGTACAAGTTTTCATTATGATACAGTTTCTCCCACCAATCAGAGCTCAAGAAACGGTTGTGTGACCAATGAGGTGAGGATAGCATCGCACCTGCGCTTACTTCCATGGCCCCCTATTATAAATTTTCCTGCGTGGCGAGTGTCATAGTGAGGTATTCCAGGAGACCATGGTCAAATACAAGGTATTCTCTGAGTCCCATGCGCTCTGTTCAGAACATAAAACTGGTGAAATCTCGACAGATATTTATGAATATTTATGTTCGAACATAAAATAGTTATACTTATCGTCGAACATAAACAGTCGTATGCATAAACATACTCGTGTCTTAATTATTGCCATTATAGGCTCGTTGCATAATGTACTTTTTTTTTTTTTTCTTTCGAATTGACCACTTCGGATCACGCTACAATTTCATTTTTTCTTTGCCTGAAGTTTCCTCTTCCTCCAGTACTCCTTCATATGGGCGCTATGCTGTTTCTTCTGCTCATCCGTCCAGGCTCTTCCCTTCTTTGTGGTTCTTGTGACGTGAAACCCTTCCAAATTTTGAATTATGTACCGAAATGTTTCCCTGTTTGACATCTGAACTTCCTGGATGTTGGAATTTTCGAGATCTTTTCGAACTTCCTTAATCCATGTCGTTGTTGTCTTCTTGTTCCACAGGTAGTCGAATAACTGTTTGGTTAGTCTAGTTGTGTCCATTCTGTACAAATGTCCGAGAAACGATAACCTCCTCTTCTTCATGGTCTCTGAGATTCTCTCCACATTTTTATAGACTTCATTGTTGCTCCGAAGTTTCCAGCCGGTTTCACTCTGGACTGGGCCCATGATTTTCCGTAGTATTCTTCTTTCTAGGATCTCTAGCTTCTCCAACTTGTAATTCATCGAGAGGCATTCGCTGGCATACAGGCATTCTGTTTTTACTACCGTGTTGTAATGTTTTAGTTTGGCATTCCATGAGATGCATTTCTTGTTGTAGATGTTTTTAGTTAGCCCATAAGCTCTTTCCATTTTTGAGATACGATCTTCTACAGCAGCTTTCTCTAAGCCGTTCTCTTGTATGGTTTCACCGAGGTATTTGAACTTTTTCACCCTCTGAATCCGTCCAATCTCTGTTTCAAGGAATTGTGGTCCATGTTTGTCATTCATCATGAACTTGGTCTTCTCTTTCGAGATCCTAAGTCCTGTCTTGCTAGCGATCTTTTCTAAGAGGTTGATCTGTATGGCCGCTTCTTCTAGGTTTTCTGAAAGTATCGCAAAATCATCAGCGAAAGCCAAGCAATTAACTTTGATTCCTTCCGTTTTTCGTCCTAGGCAGATCGGGGTTATCTCTTGATTTTCAAGTTCGGAATTCCAAATTCTCACAATCCTCTCGAGGACACAGTTGAATAGTAATGGTGATAATCCATCACCCTGTCGCACACCTGTCTTGATTTCGAATGACTGAGACAATTCTCCCATGAACTTCACCTTAGAAGTTGTGGCTGTTAAGGTTTCTCTGATAATATTGGCCAGTTTGGTTTTGACTCCAAATTCTCTAATGATCTTATCTAGGGTCCCTCTGTCCACCGAGTCGAAGGCTTTTTTTGAAGTCAATGAATGAAACCACTATACTTTTGCCGTTCAGTGCTCTGTGGCGAATTATTGATTTCAAATTTAGGATTTGTTCGGCACAGGAGCGGCCTTTCCGGAACCCACCTTGGTATTCTCCAAGTTTCTTATCTAGGATTCCTTCTATTCTATTCAGAAGTATCCTTGAGAGGATTTTGTAAGTGACTGGGAGTAGAGAAATGCCTCTGTAGTTGTTAACATCTTGTTTGTTCCCTTTCTTATGGAGTGGGTGGATCAGCGCTGTTTTCCATTCGTCTGGTAGCTTTTCCGTCTCCCATATTTGTTGGAAGATATGTTGCAAGTCGTCTAGGATTTCCGGTTCTGCCCACTTCAACATTTCTGCTGATATGGAGTCTTCCCCGCTTGCCTTGTTGTTCTTGATACTTTTCAGGGCTTCCTTTATTTCTTCTTTTGATGGTGGCATATCATCTTCTGAGTTTATAGGATGAGTCTGAAATTCTAGTTTGTTGGTTGGAGGCGGGCAGTTGAGGAGTTTCTCAAAGTATCTGGCTAATATATTGCAGTTTTCTTGATTGTTCAGTCCAATTTTTCCTTCTTCGTTTTTGAAACTTATACTTGGAATTTGGTATCCTCTAAGCTTGTCCTTGAAGGTTTGAAAAAAATCTCTGGTGTTATTCTTAGTGAAGTCGTCCTGGAGGTTTTGTAACTTTGCATTCTCAAACGATCGTTTGGTCCTGCGGAATACCCCTGATGTTTCTTTCCTTTGGGTTCTGAATTGTTCCAAATGTTCCGTATCTCTTGAACATTTCCATTTTCTCCATGTGTCGGATCTCTTTTCAAGTGCTTTCTCACATTCTTCATTCCACCAGATTGTACGTTTCCTCTTTGCCAGTCCGAAAGTTTTCTTAGCGGCTTCATTGATCTTTGTACAAAGATGTTGCCAGGTCTTTGTTCTAGAAGAGCGGATTTCTTCTCTGAAGTTATTTATAATATCTCCATTGATGTTCATTCGATTGGTGTTGTATTTTTTCAACTTAGGTGGATCCTTCTTTTGTTTTGGTGGAAGAAAACGTATTTTAACTTTGGAGAGATAGTGATCAGAGTCAAATTTACCATTTCTAATCACTTTAACATTCATCACCTCCCTAGTATTTGTCCTTGATATTGCTACATGGTCTAATTGGAATTCTCCTAGGTTGGGATTTGGAGATACCCATGTCTTTGCTTTTCTTGGGAGTTTCCGAAAATGAGTCGACATGAGATTCAACTGGAAGATTTTGCAGAGTCCAAGGAGCCGTTCGCCATTCTTGTTTGTCCTCCTGTGTGCTGGATAGTCTCCTACTATATCTCTGTATTTTCTTTCTGTCCCTATTTGTGCGTTGAAGTCTCCCAGAAGGATTTTTACATGGTTCACAGGTATCCGAGCGATTTCTGTTTCTAAGAGGTCCCAGAAGTCATCGACTTTCTGTGGGTTCTTCTTGTTGTCTTCGTTGATAGGAGCATGGCAATTTATGAGAGTATAATTCCTGTTTTTGCACTTGATTGTCAATAGGGATAATCTCTCAGATTTAGATGAGAAGTCTGTGACACTATCCACTATGGTTTTGTTTATGTAGAAGGCAGTCCCAAGGAGAGGGGTGTTAGCCATTATCTTTATTGCTGGCTTTCCTTTGAATACTCTGTAGTGCTTTGTATCCATGATGTGGTCATCTAGAAATCTGGTCTCTTGTACAGCCAAAATCTGGATTTGTTGGTCGTCCAGGAGCTTTTCCAATTCTTTCTGTTTTCCGACTCGCAAGAGTGAGTTGACGTTAATGGTCCCGATGAAGTATTTCCTCTTGAATTTCAATTTGGAAGGTGTTTCAAGACACTCCGACTCATCTTGTATGCAGGTGGTGGGACTCCCCAGAATCCTAGGTCCCGATGCATTGCCTACTGCAATGGTGGATTTCTCTTTCAAGTTACCACCTGGGGTAGTGCTCTCATTTAGCGACATTTCCATTCTGCATATGAAATTGTGTTGTGTAGGTGTAGGAAATAAAATTCCGAAATAAGATCGGATTGTTAGTCCGAAATGATTGTTTTTTCGTGGTTTACTATTATTATACCAACTTTCATTTCGATCGCTTGTTTAAGACACGAGAAATAAAAACGTGATTTTAAAACTTTACACAGCAGTACTCAAAATAAATTAGACGCCTGTAGACTATATTAAGTCTTATGATGATTTAACGTGCCAAGCTTCACTGCGCTCGAATGACTAAATCGCGAGAAATATCCATTTAAATATTTAAATTTCGTTTCGCCTCCATGTTGGTTTTGTGCTCATGAGGTTATTGAAAGTCTCAGCACACAGTTTGATTGCTGCAATAGATTCCTTGATATCAGTGGCGGATAATAATAATAATAATAATAATAATAATAATAATAATAATAATAATAATATCGTGTGGCCTCGGGTACCGGATGCAAGGTTTGTTAATTGACACCCAGAGCGCAGCTTGCGTGTCGAATTTAATGCTATGAATGTCAAGGAGGTTAGATAGCCTATCTAAGCTCCTTGGTGCTATACCACTTTCTAGTAGAGAAATGAGGAACTTTGTGTTGGCGGAAAATCCCGAGATTAATTTTGCCATTATGAACACGACCTACTGAATTCAAATGGGTTCATTAACATGCCAACAACGTATGACATGCATGTCGTGATTTTTGTCGCCTTTCAAAAATCACTTACCATGGCCAGGAGCGAACCTGCAATCTTAGGGTTGGTAGTCCGACACTATAACCACACACACACCGTGGTGGATAATTGTTGCACTATTTTCATTAAGGGTGTTAGGGTAAAAGACTGCTTGATATCAGAGAAAACTCTATTGAAGTGAGCGGTAAAACGGATGTGCCACATTCATCACGAATGCCGCAGTTAGGAAAACATCATATTGTCATCGGATTAAATGGATGATAAGTTAGTCTACATGAAAACCTTCACGAGACAGGGGCGTATATAAGGGGGGAGCTGAGGGGGCTCCAGCCCCCCCCCCTAAAAATAGCCAATAAAAATTATGAAAGTGTTGCTTTGGTAAGCGCATAAAATAATTGTAAATTTGGATGTACCCTAATCTTAACTTAGTGGTTAAGTTATAAACAATATTAAAATTGAAATTATACTAACTCGTGGTGTAGTGGGTAGCATTCTTTGCTGCCGTCCCGAATTCGATTCCCGGGTCTGCCAAGAAATTTTAACTTAATTCTAGTCTGAGGGCTGGAGCGGGGTGCACTCAGCCTTGTGAGGTAAAGCTGTGAATTCCACAGTATGTTTTTGAGAAATACATGTAAAAAAACTGTTTACCTTTCTGCTTAGTAAACTGACAAATATTTAGATATTTGCCATTCATACTCCATAGATCATAATAGAATGCTCAGTAAGTATAAAATTTTATTTGTGTGTTATGTTGTATTTTACAACTTTTTTGTATTGTCAGTAATAATTGTAGGCTGTATAAACTTTGAATCTTATCTAAAACAATTACACAAAGTTATATGCTCTAAGATGTTGGTTGATATTTCTGGGTATTGTGCGGTGACAATTCCCTGAGATTACTCACAATTTTCCAGGATAGTCAGTCCCCCCCCCCCCCCGAATTTTTTTTTCTATATACGCCCCTGTCACGAGAACAAAACAACGTAAGTTATATACGAGGGGGAGAAAGAACCGCGAGTGTCACAAGTCCACACAGATTACATTGCAAGACATGGTATCGGGAGTTGACGGAGCAACCAGCGGAGTTAACTGTTGGGATCTGGTCGGTGCTTGGGCCTGGCAACGACCAAACGGGCAAGGGCGCGCTTTCTCAGACAGTTCACGGTAACTTACTATAATATTTCCGGAATTATTAAAGTACAAAGGAAGTAGGTGACTTCTGTAACTTGGGAAGCAAAATAACCAGTGATGGACGAAGCAAAGAGGATATAAAAAGTAGGTTAGCACAGGCAAGGAAAGCATTTCAACAGAAAAGGAATCTGTTGACATCGAATATAGATTTAGGTATTAGGAAGTCATTTTTGAAAGACTTTGTCTGGAGCGTGGCGCTCTATGGAAGTGAAACTTGGACTACTGGTGCAGCAGAAATGAGGAGAATTGAAGCGTTTGAAATATGGGGTTACAAGAGAATGATGAAGATCAGAAGGGTAGATAGGGTTACGAATGAAGAGGTATTAAGACGAGTGGGATGTTTCTGGCGACTGCTAATGAAGAGAAGAGATAGGTTGGTAGGACACATACTAAGACACCCAGGAATAGCAAACTTAGTTATGGAAGGAAGGGTTGAGGACAAGAACTGTAGGGGTAGACCAAGGTTAGAATATGTTTAACAGATTGCCTCGGATGAAGGGTGGGGTAGCTATGTAGAGATGAAACGATTAGCTCAGGACAGGGAAGAATGGAGAGCTGCATCAAACCAGTCGAAAGACTCAAAACTCAAACAACAACCTAGGTATAAAAGGAAACGTACACCTTTTATTACTAAAATTATTATTACGGTATTAGTTGCTTTTCTAAATCTGGTCGTTGTGCAGCACTGCAACCTTATTAACGGCCGCCACTGTATGGTATAGAGAACCGGTAAAATATTACGGACGACTGCCATGTTGGATTATTTAATATGTAAGCCATAGAGTTATGACCACTAAATTGAGATTATTACGTTGGTTCATTATGCAAACGTTTACTACGATCGCATAATTAGGACACAAAAAGTAAAAACTTAGTTTAAAATTTCGAACAGCCGCCATTTGAAGGGGAGTTGAATAGTCTTTAAATTTTATCAATTCGCTTCTCATTATTTCAGAAGCCACAAAAGATACGGGACATTATAGATATGTTCTTAGTTTACTGAAGTTTCTTTTATCGTATGGCCTCGGGTGCCGGGGGCAACCTTTGTTATTTGCGCCCATAGGGCAGCTTGCATGTCGAATTTTGTTGTTCCTTGGAACGCTATGAAAGTCAAAGAAATTAGATATCTAAGCGCCTTGACACTATAGCGCTTTCTAGAAGAGAAAGGAGGATCTTTTGTGTTGGCGGAAAATCCCGAGATTAATTTTGCCGTTATGAACACGGCCTACTGAATTCAAATGGGTTCTTTAACATGCCAACAACGTATGACATGCGTGCCGTGCTTTTTGTAGCCTTTCAAAAAATCACTTACCACGGCCAGGAGCGAACCTGCAAGCTTGGGCTTGGTAGTCCGACACGTTAACCACTCACCCACCGTGGCAAGCAGTCTACTGAAGTAAATTTATTGGACTGCAGTAACTGGTTTAAGAAATACAGATTTTTAAGTACATGGATAACTTTTTTTGTACTTTCTCCTAAATTACTGTGGTTATACACAACATTGTGTAGACTGTAGACTATTCATTAGTTCAGTAATGGAATTGACAAGCGCTCCACATGGTTCCTGAGATATGGCGAAGAATGTAAATGTTCGGAAACAGAATGCTATCCAAGGATACAGAACCAATAATTGCTTTTCCGAATTATTAAACCTCCACAAGAAAAATAATTAAATGTAGGCTGAAAAATTCAACCATCGCCATCTTGGGTGTGCAGACCACTGTCCTATAAAAGGATAAGGCATTACGTACATAGGGTAAAGTTAAGTAGCTCCGTGATACTAAGCTTTTTTTTGTTACTATTTCAGAATTTTTAGATTTCAGTTATATCGATTCGTTTCATGTTTAAGAGGAATACCCTATGGAACATTTCTGGCATATATCTTACAAATATTCATAAGTTATTTCAAGGTATTAAGTAACAAAATCAGGTAGTAGATGTTGGTAACACCGTGATATTCAAGTTACTCCGTGATTGCATGGTGTTTACCATTCAGTGTAGCCTACTTTTTAATCGTGAAAACTAATGTTTAATGTAATAAAAGTGTTCAAATAGTAGCCTATGTAAACTAGAAGTTTCTATTACCCCATATTGGCCATATTGAAACATTTCACTTCACATTTTTTAAATAGAAAAAACACATTCTACTAAAAATATTCCATGAAACATATCTTAAGTCTTCTTAGTCACTATCAGATTCCTCGCACCTATCACACATAAAATATACATTATCGGTACCAGGCATTACAAAACTGATAATCAATCCTTTCGGCTCCATTCTTCCTCTTGCTGTCATCTGCCAGGGGAGCCACCTCACACACCACAACCATCATCGTCATTGTTCTAGGGTCTGGAATTAGGCCTAGGCCGATCTATTGTGTCTATCTTGACACATTATCTTCACTTCAAATTCAGGTGACACAACGAATGTCTTTCCAATTTTTGCAAGGGTTGCACTTCCTGGATCGGCCGAATAATTTGTGCAATAATCCTTTAGTGTACTCCACGGGTTATTAAAACGCGTATTGGCCTTGTATACTGACCATCCTTCTTCCTTCATCGACCTCAATGCTTCTTTAAGTGTTTCAGCTGTGTAGGAGCGAGCCTTTTTTATTCCGTTTTGGCGCCATTTCAGCGTCCAACCTAAGAAAAACGTACTTATTGCTAAGCTCACACACCATGCATGCGTAACGCTACATGCATGTAAGTTTTGTATGCGAATGGTCTGGATCTTACCTCTGACTGGTGTTAAAATGAAACCTATACAATGAAACAGCTGTTTATAAGAAACTAGCAATAGTGCCCGGCTTCACCCGGCGGATTTATTTGTTTTATGGATGATAATGAATACTACTACTGAACTGGAGCGCTCAAGGATAAGGATCGGAAAGCACCAACGCTTATTGCAGCTGATAACCTCAGTATACTGCACCAACACCATCGCCCTTATACAGAGGCATACTATTGCCATGGTGATAACTGTTTTAAGGGGCCAAAGAGATCTTTTTGCACTAATTACTCCCCGTGGCAGCAATTTATAAGCAGCTCGCAATTCTGCACCAGAAAACTGGTCGAGGCGACGTGATGCAGCCCGCACTGCCAGGCTACAATAGACTTACGTTAGGTATTATTGAATCTGTTCGGGAGTGCTTGTTCTTCCGACTTGAACAAAAATCAATCTTTAAGGTTACCTGAGAGGTGGAGCCTAATGCTAGCATAAACTATTCCCCTTGAATCTGGCTATCATATACAAAACTACTTTTTTTTCGAATCCGACTGGTAGTTCCAGAGATTAGCGCGTTTAAGCACATAAACAAACTCTTCAGCTTCATTATATTAATATAGAAATATAGATATAGATTAAAATCTTCACCACAGATTTCACTGAATGTGGATCACTTGTTGAAATGTCAACTCTCTGTTAATATATTTTTTAAACTTCATTGAGTTGGTCAAAGATAGAGCGCAAAGGCTTCCTGGATGCCTGGTTTCTACTGCCATCACTTGGTAAAACCCTACGTAGTGATAGAGGAAATACGCTTTATCACTGGGTTACTTGATATCACGGAGTAACTTAACTCTACCCTATAAAGCTTATGACTCGTTCGACCGCCAGACACTCTTCTCCAAACTGCAAGTTGGTAGTATGCCCAAGGTCACGGGTTCAAACCCGGCCGAAGTCATCGGATCTTTTAAGAGCATTAAAAATCCCTCAGTATGCCTTCCTTCGGAGGGGAAGTAAAGTCTACGGTCCCATGTCATAGATTAATGGCATGGAAAAGAACCTTCCACTAACTACACTTGTGGAAGCTAAAATTTGTAGGTTAGTTTGATAACGCTATATTAGTTCCAACGTTCGCCGCAAGGTGCTAACTGCGATGGCATTTAGCAGCCACGTCCGTAGCTAGGTGTCGTGGACGGTAGCATTTGGTAGCAATAGGAACTACCGGTACTCGAAAAAATGACTCGTCTGCAGTCCTTCTACCTGAATCACAGATAGCATACACTAATACAGCCATCACAATTAACTCCGTTTATCAGACACATTCTACACAAACCAAAGTACACGGGGCTACATGACGGCGTTGCCGCAGCCCCTAAACTAAGGAACCAACCAACCAGTCTAAAATTTTGAATCTGTCAGTTATATTCTTCAGGTCGTCGAGTGTTATTTAGAGTTATTTAATCATCACCATCTTCATTTCCCCTTTTCCATCTGACACTGGGTGGGGGCAACATATGGTTCCTCTCCACTTTGTTCTGTCGTTCCACCATTTCTCTTCCGACACGGGGTTCCAATCCAGGTTCCGTTTACTAATGCTATTCTTCACCGAGTCCATCCAACGCATTCTTGGTCTTCCTCTTCCTCTCGTCCCTGTCATCCGTCGTTCCAGTGCTCGTCTTGGTAGCCTTAGGTTACTTCATTCATCCGTTTGACATGTACAAACCGTGGCCTACGTTATAAGACAAGGCCTGGAAATGAGGCGCCAGACAACATTGCGAGCGATGGTTGATCATTTATTTTTGTGTTGGTAATTTTAAGCCTATGTGAATTAAAAAAATCCCTATGAAAAAAAATGGTTCAAACTCGTTCTGCATTTTGCCGCTAGGTTCGCTTTCTGGCGCCCTTAATCGCATTGTTTGTATTACGTACAATGTGATTTGTAACTCACTATTTGGCAGTAAATAAGGTGTCATATTAATGAGGCTGAAAAACTCGCCCAGCTGTGGACGAAGATGTTTAACAAATGCCTTACGTCCGGAAAAATACCAGAGGACTGGAGAAAGTCGAACATCATCTTGTTATACAAAGGAAAGGGAGGCATAGAGGACCTCAACGCATACAGAGGAATCGCACTCGAGAACAACATCTTTAAGATATTCTCCAAACTCCTGACGAAAAGACTCTACTCACTCACAGACGCCTTCATACCGGAAACACAGTTTGGTTTCAGGAAGGGAAGAGGAACCCTCCATGCGGTTGGCAACCTCCTGGAAGATATTCAAAACGCTCTAAGACACACTTCTCGGAAATTCTACGCAATTTTCGTAGATTTTACAAAAGCCTTTGATCTACTGAGCAGACAGATACTCATGAAGAAACTTGAAAATATGACAGGAAAGGTTAACCCAACAACAGTTGCTATCAAAACCCTGCTAACTTACAATGAAATCATAATAAAAGATGGCGTATCGACCTCAGGAAACATTATACATTTTCACATCTTACGGCTTCCAGAAAACAGAATTGTACGCCAACTAGTGATGAGAAATATAGGAAAGAAAACTGGAGGAAAATCGATCCAAGAAATCCAACAAGATCTCAAGATAACAGACGCCGAGGAGAAAAATAAAATTAACACCATTCTTAAAACTCACAAATTTTCTGCAGAAATGACACATAGAAAGCCTATGGAGATTTCAGATGAGTTGAAAAAATCCCGATCTGAAAGAATGAAAAAGTACTGGAAAGAGCGCAAGAACCAAGCAGTAGGCTTACCTTCAAAGAAGAAGTGATTGTGGAACGACTCAAGTGGTCCAATGTGACCAATCAAGCTTAATGATAATAATAATAATTTAGCGTATGGCATAAAATTACATATCTTCTTCTTCTTTTTCTTCATTTCCCTGTTCCTGTAATCTGGGTCGGGTTGTGAATCAATGAGGCCTCGACTCACACACTATAGGCTATTAGTACGATGGGTTCGCCACACCCAAAGGTATACAATTACATATATACAATTAAATATAGTACAATAACAAGAAAGCATAATTTCATATCGAAATGTCCAGTCCTTCTCTCCAATCTAGTACTCTCTCTGATGGGATGAAGAAATCAGCCCAACTACTCGTAGCTTGCAGCTGCTGATGATGTGAGGGATGGTTTGCTGTGGAGCACCACAGTCGCATTTCAGTGACGTTAAGCAGTTCCACTTGTAGAGTGACTCTGCATCTTCCATGGCCTGTCCGAACTCTGTTAAGAGTGGCCCACTGTCTGCGTGGTAGATCGGATCCACTACCCATTTGCACACCAGAAAAGATGTTGTGTAGGGACAAGTCTGTTGAAGTTTCTCAAAGTTTCACAGCGTCGAAGTTGTTGTGAGCCATGTCAGTAGCAACTTGCAAAGGTGGATGGCATGACTTCAATCTTTGAAGCCTTAAGAACCTCTTTATATGTGCACTCGTTTGAAAACATCTCTGATGCTCTCCAAATTTCCCGAGACTTGAAAGCCTTGCTTAAGGAAGATCGTTTTCCACTCCACAAATGGAGTTTTAACTCCGAGGAATTTTTGTCTAGTTTTTCAATTACCAAGTATTTTGCTATCTCAGTTGAGCTTTTTCAAAATAAGGGCACTATCAAAACTTTAGCAGTTCATTGGTGCCCCAAAAAATATATGTATTTTCTTCTATGAAGTACACTTATCTGATCTGACAAACATCCTTAAACACACACATTCTCTCTAAAATAGTGAAAGTCTTCTTTTATCCTCTTCAATTATTAGCTCCAGTCATAATTACTGTCAAAATCTTTATGCAAGAACTTTGGTCTTTGACATCTGACTGCGGTAATGCATCTCTTCACATCGCCACAGCTTGTGTGATCTTAGCATCCCTCAGGTACTAGTCCCCGCCCCTTCATGTGCTGCAGCTCTCATGGCACACATGTTGAAAGTTGCAGCTCCTCTCTTTCACCTTCTTTCAGGGAGATTTCATTAGAAAGCTAACTATTGCAATGGATAGCATGTTTCGACTTCCGGAAAATTTCGAGATATCTTCGCGTTTCACTTCCCCTAGACCCCAAAACCATCGTCAGTTCAAAAGTTTATATATAATGTATGTATATACAGGGTGATTCTTATTAACGTTTAAAACTCTCTGTAGCGACGCAGATGGCATTGAGACAAGTAATTTGATAGAGGACACTTATTATTAGTGTCGCAAGTGTCCGGAAATACCGGTACCTTAAAGTAAACCACAACTGTCAAACATATGACGTCATCAGATGACGGCTCGGCTCGAGCGGTCAGGCCCGTGCTCCATTACGCACACCGAAGCATCTAAAGCAAACGTTGAATGTCATATCACTTTGGTTCCGAGTCTGCGTGTGCGACTCGGGCGCGTGAGCTTCGAGGTTTAAATCCGGGGCCTATCCATCAGCTTTCTTTGTTCTCTCTCTCCTCCGTTCAAGTGGAAGCAGATTGTTTGTTGACATTAAGACATTGAACCAGAGTGATATGATATTCAACGTTTGCTTTGGTGTGCGTAAGGGAGCACGGGCCTGACTGCTCGAGCTGAGCCGTCATCTGATGACGTCATATGTTTGACAGTTGTGGTTCACTTTAAGGTACCGGTATTTCCGGACACTTGCGACACTAATAATAAGTGTCCTATATCAAATTACTTGTCTCAATGCCATCTGCGTCGCTACAGAGAGTTTTAAACGTTAATAAGAGACACCCTGTATAACAAATATCCAATGTGCTATGCATAATAAAAATAAAATAAACAATTTACATCAGAGGAATATCCGATGAACCACTACTTCAAAAGGGTCTGTCACATGAGATATTGTTATGTCCCGGTGTCGGTTCAAGGCGAAACCGTACCGGACAGTCAACCCCAGTTCAACCAAAAGCTGCGGACTCGGGTGTGAGGGGTCAGTCAAAGTCTGAGGGTGAGAGGTCGTTTGCCTGCCGATCGGGCAAGTTGAGTCGAACGCTCGTTGACCAAGGGGCACGGAGCTGAGCCGGTACTTGAGGGCACCAGCTGAGTAAACAGGTGAGAACAAATATTTCTATTTCCTTTCAGGATTGAATTATAATTGTATCATGTGGTGGATTCCTTTACTCACTTAAGGAACAAACTGGGTGTTAACCTTTCAATCTCTTTTATTGGGGAGCATTCCCTGATTCCCTAATCTCCTCCCACGCCAATTTTCTTGTGTAATATGAGTGTGCTGTAATCGCTATCAGAATCTATCGGCAGGACACGATAACGATCCTGGTACTTGATCTTGGAGAACCCCTTATCGTCGTATGGCTTAAGTCCGTGCCATCAGGTGAGGACGCAAGAATTGGTGCAGGCGCAACACTTATTTTCCCTCAAAATATATCTCAGACTCCAGCGTGAACTTCTATACATTCCACTAACTGAAATCGTATCTAACTATGGAAAGTTTTACAATCTATATAAAAGATAACATTTTCTTATCCTCTCCAAACAGTAGATCTCCTGTCCCTTGAAAGCCTTGTTTTTTGACAGAAGATATGTCCCTAAATGTTATGTTAGCTGCAACCTGGAAGTTTCAAAACGACTTGATCATGTATACAGAAAACCATATTGTCAGGTAATCATGTGAAGAATATTTCCCAGTAGACAATCGGAGCTATTTATTCTAAGAACTTTTCTATTAGTATAAGATTAACATTGTATTCGCACTTTCAAATTTTACCCAGACACCTCTTTACCTACCATAAGATAACACCTCAAGTACCACCAGACCCCTCAAGTGACACCAGACAACACCTCAAGCGCCACCGGAAAACGTGTATTGCATCAGTGGGTTTTAAACTCTACCATAAAGTTGAGCGTTTCTCAGGGCCATCATACGGTCGAGACGTAGGCTAAGTGTTGAAACTGATAGCCTACTATTTTCGGTACGCACCGCACAGGAATACTCATTTCCACACCACCATGAGGTAGAGTACATGGCGCGTTTTTTTTTAACGTGGTTTCCCCGGTAGGCCTAGTCCACGGTTACTGTGGCATTTGAGGTTGCCAACATTGAAATTCGGGTTCGTTTCCTTCTGAAACTGCGTACGTTCCGCTGTAAACTGCTCGGAACGTTTGGTTATGCTGTTTGTCGGTGATAACGAGCCGTCCAAGAAGTTATAATCACGTGCGTTGCTACTTTATTTTCTAAATATTTCAGTTGAGTGTATTTATTCTTCACTCTTGTATGTATTCTGGGTTATTCCCTCTTCATGCAATTTCCACTTGTGTTCATACTTCTCTCTCTTTTTTTTTCTCCCTCCGTCTTCTTGTTCTTATTTAAATGTGTCTCAGAGTTGATGTTTAACTGCTAGCTGAAACATGTGAGAATTCTCCGGTATATTCATTCAACCTTAACCCATTCACTAGAGCTCGAACTATTGTACACTAGGGTATTTTTTACAGTAATACACACACAAGTCCATAACCATTGTGATTGTACATTATCATTTAACTAATTCTGCGATATATTTGTTATGAACGATGTTTACCCTGTGAGACCATTGATGCCGCCCAACCTCTTTCCAAAAACAATGCCTGTTCTTGCGGCCAACGGTCAAAACAGAACTTCAAACCACACAAGCGCCCACTCACACACACAAACTGCCCATTAGGGTATTGAAGGATACAGTAGTCTCACAGCCAATAGGGATGTAGCGGGAGAAAGTTCGCGCCAGATAGCGCTCGTGTAGTACTGAGTAAGCGCAAGGCGATCGTCTTATGTTTCTCCCAGTCAGCTGCGAGGAATATATAAATTGTGACCGAGTTTTCTATGCGAAAGTAAATTATATCTTCTCTAATTTTACGCCAAGACTATGTTAATTAATTCTATAGGTATATCTCCTAATATATTATGGACGATTTTCAGCGTTTAAGCGTTAAACAGCTGCAAAATGAGCTACGGACTAGAGGCACTAAAACCAGCGGGAGGAAGGAAGAATTAATAGCCTACAGCGGTAATAACAAAATTCGAACACGCTTTATTATTCAAATAATGAATATGAGTCAGCATGTTTTCTCCTAAAGATTATAATTACTAGAGTATTGTAGGCCTATATTGATAAATATATCTCCAAAAGACTTAAATCATAAATTGAGATTTAAATATTCACTTGCTCCCCCTGCTTACAGACTTCGATTCATGTATTTTTTTTAGGTTGATAGCTTGCATGAAACTGTCGTGTTTTAAGGTAAACATAATCAAAGAAAGTTGATACCGGTAATTAAATGTGTACCTCGAAAATGCATCGCAACGTTTGGTTCTTATGTAATTTTGTCAATTTCGCAATAAGAATCGTTCCCTCACCCCTGGGAAAGGACTTGAGGGTACATTTTTTTAAAGTTTGATAATCCCTGCTTTAGGGACACGAACTGTTTCCATTCATCTGACTATGTCTCAAGAATGTAGAAGTCAGACGCTACCACATTCTCCGTCAGGCAGATGGAAATTGACGATTAATTCCGATTTCAAGAAACCAACCATAACACGTTTGTGACTGTTAATGTTGCGACATTTATTCTTGAAGTATTTGACTGAGTAGCCTATTGATGTCTTTGAAAATGGGAGTCAGAAATGTTACTTTCATTTCTTCGTGTATAGGCTATTGACGATTTCTTCCCGTACTTCAATGGAGATGATTTCTGCAGATTACGATATTGTAGGCTTACCGTGATAATCCGGCAATTTTCTTGTGTATGGCCCTTTCCTAAATAATTATTTTTGTTGTGTTCGTGGTCCACGGAAAAAGCAATGGAACAGCGCCCGGTTTTTATCTTGCTCTCTGACCTTCAAATACAAACGCATAAATTCAGTGGTTGTTATCGAAATGTCTATAATCAGTTTATAGGTACAAAATAGGAATTATTTCCCTTTGTAAGTCACACTTATCCAACACAGTTTTCGTGAAGTCATCGGGTTGTAAATGATGGAAACACACTTGAATATATTCGGTCAGATTTTTCTCACCGAAATTTTTCCTTCTAATAACATGTGACCATTTCTTCCTCATTTCTTTATTTTGTGGAAATTGGTGAAACGGAAACGGGCTTCCCTGATTTTTTCAAAGAGGAACACTGCAATAGCTCGGCAAAGTCACGAAAATAACAATTTAAAAAACTTAAATTCGTACATATTAGCGGCATGAGAAAACAGGAGACAAATGAAGAGCACCTTGCGCTTACCCAGTACAACAGCAGTGCACTCTATCGGTGCTAGTTCTATACATCCCTATTGGGGTCCTATTACGAGAACATAACCTCCTAACTAACATGGCGCCGTGTAGCGACATACCGAGACTACTGTATGGCACACACACACATGATATCTGTTAACTAGACCCTTAGCCTACCGATTCTCAAAACACTTAGTGATCCTTTGTTGGAAAGTTACCTCACAAAAAATACTTATGACTGGCTTTCTTATAGGGGTAGATGACCTCGCTGTTCCACCCCTTAAAGCAATAATAACTAACTAAACTCGCTTTCTTAATGCTTGCAGATGGCGCTGTAGTTCACTGAAATATTGAATCTGACAGGCGCATAGGCCAGCTGGTTCTTGCAGACCAACAAAATATTCCAAATGACAGGAAAACATATCGGGAACGGCCATACGACTGGTTTGAAGTTCTCTTTTGACCATTGGCCGCAAGAACAGGCATTGTTTTTGGAAAGAGGTTGGACGGCATCGATAGTCTCTCAGGGTAAACATCGTTCTTAACAAATCTACCGCAATGGAATTAGTTAAATTATAATGTAGAATCACTATGGTTATAGGCTTATTGTTAAACGCATGGTTTGTTGCGTTCGTTTCATGGCCCACTGAGATAATACTAATAGAGCGATCAAATAGCCGTCCTTTTAGCTATTTGGAGCGATTATCTAGACTCTATGGCTGAGGCCAAGCTTGCGTCAGAAATGCCACGGCACGGTCGCCTTAGTACGTACGTTAAATTGATTCAAATGTAGGTGGCCATGCTTGGGCGACATGGCGACAAAGACGCAGCAGAGAGCGTTTTCTCGGCGCAACGCCAAAGATGCTCTGCGTTGTTTCTTATCGATGTGGCCATGCTAGCGCGACACTGGGTGCATATACAGAGTGTCTCTTATTAACGTTTAAAACTCTCTGTAGCGACGCAGATGGCATTGAGACAATTAATTTGATAGAGGACACTTATTATTAGTGTCGCAAGTGTCCGGAAATACCGGTACCTTAAAGTGAACCACAACTGTTAAACATATGACGTCATCAGATGACGGCTCGGCTCGAGCGGTCAGGCGCGTGCTCCATTGCATCTAAAGCAAACGTTGAATGTCATATCACTTTGGCTCCGAGTCTGCGTGTGCGACTCGGTCGCGTGAGCTTCGAGGTTCAAATCCGGGGCCTATCCATCAGCTTTCTTTGTTCTCTCTCTCCTCCGTTCAAGTGGAAGCAGATTGTTTGTTGACATTAAGACATTGAACCAGAGTGATATGATATTCAACGTTTGCTTTGGTGTGCGTAAGGGAGCACGGGCCTGACTGCTCGAGCTGAGCCGTCATCTGATGACGTCATATGTTTAACAGCTGTGGTTCACGTTTAAGGTATTTCCGGACACTTGCGACCCTAATAGGGTGGAATTCAGAGACATTTCTTGAGGAGACTTTGACTAAGGAGGCCTTGAGGCTTCCTCCAATCTGAAGGTCTCCTTGAGATTGATTTTGCCGTCAGAGTCATTTCCTTAATGTCTCCTTACTCAAGGGATCCTCAAGGCTTCCTCGAAAGTAAGATTCACGGGTACCAATCACATACGAAAAGTTTCACTAGTGTTATTCGAATAAGAATTAAAGCTGACGTGTCTTACAATATAATCTGATGCTGCATGATATTAACGTTGATATGTTAAACATTATAATTGATTGTCAGCTAGTCACATATGATACATGTGTGATTAGCGCCTACTTATTTCAATATTACTTTTTGAGACTTTTGGCAACGGTCAGTGTAGCATTTGTTTCCAGGGAAGCTATGAAGCAATCTTCGCGCCCCGGTATTTCAAACGCAAATATGTCCACATGGAGTATAGAGTGGAGTTATAAGAAATTGTTGTGTGTAGAGGATAAACATGTTGTTGTGCAAATCATCCTCCAGTACAAAAATCTACTTGAAAATAAGAAGACGGACGAAGTTACCGTGGAAAAAAGAAGAGAACATGTCAAAATACAACGGAGGCGTTCAACTGCGTGTCTGAGCACAAGGTAAGATTTCCTAAATTTTCGTATTATTTCTGTAGTAAGACGCACTTGTTGATTATTTTAAAGTACCAATACGTCCAATAGGCCTACTGACTACAAGAAACATAGATGAAAGAGTAGCAAAAACGTAAAGTAGTGGCCTACTTTTAAGGATATCGTACCATAACATATTACGGCCTACGCGCAATAAGCAACCAAAATCCGGATGTATGTGTTACGCTCAAAGACCGAATTCGCTCAATGACCGAAATTTTTACCCACGACGCGACGTGGGTACGACAAAATACTCACAACGCGACGTGGGTACCGAAATTCGGTCATTGGCCGAAACGGAATGCCCACGTCGCGTTGTGGGTAATCCTGTTTGCTCAAAGACCGATGTCAACTTCACTTCGGAGATTGAGCAATGCAAAAATACCCACGTCGCGTTGTGGACAACGTGGCTTGCCCACAACGCGTTGTGGGTATTTTGCTTTTGCGCAAAGACCGAAATGACATCATATAGTCGCGAGCGTGTACAGACTTGTCTGCGAGTCCGCCACCCTCCCCTCCACTCCTAGCTGTTACTGCCACTAGTCAACACGAAGCACGCCCAGTGTCAACCCGCTTTGTAGCTGTGCATTTTAGTGAGTTTTTTAGTTAGTGTTTGTGTTTACTAGTTGAGTGAGATGGAAGAAGCATTCTATATCAAGCTGCAGGAGCTATTATGCACGAAGGACCTTGAGTCGGGTCGCACGTTCATCATGGACAGAGCTCGTTACGACGAGTTTATCAATCAAGTGAAGGAGGCGAAAGAAAAGAAGAAGTGTGGAGGAACTCTGAGCTCAAAAGAGTATCGTCGCATAAATCGTTTCGACGTTATTCAGATCGGAAGTGTTCAAATGTTGATAGAGAAGTCTGTGGGTGACTTAACTGACATAAAATACTTTTGCCGATACGAAGAAATTTTCGGAGCAATACATGCAGCCCACTTGAATACAGGACATAAAAAAAAGCCATGGAAACTGAACTAAAGAAGAAATTCTGCAATATCACCAGAGAAGTTATAAAAATATATTTAGATATGTGTGAGGCCTGCGCTTTGAAGAAAAGATCAATTAAGAAGGGACTTGTTGTTAAACCAATGGTTATGTCTGCTATGAATTCTCGATGTCAAGTAAGTTTGCATTTTACAAATCTGCATTATTTACACACCTGCCTGATATAGTACCATGAACTGTATGTAAAATCACGTAACCTAAAATATTTAGGTAGTTTACACCTACTATCGGCTGTTTTCATAATAATTGATTCATAAATGCGGCGTACATAATAATAATCGTTGCTGCATTCTTAATACCTTAAAATTATCCTTTAGAAAACTAACTAAATAACTATTTTAATGTGTTTTTTTAAACATAGACAGCGTTTCTGTCGACTAGAGTTCGTTTGGCTAAAATTCGAAGTAGTTTCCGAAGTACTCAAGTGTGAGAAACAAATTAATAACAGGTAAAAGTATACAATTAGGTACCTTGTCACCCTTAAAAAATTTACTATTAAGATATGTTATAGGCAATGAACTGAAAATTGTAGATAAACATGATTTAAAGGTCGGAAAATGAAAAAGGGGAGTAAAGTTGTGTTTTTTCGTTTTTTGCAATTTTATGCAACTTTTGCGTTTTTAAGCTGATTTTAACGACCTTTTTTTTTTCTTTCCCATGTTTTACGACGTTGCCAATACGATGGGATACACAAAAAAACTGCCGTGGGACGAACATTGATTTTTATTGAAGATTTTTTACGCTTTTTGCGATGTTAGGCTAATTTTTGCGTTTTTAATCCGATTTTGACAACAAAAAAATACCGTGTTTTTTCAACATTTTTGATAAAATGGGACACTAAAACACTTAACAACGCCACAAACACCGCAATTTGTTATTGTTCTATTTTTTTTATGATAACCTAACTTAACCTAACCGACCACGTAACATCGGAGGCCACTCTTCTAAGGCTGTTGGCAAGTTATATGCGAGTTATTCAGCTTTAAAACCCATACTTTTATGACTTACAAGCACTATTCGCCAACAGATTTAGAAGAGTGGCCGCCGACATGACGTGGTGAGAAAGGTTAGGTTATAATATAAAAAAACAACTTATTAGTCCGTCCGTGTTTTGATAAAAAACAATATTTGTTCCACAGCAGCGTTTTGTTGCGTATTACATCGTTTTTTATTATAACCTAATCTAACCGACCTAACTGAAACGTCGGCGGCCATTCTTCTAAGTCAGTCGGCAAGTTCTTTGCAAGTTAGTCAGCTTGAAAAACCACACTTTTATGATTTACAAGCACTATTTGCCGACATATTTAGAAGAGTGGCCGCCGACAAGACGTGGTCGAAAAGGTTAGGTTATAATATAAAAAACCTTAAGTCAGTCCGTGTTTTGATTTAAAAAAAAACATGTTCGTTCCATGGCAGCGTTTTTTGTGTATCCCATTATATCAAAAATGTCAAAAAACATGGGAAATAAAACAAAGTTAAAGCTGGCTTAAAATGCAAAAGTTATGTAAAATCGCAAAAAACGAAAAAAACGCCGTTTTACCCCTTTTTTTTTTCACTTTCCGACCTGTAAAACATGTTTATCAATCATTTTCAGTTCATTGCCTATAACATATCTCAATAGTAATTTTTTTAAGGGTGACAAGGTAATTGTATACTTTTACCTAATAACATTGAAATGTAATATAAATTTTAAAACCAAATAAAACTGTTCTTAACAAGCCAAATAATGCCTGCATAAGAAATATTTTTAGAATTATTATTGTCAAAGTTACAACAACTTATGTACAAGGGTTTGTCAAATACCTCGGAAAATCAATGTTTTTAAATACAATAATCGTTTTCAAAACATGAAAAAAAATTAAAACAATAATCCGTTCTAAATTTCTTCATTAATCTAGTATTAACCTGTGGCCCTGTTTGTAAAAACTGAAACATTTTAAACGTATTTATAACGGAGTTATGACTGGGCAAAGTGACTATAATAACAAATCTAAAAATAGTTGGGCCGCTAATATTTTTTTTAATGAAAACTACGCTACTTACTTATTATATTTCCTTAGGTTGATCTTATCGACATGCAGTCTGAAGCAGATGGAGAATACAAGTTCATACTCAACTATCAAGATCACCTGACAAAGTTTGTGATTCTTCGACCACTGAAAAGAAAAAAATTCCTCTCGGCACGCCGGAAGGCGGAGGTAGATTTCACCGGGCAAACAAGGGGATAGGCTATACAGTAATAGGCAAAATATGCAGGTTTTCGTAGGAGGATCAGACCTCATTTATTGCGAGAAAGTATTTTACAATTGGAGGTTAGTTAACATTTTTTCGTCTTTCTATGCATATTTTTAACATTTTACTGTCTTATGGGGATGGTAACCTTCTTGTCATTTGGGGTTCATTTTTATACTTGTGATCACACTGTCCTTATGCAAGGTTTGGAACTAATGTGTAACTATCTAACAGTCTGTTACTTCTTCACGCAAAATTTTATCTCCCGCAGAGATGTTGGTTGGTTCCTCAGTTTAGGGGCTGCGACAAGGTGGTCATGTAACCCCGTGTACATTGGGTGTGTGTAGAATCTGTCTGATAAACGGTGTTATTTGTGATTACTGTATTAGTCTGTAATTCAGGTAAGGTGTGCAGACGGTCAATTTTAAGTAGTAGTACCTAATTTTGTACCAAATACTAACGTCAACGACACCCAGCTGTGAACTTGGCTGCTAGATGCCACCGCAACCTGCAACGAACGTTGTAACTTCCCCTCCGAAGAAAAGCATGCTGACGGATTTTTAGCGCTCTTAGAAAATCCGGCGACTTTGGCCGGCTTTGAACCAGCGACCTTGGGCATAGAAGTTCAGCATGCTACCAGTTAGCCGCTTCCCTCATAGTCAGATGGAACAAGAAGTTCCGTGACGAACTAAAGAGCCTACTTTTCTTAAAATTAAGATTCATGCCATAGATTAATCTACAGTATATGAACCTATCTAGAATAATGACGAAATTAAGTGGGTAATATCGAAATGTCTTAATTAGTTCGAAATAAGGTATACTAGCCATAATGTAGCCTAATAGAGCAATACAGTTGGCAGCTCTGGTGACTGAATATACTCTTACTTCCATCTCCTAAGGTACAGAATACAAAATGTGGTTGAAGTCCAAAGGACGTTACATGGATTTAGACATTGGATCTATTAGTACACGTAAAAGCATGTTGGCAACAATGTCATGCGAGCGCTGGTCAGAAATAATCTGAAATATTATATCTTTTTGTGCCAATTTTGGATGAAATCCATTTGTTGGTATAGAAGTTACATGTATTTAAAAATTGGTCCTATCAGCAGGCTTAGAATCATGTTGGTAGAACTGACGTATATAAGTTACTCCAAATTAATGTAAAATGTCAGGTAATTTATGTGTGCATAGTTTAAAGCTGTCGGCTTGCATACTTTCTGATATATTTGGATACAAAATAGAGAGCAATTATTAACAGTTGGCAGCCCTATTGGCTCTTAAGAATACACTCAGTCATATCTGTTTATGTACACATATTACATACAAAATTTGGTTGAAATCCAATTGATAGTGTAGGAGTTATATGCATTTAAAAATTGGACTTATCAGAAGGCTTAAAATTATTTTGGCAACGCTGTCATGTATGGCCACCTGGAAATTAAACTGAAATAGTATTATCTACATGTGTGCCGAATTTAAAATAGCTCCCGTGTATACCTTCCAAGATATCCAACATGGAGCTCAAATTTCTAGTGCGTTTTTTAGTAGATGGTAGCACTGGCATCTTTTCCAAATATGGGCCTGAGATATTCCGGTATACATCTTTACTCATACTAAATTTGGTTTCGATTGCTGCAGCCATTTATGAGTTGATGGGGGGGGGGGGGCACACACACAGCCAGACAGAAGGACAGACAGACAGACAGACAGAAGGACAGACACATTTTCCCGGATATATCTCATAAGTCTACTTTTTCCTCATTTTTGAAAACTGTGAAAAGTAGGCTAAAAATGAATGTGATCTCGTCAATGGCGTTGTCTTGGCAACCTCTGATAGATCATCCCTCATCAATTTAAAAGCGTTGTAATGGTAACCTCTGATGGCACTTGGCATTTTTTAAAATTCCGAAATCATTTTTCTCATCCCTTGGCGTAATGGTGGGTCATATCAAAAATTCTTTCAGACAAAAGTTTTAGGTAATTATTAGTGGAATATTTTCCATTTTGTACGGTTTTGATATTGTGCCTATTAAGAGAGATATTATTAATGTTTCCCGAAAAACCCACTTTTTTCCACCCCTTTGATCAATGGTTGGTGCTATCAAAAAACTTATTTGACATAAATTTTTGGCACTTATCCGACACATATTATGAACTTTGAATGGATTCGATATTTCACGTATTAAGAGAGTTATAGCGAAATTTCACTTTTTCGAAAAAAGCCCCCCATTTTCACCCCCTTCGACCGATTTTGCCCATTAACGAACTCGACCGAGATTTTATAGGGATACATGTTATGTAAAAAATTCAAAGTGATTGGTGGAAAATTACGGCAGTTATCGTGTCCACAAGAAACTGATATATATATATATATATATATAAGAGAGAGAGAGAGAGAGATAGATAGATACATATATACATAAATTATATATATATAAACTTTTGAACTGACGGTGGTTTTGGGGTCTGTGAAACGCGAAGATATGTCGAAATTTTCCGGAAGTCGAAACATGGTACCCATTGCAATAGTTAGCTTTCTAATGAAATCTACCTAACCAGTGGCGGTTCGTACTCTGAGCAAGGGTGGGACACAGCACATTTTTGAGAGAGCATACGCCCATAATGGTACATGTTGGCCGTACCATAAGTAGACAAGAAAACCGATGTCGCTCAATTGGTTTAATTGTAGCGGCCATTTGGTAATCGTTTCTCTGCGGGTTTACCGGGCTGTGATGGCGCAGCGGTCAAGCTGCTTGCCTCGCACCAAGGATCGTCCGGCACGATCCTGTTAATGCTTATGGGAATTCAGAGGTTAAATGACACGTCTGGTGGCTTGGATACCACGTTAAAAGGAGGTCCCGTGGTTTATGATCGAGAAGTTAATGGTCACGTATTAGTACAAGCACTCCTACTATTCCTTCCGATATTCCTGAAGTAGATTACTTAAACTAGATATTTTCACGGATCCATTAAAGACATTACCGTAACACTAACACTTCAAATTCCTAAAAATCCAGTGAATATTATTATGACCTTCGAATGCGCGACATAATATACCTATTCATGTCCACAAGGTCGTTGTGTTTACGAACAGCCATAATCCAGTTGCTGCCCTATACTATATTCACCAACACTAAGCTCATTTCATTGTTCGTATGACATTTTGACAAACAATGTTTCTTACCTTTTTAGGCAAATGTTTTAAATCATTAATGCCAGTCATGGACCATGTGTCATCGCCACCAAATAACAGGCACGGGAAACAACAAAAAAATGAATTTACTACCCGACACCCACATATCCAATCCCATCTTTCATACACAGATTTATTGAAAGTCCAGTTATATGTTCTGTTTTTATCTTTAAAGACTTGCACAGATCTGGTTTTGGAGGGCCTAATTCATTTATTAATAGTCTGTCCTCATAAGTTAAGGTCTTATTCTGTAAGTTTTTTACCTAGTTTATTTCATGGTTTCGTTAACGACACCCCCCAGGGGCTCACATCTAGTGGGACGTGGGTTGGCGACCACGGGACCCCAGCTGAGTCCGGCTTTGCTTCCACTTACTTGTGACGGTCTCCTCTCCGTCTTCTTTCCTGTCGACCTCTCATCAACTCTTGTTCTCTTCCGACCCCGACGGTACTAGGGTATCCGAGGTCTAGGGAGTCTTTCACTTTCCCACCTTAATTGGCCCTTGTCTCATCTTTCCTGATAACCTCAGTTTACGAGGGGTCAGACTTCTTTTTCTTTTCATGTTATATCCTGCCTTCTGCACTAGGCCCACAAGGAGGCAGGGTGTATGTAGCCCCACCACTTCTGGTGCACCCTGCATAAATTGCTATACCCTCAGGGGCTCACGGCTGGTGAGCTCGGGAGTTGGCGACTCCGAGGGACTCCTGAGCTGGGTCGGTTTTGTCCCGTTTTTCCTCTGACTTTGGGGCGGGCCCTCCCCTCTTTTCCTTTCCTATCTGCCTTTCATGGCTCTCCTTCCTGCCAAGTCCCTCAATCCTCATTCTTCGAGGGTTGAGGGCATTTATTTTCTACCTGACCTTTATTTGCCTTATCCTTTATTTGTTTATAATTTCCTCTTCTAGTATGTGAATTTGTATTAGTTATAGTTTTCATTCTCATCTCATCTTTCACTATCATCCAAACCATTAGGGTCCGATAACCTGGATGTTAGGCCCCTTAAAACAACAATTATCATCATCATCATCATCATCGTTAACGACATGAACACCTCCAATGCGTGAAAACGCAAAGAAGATGATGAAGTAATTTGTAGCAGCATTCAGGTACGGTCTAAAATCAGAATGACACATACTAGATAAACGACAAGTAGGAATTAACCGCTTACCTCGTACGACGAAATACGCGCCCAGTGTATATTTTCATTATGTTTAACACCGGTACGCATTATTCGCACCTCACAAATCACGCTTCCAATAACAACTATTATGTAAGATAAATATTACTGAACACTGTAAAAGACCACCGCACTCATACACAATTATAACTCAATATCGCAGGCGCCAACACTTTCGAAGCCAAGTGTTAAGGCAGGACTGTCGTCATGCAGTTGTGTTTTCCCAAGAGAATTCTCAAACTTGACGTTATAACAGTACAAATTCACTTACGGAGCATAGCCTACGTTCAAATTGTTACCTTTCTGTGAAATTCTGTCTCAAAGCATATTATACGTATATGTTGATTTTTCTTCTTACATATTAATAAAGAGCGCAATATTCAGAGGGATGTACCGTACATTATTATGGTGGAAAATTGCTGAGGATATGTAAATATGCTATCCATGAACTTGTCTGCCCTCTACAGGTAAACTTTAACACCCCTCCCCCATTTCTCCCTCTCCCACCCCAACTTGCTACTTTCACGGTCATTTGACCGTCTCGTCACAGTATTATTGTGCCCCAAGTTGAGGAAATTCCCATAGCTCCTCTCTCACCTCGCCCCGCTGAATAGCATGGGATGAGGTTACAGGGCCAGCAATAGGAAGCATGTGGCAACACTGTGCTGGTCTCATAAGACATGTGCCCAGCACCTCGTTGTGACAGGCTCCTACTGTTGGGTAAAGTGAAAAGCAGGGCGATAGAACTGCTTGGTCGCGACATAAGTGCCATTAGTACGGAAGGACTATCAAGACGACTATGACCCAAGGAGAATGTTTAATGGTGGGGCACATGACCATGTGCCCTTGTTCTAAAACCGCCACTGTACCTAACAGCTGATGAAGTGGCAAATGTCCTCCTGGACATATTTTGCATATTTGGTGCACAGAACATTCTCCACAGTGATAATGGAAGGGAGTTTTGTAATAAGGTAAATTTTTATAATCAAATCTACTTTAAAATAGTTATAAACTCAACCAAGGAATGGTAATCTGGTGTAATCAATCATTTTGGTGTAACTTTCAGATAATCGAGACTTTGGCGACAAAATGGAGTGCTATCAAGCTCGTCCACGGGAAACCACGACACTCGCAAAGCCAAGGATCTGTCGAACGGGCCAACCAAGACGTAAGGGACAGTTTGGTAGCTTGGATGGCTGATAACGACACTTCTAATTGGGCGAACGGTCTAAGAATTGTCCAGAATACCAAAAATAATAGTTACCACTCGGGAATAAAAATGACACCTTAAGAAGCTATGTTCGGCGCCCCACAGAAGAATGGCCTACGTAGCTCCATCTTGACTGAGGAGGTTTGCAATCGGATTGTCAGTGAAGAAGAGCTGGAGCAGGAACTCACGTTTGTTAAAAATAGCATAAACGAAAACGATATGACACAAGATAATGATGAACTCGTGGACAATGCTATGCTAGATCAAAATGAAGCTGAATTCAATGAAAGAAATATATGTTGGTTTGCTCTGTATGCGATCAGACTATTGGTGACGATGAGTGTGCTTTGGCAACTGAGAAATGCTTTGAATGTGGGCCAAAATTTCATCTAGGATGCTTTCCAACAACTGAATTCGGTTCTGAATTGCCCCTTTGCTCTCTTTGCTCAAAGAAATCTTCAGTTGAAACCGCGAGGGGAAAGTGCAAATTGGGACTTGGGTCACAGGCTGAGAAAATGTTGAAAATTTCGGGTAAAAAATTACCTTCTGTGTCTGTTGGTGACAATGTAGTTGTTCAGATTCCTGAAGTAGACCGTGGCCGGCTGGCCCCGCGAAATATCATGGCTGTTGTCATGAACGTTGACGAGGATCACCACACACTTGGAACAAAACATGGGACCCTCGACAAACAATTCTCTAGGAACCAATTCCAACCAATAAAAAACAAATTCCTGAAAACTGATGAAGTGCCTGAACCTTTCATCAACTTCAGGCAAGAAGCGGTGGTGTCGTCAGGGTCTAAACAAGGGTTTGTTAAATGTGGATGTAAACAAAGGTGCACAGGAAAATCCTGTAAGTGTTTAAACACAAATGTAAAATGTAACTCAAAGTGCCATTGCAGCACCACAATGAATGTATCGTGATAAACATAACTTTAAATACGTTTTTCTTACATTATAGTATTTAATTGAAAGTTTTCTTTTGAGTCATATATTTTTAAGGTTTACAATGTCAAATGTGTTATAAAGCAATAAATTTCTTTATAATATGTAACATACTTTATAACATTAATTATAACATTTTCTTTAAAACATTAATAAATATTCATTATGTAGAAAGAATGTTTATTTCCAAACCAACTTCTTTTTTTACTATAGTTTGCCGATAAGGTATCAAACAACTTAACTACTGACGTTGGGTCATTTCGGACTTTGCGCAAAAGCAAAATACCCACAACGGGTTGTGGGCAAGCCGCGTTGTCCACAACGCGACGTGGGTATTTTTGCATTGCTCAATCTACGAAGTGAAGTTTACATCGGTCTTTGAGCAAACAGGATTACCCACAACGCGACGTGGGCATTCCGTTTCGGCCAATGACCGAATTTCGGTACCCACGTCGCGTTGTGAGTATTTTGTCGTACCCACGTCGCGTCGTGGGTAAAAATTTCGGTCATTGAGCGAATTCGGCCTTTGAGCGTAACATATGCACAAAGTTTTAAATCATATAATGAAATGCACACAGACTTTGAAAGTACGTTACTTTTTATGAAAATTTTGTTTCATTGTATGATATTCTCCATTCAAGAACGTGGTATCTTCTCAGTTTGAAAGCTGCATAGTTCAAAGACATGCCAGGCAAGTTCCCACTCATTGCAGCATACTCTAATTTTAAAAGATGCAGCATGAAAACCTCAAGTTCCCAGAGTACAATAAACTAACATAGCATGTGAATAAACCATTTTAGTGCCACAGGTGACGGTTATTGTCAAGCTTTGTGCAAATGTTCTTGTACTGTGACTTATAGGCCTATTTAGGCTACGGTACGGTACTCCAGGAAAGGCCTTACGATAATTACTAAACTTGTTGGTGGTTCTTTGATGAGGTTGCAGATGCAGTCTGCAAAGCTCATAAGGAGAGAGATAATGAATTGTACCTTTTTTTTTTTTTAAGATTTTGAGTTGTTATGAAAAATAGTAATACAATAGCAATACTGTACAAAATGGCGGATATGTAAAAGGTTTATATTCTAAACGTAAGCAAAATTAAGAAATTACGCAGGTTTACCGAGGATTACGCGAGTGACTAAAGTGTTAAATATTGTGTGAACAGTGTAGATAAAATACGTAGGAGAAATACAATACATAACTTGTTAAAAGAGAAGACATATAACATTTAATATCATGACGGTCAACTGTGCTCCATGCGGCAAAAAGATCAAGAACAATCAGCAGGCTGTAGGATGTGATGGTGAGTGTGGACGCTGGTTTCATGTAACATGCATGAAAATGAGTAAAGACACGTACCAACAATTCCGGAAAGATGATACTTTCAAATGGTCATGCAATCGTGAAGACTGCCTCCCGCAACCTAACCTCAACGAGGTTATGGCATCTTTCTCCCAGAAACTTGAGGAATCCCTTTCGGCGATGAGAGAAGAAAGCCACGAGGTAAGAAAACTAGCAACTTTCTTATCAGAAAAGTATGATGAACTCCACCGGGAAATTGAAACTCTGAAGAAAGAGAGAAAAACCGTCAAGGACGCAGAAATGGCAGCATCTAGAGCTATCAATGAATTGGAGGAACTAAAACAGTACCAGCGCAAGAACAACTTGATAGTGTATGGAATACCCACTGAAAGAGAGGAGGATGTATTTCACAAAATCTCGGACATTGGCAAGACGTTAGGAGTTGAAATCACCAGGGCAAACATAGACGCAGCTCACCGCCTCCCGTCAACAAAGCCTGGGCCTCAACCGATAATTGTGAAATTTAATAATAGGTGGAAGAAGGAAGAGATTCTCAGTAGCAGAAGACAAAAGAAGACCCTGAAGACGAGTGAAATTGGTTACAGTGATGGTGGTAATATATATATCAATGAACACCTGACCCCAAGAAACGAAACCATTGCCGAAAAGTGCCGTGAATTGAGACAACAGGGAAAAATCTTTGCAACTTGGGTCAGAGACTGCCAAATATACATTCGGAAAAATCAAAATGGACCCTCAAAGCTTATATCAAGTGCTGAAATACTGGATGAACTCGCCCTCTCAAACTAAAATCTATGTAATAGTAAGATATCTACTAAGTATTATCCCATATGGAACTAGAATTACAGAAATTAAATTTTTTAGGTAATGCAAATAATAATACACTAGAATTAACCGAGTGCAACTGTAATACACTTAGCGATTATTATAAAATTAAGGACAGTAAACAGATAATAACCGATACCAGTACACTAAAATGCGTACACATAAATGCACATAGCATAAAAAACAAGTTCGATGATATCCAAATAATGTTAGACAGAATCAAAGGTGTAGATGTCCTAGCAATCTCAGAAAATTGGTTAACAGAACAAACAAAAATGTTTTTCAATATTAAGAAATATGTTGCATATCACATAGTTAGAAAGCAAACTGGAGGGGGAGTATCTTTGTATATTTCAAACAAATGTAGCAGTACCCTTGTAAAGGAAATAAATTCCACCCACAGCATACTGCACATTACTGTGAGAAAAGGCCATCAAGAATACAATATAATCACTGCTTATAACCCTCATAAAAGCAACATTCCACACTTTCTAACTGATCTCGAAGTAATTATTAGTTCTTACTCAACGAATCCTGTTATAATACTAGGTGATATGAATATCGATCTATTATTTCGGGACAGATATACTAGTAGTTATATTAACCTAGTCAAATCATACGGTCTAGTCTTATGTAATACAAAATATCCAACTCGTGTAACACAAACTAGCTCTACTCTAATTGATCATGTATTGGTGAACGACTGTGACAAAATATGTAATGTCTATAATATTGATAATGATTTGAGTGATCACCATTTACTCATCTGTGAAATGAGAAACAAAAAGATAAACAGGAACTCAATATGTGATGATAGGCCAATAAAAAAGGATAAAATAAACTACAAACAAAAAACTTAATAAATATTTAATAACTCAAGAATTTGTATGCAATGAAACTAACATCAATGACTACTACAATAAATTCTGTGATTTTATTAATAAAGGAATAGAAGCCTGTACTATGAAATATACGAATAAGGAGCCAAGTGCCCCACCAATAAAACCCTGGATCACACAAGATCTTTTAGCACTAATACACAGGAAAGATAAGATATATACAAAAACCAAAGTTAAAAATCCATCTGCAGAAATTTTAGAAGAATATAAAATTATTAGCAACCAAGTTACAAAACTTAAGAGAAACCTACAAAGAAACTACTTTGACCAAAAAATTCAAAATGCAAATAATCAGAGGGAAGTGTGGAGTGTTGTTAATGAGATGTTAAATAGGCCAAAGAAGGGGAAAAATGAAATTGTCAAACTTATAGTCGATGGCACAAATGTCGAAAAAAAGGAAAATATATGTGATGAAATTAATAAATATTATGTCAATATTGCTAACAGTATATGGGAAAATCAAGGAAACGGTTCTATCTCGGACATTACAAGCTATAAAAATACTACTAGCACTAAGACAATCTTTATGTTACCTACTGATGCTAATGAAATACAATCAATTATAAACTCCCTAAAACACAAAAACAATATAAGTGAGGACAACACTACTAATGTCATGCTACAATTGTGTCTTGAGGGCCTTACACCATATCTTGTCAAAATAATAAATCTTTCACTGATGACTGGTATATTCCCCGATGCCTGTAAAGTCTCTAGGGTGGTCCCGATCTACAAAAAAGGAGACAAAACCCACCCATCAAATTACAGACCCATTAATATTATATCTGCCATCAGCAAGGTTCTAGAAAGCGTTGTTAAACGAAGACTTATGAATTTCTTCATGAAAAATGATTACTTTGCAAACTGCCAATATGGGTTTATTCCAAATAGAGGAGCTGATAGTGCTATATTTGAAGTAGTAACTGATGTAGAAAAGGCATTAGATGAAAACAAACTAGCTGCTGGTGTACTAATTGACCTTCAAAAAGCATTCGATCTGGTTAACCATAAGATTCTCCTTAATAAACTAGAATTTGCAGGCATCAGAGGAGTGGCACATGATTGGTTCAAGAACTACCTCACTAACAGAAAACAATATGTTGCAATCGATAATGTAAAAGGATCTCAAATGAGAATTGACACAGGAGTACCTCAAGGTTCTGTCTTAGGACCAATTCTTTTCTTGGCCTATATTAATGATATAGTATTATTAGAATTGAAAGGCAAGCTTAAACTATTTGCAGATGATATTTTTATACTCTATCTGGGAACATCTGAACAGGAAATTATGCTAAATATTAATTATGATCTCAATAAGCTGGTGGATTGGTTGAGAGCACACAAAATGGTTATCAATATCACTAAAACAAAATATTTATTCTTCCATAAACCATCATACAAGATTGAGACCACAAACATAGTCAACATAGCCAACAAAGAAATAGAAAGGGTTAAATCGGCAACATACTTAGGTATCACACTAGATAGTACACTAACCTGGGAAAATCATGTAGAAAATGTAAAACATAAAATCAGCCCTTTAATTGGTATTATTTTCAGATTATGATATAGCTGTCTTACTAGCCAACAATTGAAAAATATATACTTTGCTCTGATACATTCACATCTAATGTACATGAATTTCATATGGGGATATTGTAAGAAGGAGCTGATAAAAGAACTTGAGATACTCCAGAAACGTGCTATAAAATCTATCTTTGGACTTCCTTGGCTCACACCCTCAAATGAATTATACTCAAGAACTAAAATTATGCCACTGCAAAAACAAATAGCTATGTCAGCAACAGTATTTGTATACAAATTAGAAAACAAATTGATACACACACACATCCATTTTACCCATGCAAATGACATTCATCATTATGCAACAAGAGGAGTAAATCAAATATTCACCAGCCATTCCCAATCCATTAAATTTGGAACTAAAGGAATTATGTCCTCTATAATAAAAGAATACAACTCGCTACCATTAGGCATAAGGGAAAGTTTCTCTATAAAAACATTTAAGAGGAAAACAAAAGACTTCCTATTAAGGAATGAATAGCCCAAGTACAATAGCCTTAAGCAATGCAATGTATCATACCGAATTATCTCTGTAAAGTTAGTCACTAGCAATCTAATATAAGTTACTATTAAATTAAACAATATTGTTACAAAAATTATATATATGCCATGCTGTAACTATGTTACTTGATTGTCCCTAACATGAGCTCAGGCTCATTGGGACCTATGTAAATAAATAAATAAATAAATACTGTGATAGACAACATGCTGGATTTGTTTATATGGGTCTGATGTCGTCATGTACTGTACCGGTAGATCAGGTGTTTTGCATGTTTAGGCCTATGGAATAAATATTGTTTTAGAATGTTTAAATAATGTTGATTGGTTAGGTCTGGTGGATACTAAAACCGTAACATGATAGTTAAGCTTACTATTACCCCCCCCCCCCCCCCCCCCCCCCATACATTTGAAATTGGTGCCAAAACAACTACTATCCAAAAATTACTGATAAGTGACAGGTTAGGTGAGGACTGAAGATCCACTGAAAAATTACTGTCACAGTGACTCCTACGTTCCCCCCTGCCTGTATCATAATGGTGCCAGCATATTGTTCGATGTTCCATTGGATATTGTCAGTCTATTTAGGTGTGTAATAAGTGTACCGAAATAGGAATGCTGGCATATCGAGAGCCTCCCAATTGTATAACATGGTATTCTGTGGACTATTTATGCCATAGAAGGACAGTGGCAGTAAAGAACAACTTAATTGCCACTATGGGCTAGCCAACACAGGAGTACATTACAGGGGAAATTATTGGGGATCACTGTGGAGAAAATGTTTCCTTCTCAGATAGATTGCAGATTGTACTGCATAAGTGTAGGCTACTTACGATGGTAGGCACACTGTCACACATCGGAAAACCAAGGGTACTTGCTCCTAAAATTTGCTAGATGCACATAATATTGTGGTGAGAGTGTACAAATTGTAGCAGACGTTATAGCTTCTAAGCTCATGAACTGCACAAAAAAAATATTTACATAACTATAACATTCAAAGAATAATAACGATACTGTAGTTATTTATTATAATGAACATTAAAGGAGAGGGAACTATTGTAAATAAAGTTGTAATGGACTTCTAATTCTGATTTGAAATAAAACCATGCCAGTTTCTTGTAATGAAATTACTGCTTTTTGAAAGCAGTGCCATAAACTTGACTCTGTGGGCTACGGTACTTTTACTAGTGTAATGTTAATGGCTATAATTTATCCTTTCTTCCTGATATTTTTAATTGGTGTTTTTTTTTGTGTTACCTTAACATAATGAATTTTCTTTTCAGAAAATGGTTGAACAAATAAACAAAAAATTGGGACAACGAGAAAAGCAATTGTGTGACGAAAAAAGATAGCTCTATAACATGACCCAGTTCTCTTGGGGCAGGTGGATATCAAAATACTGTTTGCCCTGGACTGTGATACGTTCACACAAGATAGGCAGGTTGAAGGGGCAGCATCAATATAAGAAGAGCCTATCATCGAGCTGGTCGTAGAAACAGATAAGGCTGGCACCAGTACATCGAATCATGAAAGCCCAACAGGTTTGTCAAAGAGATAGTTTTAGCCATGGCTGTCAAAATGCTACTTTTCATGTGTACGGTAACTTTCTCCTGCAGTCAAGGCTCAGAGGGAGGGTGTATCAGGGGAAAGTGTGTCCGGACAAGAGTCGGGAGATAGTAAATGCAGTGCTACAATGCGTACAGTGCTCAGTGACTTCTCCATGAAATATAGAAGTTTCTTTTATGTTTTCAACCTTGACTTTGTACTTAAGGCACACTATGACTGAGTTTTGGTCAGCAATCTCAATAATATCTATTTTTTTAAATTTTTTGATATAATTACACCTCTGTGTACTATTTGGGGACCACTCCCCAGTAGTAGCCTATGAATGACATTAATCTAGTGGAGAATGTGACATGAATTATGAAGATAGTTTTGTAGCCATGGAAATATTCGCGGCACATGTTTTATTGGCAGATGTGCTACACTACAATTTTGTCAGATGGTGACTCTAAAACTTTCTTTCAATCATATTGTACATGAAAACTTGTACCGTACCTCAGTTTCCCCATTTTTTGAAACAAAATTTGCAACTTGCCTATCAGATTTGCAGCCATAATGTTGCAAATTTTTATACTCATTCTATATGAATGCATCCATAAGTTCAGTGATTAGTTTTACTGTAGCATTCTGAGTTTTTCTATTAAATATATTTTAATTTTATAATAATAGGTAATAGGTATTTACAGATGAGGAACGCCTGAGAAGATCAGAGCGAATGAAGAGCTACTGGGCGACTTGGAAAGGAAACTTACTGAAGAAGAGGACCAAGAAATGATTGACTGAAGTGGTCCAATGAGGCCGTAAAAGCAGAAGAAGAAGAAGAAGAAGAATAGGTAATTAATGGGATTACAAACATTGTAAATTGTGTTAATTTATATCTCAACAAATATTCATTTGAACTTAAAATCAACCACAAGGTTTACTTTATACTAATGATCTATGTGTGAAAGTCATGAAAATAAGCTACCTCCATTAGTTGGGCACAACGAGCATTTTCAAATTTTGTATAAAAAAAGGAAGCTTGTAGTTTAACGTGACCGTTAATCTCGCGATCATAAGCCACGGGACCTCCGTTTTACGTGGAATCCGAACCACAATACATGGCATTTCACATCGAAAATCTCACATGCATCGACCGGGAATCGAACCTGGTCCGCCTTGGTGAGAGGCATACAGCTAGACCACTGAGCCACCACGCCCCTAAATTTTGTATAAATTTCATTTAAAAATTATTATACCTCCTAAACTGTTGGAGGTAGAAAAGTATAATTCAGTAGTATAGTGTTTATTAGTATTGGGGGGCTGTGTGTAAAATTAGAACAATATCCAATAATAATTACAGAAAATTGAAAGCTGACGACCAGAAGAATATGCATGTCTTTTATAAAAGTGCATTTATCTCACTTTCCCATTTTTAGACAACATTTGCTCTTTGCTTATCGGATTTGCAGCTACAATGTTGCAATTTTTTGTACACAATATAGATATGTACATGCATCCATAAGATCAGGGTTTAGTTTTACTGGAGTATTCTTAGTTTTGTCAGTAAATATTTTTTAATTTTATAAAATTAAAGGGATAACAAACATTGTAAATTGTGATAATGTATATCTCGACAAATATTCATTTGAACTTACCACAAGATTTGCTTTAATAATAATCATCTATGTGCGAAAGTCATGAAAATGACCTACATCTATTAGTTTAACGCAAGGACCATTTTCAAAATGTGCATAATTTGGATACTAGGGAGTCGAGACATTAACCATGCTCATGGCTAGTGAGCCTGGGAATTGGCAACTGAGGAGATACTAAGCTCGATCTGTTTCCCAGTGGCTTTGGGATGGATTTTCTGCATATTCCCTTTCCTTCCAAAGTCCATCCATCATCGTTCTTGAAGGGTTGAGGGCACTTCCTTCTCTATTTTCCCTCTTTCTTTATTATTTTCCATTTTTTCTTGTAGTATGTAAATTATTTGTAAGTTCAGGGTGATTGATATTAAACACATTAGGCATTTCATGTTTATTTTGTTTGGTTGGTTTCTCAGTTTAGGGGCTGCGACAACACCGTCATATAGCCCCGTGTACTTTGGGTGTGTGTAGAATTTGTCTGATAAACGGAGTTAATTGTGATGGCTGTATTAGTGTATGCTATCTGTGATTCAGGTAGAAGGACTGCACACGATTAATTTTTTCAAGTAGTTTCTACTTTTGCTACCAAATGCTACCATCCACGACACCTATCTGCGGACGTGGCTAATAAATGCCACTGCAGTCACCACCTGGCGGCGAACGTTGGAACTAATAAAGCGTTATCAACCTAACCTACACATTTTAGCTTCCACAAGTGTAGTTAGTAAAGCCAACTCCGTGCAGGCCATGGAAGTCCTGGGAGTAGGCTTCCACTCTTTGTGATATCGGCACTAGATGGGATGGAGTTGTCAGCTCCATGCCTGGCCGTCTTTGCTCCCAGGAATTAATCTGGTACTCATTTCTGGTGTAGGCTGAGTGAACCCCAGAGCTATTTGCGTTTCCAAAAGTGGTAGTTTTGTTTCTAAAATCCACTACCTGGGTGGTGATCGAACCCACTCCCTTTCAGTCAGAAGCTCAGTGCCTCTACCGACTGCGCCACACATCCCCCTCAAGTGTAGTTAGGGGAAGGTTCTTTTTCATGCCATAAATCTATGATATGGGACTGCAGGCTTTTCTTACCCTCCAAAGGAAGGCATACTGAGGGATCATGTTTATTTTGACATGAAGGTTGCCAGTAACGTGCTTTAGCCTCTTAAATGTCCGAAATATCTGGCAGTTGACTGTGCCGTTGAAGGTTGTCGGTACCGGGGATAGGTAAATGAAACATTTCGGTGTATTCCTATGCAAATAAAATCGTTTTATATCAATCACCCTGTAGTTGGTAGTGGTAAGGGAAGTTACCATCCTCACCATTAGGGGCTGATGAGGTGAAATGTGTTGGCTTGGATTCCACATAACAAGGACGTCACGTGGCTTATGATCACAAAATTAGTGGACTTGTAAAACGACAAGCTTCCATTCTTCCTGATAGGCCACGGCCACTTCCTGTCCAGTGAAATCGATTTGAGTTCTACCTGTAAATTAAGTAATTATTATTTTACCTTTCATGGCTTAATTCCACACACAGCAGTCTGTGTTATGCAAGTTTTGCATAATATTATCTGATTTGTATTTTAGAGCACTGAGAAATTTCAAAAAATTCTATTAAATGAACCTCTTGAAAGTATTCTTATAAATTGTACTTACCAGAAACTTAAATACAGTGCAACCTTTAAATAACTTTTGTAAAGGGCGGTGGAGAAGTCAAACTCTTTCAACAGTAAAGACTCTCATCACACCACATTCCTATGAAGATTTCACCACATATCCATGAAATTAATTATAATTATATCACAGTAAAATGTTTTCTTTATAACAATGCCCATTTAATATAATTTTAGTTTACATGAACTATCGAAGGAATTCCAGACCTTGTTCATAATATAAGTTACACGTAGGTTTTGAGTTTCAGAGCCATTTCCAATGAAGAAAAGTTGAGAGCCTCATGCAGTGGCTCTGAAGAAAAAACTAGCATACAAGAAAGGTGTCTTCACATACAAACCCTGTTGGCGCAAGACAAAAAAAAAAAAAAACATTTTAAGCAAGTAAGGGAAATTAATATCAAGTTCAAGGAGCAGGAATTAATTCTGAAATAGCAGACTTCCTGTCCCAAATGAAATGTATTTATTAATTGTACCAGTAGGCCTATATAGTATGTAAATAAATACCTATGAAAATGAACCCTTGCATTATGTCTTCATAATAAAAAGTAAACTATAGAACATTGCAAACAGCTGCTGAACTTGTGGCCTATTGTTGATGTAGCTTAGCCGGTATAATTCCAAAAAAGAAAAAAATTGCTATTGTTGCAGTTTCCTGCATTGTGATCGGTTAAGGCAGATCTCTCTAGTCTTTTTTGCATTTTACAAGTTGAATTTTATTGTGATATCAGAGTCTTTTAGTATGTGTCTGCGTCCCCGCGCTTTAAGGGCCAGAACTGCTCGTGGCAAGTTAAAACAAAAATTTTGAGTTGGTATGTAGTGCAAGTTGTGCCAAAAGTCTAACTTGCCACACCTAAGTGAAACCTCACGATAGAGCTTTGAAGCCATTTCTTCAGTGTTGCCTTATTGATATTACAACTTTTCAGTTGGTTAGCACAATGTGACCGCAATCATTCCATAAGCCTCCACATATCCCATTAATTGGGATAACATTGTGTTGACCAACTGAAAAGTTGCAATATCAATCTCCACAATAGACAAGACGAAAAACAAATATTTGTTGGAGTTTGAGTATAGGTTTCATATGGTATCGCTGTATAAGTATGGTCCAAGTTACACACTACAGTTACCCCTTGCTGCTGTAATAATAAGGAATTTAGGTACGTATGCCATTTATAACCATATTACTAGTGAGTACCTGATGAGCCACTCTTGTGGACAAGTTTCTACTAGATACATTCAAAGGAAATTCATCTGCCTAGTCAATACTCATGTTTATTTCATTTTCAACAGCACATGTTTCAGAATATTTTATGGAAATGCTTGAACAACGTTTGCTTCATCAAGAATTTTGTATTTATTTATTTGCACTGTTTACGCCCACATTGGAGCACCAAAATCAAACCTTACATACAAAGTCTTCCATTATTTCAAATAATAAGTTCAGTTCTTAATTCTTGATAATTTTTTCCTTTCCCGACACTTCATCATTCTGGAAGATCTTGCAGCTCGTTCTTCTGCTGATATAACATATTTCTTACGCTGTGAAATTTTGAATGTAAGAGTTTTGTATATTTAATCATAAAATTCCTAACAGGTTTCAGTTCTCTTAAGCATCTAATATGAGTAGGCTCCCCAGAATCCAAAGGCCTACGTGCACGTTGATTCCCCTTCTGCTTTCTTCATGTTCAAGCATAAATGCTTTATTCCCGCGAACAGTTACCACCTGGCGTAGTGACGTCTTTATGACGACATGCAATAATGCTTGATTGTTTAGAATGGTGTGGAACGCTTCTTCCCGGAAATAGAACTGAGGTTGTAAGCCCCAGAGCTTGATGACAGTTTGTCCGCTTTATCCACCGTTGGGACATGGAGTCCTCTTCCGCTTTCAAAACCTTTGACCATCTTCACCTGTAACCCAGGCAAGGGACCCTTACAAGGTACTACCAGCTGGGCCAGCTGGACCAAGGTTTTCTAAAGAGGTGTTACTCCTCTAATACTCACCCTTTGTCCTGGCTTGTGACAGGCAGAACCTGGCTTGCCAGATATTGGCCCCAGGATGGCGAGTTTCCCACAACCTTTATGTAAATAACTATGGCATGTGAGTAGCTAGTTCAATATTCTAATCTTAGCCAATGAAATGCCTCGTTATAAATGGTTGCCTCACTTCCATATGGCACATGTTGTTCGGTGTTCCCAGCGAACTATGCAGTAACAAATTACCAAGAATAACTAGAAAGCTTCAGCTGTTCTGTAAATAACTTTGGCATGTGAGTGGCTAGTCCTAGCCAACGAAATGCCTCTCTATAAATGTTTGCCTCACTTCCATATGGCACATGTTCCCAGTGAATTATGCAGTCTCAAATTGCCAAAAATAACTATTAGATGGATGGACCAAATCCCACTAGACATGTGACATTGAACTGGATGTGGCAGGAGGAGTGGAATAATAGACAGGAGTGGTAGAGGCTAGTTTACAACACCCGGGTTACAGGGGTTGGACACGGATGATGATGATGACAATGAACTATAAAGCTTTAGCTTTTATGTAAATAACTTTGGCATGTGAGTGGCTAGTTCAATATTCTATTCCTAGCCAATGAAATGCCTCTCTATAAATGGTTGCCTCACTTCCATATGGTACATGTTGAATCGTGAGCAGATTCAGGCCATCGAATAACGATGTCACAGATTTCAAGATCTGGACCTGCAACACACTGAACATTGAGAGAGAAATATCCTTTGCGATTACTATACACCAGGGTTTTTGATGGGCATGTTGGTACAGTCGATGCACCCACTGACATTAGGGAAATTAGCCATTTGGAAAAATTTCCTTCGCCTCCTAGCAAATTCTTCCTGTGAGTTCGGGAATCTTACGTATGTTGGAAGTTTTTGTGCCAAATGCTCGGATGTATGTAAGACAGTCCTGCATGCAGTGGACTGGCTTACTCCCCGAAGATCACCACATACAGTCTGAAAAAAAGTTAGTTAGTGTTGTTTTAAGAAAATAGATGAGACAGCCTAGTTACAGAATGTTAAAATTGTTTTTGTATGATTCAGAATTAACGACACTATTTCATTTTGGTGAGGCAAAGCCTACACATGGTCATTAAAATTTCATTTTGTTGTCAATCAGAAAGCTGTTATATTTTTGTGATGAGGAAGGTAAATCCACATTCATTTACTCAGATGAAAAATGAAAATCCACAGCCTGCTTTCAGTCTCCGACCGGGTCAGGAATGGAATGAATAAAGCCCCCATCTAGCGGCGAGGATAATTCATTTTCTCAGATAATATGTATTATCAACTGGAAGTTTTATGTAACTTGTCTGTAACATAGGCTACTTTTTCTTGTGGAACACTGAAGTCATCTGCCCCAGAGGGATATCCTATTGATGTAGGGGGATTACTAACTACAGGGCATGCTTTAACATCCGTTATTGATGCATTGACCTACGTTATATGGCCTTTGGATTAGCCTACTACATCTGTTATGTTTTTATGTGCATATCAATTGGAACAGCCAGTTTCTTGGCCACCTTCTGTTCTTGGGGTATGTACATGATCAGAATCCAGTTCCTAAGGCTAATTCTCGCCTGCAGGTTGGAACAAGGTACTCTCGCCTTGTAAGGAAAAACTGAAAGGAGGTGGGTTCGATCCCCATGTAAGCCATCATGGAAGTGGTTTTCCACGATTCTCCAATTCAATTCCACAGAAATACCGGGATGGCTCTTATAAGCCACCCTCTTAACCTTAGCATCAATTTATTACAGACACAAAATAACCCATGAGATCAGACAGATTATAGCCTACACATACCGGTACCGTACTCAAGTAGGCCTACATGGGCTTGATGACCATGATGCCCTAAGTCCAGAATGAAACAGCAAGAGGCTGTTTCATGTCTTTCAGATAGATTATTTTTAAGTTGGTACCGGTACTAATTTTTATAGGAAATTCAAAGATGCCTTGAGGCACTATCCCGAAACCAAAATATAGGCCTATCCTAGAAATTCAATTTATTAGAATTCATTAGGCCTAACTGACTAGCATATTTCATTTCAATTTGTAAGTTACAGTAAGGGCACACATTAATTTCCATTAATATCTGGGGTGTGTCTCCGATTCTGCAGTCAGGAGCGAAATGGTTTACCCTACAGAAATTCACTATTTTTGCGTGATGATCGTTCATTTTAGGGTCTTGGGACATCTTGGCAATCAGACCCGCGTAGTTGGGTGTGTGTTGAATGTCAGGTGACTTGTATTTCTATGCGTACTGTAGTAGATTGCGTATTATAGACCTATCAGTAGTGTGCATGTTTGCATCTAGCCATTTTTAACCCAATAATGAGGCCAGTAAACAGGATTATTATGAGAAATCATCCACTGCGTGATCGTAAGGCCTATATGGGCTATTACTTTACATTACCGTACCAGTATTGTAGGTAATTTGGTGCCGTGTATCGGTACAGGAAGTACGGTATGAAAGTCTTGCATCAAAATAGGTTAACAGGCTAGTTGTGTAACTTACGTATTAAGACGCACACATGAACCTAATACGGTACCGGTATAGTCTCTAAGCAGTCAACTTACCGGTAGGCTTACAACATACATTATTTTATATTCCTGAATGAATTGTAATAATTGCACTCGACAAAGAACTTTATTCACACCATGCAACATTACCGTACGGCTCTTATCCTGTGGAAAATACAGTCCGTCAACAATCTGTCTACAATACCGTCAAAATATCTTTATAAATAAACAAATACCGGTAATACATTTGCAAATTATAGCCTACACTGCAGTAACTTAGCGTACCGTACCTAACCAACAAAAGAACCGTATCTTAATTCGGTATGGTAGTCTACCGTACTTTCCGTATCGCTATTGGATTTTATTCTGAATGCTCCACATAGGCCTACCGGTACCTGAAAATTTCCGGTGGCATAAAATCGTAGACTTATTAAAGTTTGAAGCATTGGAGATATTGGAAGTCCTCGTCTGTTTCGCCGTCTTTCAACGTGAACCAACAGCAAACTGTCGTTTGTCACAATATCCTTTGAAAAACGGTATCGTCTCCGAAAATATTTCCAATGGGTTTTCAAAATCTCTTACATATCGTCTTGGCACATCGTCTTCTTCAAATACCGTACCGCTTCAATATAATAAAGAAATTCATCGTCCGCCAAGCCTACGTCCATTTTTCTTGTGATAAGGATTCCTTAAGGTAGCTTGTCCCCTACCTTAGCACACGACAAGTCGTGCGCAGTCGCGAAGGAGTCCTTGAGCCCAAGGCTTCCTCAAGAAATGTCTCTGAATAGTATTTCTGCTCAAGGAAGGCTTGAGGTCTCCTTAAGGAAGCCTCAAGGGAGCCTTCTAATGGCTTCCTCAAGGAAGCCTCAAGGAAGCTCTCTGAATGTAAATGGCTTCCTTAAGGCTTCCTCAAGCCCAAGGTCTCCTCAAGGTGTCCTCAAGAAATGTCTCTGAATTCCACCCTAAGTGTCCTATAACAAATTACTTGTCTCAATGCCATCTGCGTCACTATAGAGAGTTTAAACGTTAATAAGAGACACCCTGTATATCACTTTCCTGTGGACACGACAACTACCGCAATTTTGCACCAATCACTTTGAATTTTTTACATAATATGTATCCCTTTAATATCTCGGTCGAGTTCTTTTATGGGCAAAATTGGTCGAAGGGGGTGAAAATGGGAGACTTTTTTCGAAAAAGTGAAATGTCGCTATAACTCCCTTAATATGTTGGTTGGTTCTTAAGTTTAGGGGCTGCGACAACGCGGTCATGCAGCTCCGTGTACTTTGGGTGTGTGTAGAATCCGTCTGATAACCGGTGTTAATTGTGATGACTGTATTAGTGTGTGTTAACTGTTTTTTTAATATAAGTACTGCAACTTAGAATTTTTCAAATACGGTTGTTCCTACTTTTGCCACCAAGCACCACCGTCAACGACTACTAGGTCAAGTTCAGAACTTAGCTACTAGATGCCACCGCAGTCGGCACTTGGCAACGAACGTAGAAACCAAAGAGCGTTGTTTACATTCGTAACCTATCCAATTTAGCTTCACACAGGTGCAATTAGTGGAAGGTTCTTTAACATGCCATAAATCTATGACATGGGACCGCCGGCTTTACTTCCCCTCTGAAGGAAGGCATACTGAGGGATTTTTAACGCTCTTAAAAAATCCGACGGCTTCGGCCGGGTTTGAACCCGCTATCTTGGGCATAGAAGCTCAGCATGCTACCGACTACGCCACCGAAGCCGCCTCTCTTAATATGTAAAATATCGAATCCATTGAAAGTTGGTATGTGTCGGATGAGGGCCAAATATTTATGTTGGAACAGTTTTTTGATAGCACCAACCATTGACCAAAGGGGTGAGAAAACATTAATCATATCTCTCTTAATAGGCACAATATCAAAACTGTACAAAATGGACAATATTCCTCTAATAATTACCTAAAACTTTTGTTTGAAAGCATTTTTGATATGACTCACCGTTACGCCAAGGGATGAGCAAAATTAGTTTGGAATTATAAGAAAATGCCAAGAGCCATCAGAGGTTGCCATGACAACGCCACTGCACGAACGACCTTCTACCGGATTGCACACAATACGACAATGCGAGCAAAGGTAGGCCTACGATCTCTTAATAACCAATTGTGATTCCGAGCAACTACGGGCATAACAGCTAGTAAGACAATAAAATGTTAAAAATATGCATAAAAAGATGAAAAACAAAGTTTATTAAGCCCCAATTTTGTAAAACACTTTCTCGCAATGAGGTGTATAACATGAGGTCTGATCCTTCTACGAAAACCTCTATATTTTGCCTATTTTCGCCTATCCCCTAGTTTGCCCGGTGAAATCTACCTCCGCCTTCCGGCATGCTGAGAGGGATTTTTCAAACTAGATTTGCGCAGGCAAGGCCTTGCATACTAGTGCGTGCAGGAAGAATCAGCTGACGATATCAAGACAGCTGAAAGTTGATGGAGCATATTTTAACTTCCACACACGTTCCACAAGGTGCATACTTCTGTCTACTTTTAATATATTTTGTCTGATTTCAAAACTATTGGAATATAACAGAACAAATATCACAGCTTCTTCTGGAATGCATAAATACGATCTCACAGAAAATTAGTGTTTTCTCACTTAGTTCTCCTCTGACGTAAATTCATGCTGGAAGTAGACAGATATTACCACAAAAACACTAGCATGTTTCTATTTTTGTACAACACACTGAAGAGAGCGTAGCCGACAAGTATACCCCACGAACCTTTCTCTGCAAGAATATTCATAGAATAGAAGCCAGTGTACTTCGTCATTGCCATTGGCTGCAATAAATACAATATTTCATTTATAAGTTAATGCTTAATTCTTCTTCTTCTTTTCTTCGGGGCAGATGACCTCGTAGTTCCGCCTCTTAAAACAACAATAACTAATAACGTCTTCTTGGTCGTATTTCGATTTTGAATGTCGCGATTCTATTAACAATAACCCGCCATACACCGCGGTCTTCTGCTGTGTGCATTAATGTTTGAAGTGACAGATTAGTCCGACTCTTTGGTCAAGGTACCGGTTCGGGGCATGACCCCCCAGCCGTTTTCTGTCAACTTTACCCTGGATGATATACTTCTCAATGCCATTTTGCCGGTTGACATGGCCATAAAATTTCACCTTTGTCTTTGGATGTTTAGGAGTAAGTGTGCTTTAGGAGCAATTTAGTTCTTTCAGAATAGATTCATTTGTAATACAACACAACACATATCTTTTGGAACGTGTAAATATGCTCTCACACAAAGAAATTGAGTGTAAACTTAGTTTCCCTGAGAAATAAACTCGTGTATTTCAGAAAACACAATACTGTTTACAAGAGTTTACAAGTACTGTCCAATGTATCCAGCCGGACATCCTCCTCCACCACATGACTAGGATGGTATCTCTGTACCGCAGGGAGATCCAGCATTTGTCTGTGAAGGTTGGGTTTCACTGCACTCGCCAGTATGTGGTGACGGGCACCCACGAGTCCGAGTAGTTCTCCGGCGCCGTGTAGTGTCTCTCCTCAATCTTTTCTTCCTTTTGAATAAGCTGCAACACATTTTAACATTAATCGGTCCAAAGGCTAGTCAAATCCTCAAAAAGTATCGCTGTAGGTTATATGGGTCTAACCCCACAAAACCTGAGGCAGAGATATGTTCAGTGACTCAGTGCAGCCGAGATTAGCACCACTCATAGCCATGAATGAGACTCTAGCCAATGCCAACAGACAAATGCTAAAATACTGCACTCATCAAGAGATGGCAACTGTCCTTGCTTTTCCACAATCACATTACACTTGGTGGAAATCTTAATAAAGTTTCTGAGATCTTAAACATTTTTAGTCTACAGTATAATAATAATATCATATGGCCTCGGGTGCCGGGTGCAAGCTTGGTCAATCGACGCCCAGAGGGCAACTTGCATGTCGAATTTTATCGCTCCTTGGAGCGCTGTGAAAGTCAAGGAGGTTAGATATCTAAGCTCCTTGGCACTATCTAGTAGAGAAATTAGGAACTTGGTGTTGGCGGAAAATTCTGAGATTAATTTTGCCATTACGAACACGGCCTACTGAATTCAAATGGATTCTTTAACATGCCAACAATGTATGAAATGCTTATCGTGATTTTTGTCGCCTTTCAAAAATTACTTACCACGGCCAGGAGCGAACCTGCAAGCTTGCGGTTGGCAGTCCGATCCGATAACCACTGACCCATCGTAGCAAGCTAGTCTGCAGTATACTTTGAGAGGAAGTATCTGGCTTGGCTGCTGAAGAAAGTGGGAAGCTGGAGGAGAGCCCACTGTCCACTCACACATTCCTTCATGAACAGGATCACTACCTTGTATGTCTCCTTGTTACTTGAGCAAGTGGAGTTGGAGAGGACGGCGTAGTTGCTAGCATGCTGAGCTTCTATGCCCAAGGTCGCGGGTTCAAATCCAAGTCGTCGTTTTTTTTTAGTGTTAAAAATCCCTCAGTATTCCTTCCTTCGGAGGGGAAGTAAAGTCGGCGGTCCCATGTCATAGATTTATGGCATGTAAAAGAACCTTCCACTAATTACACTTGTGTGAAGCTAAATTATCGGTTAGATTTGACTAATGCTCTTAGGTTCCAATGTTCGTCGCGAGGAGCCGACTGCGGTGGCATCTAGTAACCAAGTTCAGGACTAGTTGTCGTTGACGGTGGCGTTTGGTAGCAAAAGGAAGAATTGAATGTCTGCAGTCTTTATTTGAATTAAAAACAGATAACACACACTAATACAGCCATCACAATTAACACCGGTTATCAGACAGATTCTACACACACCCAAAGTACACGGGGCTACATAACCGCATTGTCGCAGCCCCTGAACTGAGGAACCAACCACTCAATTGGAATGTAAATGGCTCTCCTCCAGCTTCCCACTATGGGGCTCTTTCTTCAGCAGCCAAGGCAGATACTTCCTTATAGACTCGCAGTGTTTGGGCCATCATTCCCCAGATTCAATGGTGTCTTAAATCTTTGCGGTGTTTCAACGAATAGGCAAGAGTTCCAAGCTCTCTCTGGCAACGCCTGCATAAGACCTACATGTTGGCTGTCATTTTTATAGCATCTCTCCATTTTGTAAACATCTGACCCTAGTGTCAGAAGCCGCAGATGTGGGAAAATAATAATAATAGTGACAAACAGTCGCTCATGAGAATAATAAGAGGACTGGGGATCGAACCCAGGTCGCTCTTGCACTTAGGCACACAGGCAGAGCACTTTATATTGGAATACTGAATATCTCATGCATTGACTTATTGGCAGGTGCAGCAAGTTCGAATATTAGGGCGTTTCGCTGCGAGGGAAAACCGAAGCAAGGTCCGTTGGAGCGAAAGACAGAGGGGATGATTCGGCGATATTTTATGCAAATACTGTAACTCGATGGAGAGAATGCCAACGGCCAACCCTTATCACTTTGAAAACACTCCGATTCTCCGTGTGCAGTGCATGAAACTTCTTGGACTCAACATCACTTCCGACTTGAAATGGAACACCCACCCTGACGCAGTGAGGAACCAAGCTGCCCTCCAACTGGGTATGCTAAGCGGAAGTCTACATGGTTGCCCCACCAAAGTGAAGAGGACCGCCTACATGTAAATGTGCATTTACCATTCCCCTAATCATCATCATCATCTTGCACAGTTTCCAGCCACTGACTGGGTCTGTTTGGAACACAAGCCTCTCCAACGTCTTCTGTCTTCCCACCATCTCTCAGCCTCCACCCTTGTCCAGTCTTCTCCTCTCTTCTTCACGCTTTCTTCCACCCCCTTCAGCCACCTGTCTCTCGGTCTCTTTCCTTCCCACTTCGTCTCGTGTATCCTCCTGGGTATCCTCTTCTCATCCATTCGTTTTACATGTCCATACTATCCAAGTCTAGATTTCTCTATACCATCCTGTAATGGTTCCTCCTTCATTAATTCTCTGGTCCCCTCATTTCTTATTCTGTCCATCTTTATAGCTCCAATACTGCTTCTCAAGAACCTCATCTCACTGGCCTGTATTTTGCTCTTCTCCCTTCCTTTCATAACCCAGGTCTCCGAGGCATACGTCAAGATAGGGACATAGTACGTTCGATATATGACCTTGTTATTCCCGTTGTGGTTCTTTCCTTGTTCCTTTTTGTGATCACCATCTCACTCTTATTTATGCTGAATTTCATCCTATATCCTTGTATTATTCCTTCCCACTCGTCCAGCTGTTCCTGCACCTCCTCCTCCTTGTTTCCCCAAATCATTTGCAAACACCTTTACTTTCATCTTTCCTTCCCCAATTACTTGTGCCACTCGGGTAATTATTGCTCGATTCTCACTAATTGCCATCTTGTGTACATATGTAAACCCAGTGTACAGTAATGTGGGGACTCAGACGCATTCCAAATGCGAAGTGGGGCTTTGCTTTTTTCAGAGACTCCCTTCAGTGTACTGTAATTGTAGTGTAAGGCACTGATGATTAAATAGGAAATTTCATTTCATAACCCAACATGGCGTTATGTCGGTTCATTGGATCTGTGCCATTCCTCCAGTATCGATGTTTGTTGGTTGAGGTCAGGTGCTCCCAATGTACTTGTTGCAACGAGTTAAACACCCAGGTTGTTGAAGGTGTACTGATCCTCAAATAGGCAGAATTTGCTTGACGTAAATTTATTCAGATTATATTGTTTTCCATCCTGTTTTATCTTTTGCTTTCAAAACGTCAATTTTCCAAGATAGGCTTGTGGGTGAAAGTTAGTGGCTGGTGTGCTCATTTTTGGAGATTTGTTTTGTATATTTGGAGTTGTTATGTTGTACAGTCATGTTAACATTGAGGATAGAGATCAAATAGGACTTGAGTGTATTTGTGTGTTTCTCGACCGGGAGTGTTCATTTGTCACATGTTTGATGTCTACAGAATGATTTTGATTAGGGATGCTCGTTACCCACATTATGTTGCGTGATCTGCAGGCTATGGCTGCTCCTCGCCCTCTGCGATGCGAGCTGTTATATTCTTGCGCTGCCCAACAGTTTACACAATTCTGTAAATGATATTTTTGTTATTGTTGTTTGAAGTTCAGCTGCTTAGTTGAATTTTGCTTTGAATCAGCTGATACGTGTTATTCTTATTTATTTTCTAAGGGCACACTGATGTATAATGTTTCAGAAGCTTATCGTGTATGGTTTTAGTCAAGTTATAACTGAGTAGGCAAACTGTGTGTGCACATTTTGGCATAAGTCCACAACTCCATCACCTAAGACAGCATTTTAGATTACTAGTGGACCCATGCATGTTCATAAACCACACTTCTCCCAATAGGTTTATAATGAAATTATATGGTTTGAGTACTCATTCCTTTGATTTTCTGTTTCTGAAATGCATGCAAAATGATAAAGGAAAGACCTCAGATTGTTAAAATGACATGAAACAGGCGTCACAGCGGCCAAAATGTGAAGTGGACAGCAATTATGGAGAGTATTTTCCTGCAGCAACAGTATCTGCAAATCACACATTTTTTAAAAAGTCATTAGAGTGCAATTCATCACTGCTAATGTCTATTCCCTTTAATTTGAAAGCTCATTTGTCACGATCAGTCGCTTGTGAGCGCCGCAGGAGGGATCAATACTACTGAAATAAGCACGACCCCAAGAGAGTATCCATCCAGGTATAACTTGGAACATAATAGTCCAGTGTAACACCCTCGCTCTCTCAACTGTCATCAAACCTTCAATATCCAGACTCCTCAGGCAAGACAAACTTTCAGCTTTATAATTTCCGACTCACATACAGGACTTTATTTATTTGAAGAATGGGACAGATGAATTTAGCTTCCCACGTAGAACAGAACAGACCCAATCCCTTATGTTTCCATGTACTATATATTGTGTGATCAGAGACATCCATGGGACTTTAGTGCACTTTTAAGAATTTTATCAAAGTTAGATAAAATATTGGGAATTGTTCAGAAAGGATGTATGAAGGATGAACAATTTAGTACCATGAATTTCTGGTCAGCTTGTAGCAAGGGTGAATTGACAAGCATTTTGACTTGTTACGTAGTTTGTTGATTGTGTGTTGTTTCTCTAACACCCCCTTCAGACGAGGACACTTAACAGCGCTGTTTCGTGGCACGTTGGTAGCGCCGCCAATGAATTCTTACAAGCGTTAGTGGCGCTTCTACTAAGTGTTAGCGTCGTGTTGGGGGTGCTTCTACCAAGTGTTAGCGTCGTGTTGGTGGTGCTTCTACTAAGCGTTAGCGTCGTGTTGGTGGTGCTTCTACCAAGCATTGGTGGCCCTGCTAGTGTTTGATACCCGGGTGGTGAACTCTTCAGTTTTCCAGTCAACACGGACGTAGAAGGTGATATAATTCTTGCCATGCTCCTCATACGGAGGAGAAGGAGACCAATGGAAAACAAGAAGATTCTGGGTTCATCCATTCGTTTTGGAAAGACAGAATCGAGTACTTTTCTACACCTTATTCGATGATCTACAACAGGATGACGAAAAATTCTTTGGGTACTTTCGCATGTCCAAAATGTCATTTTAAGAGCTTTTAAATGTTATCAGCAACAATATTCGGAAGGAGTACAGAAAACAAGGCAAGAGATACAGGCCCCAGCCCGCAGCAAAAATGAAATAATAGGAACCTGGGAATATCCAAATACACAACCATGCCGTTAGTAGCGCTACCGTCGCACCACTAAATTAGTGACGTGGCTGCAGCCTCGTCTGATACCAACAATATAGTTCCTGGTTTCGCGAAGAGAAGCACTACTTTCGTGGCCGCCAACAGCAGCGAAGTCTGCTGTGCCACACTTGTGTGTGAACGCTCTTATTTATCTACAGTATTTATGAATGGGAGCGCTGCTGAGTGACCTCGTCTGAAGGGGCCCTAAGACCTCACACAGTTTGAGGACACAGAAAACAACAACCTAAACACACTCAAAAAGAATTTTTAATCAAAGAAAATTTGAAGGTAGGGGTCTGGGTAGGTTAATGCTTCACTTACCAAGACCACAGCTTTTTGTGATGAACACAAAACTTTACGCCTTATGCGCGATCCATTCCTTGCTTTTTATGTGAAAACATAAAAGAAATGTGTGCTAGATATCATTGTATGTGCTGATTAACCCCTTTCAATGGCAAGTTATTATGCGTGGTCATGTTAGATATGACGTAGCAGGTAAATACATTCCTTCCTGTTCTTCATCTGGCATCCCCAACCACAGATTTCCATCGAAATCGATCTTGAACAACTGTTATCCAGGGTCGTATGTTCATTGTTTGCAAGTCCACCTTCACTTCATCTTTCCTTGGTGGCTTTGTATATACTCTTTGGTGTTCTTTTGTCTTCCATCCTTTCAATACCGACAGTAGTGGCTACGCTGGCTAAAGCGCTGCGTTAGGCCATGGGGCCAAGCTCTCTGCTGACTCGGTAGACGCGTGGGTTCGAGCCCCACCGTCGGCTGTCCTTGAAATGGTTTTCCGTGGTTTCCCATTTTCAACACCAGGCAAATGCTGGGACAGTACCTTCTGACAGACCACGGCCGCTTCCTTCCACATCCTTGCCCAGTTTCATTCGTCTTCATCCATTCCATCTCTCATCCCGACACGCAGGTCGCCCACGGGCGTCGAATAGAAAGACCTGCATTCGGCCTCTCAGGAGGCCACACGACAAAAAAAAAAAAAAAAAATCCTTTCAATGTGGCCCAGCCATCATAGTCTTTGTGATTTTATATATCCAACAATGTCTTCGCTTTTGAGGATTTCATCTATTTCCCTATTAGTTCGTATCCTCCATTCTCCACTATCCAATACAGCACCATAAATTCTTCGTATTATTTTCCTCTTAAACACCTTAAGTTTATTGCAATCCTGAACCAACATATTCCATGTTTCTGAGCCATAAGTTAACATTGGTCTGATCAGGGTCTTGTACATTTTGAGTTTTGTTTTATGTGACAATTGCAATTTAATGAGTTCCAGATTAGCAAAATAGGGTCCGTTTCCATTAATAATCCTCCTTTTTATTAGCCTATTTTCAATTTTGAAAAAATAGGCTTATGAGATCACCTTTTGTCCGTGTGTGTGTGCGTGCGTGTGTGTGTGATTCGTGTGTGTGTCCCCCCCTAATAAAATCCAAACGGCCGGAGCGATTTCAATGAAACTCGGTATGTTCATAGCACTATTCCCGGCGACCTCGACCGTGCCCTTCAAATTTTGTTACGTCTCACCAATGCAAAATGGCGGCTGTGCGAAATATTTCACTAGCATTCAATATCTCCGAAACTATTACCGATATCGCCCTGAAATTGTGTACGGTGATAAAGGGTACTACTAGAAGTTCACCTATGAGACTTTCAAAAACCTGGTGACTACAAAACCAACATGGCGGTCAAGCGAATTTGAGACTTTTAAATAGACTTTTCTCGCGATTTAACTATCCACACGTAATGAAACTTGGTACAGCAAATGTTTATACACATTGTAATGCACTGGAGTCTAATTTAGTTCAATTGTTTACATAACCTCAAAATGGCGGCTGTGCGAAATATTTCACTGACATTCTATATCTCCGAAAGTATTACAGATATCACCCTGCAATTTAGTACGGTGATAAAGGGTACTGATACAAGTTTACCTATGTATATTTCATAGACTTGTAAAGTAGAGAACGAACATGGCGACCAAGCGAAGTTGAGACTTTTAAATAGACTTTTCTCACGATTTAACCATCCAAACGTAATGAAACTAGGTACAGCAAGTGTTTATACACATAGTAATGCACTGGAGTCTAATTTAGTTCAATTGTTTACATAACCTCAAAATGGCGGCTGTGCGAAATATTTCACTGACATTCTATATCTCCTAAACTATTACAGATATTACCCTGAAATTTTGTACGGTGATAAAGGGTACTGGTACAAGTTTGCCTATGTATATTTCATAAACTCGTAAAGTAAAAAACGATCATGGCGACCAAGCGAATTTGAAATATTTTAATAGACTTTTCTCGTGATTTAACTCTCTGAGCGCAGTGAAATGTGGTACAGTAATTGATTTTGCAGATTGTAATGCACTGCCATCTAATTTAAATCAATTGTTTACATAACCTCAATATGGCGGCTGTGCGAAATTTTAAAATTAAGTTTTTATTTCTTGTGTCGTAATCATGCGATCGAAGTGAAAGTTTGAATAATGAACCTAGGCAATAATTGTCCTTGAATGGTACATAATTCTATGGCCTATACATATAACAATCCTAAATGGCGAGCTTCCGAAATATTTAGACGGTTCTCAATATCTATGAATCTTTTACAGCAACCAAACTGAATTTTTTTATTTTCATAGAGACTATGAACATATGTTCACCTATAGGACTTTCATTAACCTGGTGAGCACAAATCCAACATGGAGGCGACGCGAAGTATAAATATTTAAATGGACGATTCTCGCGAATTAACTATCCGAGTGCTGTGAAACGTTGCACGTTAAATGCTTATACAAATGTTGATCCACTGGCATCTAATTTATTTCAATTGTTTGCATAATCACAGGATGGCTGCTGTGCGTAATTTTAAAATCTCGTTTTTAATTCTTGTGTTCTAATCATGCGATTGAAGTTTGAATACCACACGTACACAATAATCTTAATGTAATAGTACAAAAATAAAAATCCAACCTGGCGACCATCTGAAATATTTAGACGGTTCTCAATATCTACGAATCTGTTACAGCAATTATACTGAAATTTTGTATGTTGATAGAGGCAATTAACATGAGCAGGATATATGAAAATAGGCTGTATAGTTCTTCACGGAACTACTTGTTTTTTCACTCACTTTGTTTTTATTATTAACTAGAACACCCAAATACATTATCAAATGTGCAGGAGTCTATTATCACAGCAAGTAAAAACATTACAGATGCTAAATATTTAAAACTTTGTTTCGTTTGTTTCACTATACCTCATATATTCTTAAATTTGAATTGCAAATTTTCCCTCAGAATGTGTGCTTGCTAACTTTTGACAACATGCTTGGCCCAGACTACAAAAACAAGGTCTGTATCAGAAGATACAGGAGCAGAGAACGTGGATAAACATTCAGTGTGCTCAAGAGTGCCACCAAGGACTGCACGAGGTGTGTGCCAAATCTTATGAGCCACTGTTGAAAAGCCAATCGAATGAGTGGCGGCACCACGGTTACACAAACCTCCACCAATGTGAAGGGGTAGCCTAATGTCCAGATCATGGACACGCTGTGCTACCACACCCTCCCGATGTTGATGCTGGTAATGGTGTGGAGCCTTACAGGCCCTCAACTGAAATATGAAAGTGTCATTATTGTGGTTTTTGTGAAGGTAGACCTTGTACCTGGACGATTTACAGCTGAAAGGCAAATTGGTTGGGATATGTATCAAAACACATCATGAAACAGAAAACAGTTTTAATGCTGATAATAATTACTCGTACAACATATAAATAAAATACAAATGTTTTCTGACTAGTAGCAGTGTTACCATATACAAAACAGTTCAGTGTTGAGTAAGTACACAGGCATACAGTGGCGATTCCTCATAGACCCTGATCTATCTCAGGTTACTAGAGGACCTAACCACGGTCAACCAATACTCAGCTCATGTACTTAATGCTGAACCACCGTATTGAACTGGAATTGAGCATGGCTACGTCATCACAAGAGATCATTCAGCATTGTTTCAAGGTTACTGCAATGGAAAAAAAAAAAGAGTGTTTCTTTTCGTTTGGTTTTGAACTTCCTACACCGCAAATGGAGGCAATTGAAGAAAATTATCCCAGTCAATCCTCTCCAATGCAGGATAATGGTTGAGAATTCAAGTGCAAGTTTTATCCGGCATTCATTCAATTTCATTTCTCTGCGAGGTTCAATCCCCCGACATTGGTCCAACATTCACATTACTGTGTCACTAAAGGGACATTAAAATGTCTGTCCCTGCGTCTCTGCTCAGGCTCAGGTAAACAGAAAAGATAAATATTGAAATATTTGTGAGAAAAGTGTTTTATTAAGTATATAAATATTTCATGTATCTATTTGAGGCATTAAGTGTTTAAATTAATTGTTACTCTCCACCCAATCTAATTGGGTGCACTGAATAGCGATTCTATTAATAGAGTGTCCAGCACAAGCCAAATCATGTCCCACAAGTTGTGAATCCTTGGGGAGAATATAAACCCCATAAACGTTTGTTAACAATCATAATCATTATTGACTAGATGCTTTGTCAAACCAATTGTTTGCCATATCATAATAAAACTTCAGTTATCAAGAAAGATGGCAGCCATTAATTTTCCATGTTATGCATGTGCTACAGTAATTTGTCTGAATTATGATTGTGTGAGCCACATTGTGTTTATGCAAGCACACCGTCAGCTTATCCTTACTCTTTGGCCACAGCATTTAGTTATTTTCTTTGAACGGACACCAGTTTCTAAATCTTACTCTTGGTTAATAATTGTACCACCATCCTGCATTTGCATGTACTGTACCATCTATCAACCAGCCATTTGTTAAACAACCTTGTAGTTCCACTTCTGCTCGGCATTTGGCAGACTCTCTTACACTTGTAAACAAGCTCCATTCAGTTTGTTACCTTGGGATCTCACTTCACCAGGAGTGTGCAGGCCTGCATGTTCGAGAGAATAATACAAATAGATATAACAGCTTACGCTTTATCAGATATGTTGACGTTTGACAATTGTTCCGTATTGACGAGATTGTATAACTAGAATAATATAATTATTCTTGTAAATATGGGTCCACCCAGTCAATACCTTTAATTATAATGTAATCAAAGATCACATCTATTTATACATTACAGGACATGTTTCGGGATCCCATTTATCCTGATCCCTTCATCAGCTTATATAAGATTGGCTCAACAAATTAAGATAGAGCACTCCTTAGTACACACATAGTAAAAACAGGGTGATAAAATGAAAATGGAATGTGTGGTGCGTGAAAACATATGGCAGACACTAAAACCTAATACACTCGATAAAACATCGTTAAAACACAAAGTTAATGGCATTAAAGATAAAAACACTGAAAGTTAAAATAGCAAGTAGTCCCAATTCGTTAAAATGCATAAAATTCAGCATATTAAGATAAAATGTTTTTTCTTGAAGCGGTTATTCCTTGTCTTGTAAAACTCTAATTCTTGTGTGTCCACACTGTGCTGAGTAAGTCTTGAAGTTTACAAATCTTGAAGTAGCCTATGCGCTATTGTTTAAGCTTCATGAAATTAAGTCTTGATTGTCCTTTACTGTTATATCATTATTAAGATGCGTTTTTTGTTTGCAAGTGTGCAGAATGGAACAGTATAATGAGCCAGATCCGAGATATTGTTGGTAACTGCGAAATGAAGAAAAAACCGAATGAAATGAATATAAAACTAACAATAATTACGATCTTAATAAAGAAGAGGGCCTTTTAATGTAAACCGTTTAAAACTTACTTAATCTTATTAAAGGTGATAGTCTAAGTGTTGCACAAGCCCCAGTGTGGAAGCGAATGATTAAAACTAGTTGTACTGACAGTCAACACAAATGGAACGTTGCAAGGGTGACGTCAGTAGTGACGCATGCTGTGGCCTTCAATAGGAAGCGAGTGAAGCTTAGCTCCCACTAAGGTCAATGACCGAATGATAAACAATGCCTGGGTCTTGGGTGACACAGACTTAGGGGGAGGGGGCGTGTGTACGAAAAAATGTGGCAACAGAAACTCGCATACGTTGGAGCACCTTTATGAATTAAGGAGGTTTCCTTCTGTGTTTAGATTTATTTAGAAGGATATAATCGGCTAAAGTGTCAAAAAGGATGTTAACATCGAAGTTAATATCAAGCTTACGCTTTCACGGCCGGCCTTCAGAACTATTCATAACACTACTGACTATTGACAGGATAATGCCGGACTCAGTTCCCGGTGAAACGTTGGGAGATATCAAGCCCGGACCACTTGAACATAGTTACAATACAAATAGGAATCAAAATTATAGCCATATTGCTAATACACAGAGTAAAGTCGTAACCACCACCATCGTAAGATCCTGTTTCTCCAGAGAACGGAATGTTGGCCTTCTAACACTCCTCGTGACCTTGTAAAATATAAAACAACTGAAGCAACCATGCACGCTATCATTCCTTTCCTTTCCAATCATCAATCAGCCAGTTCTTGGACCTGCTCCTTGTTCGAAGGGCGTTCAATATTATAATGCAACACATTTTTTTTCTCTGCCAATTTCTGTTTATAAAAATTGAAATTTTGTTTGGGACATCTTTGAATATTCACGCTTCGTCTCATAGAGTTTCATTACTTTCCGATAGGTAGCAGCACAATAACTAGCCTTGAAAATGGCATCTGTAACAGAGGTGCCTCCCAAACAGAGCAAACGCGATCGAAGCAGGCAGGCTGGCAAGAGGCAATGCTGGAAGGGCTGCCTATCTTTTGGCCTCATAGATATTCATAGGCGCTTGCAGAATGTCTAGAGAGACCAGTTCAGTTTCATAGCTTTGTTCCCGCTGGGTTCCTCGACACCTAACAAAAGACCATAAAGAGTAAAGAAGAAACATCTGTGCGGAATTGCTTGCTCGTTATGAGGCTGAAGGTGACAATTTCTTGTCCAACATTGTCACAGGTGATGAAACATGGATTCATCACTTCGAACCGGAAACAAAACGGCAATCCATGAAGTGGCGCCACACCAACTCTCCCACGAAGGATGCACTCTGCGCCAAGAACTATGTGGATGATGGGAAAGTTATCGATGCAGCACGACATTGGCTCAGACATCGACCAGTCGAGTGGTACCATGCAGGCATACAGGCCCTCACGTCAAGGTGGAGTAAGGCCATAGCATTGAACGGAGACTACTGCATGTTGAAAAATAGGATATTGTACCCAAGGATTGGGGAGTAACATGGTGTATTTGAACCCTCAATAAAACCAACCAAAAATGTGTTGCATTATATATTGAACGCCCCTCGTAATTACAGCAGACACCTGGTCCTTCGGTGTTCCCACGACACAAACACACTGAAAAGTACAAAAACATGCTGGATGCTTAGGGAAACTGTTTTCTTTCAATTTGATTGGCCAGGCAGGCTAATGGGCACTGTGTGGCCAGCGTCTTGCTGAGGTGCACCAAACCAACTGGCGAGCAAACGTATTTGAGCTGACTGAATAATTTTATTCATTTTCTGTGAAATTTGATTCAATGCTCAATTGGAATACAAAAATATCCTGGATCATCTGGGGAACAGTTTACAGTATTTCTATTTGGAACTACTCCCTGTGAGGTTTGGGAGGACAGCAGGACAATAGGATCTCATTTCAGAAACTTTCAACAACACTGTTCCAAGTGTTCTGTGGGATTGATATTGCAGTAATCTTTGCCAAGCTTGTGAATATAACATGAACTTTAAAAAGCATGCTATGGTAGTGCAAAAATATTAACAATCTATGTGTTGCAGAAATAAATGTATTGGAAGTTAACATACACTCAAAATGCTCAAAATGTGGCAAAATGGAAATACTGTAATAGGAATAACGTGAAATAAAATCATGAAACATCCAAACACTGACCAAGAAGGCTTCAGCTGTTAGGGATTCGCCTGTCAACTGACATGTTTTGATCATTTTTAATTCAATCAACAGAATTGATCTTCAGTCGCTCAATGCAATGAGCGTAACATTTCTATCAGGTATCACTTGTGTTGATTGATTATACTGCCAACACTCAAAGATGGCTTCTAACATTTCGCCGTTATATGGAGGTTACATTACATGTGAAAAAAAGAAAAAAAAAAGAAAATTCCTTTCATTTAGCCATACTTACATAAAATGAACTGGAACACACAAGTAAGTCATATTGCACTAAGATACACAATATTACCGTTTGCCTGAAAACATTTGGGTACAATGGACAGGGTGTCTACTGTAAGGATGAAGTAAAAATTAGTTACTTTTTAGTTCCTTTTTAGATAATTTTAGTTCCCTTTGAATTCAAGATACGTCTGTGGTCTACAAGCATAGGCGCTCATCACGCGGTGAAGAAAAACAACAATGAACTGTTTTTAAAGAGTTTTTTTATTTATCGTATGGCTTTTAGTGCCGGGAGTGTCCGAGGACATGTTCTGCTCCCCTGGGTCTGTAGCTACTTCCAGCGGACACCCTTAGGGTGAGCTACAAGTTCCGTTCAATTTCAAGTTGCTACCAGATATCAATGATACCTAGTGGTGAACATTGGAACTTTGATAGAGCGTTCCGACGAAATCTAACCTAACAATTTAGCTTCACACAAGTTCAGTCTGTGGAAGGATCTTTTACATGCCATAAATCCATGACATGGGACCGCCGGCTTTACTTCCCCTTCGAAGGAAGGCATACTGAAGGATTTTTAACGCTTTTAAAAAATCCGACTACTTTGGCCGGGTTTGAACCCGCTATCTTGGGCACAGCATTCAGCATGCTACTAACTACGCCACTGAAGCCGCTTTAAATGAAATTCACATCATGTTATAAAAATTTTAAAAATAATAAATATATACTAGATATTTAATATCCAATGAGTTGTTTCAGCTAATATGTCGTCTTGTGCACAATATGTTGTTATAATTACGGTACCAAGAGGTTGCTCAGCTCTTGACCATTTGGCGAGATTTCCTTCGTCCCCGCGTTAGGTCGCGAAGAAATGTATGCGATGTTATGCGATCGTCACCGAATTCTGTATTCGCAGTCAAATATGGAGAAATATCGAGATGTTACACGATCGGCGTTGGTCTCAGTTGTTTGATGAGCTTTCCGTAGTTTTCACGATAGAACACGGAGAAAAATCGCGATTTAGATAATCAGTGTCACTTTTAGTCATTTGACGAGATTTCCATTGTCCTTGAGGTCGGGCACAAGAAAATATAGCACTATTACACAATCGGCGCCACTTGCTGTCTGTTTGACAAGAATACAGTTGTCCTCGTCATTGAATGCGGAGAAATATCGCGATGTATCGCAATCGCTGCCACTCTCAGCCGTTTTACGTTGTCCTCGAGATATTATGCAATCGTCGCCGCACCCGGCCGTTCAACGATTGTCTGCCTGTCTACCTGTCCTGACAGGCAAGCTCAAGGTTGGGCATGGTTAAAATTCACGCGTAGTTATGAACATGTTGTTCGGTCGGCGCCGTGATTCCCTTTGTCCCAATGCTGTAGTTGGGAGTTCATGAGTTCAGGATGGATCACGAGGAGGATTTAGTATTTTGATGCTACGTAGGCTGCCATTTTTAAGTGGGTTGATGCACTTCTCGCTCCCCGCACGCTTTTAAGTATACGGTCATGGGCAAAGTGGCAAGTAGGTTTCGTGATGGGTGCCCAATCACCTTTGACAGGATTCCCGCAGTCCTCGTGGTCACAAGTTCACGATAGGGGACGGGTTTTATGATTTTACGCAACTGACGTCGATCTCGGTGCGTTTGACGAGATTCCCGCAGGCAAGTGGTGCGGTCAGCCGGCCGTCTAGAGGATGCGATTTTGGAGGATGAACGTTCGAAGTAGGTACGGTATCGAATATTACGAATTATTCTGAGAGGATTGCACGAATAATACGACAAGAGGGCAAGTTTTATTTCGACCGAGAACCATGAATTATCTACCAGTTATCGAAATAATCGGTTAGATTATATATCCGATGGAACGAAAGTTCGAAGAAAAAATAGACTTATAACGGAATTTCGAATTAACCATAATGGATGTTGCAAATTTACTAGGCTTATTTTTTAAATAAGTTATATGTATTTCGAAGATTTTTCGCAATTTTTTTCGAAACGGTAACATTTCGCAAGATTGTGACATTAAATTGTTTCGCGTTCTTTTTGGACCTCAATTTGACATAGTTTCCAAATAACAGAAATGAGAGATTTCTTTTTAGTTTCGGAAGTAATAGCGAATAAACGTCTCACGAAAAGTCAGGTTTCCTAATACAGTAAAACAGAAAAATATTTCACACGAAACTTAAGTCTTCTTGATGCCAAAAATATACGTTGAACCGATGTATATCACTCAGGGTATACTCAGTATGTATTTCCTTGAGGTCGGGCACGGGGAAATATACCTTAGTACTATGCAATTGGCACGGCGCCGGTTGCGTGAAACTCGCTCCATGCAATCTCTGAGCCTAGCGGCGCGAGTTTAAATGATTCAACCCGCATTCAGAAAATTTACGTTGCCCGTTTGTAAAATTCGTTACTTTTTCGTTCCCCATTTGTAAAATTTGTTACTTTCATTACCGGTAGACACCCTGATGGAGCTTTGAGGAGATAGCCCATACAGATATGTAAAGTAATTTTATTTATTTATTTTATTTACATATGTTACGCCCTCATTGGAGCACTTAACTAAAACTAGTATATACATATCTCAAAAACAATATTAAAGATTCAGCTTCTTATTATTCTTCTTTTCCCAAAACATTTTCATTCTAGTCGACCTTGCCGCTCTCTCTGCATCGCTTATGGTGTAAGTTTTGCGGGTAAAGGTTTTTAAGGGAAGTCGGATGTTCTTGTTTTTCAAGATATTCTTCTCATCTTTGTTAGCAATTTGGGACATTGTCAAGCAGAGTTCATCCAGATCATTTTGAATTTCCAAAAACCAAGAGTTCTTTGTTTTACTTTTGAAAAAATAATTAAATAATACTTTTAATTGTCTGGTATCCGGCAGGCGTGAGATATGACCAAAAAAAGAAAATTCGCATTTTTCGCATAGTATCGACTATAGACTCAGTTTCTTTATAAACCACTTCATTTGGTAATAGACGCCATTGACCATCCACCTGATGTTTTTTATTAATTATAGTTCTGAGAATTCTTCTATCAGTCTTCTGTAATGTGTCAGTAACTGATCGAGTGTTAAACTTGAAAAGTGTTTCACAAGCATATATTGCTTCCGGTTTAATAACTGATTCGTAATGTCGTAATTTGGCATTTATGGAGAGTGTTTTTTTTTTTTTTTTTTGTAACTAGACCAAGTACCGTAATATGTTGTGCTTGACTTAACTTTGTTGTTCTATTTTCGATTGACGCTTTCTCATTCAAATTCCATGTTATAATCTCCCCTAAATATTTAAATTTATGTACAACTTTAATTTCTTTATTGTTAATCAATGTAATAGCTTGTGTTTCCACATCAAAGGATGCCATTATTTCAGTCTTTTCAAATGAAATTTGAAGTCCTACTTTTGCTGCAATAGACCCAAGTTCTTCAATTTGGTGTTTAGCCTCATCTATACTGGTTGCAAGCAGTGTAAGGTCATCCGCAAAAGCCAAGCAATTCAGTTTTATATTAGTACCAATCTTTACATTTGGAGGACAAGTTTTGTTCCACTCACGCATGATCTTTTCAAGAACACAATTAAATAATAACGGTGATAGACCATCTCCCTGTCGAAGTCCAGTCCGGATATCAAATGGTTCAGACAAGGCTCTTCGAAATTTAACCTTCGATTTAGTATCTTTCAAAGTAACGCCGATGAGGTTGATAAGCTTTTGATGTAACCCAAATTCCCTAAGGATGTTAAGTAATGACCCTCGATGGATAGTGTCATAAGCATTCTTAAAATCCACAAAAGTAATGACCAAATCCTTTTGTCTCATTCTATGATATTTCATTATCCATTTCAGACTGATGATCTGATCCGGACAGCTGCGACCTGTTCGGAACCCTCCTTGATATTCTCCTAGTTCTTGATCGAGTTGTTGTTGAATTCTTGTCAAGATAATTCTAGATAGAATCTTGTATGTTACATCAAGCAAAGAAATCCCACGGTAGTTGTTTGGGTCTGATCCATCAACCTTTTTATGAATTGGGTGGATTACAGCCATTCTCCATTCCTCTGGTATTTGTTCCGAATTCCATACATTGATGAGGCGTTTATGGAGGTTGGAGATGGTTTGTTCATTTGCATATTTCTATAGTTCTGCTACCAATGAACTCTCTCCTGCTGCTCTATAATTTTTGAGCCAATTAATCGCTGCACATACTTCAGTCAAGTCAGGAGGAATAATGTTTTGTAAATTTGTAAATCAAGATATTCCTTAGGTTCATCAGCATTTAGTAGTTCTCTAAAATAATCTGCTAGAATTTTAGCATTATCAGTATCATTGTGGGCTAGTTTACCTGATTTATCTTTCATTAATAGTGTAGGAGGGCTGTATTTAGAATGATATTGACGAAATGTCCTGTAATAGTCCCATGTTTTGTGTTGTTTAAAGGAATCATCAATAATTTGTATGGACTTTTTTTGATTTTCTCTTTTAATTCTCCTAATTTCTTTGGCAGTTTCCCTTCGAGCAATGGTTAATTCTTCTCGCGATTGTGTGGTCCTCTTTTGCTGATCATTCTGTATGTCTTTTCCGAATTGCAGCGTCACAATCCGCATTCCACCATGCATGCTTTTTCCTTTTCCTAATAGGGGCAATTTCGACAGCAACGGTTTTCAGTGTGTCAACCATCGTTTCTAGCTCGTCACTTAAGAGAGTTTTAGACTTTTCCTTATAGGACACATTATTTATTAAATAACTAGGGTCATATTGCCTTTGCATGGTCGAGTTTGACGATTTTTGTTTACGTCATGGAGTTAACTTGATCTTATTCTTGGATATATAATGATCAGAGTCAACATCGACCCCACGTAGTACCTTCACGTTATGTATTTCTTTGTAGAACTTTTTATCCATTGCAACATGGTCTATCTGGAATTCCCCTAGTGCACTATTAGGGCATTTCCAGGTCATAAGTTTCTGTGGTCTTCGCTTAATCTACTTGTTTCGAGAAAGTAATTTTATTATTATTATTTACAGTATTTAATCGAATAGCACTATTACAGAGCACGTAAAATCAATACCGTACTTCAAATCTTACCACATGTCGTTTTCTCTCTGCCCACATTCGTTTCATCCTCTCTGATCTCCGCTGTCGGAGCTGTTCAATGTTCCGTGGCTGCTTTCGTTGTCTTTCTTGTTCCTCCCTGAAGATCACTTTTTGAATTTTGTCCTGAAATAAATTCCTATTACTTGTATCTGTAATGTCAATGTCGCCTTCAACACGCTGGTTGAACTTTAACATTTTATTAAAAATTTGTTTTGTTAGCCTGTCATTATTCATGCCCAAAGAATGACATGGTGTGAATGATGTTCTCCATATGATGTTCTTGTTAGGTCGTGGTCTGTTTCTGTTTTCTTTCGGCCAGGAGGCATCGAACCAATCTTCTTTCCATGAGCATTATTTTGTTTATGTCACCATTCCGCATTAACTTTAATGTTTCTGCTCCAAAGAGTGCTTCAGGTCTCACCACAGTGTTGTAATGTTTAATTTTAGTGTCCCATGATAATGCCTTCTTGTATACATTTCTGGTGATCAGAAATGCTACATTCATTTTCTTTGCTCGGACCTCTAAGCTGTCTTTTTTTTCATTCTTGTATTCACCTAAATACTTCAATGAGTTAACTTTAAGTAATTTTACTATACTCTTTCAAAAAAATTAAAACCTGCCCACAAAAAACATGAAAATATAATAATATTTTGAAACACCCGAGTAAATCATAAAATTGCACTAGAGGTGGCCAGATGACATATTTAAGCCTACACAGATTTGGGCGTGAACTGCTGGCTGCTGAGCTTCCTGCCACACATGGAGGTCAAGAAAAGGCGCTTGAGAAAACAGCATTTACTGTCGCAATATTCTGATCACTGCTGCAACATGGTGGAGAGCTAAGCAACAGACTGCACCCGTATACCCGCAAGGACAAAACGGGCGTAGTGTCTTGTACACAGCCTAATAGCTGAAAACCTCTTTGATGTCGTGATTGGCATAAAATATAACACCCATTCAGTTGTTTTAATGAGATCAATTCCTATACAGTTGTTTTTGCACTTAGAATCTAATATAGCTTACAAGTTCAATATGAACAGCTGCTTTTATGAACTGATTAAGATTACAAAAAAATATCAGAAATTATTAAGAAATCACCTATGGTTATTGTCCAAGAAAGTTTACAATTGACAATCATCACGATGTACTCACAACTATTCTAAATTAGGCTCCACAATTCTGTTAATCATCTTAATTGTCTAATTTGTGCAGTCTTACAAGCAGTGGTTGTCTGGCGTGGTGGCATAATATCTGTGTTTTGCTATAGAAGCACGAGGACAGGGATGGACCACCAAGTGAGACGACCACTGCACTTTGGAACAATAATTCACAATCATGAGAATGAAGGCATGACCAGAACTTTAAATTGTTAATAAAAGTTCTATGGCAATAACAAGCAACTCTTATTTGGTTCACTGCTGTGTCTGAGTGTCTTTCATGCCCCTTTCCTTTGTTTTCAGAACTTTCTTCTTCAACATAACTGAGTAGCAGGCAGCACTTGGGTGACTTGCATGTCTCCAGGGTGACAGCCACCATTGTATGTTAACGACCTCGATGATTTGTCCTTTGAAACAACTATCACTACCACCGGAGAAAGTGGGGAAGTACAAAATTACAAATACAGTCAAAACTTGGATAATTCAAATTTGTGGATGACTCAAAGTTTTTCTCCGGTCCCTTACATTTCCTATATGACAATGCAAAAAAATCGTGGATAACTCAAATTTTTGGTTCCGGAAGTCATAAAGATTTGTTTGGCTGAAACAGGTTTTGTCAGTTTCAAGCCCAGTCCCAGTTTGATTTGCGGTTCCGCTCAAGGTCAGTAAGCGCATCTCTCTTTCTCTTTTATCGCTTTCCCCCCTCTTGCTTCGACAACGCCTCGGAAGGGAAGCAGACTTTGTAGGTCAATTTTGGTGTTTGTGAACGATTGGCAAAGTTTGGATAGCGTTTCTTTACCCCTCCTGCTTCGTCAGTGTGCGGCGAGTCTTGGAGCCGGTAGCATTGTGTCTTAACAGGCAAGTGAGCGTTTGGTTAGAATTACAGCAAGTGAGCCGGATTTAAGTGCAAATTTCTTTGTTTATAGGTTACCATGTCTCTTTCAAAACCAAGTCGCTCAACATCGGGCTCAAAGCTGAAGACAATGACGCTAGCTGAGAAGATTCAAGTCATCGAGGAATTTCATTTAAAATGTCATTAAAAAGCATCAAGTAAAATAATTTGATGTTTTAAAGGGCATTTTCCATTATTATTTCCCTCCCAAATGACAGTTTTGGATAACTCGAAGATTTTCCGGTCCCTTGAGCTTCGAGTAGTCCAAGTTCAAACCTCCCTTCTGCGGACACCATCGGTTCCGAGGGAAAATGTCCGTTATGAGAGGTGTCCGCTGAAACAAGTTTGTAGAAAATAATCGAACATTTTAACGGCAAAGTACATCCACCTTAAACATAAACATCTTTATTTTGATTATTTGTTTATTTGAGTTTTCCCGCATTTGAATTTTTCGGCAAGCTTTCTCACTACAATCACATTTCTTCTTGTTTCGAGGTCTAAACACGTTCGTCCCTTGTTACTCGTGTTTACTCGACGACTGAAATGCTACGGTATTTCTCTCTCACTAATTAGCGCATGTACTGCAAGTCTTTTCCTTCTCAAGTTGACTACCTGAGCTCGACCTTATCGGTGGCAATCTGAGTTATGAATAGAATGATGCAAGTAGGGAAGAAAATCCCCAGGTAACTCGTGAGTAAACAGTCACTGGCAGCAATCCTGGACAATTAGAATTCTCGGAATGTACGCAAGTAGGTACAACACCATAACAAAAGGTTTGGAAAGAGGAATGTATAGAAGAATTAACTTTACGGCTACTACAGCGTTGCCATGTAGCCTGCATTTCACTCTCTCTCTCTCTCTCCTTTGACTCGAAATAGGTGTAGTACAGACATTCAAGAGGGATTTCCGTATGTCTGCATAATGGTTTTAAAAGAAAGGATGACATGGTCCGGTGTAAAAAATGTCCTGCAGCGTGTGAAGTGTCCGCTTAAGTCAAGTGGACGGGACAGATGGCGATGTCCGCTGTCCGGACTTCAAGGTGTCCACTAAATAAGGGTGTCCGTTAGGTCAGGTTTGACTGTAAATGCACAACGCAGAACGAATGCCCCCTTGTGTGCATGATAGCACACATTAACAAACAAACACTTGTGGTTTTAGAGATTTTTAAAGTTTGAGTAACTGTAGCGACATGGATCCAGAAACGCAAAGCCAGGCTTCAATCCTACAACAGGCCTCTCCACTTCCATGAGTACTGTAGCCTATTTCACCTCAATCCCAACACCAGAGAAACAGTCATGAGTCTCACCAACAAAGGAAAGTAAACAAATGTGTCAATATTTTACTTCCAATGTTGTCTGGATGCATTCCATCTCATAAATGAGTATCGTCTTACAAAATATGGTATGTTTAGTACAAAAAGCATGAATGCAGCAAAAGCACTCAAAATATGGAATGGCTACCTACACACCTTCACTGCACACTAACTGCCACCCTTAACATTCCAGTATTTTATGGCGATTATTATTAATCTTCAGTCAAACATTTCTACACATACTTTCTTTACAAACACTTCATTACAAAACATTTAGTTTTACAAACATCTCAAATTAAAATTCTAAATACCTTTCACTTTAAAAACACCTGTCAAATACAATAATAACAAAACAAATTAATAACAATTCTGGGATGGCATATTTACATACGTACAGGATAAGAAGGCTAGAAACACTGTAATGGCTCCAACTCCCCCAGAGGGCACGAATCTTCCTTCTTTCGGTCCTTTAATTCATTCACAACAAATGTTTCTTCCACCCTGTCAATACAATGTCTTCTGTTTTTATTAAAATACGTACATGTTTTCTTCAGCCAAATGTTCATTGCTTTCCTTCACGTACTTTCCTCAAAATAATATTCCATTTTACAAACATTTCAAATGGAAATACCAAGAGCATTTCTCTCTAAAATACGTAAAGCTTGTCAAATACAATAATAAAAACAAATAAATTTCTTCCTTTGTAAAGAACAAGTGTCAGTTTTTAGATATCTAGGAATCATACTAACGGATGATATGAAAAGCAGTAAAGAGGTAAGAACTTGCATTGCCGTCGCTAAAGAAGCCTTGGACTTGAGGTTAAGGAAGGGGCTGGAGTGTGGCACTATAAGGAGCCGAGACCTGGACGCCAAAGAAGGATGATGCAAGAAGACTAGAAGCGTTTGAAATGTGGTTATGGAGCGAGTTGGAGAAAGTAGGAGGCTGTTACACACCATCCATACAAGGAAGAGGCACTGGCTGCTGAGGGATGCTCTTAAAGGATCAGTAAACGGAAAGAGAGGAAGAGGGCGGAGAAGGTACCAGCTGATGGACAGTGTCAAGATAGCACCAAACAAAGAGAAGAGCTGAAGACAGGACTGCATGGAGAGCTGCTATGTGAAGACCTGCCTACGGGCAGAACGCGTTATATGTAAAGAACAAAACGGTTGAACAGGAGCCTGGTTCCATAGTGTGTGTATATTAGCACGACCAAGCTCCTGTTCATCTCATCTTAGTTCGATCCTTTTAATACAACCGAAAAGAGAATATACAGTATTATTAAAAGATAACAACCGCTTTAAGGCACAGATGAAACATATATTCCAAACATTGGTTCCCCAGCCTCATTCAACAATTAGGACTTGCATTTAAAGTGAAATGTTTTTAATATTCTCAAAAGGAAGGACGGAAGCCACGGGACCTCCATTTTATGTGGATTCCGAACCACAGGACATGGCATTACATGCATTGAACGGGAACCGAACCCGGTCCACCTCGGTGACAGGCCAACAGCTCGACCGCTGCACCACCACACCCCCTTTTAGTATTCTAATTTGATGAGTTGGTAAAATGTTTGTAAAGAAGGCAGAAAAGTATTGAAGAAGGGTCCCTCATTACACTTTATTTCTTGTGAAGAGATACCTATCCTTTGATTGTTTTGTAATGTGACTACGCCCACTTTGCCGGGTTCATGGCGAGGAAACACACAATGCGCGTACAATTTGACATTTCATGTATTCCAATACTGACTGTAGATTATTTGCATTTCTTCTCTATTGGAAGGCTTGGCTGATGGAGTTCACAGAGAACATGACAATCTATTAAAAACTGGCCCAAAATAAGCATAAAGGTTTCTGTCCACATAAAGACACTATAATAATAATAATTTTATGGCCACATCTGCCGACTCCCACAAACCAGACCCACCAACAAAATCCTTACATACATACAGCGGCTCAAGATTATTACACCCTGGATGACGCAAATCAAAATTGATCTGGAAAAAGCACAGGTCAACCCAGAAGACGTCATACACAAAGACGTTTTTTGACACAAAGTATACAAGTGGGAAGTGAGCAGCACCTACAGCCCAAAGACCAAAGTGGACCGAAGATAGGAAGAGGACCTTTAGTGCACGAATGAAAGAGTACTGGAAAAACAGGAAGAACAAATAGTCATGATTGCTTCGCGTGGTCTAATAGGCCTACATATATTTTGTTGAAAATCTATATCTCATTTTTGTCATACAATAAAAAGGCATGAGGCATAAAAGTTCAAAGTTACTTATGCCAGGTTAAGAGATATTTGAGATTTCATGTTTTGAGCTTTCTCTAAACTCCAGCTTCATGCTCAAGTAATAACATAATTATAGTCCCTTTTTCCTCAACTCATGTCATGGCATTTCTTACTTCTTCTAAACAACATTGGAATAGAAAAATGATTAAAAAATAAATAAATCTCTTCACTTTACAAATAAAACTCCCTTTATATTTGTACGCAGATACAGAAATCAGAGCTCTAGTTACAGAAGGTAATTTAAGAGCCTTCATCATTAGGCCTAACCAAGAATACTGCAAAGTAACTGGGCTGAGAAAGTGAGTGTGGGAAACAGCGTAGTTAACAAATACAGTGGAGTCCCGTTAATTGGGACCGGTGTCTACTCGGATCACAAAATTTATGGATTAACCGGAAAATAGTTTCTACAATACAGTACCCGATCTCTCGGTACTAGCATTGCAGAACGTGAACACGTGACTTACACCACAGTTGTGAAGGTCACTGGGCGATTCTGCCTTCCTCAGTTAGCTGCTGGCTTTGTCTCAGCTTACTCGCAGCGCTATACTGTCATAAATTCGATTAAGTTAAGGCTGTTAGCGAGTGTCATCAATTCCAAACAGACCAAGAAATTGTAGCTATGGTAAAGAAAGAATCTGGAGTTGATGAGGAACAGAATGACGACAAAGAAAACATCGGTTGGTTCCTCAGTTTAGGGACTGCGACAACGCAGTCATGTAGCCCTGTGTAGTTTGGGTGTGTGTAGAATTTCTCTGATAACCAGTGTTAATTGTGATGGCCGTTTAGTGTGTGTTATCTGTGATTCAGGTAGAAAGACTGCAGACGATTAATTTCTTCAAGTAGTTCCTACTTTTGTCACCAAATGCTACTATCCACGACACCTAGCTGCGAACGAGGCTACTAAATGTCATCGCAGTCAGCACCCGGTGGCGAACGTTGGAACTAATATAGCGTTAACAAACTAACCTACAAATTTTTGCTTCCACAAGTGTAATTAGTGGAAGGTTCCTTTTCATGCCATAAATCTATGACATGGGACCGCCGGCTTTATTTCCCCTCCGAAGGAAGGCATACTGAGGGAATTTTAATGCTCTTAAAAAATCCGACGCCTTTGGCCGGGTTTGAACCCGTGATCTTGGGGATAGAAAGAAAACTTCAATGAACAACTAGTGTCACATTCAGATGCTGCCTTACATTCCTTTTAACTACTCTGGCTTTTAGAGACGCCGGGGTGCTGGAATTTTGCCCCGAACGGGATCTTTAACGTGCCAGTAAAACTGCTGACACGGCTCCCTCGCATTTGCGCACCCCTGACTGTGCCAGGATTCGATCCTGCAACTTTGGACCCAGCAAGCGAGAACGTTACCCCTGAGCCACGCAGCTGGTCGGCTGCCTTAGAACTTGCCGTACGCAACACTCTGCTGCTACGCCCATTGATGTGATGTTTATGAGACGCTGGTTTAACACTGCATCTTCGAGTAGGTTCCAATCACTGCGGCAAAAGAAACTAACAGACTTGGTGAAGATAAACGACCAGTGATTGATGGTTTATGATTAGGGGTGGTGAGTTTTAGCAGTTTCAAATCAGAAATTTAGCATTTTGATATGAATAAGTAGCTTTTCTACATTTGCAATTTGGTATTTTATAGCATTTTGGAAAGAGAAACCATATCACTTGGTTCAAGTCATTACTGTGAAATTAAAATCACATTTGATTATAAAAGTGCATCAAGTAAATGGTAAAGCAGTCATGGGCAAAGTGCGGCCCGCGACATGGTTTCGAATTGTACTACAGTAGAGTCTCGCAAACTCGGCACTCAGTAACCCGGCACACCGGATTTCTCGGCCACCCTGATTCCGCACAGAGCGTTATTATGTTTTCTTTCGTCTTCTCCATCGATGGAATTATTGACAGTTAATTACGACGCTAAACAAGTTGACCTACAGTACAGTAAATGCACAAACTGTTGGCAGTAAGAAGTAAACAAACGGATCTCACGCAGAGCGTTCTATTTATTTGATTGTGCATTCTCCACAATTCTGTTTCTTCGCCGTCTTCGTGACCAGGCTTCAAAAAACGGGTTTCAAAGCGAAAAGCAAAAGAACATTACTTACTTATTTGCAAAAAAGGAAATGGTATTTTCATTAAGTGAAAAAATTATTTGCCTACCCATGAATTGTTTAGTACATATACTGTACAGTGTACATATTATAAAAATAATTTGCAGGCCTAGTTTTTCTAAGTTTTCTTCTATAATTTACAGCAATTGTTTTCCTTGCATTTTATGCAGCACAGTACTGAAGTACAGTATTCAAGTACTATAATTATAGGGGCTTAATAGTTTTAAAACTTGTGTTTCTGTTAAGAACAAATAAATGTACTGCATTGCATTACTTTTAAACCAAAACAAACAGCTTCTTTCTTCTTTTTTACACATTTCCCGATAACTCGGCATTCTCGCGAACTCGGCCACTCTTGGGTCCTCATTAGGTCGATTTTGCGAGACTCTACTGTATCTACAATTACACATAGGCCATATTTTCTGTTCTGTGTATCTAGAAGTGAAAAACTGTTTCAATCTCATTGTGTTTATGCGTTTTGTGTAATAGAGTTGCAGCTACAATTCATTGAGTTACCGGTACAATGTAACAATGAATTGAACCAACTATTCCTCAACGTTTCGAAAAATGAGTTCTACAAGGCCCTACCAAAATAGAGCTTCCCAGACTTGAAATCTCATGCACAGACGATAACTGGCATGTTTGCATCTTCCTATATTTGTGAACAGGTGTTTTCTACAATGAAGCTATGCAAAAATAGCATCAGAAATAGATTGACAGACCACCATTTAGCTGCGCTACTAAGAATCAGCTCATCCCTGTTTCAACCAGATTATGAAAAACGTTTAGAAGCACAGTCACAGTTTCACTTGTCACATACTCCTTCTACCCCAGTGCAATTAGAGTTTAACCCGGAAATATAGAATAACAAGTCCGGATTTGAAAAAATAGTTGTAAGTACCTTTAAATAAGATAATCCTAAAAGTCCCACGGCCTCCTTGATGTGATACCTTAAATATCCTGGAAAAACCTGGAATTTTCCTTAAACGCTTATAAATCGCGAACCAGTCGTCAGAATCTGGTTGTTTTCAGCTTATTAATATTTATTTGTATGCAGAATAATATTTTAGGTACCCAGGGGAAAAAAATTGGTACACTGTAAAAAAAAAAAGATTTTTTTGCGCTTTGTACATCAAAAATCCGAATTTTGACAAGTTATGACCAGCTTCCATGCCAAAATGCAGTCACATACACGCAGGTAATTATCAGCGATGATAAAATTAATTATTCACTGTAAAAAAGCCTAAAAAGTCCGAAAACACGGTGTTCGTTGCCTGGACTATGGCTACAATGGGCATAAATCACGAACCCCGGAGTTACCGAATTTATCTTGTTTTTGTTTTCCTAGAGATGCTTAGTCATGTGTTAGACCAATGATTTTTTCTGTTTTCTTCACAAATAAGTACGGCACTTTATCCCAACTCATCTATCTCCCCCCTCTCAACCCTGCCGTCTTTGTTCCCAACACTCAAGTCCAATCAATGTATGCTTCTTACGACAATTTTACGTTAAATTTAAAAAAAGTTTTTTTTTGTAGGATTCATGAAGCAAAAAATACACGGAGTTGTTTTAAACAGATAGCTAATATAATCAAGTTAACGTTATTTAGAAATATAAAGCTTTGGTTCATTTTCATTGGCACAAAGGTTTACTACCGTAATGAGGTAGATGCTCAAAGAATTATATAATGTGGAAAGAATAACTTATGTATATACGTACATATTGTACGTCTTATAAAAATTAGAGGAACGAACAAAACATATCTGTACTGGTAAAACTAGCAACGAACAAGTATAAGGAATACATAATTATCGCAGACGTCGACGCGTCCGTGGCGGGGCCTCCTCAGGGTCGTCGATGAGCTCTGCAATTCAAAACGAGAGTTCTCAGCATTTTTAAGACTAAAATCTACTATAGACCTATTGAAGTTGCAAATGTTTACCTCATGGAATGTCCTCTGTTTCTTCTTCTTCTTCTTCCTCATCGGAGTCTTCACACCGATTACTGCAGCCGTGTCCAGCACAATATTCACACATATTTGTGCAGTCAATGCGGTTCTGCAGCTGCAATTTAATGTTCCGTGCCCATTAAGAGTGTTTACATTATGGTCAGCGTTTTCAAAGACCACTTTCAGGTATGCCTCAGGATCAATAATTGATCGCGCACTATTTGATAACGAATATTCAAATTTCATTGCACAGGTGCCTAAGCTGTGAAGAGTGTCAATAAGGGATCTGGAGCCGTAACGCCTATGAAGAGCGACGCTTAAACCGGCATGAATCGGAGACGCACAGCTGACACGATTGAGTGGCCGATCGACTTAACTATCCACGTACGAGCCGGTTCAGATTTTTTCTTATCAGTGTCACAATTAAGATCTTCAATGAATGCTTGCTGGAATTAAATCCTGGCCTCTAGTAGCCATTTCTTCGACTGAGGAGTAGACGGTGTCATCATACCTGCGGGGTGTAATGTCTTTTCGAATCAGTTTTGCAGCAAGCGATATAATCCAAAGTTTCCCTTTTTCCAGGTCACCACTTTTTGCAGTGTACCAACTGTCATTCAGAATTCTATGAGCAAAGCCTGTAAAACACACAATACAGCGTTCACCGGGTAGCTCCGTAAATGTTATGGCGCCACCATACTTTTCCTTTAATTTAGATTTTAATTTAATTTAGATTTTTTAGATGTTTTACAGTGTACATCTCCCCGGATTCATGTTTTTCCATTACTTCCATGAGTGATGCTAGTGTAACCTGGCAATCAGCAGATTCTTTTTCTAGCTCTTGGCACAAAGAATCAAATGCTGATTTTTGTTAGCGTCTTCTTTTCTGCCTTTGTTGTGTGTTGCCTGGGACAGAAGAGCCGGGCCGTTTGAAATACGCGCAGCACTTCCGGTGATATCTTCCTTCATCGGCTACCAAATCCGTCAAGGCACTCAAATTTAATTCAACTTTTCGTCCCCAGTCGTCATTCCTCTTCTTAGCTTCTCCACGGAGGGCGTCAATAAACTCAATGTACTCTACTTTGCTGAACGGATTGCGATCAGGATGAGCGTAGTCCATTTTTTCTTCACAAAAAAGACACTGAGTTTAAAAATCGAACACAAAGTTTCCTGATTGTCTTTTCGGTCGAAAAGCTTCTTCTTCTGTCAGGGCTTCCGGAGGTTTTGGTCGTTTTGTGTAGATCTTCCTACAGTCACTGTGCAACACTACCGAAGTTTTCTTGCTGAACCGTAAATGGACGCCGTCCTTTCTAATCAGGCTGGAATTCACAATTGTTCGTATACCGCTAACACCACATGTCACAAAAGAACCACCACCTTTGTTACCCGCGAAATCACACAAATAACACTTATCCATTGCGAAAAAAAACACATTAAACAAATAAAAACGACGCGAACGATCCAACGCACGCACGCAGCGAACAATGAAGCAGCGCGCTGGCTCGCATTGTTGAGAAGTCGCCCGCATTCAGCAACTACTGTGATCGTTATATTTGCGCCTATTCTTTATGGGATTGTTTCTAGTGTAGTAGATTATGTTATTGGGGGTTTGTGTATGTGTGTTTCTGTGTGGGAAGTAAAAGGAGGGGAGCAATTGTAAAAGGACGTAGAGAAGATGCAATATACCACAAAAGTAGCATACGTTTCAGCATATAAGACGACAATTAAAACAAACACGAGAAAGAGAGATAAATTGAGCATTTTTCGGACTTGTATTTACGCCCATTGTAACCATATTCCAGGCAACGAACACCGTGTTTTCGGACCTTTTAGGCTTTTATAGAGTGAAGAATTAATTTTATCATCGCTGATAATTTTTTGCGTGTATGTGACTGCATTTTAGCATGGAAGCAGGTCATATTTTTGTCAAAATTCGGATTTTTTACCTAAAAAAGCTCAAAAAATTCAAAAGTTTAGGTTTGTTTTACAGTGTACCAATTTTCTTTTTCCTGGGTACCTAAAATATTATTCTTCATACAAATAAATATTAATAAGCCAAACACAACCAGATTCTGACCACTCGTTCGTGATTTATAAGCGTTCCAGGAAAATTCCAGGTTTCTCCAGGTTTTTCTAGGATATTTCAGGTATCCCATCAAGGAGGCCTTGTGACTTTAGGATTATCTTATTTAAAGGTACTTACAACTACTTTTTCATATCCGGACTTGTTATTCTAAATTTCCGGGTTTGGCCTTTTTTTCGTCTAATTGCACTGGGCTATTCCTCTTGTAACAAATAATGAAGGTGTGTTTTTTTCCCCTTGGTTTTCTACCAGTGTAGCCTGTAAGTTTTGTTTGATTTAACATTCAGAAATAAAACTTTTATAATCTATAAACATAATTATAATGTTCTTTTATGGGCCCAATGCTATGAATATAACATTACACTTTATCAGCTTTATGTGGACTTTAAACAGGCATAAGATTCAGTGTGAAGAGGAAAACTATTCATGGAGATGAATGGCCTTGGTTATCCGGGCAAACTGATTAGGTTGGTTAAGACAGCTTTGAGCGGAAGTAAGGCCAAAGTATGTGTACAAGGAAGGGTAACGAGAAGCTTTGATGTCACAGTCGGGCTGAGGCAAGGAGATCCAATGTCTGCCGTCCTCTTCAATATCGCTTTAGAAACAGCCGTGCGTACCATCACTGCAAATCGTGAAAGGAATATACAGTATATCATAGATTGATTCAAATTAATGGCATATGCGGATGATGTGGCCATAATTTCTCGTACAAAGAATGCACTTCTTGAAACCTATGAAGAATTGGAGAGGGGGGCACAACAAATAGGACTGGTAGTGAGTTCCAGAACGAGTCAACCTGCACAAGCATTTAGAAGTGGAGAAAAGTGTTTTGAGGGGGTGTCGGAATTTAGATATCTTCACAAAACGAAGTTAAAAAGGAAATCAGCACCAGGCTGGCTGCAGGAAATAGATGTTATGCTGCTTTAATTCCAACATTACCGACAGCTTTGGCTACGCTGGCTAAAGCGCAATGTTAGGTCATGGGGCCAAGCTCTCTGCTGACTCGGTCGACGCGTGGGTTCGAGCCCCACCGTCGGCCGTCCTTGAAATGGTTTTCCGTGGTTTCCCATTTTCAACACCAGGAAAATGCTGGGACGGTACCTTCTAACAGGCCACGGCCGCTTCCTTCCACATCCTTGCCCAGTTTCATTCGCCTTCATCCATTCCATCTCTCATCCCGACACGCAGGTCGCCCACGGGCGTCGACTAGAAAGACCTGCACTCGGCCTCTCAGGAGGCCACATGAAAAAAAAAAAAAAAAAAAAAAAAAAAAACAACATTAAGAAGCAGGCAAGTATCACGGAAAGCTAAGGTTACTATTTATAAAACTGTCATTCGATCAGTGGTAACGTATGGAGCTGAGACTTGGGTATTAAATAAAACAGAAGAAAAAAGGTTAATGACATGGGAAAGAAAGGTACTGACGAAGATCTTTGGACCAGTTAAAACGGAGCTGGGATGGTGCATTAGAACAAATCAGGAGCTTAGAGACCTGTACAATGAACAGGATATAGTAACAGTGGCTTGGACATGTCCATCGAATGGAGGAAATAAGAGAACCTAAGCAAGTGCTGGAGGGGCATCCAGGAGGTAGACGACATAGAGGTGGGCCAAGAAAGTGGTGCATTGAGGAAGTGGAGGACACTCTACGTACCATGGAAGTCAGGAGATGGAGGACCAAGGCAATCGACAGAAAGCTTTGGAAGAAGATAGTTGCGGAGACCAAGGTTCTGCAAGGAATAAATAAGTTTTTATGGGCCCGCCTTGTATTGCATGTGACCCTGCTCCTAAAATATTTGTCTATGTGTGGTTAAAGTAACACAGAAGGAAACTGTTACAGGATAAAGCATTTCAAAGAAAAAGGAAACACAAATTTCTACTGATGCAAAGCCAGAATAATACAGAGAATGAACTCAATATCCAGCACAGTGGGCTTTAACATTGCTGAATGAAATATTAGAGCTGTTTTATCTCAGCACTAGTTGAGTTGACCTACGCTAAGGGAATGAAAGCGACGGGCGGACAACAAGGTACAGGAGGGATTACTTTCCGCATTCCAGACCGGTGGTCAAGCCCTCATAAACACGTCAAGGGTGTACAAACTCCTCACTTGAAATTTCCATAATAAAAAACGTCATATTTGAAAAAATTGTTGTTTTCGCATGATGTAGCATTTTGGTATAATGTTCTCATTTTGAGTCCTATTTCACATTTGTCGCTTTCTCAAAACACATTGAAATGTGGTTTACAGGTCATGAAAAGTGAAAATACAAGAGTACAAAACAATACGAGCATTTCGCACCCATATTTATGATGTGTACGTTAAATTATTCTAGTAAAGTATGACTGCTAGGAATAATCGACTCCATTATGATCTGTATTAATTGAAAAACACTTGAGTAGTTCGACTAATAAAATGCAAGTAAATCTTCATTCTATAATATGAGTCGTCCAGTTGCAAAACTCGTTTAATCCACTTGTCAATAAGGATCATGTCGTAAAATTATTCATTTTATTATTTTATTTTGTTTTTCTTTGTTTAATTTAATTTTGTTTTTTATTTTAAATTGTTTTGTTTAAATTTATTTTTTGTTTTGTTTAATTTGTTTTATTTTGATTTTGTTTTGTTTATTTTTTATTTTGTATTGTTTTGTTTATTTTCCAGAAAACAAACACAAAACCAACAAAAAACACGAAGCAAAAAGCAAAAGCAGAAAACAAAAAAAAAAAAAGGAACACAAAGCAAAATTCAAAAAAAGCAAAAGCAAAAAACAAACACAAAACCAAAAACACAAAGCAAAAAGTAGAAAATGACAAACACAAAAGATACGTGAGGCAAATTCCATAGAAATGTTTCTCATGAAAATGATTCTTATTCACAGCTGGATTAAACGAGTTTTGCAACTCATATGTTCTTTCATTTCAACAACGAGAAAATTTTAAAAAAATGGAATATTTCCGTTGGGATTACCAGGGTTTCTCTGTGGCTCCAGTAGACTGGGAGGTTGACTGGCCTGGAGCGAGACAACTGGTTGCTGCCCTCCGTAGAGCTTGAGAAGACTGTCCTACACCACAACTGCCTTCCCGTTCCTATTGTCTTGTTCTAGCGCACGATAACCTGCACTTTATGTACGTATTGTGCAGATATACACGTTCAAGTAATGAATATTTCACATAAAGCATTACAGGACAATCACAATAAAACAACTGGCTAAGAGATTCAAACGTACAGGTTCAGTGAACAATAAAAATAGACATAAAGGTCGTTATTTTCTAACTGAAGCTAAATTAACTGGAGTAACCGGAAACTTCATAAGGATATGGCAATTATGTTTGGCAGCGGATGTGAAACATTTTCATCATCAACTGTAAACATGCATGATACTGATTTTAAGCACCATATTCTGCCATATATATGCCCGCGTGGTCGCCAACAACTGAGCCGTCACTAGCGAAGAATGTCCTTGCCAAGCAAATATGAAGACCCTGTATAAAAGTTTGAACTGACGGTGGTTTTGGGGCCTGGAAGATGTGAAACGCAAAGATATGTCGAAATTTTCTGCAAGTTGTAACATGGCACCCATTGCAATAGGGCGCTTTCTAATAAAAAAGCACGAATGAAAATGTTGAAAAATCTTAAGTTGATGAGACATAAGATTTCAACTTACCGTATATACCCGAATGTAAGACGACCTTGAATATAAGACGAGGCCTAGTTATCAACTGTCTCTTACAGATTTTTTCAAAAAAATACTCGCCAACACATAACTTGCACAATATATGTCCTTAAGGTCGTGCTTTCATTTTTATAACGTCCCGTGTTATCAGAAATCCCTCTGCCCGCTTTTCCAAGACATACTCTATAATTTCTTTGTTCAAGAATGGGAGACGTTATTAAATTAAGATACGTTGATCACTCAATTACTGCTCGTAAAACTGACTGGTCGTTCTTGTAAAGATTGTTTTAAAACATATTTCCATATGCTTTCGAACATATAATTTATCCGCTTAAAGTGACGTGTATGCGTAAATCCTAACTTCAAAATGTACGCTATTCGTATATGCATGGTAATTAAACATAACAAACCATATTTTAATCTTCATTAACGCATTGATTTGTTGTGAGTTACAAGATGCCAACACCACATACTACTTTGCAAATAATGATTTTTATTTTTTATTTTTTTTATACCCTGAATATAAGACGACCCCAAATTTTTATAACACAAAAAGTGGGAAAAAACCTCGTCTTACATTCGGGTATATACAGTATTTTTATTGAGAATCTATACATTTAAAACACTAAGGTATGTTTTGTTACTGTGACATTGAGAGAATGGCTTAACCGATTGACTCCGTAAAGCACTCTGACAAAAGCTCTTGGCCAGTCATTTGCAGATTGTCTTTAGAACAAAAAAAATGTTGCCATATATTTTTAAAGAAAAATGTAATATTCTTAGTATTCGTGCGTGTGCACAATCACTTTCGCCCACGAGAGACTTGCCGGATAGAAGATCCACCGCGTTTTACTGTGACCGTTGTTCATGACAATTATAATAGAGGGTCAATCCTTATATTTAAAACACTAAGGTGTTTTTTGTAACGACGAGATTGTGAAAAAGACTTAACCGATTGGCTTCGTAAGGCATTCTAACGGAAGCTCTTGGCATGTAGATTTGCAGAGTTTCCTTAAAAGGAAAATATATGTTACGGTATATTTTTAAATAATTAAAGAAATATATAATATTTGACACTCCCGTGCATGCGCAAATGGCCTTTCTCAACAAGGCAAATGGCGCTTTTGGCCGTGTCTAACTCAGATCTTTGTTTAAGAGAATTAAAAAGGGTCTCCAATAATGTTAATTATGTTATATTGGCTTTCACGGCCGGTGAATTAAAACTTCTAGGTTTGTGCCGTGTCTTGTATTGTTTATGATGTTCCCATGATATTTACAGGAATAAAGTTATAAAGGAAGGGAAATATTGAAGAAATTAAACTGGCAATTGAGTGTTTACTCGCCTGAATAGTTCTGTTGTCTGGGTGGCTCAAGCGGTAGCGTTGCGTGCATGGATTATATTATGCAGAGTCAAAGGAGTTCAGATCCCAACTCGCATATGTTTTTTTATTTCCGTATTTTTCTTTTCTTGCTATTGGTATTCCATTGTCATAAACTTATTTTACTCTTAATATTCCCGTAACGTAACAAATTCTCAACGTTCTGCTGTCTGTTAGGTAGTCAGCCCGAAGGTTGGTTGGATCCTCAAATAGTACCGCCGTTACGTTATGTGGGTAGATACCCACAAAAACCAAGGCAGCACTATATTGATGCGTACTAGGCAAGATGAGGAGTGAGGTAGTTTGCCATTGCTTTCCTCACTGAGTCAGAACAGCAGTATGAGTAGAACCTTTCACAACATCCACAGGCACTGACTTTGCCCTAAATGTCATTACTGAGCACCACCCATACCTCAGTAGTTTCCATATAATCACAGCCATGAGTGAGACTGAGACATCGGTGAAAAGCCACATTTTACTATAACCTGTTCCAATAGACAAATGCAAATGTACTGCATTCATCAAGAGATGGCAAACAGGCCACAACGTTCTGCATTGGCAAAAATTTGAAATATATTATTTTAGTAGTATAGATCCCTCCTGCGGTGCTCACAAGCGACCGATTGTGACAAATGAGCATTCAAATGAAAGGGAATAGACATTAGCAGTGACGAATTGCACTCTAATTTCATAAATATCTATAATTTCTTTAAAAAATGACTTTTAAAATAATGTACGAAGTGTGCGATTTGCAGATATTGTTGCTGTAGGAAAATACGCTCCATAATTGCTGTCCACCTCACATTTTGGCCGCGGTGATGCCTGTTTCATGTCATTTTAACATTCTTAGCTCTTTACTTTATCATTTTGCATGGATTTCAGAAACAGTAAATCAAAAGAATGAGTACTCAAATCGTATAATTTCATAAATATCAAACAACCGGTGAGTGTTCTGATATCCAATTTTCAGTGATTGCCTTCTTAAGTTAGGGAACGTAAAACTTGGAATTCTAACTGAAATGTAAATAGTGTTCTATAATCATTTGGTTGAAATGAAAACATAAGAACCTTTCTCCTTAAGTCTCTCATTAAAACCTATTGGGAAAAGTGTGGTTTATCAACATGCAAGATTTCTTGCACGGGTCCGCTAGCATTTTTAAAACATGAAAGAAAATGAAGTATTCCTGCCACTCACGAATGCACACAATCGATTTTGCCCATGAGAGACAAATGGCAGATAGAATTCTAAGGTCGGGATTAGGAAAGAGGCGGCCATGGCATTAACTTAGGAACCATTCTGGCATTTGCCTGGAGTGGAAGTGGGAAACGATGGAAAAGCACTTCCAAGATGTTTGAGGTTGTATTCGAACTTTCCTTTGGACGCAGAGTGCACCCTGTTCCAGCCCTCAGACCAGAAATTAAATTTTTGGCAGAACTGGGAATCGAATCCGGAGTGACAGCCAAGAATGCAGCCTTAAGAGTGGGCTTCCCTGATACTTGGTCCGTTGGCACAGCAGAAGAGGGGAGAATAGAAGCATTTGAAATGTGGAGAAGAAGCTCAGATGTGTAGTTACAGTAACAAATGTAGAGGTATTAACATGAGTGGGAGACTGGTGGCTGCTAATGAAGAGCATGTAGGACACCTAGGAATAGCAAATAGGAAAGGTAGAGGACAAGAACGTACAGAATAGCTCAGGACAGGGAGGCATGGAGTGCTGCATGAAACCAGTCAGAAGACTCAAACAATATGATAGTTCTCTTAATTTACTAGCAGTTGGTTCACGCTGTGCCACACTGTTTCACGTCCATTGCCACCCCTTGGAATGTGATCACTTAGTCTTGTCGTCCAGGTCGCACTCGGGAATGCCCTCCATGAGCTCCACGACGCACGGCCGCGGGAACCATCCTCGCTCCCGTTTGTTGGATACGGCTCCCTCCTCCTGTAGTTTCTCCCCAAACAGCCAGTACCTGCTCGGAATAGACAAGTTTGGATCTCAAGTTTCCCTGCAGTAACACGGACACCACTTTTAAAACGGGAATATTCTAAAGAACCAATGTGACATGACCAGACAATAAGAAATGTTTGCCACTGTCCATGTTGAAATGAGTCATGCAAAGATGGGAAATTAATGAAAGCTAAAGCCTGATTCTGGGCGAGGATCATCGTACACTTCATTGGCAAACAGAACATATAGCAATTATTATTACTGTACAAAACAATTCAAGGAAAAATGACATTTTAAAAATAATAAGAATTGTCTTTTCTTTCACAGGGCTTGTCTTATGTCTTTTGCTGCAGAAAGATGTAAATTTTCTTGTTTCTCAACACTTGTTTGCATGATATTTTTACTGGTTTATTGACTCCCAGTTCCTTCACAACATAGTGTAGATGACTAATGTCTCCTGAAAAGTAGCCTTAATGTTGACAGCCACAGAGTGTTTCATCTGTTTCCTATGGAACTGTTGGAACAAATAAATATCATTCAATATGACAAAGATGATTTAATTTAACTGTTATCCAAGGTTGAAGAAATTTGCTGCTGGTGTGTTCTGTTGTTAGTGTGAACGGCATGGCTTGGGCTTGTATAGTATCTATTTAGCATTGGATATCGGTGTTGTGATGTGATCGGCTCAAATGTATGTCTCCGATAGTTGTTGCTCTGAGCTGTATGTGTTTTCTGGAGCCTGAGCAAGAATATCAAAATCTGGCATTGCATTGATATGAAAACAATCTTGCTTCTTCCCTGGAAATTCAGATCTTTGTACATTGCACTAACAACAAAAAACATCACAAATTCACAGTCAGAAATTCAAAAAAATACTTACTTCATTGACCATTTTTCAGAATAATAATGATGATAATTCTTGTAAACTCAAAAGAGATTTCAAAAGCTGTATTGCACAGGGCTACCAAACATAAACAGGTTTACAGGAGATGTTGAAAGTGATCTCCTCCAGATGAAATGCAAGATTCACGACTAAACAAGAGTTTAGTGCTTTTCAGTCGGTCAACACGAATGTACCCAAAAAGAGCTGGGTTATGCCCTAATCCTGAAATAAATTACATGAGATTAATAAATACACTAGGATGACCAGTTTCGATCGTAAAGCGATCATCATCAGATCCATTACACTTAGGCTATAACATCTATGTTTGAAAATACAGGTGAAAATATTTACAATATGTCAACCACACCTCGAGTAACAGTGAACACGAAACTGCGCTTAGCTCCAGCAAGGAAGACAACCTTATCAGTAGTAGCCTGTAATATTGCAGTTTAACCATAGTTGATTTTTTACAACCATATAATCACTCCAAATATACAAACTCTGGATATCTATCACCATTTAGTATTTCACCTAACATCATATATACTGCATTTAGCATACACCGACAGTTGCAACCATGACGAATAGAATACATAGTGTTATCACTGACTGATTTCAAGCGCGCCCCGCTGTTGGCTAGCGCTAGCGGCGCAGATCCCCAACGCTACACAGTCAGCTGTTCAAAAAAAAGGATACGCGCTGGGCTACGTAAACCTCTTTACAAAGGCTGCGATTACGCTGATTACAACAAATTGATTGTTTAGACTTATGAATAATATTGTGAAAAAGTTACTATTAATATTCTCAGTCCCCATGTAGATTTATCTTTTAAAACCTTCCGTTAGTCGCGCATTGGTCTGACAGCTCCATGGTTCGTTTTAGTTTTAATATCAAGCCCACAGTTCAAGTTATGATCTTATCGTCTCAGGACATCTTATACCATACCTTAGAAAGCATTTTCCTGGAGTTGTGAAAATAATGACGAGCCTAAAAATAACTCTACACGGGTAGCATTTTGTCAGAGTGGGTTGATAGTACCAGCGTGCCCAATGATGTAACATTCTGTCAGTGCATGCAGATGTGCTGTTATTATACCGATTGTTTGGCTTGGTACCTTTCCTTAATGAATATCAGTAAATAGATTACGCCTTGCGCCTTACGAACCTAAGGATGTAGATGAAGTGTGTCGCCTTCTGCTGAAAGATAACGAATCGCTAGTTCACGATTCAGTAATTTCAAAAGAATTTGTGACACTGATACTGAAGACAAAGTTGAAACAAGATCCGAAGTCTCTGATACTGACCATGATATTGATCAACAGGACGGTAACGGAAGCGAAGAATTGGATGGCCGTTTATTTTATTGGCATGTTGGCCATTATTATTATTATTATAAGTCCGTCTCATTCTTGGCTATTACCGCGGAGGCCCGATTTCCAGCTTTGCCAAGAAATTTAATTCTGGTCTGAGGGCTGGAACGGTGTTCACTCAGCCTCGTGAAGCAAAATTGATAAGGTTATCCGACATATTCTCTACACACCCAAACACACGGGGACCACAATGTCACAAAGTCCCTAAAGAGTCAACAACTATTATTATTTTAGGCCTATTATTATTAAGATGGATTCCGTATCCTACTAGGTGCCTTTCGTGATTTTACCTCAGTGGATAGATATTTCGGTAAATTTTGAAAAATGTGAGGGACTGATCCTGGTTTTAATTTCCACTTCACGCGAGGAAGTTTCACGTTCTCACAGTTCACTACGAAACAGTCCACCTTTATAGTAATTAAATCTTCCGAAAAACGCACGTCACAGATTCTACTTGTGATCGACAATTGCTTATCCTTCCGCGGAATAACTCTCGCCCATTCCGCAAACAGATTTGGTTTTTTTGGCGGTGTGAAGAAATGTATATCATCAGATTTTCTTCCTAACTCAATTTACATTGAGGAACGAAACTGTACGACATTTTCCCAAACAGCATAAAATTTAGTTGTTTGCACACATGAAGTACTGCACAGATATTTGTAAACTATAACGAATTCCCTCGCATAATATATATTCTCGCGCACAGGATATTACAGTACTAACCTCGTACTTGTCACACGTGCTTATGGTTCAGCGCGACTTCCGCGCTACACACTGGCTGGACCATGAACTACAATGCTTAAGGAGCGGAGTGATAACACTGTTTATTTCTATTCGTCATGCTGCAACTAAATAATTGTACGAATTGTAAATATTTACACCCGTATTTTCAAACATAGATTTTATAACCTAATTGTAATGGATCTGATGATGATCGCTTGACGATCGAAACTGGTCATCCTAGTGTATTTATTACTCTCATGTAATTTATTCCAGAATTAGGGCATAACCCAGCTCTTTTGGGTACATTCGTGTTGACCGACTGAAAAGCACTAAACTCTTGTTTACTAAGGCAACACTGAAAAAATGGCTTCAAACACCACAACAAGATTCACAACTTGTAATGAGATTTTAAACACTCTTTCCAGTGAGATATGCAATGAGGTCTGATGAGCACAAAGTCACACTCCAGATCCCAAGACATTACAAGTCTAAATGGACTGCATTCTATAGACTACATTAGGTAGATGAATAAACTCACCTTGAGATGCAATGCAAGTTTCACATCTTGTAATGACATTTTGAAACACTCCTTGTAGTTCATGGACACTGATGGAAAGCACAGTGTTCCCAATTTCAAATTTTAATTCTTCTGCAGTTGGAGGATTATTGGTGTTAACTTAGCCTTTAAGATTTCCCCATGGATAAAAGTCATAGACAGACAAGGGGGCATGACACTATCCTGCTGGAAATAGCACACAGCATACTTTTCAGGTGATGTTTTGCATATTCCAGTAATTGGAACTAAAAAAGAATTATTGGGTGTGTGCAACTACGATGCGCGACGATATTTGAGCGTGACAGCGTATTGTCGGTCTGATTTCTTTAAACTGTCGCTCTTGCGAAATTTCAGATTCATATATTTTTTAATTAGGTATTTTGCGGAACAGAAAGTTCACAGGCGAAATGAAGAAAGGCCGAGTTGCACTTCCAGGGAAACTCCAAACACAACCACTCTTCTCTGAAGCCTTAACTCAACACAACTCGACAGTTTGCTGCTGGCTATATCTGGGGGTAATAGGCTCGCCCGCTAGCTAGGCTGTAACTGGGGTGATAGACTCGCCCCTAGCCAGCTTGTAAACTGTCGCCTCAGTATTTGAATGCAGATTGTTGGAAGAAATGAAAACGTAAATACACTTATAGAGGGCAATGTATTGAAGATAGAGATATCCTCTCCCGGACTTTTTTGTAGAACTTTTCATCCTGAACAATTCTTACGCTCATAGTATAAAGATACTTTTAATGGTTTGCCCAGAGTAAGTTTAAAAAGTGCACAGACACTATTTGTTTTTTCGACTTTTTCCACTGAAATCGTCACTGCTCGGCTTCCTTCGATCATAAATAAATTATTTTCTACAGAAATCTTCCTCGAGATATCCTTTACAGATTGTGGAAAACCGCAGCAAAATCCATCGAGAGGTTCACCGTGACATCCAAAAACGACAGTAGTGACACTCGAGCGCAACAACAGAAGAGAGAGAGAGAGCATTGCAGCAGAAGAGAGATAAAACGATATCATCACCTTTCACTGTAACACTTTATCACGAACGTCACTGTGTTCCAACAATTTATTGGACGTTGCTACGTCAAAACTTCAATAAGTCAACACTGAAAGCTGTCTAGAGCCTGGTAGAGATGTAGACCACTTGTCAAGGAGTTGTTTCATGTGTATGGTCAAACCAACAAACTGTCTACACAATTTCAAAGGCATCTTTTAACTTCTAACCTGAGAAACATTTTACTTAATTATGTCACCAAATTACTTTTCCATTCAGCAAAATTAAAATTAATGGGAGAGGGGGAAGGTGTACTTATGTTCTTTTACCACTCATTAATATAGTTGCTTTTCAGTCGGTCAAAACAAGTGTGCCCAATTAGATTGGATGGCATCATCAGATTCAAACTTGCTCTACAAAATCTCTTAGCCTGGATCTCTTGGGTGAAAGTACAGTAGAACCTCGATGCATCATTCCCGGAACTGTCGTTTTCCCGTATGCATCGTTCAATTTATTTAGTCCCGAAAATTTTCCATATAAACTAATGTTAAATTTCCCCGCATCTATCGTTCCTCAAACTATCGTTTTTTTCGGATGGATCGTCAAAAAATCACTAGTCCTTGGCCACAATTTTCCCGCATTGATCGTTTATGAGAAAAATATATGCAAACGTTCTTTTGAATTTGAAGCAGCATAGAATAGCGGCAACCTGTTACGCGAGAATGTACGAGGTATGAACGATTAGGAGTTCCTAGGCTTGAGCAAGTTTCTCGGATGAAGCAAGGTTCAAGTAGGCTGGACTGCAGTGCGCAGATTGTTTACGCGCAACCACACTATATAACCACGCCTACGAGCCTTCAGGCGCAAAGCCGTCATTGGACTGTTTCATTCTGAGTGGTTCTGTGTAGTATTGTTATTCAGGACATGTCACGTCCCGCGAAAAAAGTAAAATCTCTCGAAGAATGCTTGAAAATTATAGAAGAAATTGAATCAAATCCTTTCGAAAAAAGAGTTGATACCGCTAAACGCCTTGGGTTAGCCTTCAACTTTAAATTCCATATTTGCCAAGAAGAATGAGATGAAAAATGAAAATCCACTGCCTGCTTCCAGTCTCCGACCGGGTCAGGAATGGAATGAATGAAGCCCCCATCTGGCGGCGAGGATATGAACTGTGCCGGCTGCCGAGGCCTGACGCACTCCTCTGGGGCAATGATTAAATGAATGACAGATGAAATGAAATGATAGTGGAGAGTGTTGCTGGAATGAAATTTTGACAGGGAAAACCGGAGTACCCGGAGAAAAACCTGTCTGCCTCCGTTTTGTCCAGCACAGATCTCACATGGAGTGACCGGGATTTGAACCACGGACCCAGCGGTGAGAGGCCAGCGTACTGCCGCCTAAGCCACGGAGGCTTTAAGAATGAGATAGGAGGGCAAATTGATAAATGTGCCAGTTCCAGCAAACAAAGGAAAACTGAAAGAGAATCTACCTTCGCGGAGCTCGAGAATGTCCTTTTCACTTGGTACCAGCAAGCAAGGGCTTCCAATATCCCTATAGATAGAACAATTTTACGGGAGAAAGCCAAGAAGATAGCTGCAAGATTGAAGATTGATAATTTTGCTGCATCGAATGGATGGATCGCTCGATTTAAAGTGCGACATGGGATAGTCTTCAAGGAGGTTTGCGGAGAAAGTGCTTCTGTGGACACGGAAGGTAAGGAGCTGTGGTTCTAGAGACTGCCATCGCTACTGGTGACGATAGTGATGATGATGATGCTTTTAATGACGACTGGGAACAATTAAGGGGTGAAAGTGACTCTGTCCCCGTTCATTTTGAAGACTATGTGCTCATCGATTCTAATGTAGCCACATGTGGAGTGGAAACTATTGAAGAGCTGTGCGATGAAGGCGCGGGGGAGAGGAGTGATGAAGAGAAAGAAGACGATCGTGAGCCCCAAGTTGTCCCGAGTTTCGCCAAAGCGCATGCCGCCTTAGCATGGTATCAGTGATCGTGAAGAAGAGAACATTATGCAAGTAGAGAAGGCTTTGTTTCGTCTGAAACGCAAAGCTTCGACGAAACAAAAACCAATTAATGACTTTTTTACTAAAAAAAAAAAAAAAAAAGACACATATGAAATCATATGTACATCGTGGTTGCGATATTTTGATGCCTCTATAAGTTTACATGAAGAAATATGTCCAAATACAGTAACCATACTTTATTATTTTTTTTACTCTAATTTTTTATGTTACCCGCATTTATCGTTGCCCGCATCCATCGTCATTTTCCCCTCCCCTTTGGAAAACGATGCATCGAGGTTCTACTGTACACCTAAATTCCACAATTACAATTCTATTTCCACAAGTAAATTATGAGCAAAAATTACATTTTCCAAACAGTAAATACACCCAAAAAAGTAACATAAGTAACCTCAAATACTAATTACTTCCCAACACTGGTTACAGTTCGTCAGCACATATTAGATTAGGATAATATAAAACTCTACCTTAAAAAAATAAAAGGGTGGGGGAGGCGAGCTGATGACCTTACTGCCCCTTAAAACAACTAACTTAACTGAAAAACAATACATGTGACTAAAAAAACTGGACTGATTATACAGAGGGAGGTTACAGGGATGACATGTTTCATTCATGAAGCGAACATCTTCAGATCCGTTAATAAGGATTAGTCTGTATGATACTGGCGAAAAAGATTAGTGACTTGAAATTTATTTTAATAGATATAACATGTCTAAGAAATTATAAGTTGCGTTCAAAAAGTAACGAGCCAGAGGCATAGTTACAGAAACCAGTACCTGTATGTTAGAAGTATTGGCCCTGGCTGTTGAGGCACTTGTCCCACTGTGACACGAGGTGGTGAATGGCTGTCTCATAAAATTCCCTGGGGTGCGATGTGAACCAGTTCTGCACGTACAGGTGAATCGTTGGCCCCGCAGAGCCCTTTTCAGGGGACCAAACATGGTGTAATCACAGGGAGAGAGGTCTGGACTGTATGGAGGGTAGCCGAGAACATCCCATTTGAATTTCCGCAGGAGTGCTGCGACTGTGTTGGCCGTATGAGGTCGTGCATTGTCTTGGAGCAACCACGGTGGCTATGGCGTTCATTGTCACTTGGCGGTCCTGGGTAATGAGTTCATAAACCAGCTGGACGTTGTCATCGGTAATGCAGGGGGGTGCCCCAGACCGGGCATCATCGGCTAACGACACCCATCCTTCCCTGAAGCGCTTGTGCCACGCCTTGACCCTTGCAAGGGACATGCAGTGTTCGCCGTACACTTGTGACATTCGGCGATGAATATCCGTTCTCCCTACTCCTTCTGCTGTCAGAAACCGAACAACACCTCTTTGCTCTTCGGTTGACGCCTCCATGTCACTGTTTGCAATGCGACTAGCAGCGTTGGACGATTGATGCATGCTGCTGCTCGCTTTGTCTCGTCACGTGACGTGCCCTCTAGCGACGGGCTGTGACCTTCCACGCTCTGGTCGGAACCACACCTTGTTACACAAGCCACAATTAGCCGATGTCGTCCCCGGTTTTCGCATTACAGCCTCCGGCTCGTTACTTTTTGAACGCACCTTATAGATTTATGGTAGTTTGCTGTGAATCACATTTGATTTACACAGAATGCATTAATTTCATGCACACACACTTCTAACTGTTGGAATACAGTTTGACTGCAGCGGGCATGGCTGTCAATGTAATGTGTATATACGGGGTGCGGGTGTATAAGTGCGCCCCGATAAACACGGCAAGCTCAGCCGGCTGTGACTGGCGCAGATCGCGGGCGTGCGTAGCCGGTTCAGCCGGGGGTTGGCCCGTACTTACACACTTTTACCAAACATGTTCAATAATGAGTACTTACAGTGGTCATAGGCGATGCTGCAAATGTCCTCCCTCTCTTGTAACACACACCTGACATCTTCTGATGAAAGAATGTCAACTCTTTTATTATTTACGGAGCCTGTTTCCTTGAATCGTTTAGCGAGTCTCCTAATTGTACTGGCATTAGGCACAGGTCATCCTGGGAACTTGATTTGAAATTTTTGTCTTGTTTCTGAACAAGATTTTCTGCTTTTCATATACAAATTATGGATATACACACGTTCGCGCAATGTGAATTGGTGTCTAGGCCTGACCAACAATGACAGTAATCACAATACTCACTAAACATGCAACACTCACGTCTAAGCTTTGCAGATACACGTGTGAACTAACGATATGAGTCAGTGGAGACGCCAACCACCGGCTGAACCAGGTACGCGCTAGTCACAGCCGGCTTAGCTTGCTGTGTTTATTGATGCCCTCACAGATAATGACCCTGTATAATGGATTACTAGTATTTGTTCAACAAGTTATAAAGTCAATAACTAAAATAAATTCAACCTCCTCTGTAATCATCTTCCCCTTCATCACAGACCTGAATATGTTTGCTTGGTGATTGACACCTGCCATCAAGTGCATTTGGACTGATCTAATGACTGTTAATAAGCAACATAGCGTGAGACTGGGCTGTTGGGTGTTTAAGAGCCAATAGAAATACAGTACCACAGTTTACAAAGGTCCTGAGTAAAGATATGAAGAACAGGACACGAGCAACTAACTTCATTGCTGATTGCCACCTGGGAACAAACAGAGAAAGAAAGAAAGAAAGAAAGAAAAATAAAGAAAGTAAGAAAGAGAGAAGGAAAGAAAAAGAGAAGGAAAGAAAGAAAGAAAGAGAGAAGGAAAGAAAGAAAAAAGAAAGAAAGAGAGAAGGAAAAATAAAGAAAGTAAGAAAGAGAGAAGGAAAGAAAAAGAGAAGGAAAGAGAGAAGGAAAGAAAGAGAGGGAGAAGGAAAGAGAGAAGGAAAGAAAGAAAGAAAGAAAGAAAGAAAGATAAATATATATCATTCATTGATTGATAAAAGCTTTGACATTCTGGAATACTGTCCATTAAATTCTTTTAGGGTTTTGCCGTGTTGAACCACACGTTTTGAGAGGAACCTCGCCTGTTTGTCACAGAGTCGCGGTTGGAAGCAGAGTATCTGCTGGTACAGTCACAAGAAAAAGCTTATCTCTATATCATCATTTTTGACTCGTACAATTTCTACTCATCACTGCTGATGCCCATCTGTAACACTAAACTACGACATACCTCCTCCACCGTGTGACTTGGATGGTATCGCCCTTCCGCAGGGAGATCCGGCTCTCGTCCGTGAAGGGCGGGTGGCACAGCACTCTCCAGCCCTTGGTGATGGGCGCCCAGGAGCCCGAGTAGTTCTCCACCGCCGAGTAGGTGCGAGTACGGTGCCTCTTCTCATTCTTCTGCTCCTTCTGCTCCCGCTGAAACACATTTCCACACCATCCTCAAAGTGTACCATACTAGGTTTTATGGGTCGTTTGCCATGGCTTTCCTCACCAACCACAGGCACTAGCTGTACACTGTGCCACCTTTATTACTAAACTTCTGGTTTAGCAGTCAGAATATGAAAACTATGAAATCTGCGCGAGTATTTGTTGTTGCAAAGAGTTGTATGGTCTGCATTTGTGTACAGTGAGAATGTGATTATTCGTTGTGTATTCATGACGAGAACTGGTAGATAACATCGTTGTCTCTAAAAGTTACATTTTCCCATTATTTTACTATAAATCATGTTTGAAAATGATATAAGATTGTTAGAAAGATAGTACGTCAACAAATGGAAGATTGAGTTAGTTTTCCCACCGAGCAATCGGTATTCAGTGATTTATTATGATTTTTTTGGCATCTCCTCTTAAATTGAAGCGTATGTGCGAACAAACGTCCATGTTACATTTTGTGTAATATTCACGCAACATGTATCACGTTCGAGCATATCTCAACATATGGCTTTAGTATTCCAGAAATTGTGAAGTGAAATGCACTTCTAAATTCCCGGAACAAAAGTCTATGTTACATCGCTTCCCGCTAGGTGCTATTTGAGGAATAAAGAAATATTAATATTCAGTGGAACCTCGTTAGTATGTTTTTCAAGGGACTGAAAAATTTGAAAGTAAAAAGCGGGAAAACGTACTACTGAAAAATGATAAATTAAACCTCGTTAACTTGTTTCAGTAAGGGAAAAGCATAAAATGCGTTAATCGAAAGTACGTACTATCGAATATACAATTTTATACAAGCTACTTACTGTATCACAGAACTAGTTCACACAGCGATAGCAATGGAAACAAGGGAAAAATGTACTATACTCTGAATTCAAATACTGTAGTACTAGTGGAAATATTTTGAGACATATAGTTCCACAGAGTAGGCCTACCTATCTGAAGTTCTTTTTGAGGTTAGACATGCTTCCGCCATCATGCGATCTCAAACAAATCTCAGAACATGACAAAACACAGCAATGATTAGAACTTGTCCACATCTCCCCGATGACACCGAAAATTATTTATAAATGTCAGAAACAAACAACAATTACCAAGACCTCTTAAATTGGTTATGGATATTGCATTACACTTACCTATTTTACTATCTTGTAACTTTGTAGTTGCAAACCGTATCAGGCCAACTTACATATTTTAGCAAACACACACAAATAGAATTTAACCTCAAACAAATGTAGGCCACATTTATTAGCATGTAACAAATTAATAACATATTAACACACACTTAACGCAATAACACAAATCACTGGCGTTTAAAAAACATATCCATTGTTGTATGCTTAAGACTTCTCTGACCAAGTGAGTAGCCTACAATATTGACAGTGTGTTCATGATTTCTGTCTAGGCTACTTCAAGAATTTTCATATTCTCATCACTTCGTATTTGCTCGAATGTATCTCGCACCCCATTTTTAGCCTATTTTCATTTTTGAAAAAAAAAAAAAAAAAAAAAAGGCTTATGAGATCACCTTTTGTCCGTGTGTGTGCGCGTATGTGTGTTTGTGTGTGTGTCTCCTCTAATAAAATCTAAACGGCCAGAGTGATTTCAATGAAACTCCGTGGGATCATAGCACCTTTTCAGCCGACCCCGACCGTGCGCTTAAAATTTTATTACGTCTGACCAATCCAACATGGCGGCTGTGCGAAATATTTCACCGGCATTCCATATCTCCGAAACTATTACTAATATCACCCTGAAATTGTGTACGGTGATAAAGGGCACTACTAGAAGTCCACCTATGAGACTTTCAAAAACCCATTAACTACGAAACGAACATGGCTGCCAAGCAAAGATGAAACCTTCAAATAGACTTTTCTCAAGATTTAACCATCCAAACGCAATGAAACTTGGTACAGCAAATGTTTATGCCCATTGTAATGCACTGGCATCTAATTTAGTTCAATTGTTTAAATAACCTCAAGATGGCGGCTGTGCAAAATTTAAAAATTAAGTTTTTATTTCTTGATGCGATCAAAGTGAACGTTTGAATAATAAACTTACGCAATAATCGTCATGTAATACAGTAAAACTCGGTTAAGAAGTTCCCGCATAAAACGTTTTTCCGCTTAAGACGTCCGATATTCTTGGTCCCGTGATTCGTCCCATAAGATACATGTATATTTTTCCCGTATAAAGTGTTCATGCATAAGAGGTTTTCCCGGTTAAATAGTTCAGATTTTGTATTCCCTTAGAGTATAAGACGTTCACTGAGAGACAACTGACTTAGAATCAAAACTTGCCAATCTCCGTGGAAGATACATCCGGTGTTCCGAATGAAAAATACAGCTGTTCCAAGTGTTTGCGGGTCTCTGACCAGGCGAGCATTTCAAGGCTAAATGACGTCACGCTATGACGACACCCGCTCAAGACTGACTACAATATACAGCATCATGCTTTCATTCGTGGCCTCCTATATTCTTTGTTCGTGGCTTTTATCGCTGTTCTGTGTGATCTAACTTGTTAGCCAAGCATTGCCAGACGTAGCATAACATTATTGAGATTACGAGAATTGCGTCGTCAGTGAAGTAAAGTTTTCAGATCATTGTGAAAATGAGTGGATCTCAGATGAAAGGCATCAAAAGAAAGGCACTTTCTATTAAAGATAAAGTGGACATTATAAGAAAAGTAGAGTCGTCTACTCTTTCAGGTGTTGCTCTTGCGAAGGAGCTCGGAATGCCACCGTCTACTTTGAACGGCATCATAGCAAAGAAAGAAGGGATCTTGGCTTCTGCCGGGAATACTTCGGCAAGCTGCAAGAAGATTAAAAGCGGGAAATACGAAGACGTAGAACAACCTCTGCTCGTGTGGTTTTAACAGCAGTGAAGTTTAAACATTCCTTTGCACAGGATTATCGTGAAGGAGAAAGCCGAAGAAATCGCGTGTCGATTACAAGTGCCTTTTACTGCGTCGAATGGGTGGCTGGATCGCTTTAAAAATCGGGCTGGCATAGTTTAAAACACTATTAGTGGCGAAGCTGCGAGTGTAAGTCAGTGGAAACGGAAGCGTGGAAGGAAACACTGCTGCCGGCAAAAATCAGTAATTACAAACATTGTGACGTTTTTAATGTTGAAGAATTCGGACATTTTATCAGGTTGTTCCGGATAAATCTTTGGTTTTGAAGGGAGAATCTTGCCTAGGAGGCAAATTAGGTAAAGTGCGAGCTACGGTGCTAGTTGGTGCGAATATGGATGGGACGAAAAGCTGCCACTACTGATCATAGGAAAATCAAGAAAGCCCCGGTGTTTCAAAAACGTCAGAACTTTGCCGTGTACTAACAGAAGCAATAAATCAGCATGGATGACAAGCTCCCTATTTGAAGAGTACATTCAAGCACTAGATGCCAAAATGGGGAGCCAAAACAGGAAGATTGTGGTGTTTATGGACCACTGCCCTGCTCATCCCAAACAGTGGCCTCATTTAAGAAACATTAAAATTGAATTTTTTCCCCCAAACACTACATCGGTACTGCAGCCCATGGACCAGGGGGTGATTAAGGTTCTGAAACAGAGGTACCGAAAAGCAGTAGTGTGTCGTATGCTGTCACGCATGGAAGCAGGTGGACCCATCTACAGGCCATCACTTTTGGACTCCATGCATTTAATTGCCTCCTCTTGGGATTCGATGGAGTCGACCACCATTGTAAATTGCTTCAAGAAAGCTAGTTTTGATGATGTTACTAGTAGCAGCATTTGTGCGGAAGTCTGCGATGAAGAGCCAGGGTGGTGGGAAACCGTGCAGGAGAAGATGGAGATAACCAGCAGTTTCAGCGACTTCACTGCTGTTGATGATCTGGTAATAACTTGCGAGGAGCAGACCATTGACGACATATGCAAGGACATTCAGGCAGGAAATGAGGAAGAAGAAGAAGAGGAGAATTCTCCAAGGCCTTCTTGTAGTGAGGCAAGTGTCCATCTTGGACAACTATGGAAATTCATAGAAGGTGCTGCTGGAGTGCCTCACAGCACATGGAAAGCCGTGAGGGAAATGGAGAGATTTATAGAACTAGAAAGCAGTAATTAGCTCAAACAATCTATACTGGACAACTTCTTTTCAAAGTAAAGGCTTATTTTTGTGGTAAGAAATACAGCATTTTTGATGGTGCACAGGTCAATTGACGCAAGCCACAAAAAGCCAAATTTTTCAGGACGGACAAAAAAGTGTTTTCAATTCGGTCTTAGTTGTTGTTTATTAACATCCTAAAATGTGTCTATAATTGTAGTTTGCTGGAATATATGGTGTGGGCTCAAACAGTTATTGAAATTAATTCTATTAATGTGAATTGTGAAGGTTATGCCAATTCATTTCTCTTTTTCTCTGGTGTGATAGATTTTTATATTGGGGCTTCTCTTTTTCTGGCGTTTTTTTATAGGCCTATGTACAGTCAAGACCGACTACAATATCTCAGACCGTAACATCAAATCCAAGATGGCGGAAATCGTAGGGGAACAGCTGTAGCGACTGGCGGGCATGGCGCCATCGAAATAGCGGCAAATTCGAAGACAAACATTCGCATAATTGATTAAATTCTACCAGAAATTACAGGTTTTTATGTAATAAGGCACAAATTCAATATGAAACCCTGACGTACTTCGCTACATGCAACACGAACAGACAGTAGCTAAAAATACAGACATAAATAAAGCAGAGATAAGACATAATGTTAAAAAAATGCAAATACTTCTAAATGGAACTACAAGAATAGTCAACCAACAACAAAGTCAACCCCTGACACTATACAGCACATGAAGGGCCTAAGCAAATATAAAATGCAAATATAAGTGGTTGTTGCTTATATTAGGGGCTACGACATCGTGGTCTTGTAGCCCCATGTATTTGTGTGTGGAATTTGTGTGATAACCTGTGTTATTGTTATGGCTGAACTAGTGTGTATGTAAATTGGGGATTGTAATGGGAAGGAAGCAGCCATGGCCTTAAGTTAGGAACCATCCTGGCATTCGCCTGGATTAGAAGTGGGGAAACCATGGAAAACCACTTCCAGGATGACTGAGGTGGGAATTGAACCCTCCTCTACTAAGTTGCTTCAAGAGGCTGAGTGCACCCCGTCCCAGCCATCACTTGAGAATTAAATTTCTTGGCAGAGGCGGAGAATCAAACCCGGACCTCCGGGACGACAGCCAAGAACGCTAGGCACTACACAACGAGGTGGTCTAAAACAGAATGGTAGCACTGAATGAAAGTAGAACGAGCGATAATATTCTCTATAGTACATGAATTAGCCAAAATACCTTATCAAACAACGAGAAATAAATCAGGGAATGATGTTTTAATAGATGCTTCCTCCTCCTCTGTATGTAACCCACCCAGCCATTCCAAATAGCATTGTGACTCACAATTTGGCTTCAGGAGAGGAAGATGCACAAACCAGGCAATTCTAGGTCTTCAAACTGAGATTGCGTCTACCCTGTCAGTCATCATCATCATCATCATCATCATCAATGTCCCACTCCAGTCGCCCGGGTGTGGTTAACAAGCCTCTTCCACTCGTTTCTGTCCTTCCACTTTTCCTGCTCCATTACTTCCTCCACATCCAATCCAGCTTCTTCGATGTCCTTCCGAATCTGATCCATCCATCTTCTTCTTGGTCTTCCAACTGATCGCTTACCCTTAACTTCTCTTTCCAACTCCCTTCTTGCCGCTCGTTCCTTTCCCATTCTCTTCACATGTCCGAACCATCTCAGTCTTGCTTTCCGTATCTTCTGTACTAACGGTTCCACATTTAGCTCTTCTCTGATTTTAACATTTTGAATTCTATCTCTTCTTGTCTTTTTTACAGATGTTCTTAAAAATTTCATTTCTGCTGCTTGGATCTTACTATCTTGTCTCTTGTTAGTTACCAGCGTTTCCAGTCCGTATGTTACAATTGGTATGAAGTACTGTTTATATAGTGTTAATTTCGTTCTCCTGGGCACTTTGCCATCCCATAAAAGCTCTCTGACTTGATGATAGAATGTTGTGCTTTTACTTAGTCTGTTGTTAATTTCAGGGTTGATTTCATTACCTCCGTTAACAATGCTACCCAGATATGGGAACTGTTCCACATTCTCTAACCATTCTCCATCTATGTTCACTTGGCTTCTCTTTTCCTCTTTTCCACAGTGCAGGACTACAGTTTTCTTTTTACTAATTACCATTCCAAACTCCTTCAGCTTTTCATTCCAAATGTCCAATCTCCTTTGTACCTCCTTTTCTCCCTCTCCCCAAATCACCACATCATCTGCCTTCACTTCATCACTACTGATACTCTGTTTTACACGTTTTATGATTTCATCCATCAGTATAACAAATAATAATGGTGACAGTGCACTTCCTTGCTTGAGGCCTTTTTTTGTATAGAATGTTTCAGAATCACCACTACCCACTTGTACACTGCTCTTACTCTCATAATACAGTACAACATTTTTATCTTGTTAATTAGTGATTTTGGTACATTCCTTTTCAGTAGGCATTCCCATACATATTTTCTTTTAACTGTATCATAGGCTTTTTCCACATCCAGAAATATAAAGATGATTTCCTTGTTCATTTCTAGATGCTTTTCCATTATCATTCGCACTGCAAATATCAAGTCTATTGTTGATCTATTCGGTCTAAAGCCATACTGTTCTTCCTCTAACTGAGGTTCTATTATATCCCTCAGTCTCTTGCCTATGACTTTCTCCATTATTTTTAGCCCACGTGATAACAATGTTATACCTCTATAATTTTCACATTTCTTCCTATTTCCTTTCTTGAACAGTGGTACAATGCTTCCTTGTTGCCAATCTTCAGGTATCCTTTCATCCCTCCATATGGCATTGAGGGTTCGGTATAGCCACTGTAGTCCAATGCTTCCTGCTGCCTTAATCATATCAGCATTGAATTCGTCTTTTCCACTTGCTTTACCTTTGCTCATTGCTTTCACTGTCCTTTCAAGTTCCAACCATGTTATTGGGTTCTCTTCTTTTTCTCCATCTATTTCCATTTTCTTATCTCGTTCTTCCTCTGGGAAGTCATCCCCATTATAAAGCTTTTCAAAATACTTAGAAATCACCTTCTGAAGACCTTTTTCATCATGTACTATGGAACCTGGAACCATCTTCTCTCTCTAATGCCTTGATTTTTTCTTGGTCTGCTCTTTTCGATTTTATTACTCTATACAGTAGTTTCTGATTTCCTCTACTATCTTGCTCAATTTTGTTGGTGAACTCTCCCCAGCATTTCTCTTTTTCTTTCCTGATACTCCTTTTTACTTGTAGTTTTAATCTTTTGTATTCCACATGTAACCTTTCTATCTTATCCTCATCTTTCTGATACGTTTTTTGCTTTTCCTTATCCATTTCTTTCTTCACCTTGTTCCTTTCTTTTATTTCTTGCTTTATTTTGTCTGTCCACCACCGGGTCTCCTTTTCCTTAACCTTTGCTTTTGTTTTCCCACATACCTCAACTGCTGCTTCAACAAATGCCTGTCTGAAATTGTTCCCCTCTTCTTCTCCACTTTGTGTTTCTGTGTTAGGCAGCTTCATTTTTATCCTATCTTGGAATGCTATCCTTTTGTCCTCCTCCTCCAATTCCCAAATCCTGATCTTTGGTTTTTTCTTAAGTACAATTTTAGGGATTTTTACTCGTTTTAAATCCACTATTAATAACCTGTGATCACCTCCCATACTTTCACTGGGGATTATCTTCGCATCCATGACGTATCTTCCCCATTCTCGGTCTGTTATCACAAAATCGATGAGAGTACTATACTGTCCATCCCAACTATACCGGCTGATCTTATGGCTATTCCTCTTCTTGAACCACGTGTTCTTTATTATCAGGTTATTTCTGACACAAAAATACAACAGTTTCTCTCCATCTTCATTTCGATCGCCATACCCATGTGGACCCAAAACATTCTCATATCCCATTCTATCAGTTCCTACATGAGCATTTAGATCTCCCATTATCATGATCCCATCTCCAACAATATGTGATTCCAGTTCTTCCAAGCTACATCCTGTCTGTGGAGCATACACCTGTATTATCTTCAGTAGTTCCTTATTTACGTGTATTTGCATTATTATAATTCTTTCATTTACATACTCAACTTCAGCTATTGGTCCAACATTTTGATTCACTATAAAGCCCACTCCATTTCTTTTCTCTTTACGGTTACCCATCCAGTACAAGGTGTACCCCTTACTTAGTTTCTTCATTCCTTTTCCCTTCCGTTTCACTTCACTTAATCCCAGGATGTCGAGTTTTCGTGTCTCCATTAGGTCAATCAATTCATTTTCCTTGTCATTCAGTGTTAAAATATTTATTGTTCCAAATCGGGTTTTGTTCTCTGATCTAACACTTGCAGAAACATCAGCATTACCATCATACGCTGCAACTGTAGTCAGAGTCATGTCAATTCCGTTTTTCTTCGATCCGAGGCTTGTATTATAATTGAAAGCAACTACAAATTTATTCGTCTGCTGGCTTGCTAAGCCTAACGCATCTGAGGATTTTCTTTTGGGGTTTACTCCCTTAGCCTTTGAAGATCCCTCTTCTCCACAAGGCAGTGGTTTCCTCTTCTAATTTCCCCAGAGAGGATGGGTTGCCTCATCCACCATCTTCGCCATTCTGAAGGTCTCCTTCTCTGCCTAAGATGCTGTTAAGGTCTTCACCCGTACCCTGGGCATGGGTTTCACGTTATACCCCGTGAGACTGGGTCCCTGTCTGAACTTAGCTCTACTTCACACCGGCCTACTGATGTGGAGGATACCCACCCCCGCAGCGTGGATGCGCCAAACAAGAATTACTCAAGTGGAGGATAGGGAAGGTGACCCTATCTCCCTTGAGCCGGGTTAATGGTTGCGTATGATGCCACAACCAATGCCAGTACCGAAGGGAAAGTTACAATCCATATTCATTGACTTCTCTAAAGCTTTTGACTCGATTAGCAGGAAGAAAATATTGGAAAAACTAGACAGACTATAGAGAGGTAACTTAACAGCTACACGAAACGTCTTGTCAAAAGTATTTTAGGCTCTAACAATATAGTCATTAACGATGGCATTACAACATCAAGCCCAATAGAGCAGACTACAGGCGTGCTACAAGGAGACCCATAAAGCCCTCTGTTATTTATCACTGCTATGGCAGATAATATCACAAGATATATTATCAGAGAGGGTAATCTCATTTATATATGCAGATGACATGGTGCTCTCTTCAAGTTCACAGGTCGAATTACAATCTGCTCTCGACGCTTTAGAATGATGGGCGTTACACAATGACCTTAGGTTAAACAGAAACAAGACTAAATCTATGACCTTTAGGAAAGGGGGAAAGCCAGAAATTTTTCACATTGCAGGAAAACCGCTTGAGAGTGTATCACCTTACAAGTAGTCCTACTTAGGTCCTACATTACAGTCAACTGGCAATGTTTATTCGAAGAAGAGTCCATTGCAGGTTCCGTGTTGACGTTTTGTAATTAAGTATAACAAATTTAATGTTTCTGCCTAATGAACACTCATTTATTGTTTTAGTTAGCTTATGGGTACATGTTTCGGAATTAGTACAATTCCTTCTTCAGCCCTTCATAATTCATATTCGGAAACATCATAGACTAAAAAGACTAAAAAGACCACATCCATGTGAGAAACATAACACACTGATATTAAAATACTATAAAAAACTAATTAAACACTTTAAAACATGACAACCTTATGGACATTACAAACAATAAAGCAATAAAAACATTCCTGCTGTTAACAGTCAAATTGATTAATAATCACTATTATGCACATTCTTGAAAGGTATGCGACGGTCAAATTGTGCAGTCGTTAATCTCTTTTTGTGAATAAAAACAAAGAGCACATTGCATTAGTGTCCAGGACCCAAATAACTTGCTGTACTGATAAATGTTGACATAAGTGGAAACTTTGTTCGGCACTTTATTGAAAGTGCGCTGACGTGTGCTTAATAGATACAAAACGGAGAAAACCTTCCGATTATTAAACTTGTATTTTGCACATTAACTGGGTGTGTTTATCTTGAGCCGAGAGCTCCACGGACCTGAAATGAAAACATTCAGTGGTTGGAATATGTTGAAGACAAAGATTTAAAAATTAAAAAAAAAACTTAAATGCCGCCCTAACAAAATTTTTTTTGTTCCAAAGGTCCAATGCACACAAAAACTTGAATGAAATCAATTTTGATACCAATATATTATTTGATACATTAGCAGACCACCTCATCTCCAAAAAATTAAAACCTCCATAGACAATAGCAAGTTCGTTGACATCGGTATTCCCGTCCCATCCAGTGCCGCGCCGGTCATTTCCACCCCGAGCAGTTCCACCCCTCCACTTCCCCTCTGCTCATGTGCGCCCCTCAACCGTATCTGGCAGCAGCTTGACTCCACTCATAGCACTAGTGGATTAGCCTGTATACACATCATCTTCATTTCCCGTTTCCAGCTTCCTGGGTCGGGTTGTGAATTAAGGACCTCCAACGTTTCCTGTCTCTCCACCACTCCTCTCCTGTTTTTAGTACTTCTTCAGGTTTTCCTCCTCTCTTCTCTACACACTCCCACACTGTATCTGCCCATCTCTTTCGGGGCCTTCCTCGTGGTCTCTTCCCTGTCATCTTTTCACAGAAAGTTTTCTTTGGTACTCTCTCCTCTCCCATTCTCATCATATGTCCATACCACTTTAACTTTGTTGCTTCTATCCTGTCCTGCAGCTTCAAGATTCCTGTCCTTTTTCTAATCTCTTCGTTTCTAACTCTATCTCTTCTGGAGAGCCTGTATACACATCGGACCGCAAACAGCCAGGCACTTGTCCTTACCTACATCGCTTCGCATTAGCAGTCACGCCGGTAAGTTAATCTAACATAATGTACTCCACGCAATTTTTTTTTCTTTATTCAAAGTCATTTCTTTTATTTTGGTACCAATTTTCGCTTCAGATGTAGGAGCCTACCACCCAGCACCATATTCATTGACCTTGGCGTTTTGCTCTTAAATCGTTGCACGTAAGTCCAAATTTTTTGTTAGGGCGGCATTTAAGTTTTTAAATTTTTTTTTAAAATCTTTGTCTTCAACATATTCCAACCACTGAATGTTTTCATTTCAGGTCCGTGGAGCTCTCGGCTCAAGATAAACACTCCCAGTTAATGTGCAAAATACAAGTTTAATAATCGGAAGGTTTTCTCCGTTTTGTATCTATTAAGCACATGTCAGCGAACTTTCAATAAAGTGCCGAACAAAGTTTCCACTTATGTCAACATTTATCAGTACAGCAAGTTATTTGGGTCCTGGACACTAATGCAATGTGCTCTTTGTTTTTATTCACAAAAAGAGATTAACGACTGCACAATTTGACCGTCGCATACCTTTCAAGAATGTGCATAATAGTGATTATTAATCAATTTGACTGTTAACAGCAGGAATGTTTTTATTGCTTTATTGTTTGTAATGTCCATAAGGTTGTCATGTTTTAAAGTGTTTAATTAGTTTTTTATAGTATTTTAATATCAGTGTGTTATGTTTCTCACATGGATGTGGTCTTTTTAGTCTATGATGTTTCCGAATATGAATTATGAAGGGCTGAAGAAGGAATTGTACTAATTCCGAAACATGTACCCATAAGCTAACTAAAACAATAAATGAGTGTTGATTAGGCGGAAACTTTAAATTTGTTATACTTAATTAACTGGCAATGTTTTCACACTGCACATCAAGGATAGACCCAGCGTCGCGACCAAAGTCATCAACGACATAAAACATTTGACTAAGCTATCCATAAAAACAGCCTTAAAACTTTTGCGGTTAAAAGTTACCCGTATTGTGACTTACGGACTGGAGAGCATTTGGACACATTTAATTATGAAGTATTTGGAACAATATGGAGCAACTGAAGGCAACTTACATAAAGAAGGCCTTGGGTGTATCAAAGTATACACCTTCAAGACCGGTGTAAGAGGTGACTTGCGAGGTTTATAATGTAGAAGAACTCCGACTTCAAATGCTGCTACCTTCTACTCCAGGATATGTAAAACTCATGGACACACTAGGGTCAAAGGACATTTGGTAGGATTTTTGCGCCACGGACGCTACGATTTTTGATGATTGGAAGAGTGGGGGGTATGAGCTGAGACCATTGAACTGTAGGTACTACTGGAACAACTCCTCCCATGGTAACCCTCGCTGAAAACTGCTTCCTGGTGCACTACCAGGCGTAACTAGTCGCACCAAAAACTGTCATACCATTTAACTCTAGGTTGCAAGTCAGCTGATATGTCGTGATTATTTTCATATATTTGATCGTACGTACCTCTGTGCAACGTTATATGTATGGTATTTTCCAATAATACGGTAGGTTTACGGTCTACTTTATTTTAGAATTGAGATTTGTAATGAAGTAGCCTATTCTGCGTTTATGGATACGTCTTACATCAAATTTTGACATAGGCCTAAATAGCACATGACAAATACACGTAGGCCCAATTGTAGGTTATAAGTCATTAGTCACAGAATTATAACCTACGCTTATATTACAGATTTCCATGGAAACGCCCAGATGTAGGCCTATTAAAGAAATGGGTTATAGCTGTGAACACTTTTATAAACATGCTACTTGTTTCATTCAAATAGAAACAAACCACTGCTTAAAGATGATGCGATGCGGTACCTGCAATTTGCAATTTCCCACAGCATCGGCTTCAGCCACCCAAGAAAAGACCGAGAGTTATTGAACGACAAGTAGCCTAATATTTACTGTTACTTTCTTCATCAGCATAGGCATAAAATTTCACATTTTCCAGTATACTTTTATGATGTCAGTCTTGGAGACGATAAAAATAATTCGGCTTAAGGGATCTTCCCTGCAGGACCTGTTCGTTTTCTGTATGACTTATGTGAGGTCTAGGTTTCGACCTGCTTTGAAGAAAAAGAAGCTTGTAGTTTTACGTGACCGTTAATCTTGTGATCATGAGCCAAGGGACTTCCATTTTACGTGGAATCCGAACCACAGGACATGTCATTTCACTTCAAAAATCTCACTTGCAATGACCGTGAATCAAACCTGGTCCACCTTGGTGAGAGGCGAATAGCTTGACCACTGCGCTACCACGCCCCATTACTTTGAAGAATACTGAACATGTGGGTGTTTTGTATAAATAAAGTAGGCTATGTATTTTTGTTCATTAAGAATCTATTTAATTGTTTAGTTGTAGGCTTATGCATATTCACACACATATGAATGCTGCCTTTGAGTTAATAAAAATGTTGAATACCAATTAACATATTTTTTCTTTATTCTTAGTCATTCCCAGCCTAACCTTATTTTTATTTTAATTTAATGTACGTGCGGCTTGTATTTTTTGCCAGTAGGCCTATAGTTATTGTGTATGCTGCCTTTGATCTAAGGATAAAATGATGAACAATCAGGCTGCAATATAATATTTTATGTTGGCGTATATTCCTAGCCATTTTAAGTATCAAATTACTACATGATGTTTTGAAATATGTATTTCGGCGTTAAGTGCAAGCCTCCGTGGCTTAGGCGGCAGCACGCCGGCCTCTCACCGCTGGGTCCGTGGTTCAAATCCCGGTCACTCCATGTGAGATCTGTGCTGGACAAAACGGAGGCAGACAGGTTTTTCTCCGGGCACTCCGGTTTTCCCTGTCAAAATTTCATTCCAGCAACACTCTCCACTATCATTTCATCTGTCATTCATTTAATCATTGCCCAGGAGGAGTGCGTCAGGCCTCGGCAGCCGGCACAGTTCATATCCTCGCCGCTAGATGGGGGCTTCATTCATTCCATTCCTGACCCGGTCGGAGACTGGAAGCAGGCAGTGGATTTTCATTTCATTTCGGCGTTAAGTCCCGTTTAGTTTACCGTTCGCCTAAATGTTCAAAAGTACCTCTTTTACTTGTATCTCGTCGTACGTACATCATCCTTTCGTTCGTATACGTCAAATTCTCCTCCTTGACATGCACTACCAGGAGTAACTAGTCGCACCAACAAACCGCACTTTCCTCCCATGCAGTCGGCATTCCAGTTCAATGGCTGAGACATATTCTCACGCGTGTTGCCATACATGGTTTCCGTTATAAACTGTGTCGTACCAAAAAGTTCCATCATCCGTGTGACGAATGTTTGTGTGAGCGCTGTGGAGAACAATGTGGAAGATCCCACGCTATATTCTGCACATTAAGACATGCATCTTTGATATTCCTAGGGAATAACAATTCGCTTACTGTATGATTTTAGATTTTATTCATTATATGCATAGCCAATGGCTGCAATAATCCCTTATTATTATAGGCTATAGACGAATTTCCAGCTGTGGATGCCATTATTGACATCAACCAACATCAGAATAGTACTGCCAACCTCACCATTTTGGTACTACGCCGCACCAACACCCGACCATTCTAACCTCCGTTTTGTCCAATCCAATGGTTACAATATAACACGTCCAGATCAATGGTTTTGTGTCAACCTGCCCCAATAGTTGCGAGCGGTCAAAGCGGCAACTGCACCAGACCATTCTAACCTTCGATTTGTCCAATCCAATGGTTTTTGACAATGGTTATAGCCTAACGCGTTCCGATGACTGCCTTTTTTTTTTAACAACAGTGATCTGCTAATAGATATTGTCTCCTCCGCTGTCTATAACCCACCCACCATCCCAATTTATAACACAACTTAGGCCTATATAGTGAAATTTCAGCTGTGTCGGCCATTGTAGGCGTGGCTTATTTGACAAATAAGATATTGCCAACCCTACGTATACCGTAAACACGGTTGTGTGTTGTTTGTTTTGAGCGGAGAGAGCTATTAGAGCGCACTATTAGGGCGCACTCGCTTCTATCTGTTTGTATAGGATAGGGGCAACCTGAACTAGCTCCAACAGATGGCACACAGGTACTATCATTTTGTTCTTTATTCCAAATAGCATTTGCCAATAACACTCAATTGACTGTTACAAACTCTTTAAAATGAAAATTTACTGTATTATCAACTTGTCATTCTTCAAATTCGATGTGTATAGAATTCCAACAGAAGGCTTTATATATAAAAACCTAACCTAGTAGCTGACATAAATTCTATCTTATTAGGTAATGTTTTACATACAAAAACAAACCTAACCAGCGGCTAACGCCCGAGACCCCCTTGCCTGTGGTACTAACAGTAATTTTCGGCCAGGTAGTAGGCCTACCTAACCTAGTAACGGACATAAATTCTATCTTATTAATGTGTTATATACAAAAACGAACCTAATTTGGGGTTAACGCCCCAGGTCCACTTGCTTGTGATACTAACAGTAATTCTATTTACATACCTGTCGCATTTTAAATCACTGCTTCCATCAGACTGCAGTATCCAATTCAATTTGCCCACAAGCACACAAAGATTCTTGATTCACGATTCTTATCGAATACATTACACTTAAAGAACTTGGCACTTTAGAACACACTGACACTCATGGTATGTCATTAAAACTACCATCATCTACTCTAACAAACAGGAGTTGTGTGGTAGAACGGTTCATCATCATCATCATCTTGTACAGGTTCCAGCCCCAGGCTGGGTCTGTTTGGAACATAAGCCTCGCCACTTAGTTCTTTCTTCCCACCACCTCTCCGCTGTCACTCTGGTCCAGTCCTCCCCGCTCTTCTTGACACATTCCTCCACTCCTTTCAGCCATCTATCTCTTGGTCTTCCCCTTGGTCGTTTCTTCTGCATCTGCATCTCATGTATCCTCTTGGGAATCTTCTTCTCATCCATTCTCTTTAAGTGTCCATACCACCTCAGTCTTGATGTCTCAATCCTACCTTGCAAGGGCTCCTCTTTCACCATTTCCCTGACCTTTTCATTCCTCACCCTGTCTCTTCTTGATACTCCGATCCTACTTCGCAGGAACTTCATTTCACTTGCCTGTATTCTGCTTATGTCTCTTTTCTTCATTGTCCACGTTTCTGAAGCATAGGTCAGTATCGGGATATAGTAGCTTCTGTATAACACTTCCTTGCTTTTTTGTGGGACATCTTTATTCCACACTAAGCTCCTAATGCTTCTCAGAAATGCTTCTGCCTGTCTGCCACGTTCCGTAATCTCTTTGTCATTTCTCCCAGTTTCCTCCACTATACTTCCCAAGTACTTGAGACTTTCCACCTTCTTCAGCTTTCCACCTCCAAGTGTTATCCCACTCATTGGTCTGTCCTTTTTCCTGGTCGTTAACAGGATCTCACATTTACTGATGTTGAACTTCCATCCGTACTCTCGCACTGTTTCTTCCCAAGCCTTCAGGTGCTCCTGAATTTCCTCCTCCTTGTTTCCCCAGACCATGAGATCATCTGCAAACACCATTGCTTTCATCTTATCTTCTCCTATCTTTCCTGCTATCCGTGTCATTACCTCGTCCATAACCACAATAAAGAGAAGGGGTGACAGCGCACTACCCTGTTTCAGGCCACTCATTTGTCTGAACCAGTCTGTTCTTTCCCCTCCAAATTTTCCCACAACTCACACTTCCACAATACATCTCCTTCACTCTGCCTACAGTCTCTTTTTCCACTCCCATGTTTTCCATTGCTTTCCAAACCTTCTCCCTGCACACACTATCATAGGCCTTTTCGATGTCCAGGAAGGCCATCAACAGATCCTCTCCAAATTCGTAGTGGTGTTCCTGGAGCTGTCTCACTGAAAATATGAGATCCACTGTTGATCTCCCAGGTCTGAATCCATACTGTTCCTCTCTCAATTTTCTCTCCACTTTGGCTCGTATTCTACTTTCTAATATCTTTTCATATATCTTGGCACAGTGAGGTATGAGTGTGACTCCCCTGTAATTTCTGCACTCCTTTCTGCTTCCTTTCTTAAATATTGGGACAATTAATCCTTTCTTCCAATCTTCTGGGGTCTTTTTCTCCTTCCATATCACCCTCATCACACGGTACAGCCACTGTTTCCCAACCACCCCTGCTGCCTTCACCATTTCAACACCCACTTCATCCACACCTGGTGCCCTTCCTCCTTTCATCTTGTCTATAGCCATTTCCAGTTCTCTCCAAGTCAGGTCCTTTTCCATTCCTGTGTTGTCTTCTCCATCTTCCAATACATTGTCTTCCTCCCTATGACCATTTGGATTCAGCAAATCCTCAAAGTACTCTTTCCACACTGTCTTGAGTGTCTCTTTGTTGTGTACCTCATTTCCGTTTTTGTCCATCATTACCACATCCTCTCGCAGACCTCTTCTCTTACTTTTGACCATCCCATAAAGAACTTTCTTATTTCCTCCGCTGTCTTCCTCCATCATCTCTGTCCACTTTACCATCCACTTCTTCCTCTCCTCTGCGACAATCTTGTTTGCTTCTTTCTTCTTTATCTTATAATCTTCCCTTGCCAGATCAGTTCTTTCCTGGAACCACACTCTGAAAGCCTTGTTCTTCCGTCCCACAGCTTCTTTTACTCTCTCATTCCACCATGGTGTCTCTTTACACCGCTTTCTGTTGCTTGTTCTTCCACCTACTGCCACTGCAGCTTCCACCATTGTGTTTTTGAATTGCTTCCATTCCTCTTCCCCTGTTTTAGGATTGTCTGTTGGCATCCTTTCCCTTATTATCTTCTGGAATACTTCCTTGACTTCCTTTTCCTTGAGTTTCCATACTTTGATTCTCCTTTCCTGGTACTCTGTCCTCTTGCTATTCTTAACAACTCCCAGGTTCATTACAAGTATTCTGTGGTCGCTATCTAAGGCCTCTGATGGTATTACCTTTATATCTCTGACACTTCTCTTCATTTCCCAGTCGTACAGCATGTAATCTACCAAAGATTTCTTTGTTAAATCACTGCTGTACCACGTTACCTTGTGGCTTTCTTTCTTCCGGAACCAGGAGTTGCCTACCACTAAACCGTTTCTCTTGCAAAAATCCAGCAACTTTCTCCCTTCTTCATTCCTGCTACCCCATCCTTCTGCTCCCAATACATTTTCACATCCTTGCCTTTCACTTCCTACATGTGCATTCAAATCTCCCATGACAATGATGCTCTGCCCATTCAACTGCTGTTGTAGCTCCTCCTCAAAGTCTTCCTTCTCTTGAGCTGTACATCCAACTTGAGGGGCATATACCTGGGCTATCTCCAGGCTTCTTCCCTTTACAGTTACTCTGATCTTCATGATCTTGTCACTTATTCCCTTTACCTCTTCCTTCATTCCATCTCTCACAACTACTCCTACTCCGCTGCTCCTTCCTTCACTGTTCCCACTCCAGTACAACCGGTACCCTTTACTCAGTTCTCTGCGACCTTCTCCTTTCCATCTTGTTTCTGCCAAGCCCAGTACATCTAGTTTTCTTCTCTCCATCACATCTACAATCTCCTCCACTTTTCCTGTCAGTGTCTGTATGTTTAATGTCCCAACTCGTAGTCCAGGTTGATTTGTGAAAATTGTCGGAATGGCCAACACCACCTACTGGAATGGCATCAGGGGGTTAGGGAACTTTCCTAACCACAACATACAACTGTTTTAACTTCGAAAATTATCCCGGAGAATATTTCTTATCCACTTGTCTTTCTTTAGGAAATTTAAAAATTGAAGTATCTGCAGCAGTATTAAATTTACAGACAATAACAATGAACAGACAATAATTCTCACATTAGTGCACTACACTACTTAAGGTACACTATTACGGAATCACTTGAGATATGCGACATTTGAACGAAATTCTGGCAGCAGACAAACTAAAATGTTGGTTCAACAAATATAAACAATCCCCTACGATTTCCGCCATGTTCTACGGTATCGATAGTGGCATTGCGGTCTGATTTATTGTAGTTGGTCTTGGTACAGTATATTGTAGGATCCTTCACAAACAACAAAAATGTGTGCGTTTCACATGCATTTCAGGCCGCTACCCTTTTAAGAAGTTTCCCTGTTAAGAAGTTTTTTTTTAATGGTCCCTTGAAAAACTTCTTAACAGAGTTTTACTGTAGTACATAACTCTATGGCCTACATACTGTATATAACAATCCAACATGGTGACCATCTGAAACATTTAGACGGTTCTCAATATCTACGAATCTATTACAGCAATCAAACTGAAATGTTGTATGTTGATAGGGGCAATTAACATAAGTAGGATATATGAAAATAGGCTATATAGTTCTTCATGGAAGTACTTGTTTGATTGGAAATTGCAGGAAAAAGTATTGCATATATCCCACATTCATTTCCGACGCCGTCATAATTTTAAAACACATTTTGCCCGCGATGTTATTGTTCGTTTTGACGGCTGTACTTCCACGGTATTTGTTGTCCGTTTGTTGCACAAGTAGGTCTACCAGTATTGTCTTCACATTCCATTTTTGTTTCTCAGTTAGTGTGATTTGTTTTCTTGTGGAAATCGATCTTTTAGTTGTGTAAAAAGGTGGAAGTTATACGGCTGGATTTAAACTCAAAGTGATCAAATACGCAGACGACAATGGTAATTGATATTCGCTACTGGCGTCAACAGAAACACGTATATTTTAACCTTTTTATTATCTGTTTGTTTTTGATTCTTTGCCGCAATATATCCTCAATTTGCCATTCGAATTTTAAAAAAATGCATAATCGACACACCCTACTTTTCTTCTACGAATTTTAAGCTAAAAGTGTTGCACAATTATGGTACTAATATGAAATAGCAACAATATATGGAATGACTCCTACTCAACAGACGCCATCAGGACGGAAGACTGGATACATAGTAACACGATATACAACGCAAGGTTTCCACTAGATGTTGTGCCAAAAGAAGACAGCGTGAGTAAACTGTGCAGTAAATCATGCTCAAGAATGAAAAATTCCTCTCGGCACGCCGGAAGGCGGAGGTAGATTTCACCGGACAAACTAGGGGATAGGCTATAATAGGCAAAATATGCAGGTTTTCGTAGAGGGAACAGATTTCATTTATTGCGAGAAAGTATTTTACAATGTAATTGGAACTCAATTAACTTTTCTTTCGTCTTACTATGCATATTTTAACATTTTATTGTCTTAGGGGGACGGTACCTTCTTGTCATTTGGGTCCATTTTTATACTTGTGGTCACACCGTCCTTATGCAAGGTTTGGAACTGATGTGTAACTATCTAACAGTCTGTTACTTCTTCGTCAAATTTTATCTCCCGCAGAGATGTTGGTTGATTCCTCAGTTTAGGGCTGCGACAACGCGGTCATGTAACCCCGTGTACTTTGGGTGTGTGTAGAATCTCTCTGATAAGCGGTGTTAATTGTGATGGCTGTATTAGTCGGTAATTCAGGTAAGGACTGCAGACGGTCAATTTCAAGTAGTAGTTCCTAATGTTGGTACCAAATATACCATCAACGACACCTAGCTGTGAACTTGGCTACTAGATGCCACCACAACCAGTAACTTGCAACGAACGTTGAACTTCCCCTCTGAAGGACAGCATGCTGAGGGATATTCAGCGCTCTTTGAAAATCCGACGACTTCGGCCGGCTTTGAACCCGCGACCTTGGGCATAGAAATTCAGCATGCTACCAGCTAAGCTACGTCACCGAAGCCGCTTCCCACATAGTCAGATGGAAAACTGAATGTGATCTCGTTGTCATGGCAACCTCTGATAGCTCATCCCTCATCAATTTAGAAGCATTGTCATGGTAACCTCTGATGGCTCTTGGCATTTTCTTATAATTCCGAAATCATTTTTCTCATCCCTTGGCGTACTGGTGGGTTGTATCAAAAATTCTTTCAGACAAAAGTTTTAGGTAATTATTAGGGGAATATCGTCCATTTTGTACGGTTTTGATATTGTGCCTATTAAGAGAGATATGATTAATGTTTCCCGAAGAAAAAAACCACTTTTTTCCACCCCATTGGTCAATGGTTGGTGCTATCAAAAAAACTTTTTAAACAAATTTTTGGCACTTATCCGACACATAATATGAACTTTGAAGGGATTCGATATTTCACATATTAAGAGAGTTATAGTGATATTACACTTTATCGAAAAAAGACCTCCATTTTTACCCCCTTCGACCGATTTTGCCCATTAACGAAGTCGACTGAGATTTTAAAGGGATACATATTATGTAAAATATTCAAAGTGATTGGTGCAAAATTACGGCAGTTATCGTGTCCACAAGAAACTGATATATATATATATATATATATATCAGAAACAAACTTGAAACAAAAATGTCGGAAATTGATCTTGATGCACCTCCTAACATCATCATCATCTTCATTTCCCGTTTCCAGCTTCCTGGGTCGGGTTGTGAATTAAGGACCTCCAACGTTTCCTGTCTCTCCACCACTCCTCTCCTGTTTTTAGTACTTCTTCAGGTTTTCCTCCTCTCTTTTCTACACACTCCCACACTGTATCTGCCCATCTCTTTCGGGGCCTTCCTCGTGGTCTCTTCCCTGTCATCTTTTCACAGAAAGTTTTCTTTGGTACTCTCTCCTCTCCCATTCTCATCATATGTCCATACCACTTTAACTTTGTTGTTTCTATCCTGTCCTGCAGCTTCAAGATTCCTGTCCTTTTTCTAATCTCTTCATTTCTAACTCTATCTCTTCTGGTCTTGCCCTCTATACCTCTTAGGAATTTCATCTCCGCGGCTTGTATTCTACTCTCCTCTCTTTTTGTAGTAGTCCACGCTCCAGCTGCATATGTTAGTATGGGTCTGTAGTAGGTTGAATATAATACATTTTTACATTTCTTTGGGACATCTCGGTTCCACAGAATACCCCTTATGCTCTGGTAAAAACTGTTCGCTTGTTGTATTCTCTTTCCAATTTCCTCAGTTATCCTTCCATCTTCTGTGATCACACTTCCCAAGTACTTGAAACTTTTAACCACTTCTAGAATTTTCCCATTCAATTCTATCTTTCCTCTTCCTTCCTTCCTTCCTCTTGACATTACCATTGTCTTGCTCTTCTCTGTGCTTACTTTCATCCCATATTTCTCTATTTCTTGATTCCATACATCTAGTTGTTTTTGTACTTCCTTTTCATCCTCGCCCCATATCACTATATCATCTGCAAACAGCATGGCCTTTGTTGCCTCTTGTCCCAATCTCTGTTTAACATTCTTGTGAATTTCATCCATGACTATGATGAATGGGACAATACACTTCCCTGTCGGAGACCTGTTTCCACTTTAAACCATTCTGTTTCTCCTATACTGGTCTTCACGCTACTCACACAATATTTGTACATAGCTTTTAACATTTGGACATCAGCTCCGTTAACTCTCCTTTTCCTTAATACATTCCAAACCACCTGTCGAGGCACACTGTCGTACGCTTTCTCAATATCAATAAATGTCATCACCATGTCTTTTCCAAATTCCCATCTTTTCTCCATCATTTGCCTTAATGCAAAGATTAGGTCAAATGTTGATCTGTCTTTCCTAAAACCATACTGTTCTTCTTCCATCTCTCCTTCTATCTTCCTCCTCAGTCTGCCTTCCAGAACTCTCTCAAAGATCTTAGCTACATGAGCGATAAGAGTGATCCCTCTGTAGTTATTGCATTCCTTTTTGTCACCTTTCTTAAAAATCGGGATAATTAATCCCTTTCCCCATTCTTCTGGAATCTCTTTCTTCTTCCAAATTATTCTAAATAATCTATACAACCACTGTACACCTATTGGTCCCGCTGCTTTTATCATTTCCGCGGACACCTCATCCTCTCCTGCTTTACCGCTCTTCATCTTCTGTATGGCTTCCTCTATTTCTAGCATAGTGATCTCCTTTTCTTGTTGTTCTTCTTCTTCCATTGTTTCTTCTTGTTCTTTTACATCTTCCAGTTCAATGTATTTAACATTTAGTAGCTTTGAAAAGTATTCTTCCCATCTTTGTAATATATCATCTCTTTGATACAATATCTGTCCTGCTTCAGTTTTTACAAATTTTGTGTTTTCCCTACCTTTTACACTGTTTTTCACGAATCCATATAGAACCTTTTTACTTCCTTGGATATCCTCCTTCAAAGTTTCCGTGAAACCTTCCCAACTTTTCCTTTTTTCTTCTTGTACAATTTTTTGGCATGCCTTTTTTGCTTCTCTATATTTTTGCCATTTCTCTGCATTCTTACTGCCTATCCACTTCCTCCATGCCATTTGTTTTTCTTTAATAGCTACCTTTACCCTGTTGTTCCACCAAGGGGTCTCCCTTTCCTTTCTCTTCCCTGATAGTCTTCCACAAGTGTTTACTGCACACTTCGCAAAACAATTTCTAAAACATGCCCATTCCTGTTCGACACTTTTTGCTTCGTCTTTGGGAATTTCCTTTTTCAAGTCTTCTCGGAACTTTTCCATTGCCTCTCTCTCTTTTAGCTTCCACACCTTTATTTTTCTTTCCCTTTTCTCCGCAAGCTTTGTGATTTTCCCAAGCCTTAATTTGGCTATCACCACTTTATGGTCTCCTTCAAAATCTCCTCTTGGCATAGCTGTCACATCTACCAGTTGTCTACGTTTATCCTTTTCCACTAGGATAAGATCGATCATTGTTTTTGTCTTTCTGTCTGCCCATCCATACCTAGTTATTTTTTGGGAGTTCTTTTTCCTAAACCATGTATTTCCAACAATTAATCCATTCCTTCTACAGAAATCTATTAACATTTCTCCTTCTTCATCCTGATTTCCATAGCTAAATGGGCCAATTATCTCTTCTTTTCCCTGCCTATCTGTTCCCACATGTGCATTCATATCACCCATTATTATAACCTCTTTGTCTTCTATACACTTTTCCAGTTCTTCTAAGAAATCCTCTAAACATTCATCTACCTTCCCTGTCTGGGGTGCGTAAATCTGTATAAAATCCTTTGTTCCACTCTCAAGTCCTAGTCTAATTTTCATCATTCTGTCATTAATTTGGTCTACTTTCTCAACATACTGCACTAAGTCTTCTCTCAATATTATTGCAACACCATTCATTGCCTTATTTCCTCCACTCCAATATATTCTATATCCCTTCCCTTTCTTGACTTCTTTCTCACCTTTTCCCTTCCATTTCGCTTCACTGACTCCCATCATTGCTATTTCTTTCTTTTCCATATAGTCCACCAATTCTTCTGTCTTGCCATTTAAGCTCATCACGTTTATGAAGGCGATGTTTGTGGTGTCTGGTAGCCTACTTCTCACAGTTCCCCCAGACCCCTGGGAACTGCGCGTCGCCTGAAGGGGACGCCCTAGCACTTTCCGAGGCCTCAATTCACACTCACTCATTTTATAGGCTATTAGTACGATGAGTTCGCCACACTCAAAGGCATTTTATGACCTACTGCCAGGTATTGTTCTAGGCCGATCCACTGGATAACAGACGCCTTTTGTAGCCGCTCCTCTGGAGTACAGACGCTACAGAATTCCATCTTCCGCCATCGACGCCGTACCGAAGTCCATCCTCTCCGCCGCCGATACCGTTGGGGCTTCGCCCATAACCCTGGGCTTGGGCCCTCCATATTTATGACCCCTGGAGAGAGGGTGTCCCAGCATTTTAAAGCCCCCAGGAACTGGGCTGCCAGTTGGTCCGCGGGTTCATTTTCCGAGGTATTTGAACCAGCCCACATTTCTGTGAGCCCCCTATCCGCCACCTGGGGACACGCCCTCTAGGGGTTAACAGGGTCCCCCGAGGGGAACATCATCCTGAATAAATTTACTACAGCCATAAAAGACATAGCCAAACTGCAAAATATAAACCTTTCTGGTCAGATGAATTGAACAATCTTAAGTCCGCCAGAGACAAAGCAAGAAGAACAGCTGAACTTACTCAGGATCAAAATGATGTACGGAAATTGCGACAAGCAACAGCAAAATTAAAACAAGCAATAACAATATCAAAAAGAGAATCTTGGAACACATTTTTAACAACAGTTGACTATAGGACAGACAGCAATAAAGCTCACAAACTTATCAATTCTCTAAACAACAAACACGTAGTCACTCCTTTGAATCCTATTATGATAAATGATAAGGAAATTACAGACTGTCATAAAATAGCAAACCACTTCTGTAAACATTTCACTTCAATTAGACTATCAAAACAGAAAAAGAAAGAAGACAAGACTCTCAAAAAAAATAGTCAAAAAATTCATGAATAATAATGCAGATGATATCTTTAATAATAAATTTTCAATGGAAGAGTTAATGTTAGCAATAAAGAACACACAAGTCAGAAAACAACCAGGACCAGATGAGATATTCCCAGAATTCATAAAAAATCTAGGTCCATCTGCTCTAAACATACTGCTACACATATTCAACAAATTTTGGACATCAAATGATAACCTACCTAAAGACTGGACTAAAGCAACCATCATTCCAATCTTAAAACCAGGCAAGCCAAAAAACCAAGTCCCCTCGTACCGACCTATAGCACTTACCTCCATTCTGGTAAAAATTCTAGATAGGATGATTACAAAGAGACTCAATTGGTACTTGGAAACAAAATCTCTTCTATCAGAAGAACAAGCAGGGTTTAGACAAAACAGGTCCTCCTCCCACCAAATAATGAGATTTACACAAGCTGTTAAAGAAGCCTTTAACAAAAGGGAAAGTGTTCTTGCAGTTTTCATCGATTTTAAAGGAGCCTATGATACTGTATGGCGAAACATGCTGCTAAAGAAACTTATCAACTTCAAAGTAAATGGATGTATGTTAAACTGGTTTTCAAGATTCCTTTCACAAAGAATGATCAATGTTCGTTACAACAACAAAACTTCAGGTTGCAAGCAATCAAAACTAGGCCTCCCACAAGGAGCTGTATCAAGCACAACTTTAATCAATGTGTACATCAACGATCTTCCAAAAACAATAAAGAAAGTAGGTAATGTGAATATCAGCATGTTTGCAGACGATGTTATCATTTGGACCACAGCACGTAACAGCCCAAATCAGCAAATGCTTCTTGAACACAGAATGAACCAGGCACTTATAAAACTAAAAAACTGGACTGAAAACAATAATATGGAAATCAATACTTCCAAAACAGTATACCAGTTTTTCTCCCTGAGACACCACAATCCAAATTTTAGTCTCAAATTTAGTAATCAAGACCTTCCAAAAAGTGAAAGTACAAAGTACCTAGGTATCATCATGGACAAGAAGCTGAACTGGACCAAACACATACAACATGTGGAGGATAAGGTCAGCAAACGGATGAAATTACTGAAGAGACTAGCAGGAGCTACTTGGGGGAGCACTCAAGACACACTCAACAAAACCTACAATACTTACATCAAACCTATCATAAAATATGGCAGTGAAGTACTCTCTACAGCACCCCAGTCAAACATTGATTGCCTCGAGAGGTGTCAGAATAATGCCCTACGAATCATAACAGGTGCAATAGAAACCACACCTATAACCAACCGCCTTGCAATTATATACCCACAACTTACCAATAGAAGAAGAGATGAAACATCAAACAGCCAATGCATATCTCAGTATACAAAGACTACCTCAAATGACATGGATCAAAAAACCAGTTTCTAGCCCCAATCTTAAAACGCAAAAAGATCCCTTAAGCCTCGCCAAAGAATACATCAATAAGAGCAATCTGCAAATAAAACTTGAACCACTCTGTATGCCAGTCAATCCCATTGAATATATACAAGTGACTACAGATCTTACTTTGTTAGAAGAGGTCTGCAAGAAAGACTCTTCACCACAAGATCTTTGTACAATAGAAGAAAGATATCTGTCTAATCGATGGCTAAAAATATTTACAGATGGCTCACAAGACAAAGAAAATAGAACTGGAGCAGGAATACATTCATCTCTCTTCTCACTCTACTTCCCAGTAGGCCAAAACAAACTTTGATGCTGAGATAAGAGCAATTTCACATGCACTCCATCAGTTATTAGGCAGAAACATTGATTATCAAAAATGCGTTATCATTACAGATTCAAAAGCAGCCATTTAAGCCATCTCGTCAAATTATAAGCCCCAAAATAAAGAACTGAAAGAAATTTTTTGTATGATAAAAACCCTTCAAAGACTCCACAAACAGATCTCATTTCAGTGGATCCCTTCTCATGTTGGAATAGTAGGAAATTAAGAGGCAGACAGATTAGCAAAAAAAAAGGTACCACACTACAACAACCTGTCAGTCAGACTGATTTTATGTCAGCAAAAAGGATCTTGAATAATACTATCAAAAACAGGTATGAAGAAATGGCAAAGAAAACAGGAGAAACCAAATTATGGAAAGACATTGATGCTAAATAGGATCAATATAAATTAACACCAAGAAAAGAAGCTGTAGCCTTCTTCAGACTTAACACTGGCCACGACTGCCTTGCAGCTCATCTGAAACGAATCAACATCCTGAGATCTGAAGAATGCACACTTTGTCACGAACCTGGAAGTAAAATGGATAAGGGGCATCTGCTACATTGCAACAACCTTGATGTGACTGCTAGAGCTTCTGGAAACCTCACACAACTCTATTGGAACGCAAGAAAGCTGATGGATTGGAATCCGGGCTAGCCATAGGAAATAACAACAACAATATATATATATAGATACATATACCGGTATACATAAATTATATATAAACTTTTGAACTGATGGTGGTTTTGGGGTCTGGGGGATGTGAAATGCGAAGATATGTCGAAATTTTCCGGAAGTCGAAACATGGTACCCATTGCAATAGTTAGCTTTCTAATAAAATCTACCTAAAAAAAGACAAATCTCAATAATAGGTAGGGGCCGTATTTTTTGATAATAGCGATATGTGCGACCTTTTTTCATATCTTCTTTCCTGCCTATATATGACCTTCTAGGTACGGAAAGTACCGTATTTTAGCAAAATAAACTCGTGAAATATCACGAAATCTGATTTATTGCGTGAATTGCGCAAATAATCACGAAATATACTCCTTTGGTACGAAAAATGCTAAATATTATCGAAAAAGTTCTCCAATAAACGTTTGAATGCTTCTGATGAATTGACCGTCGTGGTTTCCTTCTCATTTGATTGACAAATGTCCACAAAGTCAGAAGTATATGTATTTGGTGCTACGATCTCTAAGACTATCGACATCTGCTATAGATTACATCAAACGGCGTAGATACAGCAGTACTTTATCGGCAAATATCCAGAATTTAAGTACAAAAATGACGAAAACTAAAGTAACAACAGTTTTCTCGAGGGCCAACAGTGAGGGGTTCTATGTATTTGTTACATTTAATAATAATAATAATGTTATTGGTTTTACGTCCCTTTTAACTTCACTGGCTTTAAGAGACGCCGGGGTGCCGGAATTTTGCCCCGAAGGGGATTTTTAACATGCCAGTAAATGTACTCCCACGCATTTGCGCACTCTCAAATGCCAGCTGACTGCGCCATGTTTCGAACCTGCAACCTTGGGCTCAGCAAGCGAGAACGTTACCCCTGAGCCACGCAGCCAGACTTTGTTAGATTTACCCCATACTATAAGGAAGATTTCAGAAGAAACATCGATCATTATGACAATTTATTTCGCGAAATACCCACAGAAATAGTGTCAGTTTTAACACCGAAATCAACAGTTTTATTTCGCAACGAAATAAGGCCCTCAATAATAGGGCTAAGACGGCAATAATATAAGTCATCACATTGTGCACATTTCATATTCAAGGTTAACTGCCAATACTCAGAAGAGTTCATCATAGAGTTCGAGGACTCAAAAACAAAACAAAAAATAAACTGAAAGGAAGGAAAGTTTGATTGCAATTAATGTTTCTACTTACCGTGAGTGTGTACTGATCACAGCCTTTTACGACAGGCCAAACTGTTCCATCTCCAACAGGTGAGCAAGTCATGTTGATGACCTGCAGGCAGCCAACACATAACATCACAGTCTAGAGGATTTCCAATACAGATTAAAAAGCACTCAAAGACGCAAATTTTATGACCAATAGAAACATGCAATTTCTGATATGTAGGGGTGGTGATTTTCACATATGCGATAAAGCATGAAATGCTAATTAAGGTATTTTCAATTTGCACGACCTGTAAACCACTCTTTAATGTGTTTTGAGAAAGCGAAAAAATGCAAAAATTGTACCAAAAGGCTACATAAATGGGAATTCCACAATTTTTTTCAAATATAACGTATTTTATTCTTTCTTTTCTTATGTTAACTTCAAGTGAGGAGTTTTAGATCGTAGGCTCTCGTGGCCGGTGTCTAGGCTTACAGGATGGAGCCACGTCATTGCAGCAGCCTTACTCATGGGTAGTTACGAGTTGGTGTCCGTATACTAATATACGACGCGGCTCCATCTTGTAAGCCTAGATGATAAACCCTTGAAATGTTTATGACGGCTTGACCACCGGTCTGGAATGCGGCAAGTCATCTCTCCTGCCTGTCTGTCGCTTTCATTACCTTCACGTAGGTATAGTCAGCAAGAGCTAAGATGATGGGACCAAAGATCCCATGACGTTCATGCTCTTGTCCACTGTGGTGGATGTTAAAACATTTTGTGTATTTACTCGGTATTATTATCAAACTAGGCCTGTTTGCCATCTCTTGATGTATACAGTACATTTGCATTTGTCAGTTGGCACAGGCTAGAGTAAAATGTGGCTTTTCACCGATGTCTCAGTCTCACTCATGGCTGTGATTATATGGAAGCTACTGAGACATGGGTGGTGCTGAGTAATGCCATTCAGGGCACAGTCAGTGCCTGTGAATGCTGTGAAAGGTTCTACTCATAGGGTTAGCACTGCTGTTCTGACTCAGTGAGGAAAGCAATGACAAACTACCTCACTCCTCTTCTTGCCTAGAACGCCTCAATATAGCGCTGCCTTGGGTTTTTGTGGGTATCTACTCACATAACGTAACGGCGGTGCTTTTTGAGGATCCAACCAGCCCTCGGGCTGACTACCTAACAGACATTATCAAACTAGAGGTTACCACGGTGGGTGAGTGGTTATCGTGTCGGACTACCAACCCCAAGATCTCAGGTTCGCTCCTGGCCGTGGTAAGTGATTTTTGAAAGGCGACAAAAATCACGTCATGCATAGTTGGCATGTTGAAGAACCCATTTGAATTCAGTAGGCCGTGTTTTCATAATGGCAAAATTAATCTCGGGATTTACCGCCAACACAAAGTTCCTCCATTCTCTACTATAAAGGACTATGTCAAAGAGCTTAGATATCTAACCTCCTTGACTTTCATAGCATTCCAAGGAACGACAAAATTCGACATGCAAGCTGCCCTCTGGGTGTCAAATAACAAAGCTTGCACCTGGCACCCGAGACCATACGACGATATTATCAAACTCCTGTTTTGAAAGCAAATATAAGATCCACTACTGGCTTGCTAGGCCTATCGTAGCTTCACCAGAGCCCCATCAGCCGTCACTTTTCAGGGTTCCCATAGGGCCTTCACAGCTACCGTAGCAGTCCCGGGGCACATGAAGTCCCCAGTGTACTCCACCCCTACAGACAATTCCCGACTTCATGGACGAGATAATGACACGGGTAGCAGGAAAGATAGGAGAAGATAAGATGAAAGCAATGGTGTTTGCAGATGATCTCATGGTCTGGGGAAACAAGGAGGAGGAAATTCAGGAGCAACTGAAGGCTTGGGAAGAAACAGTGGGAGAGTACGGATGGAAGTTCAACATCAGTAAATGTGAGATCCTGTTAACGACCAGGAAAAAGGACAGACCAATGAGTGGGATAACACTTGGAGGTGGAAAGCTGAAGAAGGTGGAAAGTCTCAAGTACTTGGGAAGTATAGTGGAGGAAAATGGGAGAAATGACAAAGAGATTACGGAGCGTGGCAGACAGGCAGAAGCATTTCTGAGAAGCATTAGGAGCTTAGTGTGGAATAAAGATGTCCCACAAAAAAGCAAGGAAGTGTTATACAGAAGCTACTATATCCCGATACTGACCTATGCTTCAGAAACGTGGACAATGAAGAAAAGAGACATAAGCAGAATACAGGCAAGTGAAATGAAGTCCCTGCGAAGCAGGATCGGAGTAACAAGAAGAGACAGGGTGAGGAATGAAAAGGTCAGGGAAATGGTGAAAGAGGAGCCCTTGCAAGGTAGGATTGAGAAATCAAAACTGAGGTGGTATGGACACTTAAAGAGAATGGAAGAGAAGAAGATTCCCAAGAGGATACATGAGATGCAGATGCAGAAGAAACGACCAAGGGGAAGACCAAGAGATGGATGGCTGAAAGGAGTGGAGGAATGTGTCAAGAAGAGAGGCGAGGACTGGACCAGAGTCACAGCGGAGAGGTGGTGGGAAGAAAGGACTAAGTGGCGAGGCTTATGTTCCAAACATATCCAGCCTGGGGCTGGAAACTGTACAAGATGATGATGATTATCAAACTGACTGTTACTTGGAACGGACATAAACTCCATCTACTACAGGTCTATGCCCCCCAGGTGGGTTGCTCAACTGAAGACAAGCTTGACATTCTAGATACGGTAAGTTAGAAGACCAAATGGACACTAACAACTTAGTTGTAATTGGATACTTCAATGCACAAGTCGGAAGAAAACGAAATGGATGTGAGGCTGTAACTGGCCCCAACATTAACCATTATGAAGATGGTATTAAATATTATCCGTGTTGACTGATATTAATCTCAAATTACAAACAACATCCCATAGCAGCGACATCCGTTTCAATATTGAGCCAATTGAAGAAATATAACATAGGCTGTCCCGTAACAGAAAATTTGGGTTCAACTAGAACGTGTTTCAAGAAAATTTTGTAAAAAGAAAACATACTCAAAATTTTTTGGTAAATTGGGCACTTTTCGCATTTATCACATTTATGGGGTAAATTCGCAAGAACCCTTAGTTATCACACTTTGTCACATACAGTGGAATCTCGTTAGTACGTTTTTCAAGGGACTGAAAAATTTGGACGTCATATGCGGGAAAACGTACTACCGAAAAACGCCATATGCATTTACAACGTATAAGAAAGAACGCGGCGTATATATGGACGTCAAATCGCCGACCTTAGTAAGTGATTGTATGCACTACTACAGTCACGACATAAACATAGGTTATCAGTAACTTTCACGCAATAAATAACATAAAACTTAATACAGGGTCTTTATTTCTGCTTAGCAAGGACATTCTCGCTCTTGCGCTCCGCCAGTGACGGCTCTGTTGGCGGCGACCGCGCACGCATATGTAGGCCCACGGCTGAATACGGTGCTTAAAATCAGTAGCCTACCATGCAGTTTTACTGGCCATGATTTACAGTAGATGCTGAAAATATTCCCCATCAGCTTCCAAACACATATAATACAGGGTCTTTCTTTATATTTGATCAGCAAGGACATTCTCACTCTCGCACTCCGCCAGTGACGGCTCTATCGCCGGCGACCGCGCACGCATATGTTTGAAGCACGGGCTTGCTTGAACCACTTCAATAAAGCGCTTTCTAGTTCAGGAAACTGTCCCTCTCGCACACGCTTCCTTTTGCCACTCACCCCTTCTTCAAATGCACGTTCAATTTCCTTCCTTTTGCCGAGAACCGTGTTCAGTGTAGACGGAGGAATGTTCCACTTTCGCGCTATATCCACACGCTTCAAGTGAGGATTGCATTCCACGTCTTGAATGTATTTCATCTTCTCATCATTAGTTATCTTCCGTACTTTCTTCTTATCCATTATGAAACACGCAATAAAATAGGTCATAACTGGACGTGGACACTAAGAACTAGAAGACAATAGTGCGGAACACGAAGACATTAATGTGCCTACGTGAGAAATAAACAAAGGGAAGGGGGTGAAGGACAGCGTCATAGCTATAGCCACTTCTACGCCGTCAAACACAATAAAATCATCTACACTGTCAATAACTATCAGAGAATATGAGGCAATATCGTGTCATGTTTTCCAGAAGCCGAATTTTATAATGAAATAAGAATAAAATCCGGTTCACTAACAAATAGTTAAACGGAAATGTGATCGTTGTAAGCTGGAATAGAGAACGTATTAAGGGGATATATCAACATGAATTTAGTAGGATTGGGTCTGGGACTTGAGAAAGGAGAGAAAGGGCAGCGGGAGAGAGACACGTCACCTGTGTTGCGTCATAGCTATAGCCACTTCTACGCCGTCAAACACAATGAAATCATCTACACTGTCAATAACTATCAGAGAATATGATGCAATATCGCGTCGTGTTTTCCAGAAGCCGAATTTTAAAATGAAATAAGAATAAAATACGGTTCACTAACATAGTTCAACGGAGATTTGATCGTTGTAAGCGGGAATAGAGAACGTATTAAGGGGATATATCAACATGAATTTAGTAGGATAGGGACTTGAGAAAGGATAGAAAGGGCAGCGGGAGAGACACACGTCACCTGTGTTGCTTCATTGCTATAGCCACTTCTACGCCGTCAAACACAATGAAATCATCTACACTGTCAATAACTATCAGAGAATATGAGGCAATATCGCGTCGTGTTTTCCAGAAGCCGAATTTTATAATGAAATAAGAATAAAATCCGGTTCGCGTACAAATAGTACAACGGAAATTTGATCGTTGTAAGCTGGAATAGAGAACGTATTAAGGGGATATATCAACATGAATTTAGTAGGATAGGGACTTGAGAAAGGGCAGCGGGAGAGAGACACGTCACCTGTGTTGCGTCATAGCTATAGCCGCTTCTACGCCGTCAAACACAATGAAATCATCTACACTGTCAATAACTATCAGAGAATATGAGGCAATATCGCGTCGTGTTTTCCAGAAGCCGAATTTTATAATGAAATAAGAATAAAATCCGGTTCGCGTACAAATAGTACAACGGAAATTTGATCGTCGTAAGCGGGAATAGAGAACGTATTAAGTGGATATATCAACATGTATTTTGTAGAATTGGGACTGGGACTTGAGAAAATCATCGCGCTAAGCGGGAAAACGTCGTAACCGAGAACGTGCTAACGAGATTCCACTGTATTCAGTTTTGCAAATTGTGGGTACACATTGTTATAATAGTTAACAAATAGTTGAAAAAAGGAGAAAAAAAGGTAAAATTCACATTTATCGTAGTTGCGATTTTCCCGTATCTCTGAGTATATAGTATCATCTAATAATTCTGGTTGGTGATTGTATCATCCTACTATTTGAGAAGGGAGAGTTCTGCTGTGCTTTAATGAATATTCTTAGTTTAATCGTTTACAAGTCATAACCTTGTAAGCTGGCGCCCACAAAAATAATATACAGTATATATATATATTTCAAAGAAAGAACACCCACTGTAAACACTTACATTTGCCACCACATCTGTGTGGCACCCCACTATATAAATAAATATTACAAATGAACAATCAAATCTTTCGGTAATTCATAAATATCAATTGTCCGAGGTATAAAGTCAATATTTTCATCGCTAGGAAGCTGCACATTTAAAGAACCGCATCACACAGCACAATAAATTTTGTAGGAAGAATCATGCGGTTTTTAAGAAAATTTTGATAAATTTCGAATTGAAAAGTTCAATTTCATACTCAGGATAAGCGGATTCAATGACATGAGAGGATGCAACTGTGATTTCAGATTAACTGTACTTACATACAAGGTGGTCATGCTTCTTCTGGTGATGATGATGATTGTTGTTTTAAGGGGCCTAATTTCAGCCCTTAATGGTCTGGGTAATAACAAAAATGACAATGAAATGGAAATCATAACGAAAATTAAGTGAGACTGAAAATACTTACAGAATGGAACTCAGATTGTATCGAATTACGAAATGGAGATTGGAAATACTTACACAAGGGAATTTAGAAGGAAAATACTTACAGAATGGAACTCAGATTGTATCGAATTACGAAATGGAGAATGGAAATACTTACACAAGGGAATTTAGAAGGAAAATACTTACAGAATGGAACTCAGATTGTATCGAATTACGAAATGGAGAATGGAAATACTTACACAAGGGAATTTAGAAGGAAAATACTTACAGAATGGAACTCAGATTGTATCGAATTACGAAATGGAGAATGGAAATACTTACACAAGGGAATTTAGAAGGAAAATACTTACAGAATGGAACTCAGATTGTATCGAATTACGAAATGGAGAATGGAAATACTTACACAAGGGAATTTAGAAGGAAAATACCGTATTTACTCGGCTATAAGACCCCCTTTTTTCTAAATTTTTAGTTCCGAAATTGAGGGGGGCATACTTAGCAAAAATCCATTATTTAGGGAAAGGGAGAGAGTAAAAACAAGCTATTTTATTTTGATGCTACATAGTACGATATATTTAATCTAAATAAACAAAGTTTACATCTTTAATCAGCCCATTATGAGACTGCCATAATCTCACTTTCCCGGCTATCCCCCAATGACTTTCACTACTATCCCTTGCTAAGCAAAAATCTTAGAATCAAAGAAATAGAATGGAATGGAGCAAGTATTATCAGACATGGAAATGCAAACTTTATTTTTATTTGAACATAGGAAGGGAGAATGCATCAATTAGGGAATGAGTGATCACATCTCACTAACATTTGTAAACACAACCGAGCACGTATTATTTACATATTTCACATTAATATACCAATAACGTATCACACAAACGCCGACGGTTATTGCAACAAATGAAATGTGTTTAAAATAAAACTAAGGACACTGTCATAAACACAATCGAATCCCAACATAAATAATATTTAACAGAAGAACGCAGGCAAGATACGAAACCATAACTTTCATTGGCGGATGGCGCGTCTGCTCGGCCAATAGTGTGTAGTGTGGTGTCTTCTATTGGATATCGGGTGAAGCCCATTGGCTACACAATTCGATATCCTGCCCAATCGTGTACGCGGTACGCAAAATGGCGGTCATATCGTCTGAATAACAAACTAATATACCGTAACAAGAAAAATATTTTTGTCATAAAAGAGAATGAATTTCAATTGTAATTATATTTTTTTTTAAAGAATTCGTCAATTTACAAGAATATTGTATTTTGACTCTCAATACTTAAGGCTCTCAAAAATTTGGGGGGGGGGGGGGGGGGGTACTATAGGCAAGGGGGTCTTAAAGCCGAGTAAATACGGTACTCACAAAAGGAAAAGATTGAAAAACATGCACAAAATGCATGCTAGGTTCAAAATACATACAAAATGCAATGTAGAGTCGAAATACTTACAAAATGCCCACCATGCAAAATGCAATGTAGATTGACAATACTTGCAAAATGCCCACCATGCAAAATGCAATGTAGATTGACAATACTTGCAAAATGCGGTTTAAGTTGAAAATGCTTACAAAATGCAATTGAAATTCAAAATATTCACTCAAGTGCCAGCCCCTATATTAAAAGACTTACTAAAAAGCAATTTAGAATATCAATCTTTACAAAATGCAATTGAGGTTGAAAATACTCGGAAAATGCAATTTAGATCGAAAAGACTTACAAAATGCAACTTAGATTGAAAATACCTACAAAATGTAGTGTAAATTCAAAAAATTCGCTTAAGGCAATTTGGATACACGGGGAGCCAATTAACAAAAACAGTTCGGGAATCTTAAAGAGAAAAGGAAATATAATGAAAAAAAAAACAAGTAGGAGTCCACGCAGCACGACCTGCTTTGGATGAGAAGGTGCGGCAAGATAGCGGCGAGCAAAAGGGGTAATAATCTCAAACAACAACTTAGTTGGCAGCAAGGTCTCGTACCTCGCATTTCAGGCCTTTGGCCCGATTGTGTGGAAATTTAGGAAAATTATAAAATGTTATTCTAGGCAATGCTGACACCATCACGTGGTTATGAAAGCCGGACGTCCTCGGAAATGGAAAGTATATTACAGCTGTAAATACATTATTTAACTTATTGAAAAGGTGAAAACGGGTTATTATAGATAATTTTCCGTAGAATTCAATGAGACGATCAGTTGAATTTTTACAAATTATTATATACATTTGGGCCCCATTTTTTCAAAAACCAAAAGCATTTAATAACATTAAAACGGTGAGAGATATCAAAATATGATAAGGGGTAAAAAAGTTGCTAATCACTGAGATCTTACTCCTGTACATTTAAGTTGTTTCGATACGACCAACCGTTTCCGAGATATATCGATTCCAAAAAAAAAGGATGATAATCAGGGCCCCAAAAAAAGGTCCGGCCCTGCGCCGATTTTAACGCCCGATAATAGGGTTCCTCACATGCCCTAACTCTTTCCCCGTACCAAATTTCAGCTCGATATCTTGAAAATTGCGACCTGTACTTTGATAAACTCAAAAACGTCACGCACATACGTACATCTTCAGGGGCCAAAAAAAAAAAACGGTGAGAGATATCTAAAAATCGTTACGGGTAAAGAAATTGCATACCACGGAGATCTTACACCTGTGTATTTAACTTTTTTCGATACGACTAACTGTTTCCGAGATATATCGATTCCAAAAAAAAGAAATTCGGGGCCCCAGAAAGAGGTCTGGCCCTGCACCGATTTTAACGCCCAACAATATGGTTCCTCACAGGCAGAATCCCTTTTGCCGTACCAAATTTCAGGTCGATATCTCGAAAATTGCGACCTGTACTTTGCTAAACGCGCATACGTACATTTTCAGGGCCCCAAAAAAGAAAACGGTTAGAGATATCAAAAAATCGTTACTGGTAAAGTTGCATACCGCGGGTGATCTTACAACTGTGTATTTAACTTTTTCGATACGACCAACCGTTTCCGAGATATATTGATTCCAAAAAAAGGATGAAATTCAGGGCCCCAAAAAAGGTCGGGTCCTGCAACGATTTTAACGCCCAACAATAGAGTTCCTCACAAGCCCCAACTCTTTCACCGTACCAATTTTCAGCTCCATACCTTGAAAATTGCGACCTGTACTTTGCTAAACGCAAAAACGTCACGCACATACGTACACCTTCAGGGCCCCACAAAAAGAAAACGGTGAGAGATATCCAAAAAATCGTTATGAGTAAAAGGGTGCATATCACGGAGATCTTACACCTGTACATTTAACGTTTTTCGATACGACCAACCGTTTTCGAGATATATCGATTCCAAAAAAAAAAAGGTTGAAATTCAGGGCCCCAAAAAAGGGCCGGCCCTGCACCGATTTTAACGTCCAACAATGGGGTTCCTCACAGGCCCTAGCCCTCTAACCATAGCAAATTTCAGTTCGATATCTTGAAACCTGCTACCTGTACTTTGCTAAACGGAAAAACGTCACGCACATACGCACATCATCGGGGCCCCGAAAACCGAAAACGGTGAGAGATATCAAAAAGTCGTCATGAATAAAAACGATGTATACCGCGGAGATCTTAAACCTGTACTTTTAACGTTTTTCGATACGACCAACCGTTTCCGAGATATATCGATTCAAAAAAAGAGGATGACATTCAGGGCCCCAAAAAAAGGTCCGGCCCTGCACCGATTTTAACACCCAACAATAGCGTTCCTTACAGGCCATGACTCTTTCACCGCTCCAAATTTCAGCTCGATATCTTGAAAATTGCGACCTGTTTCTTCGCTCAACCCAAAAATGTCATGCACAATGGACATTTTCAGGGCCCCCAAAAAAGAAAACGGTGAGAGATATCAAAAAATCGCTTTGAGAAAGAAAGTTGCATACCGTGGAGATCTTTCACCTGTACATTTAAAGTTTTTCGATACGACCAACCGTTTCCGAGATATATTGATTCCCAAAAAAAGTTTGAAATTCAGGGCCCCCCAAAAAAGATCCGGCCCTGCACAGTTTTTAACGCCCGACTATAGGTTTCCTCATAGGGTCTAACTCTTTCACCGCACCAAATTTCAGTTTGATATTTTAAAAATTGCGACCTGTATAGGTTTGAACACTGGGCGACGCTTAGTTTCCGAGATCTCGAAAAATCCTACCACGGCTATATGAAAGCCTATAAGATCTAGATCCAGCTTTCATAACAAGAGGGTTGATCCCTCGAAGAATGAGGGATCAGGAAAGATGAGACAAGGGCCAATTTATTAAGGAAGGAAAGTGAAAAACACCCTAGGCCTCGGATACCCTAATACCGACGGTCGGAAAAGAACAAGAGTTGACCAGGGGAGGTTGACAGGAACGAAGACGGAGAGGAGCCCGGCACAAGTAAATGGAAGCAATGCCGGACTCAGCTGTGGTCCTGTGGTCACCAACCCATGTCGTACTAGATGTGAGTCCCTGGGGCGTGCTTCTTCTGAATTGACCATGTTACTGTTGACTATTTATTTAAGAGAAATATATATATATATTTTTTTTTATTGATACGAGGAAATGGTTAATAAATATCAAAAGAAGGGGAGAAAATAAAAACAAGCGAACAAAGAATAAATTAAATAAAAGAGAGATAACAGAAATGCTCATAGCCCTAGAAGAATGAGGATAAGGGAAGTTCGGCCGTGGAAAGGGAAGAGCGAGTGTTTGCCCCTTAGTAAAGAATTCCTTTGGGTCATTACTAGCTGCACAGCTCCAAGATCGCTAACCGTGGGGAAAATCACAGCGGGAAAACAAATGTCTACAGGGAAGATAGTGAGCCCCTGAGCCTAGGGAGACATTACATGAACTGAGATATGACTTACCTGTTTGAAATTCTCCATCCAACCTAGATTATACGGGAAGACGAACACTTCACCAGTTCCGTCTCTTCGATGACGAGCTTTCTCCACGATCCAGTCCTCAATACCAGTTTGATTCCTTATGACCGCTCTCATCTAAAGCATAGTAGGCACGTGTGAGATCTGGCATTAGACTAAGGTTGAGTCATTGCTACATTAGCATAATCAAAAACCAAAAGTGTGATCTACCTTCCAACAGTTTGAGTACTGAGACAAGGATATTGCATTTAAATTTTTACATAAAGTTCTGAGGATGACAAACACCAAATAACAATCAATACACATTCATACAATTCTACAACATGACCATTGCCCTCCATCAACATCATGATACACGATATGAGGATGAGATTACTGAAATCTCTAAGCTCCACCACATGGCCAGTACGTACCTGGAAGAAGAGTAGCATTCCCACGGCCAGCACCACACCGATTGCCAGACCGAGGCAGAAGACACAAAAAGCCAGAGTGGATACTGTGAGATGAACCATGTGCTGGCGACCATCTCCGTAGTACAAGTACCACACCTGAAACATGTCATATCAACAAGTCAATCATGGCACAAACATGTAGCCACACAAATTGTGTTAATTGTCTCTACACTGTAATACACACACTACTGTAGTGTGATCATCGTAGCCACCGCAGAAATACCTACAGAAAATAATGTGAAAAACGTGAAAATGTATGCTTATGCGGATGACATAGTCATCACTTCCCAAGGATTGTCTTCAAGCACCTTTCGACAAATTCTCAACCCGGGCCAAAAACAATGAGTTAACATTAGCAAAGCAGCAGTACCACAGTAGCAAAACAATGAAAATGACCTTCCAGGCTGTTACTATATGAGTTCATATAAAAATATCTCGTTACTCAACGTATCTCATTTCAAGTACTTGGAAATCACTTTTCAGACAATTGGAAATGTTTATGGCCTACACAACACTGCAGCAAAGATTGCAATTCATACTATAAGGAATCTGAGACAGCTATCACCCAATCAAAACTTATGGACTAGAGACTATTTGTTTGCATTTGACGAAGATAAATTTACAAGACATAGAAAAAGTCTAAGCAACTTTCCTCAAATGAACAATGTGCCTTTCAAAATACACGCTGTCTCGCTTCACCTACGTGTTAACAAGAGAGCAATTTTGCATCGACGAACTACGCCTTGACATATTGCTACCATGAACAGACGCCTACATGGAACTTCTGAAAAACTCAATGTAAATACCGTAAGTAAGGGATACGGCCAACGGATGCAATGACATACAGGGGATGGACACGAACAGGATAATATGACTTACGACACGTAATGACAAGATATGCCGTGCATGGTTTCCATCATCGATATGCCATTCCATGATGTGGACGATAACAAACTGCAAGTGTACACTATGTGGGACGTACGATGACCTGATACTGTGCACTAAAAGGTCAATCTCGGTAACGAACTTGTAAGACGTAGGCTAAATGCGCTTTGTGCAATATTCTTAATACAGTATTATTATATGTACATTTTAGCCATAGGCTGCTTTCATTACATTATTTAGAAAAAGGAAAAATTTATAAAGAAAGAAAAAATAAAAGACACATCAATATGAACATCTATGCAACAAAAATAAATAAAACCAGATTTGTGTGTTGTTTCCAAAAAGTTGAATTTCTAAACAAAAAATAATATTCTCTCATTTTCATTGAATATCTTCTACTATTATCTTTTTTTTCCATATTGACGTAACAATTAATGAAAACTTTTTTTCCAGTTTGGCATATAACTTACTTTGTCGAGAGCTTATATCCTCATATCATTGTTCAGAGTTAATGTGATGGTGAATTTCCACGAGAAAAATAAGCAAAACAACAAATTCACTAGGTGTTGTTGTGTCAAATGTTTTAGTGCACGGTTTCTTTAATCAACCATTTTTATTTGTTTTATTGAAACTTGATGAAATGTTTAGAAAATGGTTTCATTACATGTGATGGTAATATTGGTGAAGTCTATAAAATGTTACAATATTTCTAATTCTATTTCACATGGAACTGGCCAAAGGCAACATTCTCCCTCGACTGGCAACGTTCTTGTCTGCTGTTGCCAAGGTTGCAGTCAGTCAGCATTTGAGGGAGTTGTGTCAGTAGATTTACTGGCTTGATAAAGATCCCCTTTGGGGCAAAATTCCGGTGCCCCGGTGTCTCTAAAAGCCTCGGTAGTAAAAAGGGCATGGAATGAAAATCAGTGTGGAGAAGAGTCAGACGATGGTGATGACAAGAAATGTGCGAGATGGAAAACCATTACAAGTTGTGAAAAGCTTCAAATACTTAGGGAGTGCCCCAGCAGATGATGGAAGGATAAGTGAGGAAGTTGGTAAGAGGATCCAACAAGCAAATGGGCTTTACCAGAGTGTGAGGGGTCTGGTGTGGAACCAGGAAGTTCCCGAGAAATGTACAAAGAATCTTGTCTTGAACATATTACACACCTATATTGACGTATGCAGCAGGCACGTGGACAACAACTAAACGGGAGGAAAGTAGAATCCAGGCAGCAGAGATGGAGTTCCTTAGAGGTATCATTGCAAAGACCCGCAGAGACAAAATCAGAAACAAGGAAGAAAACAGGATTTCCAAAGTTACAAGACAAAATCGAGATCAGTAGGCTAAAATGGTATGGACATATGATGTGAATGGGAGAAGACAGAAAGCCACAGGAAGGCTGAGGATGAGGTGGATGCAGTGAGGCAGAACGTTGAGAAAAGAGGAGTGAAAGTGGAGGATGTACTGGAAGAGGGACGAGAGTGGTGGAGAGACAGAAGAGTATGGAGGTCCTTGATTCACACCCCGACCCAGATCACTGGAACCGGCCTAGCAAGCGAGAACGTTACGGCTGAGCCACACAGCCACGCCCTGTGATTGTGTTTCCATAAACCTGAGCACAGCACTAAAACATTAGCAGGGCAACACCCAAACCTTGTAAGGCTAACATTTTACTCGGTACTTTTGAAATTAAGACAGAGAACAAAATGATAAATACTTGCATGAGTACACAAAACCCACCAACCTGGGCCTAATGTTAGGGAAGCCAGGCTCTTTCTATCACAAGTCAGGACAAAGGGTGAGTGATAGAGGAGTAACACCTCTGACCCGGCTGGTAGTCCCATGTAAGGGTCCCTTGCCAGGGTTATGATGAAGACCTCAACGGCATCTACAGAGGAGTGGATAGAGTGGATGGCGGAAGGGGCAGCCCTGTACTTGGGGATTAATATGAGTCACAACCTGCTGCCTTTTAAGTTTGATTGGGGACTATCAAAGGCTGAAGGAGAAAACCCTGACAGAAATACCCTGTCTAGCGTTAGGCTTGGCAGGTCATCAAAGAGACACATTATTATTACATAAAATGTGCACAATTATGCATACATAGAGATTTATATCCTATGTACAATGTTTGATACATTTAGATCTAGTCTGTGCTATAGTCGATGATTGACTTAATCCTCTTATAACATTTAGTTAGGTGGTATTTTTCACAATGTTCGTTGCATAGTACGCATACACATGCATTGTTTGGTTCGTGAAATTTGTCATTTCTAGATATCTTGTGGTGATAGCCGTGCACTGAAAGTCTGGTTAGCACCGATCGCAGTTCTTGGTTTGCTTTTGCCTATCTTCTGTCAATCATGGTGTCTATAGCGTAAAGGTCTTTGGGTATTTCTTTTGTTTTTTGTTTCCTTAACTCTATTAATTGAGAAACTTGCTTTGTGAGAGACATTGCAATTGCTTTCAAAACAAGAAAGAGCCTTGGATACTGCATGACTGAAATGGAGAGCGCTCTTACACGGCACCCGGGAAACTGGAGACAGTTAAATGATGACTCCGCAATTTGTCTCATAACCTGTATTATTGTGCATGTGTGTAACGGTGGGGTACGTGTCATGTTGCTACTCAGGTACACTAGTGGGTTTATAACAATATTTTCATTGAGACAATCGAAGGTTACAAATGCTAAAAACACAATTTTTAAAAGTCAAATTTTACAAGGGATTTTCAGAACCCCATCTGCCCTCCAGCTGGATACACGCCTGCCTTGTATCTGTATTTAAAGACCAGACATTTTCTTGCGCTTACCCCTGAGTGCAATTTATGGTATGCAGGCAGCACTGTACATTGCACCATTACAGGGACCAGGAGGATTACAAGTTTGGAGTTAGGCAGGGCCGATGAGAACATGGACTTGCCATCAGAAAGAAGCAGGGACTGGAGCTTACCCTGTTGAGAGCCACGTACAGAGAGCAGGTAAGCACCACGCTGGCGTGCAAGCAGCCACACACGGCCCAGAAGAGGAAGGATGCGAAGTGGCCGTGGTTGTAGTGGCCCACACAGTTGTTGATCCAGGGGCAGTGGTGATCCATCTTCATCACGCACCGACCACCTATCGACACACACAATCATATGACATTCTCCCCCAATCCTCATTTAATTGTTTCAAACCAAAATTTAAAACCTTTTCAGTTGGCCAACACGGCTGTACCCAACTGTAACAGGTGCTATTCTTTAAATCTGAAAAAAATTACATAAGATTAATAAATTTATGCACATGTTCATTTCACACTTCTAAGATAAAATACATGTTCACTGAATATTATACCACAGCAACAGACTATACAGGGTGTCTTTTATGTACCTTTGGAGAAAGATAGGTCATGTAGGGGACGGGTGTTTGCTCTCAGGGAGAATTATATAATTGTTTTATTTCCACAGTTGGTAACAGATACATTTATTTATGTTTAGGTTGGCAGCAGTGACCTAGAGACAGAGAGTGAAGTAGCCATCATGGCTGAATGTGTTTGTGTTTCGGAGCATCAGCTCCTTCGCATATCAAGTGTTGTGTCTTTTGTATCATGTACATTTTTGTAAATACAGTCCACTAGAGTTAATTCGACATTTTCATTTATCCCCTGATGTTTCATCTGGGGCACGTATGTCGCATACAGACAACGGGTATAGAAGAAATTTGAGATAGGGCCTCGTTAACCCCTAAAATAAGGGTTGATTCAGGCCTTCCACCCTGTAAGTTAGGGAACCGATCCAAGCCTCTATTACCTCTTGCTTCCTCACCATTATTGTAAGAGGCACCATAGCACAGGTGCATATCGGCGTATTCCTCAAAACCGTACCTATGCGGAGGACCAGCCATCGTGCGAAATTAAGCTGAACGTAGTAGTTTACGACAACTGCCTGACCGTTGTACGACTGTACTCTCTTCTCTGACATAGCACCATACTGTATCATGTGACTACAATACGACAAATAACATTAAAAAAAAAAAAAAAAAAGATTTTGCCCAAGCCCGGAAGCGAACCCGAGACTACCGGCCTTTCACACCGCAACGCTATCCATTACGCCTGCGCCACATGGTGAAATGAATATTGCCAAGAGTTAAAGGATTGAGAAAGGTAATAAAGGCTTCAGTTGGTTGCCTAACTTACAGGCTGAAGGGCCCGAATCAACCCTTATTTTAGGGGTTAAGGAGGGCCTATCTCAAATTACTTCCATACCCATCCCCTACACGACCTATCATTCTTCAAAGGTACATAAAAGACACACTGTATATATACAGTATATGAAGGACGAGTTAGTTATTGAGGTTTTAAGGGGCAAAACTAAAAAAGGAAGATTGTAGTTTTACGTGACCGTGAATCTTGTGATTATGAGCCACGGGACCTCCTTTATACGTGGAATCCGAACCACAGGACATGGCATTTCACTTCGAAAATCTCACATGCATTGGCCGGGAATCGAACCCAGACCGCCTTGGTGAGAGGCATACAGCTAGACCGCTGAGCCACCACGCCAAGGGGCAAAACTACGAGGTCATCTTCCTCTACGAAGGAGCAGGTAACTCCAGAAAATTGTACTTATGAATGTAGAAGTCCATAGAGAATTCCACAAGTGAAAAGCATAATGAAATCTAGAAATGTAATAGCAGGCAAGTGGCAAAACCAATGGAACAATGGTGCAGTCACAAAATCATTCATACCTAGTGTCATGGATAGCTTAAAAATAAACTTCCCATTAACTAGCAATGTAACTACTTTCTTAACAGGACATGGCGAGATAAATTCGTTTCAAAATAAAAGACAGTCCATTGTGTGCGTGTGGCAATGAAGAACAAACAGTTGATCATTTGTTATTTACATGCTTGAAACTAGAAAAAGAAAGACAGTTGTTTAAGGACAATATGAACAAAAAACATGGGAAATGGACGTTTGAAAAAACTAAGCTAATGATGCATCATGTAAAAGAATTAATTTTATATTTTAATTTAATAGAATTAGAAAAAAATTCAAGTAGTTGAACAGATTCATATGTTTTATGTTGTAAATATTTTGTAAACATAGCATGTAGTATTACTTTCATTGTAATGGAACTTGCTGATAAAATAAATATTAAAAAAACAAACAAAAAAAGTTGATAAAGTGGAGAAAAGAGTGGGGGAAAAATGCATAGGAAAGTATTTGAAATGTAAGTTAAAAGCACAGCCCAGAAGATGGTTGGAGCAGGTTAAGGCAAATTTGGGAAGAGGCACGCGAGGTTTGGACAGGAGGGGTGGAAAGGTAGAACTACAACCCACCCTTAAGTTAATTGGATAAGCAAAAGAGGAAGGAGAAGGTTACGGTATGCTCCAGCACTAGAAGACTGTAAATGAGGATCAGTGATTGAAAGTTGAGGAAAACTTACACTTGCGACAATGGTGGGAGCGTGGTGCCTTGTAGCCATCGCATGTGTTACAGAACTGTAGGAACTCAGCATCTTCTGGCACATCCTGAAACAAGTCCTCTGCACCTGTACATTACCAACTATACATTCAATATATTCAAGCAATACTTTAGTGAATGAACAAGTATTCCAGGCTTGTTGGAGTTATCCAGTTTCCCCAAACACTGCATCCAACATCTTGAAGAGATCCTCTGTCTCTGGCAGGTGGCAAAGTTTCCACCTATTTATACAGGTTATTTTAAGTTTGCTTTCAAAAATGGAACGAGCCTCGGACATAACAGATATATTAGACGACAACACGGCTGTAAACACAGATTAAGATTTGGAACTTTAACCATAAGAACGCTGCCAGGGAAGGTGGAGGAGATAGTGGATAAGATGGAAAGAAGGAAGTTGGATTTATTGGGATTGGCAGAAACAAAGTGAAAAGGGGAAGGAAGGAGAGAACTGAGAAAAGGCTATAGACTGTACTGGAGTGGGAATGAAGAGGGAGAGACCGTAGAAATAGTGCAAGTGTATGCTCCACAAATAGGCTGCGCCTCTGAAGAGAAGGAGGAGTTTGAAGAGGAATTGCAGAAGCAGCTGGTAGGAAGGAGTATGATTGTTATGGGGGATCGATCTGAATGCCCATGTAGGAAGAGAAAGACAAGGGTATGAGAGTGTCCTTGGACTAGAGTGTTGGGGCGGAAGAAATGAGGAAGGAAAGAGACTGTTGGACTTCTGCCAGAGGAACAGCCTGCTTGCTGGGAACTCCTGGTTCAAGAAAAGAGAGAGCCACACAATCACATGGTACAGTGATGACTTGACCAGGAAGTCGGTGGTCGACTATATACTGTATGAGAGAGAGTTAAATAAAAACATCACAGATATCAAGGTTATACCATCAGAGAACTTGGATAGCGACCATCGATTGCTGGTAATGAACCTGAGAGGGAGTAAGGAGAAGAAAGGGACTGAGAACCAGGAAAGACGTATAAGGATATGGAAACTGAAAGAAGAAGATAGAAGGTCGAGTACATCAAAATGGTAAAGAAAGGAATTCCAACAGATAAAGAAAGAGGGGTGGAAGAGGAATGGGCACCTACACTAGTAGGTGCAGCAGAAGCAGTATGTGGGAGGACAAGTAGTAAGAAGAGGTGGAAGGAAACACCATGGTGGAATGAGAAGACGAAAGACATAGTAAGGAAAAAGAATAGAGCCTTTAGGAGGTGGTATCATAATAGGACGGTAGAGACAAGGGAAGAGTACCAGGAAAGAAAGAATGAGGCAAAGAGAGTAGTGGCTGAGGAGAGAAGAAAGTGTATGGAAGAGTGGACAAAGATGATGAAGGAAGATAGTAAAGGTACAAAAAAGGTCCTGTATGGGATGGTAAAAAATAAGAGGCGGAAGGATCCGACGGATTGTGTTACAATGGTGAACAAAAGGGGACAAGAGATAAAAAATAGGGAAGAACTGAAGAAAATGTGGAAAGAATATTTTGAAGAACTTCTGAACCCAAATGGAAATCACGACGAGGAGGAAGAAATCGGGGAAGAGGAAGATGGACTGCAAACAGAAAAGGGCTTAACATGGAAAGAAGTGGAAGATGCAGTGAGGAAGATGAAAGGAGAGAAGGCACCAGGTGTGGATGAGTTGAGTGTGGAGATGGTGAGAGCAGCAGGAGAGGTGGGGATACAATGGTTGTACCGAGTGATCAAGACAGCATGGAAGGAAAGGAAGACCCCAGAGGACTGGAAAAAAGGAATAATTGTCCCGATCTTCAAGAAAGGTAGTAGAACAGAATGCAGAAACTATCGGGGAATAACACTGATGAGTCATTGTGCAAATATGTTTGAGAAAGTTCTGGAAAGGAGAATTAGGACAAGGATAGAAGGAGGGATGAGGGAAGAACAACATGGCTTCAGAGCAGGAAGGTCCACAATGGATTTGATTTTTGCTGTAAGACAGTTACAAGAATAGCACAATTAGTATGGAACAGATCTACTGATGGCCTTCTTGGACATTGAGAAAGCATATGACAGTGTATGCAGAAACAAAGTATGGAAGTCCCTGGAGGACAGAGGAGTAGAAAAATGGACTATACGGAGGATAAAGGAGATGTACAAGGGAAGCGCGAGCTGTGTGAAAGTGGGAGGAGAGAGATCGGACTGGTTGGAACAGAGAAACGGCCTGAAACAAGGAAGTGCACTGTGAAGGAAAGATGAAAGCAATGCATGGTGTCCACAGAATTTTCAATGTCAATTTTCCTGACTTTTCCTGACCATTTTTCAACAAAATTCCTGACTCGCGAAGTCATTGTAACATCGGAAAAAAAGTTTATTGAGCAAATAGATATATATATATATATCTTTTTTAATTGCAGCCTCCACCATCCCCATATCTGTCCATTATTCATTTAAAATACAAAATAAATTATAATGCAATAATATATAATACAGCTATTACATTGATCAACAATAAAGAAATTAAAGTTGGACATAAATTTAAATATTTAGGGGAGATTATAACATGGAATTTGAATGAGAAAGCGTCAATCGAAAATAGAACAACAAAGTTAAGACACGCGCAATATATTACTTGGTCTAGTTACAAAAAAAGTCACTCTCCATAAATGCCAAATTACGACATTACGAATCAGTTATTAAACCGGAAGCAATATATGCTTGTGAAACACTTTTCAAGTTAAACACTCGATCAGTTACTGACACATTACAGAAGATTGATAGAAGAATTCTCAGAACTATAATTAATAAAAAACATCAGGTGGATGGTCAATGGCGTCTATTACCAAATGAAGTGGTTTATAAAGAAACTGAGTCTATAGTCGATACTATGCGAAAAAGGCGAATTGCTTTTTTTTTGTCATATCTCACGCCTGCCGACTACCAGACAATTAAAAGTATTATTTAATTATTTTTTCAAACTTAAAACAAAGAACTCTTGGTTTATGGAAATTCAAAATGATCTGGATGAACTCTGCTTGACAATGTCCCAAATTGCTAACAAAGATGAGAAGAATATCTTGAAAAACAAGAACATCCGACTTCCCTTAAAAACGTTTACCCGCAAAACTTACACCATAAGCGATGCAGAGAGAGCGGCAAGGTCGACTAGAATGAAAATGTTTTGGGAAAAGAAGAAAAATAAGAAGCTGAATCTTTAATATTGTTTTTGAGATATGTATATACTGGTTTTGGTTAAGTGCTCCAATGAGGGCGTATCATATGTAAATAAATAACAAGTAGTTCCGTGAAGAACTATACAGCCTATTTTGATATATCCTACTTATGTTAATTGCCTCTAGCAACATACACAATTTCAGTTTGATTGCTGTAATAGATTCGTAGATACTGAGAACCGACTAAAAATTTCGGATGGTCGCCATGTTGGATTTTATATATGTAGGTCCTAGAGTTATGTACTGTTACATGCAGATTATTGTGTACGTGTAGTATTCAAACTACAATCGCATAATTAGGACACAAGAAGTAACAAGGAGATTTTAAAATTTCGCACAGCTGCCATCTTGAGGTTATGGAAACAATTGAAATAAATTAGATGCCAGTGGATTACCATTCGTATAAGGATTTACTGTTCCAAGTTTCACTACACTCGGATGGTTAAATTGCGAGAAACGTCCATGTGAATTTTCATATTTCGCGTTGCCTCCATGTTGGATTTGTGAACACCAAGTTATTTAAAGTCCTATAGGTGAACTTAAGTTCATAGCCCCTATGAACATTAAGAAATTTAGTTTGATTGCCATAATAGATTCGTAGATATTCAGAGCCGACTAAATATTTTGGATGGTCGCCATGTTGAATTGTTAAATGTATAGGCCATAGAGTCATGTACCATTAAAGGAAAATTATTGCGTAGGTTCAATATTCAAACTTTCAATTCGATCGCATGACTACATCACAAGAAATAAAAACTTAATTTTAAAATTCGCACATCCGCCATCTTGAGGTTATGTAAACAATTGAACTAAATTAGATACCAGTGCATTACAATGTGTATAAATATTTCCTGTACCAGATTTCAGTGCGTTTGGAACATTATCGCGAGAAAGGTCTTTTTAAAATTTTCAACTTCGCTTGGCTGCCATGTTCGTTTTGTAGTTAACCGGTTTCTGAAAGTCTTATAGATGGAATTCCATAGTGCCCTTTATCTCCGTAAAAGATTTCAGGGAGATACCGCTAATAGTTTCACAGATATGGAATGCCGGTGAAATATTTTGCACATCCGCCATCTTGTGGTTATGTAAACAATTGAACGAAGTTAGATGTCGGTGCATTACAATGTATATAAACATATACTGTACCAAGTTTCATTGCGTTTGGTTGGTTAAATCGCGAGAAACGTCTATTTAAATGTCGCAACTTTGCTTGGCCACCATGTTCGTTTTGTAGTTACCAGATTTTCAAAGGTCACATAAGTGAACTTATAGTTGTTCCCTTTATCACCATACAAAATGTCAGGGTAATATCGGTAATAGTTTCGGAGATATTGAATGCTGGTGAAATATTTCGCACAGCTGCCATGTTGGATTGGTGAGTCGTAACAAAATTTGAAGGGCACGGTCGGGGTCGCAGGGAATAGTGCCATGAACTTACAGAGTTTCATTGAAATCGCTCCAGTCGTTTAGATTTTATTAGGGGGACACACACACACGAATCACACACACACACGCACACACACACGGACAAAAGGTGATCTCATAAGCCTATTTTTTCAAAATTGAAAATAGGCTAAAAATACATAATACATAAGAGCAGTTTTGGAAGGTGTGCCCAGAGGAAGGCGACCATTGGGACGACCGAGACTTCGCTGGTGGGACCAAGTCCAAAAAGATATGAGAAAAATCGGAGTCAAGGAGGACATAATGGATGATCGAGAAAGATGGCGCCGTGCTGTTGACGAGGCCAAAAACCTACTTAGGTTTGAGTGGCCATCTAGGTAAGGTAAGGTAATACATAAATCAAAGTACTTAATAACCTAAACTATAGTGATGGGGTTGCCACATCCCTACGCCAACGCCAAAAAAGCGTACAAAAAATAGGTATAGGCTAAGTGGATTTTTACTATGATGTACTGTATAAATGGAAACTTACCATATGCCCAGTGAATTATTGCTTTTTATCTTCAGAGATTATTTGAACTAGTACATCAAAATATGGCTGTAAGACACAAAATACTGTATGGTTAATATAAAATTCCTGATTTTCTAACACTTTTTGGCATTTTTTCCTGACACGCCACTTTTTCACACTTTTTCCTGACTATTCCTGCCAGTGGACACCATGCAATGGTGTTTGCAGATGATTTGGGGAAACAAGGAGGAGGAAGTACAGGAGCAGTTGGACGAATGGGAAGGAATAATACAAGGATATGGGATAAAATTTGGCATAAATAAGAGTGAGATGGTGATCACAACAAGGAAGAAGGAAAGAACCACAATGGGAATAACAATTGGTGGGGAACAGCAGAAGAATGTGGAGAGTTTCAAGTATCAGGGAAGCCTGATACAAGATAATGGAAGAAACGATAGAGAAATAAATGAGCGGGAGAGACAGGCAGAAGCATTCTGGAGGAGTGTGAGAAGCATGATAGGGAGCAAGGATGTCCCTCAGAACAGCAAACAGATCATATATCGGACGTACTATGTCCCTATCCTGACGTATGCCTCGGAGACCTAGGTTATGAAAGGAAGGGAGAAGAGCCAGTGAGATGAGGTTCTTGAGAAGAAGTATTGGAGCTACAAAGATGGACAGAATAAGAAATGAGAGGACCAGAGAATTAATGAAGGAGGAACCATTACAGGATGGTATAGAGAAATCTAGACTTAGATAGTATGGACATGTAAAACGAATGGAGGAGAAGAGGATGCCCAGGAGGATACACGAGACGAAGTGGGAAGGAAAGAGACCGAGAGACAGGTGGCTGAAGGGGGTGGAAGAAAGCGTGAAGAAGAGAGGAGAAGACTGGACAAGGGTGGAGGCTGAGAGATGGTGGGAAGACAGAAGACGTTGGAGAGGCTTGTGTTCCAAACAGACCCGGCCAGTGCCTGGAAACTGTGCAAGATGATGATGATGATGATAATTTTAAATTTGTCCTATAAACCCCTTAGCTGAAAATGATCTGATGCATGAAACATGCCATCTATATTAATATTTTATTTGGATCTTTTTAAAATTTCCCACCTTAGTCAATACTGATTTATTTTCTAATCATTACATGGTGTATAAGTTTTGGGCCAAGTTGACATTACAATTGTCATTAAACAATCATTCTAAATTTAAAATACTCCTACATGTAAAATGTCCCATTATATTGTTACGTATTTATGGTTTGTAAAATAACGAGTCAGGCTTCTTATTCTTCTCCTTCTTAGCGTTTTCCTGCTGGTGCAGGGTCTGCTGTTTTGATCTTGCCTCACCATTTTGTACGATCTTGGGCATCTTGTGGTCAAGTTGAGGGACTTCATGTCAGCATTTACTGTGTCATGCCAGCGCTGCTTTGGACGTCCACGAGTCAGGCTTATAGTGTAGTAATTCTTTATTTACAATTATATCTTACTCTAATGAACATTAAAATAATTTAGGCCTAGTTACGCACATACACACATTGAGTCACACTTCATACAATTATAAGTCACTGAATTAATTTACACTGTGAGAAGATGTCTCTTCGGTACACTGTATTTATATCCACACCAATGTCTTCGATATTACTTCACATTTATTTCTATTCATCGTGATTTGCGCAGCACGCAGACTGAATTGCAACTCACTATTCACTGCCTCAACTCAACTGACTCCCCGACGACGCTCCTCCACTGATATATACGGCTAGTCCATTCTCTCGAAAGTTCTCGTTGGTTGGCTTCTGGCACCGTCCAGTCCCTCCTACATAGGTGTTCTGGATCGTCCTTTCTTCCTCCAGTAGATTCAAGTCTATTCTTGTTGACTCTATTCAAAGTTACGCAGGGAGGGGCCTAGCCTAATCAGCCTTGGACGGATTGGCTGTCCAGCGCCCTTCGCATACGCCTGTCAGCCCGAGAACAATACGGTGGCCACCAGGCAATCACGCAAATCTTCACACTGCCCCCTCCTTAAGACTGTTTCGTCTTGGAGCAGACACTCCCAACAGGGTGACGGTAGGAACAGTTTGGTCCTTTACGGCACCCTTATTAAGTAACAGTTCACGGTTTTCCGAGGCACCCTATCTATTCGGGGCCAGCAGCACACCAGAATTTAAATCCCTATGCGTCGAAAGACTTCCTCTAGCATGCTTCTTACAATCTTCCAGTCCAACCCATCTAGTCCACAGCCCAACTTGGGCACAGCTAATCTGGATATGCTTCGCTCCAGTAGGTGCTACCGCATAGCAAGTAGACTATCCCAGACGGCATGATAGGTCGGCTTCACATGGGAAAGTTCTTTCATCACCAGATAGAATAGTGATCGCTAGTGATGTGGGCTGGGTAAATACACAGTGGAAAGGTAAATATAAATTGGGTATTTACCCGGGTATATACCCAATGGTCATTTAAATACCCAATATGAGGGTATTTTCAGTTTTTGAGCTTTGTACAACACTTTTTGATGTGTTGATCAAGTGTTGGACAAACAAGGACTGAAACACAGGTACTTCATGCCTTAAATCGAGATCAGGAACAATATTGATCCTTCAAAACTAAAAGAAAAGGAAAGTTTTTGGGTATTTATATGTTTTTGCACTGGAACCTTGTTTTTAAGTATGATTTTTCCTTAAACTAAAGTAAAATATTGGATAAAACCTTTTAGTTGTTTTGTGTTTTAAATGTTTAATAAATACCAAGATATTGAGAAGGTCGAGTTTTATTATGGTACTGGAAATGAGCAACAAAGATGTGGGAGGGAAAAGCTACCGTACTTTTGTAGTAATAAGAGTAGGCTATATTAATTGAAATGTGTATGCCAAAACTCAAAAGGTAATAAAATATATCCAATAGAAAGGACATTTGAAAAAGAAAAAAAAAATGCATAGTAAAAGTTATTTTTCATTCAATTTTAAATATAAAAAAATATTGTTTTTAAAAATCAAACTCTTAAATAATATAAATGTATGTCAGGAAGTTTTTGTAGTATGTGGGTCCTAAATGGGTGAAGATGTATGCCAGCGAGCATATGCTCTGCTCATCCTACACAGAATGCAAACTGACACTGTACTTCCCTTCCATTTGTTTGATGCCTACTGTACTTAACCTAACTTTTTCAGTGTAGTGGAGTTATTAGTTTATATCTCCCGATCTAATTCCCAATTCTAATTCTGTTTTTAAGTCCCAATTCTAATTAAATTTAATTTTATTAATTATCTTATGTTGTTACATTTCAAAAAAGTTAATGTAGAATAGTTTGCATACCGGTGCCCTTTATTAAGGTTCAACTCACCAGGACAGGATTTTAATGAAAAATCTAAAATACCTGGGTATTTACCCAAATTGGGTATTTACCCCGATTTATAAATAGCTGGGTATTTTACATCACTAGTGATCGCCCATTCCTGGTTAAGCACAACACATCTCCGACACGAGGCTCTTGGCGCTATAATTGTTCAATTCTGCCATATTTCCTCAGGTCCTCAGCCACACAGTGAGTACCGGGTATATAGTCTTTTGGGACATGCTTCGAGACCTATCACTATTGGCACCCTTCTTCAGCCATTACATACGTTACATACTAGTACAGCATGAACAAAAGACATCAAATATAGACATTTAGGTGATTTTAGTATTGATTTGCCGAATATGTAACATAAGTGTTTTTTAATTATTCAATCAATACGGATTTACACAATTTGCTATTATGGCATATTAGAGATATGTATATGAACATCCCTATTCACCAACAATAGACAGTGGGAAAGAAAAGAAGAAGAAGAAGAAAAACACAATGTGGAGAAAACAAAACAAGAAACACTCCTTTCAGTCAACGCCGATTGAAATTACTTATAGTAATGAGACAGCTTGCACAATCCATTGCGAAATGGTTCAAACTCAGCGCACTGTCAAGTGAACTCGGCGCTATTTTGTTTCATGGTACCGTGCATATACAAAGTAGTACCGTAAGTGCAGGGTTGGCCATACTGTACAAGTGCATAATTAATGGCGCAAATGGCGGACACAGCTGGAATTTTATCTATAAAAGTTAAGTCGTGATTCTATTTGGGATGGCGGAGGAGTGTACATCTATTACTACATCATCTCCAGATTTTTTCCTGATCATTACTACAGGTATTTTGGTTAATGTTTGTACTTTAGAAAAGTTATGAGGAAGCGAAACGTCATGCACCGCTACTGAATGATACAGCACAACAAATGAGATCATTATCTCTACTTAGTATAAAACAAGGTCCCCGATTCTTGGATGTCACGGGTAATCTCGAGAACCTCTGGATGGATTTTGATGTGGTTTTCACCATTCTGTAAAGGATATCTCGAGGAAGATTTCTGTCGAAAATATTTTATTTATTATCAAAGGAAGCCAAGCAGTAACGATTTCAGTGGAAAAGTTGAAAAAGTGGCGTAAGTGCGCTTTGTAAGGTTATGCTGGTCAAACCGTTAAAAATATCAATTTACAACGAGTGTAAGAATTGTTCAGCATGAAAGGTTCCACAAAAAAGTCTGGGAGACCACATCTCTATCTTCAATACATCGCCCACTAGAAGGGTTTTTACGTTTTCATTTCTTCCAACAATCTCCATTCAATTACTGAGGAGACAGTTTACGAGGTAGCTAGGGGCGAGTCTATCACCCCAGTTACAGCCTAGCTAGCGGGCGAGTCTATTGCCCCAGATACAGCCAGCAGCAAACTGTCTTCAGAGAAGAGTGGTTGCGTTTGGAGTATTCCTGGAAGCGCAACTTGGCTTTTCTTCATTTCGCCTGTGAACTTTTCGTTCCGCAGAATACACAGTCAGGTTAAGATTGGACGGAAGGGGGATTTGTGTTTGATGCACCTTGCTATTCTTAAATTAGTCATCAACTTCTAAAGGTAAATGCCTTGTCTCCACAACCATTGCTCCCCGTCTTCAGCACCACGTTTCATTTCACAGTAGGAACTATAATGAAGAGTTACTTAAATTAGGTCTAACAAAAATTCATTGCACTTGCATCTCCACGATAATAATTAATAGTCCAGTGAGTGATTTCAACCCATCATGCCGAGACGTAAAACGGATATAGGTTTCATTTATTGACATTCAAAAAAAAAAAGGGTGCTTATAACATAATGCATTAATAACTGATCCTGGACAAAGCCGGGGTGGGTTGCTAGTATTCAATAATTAGCTCTGTAACCTGGCAGTGGTCACGGAGTAATTTCGAAGTAAGTGGTCGCGTGTTCCTAATTTCAAGCTTTATACACAAATGATTGTTTTGAAAGGGACGGTAATACGTTTATATTAATTAAATGTTTTAAATCAGAGCACCCTAAATATGGCATCTAAATATATTCTCTGGCGGACGCTCTCAATTGTTAAGCATACATACAAAACAGAGGTTTATATGGAAAAGCAACACAATAGGCCTTACTCTGTGGCGAACAAGACTGCAGAGGTTGTCAAACGACTAGCACATTCTATTGAGAATACTGGAAGCAACTCCACAGTGGATAATTATCGTTCATCGGTTTCCCTGGCTTTTCGACTTGTTGAAGAAATGATTGACAGTAGCGGGAGCTGTTAGAAAAAAAATAAGGCTGATTGCCCAATAGTCTTCTGCATTCACATTCAAAATGCCAGAGATATATGTGTTTTTATTTATTGATTATTTAATGGGCCTCTTCACAGTCAATGTTTCGAGCGATCCCTTCTCGTCCATAATTTTCACACAATTTGGACATTTGTATGTTAGTGCAGTCCACAATCACTTGAATAGTTTCCTGAGGGGAGAAAAAAAAATTACGGAAATTTAATTTTAGCTCCAGAAGAGTAAGAGAAGAGGTCTGCGAGAGGATGTGGTAATGATGGACAAAAACGGAAATGAGGTACACAACAAAGAGACACTCAAGACAGTGTTGAAAGAGTACTTTGAGGATTTGCTGAATCCAAATGGTCATAGGGAGGAAGACAATGTATTGGAAGATGGAGAAGACAACACAGGAATGGAAAAGGACCTGACTTGGAGAGAACTGGAAATGGCTATAGACAAGATGAAAGGAGTAAGGGCAGGTGTGGATGAAGTGAGTGTTGAAATGGTGAAGGCAGCAGGGGAGGTTGGGAAACAGTGGCTGTACCGTGTGATGAGGGTGATATGGAAGGAGAAAAAGACCCCAGAAGATTGGAAGAAAGGATTAATTGTCCCAATATTTAAGAAAGGAAGCAGAAAGGAGTGCAGAAATTACAGGGGTGTCACACTCATACCTCACTGTGCCAAGATATATGAAAAGATATTAGAAAGTAGAATACGAGCCAAAGTGGAGAGAAAATTGAGAGAGGAACAGTATGGATTCAGACCTGGGAGATCAACAGTGGATCTCATATTTTCAGTGAGACAGCTCCAGGAACACCACTACGAATTTGGAGAGGATCTGTTGATGGCCTTCCTGGACATCGAAAAGGCCTATGATAGTGTGTGTAGGGAGAAGGTTTGGAAAGCAATGGAAAACATGGGAGTGGAAAAAGAGACTGTAGGCAGAGTGAAGGAGATGTATTGTAGAAGTGTGAGTTGTGTGAAAGTTGGAGGGGAAAGAACAGACTGGTTCAGACAAATGAGTGGCCTGAAACAGGGTAGTGCGCTGTCACCCCCTTCTCTTTATTGTGGTTATGGACGAGGTAATGACACGGATAGCAGGAAAGATAGGAGAAGATAAGATGAAAGCAATGGTGTTTGCAGATGATCTCATGGTCTGGGGAAACAAGGAGGAGGAAATTCAGGAGCAACTGAAGGCTTGGGAAGAAACAGTGGGAGAGTACGGATGGAAGTTCAACATCAGTAAATGTGAGATCCTGTTAACGACCAGGAAAAAGGACAGACCAATGAGTGGGATAACACTTGGAGGTGGACAGCTGAAGAAGGTGGAAAGTCTCAAGTACTTGGGAAGTATAGTGGAGGAAAATGGGAGAAATGACAAAGAGATTACGGAACATGGCAGACAGGCAGAAGCATTTCTGAGAAGCATTAGGAGCTCAGTGTGGAATAAAGATGTCCCACAGAAAAGCAAGGAAGTGTTATACAGAAGCTACTATATCCCGATACTGACCTATGCTTCAGAAACGTGGACAATGAAGAAAAGAGATATAAGCAGAATACAGGCAGGTGAAATGAAGTTCCTGCGAAGTAGGATCGGAATAACAAGAAGAGACAGGGTGAGGAATGAAAAGGTCAGGGAAATGGTGAAAGAGGAGCCCTTGCAAGGTAGGATTGAGACATCAAGACTGAGGTGGTATGGACACTTAAAGAGAATGGATGAGAAGAAGATTTCAAGAGGATACATGAGATGCAGATGCAGAAGAAACGACCAAGGGGAAGACCAAGAGATAGATGGCTGAAAGGAGTGGAGGAATGTGTCAAGAAGAGAGGCGAGGACTGGACCAGAGTGACAGCGGAGAGGTGGTGGGAAGAAAGAACTAAGTGGCGAGGCTTATGTTCCAAACAGACCCAGCCTGGGGCTGGAAACTGTACAAGATGATGATGATGATGAATTTTAGCTCCAGAAGAACTGATTTTAGAATCCAGCAATTTATTTTTAGCTTTAGACTACAGGTAATAAGATGTAGGATCAAGTAACTCGACTTTATAATTCAGAAAAAAAGTGAGAGTTACAATACAAAATTTTCATGTAAATTATTTTTTAAGCTAAAAATTAAATATTGGAGAAAAGGCAGATTATTATTATTATTATTATTATTTTACAAACGCAAGTCAGAGAAAAATGAACAATTTATTTATAAAATATGAAACACTCTTGAATAAATATTTGAACAGTTCACATAGGCCTACATAAATCTTGGTTGCAAGTATTCACTTTTGTTAACATGACTTTAACAAAGTTATTTGGCTTGGTTGGGTTTCAATTCCGCACTCATATTATCGATCAATTTGGATTTTCTGTTGTTGATAGATTTCTACATTTTGTCGCACTCAACTCCTTTCCGATCCGCTTCTTTACGGAACATATCAGAGCCCATCAGCATCCCATGGGCCAGCTGTATTTCGTCCATGTCCTTCGCATCTGTGGCTTTTCTCAGCCTTTCTTGAGCTTCTGAAACCATTTTTCCGCTATCTTTCTCTTGCTCCGCTCTTCTGTCTTTAGTTCTGTATCTTCCTCCTCATCAAGTTTTCTTTTTTCTGGCGTTCTTTCTTCGCGTTTCCGCTCTCTTTCTTTCCTCTCAAGCTCTTCTTCTGCCTTCTTCTTTGCAGCAGCTTCTATGGCCATTCTTTCTTCCTCTAAATGATTCGCGTAACTTCTGTACGCACCATCGAAATAAGCGATCGGGTGATTGGGACTTTCGAGACGTTTGATTGGTACAGTTTCAACCCCGCTGAGACAGTCATGAGAGCGTTGAGTGTCCGCTCCTTCATCGACGCTCGATTTTCTGTCAAGGCATTGGCAGTTTCGGAAAAGCCCCTTTCGACGTGAGCGTTTCCATGTAGGAGAGAATGTGACTTTGACGACCTTGCTCAATGGAGAAAATAAAATCACAATTAATGAAAACAAACGTGCAAATTCGATGACGATAAAATAATTAACTAACCTGCTGACGACGACAAACTTGTTAGAGCAGACGCAAGAAAAGCTTGCCGAAACTCACCGATGTGCAGAGACCAATATCAATCGGCGTATTTTAATGCTCATTGCGGGGCCCCTGTGTGTCCCCCGAATGCTGATTACCGGGATCACTGCACACTCCATTCTTCAAAAATGCGGCTCGCTCCGAGACGCGGTCTACAGCTGTAAACCAAGCGTAAACCCAGTCACAGTTCTGCCTGGCAAGCCTGGGCAGGCGATCTGTTCAGAACTGCTGCTAGCGAGCTACTGCTGTGAAGTGGGAGGGGCGTTGTATGCCATTACCGAGCACACCCGAACCCCCGAACATGGCCGAAGATATGCGCAGGCAGCATTCTTCGGCAAGATTTTCTTGCGTCTACTCTAACCTTCCACTCACCTCGCGACTACACCACCACTCCACACCCTGCTTTGTCGACCTGCCGATCACTCTTCTTCTAGTGGCCGTGTCAGCGTGTCTTAACTTGTCGCTGCATGCAACCTCCCACCTCTCCGTCCCCAACACGCCACGCCGGCTCTCACTGCGCAGAAATGCACGAACGTTTCCAGACTTTACCGAAAGATGAGCTAAGCAAATCTTACCGAACAGATCCCGGACTTAACCGAAGACCTCCCGCGCGTCCCAACCGCCCCTATCTACACTTGTTCTTTTTCTCATTGTGCATCTTTCTCTCACTCTCATTCGCTCGCTCTTCTAATCCCTTCTTGATAGAAAGCAAAAACAGAGCGGAATCACAAAAAAAAACTGACGAGTATGGTTTTGGCAAATAGAGGGCCCATTGCAACAAAAAATATGGACTTATGGACCAAATGGAGAATAGAATGGACTTATTATGGACTTAGCTGAAAATATGGACCAAATACATAATTATGAACCTGCTGGGAGTCCTGCATTTATGTGGGGTCTGCCTTCCTGCAACGATTCCTCCACTTCAATCGATCCATAGCGTCCCAGGGGCGGAGTTTAGCGAGCCGCACGTCATCTCTCACCCTATCCAGCCAGCGTGTTTGAGGTCGACGACCCTCCACATTCAGTTGAAGGGCAGTCTTTGCAACTGGGGTTTCACTGCTACGGAGCACATATCCATACCACCGCAGACGTGATTCACGCATTTTCTCTGTGATTGGGGCAACCTTGAAATCCTTCCGCACAGCATCATTCCTAATATGGATTCTTCTTCGAATAATATGGTCCAGTCGAGTCAAGCCATTGGACCACCGCAACATCTTCATTTCCATTGCATGAAGCGCCTGTACGTGCTTCAATGTTGTGGGCCAGCATTCAGATCCATAAAGGGCCACCGGTGTAATCACTGTGTGATATACTTTAGATTTTAGATGCAATGGGAATTTTCTTATCGCATAGGACTCCAGTAACTTGGCGCCATTTCATCCATACGGCAGTGACTCTTGTTTTGACATCAGGAATCGTGCTGCAGTCTGAGGTGATACATGACCCAAGGTATTTGAATTGGGTCATTTTATTAAGTTGAACCTCACCAACAGTGATCGTGCCATCAGTTTGGTCACCACATTCCAGGTATTCCGTCTTCTTCAGGTTCAATTTCATCTCAAATTCTTCAAGACGCATCTTCCACTCTTGTACTTGCTGTTCGAGGCGCCCACAGGTCTTGTTAGCTAACATGACATCATCCACATATAATAATGTCCATGGATGCCTGGTTTGGATGTCATTTGTGATGGCGTTCATGCAGAGAATGAAGAGCAAGGGGGACAAGTCTGATCCTTGATGGACACCAACAGTGATTTGGAAGGTATCGGACATTCCTGAGCTTGTTGTCTTTCGGTACAGAAGTTTCACCCAGTTTACATAGGCTTCAGGTACACTGTGTAGCCTCAGTGCCAGCCAGATGAGATCATGTGGTTCTCTATCAAACGCCTTTTCCAAATCAAGAAAGGCCAAGTGAACAGTCCTCCTTTTCTCATGGTGTCGTCCCATCAATAGACGAAGTGCATGGAGAGCGTCTGTTGTTCCGCTGTTCTTAACAAAGCCACACTGGTTAGATGAAACAGTGATAATGTTTCGTAATCTTGCATCAAGAACACGTTCAAATATTTTCATAGTATGGCATAGGAGACGGATTGGCCTTTAATTTGAGCATTCCAGTACATCTCCTTTTCCTTTCCAAATAGGAATTGTGATACTGGTCATCCAGGCCTCTGGTACTGTGTCTTCCATAATAATCCGTTAAATTTACGTACATTACGAACGTTGTGCTAAGGCACCGATTAGTTAAATACAGTAGTTGAAATTAATATATATTTCGTATTTAACACTTTTTATATACACTGAATCCTCTGTGGTCTTTGAAGTTTAATATGCTAAGTTCCATCTTACAGAAGTCGTTTACTTTAGCAGTACGTAATCTCTCCAGCCTCTTATACTCTCTCTGTTTTTTATGAGGTTGTTTTTAGCCTACTTTCGATTTTTTCAAGACGTACGAGATCAACACAGGGCGAAAAATTGTGTGTCTGTCTGTGTGTGAATGTACTCTGAATGTCTGTCCCCCCTCCCCTATCAATTCGAACACGGCGAAACCGAATTGAACGAAATTTGGTATAGAGGTAGCACTAGCAAAGGCCACCTCAGTGTCATGTTTTATATCACCACCATCTTGACGAAAACGTAATGGCAGCCACCCAAATGTTAAAATCTTAAATCAAATTATGACCAACCTAATCATCTGATCTCTATCAATTTTTGGAACATTATACCTCTATGTATGAAGAATCTTTTGACCAAACTACAAGGTCATCAGCCCAATAATTTGCAGATGGTGGCCATATATGTGTGCAAATCGATTCCCCCTATCTATTCAAACACAGTGAAACCGAATTGAACAAAATTTGGTACAGAGGTAGCATTAGCAAAGGGCACGTCAGTGTCATGTTTTTTATCGCCTCTATCTTGACGAAAACGTAATGGCGGCCACCCAAATGCTAAAAGCTTAAATCAAATTACGACCAACCTAATCATCTGATTTCTACCAAATTTTGCAACATTATACCTTTATGTACGAATAATATTTTGACTGAACTACAAGGTCATCAACCCAATAATTTGCGGATGGCGGCCATGTATGTGTGCAAATCGATTCCCCCTATCTTTTCAAACACGATGAAACGAATTGAACGAAATTTGATACAGAGGTACCACTAGCAAAGGGCACCTCAATGTCATGTTTCATATCGCTGCCATCTTGACGGAAACGTAATGGCGGCCACCCAAATGTTAAAAGCTTAAATCAAATTACGACCAACCTAATTATCTAATCTCGACTAAATTTTGCAACAACATACCTTTATATGGGAAGCATCTTTTGACCAAACGACAAGGTCATCAGCCCAATAGTTTGCAGATAGCGGCCATGTATGTGTGCAAATCGATTCCCCCTATCAATTCAAACACGGTGAAACCGAATTGAAATTTGGTACAGAGGTACCACTTGCAAAAGGCAACTCAGTGTCATGTTTTATATTGTCTCCATCTTGACGGAAACATATTGGCAGCCACCCAAATGTTAAAAGCTTAAATCAAATTACGACCAACTTAATCATCTGATCTCTACCAAATTTTGCAACAACATACCTTTATATAAGAAGCTTTCTTTGACCAAGCTACAAGGTCATCAGGTCAACAGTTTGCATATGGCAGCCATGTATGTGTGCAAATCGATTACCCCTATCAATTCAAACATGGTAAAAGCAAATTGAACAAAATTTGGTACAGAGGTAGCACTAGCAAAGGGCACCTCAGGGCATGTTTTATATCGCCGCTATCTTGACGGAAACGGAATGGCAGCCGCCCAAATGTTAAAAGCTTAAATAAAAATACGACCAACCTAATTATTCGATCTCTACCAGATTTTGCAATAACATACCTTTTTGTGGGAAGCATCCTTTGACTGAACTACAAGGTCATCAGCCCAATAGTTTGCAGATAGCGGGCATGTATGTGTGCAAATCGATTCACCATATCAATTCAAACACGGTGAAACCAAATTGAATGAAATTTTGCACAGAGGTAGCACTAGCAAAGGGCACCTCATAATCATGTTTAATATCCGTATAACACGTTGTATTTCAACAAGCTACTACAACCAACATTCAATTATACTCCTTGAAAAGGACAATGAGTTATAACAATACCCATGCATTTAGGAGAAAGTAGGCTGTATGTTCTTTAGTGAACATCTTGTTATAATCCCTATGAAGTGATGTGACATCATCATCATCATCATCATCATCTTCATTTCCCCTTTTCCAGTTGACACTGGGTGGGGGCAAATATGGTTCCTCTCCACTTTGTTCTGTCATTCCACCATTCCTCTTCCGACACAGTGTTCCAATCCAAGTTCCGTTTTCTAATACTATTCTCCACCGAGTCCATCCAACGCATTCTTGGTCTACCTCGTCCTCTCTTCCCAGTCATCCGTCGTTCCAGTGCTCGTCTTGGTAGCCTTACTTCATTCATCCATTTAACATGTGCAAACCATCTCAATCTGTTTTGCTCCAGTTTGTCATTTAGTTTCTGTACTCCCAGTTCTTTCCATATATCTTAATTTCTCACTCTGTCCCTCCTCGTTTTCTGGACCATACTTCTCAGGAATCTCATCTCAGCTGCTTGTACTCTGCTCTCATCCCTCTTAGTCATTGTCCAAGTTTCTGCTGCATATGTCATTATAGGAACATAATATGCTTTGTACGTAACCTCTTTAGCCTTAATTGGTATATCCTTGTTCCATACTAGTCCCCGTACCTGTTGGTAGAAAGCACTCCCGAGTTGTATTCTTCTGCTAATTTCCAAATTTAGTCTTCCATCTTCAGTCAGTTCGCTTCCCAAGTGATGTAACATATCTACATCAAATTCCCTACCTCTTTGTTATTGCCATGGAGAAACCAATATGTTGTTAAATTCAAGGAGAGTTTCCAGGCATTCCTTAGCCCCATGATTATGCCTCTAGAACTGATTGGCATTAATAACAAGAGCATTGACATCACCACCATAGACCAGTAGAAGCACTGCTGGAAGATGGTAGGGTGGGGACAGATATAGAGGGAATTCTAAGCTGTTAAATTATTCATACACGGAAATTTTACGTATGTAGGATTAAACAATGATAGATGAGCCAGTTTACAAAACCAGACCCAAGAAGCAAATGAATTGTAAAAAAATCAGGTGCATCTAATAATATGGTCAGGGACTTTTATAAGATTGTATAGGATAACAGAGAAATGCATAAGCCTATTTACCAAACACGCGAGAGAAGGTTACGATATACGAGTCTCCAATACACGCCTGTGGCCCTAGACTCTGCAAGTCTGCACGCGACAATATAAACCTCCACAAACAACAGCTCGGCTATTGTTGATATGTAGCAGCATCGAGAGTAGAGTATCAAGAAGGCAGTGCGAGAGTAGAAATACCAAGTAAGTTAGGCAGTGAAGAAAAAAAAAAAAAGAGACATGGAATTGTTATGTGTTATGAGAGTGTAAAAAATAAAAGATTTTTGTGTGTTGATGAATGTCAAGGATAATAAAAACGGTAACATTGGTGACCTCCGACGTGACAATAAACATAAAAAGTCGTCAATTAAACAACAGTACACTGTTATGTGAGTAGACTGTGTTGTAAATTGAAATTGAATTGTTAACACCAGAAAATAACGATATCACAGTCTTAGGATGCGAAGCTAACAAGGTTAGCGTAAAGACTCCTCCGTTTTGGTCAGAAAAGCCCGAAATTTGGTTTTTCCAAGTAGAAGCCCAGTTTAATATTAATAGAATCACATCCGAAGAGACAAAATTTAATTACTCAATTGCCCAACTCGAACCAAAATATATCGAGAATATTTGGGACATAATAATAGGACAAGGAACTGCTAAATATACGGCTGCCAAATCACGACTCCTGGATATTTTTAAAGAGAGTGAAGATGTGAAAATCAAAAGATTACAAACCTAGTCAGCTTCTTAGAAAAATGCAGTCGTTAGCTGGAAAAGATGTGTCTGATAAGTTTATTAGAACCCTTTGGTTAGATAAGCTTCCTGATTCGATAAAAACTATCCTAGTCGTGAGCAAAGAGTGCCTGGAGAGTGTCCCAGTGACGGCTGATTAGAAGTTGGAGATGAACCCCCGCAATGACGTATTCAAGGTTGATAACAAGACCAAAAAGGTACTAGTATTAATGAGCTTGTCACTAAGATTGCTCACCTGGAACAACAAATCCCTACCATGTCTATAGGACAACACCGCAGTCGGAATCGTAGTCCTCGTCGGCGAAGCTGTAGTCGCAACTGCAGATGAAGTAGAGGATACGACCCAAAGGGCAAGTACTGCTATTACCATTTCCGATTTGGCCAACAGTGCATTCCAGAGAAATGTAAACAGCCTTGCTCATGGAAGTCATCGGAAAACTCCAATGGAAAGTAGAATTAGCGGCTAGTTCATCTGCCGAGAATTATTATAGAAGCCGCAAACACCGATTACTCTTAACAGATAATAAAACAGGCCTGCGGATTCTCGTTGACAGTGGGACAGACGTATCAATAATCCCACCAAGGAACTGTGATTGAATCGATGATTCTTTTAAACTTTATGCTGCTAATGGAACTGTAATTCCAACATTTGGTATCAGAACCCTAACCTTGGATTTAGGTTTCATCATCTGTATTCTACTCCAGTTTACGAGTGCCCTCCACTTGCGTCTGTCCATGTACCATTCTATCCCAGCTAACTCCCCTTGTTCCTATGTCCTCCTTCACCTGGTCTAGCCATCTCTTCCTTGGTCTTCCTACTGGCCTTCTACCAACCACATCTGTGTGTAGTCTTTGTTTTGCTATCCTTCCCTCGTCCATTCGCTTGACATGGCCAAACCATCTCAAACGGGCCCTTGTCACTTTTTCTTTCAAAGTTGGGTACACTCCAGCTTCTTCCCTAATTTGTTCATTTCTTACCCTATCCCTCCTAGTTTTTTGTACCATTGTTCGTAGAAACTTCATTTCTGCAGCTTGTAGTTTGCTGTCTATCTGTCTGGTTGTTATGCAGGTTTCTAGGCAATATGTTATAATAGGGGTAAAGTTTGATTGAAAGAGCGTCTGTTTTGATCTCAAGGGGACTTGTTCGTTCCAGAGTAGGTTCCGAACTTGATGGTAGAACCGTGGCCTACGTTATATACAAGGCCTGGAAATGAGGCGCCAGACAACATTGCGAGCAATGGTTCGAACTTGTTCCGCATTTTGCCACTAGGTTCGCTGTCTGGCGCCCTTAATCTTACCGTTTGCATTACGTACAATGTGATTAGTGTGTCTGTATTTGGCAGTAAATAAGGTGTCGTAATGAGCGAGAAATCTAAGGTGAGTTTAAAATTGACTGGCGAAGCGTGTCGTATTATAGTTGTGCTTTCGTTAAGAGCAGTAGACTGCTGTTTGACTGATATTGAGATGGGTGCTAAATGGTCTTTATGAACAAGACGTAGTGAAAAACAAGTTTTAATCCAGTGTACTAGCGTAAATGTGACATGTATGTGTGATAAATGCTTTAGATATTAATCACTGAATGATTTTAATATCGTGCCGTATTATAAATCTCGTCAAGTTAAAGGCAATGGACTTTCGTTTCATAAATTTCCATTGAACAATGACATACTGAAACAATGGGTTCTACCTGTTTCACGTGAGGGGGTAAAGCCAGGGTCTTTGTGGACACCAAAACGGTTTTCTACTTTTTGTGGCAAGCATTTCAAAGATTCTGATTTTAGTATAATACTACAAAGAGAACGCTCTTACCGAACGAATTTCCGATGGTTTTTGAGGACTACCCCGAACATAAACAAGTACAAATAAATAGAAATGCGTGCAAAAGAGCACGAGACATACATATCAATAATAAAAGGAAATGTTCAAGTAATTTAAATTTTACGGAATACTATTGTGATGAATGAATTGAAGAAAACCATGATCAACCACGTGTTAGTGTAAGAACGCAATGTTCTACAATCAAGCAAACTCATTGCAAGTCAACAAAATTAAAATTAATGAGGGCACTAGGAAAAATACAGTATACAGAACTGCAATTAAGTCATTGAATCAGAAGATAATTTCATTGAAACAAAAATTACATTCAGTGCAACGTCAGAACAAACTCGATGTTCAAATATCGAAGCTCAAGAGTGAAGCGGATCGTGGGGACTTGAAGGCTAATTTCTTACTTGAACAAATTCGAGCTTTCACGAAACGAAAGTTTAAATACAATGAAACAACAATAAAAAATATGTGTATTGCTCTAATAAATCACCATCGGCTTACCGCTTACTGAGAGATAATAAATATTTTACAACTTCCTCATCCACGAACACTGAACACGTACATTGGGTATACAAACGTAGAGACAGGTGTCTCGTCACTTGCAAAAGCTAGGTTGACAGCTGAAGAAAAGTCACTGACTCACGATAATGAGAAGGTTGGTTCATTAATCATTGATGAAGTGGCCATAAAGTCTAGACTATTGTTTGGCAAGAATTTAGACATGTTTATCGGCATTAGTGATATTGAGAAAGATGCAATTGGAAACGAACATAAATTGGCTAATAAATTATTATGCATACTGTCCAAGGGCCTGTCATCCTTCTACAGGATACCTGTTTTGTTCTATTTTACATGTGGACTCACAGGATAACAGTTATCTAGGATAACACTGGACGCACTGACTGCGGTTGAGGAATGCGGCTTCAATGTCATCAGAATAGTGACGGACAACTGTCAGGTGAATGTGTCAATGTTTGATACGCTGTGTGGCGGATGTGTCACTCATGAAATTCGTCACACGAAATACGAGCAGAGGCCAATTTTTCTTAGTTTCAATCCGAGTCACTTCATTAAGAATGTACGATCACAATATCTGAGTAGGAACTTCTATGTAGATGACAATTTAATAACTAGTGATCATCTCAAGAATCTGTACCACTTATAGAAAAAGCTAGTAGTAAAGCCAGTTAGAAAATTAAGCAGGAAGGTTGTATATCCAAGCAATTTAGAAAAAATTAATGTGGGAAGAGCCAAATTGGTGTTTACTCCAGAGACAATAGCTGGGCTTTAGAGCATGGAAGTCGTGTGCCCAGAGAAAGTTGAAGATAAGGGCAGCCTACACGAAACAACAAAATTCTTGGAAATTTTTAGAAAATGGTTTGAAATACATGATATCTGCAAGACCACGCACGGACTTCATTCCAGAAACACGGACAAGCTTATTTTCAGTGAAGTTAATGATGAGAGACTTTCATGGCTGACCAATGAATTTCTGCCCTACCTGTCACAGATTCAAAGTTATCCCGATAAAAAGATGAGACTTACAAAGGAAACTTATCAAGCTTTGGTGCTAACAACTTCATCAACCGTACCCTGCATACGATTTCTAATCAGTATCGGCTTCCATTATGTGCTTACGCGGAATCTCTCAAGGGACGATGTAGAACTGCTCTTCAGTCACCTGAGAAATAAGGGAGGTAACAATGACATGATGGACGTGAGATCATGCCTGCATGCCATCGAGTCAACACTTAGCACAGGAATTATCGCATCTTCTAGAAGTGGGAATGTGGAGCTGAGGGAAGATGCAGTCGTATCAGGCGCCTTGACCAAGTTTCTGAAGCCTAAAAAATCGTAAAGGTGCAAAACCCAGCCAATGCTAAAGAAACACCCCAGCATCCGGCACATGTCTTGGAGATTCTTAAAGCCCTGTTCAAGGTAAGAATATGGGGCATATAACCTATATTAAGTTCATTGAAATAAAACATTATGGTTGACATTTTTGCATTAAAATCTCTATTTTTGTTTTCAGAAAAGCCAGCTTCTCTATCTTCCATTTCAATTGCAATGGTAGCGGGATTTCTTGTAAGAGTGGCAGAAGAGAGAACAGACTGTGAAGATTGCTTAGAGAAAATATCAGCTCCAGCATGTTCAAGCCTGCCATTTAGTTTAATACATTTTCAAGACAGGGGGGGGATTAAGATATCCCAAAGCTTCTTTTATTTATCTGTTGGAAACAAATTTCTCACTTTGTCACAACAGCCGTAAATTTCATGTCTCGAAAATATTTCGTGTCAAATTTCACAAATATTTTAACTGACACGTTTCACACAAAATGCGAAGTATGTATTGACAATTCTCTCTCTGTAGTTCTTCTGCAGAAGTTCTTAAGGCCGCTTTTAAAGAATATTGGCGTTAACCACACGGGCAGTATTGCAACGTTTCTGAATTTAAGAAGTAAGCCACTTGACAGAAACATTCTTCAAGTTAAGTGAAATACAGTCAAGAGTGAGCCGTATTCATCATTTGGGGGAAACTGGAGGAAAACGGGTAAGAAGTGCTAAAAAATATGTATTAAATGTACTTGAGTTGCATGTAACGCATAGTCAAAAGCAGACAACTAGGGCACCGAACCGCGATCCTAGTGGCGTAAAGTGGAACTACCAGTTTGGCGTACCAAGTCTCCGCTCTATTTCCAGGCCTTGAGTATAACGTAGGCCACGGGTAGAACTGGGTTGCTTTTTGGGTTCGGCTAATGATCTCATGCTGTATCCTGTTATTGCTTGAAATAATGCACCCAAGATAGTTAAACTGGTCTACTGTTTCAAGCTGTGTACCTTACGCAGGTTTACGCAGACAATTTCAGTGGCCATTTGTAAATGCTAAGGTCAATAAGGGAATATTAGGAGCAGATTTCCTAAACGAATTTCAGTTATGTGTCGATATTCGTAACAAACAACAGATGGCATAACCAAACTTAAAAGCAAGGGTGAGATTATGTCCATTTCGGAAAAGGAAATGATAAGTGCCGTGAACAAAAGTACCATGCAATTTGCCGACTTGTTCAGCTCCTATCCTGAAATAACATCGCCAAACTTGGCACCAGAAAAGATTTCATATAATGTTAAACATTACACCAATATCCAAGAATCTCCAGTTTATTCAGTTTATTATTAGCACCCCATCGGTTACAGCAAGCTAAACAAGAATTCCAGTTTATGCTGGACCGTGGAATTATCAGGCCATCACAGTCGGAGTGGACTAGTCCTCTTCACTTGGTAAACAAGAAGGATGGATCCCTTCGTCCATGTGGAGACTATAGGAGACCGAATGAACGAACTGATACAGACAGGTATCCTATTCCATCACATCTTGGACGGAACCACGATTTTTTCCAAAATTGATTTATTCAAAGCGTATTTTCAGATTCCAATAGCAGAAGAAGACAAGCACAAAACTGCCATTATCATACCATTTGGACTTTTTGAATTTAATATTATGAGTTTTGGACTTAGAAATGCACCGTCGATATTCATGCGTTTCATCCATGGTGTGTTGAATGGATTAAATTTTGTATTCCCCTACTTGGATGATATATTGATTGCCTCTAAATCAGTCGCAGAACACAAGCATCACCTACAGCTAGTTTTAGAACGGTTGTCGAAGTACGGCCTCCGTATCAATATGACTAAATCTGTAATAGCTGCAAAAGAACCTGAATTTCTTGGGTACCTGATCACACCAAATGGTTCGAGACCACTTCCTGAGAAGGTACAAGCAATCAGGGATTATAAATTACCTGAGACCGTGAGAGAATTGCACAAATTCCTCGGTTTGATCAACTTTTATCGTCGCTATCTGCCAAATGCAGCAGAAACTCAAGCTATTCTACGTGAATACTTGAAAGGAGCTAAGAAGAACGACAGCAGAAAAATTGGCTGGACCGACGAAGCCAAAGAAGCAGTTTGAGAAATGTTAAGAAGACCTGATTAATGCTACACTTCTGATGTTTCCAGTTACAGATCTGCCTATAGCCCTTTTCACAGATGCTTCTGATCAGGCTGTTGGAGCAGCATTACAGCAGTATGAAGACGCTGGTTGGAAACCCATAGCTTTCTTCTCCAAAAAGCTCAGTAATGCGCAGAAGAATTACAGTGCATATATTAAAGAATTGCTTGCAATATACCTGGCAGTGAAACAATTCAGGCACCTCATTGAAGGTAGATACCGTTTTTACGGACCATAAACCAATCACCTACGCATTCCAACAAAAGAATGAAAAGGCATCCTTTCGGCAACTACGGTACCTGCAGTACATCTCGCATACGTCATGTCAGTGGCAGAGATAACTTAATGTGGTAGTCTGTCAAGACTTAATGAAATTTCAGTGATTGATTATGAAGTCATAGCAAAACACCAAGAAAATGATGAAGAACTGGAGCAGTTACGACAAGACAATACATCACTGAAATCAAACAGTGTAAGTTAGGTTCTCAGTACATGTAGTGGTGTGATGTCTCAACAAGTAACATTCGCCCTTTCGTTCCAAAGTTATTTTGCACCAACATTTTCAAACAAATTCATGATATGGCATATCCTGGCATGATGGCAACCATCAAAAACATTGTTGCCAATTTTATATGGACAGGAATAAGAAATGATGTGCGTAAATGGGCTCAAATTGTGTTAGTTGTCAACAAAATAAAGTGACAAGGCACACTAAGTCTCCAGTTGGAAATTTCGAGCAACCAGATGATAGATTCAAAGTCGTTCATGTGGATATAATTGGACCTTTGCCACCATCAGAGGGCAACATTTACTGCCTTAGTTGCATTGATCGATTGAGCAATTGGATGGAAGTCATTCCAATGGTCAATATCACCGCCCAGTCAGTAGCAAGTTCTTTCTGGATAAGTAGATTCGGAGTTCCAGAAATAATTGTTACGGACCAAGGGAAACAATTCGAATCGGAATTATTTAGAAACTCAGCAATGATCTGTGGAGCGAAAGTGCAACATACTACCCCTTACCATCCCCAGGCAAATGGAAAAATAGATCAGCTACATCGTACTCTCAAAGCAGCAATCAGAGCACACAAGAACCCAAGATGGACTCAGAGCCTACCAACAGTTCTACTTGGTCTACGAGCAGCCATTCGAGAAGACTCCAGATACTCAATTGTGGAAATGATGTATGGAACCACCATCAGCCTTCCTGGAGTGTTTTTCGAACACTCAATGCAGTTACAGTCCAATTCAGATACCTTTGTAACCCAACTCTGGGATCACATAAATCATCTTAATCCTGCTAAACCTAGGACTGTGACATCCAGATCTACATTTATTCATAAAGACCTATTTTGTAGTTCACATGGGTTTGCCTGTTCCTCTATCGGGCGCGTCCCAGGTGGCGGATAGGGGGGCTCGCCGGACTTGTCCGGAGGGTTTGAGGGAAATAAAATACCTCTCGTGGACCAAAAACAGGCCCCTTGCCAGGGTTATGGTGAAGCTACGTTAGGCCTAGCAAGCCAGTAGTGGATATGAAACTGCTTTTAAAACGGGAACGGGCCTCGGAAAGGACAGATCTAAAGGAAGCAGACCTGGCTATGGAAATGGACTACGAATCGGAACTTTGAATATAACGACATTGACGGGAAGAGTGGAGGAGGTTGTGGATATGATGGAGAGGAGAAAACTGGATGTACTCGGACTGGCAGAGACCAGATGGAGAGGGGAAGGAAGAAAAGAACTGAGAAATGGCTTGCAGCTATACTGGATAGGAAATGAGGAGGGGAAGAGAAATGGAGTGGGAATGGTGGTGAGAGAAGGGCTGAGGGAGGAAGTAAAGAGGGTAAGTGATAGAATAATTAGAGCCAGAATCACTGTGAAAGGTAGAAACCTGGACATTCTGCAAGTCTATGCACCACAGGTGGGATGCACAGAAGGCGAGAAGGACGAGTTTGAAGAGGAGTTGCAGAAGCAGTTAGTGGGGAGAGACCTGATAGTCATGGGAGACCTAAATGCCCATGTCAGAACTGATAGAAGAGGTTTTGAGGAAGTGATTGGTGGTGAAGGATGGGGAAACAGGAATAAGGAAGGAGAGAGATTGTTGGAACTGTGCAAGATAAATGGGCTAATGGTTGGAAACACATGGTACAAGAAGAGAGAGAGCCATAAAATTACTTGGTACAGCAGGGATTTGACTAGGAAATCAGTGGTGGACTATATTCTATGCGGGAAGGAGACAAAGAAGAGTATCACGGATATAAGGGTAATACCTTCAGAAGCCCTGGACAGTGACCACCGTCTGCTGGTCGCCAAGGTGAGAGGACTGAAGGAAAAGAGGAGAACTGAAAACCAAGAAAGAAGAATAAGGACATGGAAGCTGAAGGAGGATGGAAATAAGGAGAAGTTCCAGATATTAGTGAGGAACAAATTACCGAAGGATGATCCGAAAACAGGTGAAGAAGAATGGAATAGGTTCAAGGACGTGTTGGTAGAAGCAGCGGAAGTCGTGTGTGGCAGAACTAGTGGAAAGAAAAGATGGAAGGAAACACCATGGTGGAACCCCAGAACTAAGGAAGCAGTGAAAAAGAAAAATGAAGCATTCAGGAAATGGTTCCAACAGAGGACAGACAGAACAAGAGAAGAGTACCAAGAGTGGAAGAAAGAAGCAGGAGAACTAGTGAAGGAAGAGAAAAAGAAATGCCTGGAGAAATGGACAGAAATGATGCAGGAGAACTGTGATGGCAGTAAGAAAGTGTTTTATGGAATGATAAAGGCAAAGAGAAGAGATACAGTGGAAAATGTCAGAATAGTGGACAGGAATGGAAAGGAGGTTGAAAATATTGAAGAAGTAAAGGTTATCTGGAGAGAATACTTCAAGGAACTCCTAAATCCAACTAAAACCAGCGTAGTGGACATTGTGGAGGAAGAAACAGACAGTGACCAAGACATTTCAGAGAAGGAATTGACATGGAAAGAAGTGGAGGAAGCATTAAAGAAGATGAAAGGGGGAAAGGCACCGGGAATAGACGAAGTGAGTGTGGAGATGGTGAGAGCAGCAGGGGTGATAGGAACACAGTGGCTCTTTCGAGTAATGAAAGTGATATGGAGGGAGAAGAAAATACCAGAGGACTGGAAAAGAGGGATAATAATACCCATATTTAAAAAGGGAAGTAGGAAGGAATGCAAGAACTACAGGGGAATTACACTCATGTGCCACTGCGCCAAAATATTTGAGAAGGTACTGGAGAGAAGAATTCGGACAGAAGTTGAAGATGGGCTGAGGGAAGAACAGTATGGATTCAGGCCAGGAAGGTCAACAGCTGACCTCATCTTTGCAGTAAGACAGCTACAAGAACACCATTATGAATATGGGAAAGATCTGGTGATGACCTTCTTGGATATTGAGAAAGCATATGATAGTATTAATAGAAACAAGGTATGGGAAGCAATGAGAGCAAAAGCAGTGAACAAGGAGACAGTGGCAAGAGTGAAAGCAATGTACGAGGGAAGCAAAAGCTGTGTAAAGGTGGGAAGAGAGAGAACGGAATGGTTCCAACTGGAGAGTGGTCTGAAACAGGGAAGTGCCCTCTCACCCCTGTTATTTATAGTGGTGATGGATGAAATCATACGAAAAGTGGTAAATAGCATTGGGGAAAGGAAAATGAAGGCAATGTTGTTTGCTGATGACCTGCTGGTATGGGGAGAGGATGAGGAAGAAGTACAAGAGCAATTAGATGAGTGGGAGAAGGTAGTGTTATCGTATGGGATGAAGTTCTCAGCACAAAAGAGTGAAGTGGTCATCACAACGAGGAAGAAGAACAGACTGGATATGGGCATAACACTTGGAGGACAGCAGTTGCAGAAAGTAGAATGCTTCAAGTATTTGGGAAACATAATTGAAGAAAAGAGAGGCAATAGGATGGAAATAAATGAGCGGGGAAGGTGCGCAGATGGATTTTCAAGAGTGTTAGGGGGATGATATGGAATAAAGATGTACCACAAAAATGTAAAGGAATCATCTACAAGACCTACTTTGTGCCAATTTTGACATATGGTTCAGAAACATGGGTGATGAAGGAAAGGGACAAGAATAAAATACGAGCAGTGGAGATGAAGTTCCAGAGGAGTAGGGTAGGAGTGACAAGAATGGACAGAGTAAGGAATGAGAGAGTCAGGGAGATGGTAAGAGAGGAACCATTGCAAAATAGAATAGAGCGATCTAGGCTACAATGGTATGGACATGTGAGGAGGATGCAAGAGGAGAGGATACCGAAGAAGATGTTTGGAATGGAAATGACGGGAAGGAGGCCAAGGGGAAGACCAAGGGACAGATGGACGAAAGGAGTTAAGAAGAGTGTGGAGGAAAGAGGAGTGTGCTGGGACACAGTAAATGACGAGAGATGGTGGATGGACAGGAAACGATGGAGAGGCTTATGTTCCAAGCAGACCCGACCAGCGGTTGGAAACTGCTCAAGATGATGATGATGATGATGTGTTCTTGAGAACAGACAAAGTTAAAAAATCCCTCGAGTCACCTTATGAAGGACCGTTCCTAGTGGTGAAGAGGCAGGACAAGTATTTCACCATCAGTATCAAGGGCAAAGATATTAATGTGTCCATTGATAGACTCAAACCTGCGTATATACTAGTGGATGAAGGGATACAGTGAGGAATCCTACCCTATCTCCCACGAAGTCCCCTATTTCCGAACAGCACCATGCCAATCAGATGGTTGGTTGGTTCTTAAGTTTAGGGGCTGCGACAACGCGGTCATGTAGCCCCGTGTACTTTGGGGGTGTGTAGAATCTGTCTGATAACCGGTGTTAATTGCGATGACTGTATTAGTGTGTGTTATCTGTTTTATTAATTTAAGTACTGCAACTTAGAATTTTTCAAATAGTTCCTACTTTTTCCGCCAAGCGCCACCGTCAACGACTACTAGGCCAAGTTCAGAGCTTAGCTACTAGACGCCACAGCAGTCGCCTCTTGGCAACGAACGTAGAGACCTAAGAGCGTTGTTTACTTTCTTAACCTATCCAATTTAGCTTCACACAGGTGTAATTAGTAGAAGGTTCTTTAACATGCCATAAATCTATGGGACCGCCAGCTTTACTTCCCCTCCGAAGGAAGGCATACTGAAGGATTTTTAACGCTCTTAAAAAATCCGACGGCTTCGGCCGGGTTTGAACCCGCTATCTTGGGCATAGAAGCTCAGCATGCTACCGACTCCCCGTGGCTCATGATCTCTAGATTAACGGTCACGTTAAACTACAAGCTTCCTTTTTTGCTACCGACTACGCCACCGAAGCCGCAAAACATGCCAATTAGGACAGTGAACGAGTCAAGACTATACGTTGTGGTAGGGTGATAACATTTCCTACCAGATATCGGAACACAGTGCCGGCCCTAGGTCTTTTTGTAGTGTAAGCAAAGAACATTTTGGCCCCCCCTCCCTATACTCATCAGAGTACCTTTACTATTTTTACTAAACGTATTATATGGCCAAAAGGTAAAAGGCAAAGGGATACACAAAAAATAACTTCAAACCAAACATTTATTTACAGGTCATTATTATTACATAGAATGACAATTATTGTTGACTTTTTGCACACTGTTGAAATCTTTTAAAATTAAAACGAGATTTTCCTGGCTTTCACTTTAGAAAACTCGTTCAGCAGCAAATCTGTTTCCATTTCATTTAACAAATCTTTTTCAATGGCCAAAGTAGCTAGTTCACTCAAGTGCTCTTGGCTTAAAGTTCATCGCAAGTATGTTTTTGTAAGTTTTAACTTCGAAAAACTTCTTTCTCCGCTGGCCATTGATACCGGGAGCGTTAGCAGAATCCTCAATGCAACAAAAACATTTGGAAAAATGTCCACATAACCACGTTTGGTTATAAAAGACAAGGCTCCAGCTGGGTGACTTCCAGGGGGTAGCATTGGTGAAAAAATTTGCAGTTCTTCGAACAGATCATCTCCGTTCACATCACAGTCTCCTCCATCACTCAAAACTGTTTTGAAGGTGCTTACAGGCTTTCTTCAACTCTTGTTCGTTCAAATTCTTCTCGAAGCTAGCAATGTCATAAAGAAATTTGAAACTTTCACTATGGTGTTCCATTAACTCAAATCTTTCCCTTAATGAGACTATTGCTGTGTCAAGTACGACAAAGAAGAAGTTAACTTTAAATACATTTTTTTTCCGGAACGTAGAGCTTCATCTTCTCTCTCATAGGAGAATTGTTTTTTTACTTTTCTTGGCGAAGTAGAGTTCCCTTTTCAAAGTTAGCATCAACCTCGATTTTTTCTGCAAGTTCTTTTGCGTCTGTAATGACGCTGTTTAGTCCTTGATCTGATCTCATCTTTTCCAGAAATGATTTTACACTTTTAATGACATTCATTGAACTTTGTAGGTCATTTGTGACTTTTGCAACAGTTTACTAACCATATTGGTTTTATGAAGGATCTCAGGCCATGTCACTAAGCAGCATAGAAACTTGAAGTTTTGCAGTTTTTTTTAAAAGTCCTACAGCAGTGTTCCTACCAAATGCATCAAGTTTCTGATCTTGAGAAGTTTCATATAAGGCATCATACACTTCTTCAATGTGATACCTCAAAGGCAACAATGCCTCAATTCTACTTTCCCATCTAGTATTGCAGAGTGGTTTTACTGTCAGACTTGAAACATGTTTCAGCAAAATATTCGATCTTTGAGTAGAACTGGAAAAAAAATAATCTCGGATAGTGCTGAAACAGTCCTCAGCAATGCTGCACGACAGAGCTGCATCATTAAAGACCAAGTTCAAGGAGTGGTTCCCACACGGTACATAAAAAGCTCTAGGATTTAAATTAAGGATTCTCTTCTGGACTCTGACAGGTTTTCCCTTCATTGCGGAACCATTGTCGTACCCCTGGCCTCTTATGGCTTTTAAAGGAATGTCTCGTGCTTCTAACTGTTTGAGCAATACCTATGTGAGGCATTCACCTGAAGAATCTGTAATGGGAACAAAGCCCAAAATATGTTCCTTAATTGAAATTATTATTATTATTAATCTTGATTGGTCACATTGGACCACTTGAGTCGTTCCACAATCACTTCTTCTTTGAAGGTAGTACTGCTTGGTTCTTGCGCTCTTTCCAGTACTTTTTCATTCTTTCAGATCGGGATTTTCTCAACTCATCTGAAATCTCCATAGGCTTTCTGTGTGTCATTTCTGCAGAAAATTTGTGAGTTTTAAGTATGGTGTTAATTTTATTTTTCTCCTCGGCATCTGTTATCTTGAGTCCAACTGCTTTGAGATCTTGTTGGATTTCTTGGATCCATTTACCTCCAGTTTTCTTTCCTAGATTTCTCATCACCAGTTGGCGTACAATTCTGTTTTCTGGAAGCCGTAAGATGTGAAAAAAATATGAAATTCTTTTCTTCTTCATTGTGCTGGTGATTGGATCAATCTCACGATAGACAGTTTCATTTGGGAGAATCCTCCAGACTCCCTCAACCTGATACTTTTTATTTATGCACGTTCTAATGATTCTTCTTTCCGTTTTGAGGAGCTGATCAGTTCTTTGTTCATTTTTAATTTGGAACAGTGTTTCACAAGCATAAGTGGCTTCAGGGAGAGTTACAGTTTTATAATGTTGGATCTTAGTAGCTATTGATAGGCATTTTTTATTATATGTTGACCAGGTTAGAGATTGTGCCTTTTTCATTTTATTTGTTCTATTTATCCAAGTTACTTTTTCGTTTAAGTTATGTGTTATAATTTCTCCAAGATACTTAAATTGAGGAACTAGGTTAATTTTATGATCATTTATATAGACTTCATTTATATCTAAGGGTTTCATAGGCATGATCTCAGTTTTTTCAAAGGATATCTGTAATCCTATCCCTTGAGCAATTTCTTGGAGACTAGTGATCTGAGTACAAACCTCTTCCTTGTCTAGTGCTAAAAGAGCCAAGTCATCTGCAAATCCTAAGCAGTTTATTTTTATTGATGGTTTTGTTCCAATTTTGATCTTAGGAGGGTTTTCCTTTTGCCAAACCTTCATGATATAATCAAGAGCCACATTGAAAAGCAGAGGGGATAATCCATCACCTTGTCTGAGACCAGTTTTTACTGTGAAAGCTGTTGATATTTCTCCCCTAAATTTAACTTTCGAATTTGTGTTTGATAATGTTAATTGAATGATTTTTATCAATTTAGGATGGAGACCGTATGATCTGAGGATTTTTAGCAGTGTCAGTCTATGAATACTATCATAGGCTTTCTTGAAATCTATAAAAGTGATAAAGAGTTGCTTATTTCTGTTTTTGTAATATTCCATTATTAATTTCAGGCTAAGGATTTGGTCTGGACAACTTCTGTAAGGGCGAAATCCTCCTTGATATTCTCCAAGTTGTGGTTCCAGAATGTTTTTGATCCTGTTGTAAATTATACGAGAGAAAATTTTATATGTGCAGTCCAGAAGGGTAATTCCTCTGTAGTTATCTGGGTTCGTTTTGTCTCCTTTCTTAAATAATGGATGGATTATTCCTGTGGTCCAGTGTGCAGGAATTTCTTCAGTAATCCACATTTTAATTGAAATATCCTCATTTGCTAAAATTTTTACAAATCTTACATTAAGAGTCATTTGCTCGGTATGGCTAATGTATGGAGTACAGTCCTTGGCCGACAAGAAATAACAAACTCATTTTGGATACTCTTGCTCAAGTAGTGTACGTGTGTTTCTTTTGAACTTATTCTTCTCAAATGTTCAGCCATAAAACCATCAAATTTAGCTATGTGTTATACCAGCTTTAAGAAATTTCCATTATTACGTTCAAATAGGGTGTCTTTTTTCCCTCTAAAGGCCAATCCTTGAGTTCCCAAAAGTTGTACAATACATAGTAGGCGTTTTAGAACTTGATTCCAATGTTCCATTTCAGCACGAATAAGTCTTTCATTTTCCTCGTCAATAGTTCTTTTTTAAACGTAAACGTAAAGAAAGTTCGCACCAACATTTGCAGTTTTGAATATGAATAGGGGATTTCTCATGACTGGTCAAAGTTATGCTCAAGTTTTGATAGTCAGAATACCCTTGGCCACCAGCAAGGAGAGAATTATCATTCCAAAAAGTGTGCAAGCAAAACAAAAAAATGAGTTTTTTAATATGGAATATATTGACCAAATCCTGTGGACTTGCTCTCCGTTGCAAAGCTTCCTTGTGTAATGCTTTGAGGAAAATCGCCTACCTTTAAGGTCCACAGGAAATTCTTGGTCTGTGACCTGCTGTGGTCCTCGCTCAACAAGAATTTTTCGTACATCATCGTTTATTTTAGGTGGCCATTCTCCACAGTCATTTCAAAAAACTGATGACGTTTCTGCACTCAGTTTCTGCAAATAAACCACCGACCTTAAAACTTTTACCTTTAGCTACACATAGTTTAAAAGCCGTAATACATAGAGACCTTAAACTTTGCATTCATAATTATGGGTACTTGATGAGTACAATAAACCAAAATTTTATTAATATTAATAAATATTTCTATTTTCAAAAAATATTTTTAGTTCTAAAAAATAATAAGAAACAAAATTGAACATTTTCAAAATGTTAAAAATAAGTACAGTAGTATGTATAAACTTTTATAACAATTTTCGTTTATCAGGAAGATATGGATGTAAGTTAAAAAGTATATAAAAGTTTGGAATGGTAGGTTCAGTGGTTTTATTTGATATGTACTTAAACTTTGAAGAAATCTTCATCAAAAAGCATTGCATCAGAAAAGGTACAGTCTCCCCTTAATACAAAAAATATAAGGTGCCCCTTTTCCTTCTCTGCCTTCTTTCCTCCCTCAACCTAACAGAGGCTAGACTAACTATGGACTACTAGGTCTAGTTATATTTTAACAAAACCTGTACTCCGTTAACTAAGATTCAATTTACGCCATTGTAAATTGCATTTCTTAAAGAAATACTTAATAAATAACCCATTGTATTGTTTCAACATAAACTCACAGTTTCAATGACTTGTAGACTCCAGGTCTGTAAGATCTAATGAATCCCCGTCAACACCTTCGGTCCCGGTTATGTCATAGCCAATTGGTAGTGCCAATGGTGTTCCTCAGATCCTCGTCCTGCAATAAAATTAGCTGTTGGCCAAGTATACTTAAGCACCAATATATCTTCTAAAGCTACCCTCAATTCCTAAATGTATTTTCTAAATATACAACTTAAGGATTAGTGCTCTAATACTTTAAATAAATTACGACAGTATTCAGTAAAGTAATGCTATTAAATCAATAATATTATTATAATTTACGTTATAAGGGTAAATTGTTTATACAAATGCCCATCAATTTAGATTAAATTAATTTAGACATTTAGAGTCATTAGCAAAAATATATAACTTAAAATTATTTACAGTTACACTTACTTTTTTGAGGGATTCTTCACTCATTGATGGTCCAGGCAGCTCTGATATTGGTAACTTGTCATCCTCATCATTATGAACGGATTCAGTAACTTAGTTGTTTCGTCGATCATATTTGCACATGACAATGAAGCCAAAGGCGCAAAAAACCTTTTCAGCGCTTCAGATTGCTTCTCATCTTCTTTAGATTGCTGCAAATTTCTTTTACGGTGAAATGCACCTGATGGCTTTTTATTACTGGACATTTCGTGTGTCTAAAAATCATCTCCTCATGTAAGAAGGGGCAATAAGACAGTGCAGCTTACGTCAACACATCAACACACTACAAACCACAACGATGAGTGAAGACTGGCAATACTGAGCCACTGAGCGGAGAAAGACAAGAGACGTATGAGTCACGCGGACGAGTCAAGTCATGCTTCGACTGAACGGCTCCAGGCACTCTGTAATACTGTAGTTCTAAGTTTGTTTCATAAATAGCATCAGCCGTAAAGCGGCGACTCTTTAAAATGGTTATGCTGAATTTTTCAAATATTATTTCGTTTTGTTTGTTAGTGAAATAGTCAAGTAAAACTGAAAAGACGAAACATAAACAGAATGGTTATGTTATCTGGTTACATTGTTTATAATGTAAACATTACAGTTTGTTAATGTTGTAAAAATTAGAATTCGTAATGTTTACAACATTACAAACTAACTCCGGGAGCCTCTAACTTGATATTTAGGTTAAGTAAGTTCTTTTTATCGTTATGCTTGAGTCTAAAGTGACGTCATGCAGCCGCACGGGAAGCCCAAGTTAATGGTTAATGGAGTCTGTTGAAAGACCTGGGGCTTTGAGCGAAGCGAAAATAATACAGGGTGACACCTAAAGAGGTGTACAAGATGCCAGATAAGAATACAAGGTGACTCTTAAAGAGATATACAAGATGGCAGAGAAGAATACAGGGTGACACCTAAAGAGGTGTACAAGATGTCAGACAAGAATACAGGGTGACTTCTAAAGAGATATACAAGATGCCATATAAGAATACAGGGTGCCTCCTAAAGAGGTGTGCAGGATGTCAGACAAGAATACAGGGTGCCTCCTAAAGAGGTGTGCAGGATGTCAGAGCAAAATACAGTACAAGATGCCAGATAAGAATACAAGGTGACTCTTAAATAGGTGTACAAGATGTCAGACAAGAATACAGGGTGACTCCTAAAGAGGTGTACAAGATGGCAGAGAAGAATACAGGGTGACTCCTAAAGAGGTATACAAGATGTCACACAAGAATACAGGGTGACTCCGAAAGAGATATACAAGATGCCAGATAAGAATACAGGGTGCCTCCTAAAGAGGTGTGCAGGATGTCAGAGCAAAATACAGGGTGACACTTAACAAGGTGTACAGTATGTTAGATTCAATTCAAATACAGGGTGACCCATAAAGTGGTTGGCAAGATGAAAATGAAAATCCACAGCCTGTTTCCAGTCTCCGACTGGGTCAGGAATGGAATGAATGAAGCCCCCATCTAGCGGCGAGGATATGGACTGTGCCGGCTGCCGAGGCCTGACGCACTCCTCTGGGGCAATGATTAAATGAATGACAGATGAAATGAAATGATAGTGGAGAGTGTTGCTGGAATGAAATATTGACAGGGAAAACCGGAGTACCCGGAGAAAAACCTGTCTGCCTCCGTTTTGTCCAGCACAGATCTCACATGGAGTGACCGGGATTTGAACCACGGACCCAGCGGTGAGAGGCCGGCGTGCTGCCGCCTAAGCCACGGAGGCTTCTGGTTGGCAAGATATCAGATTCAAATAATGGGTGACCCTTAAAGAGCTGTAAAAGATGTCAGACTCAAATACAGGGTGACCTTTAAAGAGGTGCCCGTGCGGGAAGCGTAAGTTAATGGGTAATGGAGTCTGTTGAAAGAGTTCTAACTAACATGCGTACCATTTGTAGCATGCGTCATTTGAAATGATATAGCGTCTAGTCTTTCAGACTGATTGTATTTTTTTTTTTTCCCCATGTATAGTTTCTACAAATATTCAGCCTCTGTTAACTTATTTACTGGCAGGAGAGTGATGTAACAGCATCGAGAGTAGAATATCAAGAAGGCAGTGCGAGAACAGAGTAACAAGAAGGCATTGCGAGAGTAGAAATATCAAGCAGGCAGTGAAGAAAAAAAATAGAGACTTGGAATTGTTATGTATTATGAGAGTGTACAAAATAAAAGATTTTTGTGTGTTGCTGGGTGTGAAGGATAATAAAAACATTCTCACCGTGTTTGTATTGCTGCAGAGGTAAGCTAGGCCTATTCCCTTCCACCTCACTTTGTAGCTCTGTGGTGCAACTCATTCATATTAGTCTAGGTGACATTATGGCTTAAAACTCACAGGTGTCCAGTGGAGAGGCAAGAATCCAGGCCCTTCATAAATTGCACTCAAGAAGTTGTACAGTGTAAGAGCACTGAAGCTAATGAAGATAGCTGTGTTGAGGAAGCCTCCGACAGATTCAGCTGGCGGCCACCACATGCTGCTGCAGTGGATCGTCATGAATGACACACACTTAATTATACCTGAAATAAAGTAATGGTCATTCAGCTATTGCAGCTGCAGGAATAACATGGGCTACATTATCATGTTGAAAGCCATTTTTCAGTTTTGTCCTTGTGATCGAAATTTAATGTTTTTCAATCAACATGATTGTACCCAATTGTAATGGATGGTTCCCTAATCCTGAAAAAAATTACATGAGATTAATAAATGCAATTGGATGACCAGTTTTGATCGCCAAGCGATCATCATCAGAGCCTTTAACACTTAGGCTATTAAATCTATCTCGACAAGTATGGGTGATGGTACGGACAATATATAGTCCTACAATTATTTAGTTGCTGTACTGTAGTAACTTACAGTAATTAAACTAGCAAAAATAGGAAGATATGTTAGTTGTAGCCTATAAAAAAAATTGTTGAGATGCTGATAGCAGTGATTGACCTACAAGTTTGCTTGCCTAGTGTGATTGATTGTTATTAATTAATTAATAGATTTATTACAGCCAATGGCCAATATATAACTTACAGTATATAAATACATTTTAATTTCCTGCACTAAAACTCATGATAGATCTTGATCTTTTCAAACAGTCCCGTAGATGAACTTATCACAGCATTGCTTATCACAGAGTTCACAAAAGCAGAGTTCGTCTGGTGAATGGAAAGACTTTATTTGCATATCAGATGATGGAACCCATGTACAGCGAAACGAGTCACCATGTGCCTGAGAGTGTAGTTGGTTAAAGTCCATTCCTTATTTATCATTGCGTCAGTGCTGTAGAATTCTTCCCAGATATTTTCCCGTTTCTCCTTTCTATCAATTAGGTGATTTTCTGAGGCTGGTGTTGTTGGTAGTTACAATTTTACTTTAAGTTCCTCAATGAAAAAAGTTTCCTTTGTAAGTTCACATACTAATCATGTGGGAGTGAATTTTGAAACAGCAAGTGTCCTTTTCAAAAAACTTGCTTTTACACGATCTAATACTTTAAGGTCTCTGCCTAAAAGAAAAAATCCACAGCCTGCTTCCAGTCTCCAACCGGGTCAGGAATGGAATGAATGAAGCCCCCCATCTAGCGGCGAGGATATGAACTGTGCCGGCTGCCGAGGCCTGACGCACTCCTCTGGGACAATGATTAAAATGAACGACAGATGAAATGAAATGATAGTGGAGAGTGTTGCTGGAATGAAATTGTGACAGGGAAAACCGGAGTACCAGGAGAAGAACCTGTCTGCCTCCGTTTTGTCCAGCACAGATCTCACATGGAGTGACCGGGATTTGAACCATGGACCCCGCGGTGAGAGGCCGGCGTGCTGCCGCCTAAGCCACGGAGGCTTGCTCTGCCTAAAAGATGTGTCCATATTAAATTTACTCCATACGTTGCGATCTGTGCAATTTTTGCGTGAAATAAGAACATAGCTGTTTTAATATCCAGTAGTTCTGGTTTGGTGATATCTTGAATACTACGAATAGCTGCTATTGCTCTTTCCTTTATCATCATCATCATCATCACCTTCATTACCTCTTTTCCAGTTGACACAGGGTGGGGGCAAATATGGTTCCTCTCCACTTTGTTCCGTCGTTCCACCATTCCTCTTCCGACACGGTGTTCTAATCCAGGTTCCGTTTTCTAATACTATTCTCCACCGAGTCCATCCAACACATTCTTGGTCTTCCTCGTCCTCTCTTCCCTGTCATCCGTCGTTCCAATGCTCGTCTTGGTAGCCTTACTTCATTCATCCGTTTAACATGTCCAAACCATCTCAATCTGTTTTGCTCCAGTTTGTCATTTAGTTTCTGTATATCTTCATTTCTCACTCTGTCCCTCCTCTTTTCTGGACCATACTTCTCAGGAATCTCATCTCAGCTGCTTGTACTCTGCTCTCATCCCTCTTAGTCATTGTCCAAGTTTCTGCTGCATATGTCATTCTTCTTCGTCCTGGCGTTGTTCCCAATTATTTTTTGGGGTCCGCCACTCTGCACCCCGCTCTCCATTTGTTGCGGTTTGCTGCACCTATAGGACGAAGACTTACGATGCGCGTATCGTCGTGTAGGTTATCCATCCAACGCCTTTTTGGTCGTCCTGGACGTCTTTGTCCATCAGGCTTGAGAGCAAGTGACTTGCTTACAATGGACTCTGTATTTGCTTGGGCAACATGCCCGTACCAACGCAACCGAGTCTCCCTTATTTTGGCTGGAATAGGGGCAATTCCAAGAGTATTGCAGACGTCTTCGTTCTTAATATGATCCAGCCGTGTAATTCCCAAGGACCATCGTAGCATCCGCATCTCCATTGAGTGCAAGGCTTGTTCATGTTTCTTTGTATTAGGCCAGCATTCAGCTCCATACAAAGGAACATATGCTTTGTACATAACTTCTTTAGCCTTAATTGGTATATCCTTGTTCCATACTAGTCCCCGTAAGTTACCTGTTGGTAGAAGGCACTCCCGAGTTGTATTCTTTTGCTAATTTCCAAATCTACTCTTCCATCTTCAGTCAGTTCATTTCCCAAGTATTTGAAGTGTTTCACCACTTCCAATTCCTTATCTCCTACTTTGATTACTCCTTTTTCTTCTTTCTTACCTCTACTCACCACCACTGTTTTACTCTTCTCCACATTTATCTTCAATCCCCATTGCTCAATCTTTTAATTTATTACGTCTAACTGTTCTTGTACCTCCATCTTATCCTCGCCCCAAATCACAACGTCGTCTGCAAACAACATTACCTTCATCTTTGCCTTTATATGTAATCTAAATGACGTTCTGGTGGCTTGTAGACTTATTCCTAAACATTTGACAAAGTGGTTGACAATTTCCAATTTTTCTTTTCCAATATGAAGGCCTATGTTTTCTGATTTGGCTAATCTTCCTCCCTTTCTAAAAACCATCTGTAGCCTACAGTCTAGTTATTGTTAATAGTAAAATCATTTTCTGTTGCCCATTCCTCCAATTAATTTATTGTTGATTGTAATTCTTCTTTATTACTAGCTCCTGGAACCATGTCATCAGCATACATGCATAGTACTACTGGGGAGTTCCAAGGTATTATTTTAACAATATCTGAAGTGATTACATTTAATGGTCAGCAAGTTAGGGATGCAGGGGAAGGCCAATGAGGATAAGAGATACCGAGACAAGACAGGAAATTTCTTCCAGTTCAGCGCAAGCAGCAGTGTTGACAGCAGCGCGGGAACGGATCACACATCGCTCAAACAGCTAAGTTCACAATCCACACTTACAAATCACACTAAGCAAGCAAACTTGAAGGCCAATCACCACTATCAGTATCTCAACAAAGAATTACAAGCAAATAACAAATAACTTATTGACTAAAGGTGCTAGTTTAATTACTACTGCAACTATGTATATATTGTAAATACCAATCACCCATGCTTGTAGCCTAAGTGTAGGCTTGAAGTATCTGATGTTCGAAACTGGTCATCCAAGTGTATTTATTGATCTCGTGCATTTTTTTTTTTTTTTCAGGATTAGTGAACAACCCAATACAATTGGGAACAACCGTGTTGACCGATCGAAAAACATTAAATGTTGATTGGTCAACACTAATAAAAAGCCATACACCACATCTGACCACAGTGAAGAAAATAGCCTCAGCAAAATATTTTTTGATATATCATTTTTCTACGTCTTTTATTAGGCATCAAGTAATGCATGACACCCAATCTTTATCTCTGAGATAAAGAGAAAACTCACCGAGGGCTGTTAGAGGACCCCAATGACATATCTTTCTCAGCGGTCCGGTGCACATCATTAAAACTTCGAAGTACTATGCAACGAATGAAACCATATTTTCCTCGACTAATATTTTATATATTAACCTAACCTAAGAGGATTCAGAAATGCACTTCACTTTGCGATTAAAAAACTGTCGGTGATTAATTAGTCCCTCTAAAATATGTTTCATCCCCAGTTCACCAGCGAATCGGGCGCTGCCATATTTATTTATATATGGCCTCCAATTTTGATTAGAATTTGTTTAAAAGATTTTTTTACCGTTTTATAATAGTGAGAATTCACAATTGTAGATGGCATATGTTGCCTTCACTGGGTACAGACAAACAACTGACAACGTGTTCGCACACGAAACGTTCAGCTTGCGTTTTATGTTGTTTGTTATGGAGTGTGATGAGTGCTACCATTCAGGAAGTTTTTAAAGTTACTGCATGGTTTACTGTTGGTGCTGCAGTTACGACATTGTAAATGGAATATAACAACACTTTCCAGTATTTCTTCTGCGATACATGTAAAATTACTCAACAGGTAATGTGATTTTCAGGTTGTTTGGTAGTATGTGTGAAACCGGGATATTTTCTCACATGTTTAGTCGCGGTAAGATTGTTTAATTAAAACTCTGCATTTAGCCTTTACTGTCTTCTGGTTAATTATTGTTCTTTGCAACGTGTTGAACCTGCATTTAGTTTGAATAAGTAGTTAATCTGTGGAAAATCGGTAGAGCATACTGTTGCCGCTATTTCACCAGAGAAATAGGTTAGGTGGTGTCCGTTTTGTGAGTTGTGATTATCACACGAAATATATAAGTTCGTTTACACACAGTACTGCGCTATCACAGTGGAATATATTGTTTAATTTAAATTAAAGGTAGGATTACTTTTTTACAAATATGATCTGCTTTTTTTCTTTCAGGAATGGAAAGCGGAGCTGGCTAGATTGAAGCATCGATACGTCTATTTTAAGAAGAGAGCTCTTACAACTTGTCAGTGAGTACAGACTTGTCTGTTAGCCTTATCCATAAGAGTCAAATTAACCACTCTTTGTGATTGATATTGCAACTTTTGAGTCGGTCAACACTATAATCCCAATTAGGCCTACTGGAATATGCGGAAAAATAAACTTGCCAGTCGCATGCTAAGATAACTCTCCAAGTGTTGCTAAGTTTGAATCCATCTGCGTAAGTCAACCGAGATAAAGCAGCCAAACCAGGACGCACGAGTTTACAAAGTGCCTTGCTCCTGTGGACATGAATACGGTTCATCTATGCCTTGCAATACACCGGCGTTTAGGGATTTCTTAGGGATCTCAGTGACGTCACCGTGATGTCACGGCACGTATCGATATTGATTCGCTTTGGTTGCTGGGAGTCACGGCACGTATCGATTTTGACTGCTGGGAGTCAGCTGATTCATACGTCAGTTTCGCGCGCGGTTTTGTCTGAAAAGGATGTCCTTTTTTTTCTTTCACCGATTTGAGTTTTGTAACCGTAATTTGAACAATTATTATTCCCTGAATAACCTATAGAGCAAGATTTTGATATTAGCAGTGTCGTGTGCCCGATTGTGTTGGCGATTTGTGATAAAATTGTTGAATTCCTGAAGTTATTGCATTCAAATAAATTCCGTTACTTGTGATGTGAGGGAACGTGTGGTCGAAAATTAGTGCTTCTTCTTGTACATGTAGAAATAATACGGCATTTGGGATCTATCGGTGAGTTTTTTACGTTGTTCATTTTGGTTGTTGCATTTAATAGGAAAGTTGCATTGTACTCTTCTAAAGCCATAGACAATGCCATTTGTCTAAACGATATTACGTCAGGAACGGTGTTGGGGAATACGCCTGTTAAAATCGTAATGGATGGGTAAAATTTAGACAAATTGGCATTTACATGAACACCTGCAAAATAGATATGACAGTGTTTTGTATTAGACCTATCGGCCTATAGGTCTTGTATTTAATAAACATTTAATGCAGCCAATGGCCAAAGAACATACATACTAATGTAATACCTAAATACATGAATTATAACGTTAAAAAAAAAACTCGCAATGTGCATTGGTATAATTAGTGATCATCCAAGCAGAACCGTGTTAGAGTCTCTCTCCTGTCTGGACACTTCAGCACATGATATCGTTCACAGAAATTGTTGCAACGCTTACACACGCATTCTGAGCACGGTGTGTGATACGATTTAGTCAAGCATAGGCGGTGATGGAAACCGTGTACTGCTAATCGGGTCACCAGGTGACGCAGCTCGTAGTTTGCTTGTGTCCAATCCTGTGTCATCATAGCATCTGTAGCGTAGAACTCGCTCCATATATCTTCCTTCTTCCGCTGCAGCACAGCAAGCGCCTGCGTGTAGCTGGCACTAGATGGCAAGAGCATTTTCATTCGAAGTTCTTCAATAAGGAACGGTTCTCTAGACAGCTCGTATACTGTGCGAGATCTGGTTGTTTTAGATACCCCCAATACTCTTTTTTTTTTTTAAATATGCTTTAACTTGTAGGTCTTGTATTTGACGTTTCAAATAGTATGTCTGTGAGGCATTATTAAACAGTATGTTAAGGATTGTGATTTCTAATTGAGATACAAGTATTTGCAGCCAATATTGGAAAACATAAAAATACCGGGATTAGTATAGATCGCGAGTCCCGGCGGCACCAAAAACCCCTAAAACAAAATGGCGGCATCAATGACGTCACGAAATACACCTCTAGCAAGCTTTCGGGAAAAGCCTGGGGAATAGGGGGTTTTGGGTGGGGAACAACAAAAATCGTGAAAAACGGGATGGGTATCGCGATCTTTACTTGAGCCAACAGTGCCCCACTAGCTGCCGCACACCTACCCACAGACTTCTAACCTTCGTTGCATCCTATCCAATGGTTTTGACAATGGTTACAGCCTAAGCGCCCAGACCAATGGTTTAGTGTCAACAGTGCCCCACTAGCTGCCGCACACTTACCCACAGACTTCTAACCTTCGTTGCGTCCTATCCAATGGTTTTGACAATGGTTACAGCCTAACCGCCCAGACCAATGGTTTAGTGTCAACAGTGCCCCACTAGCTGCCGCACACCTACCCACAGACTTCTAACCTTCGTTGCATCCTATCCAATTGTTTTGACAATGGTTACAGCCTAACCGCCCAGACCAATGGTTTAGTGTGAACAGTGCCCCACTAGCTGCCGCACACCTACCCACAGACTTCTAACCTTAGTTGCGTCCTATCCAATGGTTTTGACAATGGTTACAGCCTAACCACCCAGACCAATGGTTTAGTGTCAACAGTGCCCCACTAGCTGCCGCACACCTACCCACAGACTTGTAACCTTCGTTGCGTCCTATCCAATGGTTTTGACAAAGGTTACAGCCTAACCGCCCAGACCAATGGTTTAGTGTCAACAGTGCCCCACTAGCTGCCGCACACCTACCCTCAGACTTCTAACCTTCGTTGCGTCCTATCCAATGGTTTTGACAATGGTTACAGCCTAACCGCCCAGACCAATGGTTTAGTGTCAACAGTGCCCCACTAGCTGCCGCACACCTACCCACAGACTTCTATCCTTCGTTGCGTCCTATCCAATGGTTTTGTCAATGGTTACAGCCTAACCGCCCAGACCAATGGTTTAGTGTCAACAGTGCCCCACTAACTGCCGCACACCTACCCACAGACTTCTAACCTTCGTTGCGTCCTATCCAATGGCTTTGACATTGGTTACAGCCTAACCGCCCAGGCCAATGGTTTAGTGTGAACAGTGCCCCTCTAGCTGCCGCACACCTACCCACAGACTTCTAACCTTCGTTGCGTCCTATCCAATGGTTTTGACCAAGGTAACTAGAATACTATCAGGTAGGCCGATATCGCAGTTCCCGCTTCAGTCGCCAGGTGGCTCCCTTAACGCTGACGTCATTTCGCGGACAAGCCAGTGTCGCCTAAAGTAGCAAAAACGTGCTTTGTAATGTAGTTGTATGATCCATTTAGATGTTAAATAATGCGCTTATAAAAATGGGTAGCCACAGTAACTGTGCCGTTTCTGAGTACAAAACAATGGCCGTAGAAATTCTGAAGTGATTTACCACTCATTTTCTAACGATAAGGAAGTTCAAAAGCTGTGGATTTAAGATGCAGACGAAAGGATAGCGTCAATGCTAGAACTGCCCGTGTTTGTTCTGCACATTTTTTTTTACCATAGGACTACGAACGGGACCTCAAAAATGAATTATTGAGTTTGCCTTGGAAGAAGAAATTACGCGTTGGTGGAGGTTCTTGGATGGCATCTGGCCCGACGAGAGGGAGGGGAACGCGGAGCTGTAGCCCCGGGGCCCGGATTAGCTGAGGGGCTCGAGGTGGTAAAAGGACTTCGAGTGGACAATTCTATTTAATTTAATGTTAAAACTGTCGCCTCCGTTGCGTAGTGGTCAGCGTGCTTCGCTGCCACCCCGAAGGTCCAAGATTCGATTCCTGGCTCTGCCACGAAATTTGATAAGTGGTATGAGGACTGGAACGGGGTCTACTTAGTCTCGGGTCCAAATGAGTAGAGGGGGTTCGATTTCCACCTCAGGCATCCTCGAAGTGGTTTTCCGTGGTTTCCCACTTCTACTTCAGGCTAATACTGGGATGGTCCCTACTGTCAGGCCACGGCCGCCTCCTTCCCTCTTTCTTGTCTATCCCTCCCATTATTCCCGTCCCATCCCTCATGAGGCCCCCTGTTCGCTTTGCAGGTGAGGCCGCCTGGGTGAGGTGCTAGTCCCACCTCCCCAGTTGTATCCCTGACCCAATGTCAAGCTCCAGGACACTGCCCGTAAAGGCGGTAAAGGTGGGATCCCTCGCCGAATCCGTGGGAAAAGCCAACCTGGATGGTAAACTGATTACGAAAATAAATATATCAAAACTATTATGAAATTTTCTGATGACACACATTGATGTAAACACAGACAGTAAACAGTCTACAAAACATTACAAAGAGAACATATGATTAATTTTACACCCTTGTGTTCTCTGTTTTCCGGGGAAATAGTTAAGTTGCCAGAGTCATCCATTTTACGTGTTAGAGTTAGAGTCATTAACGTTTCTAATTCAATCTCAGAAAAAAAAAAGATTCTTTACTTCATCCTGTGCATTTCTGAAAGGAGTGTGGACTATTCTTGTACAGCCTCAACACGTTCAGATACAAATAAAACTGAATTTTTAAGGCACATTGATCAAAATCGTTAAGTAAAAGAAAACCAATGAGAGACGAAAATAGAGGAGAGAGCTGAATAACTAAAAACAAAGTAAATTAATCATCAGTTGGGAAACTAAACTCCATGGATGGTAATGATGATTGAAGTTTTATGCGGCAGAACAGCGAGGAGCTTTCTCTTTGGGGAGGGGGTTAATATTTGCAAGCTTAATACCGTAATTTCAAAATTATGCCCCAGGTTATCTTAGGGCCAGTGATCGTTCTCTACGGCCCTGGCTGGCATTGGGACTTTGTGCTACTGAGCAACAGGTATGTTAAAAAGACTACAAAGGTATCTACGCTCGTGAACGCGCTGCACTAAGCCATGGCGCCAAGCTCTCTGCGGACTCAGTGAACGTGGGTTAGAGCCCCCCTATCGGCCGTCCTTGATATGTTTTTCCGTGGTTTCCCATTTTCAACCCAAGAAAATGCTGGGACGGTACATTTATGATGGAATGAACCCTTACTAGATAAATGCGATAATCTATCCAGGAAAGTAAAACCTTTGTTCAAATCTGTAATCACTTCTCCTCACAGATCAACTGGCTTCGACTCTCGCCGTCACCCCTAAATTGTCTTCCTTTCAGTGCCTAATTCTAAGCAGAAGATTGCACTCTGTCAATATTGCGAAATTACACGTGTTGGTCTAACAAAGTCCGACAGTCTAGTCATACCTAGCTAAGCAAATCATTGTCACCAGTCTCCCGAAGGCAATTTCTTGTTACCCTAACAACGCAACTCCGTCAACGACGAGTTGAGAAAAGCTAATGATCAAATAAACATAACAAAATACCTACTTTTAAACCCGGGCATACAGCCTGAAAGTCCGCCTTGTTGCGTAGTGGCTATCACTCGTGGCTGTCACCACGGAGGCCCGGGTACGATTCCCGGCTTTGCCAAGTTATATAATTCTGGTCTGAGGGCTGGAATGGGGTAGCCTTCACTCAACCTCGTGAGGCATAACTGAGAAGAGGTGGGTTCGATTCCAACCTCAATCATCCTGGAAGTGGTTTTCCGTGGTTTCACATTTCTAGTTCAGGCTAATACTGTGATGGCTCCAAAATTAAGGCCACGCCCACCTCCTTCCCAATCCTCATCGGAATTGCAAATACACACACTAATACAGCCATCACAATAACACAAGCTATCAGGAAAATTCCACACACACGCACCCAAGTACACGGGGCTACACGACCACTATGTCGGAAAGTCCCTAAACGAATTAGCAATAACAACATAAGCTACAGCCTAAAGTGAGTAAGTTAGTGCAGCACTTCTACAGGGCCACATTAATAGCTAAAAAAAGAGCGGTATCTAAAAAAAAACTGGGGGTTATTGCCGTCCTATTCCACAAACAATTTTAAAACATTACAATTGTACGATCATCTCAATACAACGATACTCTGTACAGCAGGGGTGTGTGAGCGGCTGTTAACCAATAAAGAATATAATTATCGGGAAAGAAAAAAAAAACCTAGGATTAGATATTATCTTGTTCCACCCACCCTAAAATCTTTATATAGGGGCATATGACCTCGTAGTTCCTCCCCTTAAAACAACAATAACTAACTAACTAATGACCTTGACGTTTCTATCTCATAGGTGTATTGCAATATAATTAATAAAATGGAATACTTCCTTTAGGCCGACAGAAATTTGCCTCCCAAGTTCTCAAGTCTGCAACCGCTCATTCCGTACAGTGTGTGGTGTCTCCTTGTCAACGCCTAAACACTGATTATCGGGGACATGTAGGTTTGCATTCCACCGTTTGCCGGACTTGAAGTGTTTTTCCATTTCAACTCCAGGTAAATGCCAGGGATGGTAGCCTACCTACATCACAGATCATGACCGCGTTCTTCTGAATTCCTACCACAACCCATTCTTTGGAACCGTAGACCATAACATCATAATGTCCTAACACGTAAAGTATATAAATCGATATGGGCGCCTCATGCTTCGAAAGCAAAATAACAATAATAGTAATAATACAAGTATTGTAGGCTATTTAATTACACGTCAATCATAAACGGGAGATGCGCCTGCAGAAGAGAACAGTGCTTAAGGGAGCAATGTCAACGCTGGAAGCGTTGTCACCCAAGGAAAAAACAAAGCTGGATGAACGCATTCCAATGAGTCGACTTCTGCGGAAGTAGTACCTCCAGACACGGAAATTGAGACATATAATTGACCACGGCCTCCTCCTAAATCCTAACCCCAATTACAAATGAACACATTAGTACAGCCATCATAACGACACAGGTTATCAGACAGATTTAGCACATACACCCAAGTAGTGGCTACTTGACCACGATGTTTGAAATGTTGTGTTGTTGAATCATTTATGGACTATGCTAAACCACCATAACTTTGTTGGATTGGTTTAAATATTCCTTTAGAAATATTTTCTGATCCCACAGCATAGCCGTGTTCGTTAAGGTGTACACCATAACTGCACGGAGATCAAAAGTTCGAATTCTGACACCGTGTGTGGTTTTCCTAAGAGTTTTCCACACTCCCTCAAGGAAAATTTCGGGATGGTGCAAATTTCAAGTCTTGAACACATACCGTACTAATACAGTACAAAAACACAGGTTATCAGGCAAATTCTATGCGTCCAAGTACATGAGACTGATGACCAATATGTCCCAATCTCCTAAAATGAATAGTTAAGAACAGAAATGTTGGATTCTAAGATGTGTTAGGCCTAAGTTTCATAGCCGTTAATTAACTCACATTCATTACATGTTAAGTCATCGTCATTATTTCCAACATCATTCAGAAATATTCTAACATTAGTAGATCAAAAGCTGAGTGCAATTACGTAGCTAATAACTGGTATATATTAAGAAAATGGTCCTCAAGCAAAATATATGCAGATGCTGCAGTGCTGTGGGACTCGCCTATGTCCGCGGGATGACGTCACATACTGCTAGACCAATGGCTACCATTACTCGCGCAGAGCTCGTAACGGTACCCCCTGGGTTTTGACAATGGTTACAGCCTAACCGCCCAGACCAATACCATTGTGAACAGTGCCCCACTAGCTGCCGCACACCTACCCACAGACTTCTAACCTTCGTTGCGTCCTATCCAATGGTTTTGACAATGGTTACAGCCTAACCGCCCAGACCAATACCATTGTGAACAGTGCCCCACTAGCTGCCGCACACCTACTCACAGACTTCTAACCTTCGTTGCGTCCTATCCAATGGCTTTGACATTGGTTACAGCCTAACCGCCCAGACCAATGGTTTAGTGTCAACAGTGCCCCACTAGCTGCCGCACACCTATCCACAGACTTCTAACCTTCGTTGCATCCTATCCAATGGTTTTGACAATGGTTACAGCCTAAGCGCCCAGACCAATGGTTTAGTGTCAACAGTGCCCCACTAGCTGCCGCACACTTACCCACAGACTTCTAACCTTCGTTGCGTCCTATCCAATGGTTTTGACAATGGTTACAGCCTAACCGCCCAGACCAATGGTTTAGTGTGAACAGTGCCCCACTAGCTGCCGCACACCTACCCACAGACTTCTAACCTTCGTTGCGTCCTATCCAATGGTTTTGATAAAGGTTACAGCCTAACCGCCCAGACCAATGGTTTAGTGTCAACAGTGCCCCACTAGCTGCCGCACACCTACCCACAGACTTCTAACCTTCGTTGCGTCCAATCCAATGGTTTTGACAAAGGTTACAGCCTAACCGCCCAGACCAATGGTTTAGTGTCAACAGTGCCCCACTAGCTGCCGCACACCTACCCACAGACTTCTAACCTTCGTTGCGTCCTATCCAATGGTTTTGACAATGGTTACAGCCTAACCGCCCAGACCAATGGTTTAGTGTCAACAGTGCCCCACTAGCTGCCGCACACCTACCCACAGACTTCTATCCTTCGTTGCGTCCTATCCAATGGTTTTGACAATGGTTACAGCCTAACCGCCCAGACCAATGGTTTAGTGTCAACAGTGCCCCACTAACTGCCGCACACCTACCCACAGACTTCTAACCTTCGTTGCGTCCTATCCAATGGCTTTGACATTGGTTACAGCCTAACCGCCCAGGCCAATGGTTTAGTGTGAACAGTGCCCCTCTAGCTGCCGCACACCTACCCACAGACTTCTAACCTTCGTTGCGTCCTATCCAATGGTTTTGACAATGGTTACAGCCTAACCGCCCAGACCAATACCATTGTGAACAGTGCCCCACTAGCTGCCGCACACCTACCCACAGACTTCTAACCTTCGTTGCGTCCTATCCAATGGTTTTGACAATGGTTACAGCCTAACCGCCCAGACCAATACCATTGTGAACAGTGCCCCACTAGCTGCCGCACACCTACTCACAGACTTCTAACCTTCGTTGCGTCCTATCCAATGGCTTTGACATTGGTTACAGCCTAACCGCCCAGACCAATGGTTTAGTGTCAACAGTGCCCCACTAGCTGCCGCACACCTATCCACAGACTTCTAACCTTCGTTGCATCCTATCCAATGGTTTTGACAATGGTTACAGCCTAAGCGCCCAGACCAATGGTTTAGTGTCAACAGTGTCCCACTAGCTGCCGCACACTTACCCACAGACTTCTAACCTTCGTTGCGTCCTATCCAATGGTTTTGACAATGGTTACAGCCTAACCGCCCAGACCAATGGTTTAGTGTGAACAGTGCCCCACTAGCTGCCGCACACCTACCCACAGACTTCTAACCTTCGTTGCGTCCTATCCAATGGTTTTGACAAAGGTTACAGCCTAACCGCCCAGACCAATGGTTTAGTGTCAACAGTGCCCCACTAGCTGCCGCACACCTACCCACAGACTTCTAACCTTCGTTGCGTCCTATCCAATGGTTTTGACAATGGTTACAGCCTAACCGCCCAGACCAATGGTTTAGTGTCAACAGTGCCCCACTAGCTGCCGCACACCTACCCACAGACTTCTAACCTTCGTTGCGTCCTATCCAATGGTTTTGACAATGGTTACAGCCTAATCGCCCAGACCAATGTTTTATTGTGAACAGTGCCCCTCTAGCTGCCGCACTCCTACCCACAGACTTCTAACCTTCGTTGCGTCCTATCCAATGGTTTTGACAATGGTTACAGTCTAACCGCCCAGACCAATGGTTTATTGTGAACAGTGCCCCTCTAGCTGCCGCACACCTACCCACAGACTTCTAACCTTTGTTGCGTCCTATCCAATGGTTTTGACAATGTTTACAGCCTAACCGCCCAGACCAATGGTTTATTGTGAACAGTGCCCCTCTAGCTGCAGCACACCTACCCACAGACTTCTAACCTTCGTTGCGTCCTATCCAATGGTTTTGACAATGGTTACAGCCTAACCGCCCAGACCAATGGTTTGGTGTGAACAGTGCCCCTCTAGCTGCTGCACTCCTACCCACAGACTTCTAACCTTCGTTGCGTCCTATCCAATGGTTTTGACAATGGTTACAGCCTAACCGCCCAGACCAATGGTTTGGTGTGAACAGTGCCCCAGTAGCTTCTTTACTTTTTTCTGCGTAGCACTATTGATTGAAAAAGAGCTGAAATGGCAAATTTGTGATGGGTATCGCGACCTTTTTTTTTCTGCGTTACGCGATTGCATGAAAATTAGCAGAAATGGCAAATTTGTCATGGGTATCGCGATCTTTACTTTTTCTGTGTAGGCGAAAATTTTCCATTTCACCTCATTTTCAAACAATTGCTATACACAGCAAAACATCCATGGGATGTTGATCCTTCAACTACCAGAAGCACTCTAATAAGCATATGAAGAAATACAACACTTACCCCATTCGACACCGGAGTCCAACAGCAACTTCATTAGGTGTAATTTACATGCACAGACACTGCCTTCTTACATATACTCTACCAACCATCAAAAATACCACAATCACTATAAATATACCATCCACATCATACCATAACTAAATCTTATTTTAATTTATTTTCGCAACGCATAAAAGTATCGCAACCGAGCATTTCAAAATCTCCCCGGTGACTAAAATCCAAAATGGCGCTGACCAATCACAGCGCACATCAGCTGGCCAATCACAATTCAAGGCAATGAATGTCTCCTGACCAATCAGGTCAAGTATCATCGGCAACAAATGAGCGTCAACACAAATACGTCATAGGTGACGTCATGGAGGTCACTAACATCCCACTAAACCCCGGGACTCGCGATATATACTACAACCAAAATACCAACATAGCGGTGGGGGGCACAGCCCCTCCAGCAAAAACAACATTATTGACCACAATGTTTTATAATGGTTTGTGTTTGCGTATTTGCTGCCAACTTTGGAAAAAAAAACGAAATTACACATAACCATTTCTTGCTATGTGGTGGGGTCGATAACATTATTGACCACAATGTTTTATAAGAATATTACAATGTGCCAGCAGCTAGGTTAATGTATTGATGCCAACCAGCGATTATTACAGACCGCGATCGTTTGTGCATGACTATATTATAAAAACAAATTGGCTGCTTTTGTGATGTTATCAACCACTGGACGAAATGCTTCTCTGGCAAGATTATGGGAAAAGCCTTGGTTATAGGTTATTTAGGGTGGTGACAACTCAATAACAGAAATGAGCATTAAAAAACCTTCGAAACGCATTGTGTTTTATCAGATGTAATTTATTTATTGGCCTACCTCAATTTGGCACGCCATACATACGAAAATATTTTAATTTAGGGTTACATTTATGACATATTTTTAAAATTCCGTTTCGGGATCTGTAATTTGCCTATATAGTTGAATTACAGATGACGTTACGCGTCGCAATTAATTTAATTTTGTGTCTATAAGACATTGTATCGAAAGCCGTAATTGACTTATAGGCTATAGCTTAATTAAAGATTTCGATGCAATGTTTTATTAATATGAAATTATAATAATTACGATGTGTATCAGAATCTGTAATTGGTAATTCTGCACACCGTGAGAACATGCCTTTTCGTAACTTATAACAAGGTATATTATTGAAAATATAGTATTTATGATTTACATACCTTTCTCGGAGTTGTTTCACAATCTCAACTCTAACTGCCGCACCTCAATAATGTTTTTTTTTTTTTACTAAAATAAAGAATATTTATCGTTTTTATTTCACAACGGACGCCATCTTGGTCATACGACATGTGACACTCGACAGACAGACATATGACTACGTTACGAACATGTCGCACACAAAATTCACCATTTAACACGTAAAGACGTAAAGTACTGCCTGGCCGAAAATTACTGCTGGTAGCCTACCATAAGCAAGGGGGTCTGGGGCGTAAGCCCCAGCAGGGTGTCGAGCGATACGGGAAATACGGGAATTTTAGTGACCCGGGAAAAATACGGGAATTATACGGGAAATTCGCACTTGATACGGGAAATCTTCAAAAGTCTCATAATGCCTGACTTCTTAGCCCCCGAACGCTCGGTAGAGTCCTCCCGCTCAGTCTTCTATTTCGCCAGCAGACTGCGCTGCCACCCGCAATTTGCGTCACCGATAGAGCACTAAGCGGGATGAGAACCCAGCCAACGTCGAATGCATGCTTTGCCTGGCCGACCGCCGGCCGTACCCTCTCCGCGCGCCGCGCTGGTTGCTGACAATGACATGCAGGAGTTAGTCCGCATTGTTATTCAGAGGAGACCTGGGTTTCTCGACAAGAGCAGCCCTTAAAGAAGTTAACAGCTTAAGATCTCAGAAAATTCCAAACGCGTATGTGCTGCAATTTCGCACCAACTGCCGAAAATTGTACATTGGTATCCTATGGCTGAAAAAATCAGAGAGGTCAACTCTTGCTCACAAGAGACCCGTACTATTTCCTGCCTGGACCGTATAGGGGTCGCTGAGACTCTTAAGTTGGAAGAAGTTAGGATCGTCATTGCCCTGGAAATTCTTTGTAATCAGAAGAATTTGCTTTCTGGCGCAATGGCTGACCGCTTCAAGAGCAGCTACTCCGCACTTCTGAGACTGCCCATCCGTCACTGCGCGTTTGAAGCAGTTCGACGGAAAAGAGCCACGGCTCGACGTGCTGTGGTCTGAAATAGTGGCTTCAGCAGTTCCTGCCAAAAAAACGATCTCTCAAGCTTCGTTAAAATGATACTGTTTTTGTATCACAACAATGCAGCTCTAGACAGAGGTTTCTCCCTGAACAAGGAGTGCATGATCGTCAATCACAAAGAAGCAAGTCTGATTGGCATGCGTATACTGTTCAGGATGCTGTGATGGCAGCTGGTGGAGTAGAAAAGATACCGTGAGCAAGAGTCCATACTGCCCGAAACTCCTACGCCGTGTTCAAGGAAGCAAAACAGGTGCAAATCGACGGCTAAGGTGGCAGTCGAAAGAAAAGCCACGAAAGATCTCCAGGAATTGGAGAAAAAAAAATAGTATTGTCAAAAGAACTTAATTTTGTGCTGTGTATAACTGAAGTTCCTAGTAACAATCTTGTATTTGTCAAAGTGACTTATTTAATTTCGTTTAGCATTATTTTATTTTCTATTATCTACTTTGATAAAATAAATCTGAATTAAAAAGTATTCGCGGCGTGTCGCGTGTGGAATGTTACTGTTTTTAGCCTTTCCATGATCTTTCGCAGGGGAGATGCACATAGCCTACCAAATTGTTTTCAAGTCCGTGAAAACACTCAATCCAAATGCGTCACACATGCATAAATTTCAAAAACTACAAACAAGATCTCACAGCTCTCGACATTTTACTATCAAACACCCGTCACCAACATGTGGCTACAAAATACACAAAACACGTGACAGAATTCTTCTCGTATGGGCAGGCATTGTTTCAGTCGCTTATTAACCACTGCCTGTTTCCTTACTTTTACTTCCCCGAAGTTCGACCCGAGGATTGGATACATCCCGTACAGCATGTGCAGAAAGAAATACTGAAGGCGATCTGGATATCGCGGTGGATGAAATGATTATTAACATTGGCAATTCATCAAGCTCTGACGAAGACAATGATGGTGGTGATGATGATAGGGACAGTGAAGGGATGGAGGGTGTCAAAGAAATCCTTGCCAAGTGACTGAGGATATGTTATTTATTGGCGTCAGTTCGCTTGCGTCAATCGATAATAGACCACAGGCTATTGTTTCCCACCATAGTGTTCAAAATACCGTCTGCCATTCAATAGCCTACAACTCGACAATATAAAACCATGGCAATAATATTGCCACTAAGCGGCTTGTTTGAGTGCTCAGTGCTAAATATGTATTTACCTTAACTTTACTTTTGTATTATCACAAAAGCTAATATTAACCGTAGAGAGTCACGATTCAGAGAGTGTGCATCTGTCAACTACTGTAGTAAGCTGTGAACGACCTCCGCTCAGACTCTTGTTTCATGTTAAAGGATAATTATTGCATGGTGAGTGTTTTTATATTCATTAGCTATAGAGTGTTTGCCCTATTTGTCGTATTTATTGAATTGGTACCGATACCGATGATAAAGGTATCATAGCTTCGGTGTGTAATTTATTTATTCATCTAAAAGTATCGTATTTCTCTGTATGAATGTCCTCGGCGTTGACTCAGGATCGTCTTTTAAAATATATTAAATATACCGGCATATCCTTCGCGTTGTTTCCTTCGAAATACAGGGTGTAGGTGAGAAGCATGCTCAGAATTCTTGCCGTGTGGCGGTTGGACGTAGGGTCTTGAAATGTGGCGACCATGGTTTGCGGAGAGGAAAAGCGGGGCATAGTGACAGGAAGGCTGTCAGTACTGAATTCATGGGGTTAGCAATACTGTATTTGTCCCATAATTTACGCGTGTAATAGCGGACACATTTTTACTATAAAAGTCGTGATCTAAAAAGGGATAGTGGGTGGGTTACATCTTATTAATACATGACCCGTCCGGCTCTGTGGCTAAATGGTTAGCGCGCTAGGCTTTGGCCCAAAGTGCCTCGGGTTCGATTCCCGGCCGAGCCATCAGGGATTTTAATCTCCTGGGGTTAATGACCGTGTCTCGGGGACTGGGTGTATGTGCCGTCTTCATCATCATTTCATCCTCATTACGACGCGCGGGTCGCCGACGGGCGTCAACTAGAAAGATCTGCACTAGGTCTCTCCGGAGGCCACACGATCATTATTATTACTACATAACCCCAGGATTATTAGTCATTATTACAAAGGGAATTTTGACTATTTTCAGTAGAGTAGAAAATCGTATCGTCTTGTTCCGTGCTCCTATAGAGCTTACATTTTCTTTCGATCTTTCATTTGCCATAGGACGCGCCACTGGCGTATGTTTATGCATTACCATTTTCTGGTTTAGTAGTCCGGTATTGGAAGCAATGGGAACTGTGTACTACAATTTTTGTTGCATGTATCTAAGCAAATTATTGTTATTAAGAGAACGTAAAATGCACCAAGAATATGATCTTCAGCTGTGTGCAGTGAGAAAGCTCTGCATGTGTTCATTCCTTATGTATTAATGACACGAAATGTTAGCTAACGTTGTGCCACATACAACACTCGTAGTCTCTAAATGTTGCCCATTTTCCCGTAAATTACAGCAGTTTATGTTTGAATTGCTTATAAGATCGTGACAGAGAAAGTGTTTCTCCAATTTGATGATAGTATTTAACTGTATGCACGTCGTGTAATCTTGGCGAGGTGTATTTTTTTTCACGGAGCAACTTTACACCGTAGTAGGCACGCAGATTTTTGTATTTAGTTTTCTGGCATCTTGTTTTAAATTATTGACTAACATATTTCTAAATGCAGACAATCCATACCTCCATTAGGATTCGGGTTCCATAATTCATGCAAAATGAGGTTCGTTCGTTTGTGAAATTGAGGTCATAACCCCCCTACCCTTTCAGTGATTACTGTATGGTACTTTACGTAGACTAGGGTGAAGATGTAAATGAGCATTTTAAAAAAATTGTCGCCAGTTGTTTGGTTTATTAACTTACGGTAATATTTTCCATAGATACTGAAAACTAGGCACGGTTGGATTTTAAGGTGGAACCGCATGTGCTATCAAATATCGCTTTCTTGAAATACCTGGAATATGTATAGAATTATAAACTGACTTTTGGTTAAATGAGTGTTGAAGATAGGCTATTATAATTATAATGATTAAATAAATATTAAAGAAGAAACGATGCGTTAGTAAATATTAGGCCTACCGGTACGGCGAATAGCCTATAACTCGTAGCTTCCGTCACAATTTAGCATTTAAACGGGTCACGTTATTGCATAATATACTAATATAACAACCGGATAGCAAATTATAATAATATTCTCACATATAACATTTAATTTGCACCAACTTAAATATTGTAGTCTAAGAAATGCCGTTTGAAATGTGCAAATCGCACACTTTGTAGGCAAGCTGTTTGTTATGGTCGTCTCTGATGCGAAGTTTTACTAATTACTCTTTTAGGAGACACTTGTCTTTGGAATATTCATGAAAGGCCAACCCTCCAGTTCTTATTTCATAAGTTGAACGCCTAAAAACAAAACCACTATCCGAAATAATAAAGAAGATAATCGCGAACGAACGATTCACTGCCAATGAAAATCAAATGAAGATTCGCGGACCGGAAGTTCCCTATGCATAAGCTTCGGTGTCATTTGAACTCGTGGAAGCTCTATACGGTTACGGTAACATACAATTCAGTCACTTCCCGTAAACATTTATTATGTGACACTTCTATTCTCTACTCTCTCAACCCTCCTCAGTAAAACATTCATTTATATCAGCTCTCCTCAGATAAACGGTATCTGCGAGAGAATTCACTCGCGCGCGCGCGCTTTGCTCACGCTACGGATTAGACCTAAATCTCGCCATAACCCGTGGGCTGCGGAAGTATCTCCAAAAATGCAGTTACACTTACGCCAGAAAATCTTGATTCGCGCTTTACGATTCATTTTTCAGCCATTCGGTATGCGAACTCGAAGTCTTAGAGAGTTCTAAAATATACGGGAATTTGGTGGATTTTCGTACGGGAAATACGGGAATTATACGGGAATTTTAAAAAAGGTCATCGCTCGACACCCTGCCCAGGTTAGGTTTGTTTTTGTATGTAAAACATTAATAAGATAGAATTTATGAAGTAATTTCACATGTCACACAATCCATGGTTAAAGTACGACTGACTAGTTGGATTTGGCGCAGTAGTATATTACATTATCGACGCTCTTTTGTTTAACATTGTATACCCGGTGCGAGATAGTACCAAATGCGTGGGGTTGGCATTCCTGACTTAGTGAGATAGATGTCTCCTAGAGACTTCATTTCAACTATATAAGTAGTGTTGCTATTTGGGATGGCCGGGTGGGTCTACGACAGCGGACGAGTCAACATCTATTAATTTATCATCTCCAGATACCATTACTACAGGTACTTTGGCTAATTTCATTACTCATTTTTTTTTATACATATGTTCTCACGGTGTGCAGCGCTACCAAATTTTTAATGTATCGGAATCTTTAATTGAGCTATATAGGTCAATTACAGCTTTCGATACAATGTCTTATAAATATAAAATTAAATTAATTACGACTTGTAACGTCATCTGTAATTCAACTATATAGGCAAATTACAGATCCCGAAACGGAATTTTAAAAATATAACCTTAAATTGCGTAATTTTCGTATGAATCGGAAGCTGTAAATTAATTGAGCTATATAGGTCAATCACAGATTTCGATACAATGTTTTATAATTATAAAATTAAAATAAATTACGATATTTATCGTCATCTAAAATTCAGCTATATAGAAAAATTACAGATACAGTTACAAAATTTTAAAAATATAACCTTTTATCGGAATATTTTCTTAAGTATCGCCGACAATAATTAAGCTAAGTAGACCAATTACCCATTCCAATACAAAATCTTATAAATGTAACCCTAAATTAAAACATTTTCGTATGTACGGCGTATCAAATTTAGGTAGACCAATAAATTAATTACAGATGACGAAACACAATGAGTTTCAAAGGTTTTTTAATGCTCATTTCTGTTATTGAGTTGTCACCACCCAAAAAACCTATAACCAAGGATTTTCCCATAATCCTGCCAGAATAGCATTCCGGCAAGTGGTTGATAACATCACTAAAGCAGCCAATTTGTTTTCATAAAAAAGTTATGCACAAACGATCACGGTCTGTAATAATTGTCAATTGGCATCAATACGGTACATTAACACATTTCACACGCATACACAAACCTAACCTAGCTGCTGGCAGACGCATTAATTTCCATCAAAAACACAAATACAACCTATCGCTAACACATTGTAATATTCTTATAAAACATTGTGGTCAATAATGCTATTGACCCCACCACATAGCAAGAAATGGTTTTGTGTAGTTTTGTTTTTTTCCAAAGTTGTCAATACTGTATGAACCGTCAAAAAATGACCTATATAGGTTCTTGTAAATGCCAATTTCTGCCTATATTTTACCCACCCATTCCTATTTTACCAGGCGTATTCCCCCACACAGTGCAACTTTTCAATTAACTGCCACAACTAAAAGAAATGTACAGTATGAACAACTTTATTAACACTCGCCAATGGATTCCACAGGCCGTATTATTCCCCATGTAGAAGAATGAGCAGTAATTATCATCCACACAATGCCTCACATAATACTTTCGTCACTTGAATGCGACAACTTATGGAAATCAAGAATTTTCTTACAAATCGCCAACACAACCCGCGAACACGTCACAGCCACAGAACAATATAGGGTCACTGCTAATATCAAAATCTTGTTCAATAGGTTATACAAGGGAATATTTATTTTAATATTACGTTTAGCAAACGCTAACGAGTTACAAAAATGGCGAAGCGACTTCAGCAAATTCCCGCGGCAAACTGACCAGGTAACTGACGTAGTAATCAGATGACAAACAACTACAAGCAACCAATAGCTTTACCAATAGCAATACATCAGCCGTGACGTCGCGGCTGACGTCATGGAGGTCCCTAAAAATTCCCTGAAGGCCGGTGTATCTCAAGGTATAGATGAACCGCACTCTCTGTGTGTCGCCGTCATTACTTCCGACTTGACGTTTCAGTGCTAGGCTAGAGTTTCGTTCGCTAAATCGAGACATCGCGGACTCTATTTGTCGTGATATATCGATTTGAATGGCTGCCTGTGATTGGCTATTTAAAGTGATTTTCCTTCTGACCGCTAGATAAATCTAGGGTAACACTGAAACGTCAAGTCGAAAGTATGATGGCTTTACTATAATTAGGGTGGAAGTCTTTACGTTGGTAGCTGCGGCGACTGATTCTACATGTAAGGTTTTGAATATTCCCGAAGGGAATATGATGTAGTTTCCATTCTACATGCCCGTAATGTCCAATATACACTTACGACATGTGAGCCTCTCAAAATTGGGGGGGGGGGGGGGGGGAATCAATCGAGGGAAATTAGCTAAATAGAAAGAAAGAAAGATCGAAGACACGGCTAACATTCGCAGTGGTTTTTGGTAAAATAAGTTTTAAGATTTCAGCATTATTTAGTTTGGAGGCTTCAGGGGCTTTTAAGTTCAAATTTAGAAAGATCTAATATTTTAGATTCTAGGCTATTAGGATCTGTTTTTTGCGGCTTCGGTGGCGTAGTTGGTAACATGCTGAGCTACTATGCCCAAGATCGCGGGTTCAAACTCTGCTGAAGTCGTCGGATTTTTTAAGAGCGTTAAAAATCCCTCAGTATGCCTTTCTTTGGAGAGGAAGTAAAGCCAGCGGTCCCATGTCATAGATTTATGACATGTCAAAGAACCTTCCACTAATTACAGTTGTGTTAAGCTAAATTATAGGTTAGATTTGACTAACGCTCTTAGGTTCCAACGTTCGCCACCGGGTGCTGACTGCGATGGCATTTAGTACCGCGTCCGCAGCTAGGTGTCGTGGATGGTAGTATTTGGTGGCAAAAGTAGGAATTACTTGAAAAAATTAATCGTCTGCAGTCCTTACCTGAATTACAGATAACACACACTAATGCAGGACATCACAATTAATACCGGTTATCTGACAAATTCTACACACACCCAAAGTACACGGGGCTACATGACCGCGTTGTCGCAGCCCCTAAACTAAGGAATCAACCAACCAAAGGATCATGTTTAGGTTTAAATATTTATCCCTAATCTATTCATTTTTAATTGGCATTGATTATTACAGCTCCTCAAGTGTACCAAACATTAAATTGTGTCGTCCAGTTCCATAACTCGTTATGTCCATTTACCAAAATTTTACAGGAGACACGAAAAACTCGTATCTTCTCTCCTATGAGAGATTTTTTACCGAATTTTCGTTCTAGTTATACATTAAGCCGTACAGATTTAGGCTGTCTCACTCTACAAAATGTGTACATGGAGGTTTCTGTTAAAAATGCATAATTGTGTTGGACATAACGAGTTATGGAACTGGAAAATGGACATAACGAGTTTTGGAACAGGTTTTTAGGATGGAAGTTTTTAATTTTGGTTTTAATAAGATGCAAATATTGCTTTCTGTAAGGAAATGTTTTATTGTTACAATGAAATAAATGTTCATTCGGATACAATCATAAAAACGAAAAATTTAACTTGTTTTCTTTAGTCTCAAAATCTTACAATATCAAAATGTCCTGACTGTCCATAGCAATTTCCCCAACATATTCATGAAAATGAGCAATGTAACTTGTTTTCTAAAGTCTCAACATTTTACACTCCCAAAATGTCCTCACTCTCCATAGCAATTTCCCCGACATCATCCTCCTCTTCCTGTCGAAGTGTATCACCTTGATCGACAAGAGCTTGCTGATCGGCACAAAGTTGAGAATAAAACTTAAGGGTTGGATCCATCTTCCAATCTGACCCGAAGTGGGTTTGTAGCAGTGATTTTACATCATTCAATTTTTGAGGCTTGATGAGGACACCTTTGGCTATGAGATTGGGTGTGGTTTCGGTCCAGGACTTGCCCTTTCGACAGATACTTCGGGAACTCCCCAAATTCATGTTGTAGGCTACTTCACCTCGTACTTTTATGGTTTTGTTAGACTCTTTGGTGATAATTATTCGTTTGCTGGGCTGGAACTTGAAGTGCCACTTACCTATTGGCTTGGCAGTCCCTGGGATGGCAGGGATCTCACCTTTCTTAGGAGCACCCATTGCAGCAGTTTTCCAATCATATACGTTTACATCGGTCCCAACTTTAAACACGGTCCCAATTGAGTCAAACAGGGCTTCATATTCTTCTGGAATTAAAATTGAAGCTTTGGTCTTAACTTCTTTCTCAATACGTCCGAATATTCGGTCTGGTGGAATGTAGGAGTGGCCTACTATTGGAAACAAAAGGATGACTTTCTTTACACTATCTGGAGCATTTTGTGCAAGCCAAATACAAATCATTCCAACCATGGTTGAATTTTTATTTTGTCCACCACAACCATCAGAAACTAGCTTAACGGTAGTTACTTCCTTCAAGTCAGTGTTACACAAACGGTGGTAAACTGAAGACACAATTTGGCAAGAACCTTTGGGAAATTCATGCTCGAGCCATACATAGCAAAACGTGTTATCTTTGGTTTGACTTGCAGTTGATAGACCTTCACAAACAGTAAAATTATAGTAATACAACTGTCTTAAGTAGTAGGATGACTGATCTGGTAGTTTTGGTAATATCAGATTCTTCTGACAGTCAAAACTAATAACTTTGACACCTTCTATCTCGGTTCGAAGATTATCGTAATAGGCCTTGGCCTTTGCCTTGTGAACTGTTAGTTCTGCTTGCACCGTTTGTTTTTCCTCTCCGGTAGGCAGACGTTTTAATTTTTCTTGATGCATTAGGCAAAAGGAACAAACGTCAGTTGCCGGGGACCCAAATCCAATATTGAAGTTGTTATCAAAAATGTTTCGGAAAAATTCATACTTAACTTTCAAATCCTCAGTAGCTTTTTCATTGTACATGCGATATAGTTTTGTTATTGACAGCTCACTTGGTAGATAGTACCTATGAACATTTCTGGACCTACAATAATGTTTCCCAAGCGGAGGAATTGATAGAATGAAGGATTTGACAGCATCTCGCCTACTTTGAAAGTGGCCTGATCTTGTGTCACCTCCCCGTTTTTCCACAGGTGTGGTTCCTGATTCAAAAAACTTTCTGCATACATTTTGAACACGATCCCGACTAACACCAAGGATATTAATAAAGGTCTTCTTACATATCTGCAACCTCGTTACAACTCCATCTCGTTGCTTATTGCAGAAATACTTGATGGTCACATTTTTCTGTTGCATATTTACTCGTGATCTGCTGCGGTGTGGAGTTTCAACTGTTACATATTTCAAAATGTATTCATTCTGAACCTGGCGGTTTTGTGTTGAATAAAAATGTTGGTTCATTCGTCGGATGTCTTGCATTCCTAGTTCACTACATTTAAAAACTCCCCCTACATGACCACATGTAGGCATGGATGGTGGACCTTTTGAAGAATACCTGAAAGAGAAACCCCATTATTAGATTTATGAAGTAAATTAATACATTCTTTAATAAAAAGGCTCATAAATTGTCTAGGCTATAGCACTAACCTCATTTTCTTGGCTACAACTTTTGTCCATGCTTCCTGGTTTTTCTTTCTTTTCCTTGATTGACCTGGTCGTGCCGGAGTAATAACGTCACCCTCAACAATCCCTTCGTCATTCCCCATGTTTAAATTAGCCTTAAAACACTTTCAAACACTGTATAACAGAGAAAAATTAAACGTTCACAGCTGAAAACTAACACACAAGCAGAATGCCAGGTTATGGCTTTACTACAGTCCCCTTTCAAAACAAAACAAGTGTACCAACCTCCATAAAGTTCCCTAACCTCATTTGTTCAGTTGTAGAAACGGAACAACACCTTAATACCCGAAATATGTTGGCAAAACCAGCTGAATTAATTTGTCGGACATAACGATGTATGGAACTGTAACACTTGCCAAGTGTGGGAAATGAGTTGGACATGACGAGTTTTGTTTCTGTGCTCTGGTAATGGACATAACGGGTTATGGAACAGTTTCTGCTGTGGACATGACGAGTTTTGGAACAGTACTCCATTTTCAATGCTCAATTTAAGCGTGAAATAGCGACTTACGGAACAGTTTGGCATATTGAAGACATGCATATGAATGCCCTCTACAAAATGGCGCAATAAAAAGGAATTTCATTTTTTTGGACATAACGTGTTATGGAACTGGGCGACGCATAATATCACGTTACTTTGGCACTTAGCCTACCTCAACGCTCATATCCTCTTAATAGTGTGACATAATTATTACAGCGCGACAAGTTCTTCTGAAGCCCCGGTAAATATGCGAACTACTAGGCTTCCCCTTGCTCTCTACCGCGACAACGGCGCCCTTACTCGGGGCTTCAGTTGAACTTGCTGAACTAGAACTTCATGGCTCCTCATATGATCTTAACCCCTATGCTGACATGTTCGACTGTAGTCGAATGGCAATCACACTCCGACTTTAGTCCACGGCCTCAGAATTTTATAACCGCTTGATACAACGTTCTTCTGACGTCGTAGGTGAACTTCTAGCAGTGCCATCACCGTGAGAAATATCAGGGTGATATCGGTAATAGTTTCGGAGATATAGAATGCCGGTGAAATATTTCGCACAGACGCCATGTTGGATTTGTGCAATGAAATAAAATTTCAAGGGCACGGTAGGGTTCGGACAAAATAGTACTATGACCTTACCGAGTTTCTTTGAAATAGACCCAGCCGTTTAGAAGTTATTAGAGGGGGAGGAGACACACACACGGACAAAAGGTGATCTCATAAGCCCTTTTTTTTTTTCATAATTGAAAATAGGCTAAAAATTGCGATCAATTAGAAGGAAAAAAGGGTAGTCATCAATTAGAGGTGGGGGAAAGGAAATAAAGTCATATACATATGTGCAAAAAAATCTTCCACTTTTTGATTTTTTTTGCAGTGTATTTGCACCCAGTAGAAATATTTGTCATAGTACTTTTCAGTGGTCGTATGTATGTAATCCGAAAATAAAGTTATTTGAGTTAAGAATAAAAAGGAAATAATAATTCTTCACTGCTTAATTCAATGGAAGAACAGAAAGAATGATGACCTCTATAAACACACTGAAAAAATTACTGTCACAATGCGGAAGCGAAGGTTGAAATTCTACGGACATTTGGTGAGAATGGATGAGAACCGACTGACTAAGAGGATATACAAGTATATCACAGAGCTGGGTAGAAGAGGTTAAAAGAGACGCCAAGGAAAGTGGACTCACAGTGGATGTGATCCACAACAGAAAAGAGTTTAGAAACCGAATTGACAACATCAAGATGTTCGAGGAGAAAACACCTAAAATTAGAGCCAAACTGGTAATATCCGAGGAGGAGCGAAAGATCAGAAGTGAACGAATGAAGAGGTTTTGGGAAGAGAAGAGGAGATTAACCAGAAAGCCTTAGGTTCCATGCGGTCCACAGGCTACCAAATTCGGAAGAAAAAAAAAATCAATCTTTTGAGAGTAAAGTTCAAAATTTAATTCGGCAGCCTAGGGGTTAACCTTCCGATATCACCTCTACAATAGCATCACATTTCATTAACAACCTCTGTCATGTCATAATAAACCTCAAAATATCTGCTTCTACATCAAAATGACTAAATAGCTCCATGATCTATCAAAGATTTCATTCATATCTGAAATAGTAGCGGTGGTGTAGTTGGTAGTATGCTGAGCTTCTACGCCCAAGATAGCGGGTTCAAAGCGTCGTCGGATTTTTTAAGAGTGTTAAAAATCCCTCGGTATGCCTTCCTTCGGAGGGGAAGTAAAGCCGGCGGTCCAATGGCATGAAAAAGATCTTCCACAGACTAAACTTGTATGAAGCTAAATTTCTAGGTTAGATTTCGTTGGAACGCTATCAAAGTTCCAACGTTCGCCAATAGGTATCGGTGACATCTGGTAGCAACAGTTGGAACTACTTGAAATTGAACAGAACTTGTTACTCACCCTATGGGTGTCCGCTTGAAGCAGCTACAGCCTATGGCGAGCCGAACATGTCCTCGGATACTCCCAGCACTAAATGTCATACGATAAATTAATAAACCTGAAATAGTGTAATTCCCACTATTAAATTACAGCGGAATGCTATCCCTAGCATTTACAATCAAGTTACAATATAATATCATTGGTTTGTGCCTCGAACATCGAGCACAGGTCCTTCAATCTAATCCTAAAAGCATATTCTCATGTCAAAGTCATTCATAATTCTCGTCTGTTAAGTTATTTATCAGCACCATTTTTAGTGTAAAGAATGCACTCTCAAAGTGTCTACTGCTCATAAAACTAGTTTGCCCGGTACAACCGGTTCTCATCAGTAGCCTATATTTCCATAGCCCTCTGACCTACTGTGTTCTAGTGTGCTAGCTCACAAATTTGACATTTTAAACAGTGCAAAATATGTAATAACATTGCTGGTTACAAACATCTTGCTTCTTTGTTTACAGAAAAGAAAGAACACATGCTTCTCCACAGTGTGAAATGATACGATTATAAATGAAAGAAAGAAAGGCCTACCTTGTGATTCATAATGTTGCTTATTGTAGTCCGTATTGACGTAAATATATTTTGAATGAATATTAAAGTATCCACCTTTCAATACAATGTATTTATTAGTACTCACAGGTACATGTTTCGGGGGCTTTCACACTCCACCTTCATCAGCCTGCTTAACAAAACCTTTTAAGGAAACTTTCCTCGTTCACAAGCTTTCACAGAATATTAAGATTGTCCTTTTTTAATTATTTTCATTCAAAAAACTACCTTGTGATGTCGCTAACTAAATTGGTTCCTCTTACAACACTCAAGGTTGCACAATACTTGTGTCTAAAGGAATGGTATTAATTCATTTTTTCTAGCTTGTAGTAGTCTGGGGTTCGGCTTTAGGTTAGAATATTCAACCCTCCTCCATCGACCATTATATGAGGAGGCGTTTCATGTAACTAATCCATCTCGAATCCAGCGACTCCCCCATCTGGATTACGGTACTTAGTTTGCATATCTACTTCATTGGCAAGTAGTAGGCTACAACATCTTTAAGGTCTGCCATGCGGTCAAGTTTCCATGTTGTTTTTGCACTGAATCTAACTTGACGAATTTTCCAACAAATTATTCACAGAATTTACACTTTGACAGGCTTAATATGCAAAAATGGCCATGTGTTTCACTGCCATAATGACTGAAGCTATTCAATCAATGCATCTGCATTTAAAACAAAAGTTACTGTAATCATGTGCTTAAAGAGATATCGCACGTTATCCATGCAGTCTTAATAAATTGTGTGTGCTCTTCCACAAAATTAAAGAATTATAGTTGCACAGAATTTACAGGTACTTATGGATTGGAAACGTGCACAACTACCAAAAAAGATGACAGCAGGCTCCAGAAATGAAGTTTCTAAGAAGCATGCTTCAAAAAACTAGGAAGGACCAAGTAAGAAATGAGAAGATTAGAGAACAAGCTGGAATAAATCAGTCCCTGAAGGAGACCATAACTAGGGCACCTTTGCGATGGTTTGGTGACGTCAAATGTATGACAGAAGGAAGAATTGCAAAACAATGGTTGCATACTGAGATCACTGGAAAGAGACCTGTTGGAAGACCTAGGAGGAGATCACATCCAAGGGAATCAACTGGGATGATGTCATGAAGGAGCAGTGGTACATGAATAGACCAAAATGGAGAGCACTCGTAAACTAGAGCCGGGCAAAAAGCTCTTGAGTTCCGATCGGTCTCGTTGGACGAGAATAAAAAACGGAAATGCTGGTTCCGGAACTGGTATTACCGATAATGTGGGCTCGATAACGATAATTCTCGACATTATCGCTCGTTCTCGCTTGGGCAATATGGCACTGCCTGAAGGCACTGAGGCTTGTTGTGTAAGGATTCAATGGAAATTGTTCATTCCGTTGACTGGAGTCTGCGAATTGGAAGAATCCACTCAACTTCAACGATATCATATTAACAGACTACCTAAGGTATATTGAGCTTATCATCCTAATAACATATGGAAGGAGTTTTTGATCGTCTGTCTGTATTTTTTGGTCATTAAATTTCAGCAAAAGAAAATTCTATTTGACGTGTAGCCTACATATTAAGATTTTTCGTGTAGTGCCACATTCAAGCACTACCGTATGTAACTTTCTCGTAATAAAACCTGAAAATTCATGCACTCGCTATATTACTAAATCCCCTGTGATGCAACTGTGTTCTGTCGTATAATTTTTGTAGTAAGATACTGGTAAAGTGGTCGACATAAACAATAAAACGTAACGAAACAAAAATCACTTCCCCTACCGAGTATCGAGCCCCGGCCCTTTCATTCATGAGTCCAGAGCGTAACCAATTCAGCCACTGAGACTCTCATACACTTAGGGATAATGTTACAAACATACACAGTGAAAACTTTTGCGTTGGATACCTGACTCTCTTTATCTCAAATGCTCCTACCAGTTTGAATAATATTCTCTAGTCGTCGGGCATACGAAAAAATAATGTTCACCTTCAAGAATAAGATTGATTTTATCTTTCGTCATATTGGCTTTGCCATATGCTTAAGCCACCACCATTACAATCGCGTCCCTACGCACGTGCTCACACGTTGCATCATGGGTAGAGAGAGCAACGATATTAACTTGTGATCGAACGAGACTTTGGATTATCGGACGAAGTGACATTCCCGCGGTAATGAGTTGTTCTCACAATCAGTGCAACTCCCGTCACACTATTCTCACTCAAACTGTCATATCATTGGCATTTATGGACAAATCAGTGAGGTGTTTGCACTGACATGATTAATACACCACATGCCACAAACTGGTATTGTTTTCAAGCACAAAATCAGAGTTTTTTAGTAGATGAAATTAGTTGAAACTTTTCAGCGTAATATTTTCCAAGTGTATTTTCACCATCGCAGCCAATTTTTGCACTATAGTTGCCTCTAATAACAACCAGTTACAAGGTGGAGAAGAAGGTTGAAATTATTCTTTAAAGCAAATTCCTAGTCAGCAGGGCTAAAAATTATGAGTCATTCACGTGAGACTTTCTTGTAGCTCTTCTCTGCTACGCCAATTATTTGAGTTTTATTTTACTTTAGGGGCTACAACATCGTGATCTTTTTTGTGTTCTTGTGTATCAACTTTGTCTAATAACCTGTGTTATTAATGGTGTCTGTAGTAGTGTGTGTATATTTGTAACTGAGGGTAGGAGTGATAAGGAGGTGGCAGATGCGAACTCAATTCAATGTGATCTTCCTGGGGTGGATCACTTCATACTGCTTTAAATTTGTCAATTGTAAGAACGAGGAATGGTTTACATTCCGGAGTTATTACAGAAGGCTTTGACTTTACACGTGCGGCGGTTTGAGAGACACGTGCAGCGGCGTGAGTGAGTCTGCTTTTTCCTTTAAATAGATACTGTCGATAACGCCGAGAAAAAAGGAGTTCCGGTATTATCGAGACTCCCACTCAGTACCGGTATTATCGAGACTTAAGATTCTCGTTCAGCGGAGAGACCTGGCCTTGAGTGCGCTTGGTGGGGGGCGATACTAGCCATGCGGAAACTTACGATCCCGATCGGAACTAGAGCAAATTTGCCCGGCTCTATCGTAAACCACACCCGGGAAACTGGAGTGGAAACTTGATGATGATGATGATGACAATGTCAGCAACATTCCCAGTTATATTTTACACGATGTTCATTCAACAAATATTTCACAGTTCAAAATGTTCGGACCCTGTGTCTCCGTCTTACCTTACAAAAATTCTGGTAAATTCTCTTTTTTCAGGATTTCCAAAAAAAAGATAATTGTAGCACAATCGTTGCAGTAAATTCTACGTTCAATTAGCATACCATCCAACTCGGATGAATGCTATAACTCACAATATTCAACAAATGAAAAATTTTCAACGCGGCTGTCACCAAAACACACCGGTCTCGCTGACTTAGTGAAGCGAAGAGTCGTAGTTCGACTTCCGTCTTCTCGGGTTTGGAACTCAAGTCAAAAAGGAAATCTGAATAATGTTGCGCTCCCTTCTGGAGTTGAAAAAGTTTAGTCTTGCATCTTTATTAAATTAAATATGAATTTTAAAGTTATTATTTCCCAGATCTGTCATTTCATTAAATTTATTAAATTCATAAAAATTACGGCATCCGCAGCCTCAGATACGTTCTTGCATAATCTCCTGGCTAAAATAATTAACTTAAACAAGCATGTGTGAAGTTCCAAGGCTCAATGGTTACAATTTTAAATGTCTTTAATAAAGCAAATATATGAACATAACGACGAGACATCGGTCTCAATATGCACAGTCGTGCATAAGCTTTCTGTAGACCAGTGGGTTTTGCCTAGAGGTAGTTCATTTTATATCTTACATGTTGGGGACAATACTGTGACGTCATGTGCCCAGATATCAGTTGACGAATGCTGACCAAGTGAGCAACATGGCTGCCGTCATTCAATGAACAAGAAACGCACATATTTACTTAATTCAACACATATGTCCAATACACAAGTCAGAATTGATGGCAATTTCAATTGGTATTGTCTCTTGGAACCCCTGAAGAGGTTTTAAAATCATATAATACAGAGTCTTTCACTCAACGTGCGGCTCGTAGAGGCAGCTCGCTGTGCTTAGGGTGGAGAGTCCGAAGTATCAATCCAACAGCACTTCCTTATCTTAATTGCGATATGCTTGTCTGACCTTTATAGCTGCACGTTCTACCTGGAGCGCTGGGCCGGCCGCAGTTTGAGTGAAAGACCCTGTATCAATTATCATACTGTATATTATCCAAGTGGAGTGTAAAAGTCAGGTTCTCGTCTCCTTCACAATTAATGCCTATACTGTATTTGTTATGGACTACAGAAGAGGGATGACATGTTTCACTCAGCAAGTAGGCCAGTCAAAAACGACACAAAAAAATCGCTAAATTTGCAAAACATGATGTATCTCTGATTTTTTAGTATGTTGTTTGGACCCGTTAGGGCTATGTATATCCAAGTTTGCAACTTTCAAACAGTTGTGGAAGAAGTTTTACACACGAAAAACGGTGAAAGTTTTGGACTTGTTTCAGATTCTGCTCTATATTTCCTAATCCATGCATTTTTCTTCGAAAGCTACTCTATACGTTTCTTAGGAGCATTAAATTTGTGACAAATTAAGCCCTACCGGAGGTCTATAGGTTACCGAATTAAATTGCCTACAAATTATATTCATGAAGTTCTACTCATAGGATCAATAGTTTCGATGCAGTTTCGGTCCAAAGAAGGCCTAAAACTAAAATTTTCAATTTTTGGAAAAACTGGCTTATTTTCAAAGTGCCACAATTTATAGAGCTCCAGTTGAGCTTAATTTGTCACAAATTTAATGCTCTTAAAAAACGTTTAAGAGTAGCTTTCGAAGAAAAATGCGTGGATTAGGAGATATAGAGCAGAATCTGAAACAAGTCCAAAAATTTCATGATTTTTGGCATGTACAAATTTTTCAACGACTTTTTGAGAGTTGCAAACTTGGATATACATAGCCCTAATGGGACCAAACAACATACGAAAAAATCAGAGATACATCATGTCTTGTTAATTTATTGTCATTTTTGACTGGCCTAAAGTGACCATTATCACATCCAAGTATACAAAACAAAATATTAATTCTGAGGGAGACACTTCTCCTTTGCAGATTATTGAAAATATATGATTTTCATACCTTTCAGGGAGTCTTTAGAAATTTACATTACAATACTGTCCAATTAAGTTATCACTGCTGCATACGAGTGGTGCATAATATTTTAAAGAATAAAGTTATTTAAGTTGAAAAATGTAAATGAGAGAATCATTATGTTGAGATTGAAAGGAATAAGCAAAGACTTAGTCATAATTCATGTGTACCTGCCTACTAGTACACATACCGATGATGAAGTGGAAGATTGTTATGACAAAATAGAAGAAATAATTACAAGAGAAGGAAGGAATGCTTGTACAATAATGATGGGAGACTGGAATTCTATAGGCTAGTAGGTGAAGGAGAAGATGGAAAAACAGTTGGAAATTTCCGTTTGGGAAAAATGAATGAGAGAGGGCAAAGATTGGTAGATTTTTGTAAAGAAAATAGAATGGTAATAGGAAACACATTATACGAGAATCATAAAAGAAGGAAATATACCTGGAAATCACATTTAGACGGTAAAAGATATCAAATAGACTACATTTCAATTCATGAACGTTACAGAAACAGTCTAAAATGTGCTAAAGGTTACCCTGGGGTTGACATATTTTCGGATCATAATTTAGTTGTAGCAAAAATAGAAATAAAATTGAAAATGATATGGAAGAGTAAAAAGAGAAATCAAATTATTATTCAGAGGTTAGGGAACGTACCCATACCACGTGACCTATTTTTTAAGATTTTTCGACTCCTCCCTCCCCTCGGTGACCACTCGTATATGCCAAGACCCCCCCTTAAAGTTTTTACGTAGTATTGAAAAGTATAATTTTTAATCATTTCGCAGGCAGAAAGTGAAACAAATGAAAATAATTTGACTCACATTCGTCTTTATTAATATGGCGTTTATTGCATGCTTATAATTACTAGTAAATCTTATATATTAAAATAGTTTTCAAAAAATTTCACCCTTTACTAAAACTGAAATATCTCGGGAAGTATTTGCGCAACGACGACGTTTGTTGTCTTAATATGTAATGCCCGTCAAGCACCGTCGATTGATATCCACCTTACTTGATTATATCATTCGAGTATTAAAATAATTGCGAATATTACTTCCTTCAAGGTCTCACGAAAATAGAATCGAATGACTTGACGGACATGTTGTCGCTAGGCGTCAACGACTAACACTGTATCATAATATTCAACGCCGCCCCAATAATAAATCTAACTTGATATTAACAGAGAGTTCCCTAATTACGTCATGATATCGTTAACTTCTACCTGCTCCACTCGGGCGCTAATGTCGCATGTATCCATACTTGATATCGTTAACTTCTACCTGTTCCACTCGGGCGCTAATGTCGCATGTATCCATACAATAAGTAGAACAGGATTCTGTGCACATAATTTAATTAAAACTTCTCAAAGAATGGATTACTTCGAGACTGAAATGCTCATGTACAATCAGCAGCCATTTTGCTAATGACACTGTCATGTCAACATCTCTTTGAATGACAACAAATACTGTATACGAAAGACAACTAATTTCACGAAGATGCCGCTACAGTCGAATGTTGGAACCGCCATTTTGTATTGTGTATCAGATCTTTCTGTTATATAGTCTTAGGTCTCACCAGCTACAAACTGTCTTCTTTTCGTTTCATTCGTTCTTATAGGTTGTGTGCTCAATCAAAACAATGAATCATATTATGATGAATGAGAGGCGACACTCAATTACAAATGTTATAAAGATTAAAGGTGATGGTAATTGTCTGTTCAGGTCATTGGCATATTGTGAGTACAACAATCAGAGTTTATTTACACAGGTTAGGAAGCGAATTGTAAAACATGTTACAGACAATTGGAATAATTATTATTCTTCCTTTATTGTTGGCAACAGCGATATGTACGAAACTATTATCAATACGAGCGATGATTACAAAATGTATATGTCTATGAATGGTATTCATGGAGGTCATGCTGAGTTAGTTGCCGCTGCTCAAGTTTACAAAATGGATATTGACATAATCACTAATAATAAAACTCATAGTGTAAAAGCAGAAAATACGCCATCAAATAGAATAATTTCTTTGCTATACTCTGGGGATGGGTGCAACGCCGCTGCTCAAGTTTACAAAATGGATATTGACATAATCACTAATAATAAAACTCATAGTGTAAAAGCAGAAAATACGCCATCAAATAGAATAATTTCTTTGCTATACTCTGGGGATGGGTGGAACGCCGCTGCTCAAGTTTACAAAATGGATATTGACATAATCACTAATAATAAAACTCATAGTGTAAAAGCAGAAAATACGCCATCAAATAGAATAATTTCTTTGCTATACTCTGGGGATGGGTGGAACGGTCATTATGCCGTTTTAAATACCGGTATCAGTGCTAACGTGGTTGCCAAGTCACTCGATTCAGTGGCTGATTTACAGTTTCAAACTAAGAGTAGGTTTGCGTGCAGTAAAACCCCTGGAACGTGTCGGAAGCGAACCACAGAACCAGTTAGAGACAAAATGTGATAAGAATTAAAGGTGACGGAAATTGTCTGTTCAGGGCATTGGCATATTGTGTTTACAACAATCAGAGTTTATTTACAAAGGTTAGAAAACGAATTCTTCAACATGTTACAGACAATTGGAATAATTATTCTTCCTTTATTGTTGGCAACAGCGATATGTACGAAACTGCTATCAATACGAGCGATGATTACAAAATGCATATGTCTATGAATGGTATTCATGGAGGTCATGTTGAGTTAGTTGCCGCTGCTCAAGTTTACAAAATGAATATTAACATAATTACTAATAATAAAACGCCTACTTTAAACACCGAAGATACGCCACCAAATAGAATAATTTCCTTACTGTATTCTGGAGATGGTCGGAACGTCCTAGATATCAGTGCTAACTCAGAGTCAAGTATGGTCGAAAACGTCAATACCAAGAAACAGAAACGAGCACTACGCGACTCAAATCGATATCAGAAACAGATTGCCACAAAACCATTCTCAGCCACTTATCGATGTGCTATTTTTGATACTATTCCCTACATAGAACCATTCTCAATTGGAAGTCTGTGTAACATTTGTCACTACTGCTCAGCTGTATACTTTACAAAAGAGAAAAATACAAGTGGTCACTTTTCTTTTTGTTGTAGTGATGGCAAAGTGAAACTTCCACCATACACAATACTTCCAGAAATTATGCAGTTGTTTACGAATTGTGAGGAAATCAGTTTTAGGAAAAATGTTCGGCAGTATAATAATGCTATGTCGTTTGTATCCTTTGGTGCTACCACCGAGCCATGGGCCTTACTGTTTCAAGATCAGTGGTGTCATTCATCATAGAATTTCCCCTTTATATGCCAGAAAACAGGAAAACAGTTCATCATCATCATCATCTTGCACAGTTTCCAGCCACTGGCCGGGTCTGTTTGGAACACAAGCCTCTCCAACGTCTTCTGTCTTCCCACCATCTCTCAGCCTCCACCCTTGTCCAGTCTTCTCCTCTCTTCTTCACGCTTTCTTCCACCCCCTTCAGCCACCTGTCTCTCGGTCTCTTTCCTTCACACTTCGTCTCGTGTACTCTCCTGGGTATCCTCTTCTCCTCCATTCGTTTTACATGTCCATACCATCTAAGTCTAGATTTCTCTATACCATCCTGTAATGGTTCCTTCTTCATTAATTCTCTGGTCCTCTCATTTCTTATTCTGTCCATCTTTGTAGCTCCAATACTGCTTCTCAAGAACCTCATCTCACTGGCCTGTATTTTGCTCTTCTCCCTTCCTTTCATAACCCAGGTCTCCGAGGCATACGTCAGGATAGGGATATAGTACGCCCGTTATATGACCTTTTAGCTGTTTTGAGGGACATCCTTGCTCCATAACATGCTTCTCACACTCCTCCGAAATGCTTCTGCCTGCCTCCCCCGCTCATTTATTTCTCTATCGTGTCTTCCATTATCTTGTATCGGGCTTCCCAGATACTTGAAACTCTCCACTTTCTTCAGCTGTTCCCCACCAATTGTTATTCCCATTGTGGTTCTTTCCTGCTTCCTTGTTGCGATCACCATCTCACTCTTATTTCTGCTAAATTTCATCCCATATCCTTGTATTATTCCTTCCCACACATCCAACTGTTCCTGTACCTCCTCCTCCTTGTTTCCCCAAATCATCAAATCATCTGCAAACACCATTGCTTTCATCTTTCCTTCCCCAATTACTTGTGCCACTCGGGTCATTATGTCATCCATCACCACAATGAAAAGTAACGGTGACAGTGCACTTCCTTGTTTCAGGCCGTTTCTCTGTTCCAACCAGTCCGATCTCTCTCCTCCCACTTTCACACAGCTCATGCTTCCCTTGTACATCTCCTTTATCCTCTTCCTAGTCCATTTCTCTACTCTGTCCTCCAGGGACTTCCATACTTTGTTTCTGCATACACTGTCATATGCTTTCTCAATGTCCAGGAAGACCATCAGTAGATCTCTTCCATACTCATAGTGCCGTTCTTGTAACTGCCTTACAGCAAAAATCAAATCCACTGTGGACCTTCCTGCTCTGAAGCCATGTTGCTCTTCCCTCATCCCTCCTTCTATCCTTGTCCTAATTCTCCTTTCCAAAACTTTCTCGAAGATCTTTGCACAATGACTCATCAGTGTTATTCCCCGATAGTTTCTGCAATCTGTTCTACTACCTTTCTTGAAGATCGGGACAATTATTCCTTTTTTCCAGTCCTCTGGGGTCTTCCTTTCCTTCCATGCTGTCCTCATCACTTGGTACAACCACTGTATCCCCACCTCTCCTGCTGCTCTCACCATCTCCACACTCAACTCATCCACACCCGGTGCCTTCCCTCCTTTCATCTTTTTCACTGCATCTTCCACTTCTTTCCATATTAAGTCCTTTTCTGTTTGCAGTTCATCTTTCTCTTCCCGATTTCTTCCTCCTCACCATCGTTTCCATTTGGGTTCAGAAGTTCTTCAAAATATTCTTTCCACATTTTCTTCAGTTCTTCCCTATTTTCTATCTCTTGTCCCCTTTTGTTCACCATTCTAACATAATCCGTAGGATCCTTCCGCCTCTTATTTTTTACCATCCCATACAGGACCTTTTTTGTACCTTCACTATCCTCCTTCATCATCTTTGTCCACTCTTCCATCCACTTTCTTCTCTCTTCGCCTCCTTTCTTTCCTGGTATTCTTCCCTTGTCTCTACCGTCCTATTTTGATACCACCTCCTAAAGGCTCTATTCTTTTCCCTTACTATATATTTTGTCTTCTCATTCCACCATGGTGTTTCCTTCCACCTCTTCTTACTACTTGTCCTCCCACATACTGCTTCTGCTGCACCTACTAGTGTCTTCTTAAATCTAGCACATTCCTCTTCCACACCTCTTTCTTCATCTGTTGGAATTCCTTCCTTTACCATTTTGAGGTACTCGAACCCTTCTATCCCCTTCTTTCAGTTTCCATATCCTTATACGTCTTTCCTGGTTCTCAGTCCCTTTCTTCTCCTTACTCCCTCTCAGGTTCATTACCAGCAATCGATGGTCGCTATCCAGGTTCTCCGATGGTATAACCTTGATGTCCGTGATGTTCTTATTTAGTTCTTTCTCATACAGTATATAGTCGACCACCGACTTCCTGGTCAAGTCATCACTGTACCATGTGATTGTGTGGCTCTCTCTTTTCTTAAACCAGAAGTTCCCAACTAGCAGGCTGTTCCTCTGGCAGAAGTCCAACAGTCTCTTTCCTTCCTCATTTCTTCCGCCCCAACCCTCTGGTCCTAGAACACTCTCATAACCTTGTCTTTCTCTTCCTACATGGGCATTCAGATCCCCCATAACAATCATATTTCTTCCTACCAGCTGCTTCTGCAATTTCTCTTCAAACTCGTCCTTCTCTTCAGAGGCGCAGCCTACTTGTGGAGCATACACTTGCACTATTTCTACGGTCTCTCCCCTCAGTGCTACTTTCACTTTCATCATCCTATCACTTATTCTCCTCACTTCTTCTTTTAAACCATCTCGTACTACTATTCCCACTCCATTCCTTTTTCCCTCTTTGTTCCCACTCCAGTACAGTCTATAGCCTTTTCTCAGTTCTCTCCTTCCTTCCCCTTTCCACTTTGTTTCTGCCAATCCCAATAAATCCAACTTCCTTCTTTCCATCATATCCACTATCTCCTCCACCTTCCCCGTCAGCGTTCTTAGGTTTAAAGTTCCAAATCTTAGTCCGTATGGCCAATTATACATCTTAGAATTTTCAGAGGCAAATGATTTAAGGCTACTGAATGATGCTAATCATGAACTGAGAGAAGATACCCTCAGTCTTTTAAATCGTTTACTAGATCAGCACAATCCTTACGTGCGCTCTTATAAAACAATGCACCAGAAAGTAAGTGAAGAGAAAAATTCAGCTCTAAAAGAATATCGTCGTTTCTATCACGAACCTTCCTCAGATCCAAGACGTTATAATGACCCCACATGTTCAGAAATTGCTGCTGTATTTGGAACTGTTGATGGAGCTCCACCATCTCATCGACACATTGCAGTATATGAGAGAGAAGGTGGCTTGAGGAATGTTGATTATGATAGTATGCACTGTGATCCTATGTGTTATACCTTGATTTGGCCTTGCGGAGAGTCTGGTTGGCACATTTCAATGCCAACTGCTGGAGTGAGACAAACTAAAATACGTCATACTGTAACAATGCGTGAGTATATTCTGTACAGGATTGCCATTCGAGGTTTAGGAGCTGATTTCGATTTCAATCCCCTTATTAACGCTGGTAAATTGACACAACAGCTATTAATGGATTACTACTGTCGTATGGAAGGTGACCGGTTAAAATATATACATCATCAACAAACGAAGTGCGAGTTGATACATATGCCAGTTTAGCAGACGCCTTGCATGTACGAGCAGAAAACGAAAATCTCAGAGTAGGTCGTATTGTAGTTTTGCCATCTTCTTTTACAGGTAGCCCAAGGAATATGTTGCAAAATTATCAGGATGCGTTGGTGGTAGTGAGGAAGTTTGGAAAGCCAGATTTATTCATTACGTTCACCTGTAATGCGGGCTGGCCAGAAATACTTAACAGCATTCATCCTTGGGAAACGGCTAATAATAGGCCTGATATTGTAGTGAGAGTTTTCCATTGCAAAGTAAAGGAATTGCTACGATTGATTATTATTAAGGAAATTTTCGGTAAAGTAAAAGCATATCTATATACAGTGGAATTTTAAAAACGAGGTCTCCCGCACATCCATTTACTATTAACATTAACGGAAGATAGTAAGTTTCGAGAAATTTCTGACATTGACAGTGTGGTGTCAGCCGAAATACCAGATCTCAAGGATGAAGTGCTATACGAGTTGGTAAGGGGTCATATGGTACATGGTCCTTGCGGATCTTTGAATCCTTCTTCAGTCTGTATGAAGGATGGTGTATGTAAGAAAGATTTCCCTAAACAGTTTCAGGAAGAGACCAAAGATAACGCCAATGGTTATCCTTCGTATAGGAGAAGAAATAATGGGCGGATTATTGTAAAAACAATTCGAGGCATTGACGTTGAAATCGATAGTCGATGCATTGTTCCCTACAATCCATTTCTTTTACTTTACTTTCAAGCTCATATTAATGTTGAAATATGCTCAAGTGTTCGGAGTGTTAAATACATCCACAAGTATGTGTATAAAGGTCATGACTGCTGCAATGTTAAAATATGTCCTGAAGGCGAAACGGTGAACTACGATGAAATTACTTCTTTCCTAAATGCTAGATATGTTGGTCCAACAGAAGCCGCATACAGGATATTTTCATTTCACATGCATGAACAGTCACATTCTATCGTGCGATTACCAGTTCACTTGCCAAACTTGCAAAATATCTATTTTAAAAATGATAACGCTCCTGATATTTTACTTCAAGCACAATTGCGCAACACGGAATTACAAGTGTGGTTCAAGTTAAATCAAGATTCGCAAGCCTGAAGTCCGTATATATATCCTGAAACACCAGTACATTATGTCTGGATTAAGAGCAACTGCCAGTGGCAAAAAAGAAAAAAATGTTTCAAAAACTATAGTGTACAGCCCAGGGGCAGTACCCCTAGGACCTAACCCACCCCTTCATCTTTCACCATAAACCACCCTCATAGGCATGCCATAAGCCTTACACACTTCTTTGACACGAGCAGGCACAGCGGTATTGCTGCCAGCCACGCTTGCACAACTCACAAACAAACACACTATCTGGAACAGCAACAGTGAGGAAACGCCGAGTAAGCAGTCGGGGAAGCCTTAAAAGCTAGACCCAGAAGAGCCCAATTATCTATTCGTGGCCAGCGGCTCTGCTCCTCCAGGTCCGTTCCAGCCCATCACAACGTCAGCGGGTGAGAATTAGCCGTGTGCTCAGATTTCCTAATTACAGTAACACCTCACCCAGAACACATTTGTATTCATACACTTTGTACTTTGTTTCATACTCGTCCACCACCTAAAGGGACAGTACATTATCGCCACTGACCAATAAATACTTGGTCCGTAAACACATACATCTACTACTCATTTCACCTAGTTTTACATCCCTACACCCAACCTGACCTTAGTCCTAATTGTCCCTGACCGTGAAGGTCAGGAACTGCACCGTCAGGAATCTCATTGTATTCGAGTAAGCAGCCAGACTGCGGCGTGCCGAGTTGTCGACTCTGCACATGAGCTCGCTAACGTTCGCTCATACTTAATTGGCAGGCTAAGTTAATAGCTCCGTCTTAGACACTCATCCCCTAACAGGTAGACGCACCCTGTAGGAACGCATCCCAACAGATCACATCCTCTCACCAACACATTACACTAGTAGTCTCCCCCAATTACGGGAAACTACCCCTTTTCAGAAACTACCCCTAAATTAATACATCTACACTACCCTGTTTATCCCATCCCCCAACACCGGGATAAAACAATAGGCAGAATGTTTAATGTTTCGCCTACAGAAACAGAAAGGTATTGTTACGTGCCACCCCCCTAGTGGCACCTTTGTTAACTGGATTACGGTGGGTATAAAGCACAACACCAATTACTGCTTAAAGAAATAATTAATTTTATTGCAGCCAGAAGGATACAGCACTCTCCAGTAAATACAAGCAATTATTACCTTACTCCAGTTTCCTTACGGCGAGAACACTTCCCCTTTCACTTGTCAACAAACCACAAAAGTTAATCCTCCCGCTAATGAGCCTAGTGGCCTTGACAGTACTACATGCAACTTCACAATGTAGCACAATCACTTCTGTCGCACTGGAAATAAACACACTCGCTCAAGACACAGTTCCTCTGTAGGAGTCTCACTTCCCCGCTCCACTAGGGGTTTCGCAAGTCACCACACTTCTGTCGCTCAGGATAATCGCTCACACTAGCTCGTAAAACACAACAACAACCACTGCTTGACAGGTCGTACTTATATAGCAGGCCGGTGACTCAATAAATGCTTCTAGATCCATCCAGGGTTCACGGCTTCTCGAGGTTTCCATCGCTGGTCCAGTCACGAATATTCTGGACTATCCCTTTGTCCTAGTAGCCCTGTTGCATAAGGCGCACGCAATACAGGAGGCAGGGCCCAGACCAGCCCTGGGGCAGTTGTGACTCCTGCGGCGAGCGATGACACAAACTCACAGCCGTAACACCACCCCCTTCCTAAAAAGGCTGATCGTCCCGATCAATCATTGGTCTGTCTGTGTCCCTCCGTAGGCTGCCAGGCGATCTCGATGCACGATCTTCATCTTCGCCCTCGGGCTCCGCTGGATCCTGTAGACGACATCGTTGATCCGTTGCACGACTCGGTACGGGCCCTCCCAGGACTTCTGCAGTTTGGGTGACAGGCCTTTCTTCCGTAATGGGTTGAAGAGCCAGACCAGGTCGTCCTCGTGGAAACCTCCGGCATCCGTCTGCTGGTCGTATCGGGTCTTCATTCGGTCGGTCTCGATCCGCAGTTTCCTCCTCGCGAACGCGTGCACGTCCTCCAGTTGGTCGACCAGTTCTTGACAATACTGGCTTACCGGGATCGGATCATTCCCAGGTCGGCCGAAGGCAAGATCGACAGGTAGACGGAGCTCCCTCCCAAACATGGCCCGGGCTGGTGTGCACCCGGTGGCTTCATGCACGGTGGCGCGGTAGGCCAGGAGAAATAGTGGAAGATGCTTGTCCCAATCCCTCTGGTGCTCGCTGACAACTATTCGGAGATGGTTCTCGATGGTGCGATTGAATCGCTCTACCATCCCGTCGGACTGAGGGTGTAGCGGCGTTGTTCTTGTCTTCCGGATTCCCGGCAGCTGGCATAGATTCTGGAACACCTGCGACTCGAAGTTCCTCCCTTGGTCGGAGTGCAGCTCCAGGGGTACTCCGTACCGGCTGACGAATTCCTTCACCAGGGTCTCTGCGATCGTCGCGGCTTCTTGGTTAGGGAGCGCATACGCCTCCGGCCATTTGGTAAAGTAGTCGCTGACGACTAATATGTAGCGGTTCCCTGCCTCACTTAACGGGAATGGCCCAGCAACATCGATGGCCACTCTCTCCATGGGGCCGCCCACGTTGTAGGTCTTCAGTGGACCCCGTCGTCATCGTCCTGGGCCCTTGCTGGCTGCGCAATCGTGGCACCTCGCGCAGTGGTTCTCCACGTCTGTTCAGCATCCGATCCAGTAGAACCGCTCTCTCAGCTTCTCCAGGGTCTTCTTTATCCCTAGGTGTCCACCAGATGATCCTCCATGAACTTCCTTCAGGACTTCCTCCGTCATAGCCTTTGGAACGACGACTTGTTCCCGAGATGTCTTCCCGTCTGTGCTCTCCCAGGCGCGGCAGATGAGGCCATCCCTTACAATCAGCGAGTCCCACTGCGCCCAGTAGGACTTAAACTTTGGGCTGCAGTCACTCACAATGTTCCACCCGGGTCTGGGGACACAGGCCCCTTTCCATTCGGCTATCAGTCCCAGGTCATCATCTTCTGCTTGGGCCCGCGTGAAAGATTCGCGGCTTCAGCTCCCTTGAAAGTCTACGGTAGTCCTTCGGCACTGTATCCCGGTGTTCTCCCTTCGGGCACAGAAGGTGCAGTCTTCGGGGCACGGTCTTCGTGACAGGGCGTCGGCGTTAGAATGCAGTTGGCCTTTCCTGTGCTGAATCTCAAAGTTGTACTGTTGAAGCCTCTCTAACCACCGCGCGAGTTGACCCTCGGGCTGCTTGAAGTTCAGGAGCCACCGCAGGGATGCATGGTCGGTCCTGATGAGAAATTCTTGCCCGTACAGGTACTTGTGGAAGTGTTCAATGTTCTTCACGATGGCGAGCAGCTCCTTCCTGGTGACGCAGTAGTTCCTTTCTGGTTTTGACAAGGCCTTGCTGAAGTAGGCCACTACTCTCTCCTCGCCGTCCACTACTTGCGACAGGATTCCCCCTATGCCAAAGTCGCTGGCATCGGTATCGACGATGAACCTTGTTGCAGGTCTGGGGTAGGTCAGAATAGGCGCGGTGCACAGAGCCTGCTTGAGTTGTTCGAAGGCACTGTGGCATTCTGCTGTCCACGTGAAGAGTTGGTCCTTCTCAGTCAGTCGATGTAAAGGTTTGGCGATGTCGGCGAATCCTCTCACGAAGCGACGGTAATAAGTGCAGAGTCCCAGGAAGCTTCGTAGTTGGGACTTGTCCTTCGGAACTGGCCACTCCCTCACAGCTGCGGTCTTCTCTGGGTCGGTGCGCACCCCTTCCTCGGAGACGATATGCCCAAGGTACTGGACCCGCTTCTGGAAACGCTGACACTTCTTGGGGCTCAACTTCAGCTGGGCAGCCCGTAGCTTCAACAAGATCTCCTTCAGGTTGCTGTAGTGCTCCTCGAAGCTCCTCCCCAGAACGATGACGTCGTCTAGGTATACCAGGCAGGTCTTCCAGTGTAGTCCCCTCAGAATGGACTCCATTAGCCTTTCGAAGGTCGCAGGGGCGTTGCACAGACCGAATGGCGTGACGGTGAATTGCCAGAGCCCGCTGCCCACAGAGAACGCCGTTTTCTCGCGGTCCTTAGGGTGGACCTCCACCTGCCAGTAGCCACTCTTCAAATCCAAGGTGGAGAACCATCTTGACCCTGATATGGTGTCCAGCGTGTCGTCGATCCGGGGTAGAGGGTAGCTGTCCTTCTTCGTGACGTCGTTCACCCGCCTGTAGTCCACGCAGAACCTGGTGGAACCGTCCTTCTTCTTCACAAGCACGACCGGAGAACTCCAAGGACTATGTGATGGCTCGATCACCCCTTGCTCCTTCATCTCTTCTACCATCTGGTCGACTTCGGCTTGCTTGGCGAGCGGGACACGTCGGAATGGGGCCCTAATCGGTGCGCTGTCCCCAACGTCGATTCTGTGCTGGACCAAGCTTGTCCTGCCGAAGTCTCTGCTCCCCACGGAGAAGACATCCTGGAATTCGCGTAGCAGGTCCTGAAGTTGGCGTGATTGTTCCTCGTCTAAATGGTCCTGGGATCCTTGGTACAGCTTCTGTAGTTCTTCTGGCAGTGTGCGTCTTCTTCGGTTGTCCGTCTGCAGGTGTCCGTCTGTCGTATCTGTGATGCGGGCAATCCAGGTAACGGGCTCGCAGACTCCTAGGTTGGTGTCCCGGGGAACCGTAATGTCGTAGTCGTTCAGGTTGGACAGGCGGACGTACGGCCGAGACGTCGTGTTGATGAGTGTCTTGGCAACTAGCAATCCTTTTGTCTGGATGTCCTCATATTTTGGCTCGATGACAGCCGCCACTCCCTCAGCAGTTCCGTCGACAATTACGGCAGCGCTGACCTCCGTCCTGGCGGGAACGATGACGTCTTCTCTCAACCTTACTCGTCGTGCGGTGATGGACTCGTGCGCAGGTTGCAAAGCAAGTTCCTCACCTCCGAAATGCAGAGTGTTGGTACTCAGATCCAAGATGATGTTGTTCTGGTCCAGGAAGTCCAGTCCGATGATCACTTCATTTGATACGTCAGCCACAAGCACTGGATGCTTTATCGCCCGTCGGCCAATGACGAACTCCAGTGATGCTTCGCCATGTACCTGTGCGGTCTCTCCGGTCGCGGTTATTAGCTGGAGGTTCCTTTGTGTGGGTTGCACTCTCCACTTCGGGATCACGGTGGGACTGACGATGGTCCTCGATGTTCCCGTGTTGATTAGCATGGGCCAGCTCTCTCCGTTGACGACTCCGTCGACCATCAGGCTGCTATTATCCCTCCGTAACTGCGTCACACGAACTTGGACTGCCGGGGCTTGACGACTGTCACAAGCCAACCTTTGCCCCCCAAGGCTAGCTGATACTTGCTTTCCTGGGCTGCGCGGTTTCCCTACGACTGACTGTCCCGACGGAAACCCTTGGCGGCGGCGATCACCGCAGTCCTTGCTCAGGTGGCCTCTCTTACGGCAGGTCCAGCAGGTCGGTAGTCCTCTTCCGGGCCGCCTCTCCGAATGTTCTTCGGCTACGTTTTTGTTGGTGGTACTGCGACTCTTGAAGAACCGGCCTAGCGCCTCCATCAGTTCATCGGCCAGGGGCTTGGTCTTGTTGGTTTTTGCTGGTTCGTCGACGTCCACTTGACGCACCCGCACGTGCATTCTAGATGCCTGTTTTGCCATCTCGAACTCAAGTGCGTGGCTCAGCGCATCTGCCAGGGTCTTATTGCACGCGAGACGCAGCGCCTGTTGAGTTTCTGTACCCGGGTCCGGAGCTGCATCTGATAGGCCTGCTGAAGATGGCTATCTCCATATCGGGACTCCATATGGGCGATCAGGGAAGCGTAGTCCTGGGATCCAGTCGGGATGGCCTGAAGGACGTTAAGGGCGTCGCCTCTCAGCGCTACAATGAGAGCTGTAGCCTTTTCTGTGTTGTTCCAGTTATTTATGGAACAGGCTGCCTCGAACTGACGTAAGTAGGTGCTCTATAACTAAGATATACTCAATCAAATTTACATCTTAATAAATATTAATTCCTTCTGTGTGAGTTATCTTTTCATTTCTCATCAATTGCCTTTACTTACTATTCTATCCGTAGTGGAGGAGGCGATAGCTGTCTTTACAGAGGTCTGCAAATTATTAGATTCGATGTGAGTTTCTATATAACCAAAAGAAGCCGAGCAGTTACGATTTCAGTGAATCGAGTTGAAGAAAAACCTAACGTCTATGTGTCTTTTAAGCTTACACTGGGTAAACCGTTAAAAATATCGATAAACTCTGAGAATTGTTCAGCACGAAAAGTTCTGCAGGAAAGATCGCGACAGCTCCCACATCGACCACTGTAAGTGTTTTTACGTTTTCATTTCTTCAAGCAATCTCCATTCAGTGGGAATTTAAATTACTAGCTTCAGAGTGAGTTTACAAGCTTGCCAGCGACCTATCACCCTACCTTCAGCCAGCATCAAACTGTCGAGTCGTGTCGAGTTAATACTTCAGAGATGATGATGATAATTGTTGATTTAAGGGACCTAACATTTAGGTTATCGGCCCCTATTGGTCTGGGTGATAGCAAAAATGAGAATGAAGTGGAAACCAGAACGAAAATTAAGTGAGAAGGAAAATACTTACAAAAAGGAACTCAGATTGAAACAACTCACAAAATGGAGAGCGGTAATACTTACAAAAGAGAATTTAGAACTAAATTACTCACAAAAGAAGTAGATTGAAAAAGACGCACAAAATATAGGTTAGGTTCAAAATAAGTACAAAATGCAATGAAGAGTCGAAATACTTTACTTACAAGTGAAATTCAAAATACTTACAAAATGCAAATGAGATTGAAATTACGTACAAAATGAAATTGAGGTTCAAAATACTTACAAAATGCAATTAAGGTAACTACCGGTTTTCGTCACTGATCCAGACTTCGTCACTCTCGTATATAAGTACAAAAACTAAGCATGTCAACGGGTGTTTCTCAACGCAAGAAGTCTTACGAGATGCGTCATACCTTCCTTGCCGATAAGGAGCAACTTTGCGAAATCATGCATGCGATGTAATAGGCAATTCCCTGCGTCAAACATCTCCTGTGAGCTGAGCTGTCTTGACGCGCCATTTGCTTCTCGCATGTGCTAAGCACGCGTGCGAGTTAATTCTGTGCCTGCATGTTATGTTCCGACATTTTAAAATGTTACAAGTGCGTGATATAGTTGGTAATTGTTTCTGTAACATATGTGATTTGTTATTTCGTGCTCACGTGCCTAGTTTTGTTAGAAATGCCGGTGACGAACACTGGATTTTAAAAAAATGCACTTTACCAATGCTCGTCATTTGTGACGAAAACTGGCACATTGTCATTTCTTCTTGCAAGACCTAACTAACAGTGGCAATATACTTATCATGTAGCTCTAAAGTACCCTGTATTAATTAAATTATCATTTGATCATTGTGTCCAGTAGTCGTCATAGCTGACGAACTTTAGGGCACAATCGTGACGAACACTAGTGCACGATAATGTTAATGTTTGTGTCAACGTTTCGCAACCAATAAACATTTACAGGGTATTGTTATTATTACGTAGGTCTCTCTTCTTGAGGGCCGCACCACATTAGGCATAGTTTTTTTTTGGCTAGGCGAGCTACAGAGGATTTTTTTTTTTATTGAGATGATAAATAATATATTATTCTAAGACTAAATCTTTGCTTTCAGGCAATATTTTAGATAGTTATTGTTGTTTTAAGGGGCGGAACTACGAGGTCATCTGCCCCAGGCAATATGTCGAAACGCACAGTTCTGAATTATGATATTGAGCAAATGGAAGCTGCTATTAAGGCCATTGTGGAGGACGGCATGAGTATTAAAAAGGCCGCGGAGAGGAATGGTGTTCAGAGAAACACCCTCTCGGACAAAATTAAAGGAAAATCTCCTAGAGAGAGGAAAATGGGGCTAAGTTCCATTTTAACAAAAGAAGCTGAGGCTATGCTAGTTCAATTTGTAATCTCACTACGAAAAGCGGGGTCCCGGTAACAAATGACGATTTGCAAAAGCGTACAGTGCCTTACACAGGAATTGAAGAGGGACTTTCCTTTCAAAGATGGCTGCCAGGAAGGAAATGGAGTGAATCTTTCATAAAAAGAAATCCAGGTTTATCTTTTACGAACCCCTCAAAATTTGACAGTAAGCCATGCTGCAATTACAGTTGTTGTTTGAGTCTTCAGTCTTTTGACTGGTTTGATGCAGCCCTCCATGCCTCCCTGTCCTGAGCTAATAGTTTCATCTCTACATAGCTCCGACACCCTACATCCGAGGCAATCTGTTTAACATATTCTAACCTTGGTCTACCCCTATAGTTTTTGTCCTCGACCCTTCCTTCCATAACTAAGCTTGCTATTCCTGGGTGTCTTAGTATGTGTCCTACCAACCTATCTCTTCTCTTCATTAACAGTCGCCAGAAACATCTCTCCTAGTGATGTGGGCCGGGCAAATGCCCAGTGGGCAGGACATCTATAAATGGGCATTTGTCCGGGCATTTGCCCAAAGCAGTTTTAAGCGCCCAAGATCTGGGCATTTAAAAAACTTTCTGTTTGCTTTTTACTACTTGTGATTGTTACTAGAGCTTCTAAAACATAATAAAAACCATTAATTAAAGGTACCCCGTGGGGGTTTGCCTGTTCCTCTATCGGGCGCGTCCCAGGTGGCGGATAGGGGGGCTCGCCGAACTTGTCCGGAGGGTTTGAGGGAAATAAAATACCTCTCGCGGACCAAAAACAGGCCCCTTGCCAGGGTTATGGTGAAGCTACGTTAGGCCTAGCAAGCCAGTAGTGGATATGAAACTGCTTTTAAAACGGGAACGGGCCTCGGAAAGGACAGATCTAAAGGAAGCAGACCTGGCTATGGAAATGGACTACGAATCGGAACTTTGAATATAACTACATTGACGGGAAGAGTGGAGGAGGTTGTGGATATGATGGAGAGGAGAAAACTGGATGTACTCGGACTGGCAGAGACCAGATGGAGAGGGGAAGGAAGAAAATAACTGAGAAATGGCTTGCAGCTATACTGGATAGGAAATGAGGAGGGGAAGAGAAATGGAGTGGGAATGGGGGTGAGAGAAGGGCTGAGGGAGGAAGTAAAGAGGGTAAGTGATAGAATAATTAGAGCCAGAATCACTGTGAAAGGTAGAAACCTGGACATTCTGCAAGTCTATGCACCACAGGTGGGATGCACAGAAGGCGAGAAGGACGAGTTTGAAGAGGAGTTGCAGAAGCAGTTAGTGGGGAGAGACCTGATAGTCATGGGAGACCTAAATGCCCATGTCGGAACTGATAGAAGAGGTTTTGAGGAAGTGATTGGTGGTGAAGGATGGGGAAACAGGAATAAGGAAGGAGAGAGATTGTTGGAACTGTGCAAGATAAATGGGCTAATGGTTGGAAATACGTGGTACAAGAAGAGAGAGAGCCATAAAATTACTTGGTACAGCAGGGATTTGACTAGGAAATCAGTGGTGGACTATATTCTATGCGGGAAGGAGACAAAGAAGAGTATCACGGATATAAGGGTAATACCTTCAGAAGCCCTGGACAGTGACCACCGTCTGCTGGTCGCCAAGGTGAGAGGACTGAAGGAAAAGAGGAGAACTGAGAACCAAGAAAGAAGAATAAGGACATGGAAGCTGAAGGAGGATGGAAATAAGGAGAAGTTCCAGATATTAGTGAGGAACAAATTACCGAAGGATGATCCGAAAACAGGTGAAGAAGAATGGAATAGGTTCAAGGACGTGTTGGTAGAAGCAGCGGAAGTCGTGTGTGGCAGAACTAGTGGAAAGAAAAGGTGGAAGGAAACACCATGGTGGAACCCCAGAACTAAGGAAGCAGTGAAAAAGAAAAATGAAGCATTCAGGAAATGGTTCCAACAGAGGACAGACAGAACAAGAGAAGAATACCAAAAGCGGAAGAAAGAAGCAGGAGAAGTAGTGAAGGAAGAGAAAAAGAAATGGCTGGAGAAATGGACAGAAATGATGGAGGAGGACTGTGATGGCAGTAAGAAAGTGTTGTATGGAATGATAAAGGCAAAGAGAAGAGATACAGGGGAAAATGTCAGAATGGTGGACAGGAATGGAAAGGAGGTCGAAAATATGGAAGAAGTAAATGTTATCTGGAGAGAATACTTCAAGGAACTCCTAAATCCAACTAAAACCAGCGTAGTGGACATTGTGGAGGAAGAAACAGACAGTGACCAAGACATTTCAGAGAAGGAATTGACATGGAAAGAAGTGGAGGAAGCATTAAAGAAGATGAAAGGGGGAAAGGCACCGGGAGTAGACGAAGTGAGTGTGGAGATGGTGAGAGCAGCAGGGGTGATAGGAACACAGTGGCTCTTTCGAGTAATGAAAGTGATATGGAGGGAGAAGAAAATACCAGAGGACTGGAAAAGAGGGATAATAATACCCATATTTAAAAAGGGAAGTAGGAAGGAATGCAAGAACTACAGGGGAATTACACTCATGTGCCACTGCGCCAAAATATTTGAGAAGGTACTGGAGAGAAGAATTCGGACAGAAGTTGAAGATGGGCTGAGGGAAGAACAGTATGGATTCAGGCCAGGAAGGTCAACAGTTGACCTCATCTTTGCAGTAAGACAGCTACAAGAACACCATTATGAATATGGGAAAGATCTGGTGATGACCTTCTTGGATATTGAGAAAGCATATGATAGTATTAATAGAAACAAGGTATGGGAAGCAATGAGAGCAAAAGCAGTGAACAAGGAGACAGTGGCAAGAGTGAAAGCAATGTACGAGGGAAGCAAAAGCTGTGTAAAGGTGGGAAGAGAGAGAACGGAATGGTTTCAACTGGAGAGTGGTCTGAAACAGGGAAGTGCCCTCTCACCCCTGTTATTTATAGTGGTGATGGATGAAATCATACGAAAAGTGGTAAATAGCATTGGGGAAAGGAAAATGAAGGCAATGTTGTTTGCTGATGACCTTCTGGTATGGGGAGAGGATGAGGAAGAAGTACAAGAGCAATTAGATGAGTGGGAGAAGGTAGTGTTATCATATGGGATGAAGTTCTCAGCACAAAAGAGTGAAGTGGTCATCACAACGAGGAAGAAGAACAGACTGGATATGGGCATAACACTTGGAGGACAGCAGTTGCAGAAAGTAGAATGCTTCAAGTACTTGGGAAGCATAATTGAAGAAAAGGGAGGCAATAGGATGGAAATAAATGAGAGGGGAAGGTGCGCAGATGGATTTTTCAAGAGTGTTAGGGGGATGATATGGAATAAAGATGTACCACAAAAATGTAAAGGAATCATCTACAAGACCTACTTTGTGCCAATTTTGACATATGGTTCAGAAACATGGGTGATGAAGGAAAGGGACAAGAATAAAATACGAGCAGTGGAGATGAAGTTCCAGAGGAGTAGGGTAGGAGTGACAAGAATGGACAGAGTAAGGAATGAGAGAGTCAGGGAGATGGTAAGAGAGGAACCATTGCAAAATAGAATAGAGCGATCTAGGCTACAATGGTATGGACATGTGAGGAGGATGCAAGAGGAGAGGATACCGAAGAAGATGTTTGGAATGGAAATGACGGGAAGGAGGCCAAGGGGAAGACCAAGGGACAGATGGACAAAAGGAGTTAAGAAGAGTGTGGAGGAAAGAGGAGTGTGCTGGGACACAGTAAATGACGAGAGATGGTGGATGGACAGGAAACGATGGAGAGGCTTATGTTCCAAGCAGACCCGACCAGCGGTTGGAAACTGCTCAAGATGATGATGATGAATTAAAGGTACATTTCATGGATAAACTAGTAATGCCCGAATATTGCTAATAATAATTTACTTATCCTGTGTCAATATTGTCAATAACATCTAAATGGGAATTAAGTATATCTGGTTTGAATAAAACATTGTATTACTGAGTTAGGCCTGCAGGCCTAGTCATCTAAATGTAGGAAATGTAGGGGCACCTGTTACATCTGCTGCCACAGAGCGGACCTTTAGCAGTTTTGGTTGGATTCATAGTAAAAAAAAGAAACAGACTTACATCTGAGAGGGCTGCCATGTTGACTTATCTAGCCTACAATTGGAAGGTGATGAATAGGGAGAATGGAACATCTAAGCGTAAGACCGACAAAATAACTGAAGAGACTCGTCAGAGTAATCCAGAACAAGGAGAAGAAACCCCAGCACCAAGTCAAGATCGAATTATAGGCCTAGAGGAAGATTCAGAATCAGAACTGTCAGAAGAATCTCAGCCAGAACTACTTGAAAGTTCAATAGAAAGAAGTGATGAAGAGGATACAGTAACAGAAGAAAGTGATTAAGATAACCAAGAACACAAAACATTCATTTATTATTAATTTCATATTTAAATATATGTAGTCTGTTGTACCTCATATCCTCGTTTGTTTCATTTTTAACTTATACAGTTAATGTAATAGCATATTATGTATTCAGTATTAGTCATTTGTCAGTAAAATATCAAACTCATTTAAGAATTATAAAGATGTGTTGGTGTATTAAGCGAATTTTTCCCCCCAATTACACAATCAACATTCATAGGCATACGCATAATTATTATGTATAAAAATCCACTCGAGTTGAGAGGCTATAGAAAAATATTACGACTACTTAACTACTTTTCCATCAATATAAATTAAATGATTTTATATATTAAATATGTATACTGTATACATATATATACCTGTTGGTAAGGATAAATATATAAAATACATATATGTAGATACATATATAGCTAAAACAATATTTATATAAGCGTTGCATTGTGAATATATTTTTAAAAGAGGTAAATGCCCAAAATGCCTGGGCATTTATGGGTTTTGGGCATTTGTCCGGGCATTTATCCTGGACATTTGCCCCGACTTATAAATGCCCAGACATTTTACATCACTAATCTCTCCTCTCCCACTCGTCTTAATACCTCTTTGTTTGTAACCCTATCTACCCATCTGATCTTCATCATTCTCCTGTAACACCACATTTCAAATGCTTCAATTCTCCTCTTTTCTGCTGCACCAATAGTCCAAGTTTCACTTCCATAGAGCGCCACACTCCAGACAAAGGCTTTCAAAAATGACTTCCTAATACCTAAATCTATATTCGATGTCAGCAGATTCCTTTTTTGTAGGAATGCTTTCTTTGCCTGAGCCAACCTACTTTTTATATCCTCTTTGCTTCGTCCATCACTGGTTATTCTGCTTCCTAAGTAACAGAAGTCTCCTACTTCCTTCAGCTTTTCACCTGCCAATTTGATCTCCATAGAGGTTTCTGATTTATTTCGGCTGCATTCCAGTATTTTTGTTTTACATTTATTAATTTTCATCATGAATTCTTTCCGTAAGACGGAGTCCATACCATTCAAAAACTCATTCAAATCCTCAGGCTTGTCGGCCAAGATGACGATGTCATCAGCAAATCTCAGAGTTGAAATTATTTCTCCTTGAATCTTCACTCCCACTTTAAATTTTTCTCTAATTTCCTTCATTGCTTGTTCAATGTAAAGATTGAAAAGTATGGGTGATAAGTTGCAGCCTTGCCTTACACCTTTCTGAATACCAGCTTCTCTCTCATGTTCTTCAACTCGAATGACTGCTGTCTGGTTTCTGTATGTATTGTATATCGCCCTCCTATCCCTGTACTTTATTCCAATCGATTTCAAAATGTCAAACAATTTAGTCCAATCAACATTATCAAAAGCCTTTTTTAAGTCTACAAAAGCCATGAACGTTCTCTTATCTTTCCTTATTCTACCTTCCAAAATCAGCCTAAGACTTAGTACAGCTTCCCTTGTTCCTACATTTCTCCTGAAACCAAACTGGTCTTCACCCAACTCCGTTTCTATCTGGCTTTCAATCCTCTTGTAAATTATTCTAGACAGGATCTTTGAAGCATGAGTAATCAAGCTGATTGTACGGTAATCTTCACATCTGTCAGTTCCCACTTTCTTTGGTATAGGGATGATTACATTCTTCTTGAAATCAGGGGGTACCTCACCTGTCTCATAAATCCTACACACCAAGTGAAATAACCTGATCATACCTTCATCTCCTATGCAGCGTAGCAACTCAATCGGTATATCATCTATGCCTGGTGCTTTGTTCCTGCTTAAGTCTTCCAAAGCTCTATCAAATTCTGATCTCAATATTAAATCTCCTTTCGCATCCTCATCAATTTCCTCCTCCCTTTCCATTACATGATTCTCAATCTCCTTTCCCTTATACAATCTCTCGATGTAATCTTTCCATCTCTCAACCTTTTCTTCCCTATCTGTTAGAGGCTTTCCATTTGTGTCCTTAATATTACAGCACTTAGTCTTCTTTTCCCCAAAAATATTCTTAATCCTTCGATAAGCTGTGTCTACTTTTCCTAATTTCAGACAATTTTCTATACCTGCACATTTCTCTTTCAACCATTCTTCTTTCGCTTCCTTGCACTTCTTGTTAACCTCATTTCTCAGACGTCTGTATTCTGCTTTCCCCTTTTCATCTCTTACATTCTTATGTTTCCGCCTTTCATCCATCAATTCTAGTATATCCTGAGTGATCCACGGTTTTCTCCCTATTCTTTCTTTCCTACCAATGTTTTCTTCTGCGGATTTTGTTATTTCATTCTTCAAAAGTGCCCATTCGTCTGCAATTGAAGTTTGTTTAGGGTTTTTCATTAGTCCTTCCTTTATACTCTTCTTGAATCTTTCGTTTACATCCTTCTCTTTCAGTCTGTCTATTGCCCACCTTTTTGGCTTTTGACTTTTCTTCAATTTCTTCAACTTTAATCTGCAATTCATTACAACCAGATTGTGGTCAGAGTTTATGTCAGCACCAGGATACGGTATGTTTTACAATCCAAAATCTGGTTTCGAAACCTCTGCTTGACCATAATGAAGTCGATTTGGTAACGCCCTGTATCTCCTGGTCTCATCCATGTGTATATTCTTCTATTGTGGTTATTGAATAAGGTGTTAGCTATGACCAATTCATGCTCGGTGCAGAATTCTACCAGCCTGCTTCCTCGATCATTCCTTTCACCTAATCCGAAATCTCCTACTATCTTCCCTTCTCTCCCTTTTCCTACCACAGCATTCCAATCTCCCATTACTATAACATTTTCATCACCCTTGATATACCTCAGAATTTCGTCTATTTCTTCGTAGACCTTTTCAACATCCTCATCATCAGCTTGACTGGTAGGCATATAGACTTGTACCACTGTGGTGCAGGTAGGTTTAGTATTGATTTTTGCTACAATAATCCGTTCACTATATTGCTCATAATATTCCACCCGCTGACCAAGTTTCCTACTCAATATGAGGCCAACCCCTGCTTGGCCATTGTTTGATTTAGTGCTAATGACCCTATAGTCTCCTGACCAAAAGTCCTGTTCTTCCTGCCAGCGCATTTCACTAATCCCAACCAAATCCAACCTCAACCTATCCATTTCCCTTTCTAAGTTTTCTAACCTTCCACTTCCTAGCAGACTTCTAACATTCCACGCTCCGATCCGTAGAATGTCAGATTTCCTCTTTGTCACTTCTGTGATGTTAACCCCCTCTCGAGTAGTCCCCACCCGGAGATCCGAACGGGGGACTAGTTTACCTCCGGATTGAAATTTTACAAGGGAGGAGGCCATCATCACATGTAATTACTGAACATCAAAATAAAACCTGGGTTTCAGAAGTCTACAGCTATTCAGTGGAAAACGACTTCCAGTCTATTTTGTCAGACCCTCGGCGACTGTTCAACGCTGACGAGACGATTTTCTTTCTCAATCCGAAAGGTAACAAAGTGCTGGCGAACAGGGGTTACAAGACAATATATCAGCAAGTGAATTCGGATGAGAAAGAATGCTTGACGGTACTTCTAACAGGCAATGCCCACGGCGATATTTCTCCTTCCCTTGTAGTGTTCAAGTATGAACGTCTGCCGCAAGACATCATTATTGCCTCAATGCCAGCACACTGGGGCATTGGCAAATCGCCAAACGGGTGAATGACGGGGGGAAGTGTTTTACAAATTTCTCAGTAACATATTTCATCCTGGGTTGGTTGAGAAGGAGATTCCTCTCCCTGACATTATTCATAGACGGGCACTTCTCACACTTGACCATACATACTAGTAAATTTTGTGAGGATCATGGAATTGTTTTGGTCGCTTTACTACCTAATGTCACACACGTACTTCAACCCACGGATGTAGGGGTTTTTAAGCTACTAAAGACTGCCTGGAAGAAAAATGTACACGAGTGGAGATTTCAGAGGGTTTCTATGGCAACAATCGGCGTTAGGCCTCGGCGAATGGTCATTTTCCGGGCTGTTATGCCGTGGTCTCACTTGTTTAGAGCAGAATTACGATATTTTCCTGCTCGTATGTCTTCTACCCACCAATCCCGCTTCCCGTTGCCGTCTTCCTTTTTTTTTTTTTTTTTTAATATTCCATTTTTATTAAAAAACTTAATTACTGGTACTGTTTTATTCGTAAATGTTAGCCTCCAAGTCGATAAATCGGTGTATTACGCAACAATTGACAGAAATGCATTATAAACAGCAGACAAGGAAAATTAACAATGTGACGGCAATTGGTGCAAACGGGTGACGAATATAGGAAAAATACAAATATATCGTGCCGAACACTGGTGCAAAAACACACTTTTTTTTTAAATACGTCATTTTTCCTAAAACTAATATCTTTGATATTTGGTCTTTCCTAGTGTTTGAGTAGAGTTTGAGGTTAGGTACAGTGCTTTTGTTGATTAAATTTATCAAAATGTGTACGGTGTATATGATTTCTTGTCTAAATCTCCCTTAACATGACGACCATTGGTGCATTTACCTTAAAATTGAAAATACACAGTGCAATTTAGATTGAAAAAAGCGCATTTCAGATTCCAAAAAAAACAAAACACGACGTGCAATTGAAATTCAAGATACTTACAAAATGCAATTGAAATTGAAAATGCTTACAAAATGAATGGTAGATTCAAACTACTCAATTGGATGGACAATACTTACAAAATGTAATTTAGATTCAAAATACCCACAAAATGCAATTGAGGATCAAAATACCTGCAAAATGCAATTAAGATTCAAAATACGTGCAAAAAGCGGTTTAGGTTGAAAATACAAAATGCAATTGAAATTCAAAATACTCCCAAAAGTCCCATCCCCTATATTGAAAGACTAACTAAAAGGCAATTTAGATTGTCGATCCTTACAAAATGCAATCAAGGTTGAAAACACTAGCAAAATGCAATTTACTGTAGATCGAAAAGACTTACAAAATGCAACGTAGACTGAAAACACCTACAAAATGGAGTGTGGATGCAAAAGAAATCGCTAAATGGAATTTAGATAGACGGGAGCCAATTAACAAAAAACAGTGCGGGATCTTAAAGAGAAAAGGAAATATAATGAAAAGAAAACAAGAGGTCTGACCCCTCGAAGAAGGAGGGATCAGGAAAGATGAGACAAGGGCCAATTAAGGCAGGAAAGTGAAAGACTCCCTAGGCCTCGGATACCCTAATACCGTTGGGGTCGGAAAAGAACAAGAGTTGACCAAGGGAGGCCGACAGGAAAGAAGGCGGAGAGGAGCCCGGCACAAGTAAGTGGAAGCAATGCCGGACTCAGCTGGGGTCCCATGGTCGCCAACCCACGTACTTCAGAGAAGAGTATAGCTTATGTGTTTGGAGTTAGCTGTTCACCTCGGCTTTTCAGAATTGCGTCTGGAACCTGACGTCCGTGCGCCTTTTAAGCGTACGCTGGGTAAATAGTGGCACACACAGAGGACATTTGATCTCATAAGTCTACTTCATCATTTACCCAAAAGCGACGGTACCGTAAATTTCTGTTCAGGTCACTAGCATGGACACATGCAAATGTCATATGGACAGAAGAGCTGTAGGATTGTTGAAGTGAATGCTGCGGAGCAGCACGGGTCTTCTAGTTAAAAACATATTGCTACCGCAACTTAATTTACGAAAACAACAATGGTTTTCTGTTTAATATACATTAATATCCGTCTCACACGTCTTCAATGAATACGTTCCCAGCATCAATCCACTCGGATACACCATTGATCACAGGGGCAGTAGTATCAGGAGTTTCTTCTGACTTGGTCATTTCCTCTTCATCAATGGCCTCGACATCTAACCACTCCACGCTTTCACCCATAACACACAAAACCTCCAATGGCGTACTGGAGAGAACCCGCAGAAGTCGCACGCGAGACAGAGAATTTTTAACAATGTTAGACGCTCTAGCTCTTTCTGGTTTTTTTTTTGTGCTCATCTTTTAAAGGCACCCAAAATTATTATTTTTTTGTATTGCTTGCATTGACAAGGAATCCTTGTAACATTTTATAAAAGCTTTGTACAGCCGATCGTACAACGACATTATTGTACAGCATGAACTCTCGTCGACTTGCTTTACAACTTAACTGAACTACGAACTGCCTGACTAACAGTGTCTGTTTTCGATCAGCCGACGTCTCGACATATGTGCCTCAGCGCCACCAACTGTGAGTTTAAGAAGCACTAAACACTGTGCGCCATATTCAAAGATAGGTCGAAAAAGCGTGAAATCGTCAACGTAACAAAAATCTAAGCCCGCTCCTGTGACTGAGCTTAGTATTTTGAAGACCTCCCCCCCCCCCCCCTTAAATGGGTCACGAAGTATGGATACGTTCCCTTAAAAGAAGATGGGAAAAAAGGAAGAATTTGAGAAATATTATGTTCAATGCCTGAAAACAAAAGAATTAAAATGAGCGTAAATGAGGGATGGCAAAGTGTAGAGATAGTTTAAAAGAGGCAGCAAAAGAAATGGTGGGTAGTAATAAGGAAAGACAAAGAATAAGAAAAGAACACTAAAGAGGGGAGAACATTTAACAAAATACTTAATAATGAACTAAGAAGAGAGACTGATAAAGCTAAAGAAAAGTGGTATAAGATGAAGTGTAATGAAATAGAAAAATTTGAAAAGGCAGGGAAATATGATTTTATGTATAAAGAAGCAAAGACACTGATAACTTATATAGAGAAAAGATTAATAATACTATTGAAATAGAAACATGGACGGGAGGAGAGTAAGTGAGACACAGGTAATATTGGATAGATGGAAAGAATACATAGAAGATCTGTATGAATGGGATAGGAGACCAAGTAATAATGAGTTAGTATTAGAAGAAAAAGAATCAGTATAACAGAGGAAGAATTAGGATATAGCATTTTAGAAAGTGAAATAGAGAAGTCTTTAAAAGAAAAGCAGAATGGTAAAGCTCTGGGAAGTGATGATATACAAATTGAATTAATGAAGGCATTAGGAAAGGAAGGAAAAATAGAAAGCATTAGGTTGTGCTATGAGATATATTAAACAGGTACATGGCCGGATGATTTCAAAGAAATAGTGATGATAATAATGATATCGTATGTCCTCGGCTGCCGGGTGCCAGCTTTGTTATTTGCCACCAAGAGGGCAGCTTGCATGTCGAATTTTGTTGTTCCTTGCAGCACTATGAAAGTCAAGGAGTTTAGATATCTAAGCTCCTTGACACTATAGCTCTTTCTAGTAGAGAAATGAGGAACTTTGTGTTAGCGGAAAATCTCGAGATTAATTTTGCCATTATGAACACAGCCCTCTGAATTCAAATGGGTTCTTTGACATGCCAACATCGTATGACATGCGTGTCGTAATTTTTGCGGCCTTTCAAAAATCACTTACCACGGCCAGGAGCGAACCTGCAAGCTTGGGATTAGTTATCCGACACGATAACCACTCACCCACCGTGGCAAGCTAGAAATAGTGATGATACCAATTAAAAAGCAATTAGAAAGAAGAAAAACACGAAAAAGTGCGAAGAACACAGAACAATAAGTTTAATATCTCATGCAGCAAAAATTTAATTTCGAGCTATACAAAGGAGGTTGTCTGGAAAAATAGATGGTTTCTTGGCTGAGGAGCAATAGGGATTTCGAAAAGGAGTAGGAACAAGGGATGCTATTGGTTTGTTAAGGATAATCGGTGAGAGATATATGCAGAAAAACAGAAAAGTACATGCAATATTCATAGATTTAGAAAAAGGTTTCGATCGTGTGAGATGGGAAAAATTAATGATAATACTCAAAAAATGTGGAGTGAATTGGAATGAAAGAAACCTTATTAAAGATCTTGACTTAAACCAAAAAGTAAGAGTTAAAATTGGCGAAGAAATAGGACTGGGGGAAGGAGTGAGACAAGGATTTTGTTTGTCACCTATTCTATTTAATACTGTATTTAGAAGAAATTACTAAAGAATGTTTTGATGGAGAAAGAGGTGTATGCTTAGGAGGTAAAAGATTTGAGTGTATTCGTTTTGCAGATGATATAGTGGTTGTGGGTGAGAGTGAGAGACAAGCAACACAAATGTTGAAAGGCCTAGGTAAGATTTGTAAAATATGTGGGATGAAAATAAATGAGAAAAAAACAAAAAGTATGGTGATAGGTGGAAAAGGTGAAAAAATTACAATAAAATTAGAAGATGAAATTGAAGAAGTAGATAGATGTAAATACCTAGGAAGTTGGGTTACACAAGAAACGATATGCACTAAAGAAATAAAAACCAGCATTGCGATAGCAAAAGAAGCCTTCAGTAAGAAAAGGAAATTATTTTGTGGAGCAATGAAAGTAAGCCTAAGGAAGAGATTAGTGAAATGTTTTGTTTGGAGTGTAGCAATGTATGGAGCGGAAACTTGGACGCTTAGGAAAGAAGACGAGAGAAGAATAGATGCTTTCGAAATGTGGCTGTGGGGAGAATTAGTTGGGAGGACAAAGTGAGAAATGAGGAAGAATTTAAAGAAAGTAGGAGAAGAAAGAATGATGGTAAAGAAGATCAGGAAAATTAAAATGAACTGGATTGGACACTGCATAAGGGGAGATGGTTTGGTGACAAGTGCATTAGAAGGGACAGTCCAAGGGGAAATCCGAAGAGGAAGAAGAAGGTTCAGATGCTGGATTCCATCAAGATTGATATATCTTATGAGCTGATGAAATGTGCTGCTGAAGACCGGTTAAGGTGGAGAGACCGACCGATGATGATGATGATGATGCATTGGAAATACGAGGGCTGTTTCTTTTAATTTTTTTTTTCTTTTTTCAACATCCGATGGGCTATATAAAAATAACAGATTGACATACCAAACTGATTTTATTACTAAATGTTTGCTTGCATTTTACTTATGTATACACATAATTGCCAATCGATTGAAACATTTGTTGTATCATTACACCAGCTTTCCAATGACCTCTGCAAAGAATTCTGCCGCCACTGAGGTGGGTACGTCTGGACAGTCTCCTGAAATTTTTCCTTTTTGGCGAGGTGTTGCCGCCCAACCATCCCTTCGATTCTCGAAAAAGGTGAAAATCATTCACGACCGCACTGTGCCTACGATACGATAGACTTTCTCAAAGAATTCAAATGGGAAGTTTTGGACCATCTGCCATTTAGTCCAAACCAGCACTTGGCAATGAAATTTTACTTGAAATTACAGTAGTCTGCGAAAATTGTGGATATTGACCGAGTGCTATGAAAGTTTTTGAATTGGTCTTTTGTTTTGCTCTTTAGAATGAAATTCAAAAACAGCACATTCATGATTTCGTATCTCGCACCTGCATTAAGTATTGTAGACAGGATTATGGATTATTCAAACAGTTGGACATTTCAACTATATTTCGTGTAACTGGGGGACATAAATATGATACAAATTTAAGAACATATTTTGGAAACTTAATCACATATTTTCCACTTTTAAGCACATAAATCATATATATTATTACAGTAGTATGCATCCCTCCTATAGCGCTCACAAGTGACCGATCGTGACAAATGAGCATTCAAATGAAAGAGAATAGACATTAGCAGTGACTTATTGCACTATAATTTCATAAATATCTATAATTTCTTTAAAAAAATGACATTAAAAAATTGTACGAAGTGTGCGATTTGCAAACACCGTTGATGTAGGAAAATACGCTCCATAATTGCTGTCCACGGGTCGCTGTAACGCCTGTTTCATGTCATATTAACATTCTGGTGTCTTTCCTTTGCCCTGAAATGTAAATAGTGTTCTATAATCATTTGGTTGAAATAAATACATAACCTTTCACCTTAAGTCTCTCATTATAAACCTATTGGGGAAAGTGTGCTTTATGAACATGCAAGATTTCTCGCACGGGTCCGCTAGTAAATATATATTTCTAAAAAGTTAAACACATAATTATCCGGGCCCTGCTAATAACTCAATTTTTCCCTACTGTTATAGAATGGCTAGAATGCTAATAACTATAACCTCTAGTTGTTGTGTAACGTAACAAAATAATATTTTATTTTCAGTTCATCTGTAGCCTCCCTTGGCCATGTTCAGACACAATTGAACTGTGTATTAGCTGAAAACGAGAGATTGAAGGAAGAGGGTACTTCTCTACGTCAAAGATTCACGAAGAAGCTGTTGGAGCAGCAGCCATTGGAAATCGTGAGTATCTGTGACACTCTTAGTTTTGGTCATTCTCAAGGTCATACATGTTCAAGTATCCATTTTGACTTCTCAATGTAATTTGTGGAAGTGCCAATTCCTGTTCTACAATTATCTGATAATCATATGGGCTAAAGAGAAAAAGTGTACCATTTAGCAGGAGTTGGTTTGAAACTTTAAAATCAGCATCAGTCCACTAAAAAGCCATGAATTTACAATTTCACTGTAATAATAGAATCATACTATGGCCTCGGTTACCATAATGTAGATTTGAGTTGGAGCCATTGATGCTGTAATATAAATAATCATCATCATCATCATCATCTTGCACAGCTTCCAGCCACTGGCCGGGTCTGTTTGGAACACAAGCGTCTCCAATGTCTTCTGTCTTCCCACCATCTCTCAGCTTCCACCCTTGTCCAGTCTTCTCCTCTCTTCTTCACGCTTTCTTCCACCCCCTTCAGCCACCTGTGTCTCGGTCTCTTTCCTTCCCACTTCGTCTCGTGTATCCTCCTGGGTATCCTCTTCTCCTCCATTTGTTTTACATGTCCATACCATCTAAGTCTAGATTTCTCTATACCATCCTGTAATGGTTCCTCCTTCATTAATTCTCTGGTCCTCTCATTTCTTATTCTGTCCATCTTTGTAGCTCCAATACTGCTTCTCAAGAACCTCATCTCACTGGCTCTTCTCCCTTCCTTTCATAACCTAGGTCTCCGAGGCATAAGTCAGGATAGGGACACAGTACGTCCGATATATGATCTTTTTGCTGTTCTGAGGGACATCCTTGCTCCGTAACATGCTTCTCACACTCCTCTGGAATGCTTCTGCCTGACTCCCCTGCTCATTTATTTCTCTATCCTTTCTTCCATGATCTTGTATCAGTCTTCCCAGATACTTGAAACTCTCCACTTTCTTCTGCTGTTCCCCACCAATTGTTATTCCCGTTGTGGTTCTTTCCTTCTTCTTTGTCGTGATCACAATCTCACTCTTATTTATGCTAAATTTCATCCCATATCCTTGTATTATTCCTTCCCACATGTCCAACTGTTCCTGTACCTCCTCCTCCTTGTTTCCCCAAATCATCTGCAAACACCATTGCTTTCATCTTTCCTTTCCCAATTACTTGTGCCACTCGGGTCATTATGTCATCCATCACCACAATGAAAAGTATCAGTGACAGTGCACTTCCTTGTTTCAGGCCGTTTCTCTGTTCCAACCAGTCCGATCTCTCTCCTCCCACTTTCACACAGCTCACGCTTCCCTTGTACATCTTCCTTCATCTAGCCACATGTTGGTGCATCATTGTAATAAATAGAATAATCCAAGCTAGCCACCTCAGGGTAGCGGGGCGATATTCTCACTAAACGAATCACAAAAAGTACAGTACACCGACTTCAATTTGCCTGCATCTCTCACACGGTGTGCACAACTATCTTCATAGTCTACTCAACGCCACCGAGAGAGAAGGCCATGCAATAGGATTTATGACGTCATAGCCTTCCGGCCATGAGCGAGCGCGTTACCCAGCTATGAACAAGCTGTGAGGAAACGAGACTGAGTGTTTACTTATAAAATTACGTTCTACTGATGCGAATAAATAAATAACGAAACCATAAATGAAACCTGGTCAGAAGTTGATAACTTACCCGAAGACACTGTTATCTCAGCAATAAATGCGATATATAGAAGTATTCAATCAAAAACTTGGAAAGATATTCACCCCATTTTAACGTGAAATGTCGACTACAAGAAAAGACACATACACAAATAACCAATTAATTTGTAACAGTTAAAACAGAAATTAATATCTATAGTCAATCATCTGTCCCAACGGTCCAGGTTTTATTCGATTCTCCTTTCTCCTCCAGGTATGTGCTGGGATTGTTCCTAATAGAAGACCATGGTCACTTCCTTCCCAATTCTAGCATCACAATACACACACTACCACAGACAATACACTCACAAATTCTACCCGTATCCGTGTACACATGGCTGATGACAGTGATGTCCTAACCCACTCACAAAACAACAACAACAATAATTAGACACAGAAAGTTTTCCTCCGTGATAATAAACCAGACTGGTAATAATAATAATGCCTATGACAGAAGAGGTTGGTTGATTGGTTCCTCAGTTTAGGGGCTGCGATAACACTGTCATGTAGCCCCGTGCACCTTGGGTGTGTGTAGAATCTGTCTGCTAACCGGTGTTATTTGTGATGGTTGTATTAGTGTGTGTTATCTGTAATTCAGGTAAGGACTGCCGACGATCAATTTCAAGTAGTTCCTATTTTTGCTACCAAATGCTACCGTCAACGACACCTAGCTATGAACTTGGCTAATAGATGCCACCGCAACCGACTTCTGGCGGCGAACGTTGGGACTTAATAGAGCGATAAACAAATCTAGCCTCCAAATTCAGCTTCTCACAATTGTAGTTAGTGGAAGGTTCTTTTGCATACCATAAGTCTATGACATGGGCCCGCCGGCTTTACTTCCCCTCCAAAGGAAGGCATGCTAAGGGATTGTTAACGCTCTTAAAAATCCGACGACTTCGGCCGGGTTTGAACCCGCGATCTTGGGCACAGAAAAGGCTATCTACTGAAATGGAACAGAGCAGCAGTCTTAAAGAGACATCAGAACATTTACCAAAGAACAAACTTGTTGATTCATGTATAACAGGTACAGTATCCTCAACACTTTGATGCTGATGTGCATGCACTGAATGGGCATTCCTTATAAGTTCCTCAATTTCTAGCATTGCACCTAACTGTCTTGGTAAATATATGTTATTAAAACGTTTCACTTCTGTATTTTATACATACAATCAGGCACTCAAACCTTCTGTTATCTTAATGCAGCAACGCAAGTGTTCATTCAAGTATCAATTAAAATAAAATATATAGGCTGCACGATTCATCTTTAATGTAATTCCCCTCAGGATGAAGACACGCACTGTTTAACTTCACCTTCAGTTCCTGAAAGTTGCTAAATAAAACTGCTTCCAGATTCTTCGCCAATGTCTGCATACATTCAGCAAGAGCCTATGATAAACTTTCATTTTCAATCCTACACCTCCTATCATCTGGATCTTCTCGGCAGATATTATTGCAGTGCCAGTTAAATACTCTGGGCAGTTGTAGAACCGAGAAGGGACTGCTCCTAGGAATTTCATTAGAACATGACAATACAATAATTTTATCACCTTGTACTACATTGGTTAAATCCCTCAGTATGCCTTCCTTCGGAGGGGAAGTAAAGCCGGCGGTCCCATGTCATAGATTCATGGCATGTTAAAGAACCTTCCACTAATTGCACCTGTGTGAAGCTAAATTGGATAGGTTAAGAATGTAAACAACGCTCTTAGGTTTCTACGTTCGTTGCCAAGAGCCGACTGCGGTGGCGTCTAGTAGCTAAGTTCTGAACTTAGCCTAGTAGTCGTTGATTGTGGCACTTGGCGGCAAAAGTAGGAACTATTTGAAAAATTCTAAGTTGAAGTACTTAAATTAAAAAACAGATAACACACACACTAATACAGTCATCACAATTAACACCGGTTATCAGACAGATTCTACACACACCCAAAGTACACGGGGCTACATGACCGCATTGTCGCAGCCCCTAAACTTAAGAACCAACCAACCTACATTGGTTACTCTATTTATTCTAAATTTATTCAATCTTAAACCTGATTCACGCACCCCTCTTCCCCCGCCCCAATAATAAATGTAATGAATGAGATTAGTGGAAAAGAAAAACGGATTAATCAGAACCTGCCACGGTTAACGACATAACCTGTACTTTGGCACATCATTTAGGTTAGAAAATTCTGAATTTTACAACTAAATGAATTTTCACGAACAGAGGGGCTAGCCTGACTATCTATTTACTAATCTTTAATCAGTCTCGGTTTAAACATACCTTGGAATGATTTATAGGAATATATTGCGGTGAATAGCTGGTAGCGATTTCGAATCCTTCCCTTCATAATAAGGAAAAGGTCCCTTGGCTTAATTTCCTTAAAGAATTTGTCACACTGCACATATTAGGCATAACTTAAAACTGCACTGATAACCATGAAGTATAAGCGAATAGGAATTCCTAGAAAATCAGTACTGGGGCCGTAAACACTAAACACATAACTCTGAAACCAAACCATAAACACGAATATTATTCCTGTGTCTCCATGGCCACACAGCCGTTGGGCTGTGACGTCACTCGTAAATTCCAACCGTATTGCATGGCCTTCTCTCTAGGTGGTGTTGGTCTACCCCTCACACAATTCTTAGTATTCTTCTGCCTCATTTCTTTTCTTCTTGCGTTTTATTAAACTTCTGCTTCTGTCCTTCTTACTAGATGTTCTCTATAATAAATCTTATCAAAAAAAAAAAAAAAAAAGATTGCCATACCAGATAACCTCACAATTCACATAGCACAAACTATCTATCCTTCACCTCCATTCCGCATGGCATAAACTACCGTATATACCCAAATGTAAGACGACCCCGAATATAAGACGAGGCCTAGTTATCAACTGCCTCTTACAGATTTTTTCAAAAAAATACTTGCTAACTCATAACTTGCACAATAAATGCCCTTAAGGTCATGCTTTCATTTTTATAACGTCTCGTGTTATCGGAAATCCCTCTGCCCGCTTTTCCAAGACATACTCGATAATTTCTTTGTTCAAGAATGGGAGACGTTATTAAATTAAGATACGTTGGTCACTCGATTACTGCTCGTAAAACTGACTGGTTGTTCTTGTAAAGATTGTTATAAGACATATTTCCGTATGCTTTCGAACATATAATTTATCCACTTAAAATGACGTGTATGCGTAAATCCTAACCTCAAAATGTATGCTATTCGTATATGCATGGTAATTAAACATAACAAACCATATTTTAATCTTCATTAAGGCATTGATTTGTTGCGAGTTGCAAGATGCCAACACCACATACTACTTTGCAAATAATAATAATTTAATTTTTTTATTTTTGATTTTATTATACCATGAATATAAGATGACCCCAAATTTTTATAACACAAAAAGTGGGAAAAAACCTCGTTTTACATTCGGGTATATGCGGTATCTAAATAACACATCCCCATGGTTACCTTCCCTAAGATCAAAGCCACCTGCCTCCCACTGCTGGACCCACTAAGAGACTCTATGAATCAAAATACAAGACTCTCCATGGTGCCCCAGCAATAGGTGGCCATGGTTAGTAACCTCAAAACAAAAATAAATACCACCAACAGAAAGAAACCAAAAACAAGCTCTGTAATGTACGCGAAAATACCTACCGTCAGCTTGTTGATATCCCTCGATGGTAACTGGATTGCAGAATCTGAAAATCCCGGCTAAAATCCCCCAGATTCTACTCAACAAGTGCCGAGTATAATGGCGCACAAGGATAACCTGAGGGAACGTCAGGAAAGACCATGGCAAAGAAAGAAAATCTAGCTCGAAAGAACACAAGAACAACGTAAAAACGTAATCTCCAAAGCATGGAAAAGCACTGAAATGCCTGCAATGGTTTCCTTAACGTGACCTCCTATCACAGCTATAAATTATCACCCTAAAAGAATTAAAATGAAATTCTCCAAAATTTATTCAGAAATTGCTATAACAACATAACAGGAAATGAAAAGCAACTGCAGCTTCTGCTGGAAGCTGAAATTTATGTGACCTGAATACATCTTCTAGTCATCACTAGACAAACTGTATTCTCAAAAAAAATAAAAATGAGTTGAACACTGTTTAAATTAACACCCTACTATGATACAAGTAATGCCTCAATAGCATTATTGAAAATCAATTCTGTGTTTGTATAGGTCAATTTTAATCCTACAAATTGCAATATCACTTATATACAAAATTTACACTAATATACACTTTATGTGGCACACTCCAAGTGTGTTTTCTCCAATTTCGCAAGCAACAATTTAACATCGTTCCATTAGAATAAGGTCATTAGTTTTATTCTCATAAGTTTGAAAATGTTTAAATTGGTTCTCTGCGACCAAGTGAACAAACTCACTATAAGTGTATTTTCCAGAGTTGGAATCTGACAGTTCGGCGGAGAACTGTTGAACTAAAGGCACCGTTATTACATTTCTTACATTTTTACTCAGATGGTTTTCAAAAATCTTAAACAAAGCAATGCTTAAAACTGTTCTGTGCACACTGTAAAATGAAATAATAGCCCGTCAAATTGAGGAGAGGCCTAAAATATTGTAATGAATAGCAATATTACGAATAGCCTACTATCGTAAAGCAAAAATATTCAAAGCGAAACGACAACACGTGATTGTTTCCGTGTTATTTAGCAATTTATATCTCCTGTAGAATAAGTTTCAAAGCACAAGAAACACGTAAATGTATTACAAAATATACAGTACGTTCATTGTATCGGCTATTAACTCACCGTTTAGAAGACAAGCTAATCACTGGAAAGAGGCTCTATCCCATCCATATCATCATCCCTGTCTTCTCCGTCACTGGATCCCGCACTGGTGGATGAGGAATCACCGAGGGAAATTATGAGGTTGTCCACAGCTGTGTAAATAACACCTTCACGTTCCCGCGCTTCGCTTAATACTCTTTCCACATGCGACACCACCTTCGCCCAGTTTTCAGCTGTCAACACCCTCATCCTAATCACAACCTATGCTGCCGAGACCTGTACCAGGCAAAAAGTTGTCCAACCCCTCTCATCACCACTCGCAAACAAAAAGAAAGCTGCCGGTAACCTTAATCTAATTCACACGGACCTAAGCTTAAACTTACACTAACACTATATAAATAAATAACGGTCACTAATGAATTATAAATATTATTATTATTATTTCCGATTATTCCCCTTCAGGAGAGCGTGAGAACTTGAGCCAATCACAGCTTCACTTCCTTTTCCTCTCTTCTTTTCTTCCCAAAACCTCTTCATTAGTTCACTGTGCTTTTTCTTCCTTTCCTCTGTCCATTTTTTCCCTGATGTATCTTTCCTTGAAACTTGTGCAATTTTCGTGTTTCTGATTTTCTTTCTAAATTGTTCTCTGTCCTTAATGTCGTCTTCAGAGATTTTAAGTAATTCCATGTCTTCATGTACTTCTTTAATCCAACTGGTCTTTAATTTACTTGCATTCACGATATTGAAAATCTTCTTAGTGAGTCTGTTCTCATCCATCCTATATATGTGTCCGTAGAACTGCAGACGTCTCTTCCTAAATTTATCTACAATGGTGTCTGTATTTTCATAAAGTTCCTTTGTTGGTCTCCTGACCCAAATTCCATTACGGAAAACAGCGCCATGGATTTTCCTAAGAATTTTTCGTTCCTGTTTCTCAATATCATGAATTCTTGTCATTCCTCTAATGACGGTTGTTTCTGCCGCGTACAAGGCTTCAGGCATGACAACTGTGTTATAATGGCGCAATTTTGCATTGCGAGATACTGCTCTTTTGTTATAATGATTCCATGTCAGCTTGTACGCCTTCTGCAATTTTACTATTCTATCTGCATTAGAAATTGTGTTCAATCCTGTGGGTTGGATGGCTTCTCCTAAATATTTGAAGTGAGTGACCTGCGATATTTTTCCATATTGCGTTCGCAAGGTGATGTTTCCTGTTGATTTGGTATCCATATACTGTGTTTTTTCATAGGAAATATCAAGTCCCGTTTTACTGGAGATTTCATGTAGTTTCTCTAGCGCTAATATGGCTTCATCCTTGTTGTTTGTTAAGATGGCCAGATCATCTGCAAAGGCCAAGCATTTCACAGTGACTCTTTTCCCTTTCTCCTTTCCTATTTGGATACCTTTCACATGCTTTTCCCATTCTGTGATGATTTTGTCCAGTATGATGTTGAACAAGAGTGGTGATAAACCATCCCCTTGTCGAACTCCAGTATGTATTGCAAAAGAGTTAGAGATTTCTCCCATGAATTTCACCTTTGAGGTAGTTCCCAATAATGTTTCCTGGATGATGGCCCTCGTCTTCCTGTCAACTCCTAATTCTTCTAGTCTGTTAAACAAGGTTTGTCTGTCAACCGAATCGTAAGCCTTTTTGAAATCCACAAATGTGACTGTAGTGTTCCTGCATCGTCGGATGTGCAGTATGGTCTTGAGGTTCCAGATCTGCTCAATACAGGACCTTCCCTTCCTGAAACCTGCCTGATATTCTCCAATATGGTGGTCCACCTGTGGCTCGAGTCGATTCAGCAAAGCTTTAGAGAGAATTTTATAAGCGACTGGAAGAAGCGAAATTCCTCTATAATTATTCGGATCAGTTTTGTTTCCCTTCTTATGGAGTGGGTGTATCAAAGCACTCTTCCATTCTTTTGGGATTATAAATATAGGTATAAATAAGTATAAATCCTACACGAGAAAGTAATTAACTAATTAACTCAAAACAATTATAACGCAGCAAGGTCAGTGTGCACTCTGGAGACAACCAAACAAGCGACTGGTCAAGCGTCAAGCACGTGGCCAAATAGCGTCATTCAAATTGGCAGCGCTGTGTGGTTTCCATGGCAACAAGCCTTGCGTGCGATCTAGTCGTCAACTGTTTTTGCCTAGTGGCGCCGAACTGTCAGATTCCAACTCTGGATAATACAACTGTAGAGGTCAACTTTACTTTAATAATAACTGTAATCAGCAAAAATAACTGATTAGGATAACTGTAAAACCTTTGTCAGCATGGTGATTAAATCCAGAATATTAAAAATTGATATCATTCAACACATGTATTAATCTCACATTATAGCTTGCATGCTTCTAAACAACGGAAAAACGCTTGTAGTGATTTGCTGAATTAAACTTGGAAGTAAGTCAAATTATACTTGACTACACAATAACAATCATGGACTAGTTTCCATGAAATACCTTTTAATATTCACTTGAATATCTATTTCATTTTTAATGCCTCCATACGGCTCTATTCTTATACATTTGTACTCCCCTGAGTACTCATTTCAAGATTAATATGTCATAAACATATATATTAACGCATATTGGTCACCCTCATTGGTGAACGACGAATTTTATTCTTACATTTCATTCTCAGCTGATTACTGTTATTACTACATCGTTGTCAGAGTTTATAGAGAGTTTTACATTACTTTTCAATTATGTAGATTGGATTCTCTTAATAATAAAAATATCCTTTTAGAATAAACACCTATGCTTTCAGAGATTGAAATTACAATAATTTTCCTTTATCAGATTGTATTTATACATTCATTAAATCTGGGATACGCTGGTTAAAAAAGTAAATGTTGTTTCAGTATCATCAATAGTCAATGGACTTTGGTTAAATACAATGATAAATTCCATCGAACATGGATCTCAACTATGCCTTCATACGTGAGGCTAACGTGAATCAAAATCGCACTTTAAATAAACGAAGAGAAAGTTTCCTAGCCAAAGTTCGGTACACCCCTGCACAAATGAATTCTAGAAACACAAGTAATGTCTCTACACCTCCGGACATAGTAATCATAGCAATTAGCGCAATTGACCGGTTAGAAAACATTACAAGTCTCTATCCTTCAAAAGCACAGAATGGTCCCTAGCATAAGCGAAAGATCACACTTCTCTGTAGAAAGGCTTCACAAAGCTTATAACTTGCTATCAAAGTCCGTATTACATTCTGAAACGAATCACTCGAATGTACAATATTCGAAAATTCAGTAGGAGAATGTAGCTCAAAAACAGAGTGTACCGATGCGAAGAATGTCACAAACTGACATGTAAAAGAAAGCGAAGCTTGTAGTTTAACGTGACCGTTAATCTCGAGATCATGAGCCACGGGATCTCCTTTTTACGTGGAATCCGAACCACAGGACATGGCATTTCACTTCGAAAATCTCACATGCATTGACCGGGAATCGAACCCGGACCGCCTTGGTGAGAGGCATACAGCTAGACCGCTGAGCCACCACGCCCACATATAAAAGAGTTCACCACATTGATAAACTATGCTGAATCACTAATGTTCCTATTTATTGAAAATACAGAGCACAAATTGTGCATAGGGTTAATAAATGTGAATATACATTAGTGTTTTCACCTTCCACCTTCACAAAATTTCACAATGGAAGGATCCCGGTTCTTACATGTGATAATGTGGTACCGACTACATTGTTTACCACATAATTTACAAGTACAGTATACGTCTTTGTCATGAAAGTACTCGGTGACGCACAGTTTATGGTGGTACCCATGTACCGCCATCGAGTTAACGAAGTGTCGTAGGTCTTGATTGGTGTCAGTCCATACCCTATTCGTCATGGCTTCTGTTATGTAAAATTCGAGCCAGATTTCATCTCTCTTCTTCACTCTCTCATGCATTAGTCTTTTCCAGGCGTCCGTAGATGGTAGTCCTCTCTTCGTCCGTAGGTCCTCAACGAAGAAGTTCTCCTTGGCAAGTTCGTACACTAGTCTAGATTTTGCATATTTTGATAATCCCAGGGTTGCTTTTAGGAAGCGCGACTTCACTGCCTCGAGCGTCCTCAAGTCCACCAGGGTCAGTTTCTCCCAGATGATTTCTATCCCGTATGTGGCGATGGGCGCTATTTTCGCATCAAATAATCTCATAGCAGTTCTTAAAGAGCGCTTCGTGAGTGATTTAATGTCATATATGGCTTTAGTTGCCGCCGTTGCACGAGACTTGATGTGGACTCTGTAGGCTCTAGCTGTTGTTTGCATTGTCAATCCTAAGTATGTGAATATATTTACTGTCTTGAGGGGATTCAATCCTAGGTGTATCCTGTCTCCCGAGGCCTCTCTGCCACCTTTCCGAAACGTCATTTTTACTGTTTTCTCTGTGTTAATTTTCATCTTGTTATCCTTTGCCCAAATGTCGAGATTTGTTATGGCTTTTTGCACTTCATGTACGGAACTCGAACCAATGACCATATCGTCAGCGTATAGGTATATTTTAACATTTTCCGTTCCTAGCGTATTGCCGTCACCACATCGTACGTTGCAATGTTGAACAGTAGGGGGCTGAGTGGGTCTCCTTGCAATACACCGTTGTTTTGTGTTATCAAATTCAAAGTTGCGTCATGGTCGTCAATTTGAATATAATTTGTGGTCAGAATGTTGCTTATCAGTGCCGTGAGCTTGTTGTTTTCGCCCATTATGGCTAGCAGTTTTGCAATTATTAGCGACCTGCTTAACGAGTCAAAGGCTTTTGCGTAATCTACAAACACTACGTGAAATTTGCCACTAGGATGTCTAACGTGCCTATTGAAGTCCTCTTCACTACACTAAGAAAGCTTCAAGAAAATAATACCGAATTTACTATGAAATCTACTTAAACATATTTAAATACAAGTTGGAAAATAGTTGCACTCCTTATTGGAATCTAAAACCTGTCGATTATACAATCAGTCATGATTAGAACGTCATGTCTAAATTCTATAGTTCGACATACTACTCAAAAACAAAATACACTAGAAATAATGGCAGAAATTAGCATTGAAATATCTACACTTTATTACGAAAGACGAGACTATGTGTGCTGTACCTTGTTGATTCCTGAAGTTCCAAATGGGAATATTAATATGCCCTGCATATCACATCTTTTCCCAAATGTAGCAGTAACTAGGACTCCCCAGGTCGTCGGGAATTGAACCAGAGAACGCCTTCTCCACTCCGCACGTTCTCCCTGGTTTAACAGACTATCCTCCATCCTGGATGAATGGTCAGTTATCGCTGCTTTAAGACTCCAACAGCTCCCAGCACACAGTTCGTTTCTCCGTAGTATCGCGGTATTTATATCGAAATGTCAATAAACGGAACACGGATGACTGCCAATGCAAATTGCATTCAGAACTACTAACAAGCTGGACACAAGTGGCCCCACAATACGTATCAGTCATCACCGGATCCATGGCAATTATTCATTGAAACGTTCGATACTATGCCGGTTCAGTAGTGCTCATGTTACTGTGTTTTTAACCTGCCATAATTGAAGAAATCAACAGTACTATAATTATTCCTCTCGACATCTTGTCAAAGAATGTGTCTGTTAGAGATGAGGAATAATATTTAAAATTCACTAGCATTGCTGCGCATTCGATGTCTATACAACAGTGAAAGGCACTGCTTTTGAAAAAGAGAGTTCACCGTCGTTACTAGCAACTTATTGTACTGTGATTAAAGTTCCTTATAATGCTCATCCTTGTAGCGGTATAATTTTAAAGTCCACACAGTCTAATAATAGTGTGTCTTAATCGGTGATCAACGCAAGTTCCACTCGCGTGTATTACTAGACAAGACTGCATCTTGTGAAAAAATTAACAGAGTCCTTCGACACTTGCTCTATATAAGCATCAAAGTGTTTGATGTATTTATCGCGTCGCACTGTATTTAAGAAACGCGCTCTCAGTTTCCAATACAAGATGTGTTTTCATGCACTATGAAAAACTCTCTGGTCACAGCTGTGTGGAAAAGATTTCAACTAGCCTCCTGCTACCCCCACCATGGAGTGGCAAGGACCGAACTGATCTCTCATTGGTGGATGTAATTCATAACTTATAATGTTTCAGATAAATAATTAACATGTATATATATCAAAATACATATCATGTTCTGTTCTAGAATCTTGTATAATACTGCAAATCTTGCATGTTATTTTCACTTCTTCTTATTACTGATAAATGTAATCCTGGTGTACGATCAATAAACTGGGTCAATGGTCGCCATGTTGGAGCCTTATTCGGATGACTTCGTGCGTACTCGGAAAGTACCGTTATCTCCCAGCTGGACTTGCAACTGCAGGTCGCACTAAGTTTCAAGCTGCACTACTCAATATGAGGATAATGGTACAGGTTACAAGGCGAACACTGGGCAACTTGTGATTTATTGTACCGATGTGGCCGATGTGAATAGAGAAACAAGACTTACAGTACATGAGAAATTTTACCATAAAAGAAGGTTGTTCTCAAAAATATTTCTAAGAAATTAATAGTCTAAAAGCTAAAAAACTAAAAAACACATACACTAAAATTTAAAAAAAACAGATCTGTTATAAAAATATTGTTGTTGTTGTTTCCTATGGCTAGCCCGGATTCCAATCCATCAGCTTTCTTGCGTTCCAATAGAGTTGTGTGAGGTTTCCAGAAGCTCTAGCAGTCACATCAAGGTTGTTGCAATGTAGCAGGTGCCCCTTATCCATTTTACTTCCAGGTTCGTGACAAAGTGTGCATTCTTCAGATCTCAGGATGTTGATTCGTTTCAGATGAGCTGCAAGGCAGTCGTGGCCAGTGTTAAGTCTGAAGAAGGCTACAGCTTCTTTTCTTGGTGTTAATTTATATTGATCCCATTTAGCATCAATGTCCTTCCATAATTTGGTTTCTGCTGTTTTCTTTGCCATTTCTTCATACCTGTTTTTGATAGTATTATTCAAGATCCTTTTTGCTGACATAAAATCAGTCTGACTGACAGGTTGTTGTAGTGTGGTACCTTTTTTTGCTAATCTGTCTGCCTCTTCATTTCCTACTATTCCAACATGAGAAGGGATCCACTGAAATGAGATCTGTTTGTGGAGTATTTGAAGGGTTTTTATCATACAAAAAAATTCTTTCAGTTCTTTATTTTGGGGCTTATAATTTGACGAGATGGCTTGGATGGCTGCTTTTGAATCTGTAATGATAACACATTTTTGATAATCAATGTTTCTGCCTAATAACTGATGGAGTGCATGTGAAATTGCTCTTATCTCAGCATCAAAGTTTGTTTTGGCCTACTGGGAAGCAGAGTGAGAAGAGAGATGAATGTATTCCTGCTCAAGTTCTATTTTCTTTGCCTTGTGAGCCATCTGTAAATATTTTTAGCCATTGATTAGATGGATATCTTTCTTCTATTGTACAGTGGGCCAGTTGTTTTAGATCTTGTGGTGAAGAGTCTTTCTTGTAGACCTCTTCTAACAAAGTAAGATCTGTAGCCACTTGTATATACTCAATGGGGTTGACTGGCATACAGAGTGGTTCACGTTTTATTTGCAGATTGCTCTTATTGATATATTCTTTGGCGAGACTTATGGGATCTTTTTGTGTTTTAAGATTGGGGCTAGAAACTGTTTTTAGCCTACTTTCGATTTTTGCAAAAAATGAAAGTAGACTTATGAGATCACTACAGGGCGAAAAAAAGTGTGTCTGTCTGTGTGTGTGTGTGAGTCTGTGTGTGTGGGGGGGTTACTCTGAATGTCTGTCCCCCCCCCTATCAATTCGAACACGGTGAAACCGAATGGAATGAAATTTGGTACAAAGGTAGCACTAGCAAAGGACACCTCAGTGTCATGTTTTATATCGCCGCCATCTTGACGGAAACGTAATGGCGGCCACACAAATGTTCAAAGCTTAAATCAAATTACGACTAACCTAATCATCCGATCTCTACCAAATTTTTCAACAGCATACCTTTATGGGGGCAGCATCTTTTGACCAAACTAATAGGTCATCAGCCTAATAGTTTGCGGATGGCGGCCATCTTTGTGTCAAAATCGATTACCCCTATTAATTCGAACACGGTTAAACCGAATTGAACAAAGTTTGGTACAGAGGTAGCACTAGCAAAGGACACCTCAGTGTCATGTTTTATATCGCCGCCATCTTGACGGAAACGTAATGGCGGCCACACAAATGTTCAAAGCTTAAATCAAATTACGACTAACCTAATCATCCGATCTCTACCAAATTTTGCAACAACATACCTATATGGGGGCAGCATCCTTTGACCAAACTAATAGGTCATCAGCCTAATAGTTTGCGGATGGCAGCCATCTTTGTGTGAAAATCGATTGCCCCTATTAATTCGAACACTGTGAAACCGAATGGAACGAAATTTGGTACAGAGGTAGTACTAGCAAAGGGCACCCCAGTGTCATGTTTTATATCGCCGCCATCTTGACGGAAACGTAATGGCGGCCACACAAATGTTCAAAGCTTAAATCAAATTACGACTAACCTAATCATCCGATCTCTACCAAATTTTGCAACAACATACCTTTATGAAGGGAGCATCCTTTGACAAATCTAATAGGTCATTAGCCTAATAGTTTGTGGATGGCGGCCATCTTTGTGTCAAAATCTATTACCCCTATTAATTCGAACACGGTGAAACCGAATGGAACGAAATTTGGTACAGAGGTAGCACTAGAAAAGGCCACCTCAGTGTCATGTTTTATATCACCGCCATCTTGACGGAAACGTAATTGCGGCCACCCAAATGTTAAAGGCTAAAATGTAATTACGACCAACCTAATAATCTAGTCTCTACCAAATTTTGCAACAACAAATCTTTATGTGGGAAGCATATTCTGACCAAACTGCTAGATCATCAGCCCAATAGTTTGCAGATGGTGGCCAAGTATGTGTGCAAATTGATTCCTCCTATCAATTCAAACACGGTGAAACCGAATTGAACGAAATTTGGTACAGAGGTAGCACTAGCAAAAGGCACCTCAGTGTCATGTTTTATATCGCCGCCATCTTGACGGAAACGGAATGACGGCCACCCAAATATTAAAAGCTTAAATCAAATTTCGACCATCCTAATAATTTGATCTCTACCGGATTTTGCAACAACATGCCTTTTTGTGGAAAGCATCTTATGACTGACTACAAGGTCATCAGCCCAATAGTTTGCAAATAGCGACCATGTATGTGTGCAAATCCATTCCCCAGATCAATTCAATCACGGTGAAACCGAATTGAATGAATTTTTTTTACAGAGGTAGCACTAGCAAAGGGCACCTCATATTCATGTTTAATATCCCTATAGCACGTTGTATTTCAACAAGCTACTACAACCAACATTCAATTATACTCCTTTAAAAGGACAAAGAGTTATAACAATACCCATGCATTTAGGAGAAAGTAGGCTATATGTTCTTTACTGAACATCTTGTTTTGATCCATGTCATTTGAGGTAGTCTTTGTATACTGAGATATGCATTGGCTGTTTGATGTTTCATCTCTTCTTCTATTGGTAAGTTGTGGGTATATAATTGCAAGGCGGTTATAGGTGTGGTTTTTATTGCACCTGTTATGATTCGTAGGGCATTATTCTGACACCTCTCGAGGCGATCAATGTTTGACTGGGGTGCTGTAGAGAGTACTTCACTGCCATATTTTATGATTGGTTTGATGTAAGTATTGTAGGTTTTGTTGAGTGTGTCTTGAGTGCTCCCCAAAATATATTAATTCGAAAGAAATAAATCTTCATATGAAACCGGCTTGAAGAAGGAAACAGTGATGTGGATGTTATGTAGACAAAAATTTTGAGGTTTAGATGGAATTTGTCTGAATGGTTATAATGAAGTACAAATTTGAAGAAGCTGTGGAAAGATTGCCTATCGTTGAGAAAATCTCCAGATTGGAATATTTTATGATAACATTTTTCATGTACTGTCATTCTTGCTTCTCTATTCATATTATTTGTGCTGAGGAAAACTGGTACAAATCATTACTGACTTAAGGTTTCTAATCTTCAGGACTTAATCTACTTGGTCAATAAGGAACAGGGCTAACATGTCACATTAGATTTAATTAATATTGCCTGGAATGCAAATACATTTGCCATAGATAGCAACATATCCATATTGATAGATGAATTCAAAGTTTTAAAATATATACCAATCAATACTTGAATTAAAATATATCCATTATATATTATAGTACATATTTTGACCTGACATTGAGGTATTCTTCAGCCCAATTAAGAATAAAAATACTATTGATGTCACCATCATGATCATCATCTTGCACAGTTTCCAGCCACTGGCCGGGTCTGTTTGGAACACAAGCCTCTCCAACGTCTTCTGTCTTCCCACCATCTCTCAGCCTCCACCCTTGTCCAGTCTTCTCCTCTCTTCTTCACGCTTTCTTCCACCCCCTTCAGCCACCCGTCTCTCGGTCTCTTTCCTTCCCACTTCGTCTCGTGTACTCTCCTGGGTATCCTCTTCTCCTCCATTCGTTTTACATGTCCATACCATCTAAGTCTAGATTTTTCTATACCATCCTGTAATGGTTCCTCCTTCATTAATTCTCTGGTCCTCTCATTTCTTATTCTGTCCATCTTTGTAGCTCCAATACTGCTTCTCAAGAACCTCATCTCACTGGCCTGTATTTTGCTCTTCTCCCTTCCTTTCATAACCCAAGTCTCTGAGGCTTACGTCAGGATAGGGACATAGTACGTCCGATATATGATCTTTTTGCTGTTCAGAGGGACATCCTTGCTCCATAACATGCTTCTCACACTCCTCCGGAATGCTTCTGCCTGCCTCCCCCGCTCATTTATTTCTCTATCGTTTCTTCCATGATCTTGTATCAGGCTTCGCAGATACTTGAAACTGTCCACTTTCTTCAGCTGTTCCCCACCAATTGTTATTCCTGTTGTGTTGTGTATGATTTTTTAAATTTACAAAGTGAAAAGAAGTTTATTTTAAATATCTTTCGGTTCATTTTATAAAACTACATGGTTACCAACACATGACAGAAGATCAGGCCTGTAATTTAAGTAGTTCCTGACAAAAGTGTACCAGAATCTCTAAAATCTTAACTTGCAGGATTGTTTTCTATGACCATGTTTTTGAGCACCCTGTACAAAATCAGACAATAATGTTTCATATTTATTGTTAGCAGGTGGCTCAGAAACTTAATTGTGTAATATAAGCCATTGTCACAACCCAGTGTCCCTAATTACATTGTAAAGACTACACTTGTTATTACAAAATTACTTGTTTTTCTATCTGTATTTTGGAATTTTTAATGTGAAGCCCAATATTATATTTTATTTACATTGGATTACATTGTGAGGATATCCATTTTATTATTTTAATTACAATTTATCATATAATTTTTTTCACGTCAAACATTCATCATTAGACGTAAGTACATCAACAGTATTTTCATTCTTAATTGGGCTGAAGAATGCCTCAGGTCAAAACATGTACTATAATAATATGTTTATAGCATGGAAGTAAGGTTTCAGGGATGTATTATCATTCTTCACGTCATTGTTTCACTTAATATTAGCGATTCATTGACATGACGCTGTTTCCTGCGCCATTTTCGATCACTGCCACTTGAGGCCTCAAGCGCATATTGCACAAGAACAACTGAGGCTATGGCCAACAAGTGGCAAAAGATAAAAGATTGACGCATGAGGTGCGTTCACCTTTCAATAGGATGTCACTCCTGTAGATATGTTTAGCTCAGAAGCAATTAGCAAACAAGGAAATGCCATGTTATGTCTTTTAGGAAAACCGAGCAAGAACTGCGTCTCAAGGATATGATACTGAATGAATGTTGAACATTTTAATATACTGTAGCTCTCTGTCAGTTTGTATGATTAAATGTGTCTGGTGTATTATCGTTGATCACGTTTTGGCACTTAAGACGTTTACTGTATGTTAGTGATACTCTACCTATCCCAAAAATTCATGTCATATTTCATAGTTTTTAGGGCATATTTGCTTGCATATTTTGTACTTCTTTAGGTCTTAAACTTCCGAACCTTAATGATCAATAAAATGCTGTGAATTCCATGGCAAAATGTGTGGCGCAACTGAATTCTGATGAATATGTTGGCAAGATTAATTTAAAAAAAAACATGTTGTGTAATTGTGGCCGCTTCCTTTTGACTCCTCGCCCCCACTTCATGAATTTTCATTTGATTATATTTGTCATTAACTCTTCTGATAAGGTTGACCACAATTTGTAACATAGTGTCTGTCCCCCATAGTACCAGGAGGGGTTGGTAGACAACCATCAGAATTATCTAAAGAAACATCAGATCAGTAAATAATCCCCTAAAATTGCTGAAGAAATAATATCCGTTTCAAATATTTGTTAATCACACGTAATTTTTTGTTCAGTTTTTTTTTTCTTTTGCCAGTAAAATTGTGTTGACCAACTGAAAAGTTGTACTACCAAGAGATAAGGAGTTAGTGGGCATGTCGCTACATAATCAGAGTGAAATTGTGAATCCTGAGTTCTTGTCTTGTAGATTGCAATGATAACTTCCAAACATTGCAAACATGAGAGTTTGAAGGGGCGTAAAACCCAGCCCTTGATTTGGAGCCTCTCATTGATTCATCAGCTGTGGATAAACTTATTTTTTTTAAATTCCAAAATTGCATTTACATTTTGACCCTCCTTGATTGATTTAGTTTACTTTATCAATTTCATATGCAGGCCCCGTAGTGTTGGGATAGTGCGCCTGCCTCTCGCCCATTCACTGATTCCCGGCTCTGTCGGGGATTTTAGAAACTGATGTGAGGGCTGGAGCGGAGTGTGCTCAGCCTCTTGAGGACATTTGAGGACCTGTCTGACAGTGCAGCAGTGCCTAGGCCCCTCATGGGCTGTAGTGCCACGGGGTCAGTCAGTCAACACAATAGTACTGGGAGCTGCGAAAATATAACCATAAAAAGCATCAAGCTTGCTTTGTCTTTTATCAGTTAAGTACCACTTACAAAGCATATTTTGTTGCATTTGATGTAGAGAGAATCCATTTCACAACCACCCCGAAGAGAGAATCAATATCTTATCAAAACTCAGCAATTTTTCTAGGTTTGTGCCGTGTCTTGTGTGGGGTTTTGCCTAGGACACCAAGCTGGCTCATCAGCGGGCTCTTGGTGTCCCCACCCGGACCCCCACAGGAGTAGCGAACTGCGCGCTACCTCCCTTTTTATGAAGGGCACCTGCGCCTCTCTACTACGAGAACCAAAAGTTCAAGCAGCCATAACATCCCTATGAAGGCTTCCAAAAAGATGGTGTATTGGCTTTCATGGCCGTGAATTAAAACTCTGCAATTCTTTTGCGTTTGTGCCATGACTTGTGTGGGGTTTTGCCTAGGACACCCAAGCTGGCTCATCAGCAGGCTCTTGGTGTCCCCGCCCAGACCCCCACAGGAGTAGCGAACTGCACAGCTACCTCCCTTTTTATGAGGTCCCCACTGATGAGCCAGCTTGGTGTTCTAGGCGAAACCCCAAACAAGACACGGCACAAATCTAAAAGAATTGCTCAGTTGTAATTCACTGACCGTGAAAGTCAATATTGTACCATATAATATCTTATCAGTTCTTTCAGAACTATGTTTTACTAGAATAGACTTTATACACTGTTAAGCACCCAAAGGAGTGGTTCAATATCCCATTTCAGTGTACATGCATACCATTGATGGGTGCGTGAAGGATCTGTAATGTGTAGAACGCCCGCCAGAGTGCATTCGTGATGGCACCACCCTCAACTGCTGTGAGTCCGACAGTTCAGCAAGACGTGCAGAGAGGACTAGGTATAGATATCGCGCCAAGAGATGGCAGTTGGGTTTCCCGCTCACTGCGTACTGCGCATTCCAAAAACATTTAGTTCGTTACTACTTGCTTCACTCACTCAGCACATTCCTTCTTTCACTGGCTGCGTGTCGTCTGCTGCAATGACAACCATTGGCATGCGGGAAGCTGTGCATGCGTACTGCAGCCCATCGCAGCGTGTTGAACTGCCATCTCCTGGCGGGATATCACTACAGAACGAAGCACCCGCGATGCCTCGCAGACGCGTTAGACAGCCTATCCACCAATTGACAGCATTTGACAGAGGCCACATTGTGGGACTGCATGAGGCTGGTTGGTCGTATCATGCAATTGCCAGGCATGTAGGCCATTCAGATGTCAGTGGCCCTGTGTTGGACTCGACGGGCACCCACTTGTGTTGTGCAGGTTCACGCCGATCAAGACCGTCGTATGGCGCGGGATCTCATAACTTTGGAACCCACCATCCGTGAACGTGTACTGGAGACTCTTAACATTCTGTGCGTTCCTGCACACTGTCTCTACGACTTGCATCTGCTGGATTGGGGTCCTACAGTCCCATGCGTTGGTTGGCATTGACACAAAACGCCTGTGTTTGGAGTGGTGTCTTGCCCGGGAGGCATGGACAGAGAACGACTGCCATCGCATCATGTTCAGTGAGGAGTCCTGCTTGACCATCGTGTGCGCCCTAAGTAGTTCAGCTACTCACTTCACACACTCCTCCCTCCATACACCCGCCCCTCTTCGCCGCGCAATACGAGCTAGCATCAGCCACTGGCTCCGCTCAGGCCTACAGCTAAGGTCACTCCACACACACATTTAACTACAATCTAACGTCTATTTCCTTTCACAGATTCACACCTTGCTGAACATATGTAATTAACAAGAAAGATTTAGATAATTGATATCTGGATTTCACATAAGTTAACTTACGATCTTTCGCTAGATTTAAACATTTCAAATCAAATACCTTACACTAACTTCTTTTCAAATTACAGAAGTAGACGAATGGGGAAACTATTTGAAAAAATATCTAAAATGAAGACCAACATAAATATCCAGAAAACTTCAAATGCATGAAGGAACGAGAGTACGCAACAATTTTTTTTAAAATTTAAACAACCCATCTCTGTCATCATCTTCATTATTTTTATGTAATTGTAATTTTTGACTTGCACCCAATGGTGTCATGGACTTAGAGAATGCAATTCACTGAAGAAGGTTCTAATAGGACCGAAACATGTACCGCATGAGAATATAGATTCTTGACAAAGTATGTAGTATTGTAAAGTGGGAAAAGTTTTCATTAATTCTTCTTTTTGTTCACTTTATACTGAACACATCCTTCGTTTGTCTGGAATGTTCTTCTCATTGATATTCTGTAGAATCCCTACAGAGCATCCAGCAGTAATCTGTTTCAATCACCCTTAGTATCAGTGATATGTGGCATCCGGCCTATATTTTATTCATATCATTGTATTCCCCGTGGTTCCAAATACTTTTATAGTTTGAAAAAAAAAAAAAAAAAACTCGGGGCGATTTTAACAGAAGGGCAAACACATGACTTGAAAATATTAACATATGCTGAACGCAAATTTTCACTTTCGTGGAAATATTCACTGCATTGGTGAAATTACATTTTTGTTTTTAAATGATCAAGAGGAAGAGCTAGATTGATGTAGATTACACCTTATGCAGTCAGTATCCTTGGCCTCCATACACTTAAGTTCCGACTCCATTACAGATCTCTCCTCTTACACCTACTATGATGATAAAAGAGTGTGTAATGCATAGGCTACCTTATCCCCTCCCCCCGCCCTGTATGAACTGCACTCTGTAATATCTCTGAACTACAAAAATAAAGGCCTGATACGTCAAACAAGCGCATGTACAGGGAGATTTTTTTTTCTGGAGCAAGGCTGCAACAAACCAAAACTGTTTGGGCCCCTGCCTTTTGTCTAGCTTACAATCGTGCGGGAAGCGGCAGCTGCACTCCAGCAAAATACTTGCCCTATGAAAGGAACTGTTTTTATCAAATACTGGCAAGCTTTTTCAGTAATAAGGTGATCAGTATTTTCTTCCTCTTGGTGTGAAGATGTAATTTAAAATATTGTCTCCAAGCCACCGTGTAGTAAACGAACATGCTGTGCTATTGTGCTGCTACAAGCGATAAAGCAAGCATCTCGTAACATCTCCCAGATTATGGTGACTGGAAAGTAACACCTTACATGCTTGGCTCCATTAGATGGCATTTTATTTGTAGCGCATGCCAGCTGTATCTGCAGCCTTATTAACTGTGTTTTTACTTACATCAGTGCTAGTCAGCCTAAATCACGATTCAAAAGGTGACTTTCTCGTGGCGGTCAGTAAAAATCTCCATTCATGGGCACTGTCTTGTCTTGGTGCTGCCAGCTGGGGAGAATTTCCGTCTAATGTTGGTACACGATGCTCTTGTGTGGGTTGGTGATAATCCTAACATCTCTATGATCTCTGTATTTCTTGTACAGACTGGTGAAATTCTCACCATCTCTGTGATTTTGATTCCGTGGATAGGACTGTGTGTCCGCCCCCCACCTTTCATTGTGGATAATTTCAAGGTCTTGGAATTTTTGGATATGATGTACAATTGAAGCCAGTTGGCGATACAGTAGAGTCTCGCAAACTCGGCACTCGGTAACTCGGCACTCCGGATTTCTCGGCCACCCTGACAGGAGAAAACAATCATGATTTTTGTTTGTTTTTGTGTTTCCGCACAGAGCGTTATTATGTTTTCTTTCGTCTTCTCCATCAATGGAATTATCGACAGTTAAATACGACGCGAAACAAGTTGACCTACAGTACATAGTAAGAAGAGTAACGACGACCTGTACTGTAAATGCACAAACTGTAGGCAGTAAGAAGTAAACAAACGGTTCTTGAGCAGAGCGTTGTATTTATTTGATTGTGCATTCTCCGTGACACTCGGCAAGATATTCTGTCGTATGCAGATATTGTAGCGGCTGTCACAAGTAATGGTGAAATCGACGATCATGATGAAGTTGAAGATTGCGGAGTAGTGGAACCAAAAATCACTCATACCGAGGGACTTAATGCAACTGATACTACTCTTAGGTACTTTGAACAACAAGGTGCATCCGCTATGGACATTCTGTTTCTTCGCCGTCTTCGTGACGAGGCTTCAAGAAACAGGTTTCAAAGCGAAAAGCAAAAGAACATTACTTATTTTTTGCAAAAAAAGTAAATGGTAATTTTCATTAAGTGAAACAACTATTTGCCTACGGGAATTGTTTTGTACATATACTGTACAGTATTATAAAAATAATTTGTATGCCTAGTTTTTCTAAGTTTTCTTCTATAATTTACAGTAATTGTTTTCCTTGATTCTTATGCAGTACAGTACTGAACTATATGTTCAGGTACTGTAACTGTAGTGGCTTAATCGTTTTAAAACTTTTGTTTCTGTTAAAAACAAATAAATGCATTGCATTACTTTTAAACCAAAACAAACAGCTTATTTCTTCTTTTTAACAAATTTCCCGATAACCCGGCATTTTCGCGAACTCTGCCACTCTTCGATCCACATTAGGCCGAGTTTGGGAGACTCGACTGTAATCTCATTGTCCCTCTACAAAACCTAGTTTGCCGGCATTATGGCAACCAGTGTGGAAGTATCAATCTTGCTAAATCAAAGATATGTAACAATTGTTCATTTTCACAACAAGAAGAAAAGACTGGTAATATGGCTAAATCCAATGGCTTTAAAAACACAATATTTAACACTTATTAGGCTTGAACCATTGATTTGGGCTTAAAATGAGGAATTATGGCTTATGATGTGTTTTTATCCATAAGTCCAGAGAACCTGTTTTGTGGAAATTAGAGATGCATTGAGGTTTCCAGTGATATGGATTACATACCAAATACAGTATGCATTAGAGTTTGTGATTTTTAACATTTTGTAGCCCATTGGTTACACCTCGTGGTGTAGTGGATGTTTGTCTGTCGCCCCACAGGTCCGACTTTAATTCCTGGCTTTACCAAGGTACTTAATTCTGGTCTTTAGGCTGGAACAGCCTCGTGAGGGAAAACTGAGAAGTGGTGGGTGCGATTTCCCCCCTCAGCCATCCTGAAAGTGGTTTCCCGAGGTTTCCCATTCTTTCTCCGCACAAATGCTGGGACGGCCACGGTCGCCTCCATCCATATCCTCGCCTGATTTATTATTTATTTATCGTATGGCATATATACACAATAACAGGAAAGCAAGTACATTATATTTGAATGTCCAATGTTCTTATCCAATCCAGAGCCTCTGTAGTGGCCTCTAGAAAACAAACCAATCTCCAGGGTAAGCTCTTCTACTACACTCCCTTACAATGTGCTCGATGGTTTGAAGAGGGGCACCACAGTGACACTTGGGGGATTGTATCTTTCCCCATTTGTAGAGAGACTCAGCACAGACTCCATGACCACAACGAATCCTGTTGAGGAAGGTCCAAGTTCTTCTTTGGAGATCAAACCTTGAATTAGATGTGTGCCAAGACCAGAGATGTTCAACTGTTTTTAAGATCCATTCTTCCTTCCATTGGGCATAAGGGTCGAAATTATCTTCTGTGAGCTTCTGAGCGAACTTAACTGGCGGATTTCTAGATTTCAACCGGTTCCTCTGAAGGTCAGGAATATTGGAGTGGATGGGCAAGTCAGGGTTCTCATGTATCTCACTCAGGCCCGTTCTTACAATCTCCTGTTAAATCATTACTGTCACTTTTACGGCAAGTTTGCTAGAACGTGATTCTTACAATGCCTGGTTAGCGACAAACTGACAGTAAAATAAGCCTTAACCGGCAATGAACTGTACCGGAGGAATCTCCTCCCGTAAACTGCCTTACTGCCTGATTTTATATTATAATCTTAACGTCAGCTCAGTACATACATCGTCAATATGCCTAGAATTATCCGTAATTTCACGGGTTTCGTAAGTGCTGATGCTGTTCAAAGAAGGAGGCGAAAAGTATATAAGAATCAAAGTGATTATTACAAGGAGTTAGATGAACAAGACTTTTTTAGACGATTCTGTTTGATGAAGCTTTCAGTTTGGCTAGTACTTGGTCGTATAAATGCAGAGATACGTCATAGGACAGAAAGGTAAGTTCAAAGTTACTGTACACCATATTTATTTATACATTATACAAGGAGAGTCTTTTGCTGGAGCGGGGCCAGCAGCTAACTACCAGGCGCTCTCACCTTCCGCAGTGCGCGCAAGTAAAAATCGTAAGATAGTACATTATTTAATGGTAAATTTACCAGCAAATCATTATTAAAGAACTTATCTCTTCGAAGAAGATACTGAAAATGTTCTCCTTCAGCTTACAGACAGGCATTGCGCCGTGTAAATAAATTAACTTTTACACGTTGTAAATACCTTTCGTTGTGAGGGATATCTGCTCCTGTATATTGTTCTCCAGCTCCACTAGAGTACAGTTAATTGATTTGTACACTTTGTGATGTACATTTTCCCACAATTTAACATCATACGGGCTTAGGTCCGTGCTTCGATTAATTACAGTAAACAGGCAGGGTGGTACGGGAGTAGCTACATAATGAAACGATGTAACTTCCAAAGATTTACAATTCCTGTGTTGAATGTTGGCTGAGAATCTAGGCCTTATTTTTATCTTCTGCATTTCGTTTGAGCCCACCCAATTAGTCTGGCTGCCTGGAGTGGCAAGCCAATCTTTTAAGTACAGGCTACGACAGATACAGGCCAGTAGGTGTGCGTGCTTGCTGCAACAGCTACGAACAGTTGGGAATGTTAGTTTTTATTTAGCCATACAGAAGAATGGCTGCGAGGTTCACCACACAGCATAGAATTTTCATTTGCTGTACTTTTATTATTAAGAACAAGTCTGTTAGTTTTATTCGCAGAGCATTTCAACAGGAATTTCCTGGTGTTAAGGTGCCTTCGGAGACCGCAGTTCGGAAGGTTGTGATGAAGTTCAAGTCTACGGGGTCAGTCTTAAATAAAAGAACTAAACGAAGACGTCACGTTTTGACAGAAGGGAAATTAGAGGACATTACTGCTCGATTATTACGGTCACTGAGAAAACTTTCTCAACAAGCCGGCGTGTCATATTCAACGGCTCAGAGGGCCACAAAACTAATTAAGTATCGACCGCAAAAACTACTCAGGTTCAAACCTCAAGTCCAAGGGACCCAGTGGCAAGAACCAACTACTGTAATTGGTTTTTCCAGTCCATGCATGACGGAATTTTAGATCCACAGTTAGTGATTTTCAGTGACGAGGCATGGTTTTATTTACATGGACGTGTGAATTCACAAAACAATCAATATTGGTCACCTGAGAACCCAAGACTGATCCACCAAAAACCCCTGCTTGACCCAAAAATCAGTGTGTAGTGCGCAGTAACTGCAAAAAGAATTATAGGCCCATTTTTTCCCTGTGAAACTATTAATTCTGCTCGATATGTTCAGGTTATTTTGAATAATTTCATTGTCCAGTTAACAGAAAGGGAAGGATTGTACGTTTTTTTTCCAGCAAGACAGTGCAACTGCGCATACTGCACACAATTCATTGGATGCAATATGTGCTGTGTTTGGTGACAGGATGATTAGTGCTGGATTGTGGCCGCCTCGAAGTCCGGATTTAACACCGTGTGATTTTATCATTTCAAATGATCTTGTCGACTTCATCGTTATGCTTTGGTCTACCGTTATGCGTTACGGTTAAGGCATGTATGACATCATCATGTTGTTCAGTGCATATGCACAGAGTCTGAGTTTACTCCTGGGGTCTGGCGTTATGCGATACGAAGACGGCGAGTGCGTGACATCATGCAGCAAAGTGCACCTCCCGCTCTCAGTTCCCCGCGCGGGAAGACTAAGTTAAAGGGTAATGGAGTCCAATGAGTCTGAGTTTACTCCTGGGGTCTGGCGTTATGCGATACGGAGACAGCGAGTGTGTGACGTCACGCAGCAGAGTGCACCTCCCGCTCTCCGTTCCCCGCATGGGAAGCCTAAGTTAATGGGTAATGGAGTCTGTAGAAAGAGTCCTGGGGCTTCGAGCGAAGCGAGAAGCCAGCCCTCCTGAGCCTTTCTAACATGTGTAGCATTTGTAGCATGCGTCATTTGAAATGATATAAAGTCTAGTCTCTCAGACTGACTGTATCTTTTTTATTTGTGGGGTAGCTTAAAAGACAAAGTGTATCGGTCTAATCACCGTACCCTGCAGGAGCTGGAGAAAAATATACGGCAGCAGATATCTCTCATTACGGAAGGAGAATTGCAACGTGTAAACGCTAATTTATTTACAGGCCGGACGTTTGTTTTAGACGATTGCCCTTGACCTTGAAGCCTGCGGGTGAGCCTGTACACAGTCACTCTCTCACCCTATCGCTTCAGATTTGTCACCACCGATCTGATGTAATGGCATTCCAGACTTGAGCACGTGGCGACACCGACTTGCAGACAGTGCAGTCAACGTCGAAGTATTGTTTGACGCGGAAGTACACGTTACGTATTTACGAACAGAACGTCATTATATTTGCCAATGACTGTACTTCAGTAGGAGTGTGAGACAGCTTTGTCAATCATCGGACCCCTTGGGGCAGCTGATAAGAACACAGGTACTGCACCAACTCGCCTCCAGGCTTCCATTAAGATTTTTCACTCCTCTAAAACAAACGTCCGGCCTGTACACAATACAACGCCTGTCTGTCAGCTGAAGGAGAACCTTTTCAGCATTTTCTGTGAAAAGGAAAGCTCTTTAATCATCATTTACTGGTAAATTTACCATTAATTAATGTACTATGTTACAGTTTTTACCTGCGCACATTGCGGTCCGGTTGGCTGGCGGAAGGCGATCGTGCCTGGTAGCTGGCCGCTGGCCCGCTTCAGCAAAAGAATCTCACTTTAGTTACTAGAATGCAATACGATTCTGTTTGCATCTAATATTTAAAAAAAATACAAGTCACACACTCGAACCTAAAACTTTTTTCGTCCAGAAATCATGCTGTGTTACCAATGGACCAACTTCTACTTACTCTTCGATTTTATGCATCAGAAAGTATGATGACTGCACTTGGGGATTTTATTGGAGTTAGTTATGGGGGATCTGAATGCCCATGTAGGAAAAGAAAGACAAGGTTATGAGAGTGTTCTAGGACCAGAGGGTTGGGGCGGAAGAAATGAGGAAGGAAAGAGACTGTTGGACTTCTGCCAAAGGAACAGTCTGCTAGTTGGGAACTCCTGGTTTAAGAAAAGAGAGAGCCACACAATCACATGGTACAGTGATGACTTGACCAGGGAGTCGGTGGTCGACTATATACTGTATGAGAAAGAACTAAATAAGAACATCACGGACATCAAGGTTATACCATCGGAGAACCTGGATAGCGACCATCGATTGCTGGTAATGAACCTGAGAGGGAGTAAGGAGAAGAAAGGGACTGAGAACCAGGAAAGACGTATAAGGATATGGAAACTGAAAGAAGGGGATAGAAGGGTCGAGTACCTCAAAATGGTAAAGGAAGGAATTCCAACAGATGAAGAAAGAGGGGTGGAAGAGGAATGTGCTAGATTTAAGAAGACACTAGTAGGTGCAGCAGAAGCAGTATGTGGGAGGACAAGTAGTAAGAAGAGGTGGAAGGAAAGGAAGACCCCAGAGGACTGGAAAAAAGGAATAATTGTCCCGATCTTCAAGAAAGGTAGTAGAACAGATTGCAGAAACTATCGGGGAATAACACTGATGAATCATTGTGCAAGGATCTTCGATAAAGTTTTGGAAAAGAGAATTAGGACAAGGATAGAAGGAGGGATGAGGGAAGAACAACATGGCTTCAGAGCAGGAAGGTCCACAGTGGATTTGATTTTTGCTGTAAGGCAGTTACAAGAACAGCACTATGAGTATGGAACAGATCTACTGATGGCCTTCCTGGACATTGAGAAAGAATATGACAGTGTATGCAGAAACAAAGTATGGAAGTCCCTGGAGGATAGAGGAGTAGAGAAATGGACTATAAAGAGGATAAAGGAGATGTACAAGGGAAGCTTGAGCTGTGTGAAAGTGGGAGGAGAGAGATCGGACTGGTTGGAACAGAGAAACGGCCTGAAACAAGGAAGTGCACTGTCACCGTTACTTTTCATTGTGGTGATGGATAATGACCCGAGTGGCACAAGTAATTGGGGGAAGGAAACATGAAAGCAATGGTGTTTGCAGATGATTTGGGGAAACAAGGAGGAGGAGGTACAGGAACAGTTGGACGTGTGGGAAGGAATAATACAAGGATATGGGATGAAATTTAGCAGAAATAAGAGTGAGATGGTGATCACAACAAGGATGAAGGAAAGAACCACATCGGGAATAACAATTGGTGGGGAACAGCTGAAGAAAGTGGAGAGTTTCAAGTATCTTGGAAGCCTGATACAAGATAATGGAAGAAACGATAGAGAAATAAATGAGCGGGGGAGGCAGGCAGAAGCATTTCGGAGGAGTGTGAGAAGCATGTTATGGAGCAAGGATGTCCCTCAGAACAGCAAAAAGATATATCGGACGTAATATGTCCCTATCCTGACGTATGCCTCGGAGACCTGGGTTATGAAAGGAAGGGAGAAGAGCAAAATACAGGCCAGTGAGGTGAGGTTCTTGAGAAGCAGTATTGGAGCTACAAAGATGGACAGAATAGGAAATGAGAGGACCAGAGAATTAATGAAGGAGGAACCATTACAGGATGGTATAGAGAAATCTAGACTTAGATAGTATGGACATGTAAAACGAATGGAGGAGAAGAGGATACCCAGGGGGATACACGAGACGAAGTGGGAAGGAAAGAGACCGAGACACAGGTGGCTGAAGGGGGTGGAAGAAAGCGTGAAGAAGAGAGGAGAAGACTGGACAAGGGTGGAAGCTGAGAGATGGTGGGAAGATAGAAGACGTTGGAGAGGCTTGTGTTCCAAACAGACCCGGCCAGTGGCTGGAAACTGTGCAAGATGATGATTGGAGTTAGTACAGTAGCAGCTTCTGAGATAGTGAAGAGTGTGGCAATCGCAAGGCTTGTGGAAGAATACATCCGACTTCCGGAGACAGAAGGTGAATTACAAGCACAAATCAACCAGTATTAGTTAAGTAAAATGTGGAATGTACGTTTACACGCTAACCTCGAAATAATTTTAAATTGCGAGAGTACATTAATTACCGTATCTTGATACTTACCTATTCTATCTCCATCAAGCAGATTGCACAGTCCCTCAGCCAGTGTTCCCATTAACTAAATAATTTCATCAACATGAGCAGTTTCCCTTACGGGAGTTTTACTTCCTGATGAATATCTATGACTTTTGTCATTCTTCTAGATTTTCCCGTATTGATTTGATATACAGTTTTACTTCCTCCACCCGTCACAAAGAGCTGTAAAGGATTGCTTTCTTCTTCATGTTTTCGTACTTATCCCATAAATGTTTGGCAGGTCTTCTACAACCTGTCATTGCCTCAAATGTTTGGGCTACATCTTCCCATGCCTCACACTTCTACTCCCATGTAACGGCATCGGATATTCAATAATATATCTCTTTTCTTCCACCACCTTGATAAGGCTTTCCTCCTCTGACGAAGAGAAATTGGTGTGCCTTTTCCTCTTGAGGCCTTTATTGTCCTTCCATTTCAAATATCATGTAATCGTAATGTAAATGATGTAAACAAACCGATTGTGCAAGGAACACAGTTTAAGGAATATAAAATATATATTTATTATTTACTCCTTGACGCAGATCTACTCATGCCAACTCTTGAGAGGTATCAAGAAATCTGCAAGTTGAACCAGAAATATGTACTGTACCCGAACAGAAGCCCGAGCTTGCTCAGTACTTGTCAATCCAAGGATGGAAGAAGAATTTATTCATTTATTTATTTATTTATTTATTTGTTGATGGTACACAACAGGGCTCAGTGTGCGCCCCAATAATAGTGCACCTACACCGTAAGATACATTTACTGATGTCTGCATTAAGTATTAATATCTTAATGTAATTCTTAAAACTAGGAAGTTCACACAGATCAAAATGCATAGTAGTAAAAAGCTTAATCTAAAGATAATAGTAAACTAAAAGGTAATGTTAATAACTAGGGAACAGGCCAATCCACATATATACAGTACATTGTTGAATCTGTTTTGTGTGATAATTTTATTTCAAGTATGAATTTGAGTGACTGGATTATAATTTCCAAGAACGGTCTGATTGAGAGACAGAAATCTAGTTTCCAGTTTACACGAACCGCATCGTTGCAAAGCCTCCATACAGGTGAATTGTTATGTGAAGTGGTATTGGTTATATCATTTTTGAATGTTATGGTTGATCTTGTAGTTAAGCGAGGGATTTTGAAATTTAGGAGCGATAGGAAAAATGAGTTCTCAATTTGACCGTTAATGACTTCATAAAGGAATTTCATATCATTCACTTGCCTTCGAGACTTCAAACTAGTCATGCCAAAATTCAACAAAAGTTCACCATGGGGTACCATGTGTGGGTAATTGCCCTTTATTTTGAGGTGTAAATATCTGTGGAATTTCTTTTGAACTTGCTCAATGGATTTAATGCGTGTTTTCTGCCAGGTTTTCTGAGGTTCCCGGCTAAGTAACCGCAGTCTTACGCTGACAAGTAGCTTATTTAGGACATTTAATAAAGATGGACAATGATGGGGTACTATGGACTTATCTACAAAACAGATCTAATTCCTACTAGAAATTGAGATTCATGAATCTCGGGATAACTATGGGTAAAATGGATACATGGATGCCTAACATCCATAGAACATCATCTTACTAAGTACGGCAAATGTAAGATAGAATTTCTTAAGGACGAGCAAAACAAAACGTGCTCGTAAGTTCATTAAAAATTACGTTACATTTTAATAGTTAAAAATACACTCCTAAAAGTCCTAATTAGAATCCTATCAAATCTGCTAGAATAATAGAAAATAATATCTGAACTGAAAGAAATTAAATCTGAGGTCACCGACCTTGACTAGCCTCAATCAACTATCTATAGACAATTTGTGACTGTTAGGATTACTCAAAATAAAATTTAAAAATCCCCCTCGGCACGCCGGAAGGCGGAGGTATATTTCACCAGGTAAGCTAGGGGATAGGCGAAAATAGGCAAAATATAGAGGTTTGCGTAGAAGGATCAGATCTCATTTTATACACCTCATTGTGAGCAAGTGTTTTACAATTGGAGCTTAATTAATGTTATCGCGTCAGGAGATGGCAGTCCAACACGCTGCGACGGGGTACGCATGCGCGGCCCGCATATTCCAAACTTAAATATATCGGCTTTGCGCATGCCAATCGCTGTTATTGCAGCTCACGACACGCAGCCAGTGAAAAAAGGAATATGCTGAGTGAGTGAAACAAGTAGTGACTAACTTAATGTTTTTGGAATGCGCGATACACAGTGAGCGGGAAGACATCTGCAGTTCAAAGCCAACTCCTGGCGCGATATCAGTAACTTTGTTTTTGTCTTCTTATACATATTTTTAACAGTTTATTGTCTTATGGGGACGGTAACCACCTCGTCATTTGGAGTCCATTTTTATACTTGTGGTCACACTGTCCTTATGCAAAGTTCGACACTGAACAAAACGGAACTTAAAGAATCGTGTTAAAGTTGCGTTATCTACATTAAATCCACCCAATACTCATTGAACAAGCTCTGTTCCTAAATATGGAATAGCTGATAACAAGTTAGTAATTACAGTGGCCCCTCAGCTTGCCACGGTGGGTGAGTGGATAGCGTGTCGGTCTACCCCAAGCTTGCAGGTTCGCTCCTGGCCGGGGTAAGTGATTTTTGAAAGGCGGCAAAAATACGACACGCATGTCATACGATGTTGGCATGTCAAAGAACTCATTTGAATTCAGTAGGCCATGCTCATAATGGCAAAATTAATCTCGAGAGTTTCCGCCAACACCAAGTTCCTCTTTCTCTACTAGAAAGCGCAATAGTGTTCAAGGAGCTTAGATATCTAACCTCCTTGACTTTCATAGTGATTCAAGGAACAACAAAATTCGACATGCAAGCTACCCTCTGGATGTCAAATTACAAAGCTTGCACCCGGCACCCGAGGACATACAATATTATTATTATTATTATTAGTGGCCCCTCAAATAATATGTAACTATCTAATGGTCTGTTACTTCTTCACGCAAAATATTACCTCCCACAGAAATGTTGGTTGGTTCCTCAGTTTAGGGGCTGCGACAACGTGGTCATGTAGCCCCGTGTACTTTGGGTGTGTGTAGAATCTGTGTGATAACCTGTGTTAATTGTGATGGCTGTATTAGTCTGTAATTCAGGTAACGACTGCAGAAGGTCAATTTCAAGTATTAGTTCCTAATTTTGCTACCAAATGCTGCCATCAACGACACCTAGCTGTGAACTTGGCAACTAGAGGCCACCACAACCAGCAACTGGCAACGAACGTTGGAATTTCCCCTCCGAAGGAAGGCATACTGAGGAATTTTTAACCCTGTTAAAAAATCCGACGACTTTGGCCAGGTTTGAACTCGCGACCTTGGGCATAGAAGTTCAGCATGCTACCAGGTACGCCACCGAAGCCGCTTCCCACAGAGACAGATGGAAAACTGAATGTGATCTCGTGGAGTGGCGTTGTCATGGCAACCTCTGATGGCTCATCCCTCATCGATGTAGTAGCGTTGTCATGGCAACCTCTCATGGACCTTGGCATTTTCTTATAATTCTGAAATCATTTTGCTCATCCCTTTCCCCGTGTGGGTGCGGGGTAGAATACACCCACGGTATGCTCTGCTTGTCGTAGGAGGCGATTAATAGGACCGACAAGACCGACTGACATGACTGACGTTAATTTGGAAGACTCCCTGTGGAAGGGGAGGGCGGAATTCATCCACAGTATCCCCTGCCTGTCGTAGAAGGCAACTAATAGGGGGGCCTTATTAAGGTCTTTTTCGACTTCAGGTCCCATTTTTGGTTTGACCCTTAGAAATAAACATGCATGCTGCCTGGGGAAGGGCCACCAACTTGGCCATTGGTATTCCCCATCCCGTCAGGTGGGTGCACCATGTACCCTTGCAGTAGTATCCGCCTCACAACGGAGGTCCCTGCATGGCCGAATACTTGCGCCGAACATATCACTGTGCATGCCGAGGGGTATGTGCCTGTTTAAGGCACTAGGACCCCAGGCAATACTTTCTATCGCCAGGTAGGTATTGCCTTGGCTGGGTGGCGCCCACAGTGATGGCCCTCGTTTGGAGTAGGTAGTATTTGGGAGGATGTTTCCGGGATGACACGTAAGCGCCCCAAAAACACAACACAGGGTGGCCCCCTTAAAAAGCCGTCTCTAGAGTGTCAAGCTAATCCCAAGGTGTATATGCCTTGATGAAGCCTTTAATAAAATATTTGCGACTGATAGGTCACCTCGCTACCAGGACAGACGGGGGTGATTTCAAACTTGTGAAATCGATCATCTTCGCTGAGGAAATTGAGGGGTAATTTGGGGATCTTAACGGGATTTCCAAGCTCCGGATCTGGCAGCTCTTGCTGCATACGTTAGCTGGCAGCAAACCGTAGCATTGCTGGAATGCACGCAATTCGGCGAAATCCCCGTTAAGATCACAAAGCACGAAACTCTGAATGGGGTCCGCGGGACCTCATTCTAAACAGCGATAAAGAGCTAATGCGGGATCTGGGGGAGAGAGGCATCGCCAAAATTATGCGCATCACCCGGAAAATTGGAGAGGATAGTGTCGATACCGCCGTTTTCATTCTCCATTTTGAGGGTGATGTTCTACCTAAACAGGTGAAGGTCATGTCGTACCATTGCGACGTTCGACCTTACAAATCTCCACCTATGCGCTGCTATCAATGCCAGAGATTCGGGCATGTCTCCGCCAGGTGCAGAGCGAAGGCCGTTAGTAGAGAGTGTGGCAAGGGGACACATGAGGATGAGAGGTGTACGCCTCCCCCTATATCTCCTAACTGCCAAGGCAGTCACTTTGCACGGTCAAAACAGTGTCCTGAATTCACCAAGTAAGCCAAGATCCAGGAGATCAGGACTCTTGACAGGCATTCATATCACGACGCTCGCAAGAGGTACAGTGATATGAATGCCCCCGAATTTCAGGAATCGTTAGCAGCTGCAGCAACGCCCTCATTCACCCCTGCCGTTACTCTACCTAGTGCAGTACCCTCAAGTTCCTTCTATACAGCTACTTTGAAATCACCCCTCGCTGTACCAGCGAAACCACGACGAAAAATTTTTTATCAATCAAATAAAACCATCTAAGCCGGCACCATCGGCAACAAAAGTCTTCCCCTGCTAAGGGGGATAAGAAGACTTTGCCGACTGGGGCTGGACCTTTATCCAGCCCACCTGATGTGTCTGAAATTGTACGGGAGAAGAGAGAGAGAAGGTGCATCGTCGTCTCTCTCGCCTTCCTGCTGACAAGTGGCTACTGTATCTGCTCGGCGTCCGTATCGGGAAACTTCCGTACACTAAAGAAAAAAGATCGGCGGAGGAGAGAGAAACAGTTCAGCGCCGTTTCTCTTCCTCTCCTGCAGAGAGATATACTCAGGTATCTGCTGGCCATCCCGCTCCCACCGCACTGAAGCGGTGCCAGCTTGAGAGGCCATGTTTTGCAAAGAACTGGCGTCTGTGGGGAAGGGACCATCTACTTCCCCTAATAGATGTCAGCGCCGATCAAGGAAGAAGAATGTTCGGGACGTGTCGGGGACGGACAGCCAGTCTTCGGACCGGGAGAAGGTCCCTCGACACCGCTCTCGCTCTTCCCCAAGAGCGAGAATGTGTATGTCCGTCGACGACCGTGCGCCACCCAAGAGAGCGCCCCCTCCATTTTCTTCATCTTCAGACGGAGATGTGGAAATTGAGGTGTGCTCTCCTCCCCCCATCATCTCAACCTAGATTTATTTATTGTATGGCTTTTAGTGCCGGGAGTGTCCGAGGACCTAGAGATGGGGAAGGATGGGAAACGATCAAGTGTAAGTAGAAGACCACCTTCTACTTACGTCCACACTATGGCACTATTACAATGGAACTGTTATAATTATTCTGGTTATCTCGCTGAGTTAAGTCAACTAATATCTTCGTTTTCGGCAACCATTAACAAATTGCTAAGAACCTTCTTAAGGTTACGTGGCTTACATGATTGACTCCATAACCATGATTTTTTCGAGTACAGTATAACTAATATTTGTAATTGATTATTTGTTTGTGCTGTTAGTATGCATTTCATTTCTTCTTCTTTTCTCGATTTTGGCCATCTTAGGACCATGTAACCCACTGTAGTCACTTCCTTTGTATTCTGCTTCCTTTCTTGTTTGCCAATATTTCTTCATTACATCACTTTGCTTATTCTTCCTCTCCTCTGTCCAGATGTATTTTCGTTCTTTCCTTACTTTATCCTGCAAACCCTTCAAATTTTGTGTTAAATTTGCTTTGCGGTTACATTTGTCTGGAGGTACTGGCAAACTTTGCTCAAGCCGCATGGTGCGCTCGTTGAAAGGATGCATTTAGGCCTAAGCGTATCATCACCCTAATTCTGATGGGAAATTGTTATCACGGGCCGTTGCAAATGATAAAGAAGACGTTTGGTGTAAGCTGTCATTCTACAACATATCTTTATTTCAAAATAAACGGTAATGACTACAAGCTACAGGAGAAGAGAAGTGATACATAGGCTTATAGGGAACCTTAATTTCCATGCGCTCTAATAGAAAAAAGGATTATAGGCTAGTAGATTTCAGTATAATATGAAAAATTTGCTTATTAGGTTTTAACTTCTAAGCTCTTTTGCTTTTCAATCTTTTAAGCATATGCAAACTTGAGCAACGTCCATGCCTTCTTTTCTGCAAGCCTATATACTGTAAATATATGTACAGAACCTTACAATCATTTATGTACTGACATCTGCCCTTATGCTTACAACAATAAACAAATCATCCATAGGGTCATTCCATTAAAATATGGAGATCAAGCATTTCTTTTATATAGAGAGTAAACTTTGCTTATTCAGATGGTGTTTGGTCTAGATTATTTTTTGTGCAACATTTTCTTCTCTTCTTCTTCTTCTTCTTCTTCTTCTTCTTCTTCTTTCCGATGAGGCCTGCTAGGGACCACGTGCCAATTTCAATTCTTCACACTTTGTTGTTTTCTCTTCCGTTCCCTCCAGTACTCCTTCATCCTTTCACTATGCAACATTTTATTTTTTCCACTTTAATTTCAATTTATCACTAAATTCATAGTGGCCACTACTCCTGGAAATGCTGGAAAATGATGAAAAATTTGAAAACTCCTGGAAATTAGCCACTGTTAATTAATTATAAAAATCTTTCCATCATAAATCATACTCCCGCTGCAGTTTTGGGTAAGCACTCTATCGTTAACGAAATAAATTTCCTCAGGCTACCTGTTTCTGTGTGTGAGAACACGCAATAGTATTTTTGCAAAACATATTGAGTATAGACAACTTCACAGCAATAAAATTGCAGGCGGCATTCTTTTCTCTTTTTTTTAAGCGGGTATTTGAGTCGCAAAGGCTTTTTTAACCCTTAACTATGGATGTACATTTTCAGTGACATCAACATGGACGTGAGGTCAGTGACCGCATCAAAATTAATGTGGCTACGGAAGGGAGGATCAATGAGAGAAATTGCTAGCTGTTTTCATTTGAATAATTACACTTTATTCGACCCAAAACCACAACAATATTTTTCATTTGTAAATTTGTAGAACCCTCATACCTTCAGATTACAGTTGCAGCAATTTACGATACTCAGAATGCACTGTTCCATTTGAATACACATATCCTTTACACTATCAACAAAAATGGACCCTAGCTTGGGTATTAAAGCTGTTTGATAAACACTGCATTTAAAATTAACCGCACATGAGACTGATCTCTTGTTGTGGTGGAAATTGCAAGCACTGAACTTGACCCTCAATGTTACTCTCACTCAACACATTCGTAGCAGATGTTTCTTGTACACTCCAAGCATACTGGTTTTTCACATTTGTGGCACTTGTAATATGTTGTCCTCCTCTTTGCTGGTGGGCACAGATGACAAGTTATCCGTTTTCCAAGCTTCTCCTCAGCTATGTTGATACGCTCCTTCACTGCTTCAACCGTGGACATGCGGTCACCTAGGCCGCTAAGAAAATCATCAGCTTCTTATCGCGGATGCATGGTTATTTATGATGGATAAGATAAGTGCAGTGGAGAGGTCTTCTTAAAATAGAAAGGTACTGCAAGCAAATATACTAGGAGGGCGATAATCGAGGTGTGGCACGTCCATAGTTGAGGGTTAAGACAACAATTACGGTAAATCATTTGTGCGTATCAATAACGCAATCACCACTAATTTTTGTCAAGTAAACCAAACACAACTGCTTTATTTTGGTCTTGAAGTGTTGTTGTTTGAGTCTTCAGTCTTTTGACTGGTTTGATGCAGCACTCCATGTCTCCCTGTCTTGAGCTAATAGTTTCATCTCTACATAGCTACCGCACCCTACATCCGAAGCAATCTGTTTAACATATTCTAACCTTGGTCTACCCCTACAGTTCTTGTCCTCAACCCTTCCTTCCATAACTAAGCTCGCTATGGGTGTTTTAGTATGTGTCCTACCAGCCTATCTCTTCTCTTCATTAGCAGTCGCCAGAAACATATCTCCTCTCCCATTCGTCTTAATACCTCTTCGTTTGTCACCCTATCTACCCATCTGATCTTCATCATTCTCCTGTAACACCACATTTCAAATGCTTCAATTCTCCTCTTTTCTGCTGCACCAATAATCCAAGTTTCACTTCCATAGAGCGCCACGCTCCAGACAAAGGCTTTCAAAAATGACTTCCTAATACCTAAATCTATATTCGATGTCAACAGATTCCTTTTTTGTAGTAAGGCTTTCCTTGCCTGAGCCAACCTACTTTTTATATCCTCTTTGCTTCGTCCATCACTGGTTATTTTGCTTCCTAAGTAACAGAAGTCTCCTACTTCCTTCAGCTTTTCACCTGCCAATTTGATCTCCATAGAGGTTTCTGATTTATTTCGGCTGCATTCCAGTATTTTTGTTTTACATTTATTAATTTTCATCATGAATTCTTTCCGTAAGACGGAGTCCATACCATTCAAAAACTCATTCAAATCCTCAGGCGTTTCGGCCAAGATGACTATGTCATCAGCAAATCTCAGAGTTGAAATTATTTCTCCTTGAATCTTCACTCCCACTTTAAATTTTTCTCCAATTTCCTTCATTGCTTGTTCAATGTAAAGATTGAAAAGTATGGGTGATAAGTTGCAGCCTTGCCTTACACCTTTCTGAATACCAGCTTCTCTCTCATGTCCTTCAGCTCGAATGTCTGGTTTCTGTATATATTGTATATCACCCTCCTATCCCTGTACTTTATTCCAATAGATTTCAAAATGTCAAACAATTTAGTCCAATCAACGTTATCAAAAGCCTTTTCTAAGTCTACAAATGCCATGAACGTTCTCTTATTTTTCCTTATTCTACCTTCCAAAATCAGCCTAAGACTTAGTACAGCTTCCCTTGTTCCTACATTTCTCCTGAAACCGAACTGGTCTTCACCCAACTCCGTTTCTATCTGGCTTTCCATCCTCTTGTAAATTATTCTTGAAGTAGGCAACCCATAAAGCCCCACCCCGACTTTCGCGTATTTTTAAATCTGGAAAAATGAGAATTAATCCTGGAAAATTCCTGGAAAACTCCTGGAAAATCGTTGACTGATTTGAGTGCCCAGCATGTAAATTTCATTCTGAAGTTTGACTCCAATGAAGTGGGTTTGTTGCAACAAAAATTACTCTTCTAAGGAAATTGTTCCTTTGTATTATTATGTTGAACACATACAATCTGCAAGGTAGGCTACTTAATATGTAACTCATATCACAGTTCAGAGGTCCAGTCCCTAGAGAATGAGGATATCAGAATAAGAAAGAGAAGGGGACATGAGAGGCAGGGAGAGTAAGGATTCTCCTGCCCCCAGAGCTTTGGGGTTAACCGAGGGAGTTCAGTCTGTAACATGTGGAAGCAATGTTCTATGAAAATATATAAATCCATCCTGCAACCCGGAAACAAAAGCATCAGTTACAGTAATGTATTATGTTTATGACAGAGAGGAAGATACATTTTTTGTTACAGAAGCTACTGTGCACTGCCAAAGTAGTCTGGGCTGCAGTTTTATGTTGATTGTTTTAGAAGCTTTGCAACATAGCCCCATGCACTTGGGTGTGTGTAGAATTTGTCTGATAACCTGTGTCCCTGTGAAGTCTGTACTAGTGTGAGGTAGGATTTGGGTAGGAAACGGCCGTGGCCTTAAGTTAGATACCATCCCAGCATTTGCTTGGAGTAGAAGTGGGGAAACCACGGACAACTACTTCTAGGATGGCTGAGGTAGCAATCGAGCCCACCTCGACTCATGTTTGCCTCACTAGGATGAGTGTACCCTTTTCCAGAACCTCAGACCAGAATTAAATATTTTTTGGCAGAGGCGGAAATTGAACCCAGGCTTCCGCGGTAACAGGCAAGAATGCAGTTTTTTGCAAGTATATTCTGAACCCTTTTCACTGTTCTCTATTCATATGAGAAACCTGACTTAACAACCATATTATATCCAGGCCCTTTAAAATAATTATCATATTTATTTTCTTCTCAGATCCTCATAAATTAGTTTGTTGGTTGGTTGGTGGTTGGTTCCTCAGTTTAGGGGCTGTGACAACGCGGTCATGTAGCCCCATGTACTTTGGGTGTGTGTTAATCTGTCTGATAACCGGTGTATATTGTGGTGACTGTATTAGTGTGTGTTATCTGTTTTTAATTCAAGTAAGGACTCCATACTTTCGATTTTCAAGTGGTTTCAACTTTTGCTGCCAAACGCTACCGTCAATGACAACTAGTTCTGAACTTGGTTACTAGATGCCACCGCAGTCAGCTCCTGGCGACAAACGTTGGAACCTAAGAGCGTTACTCAAAGATAACCTATAATTTAGCTTCACACAGGTGTAATTAGTGGAAGGTTCTTTAACATGCCATAAATCTATGATGTGGCCTCCGTGGCTTAGGCGGCAGCACGCCGGCCTCTCACCGCTGGGTCCGGGGTTCAAATGCCAGTCACTCCATGTGAGATCTGTGCTGGACAAAACGGTGGCAGACAGTTTTTTCTCCGGGTACTGTACTCCGGTTTTCCCTGACAACATTTCATTCCAGCAACACTCTTCACTATTATTTCATTTCATCTGTCATTCATTTAATCATTGCCCCAGAGGAGTGCGTCAGGCCTCGGCAGCCGGCACAGTTCATTTCCTCGCCGCTAGATGGGGGCTTCATTCATTCCATTCCTGACCCGGTCGGAGACTGGAAGCAGGCTGTGGATTTTCATTTCAAATCTATGATGTGGGACCGCCGGCTTTAACACCCCTCCGAAGGAAGGCAAACTGAGGGATTTTTAACGCTCTTAAAAAATCCGACGACTTCGGTCGGGTTTGAACCCGCGACCTTGGGCATAGAAGCTCAGCATGCTACCAACTACGCCACCGAAGCCGCTAAAAATTAGTTCGTACTAATTAACAGCAATGTGTAGTCTGAAACTGTTATGTTATGTATAGATGTTTACAAGAAATGGCCAATTTTGGTAAAATATTCCCCGCCTTTCACACATTACATATTGTCAAACAGCTGACGGAGAACAGCATCTTTAGGCGAATGTAGTCGATTACATGGACGCACTTTTTCGTGCGACATTAACTAGCGGACCCGTGCGAGTACTCGCCTGGCTTTACTGTTATGTGGGCTTCTATAAATATGTTTATTTGTTTAAAAGCACTTTATAAAAATAAATATATTTCCGTTGACTTTTCAAGAAATGCGAGATTTTTCCTGTACTATTGAGACGATTTGGAAGATTTTAGTACAAACCACACGTTCTAACTCCCTCTGGTCTAGGAGCTTGAGTTTTGTGAAACACACACCTTGGCGTATTTAACGCGTTTGTTCCTTCTCAGTAAGAAGCGATTACCAGATGGTTTTTTTTTTTTTTTTTTTAGTAAAGGCAAGGCACTTAAGGTTCACCCTTCATTCCGTGTCCAAACCTTGAATCGTTACTTATCTCTTTCTATGTCTCTTCCCATTCTCTAATAACATTTTTCTCAATGCACAGTTAACGAGCATTGGTGATTGATAAGATAACCCATTACATTGTCGAACTCCGGTCTTAATTTCGAAGCAATCTCAGGTTTCACCTCTGACCTTCACCTTCGACACAGTGTTTCTGACGGTCTGCTTAATCAGTTTGTGACTTGCCGTCCATACCATGCTCTACCAAGATCCTCATTAAGGTATCCCTGTCAATAAAATCATAGGCCTCCAAAATATTATTTAATTTGCCTACGCCATGTAGGCCTACCTGCTGGTTGCCATGAGAACCAATACCTGGGACTCCGGACCGGCGCGGAGGGGTCGCAGATCCTTTTCCTGGATGGAACCAAGTTTAAATCAATATTACAGATGCTGCTTTCCTGGCGATCCCCCCTCCATGGGCGAGATCATTATCAGATGTATTATGGTGTATGCCACCTGTTAACAGCTTCAACATGTTATGTGATTGCCAGTCCCGGGCATGGGGCGAGACCGTTTTGAATAGGCTAGCAAACTAAGCGACCATTTAGTTTTCCGGGCACATCAACAATAGCGTGGCAAGCACTAATAAGTGCGCCGACTGCATTATGCTTAGTCGTCCGTCAGAACTCCCGAGCCCCACACTGCGAGGTAATGTATTATGAATGGGAGTAGAGGAGTTGACGGCTTGAATTCTCAGAAATGCAACTGTCCTCACCGGCAGAGATATAATGCGAGGACAGCACACCTGAAACCAGATCTTCCAGGATAGCTTAGACGGCGAAGTAGCTGACTCGAGGAATGTTAATGATGTCACCACGATGAACTAACAAGCTTATTGACAGCATTATAAAATAATTATCTCGTACGTATAGTAATAATGGCAGTGAGAATTGATGAGATTGATGAGACCATCTACTTGGAAAAAAGATACAGTCAGTCGGAGAGACTAGACTTTATATCATTTCAAATGACGCATGCTACACATGTTAGAAAATATGTAATCTTATCGTAAGTTCCACATTGTATTCTAATAACTATCCGCTAATTTACTCCAAACATTATCCGCAGAGTATCCGCTATCCGTACAGTGATCAGTGATGCAAACTATATCCGCGGATATCCGCATCCGCGCAGGGCTTTACCTATTGTAACACGGTAATTACAAAGTAAATTTAATTAAATGCCCTCCCCCCAGGGGCTCACAACTTGAGGGACGTGGGTTGGCGACAACGGGACCCCAGCTGTGTCTCGCATTGCTTCCACTTACTTGTGCCGGGCTCCTCTCCGCCATCTTTCCTGTCGACCTACCTTGGTCAACTCTGGTTTTCTTCCGACACCGACGGTATTAAGATATCCGAGGCCTAGGGAGTCTCTTCCTTTCCCGCCTTAATTGGCCCTTCTCTCATCTTTTCATATCCCTCATTCTTCGAGGGATCAGCCTTCTTTTTATTTTCATTACATTTCCTTTTCTCTTTAAGATTCCCGCACTTTTTTGTGACCCCCCCCCCCCCCCCGTATATCTAAATTTCATTTTGTAAGTCTTTTCCCATCCAAATTCCCTTTTGTGAGTATTTTCAATCTGCATTGCATTTTGTAAGTATTTTCAATTTCAATATGCATTTTGTGAGTATTTTCAATCTGGTCGGGCATTTTCAATCTAAATTGCAGTGTGTAAGTATTTTGAATTTCAATTGCATTTTGTGAGTATTTCGAATCTACATTGCATTTCGTAAGTATTTTGCACCTAAACTACATTGTGTGTGTATTTTCCAATCTAAATTGCTTTTGTGAGTAGTTCCACTCTACATTTTGTGCATCTTTTCAATCTGTTCCATTTTTTTAAGTACTTTCAATCTACCTTGGTTTTCATTTCATTGTCATTTTCGCTATCGCCCAGATTATTAGGGGCCGATAACCTATAATGCTAGGCCCCTTAAAACAACAATTGTCATCTTCACCTAATTAAATATCTGCTATGGGTCGCCCAATAAGTTCCGATTACGGAACGTCGAAATTGGTCAGTAGGTCGCCAAAATAGTTCCTCCTCAAAGATCTACACCAGATAGCTGAGGTGAAACCACCTCGTGGTGCAGTGGCTAGCATTGCTGGCTGTCACCCCCAAAGTACCGGGTTCGATCTCCGCCTCTGCCAAGAATTCAAAAGGTATGGTCTGGTTCGGGGTCTCCCAGCCTCGTGATGCGAAATGGGAACCTGCCGGATGCTATGGCAGGAGGAGGAGGAGTGGAAAAGGAACTGGCCACCCTACCACACGCAAACTCCGGCTTGGGACGCCTGGTTAGTGGTCCCTTGACGAAGTCAAGTCGCCTACGTCCCTGGAGGGGATATGGCACTCTAATAATAATACGTTTATGGTTATTTTATTAATGACTCTTCCTCCATCTGTCATCAATTCGATCGTGAAAATGATATTACAGCAGTATTTTGATCATAGCCACGGGGCCTCCTTTTGTGTAGAACTCGAGGGATGGCTGTGATTTGAAACTGGGACCGCCTGCCCTTGGTGAGAGTGGGTACCAGTGGCGTAGCACACTTTTAACAGCGGCTTCGGTGTCGTAGTTGGTAGCATGCTGAGCTTCTATGCCCAAGATAGTGGGTTCAAACCCGGCCGAAGTCGTCGGATTTTTTAAGAGCGTTAAAAATCCCTCAATATGCCTTCCTTCGGAGGGGAAGTAAAGCCGGCGGTCCCATGTCATAGATTTATGGCATGTAAAAGAACCTTCCACTAACTACAATTGTGGAAGCTAAATTTTGTAGGTTAGTTTGAAAACGCTTTATTAGTTCCAACGTTCGCCGCCAGGTGGTGATTGCGATGACACTTAGTAGCCACGTCCGCAGCTAGATGTCGTGGTCTGTAGCATTTGGTAGCAAAAGTAGGAACTACTTGAAAAAAAAAAACCAGTCGTCTGCAGTTCTTCTACCTGAATCACAGATTGGGCGTCGTGGCGCAGTGGTCAAGCTGTTGGCCTCCCACCAAGGTGGACCGGGTTCGATTCCCAGTCAATACATGTGAGATTTTCAAAGTGAAATGCCATGTCCTGTGGTTCGGATTCCACGTAAAAAGAAGGTCCCGTGGCTTATGATCACATGATTAACGGTCACGTAAAACTACAAGCTTCCTTCCTGGCTCACGTTATCACAAGGTTGTAACATTTTTATTTTCACGTTTTCAATAGTATAAAATACGTATCCGCGGGCCACATAAACTGACTTTGAGGGCCGCGGCTTGTGCACCCCTGGCGTAAATGCTTTCATCTCAAGAGTTCTACACTCGGGAGCGGAGCTATCAATGGTTCCACGAGTGTGCATCTTGTTTCTCTTCCCACCCCGACGGTATTAGGGTATCCTGGGCCTAGGGTGTCTTTCAATTTCCCGCCTTAGACCCTTGTCTCATTTTTTCCGATTTCTCATTCTTCGTTGGGTCGGACTTTTTTTTTTTCATGGCATATCCTGCCTTCGGCTCAAGGCCCTCAATGAGGCAGAGTGTGTGTAACCCCACCACTTATGGTGCACTCGTGATAGGGCTACACCCTCAAGGGCTCACGGCTGGTGTGTTCGGGAGTTGGCGTCCTCGATGGATTCCTGAGCTGGGTCCGGTTTTCCCCCTTTTATCATTGCCTTTGGAGTGGACATTTCCTTCTTTCCCTTTCCTATCTGCCTTCTTTCTTCCAAGTCCCTTCCAGTTCACATTCTTCGAGGGACGATGGCGTTTCCTTTCTTCCTGTCTTTTATTTACCGTAGCTTATTCTTTTTGTATCCATTTACTCTTCTAGTATATAAGTCAGTAGTTAGTTTTATTTGGAAGTGTGTAGGTAAAGTTTACAAGTCCATGATACGACCAGTGGCACTTTACGGCACAGAATGTTGGTCACCTTCAACCAAGCATGGAATGGAGATGAAAATGTTACGTTGGTCCATGGGTGTTACACGGCTTGATCATGTCAGGAATGAACATATCCGGAAACAGATGGGAGTTGCAGCCATTACCGATAAAATGAGAGAAGCACGGCTTCGGTGGTATGGGCATGTCACTAGAAGTGATGAGAACTCTGTGGCAAGAACAGCTCTCCAATACGATCCAGGAGGAAATCGACCCCGTGAGCGTCCAAAGAAAAGATGGCTGGACAGAATCAAGGAAGACTTGGTGATGTGTGGACTTAAACCTGAAGATGCCCTTGATAGGAAGAAGTGGCGAACAGCAACCAGCACCATCGCGGGATACACGCTAGGAAAGAAGAAGAAGAAGAAGAAGTATGCATACTGTAGTTTCATTTTCACGATCACCGTAACCATTATGGGCCGATAACCCATATGTTAGGCCCCTTAAAACTACAATTATTATCATCATCATCCAACCTTAGGGCTACCACCCATCCGGGATTACTCCGGACAGTCCAGAGGTACAAAAATTGGTGCGGAGTCGGACGTATTATGTCCGGGAATTTGTATTTTCTCCCTGTCAACTTTGGTTGGTTCCTCAGTTGAGGGGCTGCGACAACGCGGTCATGCAGCTCCGTGTACTTTGGGTGTGTGTAGAATCTGTCTGATAACCGGTGTTATTGTGATGACTGTATTAGTATGTGTTGTCTGTTTTTTAATTCAAGTAAGGAATGCAGACATTTAATTTTCAAGTAGTCCCAACTTTTGCTACCAAACGCCACCGTCAACGACCATCTATTTCTGAACTTGGGTACTAGATGCCACCGCATTGGAACCTAAGAGCGGTAGTCATATCTAACCTATAATTTAGCTTCAGACAAGTGTAATTAGTGGAAGGTTCTTTACATGTCATAAATCTATGACATGGGATCGCCGGCTTTACTTCCCCTCCGAAGGAAGGCATACTGACGTATTTTTAACGCTCTTAAAAAATCTGCCAGGTTTGAACCCGCGACCTTGGGCATAGAAGCTCAGCATGCTACCAACTACGCCACCGAAGCCGCTCTGTCAACTGTATTCTTTATTACTTGACTGATATTCGCAATAGCAGTGGAGCAGTGACTAGCATTCTTGGCTGTCACCACGAAGGTGCGGGTTCCATTCCCAGCTCTGCCTAGAAGGCTGGAACGAGTTCACTCAACTCATTGGCATCTTAGAAGTGATTTTTCGTGATTTTCCCACTCCTACTCCAGACAAATGCCGCATAACAGTAAAGCCAGGCGGGTGGTTTATACACATGCGCGAGTTCTCAGGTCCACAGTTCTGCCAGTGGCTATCGTCTTGTTTAAAAACACTTTATAAACTAATAAATATATTTCCGTTGACTTTTCAAGAAATTGAGACTATTTTGAAGAGTTATGGTACAAACCACACCTTCTAGCTCCCTCTGGTTTAGGAGCTTGAATTTTGTGAAACATACACCTTAGCGTATTATATAGATATTTCACAGTACCGTACCCACGTGGATACCAAACCGTCAGTAACCATTACGCCTTTTATGAACATTTCATTGGTATATTTAATATTGTTATGAAGTTAAGTAGGCTACTTCAAATATTCATGGCTGGCTGCGTGGCTCAGTGGTAACCTTCTTTCCTCCATGGTGGTAACGTTCTCGCTTGCTGAGGCCAAGGTTGCAGGTTCGTATCCTGGCGCAGTCAGCTGGCATTTGAGGGTGCGCAAACGCGAGGGAGCCGCGTCAGTAGATTTACTGGCACGTTAAAAATCCCCTTCGGGGCAAAATTCCGGCACCCCAGCGTCTCTAAAAGCCGCAGTAGTTAAAAGGGACGTAAAACCAATAACATTAACATTATCAAATATTCATCGTTCTTTGCGTGTTACAGGTAGTTCTGCCCGTGACGCATGTTGTCGGGGGGTGGGGGCTCAGTTGGCAACACAGTGCGATGCGTCACAATACTTTGCTGGCGGTCTTGTGCATTGTTACTATACAGCTCCGTGTTCCGTATTATTAAGTTTGAATTTTCTCACGCCAGAGAAGAGAGGGGTGATGTCGGTTGAAACCTTGGTCAGTCCATTGTCGTGGACAGACTTGCAGCTAAGTGTGCTACCGAGTTCGTCACAGCCACGTGCGAAGATAGCTTTAATTGGTGAGTGATGATGTTCAACTACAAAATCTTCTGTCGAGTAGCAAGTTATATTTCATGCACATTGTGCGCAATTTAACAAAAGTATATTTCAGGGTTTTCAATCGATAAAGTCCTTTTTTCGAATTGGATTGAAAGCCATAAGTTACACTAGTATTTTTTCTTATAGGAGTTTTGGAAATTACCAATTGTTCGATAACCTGGCCTACCTTGAAATAGTAATTTTATTCTTTAACCATCCGTCGGGCGCATTTCGTCCGAGACACGTGGTCTTGTTTTGTGTTATGCACGTTATTAGGCCTACTCAAAAATGTACGTCATATATTCACACGTTTGAAAATAATATATAATATTCATTAAGGACATACCGCGCAGATTATTTAAATATTGTGGAAGTCCTACACATTTTTACCTTAGCATATAAAATATGTAGTCTTCATATAAACATTTATCGTACTGTGTCAAAAAAGTAACATTTTGCTGAACTTCCACAGCAACTAGTGGATCATTCAAGTCCAAACCAGGCTCACTAAATGCATATTTTGGCCATTTTTATTGTTTTGGTCATATTTTAGTGATATAAGGTCATATTTGGTTATAATTTCACCTTTTTTGTTTAAATTGAGGAGTCGAGTTTCAAACACAGGATTTCCGAATAGTGTAGTAGATATATTTTGCTTTCTTTTTCCGGAACAGGCACATAGCAAGTTTAGAGGATCTGATTCCAAGAAGGCGCTCCCTAAGGACGTCTTTTAGCACATCTTTCTGGACAAGTTAGATTGCGACATTGTAGGCATGAGGTCACGGAACATGACGATAGTGTGCTTCCGCTTTTCAACCGGATTTCACCCCAGTAGATATATTTAGCTCAGAAGCAATTAGCAAACAAGGACATTGTTTTTATACATAATGGTCCCTATTGAATTTAAATTCCACTAAATAACTTACTAATATTTACGTCTTTTCAATACTTGTAATATTATTTGCACTGTTTAGTACTGGTACATGTTTCCGACAATAATGTTGTTCTTCATCAGCCAGATATACACACATTATAAACACTTATGGGCATAAAATACATTGCAAATACACATAGTGCATTAAAAAAGTCAAAATATCACATGTCCAATACACTGGAAAATTGTTTTGGCACTTAGACGTTTACTGTATGTTAGTGATACCGTACTCTACCTAGGCCTATCCCAAAAATTCATAGTTTTTTAGGTCATATTTTATAGTTTTTAGGTCACATTTAGCTAGTTTTTAGGGCATATTTGCTTGCATATTTTGTACTTCTTTAGGTCTTAACTTCCGAACCCTAGTAATAGGTCTTGTACATCACTTTGCATGGTCAAGCTGTTGGCCTCTCACCGCGGTGGAACAGGTTCACTCCCCGGTCAATGCATGTGAGATTTTCAAAGTGAAATGCCATGTCCTGTGGTTCGGATTCCACATAAACAGGAGGTCCTGTGGCTCATGCTCTCGAGATTAACGGTCACCTAAAACTACAATCTACTACAACTACATTACTTTACGGACGTTAGGTCCCAGGAAACGTGCTCCAGATGGCACTGACAGCCTCGAACACACCGGCAATAGGCTACTCAGCGGACTGAAAGTTAGAAATCTAAACAAAGATGCAGGGTTTCAAGGCCCCTGATGCAAACCCTGTGGGTATAGTGTTTATGTTTGCAGATGATAGTGTCTAGAGAACGGGGCAAGTCTTTTTATTAAAACTTGCAAGTAAGTAAACTTCCCTTTTCATAACTTCTCACAAGGTAGATTATTGAAAATAGCCTATATTATTTATGATTCACATACCTTTCTGGGAGTCATTAAGGTTGATTTCCGTTAAAAATCCCTCAGTATGCCTTCCTTCGGAGGGGAAGTAAAACCGGCGGTCCCATGTCATAGATTTATGGCATGTTAAAGAACCTTCCACTAATTACACTTGTGTGAAGCTAAATTGTATAGTTTAAGAATGTAAACAACGCTCTTAGGTTCCTATGTTCGTTGCCAAGAGCCGACTGCGTTGACGTCTGGTAGCTAAGTTCTGAACTAGTCGTTGACGGTGGCGTTTGGCGGCAAAAGTAGGAACTACTTGAAAATTGATTGTCTGCAGTCCTTACTTGATTTAAAACAGACACATACACCTAATACAGCCATCACAATTAACACCGGTTATCAGACACATTCTACACCGCGCTGTCGCAGCCCCTAAACTTAAGAACCAACCAAGGTTGATTTCATTTTCAATTACCACTGCTGCACCGGAAATATTTGTCGTTTTTTTTTTAACGTAAATCAAGCATTTTTGTTAGTGTCCATTTCACGTTCGACGCCATGTTACATTGACATCAGACACTCAGTCATACCGTTGCCAACATGTCCGATACAAAATTCACTACACGACACGTGAATAATGAAACAAAAGGCAAAACCATTGGCCTGGATAAAGATGCTTGATGCGTGACTACCCCCACCGTGCGTGACAAAAACCAGGGATGTTATATATTACCTAACGCGGCCCGCCTAACCCACCATTTGTCTGGACGAAAGTATTGGTCTAGGCAAAACCATTGGCCTGGATAAAGATTATTGATGCGTGACTCCCCCCTCCCCCCTGTGCACGACAAAACCAGGGGTGATTAGTTGAACCATCATTGGTCTGCCAGATGCGATACAGTACGAGATGCGTCGCGTTGGCATTACTGACTTCTCAAGAAAGATGGCTCTCACAGCCACAATTTCAATTATATAAGTCGTGATCCTGTTAGGGAAGGCTGGGTAGGTCTATGACGGTGGAGGATTAAAGATCTAATACCACATCTTCTCCAGATATTCTCCCGACTATTAATTCAGGTAATTTGCTCCATTTCAGTACTTAAAAATGTTTATATTAAGATTTAGATACTGTACAGTGATACTGTTATTTTGGGTACTCGTGCAGTCTACGGTGCCCACCGCCATGAAAATCCGCAAAATTTTGGGGAACTCGTGTAGTTTACGTTGCCCGGCGCCATTAAAATCCGAAAATTTTTCTATAGAAATGGCCAATGTTACTAATATACAGCAGTTGAATATTTCATCGCTAGAGTGTGTTACTGTATTTTTTCAGAGTGCTAACATCATTGTTTCCAGACCAATATTTTCATCCAGCCCAATGGTTTTCGTCTAGGCCAATAGAGGTTAGGTAGCGCGGCCCTGCGTAATCAAACATGGCGACGTGCTTTTTGATAAGTTTATTACTTGTAAGTTAATGTTGACAATTTCCTTTTTCGGAAGTGTTTACGCGGTGTTTGTTAATGGCAAATGGCTTTAATAACGTGGCAGAGTAAATACAAACCATTTTCAGAGCGCTACTAAGTAAAATAACGCACTTTCGAAACGGGCAACGTATACTACAGGAGAGCCAATTTTGGCTAATGGTACTAAGATAGAGGAGTTGAATATTTTATCGCTAGAGGGTGTTGTTGCATTTTCTCAGTAGTGGCAACATTATTGGTTGGCGCTGGATTTGCCGCCAGTTCGAAACGTGGAATCCTTGTGATATGGATTATGGAAGTTGCGAGATAACTATCACCAGTTTCAATGGTTTTGCCTCGACCAATATTTGCATCCAGACCAATGGTTTTCGCCTAGACCAATAATGGTTAGGTAGCGTTAGCCAATATAAACACCAATGGTTTTGCCTTCTAGTACAATCGGTAATTTTTACCAATAATTTTGTCCAGAGACCCGCCAAACCTCGCAACGGGATTGCGGTGAAGTGAAGTTGGTAGCATTCCCTAATCCAACATGGCGACATGTTTTTTGCTAAGTTTATTACTTGAAAGTTAATGTTGACAATTTCCTTATCTTTTAAGTGTGAACGTGGTGGTGTTTGTTAATAGCAGTTGGTTTCAATAACGTGGCACAGTAAGTACAAACAATTTTCAGAGCACTGCTAACAAATATAACAACTTTGAAACGAGGTACGTGCAATGCACGAGAGCCATTTGTTTTGTAAGCATCACTTTAAAAGTTTGTATCTATCAACTTTGCCACAGTTATTGGGCCCAATAGGGGCAGATGACGTTGCTGTTCTGCCCCTTAAAACAACTAACTATTGAGGCTAACTGCATTCAGGAAGCACCACATGTGCACTTTAATAAGAAAATTGTGAACGTTTTAACTTTTCAGTAGTCTTCTGACTAAAACATTTGGGAACTCGTGCATTGTCCGATGTCCGCAGCCATGAAAATCTGCAAAATTTTCTATTGAAATGGCTAATGTTAGTAAGATACAGGAGTTGAATATTTTATTGCTAGAGGGTGTTATTGCATCTTTTCCGAGTGCCAACATTATTGTTTCCAGACCAATGGTTTTTGCCTAGACCAATAATGGTTAGGTAGGTGGCCCTGTTAGCTGATATAAACATGCCTGGTTTTTGTCACGCATCTATAATCTTTATCCAAGCCAATGGTTTTGCCTAGTAGTACAATCAGTAATTTTCACCAATAATTTCGCCCAGAGTTGCCGGTGAAGTGAAGTTGGCAGCATTACCTGATCAAACATGGCGACATGTTTTTTGGTAAGTTTAATACTTGCAAGTTAATGTTGACAACTTCCTTATTTTTAAAGTGTGAACGTGGTGTTTGTTATTAGCAGTTGGCTTCAATAACGTGGCACAGTGAGTAGAAACCATTTTCAGAGTGCTACTAAGAAATATAACGCACTTTGAAAACGGACACCGGAGAATACACGAGAGCCAACATTTGTCTCTAAGTATGGAAAGGCAAGGATTATGTTATGCAACCAACTTCATAATATTGTTATGGGTTTTATGTCCCATTTAACTACTGCAACTTTTAGAGACGCTGTGCCAACTTCACATCGCCTCACTGCCTGAAAGCCGATGTCTGGACAAAAAGCATTGGTCGCTACTGTGTTCGACCACCGTCGGAGTAAAACCCTTGGTTAGACCCCTTCTCTTTGGAAACTAATAGCCGCGGCTTAGCTCCTAGATTAGGCATGTTTTTGTACTTCCTGCCCCTGCTTGGTACACCCCATTTCCCTTCTGCTTCACTGATAATTCAGTACGTAGTGGCTCCATAATTCATACTGAGCGCAATTGTGTTGGCACTATTGAAAAAATGCACCAACACCTATTAGTAACAAAAAGTTCAACTCTTCGTCTCGGTCATATAGGGAATTTTTGAAATTTTATGGTGGTTCGCTCCGTATACAACACAAGTTTAAATGGACTGGTTGTATGCACGTGAGAATTTTAGAGCGACTCTATATATCACTGACATGTACGCACTCATCCAGCATCTTGTCAGCCACTATTGTTGACATTGTTGTCTGCACTGCACAAAGAGACATTCCTTTATACTGGTCGCACACGATTAAAGGCTCACTGTGCGCAATTGGAACGCCCATTTTTTGGTTCTCGAAGTGATCAATAATTTGGACTCTATTTATTTTGTGAGATTTTTTATGGTTGATAACAACTTCCAGATGGGATGGCCATCAGTTTAAGGGTTGATGTGTTTCATCCCCACTGCCAGGATTGTAGGTCTGCCGGCACTTATGGAGTCTAGGTGGTACAGATATTTTTTTCTCGAAATGTGTTTTTTTTTTACATCAAAAGTCAAGTCAACCCCTGGCACTATCCAGCCCATGATGGGCTAAGGCCGACCAAGCGACCGCTGCCCAGCCATTTGGCCTGCAGATATTGGGGTGACGCGTGATCAGCGCATCGGGTCCCCTCGGCCGTTAATCTTGGTATTCGTGATCGGGGCGCTGTCTCACTGTCAGACAGCTACTCAATTGTCCTCACGAGGCTGAGTGCACCCCGTTCCAACCCTCGCGTCAGTTTTAAAATCAATTATGGGTAAATCGAGGGTGCTGATCACGAATATACTATTAGTTTTGCACCCTCACCTAACGCCCTTGAGGGATGAGGGTTCGATTCCCCTCACAGGTACCAAGTCATAAATTCGAATTTGCGATGAACGACCCGGAATGGTACGGTATTGAATTGATATAAATTGTATGAAAACGTTTCTTACATCGGATATGCGAAAAGACACCCGTAGCGCCCTTGAGGGTTGTGAGTTCGATTCCTCTCCCGGGTAATAAGTCATAAATTCGAATTTGCTACGTATAACCCAGATCTGTACGGCATTGCGTCGATATAAATTGTATGAAAACTTTTCTTACTTCGGATATGCGAAAAGTCATCCGTAGCGCCCTTGGATGTCGGAGTTCGATTCCCCTCCCATGTACTATGTGGAATAATCGAATTTGCGATCTCTGGCCCGGATTGGAATCGAACTCTCGTCGCTCGAGGGCGTTAGATGTGGGTGCAAAACTAATACATGGTGTCCACAGGCAGGAAAAGTCAGGAATTACATTTTTAGTCAGGAAAAGTCAGAAGTATGAAAACATGGCGTGAGTCAGGAAAAAATGGCGAAAAGTATTAGAAAGTCAGGAATTTTATATTAACCATACACTATTTTGTGTTTTACAACCATATTTTGATGTACTAGTTCAACTAATCTCTGAAGATAAGAAGCAATAACTCATTGGACATTATGGTAAATTTCCATTTTTACAGTACATCATAGTAAAAACCTAGTTTACCTATCTTTTGTACGCTTTTTTTTAGCGTCGGCGTAGGGATGTGGCGACCCCATCGCCCAGCACATTGCACTTTAGGCTATTTTGTATTTTAAATGAATAAAGAGCCGAGCGTTGGGCAGCTATGGGGATGGTGGAGGCTGCAAATAAAATAAATATATATATCTGTTTGCTCAATGAACTTCTTCTCCGATGTTACAATGACTTCACGAGTCAGGAATTTTGTTGAAAAATGGTCAGGAAAAGTCAGGAAAATTGACATTGAAAATTCTGTGGATACCATGTAAATAGTATATTCGTGATCAGCACCCTTGATTTACCTATAATTGATGTAAAAAAGATCACATTTCGAGAAAAAATATTCGTACCACCTATACTCCATAAGTGCCCAATTGAATCGTTTATTTCAGAAAGGGGTCAAGGGACAAAACTGCCAGTTCAAGAATTACAAAGAAAACTTAAAATATTAAACAAAGATTGTTTATGGATCTTAAAAACATAAAAACACTAGAAAGTAGTTGAGTAAATAAATTAACACGTACATGTTTCGTTATATCAATGATAACTTCGTCAGCGCGAAAATTCTTAGATACTACGGTATCTTAACAAACACCTAAAAAGAAAATGGATATCCATACAATAAGTCATTAATTTAAATAAATGAAAGGTCACAAAAATGAATTAATAAATAATTATAGGATGAGTGAAATATTTGGTCGTACCACATCCACCTGAGATATCAGTCAATTCAATAAATTTTGCACATGGGTAAAGTTTGCGTCAGCACATAGACCTGCTGAAAGCCATCTGTCATCTATAAGTGTTAATCAGAAGGTAGAACAGCTTGCCACGGTGGGTGAGTGGATAGCGTGTCCGTCTACTAACCCCAAGCTTGCAGGTTCGCTCCTGGTCGTGGTAAGTGCTTTTTGAAAGACTGAAAAAATTACGATACGCATGTCATACGATGTCAAATAACCCATTTGAATTCAGTAGGCCGTGTTCATAATGGCAAAATTAATCTCGGGAGTTCCCGCCAACACAAAGTTCCTCATTTCTCTACTAGAAAGTGCTATAGTGTTCAAGGAGCTTTGATATCTAACCTCCTTGACCTTTATAGTGCCTTAAGAACAACGAAATTCAACATGCAAGCTACCCTCTGGGTGTCGAATATCAAAGCTTGCAACCGGCACCCAAGGCCATACGATATTATTATTATTATACTTATTATTATACAAGGTTGAAGAACGTATCACATTCAAAAATGAGATACCAGTCACTTCAATAAATGTTGCACATGGGACAATTAGCTTGTGGACATAGACCTGCTCGAATCTGTTTGTTACTTATCTCCGTCTGCTTTTCAAAATGGTTAATGTATATTTTCCAGCCTAATAATAGGATGTGTAAAATATTTCGACATTGATAATCCAACCGTAATGAAATAATAAGTTGGGAAATTCAATTAAGTAGCATCATGAAACAGTGCATCGAAAGTGGAACAAGTACTGAATGTAATGTCTTAAAAACTTACCACTTTTTTTTTTGTATCTGAAAAGTAATAACAAAAATTATATTTGATGAACTTTTGTGTATCTGCAAAAATAAAAAAAGAACTTAAAACTTTCTGCAATACAGAAGGAGAACACTTATATTTTGTTAGCATAATTGAGATACATGTTACGGTTTTGTAACGAAAAACAATTGAATGCAAACCAGTTTATATATACTGTATGTGTATCGGATAACATTATTAATGCAAGAAAACCATTAACAGACGATACCTGCTTAAAAATGGCTGGTACTTTCTTTTAACCTGATCAGTCTCAAAGTTCAAAGCCTACTTTATCAGGTTGATAGTACACTGATTTATTCGTCTTCTAACTCCACAGCACATTCTGTATCCGTAGTAGGCCATTGGAATATATCGTCGTAGAACTCATCATACCCAACAAGGTTTGAGGTTAGTGAGGTCTTTTATGTTGTTCACATTGATGGGAAGCGGAACCAGTAGCTGTTTTTAGGTCCTATGCCAACACTAGACATAGGGTACAAGACGTAAGGGTTGAAATATTAGAACAGCAACGAATCAAGCAGCGTCCCTTGACCCCTTTCTACATCAAACGCAATTTTTAACTCAATGCCTTACTGTAATAACAGTCTGGAACTTGACTCCATTCTACACTAAAATATGCGTCTACTCCTACAGAACTTGTTCCCAAAAATAACTCATTCCATCATATTTTGTCACTTGACCCCTTTCTGAAATAAACTATTCAATTATGGTCCTCGGAAACATAAATTATATTTTGCCACTGTAGTATAGATCCTTTTGTAACTGGGGGCGTGGTGGCTCAGGGGTCTAGCTGTATGCCTCTCACCAAGGCGGACCGGGTTCGATTCCCGGTCAGTGCATGTGAGATTTTCGATGTGAAATGCCATGTCCTGTGGTTCGGATTCCACGTAAAACGGAGGTCCCGTGGCTTATGATCGCGAGATTAACGGTCACGTTAAACTACAAGCTTCCTTTTTTCCTTTTGTAACTGTAGTTGAGTGCTGATCCTTCTACAAACTACTGAAATTAGCCAAAATGCCTTCTGTAATGATAAATAATACTGTGATCGGAATAGATGTTTTCTCCTCCGCTGTCTATAACCCTCCCACCATCCCCTTTTTAGATCATTACTTCTTCTTAATGTCATCCCATAGGAACGGGGTCCGCCTTTTTGGATCATGCACACCATTTCTTGCGATCTAATGATTCCCGTGAGTTAAAGTTTCTTGATCGTAAATCTGCGTTAATAGTGTCCAGCTACCTCAATTTTGGTCTCCCACGCTGTCTCTGGCCGTCGACCGTTAGATGGTAGGCTGAGCCGATGACTGAACTTTATGGTGCACGGACAACGTGTCCTTACCAATGCAGTCTCCATTCCTGCATTTTCTCATTTATTGGAGCCACCCCAGCTATATGTTGAATCATTGTGTTGGGGATATGGTCGAGCAGAGAAATGTCTAGAGATCAATGCAGCATCCGCATTTTGAAGTTAGTACTCGGCACTTCTAGGTGCTGGCCAACACTCGGTACCAAATGCAACTGGTCTCACCATTGTACGGTATACCTTTGATTTTAGGCGGATAGGCATCTTCTTATCACAAAGAACACCCGTGACATCCCTGAATCGCATCCAAGTCGAATTTGTCTCGTACAGTGGGAGTACTCGCGCATCAATAATCTTTGTCCAGACCCATCAATTTGCCAATTTATGCTTTTTTTTTACATAATTACAAGGTGTATTACAAATCCCACATATTGGTAACAGTAATGTGACGTCAATGTGTGCGAATTGGTAACAGTTGATGAGACCTCATAAACCTGACAAACATGGCAATTGTTTTTGAATTCAGCAATAAACAAGTGCAAATTTAGAATCCAGGATCACCGCTCCACTACAAAAATACAGTAGAACGGTAACGTGAGTTCCTACGACACATCATCATCATCATCATCATCATCATCATTGCCCCTTAACCAGCTCCTGCCGGGTCGGGGTATTTATGGCACTTCTCCACTTTCCTCTTTCCTTCCACCATTCTTCTTCCACGATCTTGTCCCAGTCCAGATTTCTTTTTCTTACACTGTTCTTCACTGAATCAATCCACCTTGTTCTAGGTCTTCCTCTTGCTCTCTTACCCTTGCACTTTGCCTCCAGCATCTGTCTTGGTATTCTATTTTCCTCCATCCTCTTTACATGTCCAAACCACCTTAGTTTATTCTTCTCAATTCTCTCATTTAGTTTTCCCATCCCAACTTCCTTCCTAACATCTTCATTCCTCACTCTGTCTTTCCTATCATACTTCTTAGGAATTTCATTTCACTGGCTTGGATTCTACTCTCTTGCCTGCTTGTCAGGGTCCAAGTCTCAGCTGCATAAGTTAATATGGGAACATAGTACACTTTATACATTACCTCCTTGCTTTTCCTTGGTACTTCCTTATCCCAAACAAGTTTTCTTACACTTTGATAGAATGCATTGCTCTGCTGTACTCTCCTGCCAATCTCCATGTCCAACCTACCAGTTTGCATCAATTCACTTCCTAGGTATTTGAAAGTGTCCACAATTTCCAAACTCTAACTTCCAATATTCACAGTGCCCTTTCCTTGTCTTTCCCCTCTTGTCATCACCATGGTCTTGCTTTTCGCTATACTGATTTTCAGGCCGTACTTCTGCATATTTTCGTTCAGTGCATCTAGTTGTTTTTGCACTTCTTCGGTGTTCCTTCCCCAGACCACAATATCATCTGCAAATAACAGTAACTTCATTTCTTTATGTCCATATGCTTCCTTTGTTTCCTTTACAATTTCATCCATCACCATTATGAACAAGAGAGGTGACAGCACACTCCCCTGTCTTAGTCCAATCTTGTTCCTAAACCAATCTGTCTTTCCAACTGGGGTCAGTACCCTGCTAACACTGTTGTTGTACATTGCTTGCACCATTTCCAACATTTCTCTTCCCAGTCTCTTAACCATGGTTTCCCATACCTTCTCTCTGGGGACACTATCATATGCCTTTTCTAGATCTATGAAAGTCATGATCAAATCCTCGCCATATTCCCAGTTCTTTTCCATCACCTGCCTCAAGCTAAAGATTGGGTCCACTGTCCACTCACATTCAATAGCTTATCGAAATACTCCTTCCATCGTCCCTTTATCTCTTCTGGGTGTGTTAACAACTCTCCATCTTCCTTTTTTACTAGCTTTGTAGTAACTCTTTCTTTCCTCTTACTTCTTAGAAGTCCATACAGCATCCTTTTACTGCCACTTACATCTGTTTCCATTCTTCGTGTAAATTCTTCCCAACTTTTCTTCTTTTCTTCTCCTACCACTTTCTTACACCTCCGTTTGCTGTCGTGATACTTCCTTTTGCTTTCTTCTGTTTGATCTCGGTTCCATTCTTTCCATGCAGACTTCTTTTCTTTCACTGCTTTCCTCACTTCTTCATTCCACCACGGTGTCTCCTTCTCTTTCACTCTTGTTGACGTCCTACCTCAAGCATTCTCTGCTGCACCAACAAATGCCTTTTTAAAGTGGGACCATTCCTCTTCTATGTTTTCCACTTCAGTAACTGGGATTTGTTGCTTCAATCTCTCCTGAAAATCTTCCTGTACAAATTTGTCTTACAATTTCCATACTTTTATTTTACTTTCTCTGATCTCCTTTAGGTTTTCCAATTTTTCCCATCTAAATTTTGCCACCACAGCTCTATGGTCCCCATCAAATGCTTCTCCTGGTAAAGCTGTCACATCTATCAGCTTTCTGCGATTAGTCCTTTCCACCAGAAAGTAGTCAATTACTGATTTTGTTCTTCTATCGCCCCAACCATATCTCGTAATTTTCCTGCTGTTTTTCTTCCGAAACCATGAATTACCCACTATCAGTCCATTCCTTTCACAAAAGTTTACAAGTTACTCTCCTTCCCGGTTCTTTTTCCCATATCCATATGGTCCAATGACTTCTTCCTTTCCTTGTCTCTCGTTTCCGACTTGTGCATTCATATCTCCCATGATTACCACTTCTACATCTGAAATTACTCTTTCTACATCCTCCAGGAATACTTCAATATCTTCTTCTCTGTTTCCAGTCTATGGTGCATACACTTGTATGAAGTCCATCACATCATTTTTCATCTTCATTCTAATTTTCATTATTCTGTCACTCACATACTCGACCACTTCAACATACTCCTCCAGTTGTTTCGAGGTTATCAGTCCCACGCCATTTTTTGCCTCTTGGCCACCACTCCAGTATAATGTATATCCTTTCCTCAATTTCTTCCTTCCTTTACCTTTCCATTTCACTTCACTCAGCCCCATCAATCCAACATTCTCCCTCTCCATGAAGTCTACCACCTCCTCCACCTTGCCTGTCAGGGTCATGACATTCATGATTCCCACTTTCATTTCGGTTACTGGTCGCCCATTTCTCAGTTCCCCCAGTACCAAAAGAACTGCGCGTCGCCTGCAGGGTACGCCCTAACCTTCTCCGAATCATTTGAAGTGCCATTTCCATTTTAGGCTATTATTACGATGGGGTCACCACTCCCAAAGGCATTTTATGAAGCTACTGCCAGCTATTATACAGGCCGCCCCTAACATGGGAAACAGACGCCCTTGCAGCCGCCCCTAACCTGGGAAACAGATGCTGCTAATTGATGCTGTACTCATACTATTCCCTGAGTACTGGGTTGCCTCTTCCGCAATCTCCACCGTTCCGAAGTCCATCTTCTCCGCTGCAGATTCCGTTGAGGTCTTCGCACGTAACCCTGTGCACGGGGCCTATGTTATACCCCATAGGACTGGGTCCTCACCAGAACTTAGCCGGTACTGTAGTTCCATGGTATATTACAGTACCGTTGCCCACCCCCGCGACGTGGACGCGCCTGGCAAGAATTATCCATGTAGCCAATTATAATTGCCTCATGGACCTGGTTAAGGAGCTGTCTAAATCCAGCCTCCAAGGCACAGATCAATTCAATTTTCCACCTCTAGAGACAACACTTGTTTCACAAGGATTGCAAACTCCTTAAATAGTGAACAATTGTCCCAAGTTCGTGTGGAATCCTTCTTCAGCACAAAATAGCGAGTAGTCCAAGCAGGAAAAGGGCAACAAATAATAGGATGAAGAAATTAATGAAAATCAGTGTGTGATATAGATGAAATTAACATTTTGGTGATGGTCATTCTTCCTGAAATAAAAAGATTATATTCTTAAAATTAACTTCTTCATTAAAATCTGTGTTAAAATATAAAAGTCTCCAGTACAATGTGTGCACGAAGTTCGTATACCCCTAAATGGTGTCGAAGAAGCTGCTAGAGGGAAAAGACTAGTGTCGCTGACTTGTGCGAATCTTTTTTCTATTATTATTATTCATTTTTATTCTCAGTATATACTTATACTCATGCTTTATTTATTTCTCCTTACATTGTCATATACCCATTGTTATCGACTTCAATTGTTGACATCAGTCGGTGCAAATTTATTGAAAAAATTAACATATCCTTGTCAATACGGAACGAAGATGGTTAGATGGGGCATCACAAAGCCTTATGATGATGATGATATAGTGAAGTGCGAAAGATAAAACATTGAGAGTTGAAGAAACTGAAAAAATTGAGGGGTTTTTTCGCGTTGAAAAGTGAACATGGAGCGATCCCCTAAGAAGCATGTAGAGGAAAGGCTGATAAACTGTCGCAGACATATGAAATTTTTCTCCTTGTCTACCTGGTCAGCTCTGCTCGGGTCGGGAAACCATTTACTGTCTAAGGGGGTATCATGGTGACTTCCCTCGCTGTGTGTTTTACAGGAAACATTTGTGTCCTGCTTTGTGCCAGGGGATTAAGGCTCTGTCTGACTGTCGTAACTCTTGCTTTGTTTCTTGAAACAGCAACTGCAGTATGCCTTCCTTTGCCATAAAGAATATTGTAGTTTCTTGTATTGTTTGAAATCACGTTCTCCGTCTGTGTTAAAAGCCCACGAGTTGGTTAGGAGAGTGTTTAACGTTGCAGCAGAGTGGCAACAGGAGTGGAACAAAGCAGCTCTCAACACCTACCAGAAGGTTTTGATCTGTCACGTAACAGGTGGGTTGTCCTTGACAGGGTACGAACCAACCCTGGGCTGGTTGCTGGATAAGTGATGACTGTCGTGCGCCGTCATATGTTACCGAGTGTTGTAACTTGGGACCGCTGGAAGACTTTATGCAAGGCTTTAGAGTAGCTGGACAATTTAGATTTAAAATTTTTAAATTTATCAGGTGCCCAGTTGATTGTTTTTAAGATGCGTATTGTTTGTAATATGTTACATATTTTGTTTACTTTGCCGTAAGCTTAATTATTAAACAAATCCGGAATAATTAGACCCAGGCGTGGATCTAGAGTTTGGCTTGGGGGGGGGGTCAGAGAATCTAAATTGTTAAGTAAAATGGTATCGCTAAAAACGCAATCACAAAATAACCAAACTTACAAAACCAGACCAATTTTATTGCAAGCTACATGGATAGAAATTTGATGTGTTTAGCACACCAAAAATAGCTTAAATTGCCAACCAAGCTTGCAGTTTGGACGTCGGCAAAATTTTTTGGTGCGAAAAAATCCCCAAATTCCTATCCGTGCATTGCTGCACATCGTGACATCACTATAAACATCGATTCGGTAATCACAAGGTTTGCTAAACAAAATAGACAATTTGATTTTGTTATACAAATAATCGTTTTTATATAACAGGTATGAAGTTGTAAACATGTACAGTTAGAACAGAACAATAATAGTACATTATGCAATGAGCCTATAATGGCTATAATTAAGACACTAGTATGTTTATGAAACGAGCATATGCGAGGTTTATAATTTTCATACGAGTGTCTTAATTACCATTATAGGCGAGTTGCATACGACTGTTTATGTTCGACGATAATTATAACTTTATTATATGTTTTAACATAAATATTCTTAAATATCTGTTGAGATTGTCACTAGAATTTTGTGATCAGGTGCTGCGCTGGGTAGGATATCTCTGATTTCCAAGCTCTCTGACCGACCGACGCATGCGCTCTGTGCGTTTCAATGCCATATGTGCAGATTGAGCACCAGTATTCAGTAAAAATGTCACCGACGGCGTTTGAAAACAACGCTTTGTGTAGAAATTGGATTTGGGGATATTAAGGTACAGTGCTATTTCTTGTCACATATTCACCAGTTTATTTACGCGAACATATGGACGGTGCACTTTCGGTAATTTATATAGACATGTTGGATTTTGAGCGCATGCGCGAAGGTATCCTTATCTAATTGGTCAAACAACTGTTTCTTGAGCTGTGATTGGTGGGAGAAACTGTTTCATAATGAAAAATAGTGTTACAATGACCATCATTATGATACAGTTTTTAGACATATAATAGTCAGGGTCGAACATAAAGATATTTTCGGTATTGAATTAAAAAAAAACTGTTTCATAAAGTTTTATTCATCTGGTTATTGTGTTTTCGTTTTTTGAGTTTGCAAAAAAAAATTGTATCCATTGGGGGGGGGGGGGGTCATGACCCGCCCTGAATCCGCGTCTGATTAGACCGTGATAGAACTTGCTGGTACTAATGTGGCCTTTCTGCACTCACCGGCAAAGAAAGCGAAACACTATGAATTTCAGATTAAACTCAATGTTGGACTGTATGCCTTCCTTCGGAGGGGAAGTTTGTCGGCGGGCCCATGTCATAGATTGGTAATGTGTAGCATTTACCTTAATTAGTACAATAATTAAAAAACATTATTGATCAAGACAATCACTACAGTGCACAAACACGAATTTGGAAATGTTGAAATCCATCATACTGTCCTCCGACCTGTTGCACTGTATGATTACGATGCTGTAGACAAACCGTAATGTTCACAAAATTACACGGCACGAGAATTCAAAGCTGTTTGTGGCTATTGTAGTCCGAAGGCGGGAAATGTTAACATTGGTGTTGTGATTATTACGATCAACATTATTGTTGCGCTGAAACTTCTCAAATTAGCAAATTAAAACACGGCACATTACCGTAAGTCACAGCATTCAATTTATACCAGGTTTGTAATGGTCAAACATTGAGTTATTCATAGTGTTTCACTTTTTATGCCGGTGAGTGTAGTTTCAGGACCGAAAGAGTACAGTATGTAAATATGATTAAGCTGAATCAACAGCAAATCAAATTTGAAAGTAACTGAGATTGTCCAGACATGTCAATCAATTTGCCAGTGTCTCGCCCTGATGTAACTTGGTCACTCTCATCCATGCTCCATCTCTTACACCCCTCTTGCCTACTTCTCCTCTTGTCCAATGCCATACAGTTTTATTCTTTTACTTTCGTTTATTAGCTACTTATTTTCAAAAGTTTAAACCGGTTGGAAATAAAATTTTAAATATAGATGGAAGTAGGCTAGAAGTAGCATTAATTTGTATAGCCTATGAAAGTATTTTCTCTTTAAAAGTATATGATATATATGATTGTACTTGTGATGAAACTCAAACTTGTTGAACCCATAAAACATTTGTATCAGCATGGCAAGTGGATTTATTTTGCTGAAGAAGAGTTATACAGTGACTTGAAATATGTACACACAATAATTTCGTAACAAAATTTTATATTTTATTTATTTTTATTAATACAGAATTCATCCAAGAAACAACCACATAATTACTGTATTGTTGTATGAAGTCAGCATGAATTTGGATGGTTCCAATAATAAATTAGTTATTTGCATATAATACTGCGAGTAGTCATAAGTTTAGCCGACTCTTTTATAAAAGTAATCGATAGATCAATGGTTTTCATAATTTGCCTTCATTATGTTGACTGATGCCCATCACTAAATGTCAGCAGAATTTTCTGATGAACTTATCTGTTATGACCAAAAGAAATGTTGTCCAAGTGCACAGAAAGGATGAATGGACTGTCAAATTTTGATGACTTGTGTCCTAAGTGGTGTTAAAGTGGTAGTGGTATTGACTGTTAGTGTTATATTTGATATGACCATTTACTGTTTCTGTTGTGCCTGGTTCAGTTTTTTTTATTGGCATTAATTTTCTGAGTGTATATTTAAACCTAAGCTTGTTACCAACTTTTGCATTTGAGTCGTCTAGTATCAAAACCGGCCAAGTCACTGAAGGCATATTTTTCAGTATGGATGATAAACCTCTAGAGACAAAGCAATGGTGGTCACAAGATTTTATTGCATAGTTATATACATAATGGTTTAATATTTAAGTTCTGCTATTTTGAGAAATTGATTCATAATGAACCCATCTATTTTGCTAATATTAATTTTGACTTGGCCGTTTTTGTTGCAATTTGGTATATTTTTAGTATTTTTTTGTAAAACTTTCCTTTTTAAATTCAAAACTCCAGGGAAAAAGGCAATTAATTTAAAATAAATTTACATTGTAATTACCTGTCTTTATTGCAATAAAAACGAAAGCATTTTGCTTAAATTGGATAGTAATATAGGACTGCTCACCTAATGAGTGTAATGGAGCAAAATCCGTGCCTAGACAGGAGGCCATTGCCCTTAGGGGATTAAAGGGCTGTATTTATTTATTTATTTATTATTTATATGAAGATGAACATCAGAAAGCTGAGGAGAATACAAAATAGGTATTATATCATTAAAAGTTAGTAGTTCACTTAGATCTTGAACACAGTAAAAGAAAATGAGTCACTTATTAAAATAGGAACAATATACACGTTACACTCCACAATAATGACAAAATACGAGCACACAGGATATACGATTGCTTTCGCGCCAATGCAGTAAGAAGCCCGCGAATACAGAAGTCCGTGTTGCAAACTAACAAAATACAAATTATTATAACTTCGAAGAGTATACAATATAAGGAACAATATTGCCTACTGATATTATCACATTCTTGCATAATCTAACAACGCAAGATTCCAAACAATAATGCTGCAGCGACATGACAGTTTTTGTAAGGATATCCAATTCTTTTTGTCTTTGTTAACTAGGTTTAAGATTTAATATTAATCACGCTGAGGAAGGTATCAATGAAATACCGAAACATGTACGTTTAGTAATGTAATTAAACGTTTCTTTAGTGTTTGACTGGGCGGTTTTAATAAGTGAAGATTATTGCCATTGCCATAATGGTCAATGTTTACGCATTTTATGAAGATTGCTACTCGTTCTTTGACATGACCGGTTGTGAAAGCACTGCCTGCATGACTTGGCCCATTTTGTTGCACGACCAAGAATTCAGTGCTCTGTAACATGAAGACATGGAGACGATTTTGAAGCATATTCTTGTTTCGCCTGATAGTGCTATACTTCTACTTCAAATTGATAACCTTAACTCATTTTCGTAAATTTTGTGACTTGGCCGGTTTTGATACTAGACGACTTATTTGTCAAATGCCACTTGCTAGATGTGGCTTTGGGTATGCGTGGTGCCTAGTGATAGCATTCAGTGCACTGCAAGTGTATGGATACTATGGAAGTTGCTACTCATTGGGTTCTGCTGCACTTGGGGCCCTAGCATACCTCATGGATTTTGTGAGGTTCCTACCCAGTGCTACCAAATCTGTGTCCTGCATCTTTGACTCAGGGTGTTATTGGTGATGTGATAACTTTTTGTTTCTGTTTTTCTTTTTACCAATACTGTGTTTTACTTACAGGGTGTCCAGCCAACTTGAAAACTGGGGAATTTGGGAAATGTATTGGAATTTCTTTAACTTCCTAAACATCAGGGAATAAACAAACTGAGCTGACTCACAAGGGAACTTTGTGAACGTGCATTACTAATCTGATTTCATTGATTACATCTATAATGATATTTCATCCCTAAATTGATTTGGAACATCCCTGGAGAGGGTGGAAGTGTACACCAGGCTTGGAGCCACACAAATGGATGCTCTGCATTGCATTCCTGTACCATCTAGTACACCGGCCATCTTTGTGGTTTATATCATGTCAGATTTGTACAAAAATCTTCCATGTTCTATGATCCCCACGAGTCAATTTTCACTGTATTTAGTGATAAAACTGAAAAATATTAAGTTTTCTGATAACTGTGATATTGGTTTTCTACGTAGGCTAAATCACTCTTGTTAGGACAAAAGGGTATAAGTCAAAAAGTACCTAAACTGAGATCATGCGATTGTTTGTTAGGGAATTGTCATAAATTAGTGCACGCAAAATTTAAGTCCATTCTGAGTATTCAGAATCGATATAAACACTTAAAACCTTTTGCACCAACAAGGTTATGACAATTCCCTACCAAACAATTGCATGATCTCAATTTTGGTATTACTTGACTTATACCCTTTTGCTGTAACATGAGGAAACTTCTTCTAAAACAATGAAATATTTACTCATTAGCTAAAATTAGCTTTCTTTTGAGCGGACTGGGTTTGGAATTTTCCAACGGGATTTCTTTCCAAGCCAATGACCAAATTGCAAAATTTTACTAATTGTATCTGAAAAGCATAGATGCTACCAAAAATAATTAAATTTGGAACCTGAAATGCAAACATTTCAATTTTTAAATGCTGAAAACCACAAACTACCTACAGTACATGTGGGAGCATATGAGAACTCTGCATATCCACATTTAACCCTCTTAGTGCCAGCCTCCTTATCTTCATGTGTGCTAAGATTGCCAGAGAGAAAATGCGTATTATGCAGCACTGAAGAAAATAACATGTACTACCCTCACTTTTCAAGATATTTCACTGTAGTTTACACCTCCTTGTAGCTAAGTGATGCCTTTCTTTACTCATTGTAATAATATCATAAAAATAATTCACTGTGCCAAGTAAAAAAAATAAATTTTCTCATGCAATTTTGAAAAAAATAAACAAATCTTATTTGGTTCTCTATACTACCTAGTATTTTGATTGTACTCACCTAAATTTTTATATTTCTGTGCACATTGACTTATTGTTTACCACTTTACAAAATATCACTATCCTGAGATCGATAGTTCTTCCAAAAAACAACTTTTCCTGATCACCACTCACACCTGTTATTATGTACGTTTAGGGCCAGGCGTCTCGAGAAATACAAGAGAGGGTTGAAATTGGACGTTGTGATCAGATTTAATTTCACGGAAATCGGGAACCTGGTCATCATCGTTATTATCTCCGTCAACTCTGGCATTATTCCCTTCAATATTATTACTGTCTTTATCAGAAATTTCATGAACCACTGTCGCACGAGTAGGTTTGTTTACATCATCACTGTCGTCATTATTTGAATTATTACCGGCATCATTATCACTCTCAGCATAATCTGAATCATCGCCTGATTCTACATAATCAGAATCATCACTCAGTGAATTAACATACTCTACCAAATCATCAGTTTCAAACACAACCCGAGAACTAGTTGCCATCATTACAAACACATGGACTGCAGGTAGGCGCCAAACAACTGAAATTGAAAACTTCGTAACATAAACACAACACGCCACGCAGAGATTCTAGTGGTAGATTTAGAAACTATGTAGTTTCTTCCACAGTGCGGTACCGACTGGAGCTGCCATCTGTCATATTATTTGCTAACTATTACAACTTATTTGGACAGTTGCAACATGGAGCGCGATTGCGCTCCTGGCACTTTTAGCTAGCATATAGAGGAGCGCTATCGCGCTCCCCGGCACTCTAAGAGTTAACCAAAAATATGGCATAGGTTTCTAGTAAAAGGATATCAGAAATAAATTCTCCGCAATGTTTTATTAAAGACAGTTTATGAGGACAACTTCAAGACCTCCTCGCCATCACCAAAGAAAAGAGTCCTACGCCCTTATGACACCTGGCCTTGTCATGTAGAGATTGTGCAATTGGAGATTTGAGGCTCCCTACTGTAGTTTTATTGTATCTTCTACAGTGGTTTTGATGCCAAACCCATAGGAAAGGACAGATTATATTCCTTATCCTGGCTCTGCTCAGGGAGAAAGCTTACTTTTTTTGTGCATATTTTACGCCCTCATTGGAGCACTTTAATCAATACAAATACAATTAAGTCTAACAACGATATTTGGAGATTAGCGATTCAGCTTCAGCTTCTTCTGCACCCAAAATTTCTTCAATCTGACCTGGCTACCCTTTGTTCATCCAATAATTTGTCAAATCTTATGAAGAGGAGCTAAATTCCCTGTTAAAGATGATTTAAATGTATTTGGTTTGATAAAGTAAGCTCCAATGTTGGCATAAACTCAGTAAATAATTAATACAGACAATAGTAACACTGCAATCGGGTGCAAAGAAATCGAGTCGCAAATTTTCTGTAATTTTTTCACTGCCATCAAGCATAAAAGCCAACAACCACAAATCTGACAAGGGGCAGATGACCTCATAGTTCTGCCCCTTAAAACAACAATAACTAACACAAATCTGACATTTGTTTTAATCGTTGAGGAATATGTCATCGAATGAAAGATAATCAGACAGTTTCACTGTTAATAGATCACCCAATTGAATTTGGGGATGAAATATCACATGATTTTGTTGCAATGTCGCCAACATTTGAGTGAGACAGGGAAGTACACGTTTGCAGAGTTTCCTCGGAGATTTATGCTCATCCAGGCTTCCATCAACTTGTGTATTAATTTAGTGGGATTCTCCACCTGGCTGCTGATAGTGGTGTAATGGTTAGCATGCCAGTTATTGAGAAACTGAAGACCTGGGTTCAATGACTGATGGTGTCACTTGATTGTTTTAAGGGTCAGAATCTCAGGTCAGTTTGCTTATAACAGGCATCAGAACGCTCTTCTTCTCTTTTTTGTTTTCCGGGACAAATTCTCTCTTTGTGAATGTCTGAATAATTTGTGCTCCTGCGACTAATACACGTCACCTCTTTGGTACTTGGCTTTGTCTGGTAAGGTGACTTAATTAATAACGATAAATTCACGTCACCTGCTACTTAGGTTTGTCTGGGAAGGAGACTGTCCCGTCACCTCTTTCACTACTTGGGTTTGTCTGGTCTGGTGACTTAATGAATCGATAACCACGATTCACGTCACCCCTTTAGCTACTTGTGTTTGTCTGGAATGTTAACACTTCATTAATTAATATTTTCGATAATTACAGCTGTGCTGTATGACTTTCACATATAATTTTACAAATAAAATATGTGTACAGTCTTTGTCTGTGAAACATGGAACAAGTTGGCACTTTGTTCCCACTTATACACTTGTCTGATAAAGGAGCTCAGATCAGTGTACTTTCAAACAATGACTGGTTGTTGTTGATTTAAAGGGTAGATGAGGTCATCTGCCCCTTAATAACAACCCCAAGATCTGTGATTTTATTGGAAATTCCTTGTGTTATGTGGGAATATTTGAAAAATGTCTGGACACCCTGAGGTGCACATGATGGCGTGTACCACCATTTGAAGTATATTGCTGTGTTCTTGAGCTCTTGTTCTGCATCGATTGTTAGGAATGTAAACAGCAGAAAGAATCCTTGGCAAGATTCGAGACTGAAGTGAAGAGGTTGGAAGATGAGAACGCGGCTAAACATCAGCATAATCGACAGTTGATTTCTCTGGTGGGAGACCGTGATCTAACTCTCAAGAAACTCTCGGATAATGTGGACGAGCTTAAAGGTTTGTCTTACTTGATTATGCTCTTGTTGTTGTTGTTGTTGAGGATGATGAGTGATGTTCTGGTTGTTGTTGTTTGCTCTTCCCACTTAATTGATGGTCATCATCATCTTGGGCAGCTACAAGCACTAGCAAGTCTGTCTGGAACACATACATTTGTACTCCATCCCCTTTTTCCTTGATCTCTCCCCCTCAATTCCAAACAAGCATTTGCCTTGGCACTCATAATCTCAAATCAGAAAAGCCGCCTTGTCAAACACTAGAACATAGTTTAATAATTAAATTAACACTTACCTGTTTCATTATATCAATGATAACTTCGTCAGCGTGAAAAAATCTTAGAAACTATCTTAACAAAAAACAAAAAGAAAATGGATATCCCTACAAACAGTCATTAATTTAAATAAATGAAAGGTCACAAGAAAGAATAAATGATGAGTGAAATACTTGGACATTGACATGCATGTTCCACTTTTGATGCTCTGTTCTCAACTTATCATTTCATTACTCTTGGAATATCAATGTCCAAGTATTTCACTCATCATTTATTCTTTCCTGTGACCTTGTATTTATTTAAATTAATGACTTTTTGTAAGGGTATCCATTTTCTTTTTGGTCTTTGTTAGGATAGTTTCTAAGATGTTTTCACGCTGGTGAAGTTATCATTGATATAACGAAACTTGTACGTGTTAATTAATTATTAAACTACTTTCTAGTGTTTGACAAGGGGCTGTTATATCAGTCAACACCATCTTCATGTCTCTCTCTCTTATTTTGTTAGTTTTAAATTATGTTTTATTTTTGTATTAATTAATTAATATATGTATATATATATACACAGTTGAAACTGGTATGTATGTGCATAGTCCCGACAAATACGTCATTCAACTAAATGTAATATCTCTCTGAATGATGCATAACTGACTTGCACAAATTGCGTACACTGTGAACAGCGTGCAGTTGTTTTATTATTCCCATGCTTTCCACATTCAAGGAATGGGCACGACTTGGCTTGCTCATGAGAATTACTTATGTACGCCCAGTCAATACTGTTTATTAGTTGAACAAGTTATTTACTTGTCATCCTTGGTACATGCTTCGACACCTTTAACATTTATTGGTGTCTTCATCAGCCAAATAACAGCGGCCAGCACTATAACATTTGTAACATGAAGAAAATGAAGATGGTATTGTTATGATTAAAAACATACATAAAAGGAACATATCATGCAGTTAAAAAGTTCAGATAAAACCTATAAAAACACATGAAGAACCAATTGGTTATGGGACCGAGTCAAATAAGGCCTCATACTCAGTTTGTGATCAGTCCAATATTATATTCTTGAAGATGTTCTGTTGCACAAATCACTTATTTTAGTTGTTAAAACATATTCTTTAGTCGATCTGGACGAACACTTTTGTTGTAGACTTTTAACTGGAGTGGGAGCAAAACTTGGAAATTTGTTTATACTTAGCCTGGTTAGAGGTAGGCATCATATCAATGGCAAGGTATCACCAGAAAAGGTCCCAATTTAAGACTGAAAAAAGGAAATCCAAGTTTTGAGACGGGGGAACCGATAAATAAAGACATATTGAAGAGCCCAAAATACTGACATGCGTGTGTAGGCAAGGTGTCAACAGAGCTGGAGGGAAGCACTACTGAGTGTCCTTGCGTGAGACGGCAAGCCTGAGGAGGAGTGGAAGCGGGAGAAGAGGCTGAACCTGTAGCGAGAGGACTCGACGTGGTTTGTTGTTGATTATGTCATTCGATAGGGTGTATAAAGGACATTAACTTCAAAATTAAGTTCATTGAGGTTTGTAAGGGGGGGATGTCTTTTGAGCGGAATTGATTTCAATGTCTTCTAGAATATTCATAGTAGTCCCCTTATTCGCGAAATGTATGATTTCCATATTGCTGCTGATGTCAGTGAATCTACGAGGGTCATCCGGAAAGTGGTACCCGTTGGTGCAATAAAGAAACGAAATTCCGAAGGGGTCAAGTCCGGACTATACGGTGGATGGTCGAAGGTTTCCCACTTGAATTGCCGCAAAAGTTGTGTTATCGCAGCTGCATGAGGCCTGGCATTGCCATGAAGGAGAACGATGCCTGTAGACAATGCACCTCGCCGTTGATTTTGTATTGCCCGCCGTAATATCTTAAATGTTTCACAATACGCGATGGAGAGCTTCTAACGCATTCTCGACAAAAGGATTCACAATATAGCAAAACTCACAAAGAACCAAGCTGGGTTTGTGAAAAACTGCGGTACAACGGATGCAATCTACGCAGCACGGTTGCTGGTCGAGAAGCATCGTGAAAAGAATAAGCCACTGCATCTCGCTTTTCTAGACCTGGAGAAGGCCTTCGATCGGGTGCCTCATGATGTAATCTGGTTGGCGCTCCGAGAGCACGGAATTCCAGAATATCTGGTTAACTCGGTGCAGCTTCTCTACAAAGAACCGACGAGTTATGTTCAAGCTGCTGCAGGAGCAACCAATGATTTCAACATCATGGTAGGGGCCCACCAGGGCTCTGCCTTGTCGCCTCTGCTGTTCATTCTTCGTCATGGATACTGTCACATCAGACCTGCACTCAATAAAAGGAAGACAGAGTATATGACTTTAGATCTCCAAGAAGTTGGGACCATCAGCGTTGACGGAGATAATCTCCCTCATGTAACAAAATTCAAATATCTTGGATCTACTGTCTCTGACAATGGAAGAATCATTGACGAGGTCAACGCAAGGACGCAGGCGTCTTGGTTGAAATGGCGTACGACGACAGGTGTCACCTGTGACCGCCGGATGAAAGACCACCTTAAATCCAAGATCTACCGCACTGTTATCCGTCCGGTCGCACTCTATGGTACCGAGTGTTGGCCCACTACAAAAGAGGTGGAATGTCGGCTAAGAGTCATGGAGACAAGGATGTTTTGATGGACAGGCGGCGTCACTAGAATGGATCATGTTACCAATGTTGATATACGGAAACGTTTCGGAGTGGCGCCGACCCATCAGAAAATACGGGAAGGCCGTTTAAGCTGGTTTGGCCATGTGCTGCGTTCAGAAGAAGACACAATAGCTACGTTAGCATATAACCTGGAAGTCACGGGAAAGAGGACCAAGGCAGAGGTGGGTTGATACGATCCATAATGACCTGAAGACTGCACATCTACACCCAGATATGGCTCAAGACCGAAAGAAATGGAGACAACGAATCCTCATAGCAGACCCTGCTACCAGGCGGGACAAATGCTAAGAAGAAGAAGAAGAATACTCATTAGCATTAATTGTGTCTCATCGGGCCATAAAATCAATGAGCAGTACGCCTCGTCGATCCCAGAAAATGGTTGCCATGAGTTTCCTGGTGGACAGAACTGTCTTTAATTTTTTGGGTTTGGTTGGTGAATGAGCGTGATGCCATTCCATTGACTGTCGTTTACTCTCAGGTGATGCATAACAAACCCATGTTTCGTCCCCAGTAACGATGCGAGTCAGGAAAGAGTCTTCTTCATTGGAATAATGTCCCAGAAACGTCAGTGCTGCAGCCATACGCTTGGTTTTGTGCTCATCTTTAAGCATGCGAGGCACCCGCCTTGCACAGATTTTTGAATAATGCAGATGGTCTTTGACAATTTAATAAACAATTGTTCGAGACACATTAGGAAAATGTTCACAAAGTTCATCAATTGTGACGCGCCGATCGTTCCTCACACATTCGTCTACAGTTGGTGTGTAATGACAGATGGTCTCCCTGAACGGTCCTCGTTGTGTGTATTCCCCCTCCCCAGGTTGAAGTTGCGACACCAGCGCCGAACAGACGACTCGTCCTTCACATTGTCTCCACACACCTCCTTCAATTGGCGATGAATATCACAAGGTCGAACGTTTCTTGCATTAAGAAATTTAATCACGCCCCTCACTTCACAACTGGCGGGGTTCTCAATTTGTTTGAACATTATAAACGATCACAGACACAACACACGCAATGCTAGCGTCATGCAACCTCGCACAGAGCAGGCAGACAAGCCACTGACACGGCCTGACCTTCCCCAGCGGCTACCCGAGTCATCAGCGCTTCATGCGACGCTAACGGGTACTACTTTCCGGATGGCCTTCGTATGTTTCGCTTCCTCCATGTGTGATGCCATAGCGGAATATTTTCTGTATTTAACTGCAGTAAATATTGTTGGCAAAACAAGCAGCAGAGTAAGAGAGAGAGAAACCCCATGGTGGAATGAAACTGTCCGAAGAGTAATAAAAGAGAGAAATGACGTGAGGAAACTAAGGGACAGAGAAAGCCAGAAAGAAGAGAAATTACAAAAACTCAGTCAGCTGTACAGGGACCTGAAACTTAAGGTGAAAAGAATCATTTCTGCAGAAAAAGAGAAATAGTGGACAGAATTCACACAAACTAGAAGAAAATCTTGTTCAAGTAGAGCAATCTCTTAATGAGATCTGTGTTGAAGCCAGGCTGAAATGGTTCGGTCATCTCAAAAGAATGGACACACAAAGAACAGCTGTGGTTTGAGAAAGAACTGAACGGCAAGAGACCAAGAGGTCGACCGAGGAAGAGATGGATTGACCAGGTTAGAAATGATCTTGCAGAGAGAGGTCTGGATTTCCAGCAAGTCGAGGAAGGGGAGACATACTTGGAGAGCGCTCATTCACGATCCTGGAAACTGGGGCCGGTTCTTGATGATGATGAACGGTGTTAATGTGCTACCTACCTGTTTGTCCCAAATTCGGGTGTTAGGCGAGTGACTGGTTTATTTTTAACTTTGTTAATGATATTTTTAACAAACAAGGATGTAAATCCATTAACCTTAGCGATTTGGTAGATGGTGCTAATTTCTATGTTTAGGTCTACAGTATTTTGGAGAGAGGTAGACTGAGGGCCCTGCTTACCATACTCAGGGTGTCTACGACCCGAGAAAACCGGGAAATCTCAGGGAATTATGAATTTCTGGAATAATCAGAGAATTTCTTTGTTAATCAGGGATTTTTCTCCGTTTGGCTATATAACAAAAAAGTGGAAGCAATACTTTCGAATTCCGCGGGAAGTAATCGCTCGCTACTGATGACAGTGCTCAGCCAATGAGCAGTGCCTTCTCAAACTCAACTGAACGCATGATGTGGCAACTTTTCCGTTCGCTTTCTGTGCAGGAGCCAACTACGCCATTTTATTGGGCGTTAAGCATTTTGTTCGTTGCGATCAGTATTGCCAATTTAGCAATTTTGTCGGTAGTTGTAGCAACTTTGGCGACAAAATATTTTGAATTTATTGTAGTTTATACTAGCAACCTGCCCCGGCTTCGCCCGGAAACAGTTATGAATGCATTACGTGTCGAGCACTTTTTTTCTCTTTGTCAATGAACTACGACCTAGGCCTATATTCGTTTTACGTCTCGGCATGATGGGTTAAAATCATGGACTGGACTATTCATTATATTATCATCGAGAGAGCATGTGCATCGAATTCTTGTCAGACGTAATTTAAGAATGGCGAGGTGCATTAAACACAAATACCCCTCCCGTCCAATCTAAAATCACTTTTAGTGGGCAATGTATTGAAGATAGAAATATGCTCTCGCGGACTTTTTTGTAGAGCTTTTCATGCTGAACAATTCTTACACGCATAGTATATTGATATTTTTAATGGTTTGCCCAGCATGGGCTTAAAAAGCGCACGGAGGCGAGTTTTTTTTTTCGCGTTTTTCACTGAAATCGTTACTGCATACATAAATTATTTTCTACAGAAATCCTCCTCAAGATATCTTTTGCAGAATGGTGAAAACCGTATCAAAATCCATTCAGTGGTTCTGAAGATTACCCGTGACATCCAAGAATCGGGGACTTTGTTTTATACTAAGTAGAGATTTAGGTACTATTTTAACTCCCATTATCGATCGAATTTTGACTACTACTGGGTGATGACGGGCTACGTTATTTTACGTTGTTTTATATTGGTGCGCGGACAACCGGCTACGTAAATAAACGTTTTCTTACAGGGATTCATTCTTTTGTAATTTTCTCCTCTCCGCCGTTCATTAACCTAAATACTACTTGCCATTTACGAACTAAGGTCTTTGTTGAACGAAATGCAGATAGGTATATTGTTGTCTCAATAATGCTTTCAGTACAGGAAGTGAGGTTTTATAACACTCAGTTACCGCGTATATTGTCAAGAGTTGGCATGACGCGCGGAACTGACAGTGCGATAATCAGTTCAGACGAGTCTGTTGACGATAATAATACGAGTGAAATTGACAATGATAGCAGTGAAAGTAGTTACGATGAGGTTGATAGATGGACAAGTAAGTAAAATTACACGTATTTATGTTTCATCTTACTTCTCATGCTAGGTGTACTTTAGTTGCCCGGTCCGCTGTAAGGAATAGAGTAGCGCGCACCCGGGCAACAATGTGCTGGACCTGAGTTGACAATACTGTTTGCACGGCTTTTCCATCCCGGTATTCTTTGATTATTTTCTGCTCCTACGTTCCCTTGGCTAGGATAGAACTTATGACCAATTTTGTTTTTAATTGCGCCCAGGAAATGATTTTGTAACACCTTTCAAACTCTACCTTGTATTATCAAGCAGACTTGGTTAAATTATTTTAAATGGATAATAGTGTGTTCTGGCCTGTTGAAACTTCATAATGATTTTCTTCTTCTTCCTCTTCTTTTACGGCCTCATTGGACCACATCAGTCAATCATTCCTCTTCTTCAGTAAGTTTCCTTTCCGAGTCGCCCAGTAGCTTTTCATTCGCTCTGATCTTCTCAGGCGTTCCTCATCTGTAAATACCCTTTTTACTGTATTATGTTTGTCTATTTTAGCCTGAAATCTTATTTTTATATCTCTCAGTTTTTTTAATTTTTTTGTTTTGTTTTGTTTTGCAAGTCATCCAAGGTTATTTCTAATTCTTTCATATCTTCTCTAATTTCCTTAATCCATCCTACTTGTTGTTTCATATTCCAAAGTTTCACTACAATCTTTCTAGATAACCTGGTTTCTGGTGTCCTCATGATGTGACCAAAGAAAGAAAGCCGTTTCTTCCGAATAGTATCAGTGATGGGCTCCAGTTCTCTGTATACCACTTCATTTGATACTATCCGCCACTGTCCATCTTTCTGTTATTTTTTATTTATGCATGTTCTAGCTATTCTTCTTTCTACTTTTAAAATTTTGTCGATTCTGTTTTTCTGAGTAACTTTAAAAATAGTTTCACTTGCATAGGTCATCTCTGGTTGAACCACCGTCTTGTAATGTTTTAATTTTGTTGCTATTGATAGACATTTTCTTTTATATGTAGACCATGTTAATTTTTGGGCTTTTATCATTTTATTAATCCTTTCTTGCCATGCAGGTTTCTCATCCAAGTTGTAAGTTATAATTTCTCCTAAGTATTTATTCACTATTTTAACTTTCTTGTTATTTACTGTTATGTGATTGATTACAAGTGGATTTGCTACCATTTTCTCTGTCTTTTCAAATGTTATCTAAAGTCCAATTTTTTGTGTTATATTTTGCAGGCTTATTATTTGATTTCTGGCTTCTTGAATATTATTAGCCAGTAACGCTAAGTCATCTGCGAATCCCAAACCATTTAAGTCTATTTGATCTTTCTTGGTTCGAATTCTTATGCTCCTAGGATTTTCCCTGTACCATTCCCTCATTACATATTCCAAAGCACAATTGAAAAGTAGAGGCGATAAACCATCTCCTTGTCTTAATCGTAAACGGTTCAGATATTTCTCCTCTGAATTTTACTTTAGATTTGGTGTTTGTTAGAGTTAGTTTTATAATTTTTATTAATTTGGGATGAAGTCCGAAATTCCTTAGTATTTTCAGCATGTATACGATCATAAGCTTTTTTGAAGTCTACGAAGGTTATGACTTGCTGTTTTTGTCTACATTTGTTGTAGTCCATTACTAATTTTAATGTGATTATCTGTTCAGGGCAGCTTCGCCATGGCCGAAATCCACCTTGATATTCTCCTATTTCCAGTTCTAATTGATCTTTACAACAATTATTTATTTATTTATTTATTTATTTATTTATTTACATATGTTATGCCCTCATTGGAGCACTTAACCAAAACTAGTATATACATGTCTCAAAAACAATATTAAAGATTCAGCTTCTTATTTTCTTCTTTTCCCAAAACATTTTCATTCTAGTCGACCTTGCCGCTCTCTCTGCATCGCTTATGGTGTAAGTTTTGCGGGTAAAGGTTTTTAAGGGAAGTCGGATGTTCTTGTTTTTCAAGATATTCTTCTCATCTTTGTTAGCAATTGGGGACATTGTCAAGCTGAGTTCATCCAGATCATTTTGAATTTCCATAAACCAAGAGTTCTTTGTTTTACTTTTGAAAAAATAATTAAATAATACTTTTAATTGTCTGGTATCCGGCAGGCGTGAGATATGACAAAAAAAAAAAAGCAATTCGCCTTTTTCGCATAGTATCGACTGTTTCACAAGCATATATTGTTTCCGGTTTAATAACTGATTCATAATGTCGTAATTTGGCAATTATGGAGAGTGATTTTTTTTTTGTAACTAGACCAAGTAATATATTGCGCTTGTCTTAACTTTGTTGTTCTATTTTCGATTGACGCTTTCTCATTCAAATTCCATGTTATAATCTCCCATAAATATTTAAATTTATGTACAACTTTAATTTCTTTATTGTTGATCAATGTAATAGCTTGTGTTTCCACATCAAAGGATGGCATTATTTCAGTCTTTTCAAATGAAATTTGAAGTCCTACTTTTGCTGCAATAGACCCAAGTTCTTCAATTTGGTGTTTAGCCTCATCTATACTGGTTGCAAGCTGTGCAAGGTCATCCGCAAAGACCAACGATTATATAGAATTCGTGACATGATTGTATTGTGATACCCAAAAGGGAAATTTCTCGATAGTTGTCAGGATTTGATTTTTCTCCTTTCTTGTGTAATGGATGTATTATAGCTGTAGTCCAATGGTCTGGCAGTTCTTCTTTGATCCAAATGTTCACTATGCATTGGTGTCATGAAATCTTTACTGGTTCTGCTGCATATTTCCACGATCCTGCAAATGTTTGATCTTCTCCACTCGCTTTGTAGTTTTTGAGATCTCCTTCATTTAAATGTATTTATAAATTACTAAATTGATTAACTCAATTACTTCTGTCATGACGAGGTAGACCTAATTGAGGGCGAGAACTTGGAATATGCCTCCCTTCGTCCCTTGGCTATGTGTAAATTACTGTGTAGGCCTATATTCAGACTTATGCTACCGAATATCATCATTCCTGCGACGTAAGATTAGTGATTTCAATGGTAATGAAAGGTTTTACAAATTAAATATCGGTCTAAGATGATCCCACTCATATGGTGACACCTTGATGTGTGTATCCAACCTCCCTTTGCTGTGTGCAGACTGACAAACGAAGCATTATTAAGGTGTGCGCCACTACAGATCTAGTACCGGTAATAATAATAATTCGCTTCAGAGTAGCAGTGGAAGATAAAATCAACAAGTTCGCAAATGGACGGGGGAAAAGACGTCTTGCTCGACCCGGTGCTGGGCCCGAGGTTTTCGGAGCGAGCAAAAGATGATTTCCAAAAACCAAATGGAAACAAATAATTGCTTAATGCAGCAATCAAAAGTGCAAAAACGAGATTCCCATAAAATTAATTAAAGAAATCCCAGAGGCGTGTTAATCGTGCCTTTGTTACATCACAAAGACAAGATTGACGAAATCGAGATAAGGATAAAGGGGGGGGACTTAAATATAAGAAATGAAATGACAAGGGAGCTATATTACTTAAAATATAAAAATGTATTAAAGATAAAAGAAAGAGCGTGTACACGAAATAAACAAATTATTTAAAACAAAGAAAAAGGTAAGCTAAGACAAGATCAATAATACAAAAGAAACCCAATACCAAGAATAAAGACTTAAAAACTAAAAAGCACGACAGAACCTGAGTGCAGCTCAACAACATGAATCTAACGAAAAGATACGAACATTGAATAAAATAAAATGAAACTTACATAAGTTAGAGAGAAACGCCAAACTTGCAAAAAGTCAAAATTCGAACTGCTACAAGACGCGAAGCTTTCATGATGTTATTGTAAACATACCTGAGGGATGGGGGAGGAGTGAGGGGAGTAAAACAAAGGGAAGAGAGATTTCACGGAGGTAGGAAGAAGGGGAAGAAAAGGGGGAATATCATTAAGTTATGTAATATGGTGAAAATCGAAAGAGAAAAAACAAAACAAAAGGAAAATGAGATATACGGAGATACATTACATTACAATTGACTTGGGACGAAAGAGACCGGTAAAAATCGAAAGCACGCTATAAAAAATAGGCTTATACTCCAACATAATGCCGCACCAACGCGACATATAAAAAAAAAGAATAATATGACATCGGAGCTGGAGAAATCCCAGTTAACCACCGTCATATATATTCTATAAACAAAAGGGACACGTATTAGTGGGACGTTGGACATAAGTCCCGTTACCTCACACATACTGTCCGCAAACAAAGGTCCAATTGCTACCAATCAAACGAAACATTTGTGGTACAAAAGAGACACCGACGCAAAAGACGAGCACCAAGGCCCGACAGGAAATATACATAAGCCAAGACGCAGAAACGCAATACTTTCGAATCTTACAGGTATTAACCAAAATAATAAAACTGTGAGGAGGGTACATAACAGAAGCAACAAAAAGAACTCTGCCGTATGACATTACGCAAGGTCTCGGAGATCTGGTTCAAGGATTATAATACTAACAGTAACATCTTGAAAAGGAAAGAGAATTAAGCAAAAGAAGGAACATTGAACAAAAACAATTACATTGCGTTAGATAGAAATACATTGAGCCGTACTCATATTCCGCTGCGCCATGAGGGCGGGCCTCTGCCCGAATACACACGTTCGCCCTACATCTCGGCACGTCCAAGACTGAATAAGCTTCTGTCCCCCAGAGAGGAGAGAAGCCTCTCAGAAATATAAAATGCGTAGTTTGGGAGTGGCTCCAAACTCGCGTCAAATATTGGCTGAGCCAATAGCAGAACAAATTGCACAACAAAATGCAAGGTAGCAACAACACTAGCCAATACGAGAGAACTAGGTAGTATGTAGCCAGGGGTTGCACAACGTTAGACAGAGAGATACATACAGACAAACTGCGCACTTTTAAACACTCGAGGCGTAATATAGAGATGTCACAACACATGACAATAATAATAATAATAATAATAATGATGATAATAATAATTACAATAAATTCTGAAAAGTGGTTCAGGTGATAAGTTGTTTGAATTCAACGGAATAACTTTGTGGCAAGAAAGAAGAAATTCAAGCCTTTATATTTCAGTCATTAAAAAAAATGTACAAAATATCGACTTTTATCTCCGGAGTGTTGCCTTAATTTGGTAAGTGAAAAATGTGCTTGTTTCTCCCTAAGTGTTCTACAACCTCAGAGGCTCACAATTGTGAGTTGGGGGATTGGAAACCCCAAGGGATTCCCAAGTTGGGCCCATTTTTGCCTTGATAGAATGACTGTGCGCAATCATGGCCCCAATTCCTTCCAATTTCCTCATCCCTCATTCATGGAGAGTTGAGAACAATTCTAGTAAGTAAGTTATCATCACTAGGGCCTGAGAGGTTAGAAGTCTTCATAATCCTAAGAAATGGCCTTATTTCAAAAGCTATTCAACGAGACAATTCTCTAGAATTAGTGGCTTGATAGTTATAGGAACCCACGAAAGTCGTCTGATTTTTTTAAAGAGCATTAAAAATCCCTCAGTATGCCTTCCTTCGGAGGGGAAGTAAAGTGGGCGGTCCCATGTCATAGATTTATGGCATGTTAAAGAACCTTCCACTAATTACTCCTGTGTGAAGCTAAATTAGAGGTTAAACAACGCTCTTAGGTTCCTACATACGTCGCCGGGAGCCGACTGTGGTGGCGTCTAGTAGCCAAGTTCTGAATTAGTAGTCGTTGACAGTGGCATTTGGCGGTAAAAGTAGGAACTACTTGAAATTCAATGTCTGCAGTCCTTACTTTAATTTGAAACAGATAACATACACTAATACAGACATCACAATTAATACCGGTTATCAGACAGATTCTACATACACCTTAAGTACACGGTGCTACATGACTGCGTTGTCGCAGCCCCTAAACTAAGGAACCAACCAACCTACTTTTATTAGGGCAAACGGGAGAAACGTTTCCAGAATGGTGGCTTGTGACTGGCTGTCCCTGGCTTCCCAAACATTGGGCCAATTACTGTTCCCTTAAATGTTTAATCCTGGTATGAAGAATTAGCTGTCAAGAGGCTTGGATTTCTGTGTACTATGTGCTAACTTGAGATAAACCTCAATGTGGTTGCAAGATTTAAAATTAATTTCCTGTAAATCATAATGTTTTACAGATGCAAGTCAGTGAAAATCTCCATTGTTTTATGTGAACTCATTTTTTCCTGACAATCATTATTATCTGCTGTATGTTAACTTTTTATCTGCAGGAAGTATTGCTGCCCAGAAGAAGGATCAGTTAGCAGCTGAGGCAGAGAGAAAGTCCCTGCTAAAACAAAACATCAAAACAGTCAAACAGGCCATCAAGCTGTGTGAAATTCTGAGGAATGCCAGTGAGTTAACCATATCTCTCTCGACAGTGTTTAGTCTGTATTGAGCATCTTAAAAGCTTCAATAGCTTCTTTTAAGCTGAAATGTTCTTGATGGCCTATCTTCTGTTCTCATGAAAACTATTTCCTCTTCTTCTTTTCCTGGTTTCAGTGATCTGGGTCGGTGTGTGAATCAAGGACCTCCATCGTTTTCTGTCTCTCTCCTTCTTTCAGTATATCTTGGACTTTCACCAACCATCAAATTTCAATTTTAGCTTGATTTAGTATTGCCAGCGTTTTTGCCCCAGTGTACCATTGGGCTTGTACATACTGGAAAGTCCACTGCAAGGCTACTATCATGCCACTATGCTACCTCTAATTAAAATAGTAGCCCAATTTGTAGAAGTGTGAAGGGCTCTCATAGCTTTAGTTTGTGCTTTGATTAATAAATATTAAAAAGAAAATGGTTATCCATATTGGATACTGTTTCCCTACGGATCCAAGGTATAGCTGAGTGTAATAACACCTCATGTAATTTCAAATATTTTGAAAATTGATCCAGTTAGCTCTATTGCCGTTGGGCTCGTCAGTTGGTACGGTACACCTCACCATGACACACACTGGTAACACCTCAACAAGACACTGGACAGTAGATCCAAAGCAGACCACTGCATATTTGGCAGTTTCAAGTGAAGAAGTTGTTTCCAGAATTTTTCACTCTTATCGAGAAGAAACGGCCTGCTTGTACATGCTGATCCGTGGGGTGCGCCATACCACAGGGTGTCGAGCGATACGGGAAATACGGGAATTTTAGTGACCCGGGAAAAATACGGGAAATTCGCATTTGATACGGGAAATCTTGAAAAGTCTCATAATGCCTGACTTCTTAGCCCCCGAACGCTCGGTAGAGTCCTCCCGCTCAGTCTTCTATTTCGCCTGCAGACCGCGCTGTCACCCGGAATTTGCACCACCGATAGAGCGCTAAGCGGGATGAGAACCCAGCCAACGTCGAATGCATACTTTGCCTGGCCGCCCGCCAGCCGTACCCTCTAGGCGTGGGTCTACGCGCACCGCGCTCGTTGCTGGCAATGACATACAGGAATCAGTCCGCATTGTTATTCACAGAGGAGACCTGGGTTTCTCGACAAGAGCAGCCCTTAATGAAGCTAACAGGTCAAGATGTCAGAAAATTCCAGACGCGGATGTGCTGATATTTCGCACCAACTGCCGAAAATTATACATTCGTATCCTATGGCTGAAAAAATCAAAGAGTGGTCAACTCTTGCTCACAAGAGACCCGTGCTATTTCCTGCCTAGACACTATAGGGGTCGCTGAGACTCCTAAGTTGGAAGAAGTTACGATCGTCACTGCCCTGGAAATTCTTTGTAATCAGAAGAATTTGCTTTCTGGCTCAATGGCTGACCGCATCAAGAGCAGCTACTCCGCACTTCTGAGACTGCCCTCCGTTACTGCGCGTTTGAAGCAGTTCAACGGAAAAGATCCACGGCTCGATGTGCTGTGGTCTGAATTAGTTGCTTCAGCACCTTCCTCAGTTCCTGCCAAAAACGATCTCACAAACTTCGTTAAAATGATACTGATTTTGTATCACAACAATGCAGCTCTAGACAGAGGTTTCTCCCTGAACAAGGAGTGCATGATCGTCAATCACAAAGAAGCAAGTCTGATTGGCATGCATACTGTTCAGGACCCTGTGATGGCAGCTGGTGGAGTAGAAAAGATAACCGTGAGCAAGAGTCCATACTGCACGAAACTCCTACGCCGTGTTCAAGGAAGCAAATTAGGTGCGATGCGACGGCTAAGGTGGCAGTCGAAAGATCTCCAGGAATTGAAAAAAAAAAAGTACTGTCAAAAGAACTTAATTTTCTTCTGTGTATAACTGAAGTTCCTAGTAACAATCTTGTATTTGTCAAAGTGACTTTTTTAAGTCCGTGCAAACACTCAATGCAAATGCGTTACACATGCATACATTTCAAAAACTACAAACAATATCTCACAGCTCTCGACATTTTACTATCAAACACCCGTTACCAACATGTGGCTACAAAATACACCACACGAGTGACATAATTCTTCTCGTATGTGCAGGCATTGTTTCAATCGCTTGTTAACCACTGTGTCGGATTTCCTTTCATTGTCATTGTTTCCTTACTTTTACTTCGCCGAAGTTCGACCCGAGGACTGGACACATCCCGTACAGCATGTACAGAAAGAAATACTGAAGGTGGTCTGGATATCGCGGTGGATGAAATGATTATTAACCTTGGCAATTCATCAAGCTCTGACAAAGACAGTGATGGTGGTGGTGATGATAGGGACAGTGAAGGGATGGAGGGTGTCAAAGAAACCCTTGCCAAGTGACTGAGGATAATTTATTTATTGGTGTCAGTTCGCTTGCGTCAATCAATAATAGAACACAGGCTATTGTTTCCCTTCATAGTGTTCAAAATACCGTCCGTCATTCAAGAGCCTACAACTCGACAATATAAAACCACGGCAATAATTTCGCCACAGAGGGGCTTGTTTGAGTGCTCAGTGCTAAATATGTATTTGCCTTAACTTTACTTTTGTATTATCACGAAAGCTAATATTAAACTTAGAGAGTAGCGATTAAGTGAGTGTGCATGGTGTTACCTGTCAACTACTGCAGTAAGCTGTGAACGACCTCCACTCAGACTCTTGTTTCATGTTAAAGGATAATCATCGCATGGTGAGTGTTTTTATATTCATTGGCTGTAGAGTATTTGCTCTCTTTGTCGTATTTATTGAATTGAATACCGATGATAAAGGTATCATAGCTTCGGTGTGTAATTTAATATTCATCTAAAAGTATCGTATTTCTCTCTTTGAATGTCCTCGGCGTTGACTCAGGACCGTTTTTTTAAATATATTACGTATAATTGAACAGAAATAATGTCTGAAGTATATAACGCTGTGTATTATTCAAATCAGTTGATTTACAGCATTTCTAAAAACTTAGCAACACAGCTCAGCTGTTCCAAGCTCCCACATATCCTTCGCATTGTGTCCTTCGAAATACAGGGTATAGGTGAGAAGCATGCTCAGAATTCTTGCCGTGTGGCGGTTGGACATAGGGTCTTGTAATGTGGTGACCGAAGGTTGCGGAGAGGAAAAGCGGGGCAAAGTGACAGGAAGGTTGTTAGTACCGAATGCGCGGGGTTAGCAATACTGTATTTGTGCCATAATTTACGCGTGTAATAGCGGACACACCTCCAATTTTACTATAAAAGTAGTGGTCCAAAAAGTGGGTGGGTAACATCTATTACTACATGACCTCCAAAATTATTATTCATTATTACAAAGGGTATTTTGACTATTTTCAGTAGTGTAGAAAATTGTATCGCCTTGTTCCGGGCTCCTATAGATCTTATATTTTCTTTCGATCTTTCATTTGCCATATGACGTGCGTAAGGCAATGCATTACCAGCTTCTGGTTTAGTAGTCAGGTAATGGGAACTGTGTACTACAATTTTCCTTGCATGTAACTAAGCAACTTATTGTTGTTAAGAGAACATAAAATGTACCAAGAATGATATGATCTTCAGCTGTGTGCAGTGAGAAGGCTCTGCATGTGTTCATTCCTTATGTATTAATGATGCGAAATGTCAGCTAACGTTGTGCCACATACAACTCTCTTAGTCTCTAAATGTTGCACATTTTCCCATAAATTACAGCAGTTTATGTTTGAATTGCTTATAAGATCGTGTCAAAGAAAGTGTTTCTCCAATTGAATGATTGTATTTAACTGTATGCACGTCGTATAATCTTGGTGAGGTGTATATTTTTCACGGAGCAACTTTACACCGTTGTAGGCACGCAGCTTTTTGTATTTAGTTTTCTGGCATCTTGTTTTAAATTATTGACTAACATATTTCTAAATGCAGACAATCCATACCTCCATTAGGATTCGGGTTCCATAATTCAAGCAAAATGAGCTCCGTTCGTTTGTGAAATTGGGATCATAACCCCCCTACACTTTCAGTGATGACCGTATGGTACTTAACGTAGACTAGGGTGAAGATGTAAATGAGCATTAAAAAAAATGTTGCCAGTTGTTTAGTTTATTAACTTAGGGCAATATCTTCCATAGGTACTGAAAACTGGGCATGGTTGGATTTTAAGGTAGAACCGCATGTGTTATCAAATATCGCTTTCTTGCAATAGGCCTACCTGGAATATGTATAGAATTATAAAATGATTATTCGTTAAATAAGTGTTAATAGATAGGCTATTATAATTATGATGATTAAATAAATATTAAAGAAACGATGCGTTGTTAGTAAATATTAGGCCTACCGGTACGGCGAATAGCCTACAACTCGTACTTACGTCACAATTTAGCATTTAAAAACGGGTCACGTTAATGCATGATATGCCAATATAACAACCGGATAGCAAATTATAATTATATTCTCACATATAACATATATAATTTGCACCAAGTTAATTATTGTAGTCTAAGATATGTTAGACGAATGCCGTTTGAAATGTGCAAATCGCACACTTTGTAGGCAAGCTGTTTGTTATGGTCGTCTCTGATGCGAAGTTCTCCTAATTACTCTTTTTTGGAGACACTTGTCTTTGGAATATTCATGAAAGGCCAACCCTCAGGTTCTTATTTCATAAGTTGAACGCCTAAAAACAAAACCACAATCCGAAATAATAACGAAGATAATCACGAACGTTTAAACTGCCAATGAAAATCAAATGTAGATTCGCGGACCGAAAGTTGGTTATGCATAAGCTTCGATGCCATTTTAACTTGTGGAATCTCTATAAGGTTACGGTACCATACAATTCAGTCACTTCCCGTAAATATTTATTATGTGACACTCCTATTCTCTACTCTCTCAACCCTCCTCAGTAAAACAGTCATTTATATCAGCTCTCCTCAGGTAAACGGTATTTTATTTGTGTTCGTAGCATCTCATCCCATCTGCGAGAGAGTTCACTCGCGCGCACGCGCTTTGCTCACGCTACGGATTAGGCCTAAATCTCGCCATCACCAATGAGCTGCGGAAGTGTCTCCAAAAATGCAGTTACACTTACGCCAGAAAATATTGATTTGCGCTTTAAGATTCATTTTTCAGCCATTGGCAAACTCTAGTCTTAGAGGGTTCTAAAATATACGGGAATTTGGTGGATTTTCGTACTGGAAATACGGGAATTTGAAAAAAGGTCATCGCTCGACACCCCGTACCAGCTGACAAGCCCATTGCCTCGTGAGGACGAAACAATGCTACTCGATTGATAGGTCTGGTTTCCTTTGCAATTACCGTACATATTTTCACACTGTCCATTATGATTCTTTGGTTGGGTTTAAGGAAAAGTAGACTGTGCATATTTGAAATCATAAACTATAGATAAAAGGAATGCAGCAGATTTACCAGGGTATTAAATTCCACTGCACAACAACTCGCTCACACCTACCTTCTCACATCATCATCATCATCTTGCACAGTTTCCAGCCACTGGCCGGGTCTGTTTGGAACACAAGCCTCTCCAACGTCTTCTGTCTTCCCACCATCTCTCAGCCTCCACCCTTACCCAGTCTTCTCCTCTCTTCTTCACGCTTTCTTCCACCCCCTTCAGCCACCTGTCTCTCGGTCTTCCCCTCGGTCTCTTTCCTTCCCACTTCGTCTCATGTACTCTCCTGGGTATCCTCTTCTCCTCCATTCGTTTTACATGTCCATACCATCTAAGTCTAGATTTCTCTATACCATCCTGTAATGGTTCCTCCTTCATTAATTCTCTGGTCCTCTCATTTCTTATTCTGTCCATCTTTGTAGCTCCAATACTGCTTCTCAAGAACCTCATCTCACTGGCCTGTATTTTGCTCTTCTCCCTTCCTTTCATAACCCAGGTCTCCGAGGCATACGTCAGGATAGGGACATAGTACGCCCGATATATGATCTTTTTGCTGTTCTGAGGGACATCCTTGCTCCATAACATGCTTCTCACACTCCTCCGAAATGCTTCTGCCTGCCTCCCCCGCTCATTTATTTCTCTATCGTTTCTTCCATTATCTTGTATCAGGCTTCCCAGATACTTGAAACTCTCCACTTTCTTCAGCTGTTCCCCACCAATTGTTATTCCCGTTGTGGTTCTTTCCTTCTTCCTTGTTGTGATCACCATCTCGCTCTTATTTATGCTAAATTTCATCCCATATCCTTGTATTATTCCTTCCCACACGTCCAACTGTTCCTGTACCTCCTCCTCCTTGTTTCCCCAAATCATCTGCAAACACCATTGCTTTCATCTTTCCATCCCCAATTACTTGTGCCACTTGGGTCATTATGTCATCCATCACCACAATGAAAAGTAACGGTGACAGTGCACTTCCTTGTTTCAGGCCGTTTCTTTGTTCCAGCCAGTCAGATCTCTCTCCTTCCACTTTCACACAGCTCACGCTTCCCTTGTACATCTCCTTTATCCTCTTTATAGTCCATTTCTCTACTCCTCTATCCTCCAGGGACTTCCATACTTTGTTTCTGCATACACTGTCATATGCTTTCTCAATGTCCAGGAAGGCCATCAGTAGATCTGTTCCATACTCATAGTGCTGTTCTTGTAACTGCCTTACAGCAAAAATCAAGTCCACTGTGGACCTTCCTGCTCTGAAGCCATGTTGTTCTTCCCTCATCCCTCCTTCTATCCTTGTCCTAATTCTCTTTTCCAAAACTTTCTCGAAGATCTTTGCACAATGACTCATCAGTGTTATTCCCCGATAGTTTCTGCAATCTGTTCTACTACCTTTCTTGAAGATCGGGACAATGATTCCTTTTTTCCAGTCCTCTGGGGTCTTCCTTTCCTTCCATGCTGTCCTCATCACTCGGTACAGCCACTGTATCCCCACCTCTCCTGCTGCTCTCACCATCTCCACACTCAACTCATCCACACCCGGTGCCTTCCCTCCTTTCATCTTGTTCACTGCATCTTCCACTTCTTTCCATGTTAAGTCCTTTTCTGTTTGCAGTTCATCTTCCTCTTCCCCGATTTCTTCCTCCTCACCATCTTTTCCATTTGGGTTCAGAAGTTCTTCAAAATATTCTTTCCACATTTTCTTCAGTTCTTCCCTATTTTCTATCTCTTGTCCCCTTTTGTTCACCATTCTAACATGATCCGTAGGATCCTTCCGCCTCTTATTTTTTACCATCCCATACAGGACCTTTTTTGTACCTTCACTATCCTCCTCCATCATCTTTGTCCACTCTTCCATCCACTTCCTTCTCTCCTCAGCCACCACTCTCTTCGCCTCCTTCTTTCTTTCCTTATACTCTTCCCTAGTCTCTACCGTCCTATTTTGATACCACATCCTAAAGGCTCTATTCTTTTCCCTTACTATATCTTTTGTCTTCTCATTCCACCATGGTGTTTCCTTCCACCTCTTCTTACTACTTGTTCTCCCACATACTGCTTCTGCTGCACCCACTAGTGTCTTCTTAAATCTAGCCCATTCCTCTTCCACCCCTCTTTCTTCATCTGTTGGAATTCCTTCCTTTACCATTTTGAGGTACTCGACCCTTCTATCCCCTTCTTTCAGTTTCCATATCCTTATACGTCTTTCCTGGTTCTCAGTCCCTTTCTTCTCCTTACTCCCTCTCAGCTCTCTACCTTCTCACAACTCAGCTAAATTAGAACCACATCAGCTGGTCACAACGTCATATCAGAACCCAAATCTAATTCTCCCTTATTTTTACCTGCATCCTTTATCTCTCCCGCATGCAGCAGTAGATATATATTTACATATATATTAAGCTCATGCAGTAATCGTGGGATGTAAACTTTCCACTCAGCTGTTTTCAAAATTCGTCGTACACTTGTACTGCTAATCCCCACTTCCCACGCACATTGCGTAGCAGACTTCTGTGGAGAATTAGCAAACCTTTCCAACACGTGACCCGACAGAGCAGGACTAGCAGCTGTACGCGTTCTTCCCGATCTTCCTTTGTGAATATCACAAATCGTTCCATGCGTCTCAAACTTCCCAGTAATGCGTTTAATTGTTAGGCATTTTGGGGGTTCTGTTTCAAACTCCCTCCTCCACTGACGTTGCACTTCAACGGCATTACCAAACCTCATAAATCACTTCAGGATGTACTTACGCTGCTTGAACTTCAAGCGTGCTCCAGCCATTTCGTTTTCCCACCATCATGATGTAAGTACAGTACTCTCTGTAATCCGGCATCTCAGCTCTCCGGCACTCCCAGTAATCCGATGTTTTGTATTCGAGTACGAGCTCAACACTTGATTTGATAATGCGTCCAAAATACTGTACAATATTTCCCTCGCAGCGACAAGACTAGTGTCTGAGTGAACAAAGTATTGGCGCCTAGAGCGATGACTTACGGACGGCCCCCTCAGGTGTAGGACAGTTGTACTGTAGTAGTGTTGTGCTGAAGATGCCATCCATGCAGAAAAAACGTAAACATAAAACTCTTCTTTGTTAGATAAACATGAAATATTAAAACGGCTTGAAAAGGGCGAAACGTTAACTAGTGTTGCTAACGAATACGGTGTTGGTCGAGCTACACTTCATGACATAAGAAAAATGTATGATGTGTTTTCGTACTTTCTTACTTTGTACAGTACAATGTAAGTAAACCTGATTTTCAAATGATATCTGCGTTTTTCTCGATATTTTCCAGTAATCCGGAGTTTTCGGTAATCCGGCCGTGCTCTGGTCCGATACCTGCCGGATTTCCAGAGAGAGCACTGTACCGATATCTGTGGAGCGAAAGACCATACTACAACATTTTAAAACAATGATAACAGTTGACAATGTCCATATCCCGATATCGTCTGACAAAGAGTGTATACATTTTTATGGCGCAATCTGTATATATATCAGTTCTCATTGCAATTGTTGGCAACTAGGGAAACAGGACCCTGCAGTTCTCTGTCACTGGACTGCTGAAAATCATATTACTGTTTGTGTGATTTCTGTGAATGCTATCCTGCATTGAACTAATACATATCCTGTTCCCCATATTACAATATAAAATACGTACTGTATTTCTGTTTTGCTAGTGTTATTTATTTTTTATTTATTATTTATTTTACACGTTACAGGCCTGTTGGCCACTGTATAGCTGGGAGCTTGAAAACTTTCATAGGTCTCCAACTTTAACAACAACTTCATGGATATTATTTGCAGTGCTTGTGGTACATAAGCAGGCATTCTCCACAGTGTTACGCCCATGTGTCTCAACTCGATATGTTGCTCCTAATAGTTTGAATGCTGGTATTCTACCGCTTGAGAGGAACTGATCTTCATCAACTGTGTGGGTCTTCTGGATGATAATTATATCAATATTATTTTCCATGCAGAGTTTTGATAGATATTGGCATTTAGACCTGCTGATGCCTTCGATATTGACCTGTAACAGTTGGATACTAGGCCTTGAGAAGAACTGTTTGTAGGAGTGTTGTGATGTGTCGGCCAGGAGATCATAGAGATTGTCTGGCCGCCGAATGCTGATGTTCAGCTCAGTATTGGATATTCGAATGCAGGGTCACCAAGAGGAAAATCCTTACTGTTTAAAAATGAGGCCATGGTCTGAAAACCACACTTTTGAGACATTCCAGAGATGTGAGTTACCTTGTGTTATCTTATTGTGGTTTTCCATTTCTTTTATTTCAGTAAATCACATTGACCTCCCCAACTGAAGCTATCAGTAAACAAGGACGACTACAATAAAACAACAGCATGCACACGCATCCCCTCCTTAACCAGGTTATGTGGTGTCTAAAAGAACAGCACCTTCATTTTTATCTTCTTAAAACATTAGATGCTGGTTCTAGTTCATACTGGCACCTTATCTGATCCCCTAATTAACTTGAGCAGTGTCTTATATATTGGAAGTATCACAATGAAACTGATAAAAGAAGGATATTTACGAGCCTACAGTTCCTTTCTTCAAGGAAAATTACCGCCTACTAGAAATAGAAGTTATTGGGTTGTTAGTGGGGGCCCGGGGAACAATACCTTCTCTTTTTGCTGCAATGTGTAAAAAATGTTGTATCTCAAATGCCACCATTAATACCATAGCAGTAACAGCCCTTAAAGGATCCATTAGTATTTTGAGAATTCACCTATATTCGTAAATTATGTGTATTTTAAGGCTGAATAGCTATTTTAATTATGTATTTTTAGTTGCGGTTTGCCCACTCTTCAGTTCTTTTATTCTAATTTATATGTGTCATACATTTCATAGTTCATTTGTCGTATTTTGTTAACCTTCTAATATTTCTTCTTTCACCTCATTATGATTGTTAAGCTTTGTTTATTAGCGGTCTTGGAAGTCGAGGAAGCATAAGAAATAAATAAATACAAATGTAAAAAATATTAATATTCTTGTTTTGTCTCGTCTGATTGGACAACTGCATCAAACCAGTCAAGTCTAGGGACTACAGTATTTAATGAGGATATTTCTTATTTTGTCTTTTTAATGACCACTTTTTGTGTGTGGTTAGCTCCAGCCACCTCAATTAACTGGGATAAGCTTTTCAAAGACAGAAAAGTAGGGAGGTCCTTGATTCACACCCCAACCCAAATTACTGGAACCGAGAATTGAAAGTGTGGACCTTCAAAGAAATACCTGAACCTTGCTATAGAATTTTTAATTCACTTTTGGTGTATGAAATTAAGGGATAAACAGTTTTTCTTTTTCTTCAATGTAAATATTGTTATATTCTCCAGATCTCCTGCCTCAGTACTATAGGGATCAGCTGTTGAAGAAGTGGAAAAAGCAGGTGAATCCCAGCAAGCCGAGCGATGGTGAACTGCTCGAGCATATGTTGATGTCCCCTGAAGGAGTCAGCAGCCTTTGTTCGTACGACACAGGATTTGACTCAGATGAATTCGCTGCCTCCGATATTGAACAGAGCATCAAGGACGAAGGTAAAATCCTTGTTCTCTTGATAAATAGTTGTAATTTGGTGAGGGGATTCTCAGTCTGGAAGCCCCCCTTATGATGAAGCTGAACCCTGAGGTCCTAGCTTCAGGCCTGTCGAGGGGGAGGGGCAAACGGGGCTGTAGCCCAGCAAAACCTATTTAACTCACGTAATTTGAATTTTTCTGCTAGGACTATATTTTATAATGTGATTATTCTGAAAAGCCGTATAAAGAAATTAATTTTATGATAACCACTAGCTCTTAGTACCCGCCGATGTAAGACTAACAAAAATAGTGTTCAGAAGACTGGTGGACCTTGTTTGGTCAACATCTATGCAATTTCATGATTTGCATCCAGTACATTATTTTGCTTAGACGTTACAGAGCTGTTATGCAGCAGAACGTCTGTCAATCAACTAGAGGGCCTGTTTGATAATTCTCGCATGTGTACGAACCATCCACCCTCTACCCGAGTTTAGCGCGGCACAGTTCTGGCAAGGGCCATCGTCTTGTTTATCTGTTTAAATGCACTTTTTAAACAAATTCTTGATATTTATGAATTAGGAGTGCAATTTGTCACTCCTGCGGGTAATTCTCTTCTTTTGAACGGTCTTTTTTTTCTTTCTTAATTTACGATCGGTTACTTGTGAGCGTCCCATGTGTATAGACCACTCGCCAGGCTTTACTGATATGCGAGCCCGGCGCGATACAGTTCTGGCAAGGGCCATCATCTTGTTCATTTGTTTAAACTAACTTTACGAACAAATATATTTCAGTTTGCATTTCAAGAAATAAAGATTTTTCCTTTAATATTGAGAGTTTTTGTCACAAACTGCACCTTCTAACTCCCTCTGGTGTAAGAGCTTGAGTGTTGTGAAACAACACCACCAGTGAACTCCCCTTCCTGCTGACACACCAAGAGCTGCCAACCCAAGATGAATGGGCCCTTAAATAATTGTGATCCTCAACAGGACTTTAGTTTATAACAGGGTGGCAGGGCATCTATGGAACAGAAGCATTGTCTTATGAAAAGGCGAAATAGATTTGCACGGAAATAGTCATGTTACTTTTCCACTCGCCGACATGTGAAGTGCAGTCAGTTTCAAAATATATGCGTAAATATCATTTTTACACCGTCAAGGCAAATAGACCTTGGACAGTCAGGCCACAACAATTTGTGGAATCAGAAAATGTTGTCACATTATTTGTTGACTAGGGAAAGCCATGTACGGTCTAGCTTCAAGTCTAAGCAACAGGGTATTTGATCTAAGTCCCAGTTTTGAGGGCTCAATAAAGGCCCAGGGAGGTTGAGAGCAGCGACATTGTAATATTACAACACTTGTTGGTCAGAGAAGCTATGAGCTTTCAGCTCCCCATGGAGGCACCAAAAGGATGGCTTTCACTGCCAGGGTAATTTAATATCGCATTATTCTGTCAGTTCTGGTCCGAGGGCTACAAGTGAATACGCAGCCTTCCTAGAAGTGATCTTCCGTTCTTACCCATGCTGGAATGATTCCTAGCCTCAATTACGGACACCACCACATAGGTTATCAGAAAATATTATGCACGCATCTAAGTTGCTTAGCACATAGCAATCAAGAGTGTAGTAGGTAGTGAACGAAAGTGCTTGCTTGATCGTCGACTTGTACAAAGAATTTATAGATGTTTGGCACCGGAATGTAAACTATCAGCGGAACAGGCTCTGGGCAAAGTCAATTAAACAACAGTTTAAACGAACTAGTATTTATTTACTCGAAAATACATAGCACTGTTACCCGACACGGAATGAACTGAACTCCGTGTGAGGTTGAAAACAAAACACTGTGTGTGTATTGTGTGCGCATCGTAGATGGCAGCACTAGATTTTGAAAAAACACCGATACTCGTGTTCAATTGTTTATGTAGGTAAAATGTATTCTAACATAAACCTTGTGTGATTCAGAACACAAGTACTTGGGGTGTTCAAAAATGATTGGCACTACAATTCTTTTTCATTCACAGGAACCATTTATTGAACATACTCTTTCAGATTACATTACAGGTTAACCCACCATGTCTATGCACTTTTTCCATCATTTTAGCAGCGTAGCAAACCATTCCTTGGGGGTATCCCATTGCCACTGTTGGAGAACTGCATGGCAATATGGAGGATATGCGGCAGCTCAGTAAACCCTAGTTCACGAATGGTGGCAACCTGGTGCTGCCTCGGCACATATGGCAGCTAACCTCGTGTGGATGTCTGAAGCAGTCACGCCTTCCCTCCAGAGAAACCACACTGTCCACCTTTACCCGTGCTTGTCGGCGTCCATGTTGTTTCAACGATGTCCATAAGCGTACTCGCACGCCAGATCATTTGCTGCTCCAGTGCGCTACCCATGGGAAGCAGTAACAGCATCTGGTGGCATTTGACAGTACTATAGTCGATCTTCACACATTTTAAACTGCTAATCTGCAGGAGTTATTGGGGGAGTGCCAATCATTATATATGAAGGAGGCCATGCTTCAAGCATGCTTGTCCCAAAGCTCTGTAGTGCATAGCACATAGTGAGGAGTTGCTAGCAGCCTCAGTCTGCAAGGAGTTCACTTTGTTCCTCAAGAAGTCGGATTTCGTAATGCTGCTACTGCAAAATCCATCATGAGGTTTTCTTGTTGAGTGATTTCTTTGGTTTTGTTTCCAGATGACTGTGGTAAGAGCTCACCACTGATTCAAGAGGCTGTGGTGAAGAGTGAGCATGTGGAGACAGTAACATGGGAGAGGAGTGATGTCGTGTGTTCTGTGGAGAAAAAGACAAGGACGTCCTATGAACTGTTTACCAATTCTGTGAGCGAGGAAAGTGGATTCGTGTCTGTGTTTGATTCTACGTATGAGAGTGACAACGAGGAAGTTTCGCTTATCCTGTCATCACATGCAAGACTGCCATTGCTGCTTTCACCATTACCATGCACCCCGATTCATGAGTTTGGTAAGTTTCTTACAGTAAGTCAAGATGACCAGATCTTAGGAAAGAAAATATTGGAACAGCTGCATAGTCCAGTCAAATTAGACATCCAACCTTGCAAAAGGTCATGTAGTTCTAATTTTTTTTATATGTTGTTTGGACCCCTGCCAATAGCAAAAAAACAAATTTGCAACTTCGAAAGACCTGTGCTAGTTGTGTAATACCCGAAGAACAGGTAACATTTTGCACATTTTTCTTTTTTTGCCCAATGTTTTCTAAAATATGCATCTGCCAAGAAAGACCATACCTATCTTTTTTTAACTAGATTAAATTTACTACATTTTGAGACCTAAGCGAATGCTGTATGTTAAGTAGATCCCGAGACACAGTTCTTCAAAGATTGAATATTTTTTCATAAAAGTAAAAATTTTTCATATTGGTCTCCTAATTTGACAAATATCATCAAAAATACAGATTCCATGAGAAAAGTCACGTGAAATGAACTTGAATTTTATTTGTTTAGCTTTAAATGGATTCGTACGGGTACCTGTAGGTCAAGTGCTTCTCTCAAAAGTGAATTTAGAAAAATTGAAAGAAATCAGTTCACATAGGTACTATTTTGTTTTATTACAAAGAAAAACGTAACATCTAAAATAAGTTTTTACATGTATGAAGCAACAGGTCGCTCCATCAATGGTATCCTTACCTTGACGCGGTGGTGGATCTTACGTGGTCAAATGATCCTGAGAGCTATGCCGGCGGTAGCTTAGCTACTGGGAGGGTCTCCCAAGTTGGACAGGTCGAAGGTGATGATCCAGACTAAACGGGATACTCGGGCCCTCCAGGTTGGGGGTTGGACGTGGGGCTTACAACCCCACACCATAAAAAAGAACCTGTTACGAAACAAGGACAATTGCCTCGGAAAGACGGATTTAACAGAAGACAACCTCGGCCTGGATTACGGAAAAGAGATTTGTATATTGCGACGTGGAATGTAAGAACGATGTTGAGACCAGGAAGGATGAATGAAATAGGAGAAGAGATAACTAAATTTAATTTAGACATTGTAGTGTTACAAGAGGTAAGATGGCAAGGACAAGGAAGGATAGATAAAAGGGAATACAGTATTCACTATTGTATAGTGGTCCAAATAGCAGAACAGGACAACATGGTACAGGATTTATGGTATCCAAGTCAGTAAGGAATAGTATTATGGAATATGAAGCCATAAATGAAAGATTTTGTAAATTGCGCATCAAAGGAAGATTCAGGAACATATCCATATTGTCAGTGTATGCACCAACTGAAGAGAAAGATGAGGATGAGAAGGAAGAGTTCTATGAACAATTGGAACAGATATGCGGTGAGATACAGAGATACGATACTTTGATAATAATGGGTGACTTTAACCCAAAGATTGGGAAGGATCTATTGATGAGATGTGCAGGGGAACATACACTACATGATGTTAGTAACCAGAATGGCACACTACTTGGGCATTTTGCCACCAGGAACAATATGGTGATCAAAAGCACATGTTTCCCACATAAACGATTACATCTAGGTACTTGGAAGGCTCCTGATTCTACAACCGTGAATCAAATAGACCATGTGTTAATCAATGCAAGATACTCTTCGTCAATTATAGATGTGCGGAGTTGTAGAGGACCAAATTGTGATTCAGATCACTATCTAGTCAAAGCAGTACTCAGAGAAAAGCTGGCTAAAATGAAAACAGAATCTGAAACCTGGAAGAACAGTATAAACGTTGAAAGACTAGGAGATGAAAGAATTAAGGAGGAATATCAGCGAGAAATACAAAAGAAATTAGAAGAAGAAAAAGAGAGAGATGATCTCAATGAAGAGTGTAAGAAAGTAGAGGAAGTAGTTAAACTGGCTGCAGAAGAAATAATCGGAAAGAGGCAGCAAACCCGGAATGAATGGTTTGATCAAGAGTGTAGGGAAGCAATAGAAGAGAAGAATAGAGCAAGAGAAAAGATGATCTTGAGAGAAACAAGAAGCAACTGTGAACATTATAGGCAACTGAGGTAGAATGCCAACAAAGTATGTAGAAGAAAGAAAAAGGAACACATAAAGAAACAATTTATAGAAATAGAAGAATTAAACCAGGGAAGTGAAGTAAGAAAATTCTATGCGGCAATTGGTAAAATGGGGAAAGGTTTCCAACCTAGGGAAAGAAGATGCAAGGATAGACAAGGGATGATATTGAATGATGAGAACAAAGTGTTAGATAGATGGTCTGAACACTTTAAGGAACTTCTATGTGAAAGTGTTGAGCCAGAAATTGAACAACATATGCAACAAAACGAGAGACAAGAAGTAATTAGATCAGAATCAGAGAATGAGATTGCAAGTATTACGAGTCCTACAGAATCAGAGAATGAGAATGCAAGTATTATGAGTCCTACATGATTTGAAGTAGCAAATGTAATGAAGAAAATGAAAAACAACAAATCACCAGGGGAAGACAGTATAGTAGCAGAAATGATAAAATATGCAGGAGCGGCATTGGAAGATAGAATACATAAACTATTGGAAAGAATATGGGAAGAAGAGAACATGCCAGATGGAGGGGAGGAATAATATGTCCTATATTTAAGGAAGGAGATAAACTAGCATGTGAGAATTACAGAGGAATTACTCTATTGAATGTTATTTACAAGATCCTATCAGGTATCCTGAAAGAAAGAATGAAGATATTTTCAGAAGAAATTCTGAGTGAATATCAGTGTGGTTTTAGACCCAACCGGAGTACAACGGATCAAATCTTTGTAATTAGGCAGATGATGCAAACGTTTTATGAACATGATATTGACCTCCACATGCTCTTTATAGATTTTAAACAAGCTTTCGATAGTGTATGTAGAGAAAGACTATATGAATTACTAGGAGAAATGAGGATACCTGGAAAGATAATCCGGCTGATAAGGATGACACTAGATAACACATGGGCACGAGTGAAAAATGGAAATAAGCTGAGTAAACCCTTTACAATTAATATGGGTGTAAAACAAGGAGATGGATTGTCTGCAGTACTCTTTAACCTTGCACTACATAAAGCAATCAGTAAAGTGGACCAGGGAGACACTATTTTTAACAAATCAAGTCAGATCTGTGCTTATGCAGATGATGTAGTGATCATAGCAAGAGAGAAGCGTACACTGAAAAGAGTATATTTAGAATTAGAGAAAGAGGCTACAAATATTGGGTTATTAGTGAATGAGAGTAAAACTAAGAGCATGGTAATGTCCACATTTAACACAAGAAGAGCCCCGCATGATATTAAAATAGGCGATAAGACATTTGAGGGTGTGACACAATTTAAGTATCTAGGAGTACTTATTAACAACCAGTGTGATATGACAAACTGTATTAAAGATCGATTACAGGCTGGAAACAGAGCATACTATGCAAACATCAAGATGCTCAGGAATCAACTTATATCGCGAACAACCAAAATGAAGATATATAAGACAATGATAAGACCAGTAGTGACCTATGGCTCTGAAGCTTGGACATTAACTATGGATGATGAGAATACTGTGAAGTGTTTTGAAAGGAAAATACTGCGAAGAATATATGGCCCTGTTAGGAAGATGGATGGAGAATACGATATAACCATGAAGTAAACGAATTGATTGGAAAACAAGATATCGTAAAGTTTATAAAGGCACAGAGAATCCAATGGTTGGGACATATAGAGAGGATGCTGGAGAGCCAGATGCCCAAGAGAATGTTGAAAGGGAGGCTATTCTCCAGGAGGAGGAAAGGACGTCCTAAGAAGAGATGGTTGGATGGTGTGACTGCAGACCTCGTCGCAATGGGAGTGAGAGGATGGAGGAGCAAGGCGATGGATAGACCAACATGGAGAGCAGTTGTCCAAGAGGCCAAAACCCACCCCGGGTTGTAGCGCCATGGAGTAAGTAAGTAAGAAGCAAGAGGTCTCATCGTAATTCGATTTGTTTGGATGGCCTGGGTCTCGAAAGATCTTCCTCTGATGATGGTGCACGTTCATTGGAGGAGTTCTCGAATTAAACACCAATGCAGATGGATCGGACAAACTTCCTCCACTAGTGACAGGAATATCGAAGAATCCGAGGTGTTTTAAGGGTCCGAAAACAAAACCTACGGAATATGAATCCAACAGAAATTCTTGGATGACTATGCTTCTAATGGAACAGTGGTTGAAAAAACTGGACATTAAAATGAAAAAGAAACTGAAGAAAATCCTTCTTCTTATGGATAGATCAGCACATCCACCTCAAATCGTTCTGGAGAATGTCCGAGTGGAACTTTTCCCTCCTAACTGTACCAGTGTTCTACAACCACTTGATTTGGGCATCATTGCAAGTTTCAAAGTGCATTATAAAAGAATGCTGGTTCAACATTTAATAACACTGAGTGATGCAGGAAATGAAACTCACTCCATTAATTTACTACAAGCCATGGACTTTATTTTGGCTGCCTGGAAGCAGGTGTCATCCTCCACAATCAGCAACTGTTTCTGCAAAGCTACTAATGATAATTATGGGGACGAAATTGTGTCTGACAATGAGCTATCGCTACCGGATGGTGCAGATTTCGATACTTTTGTGCATTTCGATGATAATCTGGCTGTATATGGGGTACAACGGGATGAAGAGATTATTGCTGATGTATGCCAACAATGCGGTGGTGACGGACCGGCTACAAGTGATAGTGACAGAGATGGAGATGACGACTTGAATCTTGAAACACCTGAATTATGTGAAGTGTTAAGTTCAATCGATGTGTGTAGGCGTTACATCAGTGCGAAAAGTTCTGGTGAAAATGCTTTGAATTCATTACTACGTTTGCAAAAGGAGGTTTATGCACTTATACAAGAAAAGTGAAACAAGCCAAACTATCTGATTTCTTCAAGACAGGACCAAGTTCAAAATAATACAGTATGTATGTATTGTTTGCTAGGATTTACACATGTAGGTCTATTCCATTGGTTTTTCAGTAAATATGCAATGTGTTGTGCAAGTCTGATTTCTAAGTAATTCTGGGTTATGAGCATTTTTTTTTTCCCCTTCCCCTTGATATACAGTACGTATAAGTCAGGTTCAACTGTATATATATTTGCTCAATAAACTTTTTTTCCGATGTTACGATGACTTCGCGAGTCAGGAATTCTGTTGTAAAATGGTCAGGAAAATTGACATTGAAAATTCTGTGGACACCATGCAATTTTGCTGCCACAAAATCAACAAAGGGCTGAGCATTTCAGTTCTGCAATTGCAGGAAATCATGCTCAGTAGGAGCTGATAGTTTTAGTGATAGGGATAAGATCTTGATTATCAAGCTTCTACCCCCAATCTGTAAGATTTTTATTGACCCCCAACTACTTTTGAACTTGGTAGTAAGTTCTGTAAACATGGTGGTGTGCTGCATCCTCTATTGGGGCAAGCGAGCAAGGTTGGCTGCAGCTCTTCTCCCCAGCTTTTGAAATTGTTTCGTTAGTGGAGTTTAGCAGCAGAAAAAGTTCTGCCAGTTCTAGAACAAAGGTTTGATGCTTTTCAGTCGGTCAACACGATTGTACCCAAATGAGCTGGGTTATTCCCTAAGCCTGAAAAAATTACATGAGATTAATAAGAAGTTGGGGATTTTTCGTTGTCAAAGACAAACTGGATGAGAGCTCCTTTATCAATAGGTGCTGAGGATTCTGACCTCGTAATTGCAGAACTTTCAAGCTGCGCTGCATCGCTTAAGTGCATGAAAATCCTAGAGCTGAGGACATATTAACTAAATGCTTGGAACCAAGTTTTCTGTATAAGTAGGTCCTAAGGCCTAACATGAGTGAGGAGATGAAAGATCGTGGTCGTACATCACAAGAGATATGGGAAAATCGCAATTGCGATAAATGCGAATTTTACTTTTTTCTCCTTTTTTCAACTACCTGGTAACTAATATGACTATGTATGCCCAAAATTTGTGAAACTGAATGTGCGACAAAGTGCGATAACTAAGGGTTCTTGCGAATTATTCCCATAAATGCGAAAAGTGCCGAATTTACCGATTAATGTTGAATATTATGTTTTATTAAATTTTCACGCCGCAACTTTGAAATTTGCGAGTTCCAGCAATGAAAATATCGGCTATATAATCGATATGTACGAACATCGATTATTGTCTTGAAAACAATCGATTGCGGTAAAAATTAATTTGAAAATGGTGCTGTTATTATTGCCGCATAATATCCACTGTTTATCGCCAGTAAAACGATGATTTTGGAGAAATTATTTCGTAGTTTCAGTTGGTTGTGCTAATAAAAGGAATATTCCAATCGTTTGTTCCGATTCTTTTTAAAAATTAGAGCAATAAGGTTATGCTTATATAGGTTTATATCGCGCCGGCCCTCATTTCTTGTATTTGGAATGAAAATGAAAACTCTGAAGTACGTATCGTGATATGAATAGACAATTTTTGTTAGGCGTTCTCTTTGCTTTGGGAAATGTTGTATAATACCGGTATGATGAAAGTATTCTCTACCATGTGTGAGTTATAGGTTATGTTACATGTCGTCCGTCGGACACTGTTTTACAGATTGTCAGTGCTGAGGATTCTGACCTCGTAATTGCAGAACTTTCAAGCTGCGCTGCATCGCTTAAGTGCATGAAAATCAGTGTGGTCAGGAAATAATGAGGGAGTAAACATACATTTTATTATTTAGTTAATTATCCATTGTGTGATATTTACACAAAGTTAAGTAAATGTATGATTCACATTATTACTTCCTTTTCAATGAGGGGCCCTCAATATTTGAGCATAGCTTAGGTACCCTCGTCTCACGTCATACAACCAACCGACAGCACTTGAACTCAATCTTGCCAATTAGCCAGGCTGATGCCTTTATTTTCAGAGATCTCACATTTCTGAAAAATGTATGATGTCAAGTTTCTACATTTCTGTAATACTGATATTAGGATATTAATACTTCTAACACTCCTTTAGTAAAAATAAAAACCACACACACAACAGGATATTATATTAAATGCTTTTGCCGTTTATCAGAAACGCCCATATTTCCAATCCTGCACATGTTTGAATTAGTTTCCATGCATATTATTTTGAACCTGTTTATTGTACCTGGTGACGAACTTTTAAATGCTACAAAATGCTAATTTTTAAATTTCAAAATGCTCTAAAATGCTATTTTTCAAAATGAAAGTGCTACAAAATCAATTTTAAAATGCTATTTTCTCGTATCTTTATACATCACATTTGAGAGTACGATATGTGAAAAAGCTACACATCAGTTCTCCGTGCCAAGAACAGCTCGCTTATGTTTCGGAACAACGGTTTCATAAAACAGTAGTACGGATTCAGGGACGAAACAGTAGTACGCCTACGGATTCAGGGATGACTGAATTAACATTGCTTAAGAAATCACCGGATGGAGGATATTCATTGGTTCCATACAGTTATGAGATTTCACAGTTGTTATATCAGGAATATAATCTTTCTTCTGTTCCATTATATCATCTATTAAGAACTGATGTTCCTCCCAGTTCTCCAAGAGGTAAGTGTTTAGCCTATTATCTTCCGATGCCTCATCTACATCATTTGCCGGTTGATGTCCTCTCTTCCGTCCAGCACAGGTCTTTCAAAGTTGCAAATTTTTTTTTTTTTTACTATTGGCAGAGGTCCTAACAACATTTAAAAAAATTAGAACTACATGACTTTTGCAAGGTCAGATGACTAATTTGACTGGACTAGCAGTGGAACATAAAAAGAAATACTGGAAAAACTATTTATTTTATTTCCTGTTTCTAAGGATTGCTCATTGCAGAGTACCCCAATTCCTCGCATAATCGTCGCCACCGCGTATTCGTCGCACCCCACTTTTCAAACACTAAAATAGATTTATAAAATTTCCACGCATAATCGTCGCATAGCATATTTGTATTTGTGCGCCAGTCAGTTGCACATGCTGCCGCGACTTTATAACCTGGCACGACTTCGTCAGAAGAAAAATATTTCGTCTTTATGCTTGCGGGCTATGAACTGGGACGCGAGCGGCAAGCTTCGGCACTTAGCACATTCCGCGAGCGTATAATCTGGCGTGATCTTGTCAGGAGAAAGTAATCTCGTCTTTATGCCTGCGGGCTATGAACCGCAACGCGAACGGCCAGCGCACATTCCACGAGCTTAAAGGCCTAATCTGGCATGATCTTGTCAGGAGAAAGTAGGCCAAATCTCGTCTTTATGCCTGCGAGCTATGAACTGTGACGCGAACGGCCAGCGCACATTCCGTGAGCTTATAGGCCTAATCTGGCACGATCTAGCTTATAGGCCTAATCTGGCGTGATCTTGTCAGCAGAGAGTAATCTAGTCTTGATGCCTGCGGGCTATGAACTGTGACGCGAATGGCCAGCGCACATTCCGCGAGCTTATAGGCCTAATCTGGTGCGATCCAGCTTATAGGCCTAATCTGGCACGGTTTTGTCAGCAAAAAGTAATCTCGTATTTGTCTGCGGGCTATGAACTGTGATGCGAGCGGCCAGCGCACATCCCGCGAGCTTATAGGCCTAATCTGGCGTGATCTTGTCAGGAGAAAGTAATTTCGTCTTTATGCCTGCGGGCTATGAACCGCGACGCGAACGGCCAGCTTCGTCAGCACATTCCGCGAACTTTAACCTGTCGTGACCTTGTTAGAAGAAAGAAGCCTGCCTCTGACTGCAGGTTATGACTCACGCCAGACTCACGCTAGGTGAATGACTGGTCCGTGCAGCAAATAATGATACAGTATATTAAGTAAAAATGTAGACTTTCACGACCGGCGTTGAAATAGGAATCTCCGTTTCGCGGGCTTATAGGTCGTGTTCCAAGGACATTTTGTCGTCCTGACGTTTCGCTGAATACTGCGTTCAGCATGTTCACAGGTTACATAAAGCGAGGTAAAACAAGTAAACAGAAGATATATAAATAGTCAACAACCCACACATAGAGGCTACCATAGCAACGGCGTACCACATAAAAGTAATGCATCAAGGACAGGGCTGCTCGTCTGTTGCATCTTCTCGTCTACGACGGTCAATAAGGGCAGGCTTGAGGGGATTAAGGACTGGAAGCCAAGCTCTGTTCACACGTTCTGCTTCCTCCTTAAGATTGAAGCTGTTAGTATGCTTCAGGATTTCAATGGCCTCCCTTTGTAGCCTGGCATGATAAGACACCGTGGTGGACAGAACCTCGGTGTCTCCATATCTTATATCGTGACCTGCAAGTAGCGAGTGTGCTGCTACAGTGGATTTATCTGTTTGTCCCAGCCGGCTGTGTCGTTCGTGCTCCTTGAGGCGAGTGGCAATACTTCTTTTCGTTGTTCCAATATATACTTGGCCACAATCACACGGGATTTTATAAACCCCTGCCGCGGTATGAGGATGTCGCTTATCTTTAGCGGACCTAAACATGTCCTTAATTTTTCGTGTAGGCCTGTATATGGTCTTTATATCATGGGACTCGAGTAGCCTCCCTATTCTGTCCGTGACCTTTTTTATATATGGAAGAAAAGCTCTAGCCAGGGGCTGCTTGTCTCCAATTACCCTTGTAGTTGGACGTCTCGGATGGAGTGCTCGCTGGATATCTTTCTGGCTGTACCCATTCGCGCATAAGGCCTCGTTGAGGTGTTCAATTTCTTGTTTTAGGCACTGCTTATCACAAATTCTTTTAGTGCGGTCAGCCAGTGATTTTATAACTCCGTATTTCTGTCGTGGGTGGTGGTTGGACGTCTTATGTAGATATCGGTCAGTATGGGTCGGCTTACGGTAAACTGTATGTCCCAAAGTTAGATCAGCGGTCTTCGTTACCATAACGTCAAGAAACGCGATTTTCTGTTCATTTTCTAACTCCATGGTAAACTGAATGTTCGAGTTCTGGCTATTAAGATGTTGTAAAAACAGATTTAATTGATCTTTACCATGGCCCCATATTACAAAGGTATCGTCCACGTATCGTAGCCACACTTTAGGTTTCAAAGGTGCGGTCTCTAGTGCTATTTGTTCAAATTGTTCCATGAAGAAATTCGCGATCACCGGACTAAGGGGACTGCCCATGGCGACGCCATCAATTTGTTCATAGAAATCACCCTTCCACAGGAAATAGCTAGCGGTGAGGCAGTGGCGGAATAAGGCGGTGATATCATCAGGAAAAATCCGTGCGATGTACTCCAGGGCTACCTTTATAGGTACTTTCGTGAAAAGTACATCGCACGGATTTTTCCTGATATCACCGCCTTATTCCGCCACTGCCTCACCGCTAGCTATTTCCTGTGGAAGGGTGATTTCTATGAACAAATTGATGGCGTCGCCATGGGCAGTCCCCTTAGTCCGGTGATCGCGAATTTCTTCATGGAACAATTTGAACAAATAGCACTAGAGACCGCACCTTTGAAACCTAAAGTGTGGCTACGATACGTGGACGATACCTTTGTAATATGGGGCCATGGTAAAGATCAATTAAATCTGTTTTTACAACATCTTAATAGCCAGAACTCGAACATTCAGTTTACCATGGAGTTAGAAAATGAACAGAAAATCGCGTTTCTTGACGTTATGGTAACGAAGACCGCTGATCTAACTTTGGGACATACAGTTTACCGTAAGCCGACCCATACTGACCGATATCTACATAAGACGTCCAACCACCACCCACGACAGAAATACGGAGTTATAAAATCACTGGCTGACCGCGCTAAAAGAATTTGTGATAAGCAGTGCCTAAAACAAGAAATTGAACACCTCAACGAGGCCTTATGCGCGAATGGGTACAGCCAGAAAGATATCCAGCGAGCACTCCATCCGAGACGTCCAACTACAAGGGTAATTGGAGACAAGCAGCCCCTGGCTAGAGCTTTTCTTCCATATATAAAAAAGGTCACGGACAGAATAGGGAGGCTACTCGAGTCCCATGATATAAAGACCATATACAGGCCTACACGAAAAATTAAGGACATGTTTAGGTCCGCTAAAGATAAGCGACATCCTCATACCGCGGCAGGGGTTTATAAAATCCCGTGTGATTGTGGCCAAGTATATATTGGAACAACGAAAAGAAGTATTGCCACTCGCCTCAAGGAGCACGAACGACACAGCCGGCTGGGACAAACAGATAAATCCACTGTAGCAGCACACTCGCTACTTGCAGGTCACGATATAAGATATGGAGACACCGAGGTTCTGTCCACCACGGTGTCTTATCATGCCAGGCTACAAAGGGAGGCCATTGAAATCCTGAAGCATACTAACAGCTTCAATCTTAAGGAGGAAGCAGAACGTGTGAACAGAGCTTGGCTTCCAGTCCTTAATCCCCTCAAGCCTGCCCTTATTGACCGTCGTAGACGAGAAGATGCAACAGACGAGCAGCCCTGTCCTTGATGCATTACTTTTATGTGGTACGCCGTTGCTATGGTAGCCTCTATGTGTGGGTTGTTGACTATTTATATATCTTCTGTTTACTTGTTTTACCTCGCTTTATGTAACCTGTGAACATGCTGAACGCAGTATTCAGTGAAACGTCAGGACGACAAAATGTCCTTGGAACACGACCTATAAGCCCGCGAAACGGAGATTCCTATACAGTATATTCTTTGAACTCAAATATTCTTCACATAATCGTCGCACCCTGCTTTTTTCCACCAATTGTAGGCTCAAAAAGTGCGAGGAAATACGGTACACTGTTTAGAGTGGAATGAACTAGCCTTAAACTTTTATGAGAATCAAAGAGCTGTGAAATTTGCATAAGGTTACTTTTTTTTTTATTGTTTTAACAATGAACATGCATGTGTTCCACTCCCAGCGGGGCGGCGACGGACGTTATGCATGTTCCGAGCGGTATATTCATAACCTCCCGCATATTCCCTTACCTATACAGTGGAATCTCGTTAGTACGTTTTTCAAGGGACTGAAAAATTTGGACGTCATATGCGGGAAAACGTACTACTGAAAAACGCCATACTGCTTTTACAACGCATAAGAAAGAACGCGGCGTATATATGGACGTCAAATCGCCGACCTTAGTAAGTGATTGTATGCACTACTACAGTCACGACATAAACATAGGTTATCAGTAACTTACACGCAATAAATAACATAAAAATGAATTACTGTACCTCTACACCACAGTATAATACAGGGTCTTTATTTTTGCTTAGCAAGGACATTTTCGCTCTTGCGCTCCGCCAGTGACGGCTCTGTTGGCGGCGACCGCGCACGCATATGTAGGCCCACGGCTGAATACGGTGCTTAAAATCAGTAGCCTACCATGCAGTTTTACTGGCCATGATTTACAGTAGATGCTGTAAATGTTCCCCATCCGCTTCCAAACACATATAATACAGGGTCTTTCTTTATATTTGATCAGCAAGGACATTCTCGCTCTCGCGCTCCGCCAGTGACAGCTCTGTTGGCGGCGACCGCGCACGCATATGTAGGCCCACGGCTGAATACGGTGCTTAAAATCAGTAGCCTACCATGCAGTTTTACTGGCCATGATTTACAGTAGATGCTGTAAATGTTCCCCATCCGCTTCCAAACACATATAATACAGGGTCTTTCTTTATATTTGATCAGCAAGGACATTCTCGCTCTCGCGCTCCGCCAGTGACAGCTCTGTTGGCGGCGACCGCGCACGCATATGTAGGCCCACGGCTGAATACGGTGCTTAAAATCAGTAGCCTACCATGCAGTTTTACTGGCCATGATTTACAGTAGATGCTGAAAATTTTCCCCATCCGCTTCCAAACACATATAATACAGGGTCTTTCTTTATATTTGATCAGCAAGGACATTCTCGCACTCGTGCTCCGCCAGTGACGGCTCTATCGCCGGCGACCGCGCACGCATATGTTTGAAGCACGGGCTTGCTTGAACCACTTCAATAAAGTGCTTTCTAGTTCAGGAAACTGTCCCTCTCGCACACGTTTCCTTTTGCCACTCACCCCTTCTTCAAATTCACGTTCAATTTCCTTCCTTTTGCCGAGAATCGTGTTCAGTGTAGACGGAGGAATGTTCCACTTTCGCGCTATATCCACACGCTTCATGTGAGGATTGCAGTCCACGTCTCTAATGTATTTAATCTTCTCGTCATTAGTTATCTGCCGTGCTTTCTTCTTACCCATTATGAAACACGCAATAAAATAGGTCATAACTGGACGTGGACACTAAGAACTAGAAGACAATAGTGCGGAACACGGAGACAATAATGCGCCTATGTGAGAAATAAACAAAGGGAAGGGGGTGAAGGACAGCGGGAGAGAGACACGTCACCTGTGTTGCGTCATAGCTATAGCCACTTCTACGCCGTCAAACACAATAAAATCATCTACACTGTCAATAACTAGCAGAGAATATGAGGCAATATCGCGTCGTGTTTTCCAGAAGCCGAATTTTAAAATGAAATAAGAATAAAATACGGTTCACTAACAAATAGTTCAACGGAGATTTGATCGTTGTAAGCGGGAATAGAGAACGCATTAAGGGGATATATCAACATGAATTTAGTAGGATAGGGACTTGAGAAAGGAGTGAAAGGGCAGCAGGAGAGACACACGTCACCTGTGTTGCATCATTGCTATAGCCACTTCTACGCCGTCAAACACAATGAAATCATCTACACTGTCAATAACTATCAGAGAATATGAGGCAATATCGCGTCGTGTTTTCCAGAAGCCGAATTTTATAATGAAATAAGAATAAAATCAGGTTCGCGTACAAATAGTACAACGGAAATTTGATCGTCGTAAGCGGGAATAGAGAACGTATTAAGGGGATATATCAACATGTATTTTGTAGAATTGGGACTGGGACTTGAGAAAATCATCGCGCTAAGCGGGAAAACGTCGTAACCGAGAACGTGCTAACGAGATTCCACTGTAATTTCTTTATTTATTTACACTGTTTACACCCACATTGGGGCACCTAAATCAAACCTTATATACAAAGTCTTCCAATATTTCAGATAATAAGTTCAGTTCTTAATTCTTGATAATTTTTTCCTTTCCCAATACTTCTTCATTCTGGAAGATCTTGCAGCTCGTTCTTCTGCTGATATAACATATTTCTTACGCTGTGAAATTTTGAATGTTAGTCGAGTGTATTTGTTATTCAGAAGCCGTTTCTCCTCTCTATGTTCAATTTGATGTTGTGTTATTTTCAATTCGTCTAAATCCATTTGTATTTTTTTACACCATGTGATTTTATCATTTTAAATGATCTTGTCGACTTCGTCGTTACGCTGGGGTCTGGCGTTACGTTACGGTGATGGGACGAAATGTACCCAGATGCACTGAGGTGTGTGACGTCATAGTACCGCTTGGTGCATGTGTTCCCCGACAATCACTAGTTCAATAAATGATAAAAATGGTCCGGTTAGCTCAAGTAATGCCAGCATTTCGCCCCAGTGTGCCGTTGGGCTCGTCAGTTGGTGCAGACACACCTACCAATACGCGTGGCTAGCACATACTGAGAAGGCCATGCAAGACACAAAATACAAGCAGTATTGACGTCACGAGCATGCCAATGTGCTACAGGAGTCAAACTCCCTTTCATAAAAACGAAAGCCTAACCTTGGCAATCCAAATAAGGTTTTGAATATCCCAGAAGGGAATATGATGTAGTTTCCATTTGAGTGGATGAATTATCAATAAATGATAAAAATGGTACGGTTAGCTCAAAGTAAAACGATCTCACAAGCTTCGTTAAAATGATACTGATTTTGTATCGCAGCAATGCTGCTCTAGAGAGAAGTTTCTCCCTGAACAAGGAGTGCCTGATCGTCAATCAGAAAGAAGCTAGTCCGATTGGCATGCGTACTGTTCAGGACGCTGTGATGGCAGCTGGTGGAGTAGAAAAGATAACCTTGAGCAATAGTCAATACTACACGAAACTCCTATGTCGTGTTAAAGGAAGCAAAACAGGTGCGAAGCCAGGAGAAGAAGGAAGCGATGGCTAAGGTGGTAGTCGAAAGCAAAGCCACGAAAGATCTCCAGGAACTAGCAACAAGAAGAGGAAGAAGAAGATATTGAACGATGCCCATTCTGAAGCAGAGAAAATTGAGGAGCAGATGAGTTCCCTAGAGAAGCTTTAAATTACCAATAAATCCTTGATTATTGTTTGTTTTATCTTATTTTGTGTGGCGATAAATTTCCTACCCACAATCAATCTGTAGATCACTTCGAGCTCAGAAAATCACAGAAGTTAACGTCCGATATATTCAGTCCCTCTCCTGCAACGTCACAAGTATGGTATGCTGTCCAGCTGGAATTTCACCTGCTTTCCCTATCACTGTTGAGTTCATCAGGGATCAGCACTCTCGCCACTTCTGTTCATTCTGTGCATGGATACGGCAACAGCTGACATTCAGACACCTCATCCATGGACGATCTTATATGCTGATGGTGTGTTTTTCGCAGATCAAACTAGCGAAAATCGAGAAAATCGGAGGAATGTTAAGTTAAAATGGCTTGAAACTCAACAGAGGGAAAACTGAATACTTGCAATGTGGTATACAGACCAATGATACCATCTGCATTGAAGAGCATTATCTCACTAAAACTACACACTTTAAATATATCGGTTCCCTTACAGGGTGTCTACGACCTGGGAAAACCGGGAATTCTCAGGAAATTATGAATTTCTGGAATAATCAGGGAAAAATCAGGGAATTTCTTTGTTAATCAGGGATTTTCTCCATTTGTCTATATCCCGTAAAAGTGGAAGCAATACTTTAGAATTTCGCGGGAAGTGATCGCTCGTTTCCGTTAACGAAAGTAACGAATTTTACAAACGGGTAACGAAAGTGACGAAAAAGCAACGAATTTTACAAACGGGTAACGAAAATTTTCTCTAGGCGGGTTGAATCATTTAAACTCGCGCCGCTAGGCTCAGAGATTGTGATGGAGCGAGTTTCACGCAAGCGGCGCCGATTGCATAAGCTATACTTCGCCGTGCCTGAGCTAGAGGAAATGCATACTGTGGATACCTTATGTGGTATAGGCTACATCAATTCAACGTATATTTTCGGCATCAAGGATACTTTCTAGTTTTGTGTGAAATATCTTTCTGTGTTGTTAGGAAACCTGACTTTTCTCGAGACGTTGATTCGCGAAAACTTCCGAAACTAAACAGAAACCTCTCATTTCATTCATTCACCTCTAAATTTTGAGTCAAATTGAAGTCCAAAATAACGTGAAATAATTTAATGTTGCTATCTTGCGAAATGTCACCGTTTCGAAACAAAAAATACGAAATAGCTTCGAAATACATAATAACCTACCGGTATTTTAAAAATCTGTCTCGTAAATTTGCGACATCCGGTATGGTTAATTCAAAATTCAGTTATATGTCGATTTTTCCTTCGAACTTTGGTTCCATCGGATATATAATCTAACTGGTTATTTCGATAACTTGTATAATTCGCATTCGAAAGAGAATGTGCCCTCTTGTCGTATTATTCGTGCAATCCTCTCAGAATAATTCATAATATTCGATACGGTACCTGCTTCGAACGTTCATCCTCCAAATCACATCCTCAAGAAGACTGGCTGACCTCATTACTTGCCTGTGCGAATCTCGTCAAACGGACCGAGATCGACGTCAGTTGCGTAAAATGATAAATCCCGTCTCCTATCGTGAACTTGTGACCACGAGGACTGCGGGAATCCTGTCAAAGGTGATTGGGCACCCATCACGAAACATTCCGAAACTTACTCGCCACTCTTACCATGACCGTATACTTAAAAGCGTACGGGGAGCGAGAAGTGCATCAACCCACATAGAAATGACTGCCTTCGCTGCATCGTGATACTAATTTTCCCTCGTGATCCACCCTAAACTTATGAACTCCCAACCCCAGCAAAGGGACAGCGGGAATCACGGCGCCGACCATACAACATGTCCATTACTACTCGTGAATTTTAACCATACCTAACCTTGAGCTTGCCTCCACCATTCTGTCAGGGCAGATACAGGGCTGCCAGGGACTCACTTTTCTCACTATTATTCACTATTTTCAAAGCAGCCTCACTTTTCTCACTATTTGCTAAAATTACTCACTTTTCTCACTTTTTTTTTACAAAACTGGTCACATTCTGCGTTAAAAATGTTCTCATGCACAATCAGATTGCTAGAAATTACCCAAAATATACCCATGAATGGGTAGTTCGTTTTTCTGCCACCACTGCCTGAGCGTGCTGCCGACAGCGAGCCAGGCGGCCAGGAACATAAAAAGCTCCCATGGTGCAATACCACAGCCGGAGCCGTGCAGCGATCGACGAAAACTTTAACAATGCGTTTTTTAACAAAAGTGTTGTGACGGAAAGGAGCGTGGCGTTGCCGTATATTTTAGTATTTCACAATTTATCAAAGGTAAGTTAATAGTTGGCCTTACACTGACGAATTTTCCGTCGGTTTTAGAATGACATACCGACCCCGCTGATCTGGACTCACGGTACAAAACTTTTTCAACTCATACACCGCCATTCCAAATCTGTGATTAGTTCCAACATTTGATATGTAGGTATATGGTCAAATCTGGCTACTTTTCCGTGGTTATGGTTTGTCCATTGGTCTCTCGACATTTAAGAAATATTTTTTGCAATTCCGAACGATTATAAACCTCGTGACTTGTTTCGATTCGTGAAAATCTTAACCATTTTTTTTGTGAGTTAACCTTTAATTATTAATTAAAAATTAAATAATTGCATATTATAATTATTATTTATTAACATCTTCAGCAACCTCTGAAGCTCACTACTTAAGTTGTAACCATGACACCGACATAGATCGATGTCCCCACTACTTTCAACTTGTTAGCATGATGGAAACAACCTACAATATAACTACCCCAGGCCCTAGTAGACATACTAGTTATTTTTCTCGGTCATCGGATTCTGGGGGACCGAGAACATCATGCGTGAATGTATCGGAGCTTCCCAAATCTCTTCGCCCAAAATGCAAATTCAGAACCCTAATCGACAATCACCAATTTGAAGACAAACCCAACACCGGGGCCACCATAACTTGGACAGAAGACCGAAGAAAGGCGCTCAGCGAGAGGATGAAGAGATTTTGGAAGGAAAAGAAAGCCAACACATCAGCTAACCAGGTTCAACCGTGCTCCTGAGTCGGGCATAACGATGCAAGAAGAATTATTATTTATTATAATTTTACGTGTTACCTTTTATTCACCACTTTTAAAATGTATAAAAATAAAACGAAAACAAAAATTGCCATTATAGGCGCCTATGGCTATCGTTGCGCAAAAATCTTCAAATCGTAAAGAAAGTTTCATTCCCGGTCCGTAATATACACATACACAAAAATTCCTGTACCACAGATTTAAGCTGGTTTCCCACGTGCTTTTTAATGGCAATCAACAGTTGCTTTGTTTTGAATGGGTTTATACACACCGTGCGAATGTTCGTAGTTTTGATCGTTATTGTTGATATATATCGTAGTAAACAATACGTTTGTCAAATCAAGTTCATATTTTCAAAATCATTTATTATACGTATTTGTGTAATGCATAAATAACACACACTTACAACTGTGTTCAATACAGTGGAATCTCGTTAGCACGTTCTCGGTTACCGGTACCATGTTTTCCCGTTTAACTCGATGATTTTCTCAAGTCCCAGTCCCATTCCTACCAAATACATGTTGATATATCCCCTTAATACGTCTTCTATTCCCACTTACGACGATCAATTTTTTGTTGTACTATTTCTTAGGTAACCGGATTTTATTCTTATTTCATTATAAAATTCGGCATCTTGATAACATGATGCGATATTGCTTCCTATTCTCTGATAATTATTGACAGTGTAGACAATTATAGTGTGCTTTGACGGTGTGGAAGTGGCTTGAGGTATGATGCAACACAGAAGATAGCTGACGGTGTAGAAGTGGCTTGAGAGCTATGACGCAACACAGAAGATAGCCGACGTGTCTCTCTCGCGCCAGTAGAACATGCAGGCTGAATACAAAATCGCTACCTATAACACTTTTTTTTCTAAATACACCACTGATTGGCGTGCGTATGCCAGCCGACCACTAGTGTCTCGTCCTTATGCGAATGCTGCAGCGTGCGTTTGACGACCGGTCGGCATCTCTCGTATCCTGCGTACATTGGCCGGTCAGAAAATATTAAAATAATATAATAATATTATTAAAATATTATTTTAAACTGCAAACAACCACGATGTCTGCACAACTAAAATGTAAAATTCTAGATAGATTGTTTGATTTGAAAATTGTTGGGAAATAATGATCGCAAATCATTTGCGGTTAACACAGCCGACAGCCATTTTAAACCGTGGCAATTGAAAATCACGTCGTGTGAAACCACTTTTAGTCCGTGACTGGCCAAAACTGTCTGAAAATCCGTCCGTGTTTTTATTTTATTTTTTATTTTCCGCCTTTTGTTCATGGCATTGCGGCTAGGGATTTCTTTTTATTCTTGTTCATTCTTAGATGGCGGCTAAATGCTCGGTGCGGGACGAGTGGTTCAACAAAGAAGACGAACTTGGACAAAAGTACGCTGTGTGGGCCGCACGAGCCAGTCGTACTACCATCTCGTGCAGGCTTTGTAATTGCATGTTCAGCATTGATCAGAAGGGCTTCCAGGCCCTCCAACAGCATGTCAGGACGAAGAAGCATAAGACTGCCGTGGAGGTCCAACTAAACCCGCGGCAACTAGTGCTAGCTGCACGACAAGCGGCAGATGCTCAGCCCGCCGGCCAGTCTACAGCTGGTGCCGCTGGGCAAACCCCTCCCGCAGTGCTGGACCAACCTGTTCCCCTTCACCTGATGTTACGGCAGCCCGGTGCCCTGCGCGCTGAGCTCATCTGGGCCATGAAAGGCGTTCAATCTAGTTTTTCAGCCGCTTCAAATGTTGGAATCGTAGAGGTTTTTAGAGAAATGTTTGGGAAGGAGCATGTCCCTAGGAATATGACTTTAGTCAGGACCAAGACGACGCACTTGTGGACTGAGGCTCTGGGCCCTTATTTTCATAAGTTGATGCTGGAAGATGCTATTTCAGCAGTTAGCTATACTATATGTTTTGATGAAACTACCAATGAGAAGCGCGTAAAGGAACTGCAAGTAGGGATAAGGTTCTATTCAAAGAAAAGAAGTGGTGTTTCATCATCTAGAGAAAAATTCTTTTTTGGAAAAGCTACAGCTGACATTCTGTTTAATCTGTTGGTCAAATCAGTAGAACGCGCTGCTTTGGACCCAGGGAAAATGTTGATGTTGTCAGCTGATGGCCCAAATGTAAATAAAGCCATTTATAACAGGTTCCGTGACAAAATGAAAACCGAGTGTGACAGGGATCTATTAAACATAGGTTTTTGTAACTTGCACATTTTGCACTATGCGTTTGAACGTGGCTTAAGTGTTATAGGGTCTGATGTATCTGAACTTGCAATTTTGGTGTACAATTTTTTGGACTATCCGAGTAGATTTGAAGTTTGTGAGAAATCTCAAGAAGACAATAAGGTGCCACGTCATGCCTTTTTAAAACATGAGTGTTCTAGATGGCTTACACTAGGTCCTGAAGCTGAAAGATTACAAGAGCAGTGGCCAGCACTCTCTACTTACTTTCTGAAAGTTCTGCCACTTAAAAAGGGAAAGGATGCTGAAAAATTACTGCAATCAAAATGTTATCAGGCTATTGCTAGTGCTCTAAAAGATGATACTTTCCCCGCTCAGATTGCGTTTGTAGTATATAGTGCAAGTCTTTTCGAAAGATTTTCCTAAGTATTTCAATTACAGCAACCTATGATACATGTTCTGTATGAAGAAGTGTCAAATTTGTTCATATTGCTCTTGAGTAGGTTCTGCCAGGCAGAAGCATTGAAGAGTACCAGTGAATGTTTGAAAGAATCTTTCATCATGGATGGCAAAAATTTTATGGAATTGAAAAATGTTGACATAGGGAAGAGTGCTGAACGTCTCCTGATCGATAAGAGCTGTAGTGAACTGCAAGTATTGAAGTTTCATCAAGAGGTGGCGAAGTACGTACTTAACAAGTCCATCCTTAGTACTGGAAAGTAAGCCAAGCACTTGAAATGCTTGCAGCCTCAGTCCATCAAAGAAAGTAAGTCTCTGATGAGAATTGTCTTTGTTTACAAAATGTTGCAGCTGCCTTTGAAAGATGTGTAAGAAGAGAAGCTTCGCGATGAATGGAAGCTGTTGCAGCTAGAAAATCTCCCACATTTTGAGGAAAGTCCAAGGATTGACCATAATTGGCGTCAAATTTTTGAAATTTTAGACTTTAGTGGGCATGCAAAATATCCGCTTTTGAGCAAAATCGTGAAAGCCATCCTACCAGCAGCTCATGGAAGCTCAGATGTGGAACGTGGATTTTCGGAATCAAGAAATCAACTTCCGGCAGATAGAGCCGCAATGGAAGATCGCACCCTGAATGCTCGACTGAACATTCGTGACGGTATGAGAGAGTTCGGTGTGCGGGCTGAAGCGGTTCCCATCACAAAGGCGCTTCTGAAAGCGGCAGCTGGCGCTCACAGCAAATATGAAAACTATTTAGAGGCTAAGCGCAAGGAGGCAGAGGAAGAGAGAAGGAAAAAGGAAGAGGCGGAGGACATTCGGCGCAAGCAAGAAGAGCAGGAAAAAACTCAAGTTACAGAAAGATAGGAGATAGGTAAATTACAGGAAGAGTTCACGAAGGCAAAAGAAGCGGAAGAAGAGGAGAGACAAGCTTCTGATTACCTAATTGATGAGGCCAACCAGAAGCTAAAAGCTGCTTTGGTAAAGGGTGATCTGAAAAGTGCAAAAATTGCCCAAGGTATGCTAGAAGGTGCCCGCAGCATGCGATCCCGGGCCGAAGATCTCCGCAAAAGGCAGGCAGAGCCACTAAGGAAGAAAGTCGAGAAACGCACCTCCACCCTACTTGAAAGGCTCTTCAAGAATCATGGTAAACGACGGCTCGATGAAAACAGCGACGATCCAGATGACCCTGAAATTTGAATTTATTTTTAAGACTGATGACAACTTGTGAATTTTATCTTAAGACTGATGATATCTACTTTTCTTTTTATGTGGCAGTACGACAGTATTATTTGTTTTAGGTGTGTTTTTTTTTCTAGTAAGGAGTGTCTATTATAACATAAACATTGTTTTGTTTTCCACATTTATATTTTTGTTGTACGATTTAAATTTCTTGAGTGTTGCATTGATTTTCCAATCCATCATTTCCAAGTGTTCTCTCTAACTACATGAAAAATGACAAACTGTACTCAGAGATATTAACATAGGCGCAATTTGGTCGACATTTTTGGGGGGGCTAATTTATTTTTCAGATACACATTCTTAAAAATTTTGTCTATTTCAATACAGTTTTGTCACTTTTTTGGGGGGGGGGGGGCTATGGTTGGTTTTTGGGGAGTTTAGCCCCCCCCCCTAATTGCGACTACAGATATCAACGAACGTTAAAATTATGAACCAGATATACGGCCATAAATGCGAATAATGCTATGAATTTACTCACTATTTACTCACTTTTTCATACAAAAACTCACCTTTTTTTTTCACTTTTTTTGAAAAAAACCCTCACTATTTCACTATTTTTGGATGAGTGAGTGGATGGGAGCCCTGGGGCAGATAGGCTGGCAATCGATGAACGGCTGGATGCAGCGCCGATTGCATAATATTGCGAGGACAACGTGAATCTCGTAAAACGGCCAAGAGCGGCAGCGATTGCGTTACATCGCGATATTTCTCCACCTTCAATGACTAGGACAACTGGATTCTTGTCCAACGGACAGCAAGTGGCGCCGATTGCGTAATAATGCTATATTTTTCGTGCCCGACCTCAAGGACAATGGAAATCTCGTCGAATGACCAAAAGTGACACCGTTTATCTAAATCGCGATTTTTCTCCGTGTTCTATCGTGAAAACTGCGGGAATCTCGTCAAACGGCTGGGACCAGCGCCGATTGTGTAACATCTCGATATTTCTCCGTACTTGACTGCAAAGTCAGAATACGGTGACGATCACGTAACGTCGCGGGGACAAAGGAAATCTCGCCAAACGGTAAAGAGCAGAGCAACCTCTTGATATTAAAACAACGTATTGTGCACAAGACAACATTAGCTGAAACAACTAATTTGATAATTAATATCTAGTATTTTTTTTTATTATTTATTTTATTTACAGCTTTAATCACAGTTCATTGTTGTTTATCTTCACCGCGTGATGAGCCCCTTTGCTTGCAGACCACAGACGTATCTTGAATTAAAAGGTAACTAAAAAGTAACTAATTTTTACTTCATCCTTACAGTAGACACCCGGATGACAGTGCTCAGCCAATGAGCAGTGCCTTCTCAAGGTCAACTGAACGTATGATGTGGCAACTTTTCCGTTCGCTTTCTGCGCAGGAGCCAACTACGCCATTTTATTGGGCCTTGAGCATTTTGTTCGCTGCGATCAGTATTGCCAATTTAGCGATTTTGTCGGTAGATGTAGCAACTTTGGCGACAAAATATTTTAAATTTAGTATTGTTTATAAATATACTATGTGAGCTGCCTGAATAGGATTGATATTTCAGCGGAAATTCCACGTCACTCATCACTGCTCTGCCTCTTGACCAATCCATGTTCGCATAGTTGATGTCATAATACTCTGCGTTGCAATATTACCGCCCACGTGCCTCAGTGCCTAGTCAGCTTTATCTCTGGCTTGTACAGTTTGGCAATCTCGTTCTCAGACCACATGGAGAGACGAGAAATGTCAATCCTATTCTGGCAGCTCACAGAGTATAATATACTAGCTTCGCCCGGAAACAGTTATGAATGCATTACGTGACAAGCGCTTTTTTTTTTTTTTTTTTTTTTTTTCTCGATGTCAATGAACTACGACCTAGGCCTATATCCGTTTTACGTCTCGGCATGATGGGTTGAAATCACTGACTGGACTATTAATTATATTATCATGGAGATAGCATGTACAACGAATTCTTGTCAGACGTAATTTAAGAATGGCGAGGTGCATGAAACTCAAATCCCCCTCCCGTCCTATCTAAAAACACTTATAGTGGGCGATGTATTGAAGATAGATATATGCTCTCGCGGACTTTTTTGTAGAACTTTCCATGCTGAACAATTCTTACACTCATAGTATATTGATATTTTTAACGGTTTGCCCAGTGTAAGCTTCAAAACCGCAGATAAGTATATTGTCTCGATAGTGCTTTCGGTAGAAGGTTTGGAAAGCAATGGAAAACATGGGAGTGGGAAAAGGGACTGTAGGCAGAGTGAAGGAGATGTATTGTGGAAGTGTGAGTTGTGTGAAAGTTGGAGGGGAAAGAACAGACTGGTTCAGACAAATGAGTGGCCTGAAACAGGGTAGTGCGCTGTCACCCCTTCTCTTTATTGTGGTTATGGACGAGGTAATGACACGGATAGCAGGAAAGATAGGAGAAGATAAGATGAAAGCAATGGTGTTTGCAGATGATCTCATGGTCTGGGGAAACAAGGAGGAGGAAATCCAGGAGCAACTGAAGGCTTGGGAAGAAACAGTGGGAGAATACGGATGGAAGTTCAACATCAGTAAATGTGAGATCCTGTTAACGACCAGGAAAAAGGACAGACCAATGAGTGGGATAACACTTGGAGGTGGACAGCTGAAAAAGGTGGAAAGTCTCAAGTACTTGGGAAGTATAGTGGAGGAAAATGGGAGAAATGACAAAGAGATTACGGAACGTGGCAGGCAGGCAGAAGCATTTCTGAGAAGCATTAGGAGCTTAGTGTGGAATAAAGATGTCCCACAAAAAAGCAAGGAAGTGTTATACAGAAGCTACTATATCCCGATACTGACCTATGCTTCGGAAACGTGGACAATGAAGAAAAGAGACATAAGCAGAATACAGGCAGGGGAAATGAAGTTCCTGCGAAGTAGGATCGGAGTAACAAGAAGAGACAGGGTGAGGAATGAAAAGGTCAGGGAAATGGTGAAAGAAGAGCCCTTGCAAGGTAGGATTGAGACATCAAGACTGAGGTGGTATGGACACTTAAAGAGAATGGATGAGAAGAAGATTCCCAAGAGGATACATGAGATGCAGATGCAGAAGAAACGACCAAGGGGAAGACCAAGAGATAGATGGCTGAAAGGAGTGGAGGAATGTGTCAAGAAGAGAGGCGAGGACTGGACCAGAGTGACAGCGGAGAGGTGGTGGGAAGAAAGAACTAAGTGGCGAGGCTTATGTTCCAAACAGACCCAGCCTGGGGCTGGAAACTGTACAAGATGATGATGATGATGAGTGCTTTCGGTACAGGAAGTGAGGTTTTACCGTGTGTATTGTCATGTCAAGTGTTAGCGCGCGCCCGGGCAACATGTGTTAGACCTGGGTTGACAATACTGTTTGCGCGGCTTTTCCATCCCGGTATTCTTCGATTATTGTCTGCTGTAGTTCTACTGTTAATGCTTTAGTGTGCTGTTTGAAGTTTACGAAAAATATAACATTTGTGCCATTGTGTGCTAAATCTATATTGAAAAATTATGGTGTGCAATAATTTCTAGGGTGTTCTTGTGCTGCTGTTGATATATGATTTAGCCCCTAAAATACGTAGTCGTTCAAACACGTGGTTGTGCTACCCCCGATTATATCGTGTGCTATTCGATCTGTGTCTACTCTTGTGCATCGAGGCAAATAACCTCTCGCTCTGCTTACGAATATTTCATTTGGGATACCTTGTACTTTATACTGTAGTGATCAAAAGGCTTAACGGAAGCTCAAGCACTTGTGCTGTTTTCTAGCTCATGATCACTATGAGGTTGTTAATGTGATCATCTGAAGTCCACTTGGTATCTTTACCTTGTAGATGCTGCCAGTTATGTTCAGGCTGGTTAACGATTGGCCCGGGAATGAGAACGGGAAGCTTGCTGGGGCTCTGGTTAACCACTGGAACGGGAACAAGGAGAATGTTTGTTGTTTAAGTAATATGATGGATATGCCTAGTGCCCTTAAATGCATATTTATTGCTCCTACGTTCCTTGGCTAGGCTAGAACTTATGTCCTATTTTGTTTTTAATTGCGCCCAGGAAATGTGTTTGTAACACCTTTCAAACTCGGCCTTGTATTATCAAACAGACTAGGTTAAATTATTTTAGACTGATAATGGTGTGTTCTGGCCTGTCGAAACATCATTGATAATGATTTCCTTCATTTAAATGTATTTATAAATTACTAAATTGACGAAATTAATATTATATAAACAGTATTTCATACCAATTGTAACATATGGACTGGAAACACTGGTAACGAATAAAAGGCAAAATAGTAAGATACAAGCAGTAGAAATGAAATTTTTAAGAACGTCAGCTGAAAAGACAAGAAGGGATAGAATTCAAAATATTGAAATGAGAGAAGAGTTAAATATGGAACCGTCAAATCAGAAGATACAGAAAGCAAGGTTACGTTGGTTCGGACATGTAAAAAGAATGGGTAAAGAAAGAGTAGCAAAAAGAGAATTAGAATGAGAAGTCAAGGGAAAGAGACCAGTTGAAAGACCGAGAAGAAGGTGGTTGGACCAAATTTTGAAGGACATTGGAGAAGCTGGGTTGGATGTGGGAGATGTGATGGAACAGTAAAAATGGAGGGACCAAAAGGAGTGGAGGAGGCTTGTAAACCACACCCGGGTGGCTGTAGTGGGACTTGGATGATGATTACTCAATTACATCTGTCATGACGAGGTGGACCTAATTCAGAGTGAGAACTTGGAATATGCCTCCCTTCGTCCCTTGGATATGTGTAAATTACTGTATAGGCTTATATTCAGACTTATGCTACCGAATATCATACCTGCGACGTAGATTAGTGATTTCAATGGTAATGAAAGGTTTTACAAATTAAATATTGGTCTAAGATGATCCCACTCATATGGTGACACCTTGATGTGTGTATTCAACCTCCCTTTGTCCCTTTTATTGGAGGCATTTACTGTAGCATGACTTAATAGACCTTGCTTATTTTACTGGACAACAAGTTCACTTATTGAAATAAATTTATTTTCACAACTGTTTCCCTTGTGCCGCCATTGCTCACATCTGTTTGGATCCTGGAATTTCCGAGAACAGAAAACATAAAACTTAATTCTATTTTCCTTTTGCTTTCCTGCATTACATTTTGCTTCTTGTTCCTGGAGAGCGCTTAAAACCAATCAAAAATAGCGTGCATTTCATCACACTTCCCGTTCCCGGGCGAATGTTTAGCATTCTTTACTCAGGGAATTCTCTCATTAATTCTGGAAAAATCAGGGAATTCTTTTAAGATGAGTTGGTAGACACCCTTGCCTTATCACTTCAGATGGTGAAACGCTTCTCGATGCTCAAACACGAGTTAACACTGCGTGGATGGAGTGGCGCCAAGTCACAGGAGTGCTGTGCGATAAGAAAGTACCTATCCCTTTGAAAGGGAAAGTTTACAAGTCCATGATACGACCAGTGGCACATTATGGTACAGAATGTTGGTCAGCTTCAACCAAGCATGAACAAGCCCTACATGGAATGTAGATGAAAATGTTACGTTGGTCCATGGGTGTTACACGGCTTAATCATGTCAGGAATGAACATATCCGGAAACAGATGGGAGTTGCAGCCATTACCGATAAAATGAAAGAAACACAGCTTCGGTGGTATGGGCATGTCACTAGAAGTGATGAGAACTCTGTGGCAAGAACAGCTCTCCAATACGATCCAGGAGGAAATCGACCCCGTGGACATCCAAAGAAACGATGGCTGAACAGAATCAAGGAAGACTTGGTGATGTGTGGACTTAAACCTGAAGATGCCCTTGACAGGAAGAAGTGGCGAACAGCAACCTGCACCATCGCAGGATACACGCTAGGAAAGAAGAATCTAGTAATGACAAAGTGGCTTATTTTATTTTGTGTATTAGTAGCCTACAGTTCCTATTCAGAAATTAGTACTGTCAAAAGAACTTAATTTTGTGTTGTGTATAACTGAAGTTCCTAGTAACAATCTTGTATTTGTCAAAGTGACTTAATTTCGTTTTGCATTATTTTATTTTCTATTACCTATTTTGATGAAATATCTAAATTAAAAGGTATTCGCGGTGTGTGGAATTTTAGGTTGTTTTTTTTTTCTTTTTTCCATGGTCTTTGGGGAAAGCATATGGCTGTTCTTTCGTAATTTTAAAACCAAATTGTTTTAAAAGTTAGTGTAAACACTCACTGCAAATGCGTCACACATGCATAGTTTTCAAAAACCACAAACAATATTTCACAGCTCGACATTTTACTATCAAACATCCGTTACCAACATGTGGCTACAAAATACACCACACAAGTGGCAGAATTCTTGTTGTGTGGGCAGGCATTGTTTCAGTAGCTTGTCTGTGTCGGATTTCCTTTCATTGTCATTGTTTCGTTACTTTTACTTCGCCGAAGTTCGACTCGAGGACTGGGCATATCCCGTACAGCATGCTCAGAAAGAAATACTGCAGGTGGTCTGGATATTGCGGTGGATGAAATGATTATTAACCTTGGCAATTCAAGCTCTGACAAAGACAATGATGGTGGTGATGACGATAGGACAGTGAAGGGATGGAGGGTGTCAAAGAAAGCCTTGCCAAGTGACTGAGGATAATATATTTGTTGGTGTCAGTTCGCTTGCAGCAGTCGATAATAGAGCACTAGCTATCGTTTCCCGTCATAGTGTTCAAAATACCACCCGTCATTCAATAGCCTACAAACCAACAATATAAAACCACGGCAATAATATTGCCACAGGGCGGCTTGTTTCCGTGCTCAGTGCTAAATATGTCTTTACCTTAACCATGACGAATAGAAATAAACAGTGTCATCACTCCGCTCCTTGAGTATTGTAGTTCATGGTCTAGCCAGAGTGTCTTGGTGAGGTGTGCTTTAACCAACTGAAGAGCCCAATTGCACACCGGGGCGAAACACTGTCATTTTGTTGAGTTATGCCGGAACATTAGCACAATTTGTGTTTAAATATATAATGGCTCAACGGACAATACATATTTTTCTTTTGAAAATTATATACAGCACAGATCTCACATGGAGTGACCGGGATTTGAACCACGGACCCAGCGGTGAGAGGCCGGCGTGCTGCCGCCTAAGCCACGGAGGCTTAAAACCAAAATGTACTATTCACCTATTTAATGACAGTAGTTATCCAGCAATCTAGTTAGTCTTAGAGAAATCTACTGTTTTTCAAAATACACTGACCGGCAAAAAACGTGGAACACTTCAATTTTTTATGTAATTTCTTAATTTATTCCACTAAAATGTATCGGTTTTCCAATATTTGCATTATTCATGTAAATGTTAGATGGTTGGCTACAGAAAATACTGAAACATGTTTTACAACACGCTTTAACTCACAAATTTCGTTACATTTCACAAATCTAACAATTTTCTATTTTTTACTAATGTTCTTTTGGGCTGTTTTTTTCTCCAAACAAAACAGTGTTAATGTTTGCACTGCACTGCACGGGAACACTGGTCACTAAAACGAGTGTTTCCACCCTAGCGTCCATGACAGCTTGTTAGGCTCATCGAAGATTGGGGGTAATTGGTGGTAATAAACCACCCTAAGAAATGTCAATTTCTATTCACGGATGTTTCAGATGTGTGTCCTAATGCGTGAAAAGCTTTTAATATGTGATCACATCTTTTTCATGGCTAATTTTATACTTTTTAAATTACTGTTCCACTTTTTTTGCCGGTCAGTGTAGTTTGAGATTTTTACCTGTTTCCTACAATTACGTCTCTCAGTCATTACAAAAGAATCGAACAAATTTAAGGAACGGAAAACAGAATCACTTACGTCATTTCTACTTTAAAAAAAACTAGTCAGTTCTGTTATGTGGTTTGTTGCTTGGGCTGCACTCGGAACAGTTCTTTCGGGAACTGTCCCAACTGTTTGGCTTCCGATCGGCTTTTTATACTAAAAACTTTGAATTATCCAAAATAAAATTCCAATTAACCACGATTTTTTAGCATTGATTGTATATAAAAGGCTAGGGACCAAGATAAAAATTCCAATTAAAGAAGATTTTGAATTATAGAAGTTCGAATTAGCCACCTTCCACTGTATACGGGAATTTTGTGGATTTTCGTACCGGAAATAAGTGGGAATTTTGAAACAAGTCATCGCTTGATACCCTGTAACTGCATAAGCACAAAATTTAGCATACACTAATATCGTAATGCCGCACCATTTTGCCATGATATTGCATTGCCCTACTCGCCAAAGGGAAGGAAATTATAAAGTGATAATCATTGGTCTTATGAGAGTTGTTGTTCCATGGTGTTATTTTATTGTTACCGGTTATTTCTTCATGCAAAGGAGTCTTCAATTATGTTACTAGTATGTACGTATCACTCTTAATTTTCCTTATACGGTACTGTCTGTCAAATTTGAGGGGGTATAATGTTGGATGTTTATGCCTCAAAAACAAACAATAACGGCTGTATCAATTTCGTAAAATATTTAATGTTAGTATATGGCCACCAGTCAAATGGAAGTCGCTTCGGTGGCGTAGTTGGTAGCATGCTGAACTTCTATTCACAAGATCGCGGGTTCAAACCCGGCTGGATTTCTTAAGACCATTAAAAATCTGTCATTATTCCTTCCTTCAGAGGGGAAGTAGAGCCGGCGGACGCATGTCATACATTTATAGCATGAGAGGTGCCAACTATTACGGATTTCAGCTCACGATTACGGTTGAAGGGGAAATTATTACGGAAAAGTGACATCACGAAAAAAAAATACATTTCTATGAAAGAAAAAATAATGGGAAAGTTACAGGGTATCTACCGGTAATGAAAAGTAATGAAAAAGTAGCTAATTTTACAAACAGGTAACGAAAGTAAAAGTAGCTAATTTTTATGTCTGCATAGTTGGAGGTAAAGAAAATTCGCCGAGGTCTGTTTAAATCGTCTAAACTCGCGCCGCTTGGCTCACAGATTGCGATGGAGCCGATTGCGTAAGTTATATTTCCCCGTACCCGACCCCAAGGAAATGCATACTGAGGATACCTTGAGTGGTATAAATCGGTCCAACGTATTATTTCGGTATCGAGAAGAGTTTTTAGTTTTGTGTGAAATATTTTTCTGCATTATTAGGAAACCTGACTTGCCGCGAGACAATTATTCGCGAAAACTTCCGAAACTCAACAGAAACCTCTCATTTCTGTTATTGACCTTTAAATTTGCAGACTATCTCAAATTGATGTCCAGAAATAACGCGAAATAATTTAATGTCGTAATCTTGCGAAATGATTCAGTTTCGGAAAAAGAATCCCGAGAATGCTTCGAAATACATTTATTTTGAAAATATATCCATCTCGAAAATTTGCGACATCCAGTATGGTTAATTCGAAATTCCGTTATGTTGACTTTTCCTTCGAACTTTGGTTTCATTGGATAATTTAACCGGTTATCTCGAAAACTTGCATAACTTGAATAATTCGTGATTCGAATTCGAAAGAAAATATGCCCTCTTGTCGTATTATTCATGCAATCCCATCAGAATAATTCGTAATATTCGATACCTACTTCAAACGTTCATCCTCCGAACTCTCATGCTCAAGACGGCTGACTGCACGACTTGCCTGCGGGAATCTCGTCAAATGGACAGAGATCGATGCCAGTTGCGTAAAATCATAAAGCCCGTGCCCAATCGTGAACTTGTGACCACGAGGACTGCGGGAATCCCGTCAATGGTGATTGGGCAGCCATCACGAAACATCCCAAAACCTACTCGCCATTTTCCCCATGACTGTATACTTAAAAGCGAACGGGGATCGAAAAGTGCGTCAACCCTTTTAAAATTACAGTCTACGTAGCATCGCGTTACTCATTTCTTCTCGTGATCCACCGTGAACTCCCAACCACAGCATAGGGACAGCGGGAATCATGGCGCCGACCATACAATATGTCTATAACTGCTCGTGAATTTTAACCATGCCCACCCTCGAGCTTGCCTCCGCCATTCTGCCAGGACAGATAGACAGGCCGACAATCGTTGAATGGCTGGATGCGGCGCCGATTGCATATTATCGCGTTCTCAGTGACCAACCTCGAGGACATCGTGATTCTCGAATAATGACCGAAAGCGGCAGCGATTGCAATAAAACGTGATATTTCTCCGCATTCGATGACGAGAACAACTGGATTTTTGCCAAATGTACAGCAAGCGGCGCCGATTGCGTAATTATGCTATATTTTCCCGTGTCCACCTCTAGGGCAATGGAAATCTCGTCGATCGGCTAAAAGTGACACCAATTATGTAAATAGCGATTTTTCTCCGTGTTCTATTGTGAAAACTACTGGATTCTCGTCAAACGCCTGAGGCCAGCGTGATCATGTAACATCTCGATATTTCCTTAGAATGAAGGTTTCCTTTTCATCTCTTGATTATTTTGTTCAAAGATTCCCAAGTTTGGTCAAGGAAAGTGAGCATGACAAACTTGAAGATGAATTTGCTGTTGATCAGTGTGATACTTTCCCTGAATATATTTTACAAGGACATAGAATTGATGTAAACTGGGGAAAAATTGCTGAGCTTAAAAACGAAAGTGTATAAAACTTCAAGTAATGTGGTATTTACAATATTACTTGAACCTCACAGTAACTCCCCGACAGAAAGAATTTTCAGTGTTGTTAGGAAAAATCAGACACCATTCAGACCTACATTCAACACATCTACACTGGAATCGACTATGATTCAGAAGGTGAAAATGTCATCACAGGGGAAAGTATGTTACAAGAAAACTTTCACGGAAAACCAGTTACTGGGTTTCAAAAGAAGCTAGAAGGATTTTTTAAAATCACAGAACTAGCAAGTAATCAGTTATGCAAATTTTATTGCGTAATATATCTTTATTGTAGGTTGCTTCCGGGTAGGGCAAAGATGGTGTCATTATCGAGAAGGGAGGAACATGCTTCAGATTTGACGTGAACATTTTTCTGTAGGTGGGGGGCAATATAAGGGATTACTGACAACCCACTTCAAAGGTTGGCACCTCTGTAGCATGTAAAGAAAACCGTCCACTAATTACAATTGTGTGAAGCTAAATTTGTAGGTTAGAGTTGATTATCGCTCTTCCAACATTCACCAGGTGCCGGTTGCGGTGGCATCAATAACTAAGTTCGCAGCAAGGTGTTGTTGACGGCAGCATTTGTTAGCAAAAGTAGGAACTACACAAAATTCATCATATGCAGTCCTTACCTGAATTACAGAAGGGCCCATGAGGCCCGAAACATGTCCTTAATGGCATTAAATTAATAGTTGCCAATAATAAATTTGTATTGTTTGGGCGGAGACCCCCTTATCCCATTAAAATTGTCAAGACACACTAATACAGTCATCTCGTTTAACACCGGTTATCAGACTGATTCTGCTCACACCCAAAGTACACTGCGTTGTCGCAGCCCCTAAACCAGTGGTTCTGAACCCGTAGAAGTCTGCGGACCACTCAGCCTGAAATTGAATCGTGTACGGACCCCCATCCCCTCCCTCCCTCCCCACCCCATGCCCACCCTCTCCCTCCGCTGATACACCTTATCTGTTGTAACCCTTCCTCACCGCCTTCGTCATAATATTCTAAGATGATTAAGCAAAACAGTTTTTATTATTTATTATTACTATTAATTATTGTACAGTACAACTAAATTACAAATAATTTTATAGAACAAAATATATATTTATAACCCCTGGCACTAACAGCCCTCGTTCTCGCTTGCTGAGCCCAAGGTTGCAGGTTCGTATCCTGGCGCAGTCAGCTGGCATTTGAGGGTGCGCAAATGCGAGGGAGCCGTGTCAGTAGATTTACTGGCACGTAAAGATCCCCTTCGGGGTAAAATTCCGGCACCCCCGGAGTCTCTAAAAGCCAGAGTAGTTAAAAGGGACATAAAACCAATAACATTATTATTATTACAAACAGCCCTTGAAGGGACTAGGCCTACAAAATAACAATTTTATCATAGGTCTACTGTATATAGCCTACATAGAATGAAAAGTCTCACATACAAATTTATGTTCATGCATCAATTTTGTTCTAAAAGGACAGTGCATAGTAATAATAACCATAATAATTTTAATTTTGCCCTGTGACTTTCTGGTTGTTTAATGTTGGTGAAAGTTTATTTGCCACGATTAAACATAAGTTACAGTATAAAAATTATTTTGTATCATATTCTAATAACACTTATTTTAAAGATATTTCAATTCAAAACTTGTTGGTCATCGCCGCGGATACATTCGGACGATTCTTGTTCAGTGCACATCATTTTCGAAATCTCCATTTATTGGCCACTTTTTTATGCGTGCTGGTGGACCATTTTCTCCCGCGGACCGCAGACCACCGGTTAAGAACCACTGCCCTAAACTGAGGAACTAACGAACCACCCAGTCAAATGGAGCTGGTTATAAACTGGCATATGGGCACTGGGATTTATGTATAATTAGCGGTGCCATTGTAGAAATATGCAGGCCTACTGACTTCTTCTTCTTCTTTTCCCGGTTCCAGTGGTCTGGGTCGGGGCGTGAATCAAGGACCTCCATCCGAGGCCTCGACTCGCACACTATCATATTTAGGCTATTGGTACGATGGGTTCGCCACACCCAAAGGTATGAATGAAATATGATATGATGAAATATGATATGATGAAACATGAGATTGTGGAGTATGTTTGGTCCGCGAGAGCTATTTTATTTCGCTCAAGTTCGCCGGTAAACCGGTGAGGACCCCCCTATCCGCCACCTGGGACGCGCCACGTCGGAGTATCACCTCTCCGCCTGCTACGACAACGTAGTAGGTTCGTGGGCCTACTGACTAAATTGTGTAAATATGTGACTTGAGTCGTTATTTCTTGTTTTATTCAATACCGCATTTGCTCGCGTATATCTCGCATCCCATTTTTTTAATTTGAAATTTCAGGGGGGATAAAGTACTCGCATTCATTACTGAAGCCATCATATAAATGACCGTAATAACCTTGAGGTAGAAACACGTTCGATTTAGCGCGCCTCAACAGTCGTCATTGTCCAGGAACTTATCCGAAGCGTTACTAACAGGAAGATCGAGCAACAACGAGTTGATCCGAACTTCAATACGAGCCGATTACGGATGGAGGCGCCGCGTGCAAGCATACGATGCAGCGTGAGTGTTAGTACGCTGTACATCGTTAGCCGCAGTTGGCTAAATTGCGCAAGTAGGCCTACTGTTACATCACAGAGAAACGCAGTTCAATCTTCTCGAATCTCAATGATTTCGTCTTTACGCATTGCGTCGCATCAGAGCGCAGCATGAGTGTTAGCACGCTGTACATCGTTCGCTATGTCTTCGGCCGCGGCTGGCTAAATTCACCGCCTTGAGACTCGTTCGAATTAGCGATTAGCGCGCCTCAACAGTTGCGCAAGTAGGCCTACTGTTACATCGCAAATTTTGTGTGTGTGTGTTGTTTTTCGTGAATACGGTCATTCCCCGCGTATATCTCGCACCGAAAATTTTCACACATATTTTCGGTCAAAAAAGTGCAAGATATACGGTAACTGAAATTGACATTGCTTGGCGTTGCTCGTCTGCTACTGAAAGATGCGCATTAGGAGTGTTCATTCGTAATCCATAAGTCATTTTTTATTCTCTGTTGCCAATTTATGGTAGCTACATAAAATACACGGCACAGCTCATGCGTAGCAAGAAACTATTGGCTTACGAAGAGGAGGTACTATTGGCTTCTGACTGGTCCAAAATTAGTGACGCTTCTAGGTTACGCTTGTACTGCAAGCAAGGGGGTCTGGGGCGTTAGTCCAAGGTAAGATTTAAAATTTTTTATATGCCAAGCCTTATTAACTCAATTACCATATTTACTCACCCCCCCCCCCTTTTTTTTCTTCTAAATTTTTAGTTCCGAAATTGAGGGAGGTACTATAGATGGGAACTTCCCAAAAATCCATTATTTTGGGAAAGGGAGAGAGTAAAAATAAGGTATTTTATTTTGTTGCTACATAGTACGATATATATTCAATCAAATTAAACAAAATTTACATCTTTAATCAGCCCATTATGAGACTGCCATAACTTCACTTATCCACCACTATTCTCGGCTACCCCCCAATGACTTTCACTACTATCCCTTGCTATGCAAAAATCTTAGTATCAAAGGAATAGAATGGAATGGACAAAGTATCAGACATGGAAATACAAACTTTATTTTTATTTGAACACAGGGAGGGAGAATGCATCAATTAGGGAATGACTGATGAACGATCACATCTCACTAACGTTTGTAAACACAACGGAGTGCATATTATTCATATGTTTCACATTAATACACCAATAACGTGTCACACAAACGCCAACGGTTCTTGCACCAAATGAAATGTGTTTAAAATAAAACTGAGAAGAAGAGGCTGCAGTAAACACCACTTCGAAGGGGAATACACAGATTCAAAGAATAACAAAAGAATGCAGTCAAGATATGAATCCTTAACTTTCCTTGGAGCTCCTTCTCGGCCAATAGTGTGGCATTTTCTATTGGATATCGGGTGAAGCCCATTGGCTACACAATTCGATATTCTCCCCAATCGCGTGCATGGCGGACATATCGTGTGAATAATAATGGAATAATATTTTTGTCATATAGGAGGATGAATTTCAGTTATAATTTAAAATTTTTTTAAGAATTCGTCAATTTCCAAGAATGTTGTACTTTGACTCTCAATAATTAAGGGGGGGAACTATACACGATTTCCTAGAATTTTGTATTTTGGCTCTCGAAAATTAAGGGGGGCCCTAGAATTGTCTAAAATCTCAGGTAAAGCATCACACCGAATTACTTGATTGAAACATGCAAAGAAATTAACGTGTGGATATTAGAACATATGGAGATTACTACTCACAAGGAACATTATAATACGTTATCATTTAAATCATTAACCATTCGCTTTTACCGTTTGGAATAGTTGTACGCTGGAAATAGTTCAATAGTTCAAACCATCTTACGGAATTATCACGGCACCCCAACTCGCAATATAAGTACATAATATGGACAAGGTACTCATAATACTCACATCAAGAAATAACTTGCAAGCTGTAAGATTCAGAAAAGTTTAAATAATGACGGAACGCAATTGAGTTTTCTGTTCGACACATTGGAAAAATCTTTCTTAACCAATAGAACAGAAGTTCACTGTATTATTTGGCTTGTATACAAGGCAGTGTAGAACATCTGCCAGGCTGGTAAGGATTTACGGAGGCACATGTTGCTGAGCGTTCAAGATAACGTGAACGGTTTGGTGTAGAAGTAGATGCTCATTGTGTTTTCCCTATGCGTACTTAATTTCGACATACTGAAGTGTACTAGGCTATTATTATATTGTCACTAACTAGAAAATTCTTGAGTCCCTTTTATTAATGCTTTAGTATTAGGTACTTCAACATCTACAGTAAATGTCACAATGCCATCGGTTGATTGAACAATCCTCACACAAACGAGCCATTCCATGATAAGCGCATTATCACATGATTGCAGACGGTACATTAACGTACTCTGGACTATACAGATGTACTCAAGACACTCAGAACTACAGATGAGTGATAGTTTATCCCAACTTTCATAAAACAGCGTCTCGCAAGCACTCATGCACAGTTGTAATGTTTCGGAATCGCGCGGGATTCCTAGATGAGCGAAGACCAGCAAATAAGAGACACTCCTTATCCACGTTCTGGATTCCGAGGAATCAAACATGGAGGAGGGTTGCTGATTGAGGGGTGCTCTTTTTTTTTTTTAGCGTATGGCTTTTAGTGCCGAGAGCGTCCGAGGACATGTTCGGCTCGCCAGTTTTTGTAGCTGCTTCGAGACGGACTGGGTGAGCTACAGGTACCGTTGGGGAGGAAAGTTTTGGATGTAAGTACGAGGAGTTGGATGGTAGCGGCTGTGGCCTATAGTTAGGGACCAACCCCGGCATTTGCCTGGAAGGAAAATGGGAAACCACAGAAGACCATCTTCAAGGTTGCCGGCGGGGGGATTCGAACCTCCTCGCCTCCCGGATGTGAGCGACTGCCAGCAGTCATGCCGTAGCGACCACGGCTAACTCACCCAGTGTTGATTGAGGTTAACATTTGCTAATGGTTCGCATTATTAACGCAAAATAATTCTGAAGACTGGAGTCGGGACTTCGGAATGGTTTAAAGTTGACACTGAACTAAAGCAAGGAAGTGTGTTGTCACCCTTATTGTTCTTAATGGTGATGGATGACATCATGAAGGCAGCAATGAAAGAATATAGTAGGGCAAAGATGAAGGTGATGTTTGCAGACGACGTTGTGATTTGGGGCAAGGATGAGATGGGGGTACAAGAACAGTTAGACGCTTCGGTGGCGTAGTCGGTAGCATGCTGAACTGCTATGCCCAAGATAGCGGGTTCAAACCCGGCCGAAGTCGTCGGATTTTTTAAGAGCGTTAAAAATCCTTCAGTATGCCTTCCTTCGGAGGGGAAGTAAAGCCGGCGGTCCCATGTCATAGATTTATGGCATGTAAAAGATCCTTTCACAGACTAAACTTGTGTAAAGCAAAATTTGTTAGGTTAGATTTCGTCAGAACGCTCTATCAAAGTTCCAACGTTCGCCACTAGGTATCATTGATATCTGGTGGCGAAAGTTGGAACTACTTGAAATTGAACGGAACTTGTAGCTCACCCTTTACGGTATCCTCTGGAAGCAGCTACAGACTCAGGCGAGCCGAACATGTCCTCGGACACTCCCGGCACTAAAAGCCATACGATAAATAAAATAAATAATGAAAAGATTGAGCAATGGGCATTGAAGATGTGGAGAAGAGTAAAACAGTAGTGGTGAGTAGAGATAAGAAAGAAGGAAAAGGAGTAATCAAAGTAGGAGATACATACCTGCCAACTTTTACGGTTTATCCGTAAAATTTACGGAAATTGCAGCATTTTACGGTTTTACGGATGAACGGTGTCATTATACGATTTCGCGGACAAAAATTTGAAACGATAATTTACATTCGATAATACCGCCCACTTCCGTACAATCGATTGTTTGCGTGGGTCGAAGGCAAGTCCACGATAGTCGATAACTCGTTCTTTGATATGATTCGTACTTTTAACCGTGTGATGTTTGTGTCGTCACTGTAATTGAATTTGAAGCCGGGATAACCGTTCTTCCATGTGAATCTTAGGTGTCGACAGGCTCTGCTTCGCATATTCTTTGTTCCGCTCCGTTCGCTCGTTGCGATTTAAACCATATTCTTTGACCACGTTAGTTGTTCATTGTTCGCGAAGTTGGCGTTCCTTGAATGTTTTCGTCTTTTAAGGTTATGGCATATTTTAATGAAGCGTTCGAGTTTTTGTGCTATAACTTCGTGCTTCGCAGTTTCCTGTATTCCTTGGATTAATTACATTCGTTCCACGTGTGTGTGTGTGTTTTTTTTTCTACCATGTGCATATTCTTTCTTCACGAGGTTGGCATCGTGTTCATTTAATGGCTTAAGACTTTGTGTGTTTTGACATTTTTTAATGAAGTGTTGGCTGTCTTAAGTGTTTTATGTTATAATTTTATGTGACGTTCAGTGATCCAGGTTCCTTTCGATGTTTTAGTAGATATCGAGAATGAACTAATCCAACAAGAAACAGTACTTCCAGACATTTAAAGAATCATACTCGGTTGATTTTCCGTGCATACTAAAATCAAGAAAGGGAGAAAAATTTTCCTTTTGCACGGTATGTGGGTGTGATATTAATATTGCACATGGTGGAAAAAACGATTTAAGTAATCATGTGAAGTGCGGTAAACACATTAGTTATGTTGAATCGAAGGAAGATAGCAAGAAAATCAACACCTTTTTTGCTAAGTCAGGAAACGTTGACAGTGACGTAATTAGGGCCGAGTGTCTGTTTACTTCCTTTTTGGTGGAACACAATGTGCCCTTAAGTGCGGCTGATCATGCTGGTGCTTTATTTAAGAAGATGTTTCCCACATCAGAAGTTGCAAAGAAATATAGTTGTGGTCACACGAAAACGACATGTATTGTAAATAAAATGGCAAAAAATGCATCATCTGAAGTTGTCAATTGCCTTCAGAACGGACCGGATACAGATAAATCCCTTTTCCTTTCATCAGTGAGAAACTACTTTTATACTGCCTGTGACTACATCATCAACAAGTTTCCACTCAAGGATGACGTGTTAAAGAATGCTCAAGTTGCTAGGTTGGACAAAATTGAAGATGCACAGTTATCTTCCATTCGTTTTTTCTTGGAAAAGTTTCCTATCATGTTATGCAAGGAAGAGAATGAAACTACAGATGAGGTGGTGAATGAGCTTCAGATGCAGTTCACAGCTCTTCAGGTAGATGACACTTTGGCTGCACATCAAGATGCTGCAAGTGATTTCAGTTGGGCACAAATATCAAGAATTCGTGGAGCCGATGGACTTCTTAAGTATAACCGAATTTCTAGAGTATTGCTCTCTATTCTCACCATACCCCATAGCAATGCAGAATGTGAACTTTTTTTTAGCCTTGTGAAGATAAATAGAACACAGTTCAGGTCATCCATGTCCAATGAATCTCTGGAGTCTATTTCTATTTTGAAGACCAGGAGTTCTGGTCCCTGTTATGACAAAACATTTTCTCAAGACTGTTTGCAGGAAGCTAAAAAGGCCACAACCATGACTTAAAAGTCGAACTAGCATGTGATTTGCAGTGTGTATTATATTATTTCTTGCCTGTGTTACGTTAAACAAGTTTTATTGTTTAAAGCCTTTTTCAATTATCGTATATCAACTTAATCTATCAAGGAAGTCCTGTTATGTCTGCTCCAAACCATTCACCACGCCTGCTGCTGATTAACATGGATTTCTTCTTGATTGTTATGTTCATCTACAAATCATGTAAGTAGATATGATTTCATTGAAGTATCCTGTTTAAAGCATGAATTATTGTATTTTGTAACCCGGAAGTATTATTATTTTCGTCAAGCCGGGGTATGTCGAAAATCGTTAGATTTTTTTTGTCGCGCGTGAGTTTTACTGATAGCCCTTTTCAAAAGTTGGCAGGTATGGAGATAAATACTTGGGAAGTGAACCGACTGAAGATGAAAGACTAGATTTGGAAATTAGCAGAAGAATACAACTCGGGAGTGCTTTCTACCCACAGGTACGGGGACTAGTATGGAACAAGGATATACCAATTAAGGCCAAAGAAGTCATGTACAAAGCATATTATGTTCCTATAGTCACATAATGCAGCAGAAACTTGGACAATGACTAAGAGGGAAGAGCAGAGTACAGGCAGCTGAGATGAGATTCCTGAGAAGTATGGTCAAGAAAACGAGGAGGGACAGAGTGAGAAATGAAGATATACGGAAAGAACTGGGAGTACAGAAACTAAATGACAAACTGGAGCAAAACAGATTGAGATGGTTTGGACATGTCAAACGGATGAATGAAGTAAGGCTACCAAGACGAACACTGGAACGACGGATGACAGGGAAGAGAGGACAAGGAAGACCAAGAATGCGTTGGATGGACTCGGTGAAGTACAGCATTAGAAAAGGAACCTGGATTGGAACACCGTGTCGGAAGATGAACCATATTTGCCCCCACCCAGTGTGAGCTGGAAAAGGGGAAATGAAGATGATGATGAATTCTGAAAGTTGCTCTAAGTCAAGTTGAAAATATACCAGGCGCAGAATGAATGCATTCCAATCGGTTTTTAAGATCTAACGTAATTGAAATCATCAGACAATAACATCTCAATTTTGTAGGTTAAGTGTAACAGTGGTATGGAGTCTTCTCAGTAACATAAAGGCCTCGAGTTCAAGTTTTCGGTAAAAATTTGCACTTTGTATAAAATTCTTAAACTACTGATATTAACCAAATTACCTGAATTAATAGTCGGGAAAATATCTGGAGATGATGTGGTAAGAGATGTTTACTCCTCCGCTGTCTGAGATCCACCCGGCCATCCCAAATATGAACACGACTTATTTAGGCAAAAGTCCAGCTGTTTCAGCCAATTTTAACATCATGTACCGTCATGCCATGCGTCATGCATCGTATTGCCAACCCCTCGCATCCGGCAGACCAATGCAGGTTAGGTCCGCTTAGCTATTATATAACAGCCCTTGTTTTTGTCTCGCACAGTGGGGGTCGTCGCGCATCAATAATCTTTATCCAGGCCAATGGTTTTGCCTTTTATTTCATTAGTCACGTGTCTTGTGGTGAATTTTTGTAACGGACATGTTGGCAACGGGTGCTGACGTAGCCGTAGCCTCTTTCCACTAATGACTACCTGAAGCTATAATAGTCCTTTAGTTGTGCTCCTTGCGTCAACCCGTGAAAAACACCTTGCCTGGAAATAATAGGACAACAATGCCTTGTAGCAAGGTGCCGGAAGTGCTATGGTAATGATAATAATATTAAGGTGACTTCAAATCATTTATCAGGCCGACTTTTTACTTCATCGTCCGTAAATGAACGTTAAGGAAACTCTTGTTATTCTTCACTCCCTGATTATTCATGTAGCTTACTGAACTTCTCAATGGTGGCGTTCGATTCTTGTACATCATCTCCAGGGAGTAGTGGGAGGTAGCAAGTCTAGTAGTACCAGATATAGGTTACGAAATCACATTCAGCTTGAGTGTTTAAATGATAATTGAACAATCCTTGGGGGGCGTGATGGCATGATGGTCAAGCTCATCCAAGAGGATAACGTCCGATTCTTGGTTACTGCATGTGAGATTGTGAAAGGGAAATATTACATTCGGTGGTTCGGATTCCCCGAGAAATCGTAGTCCTGTGGCTCATGATGATGAGATTAATGGTCACGTAAAACTACAAGCCAGAAAAATCGCAATGTACTTGCTGTCACATTAAAAATCGCGCGTTGAACCATTGAAGCTGGGGACTGGAAGTTGTAACCCAAGTTTAACACCATCTCCGCCGCTACATTGGCGCCTGTTACATCAATGGAAAACTAAACAAGTTTTTCGTTTAACGTGGTCGTTAATCTCGCCATCATGGACCACGGGACTTTCATTTTTACGTAGAATCGAACCTGATCAGCCTTGGTCAGAGGCAAGCTAGTTAACCATTCGACCATCATGCCCCATGTATTGAGATTGGGTGTTTCCTCTAAACTCTGTTTTGTTCACAAAGAGGAGGCGGCAAGTCTAGCAAAGAAAATTCAGCTGACGTAAAATCATTCATTTGTCCTCCATGTTGTTAAGCTATGTTCTGGAGAAAGCAAGGTGAAGTGGTGAATGTCATGCAGAACTTCGACATCACCTGTCCCTGGAAAGCGTGTTAAAACGGATGAAAGAACAAATAAGAAGGGAATATGCTTGTACAACACAGTGCACGTAACTGTACTAGTTCTACCAATGTTTCTTAGGGCTCTGAGCGCATATTTTGGTAACTCTCGCATGAATTATCAATGGTTGATAAACAATTGTATTTACCCAGTGTGATCGACTTATGATTAACACCGTAATTAAAATAAAATAAAAAGACGGTACAACACTGTGGGTATGATGTACATCTTCTAAAGGGCCAATATTTGTAATCGATAACGAAGCAGAATGTCTGCAATAGACCATTATGCTTCAAAAAGTATTCAATATGTTATGTTTCCTTCTTTTTTTCAGTCTTGGGTTGACCTGAAAACCAATTAGGAAATGCCGTCCCGCAGGAAAATCAGTAAGCAAAAAAGGCTTGACAAAGCAAGGGAAAGAGATAAAATAAAGAAGAGAAAGAAAAGAGGAGATATTCAATTTCGACAGTTGGAACGTGAAGGGAATGCAACAGCAATGAAAGCAAGAAGAGAAAATGAACGTAGAGAGAAGGAACGAATCAGAAATTTAGCTGCAAAGTCGGAGAATAGGGAAGATGATACATTCAAGCAAGAAGACAGTGAGCAAACGAGGCAGAAAAGAGATAAAATAAGGAAGAAAAAGGGGAGGAATAATGCAGAAAAGCGTGACATTGAAAGGGAAAAACATAAAATTGCGATGAGAAAGAAAAGAGAAGATATTCAATATCGACAGTTGGAACGTGAAAGGAATGCAACAGCAATGAAAGCAAGAAGAGAGAAGGAACGAATCAGAAATTTAGCTGCAAAGTCGGAGAATAGGGAAGATGATACATTCAAGCAAGAAGACCAAGAAAATGGTATGGACAAAGTATCAGACATGGAAATACAAACTTTATTTTTATTTGAACACAGGGAGGGAGAATGCATCAATTAGTGAATGTCTGATGATGCTGAAAGATTTCATCTCAATAAACCCAACCGAGTATGTATTATTCACATATTTCACATTAATATACCAACAACGTTTCACACAAACGCGAATGGTTATTGCAACAAATGAAATGTGTTTAAAATAAAACTAAGGACACTGTCGTAAACACAATCGAATCTCAATATAAATAATACTAAGCAGAAGAATGCAGGCAAGATTAAACCATAACTTTCATTGGCGGATGGCGCTTCTACTCGGCCAATAGTATGTCAATTTTAATGGGTTAAGGGGTCTCCGCCCAATCAATACAAGTTTATTATTGGCATCTATTAATTTATTGCCATTAAGGACATGTTTCGGGCCTCATGGGCCCTTCTTCAGCCGCAAAAATTAATAACATATTCACTTCCATCATAATACACAAAACACGTACACTTTAAGATAAACATTAAAATAGACACTCAATTAATTCTAAAATATTAACTTATCATGCTGCAAAAATTAAAAGTAACATTCAAAATTAATTCCAAAATACCATCCCATCCACATATAAAAGGATTAAACAAGCACAGCTAAAAGAGATAGGTCTGGTCTTGGTGGCCTTATCCATATTATGATCTGGCAGGTGCCCTATTCAACAGGCCGTTGAAAAATTTGGTTAAAATGTTTAAAAATATATATTGGAGGTAATTATAATGCTGCCAGAGGGCTTGCTGGCTCTCCATTTGTGTTATGGGTTCCTGTTTTAAAGCCAATCTTCGTGACCTTGGCCCGGGAAATTGTCTTGAACCAAAGTTGGGCCGTTGTTATTTTTTCATTGTTGGATTGGGTGGAGACTTAACATTTTGAAGAAACCGTCATACGGAGCTTGTGATGGGGTGAACCAGCCAGAGTTCAAGCCTGCTTCTCAACTATAAAGAAATAATGATGGGTTTTAGAAAAATGAATACGTCGGAAAAACTAGGATTAAAACGAAAGATGTAGCAATAACTTACTAAGCTCGAATTTAAGGAATTACACGACTGTCAGCTTTCACCTGGAGGCTGAAATGGGACGAAAAAAGGAACGTTAAAGTCGCCTACATACGTGAAACTATGAAAGAAAGACTCATGCGCCGGATTGCTTACCTTTACTTGGAAGTTCGAGGTGCACGTTGTGTTACGTCTGACGGCATGTTACTGTGTGAGGCGAGTTGGTCCGACCTTGTGCCAGGTCAGGAACTAGGAGGAGGGGAGGGGGAGGGAGGAGATGTGTGTGGGGGTAAAGAATGACTTGATACAGAACGGAGTTTATCTTGTATAAACCTAGACATTCTTTCATTTTCCTGCCTGTATCAAAGAAATTCTACAACCAACAGAAGGACCTCATTAGGAAGTACCATTTTTGTGAAGAATGGTTTTAATGCTCACGTCCTAGCCAATACATTCTGTAAATATCCTGGTGGATTTATTAATTCCTGTGCGATTGATCACGAAGATATCGTCATAATGTATCTATACACACGCAGGCTTAATATTAGTTGGAATGGTGTGAAGAGAGCCCAGTAACCAATTTTCTGAAATCCTTCGAACTCCAAATGATTTGCCAAAGGAACGCTCGACAAACTTTGGGGCACAAATGGATTTATGTTTTACTAATATTCATAATATAAAATCCAAATACTATGTATCTATAACTAGTCACCACAAACCAATATGGATTCTATGTTGATTATACTCAGGTATAAAATTGCCGAGAAAAGAAAATGTGCTCAAAAGGCTTGTGGTGCAGGAATATTCAGTTTTTTTTAGCCTCCGATGGCCCAAATTCCCAATAGCCGAAAAGAATACCATTTCAATTCAGGAATTTTTGAAAATAATGTTGCTGTTTGGAGATATAATTCTGTACTACATATCACATGTGTAAATAACGTGAAAAAATTCTAGGGTACCCCCTTGATCCCCTTAAGCGCATTGATGAATTTTACAGTCTAGGTTGGTTCCGTGAAAACCTTATAGCACTGATCTCTATACATGGATCGCTGATGGCAGTTCTCCGCTGCACGAGAAAGTACGCCAGGTTGAGCGCTCGGCCCGCCATGTTGGCGTACCCATTCTCGAGCTCTCCGTATGAGGAAGCAATGATAATCTAGTCAATTTTAAATCGTAATTAATGATGCTTTGGAACGAATAAAAATATAGAGATATGGTCACTCATAGCATAAGGGCATTGGGATCACTGACACGTCATTCCGAGGTCAGTAAATCTCCAGAATATCAATAAAAATGAATGTATAATAATGGCTGACAAATATCAACTTAGATGCTGAGTAGACGCAATTAGCGATCAGTAACAGAGTAACGAGTGAAAAACAATTTCTGGAAACATTCTTATCATCATCATCTTCCCCTTTTCCAGTTGACACTGGGTGGGGGCTAATATGGTTCCTCTCCACTTTGTTCTGTCGTTCCACCATTCCTCTTCCGACACAGTGTTCCAATCCAGGTTCCGTTTTCTAATACTATTCTCCACCGAGTCCATCCCAACGCATTCTTGATCTTCCTCGTCCTCTCTTCCCTGTCATCCGTCGTTCCAGCGCTCGTCTTGGTAGCCTTACTTCATTCATCCGTTTGACATGTCCAAACTATCTCAATCTGTTTTGCTCCAGTTTGTCATTTAGTTTCTGTACTCTCAGTTCTTTCCGTATATCTTCATTTCTCACTCTGTCCCTCCTCGTTTTCTGGACCATACTTCTCAGGAATCTCATCTCAGCTGCCTGTACTCTGCTCTCATCCCTCTTAGTCATTGTCCAAGTTTCTGCTGCGTATGTCATTATAGGAACATAGCTATGTACATAACTTCTTTAGCTTTAATTGGTATATCCTTGTTCCATACTAGTCCCTGTACCTGTTGGTAGAAAGCACTCCCGAGTTGTATTCTTCTGCTAATTTCCAAATCTAGTCTTCCATTTTCAGTCAGTTCACTTCCCAAGTATTGGAAGTGTTTCTCTACTTCCAATTCCTTATCTCCTACTTTGATTACTCCTTTTCCTTCTTTCTTATCTCTACTCTTCACCACTGTTTTATTCTTCTCCACATTTATGTACAATCCCCATTGCTCAATCTTTTCATTTATTACGTCTAACTGTTCCTGTACCTCCATCTCATCCTCACCCCAGATCACAACGTTGTCTGCAAACAACATTACCTTCATCTTTGCCCCACTATATTCTTTCATTGCTGCCTTCATGATGTAATCCATCACCATTACGAACAATAATGGTGACAACATACTTCCTTGCTTTAGTCCAGTGTCAATTTTAAACAATTCCGATATCCCGACTCTAGTCTTCACACTACTGTAGCACTCCTTGCACATTCCTTTTATCATGTCTCTCAGATCCTTTCCTATTCCCCTATTTGTTAAGCTTTCCCAAACTTTTGTTCTAGGGGTGCTATCATAGGCCTTTTCTAGATCAATAAAAGTCATTACCATATCATTCCCATATTCCCAACTCTTTTCAATGTTCTGTCTCAGAATGAAAATGGGTTCCACTGTTGACCTGCCCCCTCTAAATCCAAACTGCTCCTCTTCTATTTGTCTTTCTACCTTTACTCTAATTCTTTTTTCTAGGATTCTTTCCATTACTTGGGCAACATGCGAGATGATGGTGATTTCTCAGTAGTTACCCCACATCTTCCTGTCTCCTTTCTTGAATATTGGCAATAGTATTCCCTTTTTCCAGTCTTCCGGTACTTTCTTCTCTCTCCACACACTCCTGAGAAGTTTGTATGTCCACTGCAGTCCCACTGGTCTTGTAAATTGTATAAATATATGCCACGAAATTATGCATTCTTCAAATGATGTACCTTTAAACGTAGCTCACTACACAGGCCTAGATTCGACATATCGTAATTGGTGCTTGGTAATGAATTCCTGTTACCATGAAATAACGTGCAGTTTAATTTATAAAATGAAAATAGCATTAAAGCAAATGTACACATTTATGACACCAGCAAATATTCTGAACTTGTCAAGATATCACATAACTAGCAGCTTAATTACCTCAGTAAAAATTACACAAAAATAAATGTATATAATTATCAGGGTGCGAAATCAGAAAGAAATCATGGGTGGGGGGAGAAGGATTACAGGGCTTAATTACTACTGTTTATTTCAGGTAGTTCCCGGGGGGTGGGTTATATAATTCTCCTTTCTCCTGTGAGTAAATTTCCTTCTCCGCCAGAAAATATGTAAATTGTAAATATTTTTGTTTGGAATTCTGTTGTTAAAACAAGAATGATAAATATTAGTAAGTTATTCCCTATCATTTCTATATTATTTGTATTATTGCTGATGTTTTTATCAAAATATGCACAATAAAAAACAATAATTTCAGTAATATATGTGTTCTACATTTTACTCATAATTTTATAATGCAAGGATCCCCCCTGGGAAATTTTAGTGGGGGGGGGGAATCTTTGAGATGACCAATTTCACTCCTCAGCTCCACATAAAACTTCACACAACTAAAACCCTACTCAAAATATAGTCTCCCCACAGTTTTACAACTATCAAGCGAACTATTCCCACTCAGAACCCAAAAACCCTTAAATTGGATCAAATTTAGAAACACAATAGCCTAGCCGATCACGTCTGGTTCAGCACCACCGCATGTGTCTACTTAACTTCACAATAACTTCCAAATTACGGCTTAGTGACCTATCTGCCTGAGAAGTAAAGGTATTACCGGCTTGCCTGGGATGATGGGTCTCCAAACTGGTATATAAAACTAAGATTTTATGCTTTAAATAACCAAATTCAGCCCATTTTACAACTACAAGAAACACAAAATATGCCAGTATAAATACATGTCTAACATCAAACTACCAGTAACCAATCACAGAGACGGTTTCGCCCTCCCAACCAATCACAGCGCTTTATTTCCTACATGCATATTTAACTACTAAATCCATCTACAAACTACTTAAGAAACCAATTTCATTCCTCCCTGTAGCAATTGAGGCTTATTTCCACTATTCTTATGTATAATATTACTTAAATAATGACAACCTACTACAGGTCGTTAACTTACTTCAAACTACCAAAATTAGGGGCAGATGACCTCGTAGTTCCGCCCCTTAAAACAACAATAACTAACTAACTAAACTACCAAAACCAACCCACTATCTACAATCAAGAGGCCTGGCATCAATTAACAAGGCAAGAGCGCTCCACGGACCATGTGGTCTACGAGCAATATTGCACCATGCGCTCGCTGCCATCTTGCTATACCTGTCAGTGTCTATTCGGCTTACTGCTGCCTTAGCTACCAGCCATCCATGTATAGAGATCAGTGCCTTGTAGCCATTTGCAAACTTTCACAGAAATGTAATAAGTGGAGTGGCATTGCTTCTTACAGAAATAGACGGAAAGTTGGATGTCTTCTCTTGAGAACCTGTTGTCATGTTACCAGCTTGCATTCCTTCATTAGTTTATTAAATTAAATTTGTTTTCTGGGAATATCTCAGAAACTGTTGGTTTTAGAGCCTTAAAACATAGTTTTTGGGAACCCTCGAGTTTTGTTTCTGCCACCGAGGGGCAAGAAATCAGCTTTGTCTCGTCGTTGTTCGCCATAATATAATAATAATAAAATAAATACAATATAGGGATAGGTACCATACCACACTCGCACGTGAAAATGGCTTGAAAAGATTCTAGTGTTCCCCTTTAAGCGCATTATACATATTGATGAATTTTACAGCTTAACTTGGTTCCTTGATAACCTTATAGACGTTTGCAAACTTTACAATAATGTAATAAATGGAATTGCATTGCGTCTTACAGAACTAGATGGTCCTCTTGAGATTCTGTTGCCATGGTTTCCGGCTTGTATTCTTTCATTAGTTTCTTCTTCTTTCTTCGATTCGGCCAACAAGGGACCACGTCAGTTCAACTGTTGCTTCTTCCGAGCTCTTAACTACCGCCCATTTTTTTTTTTTCGCATTCGTCTCCGGTGTTGTTCGTTTCTCTCTTGGGACCACGCCTTCCCTGTCTTTAGCTACGGCTTTTCCTGAAAACCTTTGTGTGTGCGTAGTTTTTCCTGAAGTGGAACACCTTAGGGGAAATTTCCATTTCACGTAGATCTTTCTAAACTTCCGTGAATCATGCCCCTTTGGTTTTCTTAGCTTGAAAGTACGTCAATATCCGTTTTGATATCCTGCCTGGGCTCATTCGTGTCACGTGGCTATAAAAGTCAATCCTTCTTTTTCGAATCGTCTCGCTGATCTTCTGCACGTGCTTGTATAATTCGAGGTTGTGACGCCTTCTGTACTCTCTTGTTTTCTGGGAATATTTCAAAAACTGTTGGTTTTAGATCCTTACAATGTGGTTTGAGTTTTGTTTCTCACTTTGAGGGGCCGAAAATAAGCTCCTTCTATGGCTATTTCAGCATGTATTTTAAGGGGGTAGGCCCCTTTTTATGAGAGGTAAGGTGGAGAGTTACATCAATGATTGGTGTCGTGCCTCTGATGGATATCTGTATCAAATTTTACATTGATCCACCCAGCCGTTCTCGAGTTATAAGGACTCAACCTTTTCCACAGACAGACAAAAAAATTATTTTTGCGTGCACCCGTCTTAAAACCGTCTAATACGCGCAAATAATGCAAATTTCCGTGGAAATTCAGAAAAAAACAGACAAGCTTTAATTTTTATACATATCAGAACAGGAGTTAGACAGGATGATGGTCTCTCCTGTATTCTCCTCAACTGTGTACTGGAAAAGATCATTAGGGAATGGAGAATGATGCTACCACTGGGAGCTGGACCGAAGCTTGGTTACAAGAGAGAACACCTCTTCGTCCCTTGCCTAGCCTTTGTTGATGATGTCATTCTACTGGCAAATAATATAGAGGAGGCTACCTAAAACTTACAGAGTCTTTATAGTGTAGCGGTTATGACAGGTTTGAAGATCAACATCCAGAAGACTGGATTTATGACCAATATCAAAGAGACCTCTTCTATTATTCCTCTCACAGATTCTACCAAGGTACCTGCAGTTAAGTATTTGGGAGAATGGATTTCTGCGAATCAGAGCGAGAACCTAGCCTTAGGTGCCAGATGTACCAAGTTTGAAAGGGCTTATCATTCCTGTCGTAGTATCTATTCATCTAAGGTCCTCTCCAAGAACCTCAAACTCAGACACTATAACTCCGTCGTCAAGCCATCTGTTCTGTATGCTTCTGAGTGCCTTAATGACCAGAAAGGGTCCACTCAGAAAACTGGAGTTAAAAGAGAGGAAAATCCTGAGGATATTAGGTCCAATTAGAGAGGAAGGAGACATTTACAGAAACCATCATAGTGATGAATTGTATGAACACCAGGAGGACCTTTTATTGACACTTTGCATGTCTGGATTCTGAAAGACTCACCAACAGGATATTCACAGTAACAGCAAGAGGCAAGGCTTCTAAGAACAAATGGATTGCATCAGTTAAGTCAGATATAGAACAACAAGATATTCCACTGGAACAAACTTGTGACCGTCTGATGTTCCGTCAGGTCATCCGGCAGGGCGTTTTCTCAACGTCCCTTACAAGTAAGAAGACTACAGGCGCTAAGTGGACAGAAGAAAGAAGACTGTCTCATAGTCAGAAAATGAGAGACTATTGGAAACATAAGAAAGCAACTACTTTACCGAATAGTAGATACGAGCCCCGTGGTCCTAAGTAGGCCTAAACGATAAAGAAAGAAATGTTCTATTAAGGACCCACATGAAAGGCATTTATTGTTGTATGTAACTTTTGTTAGCTGGAAGGCCATTTCAAGTTTATTATTCCTGGATTTATTTTTTATGTTCTTGATTCGATATCTTAGAATCTTTCCATGTAAACAATTTAAACACTGCTCATCACATTCATTATGAACACATATTAAATACATAATAATATTGTTACCAACATAACTCCAAACAAACTTATTGGTTCAAATTTCAGTAGTATGTAATGCAACTTTGTAACATATTTTGCATATATACCTCAAGAGATATAATTGTGCACATTGTTTGTTTAATAAAGCCTTCCAAGTAAAGGATCATTGGATGTTTAGGCCCTAGACTATACATATATCAGAATCCATGCCAGAAAACAATTCGAAACATGCACACTAACACTCAAAATACAGCTGAAATTATTTGATCCAAATATCAACGCTAGTATTGCCAAACTTTCCATAGATTATGGTAATATTCCGAATAGGTGAATAGAATATGTTGACTCCTGAATTTTAGGAAAAGTTTAGTTCTTCACGGAACTACTTGTTTCATTATGGAAGCTGTTATGTGGTGGCATTTTATGCACCAACTAAGGAAGCTGAATTCCAAATATGTTGTCTTTTTACCAACAAGAATTCGTCTATCATCTGATTATTGTTGCATCAATCTAAATAGGTCATCGAAGCCTAATTTTCCCTAGATATAGAACTATCACGATAAAAGATCTCTAATGTCTTAAAATCTCCATGATGCCTAATTTAAAAATCTAATAACATCTAAAATTCGGTTGACAACCTCCTAGGATCAAAAATGAAATCAAAGAAATATCTAAACTCCAATTACTATCCAAAAATATCTAAAATACCAGTAATACAGTCTGCAAAATTACTAAGCTGTCTGTCTGTTAGGTAGTCAGCCCGAAGGCTGGTTGGATCCTCAATAAGCACCGCCGTTAGATTATGTGGGTGGATACCCACAAAACCCCAAGGCAGCGCTATATTGATGAGTACTAGGAAAGAAGAGGAGTCAGGTAGTTTGCCATTGCATTCCTCACTGAGTCAGAACAGCAGTACTAACCCTATGAAAGCTAAATCGTCAAAAATGGTTCTTTGGAATGATTTCAAAACTCAACAAACTAACAAATGAAACTACTGATGGTGTTCTTTTCTACCTGGAGGAGCATAGAGATGTCTAGAAGTTGTCCTAATAGAGATGTTTTCTTCTACCATACCATTTCGTCCTACAGCTTCCATGGGTTCCAATATGAGCATTCGCCTAACAGGTCCGTAACTGATGGTACATCTTTCAGCTCCAGAATAGATGGTATGCCTTAACTCTAAGCACATCATCTCCCATTTCTCTGTCCTCGTTCGGAATTTCATCTCATTGTAAGTTGTGATATTATTATCATCATCAAGTTTCCACGGTGTGATTTATGAGCCCTCTCCATTTTAGTCTATTCATGTATCACTGCTCCTTCAAGACTTCATCCCAGTTGATTCCCTTGGATGTGATATCTTCCATAGTGTTTATATGATCGTAGAATTTAGAATACTTCGAAGATGTTCTCCTCCCCATCTTCTTAAGTTACTCCGGATATCCTCATTTCGACGGCTCAGTTCAATACTACACCTGTAATGATCAAATAGTATAATAATAATATGCGGGAGTAGCAGTGGAAGTCAAAAATATCGAATAAAGCGTGGAATGGATATCTCGTTCGACTTACCACTGTGCCCAAGGTTTGTAAATCGAACAAAATACGATTCCCATAACGTGGAAATAGAAAGCTTAAATCGCAATATGCAAAATCAAAATTACAACATTATGAGAATTAATTGAAAGAAAACCCAGAGGTTGTGTGGGTCGTAGCTCCATGGGAATACGAAGCCAAGACCAAACGAAATTGAAGTAGGTAAAGGGAGGAACTTAAATCTTATAACTGGCAAGGACAAACAATTCAAACTTGTATAATGTATTCAAAATAAAATCATAAAGAAGTGTACACGAAGCTACCAATTATCTTAAAACAAAGTATACAGTGAACTTTCATGACACTATAAACAACTAGGAAATCAACCATGACAAAACTAGTAACTTAAAGAAATGTTAACGAACGCGCAATGAACCGAAAACACAACACAAATATATTAAAATCCAAACATAAATAGGAAACTTCAGTAAGACTTTCAGAAATGTTAAAAGGAACGTCAATCCTTGAAAGCGGCTACATGAGAACTCCCATCATAAAACAATAAAAACAGACTCGAGCTTTAAATGATGTTATGAAATCGCGGGAGAAGGGGTTAGGGGGCAGAGAGGAGGAGCCTGGATAGCAAGGGGAGAAAAAGGAATGGTGGGGGACATCTGATTATGCAACACAGTGAAGGTCTGAGCAGGGAAAGCGAAAATTATCGGAAAACAAAAGGAGATTAAAATAAATGACATTACATTAAAAAGAAAAGAAATGAACACAGATATTCAAACCTAAGGAACTTGTTCAGTAGGAAATGTAGACACAGGTCCGGTAATCCCACGATCGCAGTTCACACACTCAAAGAAAGCCCAGTTGTGACCCAAGAAAACCGCAAGATTGCCTCAAACGAGGGCCCAAAAATGAGCTGCCGAGGCACCAAAAAAGGTCTAGATATAAGCCAAAACGAAGAATAGCAATACCCTCAATCCTTAAAGATTCCAATGAGAATAACATACGAAAGGGGTTGAAAGGTAAAGAATTCAAAACAGGCTTCACTACATTGAAGCAACGCAAGCCTAAGAGGATGTAGGTTCACGGACAGACTTCAAAACATCATAGTGAAAATAAGGTATATTAAATCAAAAGAGAAACACAGAAAAACAAATTATTACACATTAGCTGAATTAATATAAACCAAGTTGTACTCGCGGCCAGTCGCGCAATAAGCGGGCGGAGAGCTCAATACACTCGACTGTCTCACATGGCAGCTCATTTCTTAAGAGAGAGCTACAGACGCACTCTGAAATGACAAGACCTCGCAGAACACAAAAGCGCGCAGTTGGGAGGGGCCAAACATGCTTCGGTATTGGCGGAGCCAATAGTGGCAAAACTTGCACAACAAATTGCAAGGTAAGCAACAACACCAGCCAATACGAAAGAACTAGGTGTTACACAACATTAGACAGAGTTACTCATACATGGCAACTTGCCTGCTTTCAAACAAGCAAGAACGTGCACATGACAATAAATGATAATAATAAATTATCGTAACTAGCATTTTTCTAATTTTACAGGAGAGCAAATTTAAAGTTCCTATGTATATCAGAAATCACCATGGAGACTTATGGCTGTAGGTAATGCTTAAAACTGCCTAGTTCTGAATAGATTGTGTGTCTGCGAGATTTCCTCAATATGGAAATTGTTGATGAAGTTACTAACTAATGGAATTATTCTTACTTACGATCATATTACCCTGAAAATTATGCAAAATATTTAACCAGCATTCTATATTTCCACAACAGTCAAAGATAAAACCCTGAAATGTTGTATGGTGATAAAGGGCACTCCTAGATTTTCCCATATGTGACTTTCAAAAATCTGCTAACATGGCGGCCAAGTGAAGTTGAAACATTTAAATGGACTTTTCTCGCGATTTCACCATGCGAGCGCAGTGAAGCTTGGTACGGTAATTGTTTATAAAAAATTCTAATCCACCTGCATCTAATTTAGTTCAATTGTTTTCATAACGTCAAGACGGCGGCTGTGCGAAATATTAAAATTAATTTTTATTTCTTGTGTCCTAATTATGTGATCGAAGTGAATGTCTGAATAAGTAGCCTACACAATAATCTTCATCTAATGGTACATAACACTATGGCGTACATAATATATAAAACTCCAACATGGCGGCCGCGCGTAATATATCTCCGGAGCTTTTACTGATATCACCCTGAAATTTCGTATGGTGATATAGAATATTACTATTACTTTACCTATGTGGCATAAGAAATCTTGTTATTCACAAAACCAACATGGTGGCCAAGCAAAATTAAAATATTTAAATGGCATTTTCTCGCAATTTAATCGTCCGAACACAGAGAAACTTGGTAAGGCACATAACTACATTATTGAAGCTACTGGCATCTAATTTTAACGAATTGCCCTAAAATCCTCAAGATGGCGGCTGTGCGAAATACATGGGTTGTTTTTTTTTTAGTTTTGGCACCTTAGTTATAACTGCATTAATAACTCACTTAGATGGTTCCAAGTTTCACAGGCCCTCGATGTAGTCCCCACCGTTGCGTACAACTTGTTCCCAGCGATGCGGAAGTCATTGGATCCCGTTGGCACTGCCCAATCTATTGATGGTACGAAGAGAGCGCTCGGCAGCCTGCTTAACGTCTTCAATGGTACGGAAGCGCTCCCCGCACATTGTCATCTTCGGGGTGAGATCATAGTCGCAGGGACTGATGTCGGCAGAATATGGGGGTTGATAGAGGACCTCCCAGCCCCAGCGATCCAACAATGCCGACACAACGCCTGATGTGTGTGCCCTAGCATTGTCATGCAGAATGATGGGCGGTGTAACCCTGTGGTGGCGCCGTTTCCTTCTCAGAGCTCCTCGGAGACGGTCTTGCAGAAACGAACAATAGTACGCTGCATTAACGGTTTGCCCTCGGGGAACAGTATGGTGAATGATCTCGCCATCCCAATCATAGGCAAGAATCAACATTACCTTCACATTGGTGGGGGTTGGTCGAACTGTTTGTTTCCGTGGTGCCGCCACTCATTCGATTGGCGTTTTAACTGTGGCTCATAAGATCTGGCCCACGTCTCATCAATGGTTATGATACGCCGTAAGAAGGCCTCTCCTTCGCTCTCATAACACTGCAAGTGCATACGACAAGCGTCATATCGCAGCCATTTGTGCATGTCGGTTAAGTCATGCGGAACCCATTTGGACGCAATCTTCCTCATTTTCAGTAAGTCCTTCGGGATGTGGAGGACAGTTGAATGCGCCAGTCCGGTATCTTGCTCTAATTGACGAATCGTTACATTCCGATCCACCTCTACTAACGCGGACGCCATCTGCACATTGTCATCACTTACTGGTGGGTGACCAGATCGAGGCATGTGCTCCACATGTTCGCGCCCATCTCGAAAGGCTGCAGCCCATCTTGCTACCGTTCTGAACGGTAACGCAGCTGCACTGCACGCTTCCTGCAATCCTCGGTGACACTGTTTAGCACTGCGACCCCTAGCACACTGAATTTTTATCCACGTTCTCTGCTCCTGCTTGGAAAACATTGTGACTGTCTTTCGCGAGCGCTGGTCCCACACTACTCATCTAACAGCGCGACTGCGCACGAGCGCTGGTGAGGACGGGCGAGGTCATGTGCTCTGTGGGAGGGGCTGCAGGGCAGCAACCGTCGTTAAAGTTGGCAGCGCCCAACATTGTTGCAACTTGGCACTGAAGCATTGATGCCAAAACTAAAAAACCAACCCATGTATAAAAATTATATTTTAATATTTTGTGTCGTAATCGAGTGAACGTTTTAATAATTAACCTAAGCAATAATAGTCTTCTAATGATACATACCTATATGATCTACATATAGAACAATCTAATATGGTGGCCAAGTGATTTTCAGATATTCAAAATAATATTTCTAGCGATGTAATCACCCAAGTGCAATGAACTTCAAGATGACGTCTGTTCGTAAATCTTCTTTTTAATTTCTCGTATCGTATTCAAGTGATTGAAAAGATGATTCCTATGACATACCTGCCAAGTTTTCCGGATTTTTGGGATGTTTTCCGGTTGTCCGGATTAACATAGATTTTTCCGGATTTTCAACTCCCTAGCTTTTTTCCTTTTTCTGCATCCAAATCGGATTTGTTTTAATTTTCGATAATATCTGCTATTCTGAGATGTGAATATTTAAATTAGACTGAAAATCGACTGACAAGACTCAAGAGTGTCTACCCGTAACGAAAAAGTAGCTAATTTTATAAAGGTAACGAAAATTAGCTAATTCTTATGTTTGAATAGTTGGAAGTAACAAAAATTCGCCGAGGTCTGTTAAAATCTTTTAAACCCGCGCCGCTAGGCTCTCTGATGCGATGAAGCGAGTTTCACGCAAGCTGTGCCGATTGCGTAAACTATATTTCCCCGGGCTCGACCTCAAGGAAATGGATACTGAGGATACCTTCAGTGGTTCTGTATTAATCGGAAACCTGACTTTTTCCGAGACGTTTATTCGCGATAACTTCCGAAACTCAACAGAAACCTCTCATTTCTGATATGGGCCTCTAAATGTGTGTATCTCAAATTGAAGTCCAGAAATAACGCGAAATAATTTATTATCGCAATCTTGCGAAATTATACCGTTTCAAAAACTAACCGCAAAAATGCTTCGAAATACTTAGACTATATTTTTAAAATCTATCCGTCTAGTGAATTCGCGACATAAAGTGTGGTTAATTCGAAACTCCGTTGTCTATTTTTCCTTCGAACTTTGGTTCCATTGGATATATAATCTAACCGGTTATCTCGAAAACTTGTATAATTTGTTTTCGAAAGAAAATGTGCCCTCTTGTCGGACTATTCATGCAATCCGCTCTGAATAATTCATAATAACCGATACCTACTTCGAACGTTCACCCTCCAAAGTCACATCCTCAAGACGACCGGCTGACAGCACGACTTGCCTGCGGGAATCTTGTCAAACGGATCACGATCGACGCCAGTTGCGTAAAATTATAAAACCCGTGCCCGGCCGCATACTTGTGTCCTCGAGGACTGCGGGAATCACGGCGCCGATCATACAACATGTCCATAACTGATCGTGAATTTTAACCATGCCCAACTCGGGACCGGACCCTAGGCCGAACTTAAATGTGGCCGAAATAACCGATGTCTATCTATAAAATGCCCATTTATTGTTTGTAAGTATCGTTTTCCAACAAAAGTAATTAAATGAATGTTAAATCAACGTTTCCAGACACTAGCAAGACAGAAATAACTACTAAACTACTGCACATAGAACAACACAGAGTAACACTCTGACATATCATAATCGGCTTTAACTCGAATCCGAGTATAAATCTTCTTCCTTCAGTCCAGTTTGTGCATGTGTTTATGGTGATTAAAGAGTCCAATCCTGGCATGGAACAAGCGACCACACAAGTCACATAGTATTGCTGGAGGAGGACGTGGTTGGGCTGCTCGAAGTTTCCTAGCTTGACGCTTGGCCTCTTCATGTGTGCGTCAATCCCTTTCAAACGTCTTGACAGTATCCAAGATGGTACGGCGCCAAGTTGAGCGGTCTTCAGCCAGCATGTCCCAGGTTTGTGAATCAAGACCTGTCAATTTCAGGGTCTGCTTAAATTGGTCCTTGTAGCGCCTCTTAGGACCACCATGAGGTCTGGTGCCATAGCATAACTCACCATATAGCATTTGACGAGGTAATCTCACATCATCCATCCGATGGACATGACCAATCCATCTAAATTGGTGACCTATTATGGATGATTCTATGCTGTTGATTTGAGCCTTTTCCAGAACAGCAATATTGGTAATGCGGTCTTCCCATTTAATCCTCAGGATTGATCGAAGTTTTTGTAGGTGGAAACGCTCAAGCTTCCTAAGATCACGTCGGTAAAGGGTCCACGTTTCACAACCATACAACAATGTAGAAATGACTACTGCTTTGTACACCATAAGCTTTGTACTCATAGACAGATCTTTATTCATGAAGACCCGGTGCGCTAATTGTCCATACGCTGCGTGGGCTGCGCCAATTCTCTTATCCACATCCTGCTCACAGGTACAGCTCACAGAAATGGTACTGCCCAGGTATGAGAAGTGGTCAACCTGTTCTAATGGCAAATTTGAGATGGAGATATTGAACTGAGGAAGAGGTGTGCCTGGTGAAGGTTGTGCCAAGACTTTAGTCTTATTGATATTTATGGTAAGACCAAAGCGATCACATGAACTTTTGTAACAATTAACTGACTCTTGCAGCTCTTCTGGTGTGAGAGTTGGTGACGCAGCATCATCTGCATGCAACATGTTAGTAACCTTCGTAACCTGAGTTTTCCTCAAGGTTGAAAAGCCCTCCATCAAAACGATACTTGACCTCCACACCTGGGATGTTTGTGGGTGAATCATAAAGCATTGCAGCCAAGTACAGCGCAAAAAGCGTTGGAGCCAGTACACATCCTTGTTTCAGTCCATGGGTAATGGGAAATTCATCGGACATCTTATTCTGATGGCAAACCTGACCTGTCATGCCATCATGGAGAGCCTTGATTAGATCTACTAAACGCTGAGGGCAACCAAACTGCTTCAGCACTGCCCACATGGCTGGTCTTGGAACCGAATCAAATGCCTTTTCCAAGTCATAAAAGACTAAGAAGAGTGGATTCTGTTGTTCTCTACATTTTTCTTGTAGCTGTCTCGCACAGAAAATCAAGTCAATTGTGCTTCTGGAAGTTCTAAATCCGCATTGTGACTCGGGGAGGATCTTCTCAGAGATAACCTTGAGGCGGTTAAGTAGAATTCTTGCAAGAATCTTCCCCACAATTGATAGCAGTGATATACCACGGTAGTTGCCACAAACACTGCAATCACCCTTTTTAAAGATAGTGACGATAGTGGCATTCTTTAGGTCTCCAGGTACCTTTCTTGATTCCCATATTCTGAGGATAAGGATGAAAATTCTTGTTTTGAGGGAATGACCTCCAGCTTGAATTTGTTCCAGAGGGATGTTATATGGGCCAGGTGCTTTTCTGGGTTTCAATTGGGTGAGAGCTGCACTGAATTCATGATAAGTAGGAGGTACTGCCAACCACAGTTGTTCAGGTTGTTGCGGCACATCACAGAGGAAGTCTTCAGCAGCTTCTGATGGACGATTTAGGAGATTGGAGAAGTGCTCCTTCCAGCGTTCCAAGATTTCTTGACTATCAGTAAAGGTAGTAGAATTATCAGCGCTTTTCAGTGTACCTGATGATGAGCGAGATGGTCCATATATTTCCTTGAGTACGCCATAGAAGTTCCTCAAGTCTCGAGCATCCGATAGTCTCTGCAGTTCCTGAGCCTTCTGTTGCCACCAAGTATTTTTAATCTGCCTTATCTGCATCTGGCAATTACCCTTGAGTTCCAGTAGTTTATCTCTCTTTGTGTTGGAAGTTGGGTCTTGAAGATGGGCAAGATAGGCATTCCTTTTGGCATTGATGAGAGACAGAATTTCCTCATTGTTGTCATCAAACTAGTCTTCTCTGACATATATTTAACACACATCAAAAGAGAAAAGGTTACGAAAAAACATAGCCTACTGTGAGTTACAGAACTGTAGGCTTAATACAAATTTAAAGTACCTGTATTACTGTTCGTTGGTGGTTTGTATTCTTAAGCACTTAAAAAAAATCTGTAATTTTTTTCTGAACTTTCTTTTCTAATGATTTTTTATGTGCTAAGTCACGCCACTTTTTAATAAACATTACATCGACGGCAGTTGCTTCTTTTTGTTGTTCAATGTAGGTAGCCAGTTGCAAAGCTGCTTTGCCTTCAGAGTGGCTCATTTTATTTTCTTCATCTTCATCTTCAATCTCAGCTTCATCTGCGTCATTGGCCTTCTCATTTTCCTGGCGAATAAAGCACTCGGCGATTTCGTCATCATTCAAAATTAATTGGAGGATTATCCATTTCGCAAGGTCCGTATTGACGTGTACAATGACAATTTAATGGGTTAAGGGGTCTCCGCCCAATCAATACAAATTTGTATTGATTGGGCGGAGACCCCTTAACCCATTAAATTGTCATCATTCAAAACCTCAATGTCTAGTTCCTTTTCAAAGTTGATCCACTCCAACACATCTTTTTCAACAATGGAACCACAGTTTGGTAGTTGCTGAAGGTTGTGCAATAGACCTGCATTGTTATCAGGTTCCTTAATAAGAATGTTGTTTGGCTCATCAGCTGTTGTGTTTTCTTGGCCAATCTTGTCTTCCCCCCAGGGGCTCACATCTAGTGGGACGTGGGTTGGCGACCACGGGACCCCCAGCTGAGTCCGGCATTGCTTCCACTTACTTGTGCCGGGCTCCTCTCCGTCTTCTTTCCTGTCGACCTCCCTTGGTCAACTCTTGTTCTCTTCTGACCCCTACGGTATTAGGTTATCCGAGGCCTAGGGAGTCTTTCACTTTCCCGCCTTAATTGGTCCTTGTCTCATCTTTCCTGATACCCTCCTTCTGTGAGGGGTCAGCCTTCATTTTCTTTTCCTTTTACCTCCTGCCATGTGCTCAAGGCCCTTAAGGAGGCAGGGTGTATGTAGCCCCACTACTTCTGGTACACCCTAGATAATGCTACACCCTCAGGGGCTCACAGCTGGTGAGTTCGGGAGGGATTTCTGAGCTGGGTCCGTTTTCCACTTTTGTCCCTTACCTTTGGGGCGGACCCTCTCCTCTCTCTCTCTCCTCTCCTCTTTTCCTTATATTTCCTTTTCTCTTTAAGATTCCCGCACTGTTTTTGTTACTTGGTTCACCGTGTATCTAAATTCCCTTTTAGCGATTTTTTACGGCATTTTCGATCTACGTTACATTTTGTAACTTTTTTCGATCTAAATTACATCACGCGATTGTTTTCAACCTCAATTGCTTTTTGTAAAGATTGACAATCTAAATTGCTTTTAGTAAGTCTTTCAATGCAGGTAGCCGGGCCTTTTAGTGAGTATTTTTAATTTCAATTGCATTTTGTAAGTATTTTCAACCAAAACCGCATTTCGCACGAATTTTGAATCTAAATTGCATTTTGTTTGGTGGGCATTTTGCACATATTTTGATTCTCAATTGCATTTTGTGGGTATTTTGAATCTAAATTACATTTTGTCAAGTATTTTCAATCTAAATTGCATTTTGTAAGTATTGTCAATCCACATGAGTCGTTTGAATCTACCATACATTCTGTAAGCAATTTCAATTGCATTTTGTAAGTATTTTGAATTTCAATTGCACTTTGTGAATAATTTGGATTGGAACTGGGATATTTTAATCTGAATTGCATTGTGTATTTTCAATTTCAATTGCATTTTGTAAGTATTTTGAATTTCAATTGCACTTTGTGAATAATTTGGATTGGAACTGGGATATTTTAATCTGAATTGCATTGTGTATTTTCAATTTCAATTGCATTTTGTAAGTATTTTGAATTTCAGTTGCATTTTGTAAGTAATTCGATGCTACATTGCATTTTGTACGTATTGTTACGGCTGTGAGTTCGTTTCATCGCTCGCCGCATGAGTCAAAACTGCCCCAGGGCTGGACTGCTCTCCCTCAGTGTATTGCATGCGCGTTACGCAACGGACTGCGAAGTGAAAGGGATGGTCCAGAATCTTCGTGACACCACCAGCGAAGGAAATGTCGAGAAGCCGTGTGTCCTGGACGATTCTAGAATTTATTGAGTCACCAGCCTGCTATATAAGCGGCTTCAACAGTGAGGGGACCGAGTTTTCTGTTGTTGTGTTTTACGAGCTAGTGCGAGCGATTATCTTGTGCGACAGAAGTGTGGTGACGAAGTGCTGTGCGAGTTACGAAATCCTGTGACATTGTTTCTCCCAGCTTGTGAACAGCGTACATCAAGTGCTCGTAAGTAACTGTATTTGTTGTACCTGAGGAAGAGGGGCAGGTAGCTTCTGCCAAGGCCACCGGACTCATTAGGACGGATTAACTTCTGTGGTCTGTTGCAAGTGAAAGGGGCCAAGAGCGCATAAGGAAGAGACTTGAGGAAACTGGAGAAGGCTCCTAATTGCTTGTATTTGCTGATTAGTGTAATTTTCTGGCCACAATTAAGTTAATTATTTCTTTAAGCAGTAATTGGTGTTGTGCTTTGTACCCCCACCGTAATCCAGTTAACAAAAGTGCCACTAGGGGGTGGCACGTAACAGTATTTTGAATCTAGCCTACGTGTTGTGGGTCTTTTTCAATCTATTCTTTTTGTGAATCTTTTCGTTTTAAATTCCCTTTTGTAAGACCATATTGTGAGGTGTTTCCATCTGAGTTTCTCTATGTACGTATTTTCCGTCTCACATTATTTTCGTTCTGGTTTCCATTTCATTCTCATTTTCGCTATCACCCAGATCATTAGGGGCCGATAACCTCGATGTTAGGCCCCTTAAAACAACAATTATCATCATCATCAATCTTGTCTTCTATATTTGGCCATAGTTTTTTCCAAGACTTAACAAACGTCGATGGTGGTATTTCGTCGTATGCCTTGGCCGACTTGTACACAACATCCTTCATGTTAACGGACTTAAGGGCTTTAATGAGGTCTAAGCTGTCATCAGTCTCCAGTTTGGAAAGAACTTCCGAAAGTAGTTTACGACGATACTTCCTCTCGAAGCACTCAATGACCCCTTGGTCCATTGGCTGTTGAAGACTGGTTACATTGGGTGGCAGGAAGAGCAGTTTAATTTCTTTTTGATTGTCACACTGAAGATTTTCCTGGTGAGTAGGCGCGTTGTCAAGAAGTAGAAGTGCTTTGGTGGGGAGTTTTGATTTTGCCAAATGTTTTTTCACTTTGGGAACAAATTCACAGACGTACCATTCTCTGCACAAGTATGAGTCCATCCACGCTGATTTCTGTGACCGATAATACACTGCGAGAGTTTCCATATTTATGTTCTTAAACGCTCTAGGTTTTGCTGCTTTGCCAAAGACAAATAGGGGTATCTTGTGAGTCCCCGAAGCATTTGAACACAAGGCGACCGTTATCCTCTCTTTGCTGATTTTAAAACCTGGAGCAGATGTTTCTTGGGGTGTGGCAAAGGTTTTGCTGGGCAGAAGTTTAAAATTTAACCCAGTTTCGTCGATGTTGTATATTTGCTCTGGGCTCAAGTTTTCATCATCGATGATTTTTAAAAATCTTGCAGAAAAATCAGTGGCCACTGTTGGGTTTGCTGATAGCTTCTGACCACAAACTCCTATAAAATGAACTCCATGTCTCTTTTTCCAACGAGAGAGCCATCCCTCACTAGCCACGAACGCCTCTTCTGGTTGAAGCTTTGAGTGTAAGATCATAGCCTTTTCTTTTAGGATTGGTCCACTTAACGGCGTTCCTCGTCTTCGATCTTGAATGAACCACAACCATAGAGCATAGCATCTTCCACCAGTTCGTGTTTGGCCTTCCTTAGTGTGTAACCCTTTTCTAGAACTTTTTCGGTTTCAATTTGTGTACAAAAGCCCTCGATAGTTTTTCTGTTGCGTCGCCAGTTGTTGACTGTACTTTTGCCCACGTTTAAATCCTTGCAGATACTTTGCACGGATTCTCCTTTGTCGAGTCTCTCCAGAGCTTGTAGTCTCTGTTCCATCGACTTGTACTTACGCTTACGCGTTTGACTCATTATGAATAAGACGTTTAAAAGACGACGCGAAACAGTTATTAGAGAACAGTAAAAAACGCAAAAGAAACCAAAATTACTGACTTTGTAGGCCTACTATAAAGATTAGCACCACACGACTGCACAGTATGAATACACAAGACGAACTGAATGATCTGTTTTGACAGAGTTGTAAACTAAACAAAGAAAACAACAAACAAGTACTGTACATGCCGCCCGCTCTCCCGGCTTTCGGCCGCCAAGTGCGTGACTCATGCTCAGGTAGCGGACCGGACTAAGCGGAGACCGAACTAACCGAGGCCGAACTTACGGGAGTCTACTGTAATCAGACTTTATCAATTCAGCTACTGGTGCAGTGGTTAGGGGTTTGTCATTCCTTCAAAGGTATATCAGAGCGAAGTTAGTTTTCTGGGAATATTACAGACACTGTTAATTTAAGGGCCTTTAAATGTGGTTTTCGGAGGCCCTTTATAGTCGGGTGAAAAAGACCTTGCGTACCACACTCACACGTGAAAATTGTGTGAAAAAATTCTAGAGTGCCCCTTGACCCCCTTAAGCGCATTATACTGTATGTATTGATGAATTTTACAGCTTAATTTGGTTCAGTGATAACCTTATAACCGTCTGGAAACTTCCACAGTGATGTAATAATTGGAATTGCATTGCATCTTAAAGAAATAGATGGACCTGTGAGATTCTGCTACCATGGTTACCGTGTTGCATTATTTCATTGTAAATATAGTCCGGCTAAATGGTTAGCGCGCTAGGCTTTGGCCCAAAGTGCCCCGGGTTCGATTCCCGGCCGAGCCATCAGGGATTTTAATCTCCTGGGGTTAATTCCCGTGGCTCGGGGACTGGGTGTATGTGCCATCTTCATCATCACTTCATCCTCATTACGACACGCAGGTCGGCCACGGGCGTCAACTAGAAAGACCTGCTCTCGGCCCTTTCTGAGGCCCCACGAATTGTAAATGTACATGTTTTAAGGTATTGATTTAATTGTGAGGCATTTAAAGAGTAAGTGAGTGTGTTTCGCTTACACATTGGGTTATGCTGAACCTGTAGGTACCCCATATGTGTAGGTTGGTGTTAATGGGACCTTAGCAGAATAATATAGGGAGGGATAGAGTGCCTATTTATCCCAGAGAACGGAGGTGTGATACTCCATTCCCATGTGCTCCAGAATCCCAGATAAAACGAACGCATAACTTCCATGTATCCAGATTTTTAATCTCAGGACGTATTGGGTAAAATATTGGAAAGGGGGAAAGAGCCCCAGTCCAGAAACATCCTTCTCATAACAAAAGATGCAGAACAGTCCAGTTTAAAATGTAAACAAGACAAATTATCAGGGTTTATTTCAATGGAATATTATCCATTAGCAGCAAATCAAAACCATTTGAAATGCAGGTTTTTTAATCCTTCCTCAAACCTATAATTAATCCTATCCTGCTCTCATATTGGGCATCGAAAGTTAAAGAAACCCAAAACATCTTGGTAAGAAAACCTTCCTTGAAAAGAAACGCCCTACTTGTAAGTCCTAAAAAGTCTCTCAGAGAAGTACTGTCAAACAAAAGTGAATTTCAGAGAAAATCTCCAAACGAAACCAGTGTAATTCTCTTTGAATATATTGACATCACAGGGACATTTGGACCCAACAGAAATAGTGATAACAAATTAGCCCTATCTATAATAAATTACTAACACGATAACCCAATATTGACGTCAACCCTGCTTGAGTGAAAGAAACCCTGGTGCATCATTGTATACATCAATGGGACAACTGAACCCAATAAATCTAATAAGGATATTATAATACTACCCTATCTCATTCGCAATATTCACCCCTGCAAACATTTAACATTAACGTTGGTTTTCAGATGACATTCAAACTTGTATTATATAGATAATAATAATAATGTTTTTAGTTTTACGTCCCTTTTAACTACACTGGCTTTTACAGATGCCGGGGTGCCGGAATTTTGCCCCGAAGGGGATCTTTTACGTGCCAGTAAATTTACTGACACGGCTCCCTCACATTTGCGCACCCTCAAATGCCAGCTGACTGCGCCAGGTTTCGAACCAGCAACCTTGGGCTCAGCATGCGAGAACGTATTATATAGATGATGACATGGTGGCTGCTATTCTAGTCATCCACTTGATAAGCGAGAGTGGGTTAGGGCCTACAATCTTAATTTTCAAGTGTACATTTAGTCAAAGACTTGTTCTTCTATGAAATCTAATTTTTTGTTTTTCCATATTTATTATTATGATTATAAGCTTTATGTAATTTTTTGTTTTATTATTTTTAGACATTTATTTAGGCATCTAACTCAAAATTTTAATTTATTCTAAATTTGTATGATTTAAGAGTTATGTGATTTGGTGATTATGTAGCTATTCCGCCCCTTAAAATTCCAATAACTATATAACGTTAATTCTAGCAAAATCCTAATCTTAAGCCATGTAATGCAAATGTACAATCTCATCGTCGATAACCATACAAGATCTGTACCATCTTCCTTCAAATATCATTATCTACAATACCACCTTATAATACATTATCTACCCAGTCGAATATCAGCAGTTTCATCGTATTATAATTTATAAATAATTTTTAATGCCCAAGATTACTGTGATAATTGCTAACGAATTTATTCATCTTGTGTTAATCTCAATCAAATTATCATCATCATCGTTTACATTATTTATTAATGATTTTGTTTAATTCCTGGGATTCTTGTTACTTTTTTTATTCCCTATTTTCGTGTTAAACATCCACTTGATTATTAGACACCCTATATCACATGCACAGCTGTTGTGCTATCCTCCCACAACATGTACACTGAAGAAAATGGAAATTGCATCACCCAGAAGGAGCGGTGCTACATTGCTGCAATTGAACATGCAGGACGAGTGTTCGGTTGTGATTCCATCATTACACTTGCAGGTCCCTCTGACCGCAAGTTTGAACAACAATCAATACAGGATGTGCCCTCCACGAGCTACAATACATTGATGAATTCTTCGAGGCATGGAGTCAATAAGGCCCTGGATCGCTTCCTGAGGAATTGTGGCCCATGCTTGCTGCACTGCATGGGCCAGTTGTTCCAGAGTTGTGAGTGGCTGAGGACGGTTGGCTAGTTGTCGACCCATCATGTCCCACACATGCTCAATAGGACTGAGGTCCGGGGATATGGTGGGCCATTCTAAGGTTGTGATGTCCTGGAGAGCTTCTCTGGAGATGCGTGCAGTGTGAACCCGGGCATTGTCCTGCTGAAACATCCCATTACCAATGTTTGCCATCATAGGGACAACCACTGGATTGAGTACCCTATCAACTAGTCTTGCGCATAATAGTTCGCGGCTGGGAGCGATCAGTTTAGTTCGCAGCTCCTTAGCGAACTAGTTCGCTCTTTTAGTTCGTTAGTTCCCATCTTGAAGACAGATCGTTCGCTCGCCTTGCTACTGCACGCACTCCTCGTTTTTTATAGCAGTCTGTCACCACTCATTACTCGTCCGGCACTGGTGCGCATAGTAGTTCGCGGCTGGGAGCGATCAGTTTAGTTCGCACTTTCGCAGCTCCTTAGCGAACTAGGTCGCTCTTCTAGTTCGTTAGTTCCCATCACGAGTTCCCTGAAAGACAGATCGTTCACTCGCGTTGCTACTGCTACTGCACGCACTCTTTTGCTTGTTATAGCAGTTTCTTTATAACGATCAGTGCAGCCAATGCCTGGGTTATTACCCGTATTTTGGGTAATTAAACATCAAATGGGAAAATAAATCAGTAGCCTAATTTACACAAAATGTAAAATGGCATATTCAGCTATTCTGTTCTTATTTTTTACTTTACATACATTGTAAGCGTACTCGTAGTATTTTAATTTTTAAATGGATTTGTTATTTTTTTTTAATTCTTTATTTTGTCTTTCAATTGTTAATTGGATAAAAGCGTGTTTTGTTTTCATTTGCCGGGTTAAATTTCCGTTTGAAGAAATATTACTTATATAATATTCTAAATACGTTTATTTTTGTAAATAAAAATACCATTATATATGCCATGGTAACAAAAATATTTCTAATATTGGGTACAGGTTAAGTAGGCTATGCCGCACAAGCAATATTACCAACATTAATAACCCTTTATGGGACAGTGGTCTCTAACCACCTGCCATAAGGACAGTTTATGCTTTCAAAGATGCTGATAATTGAATCTTTCAGCCAAATTTCAGAGAATTTTCCTGCCGAAGTGAAATATTAAATAAATTCCGTATGTATCTACTGTGCCCACGTTATATCCCTGCCGGTGAGCTACGTCATTACTTCTAGGAAAGGTATACCGTACACAGACTGTAAAAGCATCACCAAAGACATTTCTCAAATTGGCAAATCAACAATTGTGTGGCAAGCACTAATGAGTGTGCCGAGTGCATTATGCCGAGCCCCACACTGTGAATAGGAGAAGAGGAGTTGACGGCTCGAATTCTCAGAAATATAACTGTCCTCACCGGCAGAGATATAATGAGAACACTGTACTTGACGTAATGTACGGTATTGGATAAAATTTCAAACGATTTAAAAGTAAAATCATTAACAAGTCAAGTGTAAAAATGAAATGTAATATGAATGTAGAAATAAAAATTGTAAAAATTATAAAAATGAAATTGCAATAATAAAAGAAATATATAAATTTAAATAAGAAACTTAACTATAAAAAATTATAAAAATAATTGTAAAAATCAATTTGAAATTAGTTAATTAAATAATTTAATATAAATATCAAAATTAAATCTATCTTATAAGAACATAAATTGAAAATTAAAAACAAATACATAAACAATAAAATTAGAGAAACAAAAAATAACATTATTAATAATAATTATAATAATTAATATAAATTAAAATGTAAAAAACACATAAAAGTAAAACAAAATAGGTTTGCCCTATAAAGTGTTAAGAAAAGTAATACTAACACTCACTTCTAATTTGTTACCTAACAATTAGGCACAGTGAAAATAACAAAGACTCTTGAGTGAGATCGTATGCTAAAGCATCTTGTTTGTTCTTTACCTATCATTCGTTAATATAATTAACTTACATATTGTTATGCAAAAAAGTTAATTTGGACACTTTGTTCGTCGATAATAGAGTTCTTCGGTCATTGAGGATTTGTCCCGTCGCCGAAAAAACGCGTTCGCAGGGTACTGATGTCGCTACTATGCAAAATCTCTTTAACACATAGGTGTAAACATGAGGATATAACTGGCGACGCTCGTGCCACCATTGAAGGGGATCTTTATGTTGATCTAAATACTCTTCCTTGAGGTATTGATCGAATTCGCGAATACCAGCAGCAAGTTGGTTCTCTGGTCTATTATTTTTTGTAATTTCTTGGTCAAACTCAGCCCATATACTGCTGATACTAGAACTAGACACGGATGAGGTGCTAGGAGTAGGAGCAGCCCTTGAAATATCTTGATTCTCCCTTTGAAGTAATTGCACTCTGCCGATTTTATTTCTGAGGCCTTGTATTGCAACTTCACAAGCTCTTTGGTTTTTGAATCCTCTCTGTCTAAATCGGGGGTCCAGAATGGTACATTCAGCGTAGAGAATAGTATTCTCTATATCTTTGAAACGATCTTCCATGCCTTTCTTTAACACTGATTGCACAGCAACAATTTTTTCATTGTTAGAAGCATGTTTTTGCAGGAAACTTTTTAGCAAGTTACAAAACACTATAACTTTTGATAAAGTCACAGATTTTTCGGCACTTATTTCTACTGTTATTTCATAGAATGGACTCAGTAAGGGCAAAACTTCTTCTATTATCTCCCAGTCCCTTTCCTTTATAGTTAGGTCAGAGCGTAGAAGTGCAACCGTAGCAATCACAGCATCCTTTATCTGCACAATTCGCTGAAGCATATCAAACGTAGAATTCCAGCGGGTCTGGACGTCCTGTTTGAGCTTGAGAACAGGCAAATTCATTTGCTGTTGTGTAGCAATCAATTTATTTTTTCCTTGTGTGCTACGATTAAAAAACTCGACAGTATTTTTAACTTGCACTAAAACGTCAGATATTTCTTTCGTAGCGTCTTGTACGACAAGATTTAGAGAGTGAGCAAAACATGAGTTTGACCGCCACCCACCAAGTCTGACAGCAGATAAGATGTTTGCAGCATTATCGCTAATGATGGCAGCAACTTTGTGGGAAATATGCCACTCTTCCATAACATCTTTCATGAAGTTGCATAAGTTTTGGCTGGTATGCCGCTCATTATAATTTATACAACCAAGTAATGCCGACTGAAGTTTAGTCTCTTCATCTATAAAATGGGCTACAATGGCTATATAGCTTTCATTATTCCTAGAAGTCCAACCATCAGTACTGAGAGACACCTCAGATACAGCTTGCACTTTCTTTTGCACTTCGTCCTTTACGTCATTGTAAACGCTCGACATTAAATTTTCTGATAACGTTTTCCTTGACGGAAGTTTGTAACCTGGGCAATAAGAAACTAATTCAATAAGTTGTCGAAATTCTCTTTCTTCCACTATTCGTAAAGCGTGATGCCCTTTAGCAACCATCTTGACAACTTGTCTGTCTATTCGTTCAACCTTTCGGACTGACGGTGGTCTACGAATGTATTGGTTCATTGATTGTTGTGAGTCTGCTACACTTGGCGAAGCCGAAATAATATTCTCCGACTCGGATGTGGTTTCATTTGATTGAAGTGTGTTTAAATGAGATACTGTCGGTGGCTGTCTTTCAATTGTTAATGGGATGAAAGCATGTTTTGTTTTCATATGCCGGGTTAAATTTCCGTTTGAGCCTCCTGCAATACTTATTAATGTTGAGCAGTGGTTACATTTTGCTTTCTTTTTATCAGTGCCTTCCGTGAAATGTATCCAAAGGGAGCTATGCTTCCTTTTTGATGACATCGTAATAAGTGACCTAAAACAAAACATATTAACCCTATTATCAAATTGATATACATTACACTACTTCACATCATCGCATTGTAGAAGTCACATAATATTTTGATAGTCATATTACATCAGTGGCTTGTCAGGGTCCAAGCAGGCAAGAGAGTAAAATCCAAGCCAGTGAAATGAAATTCCTAAGAAGTATGATAGGTAAGACAAGGAAAGACAGAGTGAGGAATGAAGATGTTAGGAAGGAAGTTGGGATGGGAAAACTAAATGAGAGAATTGAGAAGAATAAACTAAGGTGGTTTGGACATGTAAAGAGGATGGAGGAAAATAGAATACCAAGACAGGTGCTGGAGGCCAAGTGCAAGGGTAAGAGAGCAAGGGGAAGACCTAGAACAAGGTGGATCGATTCAGTGAAGAAAAGCGTGAGAAAAAGGAATATGGACTGGGACAAGATAGTGGAAGAAGAATTGTGGAAGGAAAGAGGAAAGTGGAGAAGTGCCATAAATACCCCGACCCGGCAGGAGCTGGATAAGGGGAAATGATGATGATGATGATGATGATTACATCAGTGGCGGTTCTCCATTGAAGCGTTTGAATCGCCGTTTCACCTGCTCTATTACAAAATAAGTAATAAATATTTTGGATTTTTTTTTATTAAACAAGAATTCTACTGCATAAGATGTTACCAATATAAGACATGAACATCGATCTTCAAACGACACGGCACGGTGATGCGATGGCGAATCTACTGCCACGTTGCTCAACTAACTTGATGCGACAGGAATGTGCTGACAAGAACGTTGTTGATTGAGTATTGGGTAAGGCTACTAATCTCTTGTAGACTACTGTAACCGTTACTGTGCTCGCTGCACGTGCAGTTCGTGTATTAGATAGCGACGTATTGCGTGTGTAATATGTTTTACATTTTGATATTCGAAGATAAAAAATACAAAAATGTGAGTATTGAAACATTAGTGAAATTCCTTATTCTTTCCTTATTTCCTTTTATTCCTTGTAGGAACATAGGGCAGCTACAAACTTCTTCCATCTCACTTTGTTGTTGGCCATCCTTTTAATTTGGTTCCATGTCTTTCCTTCTGGGACGACTTCTCTTTCTATTGTTTCTAAAGCCAAAAGTCGTCATTTGTGTATCATTAGTGAAATACTGTACTTAAAAGAAAACAATATGGACAATGTGTTTGTGGAAGCATACACTAATTATTCTCTTAAATTTTTTTCGCGTAAATTGGCGCATCACCATACGATTCATGAACGCCCACAGGATTTTTTGACATTATCTTTATTATCATTATCTAAATGGGAGGATTAGGATTTCTTAGTTCAAAGCTTTTGTCCATCGCTTTTCTTTGTGAATCATCGTCATAATGTTCATTTGTTAAAAACAGGTTAAAAGTAGTTGTCACCATGTATCAACAAAAAATAGAAAACAAGCAGTTCATTAAAATGGTAATGTTAATCCAGTTCGCCAATTTTCTAAATAATTGGAGATATTTTCAAATAATCCCATATGACTTAGTTAAATAAAACCGTGGAATTATCCCCACATCTAAATCAGTTAACTATCAGTAACTTCAATTTATGAACCGCCACTGTATTACATTACAAATATAAGGTAGTTATTACCTGTTAGCGTGTTAGCACTAGTAGTGTGTTATGCTGTATTTACTGTATTATAAACCAACATTCAACATTCGCCGCACTGCGCCAAAACTTGACAATCTTGCAACTAACAGTAGATACACCCAATCAACTGCACCGAACTAACTGACTGAACGAACCAAAGCGCATGCGATTGTGCAATGTGACGAGCTACGGGGGTCCCGCGCTCTCGCGCTCTTACAAGGATCGAACGAACTAACAAGCAAGGGATCTGGGAACTAGTTCGGTAGTTCGCCTGTGGGACCCGCTATTCCGAACTAGTTCGTTCGCGAACTACACAAGACTACTATCAACGTACTGTCGAGCACTAATTGTGATTTCACATTAAAGCCAATAGCTCCGCAGACCATAATGCTTGGTGTTGGCCCTGCGGGCCTCTCGACAATAAGGTCTGGGTGGTCCCTTTCCCCGGTACGTCGGCGCACACTATTCCAGCGATCACTGCGGGCAAGGCGGAATCGCGATTCATCACTAAAGATGACCCTATGCCATTTGTCGACCCACGTTGATCGTTCTCGACACCAGGCCAGCCTTACACGTCACTGTTGTGGGGTCAATGAAACACCTTCTGCAGGGACACGAGATCGTAAGCCAGCTGCACGCAGGCGATTACCAACTGTTTGTTGTGTAACGTGGGGTGCCACAGCTGCTCTTGCATGGGGTTCCATCCGAATGATGCGGCGATCCTCTCTCACAGTTGTCTGTCGCGCTGGGCCTGTGCCAGGTCTAAGAGTGTGGGTACCTTCATTTGACCACTGCTGCCATACACGTTGTACCGTAGATGCCTGTCGGCCAACACGTGCAGCGACAGTCCTTAGCGATAATCCAGCCTCACACAGCCCAATTATCCAAGCCCTCTCTAACAGCGACAGTTCTTGATGGCGTGCTTTTCTCTGTCGTCGAGGCATGTTTGACGGGGAACACTTCACTGCACAGACTGCAAGTCAACTACGCTATACCAGAGTCCATATACTGGAGTTTATTCCTCCGTGACCAATCACGTGGGGAGACCTGTAGCAACAATCCAATGGGTCTGAAACTTTGTTCGTTTACATACCTATATGGCATCATTCCACATCTTGAAAATCAACACAAACAACCAATGCCTTCATGGTGTTGCAATTTCTGTTTTCTTCAGTGTATAATTACCAAATCACATAACTCTTATATCATCAAAGCATTAGCATATTTTTATTTTCCTGTATATCATCTTCAAATATTGTGGTATACTCCATCATAGCTCTTATTTCCATTAGGCCTACTCCATAAAACATTCCTAACTTCCATTTATAATCGAATGAGCTGTCTGCTGTCGTAACCTGTGAAGTAAATATTGTGACATGACTTATCGCTCCACTTCATTATTCCCTTCTAATATTCATATTTAACTCCTTATACACTTATTATAAGCATCCACGTACTGAAACGCTGCGATCTGAATCTTAACAACTCATCAAGATTTTTTCACTCCCGGCCACGAAATATGAACCATAGGGATGGCTGGCAAAGCGGGATTTGTCAGATGGATGATTTAAAAACTGCCACCAGGAGACACTACTGAACACTTTGCACACGCGCGCATATACTACCCGCCATACATTTCTTCCTGCGACAAGTAAGCAACCTTTTCCCTGTTCTGTCATAAGTTTACACTGTGTGTACTGCATATCATCCTATGTATTCTATACGTACTTACCCTTGAAAGAAGAAAAATACACGAGTGATTCATTTTTTAAAAATCCGCAAAGCTGCAAACTTAATCCATCACTCCGTTTCAGCATCCTAAAATCCATCAAAATGTGATGTGATCCTTTTATCTCTCTCTCTCCTCGCCTGCAGCTGATTGCAAGTAGTGCACATCTTTTCTTCTTTCCTTGATTCTGTTAATTTTGTTAATAGCGAAAATGCATGTATATATTTACATTAAGAAAAATTGAATATATTTCACAATTTCTGAAAAATAAACGGATATGGACATCTACATATCATGTCATGTCTGTTAAGTTACTAGGTAGGCTAAGAACATTGTGAGGTTTGAAGCCATTTTTTAGTGTTGCCTAAGTAAGCAAAAGTTTGGTTCTTTTCAGTCGGTCAACACGAATGTACCCAAATAGAGCTGGGTTATGCCCTAATCCTGAAATAAATTACATGAGATTAATAAATACACTAGGATGACCAGTTTCGATCGTCAAGCGATCATCATCAGATCCATTACACTTAGGCTATAGCATCTATGTTTGAGAATACAGGTGAAAAATATATACATTATGTACAATTATTTAGTTGCAGTGTTGGTAATGCAACTGTCAGTGTATGCTAAATGTGGTATATCTAATGTTAGGTGAAATTCTAAAATGGTGATAAAAATCCGGAATTTGTCTGTTCGGGGTGGTTATATGGTTATATTGTAATAATACAGGCTGATACTTATCCGGTTGTCTCCCTAACAGCAACTTCAAGCAGTTTCGTGTTCACTCTGGTACCAGTTATAGTCGACAATTTATTTCAGGATTACGGCATAACCCAGCTCTATTTGGGTACATTCGTGTTGACCGACTGAAAAGAACCAAACTTTTGTTTTTGTAGGCTAAGAAGAGAACTATCCAACATTAAATTTTAGTTTCATTGGCGCCTGGAACTTGATTTAACTTCAATATGTTCTCTGCTTTCAGGTCGAACCTCGGTAGACGACTCAACTGTCATCGAGCCTAGCAGCATTGCAGTGAGTTACGAGAAACAGCAACCCTATTTTATCTCGCAAGAGACTCAGACGGATCTTGCAATGGATTGTTCTGATATTCCTGAAAGAACACAAATTACCCATGTATGTGATAATAGTCGTAAGCTTCAGTCTGTGCATAGCCAAGATAGCCAAACGGAAGCAGTCTGGGCCCCACATTCCCCCTGTTTGTCTACCAGATTTGGGAGCAACCAGCAAAGTGACAATGATTCATGTGGCGCAAATGTTCGAACTTACAAGACCGGAATGATTCGTTGCGATTACTTACAGAAGGGAAGCAAGAGGCCTTTGAGAAGTGCACAATCAGATGAAGAAATTGTGGGATATGTGACAGAAGATATTGATCTGGAACTGACTCGTTCTGTAAACAGAACTTATACAGATACTCCACGCTTGCGAGACGGTGTTCAGTCAAACCACAAATCACAAGCAGAAATGGCACCTGTGATGCCATGGAGGGCAAGATATAGGTGCCAGCCTAATGTACAACTTACTTTGGGTAATGAGTTGGATGTTGCCGAAGGTAATAATAATTCGCTTAAATTGTTGAGTGATGGTGGTGGAATGTACAACAGTACATCAGATATGAGAGATACAGAGGAACTAAGGCGGCCTAAAAGGGTACATTTTAGAACATGTGATGACTCGGACATCGATGGTACTGATTATTCAGAAAATGAAATGGCTTCTCGGATGAACAATCAAAAATCGAACCAACAGGAACTAAAGAGGCCTGAAAGGGTAAATAGGCCTGAAAGGGTAAATCGTAGTGATTCTTCAGAAAATGAAATGGCTTCTCGGATGAACAGTCAAAAATCGAACCAGAATAAGAGAATGAAACTTAACTTCGCTGGCAAGACTTACAATGACATAGAATTTCCTCGTGACAAGAACTCTTCTCCATCTTTGAGAGACGAAGCAAGGGAAGGTGATCACCATAAAAGAAGGTATACTAAAAGAGTTACATTGCCTAGTGAACACGGAAATAATTTCTTAAACCAATCCAGTTATAGGAGGGGAGCAATGCCTTCTAGAGTGAACCAGAGAAATTATTCAAGAAGACAGCACTCTGTGGATACTGTTAATACTGATAACCAGGACAACTTGAGGTCCAAGATTTTCACACCTATATTAAGTCGCCGCCCTCACTCTATGGATACTCGTAATACTGATAACCAGGACAACTTGAGACGACCCGATGTAAGGTCCAAGAATTTCACACCTATATTAAGTCGCCGCCCTCACTCTATGGATACTCATAACACTGATAACCAGGACAACTTGAGACGACCCGATGAAAGGTCCAAGATTTTCACACCTATAATAAGTCGCCGACCTATTTTTTCTATAGACGAACTTCGCAAGAGCAAAGTATCAAAATATGAACAAAGTCGAAAACGCAGTGATGAAGTAAATGGATTTCACTTTCAAAATAACGATAGTTTTCCAGAGCGAAGTTCGTCACCTGTTTCAGGAATGTATGGTAATTCCCGTAATTTTATTCCTGTGAACATGGGGAAACAGCCTTACTCAGGTCAGGAGATGTACAGTATGCCCAATGAGTATCGGAAAGATAGGAAAAGATCAGTCTGGAAGAACCAGGGCAACAATGTAGTGACGCATGACCCCTTCGATGAGTCCACCGAAGCTGAGAAGTTTGATTACTCATTCCCCGATGAATATCCTAGGGAGAATAATGAGTTTATAGCATTCGGTAGCCCCGATGAATATCCTAGGGAGAATAATGAGTTTTTAGTAATCGGTAGCCCCGATGAATATCCTAGGGAGAATAATGAGTTTATAGCATTCGGTAGCCCCGATGAATATCCTAGGGAGAATAATGAGTTTATAGCATTCGGTAGCCCCGATGAATATCCTAGGGAGAATAATGAGTTTATAGTAATCGCTAGCTCTGACGAAGAGGTGCCAAGTAAGATGAGTTATAGAAAAACATCAGCTCGCAAACCATCTTATCGCTCTACTCCCTTGCCTGTACAGTCTGCATATTCGAAACAGATATATGTGCGCCCTTCAAAAGAAAACAAAAATTCCCAAGAGACTCGGCATAAGTTGTACTCGTCATCTCCGTCTGTCATTTCTAATGAAGCTCCTCTTCAGCGAGAATCAAGTCGTGTCAGGAGAATATTCAGAAATGATGAGCCATATCCTGTAACTTGCTGCTGTCATCATTGTAAGTGTCGATCTTCCGGATTTAACAGCACGACTCATCACTCACCCTCATCACGTCTGTACAAATCATCCAAGAGGTGTGTTTCAAAACATAATAAAAACTTACAAAGAATTAAGAAAAGAAAGTATATCCTAGAAAGAAAGAGGTCTCAGCAGAAACTTCTAAGACAACAGATCGAGATTAATAAGAGAGCTTGGTTAAATAAGCTACCACTGTGCAGCCAACAAGGAGGAATCTCTGTGTCAGGCCTTCGTGATCATGACACTCTGAATACCAACACTCCAGTAACTACTCAGGTTGTAAGTCAACAGGTGACACCCATCTTAAGAGATGAAGATACTGGCAGTGATGACTGTCTACAAACTGTTCAGGTTGCAAGTGAGAAAATGTCATCCATCGTAAGTGTTCAAGACACTAAGTATGCTGACTCGCAACAAGCTTTTCAAGTTATAAGTCAAAACCTGCCTTGTATTTCAAAGGCCAAAGAGACTCCTAGTGCTTACACTCCAACTTTTTTAGACTCGGTCGTTGTGTCAGAAGCTTGCTTCGTGCCAAACGAAGATGCTGTGGCCATCAAGAGTGGATCGAGAATGCCTAGTAGTAAATCAGAACCCAAAGGGAGCAGTGACTATAACCAAATTGCAGATGAGAGTGTTCTATCTCCTGAAAATACAATGGTTGGTGATTCAGAGGAGAATTTCTTCAGTGGTGATTTTGAATCTGTCGACAGTCCCAGTCCCACAGATCCCAATATTTTTGTTCCTTCAAATGATACCTACGATGAGTTATCCAAAGTACAACAGTTTGTCAATAGTACATTTATGTCACCGACTTCTGATAGGGGCTCGAACATCTCAACACTTGGAGTTTCAGATGTCCACAGTAAGGATCCATTAGGTTCTATATCCTTCAAGAAAATTGGAAGCCCTGAGACTCGTATTCCAGTACGTCATGGTAATATGTTTAGCCCTGATGGCTCTAAATGTTCGATTGTACACCTCAAGAACTCTACCCCTCCTAATTTAAATCACCAGGGGCGTGGAGGCCCAACTCAGAAGATAATCATTGCTCCCTCGTCGGATATCCTATGTATTGACACCCCGTCCGTTTCAGAAGTCAATGGCAAGAATCCCTCAAGCTATGAATGTAACAAATCACCTTTTAAGAATATGGGAGACCCTGTCACTCATGTTGCAAATCAGCAGTGTAATATGTTGAGCCCTATTACTGACAGCATCTCGCCCATTAAGAACTTGGAAAGCCCTCGTACTCCTATTTCAAACGACCAGAATAATATCTTGAGCTCAACCCTCTTATCTACAGAGCCAACTGCTTCATGCATGAATATAGATGTCTCATGCATCCTCCAGAAGGAGTTCTCGCCGAGAGCTGCTACCAAGCCTACTGATATGTCAGATTGCACAGTTCTCGACTTTACAGAATCCCCAAACAAAAATGTTGGTAACCTCGTACCAGACAGGAGTATAACTGCTGCAAATAATGTGCCATCAAATTCTGCCTCCCTGGCAGAATTATCTTCTGCAAGCCAAAGCAATTCCTTTGTCCCTATAGAGAACTATGAGAAGGAAGCTTTAAATGCTGGGAAGAGAAATGCCCATGAGTCGATTAATAAGAGGCTGTGTGACAGTGATCATGAATCACCTGAAGGTTCACCCCTTAATAAAAGTCTTGAACCTGTTAGTAGAAATATTTTTGGCAGTGACCTTGAATCTCTTAATAGCTCAGACTCTGAGGATGACCAGCCTCTTGTGTCTATAGTCTTGAGAACTGATAGGCAAGGCATCTCCTTGCAGAAGGGAGCCATCTCTGACTCGAAACCCCTAGATAGCAATGTGGCTGCAAGACAGCCAGAGAAGAACTGTCCTGAACCAGAAATATCACAGTTCACACGTATGGGGATGAAAGGAAGACTAAAATACACCAGATCCTGTCACAATCTTCCACCAGTCATAATGCCCAAAGGAAGATCACCTCTCCCCAGTAGTGATATTGCAGGTCCTATTCGAAGAATTGCTCACCAACCTAAGGTGTCAAATCTACAGAACACTAGGAGTTTGGATATTGGTGTTTCACTTGATGGTAAGGGAAGTGAGCAAGACACTTCTGCAAGAGATATGAAAGTGAGTGATTTGGCTGTGAAAAGCTTGCTGGAGAGGTCATCTGTTAGAAGTTTGAAAGTAAGTGAGTTGGCTGTTCAACGCTTGCTGCAAAGTTCGTATCCTGGTGTACGACCAGCTGCTGCCCCTATAAAAATAGTGACGAGTTCGCCACCTACTCCTCCAACAGCTAAGAGGAAAGTAAAATCTGGTGGGAAGCTGAACAAAGCTCTGGCTCAGGCAAAGAAGATCGCAGAGTGTTATAAACTTCCAAAGCCTCTCACCAATACAGCCTCTACAGAGGTTACTGCCGACGAAAGTGAACTCTTGCAAGCAGCCCGTGATGAAGGGAAAGCAGAGAATGAGGTGAAATTGACCCCAGCTGATGTGAGAAAGCTTCGTGCTGTTGAGGTTCTTAAACAAGAGAAAACAAAATCTCAAGTCCAACTAAGCCTTAAGCCTGCCAAACAAAATGAATTAACGGGAACTGGGAAGAATTCAGCTACGGAGAGTTCACTAGCAGCCACTTCTGTGGACAAGAGTATGGAAGAGATAAATCAGTTTCCAGGTTCATTGAGAGGGAAAAATAAGAGAGGTAGACCCCCAGGACGAGGGAGAGGGAGGAAGGGCAGTAATTCCACACCAAGACCCTCCTCGATCGCTTCTGAATCAGAGTTGGCTCCTCCATCAAATTCAGTAAGCCAAGAGAACTCCACACAGGAAATGGATTTATCGGATATTTCTCCTTCATCTCCTGAAGTACCTGCATCTTCATCACCAGTGCAGGAACCAGTCATAATTCCACCCAGCACCAACACTCCATGTGTTGATGCAGTATCGCCGCCACCTCCTCGTCACCAGAATGCGGAGGAGCTGCAGACGACCCCAGCCAACCTTCATGCACAGCAGGAACCTAATCATGAGGAAAGAGGTAAGTAAATGCAGGTGTTTGTTGGATTTCAGTACCATTTGTTAGTGTCATTTTTGGGGGTATGAAATTGTGGAATCTATATACTCCATGTTAACTTCATGCATTAAAAAGTGAACTGAATTGTTCAAAATCCGGCCTAATTTGAGGAAGCATTCAGAGTTCTCTGAAAGTCTTGGTGTGCATTTAATGAGGGTTGTTGTAATTTAACCCAACCCATGGTGACCTATTTTGTTCCATTCTCATGGTAGAACATAAACCCTGATCTGTCATACGAGATATACTTTTTTTCCTCTACTGGTGATTTACCAGTCTTTCTACTTCAGAGTTAATCCAAGAGCACAGCATCCCCCTTTTTATTTTATTTATCCCTTGATTACAGGGCTGCCACTACTGACATCTAATAATTATAACATTTCTTCGTGAAATTAACATAACAGAATGAATGATAAAACTGATGAGAGAACAAAATTAACCGTATAGATAACTTCATCACAACATTCATGAATATCACCATATCCCAGGATAAAGAACATTTAAAAAAAACATAAAGAAAACAAGGAGTTCAGTAAAGAACACACAGCCTTGTTTGTCCTAAATAGATGCCCGGATTTTTGGTTTAACAATATCCGCGAAATATTTCAGCAATATGTTATCACAACGATATACAGAGCATACCTGCCAACTTTTACGGTTTATCCGTAAAATTTACGGAAATTGCAGCATTTTACGGTTTTACGGATGAACGGTGTCATTTTACGATTTCGCGGACAAAAATTTGAAACGATAATTTACATTCGATAATACCGCCCACTTCCGTACAATCCAGGGGCCGATAGCCTAGATGTTAGGCCCCTTAAAACAACAATTATCATCATCATCAAACTTCCGTACAATCGATTGTTTGCGTGGGTCGAAGGCAAGTCCACGATAGTCGAGAACTCGTTCTTTGATATGATTCGTACTTTTAACCGTGTGATGGTTGTGTCGTCATTTGTAATTGAATTTGAAGCCGGGATAACCGTTCTTGCATGTGAATCTTAGGTGTTGACAGGCTCTGCTTCGCATATTCTTTGTTCCGCTCCGTTCGCTCGTTGCGATGTAAACCATATTCTTTGACGACGTTAGTTGTTCATTGTTCGCGAAGTTGGTGTTCCTTGAATGTTTTCGTCTTTTAAGGTTATGGCATATTTTAATGAAGCGTTCGAGTTTTTGTGCTATAACTTCGTGCTTCGCAGTTTCCTCTATTCCTTGGACTATTTACATTCGTTCCACGTGTGTGTGTGTGTTTTTTTCTACCATGTGCATATTCTTTCTTCACGAGGTTGGCGTCGTGTTCATTTAATGGTTGGTGTGTTTTGACATGTTTTAATGAAGTGTTGGCTGTCTTAATTGTTTTATGTTATAATTTTATGTGACGTTCAGTGATCCAGGTTCCTTTCGATGTTTTAGTAGATATCGAGAATGAACTAATCCAACAAGAAACAGTACTTCCAGACATTTAAAGAATCATACTCGGTTGATTTTCCGTGCATACTAAAATCAAGAAAGGGAGAAAAATTTGCCTTTTGCACGGTATGTGGGTGTGATATTAATATTGCATATGGTGGAAAAAACGATTTAAGTAATCATGTGAAGTGCGGTAAACACATTAGTTATGTTAAATCGAAGAAGATAGCAAGAAAATCAACACCTTTTTTGCTAAGTCTGGAAACGTTTACAGTGACGTAATTAGGGCCGAGTGTCTGTTTACTTCCTTTTTGGTGGAACACAATGTGCCCTTAAGTGCGGCTGATCATGCTGGTGCTTTATTTAAGAAGATGTTTCCCACATCAGAAGTTGCAAAGAAATATAGTTGTGGTCGCACGAAAACGACATGTATTGTAAATAAAATGGCAAAAAATGCGTCATCTGAAGTTGTTAAGTGCCTTCAGAACGGACCGGATACAGATAAATTCCTTTTCTTTTCATCAGTGAGAAACTACTTTTATACTGCCTGTGACTACATCATCAACAAGTTTCCACTCAAGGATGACGTGTTAAAGAATGCTCAAGTTGCTAGGTTAGACAAAATTGAAGATGCACAGTTATCTTCCATTCGTTTTTTCTTGGAAAAGTTTCCTGTCATGTTATGCAAGGAAGAGAATGAAACTACAGATGAGGTGGTGAATGAGCTTCAGAGGCAGTTCACAGCTCTTCAGGTAGATGACACTTTGGCTGCACATCAAGATGCTGCAAGTGATTCCAGTTGGGCACAAATATCAAGAATTCGTGGAGCCGATGGACTTCTTAAGTATAACCGAATTTCTAGAGTATTGCTCTCTATTCTCACCATACCCCATAGCTATGCAGAATGTGAATGTTTTTTTTAGCTTTGTGAAGAAAAATAGAACACAGTTCAGGTCATCCATGTCCAATGAATCTCTGGAGTCTATTTCTATTTTGAAGACCAGGAGTTCTGGTCCCTGTTATGACAAAACATTTTCTCAAGACTTTTTGCAGGAAGCTAAAAAGGCCACAACCATGACTTAAAAGTCGAACTAGCATGTGATTTGCAGTGTGTATTATATTATTTCTTGCCTGTGTTACGTTAAACAAGTTTTATTGTTTAAAGCCTTTTTCAATTATCGTATATCAGCTTAATCTATCAAGGAAGTCCTGTTATGTCTGCTCCAAACCAATATTCACCACGCCTGCTGCTGATTAACATGGATTTCTTCTTGATTGTTATGTTCATCTACAAATCATGTAAGTAGATATGATTTCATTGAAGTATCCTGTTTAAAGCATGAATTATTGTATTTTGTAGCCCAGAAGTATTATTATTTTTGTCAAGCCGCGGTATGTCGAAAATCGTTAGATTTTTTTTTGTCGCGCGTGAGTTTTACTGATAGCCCTTTTCAAAAGTTGGCAGGTATGACAGAGTCTGTACTGAAAGTAGTCGGACTGGACAGACGGGCCTGGGGTTCGTGGAGAGGGGTGTAAAGAAGGCTGGGGGCCAGCCACACAGTTGGTTCTCAGCTGTAGTGGAGTGTTAAGTCACTCGTCACCATAACCTCTGCTAGTGCACTTGTCACACTGCGTCATGGTTCGTCTGTTGAAACAGTGCGCTATGCCATCAAATTTTGTGTTAGGCTCGGCAAAACCGGGAAAGAGACTCACAATATGATCAAGACGGCTTACGGTGATAACGCCATAGGCAGATTGAGTGTTTTTGACTGACAATCTGTTTCGTGAGGGGAGAGAGGAAGTTGAAGACGATGCACATTCAGGACGACCTTCGAGCACCAAAACGGATGAAAATGTGGCAAGAGTGAAGATTTTTTTGGGCTATGACTGCAGAGTACGTTTTTTACGTGGAGATCCTTAAACGGCTGAGAAAACGCATCGTCCGTGTCCGCCCAGCGATCTCTAACTCCTGGCGGCTCCATGGCGACAATGCGCTGCGCCACACAGCCTTCCACGTGCTGGCGTACCTGGCACAGTTTTTTTTTTTTTTTTTTTTCCCACCCTCACATGCTAAATGCTAACGAAACGCTGGTAATAAGATAGTTTTTAAAAATATTTACTTTGAAATTAATTGAAATAGTCCCTTCATAGAAAATAAGAAACCTCAATAAACGTACGGGACGTACTATGTCCCTATCCTGACGTATGCCTCGGAGAAAGGAAGGGAGAAGTGCAAAATACAGACCAGTGAGATGAGGTTCTTGAGAAGCAGTATTGGAGCTACAAAGATGGACAGAATAAGAAATGAGAGGACCAGAGAATTAATGAAGGAGGAACCATTACAGGATGGTATAGAGAAATCTACCAAATGGAGGAGAAGAGGATACACGAGATGAAGTGGGAAGGAAAGAGACCGAGAGACAGGTGGCTGAAGGGGGTGGAAGAAGAGAGGAGAAGACTGGACAAGGGTGGAAGCTGCGGGATGGTGGGAAGACTGAAGACGTTGGAGAGGCTTGTGTTCCAAATAGACCTGGCCAGTGGCTGGAAACTGTGCAAGATGATGATGATGATGATAAAGAAACTTTTCATAAGATGCGGGATAACGAAGTCCCTTCTCAGACTTGATTGGTTGAAGTCCTGAAAACATGGAAACAATGCTCTGCATAATTTTGGGGACAACATGTGTTTCACGAGTTATTGAGAAAGGGACTAGGGTAGTCATGGAAAAGTTAGGTATTGAACACAAATTCAATTGAGTTCAAGTTCTTTCGGAGAAAAGAAAAAAAAGAACTAGAATAAATTGTTTGTTACTCCTCCAAATGTTTATATGCTGTTGTTTGAGTCTTCAGTCTTTTGACTGGTTTGATGCAGCCCTCCATGCCTCCCTGTCCTGTGCTAATCGTTTCATCTCTACATAGCTACCACACCCTACATCCGAGGCAATCTGTTTAACATACTCTAACCTTGGTCTACCCCTACAGTTCTTGTCCTCGACCCTTCCTTCCATCACTAAGCTTGCTATTCCTGGGTGTCTTAGTATGTGTCCTACTAACCTATCTCTTCTCTTCATTAGCAGTCGCCAGAAACATCTCTCCTCTCCCACTCGTCTTAATACCTCTTCGTTTGTAACTCTTATCTACCCATCTGATCTTCATCATAGTGTTCATTATTTAACCAAATCCGTGCACCGTACACGCAAGGTGTCTACTACTCGGAAAAACAGAGAATACCCAGGGAATTTTTAAATCCTGGAAAACTCAGTGAATTTTCACGGTATTTTAATGACATTAACAAATTCACAAAGAAATTTGGTAAAATGGTCCGGCTAGCTCAAAACAGTTGCCAGCGTTTCGCCCCAGTGTACCAATGGGCTCTTCAGTTGGTTATGATACACCTCACCAAGACGCGTGGCTAGTACATACTGAGAAGGCCGCTGCAAGGCACTAAATGTCGCCACGAGCAGCGCCAATGTACTACGGAAGCCAAAACTTCCTTTCAAAAATAATGTTAGCTTACCTTGCTAATCCATATTGGAAATATCTGTTCCCAACTGAAGAGCCCATTGGTACACTGGGGCGAAACGCTGGCAACTGTTTTGAGCTAGCCGGACCATTTTACCAAATTTCTTTGTGAATTTGTTAATGTACATAGCTCAATCGGACAATTTTACATCCTGTTTCCTTCGGGAACAGATATTTCCAATTTTAATGACACTCGGAGAATTTTAGTTTTACCAGGTGCAGCCTTGAATAGTTGGAAATTAAGCATTTAAATTTTGATGGGGGAAAAGTAGCCTATATTCTGGTGATGATTGTTGTAGATGTTCTTGATTTGGAAAAGGCGTTCGATAGAGTACCACATGATCTCATCTGGCTGGCACTGAGGCTACACAGTGTACCAGAAGCCTATGTTAACTGGGTGAAACTTCTGTATCGAAAGACAACAAGCTCAGTGCGGTGCGCAGCAGGAATGTCCGATACCTTCCAAATCACTGTTGGTGTCCATCAAGGATCAGCCTTTTCCCCCTTGCTCTTCATTCTCTGCATGAACGCCATCACAAATGACATCCAAACCAGGCATCCATGGACTTTATTATATACGGATGATGTCATGTTAGCTAACGAGACCCGTGGGCGCCACGAACAGCAAGTACAAGAGTGGAAGATACGTCTTGAAGAATTTGGGATGAAATTGAATCTGAAGAAGACGGAATATCTGGAATGCGGTAACCAAACTGATGGCACGATCACTGTTGGTGAGGTTCAACTTAATAAAGTGACCCAATTCAAATACCTTGGGTCATGCATCACCTCAGACTGCAGCACGATTCCTGATGACAAAACAAGAGTCACTGCCGCATGGATGAAATGGCGCCAAGTTACTGAAGTCCTATGCGATAAGGAAATTCCATTGCATTTAAAATCTAAGGTATATCGCACAGTGATTAGACCGGTGGCCCTTTATGGATCTGAATGCTGGCCTACAACATCGAAGCACGAACAGGCGCTTCATGTAATGGAAATGAAGATGTTGCGGTGGTACAGTGGTATGACTCGACTGGACCATATTAGGAATGATGCCTTGCGGAAGGATTTCAAGGTTGCCCCAATCACAGAGAAAATGCGGGAATCACGTCTGCGGTGGTATGGACATGTGCTCCGTAGCAGTGAAACCTCAGTTGCTAAGACTGCCCTTCAACTAAATTTGGAGGGTCGGCGACCTCAAACACGCTGGTTGGATAGGGTGAGAGATGACATGCGGCTCACTAAACTCCGCCCCCGAGACGCTATGGATCGATTGAAGTAAGTCCCTCAATCCGCATTCTTCGAGGGTTGAAGTCCTGTCCATTGTTTGCCTTATTCTTCTTGTTTGTAAGACAGTAGTTAGTATTAGTTATAGCTTTCATTACATTTCATCTCATCTTTCACTATCAAGGGGCCGATAACCCTTATCATCATCATCTTTATTTTGTTCTCCAAATCGAAAGCCACCATGGTAACCTTCAGAGCCTCCCCTGGCCACTCCTACATGACCATTTAAGTCCCCACATATAATTTTTGGGGTATTATTGCAAGATGAGTCTTCAATTCCTTCCAAAATTCTTGTTTTTCTATTTCTGGGCAATTCACTTGTGGTGCATAGACCGATACAACATTAAGGCGAGCCGACATGATGCAATCATTGATTCTGCTTATCTCGACAACGTTGTTACTAAGGTGATGATCTAATATTATTCCAATGCCATTCCTGATGTTCTCCTTTCCATTGTCTCTCTTTCTATTCGTTTAGTCGATTCCGACTCTCCGTGACCCCATGTACTAGACTACGCCAATTTCTCCTGTCCTGCACTGCCTCTCGAAGATTTTCCAAGCTGGAATTTAGTGCTTCTGTGATGCCATCCATCTCATTCTTTGCCTCCCTCTTCTTCTTGTGCCTTCTATCTTCCCCAGCATTAAGGTCTTCTCTAATGAATTGTCTTCTCATGATGTGTCCAAAGTAGCCCAGTTTTTGTTTCAGGATTAAGCCCTCCAAGGAACAAGCTGGTTTAATTTGCTGTAAAACTGACTTATTGGTTCTCTTCGCAGTCCATGGAACTCTAAGAACTCTTCTCCAACACCATAATTCGAAGGAATCTATTCTACGGCGTTCAGCTTTTCTTATGGTCCAGGTCTCACATCCGTACATCACAACTGGAAAAACCATAGCCCTTATTATACGGATCTTTGTTGTTAAGGTTAGGTCTCTACTCCTTAAGATATTGTCCAGATTTGAAAATGCCTGTCTACCAAGTAGCAATCGTATTTTGATCTCATGACTGCAGTCACCATCGGCAGAAATCTGTTAGTTAAAAACAGAGACATCTCCATTTTTTCTCCTCCTACTTGCCATGAATTGACAGTTGTAGTTGTCATAATTTTTGTTTTCTTGACATTCAACATTAGTCCAGCCTTTGAACTTTCTTCTTTCACTTTCAGTAAGAGATTTTTTAAATATTCTTCAGTTTCAGCCATCAGGATTGTATCATCTGCATATCTCAGGTTGTTTATATTTAACCCAGCTATTTTGATTCCTGTTTCTTCTTCATCTAACCCCACATTCCTCATAATGTGTTCTGCATACAGATTGAAAAGGTAAGGTGACAATATACAGCCTTGCCATACTCGTTTTTGAATGTTAACCCATTTAGTTGTTCCATATATGGTTCTCACTGTAGCTTCTTGATCAGAGTATAAGTTCCAGATGAGGTTAATGATATGTTCTGGTACTCCCATGTATTTTAGTACTTTCCATAACTCATTATGATCAACACAGTCAAAAGCTTTAGCATAATCAATAAAACAAAAATATACATCTTTCTGGAATTCTCTTGCCTTCTCCATTATCCATCGTACGTTAGCGATTTGATCTCTGGTCCCTCTTCCTTTACGAAATCCAGCTTGTTCTTCAGCTAGCTCTCGGTCTACATACTGGCGTAGTCTATTTTGTAGGATTTTAAGCATGACTTTGCTAGCATGTGAGATAAGTGCTATTGTTCGGTGATTCGTGCATTCTTTAGAATTTCCCTTCTTAGGAATTGGGATGAATACTGAACTTTTCCAGTCTTTTGGCCATTGTTGGATTTTCCATATTTGCTGACATATGGAATTTAAAATTTTCACTGCACTATCTCCAACTTCTTTGAACATTTCTATTGGAATTCCATCATGTACACTAGCTTTGTTTTTAGCAATATTCTCTAGGGCCCATTTGACTTCAGTTTCCAAAATTTCTGGTTCGAAGGGCACATCAACTTCATTATCCATAATACATGGTTCTTTCTTATACAGATCTTCTACATATTCCATCCATCTTTCCTTAATGTCCTCTGCTTCTGTTAGATCTTTGCCATATTTATCTTTTACCATCCCAAATTTTGCCTGAAATTTTCCTTTGATATCCCTAATTTTCTTGTAAAGTTCCCTCGTCTTTCCCATTCTGTTATTTTCCTCAACTTCCTTACATTGATTAGTTATAAAAATATTCTTATCTCTTCTAGCTAATCTTCTAAACTCTGCATTAAACTCAAACATTGCTGATCTATCCCCTTTAATTTTTGCATTCCTTCATTCTTCTGCAATTTGCAGTGCCTCACCCGATAACCATTTGGCCTTCTTCTTATTCTTTTCCTTGGGAATGTATTTTTCTGCTTCCTGCTTAACAGCAGCAGATACTTCTGTCCACAACTCTTCAGGGGTTTTGTCTCCAATCTGCAATGTATTAAATCTGTTTCTGACTTCTACTGTATAATCACAAGGAATTCTTCCCAGGTCAAATCTGTACGATGAGGCAGTTCTAGCCGTTTTCCTCAACTTCAACCGGAATGTTGCAATTAATAATTCATGATCTGATCCGCAGTCAGCGCCTGGTCTTGTTGTAGTAGATTAAATAGCACTTTTCCACCTACTATTACAAATTATGTAATCGATTTGATTTCGGTATTGGCCATCTGGTGAAGTCCAAGTGTATAGACGTCTTTTGGGTAACTGGAATAGTGTGTTGGTAATAATCAGTGAATTGTCTAGGCAGAATTCTAGGAGTCTCTGTCCTGCTTCATTTGTTGCACCAAGACCAAATTGTCCTGTTACACCATCTACTATTTGATTTCCCACTTTAGCATTCCAATCTCCAACTATGAACACGATATCCTTGTTTGGTGTCGACCGTAGTAGTTCTTGCAAATCTTCATAAAATTGGTCAACTACTTCCTCTTCAGCATCAATGGTTGGTGCATAAACTTGAATGACTGTAACATTGAGAGGTTGACCTTGAAGTCTGATGGATATCATTCTATCATTTTTATAGTTGCAACCCATCACAGTTTTACCTACTCTGTTACTAACTATGAAGGCTACTCCATTACTTCTGTTGTTGTCTTGTCCAGAAAAGTATGCTGTGTAGTCATCCGAAATAAACTCTCCCATTCCAGACCACCTCATTTCACTTATTCCCAATATGTCGATGCCAATTCTCTCCATTTCTCTTTTGACTACATCTAGTTTTCCTTGATAAATGGATCTCACATTCCATGTTCCTAAACAGTACTGTTCCTTGCAGCATTGCACTCTTCTTAAAGCCCCTCTCAACTTAGTTCCCCCCGGAGATCCGAACGGGGAACTTGAAACTCCGGAACATTTTAAATTGAGCAAAGCCATGGGGTTTTCTTGGAATATTTAATGTGGTGGTTTCCCGTTGCCTTCCACATTCTGATGCCGTTGACCAATCATGGTTCCTCCGCCTTAAGGGATAATCATCCCTAGGACAACCGAGTGCCCTAAACCTCTACCCGCTCATCCGCCTTCCAAGGGAACCGTTGGCACTTGGTAGAGGAGGACCTCTTATACCGGAGGTCACTTGGTCGTCAGAGCATCGTCAGTCTTAAGCAGGGTGCACCACGTGCAGGTGAGGTTGACATTTGAGTAGGAGTTCTGTCAACATCCTACCCCTTACACCCCCCTTTCCACTGTAAATGAGCTTAAATCCTTTCCCAATTTGACGTGATTTGACACCTTTCCACATTGTTTCCTGCACACAACAAATGTTTATGCAGCATCTGTCTAGAACTGCGCTGAGTTCGGCACTCCGTCCAGTCATTGTACCAATGTTCCAAGTACCTTTGTGCAGTTCAAACACTGGCTTAGTGTCCTTCCACTTAATTGTTTCGTTTCTTGCGGGGAACGCCCTAGCATTTCCGTCGCTTGAGAGGGACACCCCAGCTGTGAATCTCTTTCCATTTCCGTTTTGCCTCATGATTAATGTAAAGATTTTACGGTCGGTTGCCACCCGACACCAAGGTCCGAGAGCCGCCATTGACCATATCGGTTCTACCGCCGCCATCGCTAATAAGCCCTCAGACCCAAAAGCTCATCATAACCAAGGACCTCTACTCCGATTATGTCGAAGAAACTCCTTGACTGGGCTTTATGACGGAGTTTTCTCTCCGGGGCGTTGGCTGCAATGATATATGGCAAACGTATACTATATTTTGCTCTTAGAACCCAAGCACTGGGTTCCCTTTCTGCCAACTACACTGTTCGGAAGTCCATCTTCTCCACTGCAGATGCCATTGAGGTCTTCACGGTAACCCTGGCAAGGGACCCTCACATGGTGCTACCAGCTGGGTCATCTAGTCCAAGGTTTTTACAGAGGTGTTACTCCTCTATCGCTCGCCCTTTGTACTGACTTGTGACAGGCAGAGCCTGGCTTCCCAAACATTGGCCCCAGGTTGGTGGGTTTCAGTTTTATAGCACCATGAGTGAATTTTATTCTCTGCTTTAAGCACAGTTCATTGTTGTTGTGTTTTTGTTTGTTTTTTTTTTTGTTCTTTTTTTCCCCCCGTGTGATGAGCTGAGGCTTGCAAACCGCAGACGTATTTTGAATTAATAGGTAACTAAATTTAACTAAAGGTAGCTAAGACTTAACTAATTTTGACTTCAACCTACAGTACACATCTTGTGTTTGTGTTACCAACAGTCTGGTTCAATTTGATTTTTAAACAACCACCAAGATGACAAATGTAGGTGTAGTCTGTCCCCTATTGAATATTTCTGTTCGATTTGCAGTACAAGTTCCAGACTGCCCCAGGAGACAGGAAGTTGATGGTGTTTCTTCCGTCACATTATCGCCTCCTCGTCCTCGTGTGGCTGTGTTACGTGCAGCAATGGCTATTGCCACTGCTGAAAGGAAGACTTTGGCTTTGCTCTCAAAGCAGATGCCTCGTCGTAAGGAAAGAGGTAAGTTATTCAACTGCAGTGGATAGCTCCTGGTGTTATGTATATCCAGATCAATAAACACCCAAGTGCTGAGTTATTCTACAGGCTGGGGCAAATAAAAGTGGCCCAGGGAACAGACTTCCAGGTTACAAAGAAACACACCCCAGGAAAGGAGATAATGTAGCAGATGTTGCAAATGAAAGTGCACAGCACGCGATCGGAACTGTTACAGTAGTGCAGCCTTTGTCAGTCCACAGGTGAAGATAGTACTCACAGTGCAGCAGAGGTGTCCGTTGTGGAAAGGTCGTCGTCGGCTGTAACTCGATTCCGAGTAAACATACTTCTTCCTGCATAGAGCTTTTCAGACCAGCTTGTGGATGTGCTTCTGATGACTTAACAGGCCAATCCTGGCCTAAAACATGCGCCCACATAAATTGCACTCGATGGTCGGGGGAGGGCGGGGTTGCAACTGACGAAGCTTTCTTGCTTGTCGCTTGGCCTCTCCATGTCTGCGACGTTCTTCTTCAATAAGTTGACAGTGTTCGATGTATTGTCCCGTCACAGTAAACGGTCCACAGCAGATGTTTCCCATGAGTGGATATGTATACCAGTCGTCGTCTTGATGTGTTTTAACTGGTCTTTAAAACGCTTCAAAGGGGCCCCATGAGGTCTAGTGCCGGAGCAAAGTTCACCATAAAGGAATTGACGTGGAAGCCTGGTATCACTCATATGGTGAACTTGGCTTAACCATCTCAGTTGATGAGCGATGATAGTTGTCTCAATGTTATTGAGATGCGCTCTTTCGAGAACTGCTGTGTTGGTCACGTAGTCCTCCCACTTGATGTTCAAGATGTATCTCATCTTTTGTTGGTGGAAACGCTCAAGTTTCTTGATATCACGGCGATAGAGTGTCCTTGGTATGCATCTTTAGGTCTTTATTCATGAAGACTCTGTGCATTAAACGGCCAAATGCTGCATGGGCAACCCCAATTCTTTTGTCAACATCTTGTTCGCAAGTGCACCGTTTAGACAAGATGCTACCAAGATATGAAAAATGATCAACCTGCTCCAGTGTTGAGTCTAAGATGGAGATATTTAACTCAGGAAGAGGTAATCCTGGGGCAGGTTGTGCAAGCACCTTTGTTTTCTTTGCATTGAAAGGTACCGTACATTAAAACAAAATCGTGGTAAGAGTGTGGTCGGTTGTTTGCTCATGAGTTTAATGGGGTTAAGTTGCCAGCTAAGAGTGCCATGCAACGATTAGTCACAAAATGGCGTCAGACAGGATCTGTTTTGAACAAGGCAAAAAACATTCCGCAACGTGTCTGCATACCAGAAAATGTGGATGCAGTTAACCAGAGTATGCTTCGGAGCCCTAAGAAATCAACCCGACGCCTGTCGCAACGGACTGGCATATCTCGTCGAACATGCGGACAACTTGAACCACTTTTGATCCCCGAGCAAGCTGGTTTTAGAAGAGGGAAGAATTGTACATCACAAATACTCCATTTGACCCAATATATTGAAGATGTTTTTGAAAATCGAAAAATAACTGGTCCTGAAAATGCATCCCTGCAGAGTGTCTGTTGTTCATGCTTTAAAACCAACAGATGCTCCTCAGCTCCTCCTGTTTTGTGATTGGCTGTTCACTGAGATAACATGGATCTTTTCTTTATTTCTGATGAAGCCTGGTTTCACCTGAGACCAGAGACCAGTATACTTTCTAATCCCTTTACCTTGGCAGAACTAAATGACGCTATAAATATCAGCAAAAATGGAAAGGCTCCTGGTGTAGATGAAATCTGTATTCAACAAATCAAGAACTTTGGACCTGTTACTAGAGAATGGGTACTCGATCTATTTAACAATTGCATTCGAACCTGCAGAATACCCAAAATCTGGAGGAAATCTAGAGTTATAGCATTCCTCAAACCAGGAAAAGATCCCCATGATCCTAAAAATTACAGACCAATATCCTTGCTCTGTCATTTATTCAAGATCTTAGAACGAATGGTTCTGGTAAGGCTTGCAAAAATAGTTGAACCACTTTTGATCCCCGAGCAAGCTGGTTTTAGAAGAGGGAAGAATTGTACATCACAAATACTCCATTTGACCCAATATATTGAAGATGTTTTTGAAAATCGAAAAATAACTGGGGCAGTCTTCATCGACCTAACTGCGGCCTATGACACAGTTAACCACCAAATTCTGTTGAGTAAACTTCATAAGATGACCAAGGACAACAAGCTGACTGAATTTCTTCGATGTCTTCTTGAAAATCGAAGATTCTTTGTAGATTTCCAAGGGCGACATAGTCGTTGGAAGAATCTCCGGAATGGCCTACCTCAAGGTAGTGTTTTGTCTCCAATATTATTTAATATTTACACGAATGATCAACCCTTGCCAGAAGGAACTAAAAGCTTCATCTATGCAGATGATCGAGCTATTCTCACCCAGGGTGATCAGTTTGAGAGTGTTGAACGGAGATTAATGGCAGCCTTAGATGAACTGAGTCCATACTACAGAGAAAACCATCTAAAGCCTAACACCTCAAAGACGCAAGTTTGCGCTTTTCACTTAAAGAATATGGAGGCAAGAAGAAAACTGAAGATTTTCTGGGAGGGTGCTCTTTTGGATCATTGCTCTACACGTAAATATCTAGGGGTAACTCTGGATCGTGCACTCACGTATGAACAACATTGTGTTAACACGAAGCACAAAGTATCTACGCGAAATTCCATTCTTCGCAAGTTATGTGGTACCAACTGGGGAATGCAAGCTCAAACAATGAGAACTACTGCTTTAGCACTGAGCTACTCTGCAGCAGAATATGCATGCCCTGTTTGGTATAGATCATGTCATGCCAAACAGGTAGATATTGCTTTAAATGAAACTTGTCGGCTTATAACTGGTTGCCTAAGATCTACACCTTGTGACAAGTTATATTGCTTGGCTGGCATTGCTCCCCCAGATATTAGACGTGAAGTAGCTGCCAAAAATGAAAAATCTAAAGTAGAAGTTTCCCAGACACATCCTCTACATAATTATCAACCTGCTCAACAACGATTGAAATCTAGGCGAAGTTTCCTACACTCTACTGAGTGCCTGTCTGATTCACCTCAATAATCAAGGCTAACTTCCTGGAGATCCAGAAACAATAATCTCAACGGATGGATGGTTCCATCTGAAACTCTTCCTGCCGATTATGAAGAGTCGTGGCCTACATGGAAGAGTCTGAACAGGCTGCGGTCTGGGGTCGGTCGATCTAAGACCAATATGAAGAAGTGGGGCCTTTCCGATGAGTCAACCTTTTGCGCCTGCGGAGAAGAACAAACCATGGCGCACCTTCTCCATTGCAACTCCTGCCCTCTCATTTGCACTATGCAGGATGTAGTTCAGGCCACACCAAATGGACGAGATCTTGCCAAATTTTGGTGCGATGTAATTTAATTGTTATTTTGAAAGTACCTTTAGTGTGTTTTTATTTTAAAAAAGTTATCTATGCTAATTTTACATGATGTATTGCTTCTGATACGAATAAATAAATAAACCTGAGTGGTTATGGCAGGTACTGGGCAACGGAGAATCCGCATCACTTCCACCATGCATGATCAGAAGGTTAGTGTCTGCATGCCGCATTTTTGGTCCCATTTTCTATCATCAGACGGTGAATTCGGAGCGTTACATTTTCAATCCATTTGTGGCAGCATTAACTGAGGAGGAAAAGACCTATTGTTACTTCACACAGGATGGTGCAACTGCCCATACATCCTGCCGAACCATGAATCTCATTCACACAATCTTCACTCCTGGCAGAGTTGTTAGCTGAGGTCAGTCTGGTCTCAGCCCTAGCTGGCCACCCAGGTCACCTGATCTGTCCGTGTGCGATTACTTTTTGTGGGGAATCCTCAAGGCTAAGGTGTATCACAAAAAGCTTCATTGTATTCAAGAACTGCAGCAGAACATTTCTGATGAGATTGCAGCTGCTTGCTGACCAGGGCTGAAAGGTGCCAAGAGATGAATGGTGGTCATTTTCAGCATCTGCTATAAGCAGGTTTGAACTACGAAGGCGGAGCATCTAGGACCTTGAAATGTGGTTTTGGGGTGCCTTTAGGACATATTGAGATTTTTCTTGCATTGCGAGGCTTAAAATTACGGTCCTGCATAATTTCGCCTTTGTGTTAAATGGCCTTAAATCTAGGGAATGGAGAGGACTGTCCAAATGTCAAGTAGACCCCCAGGTCCTCAGTTTAGGGGCTGCGACATCGCGGTCATGTAGCCAAGGTAATTGCCTAAAATTTGGTTTAGTTCTGTGAAAAGGTATAAATTTTTATAAATGACAGACAGTCAGATATATATATATACACGATATATAGAAAGATTATGGACTGTGATCAACCGTGTAACACAAAATGCAATATTTGCTATGTATAATATTCTTGTTAAGTACATTTTCTTGATCATTAATTATTTCAACCTAAAGTTGTTCACAAACCACCATATACCGTAAATAAGATTGAGTTTTCCCTTAGACTATCAAAGGGTTAGGTTTGTTGTAACCCTGGCTTGCTTTAGGCCAATGCTCTGCTGATTGATGTGTCACAACACAAAGTCATAATAGAAAAATTAACCTGAATGATAAATGATAATGTGTTGTATGGCAGGACAGTAATGCGACTGTGACTTACTTGTCAAATACATTTGGCAAGCAACATAAGATTAGCTTGTATTATTTCTGTTACTTAAATCCACTCTACTATTATTATTATTTTTTGTCTTGAGAATCAAGTGTATTTGCTACTCCTGCCAAAATCATCTCACCAGCGCCTTCACGACGACAGGCTGCCACTCCTGCCATCTCTCACTCAGCAACGTCCTGGTCTGCACAAAGTCAAGCTACTCCATAGCCCTTCATTTCCCTATCACTGCAGATCTTCTCCCCTCCGTTTGAGAACAACCCACAACCAGCCCTGCTAACCTCCCCTTATGGCTGGTGTGCACCAATATCGGCTAATCTATTTTCCAAGTCCTTACTAAAAAGAAATTCCCACAAACATTTAATAAATCTAATACACCTTAGTCAATATAAAAATGAAAATCCACAGCCTGCTTTCAGCCGACCAACAGAGTCTAAGAATGAAGCCCCCATTTAGCAGCGAGGATATGAACTGTGCCAATGCCTGTCGCACTCCCCTGGGGCAATAATGAAATGATAGTGGAGGGTGTTGCTGGAAGGAAATTTGTGACGGAAAACCAGAGTGCCCGGAGAAAATCCTGTCTGCCTCCGCTTTGTCCAGCACAAATCTCACATGGAGTGACCGGGATTTGAACCACGGACCCAGCAGTGAGAGGCCAGCGTGTGAAAAAATCATTTCGTGCAACTTAAAGGGAAATATCAGGCACAAATCAGGGAAATCAAGAACAACTGGTGTCGGCAAAAAGCTGAAGAACTGCAAAGATTGTCCGATGCCCGTGACCTGCAAAACTTCTATGCAGACATAAAGGAAGTATATGGCCCAATCCGATCATCATCAAGGACATTGAAAACTGCTGACATTTCTGCCACTTTAACTGATCAAGGACAAATTTTCGAGTTTTGGAACAAACATTTCTCTGTACTTCTAAATCGTGCCTCCAATGTTGCCGAGGACTTAGTTCGCTACGTCCCTCAGCCGCCTCAACAAAGCAGGATGGCAGTTCTTCCGACATTCCGAGATTTCACCAAAGCGCTCAATCAATTAAAGCCGAGAAAGGCTCCTGGTCCTAACAACATTCCTCTGGAATTGTTACGAAGTGGAGGTATGACTTTGAAGACTCACCTTTTTACACTTATCCTCTTAATTTGGGGAAACTCGAGAAGTACCTGTCGAGTTGAAGGATACTACCATCACCACTATCTTCAAGAAAGGCGATCGTAGTGTGTGTGGGAACTACCGTCATATATCACTATTATCTATTCCAGGTAATGTTCTCGCAAGAATTCTAAGCCGGCTCCAGAGGATTTTGCCCGAGTCTCAATGTGCTTTCCGAACCTTCAGGGGCACAACAGACATGATATTCTGTGCCAGACAACTCCAGGAAAAGTGTAGAGAGCAACATGAGCCTCTGTATTTAGTTTTCTATGACCTGGAAAAAGCCTTTGATTCAGTACCAAGATCTGTGGAAAGAATTAGCGCACTTCGGATGCCCAGATCGCTATGTGGAATTAGTTCAAGCTCTTCATGATGGAATGTCTGGGAAGGTTCTTCCCGGTAACTCTGTATCCGATCCGTTTCCAATCACTCACGGTTTGAAACAAGGCTGTATGCTTGCTCGAACACTTTGCATTGTACATGGCTGCTATGATGTATGAATCTTTTCCAACAACCCAGGCATGGAGATTAAGTTTCGCCTTTTCAATCTGGCACGATACCCGGTTGACTGAACTGCAGTACGCCGATGACATCGCATCTCCTGCTCCAACACCTGCAGAGCTTCAACAATCGGTCAATCGCTTTAGCACTGCCTGTGATCACTTTGGTTTTTACCATCAATGCAAAGAAAACTAAGGTACTTGCACAACCTGTCCCAGGATTACCTCTTCCTGAGATCAATATCTCCATCAACACTGGCGCAGGTCGATCATATTTCATATCTTGGTAGCATCTTGTCTAAACGGTGCACATGCGAACAGGAATTGCGGCTGCCCATGCAACATTTCGCCACTTAATGCAAAGATTCTTCATGAATACAGACCTAAAGATGCCTACCAATGGCATATCAATCTCATGGTGTACAAAGCTGTCGTCATCTCAACGCTACTGTATGGCTGTGAAACTTGGACTCTATTCGACGTGATATCAAGAAACTTGAGTGCTTCCCCCAACAAAAGATAAGATACATCTTGATCATTAAGTGGGAGGACTACGTGACCAACACTGCAGTTCTCGAGAAAGCGCATCTTAATAGCATTAAGGCAACTATCATCGCTCATCAACTGAGATGGTTAGGCCATGTTCACCGTATGAGTATACCAGGCTCCCACGTCAATTCCTTTATGGTAAACTTTGCTCCGGCACTAGACCTCATGGGGCCCCTCTGAAGCGTTTTAAAGACCAGCTGAAACACATCAAGACGACGAGTGGTATACATATCCACTCATGGGAATCATCTGCTGCGGACCGTTTACTGTGACGGGACAATACATCGAACACTGTCAACTTATTGAAGAAGAAAGTCGCAGACATGGAGAGGCCATATACAATTTTCATAAGAAAATGTGCTTTTTCCGTTGAGCCATAATATATTTAAACACAAATAGTGCTAAATGTTCCGGCATAACTCAACAAGATGACAGTGTTTCGCCCCGGTGTGCTATTGGGCTCTTCAGTTGGTTAAACCACACCTCACCAAGACACTGTCTAGTGCACACTGGGAAGGCCATTGCAAGACGTATTTGATACATGTGTATCCGCGTCACGAGCAAGCCAGTGCACTATGGGAGTCGAAACTCCATTCCAAAGCAATTATAACCTTACCTTGGCATTGAATATACAATTTTCATAAGAAAATGTGCATTGTCCGTTGAGCCATAATATATTTAAACACAAATAGTGCTAAATGTTCTGGCATAACTCAACAAGATGACAGTGTTTCGCCCCGGTGTGCTATTGGGCTCTTCAGTTGGTTAAAGCACACCTCACCAAGACACTGTCTAGTGCACACTGGGAAGGCCATTGCAAGACGTATTTGATACATGTGTATCCGCGTCACGAGCAAGCCAGTGCACTATGGGAGTCGAAACTCCATTCCAAAGCAATTATAACCTTACCTTGCTTTGGAATGGAGTTTCGACTCCCATAGTGCACTGGCTTGCTCGTGACGCGGATACACATGTATCAAATACGTCTTGCAATGGCCTTCCCAGTGTGCACTAGACAGTGTCTTGGTGAGGTGTGCTTTAACCAACTGAAGAGCCCAATAGCACACCGGGGCGAAACACTGTCATCTTGTTGAGTTATGCCGGAACATTTAGCACTATTTGTGTTTAAATATATAATGGCTCAACGGACAATGCACATTTTCTTATGAAAATTGTATATTCAATGCCAAGGTAAGGTTATAATTGCTTTGGAATGGAGTTTCGACTCCCATAGTGCACTGGCTTGCTCGTGACGCGGATACACATGTATCAAATACGTCTTGCAATGGCCTTCCCAGTGTGCACTATACAGTGTCTTGGTGAGGTGTGCTTTAACCAACTGAAGAGCCCAATAGCACACCGGGGCGAAACACTGTCATCTTGTTGAGTTATGCTGGAACATTTAGCACTATTTGTGTTTAAATATGGAGAGGCCAAGCGACAAGCAAGAAAGCTTCGTCAGTTGCAACCCCGCCCTCCCCCGACCATCGAGTGCAATTTATGTGGACGCATGTTTTATGCCAGGATTAGCCTGTTTAGTCATCGGAAACACGTTCACAAGCTGGTTTGAAAAGCTCTATGCAGGAAGAAATGTGTGTACTCGGAATAGAGTTACAGCCGTCGACAAGGATTAATTTAAAAATGTTTATGTTCGACCCCGACTATTATGTGTCTGAAAACTGTATCATAATGAGACTCATTATAACACTATTTTTCATTATGAAACAGTTTCTCCCACCAATCGGAGCTCAAGAAACAGTTGTTTGACCAATTAGATAATTAGATGCGCTGAGTTCCACGGCCTTGTAATGTAAATTTCACTTCCTGGCCTAGTGTCATAGTAGGGTAATCGAGGAGGCCATGGTCAAATACAAGGCACTCTGCGTCTCATGCGCTCTGTTCAGTACATAAAACTGGCGACATCTCGACAGATATTTATGAATATTTATCTTCGAACATAAAATAGTTATAATAATTATAGTCGAACATAAACAGTCGTATGCAACTCGCCTATAATGGTAATTAAGACACTCGTATGGAAATTATAAAACTCGCATACGCTCGTTTTATAAAAAATACTCGTGTCTTAATTATAGCCATTATAGGCTCGTTGCATAATGTACTATTATTGACTAAGGTGTATTCATCATCATCTTGCACAGTTTCAAGCCACTGGCCGGGTCTGTTTGGAACACAAGCCTCTCCAACGTCTTCTGTCTTCCCACCATCTCTCAGCCTCCACCCTTGTCCAGTCTTCTCCTCTCTTCTTCACGCCCCCAGGGCCTCACATCTAGTGGGACGTGGGTTGGCAACCACGGGGCCCCAGCTGAGTCCGGCATTGCTTCCACTTACTTGTGCCCGGCTCCTATCTGTCTTCTTTCCTATCGACCTCACTTGGTCAACTCTTGTTCTCTTCCGACCCCAACGGTATTACGGTATCCGCGGCCTAGGGAGTTTCTTCATTTCCCGCCTTAATTGGCTCTTGTCTCGTCTTTTCTGATACCCTCCTTCTGCGAGGGGTCAGCCTTCTTTTTCTTTTCCTGTTATCTCCTGCCTTCTGCTCAAGGCCCTCAAGGAGGCCGGGTGTATGTAGCCCCACCACTTCTGGTGCACCCGAGATAATGCTACACCCTCAGGGGCTCACGGCTTTTGAGTACGGGAGTTGGCGACCCCGAGGGATTCCTGAGCTGGGTCCGTTTTCCCCTTTTGTCCCTTATCTTTCGGGGGGACCCTCTCCTCTCCTCTTTTCCTTATATTTCCTTTTCTCTTTAAGATTCCTGCACTGTTTTTGTTACTTGGTTCACCGTGTATCTAAATTCCCTTTTAGCGATTTTTAATCTACGTTGCATTTTGTAAGTTTTTTCGATCTAAATTACATCTCGCGATTGTTTTCAACCTCAATTGCATTTTGTAAAGATGGACAATCTAAATTGCTTTTTAGTAAGTCTTTCAATGCAGGTGGCCGGGCCTTTTAGTGAGTATTTTGAATTTCAATTGCATTTTGTAAGTATTTCAACCAAAAATCGCATTTCGCACGAATTTTGAATCTAAATTGCATTTTGTTTGGGCATTTTGCACATGTTTTGATTCTCAATTGCATTTTGTGGGTATTTTGAATCTAAATTATATTTTGTTAAGTATTTTCAATCTAAATTGCATTTTGTAAGTATTTTCAATCCACATGAGTCGTTTGAATCTCCCGTACATTTTGTAAGCATTTTCAATTTCAATTGCATTTTGTAAGTATTTTGAATTTCAATTGCACTTTGTGAATAATTTGGATTGGAACTGGGATATTTCAATCTGAATTGCATTGTGTATTTTCAATTTCAATTGCATTTTGTAAGTATTTTGAACCTCAATTGCATTTTGTACGTATTTTGAATCTAGCCTACGTTTTGTGGGTCTTTTTTCAATCTATTCTTTCTGTGAATCTTTTCGTTCTAAATTCCCTTTTACAAGACCATATTGTGAGTTGTTTCCATCTGCGTTTCTCTTTGTACGTATTTTCCGTCTCACATAATTTTCGTTCTGGTTTCCATTTCATTCTCATTTTCACTATCACCCAGATCATTAGGGACCGATAACCTAGATGTTAGGCCCCTTTAAACAACAATTATCATCATCATCATCTTCTTCACGCTTTCTTCCACCCCCTTCAGCCACCTGTCTCTCGGTCTCTTTCCTTCCCACTTCGTCTCGTGTACTCTCCTGGGTATCCTCTTCTCCTCCATTCGTTTTACATGTCCATACCATCTAAGTGTAGATTTCTCTATACCATCCTGTAATGGTTCCTCCTTCATTAATTCTCTGGTCCTCTCATTTCTTATTCTGTCCATCTTTGTAGCTCCAATACTGCTTCTCAAGAACCTCATCTCACTGGCCTGTATTTTGCTCTTCTCCCTTCCTTTCATAACCCAGGTCTCCGAGCCATACGTCAGGATAGGGACATAGTACGTCCGATATATGATCTTTTTGCTGTTCTGAGGAGCATCCTTGCTCCATAACATGCTTCTCACACTCCTCCGAAATGCTTCTGCCTGCCTCCCCCGCTCATTTATTTCTCTATCGTTTCTTCCATTATCTTGTATCAGGTTTCCCAGATACTTGAAACTCTCCACTTTCTTCAGCTGTTCCCCACCAATTGTTATTATCGTTGTGGTTTCTTCCTTGTTGTGATCACCATCTCACTCTTATTTATGCTAAATTTCATCCCATATCCTTGTATTATTCCTTCCCACACGTCCAACTGTTCCTGTACCTCCTCCTCCTTGTTTCCCCAAATCATCAAATCATCTGCAAACACCATTGCTTTCATCTTTCCTTCCCCAATTATTGTGCCACTTGGGTCATTATGTCATCCATCACCACAATGAAAAGTAACGGTGACAGTGCACTTCCTTGTTTCAGGCCGTTTCTCTGTTCCAACCAGTCCGATCTCTCTCCTCCCACTTTCACACAGCTCACGCTTCCCTTGTACATCTCCTTTATCCTCTTTATAGTCCATTTCTCTACTCTATCCTCCAGGGACTTCCATACTTTGTTTCTGCATACACTGTCATATGCTTTCTCAATGTCCAGGAAGACCATCAGTAGATCTCTTCCATACTCATAGTGCTGTTCTTGTAACTGCCTTACAGCAAAAATCAAATCCACTGTGGACCTTCCTGCTCTGAAGCCATGTTGCTCTTCCCTCATCCCTCCTTCTATCCTTGTCCTAATTCTCTTTTCCAAAACTTCTCGAAGATCTTTGCACAATGACTCATCAGTGTTATTCCCCGATAGTTTCTGCAATCTGTTCTACTACCTTTCTTGAAGATCGGGACAATTATTCCTTTTTTCCAGTCCTCTGGGGTCTTCCTTTCCTTCCATGCTGTCCTCATCGCTCGGTGCAACCACTGTATCCCCACCTCTCCTGCTGCTCTCACCATCTCCACACTCAACTCATCCACACCCGGTGCCTTCCCTCCTTTCATCTTGTTCACTGCATCTTCCACTTCTTTCCATGTTAAGACCTTTTTTGTTTGCAGTTCATCTTCCTCTTCCCCGATTTCTTCCTCCTCACCATCTTTTCCATTTGGGTTCAGAAGTTCTTCAAAATATTTTTTCCACATTTTCTTCAGTTCTTCCCTATTTTCTATCTCTTGTCCCCTTTTGTTCACCATTCTAACATAATCCTTAGGATCCTTCCGCCTCTTATTTTTTACCATCCCATACAGGACCTTTTTTGTACCTTCACTATCCTCCTTCATCATCTTTGTCCACTCTTCCATCCACTTTCTTCTCTCCTCAGCCACTACTCTCTTCGCCTCCTTATTTCTTTCCTGGTACTCTTCCCTTATCTCTACCGTCCAATTTTGATACCACCCCCTAAAGGCTCTATTCTTTTGTCTTCTCATTCCACCATGGTGTTTCCTTCCACCTGTTCTTACTACTTGTCCTCCCACATACTGCTTCTGCTGCACCTACTAGTGTCTTCTTAAATCTAGCCCATTCCTCTTCCACCCCTCTTTCTTCATCTATTGGAATTCCTTCCTTTACCATTTTGAGGTACTGGACCCTTCTATCCCCTTCTTTCAGTTTCCATACGTCTTTACTGGTTCTCAGTCCCTTTCTTCTCCTTACTCCCTCTCAGGTTCATTACTAGCAATCGATGGTCGCTATCCAGGTTCTCCGATGGTATAACCTTGATGTCCGTGATGTTCTTATTTAGTTCTTTCTCATACACTATATAGTCGACCACCGACTTCCTGGTCAAGTCATCACTGTACCATGTGATTGTATGGCTCTCCCTTTTCTTAAACGAGTTCCCAACTAGCAGGCTGTTCCTCTGGCAGAAGTCCAACAGTCTCTTTCCTTCCTCATTTCTTCCGCCCCAACCCTCTGGTCCTAGAACACTCTCATAACCTTGTGTATTAGATTTATTAAATACCTGTTGGTATTTCTTTTTAGAATGTCAATACAGGTATCCAGGGAAGTGCGACAGGCTTCAGCAGCCGGCACAGTTCATATCCTTGCCGCTAGATGGGGGCTTCATTCCATTCCGTGACCCGGCCGGTCAATACAGGTATCCCTCGATTCGTTCCGAGTAATCATCGCGTATTATAATATGGGTTAGTTAGGAGATATGGACTATTTCAAGGGAAAATAAAAAGCCTATAAGTGTTAAAGAAATGCAATTGAGTGCTCGTGGGTTCTCGGAATGATAAATGATAAACCAACAAGGGTTTGATTTTATGGTCTCAAGACGCATTTCCTCCTAACAACGTCGTGAGGCGATCTTTGGAGACTTAAAAGCCGGGGGCCTTCTTTTATCATATTGACAGAAATGTTCTGGTCACACTTCTGCAGCTTTATTTAATTTTTTCTGCTTGACTTCGTATGGTTCCCAGAGTTGATTCCGAGATTCCAGTAGCTCTGACAATGTCCACAGAGCGCTCATATCGCTTTATAACTTTTCTTTTCTTCAAGTGTTATTGATTTCCTTTGCTTTTTGTTATTGGAAGCTTTTGATCACACTTTCTTTTCTCCATAACGTTTTTAGAAACAATAAAACACAGCTAGTTAACTCAGTGCTCTCTTCAATAATGACCACATGCCGCCAGTCAACACAGCTACTCGGCACTCTCTTTGAGGCTGACTACACGCCGCCTTGCAGCGCTGCACGTGCACACTCGATCACAAAATCGTCCCACAGGTTGATTTTAAATCCTTTTTTGTTAATTTAATTATGTACATTTTTTTAAAATCGCGTTATAGCGTAAACTCGTAAAGTGAGACCGCGTATAACAGTACTTCTACTTACTGTATATATGCCCTGCCTAGTCTCCCGGACCTCAGCAACACGGGAACAATATCCATACAACACAAGAGAGGAAGAGATTTATTTATTATGAGTTGGCAAGTTGTGTCAACAACTCTTGTTAATAGCTACTCCAGAAGTAGTGCTATATCACCTTTGTTGTTCATGCTTGTGGTTATTTTGGAGACAAATCAATCAACATAATATTCTTATAAATATCCCATATGGTTCATACTCATCCTTAAACCTATAATTATAGTGGTACAAAATGGATAAATTATTTGTTTTATTTCAGCTGAATTAATTTCTGTATTTAATTAAATTATTTATTTATTTCAGCTGCAGAGAAAGCATCAACAAGCTCAACTTTTGACGTTTATTTGGCTACAGCTTTCAATTCTGAAGCCCTCTCAGCTGCTGTACAGAATTTGGTCAATGTGTCTGATGTGAATATTGTTGCCAAGTAAGTTGTTCATGATATAACACACAGGTTTTTTCTTTTACGGGAAATGAATTGGTGAATTTAACAGGTTGTCATGAATTTTCACAACATTACTTACTATGTCGAAATTTTGGAATAATTTGTTCATTAGTAGATGCCATTATAAATATTTCTGATCTTTGATCTAAGATGAATTTAGCCTGTTTTTTTTGTCTTGAAATCCAGTTTTAAGAGATCACCTTTTGTCTGTTTGTGTGTTAGTGTCCCTAATAAATTCTGATCGACTGGAGGATTTCGGTGATGCTATGTAAGGACTTACTATTTTAAAGTTAGTAAACCTTATAATTTAATATAACAAAATCTTACATAATCTATAAAAAAAACATATCTCTTAATAGGCACAATATTCAAGCCGTTTAAAATGGTCAATACTCCTCTAATTCATCATCATTTCCCCTTATCCAGCTCCTGCCGAGTCGGGGTATTTATGGTACTTCTCCACTTACCTCTTTCCTTCCACCATTCTTCTTCCACGATCTTGTCCCAGTCCAGATTTCTTTTTCTTACGCTGTTCTTCACTGAATCAATCCACCTTGTTCTAGGTCTTCCTCTTGCTCTCTTACCCTTGCACTTTGCCTCCAGCATCTGTCTTGGTATTCTATTTTCCTCCATCCTCTTTACATGTCCAAACCACCTTAGTTTATTCTTCTCAATTCTCTCATTTAGCTTTCCCATCCCAACTTCCTTCCTAACATCTTCATTCCTCACTCTGTCTTTCCTATCATACTTCTTTGGAATATAATTTCACTGGCTTGGATTCTACTCTCTTGCCTGCTTGTCAGGGTCCAAGTCTCAGCTGCATAAGTTAATATGGGAACATAGTACACTTTATACATTACTTCCTTATCCCAAACAAGTTTTCTTACACTTTGATAGAATGCATTGCTCTGCTGTACCCTCCTGCCAATCTCCATGTCCAACCTACCAGTTTGCATCAATTCACTTCCTAGGTATTTGAACGTGTCCACAATTTCCAAACTCTAACTTCCAATATTCACAGTGCCCTTTCCTTGTCTTTCCCCTCTTGTCATCACCATGGTCTTGCTTTTCTCTATACTGATTTTCAGGCCGTACTTCTGCATATTTTCGTTCAGTGCATCTAGTTGTTTTTGCACTTCTTCGGTGTTCCTTCCCCAGACCACAATATCATCTGCAAATAACAGTAACTTAATTTCTTTATGTCCATATGCTTCCTTTGTTTCCTTTACAATTTCATCCATCACCATTATGAACAAGTGAGGTGACAGCACACTCCCCTGTCTTAGTCCAGTCTTGTTCCTAAACCTAAAAATGTTGACTGAAAGAATTTTCGATATGACCCACTGTTTTCAGGATTATAATGAGATGCCACATTTATGAAGAAAGAGGCAGACATTACCATGACAAGCCACTTCACGAGGTCACATTCAGATCTCCGTCTGTCTCAAAGGGAGATAAAATGTTGTGTGAAGAAGTAGCAGACCATTAGATAGTTTAGATATTAGTGTTGAAACCTTGCTTAAGAATACTGTTATTACCGGTATAAAAATTGACCCCAAATGCTGTAAAGGCTTCTGTCTCCATAAGGCAATGAAATGTGAAAAATATGTATAAAATCCCATAAAACTAAGTTCACTTCCTAGGTATTTGAACGTGTCTCGGGGGAGCCTGTAACCCCTAGAGGGCGCGTCCCCAGGTGGCGGATAGGGGGCCCCTACTTCTGTAGGGCTGGTTGAAATACCCAATACTACCCGCGGACCAAACAGGCAGCCCGGTTCCTGGGGGCTTTAAAATGCTGGGACACCCTCTCTCCAGGGGTCATAAATATGGAGGGCCCAAGCCCAGGGTTATGGGCGAAGCCCCAACGGTATCGGCGGCGGAGAGGATGGACTTCGGTACGGCGTCGATGACGGAAGAGGGAATTCTGTAGCGTCTGTACTCCAGAGGAGCGGCTACAAAAGGCGTCTGTTATCCAGTGGATCGGCCTAGAACAATACCTGGCAGTAGGTCATAAAATGCCTTTGAGTGTGGCGAACTCATCGTACTAATAGCCTATAAAATGAGTGAGTGTGAATTGAGGCCTCGGAAAGTGCTAGGGCGTCCCCTGCAGGCGACGCGCAGTTCCCAGGGGTCTGGGGGAACTGTGAGAAGTAGGCTACCAGACACCACAAACATCGCCTTCATAAACGTGATGAGCCTAAATGGCAAAACAGAAGAATTGGTGGACTATATGGAAAAGAAGGAAATAGCAATGATGGGAGTCAGTGAAGTGAGAAAGAAGTCAAGAAAGGGAAGGGATATAGAATATATTGGAGTGGAGGAAATAAGGCAATGAATGGTGTTGCAATAATAGTGAGAGAAGACTTAGTGCAGTATGTTGAGAAAGTAGACCAAATTAATGACAGAATGATGAAAATTAGACTAGGACTTGAGAGTGGAACAAAGGATTTTATACAGATATACGCACCCCAGACAGGGAAGGTAGATGAATGTTTAGAGGATTTCTTAGAAGAACTGGAAAAGTATAGAAGACAAAGAGGTTATAATAATGGGTGATATGAATGCACATGTGGGAACAGATAGGCAGGGAAAAGAAGAGATAATTGGCCCATTTAGCTATGGAAATCAGGATGAAGAAGGAGAAATGTTAGTAGATTTCTGTAGAAGGAATGGATTAATTGTTGGAAATACATGGTTTAGGAAAAAGAACTCCCAAAAAATAACTAGGTATGGATGGGGAGACAGAAAGACAAAAACAATGATCGATTTTATCCTAGTGGAAAAGGATAAACGTAGACAACTGGTAGATGTGACAGCTATGCCAAGAGGAGATTTTGAAGGAGACCATAAAGTGGTGATAGCCAAATTAAGGCTTGGGAAAATCACAAAGCTTGCAGAGAAAAGGGAAAGAAAAATAAAGGTGTGGAAGCTAAAAGAGAGAGAGGCAATGGAAAAGTTCCAAGAAGGCTTGAAAAAGGAAATTCCCAAAGACGAAGCAAAAAGTGTCGTACAGGAATGGTCATGTTTTAGAAATTGTTTTGCGAAGTGTGCAGTAAACACTTGTGGAAGACTATCAGGGAAGAAAAAGGAAAGGGAGACTTCTTGGTGGAACAACAGGGTAAAGGAAGCTGTTAAAGAAAAACAAATGGCATGGAGGAAGTGGATAGGCAGTAAAAATGCAGAGAAATTGCAAAAATATAGAGAAGCAAAGAAGGCATGCCAAAAAATTGTACAAGAAGAAAAAAGGAAAAGTTGGGAAGGTTTCACGGAAACTTTGAAGGAGGATATCCAAGGAAGTAAAAAGGTTCTATATGGATTGGTGAAAAACAGTGTAAAAGGTAGGGAAAACACAAAATTTGTAAAAACTGAAGCAGGACTGATATTGTATCAAAGAGATTATATATTAAAAAGATGGGAAGAATACTTTTCAAAGCTACTAAATGTTAAATACATTGAACTGGAAGATGAAAAAGAACAAGAAGAAACAATGGAAGAAGAACTAGAAAAGGAGATCACTATGCTAGAAATAGAGGAAGCCATACAGAAGATGAAGAGTGGTAAAGCAGCAGGAGAGGATGAGGTGTCCGCGGAAATGATAAAAGCAGCGGGACCAATTGGTGTACAGTGGTTGTATAGATTGTTTAGAATAATTTGGAAGAAGAAAGAGATTCCAGAAGAATGGGGAAAGGGATTAATTATCCCGATTTTTAAGAAAGGTGACAAAAAGGAATGCAATAACTACAGAGGGATCACTCTTATCGCTCATGTAGCTAAGATCTTTGAGAGAGTTCTGGAAGGCAGACTGAGGAGGAAGATAGAAGGAGAGATGGAAGAAGAACAGTATGGTTTTAGGAAAGACAGATCAACATTTGACCTAATCTTTGCATTAAGGCAAATGATGGAGAAAAGATGGGAATTTGGAAAAGACATGGTGATGACATTTATTGATATTGAGAAAGGGTACGACAGTGTGCCTCGACAGGTGGTTTGGAATGTATTAAGGAAAAGGAGAGTTAACGGAGCTGATGTCCAAATGTTAAAAGCTATGTACAAATATTGTGTGAGTAGCGTGAAGACCAGTATAGGAAAAACAGAATGGTTTAAAGTGGAAACAGGTCTCCGACAGGGAAGTGTATTGTCCCCCTTACTATTCATCATAGTCATGGATGAAATTCACAAGAATGTTAAACAGAGATTGGGACAAGAGACAACAAAGGCCATGCTGTTTGCAGATGATATAGTGATATGGGGCGAGGATGAAAAGGAAGTACAAAAACAACTAGATGTATGGAATCAAGAAATAGAGAAATATGGGATGAAAGTAAGCACAGAGAAGAGCAAGACAATGGTAATGTCAAGAGGAAGGAAGGAAGAGGAAAGATAGAATTGAATGGGAAAATTGTAGAAGTGGTTAAAAGTTTCAAGTACTTGGGAAGTGTGATCACAGAAGATGGAAGGATAACTGAGGAAATTGGAAAGAGAATACAACAAGCGAACAGTTTTTACCAGAGCATAAGGGGTATTCTGTGGAACCGAGATGTCCCAAAGAAATGTAAAAATGCATTATATTCAACCTACTACAGACCCATACTAACATATGCAGCTAGAGCGTGGACTAGTACAAAAAGAGAGGAGAGTAGAATACAAGCCGCGGAGATGAAATTCCTAAGAGGTATAGAGGGCAAGACCAGAAGAGATAGAGTTAGAAACGAAGAGATTAGAAAAAGGACAGGAATCTTGAAGCTGCAGGACAGGATAGAAACAACAAAGTTAAAGTGGTATGGACATATGATGAGAATGGGAGAGGAGAGAGTACCAAAGAAAACTTTCTGTGAAAAGATGACAGGGAAGAGACCACGAGGAAGGCCCCGAAAGAGATGGGCAGATACAGTGTGGGAGTGTGTAGAGAAGAGAGGAGGAAAACCTGAAGAAGTACTAAAAACAGGAGAGGAGTGGTGGAGAGACAGGAAACGTTGGAGGTCCTTAATTCACAACCCGACCCAGGAAGCTGGAAACGGGAAATGAAGATGATGATGAAAACTAAGTTATTTAAGGTCAAATTATACAATAGTTCCTCGCAATGAGGGGTATAATATCAGATGCGTCTGGTCCTTCTATGAAAACCTCAATATTTTAGCTGCCCGGCTGCCAAAAGTAGTGAAAGTCAGAAGAATATGCTAATTTTCGAAACTGACATAGTCTTATGGTTGATCTGGGTATAAAAAATATGTTCATACAAAATGTCATCTTAATTGAGGCAGTGAGTGAGAGAGTTGGGTGGAACTGAGATATATAGAGTTTTGCGGTTGCTCTCTCGCAGCATAAACGTGATTCACAAAACAAGGGAAGGAGCCTGCGGATGTCTTTGATATTATGCACACTGAAAGATGAATGTATGCCCTACACAATGGTACATATAACTCAATTTTGACAAAATCTCACTCACTGCCTCAATTGGTTGTGAGATAGTAACAGACAGACACCACTGCATGTTTAGGGTAGCATGTTGTGACATATCTCTGCGTTTCACATCCCCCCAGACCCCAAAAGCACCGTCTGTTCAAAATAATACCGTAGGTATGTATCACTTTTTTTTTGGACACGATTACTAGTCAATTTGCACCAATCACATTCAAGTTTATCTCGGTCGAGTTCGTTAAAGGGCAAAATCATATCCAGAGGGGTGGAAATGGGGGGAGGGCCTTTCTCAAAACAGTGAAATATTGTTATAACTTTCTTAGTACTGTATGTGCAAAATCGAATCCATTTAACCTTATGCACTCGTATGTCGAGTGGGGTTCGACTTTCGCTCCGATATCTAGTCCCTTACGACATGACGATGATTGTACTTACAGTGCTCCTATGACTTCCAGTATTGTGGAGCCATCTAGTGGTCTCAGAGAGCACCTCTCCCTATTTAATGTACTGAATTTTTATCGTTATTCTCGATTGTTTATGACAGTTTTAGTGATTGAATGTGAATATGGAGTCTCCTTCATCTTCACTCACGGAACTGGATATTTTAGAACAGTTAGTGGGCAGTGACGACGAACCAGCAACTGATTTGGAAATATATTTCATATACTGTAATATAATTATAATTTGTGATAGATGGTGTTTCAGTGTTCACTTCCTACTGCTGTTCATAGTGCAGAAATTAATTAGGAGTTGAGCAGGAAGCATACGCTAAGAGAAGTGGAGTTCAAAAGGTTATAGTCATACTATGCTTCGGCTAGACTAAGGGACAAAAACAAAAAAGTTTATCGATAGCACCAATGGAGTTTTGAGAGGGGAAAATATCATACTTGTCTTTATAGACGCAATATCATAACTGTTCAAGAGGGTCAATATTTCTCTAAAAAGTACCTAAGACATTTGTCTGAAAGAATTTATATGACCCACTCTTACGCCAAAAGCAAACTATTCTACATGTTTAGCAAACGAGGAGCCCCATCTTCTTATAATTCCGAAACCATTTTGCAGGACGATGGAGGTAGATTTCACCAGGCAAAGAAAAATTTAACGAATTCACTAAATGTGTAGGTGTACAACAATTGGGCGCCTCGAAACGCAAGTTCAAGAGTGGAAGATGCGTCTTGAAGAATTTGGGATGAAATTTAACCTGAAGAAGACGGAATACAGTAGAACGTCGTTTATCCGGACTAATTGGGACCGAGAGTGTTCAGGATAACGATTTTTCTGGATAATCGAACATAGGGAGAGCCACCAAGCTTCTCATTTAGGTGCAACGCTTTTTTAAACAACACAGGTCCAGAAATGGGATATCCCTTACCATAAGTTGCCGCGTCTTCCAATTTTACTTCCGTAGCTGATCTCATGGTTTTTCTCTTTTTAGACCCTTCTTCACTATCTAACTTCGATGCATAATTCAGAATTCACCTTTTCGGTTCATCAAATAATGAATATTGTCGATTTTCCAACACTGTAATTTTTCATTGGACACTGCACACTCCCACATTTCTCCAGTTCATTAATGATCTCCGCTTTATTCTCAATCGATAAAACGTTGCGATTTCGTTTTTCCTTTTTGCCAGTCGTAGAAGTCATTTTCACAGTCACATAGCCTACTGTAACACGTTGAAACATTATAGAGCAAACAAACTGTAGAAGACAACAATTGAAAACGAGAACCGATTCACTACTGTAAACGCGCGCTGCGCCGACTTTTTTCTTTTTTTTTGCTCGTCCGGATAATTGACGTTCCGGTTGTTTGACGGCCGGATAAACGACGTTCTACTGTACCTGGAATGCGGTGACCAAACTTATGGCACGATCACTATTGGTGAGATTCAACTTCATAAAGTGACAAGTGACCCATTTTAAATACCTTGGGTCATGCATCACCTCAGACTGCAGCACGATTCCTGATGTCAAAACAAGAGTCACTGCCGCACCAAGTTACTGGAGTCATATGCGATAAGAAAATTCCATTGCATCTAAAATCTAAAGTATATCGCACAGTGATTAGACCGGTGGCCCTTTATGGATCTGAATGCTGGCCTACTACATCGAAGCATGAACAGGCGCTTCATGCAATGGAAATGAAGATGTTGTGGTGGTCCAATGGCTTGACTCAACTGGACCCTATTAGGAATGATGCTGTACGGAAGGATTTCAAGGTTGCCCCAATCACAGAGAAAATGCGTGAATCAAGTCTGTGGTGGTATGGACATGTGCTCCGTAGCAGTGAAACCTCAGTTGCTAAGACTGCCCTTCAACTGAATGTGGAGGGTCGGCGACCTCAAACACGGTGGCTGGATAGGGTGAGAGATGACTTGCGGCTCGCTAAACTCCGCCCCTGGGACGCTATGGATAGACTGAAGTGGAGGAATCATTGCAGGAAGGCAGACCCCACATAAATGGGAACATGTAAAGAAGATGATGATGACAACAATTGACAAATTTAGTGAATCCGTTGTACTTTTCTTTGCCCAGTGAAAGCTACCTCCACCTTCTGGCGTGCTGCGAGTGACTGTTACATTTAAATATCCATATACGCTCTTCAAGGGACTGTGGTTTAACCTTTTGATCAGTGAGTTTTTGCTGACACTTACAGGCCACCAGGAGTGAGTTTTTTCGTGAAAAATTGCAGTTCTCAATTTTAAATTATTTTGAGTCTAACTTTTCTCTATTAATAAAGTTACAAAATTTACATTGATGGTACATAACTGATACCCTCAATTTAATTGAAACCAGGGGCGTAGAAAATATGTTTCTCAAAAATACTGAAAGGAAATTTAAAAACATAATTACTTTCTATATTTGATCAAGTTTGTATCCCATACAACACGACTTAATTTTATATCAGTTTCACCTAGGCTTTCAAAATGTCTTTAGGGTATGGTACTCTTCAAAACAGGGGTGTACACAGAGGGGTCTATAACACTCAACACACATCCACTTAGTGTCTGTTCTTTTGGTCGGTCTCTTCTTTGTGTGCTGACACACAAAACATCTCCGTTGCGGCTTCTGCTTTGATTGTGTTGGAGGTACTGGTTTAGGGGAATGACGTCCAGAAAGTCTCAAGCAGTCTCCTCCTGAAGGTGGTCGACCTCCTTTTGTTGGCTTCCTCTCCACTGCAAATTCCTCTAGCAGCTGATCTATGAGGCAGAGTCGGAATTCACTAAGCTGTGGATTTTTTCCAGTCTTCATCTTGTAAATATTGTAAGAGTTCAGCACTGAAATGTCAATCAAGTAAAAAAACAACTTGACATACCACTTCAGTGTTTTCCTGACATTTGCAGTGAAACTGATTTGCATATCAGCTTTGTCAATTGGACCCATGTTCACATTATAATCCAGTACACTCCAAGGTTTCATTTTCTTCTGACCTGTGGCGTGGTCTGTTTTGTTGGTTTCTACCATCACGTTCTCGTGTATGGTAGTAAGCATAGTAACATCCCTTTTGTCGTGCCATCTTTGCGCCAGCATATCATTGGTGTGCCGTGAAATACATTCCCCCTTTTGAATTTTCTTCGGGAAGTCTGGCACCCCTTTTCTGTTTTTTCTGACTGTGCCACATGCTCCAGTATTTTCCTTGTGTAGGTACTCAAAAAGATCTGGGCTTGTGTACCAGTTGTCGACATACAGGTTGTGGCCTTTACCAATGTAAGGTGCTGTTAGAGTTTTGACAACTGACCCAGACACTCCAAGTTTTTCATCATGTTCAATTTCCGTATCCTTTCCCGTATAAACAATAAAATCATTGATAAACCCAGTTTCACAGTCACAAAGTATAAACACCTTTATGCCAAACCTGTGTCGCTTTGATGGAATGTACTGTTTCCATTTTAGGCAACCTTTCCAAGCAACTAGGCTCTCGTCAATAGAGATCTTTTGGAAGGGATAGAATATAGATCGGAATTTCTCTCTCAAATAGTTTATTATAGGCCTAATTTTATAAAGTCTGTCACCTGGGGGTTGAAGATTGTTGTCAGAAAAGTGAAGCAGTCTTAGAATGAGGGAGAAATTGTCGAGAGAGACCACTTTACCGAACATCGGAGTTTCGATCAATTTATTTGTCGACCAATAGTCTTTCATCCTGTTTTTCTTCACATGGCCCATCAACAATACAGTTGCCAGGAAAACATAAAGAGTCTCTACGGTTATGCCTTGCCACTTATGTAATTTCGACTTTTCCTTTACGTCCGTATTTTCCATAACAAATATGTAGTAGTTGTTCATTTCTGACACTATCAAGTTCATAATATTACGGTCAACAACTTCTTTGAAAATCGACACTTCAATTCTTGAATCATTGTCATTATCATTCACATGAAGATTATCACTAACGCCTGAATTTGATGCATCAAAATTAGCAGATAGCGTAGGAAGAAACCTACCTATAGAAGTCCACTTTCTTCCTTCAGTGTGAACAGCTGACAGCTTAGCCTTCTTTGCGACAGCAGGCTGCACTTCGTCCTCAATTTCTATGTCATCGTCTTCCGAGGAATGACCAATTTCACTCACATCGGACACAATACAATCACTATCACCATCATAAATATCAACTTCATCGTCAGACTCCTCATTAGTCAAAATATTACTTATATCTTGCGGAGCAAGCGCGCCTCCTCAACTAGATCCCGCCATTTAGCACGTGTATATGTTGACAATCAGAGAGTAATGGAGTTTGTTTCCACGGAAACCCGAGATGAGGGAAAAGAAACATAATGTGTATTGTCAAGAAATAGTTGTGCAGTGCACTCACAGGAAACAACAATAGAAAACAGTTCTCGTGTGTTGTACTTCGTAGCACAATCGCGTAAGAAGTTGGGTTACGTGACTGCAGATGCCGGGACAGAACTTCATCACAGAACATACGAGATGTGATAAAACACGGAATAACGTTCGCTGAACCTGTCAAACATCCTCCAACATTGTTCTAAAAACCCGCCAGTACAATGTCAGGCAACAATTTCAAACATTCCCCATGAAACGTGATTAGACGGCGGAACTGTTTAGGCGCGAACTTCGAGAACGTCAATAGACGGCAGCACTCCCGTGGGCCACGCACAACAGTGCCGTAAATAGACGGCAGTACTGCTCATTGGGTTAAATGCATAATAAGCGGGAAATGGTTCTGAGGTGGGACACAATAATTCAGTATTGTTGCTGTATTATTGTTATTATTACTGTATTATTTTATATTAATACAAAATTAATCATATTTAATGAAGGAGGAACCATTACAGGATGGTATAGAGAAATCTAGACTTAGATGGTATGGACATGTAAAACGAATAGGATACCCAGGAGGATACACGAGACCAAGTGGGAAGGAAAGAGACAGGTGGCTGAAGGGGTGGAGGAAAGCGCGAAGAAGAGAGGAGAAGACTGGACAAGGGTGAAGGCTGAGAGATGGTGGGAAGACAGAAGACTTTGGAGAGGCTTGTGTTCCAAACAGACCCGGCCAGTGGCTGGAAACTATGCAAGATGATGATGATGAATTCGGTCCTTATTGACAACTAATTAAATTAAATACCATCATCATCATCATCATTTCCCCTTATCCAGCTCCTGCCGGGTCGGGGTATTTATGGCACTTCTCCACTTTCCTCTTTCCTTCCACAATTCTTCTTCCACGATCTTGTCCCAGTCCAGATTTCTTTTTCTTACGCTGTTCTTCACTGAATCAATCCACCTTGTTCTAGGTCTTCCTCTTGCTCTCTTACCCTTGCACTTTGCCTCCAGCATCTGTCTTGGTATTCTATTTTCCTCCATCCTCTTTACATGTCCAAACCACCTTAGTTTATTCTTCTCAATTCTCTCATTTAGTTTTCTCATCCCAACTTCCTTCCTAACATCTTCATTCCTCGCTCTGTCTTTCCTTGTCTTACCTATCATACTTCTTAGGAATTTCATTTCACTGGCTTGGATTCTACTCTCTTGCCTGCTCGTCAGGGTCCAAGTCTCAGCTGCATAAGTTAATATGGGAACATAGTACACTTTATACATTACCTCCTTGCTTTTCCTTGGTACTTCCTTATCCCAAACAAGTTTTCTTACACTTTGATAGAATGCATTGCTCTGCTGTACCCTCCTGCCAATCTCCATGTCCAACCTACCAGTTTGCATCAATTCACTTCCTAGGTATTGTCTTTAATGCCCATGGTATTTAATTTATTGTATTATTATTAATAAGCCATCTCAAATACATTTTTTTTTTTTACAATTTATAGGGGATTTTCCCTAATTTTTTGACATGCAAAAAGCGCTGTATGCGGGATTTAGAAGCGTTATAATAGGGTAAAATTATACAGTATTATATACGAACCATCCAGGGTCCTTACAAACAGAGCGTAATAAACGGGATAGAGCAAAACAACAGGGTTTTACTGTTTATAGAAGAACTCAGAAATGTCAGGAAGTTTCATATTTTGATTGATATACTGAAGATGAACCACACAATAGGCTCGAAATATGTACAGGTACAGTGAGTCCGGGAATGTTCTCCGCAGTGCCTACATGCGTCTGCGAGAGCTAGCTACAGCAGTTACGTTGGTAGCACGGCTGCCGCTTGCGACATCTCTACTTAGTGTAAAACAAAGTCCCCGATTCTTGAATGTTACGGGTAAACTCAAGAACCACTGGATGGATTTTGATGCGGTTTTCACCATTCTGTAAAGGATATATCGAGTATGATTTGTGTAGAAAATAATTTATTTATGAAGCAGTAACGATTTTAGTGGAAAAGTCGATAAAAAAACCTGGCGTCCGAGCGCTTTGTAAACTTACGCTGGGCTAACCGTTAAAAATATCTAAATACTATGAGTGTAAGAATTGCTCAGCATGAAAAGTTCTACAAAAAAGTCTGCGAGAGCATATGTCTATCTTCCATATATCGCTCACTATAAGGGAACAACTGAAGCTTGTCTCTTACAGCTCTATGTGCTGTCGACTTAGAGATTCCTGTTTGTTGAGCTAATTTTCGTGTTGATTTACTTGGACTACGCAGCATTATATCGGAGATTTCATCAAGTTCTTCGTCTGTTAAAAGCGTAGGCCTGCCAGTTCCCGGTACATCGTGAACTGAGCCAGTCACTCGAGATTTACTTACCAAATCCCGAACGGTATCACGGTTTGGACACTTTGAATTAGGAAACTGCGCCTGAAATCTTAATTTTACATTTTCTGTAAACCGATCGCCTTTTTGCAAAACGTATTCCACCATAAAAACTCTCTCTTCAGTAGTAAAGATTACCATCTGTATACTGTTGCACTCTTCCAATAATCTATCTGAACGCTCGCTGACTGTAATACACGCTGAACACATGCAGGCTGGCGCTCTTATCGCGATACACATTGACAGCTCACTCGGGGAAGTCCCGCTTTGAAGGACACAGTGCAGTGCAGCCAACTAAAACTCATGACTCAACCACTCACAGCTGCACTTACCCACTGCGGAGAACATTCTCGGGCGCCCTGTATTTTAAATGAATAACTGAATTAATTGGGCGGAACAAACCCAAACTTTTTTTCTGTCATTAAATAAATTTGTAAGTCATTACGGACCCAATTACGATGAAAACCAACTATGGTTTCATTCGAAGCTCTGCAAGTTCATTTAAGGACGCCCCCCCCCAGGGGTTCACATCTTGTGGCCCGTGGGTTGGCGACCACGGGACCCCAGCTGAGTCCGGCATTGCTTCCACTTACTTGTGCCGGGCTCCTCTCTGTTGTCTTTCCTGTCGGCCTCCCTTGGTCAACTCTTGTTCTCTTCCCACCCCAACGGTATTAGCGTATGTTCGAAGTTGATTAGGTGGAAAATTTTGGAAATTCTTATATTTCATAGGTATTAGGGTATCCGAGGCCTAGGTAGTCTCTTCCTTTCCCGCCTTAATTGGCTAATCTCACAGGATCCCTCATTCTTCGTGGGTTCCGCCTTCTTTTTCTTTTATATTTTGTACGTTTTCACTTCCAGTTACATTTTGTACGTCTAAATCTAACTTCCGTTTTTTGAGCTTTTTCAATCTTAAATGCATTTTGTAAGCATTTTGATTTTTACTTGCATTTTGAATTTCAATTATTTTTAAGTATTTTCAACCCCAATTGCATTTTGCTGGCATTTTCAATCTAAATTGCATTTTTGCAAGTATTTTGAATCTAAATTGCATTTCGTGGGTATTTTGAATTTCAATTGCATTTTGTGAGTGTTCTCAATATAAATTGCATTTTGTAAGTATTTTGAATCTAAATTGCATTTTGTGAGTATTTTGGATCTAACTCGCCTTTTTGTGAGCATTTTGAATTAATTCCATTTTTTGCGTATTTTTACTCTAAATTCCATATTTTTAACGTTGTTTTCCATCTTAATTTACCTTTTGTGAGTATTGCTTATTGTAAGCATTTTCGATCTCGCTTGCATTTTGTGCGTCTTTTCCATCTAAATTCCTCTTTGTGTCAGTCTTTAACTTGCCCTTTGTGAGTGCTTTCAGTCTGAGTTACATTTAGTAGGTGTTTTCAGTCTACCTTGGTTATTATTATGGTTTCCATTTCATAGTTATTTTCGCTGTCATCATCCAGACCATTTGCCCGATAAGTTCGATGTTAGGCCCCTTAAAACAACAATTATTATCATTATCATTTGAGGACGGAATGAAGTGCACAATTATTGAGCACTTGATTCGTGCAATTAAAGAACGCATCAAGGAAAGCCGTTCTACAAACTTTCCGCAAATTTCAATATCACTTCTTCATGAAATTGTTAATACAAGTGGCAACATTTTATGAAAAAGGCACACATAAACTTGTGGCTCGCTATGGCAAGTGCCTATAAAATATGGAAGCTATGGGAAAGATAGTTAAAGATATGTAGTTTGTTTCGCACTGTATCTGTACTTGTTTTCATTACGAAACAGAATTTACTTTCTAGATGTAGAACGTGTTGTAACTGTACGATCTCTTTTCGGGGGGGGGGGGGGGGGGGGTAGTGGTGATTAACACCATAAGGGAATTTTACTAAGAAAATTTATTAGCTTCACTTTACAATTTTTTCCAGTATGCTATTAACAGCCACTCTCATAATCTCTTGCCATTACTATAATCAGACCATCACCAAACCTAACTAAATCTTCCTTTCCATATCTCTTCTTCCTCATATTTTCTAATATCCACCTAGCTAATTTCAACAAATACTCTCTATGAACAAAAACCTATCTCAGACCAAGAATACCCCCCCCCCCCAACAAAAAAAACACCATCGTAAAAGGAAAATATTTACAGACATGAACTCAATTAAATAAAACATGGCCCTCTTCTCCTCTAGTAGTGAACCGTTGCACTTTGCGCTGAGGCCTACAATAGCTCACCAGCAAAGAGTAACCATGATCATATCCTAAAACATCAAAGAAAAAAAAACAGTAATATGAAAACATTGTAACCTCATAAAGTTACAGTGGGTAAAAATCAGAAGGCCTAATGTGGATATAACTACAGTAATATTTTCCTTTCCTAGATGTGTTGTGAAGTTTGCTGCTCAAGACGCAGGAGATGTTGTTCCTAACCCACCTGGCCCTCCATTGTCGGACACCCTCCAACGCCTGATTACTCTGGTGTTGGCGTTGCAGCGGGAAGCACCACAATGGGGATCATTAAGCAAGATCATTCTTGCAGGCATCGAGTACAAACTCTTTCGCCTGGGACACGCTCCCCTGGTAAGTAACTTGCCTTATATTACTTGTGAAGGACAGCATGTATGGTACCACCTGATGGCACAAGCCTGCGTAACGCCGAGGTATCTATGGTTGTGTTTCTGGGAGACACAATGTGAACATTTCCGTAGGAACTAGTGAAGTGAATGTTCCTTCTCTCACACGCTGCATGTGCCATCAGGTAATAGCGTATTTGCTCGCATATAACTGTCACGTATATCTCGCGATAATTCCTGATGCCGTCATAAAGATGATGGTATTAATTTTTAGTTAGAACCCCCTCCCACTGGACATCACACGTCCTGCCCGCTATGTTATTGTTTGTTTTGGCAGTCGTGCTTTCCTTTCTTTCACGGTCTTCATGTTTCAATGTTTTTTCTCAGTTGTGTGATCTTGTGTAAGTCTGTCTTTATGTAATGGAGAAACGTGGAAGTTATCAGTATACAGCTGGGTTTAAACTCAAAAGGATAAAATATGCTGACAAACATGGTAATAAAGCTTCCAATCGAGAATTCAGTGTGACTGAATATAAGGTCTGCCACAGGCGTAAACAAAGAGCTGCCCTTGAAATCACATACCGAACATGTATGGCATTCAGAGGACCGAAAATTGGTTTGTTTCCTGAGCTGCCAGACTATTTACTTTATTACATGCAAAATGATGGCTTTAGTATCTCGCACGAGAAGCTGTGTTTCTATGTGTGAAATAGCGATTAAACGAGGCATCACCTGTTCGGATCTGAAAGTGAACTTGGATTGGATTCGTAGATTCATTAACCCTTTTGCTTTCAAGCTCTCAGCTGATGGATGTGTCAAAACTGACAGCCATATTTACTACACTATTCACACACTTCTTTTAAAATTACATGGAAGGCACACCAATGAAGATATCAACATGAAAGATGGTAAACTTATATAGGGTATATATCACTTATTATTACTGTAAGTAAGTCATGCCTCTAAACCAAAAGGGTTTAATGTTAAAAAAATAAGAAATGTGAAATCAAAATTACAAGTTTCAGATTTTGAAAGTTTGGAAGTAATTCTAGAAAATGGTATTTACAGCCCAAGTTTGTTATTCATGTCATTAGAAAGGCTATAATATTGTTTACTAGCATAGTAAATATCAAGATTCTATGTGCATTAGATCCAAGGATAAATTAAAATGTTAAAATGATGTAACACTGAAAAATTTCAGCCATTTTTGCATAAAACACAGATTTCTTATAAATAATACACAGCACTCACCTATGAAGATATTACTGGATCCTCTACACTTTCTGATTCGGACAGAGTAACATCTTCATTACTTGAATAATTATCAAGATATTCAGTGATATCATCTTCAGCTAAATGAAGTCTTTCCGCAATGTCACACACGGCAAATAACTAGGCCTAATCTAACTGAACTATATCTAACATTTCACTATCACTATGCACCTAATTACCTAAGAAAACTATTTAAATTATGAACTAACACGTTATATACGGTAAATATATTGCCTGCGATATAACTTAATTTTACTATATAATCACGTACGAAAACACAAGAGAAATGAACGGAAGTTTGCCGGCGACCATGATGTAAACAAGATTCGGAACTCCAGTGAGCACATGTTTCAGACTCTAAGATTATCGATAAAAACGGATAGCCGGAAGTTCCCGGGGAGTATAACGTGCTTACAACTATACACTTCTTATTCCGTGCAAAAATGCTGCTCGCTGGCGGGTAAATAGTGAACTAATATTAAAAAAGATGGGTAACGACGGATCGTTACCCTGTCAGTTTTCGCAGGACCCATGGGTACCGATAGATCGTTACCTTGAAAGCCAAAGGGTTAAAGGAAAGGGTTTGTGTCTGCGAAGGCAAACATCTCTCTGTCAGAGATGCTAAGCGATTTGAACTACAATATCATAGATTTCCATAGCCATGTGGTAGCAATTCAGAAGAAACACCATTGCCTCTCATCTCAAATTGGCAATGCAAATCAAATCCCGAGAAACTTTGACATGCCATGCAACACCACCATCAACAAAGAGGGAGAATCTAGTGTGCTTGTACGTACAACTGGGTATGGAAAACAGCGTTGCACTGCCATGCTAGCAATAATTGCAGACGGAAGAAAATTGCCACCGTACGTTATTTTCAAGAGATAAACCATAGCGTATGGAAGAGAAAGTGTGCCGACTCCCGAATCTGCCCTATCTTTAGTATGAGTAGTTGCTGCACCCGCCGACAGACTGCGCAGCGGTGACTGTTGCTGGCTGGAGTCACTTTCTAATAAGCGCTCGCGAGTTGGAAACACAGAAATGCTACCGTATTATAGTCCGTACTTCTTGGTGCTGACAAGTGTATTCTATCAAGAAGCGATTTCCACGATAAAAGTAAGTTTCTGTACATAAATCAAGTAATAGATTTTAATTAGTACAGACAGGTTTATGCCATGGACACGTTACCCGTATTCACAGGCCTTAAAGCTTGTCCAAAATTGACTTCCACACAGATAAATCTTACGTCTTTCCAAAGAATGAACGTGAGACTCTCTTTCCAATTATTCAGCAATGCGACCGCGAATGCCATGTAGTTCTTCCTGCAAACTTACCCCGACATTTTTAGCGGCAGTTAGAATACAGAATTATTCTCGAGAAACATGAACAATCTAGTAGATGCGCTTAACTCCAGAATACCAACAAACGCACTCGACAAAGATGCCCCTTCGCACAAGGCATTAATTTAAAGACACTTATGAAACCATTAGCTCAGAAATTTTGCCTCAAATATGACAATCGAATCTCTTAGAGTCACGATAAAGAGTACCTTAGAAGTCGCTCAACATTTATGGTTCAAATGCTTTAGGTACGACGTGTTGACAGGTAAAATTAAATCAAGACCCCTTGGAACGTCTATTCGGAATTTTAAGGTCCATAAATTGTGACGATCACCCATCAATTGTAGATTTTCTGCATTTGCATATGTTACAGTGTGAGTATGTTCCACATGTCCGGGAACTGCGAACCTAAGTTAGAACCACCTCTCACGTCATTCGTTAATCAAATGCGATTATGTGTGAAGCAAACCGAGGAACAACACAAATCTGTTAAGTTGTCTGCGGACGACAAAATTAGAGACAAAGTGGTGATAACGGACTGGGAGAATTATCTTCCCCTTCCTTATGAAGACAACATTCCGAAACAACGCTTGGTTTACTGTCTAGCAGGGTGCATTGTCAAGCAACTAAAAAAAAGGAATCAGCTGTGTGAAGTGTGCAACAACCCTTCAAAGTGAAAGGCCGTCAGACACAACAGCTGCAACTTTCACTGACATAAAGGGCTTCGGCTCAATAAATACCCTTACTTACCTAACCCACCCATCCGACAGTGTCTTCAACATTCATTTACAGGTCGAAGTAGTCGTTGAAAAGAACTGCGAACTCGGGGGACGTATCCATGGCATAAACCTATCCGTAGTATTAAAATCTATTACTCGACCCACTCAGATTTGTGGGGTTATATATTTTATGAGTGTTTGGACAGCATTGATGAGATTGTTTTAGGGCCCTGCGATTTAGGATTTATTATGGAACATAAACTGGACCTTATTGGAAAGCTCGTTTTTCAGTTCATCAAGTGCCGCTTTATCTTTCGTACGAAATTAGGAAATAACAGTCATTTGCTAAGTCTGCAAAATCGTCCCATAAACTTTGCAAAGTTTCGAACAACTGACAGCTATAAGTTACATGAGTGAGTCTATTTTTATTTTATATTATATGTACTGTGTTTTTTCCAGTTGTGAATGGTCTGTAGCTTATGATTTTTACACATTCAGTTAGATTTTGATCCCCGCCAGGATGTTTTATTTCCTTATTATGAACATACTGTATGACGTAAAATAATGTTTCATAATTAACTCACGTCAGCGTTTATGTACTCAGTGTGGGGAATTTTATATTTGGGTCATCTTGTCCAATACATCGTAGTGGAAGCCGATAACTGAAACGTAACATTTAACGATATTCAACTGCTGGTAGGCTATTGATACCGTCCGCACTCAGCGCTAGCCGACGCTAGAGCTGCCTAGCGGCTGGACCATACAAACTCCACAAGTCATGTCACTTTCTCTTCTATACGCTATGGATAAACTATGCCTGAAGCTAAGTTCCCCAAAGGCATTTATGTACCGGTTTAAGAGGAAGGATAGATGGGTACAACTCTTATCCCGAACTGGGTCCGTACTGTGGGGAGCACGGCCAGGGGAACTGTTACGATGCCCAGTTTTGCTAGTGTGGGACAGTTTCCACGGAAATTTTGTGAAAGACACAAAGAAACATCTTCAAGAAATTAACTGATCTTGTTGTAATTCCAGGTGAACTCACATATTGTTTACAGCCCTTAGATGTTTCCGTTAACAAGCCCTTCAAGGTCAACATTCATGAATGCGGGAATATCAAAATTCATCCTGGATCTGTATTGACGACAATATATGTAATACAGTGCACTCTCGGTAATTCGCGGTAATTAATGCACGAAATTCCGCGAATTATTGAAAACCGCGAATTATCCGCAGTTATTTTTGTTAAGCCTAGTAAAAACAAAACTATTGATTAAAATATTGAAATAGGCTTGAACACGCAAAATAATAATTATAACACTTGATTGTAGTGTCTTATAAGACATGCTAGGCTAGAGGAAGGCCTGTGTGGATTATGCCTACAATAATATTTAAAAAAAAGTCATTCCATTTTGTTTCTTAGATCGTTTATTCTAATTTTCGAGTGCACATTTCCGAAGAAAACATTATAAGAGAACAAAAATTCATTTCGTTTTTCTATATAAGAGATAAGCGTGACCAGAGACTGTGGGGAAACTATCGGGATTTCCATTGCATCACTCCTGCACTCGATATCAACTGGATCTCAGGTTTCCTCACCAACAGTCAAATTCGCGCTATTTCATCTTTGCTTTCATGTCTTAAATCATAATCGTCTTTATCGGCGTCTAACTTGCCCGTTCGAAATATCGTCGTTACAGATGTCGGCAAGAGCTTGCTTTTGTAGCAGTATTTTTCTCTTATGACTGGTTCAATGCATGAAGAGCATCCAACAAACACGCTCTATGTCTCGCGAAAGTTTACGTCATTACGCAATAATCCCTGTTTACAATACGCTGTCCGCGCATCTACCCTTCACAACTCGCAGGTCAGCGACCTTGGAGCGTGGCTGTTGGGAAAGGGAGAGTAGGTTCCCAGTGAAAGCGCATTCCTCTTGTCTTGTTTGGGCTTCGAAGATAAAGGAAATCTATGCTATACCACTCGCGGCAACCTACTCGTATGTTTCGAACTTGCGCAAGTAGGACTACTGTTCCATCACAGAGAAACGCAGTTCAGTCTTTACGCATTGCGTCCCACGAAAATTATTTTAAATGACGGGGAGGTTGCTTAGCATGATAATTAGTTGCCGTGAGAACTTCTAAAAAAAATATATTGGGAGACCCGCGAATTAACCGCAAAGCGAATTATCAGCACGCGAATTATCGGGAGTGCACTGTATCATCATCGTTTCTTCGCTCCAGCAAGCCGGATGCGGTTACAAATGAGCCGTCTCCAATTTGTCCTGTCCATCCAGAACTGTTCGTGTATTTGATGCCAGTTCTTATCTCTAGCTTCCAGGTCCTTATAAATTTGCTTCTCCCACACATCACGAGGCCTCCTCCCGGGGACATTCTGGCCCAAGTACACTCGAGGTATCCTGTGGGGAGCCATCCCCTTCATGTGACCTTACCATCTCAATATCTTGAGTACGAGTGTCCCCAGCAGGCTCCTCATTCGGATATCCTCATTCCTTACATTATATGTAATATAATGTTTGAAATTATATCAAAAGTTCCACCTAGTCAATACAAGTTACTTGTATTCAAAGAATCAGTACATGTTTCGTGGTCTAATCGTATTTTTGGCACCCTTCATCAGCCTTACAAAAACTATGACATTGTATTACAAGAGTGTCTCTAAACACATTAATAAGATGTTTGTTGAAGGATAACACAAAATTTAAAAATGTGAATGTGAGTCAGAGTCATATTTTGAAATTTACCGGTATCTTTTGCGGCTGTGGTGACGCCATCTATCACCCCTGCCACTTTCGTTCCCCGTGCTGTACCCTCGACATCGAACTACTCTCATAAAACTATTAATAATCTCCGTCTTTTCAATACAATGTTGTTGATAGTCTATTTATATATATTCAATACGGACCTAAAATGGAGAATATTTCTCTAATCGAACTACTCTGCGGTCGTTAAATCTTCCCTTGCTGTCCTAGCGAGACCTGTCAGCCTGAAGAAGCTCCCTGGATCTACTTCGGCCATTGTGAAAAAGGCGCCGGTTATACCATCTAAACCGGCGCAATCGGAGAAGAAGATCTCTTCTCCCTTCTCCGAAACGGTCGGACAAGAAGTCTTACCCTGCTAAGGGGGCAAAGAAGACTTTGCCGACCAGCCCACCTGATACGACAAAGATAGTGGAGAAGAGGGAGATGGTACGCCGTCGTATAGCCTAAGCTGCGAAGAGTTGAGAGATTATTGCTACGACAGAAGGGAAAGTTAAACAAAGCATTGATATGACGCTGTTTGCGGAGCTTAGGGTTACCATATCTTTCTTGAAGGCAACGGAAGAATTATCAGGAGTAAGGGGGAGTGCCTCGATTAGGTTAAGGGGGGGTCCCATGCTATATCGATGTGAGGTAATTAAACTTTTGGATTTCAGGATGGGAAGAAAGGTTATGTACTAAGGACTGAAAGAGTTCATCATAAGAGTCCCAATGCTTCTCTTCACCAGAGAAGGAAGCCAAGTGAATATTAGGAAGTAAAGGCAGGTGTTTCCTTTTGTACTTCATCAAACTCTTCATAATAAGTATCTTCTTCCCCTCCCCCATCCTTAGATCTTGCTCTTGATTAGAGTCAAGGATCTCAATTTCGGTTTGGATGGAATCGTATGATTTTAAGTCTTTTTGATTTTGAATCTTTCAGTAAGGTTGTTTAACCTTTGGGTGTGGCGAACCCATCGTACAAATAGCCTAAATATGATAGTGTGCGAGTCGAGGCCTCGGATGGAGGTCCTTGATTCATGCCCCGACCCAGATCACTGGAACCGGGAAAAGAAGAAGAAGTAAGGTTGTTTAAACTGTGATCATCTAGACTTCTGTCTGTCAGAAAGGATCGAAACCTAAATAATGTGTTCTTAAGCACGGCCCGAGTGCCCACTAAAGTGGACATGGTGGAAACCGCAGAACAACTCACCAGATCTTGCAATGATTCTGAAGTAGTTAGAGGTTGAGCAGAGGCAGGGGGTTGCATCAGCTCATCTTCCTCTGGCTCCAACTTGGTTGACTCAGTTTTAGCTGTGAAAAGTCATAGGAAATTACAACAAAAAATAACTTGTTCTGGAAATGTAAAGGTTCCAAGTTGGAATCCGTGGGGTTCGTGCACCAAAATGTGATTTTAAAGGTGCCTGATTGGATTCTCATGGTTTCGTGCACCCAAATGGTACGGATCGGTCGATTTAAGACCTCCTAAATCAGACAGAACTCAAGAAAATTCATTGAGCAAAAATTATGTTAAGCGTTTCAAATTGGGTTTCGGAACAGTAAGGTTAGAAAGTTTAACGAGCAGAACAAGTTGCTTAGTTGCATTAAATTTATTAATAACTGAGATCATGCATAAATATGAATCCAACAAAAAGGCAAAGCCCAATAAACTTCTTGTAATAAAGGTTAACGTATGAATCTGAACTCAGTATTTGATTAACAATTAAATTTAACAAGGAGGAACAAAGTTCCAAACAACATTAACGAACACAGCATCAACTTGTACCAGTCGATATGTGAACACGAATTGAATTGAAAAAAGAAATAATTGCTACGTGTATGCATTAGAGTAGAGATTAGACCATCGAATGCAGACGAGAGCATTGATTTAACAACACGCTCCTTTCAACAGCCAAGTAATCAGTTGAATTATTCATGCAACTTCATAAGGCAAAAATAGGAAAAAATCTGAGCAGAATTAGAAGGCTGAAAAGCCTGTAGCAAAAATAAGTGCGGCCTGCGAACTGAGCCCAGTAGAGGTCAGTGGATGATTTTTAGCCTACTTTTCACATTTTGCAAAAATGAGGAAAAAGTAGACATGAGATTGGGCAAATGTGTGTCTTGTCTGTCAGTCTGTTCTTCTGTGTGTGTGTCCCCCCCTATCAACTCCTAAACGAGGAGTAAAGATCTATACCTGAATATCTCACGGCCATATTTGAAAATGATGTCAGTGCTACCAACTGCTGAAAAATCGCATTTGAAATTTGAGCTCCATGTTGGATATCTTGGAAGGTATGAATCAGAGCTATTTCAAAATTGGCACACGTATAGATAATAATATTGCAGTTTAATTTCCAGAAGGCCATACATGGCAGTGTTGCCAAAATGATTATAAGCCTGCTGATAGGTCCAAATTTTAAAGGCATATAACTTCTTCACTATCTATTGGATTTCAACCAAATTTCGTATGTGCTATGTGTACATAACAGATATGACTGAGCATATTCTTAAGAGCCACCAGGGCTGCCAACTGTTAATAAATGCTCTCAATTTGTTTTAATCCAAATTCCCATATATCAGAAAGTATGCAAGCCGACAGTTTTAAACTATGCACACGTATAGTACCTGACATTCTATATTAGTTTGGAGTCACTTATATACGTCAGTGCTACCAACATGATTCTAAGCCTGCTGAGACTCGCAACTTTAAATTCATGTAACTTCAACACTAACTAATGGATTTCATTCAAAATTGGCACTACAATAGATCACATTATTTCAGATTAATTCTGACCAATACGTGCCTTGCATTGTTGCCAACATGATTTTACGCGCGCTGTTAGATCCAATGTTTAACTGCATGTATCGTCCATGCTATCCATTGAAATTCAACCAAATTTTGTATTCTGTACCCTAAGAAATGGATCTAAGAATATATTCGGTTACCAGGGCTGCCAACTGTAGTGCTTTATTAGGCTACATTATGCCAGGTATATAGTATTTCGAACTAATTCGAAATTTCGATATTACCAACGTAATTTCGTCATTAATCATTGGCATGAATATTAAATTTTAAGAAAAGTAGGCTCTTTAGTTCGTCACGGAACTTCTTGTTACTTATCTGTTGTTTCTTGCTGCGATGGTTGAGCATGACACTTGAAAATTGTGCTCTGAAAGAAGTTCATTTTCCGTATTGACAGATTCACTATATAACAGAAGAGAAATAGATAAGATAATTAGATATAGATAATTATTTCAACGAGTTGTGTCGTGTGTTTCTCTCGTCACGTTATGGCGACAAAACCTTGGAAACGTTTTCTCCAAGTGTTCAAAGAAAGCTATAAAACTGAATTTCCATTCATTGTACAATCTAGTAGAGGAAACCATTTTGCTCTTTGCTCCGTGTGTCGTTGCGATATAAAGATTTCTCATGGTGGAAAAACTGACATTGTAAGTCACAGCAACACTCTAAAACACAAGGACAGTGCTAGTTGTTTACAGAAGAACAAAAAATTAGTACATTTTTTGTTCACGGGAATGAAGACAAACGCTGCCATTCGAGCAGAATGTTTGTTCACGGAGTTCGTCGTAGAACATAACCTCTCTTTATCATGTTCCGATCTCGTGGGACAATTGTTTAGAAAAATGTTCCCGAATTCTGAAATTGCGAAGAAATATGCCTGTGGAAGGACAAAAACATCCGCCAAAGTTGTTCATGAAATGGCACGTGGCGCCGATTCAAAAATTATTAATATTTTAAAATAGGGCCTTTCGCGATCTCCACTGATGGTAGCAATGGTAGAGATAGTAAGCAGTATCCTATCGTCGTGTCATTTTTCAACAAAGAATCATTGAAAATCGTTTGCTATCCATGGAAAATTTGGAAGGTGACTCGACTGGTGCTAACATTGGTAATTTGCTTCTGCGTCTTCTGGAAAGACATGCTATTCCAATGGCAAACTGTAGAGCTTTTAGTGCAGACAATGCCCCTGTTATGATAGGGAGGAGAATGGTGTTGCTGCGAAATTAAAAGAGCAGTGTAAAAACATAATTCATCTGGCTGCTGAGAAAGGTGCCGATTCCCTTCCTGTGAAAATTGATGAGATAATGATTGATATTTATTATTATTTAAAGAAAAGCTGCAAGAGGAAAGATCATCTGAAGTTATATCAAGCTCTTTATCAAACTGATGTTAGGAAAATACTGAAGCATGTGTGCACGCGTTGGTTGTCCTTGGATAAATGCTTAGATAGACTGATTTCACTTTGGAAGCCACTGCTGAGTTTTTTTAAGGATGTGGTGAACCAATCCACTGGCACAAACACATCTCTCAAGTGTGAACAGCAGAGTACAAGATCAAGCTCGTGTTATCATTGGCAAAAGGAAGTTGGAGAGCTGTTCTTCTTCTCCGTCTGTAAGGAAAAAAGTGACGGAACCATGTCACTGTTGGTATTTCAAGACAGGAGAGACCATTTCTTCTTCTGTCATCTAAGTTAAATGAGGCATTTTTCTTGTTTCTGGCATTTACCATCCCTACATTTGAAAAGTATAGCAAAGTTCTTCAATCGCAAGCACCTCACATCCATGTCCTAAGATCCATACTGATTGATTTGCTGACAGAAATTCTCTGTAGGTTTGTTAACCCAGTGGCCATAAAGAAATATTGCACAATTTTAGAAGTGGTCTATCACACAAGAGAGAATCAGAATGCTGATGATGATTTGGTAATTGGTTCAACAACATCTAGTTGTGTAGAAAATCTGGCTCCTAAGGAGAAGAAGGTCTTTTATGTGCATGTCAGGAACTACTTCACTGCAGCCTGTGATTATATTATTCATAAATTTAATTTGGACAGTGAGTTTTGTGTTAATGATCAAATGGCACAGATAATGTCTTTGTCTACTGCTTCCTTTAGTGCCGTGAAGTATTATATCTCTTAAAGTTTCCAATTATGTTGCCAAAAAAAGATGGTGAAGATGAGCACCAAGCAATGGATGCATTACAATGCCACTTTTGTGCTCTCCAAATGGAGGATTTGCCATCTTCTATTGTAGAAGGAAAAAGAACAGATTGTTCTTGGGCTGCAATAGGGGATATTCGATGTGGAGATGGGTGTCTGAAATATGACAGACTAGCTAGAGTAATGCTGTCAATATTAACAATCCCACACAGCAACGTTGAATGTGAGAGATTGTTTAGCCAGGTGAAGAAGACATGGACACAATTCCGATCATCTCTGAATGATGAAAACCTCAACAAACTGTTAGTGGTTAAATCAAGCCTAAGTGGAAATTGCTACGAGCAGTAGTATGATGAGGCATTTTTGAAGAAGGCAAATTCGGCTACAAGGTCTGCATTAAATCAGTAATCAGTCTCAAGATTACAATCCACATGTATATACATCACCTAATCAGAATTAGGTAAGTTGTCCATGGTAATTAACTTAAGTCTGACAAAACGTGAATATGTGGTAGCGAATGCGAAGTGAAATCCATCAGAATGATTGTATGCATTTTCTGTAAACACACAATTATGTTCTCTTACGTTTAAATATTGGCCATACATATTACTCGATGATTGATGATTGTTTACATTTTTGTGAATTTTATGCTGAATTCATACTTTGCCAATAAAGACACACAGGTCTTTTGTGTACCCTCTTTCGCCCACGCCACGGTATACTGCGCATGATGAAATCTATAATTTTTAAAAAATCTTCCTATTTTTGACTTCCGAAGGTTGGCAGTTATGTAGTAGGCTAATATTATTTAACCATAGTCAGTAATTAGAGTTTCTTTCAAATAAGAGAATTAGTGTAAGTAAGTAGACTATGCCAGTCCCATGGTGTTGGAGTAGCGCGCCTGCCTCTCGCCCGGAGGCCCCGGGTTTGATTCCCGGCTCCGTCAGGGATTTTAGAAACTGATGTGAGGGCTGGAACGGGGTGCACTCAGCCTCGTGAGGACAATTGAGTAGCTGTCTGACAGTGAGGCAGCACCCCGGTCAGGAAAACCTAGATTAACGGCCGAGGGGATCCGATGCGCTGATCACGTGTCATCCCAATATCTGCAGGCCAAATGGCTGGGCAGAGGTAGCTTGGTAGGCCTAGGCCCTTCATGGGCTGTAGTGCCAGGGGTTATTTTATTTTTACTTTTAAGTGATTAAAATTCTTAGAATGAACACTTTCCTTAAGGAGCAATCCAATATAATCTGTAATTTGTGAAGTTGTAGGTATATTTGTGCTTTGTGTTATTTTGCTAGTTTTTCCCTACACATCGGGGGCAAACACATTTCAGAAACCTAGTCTGCTCAATAAAAATAACAAGAGAACATACACTACGAAACTAGTAGCAATCTTTTGCACCTGTACTTTTAAGTCAATCACGACATTTAATCATGAGGGAGTGAATCGTAGAAGGCATGGCAGTCTTTTGGAAGACTGATTTCAACTGCTGCATGTGATAATACTTCTGGGAAGAAATTTTCCGTGGTTCGGAGTGAAGTGAAGGTCTTTTTTTTAGTTTTTGTTGTATTGTGCTGTGGACTGAATCAGATTTTAATTGCGTGTGCCCCTTTCCAGAAACTTTTGCCTGATTGTTTGCCCGTTCTTGATGACATGGTCTAGCCAAGCATTTGCTATAATACTGTTCATGTTTTGATATGTGCACCCATCACTGTATATCATTATTTCCTTGTACAGTGGATGCTCGTTAGCACGTTCTCGGTTACGACGTTTTCCCGTTTAGCGCGATGATTTTCTCAAGTCCCAGTCCCAATTCTACAAAATACATGTTGATATATCCCCTTAATACGTTCTCTATTCCCGCTTATGACGATCAAATTTCCGTTGTACTATTTATACGCGAACAGGATTTTATTCTTATTTCATTATAAAATTCGGCTTCTGGAAAACACGACGCGATATTGCCTCATATTCTCTGATAGTTATTGACAGTGTAGATGATTTCATTGTGTTTGACTGCGTAGAAGTGGCTATAGCAATGACGCAACACAGGTGACGTGTCTCTCTCCCGCGGCCCTTCCTCTCCTTTCTCAAGTCCCTATCCTACTAAATTCATGTTGATATATCCCCTTAATACGTTCTCTATTCCCGCTTACAATGATCAAATTTCCGTTGAACTATTTGTTAGTGAACCGTATTTTATTCTTATTTCATTATAAAATTCGGCTTCTGGAAAACACGACACGATATTGCCTCATTTTCTCTGATAGTTATTGACAGTGTAGATGATTTTATTGTGTTTGACGGCGTAGAAGTGGCTATAGCTATGACGCAACACAGGTGACGTGTCTCTCTCCCGCTGCCCTTCACCCCCTCCCCTTTGTTTATTTCTCACGTAGGCGCATTATTGTCTTCGTGTTCCGCACTATTGTCTTCTAGTTCTTAGTGTTCACGTCCAGTTATGACTTATTTTATTGCGTGTTTCATAATGGATAAGAGGAAAGTACGGCAGATAACTAATGACGAGAAGATTAAATACATTAGAGACGTGGACTGCAATCCTCACATGAAGCGTGTGGATATAGCGCGAAAGTGGAACATTCCTCCGTCTACAATGAACACGATTCTCGGCAAAAGGAAGGAAATCGAACGTGCATTCGAAGAAAGGGTGAGCGGCAAAAGGAAACTTGTGTGAGAGGGACAGTTTCCTGAACAAGAAAGCACTTTATTGAAGTGGTTCAAGCAAGCCCGTGCTTCAAACATATGCGTGTGCGGTCGCCGGCAATAGAGCCGTCACTGGCGGAGTGCGAGAGTGAGAATGTCCTTGCTGATCAAATATAAAGAAAGACCCTGTATTATATGTGTTTGGAAGCGGATGGGGAATATTTTCAGCATCTACTGTAAATCATGGCCAGTAAAACTACATGGTAGGCTACTGATTTTGAGCACCGTATTCTGCCGTAGGCTTACATATGCGTGCGCGGTCGCCGGCAACTGAGCCGTCACTGGCGGAGCGCGAGAGCGAAAATGTCCTTGCTAAGCAAAAATAAAGACCCTGTATTATACTGTAGCGTAGAGGTACAGCAATTCATTTTTATGTTATTTTTGCGTGTAAGTCACTGATAACCTATGTTTATGTCGTGACTGTAGTAGTGCATACAATCACTTACTAAGGTCGGCGATTGAACGTCCATATATACGCCGCGTTCTTTCTTATACGTTGTAAATGCAGTATGGCGTTTTTCGGTAGTACGTTTTCCCGCATATGACGTCCAAATTTTCAGTCCCTTGAAAAACGTACTAACGAGATTCCACTGTAATTTACACAGTGGCATTTGAGGTAATCAATACTCATAGTTGCAAACGTTGATACTGACAAATCGGTATCGATTTCGATGAATCAATAACACACACAGTGATGTGCAGATAGGTTGAAAACTTTTAAAAACTGCCATTACTTTATGGCATGTTAATTTGGTTTTATAATGGAAAGCACTAGCCTGAATGCATGCTGCAACCTTCACTGCTTGTAAGTCCATGGTAATTACAGTGCACTGTTTCTGTGCAGCAAGAGTTTTATCGTCTTCCTTTTCTTTCCGTGCTCTATCTTTCCAGTCTTCTTCAGAAAGGTTACCTGCCTCATCTTCAGCACACATGTCACAGTGGTCCTTTTTCAGTTTATGTAAGGACAGATTCTTTCGATGAAATACGGATGAAAATTTAGTTCTGCTTACTTGAGTTCCATTATCATATTAAATTTTCTCACAGTACAAATCATAGAGCTGAGCCAAGGACTCTATACTCCGTTCGGTGTATTACTCCTATTGTAATGCGAAGGAAGATTTTACAAATCTTTCAAGAATTTATTTAAATGCCCCAATTACTCTTTATGAGCTGCAGGTTTGTCACTCTTCCTGTTTTTCACCGTGACTTCATCTGAAGCATACATTCCTGCTGAACTTCTCTGCTTCCAATCTGTCACAGAATGATGTCCTAACCCCAACGTAGGGAGGAACGTCTTCTTGCACGCAGGGTCCTGAGTACCATTCTTTCATTTAAAATAATAAAGGAAGGTAACACGTCTCCGAGATTATTCTTCAGATGTGTATTACCACTTTGGCACTATTTTCTTAACTTTTTTTTTGCGACAAATACCTTTCGCTGCTTCCATGGCATTGGTTGGTTGGTTCTTAAGTTTAGGGGCTGAGACAACGCGGTCATGTAACCCCGTGTACTTTGGGTGTGTCTTGTACAACTTTATTATTTTTAATCCTAAAGGCTAACCTATGTATCCCTTCCCTTGCATATGCTTCCTTTTATTTAAATTTCTACTCCTGACTTACAATTACCCCTCTTTTGCCTTAAAGAAGTATCAAGTGGGGAAGGGTGAAATTCTGTATCAAAAGGCATATCTGAAGCATCTGGGTTAGCTGTTATGACAGAAATGTTTGTGTCTGTAGCAGAATTTTGATCTTCCCTAGGTTCTTCTAATTCCCTGAGTGCCCCTGCGAACGGCTTACTACAAAATATGTAAGTAAACAAAGAAAATGGCTACCTGCAATTTGTCGTAACCCTCACATATATGAGGGATACAACATTATGCCATTGCGGGGGTATAAGATTATGCTGAAAACAAAATGTCGTAACCCTAACAGCATGGGGTACGACATTTTGTCACTCACTGAAAACATCACCGGGGATACGACATTTTGTTTTCCATGAAAATAAAATAGAAATATTTATCGGAGGGATATGTCATTTTTACTGAAGACGGAAACATAACCCAGAAGCCTGAAAATGGCAGAAAGTCAATTTCGCTGAAATTGAGGGTTACGACATATTGCCGTTTCATGGACGACATGCTGCCACGACTTTATAACCTGGCGCGACTTCGTCAGAAGAAAAATATATCGTCTTTATGCTTGCGGGCTATGAACTGTGACGCAAGCGGCAAGCTTCGTCACTTAGCCTTTCTGCGAGCGTATAATCTGGCATGATCTTTTCAGGAGAAAGTAATCTCGTCTTTATGCCTGCGGCCTATGAACTGTGACGCGAGCGGCCAGCCTCATCACTTAGCACATTCCATGAGCTTATAGGCCTAATCTGGCGTGATCTTGTCAGCAAAAAGTAATCTCGTCTTTATGCCTGCGGACTATGAACTGCGACGCGAGCGGCCAGCCTCATCACTTAGCACATTCCGCGAGCTTATAGGCCTAATCTGGCGTGATCTTGTCAGGTGAAAGTAATCTCGTTTTTATGGCTGCGGGCTATGAACCGCGACGGGAACGGCCAGCTTCGTCAGCACATTCCGCGAATTTAACCTGTCGTGGCCTTGTTAGAAGAAAGAAGCCTGTCTCTGACTGCAGGCTATGACTCACGCTACGCGAATGTCTTGCCCCTGCAGCAAATAATGATACAGTGCGTTCCTTGAACTTAAATATTCTTCGTATAATTGTCACACCCTGTTTTTATCCATGAATTGTAGGCTAAAAAAGTGTGACGATTATGCGAGGAAATACGGTACTTCACATGGTTAATATGTTCTTTCCACCTCATTTCATCCATTCACTCATCATTTTATGTTTTTTTTTTTATATCTTTAATTATGCTGGATTTTACATCTTAATTTATGGCTGAAGAAGGGACCAGTACTAGAGGCCCCGAAACATGTACTATATAATAAGTTTATAACTTGTTTTAAATAAATGTATTGACTAGGCGGAACAGTTTCTTTTTTGTTATATAGTGACACTTGAAACACAAGCAGTAAACAGCTGAAAAACACTCTAGCCGTCATTAACAACACTACCTCTACAGGAGGAGCCGTTTAAAATTTAGCGAAGCTTTGCTTAAATACACGCTACCTTGAAGTAACACACTTAAGCCTGGTCAAAGTAATGACTAGATTTGTAAAATTTCGAAGAAACTGAGGCCTAACGGCAGATCAGTAAAAGTCCCATGGCGTAGGAAGTTCAGATAAGACAGCAAGCTCGTGTCTAAATGAGGACAAGTTCGAAGATTTCAAATACCGTATGTAGATGAAGTTTAACTACAGCACTTAAAAATATGACGTTTCATTTTCCACTCACAAAGAAGAAAATTCCTACAAGAATATTTTCCGCCGAAGAACGGGCAAGATGATCAAGACGCATGAAGAAGTACTGGGAGGACCGCAAGGCTCGTACAGTTCCTACAAGTCGACGAACTAATGGTTGGGTAAAGTGATCCTTTGTGGTCTCAAAAGAAGAAGATGAAGAAAAGCGTGCTGAGTTGTCGATAGCTTCTACATGATGACAGCAAGTGTCTTGTAGACGGCAAGTTTCTAAGTTGACAACGTGTGCGTAGAAGGTCCAAACTGCCGGAGTTAATATAGGAGCTCGGACAAGAAGTATCTGGAAACTTCGATGAATCGGGAGACATGATTGGTCGGCTGGATACAGCAACCAATGAGAAGCGTTGAAAAAGAAACTAACGGTATGGCAACAACATGGCTGTCATTTGAATGTGTGCTCTAGTGAAGATCGGAAAAATATTTTAACCGTAACAGGCCTAAAGAAAATGTCTTAAAACAGGGCAGATGTGAATGCAGAACAAGTAAGTGAAAATAGATCGTAAACTATTAACAGGTCATTCTAGACATAGAAGACACGTTGAAACGTTTTGCTAGCTCCTAACTGTTGGGTGAGAAATGTAACTGTTTACCTTTGCCTAAGCTATGTCGTTTTAATGGGCGCCAAGACCTCAATGCAATGTTGAAATCTAAATTTGTATTTAACAACGTCTAGCTCTGGCAGAACACATTCAAGACTCTATTCACTCAGATCGTGGTATGATTTGATCATTAACCCAACAAACAATTGTATCAGGAGAAGGAATTGGTCTATATCTAATGCTACCTACTGAAAGCAAAGATTGCATTGTAAAAGAAATGAATTTATTATGTAAAACAAGTATAGCAAAATTAATAATAATAAGTATAAAATTTAAATTGGAGCGTTGCGATTTTAATATTACCGATAGAAAATTACTTGAAAACGGAGTCTGATAAATTGATTTTACTCTTATTTCCAAGCTATGAAGTTACTGAAATATGAAATGTAAAACAAAGAAAAATGAGAGATTGCGTATTTCTGCGTCATTGGCGCTTACCACTGGAAATTGCCAAAGCATTTCCCTCGTTCTTGATGATGTTGTGAGCTTCCCACAGTCTCCTGGACGTCGTCATCTCCGTCGGAATTTGATGATATTCTGGTAGATTAGATAATTCTATGGTCCGTACCTCGGACCCAAACACTCGTACAACCAAGTTTTACAAAAGTTCGTCGCTAACTCCACTGAACATCGGAGCGACACGCACTTGCGACCGTACACCTAAAGTATTTCACAGATAGTCCTTGTTTCACGGAACATCGGAGCGACTCCCGCGTATATCCACACTCGGCAAGAACTATACAGATTGTTTTCGTTTCACGGCGCGTCGAACGATATATGCACACGCCGGCTCCCCACTCTTCAGTCCCAACTAGCTTACGTCGTCTCCCCTGATTGGCTGACCCACCACGCGATCTTCTCCTCCTCCGGGTCATTACACTCGGCGGGAGGGTTCCGTTCCAACAATTCGCCTTTTCTAGACCTTGCGACCCAAGATTGCGTCATGCTTCTCGACAAGATTAAGCGTGTACTTGAAATCCCAGTGAGTCACGTCTCTCGATATACCCTAACTGACGAAAACTCCGTAAAATTCCGTAATCAGATAATTTTCTATGATATCGTCGTTCGTAATAATTTGCTGGATAGCGTTTTCTAAGACATAGAAAACCTATCTGAATGCTAATAATTTTTATAAAATGCTCCGAAAATACCTTAATAATAATTATAATAAATTAATAATAATAATAAATTACCATGAAAAATTCTCTTGGCTGAACAATTTGCCGCGTAAATAAATATAGAATGGCTTCCTACTGACTTATGCCAGTTGCATAAAACCCCTCGAAAAACACGTTACATATTCGCCTCGGATCATCGGATGATTTACCGTGACGACGGTCCATTATCCGATTATCCCAGACACGTTAATAAACCCCATCCAAAATACATATTACATAAATGAAATCACCCTAAATTACAGATATATACACTCATATTTTTTCTTCACGCACTTTGCGTCAAAGTTTGTTGTCACAATGGATTGCACTTTGCAACCAGTCCAATGTTTTACATATGGAATAGTGTTCCACGGATATTTCCGCCTCTCAAATTTCTCTATGTTGGAGAAATAGACATAATTAATGTGTGAGCACTATGTATTTATGATGTCATACCACACGCATTGAAGGTGTTCTGATATATTTATATCACCATAGAACTTCCTAATTTCACTGGAGGTCCCCTCCTTATGGTGACATTTAATTCCACTTATCACTGAGCACACGATCACACTATTGTGGCAGCGCCTCGTGACCATAATACTTAATCTCTCTTTAAAGTAGATTAAATTAATATTGACTTCTGAAAAAAAAACAGTAAATGCGCATTACATATAACACCAAATATTTCTGTGCCGTAATCGCCCTGTCTTGTTAAGTTCCCGTTAACCATATTCTACTTACTACTAGTTCTCAACACAGACCATTTCTCCTCACACACATAATACCATTGTACAAATTATCTTAAATTACACACTTACAAATCTTACATGGCGAGGCCGTAAACAGAAATCACGTGTGCTGATATGTATGAGTTTCATGAAGGACTGTCTCGCATTCTGATGGCCCATCTTTTATCTCGTGGACGCCTTAAGCTAACAAGCCCTATACAAGCGCTCCCCCATCTCTTGGAGATAAATGGGAACCCATCAGCGCTGCCAAAATGGCCTTGGTGCATCGAGACAATTTAGTGCTCAACAGCATCCGACAATCCCGTCATATTTCCCTGTACCTTAAAAACTCTCATTTACTTACATACTACCCCCCTGTGTGACTTCTGATACGCCTGCCTTAAGACCAGATCCTCCCACGCACCAAATACCACACTTACTCATTTGATAGGCTGGCTCGCCAGCTAAACACACTCACTTTATGACACATATTTTCGTAGACTATGTATATTATACGTCCCGTATAATCTGTTTCCCTCACTATTCTCCAGCACATATGCTGTTTTGCCAATACGTTTGGAAACTATAAATGTTTCTGCGTCACCTGCTTCCAACCTTGCAAGTGGCTCCCTTTAAATGAACGTCATCACGTTGCTCCACTAGCATATTTCTCAGTGTCTGTAACGATGCCCTGTTGCTACTGTCCACACATGCTAACCCTACTTTCCTCTGGTGTCACACCTCTACTTGACACTCTATGACCTAAAAATGTCACTTCTGACTGACAGAATGACGACTTAGACAGCTTCAAAGTGAACCCTGCCTGATCTAACTTCTGAAAAACTATATCTAAATGACGTAGATGCTCCTCAAAACTGCGCGAACTAATTACCATATCATCTTGAAACGTTACCAACTCTCCTGTGTCATCCCCTAATGCGATGTTTAAAGCCCTAATTAAAGCTGCTGAACTACTCTTTAACCCATAAGGTGTTCTACAAAATTGATAAAGGTTATATTTATGACTAAAAGCTGTAAATGGTCTATCTTCGTACATAAGTGGCACTTGCCAAAAACTGGAACTCAAATCTACACAAGTGAAATACTTCTTCCCCTCAAATGTTTGCATTAATTCCTCTATTGACATAGATTTCAGCTGATCTGAACTAATTCTACTGTTAACCAAACGAGCGTCTAAACAAATACGAACCGTGCCGTCGGTTTTGGGTACTGTGATCAAAGAATTAACATACGGACTGTTAGAGTGCTCAATAATCCCATCTTCAAGCATCTGATTAATTTGTGCCTCAACTGCACTCTGATAAGCGAAAGGTACAGGATATCTATGTCCTGTGAATACTGACCTATCAATAACGTTCAATGAATGTGTATAGCAATTGGCCATACCAATGCGATCCTCAAAAACTCTCCTATTACACAATAACACATCATAGAGCCGAACACATTGTTCCACCTCTATATTACCGTGAAATGCAGCCTCACGTAACGAGTCCTCTAGACTTCCGTTCGTAATCACACTGCCCACAAAACATGGAGAACCCCGCTCTACGGCTGGCGATATCTCATTTAAAGTACAAATCACACCTACAATACTACTCCTCTGAATATGGTCATTGAACGCTACTTCTACTTCAGAATCTCCCCATTTAAATTTCAAACTCCCTACATCATAACATAAGTTACCAGACACTCTACTTAGCCACTCTGAACCCAAGATAACACTGAATACTAAATTTGGAATTACAAGGCAAATCTGCTTCTCTACATGATTATTAATTTTAATGTCTACTAAAACTTGCTTAGAAATTACTTTAGACCTCTTCCCAACAGCTGTGATAACAAAAGTGCTTTTAATTGGCATCTCCTCAAAATTTACTCCAGTTCCTTTCATTTTATCATAAAATGCACTACTTATGCAACTCTTCATACAACCACTATCAATTAAAACATCTGTGTACGCCTCGGACACGTTAAATTTAACTATGGGGCTCTTACTAACCACTTCCTGAATAATACCTTCATCATTTAGTTCATGTAATAATTCATTTCTTACATTTAGGTCATAGGGTTCCTGTATAATTGTATGGACAGGGCATGCTACAGACTGAGATTCTGACCTTACTTCGCAGCCTGGTTCGCGTTTAAAGAACCGCTACAGCTGGCCGTAATACTAGTTACTACTGCACTGGTCTGGTTGTTCTGAGTTGTGTTGTCATTGTTTGGCTGTATATTACTACCACTAGGCTGTCCTCTTCCTTGACCCCTATTCTGGTTGTAATTATTGTCGTTATAATTCCTCCCTTGATTTCCCCTGAAATCATTGTTTCTCCCTTGATTTCCCCTGAAATCATTGTTCCTCCCTTGATACTGATTACCATAGCCATTTCCTCTGTTCTGATTTAGCTGATTATTGTTATTTCTATTTTGAGCATTGGCCCCTTCGCCACCGTTCCCTTGAACTTCTTGATGCCTGGCTTCATTAGGCCTATTATTATTATTACCCTGGTTCCGATTGAAATTGTCCTCATAACCCCCTCTCCCTAGTGCATCAAATGTGCTTAACAAATTTTCTACTTGTGATATTGTCTTTACATTCTGGATACAAGCAGCCTCCTTGATCCTATAGGGAAAGTGCCTAAGTAGCAACCTTACCACATCACTTTCCTCCTTCAAGCCATCAAGATATTTACACACTAATACCTGCCCTAAAAAGTATTCGGTCATGGTGGAGCTTCCTTTAGGGTTATATTTACCACACACTACTACCTCACGATGCTGCGACTGAATAACCTCATTCCAGAACTTTTCACAGAATTTCATTTTAAAATCATTGATATCAGTAAACTTGTCTCTGTAGACAGCAAACCAATTCCTCGTTTCCCCCACAAACACTTGTTCTAAAATTTCAACTACCTGGCACCACTCAATACTACCATTTTCCAACCTTTCCCCGAATTTATTTTCTATAGTGTTCATGAACTCCATTGGGCACCCCTGTCGATTGCTGAACTTACCCAGTTCTACCTCCCTGTGTGTGCTATTCACAAAAACTGGCCTATTCTGACTATTTTCTTGCCTGATCCTAGCTTTTAATTTTAATTCTAATTCTGCGATTTTCTCCTCAGCCTTCCTCTCAATACTGTTTACTGTTAATTTAATGTTTCCTTCTGATTCTTCTACTTTATCATATAGCTTTGCTTGTTTCTCCTCAATCTTGCTAATGCTCTCTCTATTACTCTCTCTTAAATCATTTACTTCTGCAACTATTTGCGAGTGGACTTTCTCAATTCTACCCCCCAGCTGTTCCTTAACCTCTTTAGTTGCTACCTGAATTTTGTCAACTTCTCCCCCCAATTGCTTTTTGACCTGCTGTGTTTCCAGTTGCACTAGTTTTTTTAAATTTTCAGCCTGTGTACTGATTCTAATTTCTAACTCCTCCTGTACTTTTCCTAATTTCTTGTCTACATCTGCAATGATCTCTTTAACCTTCTCTTCCATTACTCCTCTGAGCTTCTGTACTTTCTTTATTTTCCCTACTGTTTTGTTCTAATTTTGCATTATTCTGTTCTAATTTTGCATTTAAAGCTTCTGTACTTTCTTTATTTTCCCTACTGTTTTGTTCTAATTTAGCGTTATTCTGTTCTAACTTTGCATTTAAGGCATCACTACTAACTTTGTTCTGATACATAAACTCGAGAAGTAAAGTTTTTAATTCTGGTTGGCCGCCTACACTCCCTGTTTCAGTATCGGGATTTACCTCCGCTACCCCGGTACTACCATCACTCGACATACTGCTCGTATCATCACTCTCCCGTTGATGACCACTACGTAACCTCATCTGTCTTTCTTTCTCATCCCCCATAATGATATACACTGATACAGACAAATAACCCCCAAAATACAGGCAAAGAAATATATACCCTTCTCCTTCCACAAATGTTATTAGGTTTTCAGCCCCAAGTTGTCGGCGACAAGTGAAACGTTATTTACTTTGCTCCACGTTGAGCGTACAAATGAAACGTTTTGCTAGCTCCTAACTGTTGGGTGAGAAATGTAACTGTTTACCTTTGCCTAAGCTATGTCGTTTTAATGGGCGCCAAGACCTCAATGCAATGTTGAAATCTAAATTTGTATTTAACAACGTCTAGCTCTGGCAGAACACATTCAAGACTCTATTCACTCAGATCGTGGTATGATTTGATCATTAACCCAACAAACAATTGTATCAGGAGAAGGAATTGGTCTATATCTAATGCTACCTACTGAAAGCAAAGATTGCATTGTAAAAGAAATGAATTTATTATATAAAACAAGTATAGCAAAATCAATAATAATAAGTATAAAATTTAAATTGGAGCGTTGCGATTTTAATATTACCGATAGAAAATTACGTGAAAACGGAGTCTGATAAATTGATTTTACTCTTATTTCCAAGCTATGAAGTTACTGAAATATGAAATGTAAAACAAAGAAAAATGAGAGATTGCGTATTTCTGCGTCATTGGCGCTTGCCACTGGAAATTGCCAAAGCATTTCCCTCGTTCTTGATGATGTTGTGAGCTTCCCACAGTCTCCTGGACGTCGTCATCTCCGTCGGAATTTGATGATATTCTGGTAGATTAGATAATTCTATGGTCCGTACCTCGGACCCAAACACTCGTACAACCAAGTTTTACAAAAGTTCGTCGCTAACTCCACTGAACATCGGAGCGACACGCACTTGCGACCGTACACCTAAAGTATTTCACAGATAGTCCTTGTTTCACGGAACATCGGAGCGACTCCCGCGTATATCCACACTCGGCAAGAACTATACAGATTGTTTTCGTTTCACGGCGCGTCGAACGATATATGCACACGCCGGCTCCCCACTCTTCAGTCCCAACTAGCTTACGTCGTCTCCCCTGATTGGCTGACCCACCACGCGATCTTCTCCTCCTCCGGGTCATTACACTCGGCGGGAGGGTTCCGTTCCAACAATTCGCCTTTTCTAGACCTTGCGACCCAAGATTGCGTCATGCTTCTCGACAAGATTAAGCGTGTACTTGAAATCCCAGTGAGTCACGTCTCTCGATATACCCTAACTGACGAAAACTCCGTAAAATTCCGTAATCAGATAATTTTCTATGATATCGTCGTTCGTAATAATTTGCTGGATAGCGTTTTCTAAGACATAGAAAACCTATCTGAATGCTAATAATTTTTATAAAATGCTCCGAAAATACCTTAATAATAATTATAATAAATTAATAATAATAATAATAAATTACCATGAAAAATTCTCTTGGCTGAACAATTTGCCGCGTAAATAAATATAGAATGGCTTCCTACTGACTTATGCCAGTTGCATAAAACCCCTCGAAAAACACGTTACAACGTGTGCACATGTCAAATGAGTTAGGTTAAACAACAGCTGACTTTTTTTTTTTTTTTTTTCCCTCTAAAAATTACGACAAGCTAAAATGAATAAATTACCGGCTTTAGTAGCTTTCGCAAATACGAACACTGGTATTTAAAAAGATGGTATATTGGCTTTCATGGCCGGTGAATTAAAACTCAGCAATTCTTCTAGGTTTGTTCCATGTCTTGTGTGGGGTTTTGCCTAGGACACCAAGCTGGCTCATTGGTGGGCTCTTGGTGTCCCCGCCCGGACCCTTCATAGGGAGGTTCAGGCTGCTTGAGCTTTTAGTTCTCGCAGTCAAGTGGTGCAGTTGCACCTAATATAAAGGGAGGTGGCGCGCAGTTCGTCACTCCAGTGGGGGTCCGGGCGGGGACACCAAGAGCCTGCCGATGAGCCAGCTTGGTGTCCTAGGCGAAACCCCACACAAGACATGGCACAAACCTAGAAGAATTACTGGTATTTAATTTTTGCAGTTTGGTATATTTTTAATTTTCTACGATAGCCGAGTTATTTACGGTTATTTTTTAATTATATTGCAGGAGTATTTTATTTTATTTGTATTTCGTTCATTTTCATTTTATTTTCGTTCATTTATATAGAAAGGAATCGTCGTGATTTATACAAGTTATAGCAAGATTGTGTTTTGGAAATCGGTGTCAGATTTAAGGCTACCCTTTTTTCTATCCCGTTACGCCCCGAGAATCATAAGTTCCTCACTCCCCCTAGTAGTTTGATTGTTTTTCCCAGTAGAGTAGTCCATAACACAGTCGAAAATAAGGCGTTTCCATCATGTAGTACTTGTCGGTAGGATTTACAGGTTTTTCTATATTGGAAATATCTGTTCCCAAAGGAAACAGGATGTTAATTGTCCGATTGAGTTATGTTAACCGGACCAGTTTATCAAATTTCATTGCAGGGTGTCGAGCGATACGGGAAATACGGGAATTTTAGTGACTCGGGAAAAATACGGGAAGTTCGCACTTGATACGGGAAATCTTGAAAAGTCTCATAATGCCTGACTTCTTAACCCCCGAGCGCTCGGTAGAGTCCTCCAGCTCAGTCTTCTATTTCACCTGCAGACCGCGCTGCCACTCGCAATTTGCGCCATCGATAGTGCGCTAAGGGGGATGAGAACCCAGCCAACGTCGAATGCATGCTCTGCCTGGCCGACCGCTGGCCGTACCCTCTCCGCGATCGTTGCTGACAATGACATACAGGAATCCGTCCGAATTGTTATTCACGGAGGAGACCTGGGTTTCTCGACAAGAGCTGCCCGTAAGGAAGCTAACAGCTCAAGATCTCAGAAAATTCCAGACGCAGATATGCTGCAATTTCGCACCAACTGCCGAAAATTGTACATTCGTATCCTATGGCTGAAAAAATCAAAGAAAGTTCAACTCTTGCTCACAAGAGACCCGTGCTATTTTCTGCCTAGACCCTATAGGGGTGGCTGAGACTCCTAAGTTGGAAGAAGTTAGGATCGTCATTGCCCTGAAAATTCTTTGTAATCAGAAGAATTTGCTTTCTGGCACAATGGCTGACCGCATCAAGAGAAGCTACTCCGCACTTCTGAGACTATCCTCCGTCACTGCGCGTTTGAAGCAGTTGGACGGAAAAGAGCCATGGCTCGACGTGCTGTTGTCTGAATTAGTGGCTTCAGCACCTTCCTCAGTTCCTGCCAAAAACGATCTCACAAGCCTCGTTAAAATTATACTGATTTTGTATCACAACAATGCAGCTCTAGACAGAGGTTTCTCCCTGAACAAGGAGTTCATGATCGTCAATCACAAAGAAGCAAGTCTGATTGGCATGCATACTGTTCAGGACGCTGTGATGGCAGCTGGTGGAGTAGAAAAGATAACCGTGAGCAAGAGTCCATACTGCACGAAACTCCTACGCCGTGTTCAAGGAAGCAAATTAGGTGCGATGCGACGGCTAAGGTGGCAGTCGAAAGATCTCGGGGAATTGAAAAAAAAAAGTACTGTACTGTCAAAAGAACTTAATTTTGTGCTGTGTATAACTGAAGTTCCTAGTAACAATCTTGTATTTGTCAAAGTGACTTGTTTAATTTCGTTTTGCATTATTTTAATTTCTATTATCTACTTTGATAAAATAAATCTAAATTAAAAAGTATTTGCGGCGTGTCGCGTGTGGAATTTTACTGTATTTAGCCTTTCCATGGTCTTCTTTCGCAGGGGAGATGCACATACCAAATTGTTTTCAAGTCCGTGGAAACTCATTGCAAATGTGTCACACTTACATAAATTTCAAAAACTACAAACAATATCTCACAGGTATCGACATTTTACTATCAAACACCCGTCACCAACATGTGGATTCAAAATACACCACACAAGTGACAGAATTCTTCTCGTAAGGGCAGGCATTGTTTCAGTCGCTTGTTAACCACTGTCTGTGTCGGATTTCCTTTCATTGTAATTGTTTCGTTACTTTTACTTCGCCGAGGTTCGACCCGAGGACTGGACACATCCCGTACAGCATGTACAGAAAGAAATACTGAAGGCGGTCTGAATATCGCAGTGGATGAAATGATTATTAACCTTGGCAATTCATCAAGCTCTGACGAAGACAATGATGGTGGTGGTGATGATAGAGACAGTGAAGGGATGGAAAGTGTCAAAGAAACCCTTGCCAAGTGACTGAGGATAATTTATTTATTGGTGTCAGTTCGCTTGTGTCAATCGATAATAGAGCACAGGATATTGTTTCCCGTCATAGTGTTCAAAATACCGTCTGCCATTCAATAGCCTACAACTCGACAGTATAAAACCACAGCAATAATATCGCCACAGAGGGGCTTGTTTGAGTGCTCAATGCTAAATATGTCTTTACCTTAACTTTACTTTTGTATTATCACGAAAGCTAATATTAAACTTAGAGAGTAGCGATACAGTGAGTGCGCATGGTGTTACCTGTCAACTACTGCAGTAAGCTGTGAACGACCTCCACTCAGACTCTTGTTTCATGTTAAAGGATAATCATCGCATGGTGAGTGTTTTTATGTTCATTAGCTGTAGAGTGTTTGCCCTCTTTGTCGTATTTATTGAATTGAATACCGATGATAAAGGCATCATAGCTTCGGTGTGTAATTTATTTATTCATCTAAAAATATCGTATTTCTCTGTTTGAATGTCCTCGGCGTTGACTCGGTATCTTTTCTAAAAATATATTACGTGTAATTGTACAGAAATAATGTCTGAAGTGTAGCGCTGTGTATTCGAATCAGTTGATTTACGATAACACTAAAGACTTGGCAACACAGCTCAGCTGTTCCAAGCTCCCGACATATCCTTCGCGTTGTTTCCTTCGAAATACAGGGTGTAGGTGAGAAGCATGCTCAGAATTCTTGCCGTGTGGTGGTTGGACGCAGGGTCTTGTTATGTGGCGACCGTGGGTTGCGGAGAAGAAAAGCGGGGCAAAGTGACAGGAAGGCTGTCACTACCGAATCCGCGGGGTTAGCAATACTGTATTTGTCCCATAACTTACGCAGACACACCTCCAATTTTACTATAAATGTCGTGATCTAAAAAGGGATAGTGGGTGGGTAACATCTATTACTACATGACCCCCAAAATTATTATTAATTATTACAAAGGGTATTTTGACTATTTTCAGTAGTGTAGAAAATTGTATCGCCTTGTTCCGGGCTCCCATAGAGCTTTCATTTTCTTTCGATCATTCATTTGCCATAGGACGTGCCACCGGTGTATGGTTATGCATTACACATTCTGGTTTAGTAGTCAGGTAATGGAAGCAATGGGAACTGTGTACTACAATTTTCCTTGCATGTATGTATGTATGTATTCTTTATTGTCAGACAGATAGAATCCACTAGTGACAATATAATAATTAACAATAAAATTTACAAGTATAAACAAAACAATAACAGCAAACACGAACAAAAAAAAAAATAGAAATACACTAGTCTATTATAAATCAACAACCACAACCATACAGACACGCACTCAAACGTCCTATCTCAAGCATTCATTCATACAATCCCTATGTACAAGAAACATTGAAATAATTACAGAAAAAACAAAACTATCTACAGTAAACGGAAAAAGGCAAAAACATAAAATGAAAGATAGAAGAAAAAGTTCCTGGGAAAAAAGTAATATAAGAGTGACATTCGAGGATCTAGATAACAGCAAACAAAAAATACATTACTTAGGCGCTCGTACATTCAATCAAAAATTCAATCAACCATTCATTCAACCACATGTTCAATCAATTAATAAATGCAAATAGAAAAAACACAAAATGCACACACTATTTTACAGCCCACTTGAGATGTTTCTCATAACAGTTGACAGAGAGTCGAAGTGAATATCAGTAGCACTTTTGCTCTCCATCAAGCTGTATGTTGACTGCATCCGGATCAGACATGAATTTTTATGTACATTAATTCTCGATCTTCCCCCATCGAACGTGTGCTTCCGTCTGGTGGTTCTCTGAGGGACGTGAAAACCCAAGTCAGCTAGCAACTGATTAGAGTCAATTCCACCATTTACCAGTTTCCACAGGAATCTCACGTCACCCACTGTGCGCCGACTGCTCAGTGGAAGAAGACCGTATACGTTGCAATAACTCTCATACTCAGCGCTATGGTACGATCGTCCACCCCTGTAACTGAGCCATTTGACAAATCTCTTTTGCACACGTTCGATGGCGTCAATTTTATTACTGTGAAAAGGATTCCAGATCACACTACAGTACTCCAATTTAGGCCGAATGAGGGACTTAAATAATTTGGATAGAGTTATGTCCGAAAAATAATTTAAACAATTTCTTTTTAAAAATCCCAGGATCCGGAAACTTTCACGACATATTTTTTAAATATGTTCATCGAACGAGAAATTATTTGTGATTGTCACCCCTAAATCTTTAATGGTTGACACTCGACATAGCGTATCATTATTAATACAATAATTAAACCTGGGTAGGAGGTTACGTTTCAATGAAACTGACAAAACTTTACACTTTTCAGTATTCAGTTTCCATGTTTCACACCATTCACTGAGTTGGTGTAGGTCTTCTTGCAACAACTCAGTCATTTATAGTACTGATGGGCATATACAGTTTAAGATCGTCAGCGTACATCAGGCACCTAGAATTATGAATTATACGAGGGATATCATTCACAAAAAGTATAAAGAGCAGAGGGCCCAATACAGAACCCTGAGGGACACCGGAAGTAACGTTTACAGATTTAAACTTATTATTATTCGGCAGCGCGCCGGCCTCTTACCGCTGGGTCCGTGGTTCAAATCCCGGTCACTCCATGTGAGATCTGTGCTGGACAAAACGGAGGCAGACAGGTTTTTCTCCGGGTACTCCGGTTTTCCCTGTCACAATTTCATTCCAGCAACACTCTCCACTATCATTTCATTTCATCTGTCATTCATTTAATCATTGCCCCAGAGGAGTGCGTCAGACCTCGACAGCCGGCACAGTTCATATCCTCGCCGCTAGACAGGGGCTTCATTCATTCCATTCCTGACCCGGTCGGAGACTGGAAGCAGGCTGTGGATTTTCATTTTCATTATTAATTATAACTGATTGGGTTCTATTTGAGAGGTAACTTTTGAAGAAACGTAAAAGATTACCAGTTATACCTAAATTTGAAATTTTATGAAGCAGTAGGTTGTGATGTACGCTGTCGAAAGCCCTAGAGAAATCGGAATAGATAACATCAGCACTACCACGATTATCCATAAAGGTGGATACATCATGAGTGAAGACTGCTAGGTTGGTAGCAGTGGATCGCCTAGGAAGGAAGCCGTGCTGAAATTCAGTGATGAATGGTGCCACGTGGGCGTACACTTCGTCCCGAACAATTGATTCCAAGACTCGTGCGAAAATAGACATTAGTGATAGTGGTCTGTAATTAACTACTTTCTGCCTGGAGCCTTTCTTTAACACTGGGGTGATATGGACTGATTTCCAGTGATCTGGAAACACTCCTTCACTGATGGCTTGGTTGAAAAGAATATAAAGTGGACGAGATAACTGGTGGCATAAAGATTTAATTATTTCTATAGGAATGGCATCCGGACCGGGAGACTTGCCAGAGGTTAGATTATGTAATTTATTCTTGATGCAGTCTTCGGAAATATGGAAGTAAGAAATGCTGTCGTTACTGGAGGGTGGCAGATCAGGTAGGGGTGGCAGTATAGAATTTACAGGGAGGAATAAGGTTTCGAAATATTCAGAAAACAGCTCACAGGCAGAGTTTGCATCAGTACTGGTACGTCCGTCGTACTCGAGCGAGACCGGTAATCTGGTGTTCCTAGATCTCTGCTTAATGGAGGACCATAGTCTGTTCGGATTAGATTTCACACTGGAGTCTATGTCTTCCAGGTAGGCGTCATACTTTCGGTGCTGAATTTCTTTGAATTCGGTCCTCCTGACCACAAATTCAATTCTATGGCATTCCAAAGAAGAGCGTTTCCATTGACTATGAGCCCTATTTTTCGAGTGTAGTGCGCTGATTACATCTGCATCAAACCAAGGTGGATAACGGTAGGGATTAACCTTCACACGAGGAACTGCTTCTCGAACTGCAGACATCAAGAGATCATAAAATATCTCACAATTCTCATTAATGTCGTTCCTGACATCAAGGAGGGACCAGGGGCAATAATCCAGCAAAAATTTCAGGTGGTTCATGTCTGCCTTCTTCCAGTTAAAAATTTCCCTGCAAGGTGGTTTTTGAGATAAACTAGTGTCATGAAAATCTATGTTCCATATTAGAGCACTATGGTCAGATGGAATCCACCCCGGTTTTTCTAACTCTACAGACTGAGATATTTTAGGAATATTAGTAAACAGTAGATCGAGGTAGTTTTGTCCACGGGTGAGATGTGGATTCAATTGATGCAGAGAGAATTCCTCAATTATCTCGCAGAAGATCGAGTTCACTGCACTTTCAGTTAGTTTTGAAGGTACGAGAGAAGGCCCGTCCTGCTGTCCCCATGAGATGTCTGGCACGTTAAAATCCCCACACAATATAATTGTATCCTTGTCCTTCAACTGGGCGTGCACCCTGCTGAGAGAGGTATGTAGCTGCTCCAGGCGGTTTAAGGAGGCAGGCGGGGGTAGGTACACACAGCCCACGAACACACTAGACCTTCCTTGGATTTCCAACCAAACAATCTCGCATTCACTTTCTAAGTCCGCTCTTCTCCTGGCATGCAACTGAGACTGCGAAGCAATTACAACACCACCCCCACGCCCAGCCCTGTCTCTCCTAAATATGTCATGAGTCCTAGAAAACGCGAGTTCTGAGTCAAGAAAACTGTCAAAAAGCCAAGACTCATTTAAGGCTATTATTGACATGTTATTAAAATCACTGCTGCTCAAATCTATTTTGTCCAGCTTGTTGGCCACGCTCTTTCTGAAAGTATATGGACATAGAACTGTTCGAACACGGACCAGGATTAATTTCTACATCACCTGACAGTAGAAGAAGCATGAAGACTGTGGTCACCGTTGATGTTGATGTGACCGTACCTCTTCTAGTTAAAGGGCTGGCTCCTTTTAGCAGCATGGCAGGCGACAATCCAGCAGCTGAGAAACAACAAAAATTAAAACTCCGATTGGAGCACTTCCAGTTTACTGAAGCTTCAAAATTCTTTTCACAAATCATGGACAGCCTCACATCACTACCACTCACAAGAAAAGAACTAGTTACGTGAAAGAATAACATAATAAAACAGCACAAAACAGGAGACCGGAACACACGCACTTCACTCACTGACGCCATCTTGGCATGTAACTAAGCAAATTATTATTGTTAAGAGAACGTAAAATGCACCAAGAATGATACGATCTTCAGCTGTGTGCAGTTAGAGCGCTCTGCATGTGTTCATTCCTTATGTATTAATGATGTGAAATGTCAGCTAACGTGCCACATACAACACTCATAGTCTCTAAATGTTGCACATTTTCCCGTAAATTACATCGGATTCTGTAGGCGGCTTGAATCATTTAAACTCGCGCCGCTAGGCTCAGAGATTGCGATCGAGCGAGTTTCACGCAAGCGGCGCCGATTGCATAAGCTATACTTCGCCGTGCCTGAGCTAGAGGAAATGCATACTGTGGATACCTTATGTGGTATAGGCTACATCAATTCAACGTACATTTTCGGCATCAAGAATACTTTCTAGTTTTGTGTGAAATATTTTTCTGTTTTATTAGAAAACCTGACTTTTCTCGAGACGTTTGTTCGCGAAAACTTCCGAAACTAAACAGAAACCTCTCATTTCAGTTATCGACCTCTAAATTTTGAGTCAAATTGAAGTCCAAAAATAACGTGAAATAATTTAATGTTGCTATCGTGCGAAATGTTACCGTTTCGAAACAAAAAATACCAAATAGCCTCGAAATACATAATAACCTACCGGTATTTTAAAAATCTGTCTCGTAAATTTGCGACATCCGGTATGGTCAATTCGAAATTCAGTTATATGTCGATTTTTCCTTCGAACTTTGGTTCCATCGGATATATAATCTAACTGGTTATTTCGATAACTTGTATAATTCGTGATTCGCATTCGAAAGAGAATGTGCCCTCTTGTCGTATTATTCGTGCAATCCTTTCGGAATAATTCGTAATATTCGATACGGTACCTGCTTCGAACGTTCATCCTCCAAAATCACATCCTCAAGAAGACTGGCTGACCTCATGACTTGCCTGTGCGAATCTCGTCAAACGGACCGAGATCGACGTCAGTTGCGTAAAATGATAAATCCCGTCCCCTATCGTGAACTTGTGACCACGAGGGCTGCGGGAATCCTGTCAAAGGTGATTGGGCATTCATCACGAAACATTCCGAAACCTACTCGCCACTTTTACCATGACCGTATACTTAAAAGCGTACGGGGAGCGAGAAGTGCATCAACCCACTTAGAAATGACTGCCTACGCTGCATCGCGATACTAATTTTCCCTCGTGATCCACCCTGAACTTATGAACTCCCAACCACAGCATAGGGACTGCGGGAATCACGGCGCCGACCATACAACAAGTCCATTACTTTTCGTGAATTTTAACCATGCCCAACCTTGAGCCTGCCTCCACCATTCTGTCAGGGCAGATAGGCAGGCAATCGTTGAACGGCTGGATGCAGCGCCGATTGCATAATATCGCGAGGACAACGTGAATCTCGTAAAACGGCCGACAGCAGCAGCGATTGCGTTACATCGCGATATTTCTCCGCCTTCAATGACTAGGACAACTGGATTCTTGTCAAACGGACAGCAAGTGGCGCCGATTGCGTAATAATGCTATATTCTCTCGTGCCCGACCTCAAGGACAATGGAAATCTCGTTGAATGACCAAAAGTGACACCGTTTATCTAAATCGCGATTTTTCTTCGTGTTCTATCGTGAAAACTGTGGGAATCTCGTCAAATGGCTGAGACCAGCGCCGATTGTGTAACATCTCGATATTTCTCCATACTTGACTGCAAAGTCCGAATTTGGCGACGATCACGTAACGTCGTATACAATTCTTCGTGATCTACCGCGGGGACAAAGGAAATCTCGCCAAACGGTAAAGAGCAGAGCAACCTCTTGATATTAAAACAACGTATTGTGCACAAGACAACATATTAGCTGAAACAACTAAATTGATAATTAATATATAGTATTTTTTTTATTTATTTTATTTACAGCTTTAATCACAGTTCATTGTTGTTTATCTTCACCGCGTGATGAGCCCCTTTGCTTGCAGACCACAGACGTATCTTGAATTAAAAGGTAACTAAAAAGTAACTAATTTTTACTTCATCCTTACAGTAGACACCCGGATGACAGTGCTCAGCCAATGAGCAGTGCCTTCTCAAGGTCAACTGAACGTATGATGTGGCAACTTTTCCGTTCGCTTTCTGCGCAGGAGCCAACTATGCCATTTTATTGGGCCTTGAGCATTTTGTTCGTTGCGATCAGTATCGCCAATTTAGTGATTTTGTCGGTAGATGTAGCAACTTTGGCGACAAAATATTTTAAATGTAGTATTGTTTATAAATATACTCTGTGAGCTGCCTGAATAGGATTGACATTTTAGCGGAAATTCCACGTCAGTCATCACCGCTCTGCCTCTTGACCAATCCATGTTCGCATAGTTGATGTCATAATACTCTGCGTTGCCTCAGTGCCTGGTCAGCTTTATCTCTGGCTTGTACAGTTTGGCAATCTCGTTCTCAGACCACATGGAGAGACGAGAAATGTCAATCCTATTCTGGCAGCTCACAGAGTATAATATACTAGCTTCGCCCGGAAACAGTTATGAATGCATTACGTGACAAGCGCCTTTTTTTTTTTTTTCTCGATGTCAATGAACTACGACCTAGGCCTATATCCGTTTTACGTCTCTGCATGATGGGTTGAAATCACTGACTGGACTATTAATTATATTATCATGGAGATAGCATGTACAACGAATTCTTGTCAGACGTAATTTAAGAATGGCGAGGTGCATGAAACTCAAATCCCCCTCCCGTCCTATCTAAAAACACTTATAGTGGGCGATGTATTGAAGATAGATATATGCTCTCGCGGACTTTTTTTGTAGAACTTTCCATGCTGAACAATTCTTACACTCATAGTATATTGATATTTTTAACGGTTTGCCCAGTGTAAGCTTCAAAAGCGCAGATACTTATATTGTCTCGATAGTGCTTTCGGTACAGGAAGTGAGGTTTTACCGTGTGTATTGTCATGTCAAGTGTTAGCGCGCACCCGGGCAACATGTGTTAGACCTGGTTTGACAATACTGTTTGCGCGGCTTTTCCATCCCGGTATTCTTTGATTATTGTCTGCTGTAGTTCTACTGTTAATGCTTTAGTGTGCTGTTTGAAGTTTACGAAAAATATAACACTTGTGCCATTGTGTGCTAAATCTATAGTGAAAACTTATGGTGTGCAATAATTTCCAGGGTGTTCTTGTGCTGCTGTTGATATATGATTTAGCCCCTAAAATACGTAGTCGTTCAAACACGTGGTTGTGCTACCCCCGATTATATCGTGTGCTATTCGATATGTGTCTACTCTTGTGCATCGAGGCAAATAACCTCTCGCTCTGCTTACGAATATTTCATTTGTACTTTATACTGTAGTGATCAAAAGGCTTAACGGAAGCTCATGATCACTATGAGGTTGTTAATGTGATCATCTTTACCTTGTAGATGCTGCCAGTTATGTTCAGGCTGGTTCACGATTGGCCCGGGAATGAGAACAGGGGCTCTGGTTAACGACTGGAACGGGAACAAGGAAATTGTTTGATGTTTATGTAATATGATGGATATGCCTAGTGCCCTTAAATGCATATTTATTGCTCCTACGTTCCTTGGCTAGGCTAGAACTTATGTCCTATTTTGTTTTTAATTGCGCCCAGGAAATGTGTTTGTAACACCTTTCAAACTCGGCCTTGTATTATCAAACAAACTAGGTTAAATTATTTTAGACTGATAATGGTGTGTTCTGGCCTGTCAAAACATCATTGATAATGATTTCCTTCATTTAAATGTATTTATAAATTACTAAATTGACGAAATTAATATTATATAAACAGTATTTCATACCGATTGTAACATATGGACTGGAAACACTGGTAACGAATAAAAGGCAAAATAGTAAGATACAAGCAGTAGAAATGAAATTTTTAAGAACTTCAGCTAAAAAGACAACAGGGGATAGAATTCAAAATATTGAAATCAGAGAAGAGTTAAATATGGAACCGTCAAATCAGAAGATACAGAAAGCAAGGTTACGTTGGTTCGGACATTTCAAAAGAATGGGTAAAGAAAGAGTAGCAAAAAGGGAATTAGAAAGAGAAGTCAAGGGTAAGAGACCAGTTGGAAGACCGAGAAGAAGGTGGTTGGACCAAATTTTGAAGGACATTGGAGAAGTTGGGTTGGATGTGGGAGATGTGATGGAACAGTAAAAATGGAGGGACCAAAAGGAGTGGAGGAGGCTTGTAAACCACACCCGGGTGGCTGTAGTGGGACTTGGATGATGATTACTCAATTACATCTGTCATGACGAGGTGGACCTAATTCAGAGTGAGAACTTGGAATATGCCTCCCTTCGTCCCTTGGATATGTGTAAATTACTGTATAGGCTTATATTCAGACTTATGCTACCGAATATCATACCTGCGACGTAGATTAGTGATTTCAATGGTAATGAAAGGTTTTACAAATTATTGGTCTAAGATGATCCCACTCATATGGTGACACCTTCATGTGTGTATTCAACCTCCCTTTGTCCCTTTTATTGGAGGCATTTACTGTAGCATGACTTAATAGACCTTGCTTATTTTACTGGACAACAAGTTCACTTATTGAAATAAATTTATTTTCACAACTGTTTCCCTTGTGCCGCCATTGCTCACATCTGTTTGGATCCTGGAATTTCCGAGAACAGAAAACATAAAACTTAATTCTATTTTCCTTTTGCTTTCCTGGATTACATTTTGCTTCTTGTTCCTGGAGAGCGCTTAGAACCAATCAAAAATAGCGTGCGTTTCATCACACTTCCCGTTCCCGGGTGAATGTTTAGCATTCTTTACTCAGGGAATTCTCTCATTAATTCTGGAAAAATCAGGGAATAATCAGGGAATTCTTTTAAGATGAGTTGGTAGACACCCTGCTTAGAGGATTCTAAGATATACGGGAATTTGGTGGATTTTCGTATGGTAATCTTACGGGAATTTGAAAAAAGGTTATCGCTCGACACCCTGCATTGTGAATTTGTTAATAAGAGTTTTTTTAGCCATGGACCTTGAAGATTCTACAACCCAGCTGTTCTTCAGATTCGACAAGTGCATCTTCATGATAATTTCGGGCACAGTACAAATAGCTTTTATTGGTTGCAAGTGTGTTAAATGATTTTCTTTTCCAAACTATTCTTGAAAGTGTTCAAAAACTGTGGAATTAGGAATTTTGCATCCTGTACCATTTTGATAATTCATAATCATGCGTGCGGCGTTTAGCCTTTGACTGAAATACTGGTATTGTACTGATATAGGCTACCTTTCATTTATATTTTTACGAGGTCATCTGCCCCTATTTAAGAAGAGAGGGATTGGATGAGATTTGCTCGTACAAAGATCGGACGTGGCTCGTTATAAGCGTAGCAATGCGAGGAGCAATGTTGACGAACCCCACGTTTTAACGCCCTAAAACGAATGGTTTTCGAGATATTGCCAGAAAACTATTCCTGGTCTGCGAAATTTATGAATGTTACCATGGCAACGCCATATCATGAGGTCCCATTCTTCTTTCATTCTGTCTCCTTCTTCTTCTTCTTCTTCCTAGCATTGACCCGCTGATGCAGGGTCCGCTTTTTAAGTCATTGACCTCCATATTGTCCGGTTTCGTGCGTCAGCTGGATTAAGGCCAGTAATTTTTAAGTCACCATTTATTGTGTCTTGCCAACGCTGCTTCGGTCGTCCTCTGGGGCGTAGGCCTTCAACCTCAAAATGAAGGACAGAGTTAGTAACAGTATCAGGCACTGCATGCAGGGCATGGCCATACCATCGGAGCCGTTTCTCTCTCATTTTGTCCAGAATTGGGGCAACACCCATTTGCTCCCGAATTGTGTCGTTTCTGACAGGGTCAATAAGGGAGATGCCCATTGTCCAACGGAGCATTCTCATTTCCATGGCGTGTAGGTGACATTCTGAAATGTTGTCGGGTGGTCGTCATTCAACTCCATTCAGCGCAACTGTCCGATCCTCTTGGGAATCTTCTCTTCCATTCTCTTTAAAGTGTCCATACCACCTCAGTCTTGATGTCTCAATCCTACCTTGCAAAGGTTCCCCCTGACCTTTTCATTCCTCACCCTGTCTCTTCTCGTTACTCCGATTCCACTTCGCAGGAACTTCATTTCACCTGCCTGTATTCTGCTTATGTCTCTTTTCTTCATTATCCACGTTTCTGATGCATAGGTCAGTATCAGTATATAGTAGCTTCTGTATAACACTCCTTTGCTTTTTTGTGGGACATCTTTATTCCACACTAGGCTCCTAATGCTTCTCAGAAATGCTTCTGCCTGTCTGCCACGTTCTGTAAACTCTTTGTCATTTCTCCCATTTTCCTCCACTATACTTCCCAAGTACTTGATCCACCTTTTTCAGCTGTCCACCTCCAAGTGTTATCCCACTCATTGGTCTGTGCCTTTTCCTGGTCGTTACCAGGATCTCACATTTATTGATATTGAACTTCCATCTGTACTCTCCCACTGTTTCTTCCCAAGCCTTCAGTTGCTCCTGAATTTCCTCCTCCTTGTTTCCCCAGACCATGAGATCATCTGCAAACACCATTGCTTTCATCTTATCTTCTCCTATCTTTCCTGCTATCCGGTGTCATTACCTCATCCATAACCGCAATAAAGAGAAGGGGTGACAGTGCACTACGCTGTTCCAGGCCACTCATTTATCTGAACCAGTTTTCCACTCCCATGTTTTCCATTTCTTCCCAAACCTTCTCCCTATACACACTATCATAGTCTTTTTCGATGCCCAGAAAGGTCATCAACAGATCCTCTCCAAATTCGTAGTGGTGTTCCTGGAGCTGTCTCACTGAAAATATGAGTACAATCCTACAAAATTTCAATGCAATCTGTTGTCCACTCTTCAAGACAATTTACTTTGTTTTGAGGCAACTTACCTCTTCCGGGACATGTTTCAGCTCTTCTATCGAGCCATATTCAGCCGGTTCAGAAAAATCTTGGTGTATGTACTGTAAGTTCATACATGCCAGTGTATGTTGTTAAATTAATAATAACATTATTAAAAATTATTTTAAAAATTACGAAACTGAAAAACTTTTTATGACTTGCATGATGATGGAAGATGATTATGACACTGAGCTTGAAGATGATAGAAATAAAAACTAAAGCTGATAAATTCAAGTCGCCTCTTTGCCGTATTTTACACACACGGGTTAGTGTTTGTAGTCTGGATGATCATGTGTTGGTGATGGCATGTATTTCATCTTCAAGTGAACATGATTCATGGCGTACAACCGACTCGACCACAGGCTTTATCACATCTCATACATTTCAACAATTAATAATAAACTGAGCACTTTAATCTTTATCAAAATTCCCAAATGGAGCCTTCCACTGTATTCCAGTAAAATTTGAAACTTTTGCAAAATTAGGAATTTCAAATGCTCAACCACTGACTCTTCTTTTCTCCATCCTTGTTAATTCTGCTATATTTCAGGCTCACTAATGATATTCTTCTCCGCTTCTTCCAGCTATAGATGTCACACCCTGTTAATTATTGCTTACACTTATTTTGTTTTCATTTTTACAGATGGAAGAGGCCATCAAGATGACTTTAATTTACACATCCCTGTGCAAAATTCTAGGGGACACATCACAAGTACAGAGCTTCTGTATCATGGCCCTCTACAGCTTGAAAAACAAAGCACATGCTGTGATCTTTTCTGCTCTCTCTGTGCTTCCAGAAGCAATACCCATAGCTGAGGTCGGACAAGGTAAGTTAACAAACTGTCACGCGCCATGGAGCGAAAACTCACAAATTGAATTGATCCTCCACCAATTTAACAGCTACGCAGTGTTTAATTCTATAGACCACTGGTTCGAAACTAATACTTTTCAGTCGAGTGTACCCAATTTGACCCTAGAACTAGCAAGCATCAATGGATCGACGGTTTGCCCATTTCTGTAGCGGCAGAGTCGATTTTTCAACGCTTTTTTATTTCTTCATTTCATAGCTCTGTTCTGCAGTTAGATGGCGTGACATACCTTGTCTTGTGTTCCTGGAAGTTTACAGAAAGCTTCTTACTCATTTTCATCCATAGAAACAATCTCCTTGTTTAAGTTTCCTTGGAAACAAATGAGAGACTCGCTGCCATGCGAACCAAAACATATCGTGTAATGGCACTGTATATGTTATCGCTACCGGTCTTATTTTGAGGATGTAATTATATGTATTGGGGAGTTGAAAGTGCACCTTTGTTGTTATAGTTTCCATCTACAATAGTTTAGTTTCAGTTGGCTTGTATGTAGCATGACAGCTGTAATAACATTTACAATAATGTAAGTTCGTTCACGCACTTGGGTTATAGGCCTAAAATGGCTCTTCGAAATTATTTTTTTTGTTATCAATCAAACATATTATTGCATAGAATTGAGACTTTCACACATACTGATATCGCACCAGAAGATGGCAGTCGGGTCTGAACTGCAGTCGTCTTCCGCTCACTGCGTATCGCACATTCCAAAAACATCAAGTTGGTCATTGTTTCCATTACTGTACCTGATTCTGCCACACTGTTAAGGGCCCCACACACGCTACGTTTTGCTTGACGACTTGCTTGCGCGAACTTAAGTCGCAAGCAAGACGGTACGCAAGAGACCGCCACACACCACACAGTCTTTCTGCGCAGTTTTGTTCACTAGCCTGTGTCGAAACATGTCCGACGATCTTATTATGTACGCAGCTCTTGCCATCATTTGTAAAAAAAGGAAAGGAAGAAAGTCAGTTTGCAGGAAGAAGTGGACGAAGGACTGGTTACTGAAACGAAACGATTTCTCGCATACAAATTTACTGAATGAATTGAGGTTAGAACCAGGTGATTGGTTTAATTACTTGCGGATGGATGAAGATACATATTTAACTCTTCTGAAAAAAGTAACTCCACGGATTAAAAAGTCCGACACAGTTATGAGACAGGCAATTACTCCACACGAAAGGTTGACCGTAACACTTCGTTTCTTAGCCACTGGAAGGAGCTACGAAGATTTAAAGTTTTCTGCTGCAGTTTCTTCCCAAGCCCTAGGAGTAATTATTCCAGAAACATGCAGAGCAATTTATGAAGAATTAAAAGAAGAATTCTGCAAGGTATGGTATTATTTATTCAAGTTAATAAAGTTGTCAAAATTAACAAAATATTTTTACATGGGTAATTTAATATACTTCTCGTGTACAACATGCGCGAGAACGTAGCTCTTCATTCACCATTTTCTGGTACCTGAAACAAAAATAGAAACTTGTAACATTCATTTTTACGTCTTTATGTTATTTTTCAGTTTCCATCAAATGAAAAGGAGTGGCTGAAAATTGCAGCAGAATTTGAAGACAAGTGGCAATTCCCGCATTGCTTGGGGGCTGTTGACGGGAAACACATAAAAATAATCGTTCCTGGAGGAAGTGGATCGTTCTTTTGGAACTACAAGGGAACGAATAGTTTAGTTTTAATGGCTATTGTCAATGCAAATTATGAGTTTATTTACTGTGACATTGGAACTAATGGCCGAATTTCCGATGGAGGTGTATTGGAAAACACAAGGTTTTACGAGAAATTAGTAAATGGTCGCCTCCAGTTGCCGCAGCCAAGATGTCCACATAACAGCAGAATGGAACTGCCGTATGTGTTTGTGGGCGACAAAGCATTCGCCTTGCGGAGAGACTTTTTAAAGCCCTTCGGGCAAAGGGATCTCAATCCAGAACGAAAAGTGTTCAACTACAGACTATCACGAGCAAGGAGAATAGTAGAAAACGTTTTCGGTATAATGGCTTCACGATTTAGAATTTTTCACACCGAAATCAACCTAAGGTTAGATCGCATTGAAACTGTTGTTTTGGCTTGTTGTGTTTTGCATAACTATTTACGGCGTCGATCTCCGTCTTATTGGTCCCCACAACCCTTAAGTAATGAGGAAATCACCGCGGCGCACACAGGGCAAGGTGATAATATCTTCATTCCACTACAAAGAGGATTTAATAGGAATTATGGCCAACAGGACAAGGAAGTAAGAGATATGTTCATGCAATTCTTCAATAATGAAGGCAGGGTAGAATGGCAAGACCAAATGATCGTGTGATAAAGAGATGCAATTGTGTTTTTCAATGTAGCCTTATTACGCAGTCACTTACTTGGAAATATGACAGGTACTCTCCAGTGGCACTGCTTGAGGGAGTATGTGAATTTCCATGGTGCGTGTCATCAGCTCGAATGTAAACACATGACTGTGGGCGAGATGAAATGGATTGCGTCACAATAGTCGATGTTCGATTCAGTGTACTCATCTGACCCTCAAAAATTGCATCATTAATTACTTTTTTACAATATTTAGCCATTTCATCGTCCATTGTTGCAAGTTCTTCTGCAATGTGCCGGCCAAAAGCCATGTATTTGCCCTCCTCCTGTGACTTGAGTTTTTTTTGCCACAACATGTAGTAACTCATCAGTTGGGTCGGTCTTCTTTGGGCGCCTAGCTGAGGAGGACACTGAAGATGGAACTGATGGTGGTGTACTTTGATGAATTCCGTCATCATTGTCGACAATATTGTCGTCCTCATTCTGGAAACAATATGAACATACACTTTAGCTATATGAAGATCTTCACCTGTATTATATGAAAATAATAATAAATAGACTACATATACCGTATATAATGTAATACTTTACCTGATTATATAAAATGTCATCCTCTTCTATTGTACAGACACTTGATCTTGGGGTCTCTTGGTCTGCCGAAAATAGCATTTCGTCATAATACCATAGGGTAGGTTGATACACTTGATCAGCCGCAGTTCCCGTTATCTTTTTGGAATCCTTGACCTTCTTTAGTTCTTTTCTGAAGCAAGTTCGCAGCGAGTTAATTTTTTTAACTACTTTGTCCTTGTTCGCCTCGGGATCAACCTCCTTGAGTTTCTCTACCAATAAATCGTACGCAGCATTTTTCTTATTTCTATCAGAGTACTCTTTTGATTTAATTTTCCACAGGCAAGTGTTCTGCCTGTAGATTTCAATGAACTCCGACAGAAAGGAACGTGGAATCACTCGCAAATCACTCATTTTAAGAAGCGGTTGAACTCAAGTTGGCACTTAACACTGAGTGATCACCACACACGCTACAACTTGCATCACGTTTTGCTTGTACACGCGGGGAAAATTTCTAGCAGCGCCAGACTTCTCTCATGCCATGCCCAACACTGTGCATGCCTGGTAAATCGTACGACTTGCTGCCAAACACGCTCAGTTTTACACTGCGACTTTGGTTTGCGCATGCAAGTCGTCAAGCAAAACGTAGCGTGTGTGGGGCCCTTTAAAAGTAAAGACAAAGACTTGTATGAATATTGACAGTAGGAAGGAAGGTAACAATACACATGTGAAGCCCGATAACAAATTATCCTGCAGGAAGTAGCAGCAATTGACTGCTAGCCGATATATTTAGATTTGGAATAGGCGGGCCGCGCATGCGTACGGCAAGACCCCCTTTACTCGGTCGCAGCGTGTTGAACTGCCATCTCCTGGCGCGATGATATAGTATGTGCATCATTTCTTATATCTTGGATTTTGTATTTCATGTCTCATCTCGTATTTTAGTTTGTTAGAATTTCGATATTGCTTATGAAATAATAATTCCACCATTTATTTATTTTTACCAACCTTCAAAGATAAGTTAACATCACCATCTGAATCTGTGGTTTATTAGTTTTCACGATATGCGACAATGCCATGGAACATTGTTCACAATAGGTTGTAAATAAGAATCCACTTGGTAGGAAAAAATCACACAAAGTGGCTGCTGGTACAGAATTTCACATTGCCGGTTCTAGGGTTTGGATGTTTCCCTAAACCTGAAAAAATAAAAATACATGAGATTAATAATTAGATTTACTTGGATGACCAAAGATATCTAAGCTCCTTGACACTATAGCGCTTGCTAAGTAGAGAAATGAGCAACTTTTGTGTTGGCGGCAAATCCCGGGATTAATTTTGCCATTGTGAACACGGCCTACTGAATTCAAATGGGTTCTTTCACATCCCAACAACGTATGACATGCGTGTGCTTCAATTTTTGTCGCCTTTCAAAAATCACTTACCATGGCCGGGAGGGAACCTGCAAGCTTGGGGTTGGTAGTCCGACACAATAAACACTCACCCTCCGTGGCAAGCATCTGTGGCAATGACTATCAGCTGTGTAGTTGAAATATCTTTAGGGGCCGATAACCTAGATGTTAGGCTCCTTAAAACAACAATTATCATCATCATCATCGAAATATCTTTCAAATTATTATTATTATTAGAATTTGATGCAAAATGATTTTCAAGTTTAAACATGCCAAAGGAACTTTCCGGACTGGCAGCAGGGATTCTTGACTTTCCTCTTTCTCCGTTAGGGTCTTCTGAGGACCACGAATCAATTGTTGTTCTTTCTTCTTCCTCCAGTGCTCCTTCATCTTTTCGCTGTGTGTCTTCTTTCTCTCTTTCGACCATTTTGAGCCTGTTTTCTTATATTGCCTTCCTTGGAGTCCTTCCATTCGCAATACCTTTTTTTAGAAAATTTTTCTCTCTAGTGCATCTTCTTCTCTTACATTGCTTCTTTCTAAATCTTTCTTTACTTCTTGAAACCAGGCTGTTGTCGATTTCTTTTTCCAAAGATATTTAGAAATCTGTATGGTTAACCTGCTGTCATTCATTCTATATAAATGTCCGTGAAATAACAATCGCCTCTTCCTTATTGTCTCCGTTATGTTTTCAATGTTCTGATATGTTTCTTCGTTACTTCTTCATTTCCAAAACTCAGTAGTTCTTAATGGGCCGAGAATTTTGCATGTAATTTTTCTTTCATTTTATTGATTAAAAACAAGCAAAGAAATCGGCTAGGTGCTAGCTCTGAGCAAGGCGGTAACTCTTAGAATTCTTCAGCTTGTCAGAGAAATTCGAGCATCAAAGTCACTCTTGAGTAGAACCGTGAGTTTTGAAAGATTCCAACATCTTTTTATATTATGTACAGTAGTTTGTCTTAAAAATTAATTTTGGCTTTTTAAATAACTTGTAATTAACTTGTGCTGTGCATTAATTAATAATATTGTGTTCTAAAAATTGTTCTACTTAATCGTCTTTGAATTTTGTTATGGGGAAGGAATCATTCCGCTTTTTGAAAGGAGAAACCAAAAGGAGTGTGGAAGCTACAGAGGTATTATCTGTTATCACACACCCTAAAGCTCGTGGAAAAATATTATAGAAAACAGATTGAGGAAGATAGTTCAACCCTGGTTTCAGCAAAGGCCGAAGTACTGTGGATCTCGTTTTTGCTATAAGGATTTTGGCAGAGAAGTTCTGGGAACGTGGAAAGAAGCTCATGATGGAGCTTTTGAACATTGGAAAGGCCTACGATCGTGTTCCTCTTAACAAGATCTCAAAGTGCCCAAGTACCTGATTGACAGAATAAGGATGCTATATCGGATTGTGTTCAATAAGGAATGGATTGCTACGAAGAGGGGGGAGGGTCCAGCAGGGAAGTGCCTTGTCGCCCTTCTTGTTCGTCATCGTCACAGACGGAATTCCTATTAAGGAATCTGCAAATAAAACAGGAGCTCTGGTATTTGCAGATGATGTGGTATAATGAGGGGAAACAGACGTGGAAGTACAGAAGAGACTGACTGCTTGGGACAATAAATTTAAAGAATTTAACCTGAAGATCGGTCAGGCCAAGACTGTTGAAATGACCATAAAGAGACTAGAATCTGTTGCTCACTTTCAGTACCTCGGAAGTATGTGTAGAATACAGGCATTTGATTTCTTTTGGAACAGTAAAACAAAAACACATGGTTTATATATAACGCGTTCTGCCCGTAGGCAGGTCTACACACAGCCGCTCTCCATGCAGTCCTGTCTTCAGCCGTTCTCTTTGTTTGGTGGTAATTTCCTGCTATCTTGACACTGTCCTTCAGCTGGTACCTTCTCCGCCCTCTTCCTCTCTTTCCGTTTACTGATCCTTTAAGAGCATCCCTCAGCAGCCAGTTCCTCTTCCTTGTATGGATGGTGTGTAACAGCCTCCAATACCTCCTCATTCCATCCTGTTCCAGAACCACATTTCAAACGCTTCTAGTCTTCTTGCATCATCCTTCTTTGGCGTCCAGGTCTCGGCTCCGTATAGTGCCACACTCCAAACAAAGCATTTTGCCTGCCCCTTCCTTAACCTCAAGTCCAAGGCTTCTTTGGCGACGGCAATGCGAGTTCTTACCTCTTGACTGCTTTTCATATCATCCGTTAGTATGATTCCTAGATATTTAAAAACTGACACTTTTTCAATATCGTCCTGGCCTATCCTGATGTTTATTTCTTTGTTCCTTCTTGCACTTATCACCATACTGTTTGTCTTGCTCTTATTAATGCGCATTCCATATTGCTCACAGGTTGCATTCAGATCAGCTATCATTCCATTCAGTATCCTTTTCATGCTCTGCTAGCAACACCATGTCATCTGCAAATCGAATATGCTCTATTCTCCTGCCACCAATGTGCACTCCTCTTCTTCCATCCAGACATTTCCCAACAATATCTTCCAGGTAAATGTTCAATAGTATGGGAGATAGACAACATCCTTGTCGAACACCCCTTCCTATTCTCATACCTGCCAACTCTCCCGATTTAGGCGGGAGACTCCCGATTTCAGACCATTTCTCCCGCCCTCCCGCTTAACGTATTAAATCTCCCGATTTTTCAAAAATCCCACGCATAATTTCGGATTGAATGTGCGAGATGACACTCCAGTCGTCTATCGAACGGATAGACTTTACGTGTTTTGAAGTTATATCTCGATACCGCAGTATCGCTCTGTATCGATACCGGTAATCGACAACTGCGTACAAACTCCCGCATTGCGTCGTGCTGTTATAAAAAGTTCTTTGAAGTTGGCTTCGAATACGTCCTTGTTTGAAATCGTCGATGGTTAATTCAGGGCTTGGTCCTAGATGTTTGGCATAATCACATGTGGGTGAGAGTTATTGTACGCTACGGAATATTGTATCTGTTTCACACGTGAAATTATATGATTTGCGTATAACTTTGTTAGATGTTGTTGGCGTTAATATGCCTGTAGGCTATTGTGGTTTTTCGATCTGAGTGATTGCATCGGTTCCTCGGTAATATGGCGAAGAAATATGATGTGACATTTAAAAGTTTATATAAAGATGACTTTCCGCATATAACTGAGTCAAGAAGAGGCGCAACATTTGCATTTTGTAGTGTCTGTATGTGTGATTTCAGCATCTCGCATGGTGGAAAGGGGGACTTTTCAAAACATGTGCTCTCAAAGAAACATAAAGACAATGTACAGTGTGTTGGGAAAAACCAGAAACTTGATTATTTCAAGTGTAAGGAGGAAGACACTGACAGTATAACACGTGCAGAAGTATTGTTCACATCGTTTATTTTTGAACATAACCTCCCTGTCAATTGTTCCGATCACGCTGGTCCTTTATTTAGGAAGATGTTCCCAGACTCAAAAATTGCCGGGAGATATGGCTCAGCCAGAACTAAAACGTCGGCCATCCTTGCAGAAATGTGCATTCCCAATTCTGTAACTTCCAACTTAAAGATGTGACATCTCTTGAGGAAGAAGAGAGAATTGATGTGAAGTGGGCACTGGTAGGCCAAATGAAATATAGTGGTGGGGTACTCAAGTATGACAAATTGTCTAAAGTTATGCTTTCTATTCTGACCATTCCGCATAGATATGCAGAGTGTGAGAGAATGTTCAGTCTTGTCAGAAAAACAAGAACTCCGTTCAGGTCGTCTCTCTCCGACAAGACTTTGGACAAACTTATAACTCTGAAGTCGATTCAGAAAGGGAAGTGTTTCGAGCAAGAATATAGCAAGACCTTTTTGAAGAGGGCAAAATCAGCCACAATCACCTGCAACAACGACCAATTATATGATCTTCGATTCGTCACTACTTTTGTATGCCTGAGTGTGGTCGAAAGAAAGGTATGCTTGTTTGATAGACTACTTACAATTTAAAATTACTTAAGTACATTTGTAAACTGGGATGTCATATCAAATTAGTCATGTACAGGTTAATAGTAAAACTTATATATTTGCTGTAATGTCTTAGCCTGTGTATGTATTATGTTGCGTTGCACCCCCCCCCCCCCCCCCCCCCCCCCCCCCCCATCGCCACTTCGTCGATCTCCCGATTTTTCATTTTGAGAGGTTGGCAGGTATGTATTCTACTTTCCTGTGTCATCTCATTTCCTATCTCTATTCTGACCTGTTGTAAGTACAGTCCCTTGATCAGTCTTCTGTCCTTCCAATCCACTCCTTTCCTCATTAATATGACCATCAGCTTCTTGCATTGTACTTTGTCAAAAGCCTTTTCTGAATCAATCAAGACAGAATGAACTTCCCTTCCCTTCTCTATGTATCGTTCACCTATAGTTCCAATTGCATCTCTTGTCCGATACTGCTCTTCCGCAATATATATGTCTAACTTTCCATACAGTCTTCTAGCCATTATTCTAAGTAATTCTTTGGCTGCATTGGATATTAGGTTAATTGTCCTGTAGTCATCGCATTTCTCGGAATTCTTCTTCTTTGGTATCATGATTGTGGAGAGAAAGTCGTCTGGCCATTCACGTTTGTTGTATATTTCATTACAGAGATATGTTATCTCCTTCACACCTATTCCTCCAATACTCTTTAACATCTCTGCAGGTAATCCATCAATTCCACCTGCCTTGTGATTTTTCATATTCCTCAATGCCCCATCCACCTTGCTTTCCAAAATACAAAATCCTTTTCCGTCTTCCAGTACTCTTACCTCATCTTCAAGGTCATGTTGTCTTTTGTCAGACTCGTAAAGATTCCCTATATCAGGGTGTCGAGCGATACGGGAAATACGGGAATTTTAGTGACCCGGGAAAAATACGGGAATTATACGGGAAATTCGCACTTGATACGGGAAATCTTGAAAAGTCTCATAATGCCCGACTTCTTAGCCCCCGAACGCTCGGTAGAGTCCTCCCGCTCAATCTTCTATTTCGCCTGCAGACCGCGCTGCCACCCGTACTTTGCGCCACCGATAGAGCGCTGAGCGGGATGAGAACCCAGCCAACGTCGAATGCATACTTAGCCTGGCCGACCGCCGGCCGTACCCTCTCCGCGCTCGTTGCTGACAATGACATACAGGAATCAGTCCGCATTGTTATTCACAGAGGAGACCTGGGTTTCTCGACAAGAGCAGCCCTTGATGAAGCTAACAGATCAAGATATCAGAAAATTCCAGACGCGGATGTGCTGCAATTTCGCACCAACTGCCGGAAATTGTACATTCGTATCCTATGGCTGAAAAAATCAAAGAGTGGTCAACTCTTGCTCTCGAGAGACCCGTGCTATTTCCTGCCTAGACACTATAGGGGTCGCTGATACTCCTAAGTTGGAAGAAGTTACGATCGTCATTGCCCTGGAAATTCTTTGTAATCAGAAGAATTTGCTTTCTGGCGCAATGGCTGACCGCATCAAGAGCAGCTACTCCGCACTTCTGAGACTGCTATCCGTTACTGCACGTTTGAAGCAGTTCGACGGAAAAGAGCCACGGTTCGACGTGCTGTGGTCTGAATTAGTGGCTTCAGCACCTCCCTCTGTTCCTGCCAAAAACGATCTCACAAGCTTCGTTAAAATGATACTGATTTTGTATCACAACAATGCAGCTCTAGACAGAGGTTTCTCCCTGAACAAGGAGTGCATGATCGTCAATCTCAAACAAGCAAGTCTGATTGGAATGCATAGCCTACTGTTCAGGACGCTGTGATGGCAGCTGGTGCAGTAGAAAAGATAACCGTGAGCAAGAGTCCATACTGCATGAAACTCTACGCCGTCTTCAAGGAAACAAAACAGGTGCGAAGTGACGGCTAAGGTGGCAGTCGAAAGAAAAGCCACGGAAGGTCTCCAGGAAGGAAAAAAAAACTACTGTCAAAAGTATTTAATTTTGTGCTTTGTATAACTGAAGTTCCTAGTAACAATCTTGTATTTGTCAAAGTGACTTATTTAAGTCCGTGCAAACACTCAATGCAAATGCGCTACACATGCATACATTTCAAAAACTACAAACAATATCTCACAGCTCTCTACATTTTACTATCAAACACCCGTTACCAATATGTGGCTACAAAATACACCACACGAGTGACAGAATTCTTCTCGCATGGGCAGGCATTGTTTCAGTCGCTTGTTAACCACTGTCTGTGTCGGATTTCCGTTCATTGTCATTGTTTCGTTACTTTTACTTCGCCGAAGTTCGACCCGAGGACTGGACACATCCCGTACAGCATGAACAGAAAGAAACACTGAAGGTGGTCTGGATATCGCGGTGGATGAAATGATTATTAACCTTGGCAACTCATCAAGCTCTGACAAAGACAATGATGGTGGTGATGATGATAGGGACAGTGAAGGAATGGAGGGTGTCAAAGAAACCCTTGCCAAGTGACTGAGGATAATTTACTTATTTATTGGTGTCAGTTCGCTTGCGTCAATCGATAATAGAACACAGGCTATTGTTTCCCTTCATAGTGTTCAAAATATCGTCCGTCATTCAATAGCCTACTACTCGAAAATATAAAACCATGGCAATAATATCGCCACAGAGGGGCTTGTGTGAGTGCTCAGTGTTAAATATGTCTTTACCTTAACTTTACTTTTGTATTATCACGAAAGCTAATATTAAACGTAGAGAGTCGCGATTAAGTGAGTGTGCATGGTGTTATCTGTCAACTACTGCAGTTAGCTGTGAACGACCTCCACTCAGACTCTTGTTTCATGTTAAAGGATAATCATTACATGGTGAGTGTTTTTATATTCATTAGCTGTAGAGTATTTGCCCTCTTTGTCGTATTTATTGAATTTAATACCGATGTTAAAGGTATCATAGCTTCGGTGTGTAATTCATTTATTCATCTAAAAGTATCGTATTTCTCTGTTTGAATGTCCTCGGCGTTGACTCAGGACCGTTTTTTTTTAATATATTACGTATAATTGTAAAGAAATAATGTCTGAAGTATATAGCGCTGTGTATTATTCAAATCAGTTGATTTACAACAACTCTAAAAACTTAGCAACACAGCTCAGCTGTTCCAAGCTCCCGGCATATCCTTCGCGTTGTTTCCTTCGAAATACAGGGTGTAGGTGAGAAGCATGCTCAGAATTCTTGCCGTGTGGCGGTTGGACGTAGGGTCTTGTTATGTGGTGACCGTGAGTTGCGGAGAGGAAGAGCGGGGCAAGGTGACAGGAAGGCTGTCAGTACCGAATGCGCGGGGTGGGCAATACTGTATTTGTCGCATAATTTACGCGTGTAATAGCGGACACACCTCCAATTTTACTATAAAAGTCGTGATCTTAAAAGGGATAGTAGGTGGGTAACATTTATTGCTACATGACCCCCAAAATTATTATTCATTATTACAAAGGGTATTTTGACTATTTTCAATAGTATAGAAGTATTGTATTGCCTTGTTCCGGGCTCCTATTGAGCTTACATTTTCTTTCGATCTTTCATTTGCCATAGGACGCACCACCGGCGTATGGTTATGCATTACCAGCTTCTGGTTTAGTAGTCAGGTAATGGAAGCAATGGGAAATGTGTACTACAATTTTCCTTGCATGTAACTAAGCAACTTATTGTTGTTAAGAGAACGTAAAATGCACCAAGAATGATATGATCTTCAGCTGTGTGCAGTTAGAAGGCTCTGCATGTGTTCATTCCTTATGTATTAATGATACGAAATGTCAGCTAACGTTGTGCCACATACAACACTCGTAGTCTCTAAATGTTTCACATTTTCCCGTAAATTGCAGCAGTTTATGTTTTAATTGCTTATAAGATCGTGACAAAGAAAGTGTTCCTCCAATTAGATGATTGTATTTAACTGTATGCACGTCGTATAATCTTGGCGAAGTGTATTTTTTCACGGAGCAACTTAACACCGTAGTAGGCACGCAGCTTTTTGTATTTAGTTTTCTGGCATCATGTTTTAAATTATTGACTAACATATTTCTAAATGCAGACAATCCATACCTTCATTAGGATTCGAGTTCCATAATTCATGCAAAATGTGATCCTTCGTTTGTGAAATTGGGGTCATAACCCCCCTACCCTTTCAGTGATTACCGTATGGTACTTTACGTAGACTAGGGTGAAGATGTAAATGAGCATTTAAAAAATATGTTGCCAGTTGTTTGGTTTATTAACTTGCGGCAATATCATCCATAGGTAATGAAAACTGGGCATGGTTGGATTTTAAGGTAGAGCCGCATGTGCTATCAAATCGCTTTCTTGCAATACCTGTAATATGTATAGAATTATAAATTGATTATTGGTTAAATAAGTATTAATAGAGAGGCTATTATAATTATAATGATTAAATAAATATTAAAGAAGAAACGATGCGTTGTTAGTAAATATTAGGCCTGCCGGTACGGCGAATAGCCTACAACTCGTAGCTTACGTCACAATTTAGCATTTAAACGGGTCACGTTAATGCATAATATGCCAATATAACAACCGGATAGCAAATTATAATAATATTCTCACATATAACATATATAATTTGCACCAACTTAATTATTGTAATCTAAGATATGTTAGACCAATGCCGTTTGTAATGTGCGAATCGCACACTATGTAGGCAAGCTGTTTGTTATGGTCGTCTCTGATGCGAAGTTCTACTAATTACTCTTTTTGGAGACACTTGTCTTTGGAATATTCATGATAGGCCAACCCTCTAGTTATTATTTCATAAGTTGAACGCCTAAAAACAAAACCGCAATCCGAAATAATAAGGAAGATAATCACAAATGAACGTTTCACTGCCAATGAAAATCAAATGGAGATTCGCGGACCGGAAGTTCGTTATGCATAATCTTCGATGACATTTTAACTCGTGGGAGCTCTATAAGGTTACGGTACCATACAATTCAATCACTTCCAGCAAATATTTATTACTAGCGGACCCGTGCGAGAAATCTCGCATGTTCATAAACCACACTTTCTCCAATAGGTTTATAATGAGACACTTAAGGAGAAAGGTTATGTTTTTATTTCTACCAAATGATTATAGAACACTATTAACATTTCAGGATAAATAAAGACCTCAGAATGTTAATGTGACATGAAACATGCGTCTCAGTGGCCCGTGGACAGCAAGTATGGAGCGTATTATCCTACATAAGCGGTGATTGCAAATCGCACACTTCGTACATTTTTTTAAAGTCCTTTTTTAAAGAAATTATAGATATTTATGAAATTATAGTGCAATAAGTCACTGCTAATGTCTATTCTCTTTCATTTGAATGCTCATTTGTCACGATCGGTCGCTTGTGAGCGCCGCAGGAGGGATGCATACTACTGAAATAATATATATGAAGATGTGACACTCCTATTCTCTACTCTCTCAACCCTCCTCAGTAGTGATGGGCTGCGAGTGGACTCGCGAAGAATCGAGTCTGGAACCGTAAAACTCGAGATACTCGAGTCCGGAATCGAGGCCGAGGACGCTGTCAGCGTTATCCGTGAGCCTTATATGGAAACTACACGATATATAGTAATGTCGGTACGCCTTGACCTAGTATTGTATTCGTTTCCCATCAATGCACAGTGATACAATAGAATATTCAAAATTGGAAACCGGCAAGAAGTGGACTGATGACAGAAAGAAAGAACGCGATACAGTAAAGAGAAATTTCCTTCAACGTGATAATTTGCTAAGCAGTAGTATATATCGCAGTTGATAACGCCAGTAGTCTTATCGATATCTCTGGTTGAGTGGTTAACGGTGCTAACTTTCACGCAGCGTGCTGGGGTTCGATTCCCGGCGAGGAGGTTTTTTTAACTTGATTTTTAAAATTACATTTCTTTCTTTATCATTTCCTAGTCGTTATAATATGAAGCATAGTGTGCATTTTGCAAACGATTTCTCTTGTAAATCACTAGTAGAAAAGTCGTTTGCAAGTTTAGCGAGTGTTGGGAATTTGGCCGCATTCTGTCCTATATCGTAAGTACGGATCGTGACGTCACCGTGGAGACTCGAGTCCTTCGCACGGGTTACTCGTTCAGACTCGGAACTGCTAGACTCGATTCTCGCGAGTCCAAGCGTCACTCGCGCACATCACTACTCCCCAGTAAAACAGTCATTTATATCAGCTCTCCTCAGGTAAACGGTATTTTATTTGTGTTCCTTCTGGTGCACCGTAGATAATGCTACACACTCAGGGGCTCAAGGCTGGTGAGTTCGGGAGTTGGCGACCCCGAGGGATTCCTGAGCTGGGTCCGTTTTCCCCTTTTGTCCCTTACCTTTGGGGCGGACCCTCTCCTCTTTCACTTTCCTATGTGCCTTTCGTGGCTCTCCTTCCTTCCAGGTCCCTCAATCCGCCTTCTCCGAGGGTTGAGGGCATTTCTTTTCCTTCTGTCCTTTTATTTGCCTTACTCTCCTTTATTTTTCCATTTCTTCTTCTGGTATGTGGGTTAGTGGTTGGTTTTAGTTTTAAGTTCGCTTTTCATTTTCATCTTCACGATCACCCAAACCATCAGGGGCCGATAACCTAGATGTTAGGCCCCTTAAAACAACAATTATCATCATCATCATCATTTTATTTGTGTTCGTAGCATCCCATCCCACCTGCGAGAGAGTTCACTCGAGTGCGCGGGCGCGCGCTTTGCTCACGCTACGGGTTAGGCCTAAATATCGCCATCACCCGTGAGCTGCGGAAGTTTCTCCAAAAATGCAGTTACACTCACGCCAGAAAATCTTGATTCGCGCTTTAAGATTCATTTTTCAGCCAGTCGGTATGCGAACTCTAGTCTTAGAGGGTTCTAAAATATACGGGAATTTGGTGGATGTTCGTACGGGAAATACGGGAATTTGAAAAAAGGCCATCGCTCGACACCCTGCTATATATTCTTGCCATCTTTTCTGAACATTGTGAGGTTCACTTAGTAACGTACCATCAAACACCAGCTCCTTAGTCGCTCGATACATCATTTCGTATTTTCCCTCTTTTTCCAGCCTCTCTATTTCTTCACATCTCTCATTCAGCCATGATTCTCTTGTATATTAGAAAGAAAATGAAGGGATTCTGCCTTTTCTATAGTGAACCTACTCACGGGTACATGTTTTGAAGGTTAACTCCTTCTTCCTCAGCCTGTACATAAATAACAAAGATAAATTACCTTTATAAGAAGATACGTTACATGAAATAAAGATTTGTGAAATAAATAATGTGAAGTTCAACTGTTTCCGATTCTCCATAGAAGATCTTCTAATTGGATTTCCAGGCCTGGGTGCATTAAAAAGCCGCTGAATCAGGCGGGTGTTGTGAGTCGCTATTTGGTTGCGTCATAGAGACTACTGTCGACCAAAGTATTATGTGTACTCGAGTTTGAAGGTTGTTTGTTAAGTAACCAATAGACCTACATAAAATCCAATACCATCAACATTTTCGTCGTTCTATTTTACGTTAGTTCATGTAGGTTTAGATTTTTAAATTTATATTTTAATATTTTTTATCGCAATTGGAACGCAAAAAGTGCCCGTTTTTAAGCATGTTTCAACCATGCGTCACATTTAATAATTGTTATCTCAAAAGCCCGTCATCAGATCGAATCCAAATTTTAACACAATATACATTGGAATGTTGTATAACTGGTTTATTAATTTCACAATTTTGTGTGTCCAAGAAACAATGTTGTTATCATTGTTGTAAGGTAACTTTTTCTCGGCTCAGGGTGGTTGGAAAATTTAGTTCTTGGTTGCGTTGTAATCATTATACATCAAAAAGTTATGCTGTATGACTGTGAAATACGTAAATTAATTCACTTATTTTATATCGGTTTGTATTTGTACGAGGAAATAACACATTGTTCTCGAGCTAGCCGCTCTGAGGAACAGCTGTACAGCGTTGCTGAGATGGAGCCCATCACTTCCGAGCGAGACGCGCCATGATGCGTGTGGGCACCATTTCGGCAACGCTGTACAGCTGTTCCCAGACCGGCTAGCTGGTGAAACATGTGTTATTCCCTGTAGAAATACAAACCGATATAAAATAAGTGAATTAATTTACGTAATTCATAGTCATACAGCATAACGTTTCGATGTTTAAGGATTACAATGCAACCAAGAACTACATTTTCCAACCACCCCGAGCCGAGAAAAAGTTACCTTACAAAAATGATAGCAACTTTGTTTTTTGGACACACACAATTTTGAAATTAATAAACCAGTTATACAACATTCCAATGTATATTGTGTTAAAATTTGGATTCGATCTGATGACGGGTTTTTGAGATAATAATTCTTAAATGTGACGCATGGTTGAAACACTCTTAAAAACGTGCACTTTTTGTGTTCCAACTGCGATGAAATATATTAAAATATATATTAAAAATTCTAAATGTACATGACCTAATGTAAAATAGAACGACTAAAATGATGATGTTATTGGATTTTATGTAGGTCTATTGGTTACTTCACAAACAACCTTCAAACTCGAGTGCACATAATACTTTGGTCGACAGTAGTTCGGAAAACGATCGGCTAGTGCTCCAATGTGGGCGTAAATAAAGGAAGCTATTTGATTACTGTATAAGTCATCACATTAAGGTTGCAAGTGCATGGGCTGAACATTCTATGTAGTGCCCTATGTTGGAAACTTCCATGGACATCTAACCTCAGTATAGATAGCATTACAGTATGGACACTTAGACAAAACTGGAAGAACGGATTTTCAAAAAATCAATTGATAAGGGGCAGGACCTATTCACCTCAGCTGGGTGGTGATTGTATATTTTATGTAATTTATTTAACTCTATTTCAACACTCTAGCTCTCTTTATAATCAGATACCGTATTTTAAGAAAATGAATAACAAGAAAATAGAAAGTGTTAATATTACTGAGTTTTAATTCTAAGAAGTGTGTAATTTAATGTTTAACACTACATGCCTTCAGTTTTGATTGCATCGTAACGATGAAAGGTTATAATATGTTTTAAATGATTAAAGTAACACGATATATTGAAAAGTGGGGGGAAAATGTGGTTTTTGTTTTGTGAATTAATGGATAGGTGTTTGAGAGACTGATATTTCATGGGTATTAACCATTCAGTGTAACGTTTGATATTTGTATTTACTGCTCCAATGCCCGAAGAAACCGGAATGCTGGTATGTCCGGTGTGATAAGAACTGCGCAAAAAATTACTGCACAGATGTTGGTTTCCCACATTTCTGCTATTGGTTAAATTGCAAAATTAGATTTCTGAGTTGTTTTTAATGAGTACAAGTAATGTTTTCTTCAGACAAAATCGACAGGCCGAACCCAATAATGAATATGGTTAGACTGCTCTCTCACGGATACATGGTGAACCGTCGCCGTCATGCGTGTGTGCTGTGCTTCGTGTGACAGCCGTTTCAAAACCATGACGAACAAATTACATGGTAAAGACCTGATGTGTCCATACTGTATATGATTACTATACTGTGATCTAACCAACAATAGAGGTAGAAAGCTTTGTAATGTAGGAGTTAAGGCCACCACACACAGAAAGCTAGGCTAAGCTAAGCTTCGCGGTGTTATGAAAAATATCGCTCTCAATGCATTTAAGTACAGTGACACACACAGGCCGCTATGCTAAGCTAAGCGATGCTAAGCTAAGCTAGACAGATCGCTAGGCAGGCGATTTTCTTAGCTGTAGCTGGCCTGGCGCATGCGCTTTTCATTCCGGAACAGTTGATCTGGCGGGCTGTCGCAGACCTTGGAGTTGTGTGCGTAGCTGTGTCTTGTGAGTGTAGTGTAGTGATTCAGATAGTACCGTACTTCGTTTTATTTATACAATGGGCGACAGGCCAAAATAACATCTTTGTTCATTTCCTAGCCCTACAAAACTGTGATAATAAAAATTCTCAAAAGTACGCAGAAATTATACCAGAATTAAGAACCGAATTCCGCATTAGATTTCAAGACTTCATGGAGAATGTTATAAGTTTCAATATGTTTTCTTCCCCTTTCTGCATTAAAGTATTTAGTGTATCCACTGCGGAAGAGGCCGGCCCCGTGGTGTTGGGGTAGTGTGCCTGCCTCTCGCCCGGAGGTCCCGGGTTCGATCCCCGGCTCCGTCAGGGATTTTAAAACTGACGTGAGGGTTGGAACGGGGTGCACTCAGCCTCGTGAGGACAATTGAGTAGCTGTCTGACAGTGAGACAGCGCCCCGATCACGAATACCAAGATTAACGGCCGAGGGGACCCGGCGCGCTGATCACGCGTCACCCCAATATCTGCAGGCCAAATGGCTGGGCAGCGGTCGCTTGGTCGGCCTTAGCCCGTCACGGGCTGGATAGTGCCAGGGGTTGACTTTTTTTTTGACTGCGGAAGAGGAATTTTTCGCTTTAAGAAATAATAATCTTCTTGTATTATCTTCACATAATAGGCTACCCATACTGGTCCATCCAGCCTCCAACAACAAAATGTAATATTATAACTAACGAATAAGACGGAGGCAATTAATTAATTAATTAAGTGTTTAGTTTTAATTTGTAGTAGAGACGTAGTCAGAGGAGGGGGGCAGGTCCGAATTCTCTCCGAAATTGAACCAAGAGGCAAACTTATCGTTTGACAATTGTGATATTATCGTATCATTCTTATTTTCTTGTTAGTAGTGCCGGTATTATTACCGTTTTAAATTCATTTTGTCAAATACCGTAACCCTTATAGTATTGAATATAGTTGATAACGCAAAGAATCTATTAATATCATTTTTAAATGAAGACATAGGCTATTCATATACGGTAATATAGAAGTATCTACTCTATTGCTATTTTATATACGTATAGGCAAATTTGAATAGTTTTAGAAAAAACACGTACCTTATACAGAGCTATAGTGGGCCACAATTTTAATTAATAAAATTGCAACACCTGGACCCCCACCTAAACGTTCCTATTTTTTAAATTACATATACAGTATTACACAAAAATTAATTTAGAAAGCAGTATTAAAATAATATTATTAATCTAATTTAATCCTGTAGGATCTCTTGCAATAAAGATACTATACATTTTCATTAGTAGGAAAGCATGTACCGTAATAAGAAATATGCTGCCTAGCTTAGTTTAGCTTAGCTTTTTGTTCGTGTCATAGCACACCATAGCTTGGCATTGCTTAGCATAGCATAGCGTAGCTTAGCTTAGCTTTCTGTGTGTGGTGACCTTTAGGCTGGCTTTGAAAGATAGAAATATATGAAGATATTAAAATTGTATCAGAGGCAAATATAATCAGGGTATCAGATGTAAAGGAAGTGTGTCCAAGCCAGAGTTGTGATTCACCAGGGATTGATTGTTTTATGTGATGGAAAAATAAGGGAGATAAGATGTTATGTTTTTTCAGAGAGATTTTGTTAGAATAAAAATGATGATGTTATGTTTGAAATGAAAAGAAATAAGCTTGATCATATGTTGGAAGAATAGTATACTGTAGTGGACAGTTCAAGTTACAAGAAGAGTGGTAGTGAGAGATTATGGTGCAGCACTGCAGAAAATAAAGGAGTAGGATCGTCTCTGGTGTGAACAACAGCAGAAACGACCCCAATAACCTCACCACCCCTAAAAATGAATTACAAGGTCCAATTTGTTTTAATCCGTGTTGATCTTATTGATTGATTCCATGAATGGAACCCAATCTTGTTGTGTTGTGATGCTTGACAATTTATTGCAATTGTGACATCGAAAGGAATACTATAACTTGTTTTTTTCCTTCGTGTTATGAACATTTTTATCGCAAACATTGTAGAATGTAATTGGACGATTTAATTTAGACGTGGGGTAAGATTCCAGCAAAGTATGATTTTTAATTTATTGTAAAGAAAAAGTGTGAATGACAATGTTTCTTATGTTTCAATATAGTTTTATGTTTAAGACAGTGTAGTTGAGGAAGGCCTTCAGACTGAAACATATAGTACTACCATTGAAATGTGGAAAGAAGGCAATTGAATTTTGAGTTTTGTCAAAGAAATACCGTGCATATATGTTTCCTTGATGTTTCATTTCAGATATCCCTTTAGTTAACTGCCTGGTGTACTTACTGCTCCAACATCGTGGTAACTACAATGGTAACCCTATGCCTAAGGTGTCGGGCCTCAAGGATATGCTCATCAGAGTGTTCGGCTACAGCCACGAGATTGGCACACCGGAAATGTACGCTCGGTCCTTATTGGACAAGTTAAAAGGTATGTTCTCCCCCTACCAAACATTGTTCCTCTCGTTAATTTAACATTAATTTCCCGAAATAACGTTCGTCCATAGGAATGGTTAAGGAGTTCTAGGGACAGCCTATCCATGCATGGTTCGTTCAGTATTAATACCGTATCTGCTCACATATATCTCGCACCCCATTTTTAAATTGGAAATTGCAGGAAAAAGTATTCCTCGCATATATCTCGCATTAATTTCTGACTCCGTCATAAAGATGATGGTAGTAATTTTAAAACACGTCTTGCCCGCGATGTTATTGTTCGTTTTTGCGGCGGTGCTTTCCTTTCTTACACGGTGTTTGTTGTCCGTCAGTTGCATTGTCGACAAGTAGGCCTAGCAGCATTGTCTTCACGTTCCATTTTTGTTAAGTGTGATTGTTTTCTTGTGGTAATCGATCTTTTAGTTATGTAAAAATGAGGAAGTTATACAGCTGGATTTAAACTCAAAGTGATCAAATACGCAGACCACGATGGTAATAGAGCTGCCGGTCAAGAATTCATTGTGAATGAATTTGATATTCGCTACTAGTCAACAGAAACACACACTAGAAACCAATAACCAAACACATACAGTGTTTTCAAATGTGACGACGCAGTAAAACTGCAATACAGGATGTGATCGTCAGCTGTTTTGTTGGAGCTCCACACTCTAATAATAAGTAATTGTTAGGTTAGAACACGCCAGGATCTGGTATTGTGAACCACGATAAGCTGACGAGAGAAGACAAAGTAAAGAAGGCCGTCTGTTGAACTCTTGCATGATTGGATATAGGGGTATGGGTTATGGTGTTGACAGATGTTATTAAGAGCTTCTTGGAGACTGGCATCGCAAATGCATTGGACAGAAATTAGGATGATGCACGCGGTATTAGCTCGGAGATTGGCAGTAGCGACGGCTGTTGACAATTCCTATCATCTTAATTCAGTAATGCAAATCTTACGTTTTTTTTTTGGGGGGGATAAGGTATTTCCCTAACAAATCACTGCATATATTTCGCACCAAAGATTTTTACACTTATTTTTGGTCAGAAAAGTGTGAGTTATATGCGAGCAAATACGGTATATGGTTTACCTACTTGGCAGTTCACTATAGTAAGTTGCAATGTCTACAGAGGCTAATTGCTCACCGTTCCCCAGCCCCATTGTCAAAATGTCCATCTGTAGAGGCAACAATCAAACGTTTGATTTTTCTCCAAAAAGCCCTCGTAGAGCCCTTTTGCTGATTTGCACTATACTAGAGCCATCCTTACTTCCGACTTGACGTTTCAGTGCTATGTCACAGCTACACTCTAACCAGCCAATCACAGGCAGCCATTCAAATTGATATATCGAGATAAATCGAGTTTCCCTGACGATGTTGCCAGCTAACATCTTGCGTCCGTCAGCTATTTGCATTGTGCTCGGTTTGTTTCATTGGCGGTCTTTGTGTGTTCTCGTATTTGTCGTATATTTATCTAGCCTATTTAATAGCTTAGTATTTGTTTGTCGTTTGACATAGTGTAGTATAATTACGTGGAGTTGTAGGTTAGCTTTAGCTTTCTACCGTGCGTGTGTGTGTGTGATAGTGTCATGCCGGGATCTAGCACGAGGAAGCCAAGCGCCAAGAGAGGAAAGGCCTTAGGACAAGGGACTCCACTAAGGAGTTGAACCCAGGAAATGATTAGTAATGTGCGAGCACAATTGTTATGGACAATGTCACGTATCATAGTGTCATTCACGACAAAGCTCCAACAATGGCAGCAAGAAAGAATGTGCTCATTGAGTGGGGTCAGACGGCAATAGTGAGTAGTGTGTTCCCTTTATAGGTTTTATAATACATTTTCTCCCGACTCCGGACGCGAGACGGTCATGGTGAGTGATTTATTTGTTACAATTTGTTTCTGCTTCATTGTCAGAAATATTCTGTTAACCGCAGTATACGTGTAATTTCTGCTACTATGTACTTATTCACGAGTATGATGTTGTGTGTAAACATGTCTGTTCACATTACGAATGTTTTGTTAACTTTACGGCTATAATCATGTACGTCAGCTGATTCGCGTTAGTGGACTGGCAACACTGTATCGCCAGCCGGTGAACTGTCAAGTCGGAAGTAACGATGGCGGCACTAGTAGGCCTATGTCCTTCAGTTGGGAGAGGACGACATTGGTAATGCTTTCGGTCGCTCAACACACAATTACTGGAATATGTGAAAAAATAACCATTATTGTTAGTGAGGACTATTGAAGAAGAAGACTAAGGGATGACAAGTTTCTCTCGTCAAGCGAGCATCTTCAGAACCAAATCTATAATCTCCACAAACCACTACCAAGCCCCCAGCCAGTCTCTGCCCTCACAAAACTTTGTAAGTGTGGTAACTTTTACTGATAAATATTAAGCATTTGAAAAAGGAACTATTTATTTTAAGGTTGCAAAACTTACAAACAAAAGTCTTTCTTCCACAACTAATCTATGAAAGTGTAGCTACTATTGCTGTGATAGACTTAAATGGTGGCTTCAGTGGCATAGTTGGTAGCATGCTGAGCTTTGATGCCCAAGGTCGCCGGTCAAACCTGTCCGAAGTCGTTACATTTTTTAAGAGCGTTAAAAATCCCATAGTATGCCTTCCTTCGGAGGGGAAGTAAAGCCGGCGGGCCCATGTCATAGATTTACGGCACATAAAGGAACTTTCCACGAACTAAACTTGTGCGAAGCATAACTTAATTTGTAGGTTAGGTTTGGTTAATGCACTTAAGTTCCAACGTTCGTCAGGAGGCTCTTGTTGCGATGGTAGCATTTGATAGCGAAAGTAGGAACTATCTGCAGTCCTTACTTGAATTAAAAACTGATAACACACACTAATACAGCCATCAGGATGGAACTGGATAGAGCTGCAAAGAGGGAGATGGTGTGGAACCTTCCCGGTATTAGATTAGTTGGAAGGCCGAAAAAGAGATGGATGGGCCAAATCCGACAAGACATATGTAACATGGACTGGATGAGGCAGAAGTAATGGAGCAGGAGCAGTGGAAGGATAGACAACACCCGGGTGGCTGGAGTTGGACACTGATCATAATGAATATTGTCTATAACAACCTAGAACCCATTGATGATACCATGCGAAAGAAAAGACTAGGATTCTTTGGGCACATTTGAGAATGCCAGAGTCACGTCTTCTAAAACAACTCCTATAATCTTGCCTCGATAATCGGAACTGGTGGTTTTTGAGTTACAGATTATAATGCTTGCACAATTCACTTGACCGCCATCTTGAAATGTTACGGCTGATGACCTTGTAGTTTGGGCAGAAGACGCGTCCCATATTAAGGTATGTTGTTACCGAATTTGGTAGAGATCGGATTATTAGTTCGTCGTAATTTGATTTTACGTTTTGAATGATTAGGTGGCCGCCATTCAATATTGATAAAGATGGCTGCAATATAAAACATGACACAACTGTCCTTTTTCTTAGCTCAGTTGAATGGACAGGCAATGACAATAAGTCCGAACAACTGAAGAATGTTTGGACAAGAAGATAATGGGCAACATCACTTTTCAAAAGTTTTTTAATTTGTCTAAGTTGATCAAATTTTTAATGTGTTTTCATGAGGGACTGTTTATATGCATGATGTTTTTTATCTTGCTCAATGTTTGTGTGTAATGTTATTTGTCATAATGTGGCTGAAGAAGGACCTCTATCCTATGGTTCGAAACATGTACCACACTTAGTGCGTTATAACGCACATACTTTGTATTGATTTGACGGAGGTTGTTTATTAAATTAAATCATATTTGTCAATACGGACCAAAAATGGCGTTTAATATTCCCCACTCGACCTTCTATTTCGCCTGCAGACCATTCCGCCACCGCCTCTTAGAGCGCTAGAGCCGAGGTCACAACGCAACAGCGTCGCGACGAGTGCGACTGCTTTGCCTGGCCGACCGCCACGCCGGTCATACCCACTACACGTGGGGCTACAGATGCCGCGCTCATTGCTAGACAGTGATGGACAGGACTCGGCCTGCATTCTTATTCACAGAGAAGACCGTGTGTTTTTCAGCAGAGCTGATATTTTTATGTCAATCTTTGCAAACCTCAATGTAATGGGGAAGGATAATCAGCAGAAATAGAAACCATTACCGTATGCTACTTCGCCTTTCACCTATGCGCCATCCATCACTTGAACGAGATATCTGCTGTTCCTACGGCTTCGAGGTCGAGGCTTGGGAACAATGTGGGAAGGCACTGTATTGAGATGTTACACAATCAACACAGCTCTTGGCTGTTAGACAGGTTTCACACTGTCCGTGGTCAGTTTGACGAGATCCCATTCTCTCGGTCAGACACGGAGAAATATTGCGATGTTACGGATTTATAGGACTCCCGTTGTTCTCGCCAATTGGACACGGAGAAGTACAGTATCACGATATTATGCAATCGACGCCGCTCTCTACTCTTTGACGAGATTTCCGTTGTCCTTGCGGCCTCCTTGAAACTGAAATATTGCGATGTTACACAGTCCACACTGCTCGCCGTCCGTTTAACGAGATCTTGGTTCTCGTGGACAAACGCAGAGAAATGCCGCTATGCACATTATCGACGACGCTTTCGGCCTTATGACGGATTCCCGTTGGTCTAGCATAGTCGATGGTAGCAAGTTCGCAGTTGGGCATGGTCGAATGTGGCGAGTAGGTATCGGTGCCACTCACCACTTAATTCTCGCAGTTCCTACTCGGTTTCGGTGGAGCTTGGTCTTACTTTGGGGAAGGTCGTGAGTACGGTACGCAATTGGATGTGATCGGCACCGTTCGTGTGTGACACGATTCCCGTGACTTTCACAATCGCCAGTAATCTGGATAGTCTCTGATCTGGATAATGATCTGTTTAGACATCTCATCATGAAACAACACACTGTCGCTATGCAGTTACACTTACACTAGCAAAAGCTTGATTCGCGCTTTAAGATTAATTTTTCAGCCATTCGGTGTACGAACTCTAGTCTCAGAGAGTTCTACAATACAGTGAATCCTCTCTTAACGGACACTCCTCTAAGGCAGACAAGCCTTTCATAACGGGCGATTTTCTAGATCGGTGGCAAAACCCCTATTAAGTATAGTAGTAATTAATCTCTCATATACGGACACTTGCTGTTATGGACACGGACACCCCGGCCGCATTTAAAATAATTAACCACTCTTAGCGGACACTTGTTTTGAAAAGAAATCGCATCTCTGTGGGTCTATTAGTCTTGTATGAACACTCTGTTGTTTTAATGTACTTTTTCCTGGAAGCCAGTTAGCACTGATCTTCTCATCCCCTATCTTCTGCACCGCTCCAAAAATAAACCTAGGCCTGACGGTATCGCTTTCATTGTTCTCTTGAACTTGAAATGGTCGGGATAAGGGAGTTCATACTTCACTATCTGGTCAGTTTTACCGTGAATCTTCTTAAATCTATTGTAGGACCTGTGCGTTGCAGTAGCAAGTGAGTGCATCTGAAATGACTACTCGTAAATGTTTAACTTTAAAAGAGAAAGTAGACATCGTAGATTATCTTGAACATGAGAAATGTATTGAAGTGTTTAAGATTGGAAAGACACAGGCAGCAGAAATTGTGAAAAAACAAGAAGAGATAATTAAGGTATGACGTCTTAATGGTAATGAGTTGCAAATTAGACGATTATTTATGGTCCTAAGGGTGTCCGTTATAGAGAGGTTTTTACTGTATACGGTAATCTGGTCGATTTTCGTTCGGAAAATACGGGTATTTAAAAACAGGTCACTCCATGCAAAATGACCAGCCGTCTTTTGAACGACTGAAGAACTGTTGCCGCCTGCCCTCTTGATGAGGCTTGTGTTTGTCCTTGATCACTCCCTCCACTTGCACCTGCTTGTCTTTGTATTCATCCTTTTTAATTGTTCTGTCTTACAAGTAGTAATTGGTGAGTTGTTCTCTATGTTAAGCTATTTGTCTTCAGGTGGTTGTTCAGAAGTGGAACCTGCTATTATCCTGCTGGCCAAGCGGAAGGAATGGAAGTGGACATTGAATATCCTTCTTAACAATGGCCTTGAACCCATTCTTAAGGAGTGGGAGCAGGGCACTGTCAGTGATCAGATTGCCACACTTGTTGTCAAACTGATAGGTAAGCTTCCCATAACTCACTTGTGACATGAAATGTGTGGCTCATTGGTTGGTTCCTCTGTAAATCCTTATTGTTATGCTTTGTTCTAGGTTATATAATCAAATGCTTCCCAAATGAAGCTCTAAGCCTGGCGAAGGTTACAACTACCATCAACCATTTTGAGAAACTGTTATTGGATTGTAAAACATGTGAGTAATTGTCTTTTGCTACTAAATGCTTGAGCTCTTATCACTTTGGGTGACTATTAAGTTAAGAAGGGACATAAAAATTACTCTATTGCAAAATCGTGAAATTATTTGAGGATAACATCAAGCTTGACTTACATTGGTGCAGTTATGAACACAAGTATTGATGATTAAGCACAGTAAAAGATTGCAAAATGCCTTGATGTCACTGAGAAGTGAAAAGTGTGTTCACATGCGATATGTCAGCTTGCATATGCTCAGAACAGAGTTTATCATAATGCATGATTGCTAGTGGCATGAGACATTAAAATGACCCTTATTGACAAAGTTTAAGAGAAAATGAAAAGTGACCTTTAGTCAATAGTCGATATCATTATTATTCTTGTAGACCTGGTTTCATCTCAAGTCATATTGAAAAGGAGTTGCAGTATATTGCATCACATTCTTATGTAAGGAACAATACTTAATAATGCAACCGCAAAGATGTGAATCACTCACCTTGCGTTTTTCTGTGTGCAACGTCTCTTATGGGAGACTATGGTATATTAAGTTGAGTCGCCGAAATGCATGTTGGTTTGTGCGAGTGTGTCTTACAACTTTCATGCTATTCTTTGTTTGGAATGCATCTATGTTACCTGCCTCTCACCAAGGCGGTCCGGGTTCGATTCCCGGTCAATGCATGTGAGATTTTCGAAGTGAAATGTCATGTCCTGTGGTTCGGATTCCACGTAAAAAGGAGGTCCCGTGGCTCATAATCACAAGATTCACGGTCACGTAAAACTACAATCTTCCTTCCTTCCTTCATCTATGTTACCTTCCCAACCTTCTTCAGCATGTGTTGCCATCTCGGCAACATCTTCCACAACCTCATCATCCAGTCGCCCGGGTTCTGTTACCAAGTCCTCGCCATCTTTTTCTGTCCATGAATAGTTGGTCTTCATGAGTCCTTCTCCTGTCTAGTACTTTGTCTTCAAGATCATCCTTGATTTGGTCCAACCATTTCTTCTTTGGTCTTCATACTGGTCTTTTTTCCTGGGATAATCGTGTTAAAGTAAGCTTTTGGTGTCCTCTCGTCTACCTGCTTTGAAGATGCCCATACCATCCTAATCATTGCTTCTGCAAATATTTTGTCGCACTGATATCTATGCCAGCCTCTTTCCTGTTTGTTTCATTTCTTACTTTGTCTCTCCTTGCCTCAGGGGCTTAGGCGGCAGCAAGCCGGCCTCTCACCGCTGGGTCCGTGGTTCAAATTCCGGTCACTCCATGTGAGATTTGTGCTGGACAAAGCAGAGGCAGACAGGTTTTTCTCCGGGTGCTCCAGTTTTCCCTGTCACAATTTCATTCCAGCAACACTCTCCACTATCATTTCATTTCATCGTCATTCATTTAATCATTGCCCCAGGGGAGTGCAACAGGCTTCGGCAGCCGGCACAGTTCATATCCTCGCCGCGAGATGGGGGCTTCATTCATTCCATTCCCTGACCCGGTCAGTCGACTGGAAGCAGGCTGTGGATTTTCATTTCACTTTGTCTCTCCTTGTCCTTTGAAGCATTGTTCATATAAACTTCATTTTGGATGCCTGGATCCTACTTTCCACTTTTTCTCGTGTATCCTCCTGGGTATCCTCTTCTTCTCCATTCGTTTTACATGTCCATACCATCTAAGTCCAGTTTTCTCTATACCATCCTGTAATGGTTCCTCCTTCATTAATTCTCTGGTCCTCGCATTTCTTATTCTGTCCATCTTTGCAGCTCCAATACTGCTTCTCAAGAACCTCATCTCACTGGCAAAATACAGATGTATGTTCGTACTGACGTTAAATCAGATAGGGCACACAAATTACATGTGTAGGCTGTGTATTTGTATATAAATGTGTAACTGTATGATTCTTAGAGCATTACTATTGACGATCTACTTTCAATACTCACAAGTACAATAGTTTTTCTGTATACGAAAATTTAGAAATTGGCAAAATATAGATTTTTTTCTCTCTTCCAACGCTGTCATGCTACACTTTATTGTTCAAGCACTGTTTGAAATGCTCTTTAAGTACAAGCTCTGTTTTATATATTTATTATGGCGGCTACTGTTACTCAGGGAATTTTCTGATTTATCCTGGAAGAATTAGGGAATTGTCAGGGAAATCTGTTAGTTGGTTTTGGTAGACTCCCTGTGATGTAAAGCTAATTTACAATTGATACACTGCTGGTAAATTTAAATGGAAGTTTCATGTTCAATGCCTGTAACAGCTCTTTTTTGTTGATATTGTGTGTTTACGTCGACTGTCATGAACATTTGGGTCTGCCCGCAATGTAAAGCGATTACTGTAGAGCCTGCCAAGGGTTGAGGTTACAATGGATGTAGTGTTGAAAGGGTAGTCACACTATGGTCTTCTCAACACAACAATTTTATTTTTCCTTTCTTCCCTCATCTATCCCCGACTTAAATAAAAGTTTTCATTTTTCAGGTTCTCATGCGTTCAAAGAAACCGTTGGGAGTGCACTCATCTGTTTATCCAGATTTGATTTCTTACGCGTGACAAACATATTCAAGACTTGGTGTCCCACGCAGCCTTTGTCACGCACCTTGATGGATCACCTTCAAGTCCTTATGCATGCTAAAAGTCACAACTGGTGGTCCACCTTCCTGTCAGGAGATGCCCAACCTCCAACAAACAATAATGTTGACAGTGAGTGCACTACAGAGCAAAAGTGACTGTAAGAAATACAGCCGACTACTGACAATGCAGTGCGAACAATCTAGAAAATAACGTGTGTTTTCTAGTTTGTGTACCGTTGTATGTAATTTGTAATATGTGTAAATGAGTGAAGCTGACGTGTTCTATTTTTAAATATGCAAGTTTTCCTGGACTCGAGAGATAATGGTTGTAAATTTGTTTATGCTGTGAAGATATTTCTAGCAACACCTGAAAAGAAACCATACTCTCGTTTGTGATGTAGAACTTAACTCCATTCTGGTTCAAAATGATGGAAAGCAGAAACTTACCAGGTAGCCACAGAGAGCAGAAAAGGATATACAGTATGTTTATGTAACCATTGCTATACCTTGACTATAACTTCTCACATAATATCCTGCTCTTGCTGTCATGTGTGGTGTAGGCCCTTCAGACAGTGCGTTTGTTCCAATATAATGCAATGTAAAGCCCATTACTTCAACTAGGAAGAGTTCTTCTCTAGTAGCCAGCCTGTTCTATATCCATTTCCCAGACATCCATTATGTTTAATGTAACAAAAACTCTCTAATTTAAATTTTTTATATCAGAAACATAATTTATTTAGATGTCTTATGGCTAATATGGACCATTAATCCATCTTCTGGCTTCCCAATAAAATGTTATAAATTTACCTGTGTTTGGATTGGGTCCTGTGCCAACTGTCATCGACTCTTCTCATTCTGAACCATCCTCCTGTTCTTCTTCCGGTCACAAGTCTCTTGTAAGCCTTCTTTGGGATCCTCATCTCCTACATTCTCTTTGTGTGCCAAAACCTTCAAAATTTTGTTCATCTATCTTGTTTCGCAGTCAACAAACTGTTACTCAGGAACATAATTTCCTCAATCAAGTTTAATGTGTGTGTGTGTGTGCATAAGCATGCCACATTTAGCATATTCATACTAAATCCTATTTGGAATATCACCACACCTGCTGTGGAACCCGCTCCATTTGAGGATGCTTTTATTTATATCTACCAATACCTGTTCTTTATTGGTTGATTGATTTCCTCGTCCTGTCCAGCCTTAAGATGTTCTCATGGCAGAGAAAACTTTCCCTTCAATCTGGAATGTATTACAATGAGTAAGCTTTATTTGTCAACAACTACTTCTCTATGAATACTAGCAGGTCTGATGGCAGCAAAACTATCAATACCAAGGAATTTATAAATGTGGAAATGAGTGAAGCTCACGTGTTCCATTTTTAAGCACGGTATGCAAGTCTTCCTGGACTCGGCAGATAGTGGTTGTAAGTTTGTTACTAAATATAACCTTCAAACACAAGGTAATTTATAGTTAATGGATACTTAGCTGTAGGCTATAATCAGGAAATAACTTATAAACTATGGATGGTGAGGAATTTTTGACCAACTTGAAGTAGTTACACTGGTAAGTTACTGTTTTCCTATATGTGTACTGTATTTTTCTTTCACTTGTCTGTAGTGAAGAATATTTGTCCTGTGTGTCTAAGTTCGTATATAAGTTCCCCTCCCCTCAGATGTGTACCTGTAGATAACGAAAATGTACACATCTGCTGCTGGGTGCGCTTTTAGTCATCCCAGTGAAATGTTCAATCTGAGGTTTTGTAAATATTTTCTACAGTGAAGGTGTACCAAAATTCTTAAGGTTATAGTGTTTTTCTCTGTCAGGTCGTTGTAAAACGACAACGGTAGATAAATATGTTGTTACGAAACCATATAACTAAATATTGCGAATAATTTTCCTGTTATTTGACACTAAATTCTTTCATATACAGGGTTATTATCTATGTGCGCCCCGATAATCACGGCATGCTGAGCCGGCTTTGACTGGCGCACGTACACAGTTCAGCCGGTGGTTGGCGCACACTTTTACCAAACATGTTCAATAATGTTCATAGTCGATGCTGAAAATGCCCTCCCTCTCTTGTAACACACACATTATTGAACATGTTAGATAATAGTGTGCACCAACCACCGACTGAACTGCGTATGCGCGCCCGCGATCTGCGCCAGTCAAAGCCGGCTCAGTTTGCCGTGATTATCGGGGCACACATAGATAATGACCCTGTACTATTCATTTATGGTATTCTGCTTTGTAATTGAATTCTCTTGTATCATGCTTTGTACTTGACCATATTTCTGTTCTTGTATATCATTTAAGTCTTAATTTGATCATGATTCATTCTCTTGTTACATTCTGCTATATGTCTTCAAAATGTTTTCAAAGACAGTTTTGTATTGGTACAGTATCTTGAATCAGATAATTCTTAGTAAAATATTCGTAAGTAATACAGATAAACATACAAGATAGTAATGCAAATCAAAGGACAGGCTGGTAAAGCTGTTACAAGTTTTGATCATTATGTATGAAGGATTTCAACAAACACGAAATATTATACTTCTCAAAAATATTTTTAAAAATGATGATCTTGGTTTAGACCAATAAATAATTGTGTTAATAAAATTATGTTACTTCTACACAAAGACTACCACTCCAGCAATTAATTTGTGTGGTACTTGTCTTCTATGGCAAAGTTTCTCTTAAACACAATTTAATTTGCCTTACAAAGTCCTTTTCTCTCGGTCAATTCAACAGATTTGAGAATATGTCCACAACTCACCATTAAGATATTGTCTGTTGATTCAGTAATATTGATGCAAACTGCCTCTGAATCAATCATTCCTGCAATATTAACAGATAAGTGTTATTAAGTCCACAGCTGCAGCAGTACTTGTGTGTGGTTGTTCTTAATTTTTACTTTTTTTAGTCTCTTATCATTGTATTAGTTGTAGGATTTTGTTTGTATTCATTTTCTACTGTTATTCATTGGACTTCTTGCAATATAAAATAAATATGTTCCTAAGCAGGACATTTATTTTATCACCTGACTTACTTTGATCCATTGTTACCTGACCTGCATAGATATCCTTAGTCTAAAAGGCGAGAGGTGGAGCATGATAAGTTATTTTATCATTATTTGCTCAATGCCCTTTTGGGAAGCAAGTGTTTTATAGTACATTCTGCAACGAGCCTATTTCCATACGAGTGTCTTAATTACCATTATAGGCGAGTTGCATACGACTGTTTATGTTCGACGATAATTATTATATAATATATTCAAATAACCTCCGTCAATCAATACAAAAATTACGCGTTAAAAACGCACTACTGGTGGGACATGTTTCGAACCATATTATGGTTCTTCCTCAGCCACTTCAATACAATGATTAGATACATTACACACCAAAATAAACACTGGACAAGATAAAAAACTCAGTCACTCATGCAAAACACATTAAAATCTGATCGATTCAAACACTCTCGTCATATAAAATGTCATTAAAACAATTTAGTCCATGTCTTCTTGTTCATTTCAGACTTGCTGTCTTGTTGTCATTCTTCGTTGAGTAGGGCGACATGGTGTCCACAGGCAGGAAAAGTCAGGAATTACATTTTTGGTCAAGAAAAATTATAAGCATGGCGTGAGTCGGGAAAAAATGGCGAAAAGTATTAGAAAGTCAGGAATTTTATATTAACCAGACATTATTTTGTGTTTTACAACCATATTTTGATGTACTAGTTCAACTAATCTCTGAAGATAAAAAGCAATAACTCACTGGACATTATGGTAAGTTTCCATTTTTACAGTACATCATAGTAAAAACCTCGTTTACCTATCTTTTGTACGCTTTTTTTAGCGTTGGCGTAGGGATGTGGCGACCCCATCGCCCAGCACATTGCACTTTAGGCTATTTTGTATTTTAAATGAATAAAGAGCCGAGCGTTGGGCAGCTATGGGGATGGTGGAGGCTGCAAATAAAATAAATATATATCGTTTGCTCAATAAACCTCTTTTCCAATGTTACGATGACTTCACGAGTCAGGAATTTTGTTGAAAAATGGTCAGGAAAATTCTGTGGACACCCTGGGCGAATTGTTCATGGTGCCCATGCGTATCTGCTTGTATTTGAACGGATCAGGAGAATATTCCCAAAGAGCGGTCTAAAATGAATGGAAAGATCTAAGCATTAATTAAATTTTGAAAATTTAAGGAAATGGGTGAACATCTTAACTCTGTGAGAATATCTTACTATTCTATGTGTCAAAAAAATTAAATTGAAAAAACTAAAAAACCTCCCTTAGCGAAAAGAAATGTATCAAATTCCCGCAAACTGCTCAACATGAAGGTTTATCACGAGACTGATGAAAAGTGTTACCTTGTGCTCACGTGTGACCTCCTAGCTGTATACTCTGCGAGCTGCCAGAATAGGATTGACAGTTATCTTATCACCATGTGGTCTGAGAACGAGATTGCCAAACTGTACAAGCCAGCGATACAGCTGACCAGGCACAGAAGCACGTGGGCTGTAATATTGCAACGCAGAGTATTATGACATCAACTATGCGAACATGCATTGGTCAGGAGGCAGAGGGGTGATGACTGACGTGGAATTTCCGGCGAAATGTCAATCCTATTCAGGCAGCTCGCAGAGTATAGTCAGCTGTTGCAACTGATGTACTGGTCAGGGTGAGCGAGGTCAAGAATGGAATAGGGAGGGGGGAGGCTGCTGCCCTTAGGATGATTGGGGGAAAGGGGTGAGGAATGGAAGGCGTGACCCAAGAGATACCGGTATGTGCAACTACGGGGGCTTTTACGTTAGATGCCACTAACATAATTCGTCAATGTTTCGTACAAGATGTTATTATGAAAGTTAATTTCATTTTAATTATGTGATGGGTTAATTCTTAAGGCCTGATCTATTTCCAGTTGTTCCAAGATGTTCAGCATAGTTGCCTTGTTGCAATAATGTAGGATTTCCAGGTCATCTTCGATTTTGGAAAAAGTATGATTATACTCAATCATATGGTTGCTAATGGCCGAATATTTCTTATGTCTTGCTGCATTAAAATGCTCGTAATATCTTATGTTGAAGCTACGTCCTGTTTGCCCTACGTAGTCCAAGGGACAGTCTTTACATTTAATCCTATAGATCCCCAATTTCTGAAATTTATCCTGTTTTTTTGGCAGCGCTGGAATTGAATAAATGACTCGTTGTGGTGTTGGCTGTGCTGTATGGGATTTTTATATCCTGTTTCTTTAATACGTTGGTAATGTTGTGCGTCAACTGATTTATGTAAGTGAAAGTTGCATAATATGGCGTATCTTTTTTGATAGGTTGCAATTTTGTAAAGGATTTGTTTTTAATTTTGGACAATAACGAATCGACATATTGCTTCGTTTTTCAGATCCTGTTCCGATAGCAGTATATTAAGAGCCCTATTGATGTAGGCTCTAAACGCTGCTCTTTTGTGATTAGCTGGGTGGTTAGAGTCATTTCTGACGGTGGAATTCGTCTGAGACGGTTTCCTGTAAATTTTGTATCGCAGTCTCGTGGTGTCTCTGATGATGGTCAGATCCAAAAAGTTAATGGCTCGTTTAATTTCCGAGGTTGTAGTGAATTTAATGCTATCATCAATTTGGTTGAGCTCTCCTGTAATGTTATTAATATTGGCGACTTAGTTATCTATTATTAAAAACACGTCATCTACGTATCTAGCGCAGTAGCTGATGCCCTTTATTTTGCTGATATTATTGCTCTCCTTAAATTTTCAGAATTTAATTAATGCTTAGATCTTTCCATTCATTTTAGACCGCTCTTTGGGAATATTCTCCTGATCCGTTCAAATACTAGCAGATACGCATGGGCACCATGAACAATTTGCCCTACTCAACCTCGTCACTGAAGAATGTTGAAAATGACAACAAGACAGCAAGTCTGAAATGAACAAGAAGATATGGGCTAAATTGTTTTAATTACATTTTATATGATGAGAGTGTTTGAATCGATCAGATTTTAATGTGTTTTGCATGAGTGACTGAGTTTTGTGATAGATTTTTTTTATCTTGTCCAGTGTTTTTTGTGTGTAATGTATCTAATCATTGTATTGAAGTGGCTGAGGAAGAACCGTAATATGGTTCGAAACATGTCCCACCAGTAGTGCGTTTATAACGTGTAATTTTTTGTATTGATTGACGGAGGTTATTTGAATATATTATATTAAAACGTGTCAATACGGACCAAAAAATGGCAATGAATATTCCCAAGGATAATTATTATAACTATTTTATGTTCAAACATAAATATTCATAAATATCTGTCGAGATTTTGCCAGTTTTATGTACTGAACAGAGTGCATGAGACGCAGAGAATGCCTTGTATTTGACCCTGGCCTCCTCGATTACCCTGCTATGACACTAGGCCAAGCAGTGAAATTTAAATCAGAAGGTCGTGGAACTCAGTGCAGGTGCGATGCTATCCCAATCTAATTGGTCAAACAACTGTTCCTTGAGCTGTGATTGGTGGGAGAAACTGTTTCATAATGAAAAATAGTGTTATAATGAGCCTCATATTAGTACATTTTTCTGACATATAATAGTCAGGGTCGAACATAAAATTAATAATGATATTGTGATGAAACTCAGCAATTTTTCTAGGTTGGTGCCATGTCTTGTGTGGGGTTTCGCCTAGGACACCAAGCTGGCTCATCAGCGGGCTCTTGATGTCCTGGTCAATGCATGCCATGTCCTGTGGTTCGGATTCCACATAAAAACGTCCCGTGGCTTATGATCTCGTGATTGACAGTCACGTAAAACTACAATCTTCCTTTTCTTCTTGGTGTCCCCACCGCCCCCACAGGAGTAGCGACCTGTGCGCTACCTCCCTGTCTATGACGCTCACCTGCGCCTCTTTGCTGCGAGAACTAAAAGCTCATGCAGCCATTACCTCCCTATGAAGGCTTCCAAAATGATGGTATATTGGCTTTCACGGCTAGTGAATTAAAACTCAGCAATCTTCTGGGTTTGTGCCGTGTCCTGGGTGGGGTTTCGCCTAGGACACACTGATCGTGAAAGGCAATATACCATCTTTTTGGAAGCCTTCATAAGGAGGTTATGACTGCTTGAGCTTTTTGTTCTCACAGTAGAAAGGCGCAGGTGCACTTCATGAAAAAGGAGGTAGTGCGCAGTTCGCTACTCCTGTAGGGGTCCCGTCAGGGACACCAAGAGCCCGCTGATGAGCCAGCTTGGTGTCCTAGGCGAACCCCCCACACAAGACACGGCACAAACCTAGAAGAATTGCTGAGTTTTAATTCACTGGCCTTGAAAGCCTATATACCTTATTTTTGGAGGCCTTCATAGGGAGGTTATGACTGCTTGAGCTTTTAGTTATCGCAGTAAAGAGGCGCAGGTGCGCTTCATAAAAAGGGAGGTAGTGCGGCCAGAAATCTGCTAAGAAAAAGAACTGGCATTCCCCCATTACATGGTACACGTAGACTGGTCTTTACCAACGTTGACAAGGCTAACGCCCTGGCGGATACCTTCGAAAAAGTCTGTGAGCCTAACCAGGAACCTTGTGACGTTGACTTTGTTGACGAAGTCCGTCATGACCTTCGTGGCGGAATTCCCCACGGCTTTAGATTTGTCTCGCCTACTGAACTGCTCAATTACATTAAGAAGCTGAAATCTCAAAAGGCCCCCGGTCCTGGCGACGTTTCAGCCTCATTCCTCAAAAACTTGAGCAAAAATGCTCTCACATGCCTTACCAAGCTTTTCAATGCCATCTATAGATTCGGCTATTTTCCTTCAGCCTGGAAATCAGCCAAGGTCATAATGATCCTTAAGCCCAATGCAAATGGCACATTTCCGCAGAACTACAGGCCCTCCTTACCAGGCTGAAGACCTATACAGACAATATAATTAATGACGAGCAGTTCGGTTTCCTACGGTGCACCAACTTCTTAAGCTCATTGAGCCTTATTACGTGCCAATTTAACGAGAATCGTATTGCAGGAGTTTGCTTCCTAGATATCATTCGTGCATTTGACAAAGTCTGGCACTGCGGTCTGTTGTACAAGTTGAAACGCGTAACACACCGCGTTTCCAGACCCCCTACAATCCTACCTTATGCACAGGAAATTCTATGTCCAGGTGGATGATGCCCATCCCTCCATCAGAAGGATTAAAGCCGGCGTACCGCAGGGCAGGGTCATAGCTCCCTCCCCCTTCAATATCGGTCTCTGACATCCCCAAGACAGATGCTACTAGTCTCCACCTATATGCAGATGATCCACCTCCTGGAGAGGACATAGAGTTACCACCAAACTCCAAGTCGCTCTAGACACCTTAGTACTCTGGCTAAGGAGATGGAGAGTCAAAATTAGTGTTAGTAAATGTTTGCTAAGAAACGCAAACACACTGAAGTCCAGGACCTCAATTTCTTCAATGAAGCATTCAGTTTTTTTTTTTTTTTTTTTTTTTTTTTTTTTTCTTTTCTTATGGTATAAGTGATCTACAAATATATACAAATATGTACATAATAATTAGAAATAAAGGCTCTTCAACCAGGAAAGCGCTGGAGCTGATGCTCTCATCAACTCTTCCCATTCGCCTGCGAAGCTACGCTGTGGGCACTCCCGAACGATGTGGCACATGGTCTGTTCTTGAGCTCCGCAGTCACAAGCTGGTGATTCTAGCCAACCCCATTGCTTTGCACCTTCCATGACCAGTTCGAGCACGATTTAGTTGGCATCCCGTAGCTCTTGGTAGATTAATTCCTGGGATATGCTGGGAAGGGTCATCTAAGTGGATTTGGTGAGGTGAGGAAAAATCTCTCCACCTTTCCTTCCAGATTTTGCTGATGTTGTAAGGCTTAGGCTGTTTAATAATGTCATCACTCCAAATAGGATTCCTGGATTTCAGGCACATGGCTGGAGGATTATTCAGTACTGAGTGAACCGGAATGTGCTTGAAGTCAGAACAGATGTAAGTTTTCCAAGCGTGGGCAGCTGCTTGTTGTCGTCTCAGTTGTGGAGGAGGAATGCCTGCCAGGACGTGCAACCATGGCTCGGGTTGATCTTAATGTGCCCGTTATAATCCTTAAGGACTCATTGAGCTGAGTATCCACTCTGTGGACATGAGCACTTCTATACCATACCGGTGCACAATATTCGGCAACAGTAGACTAGCGCAAGGCTTGCCATACGAATAGTACTTGCATGGGCACCCCATGTTGTGCCAGCCAGTTTGTGGATGATATTGTTCCTGGTCTTAAGTTTTCCTGCAGTATTCTCAAGGTGTTTATTGTAGGTCAGAGAACGGTCCCGAGTTACTCCTAGGTATTTGGGGTTGGGATTGTTTCTCAGCCTCCTTCCGCAGAATGTAATGTTCAGCTCTTGTTTGGAGATTCTACTATTAAGGTGAAAAGCTGTGACCTCAGTTTTTGATGGGTTTGGGCAAAGCCTCCACTGTTTGAAATAGTTTTCAAGTTTTTGCAGGTCCTGTGTCAGGATTTTTTCCCCGTCCAGATATTTGGTTTGGATTGCTATGGCAGAGTCATCAGCATAGCAGAACTTATGGGGCACTGTTGCTGGTACATCGCTTGTATATAGATTGAACAATAATGGGTCTAAGACAGATCCCTGAGGGAGGCCGTTCTTGATGGTGTACGACTTACTCATCTTGTCGCCTGAGCACACTCTGAAATAACGATTCTTTAACATGGTGGATAACAGGGCAGTGAGTCTTCTGCACGGTAGTGCTTGTTTTAACTTCAGCATTAACCCTTCAATCCACACTGTATCATAGGCAGCAGTTAAGTCGAGGAAAGCCACAGATGTTTTTAGTCCTCTTTGGAATCCTGCTTCTATAAAGGATGTTAGAGCTAAGACTTGCTCACAACAGCTTCGTTTTTCCCTGAATCCAGCCTGTTCTGGTGGTATTCAGCTGTCTAATGTGCAGTAAATTCTATTGTAAATTAGGCGTTCCAGAAGTTTATAGCAAACGCTGAGGAGTGAAATCGGACGATAACTTGCTGGGTCATCTGCTGGTTTCCCAGGCTTAAGGATTGCGATGATTTTTGAATTCTGGTGGTATTTGTCCTTTGGCTAGGATATCTGAGAAAAAATTCCTGAGCCACTTCCTGCCATTTCTTCCTAGGTGAGTTATAAATTCCGGAAATATACCATCCTGACCAGTTGCTTTTCCAGTTTTCAGTGATCTAATTGCTTGATTAAGTTCAGCACTCGCAAAAGGGGATGAATAGAACGGGTTATCATCCAACTGATCGCTGATTGCTTTAAGACTTTCTTGCACATTTTTCTTTTGGCAGGCATCTATTGGAACATCTTCTGACCTATTTTTAATGTGCTGTGCGATAGAAGATGGATTAAGTTCAGGTCCTGAATTCGGCAGTGGTGTTCCTGCTCCAAGCTTTCTGCGAAGTGACCAACCTTTTCGACTGGAGTGAGTGAAATCAAGACCGTTAGTTGTGCTATGCCAGTGTTCCCTTCTTTGGGTGTTCAAGGATTGAAGAATCTGACTGCCCAAGGCAGGATCTCCGCTTTCTTCGTATGCTTTAGCAAGCTCTTCAGTCTCTTCATTCCAGCAAGAAATGTAATCCCTTCTATACCCACGAGGTATGCTACGTTTTGCTGCTCCAATAATTGTTCCAACAAATCGCTTATAATTCTCTAGTTTAGGTGGAATCCAGCGAAGATGAGAATTAACCTCATAAGAGTACTTAATCCATTGTGCTTGCTTGAAGTTCCATCTGGGTTTCTGTTTTGTTCTGATTAATGGGACTTGTAAACCGATGGTTAAAATAGTTGGACGATGCTGGCTGCGTGGAAAACCTGATAGTAAAGTTCTTGTGTGAGGTAAAGGAATATGGTTAGCATCCATTGTTATTAGGCAGAGATCAGGATTGGTGTCTTTTTGCCATCTGGCGTAATGGAATGATTTTTTGTCTTTTGCATCACAGGATAGGTGAAGCAGGATCTGGTCCATCCACTCTGACAGCTTCTCTCCATTTTCATCATTTTTGCCATATCCCCATGAAGTGTGATGACTATTGAAATCGCCAAGGTAGACACCTGGATGACGTATGGCTGGAAGAGGGAGATCTGGCCAATGATCATGTGCTGGTTTATACACTGCAGATACTGTTGTTCCCATTAAGTTGACAGAGATGATTTCAATATTACCTTGGCGACTGCAAGAATTAACACTGTAGTTGGAAATTTCCTGGTGAATGTACATGATAGAACCATAAATCTCTGATCCAAGCATGCCTACATTTTTATATCCGGAAATTCTGGCTCTAGAGTCTACCTGATCATCTACACTGACCGGCAAAAAAAGTGGAACACTTTAATTTTTTATGTAATTTCTTAATTTATTCCACTAATATGTATCGGTTTTCCAATATTTGCATTATTCATGTAAATTTTAGATGGTTGGCTACAGAAAATACCGAAACATGTTTTACAACATGCTTTAACTCACAAATTTCGGTACATTTTGCAAATCTTACAATTTTCTATTTTTTTTAGTAATGTTCTTTTGGGATGGTTTTTATCAAACGTATTGCCAAACAAAACAGTATTAATGTTTGCACTGCACTGCACGAGAACACTGGTCACTAAAAACGAGTGTTTCCACCCTTAGCGTCTATGACAGCTTGTAAACGCTCAGGCATTACTGTTCACAACTCGTCGAATGGCATCTGCCGGGATACGATCCCATTCCTCCAGCAGCGATGTTCTCAGTTGTGCCATGGTGGCGTGGTCACGCTGTCTGACGTTCCTTCCAAGCATATCCCATACATGTTCGATGGGGTTCAAGTCAGGACTATGGGCTGGCCAGTCCAGGGTTTGAATCCCCACTTCCTGCAGGTATTGTACAACACAGCGAGCAGTAGGAGGGCGGGCATTATCCTGCATCAGCATGAAATTCTGACCAACGAAAGGCGCAAAGGGCATCGCATGGTTCATCAAGATCTCTTCGATGTACCTTTGGGAATTGAACGTCCCGTGATCGATGCACACCAACTCAGGGCGGGCCATAACGTTGATGCCACCCCACACCATAACATAACCGAGCCACCTCCAAATGGAGTCCTGGAGGAGAAAGCAACAGGGCTGTACCTCTCCCCGTGCCTTCTCCACACTCTTTCTCTTCCATCAGGAGATCTAAGGTTAAAGCGACTCTCGTTAGTGAAGGGAACAGAGGCCCACTGCTCGTGGGTCCATCCCAGATGCTGCCTTGCGAAGCGAAGGCGCGCCTCTCTGTGATGTCGTTCGAGTGTGGGTCCACGTGCAGGTCTCCGCGACGAAAGATGAGCTTCTTCAAACCTTCTTCTTACTGTTCGCTCACTCACTCTCACATTTCTGACATTTTCCAGTTGATTTCGTGCCTGGACTGCTGTGGTATGGCGATCACGCAGAACTTGCAGGGTGAGAAATCTGTCATCCCTGGCACTTGTGCTTCTTCTACGGCCTGACCCTCGTCTCCTGTCGTATGTTTGGAGTTCTCTGTAACGTTGCACTGCACGATGAATGCTACCGAGAGATGATCCAATGACCTCAACAACATAACGGAAACTGCAGCCATCCTCCACCAATGCAACTGCCTGTGCAGCTCCTTCACGGCTAAGAGGCACGTTTTAGTGTGAACTGCACATGGATAACTTGCTAAAATGTATGACAATGGTTCACAGGTGTTCAACAAATGCCAGTTGTTATCCCTAGAACAACAATAAGCGAGTGGCAACACTCATAAACCGTAAACGCTTACAGTGCGCTTCCCGCCATAAAACCATTAAGATAGGCTCATCGAAGATCGGGGGTAATTGGTGGTAATAAACCACCCTAAGAAATGTCATATTATCAATTTCTATTCACGGATGTTTCAGATGTTTGTTCTAATGCGTGAAAAGCTTTTAAAATGTGATTAAATCTTTTTCATGGCTAATTTTAGACTATTTATATTACTTTTTTTAACTGTTCCACTTTTTTTTGCCTGTCAGTGTAGTAGGTGGGTTTCTTGAGTAGCAATAAGATCAATTTGATGCTCTTTGGATAATTTACTTAGGTACTCACATTTATACAAAAATGAATATTTTAGGTTAATAAAAGTCCTAGTTTCCTGTTGCCGAACTTCCAAACCGTTCAGCAGGAAAATGTATAAACTTTAATGAAAACCGAGTGATTCTGATCGAATTCAACTGTAACGAGGTGCAAGGTATGTCTAATTTCTCTTAGATTTATTAGCACGCTATTTTATTTTGTGATATAATTTGCATTTTGATATTGCGGGAATTATAATGATAATATATAGTGTCGCTAGCAATCCGCCCCGGCTTCGCCCGGGAACAGTTATGAATGTGCAAGGAATTCCTGTCAGACGTAATTTAAGAATGGCGGGGTGCATGCCAAATCCCCCTCCCGTCCAAACTAAAAACACTTATAGTGGGCGATGTATCAAAGATAGAGCTATGCTCAAGCGGATTTTTTTGTACAATTTTTCATGCTGAACAATTCTTACACTCATAGTATATTGATATTTTTAACGGTTTGTCCAGCGTAAGCTTAAAAAGCGCACGGACGTCAAGTTCTTTCTTCGACCTATTCACTGAAATCTAAAATCATTACTGTTTGTCTCTCTTTGATCATAAATAAATTATTTTCTACAGAAATCTTCCTCGATATTTACCTGTACAGAATGGTGATAGCCGCATCAAAATCCATACACTGGTTCTCGAGATTACCCGTGATATCCAAGAATCGGGGACTATGTTTTACACTAAGTAGAGCTAAGTCTTAGTCGTGCAATGCTTGGTCAACAGCGCTGTGTGAGCAGTTGAGTAACTAACATGATTTCATGTAAAAGGTCTCATTGTCTAGGCCGGTATGAGTGCAGCTCGCATTCAGTCGGCCGTGGTGTAGAGCATAGAGTAATAATAATATAATATCGTATGGCCTCGGGAGCCGGGTGCAAGCTTTGTTAATTGACACCCAGAGGGCAGCTTGCATGTCAAATTTCGTCGTTCCTTTGAACGCTATGAAAGTCAAGGAGGTTAGACACTATAGCTCTTTCTAGTAGAGAAATGAGGAATTTTGTGTTGGCGGAAAATCCCGAGATTAATTTTGCCATTGAACACGGCCTACTGAATTCAAATGGGTTCTTTAACATGCCAACAACGTATGACATCCATGTCGTGATTTTTGTCGCCTTTCAAAAATCACTTACCATGGCCAGGAGCTAACTGGGGTTGGTAATCTGACACGATAACCACTCACCCACCGTGGCAAGCTTAGGACATAGAGTTATGTACTATTGGATTAGGATTATTGTGTACGTTCATTTTGATCGCATGATTAGAACGCAAGAAATAAAAAACTTAATTTTAAAATTTTGCACAGCCTCCATGTTGAGGTTATGTAAACAATAGAAATAATTTAGATCGGTGCATTCGGATTTGTGTAGTCATTTGCTGTACCAAGTTTCACTGCATTCAGATGGTTAAATCGCGAGAACGGTCTATTTAAATGTTTCGAATTAGCTCGGCCGCCATGTTCATTTTGTAGTCGACAGGTTTTTGAAAGTCACACAGGTGAACGTCTAGTTGTGCCCTTTATCACCGTACTAAATTTCAGGGTGATATGAGTAATAGTTTCGGATATATACAGTAGAATGCCGGTGAAATATTTCGCACAGCCGCCATGTTGGATTGGTGATACGTAATAAACTTTGAAGGGCTCAGTCGCTTCTGCTGCTGATTTCAATGTGAATTTAGGCGACACTATGTATGGGGTCCATACTGACAAGTCATATAATCCTAGCGCTATTGTTAGCTTTGGGCACTTAAAACACTGGAAAAGCAAAATTAGGCTTGAATTCACAGATGATTTGGTGTTTCAGTAGGTCACCAATTACTTCGTCCATCAACTCCGTGCGCTTGGTCTGCCTGTAGACCGCTGGGGCGTTGGTCGTCCTAGGCAGCGCCACTCCTTCCTTCATGATCCTGGTGGCGTATCTCCCACACGGAGTGTCCATGTATGGGATGGTGTTCGCCGCTGGTACCGCTGTGGAGACATATCTGGAAGGCAGTTGCGGCCTCTTGGATGGTGGTACTGTGGATATCTGAGGAAACCCCATCTCGTCTGTAGTGACGACGTGTCGCAGCGTTGGTAGTTTCCTCGGGTACCGGGGATCATACCCCCAGTACTCGTTTGTGTCTTCCTCGTGTTGTTCTGGGTCCAGTACAACTAGTTCTGGGAAGGCTTGTTGAACGCCGTGTTCAGGGTGATGTCCCTCTCCCTCCCGTATGCCGGGGGCACCTACGTCCGCTTCTTCCTCGTCGTCCAGTATATCCCACGGTGCACTTGTCCTCCGTATCCATGTGAGATCCTGGACGTGGGTTGGCACTATGTTCTCCTGTAAGTATGGAGCATCTTCCGGTTGTTGATCATCCTCTGGATTATATTGGCTGCAGAACACCTGCAGCGCCGTCTGTAGATGACCGGTCGTTGAGTAGCGGACGTAAGCTATGGGCGGCGTCTTGGACCGCTCTACCCACTGTGCCGGGCCTAGCCGCAATAACAGGCCCCGCCAACGCCGGTGAGTTGCGCGACACATAATAATAATTGAACTTTTAAAGAATAGCTGCTGTGGTGTCACTGTTCCCTCAGACAAAGATCAACTGAGGAGTCCTCCCGGGTGCGTCTCACTTATAAGCATCATCATCTTCATTTCCCGTTTCCAGCTTCCTGGGTCGGGTTGTGAATTAAGGACCTCCAACGTTTCCTGTCTCTCCACCACTCCTCTCCTGTTTTTAGTACTTCTTCAGGTTTTCCTCCTCTCTTCTCTACACACTCCCACACTGTATCTGCCCATCTCTTTCGGGGCCTTCCTCGTGGTCTCTTCCCTGTCATCTTTTCACAGAAAGTTTTCTTTGGTACTCTCTCCTCTCCCATTCTCATCATTTGTCCATACCACTTTAACTTTGTTGTTTCTATCCTGTCCTGCAGCTTCAAGATTCCTGTCCTTTTTCTAATCTCTTCGTTTCTAACTCTATCTCTTCTGGTCTTGCCCTCTATACCTCTTAGGAATTTCATCTCCGCGGCTTGTATTCTACTCTCCTCTCTTTTTGTAGTAGTCCACGCTCCAGCTGCATATGTTAGTATGGGTCTGTAGTAGGTTGAATATAATACATTTTTACATTTCTTTGGGACATCTCGGTTCCACAGAATACCCCTTATGCTCTGGTAAAAACTGTTCGCTTGTTGTATTCTCTTTCCAATTTCCTTAGTTATCCTTCCATCTTCTGTGATCACACTTCCCAAGTACTTGAAACTTTTAACCACTTCTAGAATTTTCCCATTCAATTCTATCTTTCCTCTTCCTTCCTTCCTTCCTTCCTCTTGACATTACCATTGTCTTGCTCTTCTCTGTGCTTACTTTCATCCCATATTTCTCTATTTCTTGATTCCATACATCTAGTTGTTTTTGTACTTCCTTTTCATCCTCGCCCCATATCACTATATCATCTGCAAACAGCATGGCCTTTGTTGCCTCTTGTCCCAATCTCTGTTTAACATTCTTGTGAATTTCATCCATGACTATGATGAATGGGACAATACACTTCCCTGTCGGAGACCTGTTTCCACTTTAAACCATTCTGTTTCTCCTATACTGGTCTTCACGCTACTCACACAGTATTTGTACATAGCTTTTAACATTTGGACATCAGCTCCGTTAACTCTCCTTTTCCTTAATACATTCCAAACCACCTGTCGAGGCACACTGTCGTACGCTTTCTCAATATCAATAAATGTCATCACCATGTCTTTTCCAAATTCCCATCTTTTCTCCATCATTTGCCTTAATGCAAAGATTAGGTCAAATGTTGATCTGTCTTTCCTAAAACCATACTGTTCTTCTTCCATCTCTCCTTCTATCTTCCTCCTCAGTCTGCCTTCCAGAACTCTCTCAAAGATCTTAGCTACATGAGCGATAAGAGTGATCCCTCTGTAGTTATTGCATTCCTTTTTGTCACCTTTCTTAAAAATCGGGATAATTAATCCCTTTCCCCATTCTTCTGGAATCTCTTTCTTCTTCCAAATTATTCTAAATAATCTATACAACCACTGTACACCTATTGGTCCCGCTGCTTTTATCATTTCCGCGGACACCTCATCCTCTCCTGCTGCTTTACCGCTCTTCATCTTCTGTATGGCTTCCTCTATTTCTAGCATAGTGATCTCCTTTTCTTGTTCTTCTTCTTCTTCCATTGTTTCTTCTTGTTCTTTTTCATCTTCCAGTTCGATGTATTTAACATTTAGTAGCTTTGAAAAGTATTCTTCCCATCTTTGTAATATATCATCTCTTTGATACAATATCTGTCCTGCTTCAGTTTTTACAAATTTTGTGTTTTCCCTACCTTTTACACTGTTTTTCACCAATCCATATAGAACCTTTTTACTTCCTTGGATATCCTCCTTCAAAGTTTCCGTGAAACCTTCCCAACTTTTCCTTTTTTCTTCTTGTACAATATTTTGGCATGCCTTCTTTGCTTCTCTATATTTTTGCCATTTCTCTGCATTTTTACTGCCTATCCACTTCCTCCATGCCATTTGTTTTTCTTTAACAGCTTCCTTTACCCTGTTGTTCCACCAAGGGGTCTCCCTTTCCTTTTTCTTCCCTGATAGTCTTCCACAAGTGTTTACTGCACACTTCGCAAAACAATTTCTAAAACATACCCATTCCTGTTCGACACTTTTTGCTTCGTCTTTGGGAATTTCCTTTTTCAAGTCTTCTTGGAACTTTTCCATTGCCTCTCTCTCTCTTTTAGCTTCCACACCTTTATTTTTCTTTCCCTTTTCTCCGCAAGCTTTGTGATTTTCCCAAGCCTTACTTTGGCTATCACCACTTTATGGTCTCCTTCAAAATCTCCTCTTGGCATAGCTGTCACATCTACCAGTTGTCTACGTGTATCCTTTTCCACTAGGATAAGATCGATCATTGTTTTTGTCTTTCTGTCTCCCCATCCATACCTAGTTATTTTTTGGGAGTTCTTTTTCCTAAACCATGTATTTCCAACAATTAATCCATTCCTTCTACAGAAATCTATTAACATTTCTCCTTCTTCATCCTGATTTCCATAGCTAAATGGGCCAATTATCTCTTCTTTTCCCTGCCTATCTGTTCCCACATGCGCATTCATATCCCCCATTATTATAACCTCTTTGTCTTCTATACACTTTTCCAGTTCTTCTAAGAAATCCTCTAAACATTCATCTATCTTCCCTGTTTGGGGTGCGTAAATCTGTATAAAATCCTTTGTTCCACTCTCAAGTCCTAGTCTAATTTTCATCATTCTGTCATTAATTTGGTCTACTTTCTCAACATACTGCACTAAGTCTTCTCTCACTATTATTGCAACACCATTCATTGCCTTATTTCCTCCACTCCAATATATTCTATATCCCTTCCCTTTCTTGACTTCTTTCTCACCTTTTCCCTTCCATTTCGCTTCACTGACTCCCATCATTGCTATTTCCTTCCTTTCCATGAAGTCCACCAATTCTTCTGTCTTGCCATTTAGGCTCATCACGTTTATGAAGGCGATGTTTGTGGTGTCTGGTAGCCTACTTCTCACAGTTCCCCCAGACCCCTGGGAACTGCGAGTCGCCTGCAGGGGACGCCCTAGCGCTTTCCGAGGCCTCAATTCACACTCACTCATTTTATAGGCTATTAGTACGATGAGTTCGCCACACTCGAAGGCATTTTATGACCTACTGCCAGGTATTGTTCTAGGCCAATCCACTGGATAACAGACGCCTTTTGTAGCCGCTCCTCTGGAGCACAGACGCTACAGAATTCCCTCTTCCGCCATCGACGCCGTACCGAAGTCCATCCTCTCTGCCGCCGATACCGTTGGGGCTTCGCCCATAACCCTGGGCTTGGGCCCTCCATATTTATGACCCCTGGAGAGAGGGTGTCCCAGCATTTTAAAGCCCCCAGGAACTGGGCTGCCTGTTGGTCCGCGGGTTCATTTTCCGAGGTATTTGAACCAGCCCACATTTCTGTGAGCCCCCTATCCGCCACCTGGGGACGCGCCCTCTAGGGGTTAACAGGCTCCCCCGAGGGACTTATAAGCATATGGAAATCAAACTGAACATCCTAAAGGTAGAAGCAAATGAAGCAGGCTTGAAATGTGCATTAACCATGGTAACAATTGCAGCCTGACCCTAGAGGGAGTGAACATAGAAAGGGTAGATGAATTCTGCAACATGGAAAGTATGGTCAGCCAAGACTCTTCGAGATGTGGCGCATCTGCACAGTTACAACAAATTAGGAGGGGCGTGGTGGCTCAGCGGTCTAGCTGTATGTCTCTCACCAAGGCGGTCCGGGTTCAATTCCCGGTCAATGCATGTGAGATTTTCGAAGTGAAATGCCATGTCCTGTGGTTCGGATTCCACGTAAAATTGAGGTCCCGTGGCTTATAATCACAAGATTCACGGTCACGTAAAACTACAATCTTCCTTTTTGCAACAAATTAGGAGATCCCCCACGTATCTGCATTAAAACAAAGCTTAGGATCTTCAATTCAAATGTCAAATCTGTATTACTGTATGGAAGGGAGACCTGGAAAGTTACCAAAGACATTACCAGAAGGCCGTTGCTTGAGGTACAAAATGAGAATATGGTGGCCAAAGATCATCTTTGTGAGGCAACAAGCCAGAGTCCTGTACAGTAACAAGGCCTCCGAGAGGATTTAAGGGCTCCTATGCGATGTGTTTCTCGAACCCCCTTTGAAATACGTTGAATTATTATTATCCACTACGGTACTAGCTATTGTGGAAAAACAATGCCATTCTGAGAAAAGCATCTGATGCTCAGTCATAATTTAAAAATCAGGTTATCACACGAAATTCCACACATACCCAAGTACACAGGGCTGAATGACCACGATGTCCAAACCTCTCAAATGAAACAACATCAATGTAGCATAGTTTGTGACTGGCACTCATTTTATGAACTGACAGTTTATTATACAGCTTACGCCAAGAACGATCCTTTTGCCATCCTTGGTCAGTAACTAAAACTGTCAGGGTTAGACCAACTAATCTGCAAGGAAAAGACTATATTGAATGATTTGTATCACTCCATACTAACCAGTCTACATTCTCCATGCTGTAGTTTTGAAAATCAACCTGTTCTCAGGAAGGCTCTGATTCCGTCACTTGGAAGGTTATTATGCATTGAAGGGGGACCTCTTCGAACAATATCTTCAATAACACTTACACTTGTCCTACCAGGTTTTAAATAAAAATAAGTAAAACAATATGATAAAAGATATATATATATATTTAAAAAAACTCATCCTGAAACACTAAATTAAGGCACTATCAAACAGTGGTCGGACCTGAAACTCTGTATGCGGCAGAAACACTTTAATTAACAAGATTTGGCGATTTAGACAAATTAGAGAAGACTGAAAGACGAATTCTTAGAAAAATCTGGGAGCTAAACGAAATAATAACGCAGAACCAAATAGCGGGTTATATTTGAAATGTAAACCAGAAGTTCCGTGAAGAACTATACAGCCTACTTTCCATGCCAATGATTATTCTACAGTATATGAACCTATCTAGAATAATGACGAAATTAAGTTGCTAATATCGAAATATCTAATTAGTTCAAAATATACCTGGTATAATGTAGCCTAATAGAGCACTACAGTTGGCAGCCCTGGTGACTGAATATATTCTTAGTTCCACCTCTTAAGGTACAGAATACAAAATTTGGTTGAAGTCCAATGGACGTTACATGCAGTTAGACACTGGATCTATCAGCTCGCGTAAAAGCATGTTGCCAACAATACCCTGCGTGTGCTGGTCAGAAATAATCTGAATTATTATGATATCTTGTGCCAATTTTGGATGAAATCCATTTGTTAGTATAGAAGTTACATGTATTTTAAAATTGGACATATCAGCAGGCATAGAATCATGTTGGCAGCACTGCCTTGTATTAATTACTCCAAATTAATCTAGAATGTCAGGTGCTATACGTGTGCAAAGTATAGAGCTGTTGGCTTGCATACTTTCTGATATATTGATATTAGGGTAAAAAGAATATAGACAGCATTTATTAACATTTGGCAGCCCTGATTGCTCTTAACAATACTTACAATCATATCTGTTATGGTACACATTGCACATACGAAATTTGGTTCAAATCCAACTGATAGTATAGAAGTTACATGTATTTAAAAATTGGTACTATCAGCAGGCTTATAATCATGTTGGTAGAACTCCAAATAAATCTTAAATGCCAGAATATACGTGTGCATAGTTTAAAGCTGTTGGCTTGCATACTTGCTGATATATTGGTATTTGGATAAAAAATAGAGAGAAATTATTAACAGTTGGCAGCCCTGGTGGCTCTTAAGAATACGCTCAGTCATATCTGTTTATGTACAGATATTACATACAAAATTTGGTTGAAATCCAATCGATAGTGTAGAAGTTATATGCATTTAAACATTGGACCTATCAGAAGGCTTAAAATTATTTTGGCAACACTGTCATGGTTGGCCTCCTGGAAATTAAACTGAAATAGTATTATCTACATGTGTGCCAATTTTGGAATAGCTCCCATGCATACCTTGCAAGATATCCAACATGGAGCTCAAATTTCTAGTGCGTTTTTTCAGCAGTTGGTAGCACTGACATAATTTTCAAATATGGACGTGAGCTATTCCGGTGCACATCTTTACTCATACTAAATTTGGTTTTGATTGCTGCAGCCGTTTAGGAGTTGATAGGGGGGGACAGACAGACAGACACACATTTTCCCGGATCGATCTCATAAGTCTACTTTTTCCTCATTTTTGCAAAATGTGAAAAGTAGGCTAAAAATTAACTGATGTAATGAGAAAGAGAAGATTGCAGTTATTTGGGCACATTTATAGAATGGAAAGTAGTAGACTAACTAAACAGATCTTCAACTTACTGCCTAGTTACAAATCTAAACCCACATGGTTCATTGAAATTGACAAAGATTTGACAAACGCCAAAATTCAGACAGACACAATAGCAAACAGATCTCTCTTCAGAGAAGCTATTCAAAAGGCAAAATTTCAAGAAAGGAAGAAACAAACAACTGGCAGAAAGTGGACTCAAGAGGAGAAAGATCGTTACTCTAGAAGGATGAAAGAAATTTGGAAACAACGGAAATTGAATACAATGGACAATAGCCAACGTTGATTCATCGTACCCTCCAAATGGATTATACGAAAGAAGAAGAAAACAATATTCGCAAGAAAATGTAAAGAATCACTAACGGGCCCCTGGCGGCCCTGCTGAGAAGAAAATGGAGGTCTCAAGAAAGCACAGAAATTTTGTCGAGGCCCTATGTTCCACCTAGGAATATGTACTGAATAGAAATAAAGAATAACAAGTAGGGGTATACGGACTTTGTGTGCTGTAGAAGAGATATTTGTGTTCATCCCCAATTTCTTCACATAAGATTCAAACAGAACGGCACAGAAGGAATTTGAGAGAAAAGCAGAAGGAAGACGACCCGTGGGAAGGTCACGAAAGAAGTGGATAGATACAGTCTAGAACGATGTACTGCAGAGAGGTGATGATTGGGACAAGTTGGAGGAGGAGGAGAGGTACAAGGACAGGATGAAATGGAGGTGGCTCATATACCACACCCGGGCAACTGGAGTTGGTTCAGGATGATGATGATGATGGAGATTCAAATAATATAGAATTAGTTGCTTTTCATTTAATGAAATTTACTGCTTCTGTCATCACTATTTTCATTCCATTTGGACATTCGAAGACAGTGAACATATTTTGCTCTGGAGCAACCTTCTTGATCTGGGAAATCACACCACATTTTGCACCGTCAGTGCACACAGCAACACACTTTTCCCAGTCGACACCATGCTGCTCTAGAACACTGTCAGGTGTGTCAAATACGTTTTGTGCTGTTAATCGTTCTGGAAGCTCCTTGCAGAGCATATCTTCAGCCACTGGCCGAGTAGAATCAATATATCTAAAAAATGCTATCGATTGTGCCATATCTGTGGAATCTTTTCTCTCTTATTTGCAATCTTATGTGAAGAAATGGGGAGTGAACATAAACATCTCCTCGGGGTAGCCTGCTAACCCCTAGGGGGGCACGTCCCCAGGAGGACCACAGTAATATGGTCAGGTTCAGGCACCCCTGAAAGGGAACCTGCAGATCAACAGGCAGCCCAATTCCTGAGGACTTTACAATACTCTCTCCAGGGGTAATAAATATGGAGGGCCCTAGCTCAGGGCATGTACAGTAGAGTGCAGCACAGATGGTGGAAGTGGCAGCCCAGTGCTAGGCCCAACGGAGAAGTTGAGGTTCCCTGCGATCCAGGTGGCGGAAGAGGTCATGCCAGATGGGCTGGCTGTGAAGGGTGTCAACTGCTCTGGAAACATGGAAAACAGGGAATGTTTAAATCCTGGAAAACTCAGGGAATTATCAGGGTATCTTAATGACACTCAGGGAATTTTAGTTTTCATCATCATCATCATCTTGCACAGTTTCCAGCCACTGGCCGGGTCTGTTTGGAACACAAGCCTCTCCAACGTCTTCTGTCTTCCCACCATCTCTCAGCCTCCACCCTTGTCCAGTCTTCTCCTCTCTTCTTCACGCTTTCTTCCACCCCCTTCAGCCACCTGTCTCTCGGTCTTCCCCTCGGTCTCTTTCCTTCCCACTTCGTCTCATGTACTCTCCTGGGTATCCTCTTCTCCTCCATTCGTTTTACATGTCCATACCATCTAAGTCTAGATTTCTCTATACCATCCTGTAATGGTTCCTCCTTCATTAATTCTCTGGTCCTCTCATTTCTTATTCTGTCCATCTTTGTAGCTCCAATACTGCTTCTCAAGAACCTCATCTCACTGGCCTGTATTTTGCTCTTCTCCCTTCCTTTCATAACCCAGGTCTCCGAGGCATACGTCAGGATAGGGACATAGTACGTCCGATATATGATCTTTTTGCTGTTCTGAGGGACATCCTTGCTCCATAACATGCTTCTCACACTCCTCCGAAATGCTTCTGCCTGCCTCCCCCGCTCATTTATTTCTCTATCGTTTCTTCCATTATCTTGTATCAGGCTTCCCAGATACTTAAAACTCTCCACTTTCTTCAGCTGTTCCCCACCAATTGTTATTCCCGTTGTGGTTCTTTCCTTCTTCCTTGTTGTGATCACCATCTCACTCTTATTTATGCTAAATTTCATCCCATATCCTTGTATTATTCCTTCCCACACGTCCAACTGTTCCTGTACCTCCTCCTTGTTTCCCCAAATCATCTGCAAACACCATTGCTTTCATCTTTCCGTCCCCAATTACTTGTGCCACTCGGGTCATTATGTCATCCATCACCACAATGAAAAGTAACGGTGACAGTGCACTTCCTTGTTTCAGGCCGTTTCTTTGTTCCAACCAGTCAGATCTCTCTCCTCCCACTTTCACACAGCTCACGCTTCCCTTGTACATCTCCTTTATCCTCTTTATAGTCCATTTCTCTACTCCTCTATCCTCCAGGGACTTCCATACTTTGTTTCTGCATACACTGTCATATGCTTTCTCAATGTCCAGGAAGGCCATCAGTAGATCTGTTCCATACTCATAGTGCTGTTCTTGTAACTGCCTTACAGCAAAAATCAAATCCACTGTGGACCTTCCTGCTCTGAAGCCATGTTGTTCTTCCCTCATCCCTCCTTCTATCCTTGTCCTAATTCTCTTTTCCAAAACTTTCTCGAAGATCTTTGCACAATGACTCATCAGTGTTATTCCCCGATAGTTTCTGCAATCTGTTCTACTACCTTTCTTGAAGATCGGGACAATGATTCCTTTTCTCCAGTCCTCTGGGGTCTTCCTTTCCTTCCATGCTGTCCTCATCACTCGGTACAGCCACTGTATCCCCACCTCTCCTGCTGCTCTCACCATCTCCACACTCAACTCATCCACACCCGGTGCCTTCCCTCCTTTCATCTTGTTCACTGCATCTTCCACTTCTTTCCATGTTAAGTCCTTTTCTGTTTGCAGTTCGTCTTCCTCTTCCCCGATTTCTTCCTCCTCACCATCTTTTCCATTTGGGTTCAGAAGTTCTTCAAAATATTCTTTCCACATTTTCTTCAGTTCTTCCCTATTTTCTATCTCTTGTCCCCTTTTGTTCACCATTCTAACATAATCCGTAGGATCCTTCCGCCTCTTATTTTTTACCATCCCATACAGGACCTTTTTTGTACCTTCACTATCCTCCTCCATCATCTTTGTCCACTCTTCCATCCACTTCCTTCTCAGCCACCACTCTCTTCGCCTCCTTCTTTCTTTCCTGGTACTCTTCCCTTGTCTCTACCGTCCTATTTTGATACCACCTCCTAAAGGCTCTATTCTTTTCCCTTACTATATCTTTTGTCTTCTCATTCCACCATGGTGTTTCCTTCCACCTCTTCTTACTACTAGTCCTCCCACATACTGCTTCTGCTGCACCCACTAGTGTCTTCTTAAATCTAGCCCATTCCTCTTCCACCCCTCTTTCTTCATCTGTTGGAATTCCTTCCTTTACCATTTTGAGGTACTCGACCCTTCTATCCCCTTCTTTCAGTTTCCATATCCTTATACGTCTTTCCTGGTTCTCAGTCCCTTTCTTCTCCTTACTCCCTCTCAGGTTCATTACCAGTAATCGATGGTCGCTATCCAGGTTCTCCGATGGTATAACCTTGATGTCCGTGATGTTCTTATTTAGTTCTTTCTCATACAGTATATAGTCGACTACCGACTTCCTGGTCAAGTCATCACTGTACCATGTGATTGTGTGGCTCTCTCTTTTCTTAAACCAGGAGTTCCCAACTAGCAGGCTGTTCCTCTGGCAGAAGTCCAACAGTCTCTTTCCTTCCTCATTTCTTCCACCCCAACCCTCTGGTCCTAGAACACTCTCATAACCTTGTCTTTCTCTTCCTACATGGGCATTGAGGTCCCCCATAACAATCATATTTCTTCCTACCAGCTGCTTCTGCAATTCCTCTTCAAACTCCTCCTTCTCTTCAGAAGCGCAGCCTACTTGTGGGGCATACACTTGCACTATTTCTACGGTCTCTCCCCTCAGTGCTACTTTCACTTTCATCATCCTATCACTTATTCTCCTCACTTCTTCTTTTAAACCATCTCGTACTACTACTCCCACTCCATTCCTCTTTCCCTCTTCGTTCCCACTCCAGTACAGTCTATAGCCTTTTCTCAGTACTCTCCTTCCTTCCCCTTTCCACTTTGTTTCTGCCAATCCCAATAAATCCAACTTCCTTCTTTCCATCATATCCACTATCTCCTCCACCTTCCCCGTCAGCGTTCTTAGGTTTAAAGTTCCAAATCTTAGTCCGTGTGTACAGCCGTGTCGTCGTCTATTAAATCCATCCTGTCCGAGGCTCGTTCCATTTTTGAAAGCATTTGGTTTTATCCACTACTGGCTTGCTGGGCCTATCGTAGCTTCACCAGAGCCCCGTTAGCCGTCACTTTTCAGGGTTCCTGTAGGACCTTCACAGCTACCGTAACGGTCCCGGGGCACACGAAGTCCCCACTGTACTTCGCCCCTACAGGCAATCCCCTACTTTGTGCCGTTGCCCGTCTCCCACGACGTGGACGAGGGGTTGGACTTATGGGAATTTTAGTTTTACAAGGTCCAATCCTGAATAATTGGAAAATAAGAATTTAAATTTTGTTGGGGGAAAAGTATATTCTGGTGATGATTGTTAGTACTGACGTTAAATCAGTAATCTCTCATTTCATACAAATTACATAATTATGTAGACTGTATATAAACGTGTAACTTATGATTTTTGAGAGCATTACTATTGACGAGCAACTTTCAATACTCGCAAGTACAATAGTTATTCTGGATGAGAAATTTGAAAAAATAGAAAAATATATTTTTCAGTTTTTTTTTTTTTTTTTTGTCTTTTCCAAACTCTGTTTTATATATGTATTATGGCCGGTACTGTTACTCGGGGAATTTTCTGATTTATCCTGGAAAAATCAGGGTATTGTCAGGGAAATGTGTTAGTTGGTTTTGGTGGACATCCTGTTTCTTGAGCTTGCGGCAGGTTGTTGCATTCTGGTGCCTGGAATCACATGTGCAGTGGTGAATGGCTTCAGAGAGCGTAACTTCCTGGAATTATAGGTACCGGTATGTGCAACAGAACATATAGCAGAATAGAAGTGCTACGCAATATTGACTTGATACCTTCGTCCACAGACTTCATAAATAACAGATTCAATTGACTTTAAACCAAGACCACTTCACGACCTAATATCATCATCATCTTGCACAGTTTCCAGCCACTGGCCGGGTCTGTTCTCCCACCATCTCTCCGTCACCACCTTGGCCCTATCTTCTCCTTTCTTTCGCACGCAGTCCTCCACACCCTTCAGCCATTTATCTCATGGCCTTCCTCTTGGACTTTTCCCTCTATTTTCATCTCGTGTATCTTCCTGGTTATCCTCCTCCCATCCATTCGCTTAACATGCCCATTCCTTGATTCCTCCATTCTATCCTGTAATGCTCCCTCCTTGGTAAATTCTCTGATCTTCTCATTTCTTAACCTGTCCACCTTTGTCACTCCAATACTGCTTCTCAAGAATTTCATGTCGTCGCCTTTGAGATCACCATCAGGATCCTCTGGGCCGACCTCTAAAGAAGTCAGCCTGGTCTTGATTTCATCCAATGCTGTATACGGATGGCTTGAAGGTCTGCGGCGGTCATGACGGCGACGGTTGTTGCTGTAGACAAGTTGGATGTCTCGGATGTGGTAGACGTATTCTCGGTACTGCCGGTGGCTGTTTCTGCTTTTGTGGACGCCGTTGTGGATGGCGTGCTTCCTCTCTTCTTAAGATGAGACTTATTCGTGGCAGATCGGGTGACCTGGTAATGTCCAGTGATAGTGTCTGGTGTGGACATACCCCTCCGACGGGTGAAACTGAGCTACTCCAATTGACTGTATCTATCCACCCCAGAACCGGGGTGCAGCCAGCGTCGAGCGAAGGAGCTGACCCATAGCCGAAGCTTTATTGCTGATAATTTACAAAGAACACAATACATAGTAACATACCCTTCCCCCCAACTGGGGGACATCAACAGAGAAACATGATACACAACAACAAAGGAAAAGACACAATTTTTAAACACTTCAGTCCCTGAATTAACACATCACTCAGAACTGTCTGGACTTGGTGACCAATGCATTTGCAGACGCAAGAACTTCCGTATTGGGCTGCCTTTCACTCGACGAGCCGGTCTCTTGGAAGCTGAAGTTGTTGTTGCTCGTGGTGGTTGGCGTGGAGAAGGCGGAGTTTTCTTCTTATTGGGCCGTTTCGCCGGTGTGGGCGATTTATCAGCACATGCCGGGGCAGGAAGAGGAGATCCCCGGGTACTGCAGCTGTCTGTCCCCTCCCTGCCCCACGTGGTCCACATCCCCTTCCTCCTCGACCGCGGGAGACCGCTGCCGGACGGAGAGTCAGCTGGAGCTGGAAGCACTCGGGAAGAGTGACTAAGTCGTCCCCAGTGCACAGTGGGTCAAAATCGAAATCTAGGAGGACAAAATTATTTATTTTCATAATTAAAAAATCAAAATTTATTACTTCTAAAGCATTCTCATATAATTGTCGCTCACTATTCTGGGATATAAACGCATCTTAGTGTAAATCTGTCACCACTGTTCGAGCAGTATGAATTGGGTGAATGAATGTGGCTGTGGTTTGGTTGTCTTTGTGGTTAGTGTGATGCTTTAAGATGGAACATGCAGCTGAAGGTATGATCTTTGTAACGTGTTTCAGTTATTAATAGGCGTAATTGTTACGTAATTTTAGCTAAATTTGCATTATATAAAATTTAACTTTTATTTCTAAAATTATATTTTCACTTAGATTTTTAGTATGTCGCGTCACTCTGCGTCTCTTTCTACTTAATGTTAAAATGTAGATAAAGTCTTGTAGTTTACGCCTGTTATTCAACACAATATATAAATCTGGCAGAATTCCATCTGACTGGCAAAGATCTTCTTTTGTCACCATACCTAAAAAGGCTAGTGCATCACATTGTGATGATTATCGTATGATCAGTCTAATGTCCCATGTGCTAAAGGTATTTCTGCGTATCATCCACACTCGAATCTACCTTAAATGAGAACGCTATGTTGGTAATACTCAGTTTGGCTTTAGGAATGGACTGGGTACTCGCGAGGCTCTTTTCTCCTTGAATGTTTTGACCCAGAAATGCCGCTCGAAGCAGCTACAGCCTCTGGCGAGCCGAACATGTCCTCGAACACTCCCGGCACTAAAAGTCATACGATCATCATCATCTTGTACAGTTTCCAGCCCCAGGCTGGGTCTGTTTGGAACATAAGCCTCGCCTTTCTTCCCACCACCTCTCCGTTGTCACTCTGGTCCAGTCCTCGCCTCTCTTCTTGACACATTCCTCCACTCCTTTCAGCCATCTATCTCTTGGGCTTCCCCTTGGTCGTTTCTTCTGCATCTGCATCTCATGTATCCTCTTGGGAATCTTCTTCTCTTCCATTCTCTTTAAGTGTCCATACCACCTCAGTTTTGATGTCTCAATCCTACCTTGCAAGGGCTCCTCTTTCACTATTTCCCTGACCTTTTCATTCCTCACCCTGTCTCTTGTTTCTCCGATCTTACTTCACAGGAACTTCATTTCACTTGCCTGTATTCTGCTTATGTCTCTTTTCTTAATTATCCACGTTTCTGATGCATAGGTCAGTATCGGGATATAGTAGCTTCTGTATAACATTTCTTTGCTTTTTTGTGGGACATCTTTATTTCACACTAAGCTCCTAATGCTTCTCAGAAATGCTTCTGCCTGTCTGCCACGTTCCGTAATCTCTTTGTCATTTCTCCCATTTTCCTCCACTATACTTGAGACGTTCCACCTTCTTCAGCTGTCCACCTCCAAGTGTTATCCCACTCATTGGTCTGTCCCTTTTCCTGGTCGTTAACAGGATCTCACATTTACTGATGTTGAACTTCCATCCATACTCTCCCACTGTTTCTTCCCAAGCCTTCAGTTGCTCCTGAATTTCCTCCTCCTTGTTTCCCCAAACCATGAGATCATCAGCGGCTTCGGTGGCGTAGTCGGTAGCATGCTGAACTGCTATGCCCAAGATAGCGGGTTCAAACCCGACCGAAGTCGTCGGATTTTTTAAGAGCGTTAAAAATCCTTCAGTATGCCTTCCTTCGGAGGGGAAGTAAAGCCGGCGGTCCCATGTCATAGATTTATGGCATGTTAAAGATCCTTTCACAGACTAAACTTGTGTAAAGCAAAATTTGTTAGGTTAGATTTCGTCACAACGCTCTATCAAAGTTCCAACGTTCACCACTAGGTATCATTGATATCTGGTGGCGAAAGTTGGAACTACTTGAAATTGAACGGAACTTGTAGCTCGCCCTTTAGGGTGTCCGCTGGAAGCAGCTACAGACTCAGGCGAGCCGAACATGTCCTCGGACACTCCCGGCACTAAAAGCCATACGATAAATAGATAAATAAATCTGCAAACACCATTGCTTTCATCATATCTTCTCCTATCTTTCCTGCTACCCGTGTCATTACCTCGTCCATAACCACAATAAAGAGAAGGGGTGATAGTGCACTACCCTGTTTCAGGCCACTCATTTGTCTGAACCAGTCTGTTCTTTCCCCTCCAACTTTCACAGAACTCACACTTCCACAATACATCTCCTTCACTCTGCCTACAATCCCTTTTTCCACTCCCATGTTTTCCATTGCTTCACAAACCTTCTCCCTACACACACTATCATAGGCCTTTTCGATGTCCAGGAAGGCCATCAACAGATCCTCTCCAAATTCGTAGTGGTGTTACTGGAGCTGTCTCACTGAAAATATGAGATCCACTGTTGATCTCCCAGGTCTGAATCCATACTGCTCCTCTCTCAATTCTCTCTCCACTTTGGCTCGTATTCTACTTTCTAGTATCTTTTCATATATCTTGGCGCAGTGTGACTCTGATACAATAAATAAAATAAGCTGTATACAGGGTCTTTCATATAAAATAAGAGCGCCAAGCGGCGGCTTTGTTAACCGCTACTGCGGTCACCTTGGCCGAGCTTTTGGCGCGCCAAGGCCCACTGCTTTAAGCGTGTGTACAATCCTATATGATGCAGCGGCCTTGCTAGCGTGTGTACAATGCTGAAATCTTACTTTAGTTAGTTAGTTATTGTTGATGAAACCGAAACCCCTATAGTATTGAAAGCGCGCGCATAGTACATACGATGGCTGTGAGGTGGTGATTTTTTTTTTTTTTTTTCCCCCCAAGTTCCGATGGACTGTATAAAAATCACAGATTGACATTGCCAAACTTGACCTTGCAATAAGCGTGCAGGTGCTCGGTCGCCTGTCTAAACCTCAAGTGCTAACATGGTGAGACAGTTATCATTGCAACATCGTATTTTTTTATGTAATACTTATTTTAAGTACGAGTCGGCTCGGCGGGTACGTGATGCATTTATTCAACAATTTCCCGATGAAGTGCCACCTTGACTAACACAGATTCACGTAATTGCAAATAAGTTTGACAATACTGGCACGGTGCTCAAAAAAAACATGCCCGCACACGAACAGTTTAACAGAGGATGAGCTAGATGACATTGGCGAGAATCTTGAACGGTCTCCGAATAAATCACTCACAAAATTAGCACAAGTAGGGGTTTCGGTTTCATCAACAATAACTAACTAACTAAAGTATGATTTCAGCATTGTACACACGCTTAAAGCAGGGGGCCTTGGCGCGGCAAAAGCTCGGCCAAGGTGACCGCAGCAGCGGTTAACAAAGCCGCCGCTTGGCGCTCTTATTTTATGTGAAAAACCCTGTATACGCTTATGATACAATGTGCAGGCTAATACATGTATACTTTTTTTACATCCTCAATCATTTATATGTTGTAATAGGATACTTTTGGTTACTTCAGATTATGGTAGACAATATTGTGTTCAGGAAAGTACCGGAGAAGAGACCCGTTGAATGTCCCAGAAGAAGGTGGATAGAGCAAGTTAAAGAAGATCTCCTAATGAGAGGACTGATGTTCCAAGATATTAATGGCAGAGTTAGATGGAGGCATATCATTCACTCAAATCCTACCCGGCCCACTGGAAAGATCCCTAGATCAGTGTTTCCCAAACTATTGTGTGTGCGTAGCATAACCTAATGGTAACTATAACCCCCGTATACCCCTACTATTGTGTGTGCGTAGCATAACCTAATGGTAACTATAACCCCCGTATACCCCTACTATTGTGTGTGCGTACCATAACCTAATGGTAACTATAACCCCCGTATACCCCTACTATTGTGTGTGCGTAGCATAACCTAATGGTAACTATAACCCCCGTATACCCCTACTATTGTGTGTGCGTACCATAACCTAATGGTAACTATAACCCCCGTATACCCCTACTATTGTGTGTGCGTAGCATAACCTAATGGTAACTATAACCCCCGTATACCCCTACTATTGTGTGTGCGTACCATAACCTAATGGTAACTATAACCCCCGTATACCCCTACTATTGTGTGTGCGTAGCATAACCTAATGGTAACTATAACCCCCGTATACCCCTACTATTGTGTGTGCGTACCATAACCTAATGGTAACTATAACCCCCGTATACCCCTACTATTGTGTGTGCGTAGCATAACCTAATGGTAACTATAACCCCCGTATACCCCTACTATTGTGTGTGCGTACCATAACCTAATGGTAACTATAACCCCCGTATACCCCTACTATTGTGTGTGCGTAGCATAACCTAATGGTAACTATAACCCCCGTATACCCCTACTATTGTGTGTGCGTACCATAACCTAATGGTAACTATAACCCCCGTATACCCCTACTATTGTGTGTGCGTAGCATAACCTAATGGTAACTATAACCCCCGTATACCCCTACTATTGTGTGTGCGTAGCATAACCTAATGGTAACTATAACCCCCGTATACCCCTACTATTGTGTGTGCGTACCATAACCTAATGGTAACTATAACCCCCGTATACCCCTACTATTGTGTGTGCGTAGCATAACCTAATGGTAACTATAACCCCCGTATACCCCTACTATTGTGTGTGCGTACCATAACCTAATGGTAACTATAACCCCCGTATACCCCTACTATTGTGTGTGCGTAGCATAACCTAATGGTAACTATAACCCCCGTATACCCCTACTATTGTGTGTGCGTAGCATAACCTAATGGTAACTATAACCCCCGTATACCCCTACTATTGTGTGTGCGTACCATAACCTAATGGTAACTATAACCCCCGTATACCCCTACTATTGTGTGTGCGTAGCATAACCTAATGGTAACTATAACCCCCGTATACCCCTACTATTGTGTGTGCGTAGCATAACCTAATGGTAACTATAACCCCCGTATACCCCTACTATTGTGTGTGCGTAGCATAACCTAATGGTAACTATAACCCCCGTATACCCCTACTATTGTGTGTGCGTAGCATAACCTAATGGTAACTATAACCCCCGTATACCCCTACTATTGTGTGTGCGTAGCATAACCTAATGGTAACTATAACCCCCGTATACCCCTACTATTGTGTGTGCGTAGCATAACCTAATGGTAACTATAACCCCCGTATACCCCTACTATTGTGTGTGCGTAGCATAACCTAATGGTAACTATAACCCCCGTATACCCCTACTATTGTGTGTGCGTAGCATAACCTAATGGTAACTATAACCCCCGTATACCCCTACTATTGTGTGTGCGTAGCATAACCTAATGGTAACTATAACCCCCGTATACCCCTACTATTGTGTGTGCGTAGCATAACCTAATGGTAACTATAACCCCCGTATACCCCTACTATTGTGTGTGCGTAGCATAACCTAATGGTAACTATAACCCCCGTATACCCCTACTATTGTGTGTGCGTAGCATAACCTAATGGTAACTATAACCCCCGTATACCCCTACTATTGTGTGTGCGTACCATAACCTAATGGTAACTATAACCCCCGTATACCCCTACTATTGTGTGTGCGTAGCATAACCTAATGGTAACTATAACCCCCGTATACCCCTACTATTGTGTGTGCGTACCATAACCTAATGGTAACTATAACCCCCGTATACCCCTACTATTGTGTGTGCGTAGCATAACCTAATGGTAACTATAACCCCCGTATACCCCTACTATTGTGTGTGCGTAGCATAACCTAATGGTAACTATAACCCCCGTATACCCCTACTATTGTGTGTGCGTACCATAACCTAATGGTAACTATAACCCCCGTATACCCCTACTATTGTGTGTGCGTACCATAACCTAATGGTAACTATAACCCCCGTATACCCCTACTATTGTGTGTGCGTAGCATAACCTAATGGTAACTATAACCCCCGTATACCCCTACTATTGTGTGTGCGTACCATAACCTAATGGTAACTATAACCCCCGTATACCCCTACTATTGTGTGTGCGTAGCATAACCTAATGGTAACTATAACCCCCGTATACCCCTACTATTGTGTGTGCGTAGCATAACCTAATGGTAACTATAACCCCCGTATACCCCTACTATTGTGTGTGCGTAGCATAACCTAATGGTAACTATAACCCCCGTATACCCCTACTATTGTGTGTGCGTAGCATAACCTAATGGTAACTATAACCCCCGTATACCCCTACTATTGTGTGTGCGTACCATAACCTAATGGTAACTATAACCCCCGTATACCCCTACTATTGTGTGTGCGTACCATAACCTAATGGTAACTATAACCCCCGTATACCCCTACTATTGTGTGTGCGTACCATAACCTAATGGTAACTATAACCCCCGTATACCCCTACTATTGTGTGTGCGTAGCATAACCTAATGGTAACTATAACCCCCGTATACCCCTACTATTGTGTGTGCGTACCATAACCTAATGGTAACTATAACCCCCGTATACCCCTGCTATTGTGTGTGCGTAGCATAACCTAATGGTAACTATAACCCCCGTATACCCCTACTATTGTGTGTGCGTAGCATAACCTAATGGTAACTATAACCCCCGTATACCCCTACTATTGTGTGTGCGTAGCATAACCTAATGGTAACTATAACCCCCGTATACCCCTACTATTGTGTGTGCGTAGCATAACCTAATGGTAACTATAACCCCCGTATACCCCTACTATTGTGTGTGCGTAGCATAACCTAATGGTAACTATAACCCCCGTATACCCCTACTATTGTGTGTGCGTAGCATAACCTAATGGTAACTATAACCCCCGTATACCCCTACTATTGTGTGTGCGTAGCATAACCTAATGGTAACTATAACCCCCGTATACCCCTACTATTGTGTGTGCGTACCATAACCTAATGGTAACTATAACCCCCGTATACCCCTACTATTGTGTGTGCGTAGCATAACCTAATGGTAACTATAACCCCCGTATACCCCTACTATTGTGTGTGCGTAGCATAACCTAATGGTAACTATAACCCCCGTATACCCCTACTATTGTGTGTGCGTAGCATAACCTAATGGTAACTATAACCCCCGTATACCCCTACTATTGTGTGTGCGTACCATAACCTAATGGTAACTATAACCCCCGTATACCCCTACTATTGTGTGTGCGTACCATAACCTAATGGTAACTATAACCCCCGTATACCCCTACTATTGTGTGTGCGTAGCATAACCTAATGGTAACTATAACCCCCGTATACCCCTACTATTGTGTGTGCGTACCATAACCTAATGGTAACTATAACCCCCGTATACCCCTACTATTGTGTGTGCGTACCATAACCTAATGGTAACTATAACCCCCGTATACCCCTACTATTGTGTGTGCGTAGCATAACCTAATGGTAACTATAACCCCCGTATACCCCTACTATTGTGTGTGCGTACCATAACCTAATGGTAACTATAACCCCCGTATACCCCTACTATTGTGTGTGCGTAGCATAACCTAATGGTAACTATAACCCCCGTATACCCCTACTATTGTGTGTGCGTAGCATAACCTAATGGTAACTATAACCCCCGTATACCCCTACTATTGTGTGTGCGTAGCATAACCTAATGGTAACTATAACCCCCGTATACCCCTACTATTGTGTGTGCGTAGCATAACCTAATGGTAACTATAACCCCCGTATACCCCTACTATTGTGTGTGCGTAGCATAACCTAATGGTAACTATAACCCCCGTATACCCCTACTATTGTGTGTGCGTAGCATAACCTAATGGTAACTATAACCCCCGTATACCCCTACTATTGTGTGTGCGTAGCATAACCTAATGGTAACTATAACCCCCGTATACCCCTACTATTGTGTGTGCGTAGCATAACCTAATGGTAACTATAACCCCCGTATACCCCTACTATTGTGTGTGCGTAGCATAACCTAATGGTAACTATAACCCCCGTATACCCCTACTATTGTGTGTGCGTAGCATAACCTAATGGTAACTATAACCCCCGTATACCCCTACTATTGTGTGTGCGTAGCATAACCTAATGGTAACTATAACCCCCGTATACCCCTACTATTGTGTGTGCGTAGCATAACCTAATGGTAACTATAACCCCCGTATACCCCTACTATTGTGTGTGCGTAGCATAACCTAATGGTAACTATAACCCCCGTATACCCCTACTATTGTGTGTGCGTAGCATAACCTAATGGTAACTATAACCCCCGTATACCCCTACTATTGTGTGTGCGTAGCATAACCTAATGGTAACTATAACCCCCGTATACCCCTACTATTGTGTGTGCGTACCATAACCTAATGGTAACTATAACCCCCGTATACCCCTACTATTGTGTGTGCGTAGCATAACCTAATGGTAACTATAACCCCCGTATACCCCTACTATTGTGTGTGCGTAGCATAACCTAATGGTAACTATAACCCCCGTATACCCCTACTATTGTGTGTGCGTAGCATAACCTAATGGTAACTATAACCCCCGTATACCCCTACTATTGTGTGTGCGTACCATAACCTAATGGTAACTATAACCCCCGTATACCCCTACTATTGTGTGTGCGTACCATAACCTAATGGTAACTATAACCCCCGTATACCCCTACTATTGTGTGTGCGTACCATAACCTAATGGTAACTATAACCCCCGTATACCCCTACTATTGTGTGTGCGTAGCATAACCTAATGGTAACTATAACCCCCGTATACCCCTACTATTGTGTGTGCGTACCATAACCTAATGGTAACTATAACCCCCGTATACCCCTACTATTGTGTGTGCGTAGCATAACCTAATGGTAACTATAACCCCCGTATACCCCTACTATTGTGTGTGCGTAGCATAACCTAATGGTAACTATAACCCCCGTATACCCCTACTATTGTGTGTGCGTAGCATAACCTAATGGTAACTATAACCCCCGTATACCCCTACTATTGTGTGTGCGTAGCATAACCTAATGGTAACTATAACCCCCGTATACCCCTACTATTGTGTGTGCGTACCATAACCTAATGGTAACTATAACCCCCGTATACCCCTACTATTGTGTGTGCGTACCATAACCTAATGGTAACTATAACCCCCGTATACCCCTACTATTGTGTGTGCGTAGCATAACCTAATGGTAACTATAACCCCCGTATACCCCTACTATTGTGTGTGCGTACCATAACCTAATGGTAACTATAACCCCCGTATACCCCTACTATTGTGTGTGCGTAGCATAACCTAATGGTAACTATAACCCCCGTATACCCCTACTATTGTGTGTGCGTAGCATAACCTAATGGTAACTATAACCCCCGTATACCCCTACTATTGTGTGTGCGTAGCATAACCTAATGGTAACTATAACCCCCGTATACCCCTACTATTGTGTGTGCGTAGCATAACCTAATGGTAACTATAACCCCCGTATACCCCTACTATTGTGTGTGCGTAGCATAACCTAATGGTAACTATAACCCCCGTATACCCCTACTATTGTGTGTGCGTAGCATAACCTAATGGTAACTATAACCCCCGTATACCCCTACTATTGTGTGTGCGTACCATAACCTAATGGTAACTATAACCCCCGTATACCCCTACTATTGTGTGTGCGTACCATAACCTAATGGTAACTATAACCCCCGTATACCCCTACTATTGTGTGTGCGTACCATAACCTAATGGTAACTATAACCCCCGTATACCCCTACTATTGTGTGTGCGTAGCATAACCTAATGGTAACTATAACCCCCGTATACCCCTACTATTGTGTGTGCGTAGCATAACCTAATGGTAACTATAACCCCCGTATACCCCTACTATTGTGTGTGCGTAGCATAACCTAATGGTAACTATAACCCCCGTATACCCCTACTATTGTGTGTGCGTACCATAACCTAATGGTAACTATAACCCCCGTATACCCCTACTATTGTGTGTGCGTACCATAACCTAATGGTAACTATAACCCCCGTATACCCCTACTATTGTGTGTGCGTACCATAACCTAATGGTAACTATAACCCCCGTATACCCCTACTATTGTGTGTGCGTAGCATAACCTAATGGTAACTATAACCCCCGTATACCCCTACTATTGTGTGTGCGTAGCATAACCTAATGGTAACTATAACCCCCGTATACCCCTACTATTGTGTGTGCGTACCATAACCTAATGGTAACTATAACCCCCGTATACCCCTACTATTGTGTGTGCGTACCATAACCTAATGGTAACTATAACCCCCGTATACCCCTACTATTGTGTGTGCGTAGCATAACCTAATGGTAACTATAACCCCCGTATACCCCTACTATTGTGTGTGCGTACCATAACCTAATGGTAACTATAACCCCCGTATACCCCTACTATTGTGTGTGCGTACCATAACCTAATGGTAACTATAACCCCCGTATACCCCTACTATTGTGTGTGCGTAGCATAACCTAATGGTAACTATAACCCCCGTATACCCCTACTATTGTGTGTGCGTAGCATAACCTAATGGTAACTATAACCCCCGTATACCCCTACTATTGTGTGTGCGTAGCATAACCTAATGGTAACTATAACCCCCGTATACCCCTACTATTGTGTGTGCGTAGCATAACCTAATGGTAACTATAACCCCCGTATACCCCTACTATTGTGTGTGCGTAGCATAACCTAATGGTAACTATAACCCCCGTATACCCCTACTATTGTGTGTGCGTACCATAACCTAATGGTAACTATAACCCCCGTATACCCCTACTATTGTGTGTGCGTAGCATAACCTAATGGTAACTATAACCCCCGTATACCCCTACTATTGTGTGTGCGTAGCATAACCTAATGGTAACTATAACCCCCGTATACCCCTACTATTGTGTGTGCGTAGCATAACCTAATGGTAACTATAACCCCCGTATACCCCTACTATTGTGTGTGCGTACCATAACCTAATGGTAACTATAACCCCCGTATACCCCTACTATTGTGTGTGCGTACCATAACCTAATGGTAACTATAACCCCCGTATACCCCTACTATTGTGTGTGCGTACCATAACCTAATGGTAACTATAACCCCCGTATACCCCTACTATTGTGTGTGCGTAGCATAACCTAATGGTAACTATAACCCCCGTATACCCCTACTATTGTGTGTGCGTACCATAACCTAATGGTAACTATAACCCCCGTATACCCCTACTATTGTGTGTGCGTAGCATAACCTAATGGTAACTATAACCCCCGTATACCCCTACTATTGTGTGTGCGTACCATAACCTAATGGTAACTATAACCCCCGTATACCCCTACTATTGTGTGTGCGTAGCATAACCTAATGGTAACTATAACCCCCGTATACCCCTACTATTGTGTGTGCGTAGCATAACCTAATGGTAACTATAACCCCCGTATACCCCTACTATTGTGTGTGCGTACCATAACCTAATGGTAACTATAACCCCCGTATACCCCTACTATTGTGTGTGCGTACCATAACCTAATGGTAACTATAACCCCCGTATACCCCTACTATTGTGTGTGCGTACCATAACCTAATGGTAACTATAACCCCCGTATACCCCTACTATTGTGTGTGCGTAGCATAACCTAATGGTAACTATAACCCCCGTATACCCCTACTATTGTGTGTGCGTAGCATAACCTAATGGTAACTATAACCCCCGTATACCCCTACTATTGTGTGTGCGTACCATAACCTAATGGTAACTATAACCCCCGTATACCCCTACTATTGTGTGTGCGTAGCATAACCTAATGGTAACTATAACCCCCGTATACCCCTACTATTGTGTGTGCGTACCATAACCTAATGGTAACTATAACCCCCATCTGTAAATTGTGTTTGTTACAGTTAAAGTTCAAATAATAAAAAGTGTGTCCAGTTGTTTTATTATTTATTACAATCAGTATTCAATTCAAACATTCAGAAATGACACTGTACAAATAATATTAATAAAAGAACTCGTAATAATTAAACATAAAACCCAAAGTTCAACTAACAACTTCAGTGTGAAGGGTGAGCTTAAAGATTGGAAGACAACTTAGAAATATCTGGTTTAAGATTGCTGAATCACAAACGAAGATCGTTTTCCACTGTAAGGAGCCTATTCCGATATTTATTCTTGAGATATGCAAGTGAAGAGAATGCAGTCTCACACAAGTATGAAGTAGTGAAAGGCAGTAAAGATCTAACTGCTTTGTCAGCTATGTCTGCATAGTCTGCACGCCTCTCAACCCAAAAGATCACAAGAGCCATTTTTGAAAAAGTTTGTCTGAGTTCTGAATCACAATTCAATTCTTAAGACTGATCCTTATCTTTGGCCTTAAAGTCCTCCGGCAACACATTTCTCAAGTTTATATTTTTTTATTTCTTTATTTTTATATTTGTATATTTTTTGTAACATCACCGCGTACTACAGTTTGGGAAACGCTGCCCTAGATGATGTGTTCAATGCAGACAGAAATGCCACGGCACTAATGCTTCGTCAACGGTCTATCTAGATTGCATTGTCCATATCTGCAATGAGAGTCTCGGTCACAACCTTGTGGGTGCTGCAAATCTATTGTTTCCTCATGGCCATTGCGGATCATTTGAGGCCAATCCGCAACAGTTGTCTTTGACAAGCACTTTTCTCTGTGTACAGCAACCATTCTCCGACAAATCTTCACGGACATCCCTCTGCCGTTAAAAAGTGGATTACTGCTCGTTGGTCTTGCTTGAATGGATTCTGAATCACATTAGCCGACAAACAAAGCAAAGCACAGAGCATTAGCCATACACTCAAATCCACTTGCACTTGCATACTCAATACATCACTTAGCAGGATTCCAACAGGTTTCAATTAAACACACCTCAAATATATCTTGGCCATTTCTTGACTTGCTGGTTGCTTGAATGTTAATGCTGCAGAAACCCTTCCTAATGCTCATCCCTATGCAGAGTGGATTTTAGGATTGGAATATAACTATCTCTTCAGCCTCACATTCAAAACTACCACAATGAAAATGTTGACATCGTACACATCTCTGCAAACCTTTTAAAATGATTCTTTCACAATAGATGGGCTTAAATTTTTCCAAAACACTCATCAAGCTGGGCAAGCTAGGGAGGCACCCCGCAATTCTCACTTGCTCATTTTGATTCCTTGTTCCAACTGTAAGCAGGAGCTATTGGAAGTGGAAATTGTTATACACGTGGAGGCGCGGGGTACTACGCACAATAGAACAGGACTCAACCAACGAGCCCTCGTAGTTAAAACGACCCCTTCCGTACCGCAAAAAGCCAAGCAAATAGTGAAAAATTTTTTTTTTGTTTTAACCTTATATTACGTCACACATTTTTTATATACATATAGAAGTTTGTATTATTACGCCAACCCCCATTCGCCCCATAGTACAAAGTCAGGGGAAATTAGATGTCCACATTTAGAAACACACTAAGAGACTTTGCGCACCATTTGTCGGCTAGTACGACTCCACTCCTGCCGAAGCTAAAAATTAGGAACGGTGACTTAATAACTGACCAGACTGCAGTACAACTTCTCAGGGACCTTGAATTCAAAACAGCACAGATCCGTGCTCAACACCCTGCCGCCGCAGCACAAGTTATACATTTCACACGGTCCCAGGCCAGTGAACACACACAAGAGTCACCAGTATCCAGCGCTAGTGAAGTAGATTGCCTGCCAACACTCCATCCCCTATTGTTGCAGCAACTGCAGATCACAGAGCAGAAAGCCAGTAACCTGCTCGAGCGCATTACAGAGCTACTAGAGACAGACACTATCAAAGCCAATAATCACACGACAGAAGCGGTTCTTGACATCCACACTATTTTGGAAACAGTAAAACAGGATTTAGACAGAACCGTACACATAGTCACATCCACACAGTACGACAACACACCATCCATCAGCACAGACATATCAGGTGACGAACCACCTGGTAACGTAACACAGGTGTCGTACACGGGAAGCGAGGCTAATTCCCCTCTAAACAGCCCAAACACCTCGGCACACGACAGCGGGGTGAACGGCACAAACAGACCAGAAGCACTACACAGCCAACGAGACACAGCTGAAAACGAGATGAATAGACACACTGAGTACCCCATGATCCACCCCACAAAGTTCACGGGGGAAGGCCAGGATCCCGAGGAATACCTCAAGGCCTTCAATAGAACGGCCCGGATCAATGGTTGGAGCGAGGAAGTTAGGAAACGGCTCCTTCCTGCCTATCTCACAAAGGCGGCCATGACATGGTATGAGCTCCATGAGGACACGCTAGAAGCTGCCACATGGGAGGAAACCGCTTTACTCTTGAAGGATGAGTTCCAGCTTATACCAGACGATGACGATCTCTATGACCAGATTAGACAGAGGTCACAGGGACCCAAAGAGAGCGCCCAGGCATAGGCCTACATCAATGTAAAATTGATAATGTGCGAAAAGTACAATGCAGCCATGACAAATAAACAGAAAGTCAAGCTGTTAATGCAGGGCCTCAGACCAGCCATAGTGGAAAAGCTATGCATCATGAACAACCCCACGGTCCAACATATGTTAAATAACATAAAGACCATAGAGGAGGGGAGAAAGATCACGGAAAAGGCTACGGAAAAAGCCGTGGATCTGCACTTCAAAACTCAGAAAGACGACACTAACGACAAAATGGACGAATTAGTGGACAGGATGGAGAAACTGACCATAGCTGCCATCCAAGCGGGCGGGAGACCGCTAAGGGATGAGCACGCAGACAAACGAGAACACTATCATACTGAGAGGGACAGGGGGTACACAGAGAGGAGACGCTACGGGAGGGAGGAAAATTACTACCCTCCACAGCGGCCAACAACACCTCCCCCACAGGATAGGCCACACTACCCTCCTCGGTACTCACCGATATCATACACGGACACAGAGCCGACATACCCCTCAAGGCGTTCACCATCCCCGTACACACGGGAGTACTACCCTGAGGAATACGACCACGACATCCCCCGACGAAACAGCCCGACACCAAATAGACAGTCCTACGCTGCCCCACAATACAGGGCAGACAGGGAGTACCGGGAAAACTCGCCCCCACGCAGGCAGGGCTATGCCGCCCCGCAGTACAGGGGAAATGGGGAATATCGGGAGAACCCGCCCCCACGCAGGCAAAGCTATACACCCCCACAATACAGGGGAAATAGGGACAGGCGAGGAAACCCACCCCCAACCAGACAGGAGTATGCAGCTACCCAATATAGGGAAAAGGGGAACCGACGGGAAAACCCGCTCCCCCAGCATCAGACATACACCCCACCCTGGAGGAAACAGGAAAACAGACCCCCGGGCAATAATAGACAGGGAAGAAAACACACGAAGGGCCCGGAACACTACCCCCTCCCCGACGAATACCCGAGGGAGTTCAGGGATGAGACACCCCACAGGACAGACAGGGGGGCAATACTCCCTACGCCTAGACACACACCGCAGGCGGGGAGCTGGCGCAGCCACCCCAAGGGGGGGCGCACATACATTACAGGCAGGCGTACACCCACATTTCCAAAAAACGCCTAGACGGGGAGGTTCGGCCAGCTAATGAAGCGGCTGAGGTTCCTCCCCCAACACAACACAAGAAAGGCCCTTCCCCCAAGCAAACTCGCAAGAGTAAGGGGAAGAAGCAGCCAGCTAAAGCTAAGGCTGACGATCCGCCCCCGGACCGTTTCCAAACACACCCCGTGCAAGGAGACGGCAACTGTCTGTTTAGGGCCATGAGCTTCCTAATCCGGAATACCGAGGACTATCATGGGGACTACAGACAGAAAACGGTCAAACATATCCTGGCCAACTGGAAAGAGTACCGGGACTTTGTGTCGGACGAGCGGGAAAACCCATTCCAGACCGGGGCGGATTACCGAAAATACATGGGTAAGGACGGCACCTATGGCAGTGCCGTAGAGGTGACCGCTCTCGGCAAGGTGCTGAAAGCCAACATCCATGTATACACTGATGTGCACTCGCCTCCGCTATTCTCAACTGCGGGATTCGATAGGGACCTACATGTACTTTTTACAGGAAACCCTAAGGCGGGACATTACACACCCCTCACAATCATAAGCAAACAGCCTGAGAACACGCCCAAACCCTCCAAACAGAAAACCCTACCCCCTTCACCACAACACGGGGGGGAATTGACCACACACAGGCGCATGACGCGAGCTCGCTCGGCATGGGGAAGCCAGCAACAGGAGTCGAACTCGCGACCGCCTGGAACAAAAGACGGGGTAACAAGGGCAAGCTCAGGGTCACGTTCGCAGACACACCTTCCCGAGAGGAAGAAACCAACAACAACACAACTACACAAAGGCTGGGAACGATTAATACATTAAACGCTCGCCAGCAGACTCCTAGTATAACAGCAAGACCGGTTAAAAGAGCTGGCAATGTACTTGGCAAACGCACTTTGCTGACCGGGGCAAAGTATTCAGGACAGGAAGTCAGCCGAGAGGCGAAGCGTGCCAGGTACGATAAGCGGACAGCTCCGTGCCTTCCCAGCACAAATGTCACTCCGGCAACAACAACAACATACATCTTACACAACACATCGGTGCAGGGCAGTGGATTTCAGGTATCGGCCCTCACGATACACGCCACCATAAATGGCCACAAAGTGCAGGCCCTAATTGACACCGGGGCAGCAGTAAGTTGTGTTAATAGGAGACACGTTACCGAAGCCCAAATACACGGTGTCACGAGGGACATCCGGCTGGTAACGGCCAATGCTCAGACGTTAGAAAACGCGGGGGTGGCAGACATACATCTTAGGATAGACCATTTTGCCACAACGCACCCCATGTTCGTTATCGAACACCTTTATGCGTCAGCCATAATCGGCATGGATTTTCTCGCTAAATATGAGGCTAGCATAAATTTCGCTAGTGGGCAGATGCTTTTAAAGCACGACCAGAGACTCACCACACATCCCATGATATACACCACGAACAAAAATGGGATTCGAGCGGAGCGAGAAAATCACGAGCAACAGGCCTCTGCACTACATACTATCAGCCAACACACACACACACAGATAAGGCGGCCAGCCAGAACCACAGGCAGGACCTGACTCCGGAGCAAAATAAAAGGCTCACGGAGCTCCTGGAGGCCAACAGAGATATTTTTGCCCACTCAATGAAGGATCTCGCTGTGACAGACCTCATTGAACACCATGTCACACTCACTAGTGACCGACCAGTACACCAGCCTCCCTTCAGAGTGAGCCAGAAGGAGAGACATGCCATCGATGCCCAGATCTCAGAGATGCTCGAGGCAGGGGTCATTGTTCCAGTTATTTCTAACTACAGCTCACCAGTTCTGCTGACCAAAAAAAAGGACGGATCGCACAGGTTTTGTACTGACTACAGGAGGCTTTCGCAAGGATCAGAGAAGCTAAATTAAGGCTTAAACCTGCGAAATGTCAATTTGCCAGACAGCAAATTAACATATTGGGCCATATTGTCAACAGGGAGGGCATTATTCCCGACCCAGCTAAGACTGACGCAATAACGGGCATCCCAATGCCCACAAATTTGAAACAATTGCGCAGTTTTATGGGTTTGGCATCGTATTACCGGAAGTACATCTACAGGTTTGCGCACATCGCCCACCCCTTAACTGAACTCACACGGGAAAAGACGCCCTTCAGCATCAAGCAGGAGCACATAGATGTCTTCAACACATTGAAGCAACTATTGACCTCACCACCTCTACTGCAACACTTCCACAGTGATAGGCCCACATTTTTACACGTGGATGCCAGCCTGTACGGGCTGGGTGCGGCCCTATTGCAGGAAGACGCAGAAGGGCGCATACGGCCCGTCGCTTTCGCTAGCAGGAAGCTAACGGCAGTTGAGACCAGATACTCTGCCACAGAGCGGGAAATGCTGGCATTTTCGTGGGGAGTGAACTATTTCAGGGTATACCTCTATGGTATCAAGTTCACGGTAGTGACTGACCACGCGAGCTTGCTTTTTTGGGACAAATTTAAAAACCCAAATTCGCGGCTCAACAGGTTTATATTCCGCCTGTATGAATATGACTTCGTGGTCAAACACAAGAAAGGCGCTACACACCTAGACGCAGATGGGTTGTCTAGACTGCCAGTAGCCGATCCCCCGGATGACAGTAAGGACCACGACTGGGACGATATGCCCACCTTTGCCCTGACGGTGATTAACATCAAACAGGAGCAAGAAAGTGATCCGTACTTGAAACAGATTCTATTGGCACTAGAAGACTTGGATAAAGTGGACTCCAAGACAGCACGGCTGTCTAGGCGATTTTTCCTAGACAAAGACGGGGTACTGAAACTTAAGCCCACGGCCATGCACGATAGCGCACCTATAGCGGTTCCGGAATCATTGAGAGAAAATATCATGATCGGACACCACAATAGCCCACTGGCAGGGGCACACTTAGGTACGCATAAAACATACCTTAGAATCCGTGACAAGTACTATTGGGTAAACATGAAGGCCGACATAGATACCTTTGTAAAGACATGTCACACTTGCCAACGATTCAAAACAAGACCTGGCAAGCCTCATGGCCTACTCAACCCAATTCCCGTGGGAGAGTTATTTCACAGAGTCGGGATAGATGTGAAAGGCCCCATTACGACAAGTCAGAAAGGCAATAAATATATCCTGGTGGCCACCGAATATCTCACACGATATATGATTACAAAGGCTGTTCCCAAAGCAGACACGAACAGCATAGCCGAATTTCTATTTGATATAATTACACGATATGGCCTATTCCAAACCTTATTATCCGACAGAGGTACTATTTTCACCTCGAGAGTGCTCCAACAGTTTCTGGAGATACTCAGGATTAAGGCATACACTACCACGAGTTTTTCCCCGCAAACCAACGGACTCACGGAGAGTATGAACAAAATACTTGGAATAGCGCTGGCCAAATTTACAGAGGACGCAGGAACAGACTGGGATGAATACCTGCAAGCCATTACTTTTAGTTATAATACCTCTGTATCCACGGCTACGAAACACTCTCCACACTTCCTACTGCACGGATACACACCCAGAAGTCCCATAGACAATATATGTATCCCACAGGACGCCCACACAGACAATGCGGCCCGGCTAGAGCATTTGCAAATAGCCCGCATGGACGCTAGAAAAAACATAGCCGAGGCCCAGAAAAAGCAAAAAGAGCGGTACGATCGGAATAGGAAGACCGTGGAATACACACCCGGGCAATTGGTCATGGTCTCCAATTCTGCCCGTAAGAAAAACGTGTCCGAGTTTCTCCTGCCACGCTGGTCAGGTCCCTTCAAAGTCTGCAGGAAGGTATCTGACCTAAATTATATAGTGAGCGTGCGCCATGGGAGAAAACTCATAAAGGACACTATTCACGCCCGCCGGATGAAGGCATATCATACACGTAAAGCTCACACACCTACACGTACAGGCGGGCACACTACTAAAAGAAAAGGAAACGATCCCGCTGGCAGACGTGGAAAAAAGGCCAAGAAATAGCCTTCAAACACCACTGACCGAACCGGGATATGATCCTAACACTCACCAGAACTGTCCCGGAGACACAACCTGAATAGTGCCAGAAACAATTACTCTGGGTAAAAGACGGTCTCAAAACCCGCAACCTTCTGAATACCAGGAATATAAAGTCGGGTAGCTATCCCGTTCTAGAATAGAAAAATAGGAGGCTAAAATAGATTGGGACAGTTTCACTAAAAGATGGTCTTAGATGAAAAACAACAAAATCACCTACGGCACATAGTCACCAAACACGCGACTAGCGCCCCGGAGACACTCGCGTACAACGACATTTTGTACCATGGATAAGGAACACACTCGAACCACGTTACAGTAACACAATTGGGGACACAAATGTAGTTAGTAAGAGGTTCTTTTACAGTACGGCCATTGCATGCGAGACTTTCGAAGTGAAATGCCATGGCCTGTGGTTTGGATTCCACGTAAAACGGAAGTCCCGTGGCGCATGATCTACAGATTAACGGTCATGTTAAACTGCATGTCTCCTCCTTTTTTTTTACAATACGAAAAACACTGCTCACAGTCACAGGGAGCAAGCCGATTAGACACACACGTGCAGGAAACAAGAACGTGGGCAGAACATAAAACAAATGAAAGCCCACAACATCGTAATTCAACACCATCGCGTCAGCAGTAACACACTCCTCAATGGCCAAGACTGCTCGACACACACGAACCGAGCCAACTCCTACTAGACAGGAACAAACGCATCATTCACGTCCGATCTAAGGACCCTATAACTTCCAAAATTACACTACGAGGAGAGTTCAAAAATACGCAAACTCCTCACAGTATTGAGTACTTTCGTTTGCGCATAGCAGATACACAGTACATGTGCCATCATATATGCGGCACAGGGAGGGTCACACCAAGTCTTTACAGGCAGCCGGGTCCGAACCCATGACCACACACCACACTCGTACCAAAAACTAACTACCCAACGGTATTTTTGGTACGCGAAACACAAGCAAAAACCACACTGGGGACGCCTCAAGCCCTGAAACACAACGCAAACATAGAACACAGGAAATGACATAAAGTCACGGGTTCAAATCCCAGCGAAAATCAGACACCACGAAAACAGCTATCTAGGCTTCCAGTCACACTGAAATTAGCCCACACAACCACACAAGCAGGGAATACCACATTTCCGCCCGCCAAAAACCGGGCATAAAATTTCAAATTACACCAGACATAGAAAATACATTTCCCAAACACAGGTAGGAAAATTTCGCAAGACACAAGTCTTAGGAAACAATGGCCACACAACATCATTAGCTAATTAGGATGAATTGCTATATTAGTCCGCTAGGAATCTAGGGCAGTGACAACACTTGCATACGTGCAGGAAAGCACTTACCAGCGGATGACGTACATAACATCCCAGCCTGCCATTACACATACAAACTGCTGATGTGCACATTTCATCACATCACAATACCGCGGGTGACAGGACACTATTGTTTACCGGCATTGACAATGAAATTTAAAAAACGCAAAATAATCATAATAACATACATTTTTTATTACACTGCAAAAGCACTTGGCAATGGACAAGACGTTGACAGGCCACGGGCGCCTCCTGCCCATACACGCGATACATATTACGACTTAGCCTGCAACAGACCACCCGTCCGCGTGGTGTAGCGGAACATAGGTCACACACACGTGCATGCACTCAACAATTAGGAGCAAACACAGACAAGATCTCCCCTCTAATAACTTCTTTTCTCGATTGTAAGGCATAGGAATCATTACAGATGATTAGGACATGACCAGTCGCACTACGACCACTGGCCACATTTACACTACAAATGGCAGACCAGATTAGGTTGTGAAGCTTTACTATCCCAAGGCGCGGATAGAAAGCCAACATGGACCAAGGGAGGATGACAAACCATAGGTGGATAATCCGAGAGGGATTACCGACATACTACAGCAGGCTACCATGGTTAATACCCAATTCCCTTCCAATAACCCTCTCACGTCCAACATAAACCAACGCAGACACATGAACACGATCAAAACAGCTACACTACATTACAGAGTACACACAAGGGGTTGATGGACTTCATGCGTCTAAAGAGAAGGCATGCTACGCCTTGGACCACGATGCTACCACCTGAGTATTAGGGGTGGGTCGGCAAAAATTAAATAAGCATAATGCGCATCTCCAAATGAGAGATGAGGCCATAGATATATATACTAACCATTCTTTATTAATTAAACACTCCCGCATGACAGGAATATATTGGTATTATGCCCCACCCTACACCTATCCTTATATGAGTGCAGATGCCTCATATCCAGACACCTGCATGAGTATCCCATCCATTTACCAGGGATTTTAATATCAAACCTGCATGGAATTTTTATATCTTTGCAATCCAGGGGACACCTGCCCCAGTCCACTCACTATAGGAGCATCCCAGCGCCATCACCGGTTCCAGGCCACCACTAACGTGGAACCCAAAGGTGCGCAACCCCTTCCTACCATACTTTAAGCCCACTCAACAAATAACTACCCCCAGATCATAATAACAGGGTACCTGACGCCACAGACCCTACTAACACCTCCATTAAGGTAAAGAGAGCATTATTGCTGGAAAGCTGACGTAGCAATGGTAGACCAGAAGTAGCCTATGTACTTAGAAGATCTACAACCCCACAACACTGGAAATATTTTACATCTTACACAGAGATTAAACTACTTACACAGGTTACGCCCACATTTTTTTTTACAAAGGAATCTGATACGCTCTGATTGATGACAACGGCGTAAGCCGAAGGTCAGAGGGACCACACTTTGAGAACTGGGGAAGGCGATGTGGACCCTTACCCCAGTTGGATCAACAAATTACTGACCCGACCAAACAGACGAACCACGTAAGGTCAAAGCATTCGCGGCCTGGCCGGGCAAGCTCTGGAATCCTAGGTGCGCATACACCGCCCCTGGGAGGAAGGGATGCTACACCCACTTTGTGCCACGGTCGTCGAAGCCAAGACCTGCAGGGAGACTTTCTGAGAATGGCGGGAGAAATAGCTCACTCAGCGCCGGACTCGGGAGCTATCCCTAGAGACGACCCCATTATGACTAGACTTCTAGTTAAGTTTACATTTAAGTAGGCACGGCTTCCATAGCGGGAAGCAAAACTCCTGTGCGTTGGAATGAAATGTTACTCCGAAATACATAATACTACGGCCGACAAAGGCGAAGAGATTCCTACAATGCGAAAAGCATACTACTACGGCCGATACAGGCGAATATTAATGCGAAAAGCATACTACTGCGGCCGATACAGGCGAAGATTACTGCGAAAAGCAGACCACGATTGCCGACGAAGGCGAAGACAATATTATGCCATTGGACGACAATGTCCAATGCCCACATAAATGGCGATGCATCGGGCAACCAATGGGCATTAAGAGAGGGGCATTGCGAGCGCCTCATAAGGGTTACGTGGGCGGCCCAACTACGACTACATACGCAATGGCAACGGTCAAGGACTGATAAGTACAGCGGGCGAAACGGTTTGATTAGTGGCACCGTAAGCCGCCTGCGACTAGATTAGTACTAGTAATAGACATCGACACCTAGAATTAAGGGAACGGAATCCAGCGACCCTAGAGACAACCGGTGTTTCTAGGACTCGTGCGGGTGGTGTCCTGAGGAAGTAAATTGCCTCAGGCGATCGTTCCAGGCCAAATTTAGCCAATAAGACACATGCGACTAGGTTAATACTAGTTGATAAGCGTCGATACCTAGAATTAAGGGGGCGGAATCCAGCGATTCTAGAGACAACCGGTGTTTCTGGAATCGTGCGGGTGGTGTCCTGAGGAAGTAAATTGCCTCAGGCGATCGCCCTGGTCGAAATTTAGCTGTAAGACGGTTGCATTTGACACGCAACCTAGGATTAAGCAAATTTATTAACCGCTGTCGCCAGATAATGGCACAGCACATTTCGGCAGTAGATTAAGGCAACCCTTTCGGCTTAGAAATAGCATTTTTTTTAGACCATAATTAAGATAGATAACATTAAGTAACGCCGTTCGGCGCCTGATGACCCACAAACCCGGCATCAGGGTAAGTCCGACAACTCATGACAACTCATGACACCTCATGGCAAACTCATGACAACTCATGGCAAAATCATGGCAACTCATGGCAAACTCATGACAACTCATGGCAAACTCATGACATCTCATGACAACCCATGATACCTAGTGATAAGTCATTATAATACAGTATAAGTCTACATTTAAGGCAATTTTTTTAAATGTATATATTAAGGTAAAATTTCGGCACTTGGTGACTAAAAATCCGTTACCGAGGTAAGCCCGACACTACTTAGGCTAAACTAGACTAACATAGGCTAACCTAGATTAAGTTAGACTTAAGTGGCACCATAATTGATTTTGTATACTATGCGCAGCGATGGAACTGCTATATGTATTAATACACTCTATTTGCAGGAAAGCAAGGAAGCGACGGAATGTACATGTTTCCAGATATATGGCCATTAACACATTTTGTTTTGCAGATGACGAGGATTGTACACAAACCTGTTGTATATATATATCCCAACACGGAAATACCACACTCTCTCCCTCTTGTACAGACACATACACTCTTTTTCAATTTCAGTTGCACCTCCTAAAGGTGACAGCGTAGCGACCACCGAAGCACAGTATCCGTGGGATACTGGGCATCGATGAACGCCGAAAAAAAAACAAGATGACACGCAAATAAGGCGTGACTTCGGCATCTAAGGGCGGCACAGGTATTGTAAGAGCCGAACCTTCGACGCCAAGGTGGAATTTCCCAACCCACGGCGGGAAAACCACTAGTACATAAGCTCAGTGGAAAAGGAATTAGCGGCCTAGCCACTAAACTACGGTAAGACGGCCGAGTAGAAAAATGGCCAGGAAAGAATCAGCGAATGGTATACAAATGCCAGGTAAAGAGCTCTACGAAATGAAAGGTACCAGGCTCATGAGCAAACCGGTTTAATAATAAGATTCTTATTTTTTTATATATATTACATCATGCTTGTAAATTAAATGTAAACAATATGTCACGCCATTCAAAATATCATGCTTGTAAATTAAATGTAAACAATATGTCACGCCATTCAAAATATCATGCTTGTAAATTAAATGTAAACAATATGTCACGCCATTCAAAATATGCTTGTAAATTAAATGTAAACAATATGTCACGCCATTTAACACTGCCATAGAGGCAACACTGAATACACGGTTTTGTTTTTCCTTTCTACTCTACTAACGCCCAAATTTGTCAGGGTGTTCCGTTTTATCCCAAACCAATAAATACTTTGAATATTTCCCTTAAATTATACCCTGGAACACCCATTTTTTCTATTCTCTTCTATCTTTCTCTTAGCAGGGAGCTCTTTTCCCCCAAAATAAAGCCAGACGGCACAATTCCTCGTCTAGCTGGGTTTTTCCTCCCTGCACAACTATGTAACGGATCACTATTGAAACCATGTTCTTTTTTTTCTTTTTTGAAACTCGCAATATGCCAACAATGGCAATGTCAATTTTTTTTTCAGTGTCAATTTTTTCTCGATGTCAAATTTTTCTCAATGTCAATTTTTTTTTTGTCAATTTCCATTTTCACAATGCCAATGTCAGTGTTATACATATATCTGTACATCCCATAACCCTCCCCTCGGAACACGGGCTGATCTCACACCTACACTTCGCGACATCACCCATTCTACACGACGACGACGAGGAAGACACCACCAGAAGATACGAGGGGGCTTCGAGAACGACTACATCAGCATCCCAACCTCAAGTTCCGTTCCCGTTCGCGGGGACGCGAACTAAATAGGGAAGGAGGCTTGTACAGTACCCCAGGGGTATGCACCCCTTGGAGACCATCCCCCCAGCATCTATCTAAATATCCTAACGGGCAACCCTCGTAAAGCCAGGCCAACATACATCAACGCCGCAAGGACAGCTTGCCATTCTAGAAAGCAGCTCAATCCTTGCACAATTATTACACACAGCGACATATTATTAACTGGGGCAGCTATGCCATCACATTGCTGACAGCATAGCGCCCAAGAATATAAAAGGAGGCCTAAGGAGGTCACAAGGATCTCTCCATTATCAGTCTTTCAGTGGTGCGGCCGAAGGCTACGTTGGTGTCATCAGAGGTGAGTCAGTCGTGTTCAGATCTCCTACTTTTGTAACCTTTACCCACAGCTTGTACTTGCACATTGTGAACATTGTTACATTCCCTACAAGGGACTCATACTTTGACATCACAGACCAATAAACACTTGGTCAACACTCTACACTCGCCTTACTGTCTATACGCCTCTTTACATCCCAACGCCCTTCCTTATTCCCGTCACGGTTAGACGTGACATACGGTAGTCTGACAGTGCTAGCTCAGATATCATTGTATTTCTCGCGGCGGCCCGGCTGCTAGGAAGCAGCGCGTGCCACTTAGCTGATACAAGCACGTTCAGTTATATAATAAGCCAGTCAGCTGAGCGACCAGCACAGTGACCCTTGCATTGAGTCCCATCCCCTAAAACACTACTACATTATTTACAGGAGCGCCCCCTAGTTCCTAACACACAACAACACTCTACACTGGTCAGCTTACCCTGCCAAGGGAAGCTACCCCTTTTTAGGCACAGCTTTATAAATTAACACAATAACTCTTTCCTTTTAGATCCAACCACCCCCAAATAAGGGATCTAAAACAATACCCCAGAACGTGATGCTATACTGAGTTTGGTGGTGGCGATTGCTGTTTTGGTTATCTGTCCCTCATAACATATAATTCTTTTCTAAAAGGAATAGTTTTTACTCCACGAAAAATTAGTGTCGCCTTCATAGCGTAGCGGTCAGCATGGTTAGCTGCCACCCCGGAAGTCCTGGGTTCGATTCCCGGCTCTGCCACAAAATTTGAAAAGTGGTATGAGGACTGGAATGGGGTCTACTCAGCCTCGGGTGGTCCAAATGGGTAGAGGGGGTTCGATTCCCACCTCAGCCATCCTCGTGGTTTCCCACTTCTCTTCGGGCAAATGCTAGGATGGTCCCTACTGTAAGGCCAAGGCCACCTCCTTCCCTCTTCCTTGCCTATCCATCCCAATCTTCCCATCCCTCATGAGGCCCCTGTTCACTTTGCAGGTGAAGCCGCCTGGGCGAAGTGCTGATCACACCTCCCCAGTTGTATCCATCCCGACCAGATGTTGCCAGCTCTAGGACACTGCCCGTAGAGGCGGTAGTGGTGAGTTCCCTTGCTGAGTCCGTGGGAAACGCCAACCTGGAGGGTAAATCGGCTTAATAAAATAAAATAAAAATTAGTGTTTTGGAAACTAAAAGGTCATGAGAACGAAGTTTAATGTTTTTCAGTCGGTCAACACGATTGTACCCAATGATGATGGGTTATTCCCTAACCCTGAAAAAAGAATTACATTAGATTAATAAATGAAATGAAAATCCACAGCCTGCTTCCAGTCTCCGACCGGGTCAGGAATGGAATGAATGAAGCCCCCATCTAGTAGCGAGGATATCAACTGTGCCGGCTGCCGAGGTCTGACGCACTCCTCTGGGGCAATGATGAAATGAATGACAGATGAAATGATAATGGAGAGTGTTGCTGGAATTAAATTTTGACAGGGAAAACCGGAGAAAAACCTGTCTGCCTCCGTTCTGTCCAGCACAGATCTCACATGGAGTGACCGGGATTTGAACCACGGACCCAGCGGTGAGAGGCCGGCGTGCTGCCGCCTAAGCCACGGAGGCTTTACTCAGGATCAAAATGATGTACGGAAATGGCGACAAGCAACAGCAAATTTAAAACAAGCAATAACAATATCAAAAAGAGAATCTTGGAACACATTTTTAACAACAGTTGACTATAGGACAGACAGCAATAAAGGTCACAAACTTATCAATTCTCTTAACAACAAACACGTAGTCACTCCTTTGAATCCTATTATGATAAATGATAAGGAAATTACAGACTGTCATAAAATAGCAAACCACTTCTGTAAACATTTCACTTCAATTAGACTATCAAAACAGAAAAAGAAAGAAGACAAGACTCTCAAAAAAATAGTCAAAAAATTCATGGATAATAATGCAGATGATATCTTTAACAATAAATTTTCATTGGAAGAGTTAATGTTAGCAATAAAGAACACACACAAGTCAGAAAACAACCAGGACCTGATGAGATATTCCCAGAATTCATAAAAAATCTAGGTCCATCTGCTCTAAACATACTGCTACACATATTCAACAAATGATAACCTACCTAAAGACTGGACTAAAGCAACCATCATTCCAATCTTAAAACCAGGCAAGCCAAAAAACCAAGTCCCCTCGTACCGACCTATAGCACTTACCTCCATTCTGGTAAAAATTCTAGAAAGGATGATTACAAATAGACTCAATTGGTACTTGGAAACAAAATCTCTTCTATCAGAAGAACAAGCAGGGTTTAGACAAAACAGGTCCTCCTCCCACCAAATAATGAGATTTACACAAGCTGTTAAAGAAGCCTTTAACAAAAGGGAAAGTGTTCTTGCAGTTTTCATCGATTTTAAAGGAGCCTATGATACTGTATGGCGAAACATGCTGCTAAAGAAACTTATCATCTTCAAAGTAAATGGATGTATGTTAAACTGGTTTTCAAGATTCCTTTCACAAAGAATGATCAATGTTCGTTACAACAACAAAACTTCAGGTTGCAAGCAATCAAAACTAGGCCTCCCACAAGGAGCTGTATCAAGCACAACTTTATTCAATGTGTACATCAACGATCTTCCAAAAACAATAAAGAAAGTAGGTAATGTGAATATCAGCATGTTTGCAGACATAAAACATGTGGAGGATAAGGTAAGCAAACGGATGAAATTACTGAAGAGACTAGCAGGAGCTACTTGGGGGAGCACTCAAGACACACTCAACAAAACCTACAATACTTACATCAAACCTATCATAAAATATGGCAGTGAAGTACTCTTTACAGCACCCCAGTCAAACATTGATCGCCTCGAGAGGTGTCAGAATAATGCCCTACGAATCATAACAGGTGCAATAAAAACCACACCTATAACCGCCTTGCAATTATATACCCACAACTTACCAATAGAAGAAGAGATGAAACATCAAACAGCCAATGCATATCTCAGTATACAAAGACTACCTGAAATGACATGGATCAAAAAAACAATTTCTAGCCCCAATCTTAAAACACAAAAAGATCCCATAAGTCTCGCCAAAGAATATATCAATAAGAGCAATCTGCAAATAAAACTTGAACCACTCTGTATGCCAGTCAACCCCATTGAATATATACAAGTGACTACAGATCTTACTTTGTTAGAAGAGGTCTGCAAGAAAGACTCTTCACCACAAGATCTAAAACAACTGGCCCTCTGTACAATAGAAGAAAGATATCCATCTAATCAATGGCTCACAAGGCAAAGAAAATAGAACTGAAGCAGGAATACATTCATCTCTCTTGTCACTCTACTTCCCAGTAGGCCAAAACAAAACAAACTTTGATGCTGAGATAAGAGCAATTTCACATGCACTCCATCAGTTATTAGGCAGAAATATTGATTATCAAAAATGCGTTATCATTACAGATTCAAAAGCAGCCATTTAAGCCATCTCGTCAAATTATAAGCCCCAAAATAAAGAACTTAAAGAAATTTTTTGTATGATGAAAACCCTTCAAATACCCCACAAACAGATCTCATTTTAGTGGATCCCTTCTCATGTTGGAATAGCAGGAAATGAAGAGGCAGACAGATTAGCAAAAAAAGGTACCACACTACAACAACCTGTCAGTCAGACTGATTTTATGTCAGCAAAAAGGATCTTGAAAAATACTATCAAAAACAGGTATGAAGAAATGGCAAAGAAAACAGCAGAAACCAAATTGAAGACCTCGTTTCCAAAACTCACTAAGTCAAAAATGATGATTTTTCAGGAGAGAGATTTTTTGAACCGGAGCCTACTTTGGCAATATTACTTCATTATGAAGTAAAGAGACGTTCTTCAAATTAATATGCAGAACAGTGATAACGAACCAAAACCCTATTTTGAACTTATTAACGTTAAAATGCCAATTTTTTTCCAAAAGTAAACTAGGTCACTTGACTTAGGTCAATTCTGGAAAAGAACTACAGACTTAGTGAGTTCTGGAATAAAACATCTACTTGCACATGCTAAGTTACACATTTGGTAGATCGGAAGCAAGCACGTAGAGCAATGGGATTTTAGTGATTTATTCTAGATTGCTCAAATTTTCCTTGAAAATCAATGAGGAACAAAAAAAGTTATACAAATATATAACAAATAAATTCCAAGAACAAACGCACTTGCACAGCCTTAACTTTGTACTACACAAATGGCTCTTCTTCAGCATAGTGTATATCTGTGTGATCAACCAGATCTGCATCATCACCGAAGTTCTTCAGAGCTTTATTGTAGTACAACTGACCTTGTTCGGACAGAGAAACAAACTTCAGAAGTGCTGCAACATCTTTCTTCTTCTCTGAAGATATTTTATTGCATTCCTCTACTACATGGACCAATCTGTATGAGTTCCTCCAAGAATGGACTGATTTCTTCTTTAACACTTCGTATTCATTGAAGTCTCCATTGTAGGTATTCTTGGCAAACACTTCTTTCTTTCCTTTTTTGTACAGAATAACACGCTGCTCCCTCATCAAGAATGGGAGCTTAGTTTTCATTATATTATTGGCGCTCCTTTTAAAATCATATAGCCGCCAATCTCTCTTTAAAAGTTTAACAGCTCCATGTTTTTCCAGAATATCATGATAATCTTGTGGCTCTAATAGTTTTTCACGAGTTCTGTACACTTTTTCGATTCTTCCAAACACTCGGTCCGGAGGCAAAAAACTGTGTCCTCTGATAGGAAATATGTGTTCCACTTTATTAAAAATGTCACTTTTGTTTACATAATCTAGCAAGAAGCCTATGATGGTCGAGTTCTTGTTTTGACTTGTGGCAGAGTCTGAGAACAGTCTCAATGTTTTCTGAGATTTAATGCCTTCTGTTTTTGCTTCTTGACGAACCCTCCGTTCAAGACAGTGTAGGAAGTTATGCAAGGCTGATGCAACTTCGTTCGATCCTCTTCCAGACTGATCTTCTGTCCAAGAATATATGAATGTGTTTTCCACATTTTGGACGTTTTCATGAATTATAAAAGTTAGGTTGTACAACCAAAGCTGTCGAGCATAAAAAGTCTCGAAAATTCTAATCATGGGAAGGGGCTGGTTCTGTTGCATGTCAAATGCTACTTTCAGAACATTATCTTCCTCTCGCTTCAAAATTTCATAAAATGTTTTGGCTCGTAATTTGTGCAATCTGTAACATCCCATCAGGTCTGCCCTTTCGGCTGGTGATGTAGAATTGTTTTGTATCTTGATTTGTAATTCTTCACAGTATGAACATGTGTCGGTTTTCGGGTGCCCAAACCCGATATTGAATCGTGTTTGGAAAATTCTATGAAATTTGCTATAAGATGCGACTGATTTTTAAGCACTTACACTGACCTCTCTCCACACTTGCCAAATCTTCTTGACGGAAAGTGATGGGTCCATGTAAACTGGTACGCTCTTTGCCCTCCCATAATGGCTTTCTCTGCACTTCAATGTCTTAATGAAATCAACAATTGAAACCTCAGTTTCCATGTCTTTGGCTTTAATACGACCATCGCCCATGTTCTCTTTACATTGTTCACCTGTAGCATTGAAGTTCTTAGATAAACGATTCAATCTGAATCTACTCATTCCTGTTACCGAACAGAAAGATTGAGCACAAACTCGTATAATCTGGCCGGCTTTCCTCCGTATAAATATTGTGTTAATAAACTAGCACGGGGATTGCCTACATTTCTTGGTCGATGTGATTTTGGTTCTTTTGTTGCAATATATTTTAAAAGGAAGTTATCTTGCTCTACTTTTGATTTGTTGTCATACAGTTTGTCACGGAAATGAGTGATGTCTTCTTGACTCAACAATCCCACCTTGCATGTATAGTTCGGTCTTCCAGCATGATTACAAGCGATACAAGATGCAGGATGAGCACTTGAACTGTTTCTTGCATGCTTGCGTTTTGTTTTATCCCAGGTGTTTACATCTTTTCTTCTCTTCTTGCTACGACCGAAATCTTCTAGAGGACTCTTTAATCCTTCTAAATCAAAGTCACTCATCATGTACACTTTCTTAAAATGTAGAATCTTTCTCTTAAACACAGCTCATCAACATACGACACATGAAACAGCCAAGAGGTTACTGGCAGGAAACAGGCACGTTAGACTTAGCAGAGTTTGGAAAACATCACGGCCTGGCGGGAAACAGGAGCTTACTCGTACGCATGCGTATTAGACTTAGCAGAGTTTCGAAGACATTACGGCCTGACTTAGTACAGTTTTGGAAAAAAATGCAATATCCTACGTTACAATTTATGATGACATAGTGAGCCCGTCAGAGGAGCTGACAGGACAGCCAACAACCGCAATGGCTTCCCTAACATCTCATCCGCCGGACCTAACTGCCGAGAGGATCAGGTGAACTTCCAAAAAGGCCAAAGCGGCACGAGAAACTATCGTCCACGGGGATCGTGGTACATGGTGACGAAAGGTCATGGACTGCCTAAGGAAAGGTTCACCTAAAAAGCTAGACTGAGAAAGGAAACATCCAGACTTATGTAAAACATCGTGAAAATTTATTATAAAATTAACAAACCCCTATCCTAGATCGGAGGGTTTCTATCGGCTAATCCGCAAGCTAATAAATAATCAAAAATAAAGAGCAGGTCCCTACCTGAGAAGTTACAGTAAACCCTCGCGAAAGATCTGCCTCACACTAATAAAGCAACAACAGCAACACTAGGAAAATGGTACGACAAAAACCCTAGGTCAAGTTACAAGATCAAGCTAATATCGGAATTTACATTTAACAGGGTACCAAAACAAATCTAAGTTAGGATGATACGATCTCCACATTTACATTTAATATTAATTCATCTAGCTAAGTCCTATCAATTAATTACAAAATTTACGGCGGTGACGTCCGTAATATCAAACAATTACAATCAAAGCTATGTGACAAGCCATAAAAAAACATCTAAGACATTCTTACGAACTAGGTGCTAATCAGCACACCAAAGGGTAACATAGAGGATTCGTACACTTTTACATAAATAAATAAATAAAAGACCACAGTTTTATTCAAAGCCTGCCTACACCTTGGTTTACTGTTTGTAAGCCATAGTCATAGTGAAGACTACGTCTAACATCGTATGGCCTGCGCTCCACCAGCTACGAACTCAAGGTTCGAGCAAGCATCAGTCGCTACAAAAAAGTGTCAGCTGTCCTAAAGTCATTTCCTCCAGGAAATACCTTCATTAGCACGGCTATGTCAGCAGGTTCCAAATGCAAATGAACAAGGTTAAATAGAAAGGATTCGTTAGTTATATTTTGTTTATCAAAATTATGCGTTTTATTATTAAGATGTCGGTTTAGATTATCGTTGGTTTATGGCGAATAATTGCTGACAAGTCTTGGCACGGAGCGTCTCCCTGAGATCATCTCTGCCAAAAAGCCTCGACTCAAAAGTCGGAATACAATCAACGAGCAATAACAACTCGGACACACAATAACACAAGTTACCAGCGGCGCACAGCTCGCGTTCAATAACTCCTTAAATATCTGGTCTACGGGAACAGTCCCGGACATGGTACACAAAATACCTTCATACATGAAAAACCTCCTTCACGGGGCTAGCCTACAACATACTATAAGAAACCTGACATAACTGTACTCGTCGAAACAACGGTACACGCAAAAGGCGTTTAACTAACAAATGACAATCTACAGAACATATGCTCAGACACAGAAGTGGACACTGGTTTCCATGAGCTATCAATGCAATGAAAAACAAATGAATGCTATAAGCATTCTGTCCTGTGTTAACATCAGTCTGTCTCACTTAGAAGCAAGCGCTCTCAGTCGGGCGCTGGGAAGTATTCAAAAACCTGTTCGTGTCACAGCAAGCCGCAGGCTCCCTGCGCTATATGACACAGCACATTGACTGGGCCGGCAATTTAAGCAAGAAAATAACTGTAAAACAGGCCTCATAATAATACCTTCACCATAGGTTATAAACCTCGAAGAATGTGTGCATTAAAAGCACGCTATAAAGCTGAATACAAATATATAACTCTGTATTTCGTATCAAAGACGTTTAAAAGGTAGCAATGTCACTCATTGCTGGAGCTCTCTGCTCTCAAAGATAAAATACTCTTCAGTAGTTACCAGTGGCGGCTGGTGACATTGTTGCAGCGTTGCACAACTCCCAATAATTTTACACCTAATTCGTAGTTTCTTTTCCTTTAATGTTTTAGTTTTATAGATCTTATGCACTCAAAAATGTGTTAAATTCATCTATATTTTGATATTATTTATCCAAATGCTTCACACTACCTATAAAAGCTGCCGTCTTCAAATCAAACTCCAGGGGGTTAGCTCTCTTGTGGCAACTCCCAAGCAGACAGCGCGGCGTACAGGACGAGGCTGGACGAGGCCAAGCTTGTGCATAGCATGCCGACCAGCATGGGTAGCAGGGAGTTGCAGACGAGCTGCCAGCCCCCTGGCAACACTCAGTTCCAAATGGCCCCGTTAGACTGCACCACTCTTTGGAAATGACAACACCCTCGATTTCTCTTACCCCGCGAAGGGTAGTTTAGTTAGTTATTTAGTTAGTTAGTGTTGTTTTAGGGGAGGAACTACGAGGTCATCTGCCCCTGAAGGGTAGTTTCTTTCCCACACCACTAGAGAATGCTATACCACCCACAACGGTACAAATATCGGAATTTCATAGGGAGACATTAGTTGGTTCACACCCAATTATTTTTAGATGTCTTCTCATCATAACTTCATTTAATATTTTTGTCAATTGTTCTGTGAAGCGAGCCTAAGAACGCCACCGTGCTATAAATACAGTAGATAAGTGGCTGAATTATTTTGCGACGTATTGTTGGTGTACTTTAGCGGTTTATATTTGCTTTTACCACTCTTGTTCTTGCGGTATTGGGTTGCGATTAGTTCTGTATTTAGTTGATTTGAGTATTTTGGTTCCAGGCAGATACTCAACTGTGCATTATTATTATTATTATTATTATTATTATTTGGTTGATTGTGAGTAGACCTATGCATTCACTACGAAATTTCTTGGCTAGCAAAATTCAGTGTTTTGTTAGTTTGCTTTTCGCGCCACTTTCCGATGTAGCACCCAGATTTATCATCTGTGCATCTTGTAAGTTACCGTAGTATTTTATTTTAACGGAATATTTAGTTTGAAACATTAATTGTATTGTGGAGTGTGAGTGAAAATTAATAGAGTAAGTAATTTGCTAGTCAGACAGATTTTCCAGCTCCCTGATGACGATAAACTTACAGTAAAAACACTCGGTGCACCATTACCGGATAAGTATTGTCCAAAATATAAGTATACGAGGGCGTTTAAAGGAGATATTTAAGGCAATAATAATTGGTCATGTGAATGCGATATTTAAAACGCTTTATTCTGTTTCCCATGTTTGTTGGTGGAGAACAAAATAGGAGTTATGGAAAATAATCCCTAAAATAAAGAAACATGAATCTTCAGCTGAGCGGCTTCGGTGCCGTAGTTGGTAGCATGCTGAGCCTCTATGTCCAAGATCGCGGGTTCAAACCCGGCCGAAGTCATCGGATTTTTAAGAGCGTTAAAAATCCCTCAGTATGCATTCCTTCGGAGGGGAAGTAAAGCCGGCGGTCCCATGTCATAGATTTATGGCATTTTAAAGAACCTTCCACTTATTACACCTGTGTGAAGCTAAATTATAGGTTAAAAATTTGAACAACGCTCTTAGGTTCCAACGTTCGTCGCCAGGAGCCGACTGCGGTGGCGTGTAGTAACCAAGTTCTGAACTAGTAGTCGTTTACGGTGGCCTTTGGCGGCAAAAGTAGGAACTGCTTGAAATTCAATGTCTGTAGTCCTCACTTGAATTAAAAACAGATAACACTCACTAATACAGCCATCACAATTAACACCGGTTATCAGACAGTTTCTCCACACACCCAAAGTACAGGGGGCTACATGACTGCCTTGTCGCAGCTCCTAAACTGAGGAACCAACCAACCAATCTTCAGCTGTTTGAAATTGACACTTTTTGGATCTGTTAACGAAGATGCACAATTGGACAGTGCATATAGAAGGTAAATTGCGGAATATAACGAAGATGTTAGGCACAATAGATATGTGTTAAATACTGTAATAAACTGTATTCGTTTCTGTGGTTCTTTCGGACTGGCCTTGCGTGATCATGATGAAAGTGTAACATCAACAAATCCATGTGTTTTGAGAGAACTAATTAATTTTACCGCTGAGTTGGATGCTGTGTTAAAGGTCATTTGGTAAGGGCAACTGTTTTCAAAGGAACGTCCAAAACAATTCAAAATTAATTTTTACAGATTATGATGGAGGTTTGCCAAGAAGAAGAATCAAAGCAAATAAAGGAATCGGAAATTTTTGTCATTATAGCAGATGAAACTAGTGATATTTCAAACATATTTCAGATGGCTGTTGTGCACCGATACGTAGTAAGAGGCAAACAAAACATGATGCACACACATTAGCAGCGTGTTTACTGGATGAATTAAAGAAGCAGAAATTGAACGAAACTCCGAAAAAATGAATTGCGCCGACGTATGACAGAGCGCACTTCATGGCTGGTTCCTCTGATGGGGTTCAACCTATACTAAAAAAAAAAGACTGATAGTCAGTCTGAAAGACTAGATTTTATATCATTTTAAATGCTACAAATGCTGCGTGAACTCAAAGTCCGTTAGCAAGTGCAAACCAAGGTCAAAGGAGGTAGCTGGCTGGATGACGTCACGCTCACCGGAGCGCGCGGGTAAAGGAGGAAGCTCAAGCAGTATTATGACGTCACACACCACAGTGCATGCTCGGTACATTTCGTCCTTTCACCGTAACGTAACGCCAGACCCCAGCGTAACTACGAAGTCGACAAGATCATTTAAAATGATAAAAATCCTATCCTTATGCAGAATATGTGCCCGTGTTTGTTAGTAATAACATTTTTCGTTAACGTACAAACTTTTCGGTTGCCATGTTTTTATGTTGAGAATGTTTATTATCCCGGAGATTGAGACCCAACCTTGGACAACCTGCTGTGTTTAAAATTCTTCCCATGAACTCAGGCATACGGCTTAAATACATAAATCTGATTTTTTTAATGAATTCCTATAGGAAGAAGCCCAAAAGAGCCATTAAAATTTGTCTATTTGTCGAACGTACAGTTATTTTGGAAAACCCATGTATTTCAGTTTTTATAGAACTGTAGTTTATCTAACGTTAATTAATTTTTGTTACATGTGTAAACTTCCCATATAAAATTGCGACATCAGAAATTTCTGTGCAACACCCAGCTTTACTTACCACCGGCCGCCACTGGTAGTTACTTGTATCAAACATCAAATAAATCACGTGTCATCACACTTGACACTAACAAAATAATATTATGACGCAAAATCCACTCTCTGCTGGATCTGCTTAATGATACGTTGGGAACAGGGTTCGATGCTAGGCAACGAAACGTCCCTTTTACTTGTAAGGTCCACACTTGACCTGGATGGCTTCTGAGCACATCTCGAATGAAATATAAATGCAGTTACAAAACTGGTAATTACAGTCGATTACCCAAATGATACGACTACTCTAATGAAGTCAGGGGCGTAACATTGACTGGCTGCAAAAGGTGCAGTTAAAGAATCATAACCATGGCATCAGATTGCCATAACAAGAGTCTGCTAAGACTTGAAAATCACCCCAGATAGGGTTAAACAAAGTAGCCTCAAAATGACTACGGTCACGTTTAGCAATAGACAGAAATTGGCGTCCTATGACGTCCACCAGGCTGCACCAGGGTTGAACAAAATATCAAACCCAAGGGTGACTCACAATCACTGTAAATAAATGACATCTAATTAAACTAATTACATTCCCTACCTATGAAATGGCTGTCACTAAGTTCGGCTGATTTACAATCTACACTAATCTAACTATACCACCAATGACTAGAACAAAGAAGGGTTGTACAAACTCACGATATGAAGGAGCCCACACTTAGCTCTTTGTCCAACGACAAGGGTTGAACAAAAGCACCTCTGGCTTTCAGGATTGGCATCGTCCTTATCAGAACTTCCATCTTGGCTCTCCCAAAGACCAGGGTTCGGCCTGTCCCTGTAGTTGACATCGTGAATGGGTTGGACATGCCTAGGAAAGGCATCCTCGAATCCTTCCTTCTCGTTCGACGTTCTTGAAGTTCCATAATCATGCTCGTTCCGTCCGAGACATCTCCCTCATACCATAATGGTACTTAGCCCATTATCTCCGACTCGAACATGGTGTTGTAAATGTCACACACGTGGTCGGTAATATTAGACTTCATGTAGTTCATTATTATTTGAAAATTACAGTATGCTTCGTAGATATCACAGGCTTTAAACATATATCTGGTAACACAGCCTCTACACTTTGCAGATATCATTAATAAATGGCCATGCACTGATCTGCGGTTTCACACGTGCACAGACGCTACTTTGGCAATCACGTGGCATCTGTGAAATAGGCGTCGTTTTCTTGTGGATGAATCCACCGTAGCAATTTATATGCAATGTATTTATAGTATAACACTTGTCTAAAGTAACAATATCACATTTACCTGTATATTTCGCACCAGGCTCTTGACCCTCCACAAATCACGTGGGTATAAAAATGTGGTGCTATAGAAACGTCGTAAATGCACAATACTTGCCAAATAAGTTCACTTTACTATTCGTGCTGATCACTACACCTCAACAACTGTGATTCGCAATACAATTGTGCTCGATGGCACTTGATAAAGATTCCTCGCTAAAAAGCGGACATTTCCCACTTCTAACACGACGGGTATTATAACACGCCTCAACAGGGCGGATTCTCCAGACGTAGTGCACGGAACTGAGTTCCTCGTGGAATCAAGTCGTCAAACTAAGTCGTTGAGCGACTACTTACATTCCTATTTGCGTATCTGCAATGATATTACCATACCTTAAAGTGAAAAAACATTCTCCAAAATGTTTCAATAATACTGAATGACGAAATGGAATATTCTGAGTCTCGTAGATAAAATTGATTAATAAGACCTCAGATAAATAATTAGCTCACTTCACCAAAGTCAAAAGTGCGATTCTCCGCTACTCCAAAGAGAATTGTATAAGCTCTCAGCTTCTCGTAGCTTTCTGGGTGTGTTCAAAGGTAGTACATCCCATCATAAATGTGTTGTCATGAAAAATATCACATGAACCTTAGCTCAGCGGGTTCATCTGCCTCTCCGTCGTTTCAAATAAAATGTAGGGACGACATTTTTATTTGACTTAAAGTTCATTCATAAGTGATATTTTTTTAGATTAGCTGCGTTGAAGGTTCCAATGCGCTCTCCTGTCCGAATGTCTTCAATCACGTAACTTCCATTGTTCAGAGGTTGTCGGATACGACTGGGAACATAATATAAAGACAGAAATTTCCCATAAATGCGGTCTATAGGACTTGAAATTCCGGGTCTCCTTATAAGGACAAGGTCTCCCGCAACTAGTGGTTCTCTGAATCTCTGGCGTCTAGTTCTTCTCAAACGTTTCGCAGCTTGTCTGTCCAAAGTGTCCCTTGCAGCTAAAAGTCTGCTGGCGTGTGATGGTTGTAAACAATGTGGATTTACAATCACAAGTAGAAAGGAAAAGTATGTTTTGAATATTGCGTAATTGCATCATCATGACGTCATCTGATAGCCATGCGGATGTGAGCACGTGCACGTGCACATGTTAGCGTGGGAAGAGGTTGACCTTTAACCGCTTGAAGCAGATAACCTTTGGGTAACCGCTTGAAGCAGATAACCTTTGACTTATTTATGCGATGGAGATAAACATTAATGGGTGTTGACGTCATCTGATACCCATGAAAGTTTGCAGCTGTGCGAGCGATCACGTGATATGTCTGCAGTGTTCGCGTGAGACGTGGTTGACCTTTAACGTCATTGGGTAAGAATGTAATCTTTGACTTCTTTAAGTAATAGTGATAAAAATATAATGAGATGATTGCGTCAGAAGCTTGTTTTGTTGCATTTGGTTTCTTGAGTGTAGGTGGGGGGTGAAGGATATATAAATGCATGTGTGCGTGGATGAGTTTAACTTCTACGTTTGCGCGAAGAGAGTGTGTGTGTGAAAGAAATAAAGAAAGTCAACGACGAGGAACAAATTGTGTGTGTGTGATGGATGTTCTAACGAAGTTCAATAACTTAGCCACTTGCGTTGAGTATTCTAATAAGAAACTATCAGAACTAATAAATGATTTACCGTATGTGGTCCAAATTATTCGGGCTGTGGAGACGAGATTTGGAAGAAAAATAGTGGTGGACATTATCATTGAAGGTGAAATAACAAGTGTATTTCTACCAGCAGTATTTGCAAAACTAAGCGCAGCAGAGATCGATGAACTAAACTCACTTAGAGGCAAACTGATGTTGGTGTATTTGTGGTTGAAGAACCGCTCAAATCAAGTTGTTTTAAAACTGTAAATATTTGGTGAGTATATATATGCAGATTATATATGTATTGATTGATATAACGAATGATATATATATTTAGTTGCTTATTATTTCTTAATTTTTTTAATTTTTTTCAGATTATCTAAAAACTAATAAAAAGGAAGAGGAAAATGAAGTGGAAAACTGTTAATTTTCTGAGTGGAACTGAACATCGATCGCACCCGGTAATAGAGTATCATCGTGTATGCTTTCATCAGTCTGAAGAAGAATAAGAAGAAGGAGAAGAAGATGATAATGAGGTGAGTCATAATGAGAAAGAAGCTTGTTTTAACAAATGGACACCTTCGAGTGGAATTTCAACATTTTCAGTCTACGTAACTAATGTTAGCAAATCAGACGATAGTCAGCGAGAGGTGACAGAAACAGTTCTAAGATATTTGTTACAAGAATTATGTGAAGATGAACATTTTATTTGTTTCTTCGGATACAATACATTTGATGAGGTTTACAAAATTGAATTTTCCATCACTTCTTTTGAAGTAACAAAATTGAATGAGTATAGAAACAAATTGCTTGGTAAACTTCAGGATGAATTTCCCTTTGAAGCCATTCATTGTTCGCTGGAGATTACAGGCAGCAATTTATCTCAATGGCTTGAATACATAATACAAGATTATAGGTTTATGGTGAGCCGATGTTATAGCAACTGCTGGTGGTGTATTAACAACAGTGCGAATTGGACAATTGCTTAGACAACAATGGCAACACCTCCTAGCAAACGTAGAAAGGTTGATATTGTAATACATAATAATAACAGTGAAAATATAAGAAACCAATTGGACAATGCATTTGAAAGTGTTTCTAATTTTAGAAGTGAACTAAACGGTGCTATTTCAATATCATACCAAATCGGGGAATACACTCAAACGGACTTGATTGAGAACAGTGATGAGTTGATTGAATGTTGGAGAGTTATTAGTGAGCACATATTGCAACAAGCTGTGAATTGTGAAGAAATTACACTTCAAATAAAGGATGAATCTTTCTTAAGCTGTGAGTTAATTGAAACAGCATTCAATTCTAGAGTGTACACACTTGCAGTTTCAAATGTTAAGAATGAGTTTTTGGATCCCCGCGAATTTTTAGCAAATGCTAATATTTGGTTTACAAAGTATGTTAAGAAAGCGTTAACTGTGCAAGCTTTAAATGTGAATTCAGTTTTGTGTGCACATTATGTGCTTCGCGACATATCAGAAACAAAATATTTTGCTGTCAAAAATAAAGTAGTTTTCGAGTATACGGATGTAAATGAATTTTATAATAATCATATCATTGAAGGTACATTGACAAAAATGAGCGAATTTGAAGCAAATGGCTCTGGGTGGGATTTAGAAAAAATTCATAGTTTGAGAATTAATATAAATAAATATGTTGGATTTCGAGTAGGAATGTCCAATACTAGTAGATTGCCTGATGTAATAGTCAATAAACATGCAGTGCTAAATTTGTATGATACAAAGGAAGCTTGTTTTGCGTGGAGTGTGGTTGCTTGTTTGTATCCAAAAACGCGAAATGTGAATCATCGTTCTTCCTATCCTAATTACAGAGATGTTTTAAATTTAGATGATATTCCAATTCCAATGCAAATGAAATATTTAAACAAGTTTGAAAATCAAAACAATATTTCTGTGAATGTGTATGGAGCACAATATGATGAAAACAAATGGGTGTGTATGGGAACAAACGAAGTAAAAGGAAAAAAACATTTACTATTGTACCTTTGTATGTATCAGATAAAGTATATGAAAGGAGTGTGGACTTATTGATGTTGCAGATTGGAAACAGTGAAAGTTATCACTTTTGTTTAATTAGAAACCTCGCTCGCCTTGTGCGTTCAAGCGTCACTAGGAATTGTAGACGGATTTATATATGTAGACGTTGTTTGTCATATTATTCTCTTGAGGATGAGTTAAATGTTCACTTTGCAGACTGTAAACAGTTTCCTGTTGCAAAAAGCATATTGCCAACTGACGAACAAAGATTTGTTAATTTTACAGAATTTAAATTTAAAGATTTATAATTTATGCAGACACTGAATGCGTTTTGTCTCCTATTTCCTCTTGTTTTCCAAATAGTGACATTCCTAACTCTACATTAACCCATAAACATATTCCTTACAGCATTTCTTTATACCTTCATTGTAATTTTGATAGTGATTTGTGCAGTTTTAAACTTTTTAGGGGAAATAATTGCATAGAATTGTTTGTAAAGGAACTTTATAGTATTGTAGATAAACTTCAAACATAGTATTTATCAGCTAAACCGATGTTAAAGATGACGGAAAACGAAGAAAGATTATTTTTGTTAAGTAAAATTTGTCATATTTACGAGAAACCGATTGCAGATAATGAAATCAAAGTACGCGATCATTGTCACATAACTGGAAAATATAGAGGAAGCGCACACAATAGCTGTAATTTAAATTACAAAGTAACAAAGGTTCTGCCTATAGCATTTCATAATCTAACGGCGTATGATAGACATTTTATAATTAAAGAAATTTGTGAGAAACAAGATGGTGAGGTGTTACATAATCCTGGTCATATAAGTTTGTTGCCGGTGAATATGGAACGTTATAAAGGGTTTACAAAGCATGTACGGGTTAAGAATGGATTCATTCAGTTAAGATTTATCGATACATATAATTTCTTGTCCTGTTCACTAGATCAATGTTCATCTTCGTTAAGTGAAGATTCAAAGCAAATAACTCGACGTTATTTTAATGATGATGCACAGTTTCGACTTACTGCGAGAAAAGGCGTGTTTCCCTATGAATACGTCACGAGTATGGATGTACTTAACGAAACTAAATTACCTGAAATATCCAAGTTTTATAGCAGTCTTAATGATCAAACAATATCGAATGAAGAGTATGAGTTTGCTCAATCGGTGTGGAAAACGTTTTCCTGTCAAACATTAGGAGAATACGCCGATTTGTATTTAAAAGTTGACACACTTCTTTTGGCGGAAGTCTTTGAAAATTTTAGATCGAATGGCATGGAAACTTATGGCATTGATGCAGCTCATTTTTACACTGCTCCATCTATGTCTTGGTGCGCGATGAAAAAGATAACCAACGTTCAACTTGAATTGCTTCAAGATATTGATATGTTACACTTTTTGAACGATCTATTCGAGGAGGAAATGTTCAGTGTATAACACGACGTGCGATTGCTAATAATGAGTATATGAAAACTTATGATGAGAAAAAGCAAGAGTCCTACATAATGTACTTTGAAGTTCATAATTTATATGGATATGCGATGATGGAATATCTTCCAACGGGTGGCTTTAAATGGGTTGCAAATGTTGAAGGCTTTGATGTTTTAACTATTGATGATACTTCAGAAATCGGATATATCTTGGAAGTAGATTTGACTTATCCTCAAGAGTTACATGACAAACATTCAGATTACCCTCTATGCCCCGAAAAGTTGACAAAGCTAATGGCTACCCTAGTTAATAAAGAACGTTATGTTTTGCATTATAGAATGTTAAAGCAATGTATTCAACTAGGAATGAAATTAGAACGTATTCACAGAATAATCGAATTCAATCAGAGCCAATGGCTAAAACCATATATTGATGTGAACACAGTGAAACGAAAACATGCTAAAATTTTTTTTTTTTTATAAATTGATGAATAATGCAATTTTTGGTCGTTCACTGATGAATGTGAGGAAGCTAAGGGACATCAAATGGGTTACCAAATGGCATGGAGCCTATGGTCTTTAATAGCTAAGGCTAATTTTAAACATAGAATTATATTCGATGAACAATGTATGGTCATCGAGATGAGCAGACTAAAGATTTTTCACAATCAACCAGTATATGTTGGTGCATCTATATTAGATTTGTCTAAATGTAAAATGAATGACTTTCATTACAATGTTATTTTAGCAAATCCTGAATCAAATGTGAGGTTGTTATACACAGACACAGATAGTTTTATGTATATATTCTATTATGATATTTATGAGTTCATGAAACAGCATTCAAATTTGTTTGATACTGGGAACTATGAAACAAACAATCCTTTTGGCATTGTGAGACAAAATAAAGGTGAAATTGGTTTAATGAAAGATGAACATGCTGGAAGGATTGTTGAAGAATTTGTGGGGTTAAGACCCAAAATGTATGCAATAAAATTGTGTGATGAAATGAATAGCTTGTGTAAGGCTAAAGGCATTAAGAAGAGCGTGAGTAAAACTATGAATATTGATGAGTATCGAAAGTGTCTTTATAACAGAGATCAAGCCAGCAAAGTTCAAGTTTGTATAATTTCAAAATCTCATTCTGTATTTACTGTTCGGCAAAATAAGTTGGCAATTTCATCAAACGATGATAAAAGACACATAACTGAAAACGGAATTGATACTTTACCGTTTGGTCATTTTTCTCTGAAACAAATTTGAGATTAAAGCAATTCATCTCTCTTACTAACTTTACTTCTTTCACACACACACTTTTATTCTGTTAATAATACTAATTTTTGTGTGTTCCTTTGCTTATGAAAAAAAAACGAATAAATAATAACCCAAATTTTGTGTGTATTATTTACAACTCCTCCCCCCCCCCCCCCCCACCATTCCCATTTTCCTGAAAAAAAAAATATATATATATATATATATATATATATATAATTACATTATATTACTTATCACTTAGTAATGGTGCGTTGTAAGAGGAGCAACTCTGCCACTCAATATAAACGATCAGGAAGTGGATCATTCATTAGTCGTGTACTATTGATAATTTACCTGTGGAATTACACATTCCAGGATATGAATATTGTGGACCTGGAACAAAATAAGAAAAGCGATTGAGCCGTGGTGATCCAGGAATAAATATATTAGATAAAGCGTGCAAAGAGCACGACATTGCTTACGCAAATCATAAAGATTCAAACAAAAGAAGAGAGGCTGATGAAATTTTAGCTTCAAAAGCTTGGTCTCGTGTAAAATCTCGTGACGCATCATTAGGAGAGAGAGCGGCTGCACTAACAGTCAGTGGCATAATGAAAGCTAAGTCTAAGCTTGGTGGAGGTAAACGAAAATTAAATATTAAAAAAAAACAAGAAAAGATTTAAAAAAAAGAGAGCATCGAAAAAGCAAGGTGGTATTTTACCCCTACTTCCGATATTTGCAGCCTTGTCGGGCTTGGGGGGTCTAGCAGGCGGAGCAGCCGGGGTAGCGTCTGCTATAAACAAAGCGAAAGCTGCACAAGAAGAATTAAAAGAAATGAAAAGACACAATCGAATGATAGAAGCAATGCGAGGAAAAGCAGGTCAAGGCATTTATTTAAATCATCCTGCATACAAAAGATAATTAACCAAATACCAAATAAAGCATTAAGTAATTTCGATTTAGCTAAATACGCACATCAATTAAAGATTCCAAATTTTAGAGGAGTATTTATGCGAGATACGTTACCAAGACATCCTCGAAAAAATGAAAACTGTATTTTTAACCTTGAACCGATGGTTAAATCTAGTTCACATTGGGTGACTTTCAGTAAACGAGGTAAATACGTGTATTATTTTGATAGTATCGGTAATTTAAGACCACCATTAGAAATTTTAACATATCTAAAAAATTGTTATCTACAATATAATTTTCATTCATATCAATCGATTACTTCTTCGATTTGTGGACATTTATGTTTAGTCTTCTTGTATTGTATAAATAAGGGAAACACAGACCGTCTTTAAACATTTCAAAGAAGGCTTTCGAAAGACGGATAACTCTTGAAGGTAAAGGCTCAAAGATTGATGTTACATTGGAGAATCCGCTTCATCTTGTAGGAGCAGAGTTTTTTGAAATAGGACTTGCAGGATTGTATACATCTAATTCTATTCGAAATGTTACCAACCGAAATAATAAATTTCGCATTCATTTTACTAATTTTTTGTTATCAATTGATTTAGTGGTACCACCAGGTATTTATGAATTTGAAGATCTAGCCTCAACATTTGATGATTTACTTAGTTATCACTCATTGTCGAAACTTATAACAAATCATATACAAAAAACAAATCTTTATTTGGAAGAGGATATAAATGGAAAAGGACGCAACCGTCTTGTTTAGTCTTCTCCGTTTAATATTGATTTCAGTGTACCCAACAGTGTAGCAGAGGCTTTAGGTATTGAAAAGAAAGTTTACCCTAAAGAGAATAAAAAAGAAATTGAGATTGATCGAAATAGAATCGAAAGTGAAGTAAAAATTAACGAAAATAATAACGTTTTAGCCATAAAGATGAACGATGTGGATACAACAATTTTAATAATACCTGATGCTAGCTATACGTTTCAACAATTAAGTGCAACGATTAATGAATTATTACTAGCACATTTATTATCAGTTTTATTAGGTGAAAAAGACAAATTTCCTTCATATATTTATATTAATTATGATAAAGTGTTCTATAATTGTAAATTATATTCGAAAAACTTTGCTATAGATTTTGGTGTTGCAGATTCTATTGCAGATTTGTTAGGATTTTCTCATAAAAAGTTCGAGGCAAACACAACTCATCATTCTGAATATATGATTAAAATTAACACTGTTAATAGTATTCGAGTATGTTGCAACCTTGTGCTTGGTACGAGTTCTTATTTGAACCATAAACCAACACACTCTTTATATAATTTTAAAGCTCATGTTCCTGCTGGTTATCCGATTGTTGTACAACCAACAACAATTAATTTTTTGCCTATGAACAGCAAGGTTATTCAACATGTATCTGTGCAACTTGAAGATCATCTTCGACAGCTCATTGATTTGCAAGATGAAGATTTAACTGTAGAATTAATTATTCGTCCAGCACGTTATCTTGCTATATAAAGTAATTAAATACTGTTATATTTTCATTCTAGTTGAGTAAGCTTACTAGAAAACATTCACAAATATGGTTATACTATATAATACTCAAAGTTTGAAAAAAAAGAAGTCAACTCTGATTCGAAAAAGAAATATAAATCAATCAGCTAAAATTTCTAAAAAAAAAACAAAAAAAACAACGCCATCACACCTTAAAATCTAAAAAACAGTTATCGAGTAACAACAAACATTTCTTACAGTCTTTAGGCTATCGCGTACTTTAATTTCAATATAAATATATATGCAATTGTTAATCTTATTTAGTTTCTATCTATATTTGAAGCTGTTAACATGTTTAACATAACAGATAAAAGAGAGGTTGACAACAGAGTTGTGCGACGAGAAGAAAGAGTTTACCAACCTTATTCAGCTAATAAATTTGAAAATAATGATGAAATTCGAATACCAATTCAAAATGAAGAAAACATAGTTTTATTATCAGAAGGTGTTCTTCACTTAGAAGGACAAATTATTACTTCTAACGTAAATCCGACTGCTTCTACTACAGCACATCCTGACCAAAATTTTGGGGCTAATCTTTTTAGCGAAATTCGCGTTACGTTAAATGGTAAAGAAATTGATCGTACACGCCATCTAGGTATAACAAGTTCTATAAAAACATTTGCATCATATTCAAAAAACGAATATACAGCTTTACAAAATGCTGGCTATTTTCCCTCTTTAACAACACCAGCAAGTGAAGCAAATATTGTTGATAGTATCACAAAACGTTTCCATGTAATACTTCCTTTAAGCAACCTGTTCGGTTTAGCAGAGGATTATAGAAAGCCGATTTTAAACTGCAAGCATGAGCTAATACTTCTCAGATCGTCGAGTGACGCACGTGCGTTGCAATCTGCAACCGAAAATGATCTTTCTAAGGTCAAGTTATTTAAAGTTTATCTAAAAATTCCCGTTTTATTATTATCGGACGAAGAACAAATTAAAAGATTAAAACTAATGCAGAAAAATATTCCCATTCAGGTTGGTTTCCGATCATGCGATGTCCATGTCTTGCCATCTCTTCCTAGAACATCTAAATATAGTTGGACTGTAATGACAACTTCTGAAACGCAAAAACCACGTCAATTTTTATTAGGTTTTCAAACTAAAAGAAATGTACTAAATACGTGCTCTTCCTATTTTGACCATTGTAACATTAAATCTATAAGAGTTTTTTTTAATTCAACTTTTTATCCCTATGAAATGCCAACTTTTGAAATTGCTATAAATGACTACAGCGAATTGTATGACATGTTTGTTAAATTTCGTAATGTATATTATCAGATCGATGATTTTCGTTCAGAGACTCTAGTTTCACGAGATGAATTTAAGTCTCATTGTCCGATAATTGTAATTAATTGCCTTGAGCAAGTGGAGGCAGTGAAGACATCTTCAGGTGACGTGCGAATTGAAATCGAGACAAGTGAGAATATACCTGAAGATACACCTCTTTATTGTGTTCTTATTCATGATCGTCAAATATCTTACAGACCATAAACTAATGAAGTAATTATCTAAACCAATATTTGCTAAGTTATAAGCAATCAAGTAAAGAAGTATTCTCACTTTAGTTGCAATCATGGAATTGACAACAACAAACTCTCCTTCTACTGATGCTGACACGTGGAATAAGAAGCAGCCAATAGTTGCAGACATTCGCAAGCTACCATACGGCAGTTTGGAACTTGCTCACTGTATGTTAAATAACAGCAATATACCTTCATTCAGTCCTGTGTTAACATGGGTCGCAGCGTATTGTGAAAAAACTCTTTCTTCTTTTTTTTTTGACTCTATTAAAAATAAATATGAATATTTAATTGTGTATAATTTGCCACAAGAATTTTCTTTGTTTGCACTAAAAACACTTTCCCCTGGGTCATTAATCGATCTTAATACGATTGATGGAATGTCAGATCTAATGTTGAAGCATAGCCAACGTTTACCTACAGATTGTCCAAAACATTTACCATCTCTTGCATTGGGAAGCAATAGTTGTGCTAAATTTAATGTCAATGCTGTTCAACATTGGTTAAATTCTTCTGATGGCATCATGAAAATCGTGTGTTCGATAATAAACAAGTTTCGAAACAATGGACTTCAAGGTTTTAATAAGTTTGATTGGAACTACTTTCCTATAAACATACTGACTATATATGAGCCACAACGAATTCGTCTGGAGTGGGAACATCTACCAGATCATCTAAAAAGAAAATTTCAACTGTTTCATCTTCGCTGCAAATGTGATAACTGTAACCGCTATCTATAAAAGGAAATTCATTAAATCTACTAGTGTTGTTGACACCTATACATATTTTGTTTTTGTTTGCTTTTTTAACACAGTGTATATTTTTTGTCTACAGAAAATAAACATCTGGACAACTAAAAGAACAAGATCATCTCAACACACACTCATCAGGACAACTAAAATAATGAGATTACTTCAACACTCATACAAGAGAAATAAAATTGTATTAATTGTAATTCTAAATAAATAAAGAAGAAAATGTCTTTGTACCACTTCATATTAAAGTTTCTTTAATGATCAAGCACCTCCTCACTCCACATGTATATAAAATAATATTTGTCAGGTGAGGGATTCGAACCCTCGCTTTCAATTTCTGAAAATTAGATCTTAAGTCTAACGCCTTAGACCGCTCGGCCAACCCAACACACGCAAATCTTGCATATTAGCCAGCGTGTTTTGTTGATTCATATCAGTTCACATTTAGCTTCGTGTGGGGAACATCTTTTTTTTTTTGTGAAGTAAAGCATCATCATGAAGTATTTTAATTGTGTAAAGTATTCCAAGAAACAGTTAATGCAAATGATATTTGGTCAAAAAGGAATGAATTTAAAATCTGAAAGAGATCGGCTAAAAACATTTAAGAACTGGTCTTCAGACAGTTTTACGAACACTGCATGGTTAGCAGCTGCGGGATTTTACTATTATGGATATAAGGATATGGTCAGGTGTGCTTTCTGTAATCTGCAACTTAGTTATTGGGAAGAAGATGATGATCCGTTTGAAGAGCATAAGAAAAGGGCTTTTTCTTGCCCTTACGTAAACAATATTTCTCCTAGCATAGAATTAAAATCTGAATATGAAAGACTTAAAACTTTTCAAAATTGGCCTCTTCCCCCTCCAAACGAATTTTGTTTAGCATCAGCAGGATTTTATTATACCGGTCATGGTGATAAGGTGAAATGTATATTCTGTAAGATTGAAATTGAAAATTGGAGAGAAAACGATATTCCTTTAAGTGATCATAAAAAATGGGCACCATATTGTCCATATTTAAGAGGGTTTTACGTTGGCAACGTTGATTTAAATCCTGAAAATCCTACTATTATTCCATATAATACAAGTTATGATTCGTGTGGAAACAATATATGTTGATGTGATGTGATTTGTTGTGCAGTGTGCATTCTCAGACGTAAACGTAGACATGCTGAAGTTTGTTAAGCAGTCAAACACTCCACCAGTAATTTCATTTACTAATGGTGAAAACCAGAGTAAAAGTGAAAAAAGAAAGCATAGTGTTTTACTACCGAACACTATTCGATGTATCATTTGCGGTCCATCGAACTGTGGCAAAACAAACGTAATGCTAAATGTATTATGTCACAAAAATGGAGTTCGTTTTGAAAACGTTTATATTTATTCTAAATCACTTGCTCAAAGTAAGTATGTTGAATTAAAAAAGTTTTTGGACTCTATAAAAGAAATAAAAAGTGATTTTTTCCGATAGAAATGGCTAGAAAAAACTCTATATTTGTTTTTGATGATGTAGCCAGCAATAAACAACAACACATGAAAGATTATTTCAGTAGAGGTCGTCATCACGAAGTTGACGTATTTTATCTTTGTCAAACATATTCTTGTATACCTAAACATCTAATTAGAGATAACGCTATTTTTTTAATTCTTTTTAAACAAGACGGAACAAACTTGCGTCATGTATATAACGATCATGTAAATACAGATATGAGCTATGATCAGTTCTTCGATATTTGTTCTTATTGTTGGCAAAACTCTAAGTTTGGCTTTTTGGTTATCGATAAAGATAGCGATTTACAAAATGGTCAATATCGCAATGGATTTGATGTTTATTTTCAGTTATAAATAATAGTTCAAAAGAGCTAAATGCTCATTCGCGTTATACACTTTGTGTGGTTAACAACCTAACTATGGCATCGTTTAACAAAATCAATAACGTGTCTATCAGACCACCAACTTCACGCCATGATATTGCAACTAAATCGTATGTTGATGATAAGCTACTGCAATATGGAAATCAAGTAACAACAACAACAAGCGATAGACATCTAAGTATTAACGGCAAACGGTTAAAAGATGTTGGAACGCCCATACATGTTGAAGATGCTTGCAACAAAGGTTATGTACTGAAGTTACTGAATGAGCTAAATAAAATTGAGTCTAAAGAAGACATACAACGAAACATTAACGACCTTAAATGTTTAATTTTTTCAATTTGTAAAATAGAGAAACAACAACTTGACTTTGAAAACAAACGTCTCGCAGACTTAGCTTTACCATCATCTGAAAATGATGCAGTAAACCTTATTGCAATGCAGCAACATACATCGAATATTAAAAAATATCTGGAAAACCGAATAACCGAAGTGTTACAACGATTCATGGTTTAGTGAGTGAATTTTCAGAAGATCACTTTCCGTTTGATGATGATAGTCTCGACTTGGGTAACAAGAGAATAAGAAATGTTAAAGATCCAATTCAAAATCAAGATGCGATATCTTATTCTTTTCTTAAAACTCATGTAACAAAAGAACTCGATGAAATTAAAAAATCTCTTTTGAATATAAACAAAGATGATGAAACTTTAGATATGTTAAATAGAAGAATAACAAACATATCTCAACCAATCGATTCGTTAGATGCAATAAACAAATATTATTTAGAAAACTTTGCTGCTTCTCGAAAAGATCTAGAAGACTTAATCACTAAATTTAATAAACAAAACTTCTTAAACGTAGACGATGGTGGGACTTTAAATATGATGAGTAGACGAATTACTCACGTAAACAATCCCATATACGATAACGATGTTGCAAATAAGACGTTTGTTGAACAATATGCCGCTTCACGAGATGAATTTGAAAAAATGAAACAGACTGTAAACAATCTACAACATCAAAAACAAACAAATGTTGAGTTTCCTGTTAACGACCAAGATGTGACAAATAAACGGTTTGTAGAACACTATGCTGCTTCACGAACTGAAGTTAATCAACTAGAAGAAATTTTAAGCAATTGCTAACAATCTAAATATTGTTAAAAAAGAAGAACTTGAAAGTTACGCTGCTGCATCCAAAGAGGAATATAACAAGTTAAAAACTGAACTAGAAAATATTGAGCAATTGGTTAACAAAGAACCACTCGAAAGTTTTACCGCATCCAAAGAAGAATATGGTATATTACAAGATGAAGTAAAGAAAAAGAACTTATCGAAATTTATTCTGAAATTCTCCAACACACCATCAATCCATTCAACGGTATACACGCTTCATAATCGTAATATACACTACCAACTTCCCTATAAAGGTATATTAAAACCAATTTTTGTTTCACCAAGAACTCCAATTGTGTATGCAATTTTAAATATACGTCAAGAGATTGAACTGGATCAGTGACATTGTAGTTGAAGAACAAGATGAAATACAGTTTCGACTTAGAGACCCCGAGAAACATAAAACCAATGATCTTCCTCTTCAAATTGATTTTGAATATACTATAAATAAATAAAACAACTACAATTTTAGTTTAGTCATGGAGAAGAGCTTGAAGATTAAAGCTGAAAGTCGAGTAAAGGATAAACTTTCTCGCATAAAAAAAGATGTTAAGGACAAGTATCTTTCACTTCAAAATGATGTTAGACGTCAAGAATTAGATATAGAGACTAAGTTTAAACCAGTAACAAATTCATTAAATCAGCTTGTAGCTATTGCTAATACAACGTCAACTAAGAAAAAAGAAAATCAAAAAAGAAAAAAAAATGATGATTCTGAATCAACTGCTACTTCAGACGAAGAAGATGGAGATAGCATCAAAATAATTACACTACTTAACCGCTACTTTGATCCGTTCATTAAACAAAACGTGGATAGAACATTTGGTATAACGATAAGAAATGATAAACAATACTTGGGACGTGAACGAGTTTTCTTTGATAAAAAGTGGATAAAAGTTGGTGGTGAAAAATTTCCTATAACACAAGGTCTACTTGAATTGATTCAAAGGAAAGTACCAGATCACTCTCTAATCGATAGGAGTGATTTAAGTTCTTATTTGAAATTATTAAATGTTTCAAACGTGCACAAAAGAAATTATGCAAGCAATGCAGCTCCGAGAGGAACACAATCTCATAAGTATAAAAATATAATCGAACCCCTTCTTACTGAAGACATAGATAGAATTATAAAAACAACAGATGAGAATGAAGAAGCAAATACTACGATGCATACTGGATATGGCCAAAAGAAACACATCACACCACAAGCCATTTGGAAATTCGAAGGAGGAAACAATATTGAATTTGTCCATTGGAATGAACCAAACAAATTAGTATCAAGACTTAAAAAATTAATTGCATCGAAAGCTGCAGGTCACACAGGACTTGACAGCGAAATCTTTGCAATTGAAGAAGAACTAAGAAATGCAGGATATATTGAATAAAAATTCATACATTTGTAAAACAATGCACAGTATGGTATAAATCTTTGTTTAGAAATTAACTATGAACGAAATCAGACGAGAAATTGCAAAAGAACTTCATGCACCTCTTAGAAAAAAGTTTAAAAGACGACATTTTATTAGCAAAGGAATCGATGACCTCCATGAAGCTGATCTTGTGGACATGTCAGAACTTGCAAAATGGAATAATGGATATTTATTAACCATTATTGACGTTTACTCAAAATATGCATGGGCAATTCCTCTTAAAACCAAAAAAAGAAGTGAGATTGTAAAAAGTTAAAATTTGTTTATTCTCAAAGTAAAAATTGCCCAATTATTTTCACACTGATCGAGGAACGGAATTTTACAACCGTGAATTCAAAGCATGGTCTCAGAAACAAAATCTAAAGCATTATTCCACTGGGAGCTCCATAAAAGCGAGTGTAGTAGAAAGATTTAATCGAACTCTTAAGGAATCGATGTGGAAAGAGTTCACAACACATGGTTCATACCGATGGGTACATATTTTGCCTGAGTTATTAGTAAAGTATAATCACAAAATACATCGCAGCATTGGCATGAAACCTATTGATGTAAAAAGAAACAATCCACCCCACTTGCCAACACAATATAATGAAACTTAAGAAAACCAAAATATAAAATCGGCGACATTGTAAGAATATCAAAAATCAAGAAACACCTCACCAAAGGCTACGAAGCTAATTGGACTGCGGAATTATTTACAATTTATAAAGTTCAAAATACTAATCCACGAACATATCTTTTAAAAGATAATAAAAATTTGCCGATATTTGGGGCGTTTTATGAAGCAGAGTTACAACGAACCAAACATCCTAATATTTACTTAGTTGACAAAGTACTACGTAGAAAAGGAACCCAAGCCTTCGTATCTTGGCTAGGATTCGATTCAACTCACAACTCTTGGATTTCGAACAAAAACATATTCTAATTAAAACAATGTAAGTTTTTTAATTCATCGCAAAAAATATTATTATTATTATTATTATTAATGTGTCTCTATATATTTTTAGCTCACGAAAACCAACACACTCAAGAAAGAAAAGAATGATTGTACTTACCTTCCACACAAGATAACCAGCATATTCAACTCTGCAGACAGCATCTTCAATTCTCAGCATCTTGGCGGAAAAAAAAAGAACTACTTACCACTTTAAGAACGAAGATCATACCATTTTGTTTTCACTATTTCGTATTATATAATTAATGTAAACCACAATGATTAAAATAAATATATTTTAAAAAATATATACATCCGTCATTTTAAATATAAAAACACTGACCCTGTCCATTTAATTAATGATTTGACAATCATCATCATCATCAACTTCTTCTTCTTCTTCTGCTTCTTCTGTTTCTCCAACACGCTCCTCATCCTCTTCTTTACGTTCTTCTGCTAGAGGCGGCGGAGGAGTCATTAAATCCTCCAACCTCAGTTCATGAAGAGGAGTCATACTTATAATATCCTCACCCCTCACTCTGAATGCTCGAAGTCTGTTAATCAAAACATTAATAATTTCAATATTTAGTCCATTTAAGATTAATTCAGCACTATATCGTTGGTCTGACACTATTTCCTTTACATGAAACTCGAAAATTTCTCTTTCTCGATCACTTAAAGTGTTTATGATTATTCTTTCTTCTACTTTTACAGCCGAAATAGGGTAATTTAAGTTCAGCACCCTCGCTCGCTCTCCTATTAATTTCACCTCTCCTATGCGGCACAACTTCTCAATAACACATTCAAATACGTTCATGATGAGAGCAACTATGGCTCCCAAACCATCTCTGCTCATATATGCTATGAAGTTAAATAAACAAAAAGCTCATTAAACTTATCACATGAATGAGGCTCTGTGAACGGACATCCAAACTTGTTCTCTCATTAAAATAATTTCAGAGTTCAATAATGATGGTTAAGAATTTAAAACAAACAAACCAATATTCATTTCATGCAGTCAATGCTATATATTTGTCTTATAAAACAGTCTATGCAGAAAGAGACCACAGAGCATGCAAGCCCGCAAAAAATGTTAACTAACAGCTGCACATCCTATATGGAGCAGCAAGCAGGACCTCCCACGTTCAGCATGCTAGCGCTAGCCAAAGAACGATAACAGCCGCGCGCGGGGCAAAAGGTTATCCGATTCAAGCGGTCAAGGGTCAATCTCTTCTTAGTGCTAACACATGCAGACCAATTAGCAAACGCATGTGAATAACCAACTGGCTCTCCATGGGCGCGTCGCGCCCAGACAGTCTCATTCAAATTTTAGTACACCTAAAACATTTCCGCTAACAAAGACGCCATTTGAACATTTTCTTTTCATTTTTGTTCTATACACCTGAGAGTTGGTTCACTAGTAGAGGAGATAGAGAGCTTTTATTTATGTCAAACAAACTTTTTTATAGATTTCCTAATTTTGGAAATATAGCCTATTTTCAAAATTCAATTTATTTTGTCCTAGAGAGTTGAAATTTGGTGTGGGGCTAGAGCAGGTCAAGGCCATTCATGTATGTCAAACAAACTTTTTGTCGCGAACACTGCAGACATATCACGTGATCGCTCGCATGATGATGCAATATGTCCTCGCGATTACGCAATATTCAAAACATACTTTTCCTTTCTACTATCACACGATTCCAAATTCTCATCGGCATCTGGTTCAAATGCAAAACTATGGGTATTTGACCAGTGCTCTCATGGACTGTTGAGTTAATACATTTCGCCATAATAACTAGGACTTCGGTCCAACGCCAGTGTTCTTCCTGACAATACAATCGACTGAATTTTGCGATAGTAGGCATTACGCATTCTGCTGGGTTGCTCTCTGGATGGCGAATAGACGATAAAACATGACCTTTCTCCAACTCGTTCATAGCATTGGCGAATTCTGCGGAGGTGTACTGTGATCCATGATCAGTCAACAGGAATTGTGGCTTTCCTGCCTCCGGTATCACATGTCGTCTAATTCTCTGGATAATCTGGTGTGCGGTAGCTTTCTGAATTGGATGAAGCATCGTATATTACGTGAACACATCAATGGTTACAATAATGAAGCGATTCCCACGGCGGGCCTTTGGTATTGGGCCATAAAGGTCCTGTGCGTATAACTCTCTAGGTTGAGTTGGGAGTATTGGCCTAGGAGGTTCCTTCAACAAGTGTGACGTGTACTTGTTCCGCTGGCATGCGTCGAAAGCACGTAAACACTGTCTAACGGTGGTTCCTAGCCTTTTCCAAGTAAAAGACTCCTTGATGTTTGCAATGGTCTTGTCAGTCCCACCATGTCCAATGGATAGATGAACCATAAGAATGACAGATTCTTGATATCTCCTCGGAATGACTGCACGCAGTTGAGTGTGGTCCTCGTCCACAAACTTATACAAGACACGATGATAGATCAAATAGTCATCTGCAAGAGCAGCTATCCTCGCATAGTGAGCATCCTGTGGATCCATTCGTCGTTCCAGGAAGCGGATAATGTTCCTGAATTCCTCCCCACGTCGTTGTCTTTCTGGTAGATGACGAAGTCGGCGAAGGTGTTCCTCGCATTCTCCCTGGATGTCAATGGCATTCACAGTGGCTTCGGGATTCCGGCTGAGAATGTCGGCCAACACATTCTCCCTGCCTGGTCGGTAAACAATTTCCAAGTCAAACTGTTGGAGAAACAGCGTCCAACGTGTGATCCTGTCGCTTGCCAGTCTTGTTCGTAAAATGAAGGTCAGCGCATGATGGTCGGTCCTCACAATAATCCTCTGGCCTAACAAAAGTTTCTGCCAGTACTCAAGCGCGTAAACAATCGCAAGTGCTTCAATCTCAGCGGTGAAATAATGAGATTCATGCGCTCTCAAACGTCGACTTAAGAAAGCGATGTAATGACGTTTCTTCTCATCATCCTCCTGCAATAGGATGGCACCTATTCCAATCGCAGATGCATCAGTCTCTAGAATAAAATTCCGGGAGTAGTCTGGATATTCTAACTGAATCGAATCAACCAGCATCTGTTTAGCTTTTCTGAAGGCTGTCTCGCACTCGTCGTCCCAAGCCCATCTGCAATTCTTCTTCAGCAGACTTTGAAGTGGTGCGACAGTCTCAGAAGACCTCTCACAATGAGCAGCAAAGAATTGGATAATTCCTAGGAATTGTCTCACGTGTTTCACACGGGTTGGTGTCGGAAATGCAGCAACGGTTCTGATCTTTGCCGGATTCGGCCTGTATCCATCTCCATTAATTATGTGTCCCACAAATTTGACTTCTCTCTGGAAGAATCGACACTTGTCGAACTTCACTTTGAAATTAGCCTGTCGAAGATTCTCAAAAACAAGGCGTAAATTTGCTAAATGTTCTTCCTCCGTTTCCGAAGCTATGATATTGTGGGAGCCGGATGAGGGTCAGGAAGGCCGAGTATGGGATCTAGCGGGCGCAGGAGTAAGCTCAGCGCCATTGTCTGAGAATAAAAAGAAGAGAAGCAATATTCCGAGTTCCGACGAGCTGCGAAACACATTCCCTTAATTCTCTACTGTATTTTAATCAGTTTCATTGTTTATAATAAATAATTCAGTTCTATATTCGATGCTTGTGAGTGTCATGATCTGGAAATCGTTTCCCACAAATGGGGGCTCGTCCGGGATGGACTGAAACAACGAGTTACGACTCAATCCACGACACGAAGTACGACGCAAAATACAACGCTATTTTCGACGAAGTGGACGGCTAATCATATTTGTTGCTGTTGCCTACGACGCTGACGACGAGACGACGTGCAATTTTGTGAGCCCACGACGTGCGAATCTACGACGAGGATTCATAGGCTAGCAAAATTTGTTCTTAAGTTTCAGTGACAATTAGTGGTGCCGTGACGACGACGAGGGTTGGAATCTAAACGACGACAGAGAATTGTGGATGTGGTAAGAGGATAGCGACTCGTCAGAGAGAAATGACTGGAAGCGGTATTCAACTATATCACCTACAAATATCACCGGCTTGGTGAATGAGGTTAAACAGGTTTGATAGCGAGGTTTTGAGGAAGCGATATTGACGGAAATCTACTTGATAGACGTGAGTAAACAAATAAGATGACTACACTCGGTGCAATAGAGAAAATAAATAAGAACATAAGTGATGCTCCGGCAAAGCAATCAAAGTTTTACATAACCTCATTTTCGAGCATATACCAGACGACAGGAAGAATCGAAAGCGACTGCGAGAGTTTCCTGGATTCGATTTTGACGAAAATTCCATTGAAGAGGAAGCTAAGAAGAAATTTATCGAAGAAACATTTTCCAAGGCTGATCTGTTGCGTGTTTCTGAGATTCTTAATACCGAGATCGGGACAAAGGAGGTAATGATTAACACCATTTGTTATTACCTGAGAAATTTGGATGAACTCGCAACTTATATAGACGATGATGACGAAGATGAAGAAGACGAAGAAGACGAAGGGAGCGAAGAGGAAGACCAGCACAGAAGGTATAGAGAACAACATAAGTTTTCATTGTCGTTCCGCGACGTAGAGGGCGCTATGAAAACATTTAACGGTAAGGATGGTTACCCAGTGAAGAAATGGATCGCAGATTTTGAGGAGACGTCAATCTTGATGGGATGGAGTGAGCTGCAAAAGTTTATTTTCGCTAAGAAATCACTCGATGGTTTAGCTAAGCTTTATATTCAAGGTGAGAAAGGACTGACGTCCTGGACTGCACTGAAGAAGGCCTTGAAAGAGGAGTTTGACGTGGCGGCAAGCAGTGCAGAAATTCACAAGTTGTTAACCCAGCGACGAAAAAAGCGCGACGAATCTCTACAGGAGTACTTTCTTGTGATGAAGTAAATCGCCAGTAGAGGTGATGTTGAGCAAGTTTCTCTGTGTCAGTACGTGATTGATGGGATCGAGGACGATTCAGGATCAAAACTTCTTCTCTATGGAGCAAAAAATTCCAAGGATTTCAAGGAGAAAATGAAAAGTTATGAGATGGTAGTGAAGTCTTTGCCAAAGAAAAGCACAAAGTATAATAACAGTAATTTTCAAGGAAGTGCCAAGAGTGCCAACGAGAAGGACGGAAAGTACTGGGGCAGTACAAAGAAGAAAGAGGCGAGTAGTGTAGATAGATGTTATAATTGCGGTGGATCTGGTCATAGTTCAAAGGAATGTGAGCACAAGGATAAAGGCAAGAGATGTTTCAACTGCAATGAGTTTGGCCACATTTCATCCGAGTGCAAAAAGGAGAGGAAGTACGATAAGAGGAATAATCAAGGTATCAATCTTATTGATGAAAAGAAAAGCTGCCTCAAGTTCAAAGAGGTTAGTTTGGGTCAGCAGAAACTTCAGGCACTTATCGACTGTGGCAGTCCTTATAACCTACTGCGACAAAACATCTATAAGACCATGGGTTCCCCAGGATTGAAGAGCACGGATCTCGTTTTGAAAGGATTCGGTAATGGTTTTGTTGCTCCTCAAGGTTACTTCACAACAGTCGTTGAAATAGACGAGCTGGAGTTCCAAACCAACGTCTATGTTGTTTCTGATGATACTATTGAGTGGGACATGGTTATTGGTAACGATCTATTGGATCAGGGTGAGGTCATCCTGAGCAAGCAAGGAGTTACCATCAAGAAACTAGAGGTCCCAATGATGTTGATCAGGGTAGCCGACGAACAGGAATTGGATATCGAGAACTGCGTTGATGAGGAAAAAAGGGAACAGATCCAGGATTTGGTAGCGAGATATGTACCAAAGAAGACGAAATCTACTGATGTCAAGATGAAGATCACATTGAAAGAAGAAAAACCGATATTTAGCAGGCCCAGACGAATGGCACCGCTTGAGAACGAGTTTGTCGATGAACAAGTCGAGGCGTGGCTGGAGGAAGATATCATAGAACCGAGTCAATCAGAATATACATGCCAAGTGGTGGTAGTCAAGAAGAAAAATGGAAAAAAGCGACTTTGTACTGATTTTCGTCCAGTGAACTCAATCGTTGTTAGGGATCTATTTCCCATGCCAGTTATAGAGGATCTTCTGGACAAGTTACAGGATGCTACGGTGTTCTGCACCTTGGATCTCAGGAACGGATTCTTTCACGTGGAAGTCGAAGAAGGAAGTCGACGATATTTGTCATTCGTAACGCGTTCTGGACAGTACCAGTACAAAAAAGTTCCATTTGGATTTACCATCTCACCTGCAGTCTTCCAACGCTTTATTAAAGCTGTGTTCTGTGAGTTAATCCGAGAGAACATAGTGTTTACCTATATGGATGACTTAATCATCCCAGCGAAGGATGACGACGAGGCACTCCTACGATTGAGACGAGTGTTGGAATTAGCTGCAGAGTACGGGCTGGAAATCAACTTCGAGAAGTGCCAGTTTCTGAAGAGGAGGGTACAGTTCCTTGGATACACTATTCAACGTGGACAGATTCAACCCGCCACTGAGAAGGTTCTTTCTGTACAAAACTTCCCGGAGCCAAAGACGATCGCTGCGCTGCAGAGCTTTCTCGGATTGGCTGGCTATTTTAGAAAATTTATCCCAAATTTCTCGATTGTAGCCAAACCACTGAGCGATCTGTTGAGAGGTAAGCCGGAGTTCAAGTTTGGCGAGGAACAACGACGTGCATTTGTTGAGCTCAAACGTCTTCTCGCTTCAGAACCTGTGTTGAAGATATACAACCCGAAATACGAGACGGAGCTGCACACTGACGCCAGCAAGAGTGGGTATGGCGCTGTGTTGTTGCAAAAGTACCCAGAGGACAACAAACTACATCCAGTCTCATACATGAGTAAAAAGACGACGATACAGGAAGAAAAATACAGCAGTTACGAGCTCGAGATCTTAGCTGTGGTGAATGCATTAAAAAAGTATAGGGTGTACTTGCTTGGAATTCCGTTCAAGATCGTGACTGACTGTATGGCATTCCAAAAGACAATGCACAAAAGGGACCTGGTCCCACGAGTAGCTAGATGGGCTATGGCCTTGGAGGAGTTTGACTATACCATTGAACACCGAACTGCAACTAGGATGAAACATGTCGATGCCCCGAGTCGATGTCCAGCAGTGATGTTTGGATTCCCTGATGGCCTTGCAGCGAGGATCAAAATCGCCCAGAGAAAAGACGAAGGATTGACAGCGATAAAAGCGACACTGGAGAAAGGGCCTTACGAAAACTTCATCGTCAGAGATGGACTGCTATTTAAATTTGTCGACGGGCGAGAGACGTTGGTGGTCCCGCGAGCAATGCACCATGAAATCATCAGAGATGCACATGAGAAGGGACACTACGCTGTTAAAAGGACTGAAGAAGACGTGAAGCAGGAATATTATATTCCAGACTTGGCCAACAAGGTGAAACGAGTCATAGCCAACTGTGTGAAGTGTCTAGTGGTTAACAGGAAGGCAGGCAAGAAAGAAGGTTGGTTACATCCGATGTTCAAGGAGAGTGTGCCATTGCACACCTACCACATGGATCACATTGGACCACTTAAGTCTACACACAAGGGATATGAACACATCTTCTGTGTGATAGACGCCTTCACGAAGTTCACCTGGCTGTATCCTGTGAAAACTACCAAATCGGCCCAGACGATTGAAAAGATGGAGTTTCAGAGGACGAACTTTGGAAACCCAGTTCAAGTGATCACCGACAGGGGGCCATCGTTCACCTCCCATGAGTTCCAGGACTACTGTAAATCGCAGAGTATCAAGCACGTCTTGATCACAGCTGGACTGCCAAGAGCCAATGGTCAAATCGAGAGAGTCAACTCAACAGTGACCAAGATCATCGCTAAACTTAGCATTGACGATCCAACAAAATGGTACAAGGTTGTACCATCTGTCCAACGAGCTATCAACTCTACGTTCCAGAGGAGCATCGGAATGTCACCTTTCGAGCTGCTGACAGGAGTCAGAATGCACAACCAAAATGATCTACGTATAGTGCAACTCATCGAAGAGGAGCTGATCGATTCGTTCAACGAAAAACGTGATCAGATGAGAGAAGATGCAAAAAAGCAGATAGAAAAAGTACAATCTGAAAATCGTGCTGAATTGAACCGACGACGTAAGGAGCCTAAGAAGTATCAGGTCGACGACCTGGTTGCCATCAAACGCACTCAGATCGGTCCACATCTGAAACTAAAAACCAAAAGTCTAGGACCTTATCGAGTGACTCGAGTAAAACTCAACGACACATATGACGTCAGCAGAGAAGGAGACCATGCTGGACCAAGAATCACATCGTCCTGTGCGGAGTTCATGAGGCCCTGGCCGGGGGGATTTTCTTCATCCGGGTCGGATGAGGATCAGGACGGCCGAGTGTGGGAGCCGGATGAGGATCAAGAAGGCCGAGTATGGGATCTAGCGGGCGCAGGAGTAAGCTCAGCGCCATTGTCTGAGAATAAAAAGAAGAGAAGCAATATTCCGAGTTCCGACGAGCTGCGAAACACATTCCCTTAATTCTCTACTGTATTTTAATCAGTTTCATTGTTTATAATAAATAATTCAGTTCTATATTCGATGCTTGTGAGTGTCATGATCTGGAAACCGTTTCCCACAATATGATGTCATCCACGTAACATATCACCTTCTGTTTTACTTCAGGAGTCAGCTTCGCATCAAGTGCTCTAATTAATGCAGCTCAGCATTTTTCACTCCAAAGGGTAGTTTTCGAAAGACATAGGTGGTCTGATCGAACAGAAACCCTGTATACTTCTGAGTATGCTCAGATAATCTTATATGGTAGTAGGATTGTACTAAGTCCAATGACGAAAATATCTTCTTTCCCTTAAATTTTCTGAGGATGTCCCTAATCTTGGGCGGTTGGTCATGCGCAGGAGCTAAGCGTTCGTTTAAGGCCCTCGCATCGAGACAACGTCTCAAGCTTCCATCCACCTTAACCACAGGTGTTATAGGATTCAAGAAAGGAGTCGGTGACTTCTTAATTGTACCTGCTGCTTCCATCTCATGGATCTTCTTAGCAGCTTCCTCGTGGTGTTTCTCTGCGATAGGATAAATCTTCTTCTGGAACGGGGAATCATCCAGTAGTATAAGATCGTACTCATAGTCCAATATCTCACCAGGTGTTGTGTCGAATATATCCTCGTATTCGCTTAATATTGCATCTAGTTTCTCTCGTATGGATGCTGATAATTGTTCTGCCTCCACGTCGGCATCTTGTGTCTCCTCAATTTCCTTGCCATTTAAATTCTCAACAACGTTGACTTCGGATTCAAATTCCGGTTCTTCCTCTACTAAATTCATTTGAATGGGTTCGTTCGGCTTAAACTCCACCGTATTACGTCCCATATCAATGATTCCATCGTACTTCCGAATGAAGTCTGCACCCAATATGGCATCATGATGCAAGCCTTTCATCACTAGAAATTCGTGCAAGTACACGTGGCTCGAAATTTCCAAAGTGCATAAAATCTGAACTTTGCACGTTACAACACGGTCAGGTATAACTCCTCTGACTCTTACTGCAGAAACTGGCAGCTCTGTCACCTCAGAGTTTGCTTTCAGTCTGGCATGGCAATCGGCGGAAATGACACTTATCATCGCTCCAGTATAGATGAGAATGACTACGTCACATCTATTCAGGGTAGCTACAATCTTCGGTAGACGCGTCAATTCGTAGTTGTGGTTCGTCGTTCGTCTAATAGATCTTCCTGAATCGGCTCCCAGAGTAAGATAGTGGCAGTTACTCTGTGCTCAATCGGGTAAGAATCTACTGGTTTTTCGGCGTTTTTTTTCTCTCTTGGCGGGAAGTACCGGGCTGGTTTCGCTCCGTTTTTTCCGCCGGAATATTTCGTGTTTCCCGCGAAGTCGGGTTCTGATCTCCCCCTTCTTGGATTTCTTGGAGTTCTCGGAGTTGCTGAAGGTATTCACGACTCTCCCGTGCTCTTCCTCTCCAGTCTCGATCGGTCTGGTATCTGGGGTCCCGATCTCGATTGTATCCTCTGCTGTAGCGGTAATCTCGACGGATACCTCCCTGCTGTGGGTTCCGGTTAGTATTCCCTCGACGGTCGTTATCGTGACGACGGTCGTCGTTCGTCCCTCGATCAAAGCGTCGGTTCCAGTAACTACGACGGTCATCTCCCCGGTCTCTAGCGTATGTAGTGTTGTTCCAATCTCTCCGACTACGATTATAGTCATTGCGCTGTTCAAAGCTCTCTTGAGTCTGTGTTTGCTGTGGCGTCTGGCACACTTTGTCCACAGTCGTCAATTTAACGTGTCGCTCTTCACGCCTGTCAGCCTTCTGTTGACGGTGTGTTGGAAACTGTTCGGTATTGGCGTCCAGTCGTCGCAAGATTTGATCGCACTGCTGGAATGTAGATGCTCCTGCAGCGATCAATACTCGTTGCACGTCTGCTGGGTATTGCCCGACGATGGTATTAACAAGGTCTTGCTCTGACAGTGGGGGTTGTAAACAACGAAGTTTCGCAAGCTGGGTTGCGAAGTAGTTCGCATAGCGCGTCGGAGTGTTCGAGCTATATCGGCGAGTGTACATCTCAGCTCTGATACTTTGCTGGATGTCGCTTGACCAGAAAGTCCTCAGCAAGGCTTCTCCGAAGTCTTGGTAGCCTACGAATGAATAACGGAAGGCTCTGAACCAAGTGCTGGCTTGCCCCTCAAGCAAACGCTCAATGACTCGGAGTTCTCTCTCCGGAGTTACCATTGTGTATCTTAAGTAGCTCTCCACATTCGCCAAGAATTCAACGGGAGTGATGCCACTTTCAGTGTCTGAGAATCGAGCTGGTTGCTCTTCTCGCGAACGGATGATTGTCACGTTCCCCTGTGTGTGCGCGGGTCTGAATGAACTCAGCATGTAATTATGCGTTGGCGTACTCGTCTCTTGACTTTGTCGATTATGTGCGGGTTGGAAAGGATGCGCGTCAAAATTTAGCGCTTGACTCTGCGCTGAACCGGTAAATTGAGACGGTTGCGGTTCCATGGGTGCGCTAGGATGAAAGCGTGCAGGCATTATCCCTGCGGATTGCGGTCCTGGTGTTGCTTGAGAGTCTCCCACCTGTGGAGGTAAATGTATCACCCTTGGTTGAGTCTCAAGTCGGTCGAGACGTCTCTCGATAACTTCGAGCCCTGGGATAGTCTTAGCTGCGACCTTGTTTCCCAAATCGTTGAGCTGCAACTCTATTCTTTCGACTTTACCTTTGAGGTTGGTGTCGACTTCACGAATAGCTGTCCTCAAGTTGTAACTGAGGTCTAACCTCTCGGTTATCGCGACTTCCTCAAATCTTTTATGTAGTGAGTCAATTTCTTCCTCGACTTTGGACATGTTGTCCTGGATCCTACCTACGTCATTCTTGACCTCGGCTACCTTCGCCTCCATAATGGTTTTATGCTCATTAAGGTCACCCCTCAACAGCATTACATCGATCTTATTCTCTTCTCGACGAATGTCTACTGTTTCTCGTAGTCTTGTTACGGTATCGGTTAATTCCGTAATGTACTTTCGGTTTGTATTCAACTCGTCCTTGACCTCGATCATACCATCGACGATCGTCTTGACGTTATTGTTGACGGCGTTCGCTGCACCTCTCATCAGTATGAGTCCTATGTTCATGGTAGCCATGTCCTTCTTGACGTTGTCCATGAATCCCTCGACGTGAGTTAATCGAGTTTCAAATTCCTCTCGAGTATGGTCTAAGTCAGCCCTCATATCAATCTGGACTCTATTAATCGTTGTCTGAATCTGAGCGGTGTGCTCCTCTAATCGGGTCTGCACGTCCTCCCTAGCTCTATTCATCTGATCTGTTAAACTATCAATACGCTGGTTAGCCTCCTGATGGTGTCGTATTACGTCAACCCTAACAGCTGCTAAACCTGCCGTAAGATCATTTCTGGCCTCTATTCTATGAGCGTCAATGTCGGCCCTGACCTGCGTTAGATCAGCCCTAACATTATTAATTTCATCTCTTACTTGGTCCACATGACCACTTACAATATTAATCGATCGGGTGTTAACTTCTAAATCCTGTCTAACATTATTAATTGACTGGGTGTTATCTTCTAAATCCTGTCTAACCTGGTCCACATGACCACTTACATTATTAATTGATTGGGTGTTAACTTTTAAATCACCCGGACTTTATTGACAGCTTGGGTATTCTCATCCAAGTCACCTCGGACTTCACCTAAATCAGCAGTAATCTGCTGGAGATTGGCATTGACACCTGCCTGGAAAGAGAGGGATCAATCTCTAATGGAACTTACAGCTATGATTAGTTACTTGGTGGTATAAAGCTTGTTTCATTTAAATAAACATCACGAATACAGCTGGAGTATGCAAACTAAGTGCTTCTACATTTACAAAGACAACGGCGAGCAAAGCTAAGTATTACATTTACTCAGGATGAGGCATCATCAAAGGAAATCCTATCCATCGTTTATCTAACACAAACGCCTCACCCCATGGACTTGTATCAAACATGAATGCCATGCGGTTAATTGATCTGCAGTACGACTTTCTAAGTCCGTCCCAGTCCAGTCAATTTACCATTGATCAACATTAAGATCCTCTTAAATAACATGGAACTGACGGTCACCACGTTAACGTCGGCACATGAGTTGGGCGCCATTTAAAATAATAAGTATATGAGCCCGTTAGAGGAGCTGCCAGGACAGCCAACAACCGCAATGACTTCCCTAACATCTCATCCACCGGACCTAACTGCCGAGAGGATCAGGTGAACTTCCAAAAAGGCCAAAGCGGTACGAGAAACTATCGTCCACGGGGATCGTGGTACATGGTGACGAAAGGTCATAGACTGCCTAAGGAAAGGTTCACCTAAAAAGCTAGACTGAGAAAGGAAACATCCAGACTTATGTAAAACATCGTGAAAATTTATTATAAAATTAACAAACCCCTATCCTTGTTCGGAGGGTTTCTATCGGCTAATCCGCAAGCTAATAAATAATCAAAAATAAAGAGCAGGTCCCTACCTGAGAAGTTACAGTAAACCCTCGCGAAAGAACTGCCTCACAATAATAGAGTCCTGGAAAAAATAATGAGAGTATGGAGGAAAGCAATAAAAGAAGAAGGTATAGAAGGAATCTGTTTAGGAACAAAAAAGCAAGGTGTAAAGGTGGATTGCTTAGCATTTGCTGATGACATGGCATTGCTAGCCAAAGGAAAAGACGAAGCTCGAATAATGCTTGAAAAATTACATGAAATAGCTGAGAAGACTGGACTCAGGATCTCATACGAAAAAACAGAGTACATGGAGTACAAACACAATAAAGAAAAGCATCTGGAAACGAGATATGGGAAAATCAAGAGAGCTGATAAATTTAAATATCTTGGAGAATGGATCCAGCCTAATGGACTTGATAAAGAAGCAAATAGAGGAAGAGCTAGAAAGATGGAGCTAGCCTATAAATTAGTACAAAATAGATACAACAAGAGAACTATATCCTACAGGGCAAAGATAAGACACTATACCACGGTTGTCAAGCCAGAGGGACTCTATAGCTCAGAATGCTTGATATTGAATAAGAAAGGGGAAATCAAGGATTTAGAGAAGAAGGAAAGGAAAATCTTGAGAAAGATCCTAGGACCTGAAAAACAAAAAGATGGTACATGGAGGAAGAGGAGAAATGAAGATCTCTACAGACAGGCAGAGAAAATCACAGACACCATCCGTAAGAGGAGATTGAAGTTTTATGGACACCTCATGAGAATGAGCGAGAGTCGACTAACGAAGAGAATCTTTAACTACATCTCCAAGATCAAGGCAACTACATTATGGATAGAGGAAACGAGAAAAGACATGGAGGAAGTGGGGATAAATCCAGAAGACTTTTGGAATAGAGATGTGTTTCGAGCTAAGATTGATAAATTCAAGGGGTTCCAGGAAAAGCAATGTAAAAGGGCCAAAAACACCTGGTCAGATGAGAGGAGGAGGAACCACAGCGAAAGGATGAAGAAATTTTGGGAGAAGAAAAAAAGACTAACCAACAAATCAGTTGTTTTCCGTGGTCCACAGTAGGCCAAAATCGATGGAAGAAGAAGAAGAGCAACAACAGCAACACTAGGAAAATGGTACGACAAAAACCCTAGGTCAAGTTACAAGATCAAGCTAATATCGGAATTTACATTTAACAGGGTAGCAAAACAAATCTAAGTTAGGATGATACCATCTCCACATTTACATTTAATATTAATTCATCTAGCTAAGTCCTATCAATTAATTACAAAATTTACGGCGGTGACGTCTGTAATATCAAACAATTACAATCAAAGCTATGTGACAAGCCATAAAAAACATCTAAGACATTCTTACGAACTAGGTGCTAATCAGCACACCAAAGGGTAACATAGAGGATTCGTACACTTTTACATCAACAAATAAATAAATAAAAGTCCACAGTTTTATTCAAAGCCTGCCTACACCTTGGTTTACTGTTTGTAAGCCATAGTCATTTAACGTGTGTAATTACGGTGACGACTGCGTAGTGAAGACTACGTCTAACATCGTATGGCCTGCGCTCCACCAGCTACGAACTCAAGGTTCGAGCAAGCTTCAGTCGCTACAAAAAAGTGTCAGCTGTCCTAAAGTCATTTCCTCCAGGAAATACCTTCATTAGCACGGCTATGTCAGCAGGTTCCAAATGCAAATGAACAAGGTTAAATAGAAAGGATTCGTTAGTTATATTTTGTTTATCAAAATTATGCGTTTTATTATTAAGATGTCGGTTTAGATTGTCGTTGGTTTATGGCGAATAATTTCTGACAAGCCTTGGCACGGAGCGTCTCCCTGAGATCATCTCTGCCAAAAAGCCTCGACTCAAAAGTCGGAATACAATCAACGAGCAATAACAACTCGGACACACAATAACACAAGTTACCAGCGGCGCACAGCTCGCGTTCAATAACTCCTTAAATATCTGGTCTACGGGAACAATCCCGGACATGGTACACAAAATACCTTCATACATGAAAAACCTCCTTCACGGGGCTAGCCTACAACATACTATAAGAAACCTGACATAACTGTACTCGTCGAAACAACGGTACACGCAAAAGGCGTTTAACTAACAAATGACAATCTACAGAACATATGCTCAGACACAGAAGTGGACACTGATTTCTATGAGCTATCAATGCAATGAAAAACAAATGAATGCTATAAGCATTCTGTCCTGTGTTAACATCAGTCTGTCTCACTTGGAAGCAAGCGCTCTCAGTCGGGCGCTGGGAAGTATTCAAAAACCTGTTCGTGTCACAGCAAGCCGCAGGCTCCCTGCGCTATATGACACAGCACATTGACTGGGCCGGCAATTTAAGCAAGAAAATAACTGTAAAACAGGTCTCATAATAATACCTTCACCATAGGTTATAAACCTCGAAGAATGTGTGCATTAAAAGCACGCTATAAAGCTGAATACAAAATAACTCTGTCTTTCATATCAAAGACGTTTAAAAGGTAGCAATGTCACTCATTGCTGGAGCTCTCTGCTCTCAAAGATAAAATACTCTTCAGTAGTTACTTGTATCAAACATCAAATAAATCACGTGTCATCACACTTGACACTAACAAAATAATATTATGACGCAAACTCCACTCTCTGCTGGATCTGCTTAATGATACGTTGGGAACAGGGTTCGATGCTAGGCAACGAAACGTCCCTTTTACTTGTAAGGTCCACAATTGACCTGGATGGCTTCTGAGCACATCTCGAATGAAATATAAATGCAGTTACAAAACTGGTAATTACAGTCGATTACCCAAATGATACGACTACTCTAATGAAGTCAGGGGCGTAACATTGACTGGCTGCAAAAAGTGCAGTTAAAGAATCATAACCATGGCATCAGCTTGCCATAACAAGAGTCTGCTAAGACTTGAAAATCACCCCAGATAGGGTTAAACAAAGTAGCCTCAAAATGACAACGGTCACGTTAGCAATAGACAGAAATTGGCGTCCTATGACGTCCATCAGGCTGCACCAGGGTTGAACAAAATATCAAACCCAAGGGTGACTCACAATCACTGTAAATAAATGACATCTAATTAAACTAATTGCATTCCCTACCTGTGAAATGGCTGTCACTAAGTTCGGCTGATTTACAATCTACACTAATCTAACTATACCACCAATGACTAGAACAAAGAAGGGTTGTACAAACTCACGATATGAAGGAGCCCACACTTAGCTCTTTGTCCAACGACAAGGGTTGAACAAAAGCACCTCTGGCTTTCAGGATTGGCATCGTCCTTATCAGAACTTCCAACTTGACTCTCCCAAAGACCAGGGTTCGGTCTGTCCCTGTAGTTGACATCGTGAATGGGTTGGACATGCCTAGGAAGGCATCCTCGATTCCTTCCTTCTCGTTCGACGTTCTTGAAGTTCCATAATCATGCTCGTTCCGTCCGAGACATCTCCCTCATACCATAATGGTACTTAGCCCATTATCTCCGACTCGAACATGGTGTTGTAAATGTCGAACACGTGGTCGGTAATATTAGACTTCATGCAGTTCATTATTATTTGAAAATTACAGTATGCTTCGTAGATATCACAGGCTTTAAACATATATCTGGTAACACAGCTTCTACACTTTGCAGATATCATTAACAAATGGCCATGCACTGATCTGCGGTTTCACACGTGCACAGACGCTACTCTGGCAATCACGTGGCATCCGTGAAATAGGCGTCGTTTTCTTGTGGATGAATCCGCCGTAGCAATTTATATGCAATGTATTTTTAGTAAAACACTTGTCTAAAGTAACAATATCACATTTACCTGTATATTTCGCACCAGGCTCTTGGCCCTCCACAAATCACGTGGGTATAAAAATGTGGTGCTACAGAAACGTCGTAAATGCACAATACTTGCCAAATAAGTTCACTTTACTATTCGTGCTGATCACTACACATCAACAACTGTGATTCGCAATACAATTGTGCTCGATGGCACTTGATAAAGATTCCTCGCTAAAAAGCGGACATTTCCCACGTCTAACACGACGGGTATTATAACACGCCTCAACAGGGCGGATTCTCCAGACGTAGTGCACGGAACTGAGTTCCTCGTGGAATCAAGTCGTCAAAACTAAGTCGTTGAGCGACTACTTACATTCCTATTTGCGTATCTGCAATGATATTACCATACCTTAAAGTGAAAAAACATTCTCCAAAATGTTTCAATAATACTGAATGACGAAATGGAATATTCTGAGTCTCGTAGAAAGATAAAATTGATTAATAAGACCTCAGATAAATAATTAGCTGACTTCACCAAAGTCAAAAGTGCGATTCTCCGCTACTCCGAAGAGAATTGCATAAGCTCTCAGCTTCTCGTAGCTTTCTGGGTGTGTTCAAAGGTAGTACATCCCATCATAAATGTGTTGTCATGAAAAATATCACATGAACCTTAGCTCAGCGGGTTCAATAGTGAGTTCTGGAATAAAATATTAGTAGCATACATAGGTCTACACCTTACGAACAAGATCCAACGGATTTCTCAATTTCGTCCAAAACTGACTTAGTGAGTTTCGGAAACGAGCTCTTCAATTATGGAAAGACATTGATGCTAAATGGGATCAATATAAATTAACACCAAGAAGAGAAGCTGTAGCCTCCTTCAGACTTAACACTGGCCACGACTGCCTTGCAGCTCATCTGAAACGAATCAACATCCTGAGATCTGAAGAATGCACACTATGTCACGAACCTGGAAGTAAAATGGATAAGGGGCACCTGCTACATTGCAACAAACCTGATGTGACTGCTAGAACTTCTGGAAACCTTACACAACTCTATTGGAACACAAGAAAGTGATGGATTGGAATCTGGGCTAGCCATAGGAAACAACAACAACAACAACAACAATAACAATAAAGTATAAACACAAACACTAAAATCACACTCTGGCATTTTGAGTTTCATAGTCTTTGATTGATTTTGTCGTTTTCCTACAGAGCTCTAACTGGTAGCGATCACATGCTTGTCCACATAGTTGGCATACACACGTCACTGTAGGCAGTGGCGTAGCTAGACCTGAAAGGGCCCCGGGGCAAGAAGTTGAAATGGGGTCCCCTCACTATCTTTTGAAAACCTGACCTAACTGCAGGCCTTTAATATTAATAATGTTTGAAGATAAGAACCTATCAAAGTGACTTTATGCACTTTTCGAATTCCTCCCCCTTGCTACTTCCCGTTTTCTAGAAATATTTAATTTATACTTTGGCGGTTGGCTCCATAAAATGTCCTAAATAATTATGATAAATAATAGCTATAGCTTTTAAATTTGTGATATCGTAATAAGAAAACTACGTTTACACAAATATCAATTAGAAAGAGAAGAAAACTGCATGTAAAAATATATTATAAATACATATATTTGTTCTTTTATTACTGACAATTATGAAGCTAGAGTAGAAAACAAAAGGGAACACATAGGATCGTCTATGAAGTACTAGGCTTTAAAACTAAAATACACGCCAGGTCGAAAGCTCTAAATTATAAATGTATTAGGCTATACAAATAACTTGAAATAAAATAAATCTATAATTTGTTACTCAATGTTTACAAAAGAAATTGTTGAGTTATTATTATTAAACAAACTATTTAAAACAAATAAACTTATCAACTAACTAAATTTACACAAAACTTTTTTCCTACTCTTTGCATCTGCAAACATGTTAATTACATGTGAGAAGTTAAGTTTTCGAGCTCTTTCATTTTCAATCGATAAAGGGGCCAACCCACTTAAACGTTCTTGACTCATTGTGCTTCTTAGGTAGGACTTCATAATTTTCAGCTTGGAAAAAGATCATTCTGCTTTAGCCACTGTGATAGGAAGTCAAGAACATAAAACAAGCAATAGACACGTCAGAATAGCTTGCAACCAGAATGCGATTTTCAATGTAGAGGAGGCCTATCAGTTGCTTAACAGTCGACATTTTCTTAATTTTAGAAAAAAGAAATTCTTTCCCCAGCCAGTGTTTGATACTGTGTCCAAAAAAGTTGTAGACATTTTTTACATCCTCAAAAAATTGTGATATTTCACGATTGGCTTCTACAGCGTCTTTCAACACCAGATTTAAATTGTGACTTGCACAATGTACAAAATATGCATGTGGTGCAACTTCTTGAATCTTTTTCTGCACTCCATTGTATACCCCACTCATTACGCTTGCTCCATCATATCCTTGGCCAAGACATTTTTTCAATCTTTATATTTAATAGATTCCACTATTTTACTTGCCAAACCAAATGCATTTTGATCTTCAACTTTTGTAAAAGAAGTAAACGTCTCGCAAATCTTTATTTCTTTGGGTTTATTGTTTTCATCATTTACCACTTTGACGTTCCTACCTGAAAACTTTACTTAACTTATCAACTTTACTTATATCCTGAGTTGTATCCATAATAACAGAGAAAAAAGGAGAGATCTGTATTTCAAATTTGATTTCTTTCAGTACTTCATTTGCCATCAAAGAAATAACTTCATTTTAGATGCTAGGGCTTAAATATTTTACACTTCCTGCTGGCTTTTGCAAAACGGTTTTTAGTACAGGGTCATAGTCAGACAGAAGTTCTATTATAGACAAGGAATTTCCTTTATTTGGATCTTCCATTTTATTACTTCTTCCGCGGAAAGCAAGGTTACAGGTGGCCAAAGTTAATGAAACATTAACTATTCTTTCTAGAACGTTCCACCAGAAAATTTTCTCTTCTTTTAACTGTTTTTCTAAAGCATCACTCATTGTTTCATCATTCCTCCATTTCTCAAATACAACACAAGAAAATATGTGGTCATCTGATTGTTCATGAGTTTCAATTCTATCAGAAAGATGTTTCCAGTCGTTAAGTCCCGTACTACCGAAAGTGTTCTCTGAATGTTGTGGGAACAGCCAACGTGGTTGACAGTAGACACGGTCTAACTTTTGCGAATAGCAAAGCCAGAGTCTGTTACATTTTACCCCAGAACCTGATATAAAACTGTAGTAATTAGTTGAAAATGATCTTTTACTTCCTTGTCCATCAGGCTGTTTTAGAACGGGACCACAAGGTCGACAAGGTCCTGACGCTATGGATTAACCTTTTCATTTCAGGATTATTGATGGGACTGGGAAATTCAATTTTGTCTTCCAAAACATAATTTTCAGCCTGTCCGTGTCAGTCAAGCTTACTGCGTCCTTGTTATTATCAACTGGCTGATCAAGACATGAAGGGCCACTATGGGAGGTCGGAACTTAGATTGTATGTACTTCAGACTGTTGATGAGCGTCAACATCTGAAAAAAATACGTAGTGAATAATATTGAGCAATAAAATCTAGTGTAGTGGTTCATAGTTGATTGCAGTGTTTTATTTGTAGAAACAGATTCAATTAACTGTTGAACTAAGCCAACTAACTGATTATTGGTTGGTTAACGGGACAAAAAGACTGTGTCACCAATGATAGTCGTCCATTGAAACGGTGCATAATGTATACCCGATACAGTGTGATTTTTAATGTGAAGTGTAAAACAAACAAATGTCCTAAGTCCAAGTGAAGTGAATCAACCGTCGCAATTCGCAAACGCTTCAATGTTTGCTTTTATCACACTTTCTATGCTTTATATAATATTAACGTAATATGATATTAGTTTGTTATAAAATATTACGTCCTGACCAAATTGTTAATGGAACTCTTAATAATAATAATCTTACTTTGCTTAACAACTTATAACACTTTTACAATATAGTTAACTTTGGTTTCTTCTTTCCTTCATTATTTTCATTTTCTTCGTTTCGATCTTGTTTCTGCGCCGCAACGTACTCTAAACCTGATTGAGTTTGAGGGTGCAACCATACAGTTAACGATTTAGTACAAGCACGAACCGTCTCCTCTTGTTTTCTTTTATCCTTCCTTTTTTTTAGCTCCACTTTCATAAGTACGTTTCATTGCGTCGTTAAAAAAATAGCACAACGCAAGCCACAACTTAAGTTCAGGCACTTAACCGGGAACCGCTGTGGCGACTTACCAACTACACTACTGCTACTGTGCATTGCTGTGGTGTGATGTCGCAGTGGAGGGGGAAGGGGTGGAACGATGAGTCATAGTCATGCGCTGAATGGGGAACAATGCATTATTCTCTGTCCAGCGCCTGGGTCGGGCGCCCGGCTATCAAAAAATACTCATAGAATACCACACAAATGAATGGATATATCTTACATACAGATTGCACTGAACGTGACTAATTTCTAAACACAAGTTTAGACACGTACCGGTAGTTCCATACAATTGGGGCCCCTGAACTAAATTGAATTCTCACAGCGTAGTGAAAGGAGCGAATTACTGTACATCGTTTAATCGACAAAACAATTAATCAATTATCTAGTACTACTTTTATTTATTAATAATTGTTTATTTAGAATTTTTCTTTTAGGGTTTGGGGGCCCCCTAACCTCGGGGGCCCCGGAGCGGTGCCCCGCTTGCCCCATTGTAGCTACGCCCCAACTCAAAGTTGGCTGTTCTCTTCGTCCGGTCGATCATGGCCACTGTTCCATAAAATTCTTGAGGTATGTCTTCTCGTTTTTTCTTCAATGATGTTAGTAGCTTTTCCAAGGCTCTGGTGTTTGGTAGAGGTAAATAGTCTTCTAAAAGAAATGATTCTCGTGCCAGGAGGTAGACGAATCGTGACCTGGTAGTTTTTGACTCACCGATTGCTTTTTTTATGCATAATGCCTTCACTCTTTCCATTGAGGAAAGGTTATTTTCTGTTAGGTGTTGCCAAATGACTTCAATGCCACATTATAGAATAGGCATAATTTTATTTCTCATTCCTGTCTCTAAGCTGAGGGTTATCAAGTATCTAATTTTATGCACTTGTATTGATTTCTCTGTCACATGATATGTGAAGCATGTAGCACTTGTTTGGAGCGTGGTACCCAAGTGTTTATCAAGGAAGATTGCAGTGGCATCTGGTGATAATTCTCTTGGGGGTTCAGCAAATTCAAAATTTGCAACCAAATCGTTCAAACGTTGCAAGTACAGACAGTGCATATTTTATGTTATAAGTTTCGAAATCATGGTATTTATCTGTGTAATTGTAGAAGATTATTATTATTAAGTTTATGTAGTCACAAAATTACTCAATATAGTTGGAATGGACAGCTTAAAACTGTGATTGATTATATAATAACACATCAACAAGCTAACCAAGAGGAAGACCAAGGAGACGATGGATAGAGACAGTTCGATCAGAGGTGGAGAAGAATGGTTTCAACTGGGACGGTGTCTGAGAACAAATGGTGTACCAAGATCAGTCAAGACGGAGAGCGCTTGTTTGCTACACCCGGGAAACTGGAGATGGAAAATGATGATGATGATGATGATCTTAGTCCGTTTGAACTTGGAAGGAAGCTTTCCGGTGCGCAGAATAGTTGTATAAAACTGTAACAGCCATTTCCTTACATTCCTCCCACAGTGTGTAAGGAATTCAGTATGTCATCATCATCATCAATTAGAGCAGGTTGGGTCTGCTTGGAGCACAAGCCTCTCCCTCCACCACTTCTCCTGTCACTCTTGTCCAATGGTGGTTTTAATGCTTCAAACAACTCCTAAAATCAGTTTTCCATTATTAGTTAATATTAACAAGTTATTTGGTGTTGTTGCTACTATTACTTCCACCTGCTTCCATAATTTCACTATTTTGGCAAATTTGAAGTAACAGATTCGAAAGAAATGTAATATTTTTTGACTTAGTGACTTCTGCCGGGAAAGGAAGGAACCTCTTCGTAGGTTGTTATAAAGGCAAAATTAACAATTACTGGCCCACAATAAATGTCTAGATGCATGAAATTTATTGTTGATCTGAACTATTTTTAATAACTACACAGTATGATACAGGGAACGAAAGTGTGACAATATAAGAAAATGTAAAACACTCATGTCACTATATCAGTAAACCTTTCTCACTGTTATCACTATCATTACTTTCACTGTCCACACTTGGTTCACTGCACCTTAATGGGGTAAGGAGCGGTACCATGTTGGAGATTTAGGGGAGATTCAGGTGGTAGCGGACGGTGGCTGGTGTCGGACAATCACAGATGTCTTTGTTAGCAGCATGTAGCAGAACTTGTTTGGCTGCTCCACCACGCGATCTTCCCCTCCTCTGGGTCATTACACTCGGCGGGAGGGTTCCGTTTCAACAATTCGCCTTTCCTTGACGATGCGACCCAAGATTGCGTCATGCCTTCCGACAAGATTAAGCGTGTACTTGAATTCCCCGTGACTCATCTCTCTCAAATACCCTAACTGACAAAAACTCCGTAAAATTCCGTAATCAGATAATTTTCTATGATATCGTCGTTCGTAATAATTTGCATGATAGCGTTTTCTAAGACATAGAAAACCTATCTGAATGCTAATAATTTTTATAAAATGCTCCGAAAATATCTAAATAATAATTATAATAAATTAATAATAATAATAAATTAACATGAAAAATTCTCTCGGCTGAACAATTTGCCGCAGAAATAAATATAGAATGGCTTCCTACTGACTTATGCCAGTTGCATAAAAAACCCTCGAAAAACACGTTACATATTCGCCTCGGATCATCGGATGATTTACCGTGACGACGGTCCATTATCCGATTATCCCAGACACGTTAATAAACCCCATCCAAAATACATATTACATAAATGAAATCTCCCTAAATTACAGATATATACACTCATAATTTTTCTTCACGCACTTTGCGTCAAAGTTTGTTGTCACTATGGATTGCACTTTGCAACCAGTCCAATGTTTCTCATATAAAATAGTGTTCCACGGATATTTCCGTCTCTCAAATTTCTCTATGTTGGAGAAATAGACATAATTAATGTGTGAGCACTATGTATTTATGATGTTATATCACACGCATTGAAGGTGTTCTGATATATTTATATCACCATAGAACTTCCTAATGTCACTGGAGGTTCCTTCCTTATTGTGAAATTAATCCCATTTCTCACTGAGCACACGATCACACTATTGTGGCAGCGCCTCGTGACCATAATACTTGATCTCTCTTTATAGTAGATTAAATTAATATTGACTTCTGAAAAAAAAAACAGTAAATATATTACATATATTATATATTATATATTATATATTACATATAACACCAAATATTTCTGTGCCGTAATCGCCCTGTCTTGTTAAGTTCCCGTAGACCATATTCTACTTAATACTAGTTCTCAACACAGAAATAATACCATTGTACAAATTACCTTAAATTACACACTTACAAATCTTACATGGCGAGGCCGTAAACAGAAATCACGTGTGCTGATATGTATGAGTTTCATGAAGGACTGTCTCGCATTCTGATGGCCCATCTTTTGCCTCGTGGACGCCTTAAGCAAAAATACCATGTACAAGCGCTCACCCATCTCTTGGAGGCAAATGGGAATTCACCAGCGCTACCAAATACTGGCCTTGGTGTATCGAGACATTTTAGTGCTCAAGAGCATCCGACAATCCCGTCATATTTCCCTGTACCTTAAAAACTCTCATTTACTTACATACTACCCCCCTGTGTGACTTCTGATACGCCTGCCTTGAAGACCAGATCCTCCCACGCACCAAATACCACACTTACTCATTTGATAGGCTGGCTCGCCAGCTAAACACACTCACTTTATGACACATATTTTCGTAGACTATGTATATTATACGTCCCGTATAATCTGTTTCCCTCACTATTCTCCAGCACATATGCTGTTTTTCCAATACGTTTGGAAACTATAAATGGGCCCTCGTAGAGATAAAAGAACTTGGACATAACTTTCTCTAGCTTATTTGACTGTTTCGGCACTCTAAGTAAGACTCTGTCTCCCGGCTCGAATAGGTCAAATTTTGTTTCTTTTTGTTGGCGAATTCTCTTTTGTGCTGACTTAGATAAATTCTGTTTCGCCAACTGGACAATGTAATCCATCCCCGGTTGCTTACCCTCATTTAATCCCAACACCCTCGCTAGTTCATTTTGTGGTCTTTTTCCGAAGTGAACTTCGTATGGCGTCAATTTCGTGCTCTCATGCTGGACAGAATTCAGCCAAGTCTCGACCTTGGGAAGATGTCCAACCCAGGCCGTATGCTTGTCATGCACTAGAGTCCGAAAAAGACGAGCCACTTCCCTTAATGGACGCTCTGCAGAATTACCCTGAGGGTACCTTACAGAGGAATGAACGTGTGTTATACCAGCTTCCTGCATACTGGTTCTCCATTTTTTTGCAGTAAACTGTGGTCCACTGTCAGATAGTATCCTGAGAGGAATGCCAAACTCAGGTACATACTTATTAATGATCAGACGGCTACACGCTAGTCCCGTGGCTTTCCTTAGCGGATATAGCTTGACATACTTACTAAAAGCGTCAATAACTATAAAAATGTACTCGTAGCCGTACTGTCCTTTAACGATCGGGCCAAATAAATCCACACACAGTAGTTCGCCGGGACTACTGGTGAGAACTGCAGATCTCTCCCCCACTAAATATTTAACTGGATATTTACTCCTTTGACAGGTGTCACACTTAGCTAAAATCCTCCTAACATCCCTTCCCATTTTACTCCAAATGAAGTCACGACCAATTTCATAGAAGACCTTGGCAGCACCAAAGTGTCCTAATTCCCTATGAATGAACCAAATTAGCTCCTCCCGCAAAGTGGCAGGAACACATATAGCCCACCGATTATTCCTACATTTCCTTGCAAGAAGCCCATCCTGCATCTTGTACGTGAACCGTCCTACTTTCACATACTCTTCTTCACCTATTTCCAGCCTAGCCAGTGGCTCCTTTAACTTGACGTCATCACGTTGCTCCACTAGCATATTTCTCAGTGTCTGTAACGATGCCCTGTTGCTACTGTCCACACATGCACATATTAAAATACCGTCCTCTGCTTTAACCACAGGATAATCCCTACATAAATTAGTGTCCCTCGATAGCATGTCTGCAAGAATGTTATCTTTACCTTTAATATATTTTACTGTGAATTCGTATTCCTGCAGAGCAAGAATCCACCTACTAACTCTGTTAGAACTGAGTTTACAAGTCCTCATATACAGTAATGCATGGTGATCTGTGTGGATCTCAAATTTCCCCCCTACTAAATACATTCTACATTTCCCTAAACTGAAAACAATACCTAAAAGCTCTAACTCAGTAATCGTGTATCTTTTCTCTGCTGCTGTCAGTCCTCGCGAAGCTAAAGATACAATGCACAGATTACCCTCATCATCTTTCTGACATAATACTCCAGCAATGCCTATATGTGAAGCATCTGTCATAACCACATATTCCTTATCTTTCAACGGATATTTCAGCACTACAGCTTTCTCAAAACCTTCCTTCAGCGCTCTAAAAGCCTGATCATGCTTGGACTCCCATCTCCACCGAGTCCCACTTTTAAGCAATTCCCTGAATGGTTCTACCAACCCTGAGTATTTAAGAACGAACCTCCTGAAGAAGTTGCAAATTCCCAGGTAAGTTCTTAACTGTTTAACATTCTGTGGCACCTCTGCGTTAAGTATCTTATTAACCCTACTTTCTTCTGGTGTCACACCTCTACTCGACACTCTTGACCTAAAAATGTCACTTCTGACTGACAGAATGACGACTTAGACAGCTTCAAAGTGAACCCTGCCTGATCTAACTTCTGAAAAACTATATTTAAATGACGTAGATGCTCCTCAAAACTGCGTGAACTAATTACCATATCATCTATGTAAATGGTTACAAACTCTCCTGTGTCATCCCCTAATGCGATGTTTAAAGCCCTAATTAAAGCTGCTGAACTACTCTTTAACCCATAAGGTGTTCTACAAAATTGATAAAGGTTATATTTATGACTAAAAGCTGTAAATGGTCTATCTTCGTACATAAGTGGCACTTGCCAAAAACTGGAACTCAAATCTACACAAGTGAAATACTTCTTCCCCTCAAATGTTTGCATTAATTCCTCTATTGACATAGATTTCAGCTGATCTGAACTAATTCTACTGTTAACCAAACGAGCGTCTAAACAAATACGAACAGTGCCGTCGGTCTTGGGTACCGTGATCAAAGAATTAACATATGGACTGTTAGAGTGCTCAATAATCCCATCTTCAAGCATCTGGTTAATTTGTGCCTCAACTGCACTCTGATAAGCGAAAGGTACAGGATATCTATGTCCTGTGAATACTGACCTATCAATAACGTTCAATGAATGTGTATAGCAATTGGCCATACCAATGCGATCCTCAAAAACTCTCCTATTACACAATAACACATCATAGAGCCGAACACACTGTTCATCCTCTATATTTCCCTGGAACGCAGCATCACGTAACGAGTCCTCTAGACTTCCGTTCGTAATCACACTGCCCACAAAACATGGAGAACCCCGCTCTACGGCTGGCGATATCTCATTTAAAGTACAAATCACACCTACAATACTACTCCTCTGAATATGGTCATTGAACGCTACTTCTACTTCAGAATCTCCCCATTTAAATTTCAAACTCCCTACATCATAACATAAGTTACCAGACACTCTTCTTAGCCACTCTGAACCCAAGATAACACTGAATACTAAATTTGGAATTACAAGGCAAATCTGCTTCTCTACATGATTATTAATTTTAATGTCTACTAAAACTTGCTTAGAAATTACTTTAGACCTCTTCCCAACAGCTGTGATAACAAAAGTGCTTTTAATTGGCATCTCCTCAAAGTTTACTCCAGTTCCTTTCATTTTATCATAAAATGCACTACTTATGCAACTCTTCATACAACCACTATCAATTAAAACATCTGTGTACGCCTCGGACACGTTAAATTTAACTATGGGGCTCTTACTAACCACTTCCTGAATAATACCTTCATCATTTAGTTCATGTAATAATTCATTTCTTACATTTAGGTCATAAGGTTCCTGTATAATTGTATGGACAGGGCATGTTATAGACTGAGATTCTGACCTTACTTCGCAGCCTGGTTCGCGTTTAAAGAACCGCTACAGCTGGCCGTAGTACTACTAACTACTGAACTGGTCTGGTTGTTCTGGGCTGTGTTGTCATTGTTTGGCTGTATATTACTACCACTAGGCTGTCCTCTTCCTTGACCCCTATTCTGGTTGTAATTATTGTCATTATAATTTCTCCCTTGATTTCCCCTGAAATCATTGTTTCTCCCTTGATTTCCCCTGTAATCATTGTTCCTCCCTTGATTTCCCCTGAAATCATTGTTCCTCCCTTGATACTGATTACCATAGCCATTTCCTCTGTTCTGATTTAGCTGATTATTATTATTTCTATTTTGAGCATTGGCCCCTTCGCCACCGTTCCCTTGAACTTCTTGATGCCTGGCTTCATTAGGTCTATTATTATTACCCTGGTTCCGATTGAAATTGTCCTCATAACCCCCTCTCCCTAGTGCATCAAATGTGCTTAACAAATTTTCTACTTGTGATATTGTCTTTACATTCTGGATACAAGCAGCCTCCTTGATCCTATAGGGAAAGTGCCTAAGTAGCAACCTTACCACATCACTTTCCTCCTTCAACCCATCCAGATATTTACACACTAATACCTGCCCTAAAAAGTATTCGGTCATGGTGGAGCTTCCTTTAGGGTTATATAATAACCTCATTCCAGAACTTTTCACAGAATTTCATTTTAAAATCATTGATATCAGTAAACTTGTCTCTGTAGACAGCAAACCAATTCCTCGTTTCCCCCACAAACACTTGTTCTAAAATTTCAACTACCTGGCACCACTCAATACTACCATTTTCCAACCTCTCCCCGAATTTATTTTCTATAGTGTTCATGAACTCCATTGGGCACCCCTGTCGATTGCTGAACTTACCCAGTTCTACCTCCCTGTGTGTGCTATTCACAAAAACTGGCCTATTCTGACTATTTTCTTGCCTGATCCTAGCTTTTAATTTTAATTCTAATTCTGCGATTTTCTCCTCAGCCTTCCTCTCAATACTGTTTACTGTTAATTTAATGTTTCCTTCTGATTCTTCTACTTTATCATATAGCTTTGCTTGTTTCTCCTCAATCTTGCTAATGCTCTCTCTATTACTCTCTCTTAAATCATTTACTTCTGCAACTATTTGCGAGTGGACTTTCTCAATTCTACCCCCCAGCTGTTCCTTAACCTCTTTAGTTGATACTTGAATATTGTCAATTTCTCCCCCCAATTGCTTTTTGACTTGCTGTGTTTCCAGTTGCACTAGTTCTTTTAAATTTTCAGCCTGTGTACTGATTCTAATTTCCAACTCCTCCTGTACTTTTCCTAATTTCTTGTCTACATCTGCAATGATCTCTTTAACCTTCTCTTCCATTACTCCTCTGATTTCTCCTCTAATCTGCTCCATTTTCACACTAATTTCCTTACTGTTTTGTTCTAATTTAGCATTTAAAGTTTCAGTACTCTCTCTATTTTCCCTACTGTTTTGTTCTAGTTTAGCGTTGTTTTGTTCCAGTTTAGCGTTGTTTTGTTCCAGTTTTGCATTTAAAGCGTCTGTACTTTCTTTATTTTCCCTACTGTTTTGTTCTAATTTTGCATTTAAGGCATCACTACTAACTTTGTTCTGATACATGAACTCGAGAAGTAAAGTTTTTAATTCTGGTTGGCCGCCTACACTCCCTGTTTCAGTATCGGGATTTACCTCCGCTACCCCGGTACTACCATCACTCGACATACTGCTCGTATCATCACTCTCCCGTTGATGACCACTACGTAACTTCATCTGTCTTTCTTTCTCATCCCCCATAATGATATACACTGATACAGACAATTAACCCCCAAAATACAGGCACAGAAATATATACCCTTCTCCTTCCACAAATGTTATTAGGTTTTCAGCCACAAGTTGTCGGCGACAAATGAAACGTTTTGCTAGCCCCTAACTGTTGGGAGATAAATGTAACTGTTTACCTTTGCCTAAGCTATGTTGTTTTAATGGGCGCCAAGACCTCAACGCAATGTTGAAATCTAAATTTGTATTTAACAACGTCTAGCTCTGGCAGAACACATTCAAGACTCTATTCACTCAGATAGTGGTATGATTTGATCATTAACCCAACAAACAATTGTATCAGGAGAAGGAATTGGTCTATATTTAATGCTACCTACTGAAAGCAAAGATTGCATTGTAAAAGAAATGAATTTATTATATAAAACAAGAATAGCAAAATTAATAATAATAATAAGTATACAAGTTAAATTGGAGCGTTGTGATTTGAATATTACCGATAGAAAATTACGTGAAAACGGAGTCTGATAAATTGATTTTACTCTTATTTCCAAGCTATGAAGTTACTGAAATATGAAATGTAAAACAACGAGAAATGAGAGATTGCGTATTTCTGCGTCATTTGCGCTTACCACTGGAAATTGCCAAAGCATTTCCCTCGTACTTGATGATGCTGTGTGCTTCCCACAGTCTCCTGGACGTCGTCATCTCCGTCGAAATCTGATGATATTCTGGTAGATTAGATAATTCTATGGTCCGTACATCGGACCCAAACACACGTATAACCACACTGGTTAAGTTTTACAAAAGTTAGTCGTCCACTCCACGGAACATCGGAGCGATTCCCGCGTCGAACCGTACTGCTTTCGTCTTACACAGAATGTCTCACAGAATGTCCTCGTTCCACGCCGTGTCGAACGATATATGCACACGTTGGCTCCCCCACTCTTCAGCCGACTTCAGCTTGCGTGGTCCTCCCTGATTGGCTGCTCCACCACGCGATCTTCCCCTCCTCTGGGTCATTACACTCGGCGGGAGGGTTCCGTTTCAACAATTCGCCTTTCCTTGACGATGCGACCCAAGATTGCGTCATGCTTTCCGACAAGATTAAGCGTGTACTTGAATTCCCCGTGACTCATCTCTCTCAAATACCCTAACTGACAAAAACTCCGTAAAATTCCGTAATCAGATAATTTTCTATGATATCGTCGTTCGTAATAATTTGCATGATAGCGTTTTCTAAGACATAGAAAACCTATCTGAATGCTAATAATTTTTATAAAATGCTCCGAAAATATCTAAATAATAATTATAATAAATTAATAATAATAATAAATTAACATGAAAAATTCTCTCGGCCGAACAATTTGCCGCGGAAATAAATATAGAATGGCTTCCTACTGACTTATGCCAGTTGCATAAAAACCCCTCGAAAAACACGTTACACACTGTGGATCTTCCACTCCTGAAGCCATACTGTTCCTCTTGCAACTCTCCTTCCACCTTTCTTCTCATTCTTCTTTCTAATATCCTTTCCAGTATTTTCACTATCTGTGATAAGAGGGTGATCCCTCTATAGTTATCACACACCTTCTTGTCCCCCTTCTTAAACACTGGTATTATTAGCCCTTTCTCCCAGTCTTCTGGTACACATTTCCGTTTCCACACACACTTTAGCAGTCGATACAGCCATTGCATACCAACAGGTCCAGCAGCCTTTATCATTTCTACACTGATTTCATCCACCCCTGTTGCTTTTCCCATCTTCATTTTCTGTACTGCTAATTCCACCTCCAGCATTGTTATATCATCTTCTGTTATAGAGTTGTCAGGTTGTGTCACTTCCATCTCACCAGTACAATTGCTCACATTCAATAGCTTATCGAAATACTCCTTCCATCGTCCCTTTATCTCTTCTGGGTGTGTTAACAACTCTCCATCTTCCTTTTTCACCAGCTTTGTAGTAACTCTTTCTTTCCTCTTACTTCTTAGAAGCCCATACAGCATCCTTTTACTGCCACTTACATCTGTTTCCATTCTTCGTGTAAATTCTTCCCAACTTTTCTTCTTTTCTTCTCCTACCACTTTCTTACACCTCCGTTTGCTGTCGTGATACTTCCTTTTGCTTTCTTCTGTTTGATCTCGGTTCCATTCTTTCCATGCAGACTTCTTTTCTTTCACTGCTTTCCTCACTTCCTCATTCCACCACGGTGTCTCCTTCTCTTTCACTCTTGTTGACGTCCTACCACAAGCACTCTCTGCTGCACCAGCAAATGCCTTTTTAAAGTGGGACCATTCCTCTTCTATGTTTTCCACTTCAGTAACTGGGATTTGTTGCTTCAATCTCTCCTGAAAATCTTCCTGTACAGCTTTGTCTTTCAATTTCCATACTTTTATTTTACTTTCTCTGATCTCCTTTATGTTTTCCAATTTTCCCTATCTAAATTTTGCCACCACAGCTCTGTGGTCCCCATCAAATGCTTCTCCTGGTAAAGCTGTCACATCCATCAGCTTTCTGCGATTTGTCCTTTCTACCAGGAAGTAGTCAATTACTGATTTTGTTCTTCTATCACCCCACCCATATCTCGTAATTTTCCTGCTGTTTTTCTTCCGAAACCATGAATTACCCACTATCAGTCCATTCCTTTCACAAAAGTTTACAAGTTCCTCTCCTTCCCGGTTCTTTTTCCCATATCCATATGGTCCAACGACTTCTTCCTTTCCTTGTCTCTCAATTCCGACTTGTGCATTCATATCTCCCATGATCAATATCTTCTTCTCTGTTTCCAGTCTGTGGTGCATACACTTGTATGAAGTCCATCATGTCATTCTTCATCTTCATTCTAATTTTCATTATTCTGTCACTCACACACTCGACCACTTCAACATACTCCTCCAGTTGTTTCGAGGTTATCAGTCCCACGCCATTTTTTGCCTCTTGGCCACCACTCCAGTATAATGTATATCCTTTCCTCAATTTCTTCCTTCCTTTACCTTTCCATTTCACTTCACTCAGCCCCATCATTCCAACCTTCTCCCTCTCCATGAAGTCTACCACCTCCTCCACCTTGCCTGTCAGGGTCATGACATTCATGATTCCCACTTTCATTTCGGTTACTGGTCGCCCATTTCTCACAGTTCCCCCAGTACCGAAGGAACTGCGCGTCGCCTGCAGGGTACGCCCTAACCTTTTCCGAATCATTGGAAGTGCCATTTCCATTTTAGGCTATTATTACGATGGGGTCGCCACTCCCAAAGGCATTTTATGAAGCTACTGCCAGCTATTATTCAGGCCGCCCCTAACATGGAGAACAGACGCCCTTGCAGCCGCCCCTAACATGGGAAACAGACGCTGCCGATTGATGCTGTACTCATACTATTCCCCGAGTACTGGGTTGCCTCTTCCGCAATCTCCACCGTTCTGAAGTCCATCTTCTCCGCTGTAGATTCCGTTGAGGTCTTCGCACATAACCCTGTGCATGGGGCCTATGTTATACCCCATAGGACTGGGTCCTCACCAGAACTTAGCCGGTACTGTAGTTCCATGGTATATTACAGTACCGTTGCCCACCCCCGCGACGTGGACGCGCCTGGCAAGAATTATCCATGTAGCCAATTAGGATTGACTCATGGACCGGGTTAAGGAGCTGTCTAAATCCAGCCTTCAGCACTACGATAATTTATGCCCAAATCAGTTACCATCTGTAACTGTGATATGAAGAACAAGTTTTCCAATTGCGTAAGCAAAGGAAGCAAGCGATTACTGTACAGTGGTGAAGGTTTATTGTGCAACTCTGGATTCAGCAGGGATAGAATTCCAAGGTCTATATGGAATGCATACCTTTACGATTGAAACGATAATAGCTGTGGAATAGATGTTTGAAATCGTAGCGCCCTCGTTATTGTACCTTGTTTTGACACAATGTCGTACATTCCAGCGACTGTTGTCATCGCAGCAGTCTTGTTTCGCTCTGGAGAGGTAGTGCAGGTGTTACGAAGTGCTCCTTTCCATACTGTACGTACACTATATTTGACAGCATGGCTTCACGTTCCCAGAAACAAATAAGTCCACAGCAGAAATTAATGAAATAGATGGGGAATGACACAAACAAACGTAGCAAGAAAATACGGCCTTTTGCAATCATCAGTGGTACGTTTTGGAAGAAGAGAAAAGAGATCGAGGAAACATTAAAATCAAATGCTGTAAATCCTGAAAGAAACCGCATGAAAACTGCAACACACAGTAACGTTGAGGTGGTTCAATGAGAAAAGAGCCCTGAATATTCCAATTAATGGGCCATTACTTTGTGCCCAAGCTAGAAAGTTTGCTAACCTGCTGGGTGTAGTCAACTTTAGAGCCAGCAGTGGGTGGCTTATTAGGTTTAGAGATCGTCATGGAATAACTTATTAATCAATTCAAGGAGTAGAGAAGTCTTGTGCGACAGTTGACGTCAATCATTGGCCAAGTAATTCAAGGAAAGAACTGCACACCAGAAGATATCTATAATGCTGACGATACTGGGATTTTTTCTTAACATCTCCCTGAGAAAACCTTGTCTTTGAAAGGAGAAATGCAAGTTTTTCTGTTGCTTAACAACAAGAACAATAGAGCAATATTATTTTTCCAAAAATGTTCAATGTTTTTAATATCTTATCAATGATAAGTAATTTTTAATTATTTTAACATCTTTTGAAGTTTTCATCAACAGTGAATGTTTTTAACGTGTTTCTTACAAATGTATATTCAATGTTTTAAATTTAAGTGATGTGTTATAGATATATAAGGCTGATGAAGGGAGACTTTGAGCCCCGAAACATGTACCTGCACAGAACACTATGTTCATATACAGTATAAACAAGTATTGATTTGCACTAGTAACATTGTATAATTTATCACTTTCGAATCACGGCGAACAGCAGCGGAAGATGATGAAATCCTTGTTTTATCTGAACTCATGGATGAAACAATTGTGGAGGAAATTCAGGGAATCCAGGCGGTAAGTGAAGGAGAAGAAGGCCAAGAACAATGTAATGAACCATTGCTTACTCTTCCACAAGCTATTGATCTTGTGAAGCGCTGCAGAATTTTCTAACGAGTGTTCCATGTCATCCATAAAATCAGTGAACCTCGAAGCGATCAGGTCCTTGTGTGTTTCACTTTCTGTAAAGAGAACTGTCAAACAGACTACGGTACCATTTCAGATTTCTTGAAATGAAGTAGTTTACAAACTTTAACTATGATGTTTCTGTCCTTCAATCATCATCATCATCTTGAATAGTTTCCAGCCACTGGCCGGGTCTGTTTGGAACATAAGCCTCTCCATCGTCTTCTGTCTTCTCACCATCTCTCCATCACCACTTTGGTCCAGTCTTCTCCTTTCTTTCGCACGCAGTCCTCCACACCTTTCAGCCACTTATCTCTTGGCCTTCCTCTTGGTCTTCTTCCCTCTATTTTCATCTCGTGTATCTTCCTGGGTTTCCTCCTCCCATCCTTTCGCTTAACATGCCCCTACCATTTAAGCCTTGATTCCTCTATCCTATCCTGTAATGCCCCCTCCTCGACTATTCTCTGATCTCCTCATTTCTTAACCTGTCCACCTTTGTCATTCCAATACTGCTTCTCACTGGCCTGTATTCTGCCTCACTCCCTTCCTTTCATAACCCAGGTCTCTGAGGCATTCGTCAGTACGTCCTATATATGACCCTTTTGCTGTTTTGAGGCACATCCTTACTCCATACCAGGCTCCTAACATTTTTCCTGATTAATACTGCTTGCCTCCCCGGCTCAATTATTTCTCTGTCGTTTCTTCCATTTTCTTGTATCATGCTTCCCAGATACTTGGAACTCTCTACTTTCCTACTACCTAAAATTCTCTATTTCATTCCAGAGATAATGCCCTTTGTAGATTAGCTATGTTTAGACTAATTGGACTTGAGGAAAAAAAGAAATAGTTGGTTCTTATCGGTGGGTTTGTTAATTATTTTGTAATGAGCCTCTTGGCCCAGTGGCCAGCATTCTTGGCTATCACCGCAAAGGTCTGGTTTTGATTTCCGTCCCTGCCATGAAATTTAATTCTGGTCTGAGGGCTAGAACGGGGTACACTCAGGCTCCTGGGGCAAAACTGAGAAGAGATGGGTTTGATTCCCATCGCTGCAATTCTGGAAGTGGTTTTCCGTATTTTCCCCACTTATACTCCAGGTAAATGCCTAGATGATACCTTCAATACAAATTGTTATTGGTACATGTTTCAAGCAGTCAACTCTGCTATTCCTCAGCCAATATACAATTAGATAAAAACACTTGTAAACACACATAGTCCATTAGACTAAATATGAAATTGACAATGACTTGATTATTACTAAAATTGATAATACACGCTAAAAATACGATATGGCCTTAAAATATGTTGTCCATTTGTTCAATCTGATGATCTGCTAGTGTCCTAGAGCCATCTTGTTTGTTAATTTTAAAAATCTGTTGCATATTTATCACTTGATGCATGTCTTGACTGTTGTGCCCTTAAACACCACTTTTCTTGTTGATTTAAAATATTGTTTAATTTTGTGGAATGTTCTATTTGTTGCAATGTTTAATAAGACGGAAACTGAAATAGTTGGAGTGTAGAATTCTTCTTAAATAAAACAGCTTAATAGTTGGCGACATCTAAAATGAAAGATTATGTTATAAAATGAACCCAAAACCCAATTGAGTGTAAAGTGACACCTATTAACGCAAAACTTATTACCTTATAAAAACTGATCATCGATGTCCCCTTGTTGATAATTTGTCAAACAAACAGCGTGCATTTCTAAGAAAACACAAAGATATTCAATTAGGTACGGTGTATTTGTTTAACCTCAAACCTTGACTTATTACATCTTCACACTTACCTTTGGCCGAGCTGTATGCAACATGTGACTTTACCACAGCCATAAGCTGTCCTGTCTACTTATCGAGCGTCGCAGGGTGTGTCGACTGAGCAAAGGAGAGGTCTAGGGGAAGGCTGTCATGTGTATCAGTGACGCAGTAGTTTACAGTAGTTAAGTGCTGCACAGTGAGAAAAACAAGTACTGCATGTGTAATAACATGGTCAATATGACTGTACTCTGCTGAACGTAGGTAAGATACTGTAATTTTGTATTTCTTTCTGTGTTTCTGTTCTTGCCCGGTGTGTAGCATCTGGTAAGGGACCCTCTTGAGGCAGCCCCACCCAGGGAGTTTCTATATGAGTCCCAGAGCACACTGACCCAGTGTGTAGCATATGGTAAGGGTCCCTCTTGGGGCAGCCCCACCCAGGAGTGTCTATATGAGTCCCAGAGCACACTGACCCAGTGTGTAGCATGTGGTAAGGGACCCTCTTGAGGCAGCCCCACCCAGGGAGTGAGTCCCAGAGCACACTGACCCAGTGTGTAGCATGTGGTAAGGGTCCCTCTTGGTGCAGCCCCACCCAGGGAGTGAGTCCCAGGGCACACTGACCCAGTGTGTAGCATGTGGTAAGGGACCCTCTTGGTGCAGCCCCACCCAGGGAGTGAGTCCCAGGGCACACTGACGCAGTGTGTAGCATGTGGTAAGGGACCCTCTTGGTGCAGCCCCACCCAGGGAGTGAGTCCCAGAGCACACTGACCCAGTGTGTAGCATGTGGTAAGGGTCCCTCTTGGTGCAGCCCCACCCAGGGAGTGAGTCCCAGAGCACACTGACCCAGTGTGTAGCATGTGGTAAGGGTCCCTCTTGGTGCAGCCCCACCCAGGGAGTGAGTCCCAGGGCACACTGACCCAGTGTGTAGCATGTGGTAAGGGACCCTCTTGGTGCAGCCCCACCCAGGGAGTGAGTCCCAGAGCACACTGACCCAGTGTGTAGCATGTGGTAAGGGTCCATCTTGGTGCAGCCCCACCCAGGGAGTGAGTCCCAGAGCACACTGACCCAGTGTGTAGCATGTGGTAAGGGACCCTCTTGAGGCAGCCCCACCCAGGGAGTGAGTCCCAGGGCACACTGACCCAGAGTGTAGCATGTGGTAAGGGTCCCTCTTGGTGCAGCCCCACCCAGGGAGTGAGTCCCAGAGCACACTGACCCAGTGTGTAGCATGTGGTAAGGGTCCCTCTTGGTGCAGCCCCACCCAGGGAGTGAGTCCCAGAGCTCACTGACCCAGTGTGTAGCATGTGGTAAGGGACCCTCTTGAGGCAGCCACACCCAGGGAGTGAGACCCAGAGCACACTGACCCAGTGTGTAGCATGCGGTAAGGGTCCCTCTTGAGGCAGCCCCACCCAGGGAGTGAGACCCAGAGCACACTGGCCCAGTGTGTAGCATATGGTAAGGGTCCCTCTTGGGGCAGCCCCACCCAGGGAGTGAGTCCCAGAGCACACTGACCCAGTGTGTAGCATGTGGTAAGGGACCCTCTTGAGGCAGCCCCACCCAGGGGTAAGGGACCCTCTTTAGGCAGCCCCACCCAGGGAGTGAGACCCAGAGCACACTGACCCAGTGTGTAGCATATGGTAAGGGTCCCTCTTGAGGCAGCCCCACCCAGGGAGTGAGTCCCAGAGCACACTGACCCAGTGTGTAGCATGTGGTAAGGGACCCTCTTGAGGCAGCCCCACCCAGGGAGTGAGTCCCAGAGCACACTGACCCAGTGTGTAGCATATGGTAAGGGTCCCTCTTGGGGCAGCCCCACCCAGGGAGTGAGACCAAGAGCACACTGACCCAGTGTGTAGCATATGGTAAGGGTCCCTCTTGAGGCAGCCCCACCCAGGGAGTGAGTCCCAGAGCACACTGACCCAGTGTGTAGCATATGGTAAGGGTGCCTCTTGGGGCAGCCCCACCCAGGGAGTGAGTCCCAGAGCACACTGACCCAGTGTGTAGCATATTGTAAGGGTCCCTCTTGAGGCAGCCCCACCCAGGGAGTGAGACCCAGAGCACACTGACCCAGTGTGTAGCATATGGTAAGGGTCCCTCTTGGGTCAGCCCCACCCAGGGAGTGAGACCCAGAGCACACTGACCCAGTGTGTAGCATATGGTAAGGGTCCCTCTTGAGGCAGCCCCACCCAGGGAGTGAGACCCAGAGCACACTGACCCAGTGTGTAGCATATGGTAAGGGTCCCTCTTGAGGCACCCCCACCCAGGGAGTGAGACCCAGAGCACACTGACCAAGTGTGTAGCATATGGTAAGGGTCCCTCTTGGGTCAGCCCCACCCAGGGAGTGAGACCCAGAGCACACTGACCCAGTGTGTAGCATATGGTAAGGGTCCCTCTTAGGGCAGCCCCACCCAGGGAGTGAGTCCCAGAGCACACTGACCCAGTGTGTAGCATGTGGTAAGGGACCCTCTTGAGGTAGCCCCACCCAGGGAGTGAGACCCAGAGCACACTGACCCAGTGTGTAGCATGTGGTAAGGGTCCCTCTTGGGGCAGCCCCACCCAGGGAGTGAGTCCCAGAGCACACTGACCCAGTGTGTAGCATGTGGTAAGGGTCCCTCTTGGTGCAGCCCCACCCAGGGAGTGAGTCCCAGAGCACACTGACCCAGTGTGTAGCATGTGGTAAGGGACCCTCTTAGGGCAGCCCCGCCCAGGGAGTGAGTCCCAGAGCTCACTGACCCAGTGTGTAGCATGTGGTAAGGGTCCCTCTTGGGTCAGCCCCACCCAGGGAGTGAGTCCCAGAGCACACTGACCCAGTGTGTAGCATGTGGTAAGGGTCCCTCTTGGTGCATCCCCACGGGTGAGTCCCAGAGCACACTGACCCAGTGTGTAGCACATGGTAAGGGTCCCTCTTGGGGCAGCCCCACCCAGGGAGTGAGTCCCAGAGCACACTGACCCAGTATGTAGCATATGGTAAGGGTCCCTCTTGGGGCAGCCCCACCCAGGGAGTGAGTCCCAGAGCACACTGACCCAGTGTGTAGCATATGGTAAGGGTCCCTCTTGGGGCAGCCCCACCCAGGGAGTGAGTCCCAGAGCACACTGACCCAGTGTGTAGCATGTGGTAAGTGTCCCTCTTGGGTCAGCCCCACCCAGGGAGTGAGTCCCAGAGCACACTGACCCAGTGTGTAGCATGTGGTAAGGGTCCCTCTTGGGGCAGCCCCACCCAGGGAGTGAGTCCCAGAGCACACTGACCCAGTGTGTAGCATGTGGTAAGGGTCCCTCTTGGGGCAGCCCCACCCAGGGAGTGAGTCCCAGAGCACACTGACCCAGTGTGTAGCATGTGGTAAGGGTCCCTCTTGGTGCAGCCCCACCCAGGGAGTGAGTCCCAGAGCACACTGACCCAGTGTGTAGCATGTGGTAAGGGACCCTCTTAGGGCAGCCCCACCCAGGGAGTGAGTCCCAGAGCTCACTGACCCAGTGTGTAGCATGTGGTAAGGGTCCCTCTTGGTGCAGCCCCACCCAGGGAGTGAGTCCCAGAGCACACTGACCCAGTGTGTAGCATATGGTAAGGGTCCCTCTTGGGGCAGCCCCACCCAGGGAGTGAGTCCCAGAGCACACTGACCCAGTGTGTAGCATATGGTAAGGGTCCCTCTTGGGGCAGCCCCACCCAGGGAGTGAGTCCCAGAGCACACTGACCCAGTGTGTAGCATATGGTAAGGGTCCCTCTTGGGGCAGCCCCACCCAGGGAGTGAGTCCCAGAGCACACTGACCCAGTGTGTAGCATATGGTAAGGGTCCCTCTTGGGGCAGCCCCACCCAGGGAGTGAGTCCCAGAGCACACTGACCCAGTGTGTAGCATATGGTAAGGGTCCCTCTTGGGGCAGCCCCACCCAGGGAGTGAGTCCCAGAGCACACTGACCCAGTGTGTAGCATGTGGTAAGGGTCCCTCTTGGGGCAGCCCCACCCAGGGAGTGAGTCCCAGAGCACACTGACCCAGTGTGTAGCATATGGTAAGGGTCCCTCTTGGGGCAGCCCCACCCAGGGAGTGAGTCCCAGAGCACACTGACCCAGTGTGTAGCATGTGGTAAGGGTCCCTCTTGGTGCAGCCCCACCCAGGGAGTGAGTCCCAGGGCACACTGACCCAGTGTGTAGCATGTGGTAAGGGTCCCTCTTGGTGCAGCCCCACCCAGGGAGTGAGTCCCAGAGCTCACCTACCCAGTGTGTAGCATATGGTAAGGGTCCCTCTTGGGGCAGCCCCACCCAGGGAGTGAGTCCCAGAGCACACTGACCCAGTGTGTAGCATATGGTAAGGGTCCCTCTTGGGGCAGCCCCACCCAGGGAGTGAGTCCCAGGGCACACTGACCCAGTGTGTAGCATGTGGTAAGGGTCCCTCTTGGTGCAGCCCCACCCAGGGAGTGAGTCCCAGAGCTCACTGACCCAGTGTGTAGCATATGGTAAGGGTCCCTCTTGGGGCAGCCCCACCCAGGGAGTGAGTCCCAGAGCACACTGACCCAGTGTGTAGCATATGGTAAGGGTCCCTCTTGGGGCAGCCCCACCCAGGGAGTGAGTCCCAGGGCACACTGACCCAGTGTGTAGCATGTGGTAATGGTCCCTCTTGGTGCAGCCCCACCCAGGGAGTGAGTCCCAGAGCTCACTGACCCAGTGTGTAGCATATGGTAAGGGTCCCTCTTGGGGCAGCCCCACCCAGGGAGTGAGTCCCAGAGCACACTGACCCAGTGTGTAGCATGTGGTAAGGGTCCCTCTTGGGGCAGCCCCACCCAGGGAGTGAGTCCCAGAGCACACTGACCCAGTGTGTAGCATGTGGTAAGGGCCCCTTCCTAGTGTTACGGTGAAGATCTCAACTTCAGTTATGATGGAGAAGGTAATCCTCGGGATAGCATTGATGGCGGAAGAGGCAACCTAGTGCTCGGGTTAAAATGAGTAAATGGCTCCTCCTCAGCTATGACGGAAAAGATAGACTTCAGTACGGTGGGGCTGATGGAAGAGAGCGGCTGGCTGCGTGGCTCAGGGGTAAAGTTCTCGCTTGCTGGGCCCAAGGTTGCAGGTTCGTATCCTGGCGCAGTCAGGTGGCATTTGAGGGTGCGCAAATGCGAGGGAGCCGTGTCCGTAGATTTACTGGCACGTTAAAGATCTCCTTCGGGGCAAAATTCCGGCACCCCGGCGTCTCTAAAAAGCCAGTGTAGTTAAAAGGGACGTAAAACCAATAACATTATTATTATTATTATTATTGATGGAAGAGGCAGCCTAATTAATTGTCCAGGGCTAAATGGACATTTCCTGTTGGAGGGCAGCAGCACCGACAGTAGGCCTACCGTTTAGTGACACATGAAGTAGGACTTCATTAGTGGTACTACAATGTATGTGAGAAGCGCACAGTTCTCACACTGCGGCACAGAAAGGAACCGGAAGTCCTACTGAGCTATCTTTCCAAATCTTTCAATATGATAATGGTTACAGTTTATAAAGAAACGGCCCTCAGTCCAGGGCACCCCTTTAGTGGGGAGAGGGTGCTAAGAATCCCCCCCGAGGTCAAGTAGTTATAAGTTTCAAATTTACAACAAAAGAACAAGAATTGCGAAGTATATATATGGCTGGGAAACTTGCAAACGTTGAATCAGAAATGCAACACTTGGAAACCTAGATATTTTGGGCCTTAGAAGTTCGATGGCGTGGGTTAGGAACAGTGGCGTCGGAGCGGATTTTTTATTGGGGGTGCAAGATTTACTCGGCCCAGCCTGTTTTTGTTTGTTTGTTGTTGTTGTTTTTTTAGCGAATTCGGTGACGACGAATGGTTTGAAAAATTACAACGAAAGAACTATTTTGATTTCGTAAATATTGTGGGTATGAACTAATTCACTAAAAGATGCAATGAAAAAAGATAAATTCTGTTTATTTGTTAAATAGAACTCAAGACGTATGACGTATTGTCAGCCTCCGTGGCTTAGGCGGCAGCACGCCGGCCTCTCACCGCTGCGTCTGTGGTTCAAATCCCGGTCACTCCATGTGAGATCTGTGCTGGACAAAACGGAGGCAGACAGGTTTTTCTCCGGGTACTCCGGATTACCCGGTCAAAATTTCATTCCAGCAACACTCTCCACTATCATTTCATTTCATCTGTCATTCATTTAATCATTGCCCCAGAGGAGTGCGTCAGGCCTCGGCAGCCGGCACAGTTCATATCCTCACCACTAGTTGGGGGCTTCATTCATTCCATTCCTGACCCGTTCGGAGACTGGAAGCAGGCTGTGGATTTTCATTTTCACGTATGACGTATTGGCTATTCGGCCAATAGTAAAAATATTACAAACACTTTTACACCACACATTATAGCCTACAACTCAGTCAGGTTGACTCAAGACTAATTGACCTCCCTTGAATAAAAACAAAAATGAACAGTGGCCTGAACAAGCGACTTTGTAACGTATCGACCAGCAACAAGAACGTCATAAAAATTAAACTTAAAACACTTAGCAAAAAATAATAATAATAATAATAATATGTACATACGTTTGATTTGTGGCTAGCTAACGCTTCCCAAACACTTGCCCTCGTTCAATCTTACGCGAAATAAACTCGCGCAAGATACCCTGCAGATCTATGGCTCTTGTATAGGGTAGTCCTTATGCACATGAAGAAGCAAAGCGTGAGCCAGGCGCTGTTGGGTCATGGTACTGCACAAATAATTTTTTGACCTCCGAAGTGCACTGAAAGGTCTTTCTGAAGAAGCAGCAGATGCTGGAACGGTCATGAGTACCAGAACAAGCAAAACTACTTCGTTGAAAAGATCTTTAGTGGATGTAGCCAACTCATTCATCTGCTTAACTATGTCTGCAATGCACTTCGGTGGCTTCCCTGGCAACTTTTCAACAATTTTAGCTGATCGAGATCAAAATCGTCCTGATGTGGACCCAGCATTTCCTTCACAACCTTCTCATATGGAACGATGCCCTCGTATGCCTGAATCAGAATATTTTCAATACTCGCCAAAGTGTCAAAACCTTTCTGGTTAAATCTTTCTTCTACTTCATTCAAAAGGAGGTCCAGAATAGAGAAGTAATCTTTTCTAAGCTCTTCTTGTTCTGTGAGCTTTGCTGGAGGAGCTGGATTGCTCGTTTGTTCTAAAGGCTTCGGAATTTTCCTCTGCCGTTTATTGGGAAGTTTTTGTTCAGGTTTGGGCTTCTTGCTCTGCTTCTGCTTCTTTTTTTGCTTTTCCTCGGCTTCTTCCTCCTCATCGTCGGGTTCGGATGTGGCTTGGTTTTCGGAAACTTGTTGGTTAGGGTTTGGTAAAGAAGAGCAGTCACGTTCCACTATCTCCGTAGCATAAACGTAGCTTTCCTTGTAGATCCTATCAAACTCCTCTGTCGTTCGAAGAGCCTTCATTGCCGACATTAAAATCAGAGCAACTTGCTTTGCTCCTGTGGCAGTATAACATGGGCCCTGAAGGGCTTTTGCAAGTTCTTCGCATGGACCAAAAATTTCGACACTCCCTATTCTCATTTCCTTTCTTAGCACTTCTCATAGGCTACTTACCACACAAAATAAGATCACACGAGATCTACTGTGTATGCAACTACTTAATTAAGATTTCAACTACCAGTTACCAGTTACGTTTTGTTTTTAAAAAATGCCATGCATATGTATTACTTTTGCTTATAAAAATAAAAACAACTGCTGCACGTACAGTTATTGGAATTGAGCAAATTTTGTTTGTTTCACTAATTAGCTCTTTAGCTGTGACACCTGTGTTCAGTAATGCTTTTCATATTTGAAAGCTCGTGACTTATAAATGACAATATAAATAATACATACAATTTTCAACATTTCACTGTGAATGTTAAAACTCTTCACCTATGAAAAAGTAAAACAGGAGAATAAAAGTGTACATGGATCAGAATTCGGTAATTCTCAGATACTTACGGAGTTACTGTGATGTGTGAGCTTGAATTTGAGATGAAAGTAAATCCAGTCTTGGTTGGATGTTGGAAACAGCAACCCGCAGATCCCCTTCCAGCTGCAGCCAAGACCGATGCTTCGTCTCGACAGATGCCATTGCGGAAAATGTTGACTCACACAAGTAAGTTGAAGCGAAGGGTAATAACAGGTCCACTGCTTTTCTTGATAAAATGGGATATTCATTCCGAATCTGCACCCAAAAATTTTCAAGAGACTTCGACTTAAATTCATTTCGAAGTATTTTGTCACTTGAGAGTTCTATTAGTTCCTCCTGTTCTGCCGTTGACAGGTGGGCTGTTACGTTCGTTTCAAACGGACTGCGAATCGAGTCATTCTCAGTTGAAGGTTGTGGAAATCTACCCTCGAATTTTTCACGAAGGTTTTTGAGGTGTTCTACGACAATTCCACTTATTTGACAAATATCTAACTCATTTTCTTCCAGGAATTCATTCAGACAATGAAACATCTCACAGTTACCTTTGTCCATCTGGGCTTTCCAAAGTTCAAGTTTTCTCTTAAAAGCAAGCAAACCCTTTGTCGCTTAGAATCAAAATATTACTATTTCGTCCTTGAAGTGACACGTTAAGTTCATTCAGTTTTTCAAATACGTCTGCCAAGTAGCACAATATTAGAAGCCATTTCTCATCCAGAAACAGGGTTGCGAGTGTAGAACTGCTGTCCAATAGGAAAATACGAAGTTCATTCTCCACAACGCGACGAAGGACTCGACCACGAGACAACCAACGTACCTCCGTGTGCAATAGAAGCGAATCATGTGTAGATCCCATCTCCTCGCAAAGAATGGAAAATAGCCGACTGTTAAAAGCTCTTGCTTTCACAAAATTTACAACACTATTTAAATCGTTCAGCACTTTATTGACTTCCGGTTGTAGTACTTTTGAAGCCAATGCCTTCCTGTGTATCATGCAATGTGTGAATTTTACAGAATTAGTAACAGCACTTACTCTTGCTCTGAAACCCTTTTTAGTTTCAGTAAATGCCGACGCCCCATCGGTGCATATACCAACACAATTTGTCCATGAGAGATTGTTGTCAATAAAAAAGGAATTCACAAGAGAAAAAATATCGACGCCTGTAGTCTTCTCTTCCAGAGCTTTACAAAATAGAAAATCCTCGTGCATTTCATTTTCATGGCAGTAGCGTACAGAAACACGAAGCTGGGCGCGGTTTAGGATATCAGTACTGTCATGAAGTTGCAGGACAAATTTGGGGCTATCATGAAGAGTGGTAGCAATTGATTTTTTTATGTCAGAGGCTATTACATCAATACGACGAGTTACTGTATCATTTGAGAGCGGTATCGACTTCAAACACTCGCCGAACTTTTCTCCATGCATGATCGCGCACATTTTCACGGCTGCAGGAAGAAGTAATTTCTCACCAATAATATGTAGTGATTTGGATTTTGCAATTAAATAAGAATACCTCCAAGGATGCTCTTAGCGCTTTCTTAGGAACTGCTGCGTGCTTTTCTAGGAATCTAACATTTTCTTTTAGTTGTTGCTCATGGCGCTTAAAAACGCTAAAGGTTTACTTACAAAGTCTGGATGTTTAGTCTGCAATTGTCTCTTAAGTTTCACAGGATTCAAACTGTCGTTTGCTAAAATCTCCAAACAAAGAACGCATTGAGGTTGTTCCTGATTATTATTCGAAAGAATGCTGGTAAAGCCTAATGTCAGATAATCGTCTTGATATTTACACACTTCACTTTGTGTGTAGAATTAATAATCCTGATGGGAGCAGAAGTAGACGCGGAAGAACAATGGACTTTGTTTAAATTCGAACCTTGTTCTTTTTCCGAAGGAGGGCAAGCACTATCACTTTCATGGGGTCTCTTTTTACCACTTCTAATAAGCCACTTATCCATGGGTAATGGCGACACTCGTATCAGTTTATTGTAAAGTTGGCTAACCACGTACTAGAATTCAACTGTTCACTCACTGTCTTTGAACTGACTGGAAAGGCCTAGCTGAATTCGAATCGGCAACGCCAGAAATAGAAGAATCCATTCTTGAAAGGAAGTGGCGGTCACATTGTCAAGCGGCTTATTGTCATTAAGTGTTTGGTAAGGAGATGTCACTTTGGGTGGCGAGTGAAAGGGAGATGTGTAGGAAATGTTACTCGCCACCTTTTCTCAGAATTCCTGCTGGCAGGTTCTACTGGTCAGTTCTTGTGAAATAAGTCAGCAAAGGTACGAGTTTATTATTCTTGAATGGACTTGAGAGCTACCTGCCTATGATAGGTTCATGAATATGAGGATAGTAATATTTGTTACAGAATATGAAATATAAATATTTCAATCAAAGCCGCCGCCCCCCCCCCCCCCCCACTTTGAGAACCCCTGCTACAAGGTAGGACACTCCGGTGCCTCTCGCTCCCACCATTGGCTGCTACGCTGTGACGCAGCCGGGCTAAGCCAGGCGCATGCCAGCTGATATTTACAATGCAAAAAAAAAGGAAGGAAGCTTGTAGTTTAACGTGACCGTTAATCTTGAGATCATGAGCCACGGGACCTCCTTTTTACGTGGAATCCGAACCACAGGACATGGCATTTCACTTCGAAAATCTCACATGCATTGACCGGGAATCGAACCCGGACCGCCTTGGTGAGAGGCATACAGCTAGACCGCTGAGCCACCACGCCCCCCCATATTTACAATGCATTCTTACGGGAAACACAGTCATATTTCGCTACTCTTTTCTGCTCGTAGTACACAATCACAATAATGGCAATATGCACGTTATAAAGAGGAAGGTATAAACAAGCTTTAAGCTTGCGTACTGTTTGAATTTGTGATATTTAAAATGTTTAAATGTTAGGTTAGTTCAAGTTATTTTTAATTGAGCGTTATATAATGGTGTTATTAGCAGCTAGCAATTTACGTCTTGTTTACTCGACTACCGCACACCACATGCCCTCCCGGCCGTGATGTATCGGCAGCAGTTGCCTCCCTTTTTGTTGCCATAGCTGTGAGCTGTATGTTATACATGGTCGGCCGCGATAGTGAACACCCGGTGACGTCACGGAGCAGCCTACGGAATGGCAAGCTGATGCGCGGAGCCCGGAGTGCCCCCCAGCCCTGCCATTTCCAGGCTGCCTGCCCCAATCCACACCTTTCTTTCGTTACGGGGATTCCCCTTCAACGCGTGTGTCAGTATATCGTGTTTTTTAAGGAGGTACATTCAATAAACGTTCTATTTCCAATTAAACTGTAATATCTTGAAAGTATAATAAACAAGAATAAATCGGCTTGAACCTGCTCTTCGCACTCACCGACAGCGTTACCAAACTAACTTTAATTATCAATAAATGATAAAAATGGTCCGGTTAGCTCAAACAATGCCAGCGTTTCGCCCCAGTGTGCGGTTGGGCTCGACGAGCCCAACGGCACACTGGCATTGTTTGAGCTAACCGGACCATTTTTATCATTTATTGATAATTCATCCGCTCAAATGGAAACTACATCATATTCCCTTCGGGAATATTCAAAACCTTAAACTAACTTTAATCCAATGTTGCCAACCTCAGCAGAGACGATTGGCATGCATTCACAATCGGCATTCACACTTAGCTGCTCGCGAGTTCGCATTTCAAATTCGCGCCATGTATCTCAAAAAGGTAATTCTTTCTCAATTTTCAACATCAAAGTTTTGCATTTTCAAAAGTTATTGGGGGTGCGCCGCAACCCCAAAATAAATATTGAGGGGGCGGCCGCACCCTGGCACCCCCCCTCCTACGCTACTGGTCAGGAACACAAAAAAACTAGTCATGGAGTTCTGTATTACTCTGGTGGTAACGGTCCTCAACATCAATATGGAGTAGCTGTGCTCCTCTCGTCTGATCTGCTGAAGTCTGCCATCAATTTCATTCCCTTTGGAGAGTGAGTCATGTTTCTTAAACTGCAAACTTCCCATCGTCCCATCAATATTATCCAGGCCTATGCTCCAACTGGCGATAAGGAAGACGAATTGGTAGAAGAATTCTATTCCATTCTAGAGGAGGCATTGTCCCTTACTAAGAAATGGGAGGTAACTGTTGTCCTCGGTGATTTCAATGCTAAGATAGGTCTCGGTGCTGAGGATGGAATTGTTGGACAATATGGTCTTGGCGAGAGGAATACCAGAGGTGGTCGTCTAGTTCAGTTTTGTTGAGAACAACAGCTCTCTGTTATTAATACCTTTTTCAAGCTACATCCCTGGCGCTTGTATACATGGACGTCTCCTGCAGATTGTAAAGGTCATATTGTTAGGAATCAGATAGACCTTATTCTCTTCAAAAGTCATCTGAAAAGATACGTGAAAGCTGTCAAAACCTACCCTGGGGCGGATGTTAACAGCGACCATAATCCCGTCGTCACTTCATCGCTTCGTCAAGAACATACGCTCTGACAGACCTAAGCTCATCGATACAAAGTGCCTTGACAACCCCGTAGTTCGGGCTCAAACAACCTTGAAGCTCGAAGAAAGTATGAGTACAATAAACAACTTGGAAACAGAAGATATTGAATCACAATGGATTGCATTGAAGAGCGTACTCACCGATACCCAAGAGAGTGATATAGGGCATTCGAACAACTCAAAAAAGCAGTCATAGATGACAGAAGAAGTTCTACAACTCATGGACCAAAGATGGAAAGTGAAACATGTTAATAAAGTCAAATACCAAGAAAACCTATTTAGCGATGTAAGGCCAGATAAACCACCTTGTATTGGTGAATACAGCGAAGCAAGTCCAAGTGTAAGCCAAGAGGAAGTAGCTTACTCTATGCAATCAAACTCCAGAAGAATGGAAAAGCTGTAGGTCTGGACAAGATTCATGCAGAAACTCTAAAACTTATTGCTGAAGGCCATGGCAGAGGACTAGAGATGCTAACTGTATTATTCAACTCAATATATAAATCTGGTAGAATTCCATCTGACTGGCTAAGATCTTCTTTTGTCACCATACCTAAAAAGGCTAGTGCATCACATTGTGATGATTATCATATGATCAGCCTAATGTCCCATGTGCTAAAGGTATTTCTGCGTATCATCTACACTCGAATCTACCTTAAATGCAAACGCTATGTTGGTCATACTCAGTTCGGCTTTAGGAATGGACTGGGTACTCGCGAGGCTCTTTTCTACTTGAATGTTTTGACCCAGAAATGCCTAGATATAAATGTAGATGTGCACGCTTGCTCCATCGACTACCGAAAAGCGTTTGATTGCGTATCTCATGTAAAACTTGTTGAGATTTTAAAATCTACTGGTGTAGATGTTGGTGATCTTCGTATAATTACCCATCTGTACTGGAATCAAACGACAGAGGTCAAAATAGAAGGAACTACTACTGAGGACATAGCTATACGAAGAGGTGTCCGCCAGGGATGTGTCCTGTCCCCACTCCTTTATAACATCTACTCTGAAGCTGTGTTCAGAGAGGCTATTGAAGATGTTAATAACATTAATAACATCCGATTTGCTGATGACACGATTGTGCTAGCCAGCAATCTTAGTGATCTTCAATTTATTATAAACAATATCGTGAGGACCAGTGAAATCTATGGTTTATCCTTGAATATTAACAAGACCAAGCTGATTGTATTCTCGTAAACACCAAAACAGGTCTCCCTTCACATCAACAACACCATCGTCCAACAAGTATCTTCCATCAATATATCTTGGAACTTTAGTGAACCAGCATTGTGATTCAAAGATTGAATTCTTATCCAGGATTGGACAAGCACAAAATATGAGGATCTTATTGACCAGCCAAGAGCTCAGCTACCTCGGGCACATCATGAGAGGTGAACGATATGAACTTCTCCGGCTGATCATTCGAGGGAAAAGATCTGTGGCAAGACGGAGAAATTCCTGGATGAAAGACTTGCGGCGGTGGTATAGACATTCGTCGATAGAAATCTTCCGTGCTGCCGTTTCGCGTGTAATCATAATCAATTGGATCGCCAACCTTCGGAGGGAAACGGCGTCATAAGAAGAAGAAGTACCTCCTGATAAAATTCACTACAATTTTCGTCATAATTGTAATAATTATGTGAACAATTCTTGTTTTATCAAACTAATGGAGCTTCTGTTTCTAGCATCTCTTTATTTCATATTCATGACAGAAAAATCTCTCTCTGTAGGCCTAAAAGCATTGGAAGGGAAAATGCTGAGTATTAACTTCTTTAATTTTGTTGCCCCTAATAAATCTATAACATGTACCCATCTATCTGACACAGACATAGAAATCATTTTCTCTTTCAAACTTGCATCTCTATCACCAGAAAACAAGCTAGATATTACCATGACGAATGATATTACAATCAATTCTGAAGAGGGGCATTTGAAAATTGGTGCGAAATTGAATATATTGTCAAATTAACCAAAGAACGGAATATTTGGCGTTCCGTTAAAGATTAAACCGGAACACGGAACAAAACAAGAAGAAACGGAATTGTTCCGGGTAAAACGGAACGTCTGGCTGAGGTCCTGTTTACTACTAAGACTTATTTCTATTAACTAATCACGTATTATCGTGTTGGAAGTGTTTCCTTAATAATAGAAATTAATGCTTTTCAATCGGTCAACACGATTGTACCCAATTGTAATGGGTGTTTCTCTAAACCTGAAAAAAAAAAAAGTATTTTTGGTACAATCGTGTTGACCGACTGAAAAGCATTAATGTCGATACCTAATCACTAATAAGACGTTTCCGGAAAATTGAAAACGTAGTATCTGTCCGATTTCACGGATTTATTTCGTTACGGTACCTACTGTACAGTAGCAGTCCAGTTATCCTTGTGAAACGGTCGTGTGTTTCTGAAGACGGCAGGCTATCGCAACGGGCTACATAAAGTAACTTACTGGCGTAATCCATAGGCTTATATTCGGGAAAAGGACGAACGAAATATTAACCCCATTCACGAAAAGAAAGCGTAAATGAACAATTTCATTTCTATGTGATGTATTGTAGGCCTAATGTGCAATAGGGGCAAATGACCTTGCTGTTCTGCCCCTTGAAACCTCAATAACTATAGCTATATACTACTGTGCGATGCAATAGTCCAAGAATTCACCTGTAATGAGACATATGAAAGGCATTTGAACGATTTTGGGATCTAATGAATTCTTTGACTTGGTCATTTGAATGCAAATGCTAAAATTTGTATACCGGCATGTTTTGTTTTAGTTCAAACACATGCCTGTAGATAGCAGAAAATTGAATTTGCGATTTGTGGAAACACAATTGGCGTCATATAACAATCTAATTGAGTACATTATTGCTTTGTAGTAATGTAAAGTAGAAATTTAAAATAAAGATTTTATTTTAATTTGCTATTTTCTTTTAGTTCAAAAACTAAATGATCTAATACTACAAACGTTTGTGTACACCGAATGACAGAACGACTTCCTCTATTCATTGATATGGCGACCGCTGACGTTTCCGTAAGAAGTTAAATGTGTAGGGTTATGTTTTGTTTATTGTGCAGTTCTTTAGCCTTATTTTAACTACCAATATCTCGTGTTGCCTATTAAAGGTGTGAATGTGATTAACCTGACACTCTTAACTACTAATTGGAAGCGGGAAGCTCTTCGAATTTCGAACATCCGAACGAATTTGACGATTCGCCTCGCAGGACGAGATTTTAAACTCATTTCTTATCGACATTTTGGTGGTGATACAACAGTTGATGACTATTTCCACTCTAATATTAAAGGTACGTTATGAATTAATTTATATTTTGTAGGAAGTAAAGTGTTATCTTCATGCAATAATTGCATGATAACGCTGACTCTAGGTTAAGGTTATGTCACATGTTATTCTTGTAGTGATTTAAGTACACGACTGACAGTTCTAAAATCTGTCAGTATGATTCCATCAGTTTTTATTTACGGGTTATGTTTGCAGCATTTAGTTTTTTTTTTTTTTTAGAGTCGCGGTTCTTTTTTAAGTTCTTTCGAGGGGGCGGGGCTTACATAATTTTAAATTCCAAACTCTGTGTATTTGGAGTTTCCATCCATATTAAACGGTAAATTATCATAATTTTCTATGAAAATTACTATGATTTTAAGCGACCGCTTTCGTACAGTATTAATTCTATGTATTTTTATGAGGCATGTGCTAACTTAGTTATAATGCATAATTGCACAGTGTAGTTGTATCTGTGGTTTCTTGTAGCCTATAACTGAAAGATTCTTTTTTACAACTAGCCTATGAAACTTATGCCATCATGTTTCCCCGTGTTTTTTTCTTTGATATATTATAGCTTGAGTAGGCCTAGGTTACACGAGTCTTTTCTCTTTAATAGTAAGTTACTTTCACCTTTGGTGAGACAGCTTGTAGGCTTTCTCTGTGGTTCAACTATGAGTTGTATTAGAGTTCCTAACCTCTCTACTCTCCTTATGCAATAACTGTTGCGTTTATACTCCTGTTGGATAGGTGCATAGAATTTGACTTAGGCTACACAGCATTGTTTTTCTACTGTATTTAACTTAGTAGAACTGTATTAGGATGAAATAAATCCGGCAAATCATATACTAGCCTGTATGTTAGTAAAACTAATAATTTTCAATGGATATGGATATTTCACAATTAGCCTATGGTTAATATTGGAGAATTTTATGTACTGTGCTAGGCTAGAACTGGACAAGTCTTTGTGAAACTGTTACAATGATCGAGTTAATATCTATTGATGGGCTTTCAAGCTGTTCCATAGTGAAATACTTCCTAAGGGATGTAGCTTTGAACTTCCGGTAACTTAAATGCTAGGATTATGATTCCTAACATCAATGTAATTCATGACGCGATATACTTTGACATGGGGATTTTTGAACTAATGGCAAGCAGCCAATTGATTTAAGTTAATCACAATCTACAGTCACATTACCTTGGTTACATTGTCATAACTACTTCCATTTGCAAGTTCAACAGGATGTGTCGGGGATGCTGTAAGCTGTGACCAAGTCCTCCTATCATTACCCATTCAGTCCTTAGGCTGGTTAGGTATGAGACATCTTCATTTCTTTCAGATTTAGGCAGTTTGTCATCCTGGAGTATTTTGATAATTCTACATTTTGCCAGTCTTCCTCTGGGTGTACTGTAGTCATATTAGACAAAACTAACCTTGTCTACCGTGTATTTTTCACATTCTGGGGTGTTAGGGATGAGGTGGATGTTTTGTTTTATGGCCAGATTTCTTTCTTGACACCAACCGCATCAGAGACGTTAACGAAAGATAATGAAGGTGAATGAAACTGCGCATCGAGTTGGGAGGAAAGTGCCTGTATATTAAAATGTGGAAAACCATTTAAAAGCTTATCGATGGCGATGTTCGAACTTGTGCGTGTTCCAAATACAAAGAGTCGGGTCCCTTGGTACGCATAGCTTTCACAGTTAGTAGCGGCTAAAATTACAAATGTTAAAACATAGAAATATCGGGATCAGCGACTTGACATTAAGTTACGCTTATCTCAGTTTCTGGCATGTGAATGCTGATCTTACCATCATAGCATGAAATAAAGCTAGAAGTGTTGGATGGGAACAACATTAATTGCAATAAGCTCTGTGCTGGGATACCAGAAGTGAGTGGAGTTGTATGGTTTAGTCATACCCCAATACTGTATAGGCTACAACATGTTTCTGATAGCAATGATAATTTGTGAATGAATGCTTTGGATGACAAATTTTAGAGACTGCATGCTGATTAGAAAGAAAGAACCAGCAAAAGGAATAATCAAATTCTTGTAGGTTTTTTTCCAGACTTGGCCATGAGAGCCAATATTTGATCTTAAATCTTACTTCTTGTTATCTTAAATCTATCTGTAAATTGCATGTGCACATTCAGTATTTATTTCCTGCTATGATCCTGGTGTAATCTACGAAGCTTATTTTTCTTTTAAACTGATTGAAAAGTCTTATTACCCTGACAACAAATCTTGGGACAGATGACCATGCTGTTTCGTTCTTTGAATCAACCATGCTAACTAAATTAGAACCATTTTTAATGTTGCACCTGTTCCTTAAAATAACATGAAAATTTTAATTACTGCTAAATGGTCAGGAAATATCTTTAAAATTCTACAAACATATTAACTTAAATGATTATGACTCAAACCCATCATTCAAATAAGCCTAAATAAGTATATCAAGTTAAATGAATTAGAACATTTAAAATATTGCAGTTTGCTAGATTATATTCTTAACTTATATTATGATGAGCAATATTTGCATTAAGTTAAATCAATCTATGTCTACCCCTTATTAATCCCACGTAGCTGATGGATTCTACGGCCGGATGCCCTTCCTGATGCCAACCTCACGAGAGGATTTAATGAGAGATAATAATAATAATATCGTATGGCCTCAGGTGCCGGGTGCAAGCTTTGTTATTTGACACCCAGAGGGTAGCTTGCTTGTTGAATTTCGTTGTCCCTTGAAGCGCTATGAATGTCAAGGAGGTTAGATGTTAGATATCTAAGTTCCTTGAACACTAGAGCGCTTTCTAGTAGAGAAATGAGGAACTTTGTGTTGGCGGAAACTCCCGAGATTAATTTTGCCATTATGAACTCGGCCTACTGAATTCAAATGGGTTCTTTGACATGCCAACATCGTATGACATGCGTATCGTATTTTTGCGGCCTTTCAAAAATCACTTACCACGGCCAGGGGCGAACCTGCAATCTTGGGGTTAGTAGACCGACACGCTATCCACTCACCCACCGTGGCAAGCTAATGAGAGATAAAATGAATGAAGATGAATGAAAGTTCAGTTTCAAGTAGTTCCAACTTTGGCTACCAGACACCACTGTCACCCCCAGTGGCGAATGATGGAACTGGGTAGAGCGTTTCTAAACCAATAACCTACAAATTTAGTTACACACTATCAATTGTAGTGGTAGGTTCTTTTTCATGCCCGCCGGCTTTACTTTCCCTCCGAAGGAAGGCATACTGAAGGATGTTAACGCTCTTAAAAACCTGATGACTTCTGCCATGTTTGAACCTGCGATCTTGGGCATAGCAATTCAGAATGCTACAGACTACGCCACCGAATCCGACATTAAGTTAAATCAATTGAGTTAATTAATTAGCAACATGCCTTGTGCAAGAGCTGATTACCATATAGTCCAAGTTAACCATAGGAATAAAATGAGTTCTATAACAATATATTGTTGCTTCATTTAATGAAGGTAGGAGGTAACATTAGAAACTAAGGGTACAAAGGCTGCAGTGAAACCAGTGCATTTTATCCCATACAGCCAACTGGCTACATAGTCTCCATATCAGTTTAGGCACTTGTCGCTTCATGGCATGAGTTTCAATATTGCCCATGGTAAAATTCCTTTCCTTGCTTGTTCAGCCACGTTGAAGCGAAGTGTTTCACCTTCTCGTCTGAAGTGAATCAGCGACCTCCTAGATGCTCCTTCGAGTGAGGGAATAGGTGAAAGTTGCTTGGAGCGAGGGAGCGTGGTCCATGATATCCCAGCGTGGTGGTCTTCTGGGCTGTATGGGGTCGCGCGTTGTCATGGAGGGGAAGAGAGAAGTCCTGGCCGCAGTTACATGTTTCACCCATGGAAATCGAATAACTGAGCGGATCTCTTCTCGAGACCAGTTTTCCAAATGAGTTGTCATTAGGTCCTATTTGACTGATAAAAATTTTTATCAGTCAAATAGGATTATATGTCGATACGGACCAATATGACGTCGAATACTCCTATTGTCATTAGGTGGCGGGTGACTGAAACTCTGCACAGATACCAACCGTATGTATTCGAATTACCCCACACTAATAATTTCTCTATAACAGATGAAACTCCAGCAATATCGGCCTTGTAACCTTGGTTTATGATCACCCTTCGTATTTATAAGTTAAATGTCAATTGAGACTTCAATAATTGGTTCCTGTTTCCACCTTCCTGTAGTCATGATGAAATCATCAGGCTGGAAACATTCAAGGTGTGGTTTTGGCATCGAATTCTGTGTTGAGAGAGAGAGACCAACACTTTGGTGCTAGAAATAATTGAAGCACGTAAATAAATGAGTCGAGCGCCAAAATCATAGTTTCGAGTTAATCAACGTAAAGTGTATATCATTTGAAAAAGACAGTTTGGAGAGGCGAAACATGGTAAATGCAAAATATAAACTCATGGGTTTTATAATGACTATACTACTTGACTCAATAATTAGTTCATTTGTTTGTAAAATGTTCACAAGATGAAAAATATGAAACTGTATATGTTCAAATGTTCTAACATTAAAAATGAATCAAGCGCCATAACATAGTCCTCTCAACATTCCATTGTTTTCGGTTGTGCACTTAACGAAGTAACTTGAAGACCAATTTACTTCAACAAGTCCTTGTTAAACAATCTATTTTCGCTCCTTATGTAAGCCATCATTTTAGAAAAGTCCTTCCTCTTTTCTTCCGTCAAACACTTTGCTTTCCGAAGTGTTTCGAGCACGGCTTGTTCAAGATCAAAAGGCTCTACTCTCTTTTTCAAAATATTGGCTATATTTCTTTGAAATTTTCCATTTCGTTCAACATCGATCGAACTTGCAGCACACCCAGACGTTCAGTTGTCAGCCTGATGCATGTTAGTCGTGTTGATATATCTGCCAGCAGCTGATTTGAAATTAAAGAAGTCTTCTTCTTGCATAAGAGTCACTACAAAGGGGTTCGACTGCTTGGTTTCTACAATGAGATGCACTAAATTCTTCTGGCGCTTGGCTCACTATGCTTGGTGCAGGACACACGTGCGATCTTTCAAACCTCTTGCCACTGCTCCAGTGCTTGGGCCAGAATATATGTTATTGGCGATGCCGTATAGAACATTATTTTACCATTAACTTAATTGTCACTATTTTGGTGCTTGACTCGTTATTTACTTCCGTGCTTCCATTGTTCAGGAAGGGAGACAGATGCTTCAGAAAGAGGGAACTTGCATGGCTAGAACATGGCCTTTGGTATGGCAGACTGATGATTGACATAAGAGGGTAACAACCTCGTGAAGGACGTTTGTTAAAGCCTTTCTTGACAATGCAGGGCTGCAGACTGCACAGGGCCAAACTGAATGGAGAAAACTCATTGTAGGGGCAAACTGAAATATGCTATTCATGATGATGATTAAATTGTCACACATATTTGTATCTTAAAATTATCTTAACTTCTTCATTTCATTTCCCGATTCCAGTGGTCTGTGCCGGGGTGTGAATCAAAGACCTCTCCACCACTTTCACTCTTCTCTATGCTCTCTCACTGTGTCCATCCACCTCACCCTCGGCCTTCCCACGACTTTCTCGGTAAATAATCGCTTCGATTCTCTTGTCTTCTCCCATTTGCATCATGTGCATACCATTTTAGTTTACTATTGTGAATCTTTTCTTGTAACATCGAAAATCCTGTTGGTTCCCCCCCCCCCCTAATTACTTTTTTCTGATTTTGTCTCTGCAAGTTTTCAATTGTGCCTCTAAGGAACTTCTTCTCTGCTGACAATATAGATGAGATTTATAAATTCTCAAAAACTCTTAGTCCCATTTGCTTCGTCACAGAAATTGACTAGGAAGATCGTTCGATTTTAAATATAGGACCAGATGACCTAGATGTTCTGGCTCTTAATCATCACTGCCACAGATCTAAACAGTAGTATATAGAGGTTCAAATGTCTGTTATTGCGGAGAGCTTAAAATGCCTGTTTTCAAATATCTTAGGATAATAAACTTGCTGGGAGCCCATGGGCGTGGCTATGGCCAGACAAATCCACTAAGATGCCAAAAATGAATAAACACAGAGTAACTACCATAATTTATATTCTGGAGGGAAAATATCCCGTAGTATATAGCATGGGTAGTTTCACCTTGACATGTTGTCACAAAGCCATCTAATTTGTCCTTAAACGGCACCAAAAAAAGATAACACATGCCTTTTGGGTCTAAAATTATTATTTTTAAAACTTTTAAGCTATTTTATTCCTTAATAAACTACTCAAAGGGAAGAATGTTATTACTTTTAAGTTGCATTACTTCTAGGGTTGCCAGCTTTCAAGAATGGGAAAACTGAACATACACAAAACATAGTTTCTTTTTAATCAAGGTTGTTAAATGTTGAAATAAATAATGCATTATGTATTAAATAAGTATTCCATAATCAAATACACACAATTAAAACTAGATATTGCCGACATATCATATAGGCCTATGACACCTTTGCAAGGATATTTTATTTGTAAGTACCTTCTGATAAAATTAGCTACAATTGTCGTCATAATTGTAATATGTGAGCAGTTCATGTTTTATCAAACAAATGGAGCTGATAAAATTAGCTACAATTGTCGTCATAATTGTAATATGTGAGCAGTTCATGTTTTATCAAACAAATGGAGCTTCTGTTTCTATCATCTCTCCATTTTATATTCATGACAGAATAAACTCTTTTCATAAAAGCATTGGAAGGGAAAATGCTGAGTATTAACTTCACAAGGACTAAGTAACATGTACCCATCTATCTGACACAGGCATAGAATTCATTTTCTCTTTCAAACTTGCATCTGTATCACAAAAAAAAAAAAAAAAGCTAAATATTACAATCTATTCTGAAGCGGAACATTTGAAAATTGGTGCGAAATTGAATATTATCAAAATAACCAACAAGTATTTCCGTGAAGAACTAAAGCCTATTTTCATATATCCTACTTATGTTAATTGCCACTATCAACATACAAAATTTCAGTTTGATTGCTGTAATAGATTCGTAGATATTGAGAACCGACTAAATATTTCGGATGGTCGCCATGTTGGATTTTTTATGTAGGTCCTAGAGTTATGTACTGTAACATGAAGATTGTTGTGTACGTGTAGCCTTGAAGTTCTTCAATCGCATGATTAGGTCACAAGAAGTAAAAACGAGATTTTAAAGTTTCGCACAGCTGCCATCTTGTGGTTATAGAAGCAATTGAAATAAATTAGATGCCAGTGGATTAACATTTGTATAAGGATTTACTTTACCAAGTTTCACTGAACTGGATGGTTAAATTGTGAGAAACGTCCATGTGAATATTTATACTCCGCGTTGCCGCCATGTTGGATTTGTGATCACCAGGTTATTGAAAGTGCTATAGGTGAACTTATGTTCATAGTCCCTATGAACGGGCTATGAACATAAAAAATTCAGTTTGATTGCTATAATAAATAGATTCGTAGATATTCAGAGCCGTCTAAATATTTCGGATGGTCGCGATGTTGTATTGTTATATGTATAGGCCATAGTCATGTACCATTAAAGGAAAATTATTTCGTAGGTTCATTATTCAAACTTTCATTTCGATCGCATGATTACGACACAAGAAATAAAAAATTAATTTAAGTTCGCACAGCCGCCATCATGAGGTTATGTAAACAATTGAACTAAATTAGACACCAATGTATTACAATGTGTATAAGCATTTCTTGTACCAAGTTTCATTGCGTTTGGATCATTAAATCGTGAGAAAAGTCTATTTAAAACTTTCAACTTCGCCTTGCCGCCATGTTCGTTTTGTAGTTAACCGGGTTTTGAAAGTCTTATAGATGAACTTCCAGTAGTGCCCTTTATCTCCGCACAAAATTTCAGGGTGATACCGCTAATAGTTTCAGAGATATAGAATGCCGGTGAAATATTTCGCACCGCCGCCATTTTGAGGTTATGTAAACAATTGAACGAAGTTAGATGTCTGTGCATTACAATGTGTATAAACATATACTGTACCAAGTTTCATTGCGTTTGGTTGGTTAAATCGCGAGAAACGTCCATTTAAAAGTCGCAAATTCGCTTGGCCGCCATGTTGGTTTTGTAGTTACCAGTTTTTCAAAAGTCATATAGGTGAACTTCTAGTAGTTCCCTTTATCACCGTAAAAAATTCGAGGATGATATCGGTAATAGTTTCGGAGATATTGAATGCTGGTGAAATATTTCACACAGCCGCCTTGTTGGATTGGTGAGACGTAACACAATTTGAAGAGCACGGTCGGGGTCGTCCGGAATAGTGCTATCAACTTACCGAGTTTCATTGAAATCGCTCCAGCCGTTTAGAAGTTATTAGGGGACACACACACAGACACACGGACAAAAGGTGATCTCATAAGCTTTTTTTTTTTCATTTATAGATGAATTTAGGCACAAAAACAAACGGAAGAACAAACCATGGCGTACCGTTAAAGATTCAAACGGAACGCGGAGCAAAGCAAGAAAAAACGGGATTGTTCCGGCTAAAACAGAACGTCTGGCAACCCTAATTACTTCTGCTTTATGAAAAACTAAAGAGAAAACAGACTGAAATGTTACCCTGAGGGGTCCACGTGTTGCTCTGATCAGATCACAGGTGTGATACTGTAAGTACAGTTATCTAAATGAATACCAATGGGTATATTACACCTTCGTCAACAATAATAAATTAATATACATTAATGAATGAATGTTCCAGTTTCGGACGTATTATGGCCTTCTTGAGTGGTGTAGTTAAAAAGAAACTAATGTAATTACGAGCAAAGCTTCGTTAATAACTTGGGTTTTCTAGCAAAATTTTTATATTAACATCTGTCACAAAAGCGGGCTTTAATGTGATAGTAAAAATAATTTAGCAAAAGTGACAATATATATCTAAATACCGTGTATATTCCTAGGAATTAGTTTAATGATTTTTTTTAAATCTCAGCATTTAGACTAATTTATAGGAATTAGGTACAAATAATAAAAGCAGCCAATGGCCACAAGTCAGGGAAGGGAATCGGCCGTGGTCTTATTGAAAGGAAACCGTCCTGCCATTTGTCTGGTGGTGAAAATGGGATACCTCGAAAACCATTTTCAGGACGTCCGAGATAGAATTCGAACCCAAGCTCTCCCTATGCCAGCGAGGCGCTCTCGGTCACCGTGGCCAAACTATTTGGATATATTTGTCATTTTTGCAAAACTATTTTTATTAACATCAAATTAATGTCTATATTTGTTACAGAACTGTTTTTAACTATTTTTATATATTTTTTTAATGGAAAACCCAATTAAATTATTATTAAGGAAGCTTTGCTCGTAATTAAATTACATTAGTTTGTTTTTAACAACATCGCTGAAGAAGCCCTAATATGACCAGAACTGGTACATTGCATTAATTAATGTATATTAATTTATAATTACTAGTGGACCCATGTAAGAACTCTCGCATAATGGGTTGTGTGCGCCCCGTGTGTACCGACTACCCGCCCGGCGCTAGTGCTATGCGGGCTGGACGGGACACAGTTCTGCCAGGGGCTATCGTCTTGTTTATTTGTAAAAAAAAAGCGCTTTATAAACAAATATATTCCCTTTGATTTTTCATGAAAAGCAAGATTTTTTCTGTACTATTGAGACGATTTGGAAGATATTGGTACAAACAGCACCTTCTAACTCCCTCTGGTTGAGTTTTGTGAAACATAAGATTGAATAAGGTGTAATAAGTTACCCATTAGTATTCATGATTAGCTTCAAGTAAGTTATGTGGGATCAACCTTAGAGAGGGATAGAGGTTCCCATAGAATGTGGAGCCTTGTACAGTACTTTATAAGACAGTGGTGAGGCCAAAGGAGGTGGCCGAGATGAGGATGTGTGCAGTGTTGCCAATTTGGTGTTTTTAGCACCAGATCTGGTGTTTCTGAAGTTCGTCTGGTGCCAGAAATGTTCTAATAGTGCCATAGCAAAATACTGGTGTTATTTCAATAAAACCAGAGCCAAATCTGGTGCTTAACGGATTTTTTTTTCATGTAATTATCTCCCATGGCATATAGCCTACGTAACTCCTGGAAGCCATGTAATAGTTTTACACACATCAAAAAAAGTTTTGCATCACCTCGGTTCCCAGATCTCCGGCATATAGACGTTGACTGTGTATATTGTATCCAAGATACAGTCCCTTTGACTGTTCATAGATGTCACTAAAACTGCTCAAAGATGTAAACAACCATGCATGAGCAGGGCCTATTAGACGGAGGGGGTACGACAGCCGATCAGTTCCAGTCATTCCACCAGGACGAAGGTACGCTGCTCATGTTGTCTGTAGTTCTACCATGCCTAGAAGGTCAATACCGCAGTTCGATCGCGTCCGCATTGTTACTTTGTGTCAAGAAGGGCTCTCAACAAGGGAAGTTTCCAGGCGTCTCAGAGTGAACCAAAGCGATGTTGTTCGGACATGGAGGAGGTACAGAGATACAGGAACTGTCGATGACAGGCCTCGCTCAGGCCGCCCAAGGGCTACTACTGTAGTGGATGACCGCTACTTACGGATTGCCGCTCGGAGGAACCCTGACAGCAATGCCACCATGTTGAATAATGCGTTTCGTTCAGCCACAGGACGTCGTGTTTCAACTCAAACTGTGCGCAATAGGCTGCATGATGCGCAACTTCACTCCCGACGTCCATGGCGAGGTCCAGCTTTGCAAACCCGACACCATGCAGCGCGGTACAGATGGGCCCAACAACATGCTGAATGGACCCCACGGAATTGGCATCACGTTCTCTTCACCGATGAGTGTCGCATATGCCTTCAACCAGACAATCGTCGGAGACGTGTTTGGAGGCACCCTGGCCAGGCTAAACGTCTTAGACACACTGTCCAGCGAGTGCAGCAAGGTGGTGGTTCCCTGATGTTTTGGGGTGGCATTATGTGGGGCCGACGTACGCCACTGGTGGTCATGGAAGGCTCCGAAACGGCTTTACGATACCTGAATGACATCCTCCGACCCATAGTGCACCCATATCGGCAGAATATTGGAGAGGCATTTGTCTTCATGGACGACAATTCTCGACCTCATCGTGCACATCTTGTGAATGCGTTCCTTCAAGATAACGACATCGCTCGACTACAGTGGCCAGCATGTTCGCCAGACATGAACCCTATCGAACATGCCTGGGATATGTTGAAAAGGGCTGTTTTTGAACGTCTTGACCCACCAACCACTCTGAGAGATTTACGCCGAATTGTCGTTGAGGAGTGGGACAATTTGGACCAACAGTGTCTTGATGAACTTGTGGATAGTATGCCACGGCGAATACAGGCATGCATCAATGCAAGAGGACGTGCTACTGGGTATTAGAGGTAGTGGTGTGTACTGCAATCTGGACCACAAATGCTGCAAGTCTAGCTGTATGATGGTACAACATGCAATGTGTGGGTCTCATGAGCAATAAAACGAGCTGAAATGTTGTTTGTGTTGATCTCTATTCCCTTTGTATTTAAAGGTTCCGGAACTCTTGGAACCGAGGTGATGCAAAACTTTTTTTGATGTGTGTATTTCAGTCAATCAATTAAGATAGGCAATGTTCAGCCTTACACGTGTCAAGATCAACACTCCAACAAGGGAAGTCCCATTCGCGTGCATAAGTGCTAAGTAAGCGCCACATGCAGGGCTCAGTGCAAAGAATCGACCTATCATCTATTTTCTTCCCAGCTCCCAGGGGATTTCCCAGTTCAAAAATTGCATTCCATTCTGTGTGTGCGATTTGGACTAAAAACAGAGGGAAAATGCTATCACGACTACGAACTTCCGAAGGATATAATAGTGGCCAAAATTGGAAGTATGCAGAGCTACAGCAGTACTACACCTTCCTGGTCTAAAGATGTAATAGCGGTGAAGAAAACTATTTTTAATTTAAAAAAAGTAAGTACAAATCCGTTTATATATTTATAATTGTTCGTGGTTTTCTAGTGTTTTGAATCATAGTCCAGCTGGTGCTTTAAAGCTTTGGTAACACTGGTTGTGTGGTGTTACCAGACGGGAGAGGGTGGGATCACTGAGCAAGAAGATACAGGAAAGCAGTTTAAGGTGGTTTGGACATGTAGAACAAAGAAATGAAGATTATGTGGGAAAGAGAGTGCAGACGATGAAGGTCCTTGGAAGGAGGAGGAGGATTGGGAGACCTAAGCTAAGTTGGTTGTTTCTTAGTTTAGGGGCTGCGACAACGCGGTCATGTAGCCCCGTGTACTTTGGGTGTGTGTAGAATCTGTCTGATAACCAGTGTTAATTGTGATGGCTGTATTAGTGTGTGTTATCTGTTTTTAATTCAAGTAAGGACTGCAGACGATGATTTCAAGTAGTTCCTACTTTCGCTATCAAATTAATGCTACTGTCCACGACACCTAACTGTGAACTTGGCTATTACTAGATGCCATCGCAACCAGCGCCTGGTGACGAAGTTTGGAACTTAAGAATATTAATCAAACCTTACCTACACATTTTGCTTCACACAAGTTTAGTTAGTGGAAGGTTCTTTTACAGGCCATAAATCTATGATATGGGCCCGCCGGCTTTACTTCCCCTCCGAAGGAAGGCATAACTGTTTGGTTTAAAGAGGGTCACCCTTTAGGCCTCCTTTCATAGAGAGAGATGTTAAAAAGTTGATTCGTTACTTGTTCGAGCTCCGCCCCGGCGAAGTGTACTGGCGCTGTAACAATACTCTCTCCAATGTCTGAAAATTGGCATTAATATGCACCGACACTACAGTATAAATACGAAGGGCACTTCGCCTATTTTCCATAATCCCCGCAATGCAATGCCGAATTATTGACTGAATGTGAGGGTTAAATGCTAGATCAGTAACTTAACTTATGTTGAAAATGTTTTTTAATGATACAAATATGTCAAATTATTATTATTGTAACGGAGAGCATTGCTGACATTAAGAGGTCACAAAACTCCATCTTCTCGAACGTGGAACAGTAAATGGTGCGTCTGAAATTTAGCACCAGTTAATATCATTAGCCGACCGTGAGATCTTCCGGTGTGTGGCGCCAAGATGTATGATCGTGGCTGCGCTTGAATTCCGAGTTCATGGGCCAGTGAGTTGCCTCCTTTCTCCTACCTTTTGACCGCCGGGATCGATGACCTTGTGGTTGGTCAGTGGGAGATAGTGGACTCCATCTTGAGGAAAGTCTGTAAATGTAAGACAAACATAATGCAATGCAGCCGAAATAAATAAGAAACACCTATTGATGTCAAATTGGCAGGTGAAAAGCAAAATGAAGTAGGCTAGGAGAGTTCTGATACTTAGTGTTAGGAAGCAAAATAACCAGTGATGGACGAAGCAAAGAGGATATAAAAAGGAAGGTTGGCTCAGTCAAGGAAAGCATTTCTACAGAAAAGAAATCTGTTCATATCGAATATAGATTTACAATAAACCCTCGATTTAGTCGCAGGCTGTTTCAGCGAGCTGCTCGCCAGTGAGCAATGGAGTACTCGCCGCCTTGCGTGAGTAAATCTGCAACATGCAATACAGCTCTGCTGTGGGGGCTGCCGTCACTGCGAGGTGGATACATCAAGACTGAGAGGAAGCGCATGGACTTGTGTTATGACCTTCGCCCAGTGTCGTATTGGCTATCACCCCCAGTTCCACTCCAACCGTGCTCTGAGCATCACTGCTGAGTACTCGCATACTCAAACTCGTGGATTTGGAACAGCCTAATTTAGCGGACCTCGATTCAGTGGACTTCGAATTTATCGGATACAAACCAAGATTTTGTACTTTTAAGTCTCGTGCGCCCACGTACGCACGTTCACAACGAAACTGCACGTGCGTCCTAAACTCAGTACTGTAAATCCTCGTTAATTGGAAGTAATAATATCGTATGGCCTCGGTGCCGGCTGCAAGCTTTGTTATTTAACACCCCGAGGGCAGCTTGCATGTCGAATTTTGTTGTTCCTTGAAGCACTACGAAAGTCAAGGAGGTTAGGTATCTAAGCTCGTTGACGCTATAGCTTAGAGAAATTAGGAACTTTGTGTTGGCGGAAAATCCCGAGATTAATTTTTCCATTATGAACACGGCTTACTGAATTCAAATGAGTTCTTTAACATGCCAACATCGTATGGCATGCGTGTCGTGATTTTTGTCGCCTTTCAAAAATCACTTACCATGGCCAGGAGCGAACCTGCAAGCTACCAATCCGGAAGTGACCAGGACAGAAGCAACCCACCGCACCGTCAAAAACACCCAAAAGCCCAAACCTTACGACCAACGGAAGCATGCATTTACTGATACGCCTTTTAACAACTCTTGATTTTGGGGCGTTGTTATATTGTGGTCATGTCGCCCCGTGTACTTGTGTGTGTGTATAATTTGTTTGATAACCTGCGTTATTGAGTTGACTGAGAGTGAAGTGAGTATTAGGAAGGATACGGTCGTGGCCTTACGTTAGGAACCATCCCGGTATTTGCCTGGAGAAGTGGGAAACCACGGAAAACCACATCCAAGATGACTGAGGTGGGCATCGAACCCACCTTCTCAGTTCTGTGAGTTGTACCCCGTTCCAGCCCTCACACCAGAATTAAATATCTTGGCAGAGCCGAAAATGTAGCCCGGACCTCCGGGGTGACAGTCAAGCATGCTACCCGCTACGCCACGAGATGGTCTATATAAAATATGTTGTACAGAGAGTGCGCCACCTCCCGCGGTACGTAGGGTATGCCTACCTCCAGCCTGGTCACTTTCCGGATCATTGCCCTTTTCTATAGTAGTCTATTAATATTCATATCGTATGACCTCTGGTGCCGGGTGCAAGCTTTGTTAATTGACGCCCAGAGGGCAGCTTGCATGTCTAATTTTATCGCTCCTTGAGGCGCTATGAAAGTCAAGAAGGTTGGATATCTAAGCTCCTTGACACTAGAGCGCTTTCTAGTAGAGGAATGAGGAACTTGGTGTTGGCGGAAAATCCCAAGATTAATTTTGCCATTATGAACACGGCCTACTTAATTCAAATGGGTTCTTTAGCATGCCAACATCGTGTGACATGCGTATCGTGGTTTTTTGTCGCCTTTCAAAAATCACTTACCATGTGCGAACTTGCAAGCTTGGAGTTGGCAGTCCGACACGATAACCACTCAGCAGGGCTTCCAGCGACTCACTATTATTCACTATTTTCAATGCAGCCTCACTTTACTCACTATTTGATAAAATTACTCACTATTCTCACTTTTTTTTTTTACAAAACTGGTCACATTCTGCATTAAAAATGGTCTCATGCACAATCAGATTGCTAGAAACGACCCAAAATATACCCATCAATGGGTAGTTCATTTTTCTGCCACCGGTGCCGGCAGCGAGCCAGGCGGCCAGAAAGCACGAAAAGCTTCCATAGTGCAATACCACAGCCGGAGCCGTGCAGCGATCGCCGAAAATTTTAAAAAAGAATTTTTTAACAAAAGTTCACATTTATATTTTTGTTTTACGATTTAAATTTATTGAGTGTTACATTGATTTTCCTATCCATTATTTCCAAGTGTCCTCTAACTACATGAAAAATCACAAACAGTACTCAGAGATATTAATATATGTGCAATTTGGTTAGCATTTTTGGGGGGCTAATTTGTTTTTCAGATACACATTCTTAAAAATGTTGTTATTTCAATACAGTTTTGTCACATTTTTTGGGGGGCTATGGTTGGTTTTGGGGAGCTTAGCCACCCAACAAACGTAAAAATTATGAACTAGATATACGGCCATACATGCGAATAATGCTATGAATTTACTCACTTTTTCATACAAAAACTCACCTTTTTTTACATGTTGAAGAAAAAACACTCACTATTTTTGGACGAGTGAGTGAATGGAAGTCCTGCCACTCAGCCACCGTGGCAAGGCCCTTTTCTAGTTATATTCTTATTGTTGCGGTAACTCCACCGTAGTCTCAAGCCTCCATTTGGTGTATAACATCATACTACATCGAAACCTCACCAAATAACAAAAAAACACATTTCACATTTACTCTCTCATTCCAAAAAGTGGGCTGAGGAAGGAAACATTTAGTTTTCCGAAACATGTAGCCTACCTGTAGTATTTTTAATGTAATTCAAGTATTGATTTGGCGAGAAATTTATGTTATACTTCATGTAAACATGGTCAATACGGAACCTGGAATGAGTGCTGTTCCTGTTTTCAACCACCATTTTCTCCAGAAAAGTAAGTACACTAATAACAGTTGACTTAATTGAGCTCCCGAGATGTGTTGACCTATTTGAAAGCAGTCGTTATTTAGGACACCTTTTATTGATTTGTTTTATGGGAAGTTACGTGTTTGTGCTGTAAACGTTCTGGGAACTGAAGGCTTAGTATCTGGCGCAGAGTTGCGGTGCCGCGGATCGAACTCCAGTAGTTGGGGAACGATCCGGTATCGCTCATGCATTTTAAAGCAAGGTCGATGGCTTTGAGGTCATCCCCGACTGTAAAAGGAGCGTCATTTTCAGTTGTACACACGCGACCCGTATTTGGGTCTTGTCACAGAGGAATGCTAAAATAATGTGCCCGTATTGATTTCGTTGGCAAATCTAGTTTATAAGAAAGAGAAGTAGAGTAACAATCTAGAATTGGTTGTGTAGAAATAGGGCTGGCCAACAGGGGGCGTATGAGGCCTCCCCGCGGGCGAGCCTGTGGTGAAAAATAGTTCTAGCTTATAGTAAAATTCGGCAATTTTTCTAGGTTTGTGGGGTTTCGGCTAGGATGCCAAGCTGGCTCATACGCGGGCTTTTTGTGTCCCCGCCCGGACACCGTGAACTGCGCGCTTCCTCCCTTTTTATGAAGCGCACCTGCGCTTGTAGTGTTTCAGATATTTCTCGCAGGTACATATGCTTAATCAGGGCCTCCCTGGGTGCAGAAGACAACGCAAGTGTGACCTCAGAGAAAACTTCCACTACTCGATTATGAGCAATAGCACTGGCGCCTAGCTTCCCCTTCTTCACCTTCCCCGCTGTTTCTTCCACAAAGCACTGGTACAATCCTCATTTGTGGATACAACTTCTTTAATTCTTCCTTTCTGGTGTCCATTATAATTTCAACATAACTTTCTGTCCGGGCGGGTACACAAAGAGCCCGCTGGTGAGCCAGCTTGGTGTCCTGGGCGAAACCCCACACAAGACACGGTACAAACCTAGAAAAATTGCCGACTCTTAACTTTCCGAATTGTTATTCTAGTGTCTTTCAATAGACGATTTTCTTACGCATGCGATTATCGTGCCGCAGATTAGGGGTGTCTCCTACTCTGGAAAACATGGAATACTCAGGGAATGTTTAAATCCTGGAAAACTCAGGGAATTATCAGGGTATTTTAACGACACTCAGGGAATTTTAGTTTTACAAGGTCCATTCTTGGATAATTGGAAATTAAGAATTTAATTGTTGATGGAGGAAAAGTATATTGTGGTGATGATTGTTGTAGATGTATGTTCGTACTGACGTTGAGCACACCAATTACATGTGTATTTGTATATAAATGTGTAACTGTAGGATTTTTGAGAGCATTACTATTGACGAGCTACTTTAAATACTCGCAAGTACAATAGATTTTTTCATCCAGAAAATCTATTGTAGGTTAGCGGCTTCGGTGGCCCAAGATAGCGGATTCAAACCCGGCCGAAGTCGTCGGATTTTTTAAGAGCGTTAAAAATCTTTCAGTATGCCTTCCTTTGGAGGGGAAGTAAAGCCGGCGGTCCCATGTCATAGATTTATGGCATGTAAAAGATCCTTTCACAGACTAAACTTGTGTAAAGCAAAATTGTTAGGTTAGATTTCTTCAGAACGCTCTATCAAAGTTCCAACGTTCACCACTAGGTATCATTGATATCTGATTGATATCTGGTGGCGAAAGTTTGAACTATTTGAAATTGAACGGAACTTGTAGCTCACCCTTTAGGGTGTCCGCTGGAAGTAGCTACAGCCTCTGGCGAGCCGAACATGACGTCCTCGGACACTCCCGGCACTAAAAGCCATACGATAAATAAATAAACTTAAGAACCAACCGACCAACCTACAATAGATTTTCTGGATGAAAAATTTAGAATATGGCAAAGTATAGAAAAATATATTTTTCTGTTTTTTGTCTTTTCAACGTTGTTATGCTACCCTTTATTGTTCACGCACTTTTTGAAATGCTCTTTAAGTACAAACTCTGTTTTATATGTATATTGGCCACTAATGTTACTCAGGGAATTTTCTGATTTATCAGGGAATTGTCAGGGAAATCTGTTAGTTGGTTTTGGTAGACATCCTGAAAAGTTCCCGTTTCGACTTAAATGGACTTTCGGGAGTCTTTGCTTTCATGTTAGCACGTTGCCCCTTCATTATGTAGTTGTCTTGCGTTTACCTATTTTACCAAAGCCGTCTATCAACGATCGCTGCAGCGCGCTACTCCATCCGAGCCGAACTTGTCCGAGTCGGGGTAGCACGCTTGCCTCGTCCGTCGAGAGATCAGCCTCGTTAGGACTATTGAGGAGGAGCCCGATATGAGATCTGTGCGCAAAGGCCTAAAACCAAGGAAATGCTGCTGAGGGTGTCGTCGCGCTGCCCACGCGTATCCGCAATCTGCATGCCGGCGGTCGTTCTTTAGATATGCGCGGTCCCCTGCGCCTATCGTGGGGTTATTTTGTTTGTTTTAGTTGAAAAGGAACTAAAAGCGGATTGACTAAAATGGTGTGAAATAGGCTACATGCAGTCTACTTCCTGGCGTAATTCCCTCAGATCAGAAACTCCACGTACGCCACTTTTTCTTGGTTTATTAGCAATTACGCATCCCAAATGTTGTTTTATTTCAAGGTCTTGGATATTTAGCCCCGTGTATTTTACTTGAATATATATCATTATATATGAATTGCAGCCAAAACGCCCGAGATCGTTGTTCAAGTAGTTCCACTGTTACTAACACCTAGTGGCAAACGTTGGAACTTGATAGAGCGTTTATAACTAGCCAAATATAATCTACAAATTTAACTAGACACTACCAATTGCAGTGGTAGATTATTTTACATGCCATAAATCTATTACATGGGACCGCCGGCTTTACTTCCCCTCTGAAGGAAGGTATACTGAGCGATTTTAACGCTCTTAAAAAGCCGATATATACCTAGTATATATAATGTAGATACAGTAATATAGCTGTAAGTGTGTGAAGAAGTGTAATTAATGTGAGAATTGGAAAGGAAGTGGCCGTGGCCTTAAGTTAGGAACCATTCGGGCATTTTCCTGGAGTGGAAGTGGGAAACCACGGAAAACCACTTCCAGGATGACTGAGGCGGAAATCGAACCTGGTCAGCTACACCATGAGGTGGACCTTTTCATAGCTGAATTCTCGCGCTTGCTTATAAAGTGCTTCTGAAAGCAGATATACTGTACTACTGCCCAGGGACGTGGTGGCACCGTGGTCAAGCTGTTGGTCTCTCACCACGGCGGACCGACTCAGATTCCCGGTCAATGCATTGGAGATTTTCGAAGTGAAATGTCATATCCTGTGGTTCTGATCCCACGTAAAAAGGAGGTCCCGTGGCTCATGATCGCGAGATTGCTGGTCACGTAAAACTACAAATTTCCTTCCTTCCAATCACCCTGGATTTGTATTGTGAGTGGACGTTGAGTATTCTTTTTGTAAACAAAAATTCAGTATCATAATGTACAAAGTTTATATTTTAAATAGAGTAGATAGCCGCCCAACTTCGTGCGGGAGCACTTAAATCACTTTCTACCGTACTCGGGACTGGCTGCGTGGCTCAGCGGTAACGTTCTCGCTTGCTGGTCCCAAGGTTGCAGGATCGAATCCTGGCGCAGTCAGCTGGCATTTGAGGGTGTGCAAATGCGAGGGAGCCGTGTCAGACGTGGCACGTTAAAGATTCCCTTCGGGGCATAATTCCGGCACCCCGGCGTCAGAGTAGTTAAAAGGGACGTAAAACCAATAACATTATTATTATTTAGGTACCACTGTACTCGGAAGTCTTCACTTGAATGACTCTGGGAAAGGCTAGCTGACTCGCACTGATATTGTGTCATGAAATCATCTCGTAGATGTGAATGACATTGTGGTTGTAATCGAAATGTTTGATCTGTGACCTTATACTGACTAAACTCGTAATACATAGTTAGTAACACAATATTTGACACGTTTAGATAAGATACAGCAGATGCTGTCGCGAACATTTTTGTAGAACGTTTTGTGCTGAACAATAGTATTGAAATATCTTCAACGGTTTAGCCAGCCTTCGTCGAAAAATTCTTCATTGAATGGTGAAATCTGCATCTAAATCCGTCCAGCCGTTTTCGACAATGCTGCGGACAAGCAGGCAGACAAAATCCAGGACATTAGTTTGTACTATGTATAGATATTTTAAAAAAATATCTAGATATCTCAGTAGCAAGCCAACATTAAAATTGAGGGAATTTCATAATGTGACGAACACGCGTACAAAATATGGCACCAAAATGCAATTCAATGTGAGATGATTCTTTTCTTTTATCGGGGTAGTAAAATGTATTTACGAGGAAATTAAGTTTCCATATTCTCTTTAAATAAAACGAGAACATCTAAGGTGCGTTCAAAAAGTAACGAGCCGGAGGCTGGAATGCGCAAACCGGTGACTACATCGGCTAATCGTGGCGTGTGTAACGAGGTGTGGTTCCGACGAGAGCGTGGAAGGTCACAGCCCGTCGCTAGAGAGCACGCGTACATGTCACGTGACTATACAAACCGAGCAGCAGCAGCATGCATCAATCGTCCAACGCTGCCAGTTGCATTGCAAACAGTGACATGGAGGCGCCAACCGAAGAGCAAAGAGGTGTTGTTCGGTTTCTGACAGCGGAAGGAGTAGGGGGTACGGACATTCATCGCCGAATGTCACAAGTGTACGGCGTACACTGCATGTCCCTTGCAAGGGTCAAGGCGTGGCACAAGCGCTTCTGGGAAGGACGGGTGTCGTTAGCCGATGATGCCCGGTCTGGGGCACCCCCCTGCATTACCGATGACAACGTCCAGCTTGTTGATGCACTCATTACCCAGGACCGCCGAGTGACAATGAACGCCATAGCCGCCGTTGTCGCTCCACGACAATGCACGACCTCATACGGCCAACACAGTCGTGGCATTCCTGCAGAGATTCAAATGGGAGGTTCTCGACCACCCTCCATACAGTCCAGACCTCTCTCCTTGTGATTGCGCCATGTTTGGTCCCCTGAAAAGGGCTCTTCGGGGCCAACGATTCACCTCGGACGCCTACGTCCAGCTGTACGTGCGGAACTGATTCACATCGCAGCCCAGGGAATTTCATGAGACGGCCATTCACCGCCTCGTGTCACAGTGGGACAAGTGCCTCAACAGCCAGGGCCAATACTTCTAACATACAGGTAGTGGTTTCTGTAATTATGCCTCCATCTCGTTACTTTTTGAACGTACCTTATAGTTACATGGAAAACTTAATTGGCACCAGATACAGCAATGTTTGAGACACCTGTCATATCGAGGGATCCTGTGGCGAAGTCCGGAACCCCCTGCTGGACCAGGCACCCAACCGACGCGCTGACGACAGGATGAGATCCGGTCTAAAACCCTCCGCCATGCGGATATAGTTTGCATGGCTGTGCGGATAGCGGATAAGTTGCGGATAATGTTTGGAGTAAATTTGCGGATTAGTTTTAGAATACAATCTGAACTTGTTGAATATCATTAGACTACTCGGACCCGGATATTTATGACATACAGTACGTTCTTCCGTTATGTTTTTTTTTCATGGCAAATGTAAGAAGATATAAGCTAATCTCATTCAAACGATGTCATTAAGTATAATTAACACTCCGAACAGGAAAGGGTTGCAGTTCTGGCTGTATAACATTCACTTTGTACATAGCACGTGACATAGGCTACATAGCCTAGGCCTAGGGCAACGACGTTCTCCTCAAATGTCTAAATGCGTTGCTTTAATACTTTATGCTTATCTAATAAATTAAAAAGTAGTTCCGTGAAGAACTAAATAGCATATTTTCATATATCGTACTAATATCAATTGCCTCTATCAACATACAAATTGTCAGTTTTGGTTGGTTGGTTCCTTAGTTTAGGGGCTGCGACAACGCGGTCATGTAGTCCCGTGTACTTTGGCTGTGTGTAGAATCTGTCTGATAACCGGTGTTAATTGTGATGACTGTATTAGTGTGTGTATCTGTTTTTTTTTAAATTCAAGTAGGGACTGCAACTTTGAATTTTCAAATAGTTCCTACTTTTGCCGCCAAACGCCACCGTCAACGACTACTAGGCCTAGTTCAGAACTAGCTACTAGACGCCACCGCAGTCGGCTCTTGGCAACGAACGTAGCAACCTAAGAGCGTTGTTTACATTCTTAACCTATCTAATTTAGTTTCACACAGGTGTAATTAGTGGAAAGATCTTTAACATGCCATAAATCTATGACATGGGACCGCCGGCTTTACTTCCCCTCCGAAGGGAGGCATACTGAGGGATTTTTAACGCTCTTAAAAAATCCGACGGCTTCGGCCGGGTTTGAACCCGCTATCTTGGGCATAGAAGCTCAGCATGCTACCAACTACGCCACCGAAGCCGCCAATTGTCAGTTTGATTGCTGTAATAGATTCGTAGATATTGAGAACCGTCTAAATATTTTGTATGGTCACCATGTTGGATTTTATATTATTGACCTTGGATTTAAGTACTATTACATGAAGATTATTGTGTGGGTGTTTTATTCAAACTTCAATCGCATGATTACGACACAAGAAATAAAAGCGGGATTTTAAAATTTCGCTCAGCCGCCATCTTGTGGTTATGAAATAAATTTAAATGAATTAGATGCCAGTCGATTATAATTTGTATAAGAATATACCGTATCAAGTTTCACTGCGCTCGGGTGGTAAAAACGCAAGAAACGTCCATTTGAATATTTAAATTTCGCGTAGCCGCCATGTTAGATTTGTGCTCGCCAGGTTATTGAACGTCCGATAGGTGAACTTATGCTTATAGCCTCTATACACTTACAAAATTTCAGTTTGATTGCTGTAGTAGATTAATAGATATTGAGAACCGTCTAAATATTTCGGATGGTCGCCATCTTGGATTTTAATATATGTAGGCCATAGTTATGTACTATTAGATGATGATGATGATGATGATGATGATGATTATTGTGTACGTTCATTATGCAAATGTTGATTTCAATCCCATGATTAGAACACAAGAAATAAAAACTTAATTTTCGAAATTCGCACAGCCGCCATCGTGAGGTTACGTAAACAATTGAACTAAATTAGATAGCAGTGCATTGCAATCTGTATAAACATTTGCTGTACGAAGTTTCATTGCGTTTGAATCATTAAATCGCGAGAAAAGTCTATTTAAAACTTTCAACTTCGCTTGGCTGCCATGTTCGTATTGTAGTTAACCGGTTTTTGAAAGCCTCATAGATTAACTTCCAGTAGTGCCCTTTATTTCCGTACAAACTTTCATGGTGATACCGGTAATAATTTCCGAGATATAGAATGCCGGTGGAATATTTCGCACAGCCGCCATCTTGAAGTTATGTAAACAATTGAACGAAGTTAGATGTCTGTGCATTACAATGTGTATAAACATATACTGTACCAAGTTTTATTGCGATTGGTTGGTTAAATCGCGAGAAACGTCTATTTAAAAGTCGCAAATTCGCTTTGCCGCCATGTTGGTTTTGTAGTTACAGATTTTCAAAAGTCACATAGGTGAACTTCTAATAGTTCCCTTTATCATCGTACAAAATGTCAGGGTGATATCGGTAATAGTTTCGGAGATATTGAATGCTGGTGAAATACTTCGCACAGCCGCCATGTTGGATTGGTGAGAGGTAACAAAATTTGAAGGGAACGGTCGGGGTTTCCCGGATTAGTGCTATGAACTTACCGAGTTTCATTGAAATCGCTCCAGCCGTTTAGAAGTTATTAGGGGGGACACACACCATCACTCATACACACACGCACGCACACACACAGACACACACACGGACAAAAGGTGATCTCATAAGCCTATTTTTTTTTCATAAATGAATATAGGCTAAAAATACGAGTACTAATGTCAGTAGATTCGTATAAAAATCGTGCGGATGCGGGGTGGCTACGGATAACAGTCGTGCGGATGCGGAGCAGATGCGGATAACGTGTTTATCCGCTCAAGGCTCTAACCCGGTCCTCATGACACGCTGGTTCCATTCCCTGGCGGCACAAGTATATCCCACGATATGACAGATGTCTCAAACATTGCTGTATCTGGTCCCATTAAAGTTTTTCATGGCCTGGTATTTACTGATCAAACAATTAAAGCTGTGTGGGGGTTTAGAATTTCGCGATTTTACTCATGGATTACCTTAATTGAGCGCTGACCTCGAGATACGAAGAACATTTGTCATATTCTGACTTATTGATGACCAACAATGGGGGTGATACTGTTGCTAACCGGGCTTCAGTGAATTCATTCCTGTGTGTAGAACTTCAAACAGATTTTGAATGACAGCTGACCTTTGCATGCTTAATTCACCGGTTAAATGGTCTTCATACAATGGTGTCGTCCGGAAACTCGTGCGCGTGACCTTTACAAATGTTGTGAGAAATGAAAAAGGTTGCTTTTGACGTACGAGAGCGGAAATTAGGTTATGTTTTGAAAGTCGCGTCGCGTCTTGCGAGGCTACGCCCTGTTTTGCCCTTGTCATTGCTGTCTGTTTCAAGCTCCCTTGCAATGCTATCGACCAAGTGAAATGTGAAGAATAATCGTTGATGCCCATCGATACTACAGTAGCTGCCGGGTAATAAGCTACTTAGCCAATTACACGCATATAGGCTACATAATTTTAACTAACGTATACGTCATACTTCAGCATATTTGATGCGTTGAAGCATGCTTTCAGTCCCCCTAGGGGTTCACATCTAGTTCGACGTGGGTTGGCGACCACGGGACCCCAGCTGAGTCCGGCATTGCTTCCACTTACTTGTGCCGGGCTCCTCTCCGTCTTATTTCCTGTCGACCTCCCTTGGTCAACTCTTGTTCTTTACCGACCCCGACGGTATCAGGTTATCCGTGGCCTAGGGGGTCTTTCAATTTCCCGCCTTAATTGGCCCTTGTCTCATCTTCCCTGGTCCCTCATTTTTTGAGAGGTCAGACCTCTTGTTTTCCTTTCATTGTGTTTCCTTTTTTAAGATTCCCGCACTGTTTTTGTTAATTCGCTCCCCGTGTATCTAAATTACGTTAAGCGAATTTTTTGAATCCACGCTACATTTTGTAGGTATTTTAAATCTAAGATGATTTTGCATGTCTCTTTGATCTAAATTGCATTTTGCGAGTATTTTGAAGCTCAATTGCATTTTGCAAGGATTGAGAATCTAAATTGCTTTTTAGTAAGTCTTTCAATGTAGGTGCATTTTGTAAGTATTTTCAAACTAAACCACATTTTGCAAGTATTTTCAATCTAAATTGCATCTTGTATGGTGGGCATTTTGTAAGTATTTTCAATCCAAATGAGTAGTTTGAATCTGTCATACATTTTGTAAGCATTTTCAATTTCGATTGCATTTTGTAAGTATTTTGAATTTCAATTGAACGTTGTGGGTATTTTGAATCTGAACCGGCCTTTTTCAATCTAACTTGCATTGCGTATTTTCAATTTCAATTGCATTTTGTATGTATTTTGAACCTCAATTGCATTTTGTACGTATTTTCACTCTCATTTGCATTTTGTAAGTATTTTGAATTTCAATTGCATTTAGTGAGTGTTTCGCCTCTAACGTTGCATTTTGTACGTATTTTGAACCTAAACTACATTTAGTGCGTATTTTTCAATCTATTCCTTTTGTGAGTATCTTCCTTCTAAATTCCCTTTTGTAAGTATTACCACTCTCCACTTTTTGAGTTGTTTCAATCCGAATTCCATTTTGCAAGTTTCTTCAGTCTCTCTTAATTTTTGTTCTGGTTTCCATTTCATTGTCATTTTCGCTATCACCCAGACCATTAGGGGCCGATAACCTAGATGTTAGGTCCCTTAAATAACAATTATCATAATCATGGCTTGCCACGGTGGGTGAGGTCTACTAACCCTAAGATTGCAGATTCGCCCCTGGCCGTGGTAAGTGATTTTTGAAAGGCGGCAAAAATACTATACGCATGTCATACGATGTTGGCATGTCAAAGAACCCATTTGAATCCAGTAGGCCGAGTTCATAATGGGAAAATTAATCTCGGGAGTTTCCGCCAACACAAAGTTCCTCATTCTCACCAAGGCGGTCCGGGTTCGATTCCCGGTCAATGCATGTAAGATTTTCGAAGTGAAATGCCATGTCCTGTGGTTCGGATTCCACGTAAAAAGGAGGTCCCGTGGCTCATGATCTCAAGATTAACGGTCACGTTAAACTACAAGCTTCCTTCCTTCCTTTAAAGTTCCTCATTTCTCTACTAGAAAGCGATATAATGTTCAAGGAGCTTAGGTATCTATTATCTAACCTCCTTGACTTTCTTAGTGCTTCAAGAAACAACGAAATTCGACATGCAAGCTATCCTCTGGGTGCCAAATTACAAAGCTTGCACCAGGTACGCGAGGCCATGCGATATTATTATTATTATTATCATCATCATACTGTGAGCATACTTTCACATGGTGGCCACTACTCCTGGAAAACTCTTGGAAAACAGCCACTGTTAATTAGTTATAAAAATCTTTCCATCTCAAATCCTACTCCCGCTGCGGTTTTGGGTGAGCACTCTATCGTTAATGAAAGAAATTTCCTCAAGCTACCTTTTTCTGTGTGTGAGAAGACGCGATAGTATTTTTGTAAAATATATTGAGTATAGACAACTTCACAGCAATAAAATTGCAGGCGGCATTCTTTTCTCTTTCTTTAAGCGGATATTTGAGTCACAAAGGCTTTTTTAAAACAACAATTACGGTAAATCATTTGTGTGTAGGCTTGCGTATCAATAACGCAATCAACACTAATTTTTGTCAACATCTGTATAAGTAAACCAAATACAACTGCTATATTTTGGTTTTGAAGTAGGCAACCGATAAAGCCCCCCCCCCCCCCCCCCCCCCGTAATCGCGCTTATTTTTAAATCTGGAAAAATGAGAATTACTCCTGGAAAACTCCTGGAAAATTGTTGACCGATTTGAGTGGCGACCATGTTTCAGCATACTTTCGAATTAAAATAATTCAATAAAAAGATCGTAAGGGATCTACACTGGTCGTGGCTTCTAACATTCAATATATGTGTACACTGAGTGGGCAAAAGTCACCGGAAGGGTAGTCCTATAAGAAAATGTGCCGTGCGTGACTCCTGAGCTTTGCGGCTAGCTGCGGTGGAACAGACACGAGTGTAGTGAAGAGAAGATGGCAACTCGTCGCGATTTAACAGACTTCGAACGTGGGATGATCATCGGCGTATTGAAACTCGTCATAAGCAGTGCACCTTGTTCCTTTAGAAGCCTCTACAACCATAAAATCATAATAATAAATTCTCTTTACACATTTATCACTTACAAGTGAACGTATTGCAACTGGATCTTCATTATCCTTTAATTACTTTCTTAAATGAAGATGTTGTCCTCAATTTCACCTTTTCGTTTAATTACAGTGCACAATCTGATACTGCCACTCATTATTTACTTGCATTACTTTATTTCCTAAAGGTTGGCATCACTGTTGGCGCTTTTACCATTTCAATTACTTGTTACAACAGGGCATGGCATCATCGCCATTAATTTATTGATCCTTCACACATAATTAACATTGTTGAAATTTCTAATTTGTTGTGGAATTTTAAGATAGTTCATAACTAGAGCTGGGATTTTTATGTAATATCAAGTGGCATAATATGTACATAAATATGTAACAAAAAGCACCAAAATATGTAGAAAGATATGTACTAACATATAATTAATATAAACTTATCATTTTGTCAGTTACAACACACTAAACACGCTTTATATTACATTTTGTAGCACAGTGAACAATTGAGTATTTTTCAATGTTCTTTGTAGTCATATTATATGAATATTTCACACACATATGCAATAGAAACTTGTTATTTTCATAAATGAAAGCACGTTTATTCATTAAATTTTGTAGCACAGTGCTATTGTTTGAGTCTTCAGTCTTTTGACTGGTTTGATGCAGCTCTCCATGCCTCCCTGTCCTGAGCTAATCGTTTCATCTACTTAGTGTTACGTGTTAGCCCTAGTATCACGTTCGTTAAGTTGGATCAAAGTAGGTAGAAAGCACAACACAATTGGCCCTTTAAAGAAATATGTTTTATTGCAGGTCTAGCAAGTTACAGTACACCACACAATGGACACTCAGAAACCAATTAGCAGTCCTAGTCAAGTTCGCTCCCCTATGGAGTACTCTCACTCTTTCACTTACTCACAGAAGTTAATTCCTCGCTTATGAGGTGGCCCCGTGCACAGATTACCTACTACTACAGATAGCCGACAGCCATGCTAATTCTTGGCACCTAAGACTTCAGCGCTGTCTGGTGTTTGACCGCGGTACTAGTTGAGCACGGCCGTGCGGGTAGCCTACCCCACCCCTTCCCCTCGTTCCGCTAAATATTCTCGTCCTAACTGCTCTGCCCACTTCAATGTTCCGAAAATCACAATCTTCCCAATACTTATAGCACACGTTTTTAAGTGTGGAGATAATAATATGATCTACACGAAATAAATCACATTCAAAATAGCAATAACAGTTTTTTTTTATAATACCAAAGTGGGAAATTGTGAATTCCGGAACTCTGAAATGAACAATCGCAGCATTTTGGACATGACCTCATCAATAATTTACATGTTTACATTTCTTTCAGTTGCAATTGGAGCATATTGCATTGACAAGAATTAGGCTACTATAAGGTCTGCATCATATTATTACTCAATTTAAAAAAATGGTCCCTTCCAATTAACCACTGTAGGCCCAATTATAACCGATTAGTTCCGAGATTAAACTAGAAAGGAAAAGTACTGGGAAGGGAGAATATTCATATCTTAAAATGCTTGATGCTGTTCGCAATAACAGGAAAATGTTGAGAGAATACTAAGGAAATAGGTGGTGTAACCTGATCCTCATCACACTAAAATTGTTAGTGTAATTAATGCCAAATTCATTAGTTTCAGAAAAATAATTGGATATCACAAAATTTATATACAGTAGTTCATTTGATATTCCCTTTAAAATATATCCAGTCCACCAATTTTGAAGGGTGAAATACAGTAAGTACATGTACATAAACAAATTTCATGGCACACTAATACAGTAAATTCTATGACATGCTGTGAAGGGGAAAGGAGAAATAGGACTTTCAATGAAAAACAAGAAACACACTCAATACTGCTAGAAATCATCATGTTTTATTTAAAAAGTTTGTCAACTAAGAAAAAATAACAGGGAAAGCCAAAATCAAACTTAGCAAAAATACAGTAATCAAATCTGGTCCTTTTAAAAGTATGTGTTGAGGCATGTTCTTCTTTCTTGCCAAGGTATAACGGTAGGCTACAGCACAAGATAATGGACCTATTACCTCCTTGACGCCATGGCTGACACTGATGAACCGCAAATTCATACAACACATGCAAGTTTGTATGTTGAAACAGTTAACTTAATAAATGTGTAATGCTTGAAATGGAGAACTTGAATTTGCTGTTATGTGTATGTTTGCACCTACTATAACTATATTTTAAAAGAATCTCTTATTGTAGAATCATTGTGTTTTTGATATTAATTTTAGGGCTTTTGATAACATATTCATTTAGCCCCATATATTTGGAAGTGTATAGGATTTATATGATAATCTCTGTTATTGTGGTATCTGTAGTAGTGTGTAGGCTATACTTTCTGTAATTCAGATGAGGACTGGAAAGGTGGCAGCCATAGTTAGGGACATTTATTTTTAAGAATTTTTAATAATATGTACTAAAATGAAATTGAAATACCAACAGGAACAGTTACAAATTCCCTGTCCACTCAGCCAAGATATTCTGCAGATCTCTTCTGTGGGCCTCAACATTATTTTATTTTATTCCTTTCCTGATGGAAATCTGGTAGTACCTTATTTCAACTCCTGGGGCACCTCCCCAAGCCTGTCCCTTATAAAGCTACACACACTACTACAGTCATCACATAATCGGAGCAATTCTACCCACACCCAACTGCATGGGGCTGATGACCAAGATGTCCCAAGCCCATAAAATGAATTAACAGCAGACAAAATCAAGTCATTATGTTATTTTGTGTTGTGTTGGATTCTGACACATGTATGCGTTTGACAGAGTGCCATTTAAGCTCATGAATAGGAATGAATGAATGAATACGACTACCCTACTTGTTTACGGATTTACAGGAGGCAGTCAAGATAGGAATTACCTAGAAATTTATATTCTGTATGTGTGGGAACCCATGATAAACCACTTGCTGGGTGGCTAAGCGGAGAATCAAACCCAACATTTCCCGGTTTACCTCACTAGGCTGTGTGTACCCTGTTCTTACCCTCTGACAAGAATTAGATTTCTTGACATTCAGCAATCAAACATGGACCCCAGAAGTGTCAACCAGGAACTATACCACCTGGTTGGTCTCATTTATTTTTAAGAATAATATGTACTAAAAAGAAATTGAAATTGATCCAAGTTATTTATTTTTACTGTGCTTCGAATGGAGGTTGCGGCGTTGTGTATAGTGCAGCCATTATATCCAATGTTGCAATGAGTAAATGTTCCCCGATATTGGTATAGGACACATTACCTGTATGTACTCTGAATAAGTGAAGCAATAGAGCAATACTTAATTAAATTACTAGAACTGAAAGTACCGGTAACAATTCCATAGCCAAAATTGTGACGTGCCTTTTATTTCTTAGTTGTTTTGCAGAAAATACCGTACTAAGAGTGTAGAGTTGAAATACAACTTGAACAAGAACACGACAGCCTAGAATAAATACACACGAGACACGACAATAGAGCACTTTAGAACAGTAACGAGAGCGAACTTTCAGTGGAGATGTTGGCAACCATGTGAATACAAACAATTTATGACCAGAACGTAAAACTATGCCAGCGCTCAGAGCATGTTAAAACAATTGGGATCAGTTCAGTCGTTTGCAAACGACTTATGTTACGGTGAGTAGTCGTTGAATTCATTCGACTGTTTTCTAAAAGCAGTCAAACAAGTCGATGGTTTTAACTTTTGTCAGTCGACTGCTGATGCCCATCTCTACAAACCAATTGACAACCAGAATCAATTTGAGCGTACACACCCTCCGACTTGCTAAAATGCTATTAATATTGGATCCCAATATAAAATATTTTCTGATTTAATTTTCCTGGAAAATCTATTCTATGTTTGCATCGATCATTACCATCACGCTATGGGGAGAATTTCATAATAATTTTCTTGTAATTCATTTATCACGCGGTAGAATAAATGAATGAAATTCAATCATAAAATAAATAGAACTCTAAGCCATAATTGGTAAGCACATGTTCAAGTTGTGTAATATTTCAAGAATGCACCCAATTCTCATTAAAAGTGTATAGACTGTGTTAAGGAGTTCAAACATAACCTAAATATTGAATGCTTAACATTTCCAATGAAATGACATACATATATATTTGGACAACTGGACGTAGGCTATTTCATTGAAAGAATCTACGAACAAGAAACTGTATAAAACTATAGGCACCTACAGCCGTCAAGCTGTCCTCACAGTACCCGCTGGAGATTTACATCACCACTCTATCTGTACGGTACCTCGAGATAAGCCTAAGTGCGCCAACTGTGAGGGAACACATAAACTCTTCCATCCCTGCCGTCATGTCTTTGCCACTAACCCCCCCTCCCACACAGCACGCCACTGCTCTGACACATTTGTTAGGCCTGCTACAACAACTCTCAGCCATAACCCTGTAAACTACAGCTAAACCAAACCCAGAACCCCCTAATACACTTCATTTGCAGAGCAATAAAATCCATAAAACAACTCCGCAACGAGCTTCACAAAACCTAAATTATAAACGAAAAAACTATTCCACAAACACCAAAATCAGTAAACCTCCCTCATTTCAGCCACACTACACCTTAAACAGACATAGAAAGTATAGTCATGACCCCTTCATGGAGTAGGCTATTGTCTAAACACGATCATGTCTCCTTCAACTTTACTGAAGACTTCATTAAATTCTATTAAAAATTCATAAACTCATTCCACAAATCTTAAAATCAGTATACATCCCTCATTTCAGTTACTCTATTCAATAAACAAACATAGAAGGCGTAACCATGACCCCTTCATGGAGTAGGCTATTGTCTAAATCTGACCACGCATACTACAACCTTACTCTAATTCAAAATTACAGCCAAATGATCCATCTGACTGGGAGGCTTGCCTGGGATGATGGGCCAGAAAACCGGGAGTTCAAGCATAACCCAAATATTGAATGCTTAACATTTCCAATAACTTGGACAACTGGATTTAGGCTATTTCATTGAAAGAATCAACGAACTGTATACAACTATAGGCAACTACAGGTATACTTAACTTATTAATTAAAGCTCTACAATAAACATACAGCACAATGAATTGTATAGCATGAAGTTATCCTGAAGAAGTCGTTTGATTAGAACGACTACTTAAATTCGAATGATTCCATTCGCTTGGAATTAGTCGTTTGCCAACGACTTGTTTCATTCCAATGATTTCCAACGATTGCTTTGGGGTCAGTCGTTTACAACGACTACTTCAATTCGAATGATTCCATTCGCTTGGAATTAGTCGTTTGCCAACGACTTGTTTCATTCCAATGATTTCCAACGATTGTTTTGAGATCAGTCGTTTGCAAACGACTTGTTTATGATACGGTGAGTAGTCGTTGAATTCATTCGACTGTTTTTTAAAAGCAGTTGAATAAGTCGATTGTTTTAACTATCGACTAATTCGACTGTTTTCAGTTGACTGCTGCCCATCTCTACACACAACTAATTTTCTACACCAGCCGCTACTGAGCACGAGCTGTGACTGGCTTAGACATTAGCATCCTACGTGTTGAAAAATATTGTAAGTAACGTGTAGGAATAAAATACTACCTATAGGTATGTCAACCATTACATTGGCATATAATAAATGAATTATATTTATCTTGTATCTATCTATCCCACGATATGTTGTTTGAGTCTTCAGTCTTTTGACTGGTTTGATGCAGCTCTCCATGCCTCCCTGTCCTGAGATAATCGTTTCATCTCTACATAGCTCCGACACCCTACATCCGAAGCAATCTGTTTAACATATTCTAACCTTGGTCTACCCCTACAGTTTTTGTCCTCGACCCTTCCTTCCATAACTAAGCTTGCTATTCCTGGGTGTCTTAGTATCTGTCCTACCAACCTATCTCTTCTCTTCATTAGCAGTCGCCAGAAACATCTCTCCTCTCCCACTCGTCTTAATACCTCTTTGTTTGTAACCCTATCTACCCATCTGATCTTCAGCATTCTCCTGTAACACCACATTTCAAATGCTTCAATTCTCCTCTTTTCTGCTGCACCAATAGTCCAAGTTTCACTTCCATAGAGCGCCACGCTCCAGACAAAGGCTTTCAAAAATGACTTCCTAATACCTAAATCTATATTCGATGTCAGCAGATTCCTTTTTTGTAGAAATGCTTTCTTTGCCTGAGCCAACCTACTTTTAATATCCTCTTTGCTTCGTCCATCACTGGTTATTCTGCTTCCTAAGTAACAGAAGTCTCCTACTTCCTTCAGCTTTTCACCTGCCAATTTGATCTCCATAGAGGTTTCTGATTTATTTCGGCTGCATTCCAGTATTTTTGTTTTACATTTATTTATTTTCATCATGAATTCTTTCCGTAAGACGGAGTCCATACCATTCAAAAACTCATTCAAATACTCAGGCTTGTCGGCCAAGATGACGATGTCATCAGCAAATCTCAGAGTTGAAATTATTTCTCCTTGAATCTTCACTCCCACTTTAAATTTTTCTCTAATTTCCTTCATTGCTTGTTCAATGTAAAGATTGAAAAGTATGGGTGATAAGTTGCAGCCTTGCCTTACACCTTTCTGAATACCAGCTTCTCTCTCATGTCCTTCAACTCGAATGACTGCTGTCTGGTTTCTGTACAGATTGTATATCACCCTCCTATCCCTGTACTTTATTCCAATCGATTTCAAAATGTCAAACAATTTAGTCCAATCAACGTTATCAAAAGCCTTTTCTAAGTCTACAAAAGCCATGAACGTTCTCTTATCTTTCCTTATTCTACCTTCCAAAATCAGCCTAAGACTTAGTACAGCTTCCCTTGTTCCTACATTTCTCCTGAAACCAAACTGGTCTTCACCCAACTCCGTTTCTATCTGGCTTTCAATCCTCTTGTAAATTATTCTAGACAGGATCTTTGAAGCATGAGTAATCAAGCTGATTGTACGGTAATCTTCACATCTGTCAGCTCCCACTTTCTTTGGTATAGGGATGATTACATTCTTCTTGAAATCAGGGGGTACCTCACCTGTCTCATAAATCCTACACACCAAGTGAAATAACCTGATCAGACCTTCATCTCCTATGCAGCGTAGCAACTCAATCGGTATATCATCTATGCCTGGTGCTTTGTTCCTGCTTAAGTCTTCCAAAGCTCTATCAAATTCTGATCTCAATATTAAATCTCCTTTTGCATCCTCATCAATTTCCTCCTCACTTTCCATTACATGATTCTCAATCTCCTTTCCCTTATACAAACTCTCTATGTAAGCGTTCCATCTCTCAACCTTTTCTTCCCTATCTGTTAGAGGCTTTCCATTTGTGTCCTTAATATTACAGCACTTAGTCTTCTTTTCCCCAAAAGTATTCTTAATCCTTCGATAAGCTGCGTCTACTTTTCCTAATTTCAGACAATTTTCTATACCTGCACATTTCTCTTTCAACCATTCTTCTTTCGCTTCCTTGCACTTCTTGTTAACCTCATTTCTCAGACGTCTGTATTCTGCTTTCCCCTTTTCATCTCTTAGATTCTTGTGTTTCCGCCTTTCATCCATCAATTCTAGTATATCCTGAGTGATCCACGGTTTTCTACCTATTCTTTCTTTCCTACCAATGTTTTCTTCTGCGGATTTTATTTCATTCTTCAGAAGTGCCCATTCGTCTGTAATTGAAGTTTGTTTAGGGTTTTTCATTAGTCCTTCCTTTATACTCTTCTTGAATCTTTCGTTTACCTCCTTCTCTTTCAGTCTGTATATTGCCCACCTTTTTGGCTTTTGACTTTTCTTCAGTTTCTTCAACTTTAATCTGCATTTCATTACAACCAGATTGTGATCAGAGTTTATGTCAGCACCAGGATATGTTTTACAATCCAAAATCTGGTTTCGAAACCTCTGCTTGACCATAATGAAGTCGATTTGGTAACGCCCTGTATCTCCTGGTCTCATCCATGTGTATATTCTTCTATTGTGGTTATTGAATAAGGTGTTAGCTATGACCAATTCATGCTCGGTGCAGAATTCTACCAGCCTGCTTCCTCGATCATTCCTTTCACCTAATCCGAAATCTCCTACTATCTTCCCTTCTCTCCCATTTCCTACTACAGCATTCCAATCTCCCATTACTATAACATTTTCATCACCCTTGATATACCTCAGAATTTCGTCTATTTCTTCGTAGACCTTTTCAACATCATCATCAGCTTGACTGGTAGGCATATAGACTTGTACCACTGTGGTGCAGGTAGGTTTAGTATTGATTTTTGCTACAATAATCCGTTCACTATATTGCTCATAATATTCCACCCGCTGTCCAAGTTTCCTACTCAATATGAGGCCAACCCCTGCTTGGCCATTGTTTGATTTAGCGCTAATGACCCTATAGTCTCCTGACCAAAAGTCCTGTTCTTCCTGCCAGCGCATTTCACTAATCCCAACCAAATCCAACCTCAACCTATCCATTTCCCTTTCTAAGTTTTCTAACCTTCCACTTCCTAGCAGACTTCTAACATTCCACGCTCCGATCCGTAGAATGTCAGATTTCCTCTTTGTCACTTCTGTGATGTTAACCCCCTCTCGAGTAGTCCCCACCCGGAGATCCGAACGGGGGACTAGTTTACCTCCGGATTGAAATTTTACAAGGGAGGAGGCCATCATCACATATAATTAAGCATAGAGAGGTGCATATCCTCGGGAATAGCATACGGCTGTAGTTTCCCGTTGCTTTCAGCCGTGCAGCAGGACGCAGTGTAGCCATTATTTGGCTTATATTATCAATATCTTAACCGTCTATAAGACTAGTAAAGAATTGATTTATTCTGAAAGGCTGCTACTCCCTTTCAGAATAAGTAAAGAGCAATTCTACTAACAAAAATACTAACCTTCTACCGTACTAACAATTAAATACCAAAATTCTACAAACAAAAAACTTAAGTTCCACCAACAACAAATACTACCACTAAAACAGTCTGTCACCAGGCACACTCACATGCACCGTCACACATCACAGTCTACTGAAACAATTAACTATAACTAATAAACAATGCAACTGCTACCAGACACACTCACACCACAGTCTAATAGAACAATGACATATATCTAATAGAGAAACTAACTACCTACTTACAACTAAAACTAACTACATACTTACTGTACTGTTATTTGAATTTACAATATTTACAAAATGCAATTTAGATAGAAAATACTTACAAAATGTAATTTAGAATCAAAATTGTCACGAAATGCAATTTAAGGGGGACGTATGCAAAATTGCACTAAGTGAGAAATGGTTTCATTTCGGCTGTATTAAGGTAAAGAACTGATTTTACTTTTATTGATAACTCCCCCACCCTACTCACTGCATAACATCTCTGTATATGTAATTTACAGTTGGTAAAAAGACACAGAAACTCTGACCCACAAACTTGATGCACTAATGGGTCAACTTGCTAATAAAGTAATTACAAAAACAATTTTACGTAATACTATTTGAAAAAGTAATTTGTAATTGCAATTGCTAAATTTCATCCCATATCCTTGTATTATTCCTTCCGACACGTCCAACTGTTCCTGTTCCTTTTTCCTCATTTTTGCAAAATGTGAAAAGCAGGCTAAAAATCAACAGAAAGTAGAACATTTAGATTTTAAAAAAGCACAACGAATTACTTGCCGACCTCGTGGTGTTGAGGTAGCTCGCCTGTACTATCACAGACGATTTACTGTTATTTGTAACTCTTCAAACACTAATCTGCCCAATAACCGGGCGGGGTACAATGCATGTAGCCTAAGTAATGCTCCTGGACAAAATTACATTTTAGCCTACTTTTCACACTTTGCAAAAATGAGGAAAAGGAAGACTTATGAGATCGATCCGGGCAATGTGTGTTTGTCAGTCCTTCTGTCTGTGTGTGTCCTCTCCCCTATCAACTCCTAAACGGCTGCAGCAATCGAGACCAAATTTGGTACGAGTGAAGATCTATACCTGAATATCTCAAGCCCATATTTGAAAATGATGTCAGTGCTACCAACTGCTGAAAAACTGCAATTGAAATTTGAGCTCCATGTTGGATATCTAGGAAGGTATGCATGGGAGCTATTCCAAAATTGACACACTTATAGATAATAATATTTCAGTTTAATTTCCAGGAGGCCATACATGGCAGTGTTGCCAAAATGATTCTAAGCCTGCTGATAGGTCCAATTTTTAAATCCATATACATTATACACTATCAATTGGATTTCAACCAAATTTCGTATGTACTATGTGTAGGATTTGTGTTAGGATATTTTAAAATGAACCAAAGAAACTTGAACATGTGCTTGAGTTTATTTCAACATGAACAATATAACATAATACAAGGTGAAGAGTCCTTTAATAGTACATTATGCAACGAGCCTATAATGGCTATAATTAAGACAAGAGTATTTTTTATAAAACGAGCGTATGCGAGTTTTATAATTCCATACGAGTGTCTTAATTACCATTATAGGCGAGTTGCATACGACTGTTTATGTTCGACGATAATTATAACTTTATTATATGTTTTAACATAAATATTCATAAATATCTGTTGAGAGTCAGCTACTGGAATTTTGTGATCGCAGAGCGAGCGTTGGGTGTTATACCTTCGTCTTTCAAGAGCTTTGAACGGCCGACGCATGCGCTCTGTGGGCTCTCAATGCCATATGCAGCCATATGTTTACATCAGCCGTCCCTCAGTAATATTGTCACCGCAGTCATTTGAAGACAATGCTCTGTGTAGAAATTAGTGTTGGTGATTTTAAGGTACTGTGCTATTTCTTGTCTCATATTCGCCAGTTTATTTACGCGAACATATGGACGGTGGGTATTCCATGTCGGTAATTTATTATAGTTCGATGTTGTGTTTATGTCCGACATGTTGGATTTTGAGCGCATGCGCGAAATTATCGTTACCTAATTGGTCAATGAACGAGCTCTGATTGGCTGGAGAAACTGTATCGTAATGAAAAACGGTGTTATAATGACCATCATTATGATACAGTTTTCAAACACATAATAGTGAGGGTCGAACATAAAACAAATTGTTTACTGTGATACTGGAAGAAACAATACAACACAGTGGTAATAGTTCTAGCCTGCACCTATTTGTTAATAAAATTTCATGTGATTTCACTCAGATCTCTGTTGTAGTGGCTTATTATATGTGCACCTTGTAACTTAATAGTACATTATGCAACGAGCCTATAATGACAATAATTAAGACACGAATTTTACAATTTCCATACGAGTGTCTTAATTACAATTATAGACGAGTTGCATACGACTGTTTATGTTCGACGATAATTATAACTATTTTATGTTCGAACATAAATATTCATAAATATCTGTCGAGATTTCACCAGTTTTATATACTGAACAGAGCACATGGGATGCAGAGAATACCTTGTATTTGACCATGGCCTCCTGGAATACCTCACTATGACACTCGCCACGCAGTGAAATTTAAAATAGGGGGCCATGGGAGAGAGCGCAGGTGCGATGCTATCCTCACCTAATTGGTCACACAACTGTTTCTTGAGCTCTGATTGGTGGGAGAAACTGTATCATAATGAAAACTTGTACTATAATGAGCCTCATTATAGTACAGTTTTCTGACATAATATTTACATTTCGCCAGTGTCGAACATAAACATACTAACCAATCTTCTTTACACTGTTTTATGAGTTAACACCACATCAAAACTGATGAGGATTTATTTTAGTTGGACACAGAAGCTTATTTATTAATGTAATAGACATCTATGATTGATGAAACCCATAAGATTGCCTCTCTCACCTTTCAGAAAATAACTAAAATTTTAATTCTGCGATTAATGTAACTAATCCACGTGTGTTTCTATTACACAACAATTAAGGGTAACTCCAGCATATCTTCTAGATTTTTGATGTGTCTGGTGAGTGGTTTTGTTACTGCTTCTGCAGGTATCACCCTTCTGAAAGATGTCTCATCGTTTCTAATCCTATTCTTAATCCTCTGCCAGAGGAGAAATAGTTTTGCAACGCATGAATACAGTGCTGTAGCTACTGAATTTTCTAAAAATAATTATGGAATGATGGGAAGAAAAATAAATATAGCCTATTCTAAAATAACAACATACGCATAAAATGAAACCATTCTGATGAACTTAATATGCTTCAAATTCAGAGTACAAATGCGTTCACCATTTGGTGCTTCGTTCATTTGTATATTTGGACCAAAATGTAGACCTCTGAAATAAATTTTAATGTTGGACTTAGCTCCACAGAACAAGAGCACACAGCCACCCATAGGACCAGTGTGTGTTAAGATTTTAGAACCTGTAATTACAGTTCTCGCTAGCCTCTCACCGCTGGGTCCGTGGTTCAAATCCCGGTCACTCCATGTGAGATCTGTGCTGGACAGAACGGAGGCAGACAGGTTTTTCTCCGGGTACTCCGGTTTTCCCTGTCCAAATTTCATTCCAGCAACACTCTCCACTATCATTTCATTTCATCTGTCATTCATTTAATCATTGCCCCAGAGGAGTGCGTCAGGCCTCGGCAGCCGGCACAGTTCATATCCTCGCCGCTAGATGGGGGCTTCATTCATTCCATTCCTGACCCGGTCGGAGACTGGAAGCAGGCTGTGGATCTTCTTCAATTACAGTTCTACATCAGTAATGGCATTACTACATATTCGACCAACTGAATACTTGCCACTGCACCAGTAACTAACATGTGCAAGAACTGATCTTTTTTGAATACGGTACCAATAATTTGAAATTCAAGGAAGGGGAAAATATTAAAGCTTAGACACGTTGCCATGAGCCATGACATTTTTAATCTACCGCAATGAAAAATGAATTATTAACAATCCTCAAGAACTTGAGTACACATATGCAATAGGCTCATGGTACTGTATGTATCTCTGCAAGATGTAATCAAGTTGAAAACATTACGGTAACATAGACTCTTACCTGGTCATTTCTCAGGAGAGTAGGCCAAATTGCCACATTCATCTGCTATTTCGAGAACAGCAATTTACGATTTGTTTGTTCACAGAATTTGGTAGGCCTACCTGTGGAATAAATAATAGTGAAAGTGTAATTAATATGTCAAGTAGAATATCACCTGTACACTGCGTCTAATATCAATTCAAAACTAGGCTACCGGTACGGTATATTTTTCACAGGCACTACAGAAACAAGTTTTCACTTAAACTCTTAAAATAAGCGTACTTACTTGGCGTAGCAGAAGAACTGTTCACTTCTCATTACCAAGAAGACGATTTGTTGAAAGAAAGATGAGAATGAACACAACATTAGCTTATTATAAAATATTAATATACGGCCAATATTGTTTACACCAAGCACGACATAAACAGAGCGTCCATGTTGGTCAATGCCGCCAACCCAGTAGAAATAATGTTTATTTAATGATAAGTGCCGTAATTATCGTCAGTGAGCAAGATAATTGCAAGGAAATGTCAATTAGGAATTATGTGTATATTTATTGACTAAATATAGGGATATATTTGCAATTTAATTACAACGTGTATCATGCATATGTTGGCAAGACGATATACAGCGCTCCGTATGGCTGGCCGCGCAACTACACCGATGGTACCAAATAATCCCTATCTGGTTGACACCCCCTGGTCCCGTGCGCTGGTTAGAAATTACTGTACCCTTCCTCTTGTCAATAAGCCACAGTCTGACACTCACTTGTTCTTGAGTACACACTATCTCGCCGTCTGCAGGCTAGGAAAACAGTCCACTGCGTTTCGCAATCCACTCGGCAGTTCGCCTTAATACTGTCGCACAGGTAAAAGCACGCACACGCTCTGAACACTTAGTTCCTCCCTCGCTGGCCAGGTCGCTTTATATAGTGGGCTGGTGACCCAATGGATGTTCCCCCAGAGCAGTCACAGCTTCTCGAGAATTCCATCACTAGTTAGGTCACGAACATTCTGGACGGTCTCTTTGTTACTGCAGTCTTCTTGTTGCTCAAATCGCTGGTAAACACAGGGGCAGGGGGTAGCCCGAGGTGGACTGTGACTCACGCAGCGAGGTGATGAACTAACCGCGCAGCCGTAACAATAGCTACCACACCCTGCATCCGAGGCAATCTGTTTAACATCTAACCTTGGTCTACCCCTTCAGTTCTTGTCCTCGACCCTTCCGTCCATAACTAAGCTTGATATTCCTGGGAGTGTCCGACCAACCTATCTCTTCTCTTCCTTAGCAGTCGCCAGAAACATCTCTCCTCTCCACTCGTCTTAATACCTCTTCGTTTGTTACCCTATCTACCCATTTGATCTTCATCATTCTCCTGTAACACCACATTTCAAATGCTTCAATTCTCCTCTTTTATGCTGCTCCAACAGTCCAAGTTTCACTTCCATAGAGCACCACGCTCCAGACAAAGGCTTTCAAAATGACTTCCTAATACTTAAATATATATTCGATGTCAGCAGATTCCTTTTTTGTAGAAATATTTACCTTGCCTGAGCCAACGTATTTGTATATCCTCGTTGCTTCGTCCATCACTGGTTATTTTGCTACCTAAGTAACAGAAGTCTCCTACTTCCTTTAGCTTTTCACCTGCCAATTTGATGTTAATAGGGGTTTCTGATTTATTTCAACTGCATTCATATATTTTTGTTTTAAATTTATTAATTTTCATCATGAGTTCTTTCCTCGAGACGGAGTCCATACCATTCGAAAACTAATTCAAATCCACAGGTGTGTCGGCTAAAATGACGATGTCATCAGCAAATCTCAGAGTTGAAATTATTTCTCCATGAATCTTCACTCCCACTTTAAATTTTTCTACAATTTCCTTCATTGCTTGTTCAATGTAAAGATTGAAAAGTATTATCATACAGCTACTGTATGTTAAGCTGTCATAAAATAGGGCTGTTCTTATTGAAGCGTTGGCAGTACTCTGGTGAACTACAGAAATCTCACTAGATTAGTGTGTCAATCAACTTATTAATTTGTGTGCATAACCATGATAAGGGCTGAAGGAAGCACTGCGGCAACATATTCACATTTGAGCCAATCCCAGGCTTCCGAAGATTCACAATATCCGATGATTATTGTGGGAGACATAACGCCTTTACGGCTGTACCATGCTATCGAAGATTTGTGCATTAAAACCCTGACCTCATTACCTGGCTAATCGAAAACAAAACATATACATAACATATTGCACCCGTCAGACAACCAGCACGTGGTGGCGAACCACCAGACGAACCTGAGAGTGAATTATCTGAGTTATCACTTGACATTGTTTTTCCATTTTATATTTACAATAATTTTTAAACAATTATAGTGGCACTTTTCTTCCGTTTTGTTAAGTCTTAATTAATAACCATTATTATAATTTAATCATGTTAGATCATTTGACAAAAAAAAACATCTGAGCTATCCACATAACTCCCAACAGTTAAGTTAGCATAAATCAAAATATTTTCAAAACCATTCGGAGTGGATTAAATGGCTATTCATTATTTTTACAAAAACCTTTCAAAGAATCACATGGCAAGACTTGCGCCATGAAATATCTTGATGTTAGAAATACAGTGAGAATACTGTTTATGGCACCAGTTCTAATTATTCAATTACCATACCACTAGAAATATACTCATCATCTACTTCTGGCGGCTTCGGTGGTGTAGTTGGTAGCATGCCCAAGGTCGCGGGTTCAAAACTGACCGAAGTCGTCGGATTTTTAAGAGCGTCGAAAAATCCCTCAGTATGCCTTCCTTCGGAGGGGAAGTAAAGCCGGCGGTCCCATGTCATAGATTTATGGCATAATAATAATATCGTATGGCCTCGGTGCCGGGTGCAAGCTTTGTTATTTGACACCCAAAGGGTAGCTTGCATGTCGAATTTCGTTGTTCCTTGAAGCACTATGAATGTCAAGGAGGTTAGTTATCTAAGCTCCTTGAACACTATAGCGCTTTGTAGTAGAGAAATGAGTAACTTTGTGTTGGCGGAAACTCCCGAGATTAATTTTGCCATTATGAACACGGCCTACTGAATCCAAATGGGTTCTTTGACATGCCAACATCGTATGACATGGTGTCATTTTTGCCGCCTTTCAAAAATCACTTACCACGGCCAGGAGCGAACCTGCCAACTTGGGGTTAGTAGACCGACACGTTGACCACTCACCCAGCGTGGAAAGCATTTATGGCATGATAAAGAACCTTCCACTAACTGTACTTGTGTGAAGCCAACATTTGTAGGTTACTGTAGGTTTGATTGAAGCTCTTAAGTTCCAACGTTCGTCGCTGGACGCTGGTTGTGATGGCATCTAGTAGTAACCAAGTTCACAGCTAGGTGTCGTGGATGGTAGCATTTGGTAGCAAAAATAGGAACTACTTGAAATTACTGTCTGCAGTCCTTACTTGAATTAAAACAGATAACACACACTAATACAGTCATCACAATTAACACCGGTTATCAGACAGATTGTACACACGCCCAAAGTACACGGGGCTACATGACCGCGTTGTCGCAGCCCCTAATCTAAGGAACCAAGCAACCATGTACTTCTATAGACACGATCTGAGAGTGGGTTGCTTAAATGCAAAATCTCCAATAAGGATTGTGGATTATATTTTTGATACTCATATTTCAAATACACTACTTGTGTAGCCCAATATTTAAATAACAATAATTATGAAGCTTCAACGAATTGTCAAAGATATGTGATCTATCACACTAGATGAAGTGTGACATGTTAATTTGCTCTCCCTATGAATTATTGTTATTATTTCGTAAACTTTAGGTTATACTTGGGCGGCCTATTAACACGAGTGTTCCAAATAGAAGAGACACAGTATTTTAAATTAATAATGCCACATCGTTGTCGTAAAATAATGAACGAAGAAATCTGCCAAGTGTCTACTTTGTCAAGTCTATCAAATCCATGACTGGTCGACCCACAAAAATAAAACGGTGCGTTAATTCTATGATGATTGAAGCATAAATATAAATCTCAACACTTAAAACATTTTGTACACGGACATCTTTACTAATGATGGTATAAGACTTATACTCGGTGTTTTCTCTTTTTTTAAGGGGTACGGTACCGGTGCTCTCAGTTGTAGTCGGCAATTTACAAAATCCGGTCATTGTGTTCGAATCATTAACCTTCAGCTTTTTCGATGCCAGGGTGGATGTTGAATAGTTCGTTATTTCTTCATCCTTCAAAACTAACCACACGCACAAAATAACAATCTACTCCGCCTCCAAACACTAGCCTGCGTGCTTATAAGAACGGAGTGCCGAGTTGCCGACCAAAAGAAACTGATTCGATAGATTTAAATCGAGGATTACTCGAAATCTCCTCCAGTTGTTGAGTATAGCGCGTTGACGCCAGCTGGTCGATGAACTTTCAAGTCGAAAGTTATATTTGCCGGTCTACATACATGGTGGCCACTACTCCTGGAAAATGACGAAAAATTTGAAAAGTCCTGGAAAATAGCCACTGATAATTAATTATAAAAATCTTTCCATCTTAAATCATACTCCCGCTGCGGTTGAGCACTCTATCGTTAACGAAAGAAATTTTCTCAGGCTACCTGTTTCTGTGTGTGAGAACACGCGGTAGTATTTTTGTAAAAAAATTTGAGTATAGACAACTTTTGAGTAACAAAGGCTTTTTTAAAACAACAATTAAATCATTTGTGTGTGGGCTTGCGTATCAATAACGCAATCACCACTAATTTTCGTCAACATCTGTATAAGTAAACCAAACAAAACTGCTTTATTTTGGTCTTGAAGTAGGAAACCGATAAGCCCCCCGCACTCGCGCTTATTTTTAAATCTGGAAAAATGTGAATTACTCCTGGAAAATCGTTGACCGATTTGAGTGGCCACCATGCACATACAAATGCACCAATATTTTTTTCTTAAACAGTTTTCAGATATTTAAGGGGTACGCGTACCCCCGCGTTCCCCCCGCACTGCGGAAGTGTGCGTAACCGGGACCATCCCAGTAAAGCGGAAAACCACGCTCAGAATGGTCGATGTCAGGGTCCAGGTTGTGGTTTCAGACGTGACTCGCTCGGTTACGCTGCTGGATGTTTATCTTTTCTCAATAATAAAATAGTCTGGGAGATGCGGAGAAAGAGATGCCAACTACGTCAGAATATGGATGAAATAGGGAGTATTCAGAAGGTTCCCGCTACAGGTGCCCGCATGGCCGTGGAGAAGGAAAGTTGACCTGGTTAAACAATTAGTAGGCTACTCACAGGTTGTGGAAAATAGCATCAATGTAAAACTACTGTGGCCAAAGTGGTGTTCTCGGTAGACGGGTGGGATTTGTCCCAAATTGTGGGATATTTAGACAAATATTATTAGGAAAGGGGTAAAGGGAGTTGTTTGCAAAAAGTGAGGTGAATTTGGGATATTTGGCCGATGTCATATATCAGCTGAGCTGCCATTAATACATAGCACAGCAAACGCCCACAATGCCCATAGAATAAAAATAAACCTTTCACGATAACAGACAGTTTTGTGTGCTTTTGGAAATGACAACTTATGTTTTGTTTTTTTGTGAAATCTTCATGTAAAAAAAATTCAAAGACTTATACAGGGAAAGATAAACATCTCAATCTTTAAATGAATAAAAACGTCTATAAAGTGAATGTTCAAGTGTATGATAATGATAGTTTGCAAGACAGTTTTGTGTTTTGTTAAAATCAATTTTAGCGCATATATGGTACTGCAATTAGAAACACATTATTGAGACTCTAGAGCACCTTTTTTTATTCATTATACATTTGTTTTGAACAAAATAAATGTTAACGTGGGATATTTTCTCGTGAAAAGGGGCATTCTGAGTGGGAAGTTGGGATTTTCAGGTTTGAGAGGTTGGCAACTCTGTTTTAGGTCACTTTCAAGACTAATCAGTGAGGAGTGTCAACACTTTCGACACATTTTACTATTCGAGTTTAATCGACGATCTAGTGCTGCAGAAGCCACGAGAAAAATTTCTGTGGGGAGGAAAGCATTCGCCGAGAGGAAATGGTATTCGCGTTTCCGAGAGAGAACATTCGACTTGTGTGATGAACCAAGTTCAGGAAAGCCTCTTTTTGATGAAGACCACCTAAATCAGTTGGTCGCCAAATAACGCGGGAATTGGCACACATTTTGGAATGCGATCACACAACGCTGGCTCGCGGTCATTAAGAAAGTTGGTGATTACACCGAGCGACATTTATTTATGACGAGAATCAGCCTTGTAATGTAATGTACCGGTACTGCATTTTATTCTCATAAGAATGGGACTTATGCACCGACCCAATAGCCTGAGCTAAAAACAAAATATTTCCATCTTTCTCCCAACCTTAGATTTGGCGCCGTGCAAAGGACCTTCCAGTGACACAATCTTTAACACTTCAATCACTGGTAGAAACACATTATCGAGACTCTAGAGCACATTTTTTATTCATTATGCATTAGTTTTGAACAAAATAAATGTTTACGTGGGATATTGTTTTCTAGTGAGATGGGACATTGTGAGTAGGAAGTTGGGATTTTCAGGTTTGAGAGGAATGCTGCATGCGGAAGGCGAATGGTTGTATCCCGCCAGGAAGAGGAGACCAAGCTGTCTCAGATCATCAACCAGCTAAAAGTCTTCTGGATCGCATCTCTGGAGCATGAGCAATCAGCGCGCGGCGGACCTGGAAAAGGACTAACAAAAACTATATATGTCGCAGACCTGGAGCGAAGTGGAGACTTGCCGCGCTAGGTGAAGTAGTATCGCTAGAGCCCTATGCCTCATAGAAATTAAATAAAGTCAAGCCACGACGACAAATTCAACACACACCTAAGTACACGGGGCTGATGATCAATATATCGCTACTAATTAACAACCACCACCACAACCAACGCCGCCACCATCATCACCGACACCACCACCATCACCAAATGTCATTGCATTTTGATGATTCCGTCGTGGTGTTGCATTTTTTTTTTATAGACAGGAGTTTATTTAACTGTATGCACGTCGTATAATCTTGGCAAGGTTTTTTTTTTCACTGAGCAACTTGACACCGTAGTAAGCACGCATCGTTTTGTATTTGATTTTCTGGCAACTTGTCTCAAGTTACTGACTAAAATATTTCTCAAGACAGACAATCCATACCTCCTCACAGGATTTCGGTCTCCATAAGTCATGCAAAATGAGGTTTGTTAGTTTGTGTAATTGAGGCCATAACCCTTTCAGTGATAACCGTAGACTAGTGAAGATGTAAATCAGCATTTTGTCGCCAGTTGTTTGTATGAAGCAAAAACATTAACCATACTTGATAATGTGCCAGTTGTTAGGTCAAGCACCTTAAATATTTCCACGTTTTCCATACTGTAAACTAGGCACGGTTGGATTTTAAGATGGAACCGCATGTGTTATCAAATATCGCTTTCATGCAATACCTGGAATACGTATAAAATTATAAAATGATTATTGGTTAAAAAGGTGTTGTAATTATAATTAAATAAATATTAAAGAATAAGAACCTCAGAGTCAAAGGTTTAGCATTTGCTGACGACGTAGCGTTGTTTGCTGAATCAGAACAAGAAGCTATTAACCAAATTGATCAGTTAAAAGAAACGGCGGAAAAAGCGGGCTTACAGATTTCGTTGGTAAAAACAGAGATGATGACAAGTGATCAGAAATACACTAAGAAAATGATAAAAACAAATTATGGGAGCACCAGGGTCACTGACCGATTTAAATATCTTGGAGAAATAATTAGTAGCAATGGGACGGATAAATTGGCAATCGAGAACAAAAAAGGGAAATTGGAAAGATTAAATTTTTGTACAAAAATATATACAATAAAAAGAACCTGTCTATCAATGCAAAATTACGACATTTTAATACTGTTGTTAGACCAGTCATCTTGTACGGCATGGAAACTACAAATATAACCGGAATGGAGAATTTGCTCAAGATAGAAAGAAGAATTTTAAGAAGGATTTATGGTCCTAGGAAAACACAGGAAGGTTATAGACTGAGATCGAATGCAGAAATTTATAGTAAAATCGACAACCTTGAAGTGATGATCAGAAAACGGCGACTTCAGTTCTACGGACATATGGTCCGCATGGATTGCTCAAGGTTAAACAAACAAATTTTTGATAAAATCTGGAACTATAAAGGACAAGGAGGCTATGTAAAACAAATGAAAGAAGAACTTCAAAAATTCAAAATTACTGAAGAAGATTGTCTAAATCGAATAGAGTACAGAAAAAAAAATTTTGGTCTCAAAATTCTTGTCGGGGAGAAGAAAAATCTCAACAGAGGAGAATGGACTGCTGAAAGAAGAGCTGCACAGTCGACCAGGATGAAAGACTTCTGGAAGAGAAAGAAGGAAACTAGACCTATAAAGAAGTGATATTTGCGTGGTCCTTGTTGGCCTGTCCGCGGTGTATATATAAAGAAGAAAGGATGAGTTGTTGGTAAATGTTACCGCTACGGCGTATAATCTATAACTCGTAGCTTTCGTCCACGGTCACATTTATGGTTATGCACAATATACCAATTTATTACCGGATGGCAACTGATTATAGTATTGTCACATAGTATACATAATTGACACCAATTTACACAATTTTAGTCCAAGATATGTTAGACCAGTGACGTTTGAGGTGTGCAAATCGCACGCTGTTTGTTATGGTCCTTTCTGTTGGAAGTTTTACTAACTACCAGGAGACACTTGTGTTTGGAATATTCAAGAAGTGCCAACTCTCGAGGTCTCATTTCGTAAGTTCAACACCTAGAAACTAAACCACAATCCGAACTACAAGAGAAAATAATCACGGACGAATCATTGCCAATGAAAATCAAATGGAAATTCGCGGAGCGGAAGTTCACTATGCATAAACTTTGGTGCCATTTTGAATCGGGGACTGATGAAGATGTCTCAAGCCCTAAAATAAATTAATAATCTTATAATAATAATAATAATAGCGTATGCCCTCGGGGGCCGGTTGCAAGCTTTGTTATTTGACACCCAGAGGGCAGCTTGCATGTCGAATTTCGTCGTTCCTTGCAACGCTATGAAAATCAAGGAGGTTAGATATCTAAGCTCCTTGACACTATAGCGCTTTCTAGTAGAGAATGGAGAAACTTTGTGTTGGTGGAAAATCCCGAGATTAATTTTGCCATTATGAACACGGCCTACTGAAATCAAATGGGTTCTTTAACATGCCAACAACGTATGATATCCATGTCGTGATTTTTGTCGCCTTTCAAAAATCACTTACCACGGCCAGGAGCGAACCTGAAAGCTTGGGGTTGGTAGTCCGACACAATAACCACTCACCACCGGGGCAAGCAATAATCTTAGGCTATTATATGATACGCTAAAGTGTATGATTCACAAAACTCAAGCTCCTAAACCAGAGGGAGTTAGGTGTGGTTTGCACCAAAATCTTCGAAATCGTCTCAATAGCACAGGAAAATTCTTGTGTTGCTTGAAAAGTTAACGGAAATATATTTATTTGTTTATAAAGTCCTTTAAACAAATAAACAAGACGATAGCCGCTGCAGAACGGTGTCGCGTACAGCCGCATAGAAGTAGAGCCGGGCGGGTAGTCTGTACACATGGGGCGCACACAACCCATTATGCGAGAGTTTTCGCACGGGTCCGCTACTTACGATAAATTATCCAGCATGGTGTCATTGAATTTTGCTGAAATAGTACAATTCAGGAAGACGGTTGCAAAATAGTCCCACATTACTCCTTCTGTGGAGGTCAGTAGAACTAAAAATCTCTTGCGATATGTTCGCATCCTTGCGGCTAATGCATTTATAAGAATCTTCCTTGTGACGCAATATCCTCCGTTGTTCGGTACATCAGTGGTACCGTTTCTGTGTCACTTAAGCTGTGGTTTATGTAACCGATCATCGCCGCACAAATGACCTGGACGAAGATTGCTTAACGAGAGACCTCCTCGTGGTGTAGCGGTTAGCATTATTGACTGTGGACACGGAGGTCCGGTTTATGCATTACGCAACATTATTGTATTATTGATTCTTCGTTCCCACTGAGGTATCCTTTCTGTACGAGGAGTGAAGGTTTTGTTGCTGGGCACCTGGTTATGGAGTGATGACAGTAACAGCTGGGCAATAATATGTGTACAAATGGAAGTCCTTAAGGCTATCTACTTTTTCTAAGAGTACTAGCAAGCATTTGTTGACATCCTGTCTGGTATTACCGTTTAATCTTCACTTACTTACTTCACTTAATTTCTGCCGCTCCTTCCGGAGCATAGCGCCTTGGCGAAATTTCTCCACGCAGTACGGTTCCTGGCCATTCTCTTCACTTGACTCCAGTTCTTGTCCACCTCTGCAATTTCATTTTCGATCGTCCTCTTCCAGGTCTTCTTAGGTCGACCTCGCTTCCTGTCCCCTTGGGGATTCCAGTCTAGCGCCGCCCTCTCAACAGCTCCGTCCGGCTTCCTTAGTGTGTGACCAATCCAGCGCAATTTCCTCTCCTTGATCTGGATGCTAATCGGTTGTTGATTGGTGATGGTCTAAAGATCTTCATTTGAGATTATGTCCGGCCACCTCACATTCATGATGCGATGCAGACATCTGTTAATGAACACCTGTAGCTGGTTGTTGATCGGTTTTGTGACTTTCCATGTTTCACAGCCATAGAGAAGGATCGACTTTACGTTGCCGTTGAAAAGGCGGAGCTTGGTCTTCCTGGAAATGTTTCTATTTCTCCAGATGGGGTAGAGCTGGACAAAGGCACCATTTGCCTTCCTGATACGGCTTCGAACATCTTCCTCTGCTCCCCCCATCATTTGTGACTATACTTCCAAGGTAGAAGAAGGACTCAACTCGCTCAATTTCCCTTCCGTTGACTGTCAAGCTAGTCGTGACGTCAGAATTTATCCTCATCTCTTTGGTCTTGTTGGTGTTGATCATCAGTCCTGCACGTTCTGCTTCTCTCTGTAACCTCCCCAGCTTATCTTCTATGTCTCTGTACCGTTGTGCCATAAGACAAATGTTGTCTGCGAAATCTAGATCTTCAAGCCTGTCATTTATACTCCATTGAATACCCCTCTTCCGTCCTCCCATTACCTTCTTCATCACACTATCCAGGACCAACAAGAACAGAGTGGGGGGAAAGGACACACCCCTGTCTCTCTCCGGAACTGACCTTTATCTTTTCTGTTAATTTGCCTTCGTGAAGAACCTGGCACTCATACCCTTCGTACATCTCTTCCATGATTCTGATGATCTTTGTTGGAATTTTATATTCCTCGTGGGTCTTCCACATGATTCTTTGATTTACGGAGTCGAAAGCTTTCTCGAAGTCAACAAATGTGAGGTAAAGGGTATTCCGCCACTCCACACTCTGCTCCAGGATGATTCGGAGGGTGTTGATGAGATTCACACAGCTGCGATGTTGTCGAAATCCAGCCTGTTTCTTCCGAAGCCTTTTTTCTACGCAGTCTTTTATACGATTCAGGATGACTCTCGCCAGCACTTTGATTGGAATGGACAGCGCCCCCAGGGGCTCACATCTAGTGGGACGTGGGTTAGCGACCACGGGACCCCAGCTGAGTCCGGAATTGCTTCCACTTACTTGTGCCGGGCTCCTCTGTCTTATTTCCTGTCGACCTCACTTGGTCAACTCTTGTTCTCTTCCGACCCCGACGGTATTAGGGTATCCGAGGCCTAGGGAGTCTCTCCCTTTCCCGCCTTAATTGGCCCTTGTCTCATCTTTTCTGATTCCCTCCTTCTGCGAGGGGTCAGCCTTCTTTTTCTTTTCCTTTTACCTCCTGCCTTGTGCTCAAGGCCCTTAAGGAGGCAGGGTGTATGTAGCCCCACCACTTCTGGTGCACCGTAGATAATGCTACACCCTCAGGGGCTCACGGCTGGTGAGTTCGGGACTTGGTGACCTCGAGGGATTCCTGAGCTGGGTCCGTTTTCCCCTTTTGTCCCTTACCTTTGGGGCGGACCTTCTCCTCTCTCCCCTCCCCTATCCCCTCCCCTCTCCTCTCCTCTTTTCATTATCTTTATTTTTCTCTTTAAGATTCCCGCACTGTTTTTGTTACTTGGTTCACCGTGTATCTAAATCCCCTTCTAGCGATTTTTTAAGGCATTTTTAATCTACGTTGCTTTTTGTATGTTTTTTCGATCTAAATTACGTCTCGCGATTGTTTTCAACCTTCAATTGCATTTTGTAAAGATTGACAATCGAAATTGCTTTTTAGTACGTCTTTCAATATGGCGGAGCGACCTTTGTGAGTATTTTGAATTTCAATTGCATTTTGTAAGTATTTTCAACCCAAACCGCATTTCGCACGAATTTTGAATCTAAATTGCATTTTGTTTGGTGGGCATTTTGCACATATTTTAATTCTCAATTGCATTTTGTGGGTATTTTGAATCTAAATTACATTTTGTCAAGTATTTTCAATCTAAATTGCTTTTTGTAAGTATTGTCAATCCACATGAGTCCTTTGAATCTACCGTACATTTTGTAAGCATTTTCAATTTCAATTGCATTTTGTAAGTATTTTGAATTTCAATTGCACTTTGTGAATAATTTGGATTGGAACTGGGATAGGGCCTATTTCAATCTGAATTGCATTGTGTATTTTCAATTTCAATTGCATTTTGTAAGTGTTTTGAACCTCAATTGCATTTTGTACGTATTTTCGATCTCATTTGCATTTTGTAAGTATTTTGAATTTCAGTTGCATTTTGTAAGTATTTCGACGCTACATTGCATTTTGTACGTATTTTGAATCTAGCCTACGTTTTGTGGGTCTTTTTCAATCTATTCTTTTTGTGAATCTTTTCGTTCTAAATTCCCTTTTGTAAGACCATATTGTGAGTTGTTTCCATCTGAGTTCCTTTTTGTACGTATTTTCCGTCTCAGATAATTTTGTTCTGGTTTCCATTTCATTATCATTTTCGCTATCACCCAGATCATTAGGGGCCGATAACCTCGATGTTAGGCCCCTTAAAACAACAATCATCATCATCATCATCAGGAATGGACATCAAGGTGATACCCCTCCAGTTGTTACAATTTGTGGTGTCCCCTTTCTTCGGTAACATGACTATCAACCCCTTCTTCCAGTCGGTTGGTATTTTCTCCTCCCAGATCTTCTCCAACAGGGGGTGCAGCAGATTTATCGTAATATCCAGACCTGGTGCCTTCCCGCACTTCATCTGCTTCAACGCTGTCCGTATTTCGCCCTGAGTTGGGGAGTCAAGGCTGATGCTTGGGTCACTTTCTGCTTCCTCTTCATCTTCTCCTCGCTGCTTACTTTCTGGTCCTCTACCTCCGCAAAGTGTTCTCTCCATCTAGTCAGCTGCTGTTCACACGTCGTGAGGATCTCGCCCATCTTGCTCTTCACAGGCCTAGTTTTATTAAAACCTTTCTTCGAAAGCATCTTTGTGATGCCATAGAGCTCCTTAACGTCCCCCCTTCTTGCCGCTTCTTCTTTCTCCGCCTGTTCATCAATCCTCCTCCTATGATCCTTCCGCACACTCCTCTTTACCTCCCTGTTTGCTGTTGAATACTCTGCTTGTGTGAGAGCCTTCTGCTGCCTAGTCTTGCAGGTGTTGAGCTTGGCCTTAATCTCCTTTCTATAATTTATCTTGTCCCAGGTCTGATCGGATATCCATTCTTTCCGCAGGTAGTTCTTGTACCCGAGCTGCATCTCACTGGTTTCCACGAAGATATTCTTTACCTCGCTCCACACAGTCTCCACATCCTTCTCTGTCTGGAGTCCAACACCTGGAATTTATTTCTGAGCTCCAGTTTAAATTGGTCCAATCTCTGCTGGTTCTTAAGCTTGCCCACATCAAACTTTTTGTGCCGAGTGTTAAACTTTCGGCGGACTGCCACGATCTTCATGCGGAAGTTGGCAACCACAAGATGATGGTCACTACCAACATCTGCTCCTCTCTTGTTCCTAACATCTTCCAAGCTTCTTCTGAACCTCCTGCTCACCGCGATGTGATCAATTTGATTTTCTGTGACTTGATCAGGAGACACCCAGGTGACCTTGTGGCACCGCCTATGAGGAAACACCGTGCCACCCATCACCAAATCCTGACTGGCGCAATATTCCGTAAATTTCTCCCCATTGTCATTCATCTCACCAAGGCCATGTTTACCTATGATCTGCTCCAACCCATCATTGTTTGAGCCCATCTTCGCGTTGAAGTCTCCCATAACAATGAGAATGTCCTTCTTACTTGTTTGTCTTGTGACATCTCGCAGCATTTGGTAGAATTCTTCCTTCTTCTCTGGCTCCGATTGTTCTGTAGGCGCATAGCATTGGATGATAGTCACATTCCTGATCTTTGCCTTGAACCTAGCAAACATGAGCGTACTAGAAATTGGCTTCCACTCCATAAGGCTTCTCTTTGCATTTCTGTTGAGCAGCAACCCCACTCCATCCCTGTGTTCTTCATCATCGCCCCCAGAATAGAGAAATGTAATTCCATCTGTTGTCTGTATTTAAACAAATCCTGGCCACCTCACCTCACTCAATCCTAGGATATCCAGCCCATAGTTCATCTCCCGTGTCACTTGTTTCATTCTGGTTTTCTCCATCAAGGTCCTCACATTCCAGAAACCGATTTTCGTAGTCCTCTTCATGCCAGAAGTCATCAGGTTATCCGTCCGGTTTTGTGATTTCGCTTCAGTTTCAGTAATCAGTTTATTTAAGAGGAGCGAGTGATTAACCCTTGGAGGGGCTGCCACCTTAAGCCTGAGGCACCAGGCTGATTTTCTGTCAGGGTTTCTTCCCTTAGCCTTTGAAGAACCAACTCCAAACTACAAGGTAGCAGTTATTCCACCAGAGCCCCGTTAGCCGTAATTGCTTCAGGGTTCCTGTAGTGCCTTCACAGCTACCGTATGGTCTTGAGGCACACCAAGTCCCCACTGTACTTCACCCCTACAGACAATCCCCTACTTCATTACGTTGCCCATCTCCCACGACGAGGACGAGGGGTTGAATTTGTGGGAGACCCGTTTAATCTTAGCTTGGGAATAATACTCCTTGAATTTGGATCACTCTCTTCCCATTCAATAATGGCTGTCTGTAAAATGTGCATCACGTTTCTACGATCCTCCAACGAGTTCTTGTTGCGTTCAATTTCAACTGCGGAAGTTTGATTACTTTCTGCAATAGGCTACCTTGACGTGGTGTGGTGTCTAGATTTACGGCCTCGTTCATGGGCTGTAGTTCTGTGAGAACCCTGTGTTTAATCTGTTGAATTTCAAATTCGCTTAGGAGACCGTTTCTTATTATGGTTTTGCGCTGATCACTTACTCGCTGATATTCAAATGTGACTACTGTATTTATTTACAAACATAGAATGCAGAGAAGTTCTATATCCAGCGGAAGTCCGGTTCACCTCCCCTCGTGGGTTTGGAATACGTCCACTGTATCCCCTGCCTGTCGTAAGAGGCGACTAAAAGGAGACGACCTTGGCTATGCTTTAACCCTCGGATATTCGCGTGGACTACAGATGTTGCCCGGTGATTTATTTTGTTGTGGCGCAGAATATATTTTTTTGCGAAAAATATTGAGATTCTCTGTAGCTGCCTGTTGATAGTGTATTTAACAGACGGGTGTATTTCGTACTGAACTAATTGCACCAAACTGACACCAGATGCATTAGAAGTCGTCTGGGCTACAATAGTAGGCCACGCGAGCATCGCTGTTTCAGAATTGAGCGTGCGAAGGAAACGTTGCTTCACAGGAGGCGGCCATGTAGATGACTTTCAAATCAGTCAGTGTTTAGATGAAAGTAACTTAGTGATAGGTTGAGTGTAGTGGAAATAAAGTAGGCTGTTGCTTCTTGTGTGGACAAGGAAGCGATAAATCAACAAGGAACAGATGTGCAAAGTGCAATGAAAATCTTCTCGGGATCACTGTGTCCATTTGCACAGAATTCTTGGGTGACAAATTTGTGTGAGCATGATTATGGATCTCCTGGGATATAGATTGTAGCCAAAAGGGCAAAAATTAACTTCAAAACTTCGAGAAAACATAAATGATAATACTGAAATTGTTCATAATAAGTGCTTATTTTTTTTTTTTTTTTTTTTTTTTTTTTTTTTTTTTTGAAGCCTCCGTGGCTTAGGCGGCAGCACGCCGGCCTCTCACCGCTGGGTCCGTGGTTCAAATCCCGGTCACTCCATGTGAGATCTGTGCTGGACAAAACGGAGGCAGACAGGTTTTTCTCCGGGTACTCCGGTTTTCCCTGTCATAATTTCATTCCAGCAACACTCTCCACTATCATTTCATTTCATCTGTCATTCATTTAATCATTGCCCCAGAGGAGTGCGTCAGGCCTCGGCAGCCGGTACAGTTCATATCCTCGCCGCTAGATGGGGGCTTCATTCATTCCATTCCTGACCCGGTCGGAGACTGGAAGCAGGCTGTGGATTTTCATTTTTCAAGTGCTTATTTTTTAAGGAAATTATCCTACCTAGTATTATTTTTGTTTAATTCCAATCCAAATATGCACTAATGTAAGTATTTAGGTTTAAATAAAAATAATTTTAACAGTTCTAGTTCCATTAGTTTTATTTCTGTTGCAGTTTTACCGAAGATGTACGATGAAATTGAATTTCCTTCTTAGGTTAGTATTTTCTCTGTATATGAAATTAAAAGCCTACATAAAATCTTCAGATTTAGCTTAGAATACTTATATATTCTACTAATGAACACCAAAAATAACGTGTGCGAGTCCATCAGATTGAAAAACTGTTTGGGGTAGATATGTATCTCGCGCGAGTAACTCTGTATCTATTACTAGCGTGAGTGTCCGAGGGTTAAGGATTCCGAGTTGTTTTATGAATTGAATCCCCCGTGGGTGGGAGGGAGCGAATACACCCAAGATAATCCCTACCAGTCGTAAAAGGCGACTAAAAGGGTTTCTCGGATAGGATCCCTTTTGTGGGTTTCACCGCTAGCTCTAAAAGACATACTGTACATCCGTGCTATATAACTCTCGTTAGGTTATATCGCACTTCTTTTCGTTCATGCTTTCAGAGTCTGGCACTCAAAATTTCTTTATATGCGTGTTAGGGGAAGGGCCTCTTGTGTGAGACTACGCTCCAAAGCCTGTTCGGTCTTGGCAAAGCCGACAGGTGGGTTCGCCATGTACCCGTTCAGGAGTATCCGCCTGACTACGCTGGTCCCCGCACAGCCGAATGTCAGAGCTGAATATCTCCAGTATACTGTATGCCGATAACGCATCGTAAGACTTCGGACCCCCTGGCAATGCCTTCCAAGGTATGCGGACCTTGCCTTGGCTGGGTAGCACCTACTGCGACAGCCCGTGTTCGGAAGTCCGTGGCATTCGGGGAGGATGACCTGGCCATGGGAAAACGTAAAATCCCAAAGCAGGGTGGTCCAACACCCAAGTCTTTAACGTTCGATTCCCTAAGGGAATCTACCCCTTGGTAAACAATCTGTTCGTGAAAATCTTGGTGCTAACACCCCCAAGGTTCTTATTGCTACCAGAACAGATTTCAAGCTGGTTGAGTACTTTGTTTTCTCGCCATATCGAAGGGCTCTATGGTGAACTTCAGAAAGATGAGGAACGTTAGCTTGTTGCTCAAATCAAGAACTGCTTAGCAAGTTGATCGACTTCTGAAGGGTGATTACTTTGGCGATCTCTCCGTCAATGTGGAAAAGCTAACTGTTTAAAACTAAGTTTATGAGGCAATGTCAACCTTAACTTTTATCAAGCAATTCCTAGGCAACCATATAAACAAGTTTCATGCACAGACATAGGTCTAGAGTATGTGGTTTTGTTATTAGGTTTTTTTTCGGCTTCGGTGGCGTAGTTGATAGCTTCTATGCCCAAGGTCTCGGGTTCAAACCCGGCCGAAATCGTCTGATTTTTAAGAGCATTAAAAATCCCCCAATGCCTTCCTTCGGAGGGGAAGTAAAGCCGGTGGTCCCATGTCATAGATTTATGGCATGAAAAAATCTTCAACTAACTAAACTTGTGTGAAGTCAAAATTTGTAGGTTAGAATTGTAAAAGCTCTATTAGTTCCAACGATTGCCGCTAGGTGCTGACTGCGATGCCGTCTGGTAGGCAAATCCGCAAGCTGGGTGTCGTGGACGGTAACATTTGGTAGCAAAAGCATGAACTACTTGAAATTACTGTCTGCAGTCCTTAATTGAATTAAAACAGATAACACACACTAATAGAGCCATCACAATACCGGTTATCAGACAGATAGCTTGCCATGGTGGGTGAGTGGATAGCGTGTCGGTCTACTAACCCCAAGATTGCAGGTTCGCCCCTGACCGCTGTAAGTGATTTTTGAAAGGCGGCAAAAATACGATACGCATGTCATACGATGTTGGCATGTCAAAGAACCCATTTGAATTCAGTAGGCCGAGTTCATAATGGCAAAATTAATCTCGAGAGTTTCCGCCAGCACAAAGTTCCTCATTTCTCTACTAGAAAGCTCTATTGTGTTCAAGGAGATTAGATATCTAACATCTAACCTCCTTGACTTTCATAGTCAAGGAATTACGAAATTCGACATGCAAGCTACCCTCTGGGTGTCAAATAGCAAAGCTTGCACCAGGCACCCGAGGCCATACGATATTATTATCAGACAGATTCTACACACACGCCGAAGTACACGGGCCTACTTGACCGCGTTGTCGCAGCCCCTAAACTAAGGAACCAACCGTACAGGCTTCAAATTCTTGTCGAGTCTCGTATATTCACATTAACGATCGAAAAACTGAAATAAAACGTACTGTACCCGAATCTAGTAGAACCTGTCAGGATCCGCAGGTGGATTGTAGCAACTTGTAGTAATCGGGATACAATTATTACTAATGTGCTATAGGACTACTCTATTTGGATGATAGGCGTCTATCTAATAATGGAGAGTGAGAAACTAAGGGTTTTCGGGACGTAACGGGAAAAACGGTGTGGGTGTTGAGTCCTATTCTACCTCTATAGCACACTACAATTACCTAATTAACTGCCAAGGATAACTCAATGTTCTATAAAAACTATCAGACATTCGTAATGACGTGACTTATTATTGATGACAAAATTACAGTTGATTTAATACGTGGGTAAAATAAAAATAATAAATTAAAAATTAAATAGCTCTCCTAATCGTTCCTGTTTAAGTCGAACTCAACACAAAATAAAATTTAAAATATGCTTCTGGCATGAAAATAAGGTGCCCTAGATCTAAGGAGTGAAAAGAAAATACTTAAAATTACCGCACCTAATTTTCTGAATACATTAGCGATGGCCTTAAATTTAAATTTTACTCCATACAGAACTCCTTGTTCCTAACAATTCCTATTCTAATAACTTCTATTCTAGATATTCCAAATATTCGTACTCTGTCCAAATATTTACATATTATACACAAAATGATTGTCCTTCCGACAATTCAGGAATCTTAAGGAAATTCACCACCTGCTCTAGTCTTAATTCGGTCTATGAAGTCAAATTCGGATATATAATCCATGCAACCAAGCCTAGATTATAGTGCTCATGTCCTCCTTATTTTTTCATTCAATAAAATATTAATAATAATAATACAAGTTGTTCCTTTTAATTATAATTATTGCTCCCCCAGGGGCTCACATTTAGTGGGCGTGGGTTAGCGACCATGGGACCCCAGCTGAGTCCGGCATTGCTTCCACTTACAGTACCTGTGCCGGGCTCCTCTCCGTCCTCTTTCCTGTCGACCTACCTTGGTCAACTCTTGTTCTTTTCCGACCCCGATGGTATTAGGGTGTCCGAGGCCTAGGGAATCTTTCAAATTCCCGCTTTAATTGGCCCTTGTCTCATCTTTCCTGATCCCCCCTTCTTCTAGGGGTCAGACCTCTTGTTTTCTTTTCATTATATTTCCTTTTCTCTTTAAGATTCCCGCACTGTTTTTGTTAATTGGCTCCCCGTGTTTCCAAATTCCCTTTAGCAATTTTTTTTTTGCATCTACACTCCAATTTGTGGGTATTTTCAGTCTATGTTGCATTTTGTGAGTTTGTTCTATCAAAATTGCATTTTGCGAGTGTTTTCAACCTCAATTGCATTTTGTAAAGATTGACAATCAAAATTGCTTTTTAGTAAGTCTTTCAATGTCAGAGCAGGACATTTTAGTGAGTATTTTGAATTTCAATGGCATTGTAAGTATTTTCACCTAAACCACATTTCGCAAGCATTTTAAATCGAAATTGCATTTTGTATGATGGGCATCTTGCAAGTATTTTGATTCTCAATTGCATTTTGTGGGTATTTTGAATCTAAATTACATTTTGTAAGTATTTTCAATCTACAATGCATTTTTGTCAATCCAAATAAGTAATTTGAATCTATCGTACATTTTGTAAGCATTTTCAATTTCAATTGCATTTTGTAAGCATTTTGAATTTTATTTGCACTTTGTGAGTATTTTGGATCCGAAATGGGAGTTTTTCAATCTGAATTGCATTGTGTATTTTCAATTTCAATTGCATTTTGTAAGTATTTTCAATCTCATTTGCATTTTGTAAGTATTTCGACTCTACATTGCATTTTGTACGTATTTTGTACATAACCTACATTTTGTGTGAATTTTTCAATCTATTCCTTTTATGAGTATTTTCGTTCCAAATTCCCTTTTGTAAGTATTACCGCTCTCCATTTTGTGAGTAGTTTCAATCTGAGTTCCATTTTGTAAGTATTTTCTGTCTCACTTAATTTTCGTTCTGGTTTCCATTTCATTGTCATTTTCGCTATCACCCAGACCATTAGAGACCGATAACCTAGATGTTAGGCCCCTTAAAACAACAATTATCATAATCATATAATTATTGCCATTACTGTTATTCTACATTTCAAACAATCTTTCTATCGAGAATAAAATTGAGCTCTATGTAGCTATTTACTTCGACTGCATCGTCTCACATCTCTATATTGCAAAATACTTCTCAAAAATCTGTAAATAACCTTCAATAACCACAATAGTGCTCTACAAACAACGCATTCCTTTTCTTTAAACATTTCCTTGTCGTAATATTTCCTCGAAGAATAATCCTCTCTATACTATAAAGGATCAATGTCAACAACACTCTAGTTAGTGTTATTGAGGTTTTAAAGGGCGGAACTACGAGGTCATGATCAATGCACAATACACTCGATAAACTGGACTACAATCTCTTCAGTCTCAAAAATCATACGTGCGTGCTTCTACTATCTTGAAATGCGTAACATATCTTGCAAAGTAATATCTTCCATTCGTCAAACATGCTTACACAGCCTTCCTTTATCAATTCTGCACAATAATTATCTCTCAGCAATATAATTTAATACCACTTCAAAAATGTGAATAGCTCTCATCTTGTTTTTCAATTGCATGAAATGCATCCATTACTACTGAATGTTCAAATAACATTCTCTAAAGTTCCTTATATCGTTTAAATTTCATGTTACAGTGTTAAATATTTATTATACCACTTTGAATGAGTTTTTAAATGGCATGTATTCTGTCTTGAGGAAAGATTTCATGATGAAAATCAACAAATGTAAAACAAAAATATTGGAATGCAGTCGAAAGATATCAGAAACCCCTGTGTATGTCGAATTGGCAGGTGAACACCTAAAGGCAGTTGGTGACTTCTGTTACTTGGGAAGCAAAATAACCAGTGAAGGACGAAGCAAAGAGGATATAAAAAGTAGGTTACATCAGGCAAGGAAAGCATTTCTACAGAAAAGGAATCTGTTGACATTGAATATAGATTTAGGTATTAGGAAGTCATGTTTGAAGCCTTTGTCTGTAGCGTGGCACTCTATGGAAGTGAAACTTGGACTATTGGTGCAGCAGAAAAGAAGAGAATTGAAGCGTTTGAAATGTGGTGTTACAGGAGAATGATGATCAGATGGGTAGATAGGGTTACGAATGAAGAGGTATTAAGACTAGTGGGAGAGGAGAGATGTTTCTGGTAACAGCTAATGAAGAGAAGAGATAGGTTGGTAGGACACATACTAAGACACCCAGGAATGGCAAGCTTTGTTATGGAAGGAAGGGTCGAGGATGAGAACAGTAGGAGTAGATAAAGGTTAGAAAATGTTAAACAGATTGCCTCGGATGTAGGGTGTGGTAGCTATGTAGAGATGAGGGCGTGGTGGCTCAGCGGTCTAGCTGAATGCCTCTCACCAAGGCGGTCCGGGTTCGATTCCCGGTCAATGCATGTGAGATTTTCGAAGTGAAATGCCATGTCCTGTGGTTCGGATTCCACGTAAAAAAGGAGGTCCCGTGGCTCATGATCTCGAGATTAACGGTCACGTTAAACTAGAAGCTTCCTTTTTCCTATGTAGAGATGAAACGATTAGCTCAGGACAAGGAAGCATGGAGAGCTGCATCAAACCAGTCGAAAGACTGAAGGCTCAAACAACATACCACTTTCAATGTGTTTCATGGTAAATTGGATCCTTTCACATTATCTTAATTTATGTTGTGTTTCAAGCCAAGTTTCTCCTTTGCATTTTCCCAATCCTTCGTAACTAAACGATTCATAACTTCGATGCAACGACTGGGATGACGAAACCTTCTTTTAAGCCATACTGTATATGTAACTGAGCTCAGTGGCAGGTGGCTGGTATTTCTCTGCCACTGTCTCATAGAGTGGAACAGCAACATCGACGATGGTTGCCTTCTACAGAGTGGTCCCATAGAATCTTGGCTTTGTCATTGTTCGGTATACATTTATTATTATTATTATTAACATGTTTTGACGGAGGGAATAGCTTGCGATGATCAGTGGTTGGCCTCTTGAAGATCAGCAGTCCGTGAAGCCGTGTCAGGTGTCTGTCGAGAGGCGATGGACCGACGCGCGGCGTCAAGCGAGACCAGCCAGCTGCCACGCGCCACATCACCATATACTCGTAATATTATTTCCGCCTGTACAGCAATATCACGTCTTCAGGACCAGTCATCTGTTTCCCTCGAAACGTTGTACCGCCTTGTCTGTGCAGGCACACCGAGCCCGAGTAGCTTGTGCGGATAACTTTCTGAACAGATGAACTTTCATTGAGTGGAAGGTTTCTACTAGGACCCACGCCTGCCAAGGACTAATCAAATCACAGTAATAATAATAATAATAATAATAATAATAATAATATCGTATGGCCTCGGTCCCGGGTGCAAGCTTTGTTAATTTTGACGCCCAGAGGGCAGCTTGCATGTCGAATTTTATCCCTCCTTGGAGCGCTATGAAAGTCAAGGAGGTTAGATATCTAAGCTCTTTGACGTTATAGCGCTTTCTGGTAGAGAAAGGAGGAACTTTCTGTGTTGGCGGAAAATCCCGAGATTAATTTTGCCATTATGAACACTGCCTACTGAAATCAAATGGGTTCTGTGACATGCCAACAACGTATGACATACGTACCGTGATTTTTGTCGTCTTTCAAAAATCACTTACCATGTCCAGGAGCGAACCTGCAAGCTTGGGGTTGGCAGTCCGACACGATAAATACTCACCCACCGTCGCAAGCATCAAATCACAGCATAACAAACAGATGTGGCATGCGGTCTCAACTGATGAGCCTACATTCACGGTACTCACCTTCCCCCCTTCAGATCATATCAATACGCTGCAGAATGCCTTGCAATGAAAATGAAAACTCTTATGGAGAAACGTGAAGTCAAAGAACGGAAGATTCTAAGGAAACCTGTGAATACAGAGTACGGAATAACCCTGAACTCTACACTGACGTGATGCGGAAGAGAGGGCTCACATTGACCTTCTGGGAAAGAAAACCAAAAGAGCTAGTTTACGAAGGTAGAAAGGCACCTAAAAGTTGTGGGAATTACATGTGACTATATTCAGAAGCTATTACCCCTTCAGATTAAACTCAAAGAGGATTGGAGTGCCTAACCTTACAAGCAATGCCCAAGACAGGAAGCAACACCATCGTGAATGAATGTGACGCTACTGTGTAAATGTTGAAGTTCGAGGAAGAAAGCAACGTGTCTCTTAGCCGACTGAAACCACAAGAAGAGGATTTAGTTTGAACACATACAGTATGTCTTGAATTAAGAGGACTATTTTAGTGGTGGAAAATGCACGACCGTATTGGTGACTTATGGTAGGTTGCAGCTATGTGGTCGTGTGCCGCATGGTTCGTCTAATAAAAAGTTGTATTAGTGTGGGCATTGGATTCCACGACCTTGAGTGCTTCGCCCGTCTATAAACGTTGCACAAGACCTTTTCTTTTTAATCATATTCCCCATTCGCTTTCGTGTGCCGAGTTGATCCCTGGTATGTTTTGCCATCTATTTGACATTGTGTACACCCTCTGTCTGAAAAGTTCGGTGAATGGGTCTATGTTACGAACGGATTGTTGGCTAACCTGAAACAGCCATTACTGTCCTTCTAAGTAATCCCCGTGGATGGTGACTGAACCGAGAGCATGCGTGGTCAAGGCACTCCGAAAGCAGAGACCATTCACTTTGATTGCCAACACAGAAATATGTTGGATTTTGAGCGCATGCGCGAAGGTATCCTTACCTAATTGGTCACACAAATGTTTCTTGAGCTCTAATTGGTGGGAGAAACTGTTTCATAATGAAAAATAGTGTTATGATGAGCCTCATTATGATACAGTTTTCTGACATATAATGTTTACATTTCGACATGGTCGAACATACATTTTATTACGTCTCACCAATCCAACATGGCGGCTGTGCGAAATATTTCACCAACATTCTATATCTCCGAAACTATTACTGATATCGCCCTGAAATTTTGTACGGTAATAAAGGTCATTGCTAGAAGTTTACCTATGAGACTTAAAATCTGTTATATACAAAACGAACATGGCGGCCAAGCGAAGTTGAAACTTTTAAATAGACTTTTCTCGCGATTTAACCATCCAATTACAATGAAACTTGGTACAGCAAATGTTTAAATACACTGCAATGCACTGGCATCTAATTTAGTTCAGTTGTCTACATAACCTCAAGATGGCGGCTGTGCGAAATAATTCACTGGCTTTCTATATCTCCGAAACTTACTGATATCACCCTGTCATTTTGTACGGTGATAAAGGGTACTACTAGAAATTCAGCTATGAGACTTCCAAAAACCTGTAAAATACAAAACGAACATGGCGGCTAAGTGAAGGTAAAACATTTTAATAGACTTTTCTCGCGATTTAACCATCTCAGTGCCGTGCGCAAAAATCGTCACCTAATAGTACATAACTCTATGGCCTACATATATAAAAATCCAACATGGCGACCAACCGAAATATTTAGACGGTTCTCAATATCTACGAATCTATTACAGCAATCATACTGAAATTTTGTATGTTGATAGATGCAATTGATGTAAGTAGGATATATGAAAATGGCTGTATAGTTCGTCGCGGAACTACTTGTTAGTATTAACTTCTAAATTGTAAGAGTTCTATCTGCTCCTGTCACCTCAGCAGCTACATTCGGTTTGATCCACAGTCAGTTAACCTCAGTTAGGGCTGAGAAGTTAACATCTATTTCACACAATTGGAAATTGATGAACCAGTGGTGGTGGGAACATCATCGCATTCACACACTTACATGTAGGAAGAGGAAACTTCAATGTAAGATTGAAAGACTTGAAATGTAATCAACCATGTAATGCTGGAAGCTATTTTTTCTAAGCTTGTTCAAAATTGATTTCATTAACATTGGTAGACTATGTTATGCCGTACTGTTCACGATATTAACGAATGAAAAAGAAAGAAATCGTATTTACAAGGTTGTTTTTCAGTATTTTTGATGCGAAGAGCTATTTAGAGTTTTCATTTTCAACTAATTTAGCATATTCGACTGCCAGGAATTTTGGGGGAACTATTCCCAGGAATACTCTGATGGCAACGTACCCATGGAATGCACCCATTCTGCCACTCCATAGAGTGCTATGCTCCGAGCTCAGTAAATTTTCGACTCTTAGATGAAGAAGCGCGTGGAGTTCGATAGAATGTTGTTATATAAAGCTATTTCATGATTCCTAAGATGAAACTATAGCCTACTGTACGCAGACCTAACTTTGCAGTAATATTAAATCCTGTATGTTTTGCTTTAGTTTGAAATATTTTAGTTTTTTTTCTTGCATGGTTCAAATTAATAATACTAATAATATCGTATGGCCTCGGGTGCCGGGTGGAAGCTTTGTTATTTGACACCCAGAGGGCAGCTTGCATGCCGAATTTCGTCGTTCCTTAAAACGCTATGAAAGTCAAAGAGGTTAGATAGGTTGGTTGGTTGGTTCTTAAGTTTAGGGGCTGCGACAACGCGGTCATGTAGCCCCGTGTGCTTTGGGTGTTAATTGTGATGACTGTATTAGTGTGTGTGTGTGTGTGTGTTTTTTTTAAATTTAAGTACTGCTACTTAGAATTTTTCAAATAGTTCTTACTTTTGCCGCCATGCGCCACCGTCAACGACTATTAGGCCAAGTTCAGAACTTAGCTACTAAACGCCACCGCAGTCGGCTCTTGGCAACGAACGTAGAAACCGAAGAGCGTTGTTTACGTTCCTAACCTATCCAATTTAGCTTCACACAGGTGCAATTAGTGGAAGGTTCTTTAACATGCCATAAATCTATGACATGGGACCGCCGGCTTATTTCCCTTCCGAAGGAAGGCATACTGAGGGCATTTTAACGCTCTTAAAAAATCCCACGGCTTTGGCCGGGTTTGAACGAGAGGTTAGATAACTAAGCTCCTTTACACTATAGCGCTTTCTAGTGGAGAATGGAGGAACTTTGTGTTGGCGGATTCCCGAGATTAATTTTGCCATTATGAAGACGGCCTACTGAATTCAAATGGGTTCTTTAACATGCCAACAACTTATGACATGCATGTCGTGATTTTTGTCGCCTTTCAAAAATTACTTACCACGGCCAGGAGCGAACCTGCAAGCTTGGGGTTGGTAGTCCGACACGATAACCACTCACCCACCGTGGCAAGCTATGGTATAAATTGAAATACATATATAATGTATTTTTGTTATCCAAACCATTTTAAAAGACATTACTTAGGGGCCGATAACCTAGATGTTAGGCCCCTTAAAACAACAATTATCATCATCATCATAAAATACATTACAATCCAACTTAGTCGTGCATATAAATCTGTCCCTTTTTCGAGTAAGTTATATAATGTTTTGGCAAGCTCGTGATTTCAAGATCAGTAGTAGACCAACATTCTGGGTGCAATACTATTGTGGGGCAATTTCAGACGTGCCTTTATATTTAATTAAAATGCTCCGCCAATCGATACAAATTTGCCTTTATAAGCAGGCATTGCGAACAATTGCCCGATGTTACACCATATTGGAACGTGAGAAGCGCGCCTTGTATACACACATCAAGGGCAAGGAGTCGATGCGCCAAGCCTCAAACACAAAATACACACATCAAAAAAAGTTTTGCATCACCTCGGTTCCCAGATCTCCGGCATATAGACGTTGACTGTGTATATTGTATCCAAGATACAGTCCCTTTGACTGTTCATAGATGTCACTAAAACTGCTCAAAGATGTAAACAACCATGCATGAGCAGGGCCTATTAGACGGAGGGGGTACGACAGCCGATCAGTTCCAGTCATTCCACCAGGACGAAGGTACGCTGCTCATGTTGTCTGTAGTTCTACCATGCCTAGAAGGTCAATACCGCAGTTCGATCGCGTCCGCATTGTTACTTTGTGTCAAGAAGGGCTCTCAACAAGGGAAGTTTCCAGGCGTCTCAGAGTGAACCAAAGCGATGTTGTTCGGACATGGAGGAGGTACAGAGATACAGGAACTGTCGATGACAGGCCTCGCTCAGGCCGCCCAAGGGCTACTACTGTAGTGGATGACCGCTACTTACGGATTGCCGCTCGGAGGAACCCTGACAGCAATGCCACCATGTTGAATAATGCGTTTCGTTCAGCCACAGGACGTCGTGTTTCAACTCAAACTGTGCGCAATAGGCTGCATGATGCGCAACTTCACTCCCGACGTCCATGGCGAGGTCCAGCTTTGCAACCCCGACACCATGCAGCGCGGTACAGATGGGCCCAACAACATGCTGAATGGACCCCACGGAATTGGCATCACGTTCTCTTCACCGATGAGTGTCGCATATGCCTTCAACCAGACAATCGTCGGAGACGTGTTTGGAGGCACCCTGGTCAGGCTGAACGTCTTAGACACACTGTCCAGCGAGTGCAGCAAGGTGGTGGTTCCCTGATGTTTTGGGGTGGCATTATGTGGGGCCGACGTACGCCACTGGTGGTCATGGAAGGCTCCGAAACGGCTTTACGATACCTGAATGACATCCTCCGACCCATAGTGCACCCATATCGGCAGAATATTGGAGAGGCATTTGTCTTCATGGACGACAATTCTCGACCTCATCGTGCACATCTTGTGAATGCGTTCCTTCAAGATAACGACATCGCTCGACTACAGTGGCCAGCATGTTCGCCAGACATGAACCCTATCGAACATGCCTGGGATATGTTGAAAAGGGCTGTTTATGGACGTCTTGACCCACCAACCACTCTGAGAGATTTACGCCGAATTGTCGTTGAGGAGTGGGACAATTTGGACCAACAGTGTCTTGATGAACTTGTGGATAGTATGCCACGACGAATACAGGCATGCATCAATGCAAGAGGACGTGCTACTGGGTATTAGAGGTAGTGGTGTGTACTGCAATCTGGACCACAAATGCTGAAAGTCTAGCTGTATGATGGTACAACATGCAATGTGTGGGTCTCATGAGCAATAAAACGAGCTGAAATGTTGTTTGTGTTGATCTCTATTCCCTTTGTATTTAAAGGTTCCGGAACTCTTGGAACCGAGGTGATGCAAAACTTTTTTTGATGTGTGTATATTGGACATCAGCGCAGGAGTCTGCCTCTCAGGTAGCATAATGGTTCTTTTCGACGCTGTTGATCAGTTGTGATGAAATTGCATTTTTAGCCTATTTTCATTTTATGAAAAAAAAATAGGGTTATGAGATCACCTTTTGTTCACGCGCGCGCGCGCGCGTGTGTGTGTGTGTGTGTCCCTAATAAATTCTAAACGGCTGGAGCGATTTCAATGAAACTAGGTAAGGTCATAGCACCATTCAAATTTTATTGTGTTTCACCAATCCAACATGGTGGCTGTGCGAAATATTTCACCAGCATTCAGTATCTCCGAAACTATTACCGATATCACCCTGAAATTTTGTACAGTGATAAAGGGTACTGCTACAAGTTTATCTATGTAACTTTCAAAAACATGTAAAGTACAAAACAAACATGGCGGCCAAGCGAAGTTTAAACATTTTATTAGACTTTTCTCGTGATTTAACCATCTGAGCACAGTGAAATGTGGTACAGTAAATGATTATACATATTGTAATGCAATGGCATTTAATTTATTTCAATTGTTTACGTAATCTCAAGATGGTGGCTGTGCGAAATTTTAAAATTAAGTTTTTATTTCTTGTGTAGTAATCATGCGATCGAAGTGAAATAATGAAGCTACGCAATAATCTTCCTTTAATCGTACATAACTCTATGGTCTAATACATATAACAATCCAAAATGGCGAGCATCCGAAATATTTTGACGGTGCTCAATATGTACGAATCTTTTACAGCAATCAAACTGATTTTTTATGTTCATAGAGGCTATGAACGTAAGTTCACCTATAGGAATTTCAGTAACCTGGTGAGCACAAATCCAACATGGAGGCTACGCGAAGTACAAATATTTAAATGGACGTTTCTCGCGATATAACCATCAGAGTGCAGTGAAACTTGGCACGTTAAATGTTTATACAAATGTTAATCCACTAGCATCTAATTTATTTCAATTATTCCCATAACCACAAGATGGCAGCAGTGCGAAATTTTAAAATCTCGTTTTTACTTCTTGTGTCCTAATCATGCGATTGAAGTTTGAATACCATACGTACACAATAATCTTCATGTAATAGTACATAAATAAAAATCCAACCTGGCGACCATCTGAAATATTTAGACGGTTCTCAATATCTACGAATCTATCACAACAATCAAACTGCAATTTTGTATGTTGATGGAGGCAATTAACATGAGTAGGATATATGAATATAGGCTGTATAGATCTTCATGAAACTATTTGTTTTTCTTTCTGGTAAACCATTAACATTGCATGGTTTGTGACAGATTAATTGGTTCAATATACATTTGTGGGGGCATTGTACGGCAAGTAGTTGCATTTTTGACCCAGTAAGGCCATATTTGTTTCTGACTTCTGAAGATTGAACATTTTAATATCTAACGATTATCATAACCCACTGGGCCAACCTTGCCAATGGTCTGCACATCTCCCTCAATATCTTGGCAACTATTTGAGGGACGTTCTTGAATTTTTGCCTATATTGGGTGTTTTATATAGCGAAGATTTAGTGGAATGCGATGGGCTTTTCAAAATGTTGTTGCCGTATTTTCAAAAACAAAATCAATATTCTCAATAGTGTAACAGAAACGGGAAATTTCTTCACATCTCCTGAAATATACCATCAGTATATTGTGTAACAAAGACTCTGTTTTAATGGTTTCTTGATTGTAACCGTTCAGTTTTTCATTCGGTGTGTTTATTGATGTTCATCCTAAAGAATTTAAGTGAATCAGCCAATTAGTTTATGAAATACAGAATATATATATATATATTTTTTTTAATGAAAAGTATAACTTTAATGAAGACAAGTTTAAAAGTGTCTTCTTGCACATTTACTTCACACTCCTTCTCACTGAAACTCACAAACCACCAGAACTATTCCCATGACAATCGGTACAGATACAGGGTAAGATGTGTCCTCGTTAGAGGGGATAATTCCTCAGAGAATTCTGCAACAAATGTATAGACCAAACATAGCTCAGAGCATTATTTGGGGCAAAAAGAAGGAAGCGTGTGTAGTTTTATCCGATCTCGCGATCATGAGCCATGGGACTATCATTTTTACATGGAATCCGAACCACAGGACGTCTATTTCACTTCGAAAATCGCACATGCCAGTAACTTCTAGCCCTCCACAATACTCGATGGAAGTTGGCGCTTGTGATTTTCCAGTGGATCGCTGAGAATTTTGTGTTCATGCCTGCACCGTTGTGTTCGGGGAGAGGGGGGCGGGGGGATGGGAAAAAATGAAAATGGCCCAAAATTTGACCTGTTACCGTATGAAAATCGATATACGTATAGGTATATAAAATGTCATTCTCCAATCTTTTATGTCTCTAAATCGAGCCATTGTGAACGTTATTTAAATGAGGAGAGGAGACTGGGCCTACATTGTATCTCGTACCATCCAGACTGGGGCGGTGATTTCCATGCAAATTGTGGAAGGCTCGACAGATGTTCTGACACGGGGCGCTAATGTAGACCATATCTCCTCCAAATAATCTACCATCAAAAAGAAAAATAAATTAGAGCTTTGCATAGAATGTAAAGAAACTTTTTGTATAGTCATACCATATCAGAATGCTGAAATGCGTATTATAGCAATTCCTGTATGTCTCTCCGATGTTTGGTAACGCAGCGATTGAAGACTGACTGTTCAGTGAACATCACAATCCTTACCTTGCTCAATAAGCAACAAATATATGTTGAAGTGAACAAGTACATGCCTCTGGCTGAAGAGATCCAATAAACGTAGTTACTATAATTTCTTCCACTGCCATTATACCGAAGTCTCTGAGGGTTAACCTTGATAATCTGCATAATTATCAGAATGCAGAAAGTAGTCATTTTGGAGACCTGCTCTGTAGTTCGTTCGTTCTCCCTCAACGCAAAGAACTCAACTCCTACTTCTTGCATCAAATGGTATTCTCTTATAGAAAGGAAAGTGTCCTGACTGACTCACTCACTCATCAGCGCCCAGTCAAAACTATTGAAGTTAGAAACATGACATTTTGGGGATATGTTCGTTGTATGTCGAAAACGTCCACTATGTAAGAATTTTTGGATATTCAGGTTCTAAAGGGGTGTTAAGAGGGTTAAACCTGCATTTCATTGAATAACAATATCTCACGAGTGGTTTCATTTGGGGATGTGATACTCTGCATATAAACTAATAATTAAAAATAAGTGGACACGTGTCTAAGGGGTTTTCTCTATTATATAAAAGATAGTGGACTGACTCACTCACTCACTCTTCATCGCCCAGCCAAAATTATTGAAGTTAGAAAAATGAAATTTTGGGGATATGCTCGTTGTACTGTATGTCGAAAACATCCACTAAGTAAGAATGTTTGGATATTGAGGTTCTAAATGGTTGTTAAGGGGATTGAACCTGCATTTCATTGAATAACAATATTTCACGAGTGGTTTCGTTTGGGGATGTGATACTTGACATGTAAACTAATCATTAAAAATAAGCAGACATGTGTCTGAGGGTTTTTCGATGTGGTGTTATGAGGTGAAATGGGGAAATGTGGGTGTAGAGGATTATGATTTGTGTAATTTCATAATTTGTACTTTTTTCATAGGAATTTAGGTAAATGGATTTTGTGTTTAGTCAGTGTGTTAAAAATATCTCATTTATTTTATATTTACGTTTGTGGTCGGATACCGTGTTGTGATTTTGAGCCGAATTTTACACATGCGATGCGTTGCGACGTGACGTTCGTGGGATTTTGATCATTGTTGAGTTATATTGTCTGTTTGTTCACGGTCTTTACCAAATTATCATTATTATTCAAAATTAAATGATAAATAAGTCATAGCATTCATGATTGAGACGTTGCTAATTGTATTCTTTACAGCTACAATATTCGCGGGCGAAGCCGTGACGGGTAATGCTAGTATATTATCTATACTATTATAATAAAGCTGAAGAGTTTGTGTGTTTGTTTGTGTGTTTGTGTCTAAACGCGCTAATCTCTCGAACTACCAGTCGGATTTGAGAAATTCTTGTTGTATATGATAGCCTGATTCAAGAGGAATAGTTTAGGCTATGTAGCATTAGGCTACACATCTCAGGTAACCTTAAAGATTGCTTTTTGTTCAGTTAGTCGGAAGAACAAGCGCTCAAGAACGGCTTCAATAATACCGAAGTCTATTGTTGCCATGTAATGCGGACTGCATCACGTCGCCCCTGCCAATGTTGTGGTGCAGAATTGCGAGCTGCTAATAAATTGTAGTCACGGGGAGTAATTAGTGCAAAAAGATTTCTTAGGCCCCTTAAAACAGTTATCATCATGACAATAGTATGCCGCTGTATAAGGGCGTTGGTGTTGGTGCAGTATACTGAGGTTATCAGCTGCAATAAGCGTTGGTGTTATCAAATTTACTTTCATTTATTCCGATCCTTATCCTTGAGCGCTCCAGTTCTGTAAAACAAATAAATCCACCGGGCGAAGCCAGGCACTACTGCTAGTATAATATATATAAACTAGCTGTACCCGGCATGCCAATCAAAGAAGGTGTTGGCGTTGTAATGTAGTTCGTTGAAATACTTTTGGATACACAATATTTTTTTTTATTTTTCCGTTAACTGTCTCTAAACTTTTGTAAAATGGATCTACTATCTCAGAAACATTGGTGGGAGCGTGCTCAACAACTCACCAAAGTTTCATCGCAATCGGATGAATATGAACGCATACGGGACTTTGTTTAAACGATTCGCGTGCCGTCACCCATTTGTTGAATCTATTCGTGCGCTACCTATTGTAAAATGGATTTACTATGTCAGAGACCTTCGCGCGAGTGTACACAACAAGTCACCAAAGTTTCATCGCAATCTGATAATGGTATATGAACGCATACGGGTCTTTGTCGAAACGAATCGCGCGCTACCAATTGTAAAAGTCAGAAACCTTCGCAGGAGTGTACCCAACAACCCACCATAGTTTCATCACAATCGTATGAATGGTTTATGAACGCATACGGGATTTTGTTGAAACGATTCGTGCGCTGCCACTCATTTATTGAATCGACTCGTGCACTACATATTGTAAAATGGATTTACTATGTCAGAAACCTTCGCAGGAGTGTACACAACAACTCACCAACATTTCTTCGCAATCGGATGAATGGTATATGAACGCATAAGGGACGAACAAACAAGCATTCATGTTTAAATATATAATAGAAATGAATGTCTGTTTGTTCGTCTTTTATGCGTTCATAAAAAATTCATAAATTCATCCGATTGCGATCAAATTTTGGTGAGTTGTTGTGCACACTCCCGGGATGGTTATAGACATAGTAAATCCATTCTACAATAGGTAGTGCACGAGTAGATTCAACAAATGAGTGACGGCGCGCGAATCGTTCCAACAAATCCCTTATGCGTTCACAGACCATCCAACCGATTGCGATGAATTTTTGCTGAATTGTTATTCCCACTCCCGCGAAGGTTTCTAACTTAGCAAATGCATTTTACAATAGCTAGCGCACGAGTAGAATCAAGAATTGAGTGATGGCGCGCGATCGTTTCAATAAAGTCCCGTATGCCACGCTGTTCCAAATCCATGAGTTTGCGTACACGCGAGTACTCACCAATAATGCTCGGAGCACGGTTGGAGAGGGACTGGGGGTGATAGCCAATACGTCACTGGGCGAAGGTCATGGCACAAGTACATGCACTTTCTGCCAGTCTTGATGTATCCACCGCGAAGTGACGGCAGCCCCCCACAGCAGGGCTGTATTGCATGTTGCAGGTTTGCTCACCCAGGGCGGCGAGTACTCCCCTGCTCAGGGGCGAGTTGCTCGGCTGGAACAGCCTGCCGTATGCGGTCATAAGCCATTCATACTATTGCGATGACATCTTGGTGAGTTTTTGTGTATACTCCCGTGAAGGTTTAGAGGCTGTTATATTGCCTTTATTGTCTGTTTGTTCACGGTTAACGGAAAAGGAAGAAAAATATTAGGTATCCAAAAGCACTTCAACAAACAAAGTTACAACGCCATCACTTTCTTTGATTGGCATTGCAATGCATGCCGGGTACAGCTAGGAATCTATGAAAATCCAGCCTGCCTATGTTTGTGGCCGCAAAACTCGAAAACTACTGCTCCTATTTCGCTGAAAATTTTATATTTTGTTCTCATTATTACGGTGAATACTGTTTAGAAAGCGGTTTGAATGAAATCAGGTAGGTACTTTTTTATAAGTAGCTTTATGTTCGACCCTCACTATTATGTGTCAGAAAACTGTGTCATAATGATGGTCATTATAACACTGTTTTCCATTATGATACAGTTTCTCCAGCCAATCAGAGCTCGTTCATTGACCAATTAGGTAACGATACCTTCGCGCATGCGCTCAAAATCCAACATGTCGGACATAAACACAACATCGAACTATAATAAATTACCGACATGGAATACGCACCGTCCATATGTTCGCGTAAATAAACTGGCGAATATGAGACAAGAAATAGCACTGTACCTTAGAATCACCAACACTAATTTCTACACAGCGCATTTTCTTGAAACAACTCCGGTGACAATATTACTGAGGGGCGGCAGATGTAAACATATGGCCTGCATATGGCATTGCAAACACACAGAGCGCATGCGTCGGTCGGCCAGAGAGCTTGGAACATGGAGATATGCTACCTAGCGCACCACCCGATCACAAAATTCTAGTTACTGAACAGATATTTATGAATATTTATGTTAAAACATGTAATAAAGTTATCATTATCGTGGAACATAAACAGTCGTATGCAACTCGCCTATAATGGTAATTAAGACACTCGTATGGAAATTATAAAACTCGCTAAAGCTCGTTTTATAAACATACTCGTGTCTTAATTATAGCCATTATAGGCTCGTTGCATAATGTACTATTATGTAATTAATTCCAGTTACAAAGCCACACCAATATTGAATCCAATAACTTGATGGGCAGATTGTCGCTAGGCGACTAAAATCATGATAGTCCGGTAAAAATTGCTAAAGGTCATTGCTCATCTTATAGATTTGTTGATCTAGGCAACGCCGTGAATAGAAAGTGGAGTGCACATATTCATCGTGGTTTCCATGGTAGTAATGCTCATCCACTTAAAAATCTTCGTATTAACTAAGAGCAAATCTCCTTGGCGACATAGCGCATCCACTTAAAAATCTTCTGTGAGCAAAGAAAACAACCCATACTATAATCCCTTTGATCAATACATGCAATGAAAAGTTTCACGAGTTCAACCGAAAAGAAGAAGAGTAGCACAATAATCTCAACAACGCCAAGAACAATCATCTACAGCTAAGACATATACAGTGGCAATATCTGAATGAGCTTCATATCAAGTCATACATACCTCGCCAACGTTCAAACTCAGGTCGCCGCGCCGGTCTCGACGCAGAATCACGGAACATCAAAGGAGATCAAACCGCACGGATCAAGAACGTATAGACGATAATGAACGTGTCAGTCAGAACTTCTCAAAATGTGTGGTTTGAATTAAAGAAACGATTGTTTCTCTCATGGACAGTTATACGTCCCATGCCCCCGAGTCGGTCAACAATCTGATCTCTATGTTTATGCAGAAAACGGACAAACAAAGAATGTAGTCATCCACTGGCTTTACAATAACAAATGATTTCGTGTGAGAAACATAGTTTTCTTAATTTCCTTTCTTTCCACAGCAATGCAATGTTTTCTTGATGAATGTATGCTCGCTGCAATACTTTAATTTACTTGCCCATTTCCTATCAGCCTGAGCCACAGCTAGTATTTAGGTATAACTTGTGACATCGCCGTGCTCGTTAAATCGTTTGTGGGCAGCGGCAGCAAGTCCGGATCCTGGCTATCCTGAGTATGGGTTTTCCATACTCCCTCCAGGCAAGTCCCGGGGCTCCTACCTCATCCTTGTCCCTAATACAGCTAGTCTACACATCGCATAAATACCGGTCATCAGACTAGTTGAACACTCACGGGGCTGATCACCAAGATGTCCCAAGCCCCGAAAATGAATTAACAACAAACAAGGTAGGCCCATGACTTATAATATTAATTATGGTAATAGTACAGTGTAATATTAATTGAATTGAATTGAAGCAGATTGCTCAGCCTTTGCAGATGACATTATGATTTTGTCAGAATCAATAGAAAAGGCACAAAAGCAGAGTGTTCAGCCGCAAGAACAAGCAACTAAAACTGGTCTACGGATCTCCTTTGAAAAAGCACAATACATGACCAATATTGAAACAACACCCATAATGGATGGCAGTAGAACGGATCAAAAAAGTACTGTGGAGAATGGATAGAGGACCTGTTAGAAAAAGAGGCAATGAAATCGAGGATTAGGAAGTTAAACTTGGCATGCAAATTAACCTGGTGCACTTACAACAAGAAGACTATCTCGATCAACACAAAGCTGAGACACTACCAGACAGTGATTCGTCCGGACGCCGTATGTTCTTTTAGTTGTAACTACACATTATCTGAAACACTTTATTGAGATTCAAAGATTTCTAACCAACTTTTATTCACAAACAAATATGTTAACAACAATTCACAGAATAGTAAAAACCAAAGAGTTTTGTACATAGGAACGAAACGTTACCAACCTTAACATTTACAATTTTCTCAACATACTCCCACCTAATTTACAATTTTCTCAAAATTGGAAATTATCAAAGTGTCAAACAGGTGTACAATGTATGTCAACTGAATTCCTTCTCCTCTGTAACATGAAATCAAAGATCTAGTCTTTTAGGAGGGGCCACTTTTCTTCCTGCTCTTGTCCTCAATTCTTCAGGGGATTTGGACACATCCTTGTCATCATCGTCCATGAAGTGGGTTTTTTCTTGGTAACTCTCGGTGCAGGACTGGACCTCCAAGGGGTAGACTCTCTGTATAGGACGTACAACAGTACCACTGCTAGTCTTTAGTTGAACCACCCGGACTCTTCCATCTCGCCCTGGAATGAGCTGCTCAATTCTTGCCAAAGGCCAATCTATTCTCTTCCGATTGTCCGATCCTATTATAACCACCTCTCCAATTATAGGCTTTCTAGTTTCGCGCCGCTTGGTCCAGGTTAACTGCCCCAGATATTCTGATCGGAAGCGTCTTCTTAGCTCTTCTCTCAGTCTTTGCAGATACCGAATTTTCCGAGTGATGCTTGCTGACTCAATGCAGTCCAGGTCAGGAACTCCTGTCTCTCGTACTTCTTGCAGTAGCATGGATGGGGTCAATGGAATAGGATCTCTATTATCTTCTGCCGTATAAGTCAATGGTCTTGCGTTAATCACTGCTTCACAGTCAATAAGTATGGTCTGAAGCTCATCCCAAGACAATGAAGCCTTCCCCAATGTCTTCCGTAAAATTTGCTTCACCAGGCTCACCAATCGTTCCCAGAAGCCTCCCCACCACGACGCGGTAGGCGGATTGAACCTCCAAATTATGCGTTCTCCAGTGCTGTAGGTAAAGATTTTCTCCCACCAATCCATATTGATCTTCAGAGTATCGTCTTGGCGATTCCACCTAATGCCAAGCAGTGAAGACTCCTGAGAAGATCCGTCTCCGGTTGACTCCCATCCCCGAAGGTCGAACCCGGCCCTCGCCATGATAGTCCTTGAAAGGTAAACGAATTCCTCAACTTCTTCTGCTCGATCGAGGCTTGTCACCAGATTGTCAACATAAAAATTGTTCTTCAATGATGATGCAATTTTAGCCTCCTTTGGATCAGTTGATTCCATATATTTTTCCAGGTGGTAGCCAATTACTGCTCCAAGAAGAAACGGGCTACTGGTAACACCGAACACCACTCTGGCATGACGAAGGACTTGTAGGTCTTTCTCACTATTATTACCATACCACAGGAACTTCAGGTAGTCTCTCTCCTCTGGGTGTACACTTATCTGTAAAAATGCCTTCTTGATATCAGCTGTGATGCCTATCTTTCGTTGCCGAAACCTCAAGAGTAGTTCGGGTATGATTTCAATAAGGTTAGGTCCTTCTTCAAGGCAGTCGTTCAGTGATGGCAAACCTCTCTCCTTCGCCGATGCGTCGAACACGGGACGCACTTTCGTAGTTGTACTATTTTCCTTCAGCACTGGACGGTGAGGAAGATAGTGTCCAGTAGATAGATCCCTCGCCATTTCCACAATGCATTCTTTCACCCAATCTCGTAAAATAGTGTCATATTCTTCATAGAGACCAGGCTTTGCCTTTAATTTTCGGGTCATTCGAATCAATCTGCCTTCTGCAATCCCTCGATTGGTTGGAAGGTCTGGAGCATCTCTCCCCCATGGAAGACGTACCTCGTATCTGCCATCTACAAAAGCAACCGTATTTTTGAAATACCTCAGTGCTGACATCCTCTTCTCCTCCTTTGTGGTGTTCTCTACAGGATCGGTTATCCCAATGGTCTCCATTTTCCACAGATCAGATACGGGTAGCTGAGTAATACTGAGTGCAGTGACTGCATTCGCAATACTTGCATGCTTCGCTAGCTCCTTTTTTTCCACGGTGTCTACTACCTTCTTCTTCCCCGTTACCGTCCATCCTAAACAGGTTTCAATGGCTACCAGTCCAGAAGGTAGAGTCTTAATTTTACCTGTCCACAACTTTCCCGCAATGTCAGAACCTATCAAGATGTCAATAGGAGCTACAGAATCTCTGCACATCGGAATGTGTTCTCTTAGTAATTCTTCCCTCACTTCTTTCCTGACTTCTACTGATGGAATCGTAGCTGTAATTGTCCTTTGGTCTAACGCTACGAAATTGCATGCAAAGTCGTTATTCAAGCTGAGTAAGTGCACCTTGTAACATCGGTGCTTAACTACCCCTGTTGGCTTACCACCAAAAAGAGAGTGGATAATGCTCTCTTCCCCAATCGGAGAGTAGTTCATTTCTTCAGCCAAACTACTAGAAATATACGAACGTTGGGATCCACTGTCTATCAGTAACCTGGCCTTCCTGATTTTGTCACCATTCTTAACGTAAACTAACAGAGTCTGGAGATAGACCTCCGTTTGAGAGCTAACTGACAAATTGCTGTCAATAGATGAAGTATTAAACAAGGAAACCTCTTCTCTTTTGATCTCAGAATTCTTCCCCTCAACACAACCTTTCTCTTCTGCTTGATACTTCTGAACAGCTGGACATAATAATGGTACATGTCGTCCACGACAAATAACACATCGTGCTCGACACTGCTGTGCAGAAGGGCCTGCTTTGGTACAAGAAAAACAGCGCTTATCTTTATACAGAACATCTTTTCGGTTTTCAAGGGACATTTTTTGTGCATGGAGACATTCTGTGGAACAATGATTCACCCCTTTACAAAATACACACTTCTGAGTGTCAGATTCAATGCTCAGACTGGCAAGATCGATCGCAGAAGCAAAATTAACTTTGTCCATATCATGCGATTTTCCTGGACTCTTAGCCTGGTTGTAGGAAAGGGACTGATTATTTGCCATTGCAACTCTCTCCTCCCCTTCTACTTCTCTCTTCAAAAACAACATTAAATTATCCATCTGTTCCTTCAGTGTCCTATTGGGTTCATTGGAACGTTGCCACACCTTCAGTATGTCTGCGGGCAGACACGATTCTATTAGCGGAAACAATAATGCGGCATAATTATTCGAGAACACATTTAATGACTCTAGTGCCCGTAATTGAGTTTCTAGTTTGTCATACAAAATGCTGATCTTGACCGTCTTCCTTTCCATAACTAAACTCAGTAGTTCATTACGTCCAAATCTGTCCTTAAGTGTTTGAATGGCCTTTCCGTAATTTTCGCCTGAGGGAGGGAAACTCACAACAACCGCGCGTGCTCGAGAGTTCTCTTTCGTGGCTTGAATCAAGTACTGAAATTTTTCCTCCTTACTTAACGACTGACACTCGTCAATTTGTGAGAACTGTGACCAGAATGAGATCCAACCGGCTATTTCCCCGTCATACTTATTCAATTCTAATTTCGGTAGGCGAAGAGATATTTCGTTTCCCGAACGATCGCCAACACAACTAGATGAAGTATGAGCAGCGCTATTCCTTGTTATCAGATCAGAGGCCTTACCTTTAATGCTGTGGTAACGTAAGGTATACTCCTCTGCTTTCTCCATTTCCGCCATCAGTACTTCTTCGATCTCCTCTTCCTTTGTTTCAGCACAGATGTTTTCACAAATCTGACTGTCCAGCTCCGATAACTCGTGTCTTCTTTCTTCGAGCACTAATAAACGCGCACTTATTAATTGTAAATCTGCATCTCTCTGCGTCAGTAGTTCGTCTAAAGCACTGCAAGCTTTCGTGAACAATGTGCGGATAACCGCTCTCCTCTTAGTTATTTGTGTACCCGCCATAATTACGGGCTACGGATGTAAACAACAGGATACGGTATACTGGATTATACAGGCACAGTTATACTCGCTACTATCAAATTGTAATTCAACAAAGTTTATACACGCTTGTTAAAGTCCTGTCAAATCTTCGGTCGCCATATGTTCTTTTAGTTGTAACTACACATTATCTGGAACACTTTATTGAGATTCAAAGATTTCTAACCAACTTTTATTCACAAACAAATATGTTAACAACAATTCACAGAATAGTAAAAACCAAAGAGTTTTGTACATAGGAACGAAACGTTACCAACCTTAACATTTACAATTTTCTCAACACCGTATATGCTGCTGACTGTTTGTGTCTGACAAAGAAAGGAATGAGCTAATAGAGAGAGAGATTCTTAGGAAGATACTTGGACCTCCAAGAACAGAAGATGGATCGTATAGGAAAAAAGAGAACCAAGAATTATACCTCAGATCGGATAAAATCTCAAGACACCATCCGGAAAAGAAGGGCAATGTTCTTTGGACATACATACTGAATGGACCCAGGAAGATTAACCAACCGGATAATGACATTTTTTACGACCAGGAAAACCACAGCTCACTGGTATCAGGAGGTGAAGAAGGACCTAGAAGAAATGGCAACATCTGAAGCTGAAATCAGCAACTGGGAAACAAACAAAGCCAAAATTAAGAATTTCACGTATATTGTGAGGTTTGAAGCCATTTTTCAGTGTTGCCTAAGTAAACAAAAGTTTGGTGCTTTTCAGTCGAATGTACCCAAATAGAGCTGGGTAATTTATTTCAGGATTAGGGCATAACCTAGCTCTATTTGGGTACATTCGACTGAAAAGCACCAAACTTTTTTTTTTTAATTTCACGGATTTTAAGAGTCTTCCTACATCCCGGATCCAGGCACCATGGGCTGAAGGAGGAGAATAATAATGGAGTACTGGGCGAAAATAAAAGACCCTGAAGTAGCTGAAATCAAATTAACGTGGTCTACAGTCGGCCTAATGATAATCGTCTATTGTGACGCATTTTTTAAAATTTGAGACGTTCTGTTAAACACTGCACGCCTCGGCGGGGTGGCCTGTGGCTGAGATGTAAATGATGTTGTCTTGCATTCACCAAAAGTAATGCTAGAGGACTTTTCCGAGCTGACATCGTACGACTCGGGAGTGCCATGCCGTAGATTGTTGCTGCTCTTCAAAAAGTAAAGGTTTCTCCGGCCGGGAATCGAACCCGCGATCTTCGGATCGTGAACCACTGAAGAAGCTGCATCATTGTACATTGAGATGATGAAAGTTGGTTGATGGTTCCTTGTTCACATTTACATTGGTAAAAATATCTACATATGAATATGAACCTGTAAATTTTCTAGGCTTTCAACACTGAGTGATTGTTAAATAAAATAACACCCAATAAACCTACAACTAGTACGAAATGTTTCGACAGTAAAATGCAGTCTTAACAGCCAAACTTATAATAATCGAAACGTCAGAATATGCAAGTGTGTCGTTGACATTACATTAGCAAGACACAAAAGTATTCAATCTTATATTTCCCGCCTGATATAATTAGTGTTGACTGACTGAAAAAATATTAATTGTTAATTACGCAGCACTGAAAGTGTGTTCAAAGCTTGCTATGACTAAGTTTATCCCATAGGATATTTTACAAATATAAGGTGCGTTCAAATAGTAACGAGCCGGAGGCAGGAATGCGCAAACCGGTGACTACATCGGCTAATCGTGGCGGGTGTAACGAGGTGTGGTTCCACCAGAGCGTGGAAGGTCACAGCCCGTCGCTAGAGGGCATGCGTGCGTCACGTGACGATACAAAGCGAGCAGCAGCATGCATCAATCGTCCAACGCTCCCAGTCGCATTGCAAACAGTGACATGGAGGCGTCAACCGAAGAGCAAAGAGGTGTTGTTCGGTTTCTGACAGCGGAAGGAGTAGGGAGATCGGACATCCATCGCCGAATGCCACAAGTGTACGGCGAACACTGCATGTCCCTTGCAAGGGTCAAGGCGTGGCACAAGCGCTTCTGGGAAGGACGGGTGTCGTCAACCGATGATGCCCGGTCTGGGCCACACCCCCCCCCCCCCCCCCCCCCCCCCTGCATTACCGATGACAACGTCCAGCTGGTTGATGCACTCATTACTCAGGACCGCCGAGTGACAGTGAACGCCATAGCCGCCGTGGTCGCTCCACAACAATACACGACCTCATACGACCAACACAGTCGCGGCGTTGGTCCCCTGAAAAGGGCTCTGCGGGGCCAACGATTCACCTCGGACACCGACGTCCAGCTGTATGTGCGGAATTGGTTCACATCGCAGCCCAGGGAATTTTATGAGACGGCCATTCACCGCCTCGTGTCACAGTGGGTCAAGTGCCTCAACAGCCAGGGCCAATACTTCTAACATACAGGTACTGGTTTCGGTAATTATGCCTCCGGCTCGTTACTTTTTGAACGCACCTTACATAATCCTCCGACAGACCAAACCGTGGCTACTGCATGCAGATGAAATCCTCAGGCTTCACTAATGAGCGTCATGTCTGTCATCTCTACTTCTCATTTCTATCTTTACTGCGGATACGAAGCTGACGATGTCCAGCTTTGGCAAAAACATGAAACACCTGGTAATGTCAGGTGATTTCTTCATACATGGAAAATCTCAATAAACTTCAGTACGGTACTTCAGAGGTGTGCAAGTTATTATAATCAAATAAACAATTTAAATCGTTCACCATTTTTTATTTAAAATCATGTTATTGACCAACTGCTGGCATCTTTTGTAACCCTACTTAGTAATGTTTTCCCCCCCGTAGACTTACACCTTTTCCCATAAGGAATTGTGTCTGGAGATTTTCAGAATTGAGTATTCCTACGGATATCTGTGCCGGGTCAGTTTTCTATTTTTCCATTGCCTAAGTCAGGTGATTTCAATCCATAGTTAATGCAGCTTTGAATAGTTAAAGAATGGATCATCAGTAAAATGACTCCAAATCCCTCAGCTCAAAATCCACATGAAAAGTAGAGTGAAGTTATGAAAACAAAACGTGTGGCAATTTGCATTAGCAAAGCTCCTCTGTTAGTGGACATTCTAAAAAAAAAGTTTTACTTAGAGTTTCCTAAAGAAAATAGAATTGAATCGCTCGTTTTTGAAAGGCACTAAGTCTATATTTTTTACAAATCCCTTTTACCGTGATTTTGCGTGATGCATGTGTTGGTGTTGAATGAAACCATATCTTGGTTGGCAGCACTTGTGCTATTACCACAGCCGTCAAGTTAGTTATTTCGGGTTGAAAGGAACTAACTCGAGCAGTCAGTGCGTTTCAACATAACAAAATAAGTTATTATATTCATGTTAACTTTTTTTTCAGGCTTCCGTATACATCAGTTCATTTAGAAATAAAGGAAATGAACTAAGATATTGCTCGCTCAAAGGTTCTGTTCGTTCCATGTTGAATTGGACCAAGTCCAGTTACGTATTTTGTCAAAAGTGTTACGGAGCAATGCTATTTTGGTTTTATTATATCGGCGTGTGTGTGCACTTTCCACATACAAAAATCTACGTCTCATATTTCAGAACAAGAGCGAAAAAACAGCTTTTAGTGTTTATCTCAAAACTTTAATAATTGGACTTGGTGCCTTTCAACAACGAGTGATTCAATCAATACTCTTGGTTAAACATTTGAAGTAATTTCAACGTCTTGGAAACATATTTAATGCATTAAACCGTGACAAGTATAAAGGCAATTTTGGAAAACTGCCGTCGTTTCCAATAATGTGAACACCTCTGTAGGTGATAATCTAATTACTAGGCTAAGGGGTTGGGGTATGTGTCCCGGGAAATTATACTGGTTGGCCGCTAGTAGTCCCGGGATCCGAACCACCTATCTCCGAACTTGCTGCAGCCGTGGGGTTGTTGACCGCAGTGTCACAAGGCCATTAAATGACACAGGAACGCCTTAAATTTGGAAAAACCTCGTAATTAACTCGAGGTTATAAAACTGCTCCCTATAAGAATTTGCATCTAATCGCCCCCCGTGTTCCAAGCGATGACTGTAATTAGATGAATATTTTTGGCCATTAAGCCGTGTTCCTACAGTAAAACTCGGAACGGAAACAATGAATATCCGCTTCTTGTGGGGAGCGTCAAGTCCATTTGAGTTAATGATACTGGCTTTATGTTAATAGAGCTCATTGTATGTGTGCTTAGCTTAGCTTAGCTCAGCTCAGCTCAGGGCGATCGAGCGCCTTCGTGTCGTAGGTCCATGTCAACAAGCACTCTTGATCGCGGCCGGTCTCAATGACTGTAGCGAGAGGAACACTGACTCAATGTGTTTTCCAGAAGATGGTATTACCGCTTCGAGATACGAGTGCCGGCGGCGAAGTTGGGAACTATTCTATGTCAGCTTGCAGTGTTGACAGGTACAATCCCGCAGTTCTAGTAGCCTCAGTCACTGTTCTTCTCTCCGTGGTGTTACGCTCAGCAGTATTGGACACTCCTCATCCCGCAAGGCACCACCTGTTTCGCCCAGGGGCTCACATCTAGTGGGACGTGGGTTGGCGACAACGGGACCGCAGGTGAGTCCGGCATTGCTTCCACTTACTTGTGCCGGGCTCATCTCCGTCTTCTATCCTGTCGACCTCCCTTGGTCAACTCTTGTTCTTTTCCGACCCCGACGGTATTAGGGTATTTTGAGGCCTAGGGAGTCTTTCACTTTCCGGCCTTAATTGGCCATTGTCTCATCTTTCCTGATCCCTCCTTCTTCGAGGGGTCAGACCTCTTGTTCTCATTTCATTATATTTCCTTTTCTCATTAAGATTCCCTCACTGTCTTTTGTTAATTGGCTCCCGTGTATCCAAATTCCATTTATCTTTTTTTCATCTACCCTCCATTTTGTAGGTGTTCTCAGTCTACGTTGCTTTTTGTAAGTCTTTTCGATCTACAGTAAATTGCATTTTGAGAGTGTTTTCAACCCCAATTGCATTTTGTAAGGATTGACAATCTAAATTGCTTTTTAGTAAGTCTTCCAATATAGGGGATGGGACTTTTGGGAGTATTTTGAATTTCAATTGCATTTTGTATTTTCAACCTAAACCGCTTTTTGCAAGTATTTTCAATCTCAATTGCATTTTGTATGGTGGCAATTTTGCAAGTATTTTGATTCTCAATTGCATTTTGTGGGTATTTTGAATCTAAATTACATTTTGTAAGTATTTTGATTCTCAATTGCATTTTGTGGGTATTTTGAATCTAAATTATATTTTGTAAGTATTTTCAATCTAAATTGCATTTTGTAAGTAGCCTATTGTCCATCCAATTGAGTAGTTTGAATCTGCCATACATTTTGTAAGCAGTTTCAATTTCAATTGCATTTTGTAGGTATTTTGAATTTCAATTGCACTTTGTGATTTTTTGGAATCTGAAATGCGCGTTTTTTCAATCTAAATTGCATTGTGCATTTTCAATTTCAGTTGCATTTTGTAAGTATTTTGAACCTCAATTGCATTTTGTGCGTATTTTGAACCTCAATTGCATTTTGTACGTATTTTCAATCTCATTTGCATTTTGTATGTATTTTGAATTTCACTTGCATTTTGTAAGTAAAGGATTTCGTCTCTACATTGCATTTTGTACGTATTTTGAACCTAACCTACATTTTGTGCGTATTTTTCAGTCTATTCCTTTTGTGAGTATTTTCGTTTTAAATTCCCTTTGGTACGTATTGCCGCTCTCCATTTTGTGAATAGTTTCAATCTGAGTTCCTTTTTGTAAGTATTTTCCTTCTCACTTAATTTTTGTTCTGGTTTTTACTCACCCAGACCATTAGGGGCCGATAACCTAGATGTTAGGCCCCTTAAAACAACAATTATCATCATCAGCTCCACCTGTTACGATCACCCAACGCTGGTGCAACAAAGACCAGTGGCACTCGTTTCTCTAACACGTAATACAGTTGCACTGAAGGTCTTAACTCCTCGACACCACGCTACAGATGGACAAGAAATCATGTTTCATGGACTAGCCAACCTTGGCGTGAGATGTTATTGCCGACAAATGACGCGTATGCATCATCACCGACGATCGTAGACTATTTGTCTGGAGGAAACCCGGTAACATCGCACGCCTCAACATTGCGTCAACTGTGTGCAGCAACGTAGTGGGATGGCATCACGTGGGGTCACCGAATACATACAAAGCAGTCTAAATGCCCAACGGCACAGAAACGACATTCTGCAAACAATTGTAGCCCACCAGCAGTTAGTGCGTACTGGCATCATCCGACTGGAGTGGCCTTTCTATTCTACTGACATGAATCTTGTTGAACATGTCTGGGATCGATTGAAACAATCTGTTTTTTAACGTCCAGACCAATCCCACCTTTCTACAGGACCGACGCCAATGAGAAATGGAAATACTGGACCAAAATTTGCTTGACAAACTTGTGAGGATATTGGATTAGCAGGAATGCATCTTCATGACTAGCGACTTCGGTGTCGTAGTCGGTAGCATGCTGACCCTCTATGCCCAAGATCGCGGGTTCAAACCCGGCTGAAGTCGTCGGATTTTTAAGAGCGTTAAAATCCTTCAGTATGCCTTCCTTCGGAGGGGAAGTAAAGCCGGTGGTCCCATGTCATAGATTTATGGCATGTAAAAGAACCTTCCACTAATTAAACTTGTGTGAAGCTAAATGTCTAGGTTAGATTTCGTTGAAACGCTCTAAGTTCCAATGTTCACGACTAGGTGTCAGTAGCGAAAGTTAGAATTACTTGAAATTGAACGGAGCTTGTAGCTCACCCCATGGGTGTCCGCTTGAAGCAGCTACAGCCTCTGGCGAGCAGAACATGTCCTCGGACACTCCCGGCAATAAAAGCCATACGCTAAATAAATAAAATATTCTTTACTCGGGGCCATATCCCAAGTCATTCACTTTGGTGCAAAACTGGATCCTATGGAAATTTCTAGATGCCAGTCGCAATGTTGGTTACACGATATTGGAATTACGGAATTCACACCAGTGCACAGCGTAACTACGGTCGAAGAAGTCCAATTTTTTGAAGGGCAACACAAATAAACGACATTCTGAACAGTTCTGTTCGTAAAAGATCTCTTGTGTCACATTTGGTGATTACAATACGAAATGAATCAGATTTCAGGCACAGGTCGGTGTGTCGAGTTCTTGTTTTCACTGCCAGATAGCAGATAGTCTCAATGGCCTAGTCAACGGTAGCTGAGGCCATCAGTTTATTATTATTGCACAGGGTTACCCTTACAATATTAGTTCAAAATCGTGATTGTGATATGAACTGTGTCTTCTGCACCCAAACTTCATCAGTAAATAATTTAAAAACTCCATTATTAATAACAAAAATATATATTTAAGGATAGCACCAGAAAGAAGCCATACAACTGTCCACTATAATTTGTACACATTCTGAACGGCTGAAGTCTCATCTCGGTTTATAGCTTGCTCCAAAATGAATCTCTGGAGTTATATTTTCATAAAATCGTTACTTGTATTTTAGGTCAGAAGCTGGTAAGCTGCGGCAGTCAGTTGACATTTGATGGATCCCTGTCAGATATACTGGCATAACATGCGTTTGTGGTTTCATGCAGATTGTTTTTTAACAAGAAGTTATTTCAGACCTTCATGCTTTAATGTTTGCTAACAGTGGCATCCTTTTGTTTCAGGTAGGCTGTCCTGCATCTCCTCTATGTTATAGTAAGTCGCACTATCTGTTGTATATCTTCTTCTTGGTCTACTCTATATCTTCGCTATATACAAAAATGAATGTTACGTGATAGTTTGTATGTGTATGTCCTTTATGCGTTCATATACAATTCATCCGATTGCGATGAAACTTTGGTGAGTTGTTGTGCACGCTCCCGCTAATTAGTAAATCCATTTTACAATAGTTTAGAGGCAGTTAACGGAAATTGAAAAAAGATATTGTGTGTCCAAAAGCACTTAAAGAAACAAAAAAAATTACAACGCCAACACTTTATTTGATTGGCATTGCAACGCATGCTGGGTACAGCCTGTTATAAATAACAATTAATTATAGTTGGGGGCGGGGGGTTGCAATCTGAAAACTCTCCCGCTTCATAAAATTGCCCGATAAGTACACGGTACCTATCTGGTGGTTAAAGTGTGATGTTGAAAAGAAATCTTGTCTTGTATATTTGATTGAGCAAAGGTGCTTGATAAGAATCAATTCTCTGATCCTTGGTGGCAGCAGTTTTATCAATTCACCCTTTGTTGCGAAACCGATATTTTGTAAGGTAAGCTTTGGTCCCGCAGTGACTACACCTACAACTGTCTCTTCGTCCCAACACCCACTCAGCTAAATCCACAATAGCCTATTAAGGGGTTCATGGTAAACCCGCGAGGACTGGCGCATGGATATTACTGACCCGAGGCTTGAATAATGCTCTATATTTTCGTTTTTGCCAGCCCTTATCTCCTGTCACTTAATGTACCTTCATTCCCAGCCTTGAACTTCACCCGGCAAATGAAACATGTCCATAGCTTTTTGTACACGCAAGTTATTTCTATATTATTTACGGTCGGGTCTGATTTACCCATGGCGCCAGTCCTCGCGTGACAATGTTTGGCTTACGTTAGTAAAAAAAAAATAAGTGGGAAAATCCACCTATTTTGCTGCAGTACAATCACATTGTTGTTGATCCATATGTAGGGTGTAGGTACACCTTGGTCATCAGCTCCTTTGTTTAAAACAAATGAGATTACTGCTCTGCTGCCACTATCACGACCAATATTATACTGTTACCAAAATTGACATTTCTCGAGTGTTAAATTTGAAATAAATAAGCCTCATTTTATATTGGGAATAGTTGATAGGAAGACACCAGGTGTATCATTACTTCATTAAAATCCGTACGACTGCGACAAAAAAAAAGGAGCGACGCACTATGATCCGGCGCCAGTCCTCGTGTTATATTTTGTCACGCCAGTTCGCAAGGTTTAAAGGAAAGGGCTTCAAAAATCAACATAGATATTAAATAACTACACTTTTGTGAGAAATTCAGTTCTTACAATTTCATCTGGCATGGGTTGTAGGAAAGTGTTGGGGAAGATATCGATATGTGGACGATGGAGGATGGAAAGGGGGCAGAAGGTAGACCTCTATTTTTTTTTGAAATATTTGTAGAACCATTAAAGGACGACGACTTGAGTGGCTATGGGCATGTTGTTAGAGCAGAAGCATCTATTCCTAACATAATTGTTAACTCCCGGCTGACCGGCAAACGCTCAACAACCCGTCCTAGGTCTAGGGGGAGAGATAGTGATGGTGACATTAGAAGAAACAAAACCTACAACTCCCCTTGGTGGTGCTACAGTGGAACAGCATCTGCAATAATTGTGATCAGAAACATGCCTCTCAAAATTATGTGATTGAACCTCTGAGTTTATTTTTAGCCTATTTTCATTTTTGGAAAAGAAAAAAGAAAAAGCTTATGAGATCACCTTTGTCCGTGTCTCTGTGTGTGTGTGTGTGTGTCTAATAACTTCTAAACGGCTGGAGCTATTTCAATGAAACTCGGTAAGTTCAAAGCACCATTATGGGTGACCTCGATCGAGCCCTTCAAATTGTATTGTCTCTCACCAATCCAACATGGCGGCTGTGCGGAATTTCTCACCAGCATTCAGTATCTCCGAAACTATTACCGATATCATCCTGAAATTGTGTGCGGTGATAAAGAAGTTCGCCTATGAGACTTTCAAAAACCTGGTAACTACAAAACCAACATGGCGGCCAAGCAAAGTTGAGACTTTTAAATAGACTTTTCTCGTGATTTAACCATCCAAACGTAATGAAACTTGGTAGAGCAAATGTTTGTACACATTGTAGTGCACTGGTGTCTAAGTTAGTTCAATTGTTTACATAACCTCAAAATGGCGGCTGTGCGAAATATTTCACTGGCATTCCATATCTCCGAAACTATTACAGATATTGCCCTGAAATTTTGTACGCTAATAAAGGGCACTGTTACAAGTTTATTTATGTAACTTTCATAAACCTGCAAATTAAAAAAACAACCTGGCGGGCAAGCAAATTTGAAACATTTTAATAGACTTTTCTTGTGATTTAACTCTCTGAGCGCAGTGAAATGTGGTACAGTAAATAATTATACATATTGTATTTCACTGGCATCTAATTTAGTCCAATTGTTTACATAACCTCAAGATGGCGACTGTGCGAAATTTTAAAATTATTTTTTTTATTTCTTGAGTCGTAATCATGCGATCGAAGTGAAAGTTGGAGTAATGAACCTACGCAATAATTTTCCTTTAATGGTACATAACTCTATGGCCTATACATATAACGATCCAAAATGGGGAGCATAGGAAATATTTAGACGGTTCTCAATATCTACGAATCTTTTACAGCAATCAAGCTGAATTTTTTTAATGTTCATAGACGCTATGAATGTAAGTTCACCTATAGGACTTTCAGTAACCTGTGAGCACAAATCCAACATGGCGGCGACGCGATGTATTAATATTTAAATGGACGTTTCTCGCGATTTAACCATCCGAGTGCAGTGAAACTTTGCACGTTATATGCTTATACAAATGTTAATCCAGTGGCATCTAATTTATTTCAATTGTTTCCATAACCACAAGATGGCAGCTGTGTGAAATTTTTAAATCTCGTTTTTACTTCTTGTGTTCTAATCATGCGACTGAAGTTTGAATACCACATGTACACAATAATCTTCTTGTAACAGCACATAAAATCCAACCTGGTGACCATCTGAAATATTTAGACGGTTCACAATATCTACGAATCTATCACAACCTTCAAACTTAAATTTTGTATGTTGATAGAGGCAATTAACATTGAGTAGGATAAATGAAAATAGGCTGTATAGTTCTTCACGGAACTACTTGTTTATTTTTTCTTCATTGCCATGGAATATCTTTTGTAATGTACAGTATATTCTCTGTTTTCTGTCATGGGTCTTCATGGGAGTTTAGGGGTTGTTTAAATCTACACTTTGGAAGAAATTTGAATTTAGTAACTGTTGTTGATGTTGATGCTAGGGGGTGATACCTTGCCTGAATCTAAAATATGAAAAGTCTAATTCTTTTCTACCACATAATACACGTGAGCTTATAAATACTTAACAAACAAAATACAACGCAGGTTTCCACTTACTTGTGCCGGGCTCTTCTCCGTCTTCTTTCCTGTCGACCACCCTTGATCAACTCTTGTTCTTTTCCGACCCCGACGGTCTTAGGCTATCCGAGGCCTAGGGAGTCTTTCACTTTCCCGCCTTAATCGGCCCTTGTCTCAACTTTCCTGATCCCTCCTTCTTCGGGGGCAGGGGGTCAGACCTCTTCTTTTCTTTTCATTATATTTCCTTTTCTCTTTAACATTCCCGGACTGTTTTTGTTAATTGGCTCCCCGTGTATCTAAAAGGGATGACAATCTAAATTGTTTTTTAGTAAATCTTTCAATATAGGGGCTGGGACTTTTGTGAGTATTTTGAATCTCAATTGCATTTTGTAAGTATTTTCAACCTAAACCGCTTTTTGCAAGTATTTTCAATCTAAATTGCATTTTGTATGGTGGGCATTTTGTAAGTATTTTGATTCTCAATTGCATTTTGTGGGTATTTTGAATCTAAATTACATTTTGTAAGTATTGTCCATCCAAATGAGTAGTTTGAATCTACCATACATTTTGTAAGCATTTCCAATTTCAATTGCATTTTGTAAAAATGGGTTGGGCAAAAGCGAACCAAGAACTGCGATCGGTGGTAACCAGACTTTCAGTGCACGGCTATCACCACAAGATATGTAGAAATGACAAATTTCACGAACCAAACAATGCATGTGTATGCGTACTATGCAACGAACATTGTGAAAAATACCTCCTAACTAAATGTCATAAGAGGATTAAGTCAATCATCGACTATAGCAAAGACTAATCTAAATGTATCAAATATTGTACATAGGATAAGTCTCTATGTATGCACATTTGTGCGCATTTTATGTATTAATAATAAATGGGAGTTTTTCCATCTAAATTGCATTGTGTATTTTCAATTTCAATTGCATTTTGTAACTAGTTTGAACCTCAATTTCATTTTGTAGTCTAGGTATTTTCAATCTCATTTGCATTTTGTAAGTATTTTGAATTTCAATTGCATTTTGTAAGTATTTCGACTCTACATTGCATTTTGTACGTATTTTGAACCTAAACTAAATTTTGTGCGTATTTTTCAATATTTTCCTTTTGTGAGTATCTTCCTTCTAAATTCCCTTTTGTGAGTTATCACCACTCTCCATTTTGTGAGTCGTTTCAATCTGAGTTACATTTTGTAAGTATTTTCCGTCTCACTTAATTTTCGTTCTGGTTTCCATTTCATTGTCATTTTCGCTAACACTCAGACCATTAGGGGCCGATAACCTAGATGTTAGGTCCCTTACAACAACAATTATCATCATCAAAAAGCAGGTTTTCACGATTTTACCACCAGGTGGTAGCATTTGTCGTTACAAAATCCATAGCAAAGAGCAATTAAATGAACAACTGGTGAGATGGGGTATATTTGAGGGCCTTATTTGTTGGTGAAATAAAACTGTTGATTTCGGTGGGTATTTCGCGAAATAAACTGTCATAATGATCGATGCTTCATCTGCGATCTTCTTTATAGTATGGGGTTGTTGTTGTTTGAGTCTTCAGTCTTTTGACTGGTTTGATGCAGCTCTCCATGCCTCCCTGTCCTGAGCTAATCGTTTCATCTCTACATAGCTCCGACACCCTACATCCAAGGCAATCTGTTTAACATATTCTAACCTTGGTCTACCCCTACAGTTTTTGTCCTCGACCCTTCCTTCCATAACTAAGCTTGCTATTCCTGGGTGTCTTAGTATGTGTCCTACCAACCTATCTCTTCTCTTCATTAGCAGTCGCCAGAAGCATCTCTCCTCTCGTCTTAATACCTCTTTGTTTGTAACCCTATCTACCCATCTGATCTTCATCATTCTCCTGTAACACCACATTTCAAATGCTTCAATTCTCCTCTTTTCTGCTGCACCAATAGTCCAAAGTTTCACTTCCATAGAGCGCCACGCTCCAGACAAAGGCTTTCAAAAATGACTTCCTAATACCTAAATCTATATTCGATGTCAGCAGATTCCTTTTTTGTAGAAATGCTTTCTTTGCCTGAGCCAACCTACTTTTAATATCCTCTTTGCTTCGTCCATTACTGGTTATTCTGCTTCCCAAGTAACAGAAGTCTCCTACTTCCTTCAGCTTTTCACCTGCCAATTTGATCTCCATAGAGGTTTCTGATTTATTTCGGCTGCATTCCAGTATTTTTGTTTTACATTTATTAATTTTCATCATGAATTCCTTCCGTAAGACGGAATCCATAACATTCAAAAACTCATTCAAATCCTCAGGCTTGTCGGCCAAGATGACGATGTCATCAGCAAATCTCAGAGTTGAAATTATTTCTCCTTGAATCTTCACTCCCACTTTAAATTTTTCTCTAATTTCCTTCATGCTTGTTCAATGTAAAGATTGAAAAGTATGGGTGATAAGTTGCAGCCTTGCCTTACACCTTTCTGAATACCAGCTTCTCTCTCATGTCCTTCAACTCGAATGACTGCTGTCTGGTTTCTGTACAGATTGTATATCACCCTCCTATCCCTGTACTTTATTCCAATCGATTTCAAAATGTATGTATGGGGTAAATCTAACAAATTATGTAATAAGGGATTTTAAAGAACATTCTTTTAATGTATTCTTGTTATTAAATCTTAGAACAACCAAATATACAAAATGTTATAAGTCGTGAACTCGCACCGCTGTATCTACGAACACAACGTGATTTGATGTAATCGATAGCAGATGTCGATTTTCATCGATAGCCTTAGAGATCGCGGAACTGAATTCATATACATACTTCCGGCTTTGTGGGCATTTTTGTAGAGAATGTGCTGCTCTATCAATTAAATGGGAAGGAAACCACGGCGGTCAATTTCTCAGAAGCCTTTAAACGTTTATTGGAGAGCTTATTCGATATTATTTAGCATTTTTCGTACCAATTGGAGTATATTTCGTGATAATTTGCGCAATAAATCAGATTTCGTGATATTTCACGAGTTCAATTTGCTGAATTACGCTACTTTATGTACCTAGAAGGTCATATATAGGCAGGAAAAAAGATATGAAAAAAGTTCGTGCGTATCGCTATCACCAAAAGAAAATACGGCCCCTAGGTATACTGTATGTGCAGAAAAAGTATACGTATTTCAAGTGCTGCGGAGTTCGTAACAAATCATGAGGGGTAAGCATAGAGCATGTCCTGTGTGAAAGGATAAGAATTGTAGAAATCTATTTGCAGAGATGACACGACCTCGCTTATCACCGCTAACATCAGTAGAGCATTGTTTTCCTTCGGCTGACCTCTGTGTACCTGAACTAATTGTCGCTGTAACTGCTGCACTGTTGCACCAAATATGTGTTGGTTATTGCGTCTCGCCTTGTTGGACCCTGGTGTCCTTTAGTACTCCTTTCGAGGAGCTGCAGCCTGTCACAGCAAACAGAAACATTCTTCAAACCTTCCCTTGAAACTCTCGCACCCCTAAAGCAGCTCCGCTTTTCATGGAAAAGGTAGAATAGTCATTCATCGCCCTCTGTATTTGACTGGCTGCGTTGCGCCTGCTGTCCCCAAGGTTGCGGGATGGCGCAGTCAGTTATCATTTGAGGGTGCGCAAATGCAAGGGAGCCGGGTCAATAGAATTACTGGCACGTTAAAGATCCCCTTCGGGGAGAAATTCTGGCACTCCAACGTCTCTAAAAGACGCAGTTGTTAAATCGGGCCTAAAACCGATAACATTAGTCTATTATTTTAAAAAATATATATTTATGACCAGAACATTTTAAGGGTCATTAATAACCTCTTCTTCGCCATCTGAGCAGTCAATGTCCTTTGTCCTTTGAACATGTCCCTATTCTTCTTCTTTGACGTGCTCAAGGATTCATCTGATCTACTCTTTGGAAAAATACTGTTCCACTCAAGGTAAAGGATAAAACAGTAAGAACCAGTAGTAATAATACTATTATTATCATCATCTTAACAATGTACTGTTGATATGAAAATGAACAGAAGGTAATGGATGAAATCAGTCATATCGATGACATTTACCGACCAAATGTTTATGGTAGAAGCATAACTAGGCTATACTTGAAGTGCAAACTACTCGTAATGTAATAACTACATCGATATTCGAACAGTAAAAGTATTCACGCGTGTGCCGCACATTCGATCTTGACTGGTGACTTTTAGTGCGGAGGAAAATAACATCTGGAACGTGGAATATGTTGCCAGTGTTACCAACTGTTAATACTAAAGTGTCCTGTCCCTTCGGATTTATCACAAGAAAACTCCGATTGCTGCCACACACCGGAAGGTTTAGACAATTGCTTGTCTTCAAATGAAAATCCACATCCTGCTTTCAGTCGACCGACCGGGTCAGGGAATGGAATGAATGAAGCCCCCATCTAGCGGCTAGGATATGAACTGTGCCGGCTGACGAAGCCCGTCGCACTCCCCTGGGGGCAATGATTAAATGAATGACAGATGAAATGAAATGATAGTGGAGAGTGTTGCTGGAATGAAATTGTGACAGGAAAAACCGGAGTACCCGGAAGAAAAAAAAACCTGTCTGCCTCCACTTCGTCCAGCACAAATCTCACATGGAGTGATCGGGATTTGAACCACGGATCCAGCGGTGAGAGGCCGGCGTGCTGCGGCCTAAACCACAGAGGCTCTGCTCGTCTTCAAATACTCTATGTAATAATAAAATAAATTACTTTAACCAGGTGAGTTACGCAGGAGAATAGTAGTCTTGAAGTTTTGTGAGACCATAGCAGGAAGTTTAAATTTCAAGGATGCTGAACAAGGCATTGCACTGGGCTGGGGAAAGAATACACTCGTACAGGAGATGCATGCTATCACATGAATGGGGGTAGAAACCCACAGAAACCCAAGCCGAGTAGTATTTATTATTATTTCTCTTATACAGGCCACTGAGGCTACAAAGCCTCTTCATGCAGCTCTCTTCAATCAGAGGCTGGTTGAATACGATAACATAAATTAAGAAAGAAAAAAGAAAACTTTACCTAAACATTCAGTTGACAATAGAAGTTCTTAATATTACATCTGTTCACCTTGCCACGGTGGGTGAGTGGTTATCGTGTCGGTCTACCAACCCCAAGCTTGCAGATTCGCTCCTGGCCGTGGTGAGTGATTTTTGAAAGGTCCTCATTTCTCTACTACAAAGCGCTATAGTGTTCAAGGAGCTTAGATATCTAACCTCCTTGACTTTCATAGTGCTTCAAGGAACAACAAAATGAGACATGCAAGCTGCACTCTGGGTGTCAAATAACAAAGCTGGCACCCGAGGCCATACGATATTATTATTATTACCTTGCTCATGCTAATTGTATAGCCGATAGATTACCATGAAGGGAGTGTTTTATTTCTCTGATGGAAGTCCTGAATACTGGTGCAGTTTATATTTATTCCAGAGAATACTAGCTGAAATACGGAATGAACCTTTGCATTTTTCGGTTCTATGATGAGTGAGGTATCTGGAGCATTTGTGCAGTGTGTCTATTCGCGCGGTTATGCACTGACTGCATGCGAGTTAGTGTGCAGTAAATATAAGACGGAATTTTGAAGTTTAGAATGTTCATCACAGTCTGAGCCATGGCATACTGTCTTCGTTCTTTTAATTTTAGCCATCCAATCTGGACGTAAAATGGAGTGAAGTAGTTTGTCATTTTCTTTCTTCGATGAACCAGTGCAGCAGTGTTGTATGCACCGCCCATACCTCAGTAGCCTGCTCATCAAGCGTTATAGGCTTCTAAATCTACTGATGTGGGTTTATCGCTCTCAAACTGATTGTGCTTACCAACACAGCCGGATAGTAAAGGGATATATTAGTTTACAATTACAATACAATTGTGTTTGAATGGCAATTGTGCTCAGATAGGTGGGCAGCAGGTTGCTACTCGTGAACAATATCGAAATACGTACATGGAGGGGTGAACGGTGACTCTGTATAACAGGCGTTTGACATTTGCATGTAGGCTATGCAATTTTAACCCGCAGCATAGACGTGCTCGTTAAATCGTGCACCACGGCCACGAGGGCTTCTGCAGCAAGTCCGGAGATTGTAGGTTTGAATCCTGGCTCTAATAGCGGCTATCCTGATTGGGGGTTTTCTCCTGCCTTTCCCACACTCCAGGCAAATGCCCCTTAAAACAACAACAACAACAACAACAACTAACAAATGCCGGGATTGTACCTTATTTCAAGTCCTGTCCCGAATACAGTTACACACATACTACAGTCGTGAGTAATCAAGCTTACTGCAGCTTACTTTTCGTAAATTATACAAACCGTGATTTGACTTTTCTGAAATGTAATTCCCGTGGTTCGTTACAGAAAGATGCAATCTCGCGCGAGGAGTCCTAATCACCGATATAGAGAGCTATATAGCATAAAACTTCTCATTGTAATGGAGTTGGTTAAGACATGATAGGTCGTGAACCAGAAGCAATTTAATATATATCAGTTGGAAAATCCATTTAATAGGCTGCAGAGTTTTAATGCAAAAGACAAGTGGGGATATATGAACTACTTGTTTAGTTATACGATGAATTAATTAGCACAAGGGGGCATGTAACCGAAAATGCATAGCTGGCTTTAAAAGTTCATTGAGTTCACAATATAAGACATAGAACGTTGAAACTTTGTACATTTGTCTAATGGTGTTTGATCTACTTCGTGGCAAGCAACAGCTATCTTGGGCACAAGTATAGTCACTGCAAAAAGGTTGTTACATCCTCTTATTTAGGTACATTCTACAACATAACTATAAAAGATCCTCGTCTGAGCTTTTAACTAGTTTAAACTCTTAACGTTATGTAGAATTATCCAAATACCGTGAAAAGTTGTTTTCTATGATCATTTGAATTTTGGATTCTATAAACCTCAGTGAAAATATGAATGTAAATGCATGTAAATTCTACAAATGGTTAAATGGAAGCATAATTCTATATAAATATGTGTAGGCTATAATTACTCAATAAACAAACCCTGAACATTTCAGTTATGTGGCATTTAGCGTTTCAGAGAAAAGTGTGCCTATGCAGTGGAAAAATTGATATCGAGAAAACATTTGAAAGTTGGATGTGTTCTTTTACTCACATTTAAGTAACTTTGTCTATAGGCATGCAGTATCAGATATAAATTATGAGTAACGAGCTTGAAATGGTTACACAATGTATAAAAGAGGCAATTCATACAAAAAACACATATTCCAAAATGTTGATATTTTGACCCCTCCTCGGTTACATCCCCCCTTAACAGGTGTTGAATTTAGACCAAAGAACACGGACAGGAACCTGACGGTGGTCACCCACAAAGAAGCCGTACGCCGAAAGTGTCGCTTACTAGCGAGCACACTAAAAAACTATTCAATGCAATTATTTGAGGCATTTTCTAGAATTTTGGCCCATATATACACATTGGACGATTTATTAAGCAATATATAACTTATAGGCCTAAAATATATTGGATGATGTGATTGGATTTTATTGGCTTTTGTTGCTTTATGTTTCAAAACATGAAAGCAGGTGTTTTATTCAATGCGAATAAGGGATAACCTACACACATTTAGACACTCGTAGATGTAATAAGAACTCAAGATGTTAATTTAATTTTTGTGATTTGGATACAACCGCTTTAGCTTTTAATTAACTGAGAATGTAACACAATATTGTGAGCGAATTATCCGATTAGGTTGTAAAATACATGTTTTTATGAATAAAAATAAAAGTTCAACCCAGATATCTCGGAAAGTACTGAAACTATTCGCACAAACAGAGGAAGTTTCTGAAGAGTTCTTATCGTTCAATAAGGGCCGTGATGGTGCAGTGGTCAAACTGCTTGCCTCTCACAAGCCGGTCAATGCATGTGAGATTTTCGAAATTAAATAACACGTCTTGTGGTTCGGATTCCGCATAGAAATGGAGATCCCCTGGGTCACGATTGCGAGATTAACGGTCACGTAAAACTACAGGCTTCCTTGTTTTCGTTTTATAAAATGTTGCCCCATTTTAATAGGTGCGATATTTGACTTCTGCTTCAAGAAATCAAGACTGGTGCAAGAACCACTGGTCCGATTTACATGAAATTGTACATGGAAGTAGCTGATTTACCTGGTTAACATATAGGCTACTTTTGATTTCGATACTTTTCATTATTTAAAGATGGCGACCATTTTAGTGACGTCACTACACCCTTTGGTTTCTAACTTTCATATTTCCATTTCAAATAAAGAGAGAACGCTAAGAAATAGCAAACTTTTGATGGCATATGCGAGGTTAAAAATTTAATTTTCTATCCGAAAGGTCCTTACCACTTTTCGTGTATCTCCAACGGTTAGCGAGTAAAACCTAAATTTGTGCTATAAAACACGGTCAACGCCGAGCGGTGTAGTTGGACAAAGTGTTCCATCCTTACTCTCCCTCCGTGCAGCATCTCGCCTATCCCCTGTTTTAACTGTCACCTTTACATTTTAATTTATTTATGACCCCCAGCGAAGCACGGGTACTTCAGCTAGTATATAATATTTTGGTGAACTTACTTGTCAACGCGTCTTTAACCAAAAATATTAAAATTATTTTATTAATGAACCTTGTATCTGAGCATGTGTAGCCCACTTAGCAGCGTTAGTGAATTTACTAGTATCCATGACAGTGATTCAATGAAACGCGGCTTCGGTGGCGTAGTTGGTAGCATGCTGAACTACTGTGCCCAAGACCGCGGGTTCAAACCCGACCGAAGTCTTCGGATTTTAAAGACCGTTAAAATCCTTCAGTATGCCTTCCTTTGGAGGGGAAGTAAAGCCGGCGGTCCCATGTCATAGATTTATGGCATGCAAAAGATCCTTCCATTTACTAAACTTGTGTGAAGCTAAATTTTTAGGTTAGATTTCGTTGAAACGCTCTATCAAAGTTCCAACGTTCCCCACTACGTGTCAGTAACATCTGGTAGCGGGAGTTGGAACTAGACTACTTGAAATTGAACGGAACTTGTAACTCACCCCATGGGTGTCCGCTCGAAGCAGCTACAGACTCTGGCGAGCCGAACATGCCCTCGGATACTAAACGCCATACGCTATATAAATAAATAATGAAACGTTACAACAAAACGATTGTTAAGTGACGCTGTTTCTCAAGTCTCAATTTCTATAAATTTTGGGAGCATTTCGAGGGGAACTGTAGCCCCATCAGCCCTCCCAACCCTGCCTTTAGCACTGCCCACCCCGCCCTTCCGATATGGGAACTGTCACCTGGACTCCTCCAAGTTTCGTCCTCTCTAGACCAACCTAGATGTTGGCCCCTTTAAACAATTATCATCAATTGTTATCCTCTCTAGTTCTTAACAGATGACAACATTTTGATCTGTTGAACTTACGCAATATGCAAAGTTTTGGCGTGAGAACACTTCCTGCCAGGGATCATGTGTCCCACGCTGTACAGTAATTTGGGTGTATTTATTGCGGATGCATGACTCTGCAATAATTACATGGTCAGCCTGTCATTAAATCAACAGTATGATAAAATCCTACAGTTTTCAAGAAATGTGTATTTTGGCAAGCTGTGGTCACTCCTACCATTTGCTTATCGGGGAAGTTTGGCGACGGAAGCCGTTAAAACCAGCACCGTGGAGTGTGTCTTATGTTTGGACAACACGCATGTGAAATAGTAAGTGGAGGGTCTTGCTTCTCTGGTAAGAAAGAAAATGTGTTAGGGATGTTAGCTCATAGGGCGGGATACTTGTTTGTCTCCGCAGTCGGAATTGAATCCCGGTGCAGCCATCTCAGAAACACAGACACAGGCAAGTTCGAAGGAATTAACAAAGAATTCCAAACATCTCCGATCTGAAAAAGGAAACGAAAGAGCCTGTATTTCTATGTGACCATGTGAGCATTTCCAATTTTAATTGCATTTTGTAAGCATTTTGAATTTCAATTGCACTTTGTGAGTATTTCGGATCGGAGATGGGCGTTTTTCAAGCTAAATTGCATTGTGTATTTTCAATTTCAATTGCATTTTGTAAGTATTTTGAACCTCAACTGCATTTTGTATGTATTTTCAATCTCATTTGCATTTTGTAAGTATTTTGAATTTCAATTGCATTTTGAACGTAAACTACATTTTGTGAGTATTTTTCAATCTATTCCCTTGTGAGTATTTTCCTTCTAAGTTCCCTTTTGTAAGTATCACCACTCTCCATTTTGTGAGTAGTTTCAATCTGAGTTACATTTTGTAAGTATTTTCCGTCTCACTTAATGTTCGTTCTGGTTTCCATTTCATTGTCATTTTCGCTATCACCCAGACCATTAGGGGCCGTTTATAAACCTATGCAATTTCGGTTCTCTAGGCGTGGTTCTGTCTGACCAACCAGAATTGTTCATGTCACCACGACCACGACCGCGACTCGACGGCGATCAGAGATTTGAGTGAGTTTTTTTTAAGGGTTCCCACACTTCTTTTTGGCAAATGCCGGGTTAGTACCTGCTGGGGTGCCAACGCAACAGTTCTGAGACCCACAGTCCTAGCTCTTACATACTCAGTTGCAGAATATTGCTGCTCTACCTCAGTGGCGCCGAATCTTTTTTTTTTTTCAGGTCTAGCAGACACCCACCCCTCTCGTTCAGTGGGACCCCCCCCCCTTGTTAAACCGGACCCCTACCCCAATAATTACGTTTTTACAGCTTATTTCGCACAGTTCTCCCCTTCTCTTCTCTTCTCTCTCCCTTCTTTCCTTTCCTCTTTTCCTTCTACTTCCCTTTCCTCCTCTATCCGTAACCCCCCAACGGAACCCAGGACCGGGAGACCCACCCCTTCGTCAGGTCTAGCGGTTGCTAGACCTCGACCATGGATTCGGCGCCCCTGCTCTACCTGGCTTAACAGTGCCCACACCAACATTATTGACACACAACTCATTTAAGCAATGCGCCTCATCACAGGATGCATGCGATCCACAAACACTCATTGGCTTCCGGTTCTAAGTAACATTCCACCTCCACCCCTGAGAAGACTTCAATGATTGCTGAACACATGGAAGAGAATTGAAAACAACCCATCGCTGCCAATACACTCTGAGCTCGCAGTACCTTTACCGCAGCGACTGAAGTCCAGACAACCATCATGGCGAACAGCAGTCAACCTGCAGGATAATCACTTCAACATTCTAGATGCCTGGAACAATCAATGGCAGGAACAAACTTCCCTGACACATCGCCATCTAATTGTGACTCCTTGGGAACGACCTGCAGGTTTTCGTTTACCTCGACGTCAATGGTGCACACTGAACCGGGTAAGAACGGGCCAAGGCAGGTGTGCAGCGATACTGAATCAATGGGGCTGGAGGTCCTCCCCTGAATGTGACTGTGGAGAAGATCGGCAAACTATGGACCACGTAGCTTTCGAATGTCCTCTCAGAGCATTCAGAGGGACAATACAAGAACTCCACCAGCTTAATCAAGAAGCCATCGATTGGATTCAACTTAAAATTGAACTCTAATTTTACAAACATGAGATCATGTGTATCTTGTTGTATATATTTTTGTACATATTCCTCCTTTCATCATACGATAAATAATAAATAATAAAGTACGTTGTTTCAAGTCTCGGTGCACCTACCGCAATTATTACAGCTGTACACACCGTACGTTCCACGTAGAAACATAGGTCATCAGTTAAATTCAACACACATTAGTGTTCATGGAACTGATGACGAAGCCCGTAATAAGCATTAACAGTAACATTGTATTACGGCATCACCTTGTGTGTTGTCGCAGCTTTCTCCTTCTATCATCGCTGCTCATCTTTCCGAAAACACTTCGTCACGGACTGACACAGCAATGTGAGCCCTTATGGGTATTATATATACATACATACACACATCAAAAAAAGTTTTGCATCACCTCGGTTCCAAGAGTTCCGGAACCTTTAAATACAAAGGGAATAGAGATCAACACAAACAACATTTCAGCTCGTTTTATTGCTCATGAGACCCACACATTGCATGTTGTACCATCATACAGCTAGACTTTCAGCATTTGTGGTCCAGATTGCAGTACACACCACTACCTCTAATACCCAGTAGCACGTCCTCTTGCATTGATGCATGCCTGTATTCGTCGTGGCATACTATCCACAAGTTCATCAAGACACTGTTGGTCCAAATTGTCCCACTCCTCAACGACAATTCGGCGTAAATCTCTCAGAGTGGTTGGTGGGTCAAGACGTCCATAAACAGCCCTTTTCAACATATCCCAGGCATGTTCGATAGGGTTCATGTCTGGCGAACATGCTGGCCACTGTAGTCGAGCGATGTCGTTATCTTGAAGGAACGCATTCACAAGATGTGCACGATGAGGTCGAGAATTGTCGTCCATGAAGACAAATGCCTCTCCAATATTCTGCCGATATGGGTGCACTATGGGTCGGAGGATGTCATTCAGGTATCGTAAAGCCGTTTCGGAGCCTTCCATGACCACCAGTGGCGTACGTCGGCCCCACATAATGCCACCCCAAAACATCAGGGAACCACCACCTTGCTGCACTCGCTGGACAGTGTGTCTAAGACGTTCAGCCTGACCAGGGTGCCTCCAAACACGTCTCCGACGATTGTCTGGTTGAAGGCATATGCGACACTCATCGGTGAAGAGAACGTGATGCCAATTCTGTGGGGTCCATTCAGCATGTTGTTGGGCCCATCTGTACCGCGCTGCATGGTGTCGGGGTTGCAAAGCTGGACCTCGCCATGGACGTCGGGAGTGAAGTTGCGCATCATGCAGCCTATTGCGCACAGTTTGAGTTGAAACACGACGTCCTGTGGCTGAACGAAACGCATTATTCAACATGGTGGCATTGCTGTCAGGGTTCCTCCGAGCGGCAATCCGTAAGTAGCGGTCATCCACTACAGTAGTAGCCCTTGGGCGGCCTGAGCGAGGCCTGTCATCGACAGTTCCTGTATCTCTGTACCTCCTCCATGTCCGAACAACATCGCTTTGGTTCACTCTGAGACGCCTGGAAACTTCCCTTGTTGAGAGCCCTTCTTGACACAAAGTAACAATGCGGACGCGATCGAACTGCGGTATTGACCTTCTAGGCATGGTAGAACTACAGACAACATGAGCAGCGTACCTTCGTCCTGGTGGAATGACTGGAACTGATCGGCTGTCGTACCCCCTCCGTCTAATAGGCCCTGCTCATGCATGGTTGTTTACATCTTTGAGCAGTTTTAGTGACATCTATGAACAGTCAAAGGGACTGTATCTTTGATACAATATACACAGTCAACGTCTATATGCCGGAGATCTGGGAACCGAGGTGATGCAAAACTTTTTTTGATGTGTGTATATGAGTTTTAGATTATTCAAAGTGTGGGCGCGCGTTTGCTTCAAATCGGTTGGTTGATTCGTAGGTTCCTTAGTTTAGAGGCTGCGACAACTCGGTCATGCAGCGGTCAAGTCTTACTCAAATGCATTACTTCATTTTTGTTGATTTTAAAAGTCAAAACAAAGAATCATTTCCGTAGAGCCGTTTGTTTTCTTAATGTATTCATTTTATTAATGAGAAATTGCATATTGTAATTGAAATAGATGTTTGTATGAAAATAGGAGCAATGCAACCTGCCCGTCCAGATTCTAAACGTGTACTTGGATTTCTCTTGCCAGCCTGCTGTACAGACAAGAATGGGTCAGATCTAAACAGAGATTTGTACACCTCTGGTGGCGATGTATGATTGTTGAGTATCCCGCAACACCCTGTTCAACACTCGACGGTCCCTATGAGTAGAGCCCTGCGCGGATAAACAAAACGTTATCCGCATCCGCCCCGCATCCGCATAACTGTTATCCGCATCCGCATGACTGTTATCCGCATCCGCCCCGCATCCGCATGACTTCTATCCAAATCCGCTGATATTTCAATATTTTTAATTTATTACCTAAAGCATAAGATGTTAAACCAAGACATTTAGACAATATGTAACGTGTTTTTCGAGGGGTTTTTATGCCACCGGCATAAGTCAGTAGAAAGCCATTCTATATTTATTTACGCGGCAAATTGTTCAGCCAAGAGAATTTTTCATGTTAATTTATTATTATTAATTTATTATAATTATTATTAAGATATTTTCGGAGCATTTTATAAAAATTATAAGCATGTCTATGTCTTAGAAAACGCTATCAAGCTAATTATTACGAACGACAATATCATAGAAAGTTATGTGATTACGGAATTTAACGGAGTTTCGTCAGTTAGGGTATATCGAGAGACGTGACTCACTGGGAATTCAAGTACACGCTTAATCTTGTCGGGAAGTATTACGCAAGCGGGGTTGCAGCGTCAAGAAAAGGCGGATAGTTGGAACGGAACCCTCCCGCCGAGTGTAATGAGCCAGAGGAGGGGAGTATAGCGCGTGGGGTGCAGCCAATCAGTGGAGACCACGTAAGCTAGAAGTCGGGACTGGAGTGGGGAGCCGACGTGTGGATATATCGTTCGACGCGCCGTGGAACGAGGACAATCTGTGTAGAACTTGCCGAGTATGGTTATACGCGGGGGTCGCTCCGATGTTCCGTGGAACGAGGACTATCTGTGTAGAACTTAACGAGTACGGTTGCACGCGGGAGTCGCTCCGATGTTCCGTGGAGTGGAGGACTAACTTTTGTAAAACCTAACCAGTGTGGTTGTACGAGTGTTTGGGTCCGATGTACGGACCATAGAATTATCTAATCTACCAGAATATCATCAAATATCGACAAAGATGACGACGTCCAGGAGACTGTGGGAAGCTCACAGCATCATCCAGTGCGAGGGAAAGGCTTCGGCCATTTCCAGTGGTAAGCGCGAATGACGCAGAAATACGCAATCTCTCATTTCTCCTTGTTTTATATTTCATATTTCAATAACTTCATAGCTTGGAAATAAGAGTAAAATCAATAATTTATCAGACTCCGTTTTCACGAAATTTTCTATCGGTAATATTAAAATCGCAACGCTCCAATTTAAATTTTATACTTATTATTATTATTATTAATTTTGCTATACTTGTTTTATATAATAAATTCATTTCTTTTACAATGCAATCTTTGCTTTCTGTAGGTAGCATTAGATATAGACCAATTCCTTCTCCTGATACAATTGTTTGTTGGGTTAATGATCAAATCATACCACGATCTGAGTGAATAGATTCTTGAAGGTGTTCTACCAGAGCTAGACGTTGTTAAATACAAATTTAGATTTCAGCATTGCATTGAGGTCTTGGCGCCCATTAAAACAACATAGCTTAGGCAAAGGTAAACAGTTACATTTGTTGCTACCAACATGGGGCAATAATTAACGTTACACTTGTCATCCCAACGTGGAGAAGACGTTACACTTGTACGCTCAACGTGGAGCAAAGTGAATAAATGTAATCGTTTTGGGCCCTCACGTTGAGCGTACAAATGTAACGTTTTCGCTTGCCCACACGTTGAGCGACAAGTGTAGCGTTAATTAATGCCCCAGGTTGGTAGCGACAAGTGTAACAGTTTGACCCTCACGTTGAGCGACAAATGTAACAGTTTGACTGCCCCTAACTGTTGGGTGATAAATGTAACTGGTTTCCTTTGGCTAAGCTATGTTGTTTTAATGGGCGCCAAGACCTCAACGCAATGTTGAAATCTAAATTTGTATTTAACAACGTCTAGCTCTGGTAGAACACCTTCAAGAATCTATTCACTCAGATCGTGGTATGATTTGATCATTAACCCAACAAACAATTGTATCAGGAGAAGGAATTGGTCTATATCTAATGCTACCTACTGAAAGCAAAGATTGCATTGTAAAATAAATGAATTTATTATATAAAACAAGTATAGGAAAATTAATAATAATAATAAGTATAAAATTTAAATTGGAGCGTTGTGATTAGAATATTACCGATAGAAAATTACGTGAAAACGGAGTCTGATAAATTATTGATTTTACTCTTATTCCCAAGCTATGAAGTTATTGAAATATGAAATATAAAACAAAGAGAAATGAGAGATTGCGTATTTCTGCGTAATTCGCGCTTACCACTGGAAATGGCCGAAGCCTTTCCCTCGTACTGGATGATGCTGTGAGCTTCCCACAGTCTCCTGGACGTCGTCATCATTGTCGATATTTGATGATATTCTGGTAGATTAGATAATTCTATGGTCCGTACATCGGACCCCAACACTCGTACAACCACACTGGCTAAGTTCTACAAAAGTTAGTCCTCCACACCACGGAACATCGGAGCGACTCCCACTTGCAACCGAACTCGTTAAGTTCTACACAGATAGTCCCCGTTCCACGGCGCGTCGAACGATATATCCACACGTCGGCTCCCCACTCCAGTCCCGACTTCTAGCTTACGTGGTCTCCACTGATTGGCTGCACCCCACGCGCTATACTCCCCTCCTCTGGCTCATTACACTCGGCGGGAGGGTTCCGTTCCAACTATCCGCCTTTCCTTGACGCTGCAACCCCGCTTGCGTAATACTTCCCGACAAGATTAAGCGTGTACTTGAATTCCCAGTGAGTCACGTCTCTCGATATACCCTAACTGACGAAACTCCGTTAAATTCCGTAATCACATAACTTTCTATGATATTTTCGTTCGTAATAATTTGCTTGATAGCGGTTTCTAAGACATAGAAAACCTATCTGTATGCTTATAATTTTTATAAAATGCTCCGAAAATATCTTAATAATAATTATAATAAATTAATCATAATAATAAATTAACATGAAAAATTCTCTTGGCTGAGCAATTTGCCGCGTAAATAAATATAGAATGGCTTCCTACTGACTTATGCCAGTTGCATAAAAAACCCTCGAAAAACACGTTACATATTCGCCTCGGATCATCGGATGATTTACCGTGACGACGGTCCATTATCCGATTATCCCAGACACGTTAATAAACCCCATCCAAAATACATATTACATAAATGAGATCACCCTAAATTACAGATATATACACTCATAATTTTTCTTCACGCACTTTGCGTCAAAGTTTGTTGTCACTATGGATTGCACTTTGCAACCAGTCCAATGTTTTACATATAGAATAGTGTTCCACGGATATTTCCGCCTCTCAAATTTCTCTATGTTGGAGAAATAGACATAATTAATGTGTGAGCACTATGTATTTATGTCATATCACACGCATTGAAGGTGTTCTGATATATTTATATCTCCATAGAACTTCCTAATTTCACTGGAGGTCCCTTCCTTATGGTGACATTTAATCTCACTTATCACTGAGCACACGATCACACTATTGTGGCAGCGCCTCGTGACCATAATACTTAATCTCTCTTTAAAGTAGATTAAGTTAATATTGACTTCTGAAAAAAGAAACAGTAAATGCGCATTACATATAACACCAAATATTTCTGTGCCGTTGTCTTGTTAAGTTCCCGTAGACCATATTCTACTTAATACTAGTTCTCAACACAGACCCGTTCTCCTCACACAAATGAAACCATTGTACAAATTACCTTAAATTACTCACTTACAAATCTTACATGGCGAGGCCGTAAACAGAAATCACGTGTGCTGATATGTATGAGTTTCATGAAGGACTGTCTCGCCTTCTGATGGCCCATCTTTTGCCTCGTGGACGCCTTAAGCAAAAATACCCTGTTCAAGCGCTCACCCATCTCTAGGAGGCAAATGGGAATTCACCAGCGCTACCAAATTCTGGCCTTGGTGTATAAAGACATTTTAGTGCTCAAGAGCATCCGACAATCCCGTCATATTTCCCTGTACCTTAAAAACTCTCATTTACTTACATACTACCCCCCTGTGTGACTTTTGATACGCCTGCCTGGAAGACCATCTCCTCCCACGCACCAAATACCACACTTACTCATTTGATAGGCTGGCTCGCCAGCTAAACATCCTCACTTTATGACACATACTTTCGGAGACTATGTATATTATACGTCCCGTATAATCTGTTTCCCTCACTATTCTCCAGCACATATGCTGTTTTGCCAATACGTTTGGAAACCATAAATGTTTCTGCGTCACCTGCTTCCAACCTTGCAAGTGGCTCCCTTAAATGAACGTCATCACGTTGCTCTACCTACCTATTTCTCAGTATCTGTAACGATGCCCTGTTGCTACTGTCCACACATGCTAACCCTACTTTCCTCTGGTGTCACACCTCTACTTGACACTCTATGACCTAAAAATGTCACTTCTGACTGACAGAATGGCGACTTAGACAGCTTCAAAGTGAACCCTGCCTGATCTAACTTCTGAAAAACTATATCTAAATGACGTAGATGCTCCTCAAAACTGCGTGAACTAATTACCATATCATCTATGTAAATGGTTACAAACTCGCCTGTGTCATCCCCTAATGCGATGTTTAAAGCCCTAATTAAAGCTGCTGAACTACTCTTTAACCCATAAGGTGTTCTACAAAATTGATAAAGGTTATATTTATGACTAAAAGCTGTAAATGATCTATCTTCGTACATAAGTGGCACTTGCCAAAAACTGGAACTCAAATCTACACAAGTGAAATACTTCTTCCCCTCAAATGTTTGCATTAATTCCTCTATTGACATAGATTTCAGCTGATCTGAACTAATTCTACTGTTAACCAAACGAGCGTCTAAACAAATACGAACCGTGCCGTTGGTCTTGGGTACCGTGATCAAAGAATTAACATACGGACTGTTAGAGTGCTCAATAATCCCATCTTCAAGCATCTGGTTAATTTGTGCCTCAACTGCACTATGATAAGCGAAAGGTACAGGATATCTATGTCCTGTGAATACTGACCTATCAATAACGTTCAATGAATGTGTATAGCAATTGGCCATACCAATGCGATCCTCAAACACTCTCCTATTACACAATAACACATCATAGAGCCGAACACACTGTTCATCCTCTATATTTCCCTGAAATGCAGCATCACGCAACGAGTCCTTTAGACTACCGTTCGTAATCACACTGCCCACAAAACATGGAGAACCCCGCCCTACGGCTGGCGATATCTCATTTAAAGTACAAATCACACCTACAATACTACTCCTCTGAATATGGTCATTGAACGCTACTTCTACTTCAGAATCTCCCCATTTAAATTTCAAACTCCCTACATCATAACATAAGTTACCAGGCACTCTACTTAGCCACTCTGAACCCAAGATAACACTGAATACTAAATTTGGAATTACAAGGCAAATCTGCTTCTCTACATGATTATTAATTTTAATGTCTACTAAAACTTGCTTAGAAATTACTTTAGACCTCTTCCCAACAGCTGTGATAACAAAAGTGCTTTTAATTGGCATCTCCTCAAAATTTACTCCAGTTCCTTTCATTTTATCATAAAATGCACTACTTATGCAACTCTTCATACAACCACTATCAATTAAAACATATGTGTACGCCTCGAACACGTTAAATTTAACTATTGGGCTCTTACTAACCACTTCCTGAATAATACCTTCATCATTTAGTTCATGTAATAATTCATTTCTTACATTTAGGTCATAGGGTTCCTGTATAATTGTATGGACAGGGCATGTTATAGACTGAGATTCTGACCTTACTTCGCAGCCTGGTTCGCGTTTAAAGAACCGCTACAGCTGGCCGTAGTACTACTAACTACTGAACTGGTCTGGTTGTTCTGGGCTGTGTCATTGTTTGGCTGTATATTACTACCACTAGGCTGTCCTCTTCGTTGACCCCTATTCTGGTTGTAATTATTGTCATTATAATTTCTCCCTTGATTTCCCCTGAAATCATTGTTTCTCCCTTGATTTCCCCTGTAATCATTGTTCCTCCCTTGATTTCCCCTGAAATCATTGTTCCTCCCTTGATACTGATTGCCATAGCTATTTCCTCTGTTCTGATTTAGCTGATTATTATTATTTCTATTTTGAGCGTTGGCCCCTTCGCCACCGTTCCCTTGAACTTCTTGATGCCTGGCTTCATTAGGTCTATTATTATTACCCTGGTTCCGATTGAAATTGTCCTCATAACCCCCTCTCCCTAGTGCATCAAATGTGCTTAACAAATTTTCTACTTGTGATATTGTCTTTACATTCTGGATACCGGCAGCCTCCTTGATCCTATAGGGAAAGTGCCTAAGTAGCAACCTTACCACATCACTTTCCTCCTTCAACCCATCCAGATATTTACACACTAATACCTGCCCTAAAAAGTGTTCGGTCATGGTGGAGCTTCCTTTAGGGTTATATTTACCACACACTACTCCCTCACGATGCTGCGACTGAATAACCTCATTCCAGAACTTTTCACAGAATTTCATTTTAAAATCATTGATATCAGTAAACTTGTCTCTGTAGACAGCAAACCAATTCCTCGTTTCCCCCACAAACACTTGTTCTAAAATTTCAACTACCTGGCACCACTCAATACTACCATTTTCCAACCTCTCCCCGAATTTATTTTCTATAGTGTTCATGAACTCCATTGGGCACCCCTGTCGATTGCTGAACTTACCCAGTTCTACCTCCCTGTGTGTGCTATTCACAAAAACTGGCCTATTCTGACTATTTTCTTGCCTGATCCTAGCTTTTAATTTTAATTCTAATTCTGCGATTTTCTCCTCAGCCTTCCTCTCAATACTGTTTACTGTTAATTTAATGTTTCCTTCTGATTCTTCTACTTTATCATATAGCTTTGCTTGTTTCTCCTCAATCTTGCTAATGCTCTCTCTATTACTCTCTCTTAAATCATTTACTTCTGCAACTATTTACGAGTGGACTTTCTCAATTCTACCCCCCAGCTGTTCCTTAACCTCTTTAGTTGATACTTGAATATTGTCAATTTCTCCCCCCCCCCCCCCATTGCTTTTTGACCTGCTGTGTTTCCAGTTGCACTAGTTCTTTTAAATTTTCAGCCTGTAGCGATTCTAATTTCTAACTCCTCCTGTACTTTTCCTAATTTCTTGTCTACATCTGCAATGATCTCTTTAACCTTCTCTTCCATTACTCCTCTGATTTCTCCTCTAATCTGCTCCATTTTCACACTAATTTCCTTGTTGTTCTTATCTAATTTTGCATTATTCTGTTCTAATTTTTTATTTAAAGCTTCTGTACTTTCTTTATTTTCCCTACTGTTTTGTTCTAATTTAGCGTTGTTTTGTTCCAGTTTAGCATTTAAAGCGTCTGTACTTTCTTTATTTTCCCTACTGTTTTGTTCTAATCTAGCGTTGTTTTGTTCTAATTTTGCATTATTCTGTTCTAATTTTGCATTTAAGGCATCACTACTAACTTTGTTCTGATACATGAACTCGAGAAGTAAAGTTTTTAATTCTGGTTGGCCGCCTACACTCCCTGTTTCAGTATCGGGATTTACCTCCGCTACCCCGGTACTACCATCACTCGACATACTGCTCGTATCATCACTCTCCAGTTGATGACCACTACGTAACCTCATCTGTCTTTCTTTCTCATCCCCCATAATGATATACACTGATACAAATAACCCCCAAAATACAGGCACAGAAATATATACCCTTCTCCTTCCACAAATGTTATTAGGTTTTCAGGCCCAAGTTGTCGGCGACAAGTGTAGCAGTTTCGCTATCCCCACGTTGGGCGCCAAGTGTAACGTTAATTATTGGCCCACGTTGGGCGCCAAGTGTAAAGTTTTCACTGTTCCCAACGTTGGGCGCCAATTGTAGCGGTTTGCTCCACGTTAGGATGACAAGTGTAACGTTTATTCACTTTGCTCCACGTTGAGCGTACAAGTGTAAAGTCTTCTCCACGTTGGGATGACAAGTGTAACGTTAATTATCACCCAACAGTTAGGGGCAGCCAAACCGTTACACTTGTTGCTACCAACATGGGGCAATAATTAACGTTACACTTGTCATCCCAACGTGGAGAAGACGTTACACTTGTACGCTCAACGTGGAGCAAAGTGAATAAACGTTACACTTGTCATCCTAACGTGGAGCAAACCGCTACAATTTGAGGAGAAAGTCGTTCCCCTATGCTATGTTTAAAATCAATGTTATACAGCCAGAATTGCAACCCTTTTCAGTTCGGACTGTTAATTATGCTTAAGGACTTAATTTGAATGAGATTAGCTTAAACCATCATTTTACATTTGTTATGGAAGAAATGTAACGGAAACTTATGATATGTCATAAATATCCGGGTCCTAGTAATGATATTCAACAATTTCGGATGCTAGAACTACTTTTTATTTACACATAATATAAAAATATACATATCGCACTAAAACTTTTTGTTTTGTAGGCTATATACGATTTGGTGCAGTATCTTCTACTTAATTATTTTCCAGGAATGAACGTGTGCCGCAGTAAGTTTGAAGTGCATGATTTGTGTCCTGAGTATGAATACACGTTTTTTACAGGTAAAACATCCCACTAAATCGTTCACGTTTTCGTTTCCATTGAAAATGTAACCAAATGTCTGCCATATCGTTGACTTGAGCTTTGATTCACGCACTTAAGTAGATTCGCCTTAATTCATTTTAGTAGATATTTTATCCATGTTGGTGAAATGATGTTCTAACTCCCGTTCGCGGACTTCACTTTACGCTTGGAGAAAGGGATTGACATTTGGCCGGAAATTCCAAGTCAGTCATCATCCTTCTGCCTCTTGATCCATACATGTTCGCATAGTTGATGTCATAATTCTCTCCGTTGCAATATCACAGCCCACGTGTTTCAGTGCCAAGTTGGAAATTAATCTACAGATCTTCCAGGATAGCTTAGACTGCGAAGTATAGCTGACTTGAGGAATGTTGATGATGCCACCACGATGAACTAACAAGCTCATTGACAGCATGATATCTCGTAAGTGTAGTAATAATGGCAGTGAGAATTGATGAGATGTCAAGACCATCTACAATGTACCATGTACTACAAACATACGGTAGTTAATAAAATGTACTTGAAAGCATATGGGTAAAATAATCTTCTCGTGTATAAGTGCAAAACGTGCCTGAATATTTCGTACGCATTATAGGAGTATTCCTCTTTTAAGCATAAAGCTGTAGATTGGCATATCAAATATGTATTATTATCGTAAGTTCCACATTGTATTCTAAAAATTATCCGCAAATTTACTCCAACCATTATCCGCAGCGTATCCGCACAGCCATGCAAATTACATCCGCGTGGCGAAATATTTTGCGGATATCTGCGGGTTTATCCGCGGATATCCGCATTCGCGCAGGGCTTTACCTATGAGGAGTCCTGCTTGTTTCACTTCACTATCACCTAGGGATGATGAAGAAGTTGGTAATCTCGCGCACATTGAAAGTAGCGTACCGTAGGGATGGATACTGCGACTTCTTATTATGCTTGACTGCGACATTTACGTGAGGAAGGTCAGCAAGCAGATGTCGTGCCTTCTTCTCCCCCTGTGTATGTGTAGCCTAGGGGTGCCAGCTAAACTCCGCGATAAATGTTCAGACGTACCTTATTTGCAGCGATTATTTTACCTTAAACGGTTATCAAAAAACTTCCCGAATACGAGGTTATAACGAAGTTGAACTCCTTGAAAACCGACAAAACTGGAATGTTATATGTAGAGCTGTCGATCGATTTAAAATTTGGATCGGTTAATCAAATTAGTCTATTTCACACAGTAGGATATCAGTTCGAGAAAAAGAAAACTTGAATAATATATTTTGAAAGTTTAAAATTCCATTTGCTATGAGGAAGATAATAATTTACAATTTTAATTGTATTGGTGGCGTGCAATAAATTCGAAAGCATTTTCAATTAGAAGAAAGCAGTTCAGGAGATATTATCGCTTTCATCTTTCTGAAACAAAGGCATGAGCACCTTCCAATCTTACAATAGCTGATGGCAAATAGTGATACACTACACAGGTTTTGTGCTAAGCTAAACAATTACTTTTGCTACACCACACCAGTATTTTAATTGGTTCGATTGATTGACTAAAGCACATTAATTGGTCCGATTAATCGATTATATCGACAGCTCTAGTTATTTGTAGATGAGTAACATTTTGGAGAGCTTAGCGCGTGTGGAATGTGCTCATCCTTGTTAATGACGCGTAACCTTCAGAGACAATCTGTAATTTTCTTGAAACATTTAAATTGGACTCTGTGGCATTGTTATGTACCCGGCCAACGTGCTGTTTGCTTAATTGTTATTGGATACAGGTGCGGTCAATCGCGAGCCGTAATTAGAGGATATGGTGGTACCTGCCTTATACAGTACGTCTACAAGTTCTTAAAAGTTCGTCCGCCTCGTTTCGTTTCTTGGCTTTCACCGCGGAGGTCTGGGTTTGATTCCCAGCTCTGTCAAGAAAGTGAATTCTGGTCTGAGGGCTGGAACGGGGTACACTCAGCCTCGTGAGGCAAAACTGAGAAGAGATGGGTTCGAGTTCCGCGTCAGCCATACTGGAAGTGGTTTCCCACTTCTGCTGCAGGCCACGGCTGCCTCCATCCCAATCCTCGCATCAATTACAAATGACCACACTAATTCAGACACAACAATAACACAACTTATCGGACCTAGTACACGGGGCCGAAATCACCATGATATCCAAGACCCTAAATGAAAACAACCTATGACAAATTTATACTCACACTAATGTTATAGTTATTATTATTCATTCATTCAATTCCGCTATCTAGGGACCACGGTGAGCCTCATTTTACATTCTGTCATTTGTCGCTTGATCCACATTGTCACTGTGTTTAGCACGACGTTCTTCTGTCCATTTCGCACCCGTTGTCCGTTTTTCGTCCCGGAAAGTCCCAAACGTCTTGATGGCTGCACTATAAAGATTTCGGTATCCCCATTTCCTTAATACCTTTCTGGGTGTTAACGTGCCATGGCATTGTCGTTTTGGTTTTGAGTCAAAGATACTGAAGATACGTTTCGTCCATCGGGAGTCGGATCATCCGTCGTATATGACCGCAGAAGCAAACTCTGCGTTTACGCATCGTGTCTGAAATTTCTATCTTAGAGTATATTTCTTGCCTGGATTTTCTGATGTAGATGCCATTTTTGTAGTCCGGGCCAAGTATGATGTGTGGGCTCTTTCTTTGTTTGTTTCTTTCTTTCTTCCTTCTTTTCTCTCCCGATTTGCGAGCAAACATTTCTCGGATAGGATAAAGCATTCAGATGCATATAGCGGTACTGGTTTGGTTGGTTGGTTCCTCAGTTTAGGGGCTGCGACAACGCTGTCATGTAGCCCTGTGTGTAGAATCTGTCTGATAACCGGTGTTAATTGTGATGACTGTATTAGTGTGTGTATCTGTTTTCAATACAAGTAAGAGCAGACTTTGAATTTCAAGTAGTTCCTACTTTTGCCGCCAATCGCCACCGTCAGCGACTACTAGTTCAGAACCTGGTTACCAGACGCCACTGTAGTCGGCTCACGGCGACGAACGTCGGAACCTAAGAGCGTTTGTCAAATGTTTAATCTAACCTAATTTAGCTTCACACAGGTGTAATTAGTGGAAGGTTCTTTAACATGCCATAAATCTATGACATGGGACCGCCAGCTTTACTTCCCCTCCGAAGGAAGGCATACTGAGGGATTGTTAACGCTCTTAAAATCCGACGGCTTCGGCCGGGTTTGAACCCGCGTTCTTGGGCATAGAAGCTCAGCATGCTACCGACTACGCCACCGAAGCCGCCTCGGTACTGGTTTGATGAGTGTTGTAGTGACGAAAAGCACTTTTTGTTATATACGTTATTATTATTATTATTATTATTATATGCTGAACATCATTGTTATGTTGACCGGTTGGTAAAATTGGGAGCTTATAAAATGAGCGGCAGGCTTGTTAGCTGAAGTTGAAGTCTTGTTGTACCGACATAAATTCTTTGCCGAAGCTCGTTACTTTCATGCAGGATGTCAAGAAGGCTGTATTAAGGCGTGCATTTTCTTCTGCAAAGCCCCCCAGGGGCTCACTACTAGTGGGACGGGGGTTGGCGACCACGGGACCCCAACCGAGTCCGGCATTCTTTCCACTTACTTGTGCCGGGCTCCTCTCCGTCTTCTTTCCTGTGGACCTCACTTGGTCAACTCTTATTCTTTTCCGACCCCGACGGTATTAGGGTCTCCGAGGCCTAGGGAGTCTTTCACTTTCCCGCCTTAATTGGCCCTCGTCTCATCTTTCCTGATCTCTCCTTCGAGGGTCGAACCTATTGTTTTCTTTTCATTGTATTTCCTTTTCTCTTTAAGATTCCAGCACTGTTTTTGTTAACTGGCTCCCCGTGTATCTAAATTCCCCTTAGCGAATATTTTGCATCTACACTCCATTTTGTAGGTATTTTCAATCTACGTTGCATTTTGTAAGTATTATCGATCTAAATTGCATTTTGCGAGTGTTTTCAACCTCAATTGCATTTTGTAAGGATTGACAGTCTAAATTGGTTTTTAGTAAATCTTTAGGGGCTGGGACTTAAGTGAGCATTTTGAATTTCAATTGCATTTTGTAAGTATTTTCAACCAAATCCGCATTTTGCAAGTCTTTTCAATTTAAATTGCATTTTGTATGTTGGGTATTTTGTAAGTATTTTGATTCTCAATTGCATTTTGTGGGTATTTTGAGTCTAAATTACATTTTGTAAGTACTGTATTTTGAACTTCAATTGCATTTTGTATGTATTTTGAATGTCAATTGTATTTTGTAAGTAGTTTGAATTTCAATTGCATTTTGTAAGTATTTCGACCGTACGTTGCATTTTGTACGTATTTTTCAATCTATTCCTTTTCTATGTATTTCCCTCTAAATTCCCTTTTGTAAGTATTACCACTCTCCATTTTGTGTGTCGTTTCAATCTGAGTTCCATTTTGTAAGTATTTTCAGTCTCACTTACTTTTCGTTCTGGTTTCCATTTCTTTGTCACTTTCGCTATCACCCAGACCAGTAGTGGCTGATAACCTATATGTTAGGCCCCTTAAAACAACAATCATCATCATCATCTTCTGCAAAAAGAAAAAAATAGCTGCTTAATTTTCTAAGCTCTCAGCTATGATTTACTGTATGTGGACGAAGTCTATGTCGTGTAGAACGCACTGGCATTTTGAAAAGTCGGTAACATTTCCTCAATAGTCCGTAGTGTCTCTTCTAAATGTCGTCTCAAATCCGCTACATTTAGTGACCTGTCCCTCTGAAGAGAAAGCTGTGTGACGTGGGGTTTCCCCTCCTCTCGAACTGTTCTATTAAACGCTCTCTCGTTGCGTGACCAGACGCCATGACAGTTCTCGTTAATAACTACATCGTCCGAGCGAGCGATACAGGCTTTTTTTTAATCCCTCCCCATCTTGTGGTGAAGTGTACAACTGAGTGGGAAAATGCAAATTGTGAGACACGGATTTTAAATTATATGCTGTAAGTTTATTGGCCTCGCCTACTGGTAACACTGCGACTGGGGAGTTCTTATTAGTGCTGTCCCCTTTGTTGGCGTGACCTTAGCTTCTGTGAGTTTAGTCCCCAGTGTTTGGATACAAGAACACCTACGGGAAGAGTTTAATGAGCCTCCGCCGACAAGGGAAAGACAGGAAGTGTGTAAGATCGACCAAGATGCGCTTCCCCGTAAAATCCATTCGCGAACGGTCTACGGAGCTTCACGTTCCACGATCGACTCTTTTCGATTACCGTACATGAAGAAAGAATTCACGATGAAAATAAATAAATGTAAAGCAAACATATTGGAATGCAGCCGAAATAAATCAGAAATCTCTATGGACATCAAATTGGCAGGTGAGAAACTAAAGGAAGTAGGACACTTCTGTTATAACCCATTTAAGATTTGATTGCCGCTGAGCGTGGCTGCGCCACCGTTTGTTGATTATTGTAGCAGGAGCCCCGCGGGGTGCAGAGGAGGGTGCAGTCTGCGCATAAGTCAAGCAACATTGCGCGCGGTACCTGTCAACGAAGCAGAGTGACGTGTGACACAAGTAAACAGAGAATAGTCCCGATCTCGACCGCCGGCAATCAATTCGTGAAAGGGTAATACTTACGAATTAAAATAACCAGTGATGGACGAAGTAAAGAGGCTAGCACAGGTAAGGAAAGCATTTCTACAGAAAAGGAATCTGTAGACATCGAATATAGATTTAGGCATTAGGAAGCCATTTTCAAAGCCTTTGTCTGGAGCGTGGTGCTCTATGGAAGTGAAACTTGGACTGTTGGTGTAGCAGAAAAGAGGAGAATTCAAGCGTTTGAAATGTGGTGTTACAGGAGAATGATGAAGATCAGATGGATAGATAGGGTTACAAACGAAGAGGTATTAAGACGAGTGGGAGAGGAGAGATGTTTCTGGCGACTGCTAATGAAGAGAAGAGATAGGTTGGTAGGACACACACTAAGACACCCAGGAATAGCAAAGTTTGTTATGGAAGGAAGGGTCGAGGACAAGAACTGTAGGTTATAATATGTTAAACAGATTGCCTCGGATGTAGGGTGTGGTAGCTATGTAGAAATGAAACAATTAGCTAAGGGCAGGGAGGCATGGAAGGCTGCATCAAACCAGTCAAGAGATAGAAGACTCAAACAAACATGAAGAAGGAATTAAAGGTTGAGGTCGTATTGTACGACCCTCGCGTCTGCCTTTTTGGAAATTCAGTATGTCACAAAGAACTTGGATTGTGTGTCCAATTAACATAAATGCTTTTCAAACGGTCAACACGAATTGCACGGTATCCGATTAGATTTGGCAGGGAACAATAATTATGTTAACACCCTAATACCTCAAAGCCCTTCTCGAACAAATGGGGGGCGGGATGCGTACAGTAATTTATTGGATGACCTGTTTCGTTCGTCACGCGAGCATCATCAGATCTTGTTCATCGGGTGGATATTTACTATATATCTTAAAGGAAGGAAGCTTGTAGTTCTACGTAGATCTTGCGATCTTGATCCACGGGACCTCCTTTTTACGTGGAATCCGAACCACAGGACATGGCATTTAACTTCAAAAATCTCACATGCATTGACCGGGAATCGAACCCGGTCCACGCTTGACCGCTGTGACACCTCGCCCCCTCACAGTATATGTTACGTGAGTTCTTATTCCGTTAGTCTATAGTGTTATTGTTGTCTCATTTGAGTGCTTTCGACATATTGCTCATTTAGCCCCGTATGCTTGGGTGCATGCAGTGGCGTATCTAGGGTGGGGGGTTAGGGGCTCGGACATAATGAAACAAAATATACAGTATGATCCCGAAGTTTCAAAACCTCCTATCTATATGTTTAGTGTTTGATACGTTGTGTTTGCACTTATCAATGTGCAAATGGGTGAGTTAGCCGTGGTCGTTACGGCGTGGCTGCAGGCAGTCGCTTACATCCGGGAGGCGAGGAGGTTCGAATCCCCCCGCCGGCAACCTTGAAGATGGTCTTCTGTGGTTTCTCATCTTCCTTCCAGGCAAATGCCGGGATGGGTCCCTAACTATAGGCCACAGCCGCTACCTTACAATTCCCCGTCCTTACATTCACACTTTCCTCTCCAGACAACACTCCACACGCTCGACGGTACTTGTAGCTCACCCCATGGGTGTCCGCATAGAAGCAGCTACAAACTCTGGCGAGCCGAACATGTCCTCGGATACTCCTGGCACTAAAAAGCCATACTCTAAAAAGTTAAATGTGCAAATGCTCGAAAATCAAGAATTTTGTTTGTATTAATTTCACAAGTCCAGTTTTCTTCGCGAAATCGTGTGGCCCTTTATGTGTGGATACCCTCTCTACTATGAGAGAAAAAATAATTGAGTTTCGTAAATTACAAGAAGTCACAGGTTTTTCTTTTGTCCCAAAATATTTAGAATTGTGGATTTGGGCCCTTTTTCTAATGACCTATTTCGATCGGTGCCATGCTTGAAGCTTTGTCACAGGTATGGTTCCACCATCCATGTTTCCTTCTTCCTGGTGGTAGAAGTGGGAACCACGGAAAATCACTTCCAGGATGGCTGAGGTGGAAATCGAACTCTCCTCAGTTTTGCCTCACGAGGCTGAGTGTGGCGCGTTCCAGCCTTCATTCCCAGAGCTCCGGGGCGACAGTCGTGATGGTAGCCTCTACACGTTTGTAAATGCTGTGGTTGAGTGATTGCTGTTGTTTCCAATATTATGGACCCTTTGGTCCTTAAGTTCATTACTAAATTCTTTTTTAGTAAGTCTTGATCCGTCTAAATTAAGTTAAGAAGCAATAACAACCAACAATAACTTACCCCTAGCAAAAAGTATACAGACGGTACTGTACAGTGAATGTTTGTATGCATATCCTTTCAGAAAGTACCGATCTCTGGCTTCTAGTTCCTGAGATATTCCATTAATTCACACTGGAGTCTGAAGAATCTTTGTCGCGCATAAGTGTGACTCAAAACTAAAAACACACTGGATAAGAAAGATCTTGGCAAGCTTACATGCAGAAATAAAACAGTCTACTTGTTTTTGCTACCATATTTCACATGCTCTTGTACGAGAATTTCGAGAAACAAGACATGGCCCCATCCGCATTAACAGAAATCTACCGCTGGATGCAATATTATTTGCAGACGACTTAGTGCTGGTTGCCACCTCAGAACATGATTTACAGCGTTCAATATATAACCTGAAACTAATCTCAGAAAACTACTCAATGGAATTATCTCTAGAGAAAGCTAAGATAATGGCATTCTGTGGCACGGAACCAGCAAGAAATAAGATCTGCTTGGATAATAACATTTTGGAAAGAGTAAACTATTTTTTAAATACCTTGGTTACAAACTGTCTTTCTTTGAAGAAATGGACATACCCGAGAAAATCTTTAAATTCAACATATGTTTAGGAATAATCAATAAAGTTTTTAGACCATCATTAGTTCAAAAACACACCCGAACAAGAATTTACAAAACCTTAACAAGACCAGTACTTTGCTATGGTAGCGAAGCGTGGACCCTGAGGAAATGCGATGAGACGAATAGCCTAACTACCTCCGAAATTAAATATATGCGACGAACAGCAGAAGACACTATGTGGGATCACAAACGAAACACAGAAGTGGTGAACGGTCTTAACAGCAGATCTATTTTGGAATACATCGATGAATACCAAAGAAATTGGCCAAGACATCTCAACAGGATGAACAGAAGCAGGATCCCTAAAGGAGTCGTCAACTACTGCCCCGGTGGGAAGAGATCTCTAGGTCGCCCCAGGAAAAGATGGCGTGAAAATTCAAATCTTTTGTGTAGACCGTAACAGTTCTTCTAGGACTATCACATGAAATGATGATTTCACAAGATTATATCTTTCTAGATGTTAGACCTTCTACCACATAGTTTTCCAGGAAATTAGTTCGCGTATCAAGCTGTAGTGGTGTCGTTGCCATCTCGACCATCATGACGATTCGGCCTATACAAGTGTCTATCGCTTTTGAGAGGAAGTTGGCTCTCTCTAAGGCAATAGTTATGCAGCCGCAGAACCTGTAAATACCTTTAAATCACGAGGGACATCTGTTGTTGAGAGAAAGAAAGTAGACACCGAACCCGTGGGACTGAGTAGCAAGATTATGGAAATTTTGAAGTGTTATAGCCAACTTTCTGTGTTGCCTGTAAAATCAATGAACGGAATTGCTCTTCAGTCGGTCCACACAAGATTGGTTGCAAAGGGACTACTATTATGTAACATCACATTTGTTAGAGAAGTGTGTAACACACTAATGAGAAGGGAGAGTGCTTACAGTCTTCTTCTTCTTCTTCATCTTTTCCCGCTCATGCGGGGTCGACGTTTTTGGCAAGTCTTTTCCATTTCCCTCGGTCCCAAATGGTGTTTTCGGTTAACTGCTTTTCTGCGAAGTCTTCCCGCACGCAGTCCATCCATCTTCTTCTAGGTCTGCCTCTCTCCCTCCTGCCCTCCAGCTCAAGATCCAGCACTCTTCTTCCCACATAGGTCTCATCCCTGCGCTTAATGTGACCATACCAGAGCAACCGCCTTTCTTGAACTTTCCTTGATGCTTGGGTTACCTTGACACTTCCTCGTATGAAGCTGTTCTTGATGTGGTCTTTCCTAGTAACACCACACATCCATCTCAGCATTTTCATTTCGGCTACATCCAGCCGTTTATTTTGCGACTGTACTATTGGCCAAGTTTCTGCTCCATATAGCATGGCAGGTCTCACCACACTTTTATAGGCTCTCCCCTTTACTTGGACATTTAGTCTCCTGTCACAGAGGACACCAGACAACCTTTTCCAGTTTAACCAGGCAGCCTGAATTCGGTGGGTAATTTCCAGGTCTAGATTGCCATCGTCAGATACCGTTGATCCAAGGTACTTGAAACTATTACTTGCTTGGAGCTGATTTCCGTCCATCTTCACACTGTCATTTCCCTTTCCACCGAGGCACATGTATTCAGTCTTATTCCGGCTGATTTTAAGACCCCTGTCCTCTAATGCTTTTCTCCAGTGTTCTAGTTTAAGTTCGAGTTGTTCTTGATTAGTGCTACATAGTACAATGTCATCTGCAAATAGCATGCACCAAGGAGCAGGTTCTCTAAGGCTTTCAGAGATAGCATCCATTATCAGATCAAAGATATAGGGACTCAGTGCAGATCCTTGATGGAGACCAACTTCAACTGGTATGGTTCCCGTTAGCCCTACACTGCTTCTAACTTGCGTCTTTGCCCCATGGTACATGTCCTGGATAATGTCCACATACATCTCTGGTACTCCCTTGAATCTCATGCATCTCCATACTTCTTGACGGGGGACACGATCATAAGCCTTCTCTAGATCTATGAACACCATATGCAATTCTTTCTTCTTTTCCCTGTGTTTTTCCATGAGCTGTCTCAGAGAAAAAATGGCATCTGTGGTTTCTTTCCCTGGCATAAATCCAAACTGTTCTTCTGCTATTGTTGTCTCTTGCCTAAGCCTACCTTCAATGACTTTTTCCCAGATCTTCATAGTGTGCGACATGAGTTTTATTCCTCTGTAATTTGCACAATCCTGAATGTCCCCCTTTTCTTTATAGATGGGAATTATGGTACTCTTCCGCCATTCGTTGGGCATTATTTCCTCTTGAAATATTTGTTGGAATAGGCTCAGCAACATATCTATTCCCTCTTCTCCCAGGCATTTCCAGGCCTCTACGGGGATTTCATCGGGGCCCGTTGCTTTTCCACTTTTCATTTTCTTCATAGCAGTTACAATCTCTACCCTGCAAATGTTAGTTGTTAAATTATAATTTTGAATACCATCTTCAAACACAAGCCTTTTATTCTCCTCATTAAGCAGCTTTTCAAAGTACTCCTCCCATCTCTTCTTAATTTGGTTCTCATCCCGAATTACCATTCCTTGTTCATTCTTTATTTGCTTGATGTGGGTAAGATCTTTTGATGCTCTGTCCCGTGCCTTAGCAATTCTGAAGAGCTTTGCCTCGCCTTCTTTGGTCTCTAGAGTTTCGTAGACTTCATTCCATGCCATTGCCTTTGCTCTTCCAACTGCTCTTTTCGCAGCTTTGTTTGCTTGTCTGTAGTGTTCTCTGTCTTTGGTCATTCCAGATTCTTCCCAGGCCTTCTTGGCTTGTTTTTTCGCCTTGATCGTATCCTGGACCTCATCATTCCACCACCATGTTTCTTTATCAAGTGGAGCGCCTTTCCCAGACGTCTTACCCAGAACTTCCACACCAACTTTCCTGATAGCCTCAGCATTTACTGTCCACCATTTCTGAACTCCCTCCACTAAATGTGTTTCTTGGAGCACCTTGTCCTTGAATTCACTTCCCAAAATTGGATCTTTTAATCTCCACCATTTGATTCTTGGAGTCATTTTCCGTACTGCTCTTTTCTTCATGCCTGTGCATTCATAGTCCAGCACCAGCACTCTGTGCTGTGGAGTCACGTCTTCCCCTAGTATGACTTTGCAGTTCTTTACCTCCTTCAGATGTATTCTTCTGCACAAGAGGAAATCTATTCGGCTTTCCCGTCCTCCACTTTTGTATGTCAATAGATGCCTCTCGCTTTTCTGGAAGAAGGTGTTACAAATTGCCAGATCTGAAGCCAAGGCAAAATTTATCACTCTCTCGCCTTCTTCATTTCTCGCATCAAATCCCCAACCTCCATGTACTCTTCTCATTCCTTCTTCTTCGATACTGGTTCCAACGTGTCCATTCAGATCTCCACCCAAAAATACTTTTTCATTTGCTGGTATGCTGGAAAGTTCTTCTTCCAGGTCTCTCCAGAAGTCATCCTTTTCTTGCTCTTCACAACCAACTTGTGGAGCATAAGCAGCTACAATTGTGAACTCCTCCCCAAGGCACAGCTTCACACTCATTATTCTGTCATTTCTTCTGTTTACACTGACCAGGCAGGTGGCAAAGTCATTTGAAAGGATAATTCCAACACCATTTCTACCTGCACTGTTTGCTCCACTGTAGAGCAACTTAAAGCCACAGCCAAGCTCTCTTGCTTTATTACCCTTCCACCTAGTTTCTTGAACACACAGGATTCCAATCCTTCTCCTTATCATTAGGTCCACAACCTCTCTACCTTTACCAGTCATAGATCCAACATTCAGGGTACCAATTCTCATTTGGACTTGCTTCTTTAGCCAGGCCCGCCCATGGCCCGGTAGCCTTCGCTCATTTCTCACAAGGGACAGGCGGAATCCTTGCGCGTCGCTTCCGGGGAACGCCCTAGCAGTTTCCGAGGCTAAGCTTGTAGAACTTGTCATATTTGTACGGTTTTGGCTATTTAGTTTTATGGCCGGATGCCCTTCCTGACGCCAACCAGTTTCCAACTTTTCGGGCTTACTATTCAGCTGAGAGTGCTTACAGTACCGGGTGTAAATTACGTGTGGGTCCAACATGCTAAGCGCTAAAGCCCGTCAACGACTAACCATTCGTGTGTATATACAGGGTGCTTCAAAAATATGTATACACACTTTGAACTTCCATAGAAAATTTATTTACCGTTCTACAAAGTTAAATTTCAGGAAATTAGAAAGCTGAAAGTCCAATGTAAATGAAACATAAATAACAAATGTTAATATTTTTCAAATTGGCGACCTGCAGCATCAATACAATTCTGAGTACGAGTCACCACTGATTCTGTACATCGTATCAAAACGTCCAATGAGATTTCTCTACACACGGCTTGAATCTCATTCCAAAGAATGTCTAGGTTACGTGGTTTACGTTTGTACACCTCATCTTTTACTGTGCCCCATAAGAAGAAATCCAGTGGTGTAAGGTCTGGAGAGCGTGCTGGAAACTCGATTGGCCCCCTGCGTCCTATCCACTGGCCCGGCAAATTTTGATCCATGTAAGCTCGTACGTCCCTGTGATAGTGCGGCGGGGTACCATCTTGTTGAAAATAAAAATTATCATTACCGTATAATGCACGAATGGCAGGAAATATGGAATCAGCAAGCATTGTTAGGTAAGTTATACCAGTTACAGTGCCTTCAAATCGAAAAGGTCCAATGAGTCCCCTTGAAGACAAACCGCACCACACATTTACACCAGGCAAATTTACAGCTTTTTCAATTGTAATGTGAGGATTTTCTTCACCCCAGTAAACACAATTGTGCATATTGACAGTTCCATTAAGTTTGAATTGGGCTTCATCCGACCAAATGATGCTACCCATAAATCCCGGTTCACGTATCACCATCTCCTGAACCCATTCACAAAATTGCAACCTTCAATCTGGATCGTCGTCACTTAGCTGTTGCACCAGCCTTGGAATGTAAACACGATACTTGCCTCTCTTCAGAATGCGTAGCACGCTGCTAGCACTTACATCACTTTCACGTGCCCCTTGCCTTGAAGATTTGTTAGGAGAGCGTTGAAACAGTTCCAAGACTGCCGTTGATGACTCATCACTTGTAGCTGTTCGAGGTCGACCTGAATGACCTTTATGCACATCACACACTGTTCCATGAACTTCGAATTTGTCTCGTATGCGTGTAATTGTTAATCTTGAAGGTGGTTCTGTATCATACTCCCTTCTCCACTGTCTTTGAACTTCATTTACATTCTCAAACTTCCAGTACCACTTAATAACCTGCTTACGTTCTTCAAAACTCAAACGTACGTCCGCCATGTTGATATTACAAATTCCAACTGACAATATAACATAGAGGGACGATTATGCTGCCACCTGGCGAAGAAATATAACATTAGCCTTGTAGAGCGGGAAAACTACGATAGTTTAAAGTTTGTATAATTTTTTTTGAAGCACCCTGTATATGACCCTAGCCATAATAATTCTTTATTCCGTATTGATTACTTGTCCACTTTACAATACAATGTTCTTATTCCACCACTGCTATTCTACCTTCAGGGTGTCTACTTTCCTGGAAAACATGGAAAGCAGGGAATACTCAGGGTATTTCAATGACACTCAGGGAATATTAGTTTTACAAGGTCCAGCCTTGAATAATAGGAAATTAAGCATTTAAATGTTGATGGGGGGAAAAGTAGCCTATATTCTAGTGATGATTGTTGTAGATGTATGTTCGTACTGACATTTAATCAGTAAGCTCGCATTCCTTGCAAGATAGAGCACACAAATTACAAGAGTATTTGTATATAAATGTGTAACTGTATCACTATTAACGAGCTACTTTCAATACTCACAAGTACCGATAGTTTTTCAGGATAGGGGCAGATGACCTCGTAGTTCCGCCCCTCAAAACAACAATAACTAACTAGTATTTCAGGATGAAAAATTTAGAAATTTGCAAAATATAGAAATATAATATATTTCTGTTGTTGGTTGTTGTTTTTTTCTCCCCCTATTCCTATTAGTAACTTTTGAAAATAGAATACTACGACGCATTTTCGGACCGATAGTAGAAAATGGCCAGTGGAGAATTAGAACAAATAAGGAATTGCGGGATCTCTACAAAGAACCGGATATCGTCGCCCGTGCCAAAAGCCAAAGACTACGCTGGGCTGGTCATGTACATAGAAGAAGTAGAGAATTGAATTTAAGGGCAGTTTTGGAAGGTGTACCCAGAGGAAGGCGACCATTGGGACGACCGAGACTTCGCTGGTGGGACCAAGTTCAAAAAGATATGAGAAAAATCGGAGTCACGGAGGACATAATGGATGACCGAGAAAGATGGCGCCGTGCTGTTGGCGAGGCCAAAAACTTGCTTAGGTTTGAGTGGCCATCTAGGTAAGGTAAGGTATTCTACTTTGTTATGCTACCCTTTGTTGTTGGAGCACTTTTTCAAATGCTCTTTAAGCACAAACTCTGTTTTATATATTTACTAGCAGTAGTGCCCGGCTTCGCCCGGTGGATTTATTTGTTTTACAGAACTAAAGCGCTCAAGGTTAAGGATCGGAAAGCACCAACGCTTATTGCAGCTGATAACCTCAGTATACTGCACCAACACCATCGCCCTTATACAGAGACATACTATTGTCATGATGATAACTGTTTAAGGGGCCTAAGAAATCTTTTTGCACTAATTACTCCCCGTGACTGCAATTTATTAGCAGCTCGCAATTCTGCACCACAACATTGGTAGGGCGACGTGATGCGGCCCGCATTACATGGCAACAATAGACTTCGGTATTATTGAAGCCGTTCTGGAGCGCTTTCTTCCGACTTACTGAACAAAAATCAATCTTTTAAGGTTACCTGAGAGGTGTAGCCTAATGCTACATAACCTTGAATCAGGCTATCATATTGCGCCGATAAAGGTCTATTAATAATAATAATAATGCGCGTCAGAGTAGCAGAGGAAGATAAAATCAACAAGGTCGCAAATGGATGGGGGAAAAGACGTCTTGCTCGACCCGGTGCTGGGCCCAAGGTTTTCGGAGCGAGCAAAAGATGATTTCCAAAAAACCAAATGCAAACAAATAATTGCTTAATGCAACAATCAAAAGTGCAAAAATGAGATTCCCATAAAATTAATTAAAGAAATCCCAGAGGCGTGTTAATCGTGCCTTTGTTACGTCACAAAGACAAGATTGACGAAATCGAGATAAGGATAAGGATAAGGAAGGGGAACTTAAATATAAGAAATGAAAAGACGAGGGAGCTATATTACTTAAAATATAAAAATGTATTGAGGATAAAAGAAAGAGCGTGTACACGAAATAAACAAATTATTTAAAACAAAGAAAAAAGGCAAGCTAATACAAGCTCAATAATACAAAAGAAACCCAAAACCAAGAATAAAGACTTAAAAACTAAAAAGCACGACAGAACCTGAGTAACAGCTCAACAATATGAATCTAACGAAAAGATACGAACATGAAAGAAAATAAAACGAAACTTACTAAAGTTAAAGGGAAACGACTAACTTGCAAAAAGTCAAAATTCGAACTGCTACAAGACGCGAAACTTTTCATGATGTTATTGTAAACATACCTGAGGGATGGGGGAGGAGTAAGGGGAGTAAAACAAAGGGAAGAGAGATTTCACGGAGGTAGGAAGAAGGGGAAGAAAAGGGGGGGGGGGATATCATTAAGTTATGTAATACGGCGGAAATCGAAAGAGAAATAACAAAACAAAAGGAAAAAGAGATATACGGAGATACATTACATTACAATTGACTTGGGACGAAAGAGACCGGTAAAAATCGAAAGCACGCTATAAAAAATAGGCTTATACTCCCTACATAATGCCGCAACAACGCGACATATAAAAAAAAGAATAATATGACATCGGAGCTGGAGAAAATCCCAGTTAACCACCGTCACATATATTCTATAAACAAAGGGGACACGTATTAGTGGGACGTTGGACATCAGTCCCGTTACCTCACACATACTGTCCACAAACAAAGGTCCAATTGCTACCAATCAAATGAAACATTTGTGGTACAAAAGAGACACCGACGCAAAAGACGAGCACTAAGGCCCGACAGGAAATATATTTAAGCCAAGACGCAGAAACGCAATACTTTCGAATCTTACAGGTATTAACCAAAATAATAAAACTGTGAGGAGGACACATAACAAAAGCAACAAAAAGAACTCCGCCGTATGACATTACGCAAAGTCCCGGAGATCTGGTTCAAGGATTAAAATACTAACAGTAACATCTTGAAAAGGAAAGAGAATTAAGCAAAATAAGGAACATTGAACAAAAACAATTACATTGCGTTAGATAGAATATACATTGAGCCGTACTCACATTCCGCTGCGCCATGAGGGTGGGCCTCTGCCCGAATACACACGTTCGCCTTACATCTCGGCGCGTCTAAGACTGACCAAGCTTCTGTCCCCCAGAGGGGAGAGAAGCCTCTCAGAAAAATCAAATGCGTAGTTTGGGAGTGGCCCCAAACTCGCATCAAATATTGTCAGAGCCAATGGCAGAACGAATTGCACAACAAAATGCAAGGTAGCAACAACACTAGCCAATACGAGAGAACAAGGCAGTATGTAGCCAGGGGTTGCACAACGTTAGACAGAGAGATACATACACACAAACTGCGCACTTTTAAACTCTCGAGGCGTAATATAGAGATGTCACAACACATGACAATAATAATAATAATAATCATGATGATAATAATAATAATTACAATAAATTCTGAAAAGTGGTTCAATATACAAAAAGATTTTTTCGAATCCGACTGGTAGTTCCAGAGATTAGCGCGCTTAAACAAACACACAGACTCTTCAGCTTTATTATATTAGTATAGATTGTGGTGGCTATTGTTACTCAGGGAATTTTCTGAATTGTCCTGGAAAAATCAGGGAATTGTCAGGGAAATCTTTTAGTTGATTTTGTTAGAAATCCTGACTTTACTCCTAGTTGTGATTGTAGTACATGTTTCGGCTCCTCTCAAGCCTTCATTAGTTAATAAACAACAGAAAAATTCACCATGTTCAATTTAAAACCATTACACATGACATGTTCGATTACAATAAATTGTACAAATTCACAGGCGTCATCAACATTAAAATAGATAAAAAATTCTTACCTAATTCGCAAAAATTTCATTTTTGGTTTATTTGATAATTTGAGAGGTAAATTTGCGACCAATTTGAAAACCAGAAGCCTCTAGCTAAACAATTGGTCCTTTTAAGAAACTTTGAAGTTACATTTACTGAATTTCGGAGAAATTGAAGGGAAATTTGAGCAGAGTACTGCGATTTGCGCACCCTTGGGCACAGCAGGCGAGAACGTTACCGCTGCGCCACGCAGCCAGGACAAGTGACAGGGGAAACTTGGAGATGTGAAAGAAAAATCGAGCTATAGAAATTTAAATTAAAGAGAAAAAATACATGTGAATTCTAAGAAGTTTGTGTGTGTGAAATAGCAAGTGAGCGCAGTTCGCAGTGGAACAACATCGGTGTAATGGATGTTACGTCAATTAATGTAATTGTTGATACGTGTGCTGTGATTGGTGCATGCGATGTGTCACTTGTCATTGCCTTTTAAGTCGTTGACGAACAATCGCAATGCACTCGTAATTCAGATAACAACCTGCGTTGTCCTTGCGAGATCATTTTATAGTCACATTGATAGGCCTGCGCACAAGTAGTGCTGGCAGTGCCAGGTCACCAATTGTGTACAAACTCCAGGATATCGTCGCGGGGCTCTGTAGCAGCGTTAGGAGGTGGTCGCAGCCTGGAATAGCAATAGGAATAGTTGTGCTTCACGAGGCTGAGTAGCCCTTAGACCAGAATCATATTTCTTGGCAGAGCTGGGGATCGAACCCGGACCTCAGGGGTTACAGCCAAGAGGTGGTCTAGTTCACTCATTTATTGCGTAATAACTTATTGAATGGGAAAAGGTATTGTTCTCTGATATTTATGTTGTACTATATGTGATTTAAAATTAGACAGAAGTCGTTATAAAATAATTTGGAGTGTTCATTGTAAAATGGTCATTGTCAAACTAGCGTATTGATTCTGTACGGTTTACAGTACTTTTATAGTACACATCGCAGCCTCTTGGTAGACAATAAACGTACAAAAATACAGTGGATTCCAAGAATTGGAATTGTCTGACCCTTGTGGAATTGGGACCCTCGACCTCCAGCTTTGTACTCAGACCCTTAAAACAACAACAATATGGCTTACACGGCCGAGTAATAGAAATTCCGCAAAAGACACAGCAAAAACCTGTTTCAGTGCCCCATTAGCTCAGCGGTCAAGAGCCACGGTGTAAAAAGCAGGTCATGGCTTGGATTTCTAAATAGACACAGTTTAATTCATTTTCATTTTCATCTACTAACAGCTTAAAACCTTCATATGTCAAAAATACACAAGCCTACAAGGATGAGGAATGTCACGAGTCTTGCAGAGCAGTGAGGATTGTTGTATTATATCGCATTTGCACCTCAAATCTGTTTCATTATTATTATTATTATTATTATTATTATTATTATTATTATTATTATTATTGATTTAAGCCCACTACGGAGCGCTTATGACTAGTTTCGATGCTCTTTTCCGTTCCCAATATCTCTTGAGCCCTGCTGATAATTTCTCCTTTCTCTCCTGCGAAAGGGGTTTCCGACATTTTGGGACTCTATGTGGTGGGGTCCAAGATTCTATCATAGCACAAAATTTAGAACGATCTTCTGCATCAAGGTCAGCAATTCCAGCCGAATCCAAGTCCTTTAGAACTTCGTTAAGCCACAGGCTTCCAGTCTTGTAGCTTTTAACCAAGGAGAAGATCTTCTTGGTAAGCCTGTTGCTGTTCATTCGTTGTAGGTGCCCGTAGAACTTTAGCCTCCTACGTCGCATACTGGTATTGGCTGATTCTAACTGTTGATACAGGTTTCAAACGGTAGGTTCCATCTGGGAGCAATCTCGGGCCATGAATTTTCCTGAGGATACGTCTTTCGGCTTTGGTGCCTTTTCTGTTCATCAAGAGGGTCTCTGCGGCGTACAGAAACTGTGGAAATCTGTTTCATGACTTGCCAATATCAAAACTTTCCAATGTCGGCCTACTATTTTACTAGCACATTGTGTTGTACACCAGTAACTCTTCAGTATGCCTTCCTTCGGAGGAGAAGTAAAGCCGGCGCACTGTGGTCCGGATCCGTAAAAAAACGGACAAAAATAGATTTTTCAACTTTACATTAGAAAGGCCAAACCAACTCCCAAGTGAAGTATATTAATCTGTGTACATTAATTTCACTTTTTTCTTTGGAAATTGCTTCGGTGTTTCTCAGATATATTACTACAAAAGTGATACAACTCTTCGTTTCTGAATTCCGCGCTCCATTAAGTAAACTTTGAAATATCATTCCAACTTCAAAAAGAAACTCGGGGTCTATAATACTGTATCTGTATGTAGTTTGTGATCTGATATATTTGATTATAGCATGATTTTCGATTTCAGATCACTTATAAGGACTGTTATACTTATTTTTATAGTGCTTTATTTTCTTCAAGAAAAATAAATTTTGCTTGACCTACAAAAAAATGTATACATATGTATACCATGAAACTTATGCAAGTTTTAAAATGAAGACTGGAGAATATATCCTTAAAGGTTTCATCGCCAGAACCCGCCAGATGCGTGATTGAGAAGGGAGAGAACATTACTGCGCGCTTTGAGGATAAACACTCGCGCGAGATAAGGGCCTGTTGAGACATTTGTTTATGCTACGCAAGGGATATCTCGAGGCCATGAAACCAAAATAATCTTCAATCACGAGGAGTAATTGATTAGTAGTAGTTGTGTGTGTTGTGAAGAGTGAAAAATGAATTTTCGTTGTTAGTCGCTGTGATCTTATTAACAAGATTCGAGAGAACAAAAATCAGTCTCGCGCGCGTCATGGAAAGTTTGTGGTAACATATCTCCTTAACAATTTCCAATTAAATGTTGACGACAGTGTAGAGGAAACAGTGTATAATAATATAAGAACCTTTTCTTTTTGCCGTATGTTGACTGGTGGTGAAAGTGTAACTTCTTAGAACATGCTTTTTTTGAAGAAATATTCAGACTGGTTAAAAACAGAAATTGTGATATCAATTCCGAGCATTCCTGACTCCGCAAAATCAGTAGATCGAGGCCGTCCTCCAAAAGAATTTCAAGAGCTAACGGAGAGAAGCAAAATAAGGAAAATTAAAGACCTAAGGGAGAGTGCCACTTCATCTGAGCTTGCCTATGCGACCGTTATGAATTTAAGGGCAGAGGGAGACGATTCATCAGCCAAGCTAAAAAGAAGCTACCACGACTACACCAACAAGGGACAAACGAATGGTGCGAAATTTTCAGAAATGAAAAATCTACATAAGTGGCACAAAAGCTCGTCGACAATTTACAACTTGAGTTTGGAATTTCAGTTCCACACGCCCACATATTTCGTACCGCCTGGGTTTTCAAAAGTGGAAAGTGAGCGTGAAAGATGGTAATCGAGACTTACTCGAAAGAAAGAAAAAAATGTGCTAGACTCATTCAGAACGAGATTAGGTCTTCTAGTTGATATTCCGAAGCCTGGATATGGAACAACCTGTGATGGCAACACTGCCCGAAGATTTTTTTGATCAACCTCAAGTAGCATCCGAAATAGCAGGGGTAGACTGTGAGTTAATAACTCGATTTGGAATAATTTTAAAAGCAATTTCCTCTGGTCATGAAATTAATAGTTCAGAGTTCAATTCCTACTGCTGCGAAACAGCAAGCTTACATGTACGGCTATATCCGTGGTGTTACATGCCTCTAACACTCCATAAAATACTTATCCATGGATCTTTCATTATAGAAGCAGCTATTTTGCCGATTGGAGAACTTTCAGAAGAGGTCTTAGAGTCTAGAAACCAAGACGTAAGAAAAATAGAGAAGACCATACCAGAAAATCCTCAAGAATTTCCAATAATTTTGACCTGTTCCATAGACTATTGCTAAGCTCTGATCCAGTAATCTGAAGCACGGGAAGTCTACTGAAGAAGAAATGAAGACAGTTGCCTCAGGAGGTGTGTTATTTATTGCCAATACCCGAGGACGAGACGGAGCAGGAAGGGGAAGAAGAAGAAGTCGACTCATCCGGATCAGAGGATGAATAAGTAAGCAATTTTATGTACCAAGACAAATTTACCTAATAGTAACATCTAATTTAAAGTTTTATACAAAAGTATTTCATTTCATTTAGCGGAAAATATTTTTGTCCGCTTTTTTTCAAATCCGGACCACTATGCGGCGGTCCCATGTCATAGATTTTTGGCATGTAAAAGAACCTTCCACTAATTAGACTAGTGTGAAGCTAATTTATAGGTTAGATTTGACTAACTCTCTTAGGTTGCAACGTTCGTCGCCAGGAGCCGTGGGTAGATTATTAGCTTGGGAATAACCTAACCCCCAAGGGAAGATGATTAAGAAAAAGAAGTGGGTTTCGGACTGGAGAAAAAGGATGGAGAAATAGGACGAGAGTCCAACAGAAGTTATAATTTTAACTTTAAGTATACTCAAAGGCAGCTGCCATTGCAAATCCGCTTTCCGATACCTAAAGTGGGTAGGGACCTGGGCGAAGCTAACAGGAAACGCAGCTGGAACTTGGGCTATTCGCAAGAAAGTTGCTATAGCGTATTCCCTCTCAAGCATAAAGATACCTACTATGGGGAAGGGTGATGGTCTGGCAAGACAAAGAGTAACAGATTTATTGTGTATCTGTTCAAAGGAGTTTGTTTCTAAAAAAGTATTTTGAAGAATACAAATAATTTGAATCAGCCGTGATATTTTAGTTCTTGAAATTGTAGAATTTCTAAAGAGCGACCGAATGCTTCCAAGAAGGATAGGGATAAAGCAATTATACCTTTGGGAATAACTTTGGTAAGAGTACCAATAGTTGCATTTAGAAATGACTAAGCTTTTACCCAGTAAGGCGCCGACTAAACGTTTAGTCAATGAGAAACACTTAAATTTTGAAAAACCAACCGTAAGTGGTAGAGAGAATCTCCACAAGCAGGAAGCTGGCGTAGCGAGCTATGCTTGCCTTACTGGCCAGTTAGAATTACCTATTAAAGCTAAGAGAGACTTTAGTAAGTTAATAACTAAGAGTTCTTGCTAAAATGCAACAAGTGGTGAAAACCTTATCAATGGATTTATTTTTATTAAAGAGGGCATAAACCTAGGAAGAGTCAAGGAAGACAGGATCTTGCCTAACCGTTATGTTTGAGAAATGATAAATCAAAAGAACAAATCTTAATTTATTTAACAATGTAAAAAGAAGTAGTTTATGTAACAAATATATAATTTTGATTTTGTAAACAATTGGGGTCGCAGACCTCCGAAAACATCTAAAACTTGCGCCAGGCAATTGACAATTCTTTTGGTTTTAAACCTTTTATATACTTTAAAATCTTCGTAAGATTTTGAAATGTTGTGAAGATTAACAAATGGGAAATTTAAAGATAATTGACGTAATTAAGGTTAAACAATAAATCAATTACAAGATGTGTACTTTAAGGATTTCTAGATGGGTATCTTAGAAATATGAACAAATAACAACTTCGAAAGTAACAACAACAAAAAACAGGAAGAAATGAAATAGAAGTTTCTATAACTTCTTGTATTAATACAGAGCTACATTTGGCGATTATACAAATAGGGCAGGTCACTTATTGTGAAACCTGAAGAGAAAAATTGAAAGGAAGTTTCTAGAACTCCTATGTGGGTAGGGATCACGAGAAAAATAGGGCAAATTTCCCTTTCGTGAAACCTAGAGATAACTCACTTTTGAGTAAAAAGAATTGGATTCCCTCATTAGAAGGGAGAAACAATATAATTTAAGGCGTGTACTAGACACGAAGTTTTACAGACATTAATTCGTAATACGTGGAGCAAGTAAGGGAGGGCACTTATTGAGAGTGACACCTCATTGAAAAAAAAAGACCTAAAGTAACAATTTTGTTATTTTAGTTTGTTAGTAAAGGGTTTGGGAAAGATCAAATGGGATTGTGGAAGAGTGTTCATGGCCGTATTTATTGTACTCGGACGAGCGCGACGCGGATGAAAAGTTTAACAGGCACTGTTTTCACTATAGTCTGTTGATAAAGTTGAAAAGTTCACTGTAGTAGCAGAAAAAGTTGATGGCAAAGAAAGTTATTGCAATGGTGGAAAATAACTAGTTACACTAGATTTGCGAGAGTCTATTGCTTGAAGAACTTGTAGGTTATAGTTGAATGCACCAGAAAAATCCCAACGGAGGAAGAAAAATTAGATATTGATTAGCAGTTCATAAGGAAGATTCCTTAGTTTGAAAAAGTATTCCCATATGTGAGTGGAAAGTACTAGAAGTTTTGACTCGTAGATAAATTGTTCGGCATGGAAAATTCCAGAACAATCATGACTGAAGAATAGGGCAAAAGTTAGTCCAGCGGTGGAACGAGCTAAGTATTTTATAGACAGTGGGTAATTTAATGGTGTCCCACGTTGTGAGAAAATCTCTCATTTAATAAGCATAAGAAATGCTGCTTCATGTTAAGATTGGCTTAAATAGACAAAAGCCCAACATAGAAAATCCCGCGAAGGATGATTATTGCCCCATATAAGAAATCTCACACTGCCTATAAAATGATCATTAAAAATCATGTAGCTATTTAAAATCAATTAAAATAAGTTGAAGAACGTTGAAGTAGTACTTAGCTCATTTCTGATGAACGGCGAATCCTTAGGTGACCGTTAGTCAGGAATTCACAACATGGCGAAGATTTGAAAGTTTGTCTCTCGAGGTGACGAGACGAGCTTTAGTAAAGCTCCGACTGACTAGTTTGACTTCAGACGCACAAGTGAGGCCAGCTCAACGGAGCGCGGAGAGACCAGGGAAGGGAAAAAGGTGGGGGTAGGAGACAAAAGGAATACATATAAGAATAGCCAACATAACAGAAATAAATTTTCTTGATGAAATGGTCTTCAAAGAGTTGATAGCAAGCGTCACTAGCGCAGCCTGGTGGGTGAAAAAGTAGACGAAGTTCTCTTGATCACGGAGATGATAGCTGGCGATAGCGACGAGATCTGGTGGCTAGATTGGTAAGGAAGTCCTCTTGTACAGGGAAGAATTGAGGAACTTCAGAGATTCGCTGCTAGATGACGCTAGGTGGGTCATGGAAGATATGTATCTAGAACAGACTTACAGGTAGTGTAAGAAACATATACTAACAAAGAGAAATCAGGAGATCACTGTTGGTGTTTGCGAAAAAAGGAAGGGATGAACTAAAGCAAAGAGAAGCAAAAGCGTACTCTGTCTTACCGTGTATTCCAAAGAATACACCAAGCCGACTGTGGTGGCATCTAGTAACCAAGTTCAGAACTAGTTGGTCGTTGACGGTGGCGTTTGGTAGCGAGAGTAGGAACTACTTGAAAATTAATTATCGGCAGTCCTTAATTGAATTATTAAAACAGATAACACACTTTAATACAGCCATCACAATTAACACCGGTTATCAGACAGATTTTACACACACCCAAAGTACACGGGGCTACATGACCGCGTTGTCCCAGCCCCTAAACTGGGGAACCAATCAACCAACTCTAAAACGTTCATTGCAGTGGATTCTACACCTTTATACAAGACTCTCTTCTTTTGGTCACACTGATTGCTGAACAGTTGGACGTTTATGAACCCACCCTAGACGAAATTCCACCGCTCTGGCGTCTCGCAGATCAGAGCAATCTTTCTGATTCCAATTGGCGTTCCACGTTCTGAGCCCGTCGCCCTTCGTCGTTCTCAATTCAATAACTTAACGTGGCATAGGATATAAACTTGGTGTTAAGTCTTGAGGGGGGCTGCTCTGCATGTTGTCAGGCTTGGATGGACACTTTACAATGCTCTCTTGTTTTGGCGACAGTAGCATAAAGATCACTAAGATGGGGAGCATTTTGTGGTTGGACTGCATTAGCGTTTGTCACAGCAGGCCTTCTAAAATCCTGCTTCTCGAAATTGAATTTTCCATAGAACATTTTTATTTCTTAGCAACCAAAAAGACTGGAGTGGGCTACAGTCTAGTGTTGCAGTAACTTGCAATGGAATGTGTCTCACGTGTCTGCATATATTTGGAGTACACGCCCACATTGGAGCGGAGCGGAGCGGAGTATTACATCTCCTGCTCTCAAAACATTTTCATTCTTTCCGACTTATGTTACGGAGTAGCTTATGGCTTTCGTCCAAATATTTTTAGTTTAAGCCTAGTGGCTTCGGTGGCGTAGTTGGTAGCATGCTGAGCCTCTATGCCCAAGATCGCGGGTTCAAACCCGCCGAAGTCGTCGGATTTTTTAAGAGCGTTAAAAATCCCGCAGTATGCCTTCCTTCGGAGGGGAAGTAAAGCCGGCGGTCCCATGTCATAAATTGATGGCATGAAAAAGAACCTTCCACTAACTACACTTGTGGAAGCTAAAATATGTAGTTTTTTTTAGTCGTTTCGACCATCAATGGACCACGATGTTCTTCACTCATATGATCACTGTAATGCTTGTTTTCTTGTCTGCCAGTAGATCTTCATTCTTGACGAATGTTCAGCTCTCCTTTCCTCCGTCCACTTGCAGTGAGAGCGAGGCATCACAGATGTTAAGGGGTGTAGATTACTGGTTGATTTAATCGCCTTTCTGAACAGGTTCCTATCCCAAACCAGAGCTTGATCGATTCAAGCTTCTGTTAGGTCCTTTTTAACCTGCATCGACCATTTACAATAGGATTTTTTTTAGAGATTGATCAGTGTATTCGATATGAAAGTCGATGATGCTCCATCCGTTGCAAATGTCCAAAGAAAGACATTCTCCTTTTTCTCATCACACTCATCAAATCTTCTATATGTTCAAATAATTCATTGTTATGTATTTTTCTGTAAGTACCATTATCATTAACAGGTCCTAGAATTTTCCGATCTTTAAGTTCTAATTTTCTCAGTGGGCCTTTGTTTGTCATCTGTAAGCATTCTGCGGCATTCAGTGCTGACGGCCTAATTACTGTGTTATAACGACAAACTTTGACATTCCGGGACAAGCTTTTACTTTTGTAAATATTTTTGCAGGTTTGAAAGGCACCTTCCAATTTGTTACATCTGCTCTCAATGGCAGCTATTTCTGAATTATTAGGGGTAATCCATTCCCCTAGGTATTTACATTTTCGGACTTTTTTGATTTTTGCAGACCAATCGTGATGAATTTGGATGCATCTTTGACATTTGTGATAAAATTAGTTTTATGGAAGGCCACTTTAAGTCCAGTTTTAGCAGCTATGATTTGTAGTTTATTAAGTTGGTCAGTGGCCTCTTCCATTGGATTAGCGAACAAAGCAATGGCATCTGCAAAAGCGAGACAGTTTATATTCAGGTCTTCTTTTTTATAACCAATTCGAATACCATAATTATTTGGTAAGATTGTTAACCATTCTCTTATAATTTTTTCCAAGACATAGTTGAACAGCATCGGTGATCCCTGATCACCTTGTCTACAGCCAGTCTTGATTGCAAAGGCTTCGGACAATTCACCACGAAATTTGACCTTAGAAATTGTGTTTTCTAAGCTTGCTTTGAACAAATTAATTGATTTGTTGTCTACGCCAAACTCAGGTAAGGTGTTAATTATTGTGTCTCTATGAATGCAATCATAAACATATTATGTAGGTTAGTTTGATAACGCTATATTGGTTCCAACGTTCGTCGCCAGGTGCTGACTGCGTTGGCATTTAATAGCCACGTCCGCAGCTTGATGTCGTGGACGGCAGCATTTGGTAGCAAAAGTAGGAACTACTTGAACACATTAATCGTCTGCAGTCCATCTACCTGAATCACAGATAACACACACTGATACAGTCATCACTATTAACACCGGTTATCAGACAAATTTTACACACACCCAAAGTACACGGGGCTATATGACCACGTTGTCGCAAACCCCTATATAAATCTAAATCATCTTTTGTGGCTGTTCTTTCAAATGACTTCTTTGGAGGTCCTGAATCTACAGTGAACCAACAGGCTATTATTCTGCTAGGGACGACGTATTGTGCCCGTTTAGACCGGAGTCCGCACGACCACATATGCATTTTACCAATAATCAGTCAGCACGAGAATCAAAATATCCCGGAGCGCCAGATGGGTTAAAGCAAATCGCAAAAACGACATCAAATTTATAAAAATGCTTTGCTGATTTTTGGCTCAATGCAACAATAAGGATAGAAGGAGATTTAATGGGGTAAGACACATCTGGTAAAATTATCTCAGTTTATTTAAAGTTAAAATCTGACTGCAAGAATAATGCTCAAAGCAGCATCATCCACGTGTGGCGATCCACACTCTTATTTACACACAATATACAGAATCTTCCAAACACATTTGACAATCTTTTTGAAAACACAAGTCCGATTGTTAGTCCTGTGGACTGTGTTCCAAAATTATTAACATTTTATTCCAGTGCAAAATGAATTGTCCATACTGGAAATAACGTAGATCACTGTTTGACTATTTACATGGTATTAACACTCGTAGAATAAATGTTTATAGAATTTCTTAGACTTTCATTTGTTTTCCAGTTTTCCAAAATATATCGTTGAAACTATTATTATCATCGTAGCAACACAAATTATTAACACATATTAACAACATCTGAAAAATATTTGACCATTGAGCATAGCATCGAAGAACTGTGCGAAGCACAACAACAATTAATTGTTCTTCCGACATTAAATATTCGAGAAGTGACTCGATTATGAACTTCCAGTTCCAAACAAAACATATGATTTCTGAATCATTAACTTGATCAACAAATGGTTGAACCATTCAACTATTAGATTTTCCACTTGGGATTATTATGAGAAAAATATTTATATTTATGGCCATTTCTAGCAACTTTCACAACTTGCAATTCTTCGACAGAATGCGGAAATTAGAATTGTAGTCTTATAATGAATTCATTTAGTTCATGGCACTAGGATTGAAAATATCCTTCAAATTATTCGTGGTTAAAGAATTATTTTAAATTGGCAGTAGCCCATTCTACTATTTGTGTAAGAACACAATATTATAACAACAACAACAACGGCAAAGGTCTTCCTCTGAAGAAGAATAAACTACTATCATGACAAATCCGGGTTCTAGCAAAATCAAATTCTAAATGGAATTCGTAAACAAGGTTGAAATAAGAACTGATGGGTTTCAAAGAAATAACCTTCGGGTTATTCATACGACGAAATGTGTGGCTCCAATACTCCTACTATAAACCTGAGCCATCGAACCTGCTATTTGATTGATGCTCGAAAAAACCTTCATTCCTGCGACTTAAACCTGCGCACCTGGGAATGGCATTTCAACTATTCCACACACATAAATTATCTTCCCAAAATGTATACAATAAATCAAGCCTCTGCTTGTTATCAACACTGGAAGATTAATAAACTTACAAGTTTATTTTATTTTACCATTCAGTTCAACCCGTGAATTTACCATACTTATGAAAAGCTTCATTTCACTTTCGAGTGTATTTACGTCATGATTTTATATAAATACAAAAATCCTATTTGATACAAATATCAATTGCTTCCCGTTTCATGCCTCTCCGTGTTATATGAAACATATACTTTGCTCATAGCAAATATCAACTGTTCAACCAGAACTGAAATGTAGGTTGAATGCGGGCATGCGCTAACCACTCTCCTTCGTAAAATCTCCTGTTCCAGACTAGAAATGTTTCAACTACTTCATAGGCTCTTTCTCAATACATATGATTATTATAAAATATAATATCCAAGAATTATTTAGAAAAATTATGAAAATTATTATTATTATTATTAGTGGATTATTATTATTATTATTATTTCAAATATGTTTAATTATCATCTCAATATGTGAGAATCCACATGTTCGAACCTTCGAATATGGAAAAAAATATCCATTCCTCAACAAAAATAAATTTAACTTTTACAGTTACATCGGCTGATTACCGTGATTTCCCAAAAATATGAAAAATTCAAATAAATGCTCAAAATGCTCGGTCATCGATCCTAAACTGTTCTGAGTGCTGAAAATGCTCAGAATAAATCTAACTAGTCTTGCGTAAATCATTACAAGCTTTAAATACGACGAAAAAAATGTGTTGGTCATCTGCAGAAAAATAGTTTGTTCCAATTAGCTAAGCATAAAATAATTCAAATGTGGCTTACATTTCTTGATGTTCTTGAAGTGTCGTAAACCTGGTCTATACCAGATTTATCCGTAGACATGCCCTATCGGACAAGCACGTATAATCCTTGTATCGGCCGCCATTGTAGACCCACAAATCGTCTAGTCAGACATAGTGGTAGTATCTTTCGACGTTTTAAATGACTGTGGTTCCATTTTAATATGTGCTTCTAACAAAGCCATAACAGTTTGTTTGAAAAGGGTCAGATCTAAGCGATCTCTTCTTAAATGTGTCAGTTTTAACTTAACTCACTGTAATCTCATCAGTACAAGAAAAACGTTGACAGTCTAAGCAGTTAACGGCTGTTCTGAAGATCGTTCCCTGGGCATGGTTTGTATATCACCATCTGCCATGCGCTAGACAACTTGCAGTTTCCCTTGCGTAGACTAATGAACGCCACCGTTATAGACTATTCTTCACTGTACTGACGGATCGAAGTGGTTAAATAGTTACAAAATATGAAAACCGACTTTAAATGGATCTAAACATCCAAGTATTAATTTACTATTGGACTGTGACAAATACTACTTTCTAGACCAAGTCTAGCATATGTCCTTTTTGGAAATATAAATATTTCCACCAATGTCTGTAGAAAAACAATCACCTCAGTGATTCTCCTCACCAGAAACTTACTAAGTTCCAACTCGTTTGCGCAGCACTTCTCGTGACTATCACGATTTGAAAAGTACTTCTTCGTAGACGTGGCAACCATGTGCCTTGGCTCAGCGTAGACGCAACTTGTTCGCCAAGTGCTTGTGATGAATTGAGTTAACTAAGCTTGCTCCAGCTTGCTTTTATACAAAAACGGTCAGGGTCACGCGTCATCGCCTGATATCTAGAAATCCTCATATCTCTTGAATCCCTGGTCCGATTTACTTGATACTAATAGCATTCTCTTTTATTTGGCCGTGCCAGTAATCTGATCCCAGTCTCAAGTCTCTGCTCCATAGTTAACTATTTAATCAATAAATAGTCTCCACCTCTGCTGTTACTCGCTACGTCATTTACCATCCAACTATCGGTAATTTCCTTCGAATGGCTTCGAGAAGCAATGTAGCGCGATATTCAAATATCCGAACTTTCAAACGCTGCTACAGCCTTTCCCTTGATATCTAGGTGTCTGAAACTTGGAATACCCATTCCTAGAGTTGGGCACATCCACCCCACACCTAGCAAAAAATAAAAATTGAAAAATTTTTATTTTTCCTATCTACACATTAAATTATCTGGTTCTTGAATAATAGATCTTCAAATTCGAAGCATTATAAGTTCCCACGATGTTACCAGTTCGTGTATTGGCTACTTCATAGCTTCCATTATTGTTTACTTCCACAATATTCAAAATCCTTAATTTTACCATTCCCCCGGGATTGTTGTGTTCCCGATGGACCTGGATCATTGGGCCTCTGCTCCACAAATTGTAAGGTATCTTGGTGTCTTGCTTCCAAGTTTTTCCTCGTTTCCTTGTTAAATTCTTCGTTGGACTGACGAGTATCTACATTCCCTCTGTTATTATAGTTATTACCATAGGATCTTCTTTCCTGGTACCTTCCTTGAGTATCTCGTGGTCTTCTCCATCGAGTGTTGTATCGATTACCACCATCCGGTCTTGCATATGGTTTGTAACTGTATCTGTTACGGTATTGGTTCCATCCTCTCGTATTGGAATCTTCCCTCGGCGATTTCTCTTCTCGCTCCTCTCGAATCTCTCGAGGTGTCTGAGAATAACTGTCAGCCATAACAGCATACACAGCGTTATTACTCTTTACTCCCTTCTGATGGAAGAATTGAGCGTTTGTATGATCCAGCTTCTGAAATACTTCATCAAACTGTTCCATATTGTAGATATCAGCAGCGATCAAAGTCCTCTGGACGTCTGCTGGAAATTGTCGTATCAAAGCAGTAATCAACTCGTTATATGGCATTGGCGGATCTAAATGTTGGAGTTTAGACAGCTGTCCAGAAAAGTATGTAGAGTATCGAGTAGGTTGTGACGTCGAGAATCTCTTCGAATACAACTCTGCTCTAACTTGCTGTTGGGTTTCAGGGGACCAAAACTTCTTCAATAACCCACGAGAAAACTCCTCAAAAGTATTTAGAGTGGATCTAAATGCTCTAAACCACAAAAGTGCGGGACCTTCCAAGAACTTCCCTATTACCCTGATCTGTCTTTCTTTAGGGATCTTAGAATCTTTCAGATAATCACCTGCTTCTCTCAGAAATTCCACGGGTGTTACAGAATCTCGCCCTGAAAATTTAGAAGGCTTGTCTTCTATATTCTTAAATACAGTTATGGGGTTGGATTGAAATACTGTCCTGACCTCATCCTGTCTATCAGTCTCTCTAGCTCCTCCTAGATTTATCTGTATCTGTTCCTTTCCTCTTACATTCGGCATTTTCAAAAGATGATCAGACTGTTTCTCATCCTTTATTTGAGTTTTCATAGCCTCAAGTTCTTTCTGGTTTTCTTCTGCCATCTTCTTGATTGCTTCAGTCTCTTTACTATTGTCTTTAACATCAATGGATATCTGGTTCATAACAGCCTCATGACTTTTCAATGACCCTGTCATATCTGATATGTCCTTCTGAGTTGCTTGAATATCCTTGGCAATTACTTCAATGTGGGATGACAAAGATTCCCTAATCTCCTTGATTCCCTCTTGATTCTCCAACTTGAGTGTGTCTTTTATTTCATTAACAACTGTGGTTTTAATCTCAGTTTGCAATTCATGAATCACTCCTTCTCTTATTTCTCCCATGACAAGTTCCTTGAATTGTTCCGTTAAACGCTGAACAACTAGAATTCCCATCTCGTTACTCTCCTTCTTCACTCTGACTTCCAGGTTGACCATGTCTTCACCAACTTTCCTAAGACCATGTTCTATCCTATCAGCTAAGCTTTGGGATCGAAGATCGGCATCGCGAAATTTATCGTCCATTAAACTAGCGTTAGTAGCTAATGAAGTTTCGAGCTCATGTGTTTTTTCGCATAATTTATTCATTTTACTTTCAAGTGTCATTTTCAAAATTTCAGAATTCTCTTTAAATTTACTTTCCATTGAATTAAATTTACTGTTTAAATTTTCTTTCAAGTTATCTTTTAACCTGTTTTCCAAAGAATCAGAATTTTCTTTAAGTTTACTTTCCAAAGAATCAGAATTTTCTTTAAGTTTATCCTCCAAACTTTCTTTAAGTTTATTTTCTAAAGACTCAGAATTTTCTTTAAGTTTATCATTCAAATTTTCTTTAAGTTTATTTTCTAAAGAATCAGAATTTTCTTTAAGTTTATCATCCAAACTTTCTTTCAAATTATCAGAATTTTCTTTAAGTTTACTTTCTAAAGAATCAGAATTCTCTTTAAGTTTCTTTTCTAAAGCCTCAGTATTTTCTTTCATAATAGCGGCTACACGCCGTCCAGCCTCTTTCGAACTCTCCTCCAAACTCCTCATCATCCTCATCATTTCTTCCATAATTTCAATTATTCAAAACTTAGGGGTATACAACAGTGGCAAACACAAGCTTATAACTAGAACAAGAAATATGAATAGCTAATTGGAACACTATAATAAAATGAGATTTGTCCTAATATCGACGTGATGGAAAAACAAAATTCTTTACTTTTACGAATTACATTTACCATAATATCACAAGAAAAATATGCAAGTTCTCAAATATCCTCCACCTGGATTCTAATAATGTGTATCTCCAGTCATCGAACGTTTACTACTGAATTTACTTGACGCCCTAATGGTTAAGCCATTATCAAAAATAATCAAACCCATTCTAATTATTAACCAGTTAAATTTTTAATTTTCCCACTAATTGGGTTTCCTACTAATTTATTCATCCAAACCAGACATCTCTCAACTCCCAAAATATTTCTATAAAAGTTATCACAATTTCAAATCGGCATGCGATTGACCATGTCTAAATCGGGCCCCACGTTCGAAGCCATTTCTCTCTCTATCTTATTTTATGTGCCCGTTTAGACCGGAGTCCGCACGACCACATATGCATTTTACCAATAATCAGTCAGCACGAGAATCAAAATATCCCGGAGCGCCAGATGGGTTAAAGCAAATCGCAAAAACTACATCAAATTTATAAAAATGCTTTGCTGATTTTTGGCTCAATGCAACAATAAGGATAGAAGGAGATTTAATGGGGTAAGACACATCTGGTAAAATTATCTCAGTTTATTTAAAGTTAAAATCTGACTGCAAGAATAATGCTCAAAGCAGCATCATCCACGTGTGGCGATCCACACTCTTATTTACACACAATATACAGAATCTTCCAAACACATTTGACAATCTTTTTGAAAACACAAGTCCGATTGTTAGTCCTGTGGACTGTGTTCCAAAATTATTAACATTTTATTCCAGTGCAAAATGAATTGTCCATACTGGAAATAACGTAGATCACTGTTTGACTATTTACATGGTATTAACACTCGTAGAATAAATGTTTATAGAATTTCTTAGACTTTCATTTGTTTTCCAGTTTTCCAAAATATATCGTTGAAACTATTATTATCATCGTAGCAACACAAATTATTAACACATATTAACAACATCTGAAAAATATTTGACCATTGAGCATAGCATCGAAGAACTGTGCGAAGCACAACAACAATTAATTGTTCTTCCGACATTAAATATTCGAGAAGTGACTCGATTATGAACTTCCAGTTCCAAACAAAACATATGATTTCTGAATCATTAACTTGATCAACAAATGGTTGAACCATTCAACTATTAGATTTTCCACTTGGGATTATTATGAGAAAAATATTTATATTTATGGCCATTTCTAGCAACTTTCACAACTTGCAATTCTTCGACAGAATGCGGAAATTAGAATTGTAGTCTTATAATGAATTCATTTAGTTCATGGCACTAGGATTGAAAATATCCTTCAAATTATTCGTGGTTAAAGAATTATTTTAAATTGGCAGTAGCCCATTCTACTATTTGTGTAAGAACACAATATTATAACAACAACAACAACGGCAAAGGTCTTCCTCTGAAGAAGAATAAACTACTATCATGACAAATCCGGGTTCTAGCAAAATCAAATTCTAAATGGAATTCGTAAACAAGGTTGAAATAAGAACTGATGGGTTTCAAAGAAATAACCTTCGGGTTATTCATACGACGAAATGTGTGGCTCCAATACTCCTACTATAAACCTGAGCCATCGAACCTGCTATTTGATTGATGCTCGAAAAAACCTTCATTCCTGCGACTTAAACCTGCGCACCTGGGAATGGCATTTCAACTATTCCACACACATAAATTATCTTCCCAAAATTTATACAATAAATCAAGCCTCTGCTTGTTATCAACACTGGAAGATTAATAAACTTACAAGTTTATTTTATTTTACCATTCAGTTCAACCCGTGAATTTACCATACTTATGAAAAGCTTCATTTCACTTTCGAGTGTATTTACGTCATGATTTTATATAAATACAAAAATCCTATTTGATACAAATATCAATTGCTTCCCGTTTCATGCCTCTCCGTGTTATATGAAACATATACTTTGCTCATAGCAAATATCAACTGTTCAACCAGAACTGAAATGTAGGTTGAATGCGGGCATGCGCTAACCACTCTCCTTCGTAAAATCTCCTGTTCCAGACTAGAAATGTTTCAACTACTTCATAGGCTCTTTCTCAATACATATGATTATTATAAAATATAATATCCAAGAATTATTTAGAAAAATTATGAAAATTATTATTATTATTATTATTAGTGGATTATTATTATTATTATTATTTCAAATATGTTTAATTATCATCTCAATATGTGAGAATCCACATGTTCGAACCTTCGAATATGGAAAAAAATATCCATTCCTCAACAAAAATAAATTTAACTTTTACAGTTACATCGGCTGATTACCGTGATTTCCCAAAAATATGAAAAATTCAAATAAATGCTCAAAATGCTCGGTCATCGATCCTAAACTGTTCTGAGTGCTGAAAATGCTCAGAATAAATCTAACTAGTCTTGCGTAAATCATTACAAGCTTTAAATACGACGAAAAAAATGTGTTGGTCATCTGCAGAAAAATAGTTTGTTCCAATTAGCTAAGCATAAAATAATTCAAATGTGGCTTACATTTCTTGATGTTCTTGAAGTGTCGTAAACCTGGTCTATACCAGATTTATCCGTAGACATGCCCTATCGGACAAGCACGTATAATCCTTGTATCGGCCGCCATTGTAGACCCACAAATCGTCTAGTCAGACATAGTGGTAGTATCTTTCGACGTTTTAAATGACTGTGGTTCCATTTTAATATGTGCTTCTAACAAAGCCATAACAGTTTGTTTGAAAAGGGTCAGATCTAAGCGATCTCTTCTTAAATGTGTCAGTTGTAACTTAACTCACTGTAATCTCATCAGTACAAGAAAAACGTTGACAGTCTAAGCAGTTAACGGCTGTTCTGAAGATCGTTCCCTGGGCATGGTTTGTATATCACCATCTGCCATGCGCTAGACAACTTGCAGTTTCCCTTGCGTAGACTAATGAACGCCACCGTTATAGACTATTCTTCACTGTACTGACGGATCGAAGTGGTTAAATAGTTACAAAATATGAAAACTGACTTTAAATGGATCTAAACATCCAAGTATTAATTTACTATTGGACTGTGACAAATACTACTTTCTAGACCAAGTCTAGCATATGTCCTTTTTGGAAATATAAATATTTCCACCAATGTCTGTAGAAAAACAATCACCTCAGTGATTCTCCTCACCAGAAACTTACTAAGTTCCAACTCGTTTGCGCAGCACTTCTCGTGACTATCACGATTTGAAAAGTACTTCTTCGTAGACGTGGCAACCATGTGCCTTGGCTCAGCGTAGACGCAACTTGTTCGCCAAGTGCTTGTGATGAATTGAGTTAACTAAGCTTGCTCCAGCTTGCTTTTATACAAAAACGGTCAGGGTCACGCGTCATCGCCTGATATCTAGAAATCCTCATATCTCTTGAATCCCTGGTCCGATTTACTTGATACTAATAGCATTCTCTTTTATTTGGCCGTGCCAGTAATCTGATCCCAGTCTCAAGTCTCTGCTCCATAGTTAACTATTTAATCAATAAATAGTCTCCACCTCTGCTGTTACTCGCTACGTCATTTACCATCCAACTATCGGTAATTTCCTTCGAATGGCTTCGAGAAGCAATGTAGCGCGATATTCAAATATCCGAACTTTCAAACGCTGCTACAGCCTTTCCCTTGATATCTAGGTGTCTGAAACTTGGAATACCCATTCCTAGAGTTGGGCACAGTATCATATACAATTTTTTAAAAGAGCAGATGTTTTTGCTATTCTGCAGTATAATGGCACCGCTCGTGATTTATAAGCACCGTGCATTTGCAGGCCAGGATCTTGGTAAGGTGTACATTATTATACTAACTGATGATGTTTCAATCGTTCGCAACTAGATTGATGTGTCTGTAGAGAATGTGTATTTCTTGTTTCAGAGTAAGATTTAACTTAGTGTTGAGTGCAGATGGTTTTTACCATTGCCTTCATTTTTTTATTTGGGGATTGGGTGGGGGAATGAAGGCAATTTATTATATTTTCTGATTTTGTGAATTTATTTTAGTATAAGTTATTAAACGTGTATGATTTGACCAGAGTCATTGAAAAGCGTTCATTACAGATATGTTGTAGAGAGCGAACAAAGCAATGTTGAACGCGGACATCAGAGAATGTTAGAAGGATAGGAAACATGTTATCATTGAGTACCGTACTGTACTTTTGCAGTATTTGCATTTTGTAGGGATTGACAATCTAGATTGCTTTTTGGTGGGTCTTTCAATGCAGGTGGCTGGGCCTTTAAGTGAGTATTTTGAATTTCAATTTCATTTTGTAGGTATTTTCAACCAAAACCGCATTTCGCACGAATTTTGAATCTAAATTGCATTTTGCACTTATTTTGATTCTCAATTGCATTTTGTGGGTATTTTGAATCTAAATTGCATTTTGTCAAGTGTTTTCATTCTAAATTGCATTTTGTGAGTATTGTCAATCCACACGAGTCGTTTGAATCTACCGTACATTGTGTAAGCATTTTCAATTTCAATTGCATTTTGTAAGTGTTTTAGATTTCAATTGCACTTTGTGAATAATTTGGATTGGAAAAGGGATATTTCAATCTTAATTGCATTGTGTATTTTCAATTTCAATTGCATTTTGCGAGTATTTTGAACCTCATTTGCATTTTGTAAGTATTTTGAATGTCAGTTGCATTTTGTAGGTATTTCGACGCTGCATTGCATTTTGTACGTATTTTGAATCTAGCGTACGTTTTGTGGGTCTTTTTCAATCTATTCTTTTTGTGAATCTTTTCGTTCTAAATTCCCTTTTGTAAGACCATATTGTGAGTTGTTTCCATCTGAGTTTCTCTTTGTACGTATTTTCCGTCTCACATAACTTTCGTTCTGGTTTCCATTTCATTCTCATTTTCGCTATCACCCAGATCATTAGGGGCTGATAACCTAGATGTTAGGCCCCTTAAAACAACAATTATCATCATCATCATCATCAACTACTGCAGTCGCTTGTCTACTGCCAATGTAGGCTACTTTGGGAGGAAAATTACGAGTGAGAGTTTACGTTCCAATCCTAGAAATGTGTGTATTCATTTCTGACGTCTTCGTTCTCTATTATTCGTATACCCTGTGCCCTTACTTGAGTCTGAAGCAAGCTTATGTCGTGCAAGCTCAGTCATAGATATATGGCATATAAAACAAGCTCTGTCACAGAGTAATCTTTCGCAGATCTGAACAAAGTAGTGTAATTACCGTGTCGTGCCATTACTGTAATGCCTTTATAGTTTTAATCTTCTCCATTCATCGTGAGCTCATTTGTTGTTGAATTATATCGTGCATGTTGAGGAATGTGATGTCAAGAAACTCGAACTGCAGACCACTGAAGAGGTAAGGTTTCCTGTCGTATATTAGTTTGCGTGCGACACTGGTCGCTATTGTGACGCTGAGGCCTCCTCCCCTGTGCATGCCTGCAGTCCACTAACATTGCGCAAGTCACAGTCCAGTCTGAATCCGCCAAATGTTCAGAGGTCCTGTTGACGTGTTGTGGCTAACACATGGGTCAGATGACCTCGCTGTTCCGCCCCTTAAAACCTCAACTAACTGTGGCTAACGCATTTTGTTGATGTGAACACTGAGAACAGAATTTGGTAATATTTTGAACTTAAGTGTTGTTGCGAATCAAGACTCCCGAAGAATAAGACTGACATGTGCCAAGCGGCTTCGGTGGCGTAGTCGGTAGCATGCTGAGCTTCTATGCCCGTGTTCAAACCCGGCCGAAGAGCGTTAAAAATCCCTCAGTATGCCTTCCTTCGGAGGGGAAGTAAAGCCGGCGGTCCCATGTCATAGATTCATGGCATGTTAAAGAACCTTCCACTAATTACACCTGTGTGAAGCTAAATTGGATAGGTTAAGAATGTAAACAACGCTCTTAGGTTTCTACATTCGTTGCCAAGAGCGGTGGCGTCTAGTAGCTAAGTTCTGAACTTGCCCTAGTAGTCGTTGACGGTGGCGCTTGGTGGCAAAAGTAGGAACTATTGGAAACATTCTAAGTTGCAGTATGTACTTAAATTAAAACAGATAACACACACTAATACAGTCATCACAATTAACACCGGTTATCAGACAGATTCTACACACACCCAAAGTACACAGGGCTACATGACCGCGTTGTCGCAGCCCCTAAACTTAAGAACCAACCAGCCGATTTAATAGTGAATCACAAAGTAATTTTGTACACCTTTATTAACAGAAAACCAGAATATAGGAACAATCTTGGCGTGCATTACGTTGGGAAACTTAACAAAAACAACAATAGACAGGCCCAATATCGCGGGTGAGATGTGAATCAAATACACCACAGTACATTTCAATACTTTGTCCCTTTTGCTTTATCACTTGCTCCAAGCGTGTATTCGTGCTGTGAACTCGGTACTTAATTGCCATTCTTCCATTATTCTATCCATTAAAGCTTGCCTTGATGTCACTGGCGTTTGTATTACTTTTCTCTTCAGTTCATTCCATAGATTTTCAATTGGGTATAAGTCTGGACTCTGAGGAGGTGTATCCAAAACTTTAGGGCAATTATACAGAGTGTATAGTCGCACATGGGGCCCGAAATCATGACACCTCCGCCTCCGTGCTTAACTGTGGGTTGCAGATTCTTCGATTGAAGCTCATCATTGGGGTTTCTCCAAACCATAGTTCTGCACTTGACTTTCATCTACAAAAATTACTTTGTCACACCAACAGACAGTTTTATTTATGTGCTGATTCACAAAGTACAATCTTTTCTTTCTGTTTCTCTCATTTACCATGGGTTTCTTCCTACCTACTCTGCCATTATACCCTTCTCTCCGCACAGTTTCAGGTTGAACGTTTGGCATAGGTTACTGTGGTGTGAACAGTTGTCACGTGGCTGCGTGGCTCAGCGGTAACGTTCTCGCCCGCTGAGCCCAAGATTGCAGGATGGAATCCTGGTGCTAACGTCAAGAGATTTACTGGCACGTCATCGATACCTGTTAATAGCATTACCATTCATTGAGCTCATATCGTAATAGCATTGAATTAAGGATTTCCGTATGTTTTAAATATCAAAATTTATTATATTTGTTGATCCATTTTGTTAGGAGACAGTTTTCCCTTTCGGTGTCCAGTCTAGTCTGCAAACCTCTGTTTGCGAACGAGTCACCTCCATGATCCCCTATTCGCAGTTGGCACTGTGGTCTCCTCTGATTCTACTCCTCTCACATTGAAATAGTTAACAATGAATCCAAACATCGCCTCCTAGGCCTACACTTTGTACACGAGTTCATTCTCCACCATCTGAGTGGGCTTCATCTAACCTTATTCATTTCTCACAGCTTCATTACGAGTACCCTCCTGTCATTGCTCCTGCTACCCTCATATCAGTTACCTCTAGCTTATGTATCAGCTCTCACTTCACGGTGGGTGAGTGGTTATAGTGTCGGATAACTAACACCAAGCTTGCAGGTTCGCTCCTGGCCGTGGTAAGAGATTTTTGAAAGGCGGCAAAAATCACTACATGCATGTCATACAATGTTGGCATGTTAAAAGAGCCCATTTGAATTCAGTAGGCCGTGTTCATAATGGCAAAATTAATCTCGGGAGTTTCCACTAACACAAAGTTCCTCATTTCTCTACTAGAAAGCGCTATAGTGTTCAAGGAGCTTAGATATCTAACCTCCTTGACTTGCATAGTGCTTCAAGGAACAACAATATTCGACATGCAAGCTGCCCTCTGGGTGTCAAATAACAAAGCTTGCACCCGGCACCCGAGACCTTACGATATTAATATTACTTCAATACAGCAAGGTCGGTTTGAACACTGAGCGATGTAGAGAGAGCTCCTTCGCTACAGTAACGTAGCCCATCTCTTGCAGACTACAGCAGATTGCAACCGAGAACTTACTGCAATGGCTTTTCCACACCTCCACTCTATTTCCTTTTTCTTGTGTTTCTTCCCTGCCGACTTGACCTTTGGTTTCGAAGTACTAATTTTCATGCCATACTTCCTACATTGGCAAAAGGCAATAGTAGTTCATCTTCATAAGAAGGGAAATATGAAAGTTTTGGAAAATTATAGAGGAATAAGTATACTTAACTCTGGATACAAAATTTTTGCAAACATTGTTAAAGAAAAATTACTGAAACATTACTCTGAGTTAATAGGGAATGAACAACATGGGTTTAGAAAAGGTCGCACATGTGCAGATGCCTACTTCACCTTAAAAATTTTGATCGAAAAACGCAGGGAGCTCAATTTGGAAACACACATATTATTTGTTGATTTTAAGAAAGCCTTTGATTTTGTTGACAGAAACAAACTTATTGACATATTGGCCAGAGATGGTGTCCCCCAACAGTTAATTGATAACATTTCCAACATGTATAGTGGTACTCTTATTTCAGTAAGGTTAAGTAATCATAAATCCGAGTGGAAGCCAATCAGCAGAGGGGTACGACAAGGCTGTGGACTCTCTCCATTGCTATTCATAATCTACATGAATGCTATAATAAAGGAATGGAGGTGTGAAAGACATGGTTCAATACCTATCAGCAGGCATCTAAAAAATTTAGATGCTATACTATTTGCTGATGATGTTGCATTGGTAGCATCATCTGAAGATGATCAGCAGTGGTCAGTTTTCAACCTTCAGAAAGTGGCATCAAAATTCAGCATGTGCATTTCTACTGAAAACACTAAAGTAATGGCGTTTAAGGGCAAGGACCCTATCCCCAGTAAAATTTGTCTGGATGGTAAAATTTTAGAAAGAGTTTACGAATTCAAGTATTTAGGATAAGAACAAGAACGCCTGGGATTTGCAGTCGACACCAACGATGCCGACGATTGCTTCGAGCTGTTAGACGAACACGATGTCGAAATAACGTAGATACTGTAATTATTGGTAACATCAATGCGTAAATTTCTTAACCTTCGCATCTTAGAGGACAATTTTTTATTATAACTTGATTTTTTCAACAAATTGAATAAAAATAAATAGTTCTCTACCAAAACTGTTTTTAAATTATTTTCTTATAGTAATTCAATTTTACTTTTAATTCCCCTGTGAGAATATTTAAGCATTACAGTACATTGTAAGTAACGCAAACATATTAATTTAGCAGGTTTTGAAAGTGGCTACGCACGCAAGTTGGCCGAACGTCAACCGGAAAAACCTGTCTAATTTGCGTTCCACTTGCAAAACCTGTTAAGTGTAAACTAAAATTATAAATTGAAAACAAACGGTACGGTATACGTGCGATTATACAAATTTTAACAGTCAACTCAGGAATTTGTTTGGAAATAAGTAAATACAAAATCATAGCTGTGCTTTGTGGGAGTCTTCGTCAATTTCCTCCGTTTTGTTTATGATTCAGTTGACTGGTTTTGCAAGTGGACAACTCTTGTAGGAAGGGGTATAAATCTTCAGTTGTTGACAGCATATTTATCAGAGACTTACAAGAAACATCCCAACCAGCTGCCATTTCAGACAAATTTGTAGACTATTTTATTAAAATGTGAGTTTATTTAACCCTATCAACATGATGAAATATGATTTAATTAGGTACTAACAGCAAAACTACCGGTATATCTTAATCCACCATTTTTATTTGGACAAGAGAGAAAACAAATGATGAACGAATCACGGAGTGTGTTATTAACTTAAATTCTTACATACTACATAGGGCGCATTCAAGAACACTGGTCATTGAGAAAAATACATCATATTTTAGTAATATAGGTTTAGAACTTGCTGAAAAAAGAAGTAATGCAAGAAAGGAACCTGACAACAGAAATGCACATGATAGCACTGCAAAATCTCAACCTTGGTCTGTCTTCTTATACCTATAACAAAATCAGAAATAACAAACCACATAGCTGCCTTATAGAGGATAACTCGGCAAATGGCTATAATAATATCTCGAGTAAAACAATTAAGATAATTAGTTCACGAATTCTACAACCACAGCACCATATTTATAATTTATCACTAACAAAAGGTCAATTTTCAGACTCATTCAAAATTGCCATCATAATCCCAGTCCATAAATCAGATGATCAGAGAGTTAAATATAGACAAATTTCTCTCATAATCCACCTCTCTAAGTTATTAGAGAAGTGCATCAAAACCAGATTACTTAACTACCTGAATAAGTTCAAAATATTGTCACCAAGTATGCTTGGTTTTAGACCAAACACTAGCACACAAGATGCAATATTCTCCCTTATTATTTGTATAAAACCATAGATAGTTCTAAAACAACAATGTATGTGCTCCAGGATTTAAAAGAGGCTTTTGACTCCGTAGACCACAATATACTCATTAGAAAACTTGGAAATGAAAGTATTCGTGGTATTCCTAAAGAACTAATAAAAAGTTTTCTTTTTAGCAGAATGGAAAAAGGTACGAATCAAAGATACAGTACTGTATTCTAAGTAGATCTTATGTCTGAAAGTTTTGCGGTCTTCGATATCTGTGGGTGTGATGTTGGCGTTATTGAGATCAGTTTGGACTTGTTTAATCCAAACCGTTGTTGTCTTTAATTTTTGTGAGTACATTAATATTTTCTTTGTTTATCGGTTGTCATCTAGCCTCATAATGTGTCCATAAAATTTCAAGCGTCGTTTACGGAAATCGGTTTCAATATTTCATTATTATTATTATTATTATTATTATTATTATGCGGCTTTTATTCACCAGTAGATTCACTCTCTTGTAATTATTGTCAATTCAAATTACAGTACAGTAAGTATGTAGTTAGTTTTAGTTGTAATTATGAAGTTAATTTGTTTATTAGCTATCTGTCATTGTTCTATTAGACTGTGGTGTGTGAGTGTGTCTGATGAGGGTGCATGTGAGTGGGCCTGGTGACAGACTGTTTTAGTGGTAGTATTTGTTTGTTGGTGAAACTTTAGTATTTTTTTGTTAGTAGAATTTTGGTATTTAATTGTTAGTAGAAGGTTAGTATTTTGTAGTAGAATTGCTCTTTACTTATTCTGAAAGGGAGTAGCAGCCTTCCAGAATAAATCAATTCTTTACTAGTCTAATAGACGGTTAAGATATTGATAATATAAGCCAACTAATGGCTACACTGCGTTCTGCTGCACGGCTGAAAGCAACTGGAAACTACAGCCGTAATGCTATTCCCGAGGATATGCACCTCTCTATGCATAATTACATGTGATGATGGCCTCCTCCCTTGTAAAATTTCAATCCGGAGGTAAACTAGTCCCCCGTTCGGATCTCCGGGTGGGGACTACTCGAGAGGGGGTTAACATCACAGAAGTGAAAAAGAGGAAATCTGACATTCTACGGATCGGAGCGTGGAATGTTAGAAGTCTGCTAGGAAGTGGAAAGTTAGAAAACTTAGAAAGGGAAATGGATAGGTTGAGGTTGGATTTGGTTGGGATTAGTGAAATGCGCTGGCAGGAAGAGCAGGACTTTTGGTCAGGAGACTATAGGGTAATTAGCACTAAATCAAACAATGGCCAAGCAGGGGTTGGTCTCATATTGAGTAGGAAACTTGGACAGCGGGTGGAATATTATGAGCAATACAGTGAACGGATTATTGTAGCAAAAATCAATACTAAACCTACGTGCACCACAGTGGTACAAGTCTATATGCCTACCAGTCAAGCTGATGATGAGGATGTTGAAAAGGTCTACGAAGAAATAGATGACATTCTGAGGTATATCAAAGGTGATGAAAATGTTATAGTAATGGGAGATTGGAATGCTGTGGTAGGAAAAGGGAGAGAAGGGAAGATAGTAGGAGATTTCGGATTAGGTGAAAGGAATGACCGAGGAAGCAGGCTGATGGAATTCTGCACCGAACATGAGCTGGTCATAGCTAACACCTTATTCAATAACCACAATAGAAGAATATACACATGGATGAGACCAGGAGATACAGGGCGTTACCAAATCGACTTCATTATGGTCAAGCAGAGGTTTCGAAACCAGATTTTGGATTGTAAAACATATCCTGGTGCTGACATAAACTCTGACCACAATCTGGTTGTAATGAAATGCAGATTAAAGTTGAAGAAACTGAAGAAAAGTCAAAAGCCAAAAAGGTGGGCAATAGACAGACTGAAAGTAATGGATGTAAACGAAAGATTCAAGAACGAGTATAAAGGAAGGACTAATCAAAACCCCTAAACAAACTTCAATTGCAGACGAATGGGCACTTTTGAAGAATGAAATAACAAAATCCGCAGAAGAAAACATTGGTAGGAAAGAAAGAATAGGTAGAAAACCGTGGATCACTCAGGATATACTAGAATTGATGGATGAAAGGCGGAAACACAAGAATCTAAGAGATGAAAAGGGGAAAGCAGAATACAGACGTCTGAGAAATGAGGTCAACAAGAAGTGCAAGGAAGCGAAAGAAGAATGGTTGAAAGAGAAATGTGCAGGTATAGAAAATTGTCTGAAATTAGGAAGAGTAGACACAGCTTATCGAAGGATTAAGAATACTTTTGGGGAAAAGAAGACTAAGTGCTGTAATATTAGGGACACAAATGGAAATCCTCTAACAGATAGGGAAGAAAAGGTTGAGAGATGGAAAGCTTACATAGAGTGCTTGTATAAGGGAAAGGAGATCGAGAATCATGTAATGGAAAGGGAGGAGGAAATTGATGAGGATGCAAAAGGAGATTTAATATTGAGATCAGAATTTGACAGAGCATTAGAGGACTTAGGCAGGAACAAAGCACCAGGCATAGATGATATACCGATTGAGTTGCTACGCTGCATAGGAGATGACGGTCTGATCAGGTTATTTCACTTGGTGTGTAGGATTTATGAGACAGGTGAGGTACCCCCTGATTTCAAGAAGAATGTTATCATCCCTATACCAAAGAAAGTGGGAGCTGACAGATGTGAAGATTACCGTACAATCAGCTTGATTACTCATGCTTCAAAGATCCTGTCTAGAATAATTTACAAGAGGATTGAAAGCCAGATAGAAACGGAGTTGGGTGAAGACCAGTTTGGTTTCAGGAGAAATGTAGGAACAAGGGAAGCTGTACTAAGTCTTAGGCTGATTTTGGAAGGTAGAATAAGGAAAGATAAGAGAACGTTCATGGCATTTATAGACTTAGAAAAGGCTTTTGATAAAGTTGATTGGACTAAATTGTTTGACATTTTGAAATCTATTGGAATAAAGTACAGGGATAGGAGGGTGATATACAATCTCTACGGAAACCAGACAGCAGTCATTCGAGCTGAAGGACATGAGAGAGAAGCTGGTATTCAGAAAGGTGTAAGGCAAGGCTGCAACTTATCACCCATACTTTTCAATCTTTACATTGAACAAGCAATGAAGGAAATTGGAGAAAAATTTAAAGTGGGAGTGAAGATTCAAGGAGAAATAATTTCTACTCTGAGATTTGCTGATGACATCGTCATCTTGGCCGACAAGCCTGAGGATTTGAATGAGTTTTTGAATGTTATGGATTCCGTCTTACGGAAGGAATTCATGATGAAAATTAATAAATGTAAAACAAAAATACTGGAATGCAGCCGAAATAAATCAGAAACCTCTATGGAGATCAAATTGGCCGGTGAAAAGCTGAAGGAAGTAGGAGACTTCTGCTACTTAGGAATCAGAATAACCAGTGATGGACGAAGCAAAGAGGATATAAAAAGTAGGTTGGCTCAGGCAAGGAAAGCCTTTCTACAAAAAAGGAATCTGTTGACATCGAATATAGATTTAGGTATTAGGAAGTCATTTTTGAAAGCCTTTGTCTGGAGCGTGGCGCTCTATGGAAGTGAAACTTGGACTATTGGTGCAGCAGAAAAGAGGAGAATTGAAGCATTTGAAATGTGGTGTTACAGGAGAATGATGATCAGATGGGTGGATAGGGTTACAAACGAAGAGGTATTAAGTCGAGTGGGAGAGGAGAGATGTTTCTGGCGACTGCTAATGAAGAGAAGAGATAGGTTGGTAGGACACCTACTAAGACACTCAGGAATAGCAAGCTTAGTTATGGAAGGAAGGGTCGAGGATAAGAACTGTAGGGGTAGACCAAGGTTAGAATTTGTTAAACAGATTGCCTCGGATGTAGGGTGTGGTAGCTATGTAGAAATGAAACGACTAGCTCAGGACAGGGAGGAATGGAGAGCTGCATCAAACCAGTCAAAAGACTGAAGACTCAAACAACAACAGGATATCATTTATCTTTTCAAGAGGAGTGAGACATAACTGCAAAAAATACTAATTATACCAGAACAACAGGAATCATCAATCATGTCATGAAGCCATCTCTTGTCCAAAGGCATACACGCTTGCGTTTGTATAACACATTAGCCAGACCAACCCTATGCTATGGCAGCGAGGCATGGACAATAAGATGTCAGGACATCTCCAGACTCACAGCACGCGAAATGACCTTTATGCGCCGAACAGCAGGCTATACTAAATGGGATCATAAGAGAAACGAGGATGTGCTGAAGGAACTAAAAGTGAAACCAATAACTACATACATTTGTGACTACCAAGAGAACTGGAAGCGTCATGTCCAAAGGATGTAACCTGGAAGATTTCCAAAGGAGATCCTTCGCTACCAGCCACGGGGAAATAGATCGATAGGACGTCCGATGAAGAGATGGAGGGAAAGTGCAAGACTGCAACGGGACATTTGGCCCAATACTTGGAAGGAAGGTGATGATGATGATGACTTCCTACATTACTGTTAAAGTTCTTTTTTAAATTACGGAATATAGGCCTAATAGCTGAAAGGTACGAAAGAGAACTATCATAGTGCATGTGGTCATTTTTGTGTTGGTAAGCGTATTCAAAAGAATTGAATTTGTAGATTTATTTTATCGACTCCGTTAGATGTTTCATCTGAATTTGTCTAGAGGTCACATTGATCAATGATGAGACTTTTTTGTTTCATCTTTTCAGTATTCACGTACCCATTGGTTGGTTGGTTCCTAAGTTTAGGGGCTGCGACAACGCGGTCATGTAGCCCCGTGTACTTTGGGTGTGTGTAGAATCTGTCTGATAACCGGTGTTAATTGTGATGACTGTAATAGTATGTGTTATCTGTTTTTCTTTTAATTTAAGTACTGCAACTTAGAATTTTTCAAATAGTTCCTACTTTTGCCGCTAAGCGCCACCGTCAACGACTACTAGGCCAAGTTCGGAACTTAGCTACTAGACGCTACCGCAGTCGGTTCTTGGCAACGAACGTAGAAACCTAAGAGCGTTGTTTACATTCTTAACCTATCCACTTAAGCTTCACACAGGTGTAATTAGTGGAAGGTTCTTTAACATGCCATAAATCTATGACATGGGACCGCCGGCTTTACTTCCCCTCCGAAGGAAGGCATACAGAGGGATTTTTAACGCTATCTTGGGCATAGAAGCTCAGCATGCTACCGACTAGTCTACGCCACCGAAGCCGCTACACGTAGCCTGCTGGCTATGATGCTCTGAGCTGAGAGATATACTTCAGTGGCGAAGTTGAAGGGGAATCGTTGTGCCTTTGAATACCCATTTCATTCTCAACGAATATGCACATTTAAATTTTCCTATTTTTCATGGCATACGTAAATTGAATCTCTAGTTTTCGGTATTATTCTCTGTAGCCACGGTGGGCTTGACGCTTCGAGCATAAATACAATAGAGTGCGCATTGCCTGTACTGTGACGTGAAACCAACACCTCGATCAGCTGACTAAAGGGAAAACAGAGGAACTTGTAATGGAAGGTGATAGGAGTTGGTGGGGAAATGATTTTTAATGAGGGTTTAAACACACATTTTCGTAATTTATACGACATTGGGAAAATCATCGCATGTACCGGAAGGTACCAAAGGTAACATATTTGGTGTTAAAAGTGGCTGTCGTGTTCCGTAATACTCATACATCCAGAATCCCCTCTTGTAAATAATTAATAACAAATCCAATTTTGAATTAGGCCTACTGATTTTTGAACAGAATTGTGTTTGTGTAGCTGGTCATTTTTAATTGTACGCCCGAGAGCTCCAAACAAGTTCAATCTATTACTACATTTCCTAATGTATTTGTCATCATTAGAAAATGTGTTTTGGCAAATTTCAGTACCGGTGCATTACTTTACAAAATTTTATCGTACGATTAGCTCTTATTCAGCGTTACTTTCCAGTATTTTATGAAGGTGAACAAACCATAGGCAAATGGAAATAAGGAAGTCTATTGATTTAGTAAGCGTTGCTTTTTAACAACTATGCATTACATTTGCTACAACGGAAATCATTACAAGCAATGAACTGTTTCCTTTTAAATTCCATTTTCCACGAATCATAGAAACCTTCGCAGTAATAATCCTACGAATTGACTAATTTAGGGCTGCAATGTATCCTAGAAGGATCTGAAAATTTCCTCAACCAAACGCACTGTCCATACGTTTAGTAAGATGACAAATATTACCTCAGCGTATTTATTATCGAAGACTACATCGTCACATCAGTAGCATAACCCGCAACTTGACACTGAATATGATTGAAAATGAAGGCTATTTGATGTTGTGATGGTCCTAATTTTGCTTCATAGGCCTGTTCAGTGGAGTGAGGGATAGAGTAAATTTTAATAATTTGTAATAAATGTACAGTTTTTTTTCCATGTCTCGGGAGTTAAGAGGAAACGTAAAGAAATGCAAGTAGTGAAGTCAAGAATTTTAGGGTTATTTTACAATGAATTAATTTAGGACTACCTATGGAAAGAAATGCCCGATCTTTTCCTAAACGTCTCCTTACATCCATACGCTGCACAGTAATACACCATTCTGGCTTAGTACGGTAATGAATAGAACAGAATAACCCAATTCTATCGTCACGTGTAGTATTTCAGTGCTCCAAACTATCTGCAGTTCCCGGCAGTTCCCTTTAGTCAGCTGATTGAGATGTTGGTTTCACAAATGTGACGTCATCAGCCATCGATTGTATTTATGATCTAAGGCTTGACGCCAGCTTCTCAGGGCGGGACTGAACAGTCAGTGAGTCTACTTTGAAACAGGCTCAAGTCTATGTGGGTAGAGAAGGCAATTGCACATGCGCCAAGCGGAAGGTCGATAGCTGTATGCGTCAGCAGAGAGCCTAGACTCCAAGCAGTGCATTTGTGAGGCGGGCAATATCTCAGTGCGTGCATGCTCGTTGTTAATAGTGTATTTAAAATCAAGACCATTTTCTTCGTTCTCCTCTGAAGAGAATATTTTTTGATCGACGGCCTAGAAAAAATATATCAAACAGTGCGCCTCATAAGACTGATTCTTACCTTTGATGTTTCTACTGCTTCGAGTGAACGAAGTATGAGTGCGTTGAAGAGACTTAAGACATTAACCCTTCGCGGGCGGCACATTATTTTGTAAAACAAAATTTCCATACAAATTGTTCAAAAGTTACTAAAATCATGCAAATATGCTTTAAAGTATCTACATACATTTCCCCGCATTGGAGAACCATCGTTGAAGAGGTTTGAAGACAGTATAAAATTTGAAGTGTCTTGTTTGTCAATTGGAGAACTGGACAAGGGACATTGCACTTGAAGACCTCATATTTTGCTGCTCACTGTAGGTCTATTCCTTACTATTCCATTTCTACGGGTTCAGGGTTGGAATGCGATGAATATTTACGCAATGAATGGTTTTTACGGCCAGATACCCTTCCTGACACAAAGAGTAGGTAAAGCAAGGTGAAATGGATGAAAATAAGTTAAACTGAACAAGGAGTTAGAAGGAAGCAATCGTGGCCTATTAGATGGTATCGTCCTAGCATTTGCCTGGGTTGAAAATTGGAAACCACGGAAACGTAATTCAAGGTTTCATAAAGAATATCTTCAATTACTTCATCATCAAAAAACAAATAAATGAAATCTACAGGGTGTGTCTCTACATCAAAATTTGTTGGTAATATTGGCCCTTGATCAATGTTCTGTATGGGGATGGTGTTTGTGGGTCCGCGACCCCTATTACTCACTTCTGTGTCGCTCTCAGATGAGCTGTAGGAAGAGTCACTATAACTAAAATCTGATAAATCTTCATCTGAGTATTGAGACTATCTCAACATCACTAACTCGTTTTTCAGATGCCATTGTATCCCAAAATACGGCAAATACCACGACACGAAAATACTGCGTCGTGCAACATACGCTATTATCAACTGTCACTGCTGAGGGGATTCCCTACGCGAGTAAGGTTGAAATAAGCAGCTCCTGCCATCTATGAGGACCTTTGTGTACTTCATTGACCTCTACAGCGCGCTAATTGAACAGAACATATTATATATGATTCCGCCCGTGGTGGAAAAAAAAAAAAAAAAAACGGAGCATTATATATATGGTTCCGCCCGCCGAAGGTTGAGGAACTCAATGTCAGATTCTAGACTGAGCAGTTTGAGTAGTTTGGCTATTGAGAAGAGTTTGGTGAACTCTCTTTCCAGGGATGAGATCTCCCAAGAACGCATCAGTGATATCTTTGCTGAGCGAAAAACACAACGACTGGAGTTTATTTACAAGAAACTATAAGGTACGAGCTTTAGAATGATATACCTACGGGTACAACATTGCCATGTGATGTGCAGCATGTCTGGTGGGGTCGCGTGCCCACTCCTCTCAATAGATTGGTATCGTTGGGCTCGCGTGTTGCAGCATCTCCCGGCTGCTATTATTATATGCCCTTAATTACACATTTGTATGTTAAATACTTCAGCCAAATGGTAGACATTTAGATACAGTTTAACAAATTTTCTGTTACAATATTTGAATGCCTAACCGTTGGCCTCTTCTTTACGATGTCTTTGCTATGCATACACTAGCTTCCATGGCCAGGATTTGCATCAAAGTGTAGCTTGGCGAAGTGAATAGTAAATTATATGCGAGGTGCATTAATTTTCAATTTGTGCCTGTCCGTGCGGTTTCTAGCTAAGCCCAACTGAATGGGCATGTTTGAATAATGTTTTTCAGGTAGAGAAATTCGGAAATAGGCTGGTGACTTCAAAAATAGTCAATATACGCATAGATTTGAAACCATGAAAGTGAGGCACCAATGAAAATACAGTAATTGATGTGGAGGCATGGAATACGTGTGTTCAATATGCTTTCTTCAGTTGTGTTCCAGATTCCTAAATAGCTTGACTTCATTTCAACTTAGTTGCTTCCTCAGTTTAGGGGCTGTGACAACGCGGTCATGTAGCCCCGTGTAGAATCTGTCTGATAACCGGTGTTAATTGTGATGGCTGTATTAGTGTGTGTTACCTGTTTTCAATTAAAGTAAGGACTGCATACATTAGATTTTCCAATAGTTCCAACTTTTGCTACCAAACGCCACCGACAACGACCAACTAGTTCTGAACTTTGTTACTAGATGCCACCGCAGTCGGCTCCTGGCGACGAACGTTGGTACCTAAGAGCGTTAGTTAAAGATAACCTATAATTTAGCTTCACACAAGTGTAATTAGTGGAAGGTTCTTTATCGTGCCATAAATCTGTCATGGGACCGCCGGGTTTACTTCCCCTCCGAAGGAAAGAATACTGAGGGATTTTTAACGCTCTTAAAAAATCCGACGACTTCGGCCGGGTCTGAACCCGCGACCTTGCGCATAGAAGCTCAGCATGCTCATTTCAACTTATTAAAGAAATGAAATAACACACAAATCGTGCTTCATATTATGTATTCTGTAGTAACTTACATGTTATATAACGATCTGGTCAAAATATATTAAAAACCAGGGAAATATTTAACCATTCCTTCTCGTGACTGAAAACGTGGAGATGTTAAAGATTGAGGTTTCAGCCAGATAATGTTTGGAACGTCTTACCCATTCCTTCACGCCTTGACGTTAACATGACATGGCATGATGCTTTTGTAAAAGTTGTTCATGTGTTTTAAGTTAATTTTATACGAAAATGCCTTCCTTTATGGTGAATTTCAGTTGTGATTTTCTGTTTTTGTTGTAAGAATATCGTCAATTTAATTTTTAGACTGAAATGATTTTAAATTAGATTAGTTTGTCTGGAGCGTGGCGCTCTATGGAAGTGAACTTGGACTGTTGGAGCAGCAGAAAAGAGGAGAATTGAAGCGTTTGAAATGTGTTGTTACAAGAGAATGATGATCAGATGGGTAGATAGGGTTACAAATGAAGAGGTATTAAGACTAGTAGGAGAGGAGAGATGTTTCCGGCGACTGATAATAATAATAATAATAATAATATATCGGATGGCCTCGGATGCCGGGTGCAAGCTTTGTAATTTGACACCCAGAGGGTAGTTTGCATGTCGAATTTCGTTGTTCCTCGAAGCACTATGAAAGTCAAAGAGGTTAGATGTCTAAACTTCTTGAACACTATAGCGCTCTCTAGGAGAGAAATGAGAAACTTGGTGTTGGCGGAAAATCCCGAGATTAATTTTGGAATTATGAACACGGCCTACTGAATGCTAATGGGTTCTTTAACATGCCAACAACGTATGACATGCGTATCGTGGTTTTTGCCGCATTTCAAAAATCACTTACCACGGCCAGGAGCGAACCTGCAAGCTTGGAGTTGGTAGTCGGACACGATAACCACTCACTCACTGTGGCAAGCGACTGCTAATGAAGAGAAGAGATAGGTTGGTAGAACACATACTAAGACACCCAGGAATAGCAAAGTTTGTTATGGAAGGAAGGGTCGAGGATAAGAACAGTACGGGTAGGCCGAGGTTAGAATATGTTAAACAGATTGACTCTGATTTAGGGTGTGGTAGCTATCAAGCTTTGTAGAGACGAAACGATTAGCGCAGGACAGGAAAGCATGGAGGGGGGCTGTACCAAATCAATCAAAAAACTCCAGACTACTACAACAACGACAACAACAGATTAGGGTTCGGTTATTTCAGTTGAATTTAGCTTTAAGTTAAAATTTGAAACGTATTCATTAGATTTAGTTTCAATAAATGAAGTATAAATGCTTTATTGGGAGTGTAGCACGATATGGAGCTGAGACTTGGACATTGAGAAACGTGGAAGGAAAATGGTTGGAGGCATTTGAGATATGGATATGGAGGGGACTGGAAGGGATACAACTGGTAGAGGAGGTGCGAAATGAGTTGGGGAGGAGAAAAATATATTAAGGTAATCAGGATGAGGCTTGGTCGTTGGATGAGAAGAAATTGTTTACTTACGTATGCAATGGAGGAAACGGTAAATGGTAGAAGACAATTAGGACGGAGAAGATTCCAAATGGTTTGACAGTAGAAGGATCAACGCAAAGTATGAAACAACAAAGAGAGTAGCAGGAGAAAGGTTTGCTTGGAGAACTGCCATGTGACGACCTGCCCTAGGGCAGAATACTGATGATGATGATGATGATGATCAAGTATTGATAGAATCATTGTAAGTCAATAGGCTACTTATGTTTAACCAATATGGATAATACAGTATTTGTGCCCTCCAAGATATTTAATTCTGGTCTGAGGTAAACTAAGGTGGCCGCGTCCTTCCCAACACAGGTTATCTTACAGACACCGATATTCAACGACCACAGAGTAAATACTAGATTAGCGTCAGATGATCGAAATTAAATTCAGCAAGTAAAGTATCCGGTGTTGCGAGAAGTACTCTGGCGCCTTCTGAACTCGAAGAGTTTTGGCGACACCGCAACCCCACACAATGTTGTGTGAAGGAACGTCACGGTGCCACTGGTCATCAGCCATTGAGATCTAATTATCTTATTATGTCTACTTAATATGCCGGTTGATATTTGAGCTAATGACTAAATTGCTCGGCCGTACGCATTGTGCGTGCGTGCGTGGCTCCCGGAGACCTTGTTTGCTCATCTTATTACATGCGGGGGAATTCTGATTTTACCTCATAACGGTTTGGGTCACGAATGAGGGGTAACCAAACCTTCCACCTTGCCGTAAGAGATTTCATTATTTTCTATGACTAAATATTGACGAATTTGTCGGATTACCGGGTTTATTTCGCACTTTGATGAGTTCTGTATGACCCGAAAAGCTCCTTAAAATGAGAATTACACAAACAACACCACAATAAATGTGCCCTACTTTTAATGAAATAATTTTAACTTATTTCATTCCTTAGTACTGACATATTTACACAATCATATTACCCAGTTATAATGTAACCATACCGCTGTTACGCTGATATTATTAGTTTTCAGTTCATAAACTTATGAGCTAGTAATATTAGTTATTAGTGTATGACTCCAAAATATTAGTGCAGGTGTATTAGTAATAATACTAGCTGTACCCGGCATGCGGTGCAATGCCAATCAAACAAAGTGTTGGCGTTGTAACTTGATTTGTTGGAGTGCTTTTGGATACACAATATTTTTTTCTTTTTCCGTTAACTGCCTCTAAACTATTGTAAAATGGATTTACTATCTCAGGAATATTTCTGGGAGCGTGCTCAACAACTCACAAAAGTTTAATTGCAATTTTACGAATGGTTCATGAACGCATACGGGACTTTATTGAAAAAAATCTCACCAAAGTTTCATCGCAATCAGATGAATTACATATGAACGCATACGGGATTTTGTGGAAACGAATCGGGCGCTGTCACTCATTTCTTGAATCTACTCGTGCGCTACCTATTGTAAAATGGATTTACTAAGTCGGAAACCTTCGCAGGAGTGTTTACAACAACTCACCAAAGTTTCATCGCAATCGTATGACTGGTTTATGAACGCATACGAGATTTTGTTGAAACGATTCGCGCGCTGTCGCTCATTTATTGAATCAACTCGTGGGCTACCTTTTGTAAAATCGATTTACTAAGTCAGAAACTTTCGCTGAAGTGTACACAACAACTCACCAAAATGTCATCGCAGTCGGATGAATGGCGTATGAACGCATGTGAGAATTTGTTGAAACGAATCGCGCGCCTTTTTGTTAAAAGTTACTCGTGCGCTATCTATAGTAAATTGGATTTTCTATGCCTATAACCATACCGGGAGTGTGCACAATAACTCACCAAAATTTGATCGCAATCGGATGAATGGTAGGCCTATATGTAGGCCTACGCATAAGGGACGAACAAACAAATATTTTTATACATATAGTATATTAGCAAACTGTTTCAAAAACAATGAAGATTATTAGCTTTGTCTCATATTATTTGGGTATTTCCATGAGTGTGTTTCGTGTCATAATTCATATTATTGGTGAGAATACCGTGAACTGAATTTTTATTTAGCCAAATACGATTGCGATACGGTAATCTGAGAAATGGATTACAATACTTTGTTGATTCCAATAGTGAAGAAGACCAACAAGCGTACATTCGTCCACCTAAAAGTTTTAGAGGAAGAACTAACTATAATCTCATGGAACCAACATATGAGTATGATGAAATATTTAGGTTAGATTATAGAACATTTGAGTATGTGCTTTATAGTATAGGTCATTTTTTTGGAACATCCTTCTAAAAGGAATGAAGCCTTAACCTCAGAGGAGCAGCTACAGATTGCACTGCACTGGCTAGGCAGCGGGGCCCAGTATCACTGTGTATCTGATACGAATGATGTCTCCTACTAGCTGTGAACATATTATGATTTGTATCATGGATTTGTATTGAATCTTCATTTCATGGCTTGTTTTCGTTTATCGAAAAGTGCTGTGATGACTGCTTCGGTACGCACACAGGTGACGATATTTGTATACATTATACGGCAATAGAATATCAAACATTTCAAAGATCTCGTATGCCACACAGCTTGGACACCCTTAAAATTGTGACGATCCGTTTTCATCTTATTAAATACCGGTACTATCATGAATGTATAGAATGAATTGGAGATATGCTACTGTCACACTTGTTTCAACAAACATCACATATTACTTCATACTGTACGGTAAAGATGAGGAGGGATGCTACCATTGTCTATAGCTAGGGATCCTGATTTATGGTAATATAAAAGGCTTCAAAGTGGTGAAATAAATATATTCGGTTAAATAATGAACACTATAAAAACATTTGGAGGAATAAAAAGGAATATTCTAGTTTTTATTTTTATTTTTTAAGAACTAAAACTCAAATGAATTATATTTTCTGTGATTGATACCTAACCTAACATTTACCTAAACAAATAATCTCCATGACTACCATAGTCTTTATCTCACTAACTCGTGAAACTTATGTTGTCCCCGACCATAAGTAGAGCATTGTTTCCATGATTTGAGGACTTCGTTATCACGTATCTTATGAGAAACGTATATTTAAGATTTATTATTTTCTATCGAACGACAGATAATGGAACAGTTTCATTTAAATTTGAAGTAAATAGTTTAAACGCATCTTAATATCATAATTTCGTTGATATTTAGCATGTTATGGTGAAAATAACACATTTCACAAAATGACTTTATTTCGCGATATTTCGTGGGTTCAATATTGGAAGAAAAATGGTATATTTCGCGTAAATATATTGTTATGATAACATATATTTGTTTGCTGAAATATTTCGCGGATATCGTTATAACCACAAATCGGGAACACTATCTATAGCCCATCTATAGACTACTAGCAATGATGTCCAATACAAATTTCTCAAATCCTGCTTGTACATATTCTAATACAAAATTAGATACATCGTAATTTCAAGTGGATTCTGTTAAAATGAGTCATATTGATATGATAAATATTGCTTAAATCTATAATCTGGTGGCAGAAATAATTACCCCGCCCAGGGCTCGAACTCTAGAACTCGTGATTAACAGACCAACACGCTATCACCACGGCTATTTCAAGCACGCAAGTATTGAGCACAAGACGGGGACTTATTTACACGTACCGGTAATATTATGAATGCAAGTTCCATTAGTATTTTGCTTTTTTGGATAATGTTCCTGTGTGGAATTAAACTCCTTATGAATAGACCTACTTGCGAGTAAAGGGAATTTGTACAGCAGTAGTTCATGAAGGGATTGCCCAGTTCCCGTAGAAACACATAGGTATTGTATTGATAACTTCATTACCGTAATGTGGGTTAATATCTGAATAGCCATTGTGCAGAAACATAATACCGGTATTGCCGACTAATTACAATGTGTCATATTAAAAGTATAATATCATTTAAATGCTGCTTTCCACGGTGGGTGAGTGGTTATCGTGTCGGATTACTAACCCCAAGCTTGCAGGTTCGCTCCCGGCCGTGGTAAGTGATTTTTGAAAGGCGGCAAAAATCACGATACGAGTGTTATACGATGTTGGCATGTTAAAGAACCCATTTGAATTCAGTAGGCCGTGTTCATAATGGCAAAATTAATCTCGGTATTTTCTGCCAACACAAAGTTCCTCATTTCTCTACTAGAAAGCGCTATAGTGTCAAGGAGCTTAGATATCTAACCTCCTTGACTTTCATACTGGTTCAAGAAACAACTAAATTTGACATGCAAGCTGCAAGGTGCCCAATAACAAAGCTTGTACCCGGCACCCGAGACCATACGATATTATTGTTATTATTGATGTGTATCATCTTTCCACTCGGTATCTGGATATTTCTGTGGCACTCGGTAGCTGGACATTTTTGTGGGAGTGATTTTGGAAAAGAGACGGAAGTGGATGGGACGGAAACAATGAGCGCGCTCGGTGGCGGAGATCGGTACAACGACGTACTGTAGGCCATGTGACTATGTGGAATGCTAATCGCATAGGTTTACCTCAAGGTTTGGAGGCCCCATTAAAGAAATTCGTACAATAAATCATCTTCAAGTTGTCGTTCTTTGGTGTGAAAATATTCATTATATCATATTTGCTGAAAACAATTACGATTTATTAAATCTTCATACTTTTGCTGTATTCTTATTTAATGTAAGCACTCGATACCTCGAGTGCTATATCGCATCAACCAACACTCCAAACAACGTAGGAATTCAGTATATTAACACTGACTACTAACAATATTTGAAACTTCATTGATCTAAACGTATCACAGGGAGAAACGCATTTAATATACTGCACACCTAATTTTTTATCGCGCCTATACTTGGCAGTGCGCTCTATAAAAAGAGGCCATTTTCAATAACACCGCTGGCATGGGTTCACTAACTGGCCGGTATAAAGCGCAGCTCGCAACAAGTAGGCAGTGGATTGCTCCCGCATACAGTTGCAGGTATATGCCACTACTGCAGATGCATTGGAGAACTTTGTTTTAATTAAATATTTTCCATGAATGCAAATATTATGAGTCCTACAAGATTTGAAGTGGCAAATGTAATGAAGAAAACGAAAAACAACAAATCACCAGGGGAAGACAGTATAGTAGCAGAAATGATAAAATATGGAGGAGCGGCATTGGAAGATAGAATACATAAACTATTGGAAAGAATATGGGAAGAAGAGAACATGCCAGATGGATGGAGGGGAGGAATAATATGTCCTATATTTAAGAAAGGAGATAAACTAGCATGTGAGAATTACAGAGGAATTACTCTATTGAATGTTATTTACAAGATCCTATCAGGTATCCTGAAAGAAAGAATGAAGATATTTTCAGATGAAATTCTGAGTGAATATCAGTGTGGTTTTAGACCCAACCGGAGTACAACGGATCAAATCTTTGTAATTAGGCAGATGATGGAAAAGTTTTATGAACATGATATTGACCTCCACATGCTCTTTATAGATTTTAAACAAGCTTTCGATAGTGTATGTAGAGCAAGACTATATGAATTACTAGGAGAAATGAGGATACCTGGAAAGATAATCCGGCTGATAAGGGTGACACTAGATAACACATGGGCACGAGTGAAAAATGGAAATAAGCTGAGTAAACCCTTTACAATTAATATGGGTGTAAAACAAGGAGATGGATTGTCTGCAGTACTTTTTAATCCTGCACTACATAAAGCAATCAGTAAAGTGGACCAGGGAGACACTATTTTTAACAAATCAAGTCAGATCTGTGCTTATGCAGATGATGTAGTGATCATAGCAGGAGAGAAGCGAACACTGAAAAGAGTATATTTAGAATTAGAGAAAGAGGCTACAAATATTGGGTTATTAGTGAATGAGAGTAAAACTAAGAGCATGGTAATGTCCACATCTAACACAAGAAGAGCCCCGCATGATATTAAAATAGGCGATAAGACATTTGAGGGTGTGACACAATTTAAGTATCTAGGAGTACTTATTAACAACCAGTGTGATATGACAAACTGTATTAAAGATCGATTACAGGCTGGAAACAGAGCATACTATGCAAACATCAAGATGCTCAGGAATCAACTTATATCGCGAACAACCAAAATGAAGATATATAAGACAATGATAAGGCCAGTAGTGACCTGTGGCTCTGAAGCTTGGACATTAACTATGGATGATGAGAATACTGTGAAGTGTTTTGAAAGGAAAATACTGCAAAGAATATACGGCCCTGTTAGAGAGGAAGATGGATGGAGAATACGATATAACCATGAACTAAACGAATTGATTGGAAAACAAGATATCGTAAAGTTTATAAAGGCACAGAGAATCCAATGGTTGAGACATATAGAGAGGATGCCGGAGAGCCAGATGCCCAAGAGAATGTTGAAAGGGAGACTATTCTCCAGGAGGAGGAAATGACGTCCTAAGAAGAGATGGTTGGATGGTGTGACTGTAGACCTCGTCGCAATGGGAGTGAGGATGGAGGAGCAAGGCGATGGATAGTCCAACATGGAGAGCAGTTGTCCAAGAGGCCAAAACCCACCCCGGGTTGTAGCGCCATGGAGTAAGTAAGTAAGTAAATATTTTCCATTGCAAAATGCATAATATAATGCTCAATTGTATAACGCCTCAGCACTCAAAAAATTATATAATGTAGGCCTAAGCACTCGAGGTACTGTCGCCGGCCCCGTGTTGTTGGGGTAGCGCGCCTGCCTCTCACCCGGAGGCCTCGGGTTCCATTCCCGACTCCGTCAGGGATTTTAAAACTGACGTGAGAGTTGGAACGGGGTCCATTCAGCCTCGTGAGGACAATTGATTAGCTGTCTGACAGTGAGGCAGCGCCCCGATCACGAAAACCAAGATTAACGGCCGAGGGGACCCGATGCGCTGATCACGCGTCACCCCAATATCTGCAGGCCAAATGGCTGGGCAGCGGTCGCTTGGTCGGCCTAGGCCCTTCATGGGCTGTATAGTGCCAGGGGTTGACTTTTGTTGTTGTTGTTATTGACTCGAGGTACTGTCGGCCAAAATACAACACTATGTGTAATGTATATAGCATAGGGTTTAATTCAAGGATTGGAGGCCCCATTAAAGAAATTCCTACAATAAATCATCCTCAAGTTGGCGTTCTTTGGTGTGAAAATATTCATTACTAGCAGTAGTGCCCGGCTTCGCCCGGTGGATTTATTTGTTTTATGGATGATAATGAATACTACTACAGAACTGGCACATGTTACTTAATTAACAGAAACCAATATTTTAAAAATATATATTTTTGTGGTGGGGTGGTGGTGGGAGTGGGGGTGATAAGTAGTACAGTGTAATGGATGTAACATTCAGGTCAATTTCCCGTAATGATAATTATGAATAGGGAAACAGCTATTTACTAATTACAGCACTGACACATGTAATTTACAAACAAATTTACAAAAAAATAAAAATAACAGTAAGTGAAACAAAAGACACTGCCTAGGGCCTATATCTCATTAGCTGTTAGAAATGTAGAGACAAATAGTGTCGTCTTTTGTCGCATAGCGCCGTAGGAAAATAATCAGAACTCTTTGGCAAATTTCGCCTGTCCCGAGCTACTGAGGTAGCAAAAGTATCATTTATCGCCTCAAAGCGCTTAACGATAAGTTTCAGAATAAATGAAGGTAAATTTGAAAGCAGCAACGCTTATTGCAGCTGATAACCCCAATGTACTGCACCAACACCATTGCACTTATACAGAGCCATAATATTTTCAGCTGTTTTAAGGGGCCTAAGAAATCTTTTTGCACTAATTACCCCCCGTGACTGCAATTTATAAACAGCGCAAGATGCAACTATTTTCGCAATTCTGCACCAGAACACTGGTAGGGGTGACGTGATGCAGCCCGAACTGCCCGTCAACAACAGACATATTAAAATATTCTTACAGTTACACTACTACGGACATGAATGGTACTAGGGCCTTAATACGTGGTTTTCAAGTTCATTTTGTCTGTTATTCTAAATGTAGGGAATGGGGAGCGTTGTCCAAAATATCAAGTGAACAGTGTTATCAGCAGGGTTTCAAAGTGTACGTAAAATTTGGTGCAATTAAGAGAAACTGTGTAGATTTGTGATGAAGTTCCTAAATGCAGGGAATGGAGGGGTCTGTCCAAAATTCCATGTAAACAGTGTTACTTGTAGTGTTCCAAAGGGTAAGTATACAAATTTTGGCTCAGATCGGGGAAAAGGTGTAAATTTGAACCAAAGGGTCCAAATGCAGGGAATGGACTGGTCTGTCATAAATTTCACGTAGACAGTGTTACCATCAGGGTTCCAAAGGGTAAGTATACAAATTTTGGTTCAGATAAGTGAAACGGTGTACGTATCACTAACCATAACGCCAGCGCATGCGGATAGAGCTGTTCAGGAGCACTTGTCCTGCCGACTTACTGAACAAAAATGAATCTTGAAGGTCACCTGAGAGGTGTAGCCTAATGATACATAGCCTAAACTATTCCTCTTGAATCAGGCTATCATATAAAAAAAGAATTTTTCGAATCGGACTGGTAGTTCCAGAGATTAGCGCGTTTAAACACATAAACACACAAACACACAAACTCTTCAGCTTTATTATATTAGTAGTCTATAGATAACATATTTGCTGAAAGGATTTGGCACAGGAGTTTTACAAGTAGAGCGCGGTGGCAGAGATTGGTACAACGACATACTGTTGGGCATGTGGCTATGTGGAATGTAAATCGCATACGGCTTATCTCAAGGTTTGGAGGCCCCATTACAGATATTCCTACAATAAATCATCTTCAAACTGTCGTTCTTTGGTATGAAAATTTCATTATTTCATATTTGCTGAAAACAATTATGATTTATTAAATCTTACTACTCTTGCTGTATTCTTATTTAATGTAAGCACTCGAGGTACTGTCGGCCAAAATACAGCACTTTTATATCATATTTGCTGAAAGGATTTGTCACTGGAGTTTTACAAGTAGTTATTTCAGAAATAATTGTAATGAGAACTTACCGATGGTAACAACACGAAGGAATCCTTCATGTTTGCTGGCACAAGGTAGCACTATGAGTTCATTCTTTAAAAAATGTGAGTAAGTAATATGGAATTATTCGACACATCATATGCGACTACTGTAAGGCTCGTAATTTTTTATTATTTATATTTCAATGCTGATACGAAGACTGAGCCCACTAATAAAATGGGTAGACATTTTATCAGTGTTCATGATTCTTTATGAAACAGAATTTGGTTAACTAATATTATTAGCTAATATTATCAGTCAGTTTTATGAAACAAGCCTCTGGTGTAAATTTTCGACACTAAATGGTTGTCCATTGCCATACAACGTAGCCTTGTATTTTTGAAACGCTTCTTGCGACTTCACTGGCCACCACGGGATCAATAGGCCTATTGGGATGTAATTGAGCAAGGGATCTTTCACTCCAGCAGCCTCCGTTGCTTAGACGGCAGCACGCCGGCCTCTCACCACTGGGTCCGTGGTTCAAATCCCGGTCACTCCATGTGAGATCTGTGCTGGACAAAACGGAGGCAGACAGGTTTTTCTCCGGGTACTCCGGTTTTCCCTGTCAACATTTCATTCCAGCAACACTCTCCACTATCATTTCTTTTCATCTGTCATTCATTTAATCATTGCCCCAGAGGAGTGCGTCAGGCCTCGGCAGCCGGCACAGTCCATATCCTCGCCGCTAGATGGGGGCTTCATTCATTCCATTCCTGACCCGGTCGGAGACTGGAAGCAGGCTGTGGATTTTCATTTCATCTTTCACTCCAAGTGGGGCCGGCACAGCGCTGCAGGAAGAAGGTCGAGCCGAAGGTGAGATGAGAACATGGAGCTGAGCCAGTTGCGACGCAGGACTTGACTTCGTTATTTCGTTTATAGCCTATCTTAAGTTATAAGTTTATAACGTGTGTACGTGGTTATTGTTTTTCAAAATTGTATAGCATGTTATTAATAAGTGTTAAAGCCTATTGCTTGAATTTTTATTTATGGGGAAAATTGAAAAATGTGGTTTATGCAACAAACCCTCACAAACTAGATGAACTCAAACTAAATATCACGAGAGACATTGAGGCAATCTCGACAGATGAACTAATGCCTGGGAATGAAAATTCCCTTAAGACGATGCCAGAAATGTGTAGATGCAGGTGGACATTTTCAACCTTCTGGGACAAGTTGTGTAATGATTTTAATTTGATTATGCGTTATTATGTGTGCTTGTTATTTACATGCGATTCGTACGGGCGCTCTCTCGACCCATGTGCTCGTCCGATCTAGCACGCGCCGCGCGGCTGGCCTCACTTTGAGTGAAAGATCCTGTAATTGCTAAGTAAGAGGATAAACAATCAGGACCTTCACTTTTATCCATGTACCTGTAGGGATCTAAGTTGAAGGTGGATCGTTGGAGTTAAAATGGCTTTAATGTAGCCAAGTAGGCTATATCAAATGCATCTCTGTCTCGGGATATGTATTGATACTCCAGATCCAGGGGCCCTAGTTCGATTACCAAGACATTTAATTCTGATCTGAGGGTTGGAAGTGTTTTGCCATGTTTTCCCACTTCTACTCGAAGAAAATGTCGGCATGGTTTGTAGCCTCGGCGGCTCCTTCCAAATTACAATTACAACCATCACAATGGCCTGATACCCACTGTACTATGCAGGGTGTGTGTGGGCCCTCATGTAGCCGTACTCGGGCAGCTGCACCAAGCTGGAGATAGTAGGTTCGACAGAGGGGTTTCCCACACTCCCTCCCGGCAAATGCCGGGGCACCTACCCCAGTCGTCACATAAATACAGGTTATGCAACACACAGAGCTGATAACCAACATGCCCCAAGCCCCTAAACTGAATTAACAACCAGCCCACAACAACTCATCTTTCGAGGGTTTAGGGCATTTATTTCCCCGTTTGATTCCTGTTTTGTCAATTTCTCTTCTAATGTGCAATGGCTGTCTCTCTTCGGTTGAGTGGTCAAATAAAGATTGTTTAAACCATGATAGTTTTGTAAATTATAAGGAACCACACCACTTTGATTCTACGCACGAATTTGGACCAGTTTCGACAATCTGTTATTCAAATAGTATGCTTTGACCATTGATGGTCCGGTGTACACCCTAGTCCCTTTTGTGGGTTGTAAGCACATACTTTCTGTAACTTACATCAATTTCAGCATAACAAATAATGAAACCAAAGGGAAAACTGTCCGTAATATAGGACAACTGTAAGTTTTGTGAAGTGAGTCGATTAAATAATGGGCCAATTCGCTTGAGGCGTACAAGTGGAATGCAAATGTGTACATAACGAACTTAAGTGCCAATTGAGTGACAGACAAAATGAAAATCCACAGCCTGCTTCCAGTCTCCGACCGGGTCAGGAATGGAATGAATGAAGCCCCCATCTAGCGGCGAGGATATGAACTGTGCCGGCTGCCGAGGCCTGACGCACTCCTCTGGGGCAATGATTAAATGAATGACAGATGAAATGTAATGATAGTGGAGAGTGTTGCTGGAATGAAATTTGGACAGGGAAAACCGGAGTACCCGGAGAAAAACCTGTCTGCCTCCGTTCTGTCCAGCACAGATCTCACATGGAGTGACCGGAATTTGAACCACGGACCCAGCCGTGAGAGGCTGGCGTGCTGCCGCCTAAGCCACGGAGGCTTCAGTGACAGACAAAATATATAAGTAAATAGACCACGTCTTGCTGAAATAGCAAGAAGTGAAAAATGTAACTGCAATATACAGTATTAAAACTGTACTCAAGGGTAAGATGTTCATTTGAGCTTCGAATTTGAAGGACAACATTTTGTAATCATGACACTTCGACAGGTGACGGCCCTAAGCCTGTGTGAAATGGCCCAAAACGGGATGTCTTCCTTGATCCAGATTGGCGATACAAACAGGATACGGCCATCTGATTCTCGTGTGAAATTGTTCAAAATTCAGTAGGATATGGAATTTGCATGTCTGGGCGAAACTGCAAGGCCGGAATATTAATAGTGCGACCTCCTCCCTTCCATGCATTTCCGAATGTTGTGCATGCAAATGACTAACACAGTAATTGCTGTATACTCCGGATACAAAAATAACTTAATTTCATCCAGTAATCTTAACAATGGCCAATTAGATTTAAGACTCTGTTTTAAGTGAAATAATGAAACATGGATTTGAACATGTTGGAAGTCGGGAACATTTCCTTAACACAAATAAGCAAGGTCGTCTGACGGACAAAGGAACAGAACAGGACAGACCTTGCGGCATTCCCTTACGACACAGTCAGCGGTTTTAACTATTAAACGACATAGTTCGCCTCTGACCACAGTCCGCAATAGAGTTTGCGGTTTTTACTATTAAAAATACAAAATTTGGCATTTTGTACCATCTTCGATTTCATAGATTGAGCATTTTGTAGCAAACAAGTTACAACATAATATCTGGTACTATCCAGCCCACACCACTCTATTGGCTTCCAATTCTGCCTCTTGATTTAAGAAGATCAAATGCTCTCATACAAGAGTACAGGAAGATTGAAATGAACCCTCAATTGCCTGTTCTGGATGATATTCCCGCTCTCAAGATACCGAGGCTCAAGTCACGTCGTCTGGCTGCGTGGCTCAGGGGTAACGTTCTCGCTTGCTGAGCCCAATGTTGCAGGTTCGAAACCTGGCGCAGTCAGCTGGCATTTGAGGGTGCGCAAATGCGAGGGAGCCGTGTCAGTAGATTTACTGGCACGTTAAAGATCCCCTTCGGGCCAAATTCCGGCACCCCGGCGTCTCTAAAAGCCAGTGTAGTTAAAAGGGACGTAAAACCAATAACATTATTATTATCAAGTCACGTCATCCATCTTTGCGTGATGCTGTAGCTTTGGCCGATGGGAATTTCTACCCTTTAGATTAGAAGAATGGAGAATTCGCTGGAAAGTTGCCACAGACAGTTCCCTACACAATATCGTCTCTGGTGAACACCTTTCTATACCTCTAGTCACCTCAGGACCTGAGCGGTCCCTTTGATGTTCTGGTCAGTGATGAGGCTAATGCGCCAGGGAATAGTTCCCACATTTTCTGCTTGTTTTTGGAGTACTGTAGAATACTTTCCAGCACATGTTGCCATGTTTCCATAAGCTGGCTAGATTACTTTTCAGAATGTCCTTTGTAAAAATAATTTTCACGTTAATTGGGAGCTTTACTAACTTTGCATTTTATGTGTTGTATTGTGTGTGTGAATATAGTTTGTGGCATTTCGAACGATAGGCAGAGTAATTAAGTACTAATTTGATATTATATTACATTTGGTTTTGTATAAACCTTGTTTGAGCGGCAAAAGAGCACCCGAGTAATTCGATTTCATGGCGAATCAGGCTCAAAGGCACAAAGTTCCTCAAGAGGACAACGTGTTCAAACTTCAGCTCCAAAGCTTGAAGCACCAATAAAATACTTTAAAGGAAATAAAAGGGGAGAGAAGCTGGAGTAAAAGGTACAAACAAGTGTTACTGTATATTATAACAGTAGACTGAGAGATGGCAATCTCGAATTCCAATGTCGAGAGAAAATAGAAGGAACAGAGAGAGAAGATACGCGGAGGGATATTTTCCCTAGGACTTGACCCGACGTTTGGTATAGTGGACATGATCTACCGCGTGAGCTCTGGACCACACTGAATAGGATGCGAACAAATCATGGACGATGTAGGGACGCCCTTTATCAGTGGAAATTATTACATCACCGGAGTGCGACTGTGGCGCCTCTCAACAAACAATCCCCCATATTGTAAGTGAATGTGTGCGACGTTCCTATACAGGTAGCCCAAATGACTTTCTGGAACCAACAGTGGATCACCCAACTGGACATTGCAATATAATTAATCTTGCTCCCGGGAAACATGTTTCTAAATAATAATAATAATACAAAAGGTTTTTGTGTAATATTAGTCTATAGACTACTGTATGTAGCAGCTTGTCATATACTGTATAAGAGAACACCACTCAGTATGCGCGGTCTAGCTTCAGATATGTTGTAATTTGGTCGTAGCTTGCCACGGTGGGTGAGTGGTATCGTGTCGGACTACCAACCCCAAGCTTGCAGGTTCGCTCCTGGCCGTGGTAAGTGATTTGTTGAAAGGCGACAAAAATCACGACATGCATGACATACGTTGTTGGCATGTTAAAGAACCCATTTGAATTCAGTAGGCAGTGTTCAATGGCAAAATTAATCCCGGGATTTTCCGCCAACACAAAGTTCCTCCATTCTCTGCTAGAAAGCGCTATAGTGTCAAGGAGCTTAGATATTAACCTCCTTGACTTTCATAGCGTTCCAAGGAACGACGAAATTCGACATGCAAGCTGCCCTCTGGATGTCAAATAACAAAGCTTGCACCTGGCACCCGACGCCATACGATATTATTATTAATTTGGTCGTCCCTTCTGTTAAACAATTCCAAACACAACCCCAGCGGCTTCGGTGGCGTAGTTGGTAGCATGCTGAGCTTCTATGCCCAAGATCGCGGGTTCAAACCCGGTCGAAGTAGTCGGATTTTTAAGAGCGTTAAAAATCCCTCAGTATGCCTTCCTTCGGAGGGGAAGTAAAGCCGGTGGACCCATGTCATATATTTATGGCATGAAAAAGAACCTTCCACTAATTACACTTGTGGAAGCAAACATTTGTAGGTTAGTTCGATAACGCTCTATTAGTTCAAACGTTCGCCACCGGGTGTAGACTGTGATGGCATTTAGTAGCCACGTCCGCAGCTAATTGCCGTGGATGGGAGCATTTGGTGGCAAAAGTAGGAACTACTTAAAAAAAAAATCGTCTGCAGTCCTTTTACCTGGATCACAGATCTCCGTCTCCTTTCCTGTCGGCCTCCCTTGGTCAACTCTTGTTCTTTTCCGACCCCGATGGTATTGGGGTATCCGAGGCCTAGGGAGTCTTTCACTTTCCCGCCTTAATTGGCCCTTGTCTCATCTTTCCTGATCCCTCCTTCTTCGAGGGGTCAGACCTCTTATTTTCTTATTATATTTCCTTTTCTCTTTAAGATTCCCGCACTGTTGTTGTTACTTGGCTCCCCGTGTATCTAAATTCCCTTTAGAGATTTTTTTTCATCTATACATTTTTGTAGTTTTTTTTTTAATCTACGTTGCATTTTGTAAAAGTTTTTTCGATCTAAATTACATCTCGCGATTGTTTTCAACCTCAATTGCATTTTGTAAAGATTGACAATCTAAATTGCTATTTAGTAAGTCTTTCAATGTAGGAGCAGGGCATTTTAGTGAGTATTTTGAATTTCAATTGCATTTTGTAACTATTTTCAACCAAATCCGCATTTGGCAAGAATTTTAAATCTCAATTGCATTTTGTGTGGTGGGCATTTTGCAAATATTTTGATTCTCAATTGCACTTTGTGAATATTTTAGATTGGAAATGGGATCTTTCAATCTGAATTGCATTGTGTATTTTCAATTACAATTACATTTTGTAAGTATTTTGAACCTCAATTGTATTTTGTACGTATTTTCGATCTCATTGCATTTTGTAAGTATTTCGACTCTGCGTTGCATTTTGTACGTATTTTGAACCTAGCCTACGTTTTGTGCATATTTTTCAATCTATTCCTTTCGTGAATCTTTCCGTTCTAAATTCCCTTTTGTAAGAACATTTTGTGAGTTGTTTCAATCTGAGTTCCTTTTTGTAAGCATTTTCCGTCTCACTTAATTTTCTTTCTGGTTTCCATTTCATTGTCAGTTTCGCTATCGCTCAGATCATTAGGGGCCGATAACCTAGATTTTAGGCCCCTTAAAACAACAATAAACATCATCTACCTGAATCACTGATAACACACACTAATACAGCCATCACAATTAACACCTGTTATCAGACAAATTCTACACACACGCAAAGTACACGGGGATACATGACCGCGTTCTCGCAGTCCCTAAACTAAGGAACCAACCAAACACAATCCACTGAAAGGAAAGCTAATAAATACTCCAAACATCTTGATTTTTTGTGTGAAGATATAAACCACAAGTTACTTTGTATGAAATCATGAATATCGTATTTCTCTCTCTTTTCGTTAATACACATTTTGATCCAATTTCATCGCAAGTAAAATGCCGCTAAATTTCATTCTAGGGGTTGGACACATTTGGCATCAAGCTCTTAGTGTACAGTAGTGAGTCCTTGAGGAGTAGGATTGGAGCACGTGAGAACTGGCAGCGGCCCGACCCCCCCCCCCCCCCCCCCCCCTCCCATTTCTTGTTTTAACGGACCGAGACGCATCTAGATAGAATGGTGAGTGTTGGTTTAGGAAAGTGGAGCAGTGTTGTTATCTGTTAATTGTGGTTAATGAGTTCATTGTTGTGTTCGCGGTCCCGCCTCTCCTCTCCTCTCGTGTCGTGTCGTGAATTGGTTCGGTTCTGAAAGGGAAACTTCAACAATTAGGTCATCTGGTGTCTTGAGTTGGACAGCCAAATTGATGAGTGCACCTGTCATAAATGTGCACCAATTTGAGTAAATCAAATGTCTCCAGTGGAACATGTCATTCCTGACATCTCAGGGGAAAAAGTTTTTTTTTTTAAGAATAACAGGTAGTTCCATGAAGGACTAAATAGCCTATTTTCATATATCCTACTTATGTTAATTACCTTCATCAACATACAAAACTTCATTTTGATTTCTGTAATAGATTCGTAGATATTGTGAACCGTCTGAATGTTTTGGATAGTCGCCATGTTGGATTTTTTATACGTAGGTTATAGAGTTATGTACTATTAAATGAGGATTATTGTGTAGTTATATTATTCAAACTTCAATCGCATTATTAGGACACATGAATTAAAAACTTAATTTTAACATTTCGCATAGCTGTCATCTTGAGGTTATGTAAATAATTGAACTAAATTAGATGTCAGTGCATTGTATGGTGTTTAAATATTTGCTGTGCCAAGTTTCACTGCGCTCGGAATCGCGAGGAAAATCTATTTAAATATTTCAACTTCACTTGCCGCCATGTTCGTTTGGACTTAACAGGTTTTTGAAAGTCACATGGGTAAATTTCTAGCTGTGTACAAAATGTCAGGGTGATATCAGTAATAGAGATATAGAATGCCGGTGAAATATTTCGCACAGCCGCCATGTTGGATTGGTAAGGTGTAATAAGATTCGAAGGGCACGGCCGGGGTCGGATGAAATAGTGCTATGACCTTACCGAGTTTCATTGAAATCGCTCCAGCCGTTTAGACAGACACACACACGGACAAAAGGTGATCTCATGAGCCTATTTTTTCATAAATGAAAATAGGCTAAAAATGATGTTGGGTGTATATTTCTTGGGAAACACTAGTTCATAAAAATACAATTTTCTTCATGATTTACTGTATCGGGGGGGGGGGGGGGGGGGGAGAGGTTGGGGTTGGAGTGGATGAAATCAAGGCTCAAACTTTCTGGTTGTGCGATAACCGGACATGAGCAGTTGGTCCTGTGGCGTAGCGAGGACAGCTGGAGCAAGTCCGGAGATCGTAGGTTCGAATTCTGGCGCTGACGGTGACTATCCTGAGTGTGTTTTTCCGCACTCCCTCCAGGCAAATTCCGGGGCACCTACTCCATCCTTGTCCCTGATACAGCTACTGCAGTCATCACAGCAATACAGGTTGTCAGACAACGCACCCAACTACTGTACATGGGGCTGACGACCAAGAATTCCCAGTCCCCTAAAATGAATTAATAATAATAATAACAACAAAGGTCATTTTTGCTACCAGAAACACACTTTTCGTCATTACTTCTACCCCAATTGCTTTGAGCTGTCCTTAAGCACTTCTCACATATCATATGAGTTTATTAACTTTTCCTTTTTAAAGTGCATCTTGATCCTCCAGGACCGCTTTGTTCAAACCCCGCAAATAATGCTGCAACAACTACAACTTAATCCTCCAGGCATCCCAGGGGCTCACAATTAGTGGGACGTGGGTTGGCGACCACAGGACCCCAGCTGAGTCCGTCATTGCTTCCACTTACTTGTGCCGGACTCCTCTCCGTCTTCTTTCCTGTCGACATCCCTTGGTCAACTCTTGTTCTTTTCCGACCCCGATGGTATTAGGGTATCCGAGGCCTAGGGAGTCTTTCACTTTCCCGCCGTAATTGGCCCTTGTCTCATCTTTCCTGATCCCTCCTTCTTCGAGGGGTCAGACCTCTTGTCTTCTTTTCATTCTATTTCCTTCTCTCTTTAAGATTCCCGCACTGTTTTTGTTAATTGGCTCCCCGTGTATCTATATTCCCTTCAGCGAATTATTTGCATCTACACTCCATTTCTTCCTTAGTTCTAAACTCAACTTGCTGGTGGCGATTCTGAAGCGAATTCCATTTGTGCATTGAGCATCTTTTGTCAGCAAGTTTCCCAAGAACTTAAACTGCTTCACATTCTACAATTCTTGTTCGTCGATAGTTATCCTCAGAGGTTTCTCCCATTTTGATATCCTAAAATTAGTATAGTTCCATTAAAAAAAAACAAAGTTGCTACCGGTTTCTCGGTAACTACGTATGAACTGGGGACGAAATGGACCGTGTTGTATGAAAATTTGAAAATAGGATGTCTATGTCTTAAACGCTTGCGTAGGTATTTGAAGTGGCCCCTTGAATGATAATGACAATATCCTGGATAAAGAATCACAATGCCCTTTGCTGACGTCTCTGCTTTCCTCAACAGTTTTTTTTAAAGAGATGACGAACCCTCTATTATTGGAGTTTATCCAAAACTCATCTCGTTGTGTGGCTCCTTTTGTGGGTTTCATCAGTATTTAATTAGCGGTAAGGAACACTTAGTTTTCCGCCAAATAAATGCGCCACTGTTGATTTTATAAACAAATGTTGAATATAATAGTGATCCATACTTTCGGGAGAACAGTAAAAGTGTTTCAAATATTTATTCATTAACTAAAATTAGCTTTTATTTTTGGGGGGACTGTGTTTTTAATTTTTGGACGGAAACTATTTCTTTCACGGTCAACGGAATGTTTGATGTTATTTTCTGTTATATTTAGTAAAATAAATTGAGCTGCATTATATTGAACCATATAATTTTAGTCGTCACTGGTACCTATTAATTATATTTGAATTGCAGCCAATGGCCATAGCGGGGTATTTTAATTGATCGCCCGTGGACTCCTCATCAAGTTCAATTTCAAGTAGTTCCAACTTCGTCTACCAGAGATGCCACTGTCACTGAAACCTAGCGGCGAACTTTGGACTTGATAGAGCGTTTCTAATGAAAAATGAAAATCCACAGCCTGCTTCCAGTCTCCGACCGGGTCAGGAATGGAATGAATGAAGCCCCCATCTAGCGGCGAGGATATGAAGCGTTTCTAATCAATCTAAAAATTTTGCTATGCACTGCCAATTGTAGTGGTAGGTTCTTTTACATGCAATAAATCGATGACATGAGTCCGTCGGCTTTACTTTCCCTCCGAAGGATTTTAACGCTCTTAAAAATCCGACGACTTCGGCCACGTTTGAACCAGCGATCTTGGGAATAGCAGTTCAGCATGCTACCGACTACGCCACCGAAGCCATTTAACTGCTATCGATAATATTGCACAAAATCCCCGTTTCTAACAAATTGGCTTCGGAACTGTAAATCACAGATGCATCAAAACACTAAATTCACATGAAATCTACCTACAAAGAAAAGGAAAATAGTAAAGAAAATACAGGAAGAAAAGAAACTCTCTCAAATGGAGCCTATACAAACTGTTGGTTGTGACTGTTTTTGTACATAAATTGAGCTGCATTATATTGAACTATGTTATTTTAGTCGTAACTGCTACCTCTGGGGGGTAATTTAGGGGTAAATGGGGTAATGTAGGATGGAGCCCATCACTTCCGAGCGAGGCGCGCCATGACGCGTGATGGGCTCCATCTCAGCAACGCTGTACAGCTTTCACCGGACCGGCTAGCTGGTGAACCATGTCTCATTTCCCCGTACAAATACAAAACAATATAAAATAAGTGAATTAATTTACGTATTTCACAGTCATACGGTATAACTCTTTGATGTATAAGGATTACAACGCGACCAAGAACTACATTTTACAACCACCTCGGGCCGAGAAAAAGTTACCTTACAAAAATGATAACAACTTTGTTTCTAGGACACACAAAGTTTTGAAATTAATACACCAGTTATACAACATCCCAATGTATATTGTGTTAAAATTTGGATTCGATCTGATGACTGTTTTTGAGATAATAATTCTTAAATGTGACGCTTGGTTAAAACACGCTTAAAAATGGGCCCTCTTTGTGTTCCAACTGCGATAAAAAATATTAAAATATAAATTAAAAATTCCAAATCTACATGAACTAACGTAAAATAGAACAACGAAAATGATGTTATTGGATTTTAAGTAGGTCTATTGGTTACTTCACAAACAACCTTCAAACTAGAGTGCACATACTACTTTGGTCGACAGTAGGCTGGCCGACTTCCAATATGTAGCTCAGAGGCGAGTGCACACATGTTGAGGGGAGGTTTTGGTAAGCGACTCCATTTTGACCTCAGAACCAATGAACTGATGGTAAGATTATTATGAAGACAGCAACGACATCTTTTCTGTTCATTATATGAGTATATTAAGCCAGAGAGTCTTTTGCTATGCCAAATTGTCCTCAATTCGGTACTGGATTTATAGTAGACAAGACAGTATAGGCCGGACGTTTGTTTTAGACGAGTGAAATATCATAATGGAAGCCTGGAGGCAAGTTACTACAGTACCTGCGTTGTTATCAGCTGCCCCAAGCGGTCCGATGATTGACAAAGCTTTTTCACACTATTGCTAGGAGTACAGTCATTGGCAAATGTAATGACGTTCTGTTCGTAACTACGTAACGTGTACTTCCGCGTTGCACAATACTTCGAAGTGGACTGTACTGTCTGCTCAAATCAGCAATTCCATTACATCAGATCGGTGGTGACAAGTGTGAATATCGATAGGGTGAGAGAGTGAGTGTGTGTAGGCTCACCCGCAGGCTTCAAGGTCAAGGGCAATCGTCTAAAACAAACGACCGGCCTGTACTTTATTCTATTGTGGAGTTTAAATCCTTCTCAGGTCGACTTTCCACCATGGCAGTTAAATCAGCTAATAATATCTACACGCTAGTCAATGCACGTGCACCAACCAATATTACGAATAGACAGGACGTTGATAAAGTAGACAAATTCAGGAACTTGTTAGACGATGTTCTTCAGAGAATCCCAATAAACCATCTTAAGATCTTAATGGGTGATTTCAATGCCCAGATTGGCAAAGAAAAGGAGTGGAAATACTGGGTTGGTAAATGGTCAGGTCATAAGCAAACTAACAGAAATGGCATGAGACTAATAGAGATATGCACGAACCATGATTTTTTTTTAAATCAACATTTTTCAAGAAAAAATCCTCAAAAACTAGGACTTGGATTTCGTCAAATCCACTATTGGGTGAATTTCAGTTGGACCACGTACTGATCTCTCGTTCCAACACGGCGGAAATCATGAAAACTTACCACCCCGTCAATACGATGTCCATCTTTTCCAAAGAGTATGGAATTTACGCAAGAGACACAAAAGTTAACCCCTCGGAATTGGCAGCAACTCCAAGCTGAACTTCTAAAAATGGCTGAAAAAATTGCACCTCTAACCACGGTACGGAAACATGCATGGTGGACTGATGAGTGTGACCACCTCATAAACCTAAGACAACAAGCATGGCAGAAGTGGATGTGTAACAAGAATCGAAGGACGCTACAATATCTTCAAGACGTTAAAAGAAACAGTAACGAAATCGGTAAGAGCGATTCGTAAAGAACATGAGAACACTAAATTAAAAGATATAGAAGAGGACTTCAAGATACATCATTCTAGAAATTACTATAGAACATTCAAGCAGAAAAACTAAATATCCCCATCCCCCTTCCCTCCAGTTTCAAAACGATCTTGGGAACATCGCCCACTCCAACTCTGAAAATTGTGCACTTCTTGCGGACTATTTTGGTAAGCCACTCAATTGTGAGAAACCCTAGGAAACATTTCAATTTTGTCATACCCTAAGGAATCCTGACTCGGAACCACCGGACCTACAGGAAATTCGGGAAATAATCCAATCCATGAAAAACAACAAAGCGTCGGGAGAGGACCAGATCGTTGCATAACTATGTAAAATTGTAGGTGAAAACCTCATCATCAAACTCAAAGAAATTATTGATGAAATCTGGCAAACTGAAAAAATTCCTCCAGATTGGAAGATGGCGATCATCCATCCAGTATACAATTACCGAGGAATCTCATTTTGAACCGTACCTATCTTCAACTTGATCCACAGATTGGTTAAGACCAAGGTGGGTTCCGAAAAAGGCCGATCGTGTACAGAGCAAATTATCAATTTGAAAACCTCAATGTCATACTTCCATAAAATGTCAAACAGAAATTATGTCATTAACTTACTTTTGTTTACTTTGCAAAGGCTTATGACAGCATTGACCGTGAATCCCCTGTTGCTGTACTCTCAGAATTTGGATTAGATCGCAAGACGACATAAATTATCAAAGATACCCTCTTGAATACAAGTTCAAAGGTTAAATTTATGGAAGGACTGAGCGCAGATTTTTCAATTGATACAGGAGTGCGTTTAGGAGTTGGATTATCTCCACTGTTGTTTAATTGTGCGCTCGAAAAAGTCGTCCGAAAATGGAGACTGGCTGGTGCACCATCCCGTAGACTAGGACCAAAACTCAAAGGGATAACACTCGACTGTTTGGCATTTGCGGATAACATGGCGTTAATTGCTCCAAACATTCCTGATGCCCAGAAACAAATTGAATTACTTCAAGATCAAGCAGCAAAAATCGGCTTACGGATTTCTTTTGACAAAACTAAATTTATGACTAGTATTAAAACTGCTCCGAATACACTCCGCATTGGTAATTGCAAGGTCGTCCTAGTGAAAGACTTTCAAGTGCAGTATTTAGGTGAATGGATCAATGAAATTGGCAACGAAAGAAAGTCTATAGAAGCAAGACTACAGAAAATGGAAACTGCTTTCCATTTGACAAAACAAGTTCATAACAAAAAATGTCTCTCTTGGAATTGTAAAATTCAACATTAGAAAACAGCAGTCTTACCTGCAGCCCTTTATGCAGCAGACACACTTAATCTACAACATAAAACACTGAGAAATCAATTTGAGATTAAGGAAATCAAAAACATGCGGAAAATTTTAGGACCAAGAATCAAAGATGGAATTCACCTTCCAAAACCTAATGCTGACGTCTATTTGAAAATTACTAAAATCGCAGACACAATCCGTATGAGAAGGATCCAATTCATGGGACATTTGGACAGAATGGACCCAACTAGGTTACCACATAAAATCTATAAGTTTTTTTTTTTTCTTCAAGAAAAGGCAACAAGGTCCAATTGGTACAAACAGGTGGAAAAGGACTTTGCTGAATTAGGTTTTCCCAATCTCAAGGATCGAGAGGAAATAAGGAAAATTACTCATACACGGGGTTTTGAGGGAGAAGGGAGAAGACCTACCAGACACGTCTGGTTGCAGCAACGAAGACTCGCTCAATCGTTGCGTATGAAGAGTTACTGGGCAAACATTACGGCCAGTACGTGTTGATTCCGCGTGGTCCTAGGAGACCCATTCGCGCAGAAGAAGGTCGTGAGAAAATGTATTTTGGCGTGGACTGAACCTATTTGTTATGAAACAGCATATTCTGCTTGAAGAAGGGAGAATTGATAGGCCTACCCCTCCTCGTGAGCGACATTTCCTAGTTACCACCTGTGCACACTGAAAATGCTCAGTTTCGCTTCTACCACGTGTACTATGAATATTCCCACACCTTTAAGGCTAGCTTGCCGCAGAGGGTTCACACTGCAGTCTGATGCAAATGCACGTTAAAAATAAAGCCAGTTCGTGACCGAGTCTTATCGCGGTGCAGGTGCCCCAAATAGTTCAACAATTTATCATGCAGCTTCCGGATGAAATGGCGAAAGAAGACGGATAGCAGAAATTTCTCAGGAACTAATAATAGTTTATCTTATCACATCACTGAAGCCCATTTTGTCTTTTTAACGTGGTAACTGAATAGGCTGCAAGGTTAGACCAAGGGTGTGCAGCCGACATGTATTGCTGCTCATAGAATATATATGTCGAGAGTAGCGAAGGACACAACTTGTATCTTTGTAATGAGACGTGCAATGGCTTTGAAAGTAATATTTTGTTGAAAGCCTGTAGAAGTTCATGAATTTCCTTTTTATATGCCCCAGTATGTACTACTACTACTACTACTACTACTACTACTACTACTACTACTACTAATGATAATAATAATAATAATGATAGTAATTTCATTCGTCATGGTAATAGTAATGTGTATAAACCACCCGCTCGGCACTAGTGCTATGCGGCTGTACGCGACACAGTTGTGCCAGGGGCTATCGGCTTGTTAATTTGTATAAAAGCACTAACAAATAAATATATTTCCGTTCCCTTTTCTAGAAATGCACGATTTTTTCCTGTATCATTGAGACGATTTGGAAGATTTTGGTACAAACCACACCTTCTAACTCCCTCTGGTTTAGGAGCTTGAGTTTTGTGTAACACACACCTTAGCGTATTATATAGATTGGTTACGTTTACTGCTGCATGTTGCGGCGGCAACGTTCCTCCCAAGGTTACAGGATCGAATCCTGGCGCAGTCAGTTGGCATCTGAGAGTGCGCAATAGCTACTTCGAGGCAAAATTCTAGCACCCCAGGGTCTCTAAAAGTCTCAGTAGTAAAAAGAGGCGTTATACCAATATGATACATTATTCAACGAGCCTATAGCCTAATGGCAATACTTAAGACACGAGTATGTTTATAAAACGAGCATAGCTAGTTTTATAATTTCCATACGAGTGTCTTAATTACCATTATAGGCGAGTTGCATACGACTGTTTATGTTGGGCGATAATTATAACTATTTTATGTTCGAACATAAATATTCATAAATATCTGTCGAGACAAATATCTGTCGAGATTTCACCAGTTTTATGTACTGAACAGAGCGCACGGCACGCAGAGAATACCTTGTATTTGACCATGGCCTCCTGGAATACCTCACTATGACACTCGCCATGCAGTGAAATTTAAAATGGGAGGCCGTGGAAGTCAGCGCAGGTGCGATGCTATCCTTATCTAATTGGTCACAAAACTGTTTCTTGAGCTCTGATTGGTGGGAGAAACTGTATCATAATGAAAACTTGTACTATATGAGCCTTATTATAGTACAGTTTTCTGATATATAATATTTACATTTCGCCAGGGTCGAACATAAACATTATTATAGGTTACTTGTGAGCGCCCGGCTTTATTCTTATGCGGGCTGGTCGCGACATAGGGGTTATTGTCTTCTTTATTTGTTAATGTTCGACCCTGACTATTACATGTCTGAAAACTGTATCATAATGATGGTCATTATAACACTATTTTTCATTATGAAAAAGTTTCTCCCACCAATCACAGCTCAAGAAACGGTTGTTTGACCAATTAGATAAGGATACCTTCGCGCAAGCGCTCAAAAGCCAACATGTCTATATAAATTACCGAAAGTGCACCGCCCATATGTTCGCGTAAATAAACTGGTGAAAATGAGACAAGAAATAGCACTGTACCTTAATATCCCCAAATCTAATTTCTACACAGCGCGTTGTTTTCAAACGACTCCGGTGACAGTTTTACTGAATACTGGTGCACAATATGCACATATGGCATTGAAGCACACAGAGCGCATGCGTCGGTGGGCCAGAGAACTTGGAAAACAGAGATATCCTACCCAGCGCAGTACCCAATCACAAAATTCTGGTGACTGAACAGATGTTTATGAATATTTATGTTAAAACATATAATGAAGTTATAATCGTCGAACATAAACAGTCGTATGCAACTCGCCTATAATGGTAATTAAAACACTCGTATGGAAATTATAAAACTCGTGTCTTAATTATAGCCATTATAGGCTCGTTTCATAATGTACTATTAAACGCACTCTATAAAGAATTAACTAAATTTCCTTTGACTTTTCACGAAATGTAAGAGTTTTCGTGTACTATTGAGACGGCCGACCCGGTGGAACTATATCTATTTGTAAGTCAATACGGAACAAAAAACAATTATGGTCGTTTTTAAAGCTTATGATAAAAATCGATAAATGTGAAACAAAAATGATGGAGTGCAGAAGAAAGCCCCCTATTGACGTCAAATTAGCAGGTGGAAAGCTAGGGGAAGTAGGAGACTTGTGATACTTAGGAAGCAAAATAACCAATGATGGACGAAGCAAAGAGGATATAAAAAGTAGGTTGGCTCAGCCAGAGAAAGCATTTCTACAGGAAAGAGATCTGTTGACATCAAATATACATCTAGGTACTAAAAAGTAAATTTTAAAAGCATTCATCTGGAGCGTGGCGCTCTTAGGAAGTTGTGGTGATAGAATCCATTTTCCAGTGTTGCCTAGTTCTAATAAAGAAAGCTTTTCAGTCGGTCAACACAAATTACATTGGGCGGGAAACAAATATTTATACTGTACACACTAACTTGAAAAAAAGAGTTATTATTACACTGTAAGGAAGTGAAACTTCGACTGTTGGAGCAGCAGAAAGGAGGAGAAACGAAGCATTTGAAATGTGGTGTTGCAGCAGAATGATGATCAGATGGGTGGGTAGATACGGTAACAAATGAAGAGGTGCTAGGACGAGTGGGAGAGGAGAGGAGAGGAGAGATGTTTCTGGTGACTGCTAGATGGTTGGTAGGACACATACTACGACACCCAGGAATAGCTAAGTTAGTTATGGAAGGAAAGGTCGAGGACAAGAACTGTAGGGGTAGACCAAGAATACCGATTGCTTCGGATGTGAGCTGTATGCAGAGATCAGCTGAGGACAGGGAGGTTTGGAGTGCTGCTTCAAACAATAACAATAGTTTGACCTCAGCTCAGTTGGAGCCATGTAGCCATCTGGTAGAGAAACCTGACCTGTAGTCACCAACGGTGGTTCGAGAGTCTTTATTAGTAACTTATTAAGATGTGTGAAACAAGCGGCTATGTCTTTTGTTTCTATTCTCAAGTACTCTTGTTCCTGGTCTACCAATCCGGCTGCTGGGACACGAGGTGTCACGAGGGTTTGTGGACTTGTAGGGACCAACTTTGGCCGAGATTTGTAAAGCGTGAGAATGTTGTATCATTACCGGTATTGCCGAAAGTTACAATAATACAATATTAGTTCATAAGAAGCAAAAAGACGAACGTTTTCAGTGAGTTGTTCTTGCTTTGATGTGACATTTGAACTTGGAGCTCAAAACTTCTAGTCAGTGACACGTTTATTTATTGACAGCATACAAACCTCTGCCGGTACATTTTATTTATTGATATTGCTTTATCTAGGTCACGAAGGATCCATAGATGTCAGAGTGTTGAGCAGCGAATATAGCCGCCGGGAGTTTTAATTAGCAGTACGACACCGGTGTCGTCAGTTATATAACCTTAGTTAGAACAAGCAGTGCACGGCATTTGTTATGCAACAAGGCCAGGTAATGGCGTGTGGGGCTCGCCTTCGAGTCTAGGAAACATACCGCACGGTGCATAGCGGGTTGGTAGCACACAGTAGGCCTATAGAGGAGGAGATTATTCGAAATTTTTCCACATTTGCACTATTATGGATTGCCGTCAAAACTACGGGTGTGAATGACATGATACAGGGTGTCCACTACTCTGGAAAACAGGGAATACTCAGGGAAATTTTAAATCCTGGAAAACTCAGGGAAGAATCAGGATATTTTAATGACATTCAGGGAATTTTAGTTTTACAAGGTCCAACCTTGAATAATTGGAAATTAAGAATTTGAATTTTGATGGGGGAAAAGTATATTCTGGTGATGATTGTTAGTACTGACGTTTAATCAGTAAGCTCTCATTTCTTGCAAGATAGAGCACACAAGTTGCATGTGTATTTGTATATAAATGTGTAATTGTGTGATTTGAGAGCATTGCTATTGACGAGCTACTTTCAATACTCGCAACTACAAAAGTTTTTTGGACGAAAAATTTAGAAATTGACAAAATATAGAAAAATATATTTTTCTGTTTTTTTGTCTTTTCAACTTTGTCATGCTGCCCTTTATTGTTCAAGTGCTTTTTGAAATACTCTTTAAGTACAAACTCTGTTTTATATATTTATCAGGGGCCGCTACTTCTACTCAGGGAATTTTCTGATTTATCATGGAAAAATCAGGGAATTGTCAGGGAAATCTGTTAGTTGGTTTTGGTGGACAACGTGTTTGTGAGGAAGTTTCAAATCCCGGTAATAAGGCGCCAAGCAGCAAGTGAAATATCACGTCCTGTCGTGTCGCCAAGCCCTGGCCTTGTCGTGTGAAAAGATGAAAGGAGGAAGCTTGTAGTTTTACGCGACATGAGCCACGGGACCTCCAGTTTACGGGGAATCCGAACCACAGGACATGCATTGACTGGAAATCCAACCCGGTCCACCTTGCTGAGGGGCAAACAGCCATGAAGCCCCAGCAATAGGGAGGAGATTATGCTCCATATACGGGACGTTCAAGGTTCACTATCCCCATGGACTCCAGGCAGCTTGAGCAGGCAAACCCCACAACACTTGTCCGGAGATCAGAGGTTCCAATATGAGTGCGGAGTAGATATCCCCGACACATATTATTACAGTGTCCACCGTGGCAAGCTCTGCAAGGTTGATCTACATGTAGGGAGAGCTTCTTCGCTGCACTAGCTTCTTTTTTGCAGAATACTGTAGATCGCAACTGAGAACCTTCTGCCCTTCCACACACTGTGACCATCCTGAGAGAATACACAGCGCAAGTACTTACAATGTTCCACCTACTCCAATTTAGTTCGTCCTATTTGACATTCTATTTTCTTCTATTTCTTCCCTACCGACATAACCTTGGTCTTCATACCATACCCTCAGTATGCCTTCCTTCGGAGGGGAAGTAAAGCCGGCCGTCCCTTGTCATAGGTTTATGGCATGGAAAAGAACCTTCCACTATCTACACGTGTGTGAAGCCAAAATGTTTGGGTTAGAATTGATAACGCTCTATTAGTTCCAACGTTCGCCACCTGGTGCTTACTCTGATGCCATCCGGTAGCAAAGTCTGCAAGCTAGGTGTCGTGGACGGTTGGATTTGGTAGCAAAAGTAGGAACTACTTGAAATTACTGTCTGCAGCCTTCACTTGAATTAAAAAACAGATAACACACACTAAAACAGCCATCACTATTAACATCGGTTTTCAGACAGATTCTACACACATCCAAAGTTCACGGGGCTACATGACCGCGTTGTCGCAGCCCCTGAACTAAGGAACAAATCAACCAACTTCATACCATAGTCCCTCAATTCTCTTCAACTTATAACATGTTGGCTTGCAAGCTTTCGACGGAGTCTGCCATTACAACCGGGGTCATCAGCATAGACCAGACTGATTGCCTGGTGTCCAGCTAATTGAATCCCATCCAGCCAGTTTATGCTCTTCGGCAAATGGTCCATATATAAAATAAACAGTAGTGGTGAGAGGTTACAGCTTTCCCTCACTCCTGTAACAACCATGAACCAACAATAAATTATCGTACCATCAACTCTCACTGCTGCCTAGTACTTCTGATTGCCTGTAACAGTCTTCCCTGGATACCAGAATCTCTCGGGAAGCTCAGCATCTCTATCGTACGCCTTCTCTAGATCTACAAAACACAAGAACGTGTTGATGGTGGCGCCATTGTTTTGTGTGGAAACTATTGTGTGCAACAATTAAAATACAGTAATTACACCTAATTTCATATCTCTTCGTTTCGCCACCTTTTTGCGAGAGCCATAAATAAATGTGGTTGTTTGGAATGCCATTTATTGTGTTCACGCACACGGAGCACACCTTATCTTGATGTGCAGTCAGGTGACAATAACACAGAACTTCTTGCTGGCACGTCACGTTAATGTTCAGTTGTCAGATTTGATTGCACCAGTTAAATGAATACTCAGAATATTAATTCATTCATTTTCATTTGAGACTGTTTTACCTTTCGACTCAGTTTCATTTCTTTATCTCTTCATTACAAGTATCCTCCCGCCATCTATTTGTCCCAGCAATCATCCGTGCTACCCTCATATCAGAAACCTCTAGCTTATGTATCAGATATCTGAATCTACCCAGCTGTCACTTCCATACAGCAAAGTTGATATATACAGGGTGATTCATAATGCCTAGTACAAACTTCTGGAGGTTGTAGAGGGGACTAAGTAGATCACGTTTAGATTAGGAACCCATGTCCGGACATGTATCGTTTCGATCAGTTTGACACGATTGCACATCTCCCACTTCACCACAGACACGTATGCACTACAAGAGTTGTTCCTCGTGGTGACCCTGCTGTTCATTACACAACGTGTACCTGCGCAGCATGTTGTCATTCACACGTCCCACGAGACCTGGTATGTGCTCAATTATGTGCGCTGCCGGGAGAACGCGTGTAACAAGATCTTCTTCTGACTCGACAGGAGTCTCATAAACAAGGTTCTTCATATGCCCCACAGTAAAAAGTCGAGTGGGGTTAAATCTGGCGATCGTGGTGGCCACGAAATTGAAGTACCTCGACCTGTCAAAGCGGACTGACTGTCAACTGTTTGTAAACGAACAGGCGAGGTTGCCCTCAGCCAATGTTATTTGCGTTTCGTGAAGCGGGCGATGTAAAATGAAAGTGATCTTCAAACCGATTTGGTATCGAAACGATAAATGTCCGGAAAAGGGTTCCTGTTCAAACTGTGATCTACTTAGTCCCCTGTACAAACCCCAGAAGTTTGTAATAGGAATTATGAATCACCTGGATACTGAGCGATGTAGGGGGAGTGTCTTGGCTACACTAACTTCTTTCTTGCGGAATACTGTAGATCACAACTGAGAACTCACTGCATTGGCTATTCTGCCCTGCCCCATACTGTGACCATCCTGAGAGAATACGCAGCCTAAGTACTTAAAATGTCCCACCTGCTCCTCCTATCTGGCATTGTATTTTTGGTCTTTCTTCTTCGACTTTGAAATGTTGATCTTCATACCATACTCCCTAACATGTTGGCTTGTCGATTGAGTCTGTCATTACAACCAGTGGTTCCACCTAATGTAGGAATACATTTCCCTTCAACCATCAAAGTGGCTTTGTCCCGGGAGCCCTAGCTCAGCATAAGTTTTGGGATGTAATATAATGACATGTTAAAATGCTTTTCAGTAGGTTAACATGATTGTGCTCAATTGCAATGTGTGTTATTCCCTAAACCTGAAAAATACACTATTTATATATATTCACTTGGTTTCATAGTTTCGTTCGTCAAGCGATCATCACATCCCTTACACTCCGACTTTAAATGTAAGTCTGCGCGTAGGCTGTGGGTATTATGTATACAATATATGACAGAATCCAAAAAAATACTGCCAATACAGCTGTTAAAGTGTGAATTATATATAATAATTTGAACTGACGGTGGTTCTGGGGTCTGGGGGATGTGAAACGCGAAGATATGTCGACATTTTCCGGAAGTCGAAACATTGTATCCTTTGCAATAAGTAGCTTTCTAATGAAATCTACCTAAAACCGAAGGGCTAAGACCCTTTAAAATTAATATTTTCATTAATATCAACAAGGCAAAACAATCAAAAGTCCGAAAATGTAAATGCCTAGGGGAATGGATTACCCCTAATAATTCAGAAATAGCTGCCATTGAGAGCAGATGTAACAAATTGGAAGGTGCCTTTCAAACCTGCAAAAACATTTACAAAAGTAAAAGCTTGTCCCGGAATGTCAAACTTTGTCATTATAACACAGTAATTAGGCCGTCAGCACTGTATGTCACAGAATGCTTACAGATGACAAACAAAGGCCCATTGAGAAAATTAGAACTTAAGGATCGGAAAATTCTAAGGAAAATATTAGGACCTGTTAATGATAATGGTACTTACAGAAGAAGGCATAACAATGAATTATTTGAACATATAGAAGATTTGGTGAGTGTGATGAGAAAAAGGAGAATGCCTTTTTTTGGACATTTGGAACGGATGGAGCATCATCGAATTTCATATCGAATACTCATCAATCTCTAAAAAAAAATCCTATTGTAAATGTTCGATGCAGGTTAAAAAGGACCTAACAGAAGCTCGAATCAATCAAGCTCTGGTTTGGGATAGGAACCTGTTCAGAAAGGCGGTTAAATCAACCAGTAATCTACACCCTTTAACATCTGTGATGCCTCGCCCTCACTGCAAGTGGACGGAAGAAAGGAGAGCTGAACATTCGTCAAGAATGAAGATCTACTGGCAGACAAGAAAACATGCATTACAGTGACCATATGAGTGAAGAACATCGTGGTCCATTGATGGCCGAAACGACAAAAAAAAAATCAACAAGGCTGCTAGACTAAAATTCCAAATCCACTCGTAAACGGTCACCTTCCTTCCTCCGAACTAATCCATGAAGGCTGCTGCTACCCCCAGAATAGAGTGAAGTTGATATACTCTACTTCGCCTACTGATGAGGAGGAGTCTTGCCATCATTATGGGATTTGCTCTGCTTACGTCCGCCGACCTTCTATACCGGTATTTAGAAATAATGTTGTATGTTTTTCATGGAATATAAGTGGAACGTAAAATGATACTATTTGGACATTGCCAGTGATTTAACCTATTTCATTACGACTTGATATCTACTGCTACCAGACCTTGCCCTCTGGATTTATTCATTTGTTTTATGGATGATAATGAATGCTACTACTGAACTGACACATCAAACTAACTGAAAACGTATGTTAAAATGTAACATTTTGTGGTGGACGTAACTTCCAGGACATTTTCCCCTAATGATGACTGTAATAATGAACTGGGAAACGGCCATTTACTAACTACAGTACTGACACATGTAATTTGCTACAAATTGAAGGAAAAAATGATTAGAAAGGGGAGTGTTAAATAAAAGACGCTACCTGTATTGTGCCCGTTTAGACCGAAGTCCGCACGACCACATATGCATTTTACCAAGAATCAGTCAGCACGAGAGTCAAAATATCCCGGGGCGCCAGATGGGTTAAAGCTAATCGCAAAAAACGACATCAAAATAAAAATAAAATGCTTTACTGATTTTTGGCTCAATGCAACAATAAGGATAGAAGGAGATTCAACTGGGCATAACACAACATGTATAATTATCTCATTTTATTCTAAATTTTAAAATTGACTGCAAAATGATGCTCAAGGTAACATCATTCCAGTGCGACGGCACACACTACTATTTACACAATGTACAGAAATTTTCCAACACATTGAACAATTGTCTTTGGAGACACAAGTCTGATTATCAGTCCTGTAGACTGTGTTCCAAAATTATATCAATTATTTACGATGAAATCCAGTTCAAATTAAATTGTCTTTACTGGAAATGTTGTAGTTCACTGGTTGAATTTCTAACATGATATTAACACTCGTAGAAATTCTCACTGTTTATAATTGTTTATAGAATTTTTTAACTTCCACTTATTTTTCCAGTTTCAAAAATATTGTCAAAAATATTATCTTTGACCCAACACTAATTATGTACACATATTAATAACAACATCTGAAAAGTATTTGACCCTTGAGCATAGCATCGAAGAACTGTGCGAAGCACAACAAAATTTATTATTCTTCCAAAATTAAACATTTCGAGAAGTGACTCGATTGTGAACTTCAAATTCCAAAGAAATATGATTTCTGAATCATCAGCTTGATCAAAAAAATTGTTGAACCATTCAACTATTCGATTTTCCACTTGGAATTATTATTAAGAAAAATATGTATATTTGTTGCTATTTTAGTAACTTTCACAACTTGCAATTCTTGAACAGAATGCGGAAATAAGAACTGTAGCCTTATAATAAATTCATTTAGTTCATGACAATAGGATTGGAAACATCCTTCAAGTAATTCGTGGATACAGAATTATTTTTTAATTGGCAGTGGCCCATTCAATTATTTGTGTAAGAACACAATATCCCAACAACAACGGCAAAGGTCTTCCTCTGAAGAAGAATAAAATTTTATCATGACAAAACCGGATTCTAGCAAATCCAAAGTATTAATGGAATACGTAAACAAGTTTGAAATAATTACTGATGGTTTGGTCATTCATTCGACGAAATGTGTGGTTCCAATACTCCTCCTATAAACCTGAGCCATCGAACCTGCTATTTGATTGATGCTCAAAAAAAAAACCTCCTCATTCCTGCGACTTAAACATGCGCACCTGGGAATGGCATTTCAACTACTCCACACACATAAATTTTCTTCCCAAAATTTATACAATAAATCAAGCCTCTGCTTGTTATCAAAACTGGAAGATCTATAAACTTACAAGTTTATTGTATTTTACCATTCAGTTCAAACCGTGAAGCCTCCGTGGCTTAGGCGGCAACACGCTGGCCTCTCACCGCTGATTCCGTGGTTCAAATCCCGGTCACTCCATGTGAGATCTGTGCTGGACAAAACGGAGGCAGACAGGTTTTTCTCCGGGTACTCCGGTTTTCCCTGTCAAAATTTCATTCCAGCAACACTCTCCACTATCATTTCATTTCATCTGTCATTCATTTAATCATTGCCCCAGAGGAGTGCGTCAGGCCTCGGCAGCCGGCACAGTTCATATCCTCGCCGCTAGATGGGGGCTTCATTCATTCCATTCCTGACCCGGTCGGAGACTGGAAGCAGGCTGTGGATTTTCATTCATTCAGTTCAAACCGTGAAGTTACCACACTTGTGATATTCTCTATTTCACTCTCGAATGTGTGCCTACGTCATGATTTTATATAAACACAAAAAAAAATCCTAATTGATACAAATATCATTGGCTTCCTGTTTCATGCCTTTCCGTGTTATCTGAAAAATATACTTTGCTCAATGCAAATATTAACTGTTCAACCAGAACTATAATGTTGGTGGAATACGGGCTTGCGCTATCCACTAGCTTTCGGAAAATCACCTGTTCCAAACTAGGAATGATTAAACTAATCCTTAAGCTCTCTCTCAACGAATGTGATTATTAGAAAATGTAAGATCCAATAATTATTTAGAAAAATTATGAAAATTATTATTATTATTGGATTATTATTGTTATTATTTCCTTAAATATGTTTAATTATTATTTCCTTATGTGAAAAAACCACATGTTCGACTCTTCGAATATGGACAAAATATCCATTCCTCAACAAAAATAAATATTAACTTCTACAGTTATATCGGCTGATTACCGTGATTCTCAAACAAAATGGACATTCAAATAAATGCTCGGTATGCTCGGTCATCGATCCTAAACTGTTCTGAGTGCTGAAAATACTCAGAATAACCCTAATGTGTCTTGCGTAAATCAATGCAAGATTTAAATACGAAGAAAAATAAATGTGTTGGTCATCTGCAGAAAATGAGTTTGTTCCAATTAGCTAGGCATAATATAAAAGTCAAATGTGGCTTACATTTCCCGTTGGTCTTGAAGCGTAGTGAACCTGGTCTGTACCAGATTTATCCAGATACATGCCCTATTGGACACGCACGTCTAATCCTTGTATCGGCCGCCATTATATACCCACAATCTGTCTAGCACGACGTAGTGGAAATATTTCTTGAAGTTTGAAGTAACTGCTGATCCATTTTAATATTGACTTCAATTAAATCCATAGCAGTTCGCTTAAATGGGGTCAGATCCAAATGATCTCTTCTCAAAAGCGTCAGTTGTAACATAACTCACGGTAATCTTTTCAGTACAGGAAAACACTGATAGTCTAAAACAATCAACGGCTGTTCTGAAGATCGTTCCCTGGGCATGGCTTCACACCATCTATCATGCGCGAAGCAACATATAGTTTCCCTTTGTCGGCTAATGAACAACACCGTGATAGACTGGCCTTCAATATACTGAAAGATCTGAGTGGTTATTTAGTTACAATTTGTGAAACTGAGAAGTTGGATTAAAATATCCAAGTATTGAATTATTGTTACTGGACTGTGACAGAATAATATCTAGACAAAGTCTAGCATATGTCCATATAGAAACAAAGTGTTTCACCAATGTCCGTAGAAAATAACAATCACCTTAGTGATTCCCTCTACCGGAAACTTACTACGTTCCCCACGTATCGTAGCACTTTTGTGACTATCACAATTCAAAGATATCTTCTGCGTAGATTCGACAACCATGTGCCTTGGCTCGACGTAGCAGCAGCACCTTGTCCTACAAGAGCTTGGTTTGAAGTGAGCTGCTTATGCTTGGGCCGAGCGGCTCTTATACAAAACGGTCGGCTCCACGCTGGATCACGCTGAAATATGTAAATCCTCATATATCCGGTGTCTCTGGTCTGATTCACTTGAGACTAAGTGCATCCTCTTTCATTTGGCTGTGCCAGTAATCTGATCCAAGTATCAAGTCTCTACTCCATGGCTAAGTATTTAATCACCAAATAGTCTCGACCTCTGCTACTATTTGCCACGTCACTTAACATCTTCTTGGCTGCATCAAGTTTCCATTTCAATCTAGAAGGAAAGGAGCGCGATATTCAAATATCTCAACTTTCAAAAGCGGCTGTAGCCTTTCCCTTGATACCTAGGTGTCTGAATCTTGGCATACCCATTCCTAGAATTGGGCACAGTATATCATTGGCTGTTAGAGAAATAGAGAGCAATAGTGTTCGTATTTTGCTGCATAGCGCCCTAGGAATATAATCGGAGCACTTCGGCTGTCCCGAGCTCCTGAGAGAGCAATAATGTCATTTTTCGCCACAGCGCTGTAGGATAATGATCGGTGTACATCAAAGAAAATTTGAAAGCACGAACACTTATAACCTCAATGCACTGCGCCAAGACCTTCGCACTTATACAGAGGCCTAATATTTTCATGATAACTGTTTGAAGGGGCCTAAGAAATCTTTGTGCACTAATTACTCCCAGTGACTGCAATTTGTAAGCAGCACGGGCGGCGTGGTGCAACCTACTTCCGACACGATTGGGCCCGAAACGTGGTTTTCAGGTCATTTGTCTTGCTAAAAATGAACCTAGATTGGTCCTACTACAAATTCGATCCTTCGTATATGATCTTGGGAATGGAGATGGCTGTCGGAAACTTCATGTGAACAGTGCCACCCGCAGGGTTCCAAAGGCTAAGTACATACAATTTGGTTCTGATCGGTGAAACGGTGTTGATTTGTGCCACAGGGCCAAAATGCAGGGAATGGACAGGGCTGTCCGAAATTTCAAGTGGACAGTGTTACTCGTCGGGTTCCAAAAATACGTAAAATACGTGAAATTTGGTTCTGATTGGTGAAACGGTGTAGATTTGTGCCAAAGGGCCTAAATGTAGGAAATGGAAAGGACTGTCTGAAATTTCAAGTGGACAGTGTTACCCACAGGGTTCCAAAGGGCAAGTACGTAAAATTTGGTCCTGTTCGGTGAAATGGAGGAGATTTGTATAAATAACAGACATTAAGCTTTTTATTACAGTGGGATGTCTCATAAGTATTGTCGTTTTGAAGGTGTTTTGTGAGATAGAATTGGTTTTCTTTGATTCACCAATGCTATTGTACGGCTCCGTGGCTAAATGGTTAGCGCACTAGGCTTTGGCCCGAAGTGCCCCGGGTTCGATTCCCAGCCTAGCCATCAGGGATTTTAATCTCCTGGGTTTAATTCCCGTGGCTCGGGGACTGGATGAATGTGCCGTCTTCACCATGACGTCATCCTCATTACGACGCGCAGATCGCCCGCGGGGGTCAACTAGAAAGACTTGCACTCTGCCTCTCCGGAGGCCACACGATCATCACCAATTTACGACAATTCGTGAGAATGAATCAGTTGATACACAATCACAAATGGAACTTACAATAGTTGGAGGTAAGGGTCCTTCTAAAGCACTACTGGAAAAAAGATTACGCGGCTCGAAGGTGTCGTTAGTGAGCGTGTGGCACAACGATGGATCCAACGTTTTAACACCGATGAAGAAAACACTACAGATTTACCGCGTTCTGGAAGACCTCAACTATGGGATTTTGAGAACACACGCCGAGTTTTGGAAGAAAATCCGTATTCGTAGGATGTCAGTAGAACTTGGTGCATCAAAAGAAACCATACATCGCCATATTAAGAAACTGGGAAAATCAAACAGAATCTCATGAATTGACCCCTGAACAGGCTGAACGTAGAGTGGATATGCTTATCGGTAACGCCGTGGATGATCAGGAGAATTGTCGCCTGCGATAAAAATGGGTCTATTACCGCAAATCGGATGCCTCGAAACTGTGGCTCAGTCCCCGCCAACCAGCCAAAGTCATCGGCCCCAAAGTGATGTTGAGTGTCTGGTGGAATTTTGAAGGAGTGATTTATTGGGAGTTTGTTCCAAACGGCCGTGCAGTCAATGTAGATCTTTATTCTCAACAACTGGAACGAGTTCATGAGATTTGGAGACAGATTGGTTAACCGAACTAGATTTCTCATGCAGAAGGACTTGCAGCACGAACAACCATGTCAAAACTTCAGGAATTGGGAGGAGTCAAACGGCTACCTCATCCAGCACAAAGCCCTGATCTTACGCCTTCAGTTTGCCATCTTTTTTCGATACATTGCCCATTTCTTGCGTGGAAAAAAAAAATCGAAATCATCGAAGCTGTGGAAATGGGTGTCGCGGAATTCTGCGCATCAAAACCCAGAGACTGGTACCGTCACGTGATAATAAACCTCGCTGAAAGATGGCTAAAATCCGTCGAATCTGATGGTCTCTAATTTGAAGAATAGTTTGATTTCTTGCCAGAAAAACTTTGCAAATAAAATTTTCTTTGAAAAACGGCATTACTTATGCGACATCCCCTGTATATATTATGTGACCCTACAGTGGGGTTTGGGACATGTTCCCTCTCGGGGGCTAATGTTACAACTGCTGTCGTGCCCACGCTATATATCGACTATGTTCATAGGAACTCGAGAATGTGAGGCAATTAACGTAGCGTTTATCCAGCACATCGCGTGACTCCTAGTGCGGCGGTTCAACTCCGTACACATCTGAGAATATTATTGCCCAGGTCGAGCGACAGTCGTTAGCTGTGGGCTGGGTGGTTAATGGAATCACGTGCGACCACAAGCTGCGGTCATTAGCATGACTACAGTAAGATGAAATGAAGGCGTGGCCCGGCCACGGTAAGTACTGTGCAACTGGGAAACTTAAGATACCCCCTCAGGACAGTGGTGTCCAATCTGTGCTGCGTTAATTCCATTGGCTATTGCCTCTCACAGGGTGTCTACTACTCTGGAAAACAGAGAATACACAGGGAATTATCAGGGTATTTTAATAACACTCAGGGAATTTTAGTTTTACAAGGCCCAACCTTGAATAATTGGAAATTAAGCATTTACATTTTGATGGGGGAAAAGTATATTCTGATGATGATTGTTGTTGATGTATGTTCATACTGATGTTAAATCAGTCAGCTCTCATTTCTTGCAAGATAGAGCACACAAATTACATGTGTAGACCGTGTATTTGCATATAAATGTGTAACTGTATGATTTTTGAGAGCATTACCATTAGCGAGCTACTTTCAACACTCGCAAGTGTAGTAGTTTTTCTGGATGAAAATTTTAGAAATTGACAAATTATAGAAAAACGCCTTTTAAACTTGTCATTCTACCCTTCATTCTGCGAGCAGTTTTTGCAATGCTTTTTAAGTAGAAACTCTGTTTTATATATTATGACCGCTACTGTTACTCAAGGATTTTTCTGATTTATCCTGGAAAAATCAGGGAATTGTCACGGAAATCTGTTAGTTGGTATTGGTAGACATCCTGCTCTCAGTATATTCGCCTAGAATTGTAATCTAATAATGGATATAGTTCAGTGGCATCTTCCGTATGAGTGAGTGCTGAGATGTTGAAACATGACTTCTTCAGGAGACCAGAAGTTATCTTCTCTGAGACACACTCGTAGACGGAGTCGTTAACGAGCACCATGAGGGTAGGCCGATAACGGTCCCATTCTCCTGTCTGTTCGTATCCCTAAAGTCGGGATCGATAAATCGCCTTTTTCTCAATGCACTGTTTGGATTATGTCGCCACTTCTTCCTTTCAGCAGTTGCTATTTGGGATCTGAACTATGTGATAGCGCGAATTTCTCAGCAGTCCAGAACGTGACCATGCTTTGCATTCTCCGGGCAACCATATTTCCATTGCGAACCGTTCTGGGAGCTGCTGAGTCACGTCCATCTTCAGGCAAGTTCTCCACTCAGTCGTAGAGAGGAAAGCTTTATTTGCCCCCGTTCAGAGCTCCAACTTTCTTTACTGTACATCTACTGTAGTTAGAATTTGGAGTTATCTGCCTATTAATGTACACTTACTATTAAACTAGGTATTACGTTATTGATGGTGCAAATACCAAGATCACTTTGCCTGAGGCCTGTAGTGTGTTTACTGCGGAGCTTGTTGCCATCTATGTGCGCCCCGATAAACACGACAAGCTAAGCCGGCTTTTGACTGGCGCAGATCGCGGGCGCGCGTACACGGTTCAGCCGGTGGTTTGCGCGCTCTGCTGACTTATATGGTTAGTTCACACGTGTTTTGTCATTCATAAGGACGTGCATCTGTATTGCTTAGACGTTAGTGTTGTATGTTTAGTGAGTATTGTGATTACTGTGATTGTTAGTCATGCCTAGACACCAATTCGCATTGCGCGAACGTGTGTATATCCATAATTCGTATCTGAATAGCAGAAAGTCTTGTTCTGAAACAAGACGAAAATTTCGAATCATGTTTCCAGGAAAACCTGTGTCTAATGCCAGTACAATTAGGGGGCTCACTAAACGATTCAAGGAAACAGGCTCCGTAAATAATAAGAGTTAACAGACAACGTTGTGTTCTTAGAGAACAAAAATTAAATGAGATTGTTGTCCATTCTTTCATCAGAAGATGCCAGGTGTGTGTTACAAGAGGGGGAGGACTATGAGCACTGTAAGTACACATTATTGAACATGTTTGGTAAAAGTGCGCGCCTGCCACCGGCTGAACCGTACCGCGCGCCCGCGATCTGCGCAAGTCAAAGCCGGCTTAGCTTGCCATGTTTCGCGCGCACATAGCTAATGACCCTATATGAAGCTCTGCACTTTGGTTGGTTGGTTCCTTAGTTAATGTAGCCCCGTGTACTTGTACCGACTTTGAGTTCGTAGCAGCCAATTGCTACATGATTCCCGCAACACCCCCTAGTGACCTACTACACGGGCTGTGCCGCGCTGACACTCGTATCACCTTTCTGAGGCTTCCAGCAATATAAATTTTCAATTGATCATTATCTCAAACAATTCGTTCTGTTTTGAAATCTGAATTTTTGTTTTCCATACATTTTCTTTATTATTATATTTCTTATTTTTATTTTATTTTTTGTTTTATTATTTTAGGTCATTTTCATATTTTGCTATCCACCAGAACGCTGAAGGGGCGGCGTATAATATTATAGTATAGACTATATTATCGTATGGCCTCGGGTGCCAGGTGCAAGCTTTGTTATTTGACGCCCAGAGGGTAGCTTTCATGTTGATTTTGTCATTCTTTGGAGCGCCATGAAAGTCAAGGAGGTTAGATATCAAAGCTCATTGACACGTAGCGCTTTCTAGTACAGAATGGAGGACTTAGCCTTGGCGGAAAATAAGGGGCGGCGTGATGCAACCCGCTTTGCCAGTCAACAGTAGACTTATTTCAATATGCTTCGAGTTACACCATGAATATTCGTCATTGTTGCACCTTAATTCCCAGCATCTCTGGACCCACAACACCGAAATACGTCCTAGGGCCTTGAAACGTGGTTTTCGGGTCCCTTTGTCTGTCTGTTATCTATACAAATCTACTCCGTTTCACCAAACTGAACCAAAGTTTACGTCCCGAGTTTTGTTTCTTGCTTTGCCAGGCTTAAAATGAGCCTAGATTGGTCCTTTTATGACAAAATTCTATATTTTGTCTACGTACCAAACGGCCTAAATCTAGGGAATGGAGAGATCCAATTTCAAGTAGACAGTGTTACTCGTAGGGTTCCAAAGGGTAAGTTCGTAAAATTTGGTTCAGATAGGTGAATCGGTGTAATTTGTGCCAAAGGGCCTAAATGAAGGGAATGGAGAGGGCTATCAAAATGATTGTATCGAAAAACCTTTCTGGGGTGTGCACTACAACCCAACAAGATTGCAATCCAATAGGTAAAACGGTGTCGAAGTCTATTAATCTCTGACAGACAGACAGACATATATACCAAGTCCATTTTCAGATGAAACTCAACTGCAAGTGAAAAGGATTTACCAATTGATGTACTGAGATACAGTATGTTACTTATCAGTGGTAGGCTCGCAATTTAATGATCGTGTTTTTAGTTAACAAACAAAAGAACAACCTGTGTTGAAATGTTCGGTCGTTTACTTGTAATGTAGGCCTCCCAAGCTGTGAAATACAAAGGCAGAACATAACCTTACGGGTTGTTGGTGAGTAACACTTTCCCTATTACCCTATTGATATTGTTACGGTTGTGAGTTTGTTTCGTCGCCTCGCCGCGTGAGTCACAGCTGCCCCGGGCTATGCTCTGCCTCTGTGTATTACCTGCGCCTTACGCAACGGGCTGCGAGGACAACAGGATGGTCCAAAATATTCGTGACCAAGCCAGTGATGGAAATCTCGAGAAGCCGTGAATCCTGGACGATTCTAGAAGCATTCATTGAGTCACCAGCCTGTATATAAGCGGCCTCATCAGCGAGGGAGGGACAGTGTTTTTGAGCTAGTGCGTGCTTTTACCTGAGCGGCAGTAGTGCGGCGACGTGACGTGCGAAGTTACGTAACCCTAGCGAGGCTGATTCTCCAGACAGCGAGGCAGCGTGAATCATACGGAGGGACTGAGTTTTGAGGAGTGTGTACTTACCTAGTGCGGCAGAGATATTGTGGTGAATTGCGAAACACAGGGGGCTGTTCCCTAGCCAACGGACCGCGAAGCAGTGTGTAGTGGTGAGTGACTGGCTATCGTAAATAACTGTAGGTTGTGTACAAGGCAGAGTTGCAGGTATTAATAGCGAGGGCAGTAGTGTGAACGTAAGCTAGGTGTGGAAGCTATATTGACTAGTAGTGCCTTATGAAGTGAGGTTCATTGCTTATTGTGTGGTGTATTTTTTTCCTGGCCTGCAATAAAGCTAATATTTCGTTAAATAAACAATTGTGTTGTGCTTTCACCCACCGTAATCCAGTTAACGAACTTGCCACTAAGGGTGGCACGTAACAACTGGTGTCAGAAGCCGGATTACGAACTCAAGCACAACACCTGAAGGTCCTGGTTTCAAAACCCGAGCAGGTCATTTTACCACAATTCTCTAATTTCCCTGCGAGTGCATGCCCTTTACAAGACAAACATCTAAAATGGAAGCGCAATTGGCAGCATTGCTAGAAAAGTTCAGTGGCATGGAAACCAAGATGGAGGCCGGCCAGAAGAAGATGGAGGCCGGCCAGAAGAAGATGGAAATCAGCTAGAAAAGTTAAGCCGAGGACCTAACTTCCAAATTAGAGGACTGTCAGAATAAGTTAGCGGAGGACCTGAAGAAGATGCAAGACGGCCAGAAGAACTTAGCGGAGGACCTGAATAAGATGGAAGAAGGCCAGAAAAATTTAGCCAAGGACCTGACTACCAAATTTCTGGATGGACAGAAAAATTTAGAAGAGTGTCTGCTGACGAAATTAGAGGAAAGCCAGGCGAAATTAGAACAGGGTCTACGTTAGGAAGTCACAGCAATGGAAAATAAGTTCGACGCCTTACAAAAGGAAGTTGCCGAGCTGCCCCAACGCCCGCTGACGGGGGTGGATGAGAAATTCAACGCCTTACAAAAAGAATTTGCTGAGCTGCGCCAACGCCCGCCGACGGGGATGGAAGAGAAATTCAACGCTTTACAAGAGGAAGTTGCCGAGCTGCGCCGACGCCCCCCCTCGGGTACACCGGGAATACCAGGAACGGGACAGAGCAGGGTGACGCCCCCAACCTTCGACGGAAAGGTCCCGTGGAGCACCTATTTACGTCAGTTCGAGGCTGCCTGTTCCATAAACAACTGGAACAGCACGGAAAAGGCTACAGCTCTCATTGTAGCGCTGAGAGGGGACGCCCTTAACGTCCTTCAGACTACCCCGACTGGATCGCAGGACTACGCTTCACTAATCGCCCATATGGAGTCCCGATATGGAGATAGTAATCTTCAGCAGGCCTACCAGATGCTGCTCCGGACCCGGGTACAAAGGAACGCGGAAACCCTGCAGGAGTTCGAGATGGACATCGCACGGCTCGTAAGGCTCGCCTATCCAACAGCGCCGGCCGACTTTTTGGAGCAGATTGCGACGCAAACCTTTATTGACGGACTACAGGACTCGGATACTCAACTGGCACTGCGACTTGCGCGCAATAAGACACTTGCAGATGCGCTGAGCCACGCACTTGAGTTCGAGACGGCAAAGCAGGTATCTAGAATGCACGCGCGGGTGCGTCAGGTGGACGTCGACGAACCAGCCAAAGCCGACGAGACCAAGCCCCTGGCCGATGAACTGATGGAGGCGCTAGGCCGGTTCTTCAAGAGTCGCGGCCTCACCAACAACGACGTAGCCGGAAGACACCCGGAGAGGCGGCCCGGAAGAGGACTACCGACCTGCTGGACCTGCCGTCGCCAAGGATTTCCGTCGGGAAAGACAGTCATAGGGAAACCGCGCGGCCCAGGAAAACTACTACCAGCCAGCCTTGGGGGGCAAAGGTCAGCTTGTGACAGTCGTCAAGCCCCGGCAGTCCATGTTCGTGTGACGAAGTTACGGAGGGATAATAGCAGCCTGATGGTCGACGGAGTCGTCAACGGAGTGAGCTGGCCCATGCCGATCGACACGGGGGCATCGAGGACCACCGTCAATCCCACCGTGATCCCGAAGTGGAGACTGCAACCCACACAAAGGAACCTCCAGCTAATAACCGCGACTGGAGAGACTGCACCGGTACATGGCGAAGCATCACTGGAGTTCGTCATTGGTCAACGGGCGGTGAAGCATCCAGTGCTCGTGGCTGATGTATCAAACGAAGTGATCATCGGACTGGACTTCCTGGACCAGAACATCATCATCTTGGACCTGAGTACCAACACTCTGCACTTCGGAGGTGAAGAACTTGCTTTGCAACCAGCACACGAGGCCATCGCCGCACGACGAGTAAGGCTGAGAGAGGACGTCATCGTTCCCGCCAGGACGGAGATCAGCGCTGCCGTAATTGTCGACGGAACTGCTGAGGGAGTGGCGGCTGTCCTCGAGCCAAAATTGAGGACATCCAGACAAAAGGATTGCTAATTGCCAAGACCCTCATCAACACGACGCCTCGGCCGTACGTCCGCCTGTCCAACCTGAATGACTACGACATTACGGTTCACCGGGACACCAACCTAGGAGTCTGCGAGCCCGTTACCTGGATTGCCCGCATCACAGATATGACGGACGGACACCTGCAGATGGACACCTGCAGACGGACAACCGAAGAAGACGCGCACTGCGAGAAGATCTACAGAAGCTGTACCAAGGATCCCAGTACCATTTTAGACGAGGAACAATCACGCCAACTTCGGGACGTGCTACACGAATTCCAGGATGTCTTCTTCGTGGGGAGCAAAGACTTCGGCAGGACAAGCTTGGTCCAGCATAGAATCGTCGTTGGGGGCAGCGCACCGATTAAGGCCCCATTCCGACGTGTCCCGTTCGCCAAGCAAGCTGAAGTCGACTGGATGGTAGAAGAAATGAAGGAACAGGGGGTGATCGAGCCATCACATAGTCCTTGGAGCTCTCCGGTCGTGCTAGTGAAGAAGAAGGACGGCTCCACCAGGTTCTGCGTGGACTACAGGCAGGTGAACGACGTCACGAAGAAGGACAGCTACCCTCTACCCCGGATCGACGACACGCTGGACACCATATCAGGGTCAAGATGGTTCTCCACCTTGGATTTGAAGAGTGGCTACTGGCAGGTGGAGGTCCACCCTAAGGACCGCGAGAAAACGGCGTTCTCTGTGGGCAGCCGGCTCTGGCAGTTCACCGTCATGCCATTCGGTCTGTGCAACGCCCCTGCGACCTTCGAAAGGCTAATGGAGTCCATTCTGAGGGGACTACACTAGAAGACCTGCCTGGTATACCTAGACGACGTCATCGTTCTGGGGAGGAGCTTCGAGGAGCACTACAGCAACCGAAGGAGATCTTGATGAAGCTACGGGCTGTCCAGCTGAAGTTGAGCCCCAAGAAGTGTCAGCTCTTCCAGAAACAGGTCCAGTACCTTGGGCATATCGTCTCCGAGGAAGGGGTGCGTACCGACCCAGAGAAGACCGCAGCTGTGAGGGAGTGGCCAGTTCCAAAGGACAAATCCCAACTTGGAAGCTTCCTGGGGCTTTGCACATATTACTGTTGCTTCGTGAGGAGATTTGCTGACATCGCCAAACCACTGCATCGACTGACTGAGAAGGACCAACTCCACGTGGACAGCAGAATGCCACAGTGCCTTCGAACAACTCAAACGGCTCTGTGCACCGCACCTATTCTGGCCTACCCCAGACCTTGAACAAGGTTCATCGTCGATACCGATGCCAGCGACTTTGGTATAGGGGGAGTCCTGTCGCAAGTAGTGGACGGCGAGGAGAGAGTGGTGGCATATTTCAGTAAGGCCTTGTCAAAGCCAGAGAGGAACTACTGCGTCACCAGGAAGGAACTGCTCGCCATCGTGAAGACCATCGAACACTTCCACAAGTACCTGTACGGGCAAGAATTTCTCATCAGGACCGACCATGCATCCCTGCGGTGGCTCCTGAACTTCAAGCAGCCCGAGGGTCAATTCTCGCGGTGGTTAGAGAGGCTTCAACTGTACAACTTTGAGATCCAGCACAGGAAAGGCCAACTGCATTCTCACGCCGACGCCCTGTCACGAAGACCGTGCCCCGAAGACTGCATCTTCTGTGCCAGAAGGGAGGAGAACACCGGGATACAGTGCCGAAGGACTACCGTGGAACTTCAAGGGAGCTGGAGCCGCGAATCTTTCACGCGGGCACAAGCGGAAGATGATGACCTGGGACTGATAGCCGAATGGAAGAGGGCCTGTGTCCCCAGACCCGGGTGGAACATTGTGAGTGACTGCAGCCCAAAGTTTAAGTCTTACTGGGCGCAGTGGGACTCGCTGGTTGTAAGGGATGGCCTCATCTGCCGTACCTGGGAGAGCACCGACGGGAAGACATCTCGGGAACACGTCGTCGTTCCAAAGGCTATGACGGAGGACGTCCTGGAGGAAGTCAATGGAGGATCATCTGGTGGACACCTAGGGATAAAGAAGACCCTGGAGAAGCTGAGAGAGCGGTTCTACTGGATCGGATGCCGAACAGACGTGGAGAACCACTGCGCGAGGTGCCACGATTGCGCAGCCAGCAAGGGCCCAGGTCTAAGACGACGGGGCCCACTGTAGACCTACAACGTGGGCGGCCACATGGAGAGAGTGGCCATCGATGTTGCTGGGCCATTCCCGTTGAGCGAGGTGGGGAACCGCTACATATTGGTCGTCAGCGACTACTTCACCAAATGGCCAAAGGCGTATGCACTCCCTAACCAAGAAGCCGCGACGATCGCAGAAACCCTGGTGAAGGAATTCGTCGGCCGGTACGGAGTACCCTTGGAGCTGCACTCCGACCAAGGGAGGAACTTCGAGTCGCAGGTGTTCCAGATCCTGTGCAAGCTGCTGGGAATCCGGAAGACAAGGACGACGCCGCTACACCCCCAGTCCGACAGAATGGTGGAGCGATTCAATCGCACCATCGAGAACCATCTCCGGATTGTCGTCAGCGAACACCAGAGGGATTGGGACAGACACCTTCCACTATTTCTCCTGGCCTACCGCGCTGCCGTGCATGAAGCCACCGGGTGCACACCAGCCCGGGCCATGTTTGGGAGGGAACTCCGTCTACCTGTCGATCTTGCCTTCGGCCGACCTGGGGACGATCCGATCCCGGTAAGCCAGTATTGTCAAGAACTGGTCGACCAACTGGAGGACGTGCACGCGTTCGCAAGGAGGAGACTGCGGATCGAGACCGACCGAATGAAGACCCGATACGACCAGCAGACGGATGCCGGCGGATTCCACGAGGACGACCTGGTCTGGCTCTTCAACCCATTACGGAAGAAAGGCCTGTCACCCAAACTGCAGAAGTCCTGGGAGGGCCCGTACCGAGTCGTGAAACGGATCAACGATGTCGTCTACAGGATCCAGCGGGGGTGCATCGAGATCGCCTGGCAGCCTACGGAAGGACACAGACGGACCAATGATTGATCAGGACGATCAGCCTTTTAGGAAGGTGGTGGCGTTACGGTTGTGAGTTTGTTTCGTCGCTTCGCCGCGTGAGTCACAGCTGCCCCGGGCTATGCTCTGCCTCTGTGTATTACCTGCGCCTTACGCAACGGGCTGCGAGGACAAAGGGATGGTCCAGAATATTCGTGACCCAGCCAGTGATGGAAATCTCGAGAAGCCGTGAATCCTGGACTATTCTAGAAGCATTTATTGAGTCACCGGCCTGCTATATAAGCGGCCTCATCAGCGAGGGAGGGACAGTGTTTTTGAGCTAGTGCGTGCTTTTACCTGAGCGACAGTAGTGCGGCGACGTGACGTGCGAAGTTACGTAACCCTAGCGAGGCTGATTCTCCAGACAGCGAGGCAGCGTGAATCATACGGAGGGACTGAGTTTTGAGGAGTGTGTACTTACCTAGTGCGACAGAGATATTGTGGTGAATTGCGAAACACAGGGGGCTGTTCCCTAGCCAACGGACAGCGAAGCAGTGTAGTGGTGAGTGACTGGCTATCGTAAGTAACTGTAGTTTGCGTACAAGGCAAGAGTTGCAGGTATTAATAGCGAGGACAGTAGTGTGAACGTAGGCTAAGTGTGGAGGCTATAGTGACTAGTAGTGTCTTATGAAGTGAGGTTCAGTGTTTATTGTGTGGTGTATTTTTTTCCTGACCTGCAATAAAGCTAATATTTCGTTACATAAACTATTGTGCTGTGCTTTCACCCTCCGTTATACAGTTAACGAACTTTCCACTAGGGGTGGCACGTAACGATATGAATTCGCTTAAAATATATATATATATATATATTTATTTATTTATTTATTTATTTATGTATTTATTTTTTATTGTTACGATTATCTAGGTTCTACCTTTTCCTATTCATGAATATCTATAATTTGTCGAGCCATATTCTAACTTAAAATGGGGTTGTTATGACTAGAAATTATTTTAAATATCGATGGTGCATGCTATGGCCCAATAGAATTCGTTAGTCTTTCATGCGATATTGGGGATAGGCCTAGGCCCCGTTCATACAAAGGCGATATTTGATAAGTGATATGTCGTAAGGAATATATTGCGACGATCTATTACTAGGAAGTTTCAGACAGAGGGTGATAAATCGGTGCGACCTGGGCGATAAAAATTTGGCGGGAACACGATTCTCACTACTTCAGTTACAAAAGGCGGCTTCGGTGGCGTAGTCGGTAGCATGCTGAGCTTCTATGCCCAAGATAGCGGGTTGAAACCCGGCTGAAGCCGTCGGATTTTTTAAGAGCGTTAAAAATCCCTCAGTATGGCTTCCTTCGTAGGGGAAGTAAAGCCAGCGGTCCCATGTCATAGATTTATGGCATGTTAAAGAACCTTCCACTAATTGCACCTGTGTGAAGCTAAATTGGATAGGTTAAGAATGTAAACAACGCTCTTGGGTTCTACGTTCGTTGCCAAGAGCCAACTGCGGTGGCGTCTAGTAGCTAAGTTCTGAACTTGGCCTAGTAATCGTTGACGGTGGCGCTTGGCGGCAAAAGTAGGAACTATTTGAAAAATTCTAAGTTGCAGTACTTAAATTAAAAAACAGATGCACACACTAATACAGCCATCACAGTTAACACCGGTTATCAGACGGATTCTACACACGGGGCTACATGACCGCGTTGTCGCAGCCCCTAAACTTAAGAACCAACCAATCAGTTACAAATATGAGCTCAAGTGAGGAAGACATTGTAGTGGCGTATTGGATGAGGAGAAGAAGGACATACTGGGCACCATAGCTCGGCCATTGTTTCTCGACAGCTGTCTCAATATGAATCAAAATTCAGGGAGTTCTATCGAATTAATCCTGAAAACCTTCATTTTCTGAAAAGCCTCGTGACACGAGTAATTAATGAAAGGAGTTACAGAATTGTCTTCTCTTCTTCCCGTCATCATGTTTACTATCGTACGATACTAATCGCTCAAGAGACCAGCAAGCGGCACTTGGAGAGATATGTCGTGTAATCACGCCCTTCTATCGCCGCCCTTTACATTTCACGTATCTGTCTGTGCGTGTATCGCCTTAGTATGAATGGGGTCTAATACCTGATTAATGTATCATTTCTCATGCTAGTGATGGTTAGTGTTAAAATGGGACACCAGAACATTAAACAGAACAAGGTAATATGATTAATAAACACATTTGGTTGACCAGTTTCGATCGCCATTGCAGGCACACTCGTGTTGACCGACTGAAGGAAATTACATTTCGATTACTAAGGTAGCACTGAGAAATGGCGTCCAACATGGTAATGTCGCGTCGCTATGGGAATGGGGGCAATCAGTAGTCGCAATGTATGCAATTCTACTCATTCCCATTTCTGCGGAGTCGGGGATGAATTTTCACGTGCTGGGTTGGTTTTTATGGTCGGATATCCTTACTGACAAATTCATCGAAGTAGTATATTTAAGGAAAACAATCCTTTAATACGTCATCAAGCAATCATAAATGGATAAGGCTACAAATTGAATTTTACATAAATAGATGTAATGCCTCAGTGGGTCAGCTCGCTGTGACGCACACTACATCCTGTCTGGGAGGAAGAGGTAACGGGAAAGCGCGTTGTGAATCTCATCTCATCTCGTGTGGACATTCGCAATGCGCGTCACGCACAGCTGACTCATCCGGACTTCATTCATACAACTCCTCTTCGTATTTAACACGAGTCGAGACAGTCTTGAGCAATACTGCTGGTCCACTTCACAAGCGTTGGCCCTATCCCAGCTACCTTACATTCCAAATGAGTAGATTTATAAGTGCCCCTCCCTTAACGTCCATATCTATAAATAGTATGAAAGAATCTTTGGTTTTGTCCGCGATAATCTTGAGAACTGCTGCGGTTTTCAGCATTCTACAAAGCATTTTATCAGAGTGCACCTCCCGCTCTCCGTTCCCCGCGCGGGAAGCCTAAGTTAAAGGGTAATGGAGTCTGTTGAGTCTGAGTTTACTCCTGGGGTCTGCGATACGGAGACGACGAGTGCGTGACGTCATGCAGCAGACTGCACCTCCCGCTCTCCGTTCCCCGCGCGGGAAGCCTAGGTTAATGGGCAATGGAGTCTGTTGAAAGAGCCCTCCTGAGCCTTTCTAACATGTGTAGCATGTGCAGCATGCGTCATTTGAAATGATATAAAGTCTAGTCTCTCAGACTGACTGTATCTTTTTTGACAAAGGTTCGTATGTGTAGAAATATTGAGTACATTTTGGTACAATCGTGTTGACAGACTGAAAAACATTACGGAAACCTCTCCATCCTTCACTCCGTGGAATTCTACCAAACTTTATTGCGAATTTTATGTTCGTCCGACTCTTCCGACGAGAAAGTGGGTTGTGCTTACGTTATTGATGGTGCATATACCAAAATATCTCTGGCTGAGGCTTGTAAAGTCTTTGCTTCGGAGCTCCTTGCCATCTATGAAGCTTTGCCGTTTGGACTACAGAATGCACTAATCCCCTTTCTGGTGTGTACAGACTCATTGAGTTTGTTGTAGTCAGTTGCTGCATGCTTCCCGCAACACCCCCTAGTGCGGCGAATTCACGACCTACTAGACGGGTTGTGCCGCGCTAACACTCGAATCGCCTTTCTATGGCTTCCAAGCCACATGGGAATTGCGGGAAGTTAGCGGATCAAGCTGCAAAAGAGGTGGTATGACTACCACCTCGACCAATGGAGGTACCCGCTAGATATATTCGCTCTCAGTTACGCCGACAAGTACTGGCATTTTGGGAGAGTCAGAGGCTAGCTGACCCACTGCCCAGTAATCCGAGAGCGATCAAGGGAACTACTCGCGTGTGGCGGAGCTCTTTCCGGTCACGGACGTCATTTTGTGTAGGCTAAGGATAGGTCATGCAAGATCCACCCACTCGTACCTGATGAGAAGGGAAGACCCCCACTTTGTACCTGTGGAGCCGTTTTCAGGGTGGCCCACATTTTAACCGAGTGTTTGGATCTTGCTGACTTACGAAGAAACCTTGATCTGCAGATGACACTCAAACTTATATTAGCCGATGACGCGTTAGTTAGTTATTGTTGTTTTAAGGGGCGGAACTACGAGGTCGTCTGCCCCTTGCCGATGACGCGGTGGCTACTGATCTCGTCATCCGCTTTATAAGGGAGAGTGGGTTAGGGTCAACAATCTAAAGTTTCAAATCATCATTGACTCAAAACTTCGCGGTTTTTTTAAATTCTGACATTTTGTTTTTCCGTAATTTTTTGTTGATAGTAGGCTAATTAGTCTATTACATATCAGAGTTTTTTGTTGATTATTTTTCAGTCTTTTCACATTTAGGTGTTAACCTCAACATTTAACTATATGTTCCAAATTTGTGTAATTTAATTTGTGTTAAAATATGCAGATGACCTCGCAGTTCCACCCCTTAAAACAACAATAACTAATATAACTTCGGGCTTTGATGTTTGTCCAGTACGCCCGCATTCGATGTCGGTCTGTTTCTTCCCTTTCCTGGGTCAAAATCTTTCCCGTTTTCAGCCTCGGTTTTACGTTATTATTATGATCCATTGGGAATAATTGACCATTTTGTTGGTTTTTGTTGCAAGATGGAATGAAGTTGTTTACGTCGGTAAATTGAGGAACTAACGAACTATGGAACAGGTATGCAGATTATGGTAGAACCCCAAGGTTGGCCATCGGTTGGTAACACATTCCTGTCGCTACGTTTGTTTGTTCACTTTATCAGCATACTGTGCGAGTCACGGATTGTGATGTCTTGGCTGCTGTTTATCGACAAGAATAATGTCCTGCTTGTTAGTTACCTGTCCCAGAGTGTATATTGACAGTAATACAGAACATTCTATCTTTGCCATGTTCAGGTGGACAATATTGGCTACTGAGTAGATGAAGTTTTTGGACAACCCGCTGTGATATTTTGAATGTTTTCTGATTCACGATGGCATCTCCCACATTTGTTATCTGCCTAGCGATGTAGTTTGGCTACCATTTGATCTTGAATAGTTACCACGAAAGATCAGCCATGTGTTGGACGCGTTTGGCCATTGACTAAATAATGAATTATTGTTCGCAGGGTATGGATGAGTGGTAGTCGGGACGGGTCCCCGTCTCTGTTGGCTCGCCGCCTCTCGAACGCCGGACATGTGGCAGACCTCTCCACCGCACCACCAGGTAAGATCTTCCTCAGCTCGGCAGCATGAACACTACACGTCATAATATTGTATTCTTATCTGTTAAGAATGTTGTCGCCATGCAAGTGTACGTTTTATTTAATATATAGGGTGTTTCAAAATTGAGGTATTGCTTTCTTAGGACGTGTCTTGTGAGAAAATGCCCGACAGAGATACAAAGCTTTACAGCCACGCAGATCAGGGTGGTGTGAGTCACATGCCAGCAGAACATCAGCTAACCATTCGCACTTGAGGACTGATGAGGAAACGGGCATTGAATTCCGAAAACAAAATTACATATGGGTGGAGGTCTTTTCAAGCTGTAACAGATTTGTCCTTATTAAGGGGACAGTCTAAATATTATTTTTCGGACCTTGAGACGCTGCCTACCATAAAACGCACCCTGATATTTTAATGAAAAATATAATTTCACTATATTTTCAAAGAAAATTGCACAGGAATAATTTAATTTGCACAGAAATACAAATTAGGTAGTGCAATACTGTGAATGAAGATGGCGAGATCGTCTTCCTGCACGCACGCAATAGACTCGGTGTAAGTTTGCATGTGGACCCCAATATTGAGGTCAAGCTCGCAGCCTGGCTACTCGCATTCCGTGAGACAAATGCAGATACCATATAGCATAGCTAGAGCCCTGCGCGGATAAACGAAACGTTATCCGCATCCGCACGACTGTTATCCGAATCTACTGGCATTACTACAATATTTTTAATTAGATAAAGCATAACTGCATAACGCATTAAAGCGACACATTTACACATTTGAGGAGAAAGTCGTTCCTTTAGGCTTTGTATGTCAAGTGCTATGTTTAAAATGAATGTTATACAGCCAGAATTGCAAGCGTTTTCATTTCGGAGTGTTAATTTTTTTTTTTTTTTTTCGTGTAGCCTCCTGAGAGGCCGAGTGCAGGTCTTTCTAGTCGACGCCCGTGGGCGACCTGCGCGTCGGGATGAGAGATGGAAAGGATGAAGATGAATGAAACTGGGCAAGGATGTGGAAGGAAGCGGCCGTGGCCTGTCAGAAGGTACTGTCCCAGCATTTGCCTGGTGTTGAAAATGGGAAACCACGGAAAACCATTTCAAGGACAGCCGACGGTGGGGCTCGAACCCACGCGTCTACCGAGTCAGCAGAGAGCTTGGCCCCTTGACCTGTTAATTATGCTTAATGACGTAATTTGAATGAGATTACCTTAAATAATCATCCTACATTTGTCATGAAAAAACATAACGGAAAAAATGATATATCATGTCATAAACATCCGGGTCCTAGTAATGATATTCAACAAGTTCGGATTGAATTCTAAATTCTATACGAAAATTTACTCGAAACATTATCCGCAGCTTATCCGCTATCCGCAAAGCCATGCAAACTATATCCGCATGGCGAAAAACTCAGCGGATATCCGCATCCGCGCAGGGCTTTAACCATAGCCGCTGTTTCTTAGCTGCTCAGAGCATCAGTGTCTATGGTAGTATAGCGCGGTAAAGCGCGAAATGCCTCGACCTCTAAACTACTTTATAATATATTTTGTGAAAGCGAAACAAGTAGTTCCGTGAAGAACTAAAGCCTATTTTCAGATATCCTACTTATGTTAATTGCCACTATCAACATACAACATTTCTGTTTGATTGCTGTAATAGATTCGTAGATATTGAGAACCGACTAAATATTGCGGAAGGTCACCATGTTTTTTTTTTTTTATATATGTAGGTCTTAGAGTTATGTACCCAAGATAGCGGGTTCAAACCCGGCCGAAGCCGTCGGATTTTTAAGAGCGTTAAAAATCCCTCAGTATGCCTTCCTTCGGAGGGGAAGTAAAGCCGGCGGTCCCATGTCATAGATTTATGGCATGTTAAAGATCTTTCCACTAATTACACCTGTGTGAAACTAAATTGGATAGGTTAAGAATGTAAACAACGCTCTTAGGTTGCTACGTTCGTTGCCAAGAGCCGACTGCGGTGGCGTCTAGTAGCTAGTTCTGAACTAGGCCTAGTAGTCGTTGACGGTGGCGTTTGGCGGCAAAAGTAGGAACTATTTGAAAATTCAAAGTTGCAGTCCCTACTTGAATTAAAAAAACAGATACACACACTAATACAGTCATCACAATTAACACCGGTTATCAGACAAATTCTACACACACCCAAAGTACACGGGGCTACATGACCGCGATGTCGCAGCCCCTAAACTAAGGAACCAACCAACCAACCAACCAAGAGTTATGTACTGTTACATGAAGAATAGAGGAAAGTCGCCAAATATGGAATACCATTTATATTTTTGCTGATATTGAAATAATTGATTGAATTAAAAATGTTTTAAAATGTGTACCATTTCTAGGAATTACTCATACAAAGAATGTCATATAATGCTAAGCTGAATATATTATGTGGAAGTAATTAGAAATATTTTTGTAAGAAAGTGACATTGTATATACGGTAATAAACAAGACGGCTCCAAATATGGAATACTTAATGAAGTTCATGTGATTAGTAGTTTATTTACAGAAGTCCCACACAAATCGTAGCAATCACTTAGGGACCTTCGACTGGACGATCGACAGACCAGTCTCATCTACATTGAACACCCTATCAGCAGCATAATGATGTTTAACGAACTCACGGTCCAGTAGGTCAAAGAAATAGAACACAGCTTCCTTATTAAATCCTTTCACTTTGGCAAAAGATGTTCCTATGGGTGTTCCTAACGATATTTCGTTTCTATGGCGAGATAAAAAGAGTTTTAGCCATTTTTTGCCCGCTATTTCTCGTTCCTTGGTAAACGGATGTGGTATGTTGTTTGCCTGTGCTAGTTGAAATGCAAGTTGTTTCACGTCACTCCTAGAGAGACCAAAAATATTGCGTCCATCATTTTCAGGTACTCTACGAGTTGCTTTTCTATATTACGTGGAAGAATCGGACGTCTTCGAAGTGCTGTCTGTACTGCATCCTTGGGTTCAACATCCTTCATGGAATACAGCCTGAAGAAAGTAGTTCTAGGTACATTGAATTGTTCAGCTGCTTTTTAAATCCCAGTTTCTTTTCTCGTACCGCAAAAATAGCTTGTTTCATGTCATCAGAGTTCCACCGTTTCCTCTTAAGTCTTTCACCTGACATGACCTAGAAAAATAATTGATAAATATTCATACAAATAAAGTGACAGGAATGAGGAGCCAAATATTCCATATTGGGAACTTTGCCATGTTGATTTCAAGGATGCGCAACGGAAAAGAAAATAAACGTAAGGATTAACAACTACATATAGCTAATAGCGTAGCACATACACTATAATTTGCCTCCTAGGATAAGAATAATACCCGATAATAAAGGCATTCAATAATGCAATGAGTGCATACCTCACAAAATCTCAAAGACGGAAGATTCAAACTTCAGCAGATAACTAACCAACCAAGCTCAGCAGAGTCGTCCCGCTCAGCGACCTCGGGAATACAATGACGTCACACGCAAGCACTGACAGGAAAGGGAGATCTACCAACCACACAATTCGAAATATTACGGTATTCCATATTAGGTGACTATTCCATATATGGTGACTTTCTTCTATTGTGTACGTGTAGTATTCAAACTTCAATCGCATGATTAGGACACAAGAAGAAAAAACGAGATTTTAAAATTTCGCACAGCTGCCATCTTGTGTTTTATGGAAACAGTTGAAAAAAAATTAGATGCCAGTGGATTAACATTTGAATAAGGATTTACTGTACCAAGAGTCACTGCACTCGGATGGTTAAATTGCGAGAAACGACCATGTGAATATTTATACTTCGCGTCGCCGCCATTTTGGATTTGTGATCACCAGGTTATTTAAAGTCCTATAGGTGAACTTAAGTTCATAGCCGCTATGAACATTAAAAAATTCAGTTTGATTGCTGTAATAGATTCGTAGATATAGAGATCCATCTAAATATTACGGATGGTCGCCATGTTGGATTGTTATATGTATAGGCCATAGTCATGTACCATTAAAGGAAAATTATTGCGTAGGTTCATTATTCAAACTTTCACTTCGATCGCATGATTACGACACAAGAAATAAAAACTTAATTTTAAAATTCGCACAGCCGCCATCTTGAGGTTATGTAAACAATTGGACGAAGTTAGATGTCAGTGTATTACAATGTGTATAAACACATACTGTACCAAGTTTTATTGCTTTTGGTTGCTTAAATCGCGAGAAACGTCTATTTAAAAGTCTCATCTTCGCTTGGCCGCCATGTTGGTTTTGTAGTTACTAGGTTTTCAAACGTCACATAGGTGAACTTTTAGTAGTTCCCTTTATCATCTTAAAATATTCCAGGGTGATATCGGTAATAGTTTCGGAGATATTGAATGCTAGTGAAATATTTCGCACAGCCGCCATGTTGGATTGGTGAGACGTAACAAAATTTGAAGGGCACGGTCGGGGTCGTCCGGAATAGTGCTATGAACTTACCGAGTTTCATTGACATCGGTCTAGCCCTTCAGAAGTTATTAGGGGGACACACACCATCACACACACGCACACACAGACAGACACACGGACAAAAGGTGATCTCATAAGCCTATTTTTTTTTTCATAAATGAAAATAGGCTAAAATGCGAAATTGACTCAAAATGCGAAGATTATACCAAATGGCTACATAAATGCGAAATCCACGAGTTTTTAAACATAATGTTTTTTATTCCTTCATTTCGTATGGAAACTTCAAATAAGTTGAGTACCGGTACCGGTAATCCCTCGTGCACTTTTTGCCCGTAGCTTTTATTTCAACAAGTGCTACGAGGGCGGGATCGAAAATGTCTATGAAACAGCTCTTAAGATTTCATTCAACAATGTTAATGATTGACTGTGGATTTTGAGCAAGACTTGAGTTGATTTTGTGTATTTTGTCTGTTTTATTCTGATTTTGCATCAGTATAAATGTCTTTGTGTAATATTTTGATTCTATCAATGTGTTACTTTATCCTAATTAATTTAAAATAAATACTTAGTACCAATTCTAACACACGGACTTGAAGCAGCAAACTGACAGCCGTCTACAGGCTGCTCCGTTCCTGCTTACAAAAGACAAGGAAGGATAAAATAAGGAGTGTGCATATCCGAGAAGAGCTCGGATTGGAAATAAGCCTTTGGGAATTAATGGAACTCTACAGACTACGGTGGTATGGCCATATAAAATGAATGGTTCCAGAAATAACTCCTAGAGCTTATTTTGATAGGGTAGTTCCTGGCAAAAGACCTAGAGGACGACATCGAGACTTTTGGGTGAAACACGTTTCAAAGGATGTAGAGAAACAGCTGTGGATGGATAAAACAAATTGGAAGAGGCTTTTGCACTACAGCTCCCGGCTTGCTGGGGCGAACACCAGATGATGATGATGATGATGATGATGATGATGATGATGGTGATGGTGGTGATGCATTTATATCTCACTACGAACCTTTTACAAGTGTGATTTTAATTTCACATAAATGTAATTTCAAAATTACTTATTTGTTAGGTTTAACCCAAATTTGTTTTCTTTCTTCAAAATGCTATAAAAGCTAAATTTCAAACGTATAAATGCTACGAAATGCTAAAAGTTCAAACCAAAATACCAAATTTCTGATTTCAAAATGCTAAAGACGCAGGCATATTTTAAGTTCTGCAGTATTTTTGGTAACAAGATGTGCGTCTTGTGGTCTGATAAATACGTTACGGTACGAAGTTATTCTGTTCAATTTAAATTGTTTATCGCTTTAAAATGTTTTCTACTGGTATGCGTCGTATTCTGAACTATTTGCTTAGCTTACACGTTCCTTCTCCCCTATCGCTGCGGCTTCTATTCAAATTGAGAGCCCTAAATCCTCCCTTAAAAAAGACTAGCGAAAAATTGGACATTCCCCGAAAACCTGTTTTAGTTTGAAAATACCTTAAAATTAAGCATCTTTTCGAAATTCTATGTTCGACTTACCTGTTCCCTCGTGAGTGCATGGCGTCATTGTATCGCACTTGAGGCATATTGCTGCAACAGGCAAACATCGCACAACCACTGATAATATATTGTTCGTGATCTATCGTTCCATCCATAGCTTTAGTTACTAATAAATTGCACTTTATAAAATGAAGGCCAACCGAGTCCCACCGACTTTGAAAGGGGTTTCAAGCAGGTTGGCCCACGTGGGGTTTATGTGAGTGTTGACATTTTGCCGACACCAAGACAATTCCTTGCAGCTGTGTTGCCAATAATCGTTAGTCTTTCAGTGGCTATTTTAAAGGTCTTTGTCGAATTAATTCATGAAGCAAAATATTAATTGTGTTGTAGTCTACGATCTGTCTTAACAAAGGAAGATTCACGTAAGACAGGTTGAAACCTATCTTGAAACTTTGTGGACGCAATCGTTGTGCTATAAGAGCACAACATGGGGAAAATCAGCCGCCAGATTGAACTGCAAGGCTCCGAAATCTTGTGGCAAATCTCTCATATTAATCAATGGGAGGTTCATTTTGGAATGGATAGCTCTGACCGCCCAAGCACTCAAGACCGGTGCGAAGAAGCCGCACGCTCCAGTCGGCATATATGCTAAGCCTCGCTACTACTCCGAGTGCCACAGGGATGTCCAGCTCCTCCAGCCGCCATGCCTACGTACCAGGATATCAGTTACGATATCGGAGCCTTGCAGTTCAATCTGGCGGCTGATTTTCCGCACGTTGTCCTCTTATAGTACAACGATTGCGTCCACAAGTTTCAAGATAGGTTTCGACCTCTCTTACTGACATTTCCCTTGTAAGAAAATATTGTTACGTTTTTAAAGGGTTGATGTAAAGTATAACAACTATTGCCAGTGTCCACGGTCCCTCAACTATTAGTCAGAACATTTGGTGTCCAGAGAAAAGAAACCGACACGCCTATCATTCTCACATCTTCGATATCCACGAACAGAAACCAAAAACATGAAGCTATCCATATTATAACCCCATCTTCATTCTCAGCAATACCATCTTCTTCCTCATTCTTCCACTTTTCGTTCTTCCTATTCATCTGTTTCTCCTTCTCCATTCTTCCTCTGCCTTCTATCTCGTCTTTTTCTTCATCTGCCACATCATTCCTTACCTTGTACTCCTCATCTTCCATCTCCACCGTTCCTGTCTCCTTCCCTTCCTCATTTTCTTCTTCTTATCCTTCACTCTCTTATCTTCCTTTACCTGACATCTCATCTTCTTCCTACTCCTCTTTGCTTTCCAACTCATCCTTTTGTCTATTCTCCAGGTCCTCTTTGTCTTCATTCTCAACCACTTCTCTCTTCTTCCTTACCCTAGGCCGATAACCTAGATGTTAGGCCCCTTACAACAACAATTATCATCATCATCATCATCATCATCCTTTCCACATTTTCCTCCTCTTCTTTTTTATTTGTCTCATCTTGCTCATCTTGCTCAACAGTTTCTTTCTCTCCTTCCACCGTTTCTTATTCACCTTATCTTCTTCTAGTATGTTGACTTCTTCATGATTCACTCCTGCACTTTCACCCTCATCTTTAGCCTATTTTTCTTGACTGTTACTGTCCTCCTCATAACCAACCTCATCGGCTTCTCCTTTCTCTTCTTCAGTTTCTCCCATATCGCTTACTTTCTTACGTTTTTTCATTTCACCTTCTCCCTTATCCGTTTCTCCTTTCTCTTCCATCTTCTCCTTTCTTTCACCTCCTTCCTCTCCTTCAGTTTCTGTCATATCACCTGCTTTCTCAGACCCTTCTGTTTCACCGTCTCTTATCCGTTTCTCCTTTCTCTTCTTTCTTTCTTTCTTTCTTTCTTTCTTTCTTTCTTTCTTCTCTCCTTCAGTGTCTTCCATATCACCTGCTTTCTCACGCCCCCCACATCTCTGATAATTGTCTTGCTTTCCTTCAAGTAAATCACTTATTGAGTCAAATTGCTCATCTATACATACTTTCATAGATTCCACCTGTTTATTCACAGACACCTCTAATGAACTAACAAACTCCTCTAATGAAGTACTAAATCCTGAATTTATAGCATTCTCCAACTCTGTGACCTTGCTAAGCAGTATTAGTAACACATCACGATTTATAGCCTCCGCCATTTATTTTTCTACTTGCCCTGTACTCGCATTATTTACTTCTCTTTCTTCTGTCCCTTATTCGTGCTCATGTCCCTCTTTCGAACCCCACGTTGGGCGCCATCTGATTCTGCAACTTACATCATTTACTTCGTTCATTTCAAAATAACATTTCCACTTCTTTATTTCATCCTTGCGAACCAACAATTCAACTAGCATTCCTTTAAGCAAACCAATCCCTCAGACCATATAACTCTTACATTTCCACAAGCCCATCTTTTCACATCTACACTTACTGCAATAATCATATCTAACACAACATTTCCACACGGTACCCATTGCTTTCTATCATTCCTCATTATATATCTTTCTTCATGCTGACATAAACTTCAATAATCCTACTCATGTAACTAACAATATCTAACATAACTACATAGCATAGAGTCAACCACAAGAATAATCAAAGATATATAAAAATTAAAAAAAAAACAGCACCATAAATAGAAATATCCCTACAGATATGGAACTCGAATGATCTTGGCCCCCTTCTCCTTTACTGGTGAACTATTGCAAGGAATCTCTAAGCTCAGTGCTAAGGCTTTACAATAGCCACCAGCAAAGAGAAGCCATGATCCTAACCTATAACTATGTAACCACATGTTACACGACTAATAGTGGAATATGAAAAACAATGGAACTCGGCGCGAATGCCTTGTTGGGCACATGTTTTAAACTCGAACAATTTTGCCCTTTATAGAGATGACTGAAGAGGATTAGGAAAGAAGATTCCAGCAAATATTTTTTTCGTTTGGTCAGACGTACGTGTGTGTTAAGTTTTTTAAATCAAGATTGGATATTTCGTGTTCGCCAGAATCTCTTATCAACTAATATGCACTCCCCACTGTGTGTATTTCCATAAAAATATAAACCATAATACATTATAGAATGTGCGACCCCCCAGGAGCTCACATCTAGTGGGACGTGGGTTGGCGACCACGTGACCCCAGCTGAGTCCAGCATTAATTCCACTTACTTGTGCCGGGCTCCTCTCCGTCTTCTTTCCTGTTGACCTCCCTGGGTCAACTCTTGTTCTTTTCCGACCCCGACGGTATTAGGGTATCCGAGGCCTAGGGAGTCTTTCACTTTCCCGCCTTAATTGGCCCTTGTCTCGTGTTTCCTGATCCCTCCTTCTTCGAGGGGTCAGACCTCTTGTTTTCTTTTCATTATATATCCTTTTCTCTTTAAGTTTCCCGCACTGTCTTTGTTAATTGGCTCCCCGTGTATCTAAATTCCCTTTAGCATTTTTTTTTGTATCTACACTCTATTTTGTAGATATTTTCAATCTAGGCCTACGTTGCTTTTTGTAAGTTTTTTCGATCTAAATTGCATTTTGCGAGTGTTTTCAACCTCAATATCATGTTGTAAGGATTGACAATCTAAATTGCTTTTTAGTAAGTCTTTCAATATAGGTTATTTTGAATTACAATTGCATTTTGTATTTTCAACCTAAACCGCTTTTGCAAGTATTTTCAATCTAAATTGCATTTTGTAGGGTGCGCATTTTGCAAGTATTTTGATTCTCAATTGCATTTTGTGGGTATTTTGAATCTAAATTACATTTTGTAAGTATTTTCAATCTAAGTTGCATTTTGTAAGTAGGCTATTGTCCATCCAATTGAGTAGTTTGAATTTAGCATACATTTGTAAGCATTTTCAATTTTAATTGTATTTTGTAAGTACTTTGAATATCAATTGCACTTTGTGATTATTTGGAATCTGAAATGCGATTTTTCAATCTAAATTGCATTGTGTATTTTCAATTTCAATTACATTTTGTAAGTATTTTGAACTCAATTGCATTTTGTAAGTACTGTATTTTCAATCTCATTTGCATTTTGTAAGTATTTCGACTGTGCATTGCATTTTGTACGTATTTTGAACTTAACCTACATTTTGTGCGTATTTTTCAAACTATTCCTTTTGTGAGTATTTTCGTTCTAAATTACCTTTTGTAAGTATTACCTCTCTCCATTTTGTGAGTAGTTTCAATTTGAGTTCCTTTTTGTAAGCACTTTCCTTCTCACTTAATTTTCGTTCTGTTTCCACTTCATTGACATTTTTGCTATCACCCAGACCATTAGGGGCCGATAATCTCGATTTTATGCCCCTTAAAACAACAATTATTTTCATAATCAGAATGTTCGAGTGCAAGTTTTGAAATCATTGTATTTGTAAATTAGGATCTTGTAGCTGAGGAGGGTACTTGAGGGTTCTCCTGGGTAAACAGAGCCCGTGAGGTTGGGTTACCCGACCCGGCGTGTGCCCACCATATGGCGTGGCTCACCGCACCGCACCGCAACATTATTCAATAGATGCGTAATACTAGTAATACGTCAAATTTACGTACATTGATAATTTTGTGCTAAGAAGCCAATTGATTAAACGATTGTAATTAACTTGTTAATTATGTAACACTTTATTTACAGAGAATCCTCTGTGGTTCATTGTAGTTTAATATCCATGTTAAATACAACAAATAATGCACACGTTGTGTACTTTGGCCTAAGTAACAGCATTTCGTCTCTGCAGCCTGCTCTGCTGGATCTGGTTTTTATAAGGTAGTTTTATAATCCCTCTGAAGTGATGCGTCATACCTACAGCAAATCCTCCACCTCTTTGTTATTATCATGGAGAGACCAATATTTTGTTCAAGTCAGACATAAACTCCAGGCAGATCATGGAGCAATTCTTCGCCCCACGATGTCTCTTCAGCTGATTGGAATTAGTAACAAAAGCTTTGACATCATTGCCACTGACCAGTGGAAGCACTCCTGGGAGATAGTAACTTAGGGTGGGAACAGTCAAAGAGGGAAAACTAAGCAGTTAATTGATTAATACACGTAAATTTTACGTACGTTAGTATTGTAGGGTTAAATAAATTGGTAGAAATGTTTTGTGTTTCAGAATTTCTGTAAAAGAAGCAAACTTGTTCACCACTCTATATCTTAGAGAATAGAACTGATGAATCATCGCTTCTTCTACATTCCCTGAAGGCAAATGCTGGGGCTGATGACCAAGATGTTCCAAGCTCCTCGTGCATCCAGGATAATCCCCCAAGTGACATTGATTGGTCCATCGTATCGAGCGCTGAATTAGTACCGTACAAAGTAACCTTGATTCTGTTATTGCGAAAGCGAATAACATTTTTATTGTGTTATTTTTAATTAATTATTTTTTGCCAAATTTCGCCGTGGTTTATTATTTCGTCTTTTTTGACATTGCTGATGAATGTTTAGCGGCCTGTAAACTGTTGATGGGTGGCGTAGGTGGTAGCATGCTGAGCTCAGCTCCTATGCCCAAGGTCGCGTTAAACATCCCTCAGTATGCCTTCCTTCGGAGGGGAAGTAAAACTGGCGGTCCCATGTCATGTTAAAGAACCTTCCACTAACTAAACTTGTACGAATCTAAATGTATCGGTTAGATTTGATTAATGCTCTATTAAGTTCCAACGTTCGTCGCCAGGTGCCGGTTGAGGTGGCATCTATTAGCCAAGTTCATAGCTAGGTGTCGTTGTCGGTAGCATTTGGTAGCAAACGTAGGAACTACTTGAAAGTTGATCGTCTGCAGTCTTTGCCTGAATTACAGATAACACACACTAATACAGCCACCACAATTAACACAGGTTATCAGACAGATTCTACACTCACCCAAAGTACACGGGGCTACGCGGCACCTGAACTGAGGAAGCAACCAACCAAACTGCTTCATGTTTCGAAGAGTAATTTCAAGTTAAATTAAGAATCCAGGTGGTATTAGATTGCATTCATTCATGAAGGTTTTGTTATATATGAAAAACATATTAACTATCATTTCCATTTCATATGTTCACTCAAGTTAATTGGAAATGTATTCTTCTTTGCTCGCCTCCGTGGTGTAGTGATCAGCGTGCTTAGCTGCCACGCGAAGTTCGATTCCCGGCTCTGCCACGAAATTTGAAAAGTGGTTTGAGTACTGGAATGGGGTCTACTTTGCCTCGGGTGGCCCAAAATAGTAGTGGGGGTTCGATTCCCATCATCGAAGTGGTTTTCCGTGGTTTCCCACTTCGGACAAATGCCGGGATGGTACCTAACGTAAGGCCACGGCCTGTCCCTCCCAATCTTCCCATCCCTCATAAGACCCCTGTTCGCTTTGCAGGTGCAGCCGCCTGAGCGAGGTGCTAGTCCCGCCTCCCCAGTTGTATCCGCCGACCCAAAGTCTCAGGATCCTGGACAGTGCCCTCAGTGGCGGTAGAGGTGGGATCCCTCGCTGAGTCCGAGGGAAAAGACATCCCTGGAGGATAAAACAACTATGGGGAAAAAATCTTTTAATAACACCACCACATGGTGTAGCGGCTTGCATTCGGGTTCGATTCTCGGCTCTGCCAAGACATTTTATTCCTGTGTGAGGGCTGGAACGGGACAAACTCAGCCACTTGAGCCAAAACTGAGAACGGGTGGCTTCGATTCCGACCTCTGTCATTGTGGAAGTGGTTTTCCGTGGTTTCCAACTTCTACTCCAGGCAAATGCCGAGATGGTTTCTAACTTAAGGCCACAGCCACCTCCTTCCCAATCCTCACCGCCATCACTATATCACAGGTCATCAGACATGCAAGTACACGGGGCTACGATGTCACAGAGCCCCTAAAATGAACTTTAAATAATAAAAGTGACTACGCCACTACTCGATACCGTATGTTGGATCTTCCTGGAGATGGAGGAGTCAGGAGTTAATCTACTGTTTCCGGCACTCGGTAAATAGTTGTCGTCGCGTCTGCATCCGTGCCGCAGTATTTTGGAACGCAGCGAGCAACACGTGTAGAGTGAGTGCTTTCCCAGCTAAATATTTGCGAGCGCTATCTTCCTTTTTGAAAATGAGTATTTGATGAAAAGCTTACTTTAGTTTCAAATCTTCTATAACAAGCCCACCAGTTTTTTTTACTGACACGAGGCTGTCGATCAAAGTTCAGTTTCTCCTTACTCCTGCTCGCCTGTTTTAGTCTTCAGTCTTTCGACTGGTTTCATGCAGATCTCCATGCTTCCCCGTCCTGACCTAATGGTTTCATATCTACAGTATATACAGTAGCTACAGCACCCTACATCCGAGGCAATCTGCTTAACATATCCTAACCTTGGTCTACCCGCAGCCTACAGTTCTTATCCTCGACCCTTCCTTCCATAACTAGGTTTGCTATCCTGAGTGTCTTAGTAATGGTCCTACTAACCTATTTCTTCCCTTCATTTGCAGTCGCCAAAAACATATCTCCACTCCCACTCATCGTAATACCTCTTCGTTTGTAACCCTATCTACCCATCTGATCTTCATCATTCTCCTGTAACACCACATTTCAAACGCTTAAATTCTCCTCTTTTCTGCTGCTCCAGCAGTCCAAGTTTCACTTCCATAGAGCGCGACGCTCCAGACAAAGGCTTTCAAAAATGAATTCCTAATATCTAAATCTATATTCGATATCAACAGATTCCTTTTCTGTAGAAATGCTTTCCTTGCCTGTGCTAGCCTACTTTTGATATCCTCTTTGCTTCGTCCATCACTGGTTATTTTTCTTCCTATGTAACAGAAGTCTCCTACTTCCTTTAGCTTTTCACCTGCCAATTTGACGTCCATAGGGGTTTCTGATTTGTTTCGGCTGCATTCCAATATTTTTGTTTTACATTTATTAATTTTCGTCATGAATTCTTTCCTCAAGACAGAATCCACACCATTTAAACACTCTTTCAAATCCTCTGGTGTGACGGCTGATATAACGATGTAATCGGTAAATCTCAGAGGTGAAATTATTTCTCCTTGAATCTTCACTCCTATTGCCTTCATTGCTTGTTCAATGTATGGATTGAAAAGTATGGGTCATAAGTTGCAGCCTTACCTTACACCTTTCTGAATACCAGCTTCTCTGTCGTGTCCTTCAGCTCGAATGACTGCTGTCTGGTTTCTGTATAGGTTGTAGATCACCCTCCTATCCCTGTACTTTATTCCAATCGTTTACAAAATATCAAACTTACTCTAGTCAACGTTATCGAAAGCCTTTTCTAAGTCTACAAATGCCATGAACGTTCTCCTGCTCAGAGATTACTATATTGTGTCTGGGTTTCGCCACTTGAAAAGTTGGGAGATAGCAACAATACAGGTTAGCAGACATGGGGCTGAAGACCAAGATGTCCCAAGCCCTTCAAATGAATTAACAACAGTAGTGTTAATGTGTGCTCGTGTGTTTACTGAATAATGCACGTGGTGTACGTTTGTTAGAATCTGGGAAGATCATTATATATGTTTTTATGCATCTAATCGTATGCCAGGCGAATTCGGATGATGGGTTCGAATCTCTCCTCCAGCCAACCTGCGGGTTTCCTGTTTTCAATTTGCCTTACCAGACAACAGACGTCTCGGGGTTCACATTGAGACTCGGCCAAGGTTCTGTCTGCGGGTTGGAACGGGATATACTCAGCCATCTGTGCTTTTCCACTTCTGTTCCACGACCTCCATCCTCAACTGCAGACACAACAATAACACAGGTTATGACACACACACACACACACACACACACACACACACACACACAGACACACACACACGAGAAACCATCGCAGCCATTCTAGGAGTGGTTTCCACGGCAAATGTCGGGATCCCTTAACTACACTGACCAGCAAAAAAAAAAAAAAAGATCACTTGAAAAATTCAACATTACTTTCATTCAAATCATATATATGAGCGGTATAGGCCTAGTACAGTACATAGCATGGAAGTAAGGTTAATTGGTTTCCTGGACGCATTACCATTCTTCATGTCATTGTTCCACTTAACAATAACTATTCTTTGAAATGATGCTGTTTCCTGCGGAAACTTGTGCGCGCCATCGCTATCGTCAACAATGCAATGTTTTATTATTTTCTCTTTCGCCACTTGTTGGTATAGGGAAAGATCAATACAGCCATAGCCTCAGTAGTTCTTGTGCAATTCAGAAACGAATATGCGCTTGAGACCTGAAGAAGTCGCCAGGGCAGTGGCTCTGATCAAAAATGTGGCGCGCACATCTTTCCGCGGGAAACAGCGTCATGTCAATGAATCGCTAATGGCATGAAGAATGATAATACATCCAATAAAACAATTAATCTCACGTTCATGCTATAACTATGTACCACGCCTAGAGGGTTCATATTTATCATGGTGTCCACAGGCAGGAAAAGTCAGGAATGTTGTGTTTCGTCAGGAAAAAATGGCAAAAAGTGGTGTCAGTCAGGAAAAAATAGCAAAAAGTATTAGAAAGTCAGGAATTTTATATTAATCATACAGTATTTTGTGTTTTACAACCATATTTTGATGTTACTAGTTCAACTAATCTCTGAAGATAAAGAGCAATAACTCACTGGACATTATGGTAAGTTTCCATTTTTACAGTACATCATAGTAAAAACCTTTCCTATTTTTTGTACGCTTTTTTGGCGTTGGCGTAGGGATGTGGCGACCCCATCACTGTAGTTTAGGTTATTAACTACTTTGATTTATGTATTATTGCATTATAATTTACTTTATTTTCTATTTCAAATGAATAAAGAGGCGAGCGTTGGGCAGCTATAGGGACGGTGGAGGCTGCAAATGAAAAAGATATATATATTTGCTCAATAAACCTTTATTCCGATGTTACGATGACTTCGTAAGTCAGGTGAGGAAAAGTCAGGAAAATTGATATTGAAAATTCTGTGGACACCATGTTTATGATTTAAATGAAAGTTACGTTGTCAGTAGATTTACTGGCACGTTAAAGATCCCCTTCGGGGCAAAATTCCGACACCCCGGCTTCTCTAAAAGCCAGTGTAGTTAAAAGGGACGTAAAACCAATAACATTATTATATTATTATTAAAGTTACGTTGAACTTTTCAAGTGATCATTGTCGGCCAGTGTATTGACGTCATGTTGTTGGTGGAGGTAGGGGTCCAGACTGCGATCCAGCGAGTGTACCGTGTGTACCTTCACCTGTTCCGGAAGTAAGGCTGGGTGCCACCCCAGTAGCCCTCAGCCCTTATGGGTCTATATGATTGCATGCGCGCAACAGCTGCTGTCTGGGACGGGACGGGACGTATCGTGTCACATGGCCGGCACATGTCCCTCTTTGATCACACCTACCTCGCTCGGAAGTCGAAGCGGGGGCCTCCTCATTGATGACAACCTATTATATTTACCGTTGGAAAGTGGCAAACACCTTGGGGTGTGATTTTTGACGGTCAGCATGTTACCCGTAGTGGGGAGACGTACGGACATCGGAGGTTCGAATCCCAGTGCAGAATATTGGACAACTGTTCCACTAGCTGCGATGTGTCGGCTAATGACTTCAATCTGTTTAGGATTGAACCATCCGTACCACTTGAAAGATTGGGTGAAGTATTCTGGATGCATTAGGATCGTACATCTTGAATATGCGCTTACAGAATTTATGCGAGAAGTTGTCCATAGGTTGGTTGGTTCCTTAGTTTAGGGGCTGCGACAACGTGGTCATGTAGCCCCGTGTACTTTGGGTGTGTGTAGAATCTGTCAGATAACCGGTGTTAATTGTGATGGCTGTGTTAGTGTGTGTGTTATCTGCTATTCAGGTAGAAGGGCTGCAGACGATTTTTTTAAGTAGTTCCTAATTTTGCTACCAAATGCTACCGTCCACGACACCTAGCTGCGGACGTGGCTACTAAATGCCATCGCAGTCAGCACCTGGTGGCGAACGTTGGAACTAATATAACGTTATCAAACTAACCTACACATTTTTGCTTCCACAAGTGTAATTAGTGGAACGTTCTTTTTCATGCCATAAATTTATGACATGAGCCTGCCGTCTTTACTTCCCCTCCGAAGGAAGGCATAAAATAATAACCCCTGGCACTACAGCCCATGAAGGGTCTAGGCTGACCAAGCGACCGCTGCCCAGCCATTTGGCCTGCAGATATTGAGGTGACGCGTGGTGAGCGCATCGGGTCCTCTCGGCCGTTAATCTTGGTTTTCGTGATATGGGCGCTGCCTCACTGTTAGACAGCTACTCAATTGTCCTCACGAGGCTGAGTGCACCCCGTTCAAGCCCTCACGTCAGTTTCAAAATCCCTGACGGAGCCGGGAATCGAACCCGGGGCCTCCGGGTGAGAGGCAGGCGCGCTACCCCAACACCACGGGGGAAGGAAGGCATACTGAGGGATTTTTAACGCTCTTAAAAGATCCGACGACTTCGGCCGGGTTGTCCATAGGAGTATAGTGAGTTATCTAGGTCCCGGAGACTGATATATCGAGTCGAGTCTTAGCTTGTAATCTTGGTGTTATAATCCGGCTCATAGTGTGGGTGATTTAGAAGGTTCATATCGAATAGTTTTTATTAAGATTGCTGCTGTACACAATGGTTATTGTGCTGACTGTGTGGCGCAGCGGTAACGCGCCCAAGGTGATTATACAATAATGTAGCGAACAATCGTTCAACTACAAGAGATCGTCCCTTCCGTCAATGCATAGCCGTGCTAATTAAATCTAGCACCACGGCCACAAGGGCAGCGGCACTGACAGCGGCTATCCTGACTGTTTTTCCCCGGGTTTTCCACACTCACTCCAGGCAAATAGTACCCTATTTCCAGTCCCGGGGCACCTACCTCATCCCTGTCCCTAATACACACACTATTACTATAATCACAAAAATACAGATTATGAGACACAGACACGGGGATGATGACCAAGATGTCCTAATCCCATGACCACTACACTACACCATTCATGCAGAAAGCACGTCATATAGTGAGGAAGTATCACAATAAATTGTGCCTTTTACTGCACCCAGGTTCTTTACTTTATAAGAATACGAATCGGTTGAGGAATAACAAAATAATAATAGTAATGTTATTGTTTATACGTCCTTGGAAGTCCGGGTTCAATTCTCGGCTCTGACAAGAAATTTAATTCTGGTCTGAGGATTGGAAAGGGGTACACTAAGCCTCGTGAGACAAAACTGAGAAGAGGTGTTCTGTGGTTTCCCCACTTTTAATCCAGAAAAATGCTGGGATGGTTTCTAACCTTAGGCCATAGACGCCTCGGTTACAAATACACACAACACAGGCGATCAAATGAAATCCGATAGCCAAGTCTCTAAATACCAGTGTATCTTCTGGGAAGTCCATCTCTTATAAGCCAGCCCAAGAATTGGTGACAGTCACTCTGCTGTGGCGTTAGAGAGGCCTGGCTGTCGGCTCGTTCGTTTAGGGTCGCTAGTGTGCACATCACGATATCTCAGCACGCTGCGCTGCATAGAACGTCTAGAGATGTGTGGGATATCAACTTACATACTGTACGACGGAATCAACCACACACGGAACGGGGTTGTTGTCATCTTACACCTAAAACGAAAGATATCCCTGAACAAACAACCAGCCAATGACCTCATTTCCAAAGTGGTTGATTTTCAATATTATCTTACACTTTGTGTTCCTTGTTGGTTGGTTCTTAAGTTTAGGGGCTGCGACAACGCGGTCATGTAGACCCGTGTACTTGGGTGTGTATAGAATCTGTCTGATAACCGATGTTAATTCTGATGACTGTATTAGTGTGTGTTATCTGTTTTTTTTTAAATTTAAGTAGTCTACTGCAACTTAGAATTTTTCAAATAGTTCCTACTTTTGCCGCCAAGCGCCACCGTCAACGACTACTAGGCCAAGTTCAGAACTTAGCTACTAGACGCCACCGCAGTCGGCTCTTGGCAACGAACGTAGAAACCTAAGAGCGTGTTTACATTCTTAACCTATCCAATTTAGCTTCACACAGGTGCAATTAGTGGAAGGTTCTTTAACATGCCATAAATCTATGACATGGGACCGCCGGCTTTACTTTCCCTCCGAAGGAAGGCATACTGAGGGATTTTTAACGCTCTTAAAAATTCGACGGCTCAGCATGCTACCGACTACGCCACCGAAGCCGCCTGTGTTCCTTGTGTTATAATGGTTGTGAACGTAGCTGAATAGTCGTTCGTAATTTGACATGTAACCTCCCTTCCCCATTGTAACACGTTGTAACAATTGTTTTAAGTCACTTTTAAATAAGTTAAGCCACACCCTACGTCATAATGAGTTCCTGGAAGGAAAGGTTCTGGGGAAGAAAGGAAGAGGAAGACCACAGAAGGCTCATCTGGATTCTGTGATGCATGGACTTCAATTTAAACAGTGTGGTGACTTCAAACGTTCAGCAAGTGAGAGACAAATGTGGTTGCAGCGACAAAGTGGTTCTGAACCCGTAGAAGCCTGCGGACCACTCAGCGTGAAATTGAATCATGTACGGACCACGCCTCCTCTTCCCCCCGCCCCAAATACCCCTTATCAGTTGTAAACCTTCCTCAATAACACTTATTTTAAAGATATTTCAATTCAAATCCTGATAGTCATCGCCGCGAATACATTCGGACGATTCTCGTTCAACGTACATCGTTTTCGAAATTCCCATTTATTGGCCACTTTTTTATACGTGCTGGTGGACCCTTTTCTCCCGCGGACCACTCCCAAGGCACTCCCGGACCTCCTGTTAAGAACCACTGCTTTAGATGATGATTGCTGAGCTGGATCCTGCATAATATACACCCTTGCTACACATGTTGTCCGGTTACTAGAGCAGTAAATCATAATAACTTGTAAGGTGGCTCTATTTCACATCGTTTATCTCAGACCCCGCAGCGTAGCCATGCTCGTTAAAACGTGCACCGTGGCCGCGAGGGCAGTTCTAGAAAAACCGGAGATCGCAAGTTTGAATCCTGGCGCCTATACTGAGTGGGTTTCCTTCCGGGATAGTACCGTACTTCAAGTCCGGGTGCACCGTCCCTAATACAGTCATCACATGAACACAGGTTATCAGACAAGTTCAACACACACCCAACTTCACGGGGCTGATGACCAACATGTCCCAAACTCTTAAGTGAACGAAACATACTTCTGGACGTGGATCGTTCGTAATGTAGCCTAATCGGTTCGTTGCCCTTGTTCGGAATGCAGTGACGATCTTACTGGTCTAATGTGAAGAGTTAGGCGCTGGGATTTGAAGTACGGGAGAAGCCCGTGAGAGCGCTGGTCAAGAGGCTCCGAGGGCAAATGTCAACTGAGTGCACGCGTGATGATATGTGGCTGAAACTGCTATTAACCTACCAGTGCTATCTCCCTCCACTTCCGAGAGCCAATTTCCATGTGACTTGTCAACGACAGTAAGTCGCAACTATACATTGCGCCAAATTGTGGATAGTTTTTTCTATAGAAATGAGCGTGGAATTTTAGAAGTCTGATTGGCAGTGGAAGTTTAGAAAACTTAGAACGCGGGATGGATAGGTTGAGGTTGGATTTGGTTAGCATTTGTGAAGTGCGCCGACAGGAAGAACAGGACTTTTGGTCAGGAGACTATAGGATCATTAGCACTAAATCAAACAACTGCCACGTGGAATCTTGGATATCGGGTGGTACATCATGAGCAGTATAATTAACGGTTTATTGTAGCTAAAATCAATACAAAATCTAAGTGCACCACAGTAGTACAAGTCTATATGCCCACCAGTCAAGATGTTGAAAAGGTCTACGATGAAATAGGTGAAGTTCTGAGATATGCCAAGGGTGACGTAAATGTTACAGTAATGGGAGATGGAATGCTGTGTTAGGAAAAGGAAGAGAAGTGAGAGAATTCGGATTAGGTGAAAAGAGTGCTTGAGGAAGTAGACTGATGGAATTCTGCATCGAGCACGATTTGGTCACAGCTATCACCTTATTCAATAACCCCAATAGGAGAATATACACATGGATTAGACCAGGAGATACAGGGCGTTACCAAATCTACTTTAATCATGGTCAAGCAGAGATTTCAAAACAAGATTTTGGATTGATAAATATATCCCGGGGCTGACATTAACTCGGACCACGATCTGGTTGTTATGAAATGCTGACTGAAGCTGAAGGAAAGTCAAAAGCGAACAAGGTGTGCAATACACAAACTAAGAGAAGGCGTTGACGAATGATTCAATACGAGTATAAGGGACGGACTAATGCAGAGGAATGGGCACTTTTGAAGAATGAAATAACAAAATCCGCAGAAGAAAACATTGGTAGAAGGGAAAGAATTGGTAACAAACCGTGGATCACTTGGGATTTACTAGAAATAATGGATGAAAGGTGGAAACACTAGAATGCAAGAGATGGAAAGAAGAAAACGGAATGCAGACGTTTGAAAATGTGGTAAGCAAAAAGTTGAAGAAACAAAAGAAGAAGGGTTGAAAGAGAATTGTGCCAATATAAGTAGGAAAGGTAGATACAGGATTAAGAGCACTTTCGGGGAAATGAAGACTATTAAGGTTTCAGATGGAAAACCTGTAACAGATAGAAATGGAAAGCTTACTTACAGCGTTTTTGTAGGGGTAAGGAAATTGAGAACCATGTAATGGAAAGGGAATAGGAAATTGATAGGAATGAGAATGGAGAATTAATATTGAGATCAGAATTATTTGATAGAGCACTAAGAGACTTTAACAGCAACAAATGCACCAGGCATTGATGATATAGCCTACCCACTGAGTTGCTATGTTGCTGATCTTAAAACAACGTTCATGGCATTTGTTGACTTAGAAAAGTAATGTGGATTGTCATTGCGGATAGATGGGAACAGACGAATAAGACGACCGAGACAGCGTTTACTTCACACCCTACATGACGATCTAAAAAAATTGCCCAACTTCATTGTACTTAATTAATTGTTCTATTTTGTAAATTTTATTTTCCTTCAGTGTTATATAAAATGTTGGCGAGTATTTCTTCCGATATTTTTCTTTTGCAAACTTTTTTTTTATAAACAGTTGTTGCACTAGGTATTACAATAGTATATTTGGTGTATGTCTCACGCCAATATCATGATGCATTCCGTCTGGCCAAATTACTTAATATTGTGCGTAGGAGGAAGTGATTTGTTTATTTAATAGTTGTTAGATTGAACTATGAAAGGGTCATTTTACACTAATAGTGAAACAACAAGCAACAAATGGCAGCAAGGGTACTGGCTGATCAGGATGGGGAGGGATCTTCTAATGTTCCATGGGGAGAGAATATGTCAATGTTTGTAATGGAGTTGCTAAGGGTAGGTAGCCTAAATGGTACAGGAAGAAACGTGAAATATCGTGAACATTGCGCAGTGTTGTATGGGAGAGTGTCCCGAGCGAGCGAACAATTTGCGGATGACGCACACATCCTCTGTGAAGGCGCCTGACGTGGGCCGACCCTAAACGGCGTGACTAGCTCACCAAATTGTGTTTGTTTTAGCTTAAAGAGTTAGTTCGATATGCTCCCTGCCTACCAGCCTCATTGCAACTTGTTTTAACCTTTCCTACAGAATATACGAGGGCTGTTTTTTTTTTCAACCTCCGGAAGGTCATAAATGAAAGACAAGTGTACATATCCAAATGAATTTATTACCAAAAGTTAGGTACAAATGTGATTACTTTTCAACTTAATCACCATGAAGATTGAGGCATTTGTCATACATGTGGACAAGCTTTTCGATCCCCTCTGCACAGTATGTTGCCGCCAGTGAGTTCAGATTGGCCCGAACGTTGGTTTGAAGATATTCATCCGCCTCGAACCTCTGCCCTGCCAGCCACTTTTTTCAGTCCCAGGTAGAGGTGGAAGCCACTCGGCGCTAAATCGGGACTGTACGGTGGGTGGTCAAAAACGTCCCACCGAAATTCATGCAGAAGTTGTTGGGTGACATGAGCACTGTGAGGACGAGTGACTTCCACCTGTCTTTCATTTGTGACCTTCCGGAGGTTGGAAAAAAAAAACAGCCTTCGTACAAATTAAATAATGAAGCACGGGTCAGAAATCATTCCTGAGACGACCGATGACTCTAAACGACTGCCTTCCGATCGTATACAATATATTACCGATAGCGTGTAGACATTGTAGTAGTCTGGTGCAAAACATTGGCTAGACTTCAAAACATCCCTCAGTATGCCTTCCTACGGAGGGGAAGTAAAACCGGCTGGCCCATGTCATAGATGTATGGCATGATAAAGAACCTTCCTCTAATTGCACTGGGTGTGAAGCTAAATTATAGGTTATATTTGACAAACGCTCTTAGGTTCCAACGTTCGTCTCCAGGAGCAGACTGCGGTGGCATCTAGTAACAAAGTTCAGAACTAGTTGGTTGTTGACGGTGGCGTTTGGTAGCAAACGTTGGAACTATTTGAATTACAAACAGATAACACACACTAATACAGCCATCACAATTAACACCGGTTATCAAGACACATTCTACACTCACCAAAAGTACAGGGGGCTACATGACCGCGTTGTCGCAGCCCCTAAACTGAGGAACCAACCACCCAACCAGACTTCAAAACATGTGCATTAGGGAATTAAGAGTTCTCTCAAAATATGCAGTCGGTGTTGCACTGTGACATGTGGTTCTTCACGAAACAAAACACCATCACAGCCATGAGTGATAATAAAGAAAACAACTCAAAATAATTGAGTAAATTCTTCTGCGATTTGATATTGCAAGTTATTCTAATAACTTGGCCCCGCCTGCTCTTCCGTCAAAGCAAACCACGGCAACTCGTCAATTAGAAACGCAGGACACTGCTGATCAGCTCCGGTCGTGAAAGAAATCAGCGGACCGATATTAAAACCAAGCAGTTTGTTTCGAGAGTGTCTGATCATGTTGTTCAACTCTGGAGAGTCTTTCGGTGGCACATTGAGTGTGTTGGCAAGTGGCAGTGGGTAGCGCGTGGGATTCTTGGACCTGCACACATTTGGATATCTCTCTGCTGCCAGTCCGGGATAGCTTATGTCATAATTAATTCTTCAAATCGTACTGGGAAGAAGCACCGCTTTTCTAACTTTTCAAAATAGTCTATGTAGCATAGTACTTGAGTGTCCGAAAGATACTCATAATCAAGATACGAGAACTTCTCTAACAGCATGGCTGAAGGGTTGCACAATTGCAGGATAATTGGCGTACTACAGCATCCAGAATGTCAAATTCAAAACGTACTGCTGGGGAAAAAAAGTAATGAATATCTATGACTTTAGTCATTATTCTAAATTTTCCCGTATTGATTAGGAAATTTGTGTAACAGAAAAAAAGTTATTGCCAAATTTCGTCCACAGCAATCAAACAGTTAATAGGGCACGTAGTTACCCTTAACATGCTCTATGAGATGATTCAAGAGCAGTTAATAGAACATGCAGTTACCCCTAACATGCTGTATGAGATAGTTCGCTCGCAGGAACCCACACCAGACTGCCACCAGGACAAACAATGGCTTTGTGAGCGCGACGGGAGGCAAATATACCAGACTTTAGGCAACACTCTCTGTAGGCTAGACGGCCATGGAGAGGCCAGAAACCATGCAGCATGGCGCAAAGTTCTCGTCACAGATGAATGTCTGCTACCAGATGACTGTCGACAACGTGTCTGAGGGAACCTCAATCGAGTACACCAAGGTGATGGATCATGTGGGAGTTTTGTACGACAATGTTGCCCATACAGGGCACGCTTAAGGATCCACAATACAGGGATAACATCCTCCAACTCCTCGTTGAATTGTTCAGCATTTCGGGGAAGAATTCAAGTTTATTGACGAGAACTCCCGAGTCCATCGCGCCGGCATTGTCAACTATTTCATCAATCGTGCCGGTATTGCACGATTGGTTTGGCCTCCATGTTCCCCCTATATGAATCCAATAGAACATGCTTGGGATAAATTGAAAAGAGCTGTACGAGCACGTCCTGACCAACCACGATATCTAGGGGAGTAGCAGGATTGTCATTGAAGAATGGGATAAATTAGACCAGCAGTCGCTAAATGACCTCGTGGGTTGCATGCCACGTAGTGTGCAGGCTTGCATCCACGCAAGGGGTCATGCAATGAGGTTGCTCCACCATGGGTGGGTTCTGTTGGACTACAGGAGAAGTGATTTCTTGGGTTTTGTTTGTCAATACATCGGAAGACGGATTACTTTATCAATACCAGTTCACCCTTAGTATAGAATACTATGATGAGTGATGCAAAACTCTTTTTGATGTGTGTACGTTAAAAAGTGTAAATGGTGTTAGTTGGGCGCTACGCTGCTGCTTGCAACTCACAGTGGCCCGTCCGACACGCTGTCCCAGCGAGGTTCCGCTTTGTAGAGAAGGACCTCGCCGAAGTTACCCCCTCTCACACATGCTCTGACATGGTTAAATCCCCCCAGGGGCTCACATCTAGTGGGACGTAGGCTGGCGACCACGGGACCCCAGCTGATTTCGGCATTGCTTCCACTTACTTGTGCCGGGCTCCTCTCCGTCTTCTTTCCTGTCGACCTCTCTTGGTCAGCTCTTGATCTCTTCCGACCCCGACGGTATTAGGGTATCCGAGGCCTCGGGAGTCTCTTCCTTTTCCGCCTTCATTGGCCCTTGTCTCAACTTTCCTGATCCCTCCTTCTTCTAGGGAACAGCCTTCTTTTTCATTTCATAACAGTTCATTTTCTCTTTAAGATTCCCGCCCTGTTTTTATGAATTGGCTCCCCGTGTCTCTAAATTACATTTTGTGAGTTTTTTTTTATCTCGTGTATGTATTTTCAATCTACATTGCATTTTGTAAGTAGGCCTACAGTATTTTGAATCGCGGGCTTCCACATAATTGTGAGTATTTTGAATCTACCATACATTTTGTAAGCATTTTTCAATTTTAATTGCATTTTGTAAGTATTTTGAACCTCAATTGCATTTTGTACGTATTTTCAATTTCAATTGCATTTTGTTGAGTATTTCGAATGTGCATTACATTTTGTAAGTATTTTGAACCTGAACTACATTTTGTGCGTATTTTTCAATCTAAATTCCTTTTGTGAGTATTTTCCTTGTAAATTACCTTTACCTTTTATAAGTATTCTCACTCTACATTTTGTGTGTCATTTCAATCTGAGTTCCATTTTGTAAGTATTTTCAGTCTAACTTAATTTTCGTTCTGGTTTCCATTTCATTGTCATTTTCGCCATCACACAGACCATTAGCGGCCGATAACCTAGACGTTAGGCCCCTTAAAACAATAATTATCATCATATGGTTCAAGAGCTGTGACTAACTGCTATTCTCTTCGAAATGGTTCAAGTTCTCTATTGTTGCCGGTTCTATTTTTTTGAAATTGGAAAATTGGATTATTGTGTTTTTTTGCTACTCTGACCCGGATACTTCTCAGATTGTGTACATCGGGGTGGTCACATTGTTCGCAACACATACAATCTTCGATTTACTTGACTTGGCTGGAATAATTTAATTCTTCACAAGAAATGGGAAAGGGAGGCACTCGTGACAGACGCACCCACAGCCAAGAACACGTAGTCATTGTGGTGTTTTGGGATCATGATGTACGATAGAGCGTCATATCAGTTGAGCAAGGAAATGTGACTACAGTCTGGATTACTCAACTTTGTGTGCAGTTTTTTTGACAAGACTTATATTTTCCGAGATATTAGTTATTGTACTGACATCTTTTACCATAGCGCGTCTTCGTGAGATGTGCGTGAAGCATCTCAGTTATTTTACATTGCTTTAAACTCCTTACCCAGTCCCATTTATTTCACCGCCTTAACTACTTTGTTGAGGTTGACGTCAGGAGGGCGTATAAACCATCCATCTCACCTCGTCCCAGACGACGTAGAAACGTAACAATTTGCAAATTTCCAGCATGCCAAGCGTAGTTGGAGACTTGCCATTGCTCTCCGGTCTTGAACCAGTACCTTCAACTTAACAACCTATCTTGCGGGAGCACGTCCTTGGAGTCTTCTTCCTTGCATCGCCAGCTTCTTCGTGACGTTTGCCTTGACCGCGTTGGTCTGGTGTTCAGTCCAAAATATTCGCTGGACTCGGTGGGATACACACAGCGCTTCTGTTTGTGTGTCCATTCATGGAGTGTTTTGCCAACCAAGGTCTTCAATATTGGTTAGTTCATCTGCTGGGACGTGCTTACCTGCCAAGTTTTCCGGTTTTCCCGGAAGATTTCCGGAATTGTGGGCTGTTTTCCGGTTGACCGGACTAACATAGTTTTTTTCCCGGATTTTCAACTCTCTAACTTGTTTCCGTCCACTGCATCCAAATCGCATTTCAGTTTTGATTTTCGATAATAGCTGCTATTCTGAGATGCGAGTGTTGTTTGAAATTCGATTGAAAATCGACCGATAAGTTTATCGATAATCCCGTCTCGCAGATTTTCGCTACGCTTTTGTCATTAATTCCTTGCGTTTGCCATTACGCTGAAAGTCGATCGATCTGTCGATCGATAATCCCGTCTCGCAGATTATCGCTGCATTTATATTACTCTTTGTACTTCGACTGTTTGTTAGCGGGAAAGCTTGGTTTTAAGCGGTGTTTGCTGTAGTTCTGGTATTCGTGCAATTGTGTGACGAATTTTTGTGCGATTTAGTGATTTCGTGATGAATTCAAGTAAGAAACGATATCATCAGTCTTTCAGGGAGGCATATTCTACAGAATTTCATTATATTAAGCGATCACGGAAAGGTGAAACATTCGCATTCTCCTCTCCAACCTGTGATGGAATATAGCCAGTGTCTTGTGATTTGCAAGATCAACGTGAAGAAAAGCTCATGTTTGTGTAGTGTGTGAACTGTTCTTGATGTAATTGCAATATTTTTGAAGCTGGCACAACGATTTACCATCACCAAGAGTTTGTAATCTCTTTCCCTTAGTCTTTTCTCGCTATTTCCAATGCCTTGCGACGCGTTAAATTTTTGCTTTGGGATCTTCTGGATTTCTATCTATAAAATTTGGCAGGTAGGGACGTGTACCCTGTGGTTGCCTACTCTACTCTGCACTGCCATGTGCCCGAAGCATCTCGGATATAATTCCCTTGAAGCATTATACTGTGCGGTGCGCGGACGTTGAGGGTAACTGTCTTTTGAACTTGACGGAATGATCCATCTTCCTGTTTCCCAAGGCACTAGGACGGTTTATTAGACCAATAAAACTGGCGAAGCGGCGTTGCTTGCATATGCATGATCACAGGATTACTGTAATTATCATGTTCAGCGGGGACGACGGTAGGAAGTAAGGGCGAAACGCATCAAGCTGGAGTATTATTCATATGTCTGCAATATAGCTTTTTTTTTTTATCTCTAGGGAACATATTTGTTGGTAATGCCTATGTACGCGAAATTCTTTAAAACCCAATATTTTAGCTGTTTTGAGTATTTCTGGCGTGTGCGTGAATCTTCAGTCTTTTGACTGGTTTGATGCAGCTCTCCACGCCTGTGGCATTAACTGAGCTAATCGTTTCATATCTACATAGCTACCACACCCTTCATCCGAGACAATCTGTTCAGCATATTCTAACCTTGGTCTACCCCTACTGTTCTTGTCCTCGAACCTTCCTTCCAGGACTGAGTTTGCTACTCCTGGGTGTCTTAGTGCGTGTTCTACCAACCTATCTCTTCTCTCCATTAGCAATCGCCAGAAACATCTCTCCTCTCCCACTCGTCTTAAAACTCTTTGTTGCTCTATCTATCCATCATTCTCCTGTAACACCACATTTCAAACGCTTAAATTCCCCTCTTTTCTGCTGCACCAATAGTCCAAGTTTCAATTCCTTAGGGCACCACGCTTCAGACAAAGGGTTTCAAAAATGACTTCCTAATGCCTAAATCTATATTCGATGCCAACAGATTCCTTTTCTGTAGAAATGCTTTCCTTGCCTGTAGAAATGCTTTCCTTGCCTGTGCTAGCCTACTTTTTATATCCTCTTTGCTTCGTCCATCACTGGTTATTTTGCTTCCTAAGTAGCAGAAGTCTCCTACTTCGCCTGCCAATTCGACGTCTGTAGGGGTTTCTGATTTCTTTCGACTGCATTCCAATATTTTAATTTTACATTTGTTGATTTTCATCATGAAATCTTTCCTCAGGGTGGAGTCCATACTACAGTGTTGTTCAAAATTAAAGCAACAAACGGAAATGCTGTAAGGTTGCGTTTATTTTGCCGCAAAACAGTATAAACTACAACAAAGTAAAGAATAAAGAAAGTAAACCACTGCAACACTGGGCTATCTTTGATTTTCTCATCGCTATTTCTACTCCTTTAGCACATCATCTCTTTCCTAGTAATAATAATAATAATAATAATAATAATAATATTGATAATGATAATGATTGAATAAGAACTAAAAGGTTATCTTGTTGTGACGTCACGGAGGTAAAACAATTCATAATATGGAGGTTAGTGATATCATCGACATGACGAAGTCAACACGTGCCAAATAAGGCATCATAATATATAAATGGGCTAATGACGCATACACATTCAAGTGTGTGTCGGCTCAAAACAGAAGTATGCTGCTTTCATCTAAACAGCAAGATGGTTAATAAACAATTACAGGTGTTCATTGGAAATCAATTATTGAGACATAATAGATTCCCTAAATACCTAGTGGTTACATTTGGTAGAACACTCTGCTTTAGAAAACACCTCCGCAATACTCAATCCAAAGTAAGAAACCGTAACAATATAGTCCAAAAACTATGTGGCACAACTTGGGGTTCATCGGCAACTTCATTTCGATGTACAGCTTTGGGACTTGTGTTTTCAGCTGCAGAGTACTGTGCACCAGTTTGGTTGAATAGCCCTCACACCAACCTCATAGATACCCAGCTCAATGCCTAATCACTGGCACACCACACACTGTCTACCTATCCTCAGCCGCATCCCTCCACCAGATCTTCGACGTAAGAACGCTCTCCTCAGGGAGTTCAAGAAAATCATACTAATATATAAAAATGAGATGGTGTGTGTCTGTCTGTCTGTCTGTCACTCAATAACGCAAGAACCACTGGTCCGATTTAAATGAAATTTTGCATGGATGTAGCTGATTTACCAGGTTTACATATAGGATACTTTTGATTTCGAAATTTTGCACTATTAAAAAATGGCGACCATTTCAGTGACGTCACTAGACCCTTTGGTTTCAAAATTTCATATTTCCATATCAAATAAAAAGAGAACGGTAGGAAATAGCAAACTTATGATGGCACATACGAGCTTTGAAATGTAATTTCCTATCCGAAAGGTCCTTATCACTTTTCGTGTATCTCCAACAGTTAGCGAGTAAAACCGACATTTGTGACGTCACTACACCCTTTGGTTTCAAAATTTCATATTTCCTTTTCAAATAAAAAGAGAACGCTAAGAAATAGCAAACTTTTGATGGTATACATGAGCTTTAACATTTAATTTTCTATCCGAAAGGTCCTTATCACTTTTCGTATATCCCCAACGGTTAGCGAGTAAAACCAAAATCAGTGCCAAAACACTGTCAACACCGAGCGGTGCAGTAGATCTCTCTATATAGAAAAATGAAAATGTGTGTGTTTTTCTCTGAATTTCTACGGAAATTTGAGTTGTTTATGCGTTTCAGACTGTAATAATTTTTTGTCTGTCTGTCTGTTTGTTTGTCTGTGGACAAATTTGTTCCCTTATAACTCGAGAACGGCTGGGTGTATCAACGTAAAATTTGGTACAGATATCCATCAGAGGCACGACACTAATCATTGATATAACTCTTCTCCGTACCTCTCATAAAAGGGGGCCTACCCCCTTAAAATACATGCTGAAATAGGCGTAGAAGGACGAGACAAAACTCATTTTCAGCCCCTCAATGTGAGAGACAAAACTCGGGTCCCCGAAAACCACATTTTAAGGACCGAAGACCAACCGTTTTTGAGATATTCCCAGAAAACGAATTTAATTTAATAAACTAATGAACGAATGCAAGCCAGTAACCATGCCAACGGATTCTCAGAAGTCCATCTATTGCTGTAAGACGCAATGCAATTACATTAATTACATTAGTGTGAAAGTTTGCAAACGGCTAGAAGGTTATCACGAAACCAAATTAAGCCGTAAAATTCATCAATACGTATAATGCGCTTAAGGGGATCAAGGGGTACTCTAGAATTTTTTCACGCGATTTACACCTGCGGGTGTGGTACGGCAGGTCTATTATATTCCTATCCCCATATTATTCATTCATTCATTCATTTCGTATAGGCCATCTATGGACCGCGTCATTCCAACCGTCTCCTACTGGCTTTGATGTTTGCCCTGTACGCCCGCATTCGTTCTCGGTGGATTTCCTTCCGTTCCTGGGTCAAAATCTTTCCCGTTTTCAGCTTCGATTTTTCTTGTAAACCTTTACAAGCTTGAAGTTTCCTATTGAGTGGGGCGCGCTCCTGAATGTCTGTTGGTGTAATCCCCACTTCTTTCAGATCTTTATCCAGTTCAATGAACCAGGCCCATTTTGTTTTCCTCTCCTGAAAGTAAGTTATGTTGCGGTTGGTCAGTCTCGCTGGGCTCATTCGTTTCACATGCCCAAAAAATGGTAACCTTCTCTTCCGGATGACGTTGCTTATCTTCTCCACATGAGTATATAGGTCATGGTTATTATGCCGCCTTCTGTATTCCCCATTGTCTTTGATGGAACCCAATATCTTTCTCAAAATTTTCCTTTCTTTGGCCTCCAGTTTCTCGACCAAGCCTTTTTTGTTCATCGTGAGGCATTCGGAAGCATGCAAGACCTCCGGACGGATGACACTGCAGTTATGTTTTAGTTTTGCGTTTAAGGATATTGACCTTTTCTTATAGATGTCCTTAGTTAAATGGTAGACCATTTCCATTTTGCTCATGCGTGATGTGAATGCTTCTTTCTCTGATAATATCCCTTCCCTGACCCGTCCTGAAAAGAAAAGTACATGGCCATTGGCTGAATTAAAAATATAAAAAATAGGTGTTATAATTTCTCCCTATATTATATTATATTATATTATATTATATTATATTATATTATTATTAGTATTATATTATGGCGTACAACGACGAGATAAATCCCCTCGGTGCCAGCAACAAAACTCGGGGGCCCTAAAGGGTCCTCGAAAACTACATTATAAGGCTCTAAATCCAACAGTTTCTGAAATATTCCCAGAAAACTAATTTAATTTAATTTAACAAACTAATGAAGGCATTCAAATTGGTAACCATGAGAACATTATCTCAAGGGGTGGCATACAACTTTCCTTCTATTTCTGTAAGAAGCAATGTCACTCCATTTATTACATTTCTGTGAAAGTTTGCAAATGGCTATAAGGTTATCACGGAACTAACGTAGACCGTATAATTCATCAATGCAATTAAGGGGGTGAAGGGGTATCCTAGAATTTTTTCATGCAATTTTCACGTTCGACATATAGTACAGAAGGTCTATTATATCTCCAAACAGCAACATTATTTTCAAAAATTCCTGAATTGAACCAGCATTTGTTGCGGCTTTTAGGAATTTGGGCAATTTGAGGCTAAAGAACCTGAATTTTCATGCACCACAAGCCTTTATAATTTATGAAAGGGGTCTTCCTGTGTATGGGCACCTAGCACAACATAGAGGTCAGTTTTTATGTGACGTGTATTGCGTTTCGTCTACAAAGCTTTCAAATGTATTTCACGTCAGGAAGTACACGTTAGGTGAATTTAGTCTGAGAGCACATTTTAACTATTTTTAGCCTATTTTCAATTTTGAAAAAAAAATAGGCTTATGAGATCAACTTTTGTCCGTGTGCGTGTGCGTGTGCGTGTGTGTGTGTGTGTGAGTTGTGTGTGTGTGTGTGTGTCCCTAATAAAATCTAAACGGCTGGAGCGATTTCCATGAAACTCGGTAAGTTCATAGCACTATTCCCGGCGACCTCGACCGTGCCCTTTAAATTTTGTTAGCCTACGTCTCACCAATCCAACATGGCGGCTGTGCGAAATATTTCACTAGCATTCAATATCTCCGAAACTATTACCGATATCGCCCTGAAATAGTGTACGGTGATAAAGGGCACTACTAGAAGTTCAACTATGTGACTTTCAAAGACCTGGTGACTACAAAACCAACATGGCGGCCAAGCGAAATTGAGACTTTTAAATAAACATTTCTCGCGATATAACTATCCAAACGTAATGAAACGTGGTACAGCAAATGTTTATACACATTGTAATGCACTGAAGTCTAATTTAGTTCAATTGTTTACATAACCTCAAAATGGCGGCTGTGCGAAATATTTCACTGACATTCTATATCTCCTAAACTATTACAGATATTATCATGCAATTTTGTACGGTGATAAAGGGTACTGATGCAAGTTTACCTATGTATATTTCATAAACCTGTAAAGTACAAAACGAACATGGCGACCAAGCGAATTTGAAATATTTTAATAGACTTTTCTCGTGATTTAACTCTCTCAGCGCAGTGAAATGTGGTACAGTAAATGATTTTGCAGATTGTAATGCACTGCCATCTAATTTAATTCAATTGTTTACATAACCTCAAGATGGTGGTTGTGCGAAATGTTAAAATTTAGTTTTTATTCTTGTGTCGTAATCATGCGATCGAAGTGAAAGTTTGGATAATGAAGCTAGGCAATAATTGTCCTTGAATGGTACATAACTCAATGGCCTATACATATAACAATCCTAAATGGCGAGGTTCCGAAATATTTAGACGGTTCTCCATATCTATGAATCATTTACAGCAACTAAACTGATTTTTTAATGTTCATAGAGACTATGAACGTATGTTCACCTATAGGACTTTCAGTAACCTGGTGAGCACAAATCCAACATGGCGGCGACGCGAAGTATAAATATTTAAATGGACGTTTCTCGCGAATTAACTATCCGAGTGCCGTGAAACGTTGCACGTTAAATGCTTATACAAATGTTGATCCACTGGCATGTAATTTTTTTCAATTGTTTGCATAATCACAAGATGGCTGGTGTGCGTACTTTTAAAATCTCGTTTTTACTTCTTTTGTTCTAATCATGCGATTGAAGTTTGAATACCACACGTACGCAATAATCTTAATGTAATAGTACAAAAATAAAAATCCATCCTGGCGACCATATGAAATATTTAGACGGTTCTCAATATCTACGGATCTGTTACAGCAATTAAAATGAATTTTTGTATGTTGATAGAAACAATTAACATGAGCAGGATATATGAAAATAGGCTGTATAGTTCTTCACGGAACTACTTGTTTTTTTTTTTTTTTTGTCTACATACGCGTACATCGTAAGGATGATTTTATTTGATACTGTGTGGTAGATATACCCATATTTGGATATCTGGGTAATATGTTGTAGACAATAGAATTGTCTGTCTTTCTGTGTATCTTTATGTACGCCTATACCTCGTATTCGGATGCTTGGTGCATCGTAAAATTAGGTATCAGAGTCAATACACCAATCATTTATAAAACTCTTCACCGTACTTTTCATACATTAGAAGGGTGGAAATAGAGAAAAACTTCTCAATATATGCTAAAATAGGCGAAATATAAAAATTATCCTAGAAGGACGACCAAAGCATATGTTGCGCTTCTCAATGTGAGACCCAAAATTCGGGAATCTATAAAGGGTCTCCGAAAACTACATTTTGAGGGCCTTAAATAAATAGTGTGTGTGTGATATTCCCAGTAAACTAACTTCGTTCTGATAAACTTGAAGGAATGACAAACTGCTAACCATTGCAACAGTAGCTCAATTGATAATGCCTGGTGTTAACAACGAACACCGTTCGAAGAACGGGTACTTCTGCTAGTAATGGATAACCCACAACTACCAATACACTGTGACATTGGTGATGTTCGCCTGAATCGTCTACGATCTCGAAATCCATCAACAAGGACTGCAATAGACTAGGAGAATACCAACTTCAGCATAACTAAAGAATGGCAGGGAAGACAGGATACTAGGCCTGGATCAACCTTACCACGCATTGGATCATCGCTGCCACCTGGATTTGAGTTTCCTCGGAAAACATGGTCAACTCTCCACAGAATTCGTCCAGTTTCTGTGCAGACTTCTATTATAAATAGAAAATAATTTCTTGACCTAACTCTTGTGGAACGTGGGTTGGCGACCACGGGACCCCAGCTGAGTCCGGCATTGCTTCCACTTACTTGTGCCGGGCTCCTCTCAGTCTTCTTTCCTGTCGACCTCCCTTGGTCAACTCTTGTTCTTTTCCGACCCCGATGGTATTAGGGTATCCGAGGCCTACGGTGTCTTTCACTTTCCCGCCTTAATTGGCCCTTGTCTCATCTTTCCTGATCCCTCCTTCTTCGAGGGGTCAGACCTCTTGATTTCTTTTCATTATATTTCCTTTTCTCTTTAAGATTCCCGCACTGTTTTTGTTAATTGGCTCCCCGTGTATCTAATTTCCAAGTAGTTTTTTTTTTCAATCTACCCTCCATTTTGTAGGTGTTTTCAATCTCCGTTGCTTTTTGTAAGTCTTTTCGATCTAAATTGCATTTTGTGAGTGTTTTCAACCTCAATTGCATTTTGTAAGGATTGTCAATCTAAATTGATTTTTAGTAAGTCTTTCAATATAGGGTCTGGGACTTTGGTGAGTATTTTGAATTTGAATTGCATTTTGTATTTTCAACCTAAACCTTTTTTTGCAAGTTCTTTCAATCTAAATGGCATTTTGTAAGTATTTTCAATCCAAATTGCATTTTGTAAGTATTGTCCATCCAATTGAGTAGTTTGAATCTACCATACATTTTGTAAGCATTTTCAATTTCAATTGCATTTTGTAAGTATTTTGATTATCAATTGCACTTTGTGATTATTTGGAATATGGAATGGGCATTTTTCAATCTAAATTGCATTGTGTATTATCAATTTCAATTGCATTTTGTAAGTATTTTGAACTTAACGTACATTTTGTGCGTATTTTTCAATCTATTCCTTTTGTGAGTATTTTCGTTCTAAATTCCTTTTTGTAAGTATTATCGCTCTCCATTTTGTGGGTAGTTTCAATCTGAGTTCCCTTTTATAAGTATTTTTCTTGTCACTTAATTTTCGTTCTGGTTTCCATTTCATTGACATTTTCGCTATCACCCCGACCATTAGGGGTCGATAACCTAGATATTAGACTCCTTAAAACAACAATTATCATCATCATCATCTTGACCTAACTGTGATTGTGGTGTCCCTACGCAGACCATCCAGCATATCATCATCAAGTGTCCTAGAAGATAGTACAGTGGCAACGTCACTGATTTCGCTCATGGATCACCAGAGTCAGTTACTTTACATAAACAATTTAGATATAAATATATAGTTTGTCTAATTATCATCTGTGTACATATTGTATCTGTAAGGCCATACGCTAAATAAATAAACAATGCTGTGGCTTCGATCCCTGTCTGTTGACCCGTAACACTAGATCGCATTCCTTGTCCTAACTACAAATAATACAGGCACTGTACCACACGAATGCAGGGGGATGATGATCACTGGGTCGCTACCCCCATAAAGTGAAATGGCAATCTCGCGCTTTATGACGAACAAACGAACAAAAATCAATGCACGTATTTTCTCTTCTTCTTCGTATTATTATTATTAGAATTGTGGACCAAATATCTCTTAGCCTACAAATTAGAAAACAAGCTTTACATTTTGTTGCCCGGTGGTGGACATTCACGACCGCAATGATAAACAAGTAGTTCCGTGCAGAAATAAATAGCCTATTTTCATATATCGTACATAATGTTAAATGCCTCTATCAACCTACAAAATTTCGGTTTGATTGCTGTAATATATTCGTAGATATTTAGAACCTCCTAAATATTTAAGATGGTCGTCATGTTTGATTTTGATATATGAAGGCTATAGAGTTATGTACTATTACATGAAGATTATTGTGTAGGTGTATTATTCAAACTTCAATCGCATCTTTAGGACACAAGAAATAAAAAAGTGATTGTAAATTTCGCACAGCCGCCATCTTGTGGTGGTAAAAACAATTGAAATAAATTAGATGTCAGTGGATTAAAATGTGTATAAGCATTTACCGTACCAAGTTTCACTGCGCTCGGATAGTTAAATCGCGAGAAACGTCCATTGAAATATTTATATTTTGCGTCGCCGCCATGTTGGATTTGTGTTCACCAGGTTATTGAAAGTACGATAGGTGAACTTCTGTTCATAACCTTTATCAACATACAAAATTTGATTGCTGTCATAGATTAGTAGATATTGAGAACAGTCTAAATATTTCGTATGGTGCCCATGTTGGATGTTTATATAATGTAGGTCATAGAGTTATGTACTATTAGATGACGATTATTGCGTAGGTTCATGATTCAAACGTTGACTTCCATCGCATGATTAGGACACAAGAAATTAAAACGTAGTTTTAAAATTTCTCACAGCCGCCATCTTGAGGTTATGTAAACAATTGAAGTAAATTAAATCTCTGTGCTTTACAATGTGTATAAACATTTGCTGTGCCATGTTTCAATACGCTTGGTTGGTTAAATCGCGAGAAAAGTCTATTTAAATGCTTCAACTTCGCTTGGCCGCCATGTTCGTTTTGTACTTACAGGTTTTAGAAAGCCACATAGGTGAACTTCTAATAGTACGGTACCCTTTATCTCCATACAAAATTTCAGGGTGATATCAATAATAGTTTCGGAGATATAGAATGCCGGTGGAATATTTCGTAACAGCCGCCATGTTGGATTGTTGAGACGTAATACAATTTGAAGGAAACTGTCGAGGTCGGACGAGATGGTAGGATACACTTACCTAGTTTTATTGAAATCGCTCCTGCCGTTTAGAATTTATTAGGGACGCACACGCACACACACAGACACACGGACAAATGGTGATCTCATAGCCTATTTTTTTTTCATAAATGAAAATAGGCTAAAATGAAGGATTTAACCTATTAGGTCGTGCAATACAGGGGGACTAGAACCCAGGACCGTGCTTGCACTGAGTCTCGTTCTCTCACTAACGTTATAACTTCAGAATTTAGATTATGATTGTTCATGTTGCTTTTTCATTTGCTGAAAGAATTTCTGGCCTATTTTAATCATATTTTTTAAAAAATCGATGCATGGATTCCATTTGTCTTTTAGTGCAATAAAATGTCAGTGTAATATTGTGAAGCGGGAGGCTTGTAATCTGAATTCCAACTGTGCATTTCGAAATTAGTTCTTAATGGAATTGTCGTATTGATTGTGTCTGTTAAGTTAACCTTCTTTGCCAGAGAGCTTTTGGTGAGTCTTAATAGTAATCCAACAGGAATCTGAGACTTAACCTGGTATTTCCACGTCTGTAGCCGAGTGTAATGTTGAAGACTGGTTAGCTGCTGGTCAGGAGATCAGAGGTTTGGATCGTTCATGGTATTCGGCGTAAATGATTTCTTATTGGGATTATTTAAACGTATGACTCATAAATGAGTGTACAATTGAACAAAACCTTCAAGTCTGCTGAGCAAACAGAACACAACGATAGATTATTTGAATTTCCGTGAACTCAGGTTTAGAACACTCGATAATCCCTCCCAATTTGGCATAATGCTGGCATATTTCCTCCACGGCGCACAGCTTTCTCATTGAAGGGAAATACAAGGGCTGTTATTTTTCAAGTTCCAATGGACTGTATAATAGAAATAACGGATTGACATACCAAACTGATTTTACTATAAATGTTTGCTAGTTTTGTACGCATGTCTCAACATAATCGCCAAAACGATTGAAACATTTGTCGTATCACTACACCTGCTGTCGTGTGCCCTCGGTAAAAATTCTGCCCCACTGAGGTGGGTACGTGTGGAGTCTCCTGAAGTGTTTCCTTTTTGGCGAGGCGTTGCTGCCCAACCATCATTCACTGCTGGTTTGGACTAAACGACAGATGTTCAAAAACTTCAATTAATTGAAAAAGTCTATCGTAACGTTGGCAGAGTGCGGTCGTGAATGATTTTCACCTTTTTCGAGAATTGAAGGTATGGTTGGGCGGCAACGCCTCGCCAAAAAGGAAACTCTTCAGGAGACTCTCCAGACGTACTCACCTCAGTGCAGTGGCGGCCGAGGGCATTGGAAAGCTGGTGTAATGATACGACAAATGTTTCAATCGTTTTGGCGATTATGTTGAGACATACGAATAAAACAAGCAAGCATTTAGTAGTAAAATTAGTTTGGTATGTCAATCTGTTATTTTTATACAGTCCATCGGAACTTGAAAAAAGAGCACCCATCGTATTATGCACTGATCCAATACTTTGTGAAATTATTTTCTGTATATTCACAATCATTTTTACATAGTTTGTTTCTTTGTTCAAAGCGTTTTTTAATTTAATAACTAGCTATACCCGGCATGCATTGCAATGCCAATCAAAGACAGATAGAAAGAAAGGAAGATAACAACGTTATTGGTTTTACGTCCCTTTTAACAACTGCGGCTCTTAAAGACTGAATTTTTTGTCCGAAGAGGATCTTGAACGTGCCAGTAAATCTAATGTCACGCCCCCCTCGCATTTCCGCACCCTCAAATGCCAACTGGCTGCGCCATGATTCGATCCAGCAACCTTGGTCACAGCCACGCAGCCAGCCCAAGAAAGAAAGGAAGGTCGTTTGCTGATATCTACCTTTGATATCTGGCTAGGCCGATACTCGTTGCTCCGTGAGTCTATGTCTTCGCTGTATAGAAGATATACGAAGATCATTATTTCCAAACGATACGAGTCGTGCAGGTGGGGAACTAGAGGCAGTTGTGGGGGATGTTGGTGTCTTGGTCTTGTCTGAGGTAAGGTTTTGGAATCGGTATTAATTCATGGATATCATTTTCGTCTTATGGAAGTGGATAGTGGAAGCTTCAATCCAACTCATTTTCTATCGCTTGTGTAATTTGATTTTGGCTTAGGCGATCATATCACCATTGTGACCTCAGTTGGTGCCTCCTATGCCAAACTTCGCAGGTTTCACATTTTAGTTCTCTACATTCCATCTGGTGGCTTCGGTAACGTAGTTGGTAGCATGCTGAGCTTCTATGCCCTAGATCGCGGGTTCAAACCCGGCCGAAGTAGTCGGATTCTTTAAGAGCGTTAAAAATCCTTTAGTATGCCTTCCTTTCAAGCGGAAGTAAAGCCGGTGGTCCCATGTCATAGATTTATGCTATGAAAAAGATCCTTCCACTAACTACACTTGTGTGAAGCCAAAATGTGTACGTTAGGTGTGATTAATGCTCTTAAGTTTCAACGTTCGTCATCGGGCGCAGGTTGTGATGCCATCTAGTAGTAGCGAAGTTCACAGCTCGGTGTCGTAGACAGTAGCATTTGGTAGCGAAAGTAGGAACTAAAAAAAAAAGTCAACCCCTGGCACTATACAGCCCATAACGTGCTAAGGCCGACCAAGTGACCGCTGCCCAGCCATTCGGCCTGCAGATATTAGGGTGACGCGTGATCAGCGCGTCGGGTCCCCTCGGCCGTTAATCTTGGTATTCGTGATCGGGCGCTGTCTCACTGTCACACAGCTACTCAATTGTCCTCACGTGGCTGAGTGCACCCCGTTCCAACCCTCACGTCAGTTTTAAAATCCCTGACGGAGCCGGGGATCGAAACCGGGGCCTCCGGGTGAGAGGCAGGCGCGCTACCCCAACACCACGGGTCGGCGAAAGTAGGAACTACTTCAAATTATCGTCTGCAATCCTTACTTGAATTAAAAACAGATAACACACACTAATACAGTCATCACAATTAACACCGGTTATCAGACAGATTCTACTCACACCCAAAGTACACGAGGCTACATGACCGCTAAGGAACCAACCAACCAACCATACATTCCATCTGCAAAATGTGTAGGCTAATCGTACATGACCTAAATGTCGTCAATGTGGTCGTGAAAATCTAATTCGATTATTATTATTATTATTATTATTATTATTATTATTATTATTATACAGTTGCCTCCGTGGCTTAAGCGGCAGCACGCCGGCCTCTCACCGCTGGGTCCGTGGTTCAAATCCCGGTCACTCCATGTGAGATTTGTGCTGGACAAAACGGAGGCAGACAGGTTTTTCTCCGGGTACTCCGGTTTTCCCTGTCAAGATTTCATTCCAGCAACACTCTCCACTATCATTTCATCTGTCATTCATTTAATCATTGCCCCAGAGGAGTGCGTCAGGCCTCGGCAGCCGGCACAGTCCATATCCTCGCCGCTAGATGGGGGGCTTCATTCATTCCATTCCTGACCCGGTCGGAGACTGGAAACAGGCTGTGGATTTTCATTTCATTATTATACAACAATTCCGGGATAAAACAAAATACATGTATTTACTGAAAATTGATATGTAAAGGTACGTTTTTCAAAAATACCACATGTTTCTTCAGTTGCGTATCGTCAATTGAAAGGAAAAGCTCAGTTTTAGTTGAACATTTCTTGAATTGAAGTTGGAAGGTAAAATACCTCCTGCATTTAGTGTGATCGCAGGTCACCTTGCTGGTGGCGCCTGTGTGGTAATTAAACCGCTCTTAATTGAATTCGGAGAGCTGAGGCGCCTATCAAATGAGATCATGAGCTATTCTTGTCAGACATCACGGCAGATAGCTTTCCATTGGGCTAAGTCGGGGTCCGCTTTCAACATCATGGTTGGGTAGGTATCGCGTTGGCAGAAGTGAGTAGTTCGTGGTGTAGTGACTAGCATTCCTGTCTGTCACCGCTACGGTCCGGGATATAGACCACCTTGTTGTGTCTGTCACCCCTGCGGTCTGGGTTATAAACCACCTTGTAGTGTGTGTCACCCCTGCGGTCAGGATTATAGACCACCTTGTAGCGTCTGCCACCCCTGCGGTCTGGGTTATAGACCACCTTGTAGCGTCTGTCACCCCTGCGGTCAGGATTATAGACCACCTTGTAGCGTCTGTCACCCCTGCGGTCTGGGCTATAGACCACCTTGTAGCGTCTGTCACCCCTGCGGTCTGGGTTATAGACCACCTTGTAGCGTCTGTCACTCCTGCGGTCTGGGTTATAGACCACCTTGTAGCGTGTCACCCCTGCGGTCTGGGCTATAGACCACCTTGTAGTGTCTGCCACCCCTGCGGTCTGGGTTATAGACCACCTTGTAGCGTCTGTCACCCCTGCGGTCTGGGTTATAGACCACCTTGTAGCGTCTGTCACTCCTGCGGTCTGGGTTATAGACCACCTTGTAGTGTCTGTCACCCCTGCGGTCTGGGTTATAGACCACCTTGTAGCGTCTGTCACCCCTGCGGTCTGGGTTATAGACCACCTTGTAGCGTCTGTCACCCCTGCGGTCTGGGTTATAGACCACCTTGTAGCGTCTGTCACCCCTGCGGTCTGGGTTATAGACCACCTTGTAGCGTCTGTCACCCCTGCGGTCTGGGTTATAGACCACCTTGTAGCGTCTGCCACCCCTGCGGTCTGGGTTATAGACCACCTTGTAGCGTCTGTCACCCCTGCGGTCAGGATTATAGACCACCTTGTAGCGTCTGTCACCCCTGCGGTCTGGGCTATAGACCACCTTGTAGCGTCTGTCACCCCTGCGGTCTGGGTTATAGACCACCTTGTAGCGTCTGTCACTCCTGCGGTCTGGGTTATAGACCACCTTGTAGCGTGTCACCCCTGCGGTCTGGGCTATAGACCACCTTGTAGTGTCTGCCACCCCTGCGGTCTGGGTTATAGACCACCTTGTAGCGTCTGTCACCCCTGCTGTCTGGGTTATAGACCACCTTGTAGCGTGTCACCCCTGCGGTCTGGGCTATAGACCACCTTGTAGTGTCTGCCACCCCTGCGGTCTGGGTTATAGACCACCTTGTAGCGTCTGTCACCCCTGCGGTCTGGGTTATAGACCACCTTGTAGCGTCTGTCACCCCTGCGGTCTGGGTTATAGACCACCTTGTAGCGTCTGTCACCCCTGCGGTCTGGGTTATAGACCACCTTGTAGCGTCTGTCACCCCTGCGGTCTGGGTTATAGACCACCTTGTAGTGTCTGCCACCCCTGCGGTCTGGGTTATAGACCACCTTGTAGCGTCTGTCACCCCTGCGGTCTGGGTTATAGACCACCTTGTAGCGTGTCACCCCTGCGGTCTGGGCTATAGACCACCTTGTAGTGTGTGTCACCCCTGCGGTCTGGGTTATAGACCACCTTGTAGTGTGTGTCACCCCTGCGGTCTGGGTTATAGACCACCTTGTAGCGTCTGTCACCCCTGCGGTCTGGGTCATAGACCACCTTGTAGCGTCTGTCACCCCTGCGGTCTGGGTTATAGACCACCTTGTAGTGTCTGTCACCCCTGCGGTCTGGGTTATAGACCACCTTGTAGTGTGTGTCACCCCTGCGGTCTGGGTTATAGACCACCTTGTAGTGTCAGTCACCCCTGTGGTCGGGGTTATAGACCGCCTTGTAGTGTCTGTTACCCCTGCGGTCTGGGTTATAGACCACCTTGTAGCGTCTGTCACCCCTGCGGTCTGGGTTATAGACCACCTTGTAGCGTCTGTCACCCCTGCGGTCTGGGTTATAGACCACATTGTAGCGTCTGTCACCCCTGCGGTCTGGGTTATAGACCACCTTGTAGTGTCTTGTCACCCCTGCGGTCTGGGTTATAGACCATCTTGTAGCGTGTCACCCCTGTGGTCTGGGCTATAGACCACCTTGTAGTGTGTGTCACCCCTACGGTCTGGATTATAGACCACCTTGTAGCGTCTGTCACCCCAGCGGTCTGGGCTATAGACCACCTTGTAGCGTCTTTCACCCCTGCGGTCTGGATTATAGACCACCTTGTAGCGTCTGTCACCCCAGCGGTCTGGGCTATAGACCACCTTGTAGCGTCTTTCACCCCTGCGGTCTGGGCTATAGACCACCTTGTAGCGTCTGTCACCCCAGCGGTCTGGGTTATAGACCACCTTGTAGCGTCTGTCACCCCAGCGGTCTGGGCTATAGACCACCTTGTAGCGTCTGTCACCCCTGCGGTCTGGGCTATAGACCACCTTGTAGCGTCTGTCACCCCTGCGGTCTGGATTATAGACCACCTTGTAGCGTCTGTCACCCCTGCGGTCTGGGTTATAGACCACCTTGTAGTGTGTGTCACCCCAGCGGTCTGGGTTATAGACCACCTTGTAGTGTCTTGTCACCCCAGCGGTCTGGGTTATAGACCACCTTGTAGTGTGTGTCACCCCAGCGGTCTGGGTTATAGACCACCTTGTAGTGTCTTGTCACCCCAGCGGTCTGGGCTATAGACCACCTTGTAGCGTCTGTCACCCCTGCGGTCTGGATTATAGACCACCTTGTAGCGTCTGTCACCCCTGCGGTCTGGGTTATAGACCACCTTGTAGTGTGTGTCACCCCAGCGGTCTGGGTTATAGACCACCTTGTAGCGTCTGTCACCCCAGCGGTCTGGGTTATAGACCACCTTGTAGCGTCTTTCACCCCTGCGGTCTGGGTTATAGACCACCTTGTAGCGTCTGTCACCCCTGTGGTCTGGGTTATTGACCACCTTGTAGTGTCTGTCACCCCTGCGGTCTGGGTTATAGACCAGGGTGTCTACGACCCGGGAAAACCGGGAAACCCGGGAATTCTCAGGGAATTATGAATTTCTGGAATAATCAGGGAAAATCAGGGAATTTCTTTGTTAATCAGGGATTTTTCTCCATTTGTCTATATCCCGTAAAAGTGGAAGCAATACTTTCGAATTTCGCGGGAAGTGATCGCTCGTTACTGATGACCAGGGTGTCTACCGGTAACGAAAGTAACGAATTTTACAAACGGGTGACGAAAGTGACGAAAAAGCAACGAATTTTACAAACGGTAACGAAAATTTTCTGTAGGCGGCTTGAATCATTTAAACTCGCGCCGGTAGGCTCAGAGATTGCGATGAGCGAGTTTCACGCATGCGGCGCCGATTGCATAAGCTATACTTCGTCGTGCCTGAGCTAGAGGAAATGCATACTGTGGACACCTTGTGTGGTGTAGGCTACATCAATTCAACGTACATTTTCGGCATCAAGAATACTTTCTAGTTTTGTGTGAAATATTTTTCTGTTTTATTAGGAAACCTGACTTTTCTCGAGACGTTTGTTCGCGAAAACTTCCGAAACTAAACAGAAACCTCTTATTTCAGTTACTGACCTCTAAATTTTGAGTCAAATTGAAGTCCAAAAATAACGTGAAATAATTTAATGTTGCTATCTTGCGAAATGTTACCGTTTCGAAACAAAAAATACGAAATAGCCTCGAAATACATAATAACCTACCTGTATTTTAAAAATCTGTCTCGTAAATTTGCGACATCCGGTATGGTTAATTCGAAATTCAGTTATATGTCGATTTTTCCTTCGAACTTTGGTTCCATCGGATATATAATCTAACTGGTTATTTCGATAACTTGTATAATTCGTGATTCGCATTCGAAAGAGAATGTGCCCTCTTGTCGTATTATTCGTGCAATCCTCTCAGAATAATTCGTAATATTCGATACGGTACCTACTTCGAACGTTCATCCTCCAAAATCACATCCTCAAGAAGACTGGCTGACCTCATGACTTGCCTGCGCGAATCTCGTCAAACGGACCGAGATCGACGTCAGTTGCGTAAAATGATAAATCCCGTCCCCTATCGTGAACTTGTGACCACGAGGGCTGCGGGAATCCTGTCAAAGGTGATTGGGCATTCATCACGAAACATTCCGAAACCTACTCGCCACTTTTACCATGACCGTATACTTAAAAGAGTACGGGGAGCGAGAAATGCATCAACCCACTTAGAAATGACTGCCTACGCTGCATCGCGATACTAATTTTCCCTCGTGATCCACCCTGAACTTATGAACTCCCAACCACAGCATAGGGACTGCGGGAATCACGGCGCCGACCATACAACATGTCCATTACTTTTCGTGAATTTTAACCATGCCCAACCTTGAGCCTGCCTCCACCATTCTGTCAGGGCAGATAGGCAGGCAATCGTTGAACGGCTGGATGCAGCGCCGATTGCATAATATCGCGAGGACAACGTGAATCTCGTAAAACGGCCGACAGCGGCAGCGATTGCGTTACATCGCGATATTTCTCCGCATTCAATGACTAGGACAACTGGATTCTTGTCAAACGGACAGCAAGTGGCGCCGATTGCGTAATAATGCTATATTCTCTCGTGCCCGACCTCAAGGACAATGGAAATCTCGTCGAATGACCAAAAGTGACACCGTTTATCTAAATCGCGATTTTTCTTCGTGTTCTATCGTGAAAACTGCGGGAATCTCGTCAAACGGCTGAGACCAGCGCCGATTGTGTAACATCTCGATATTTCTCCGTACTTGACTGCAAAGTCAGAATTTGGCGACGATCACGTAACGTCGCATACAATTCTTCGTGATCTACCGCGGGGACAAAGGAATTCTCGCCAAACGCTAAAGAGCAGAGCAACCTCTTGATATTAAAACAACGTATTGTGCACAAGACAACATTAGCTGAAACAACTAATTTGATAATTAATATATAGTATTTTTTATTATTTATTTTATTTACAGCTTTAAACACAGTTCATTGTTGTTTATCTTCACCGCGTGATGAGCCCCTTTGCTTGCAGACCACATACGTATCTTGAATTAAAAGGTAACTAAAATTGACTAAAAGGTAACTAAAAAGTAACTAATTTTTACTTCATCCTTACAGTAGACACCCGGATGACAGTGCTCAGCCATTGAGCAGTGCCTTCTCAAGGTCAACTGAACGTATGATGTGGCAACTTTTCCGTTCGCTTTCTGCGCAGGAGCCAACTACGCCATTTTATTGGGCCTTGAGCATTTTGTTCGTTGCGATCAGTATCGCCAATTTAGCGATTTTGTCGGTAGATATAGCAACTTTGGCGACAAAATATTTTAAATTTAGTATTGTTTATAAATATACTCTGTGAGCTGCCTGCATAGGATTGATATTTCAGCGGAAATTCCACGTCACTCATCACTGCTCTGCCTCTTGACCAATCCATGTTCGCATAGTTGATGTCATAATACTCTGCGTTGCAATATTACCGCCCACGTGCCTCAGTGCCTAGTCAGCTTTATCTCTGGCTTGTACAGTTTGGCAATCTCGTTCTCAGACCACATGGAGAGACGAGAACTGTCAATCCTATTCTGGCAGCTCACAGAGTATAATATACTAGCTTCGCCCGGAAACAGTTATGAATGCATTACGTGACAAGCGCTTTTTTTTTTCGATGTCAATGAACTATGACCTAGGCCTATATCCGTTTTACGTCTCTGCATGATGGGTTGAAATCACTGACTGGACTATTAATTATATTATCATGGATATAGCATGTACAACGAATTCTTGTCAGACGTAATTTAAGAATGGCGAGGTGCATGAAACTCAAATCCCCCTCCCGTCCAATCTAAAAACACTTATAGTGGGCGATGTATTGAAGATAGATATAAGCTCTCGCGGACTTTTTTTTATAGAACTTTCCGTGCTGAACAATTCTTACACTCATAGTATATTGATATTTTTAACGGTTTGCTCAGTGTAAGCTTCAAAAGCGCATATATTGCGGTATATTGTCTCGATAGTGCTTTCGGTACAGGAAGTGAGGTTTTACCGTGTGTATTGTCATGTCAAGTGTTAGCGCGCGCCCGGGCAACATGTGTTAGACCTGGTTTGACAATACTGTTTGCGCGGCTTTTCCATCCCGGTATTTTTTGATTATTGTCTGCTGTAGTTCTACTGTTAATGCTTTAGTGTGCTGTTTGAAGTTTACGAAAAATATAACATTTGTTCCATTGTGTGCTAAATCTATAGTGAAAACTTGTGGTGTGCAATAATTTCCAGGGTGTTCTTGTGTTGCTGTTGATATATGATTTAGCCCCTAAAATACGTAGTCGTTCAAACACGTGGTTGTGCTACCCCCTATTATATCGTGTGCTATTCGATCTGTGTCTACTCTTGTGCATCGAGGCAAATAACCTCTCGCTCTGCTTACGAATATTTCATTTGTACTTTGTACTGTAGTGATCAAAAGGCTTAACGGAAGCTCATGATCACTATGAGGTTGTTAATGTGATGATCTTTACCTTGTAGATGCTGCCAGTTATGTTCAGGCTGGTTCACGATTGGCCCGGGAATGAGAACGGGGACTCTGGTTAACGACTGGAACAGGAACAAGGAAAATGTTTGATGTTTATGTAATATGATGGATATGCCTAGTGCCCTTAAATGCATATTTATTGCTCCTACGTTCCTTGGCTAGGCTAGAACTTATGTCCTATTTTGTTTTTAATTGCACCCAGGAAATGTGTTTGTAACACCTTTCAAACTCGGCCTTGTATTATCAAACAGACTAGGTTAAATTATTTTAGACTGATAATGGTGTGTTCTGGCCTGTCGAAACATCATTCATAATGATTTCCTTCATTTAAATGTATTTATAAATTACTAAATTGACGAAATTAATATTATATAAACAGTATTTCATACCAATTGTAACATATGGACTGGAAACACTGGTAACGAATAAAAGGCAAAATAGTAAGATACAAGCAGTAGAAGTGACATTTTTAAGAACTTCAGCTAAAAAGACAACAAGGGATAGAATTCAAAATATTGAAATCAGAGAAGAGTTAAATATGGAACCGTCAAATCAGAAGATACAGAAAGCAAGGTTACGTTGGTTCGGACATTTCAAAAGAATGGGTAAAGAAAGAGTAACAAAAAGGGAATTAGAGAAGTCAAGGGTAAGAGACCAGTTGGAAGACCGAGAAGAAGGTGGTTGGACCAAATTTTGAAGGGCATTGGAGAAGCTGGGTTGGATGTGGCAGAAGTGATGGAACAGGAAAAATGGAGGGACAGAAAGGAGTGGAGGAGGCTTGTAAACCACACCCGGGTGGCTGGAGTGGGACTTGGATGATGATTACTCAATTACATCTGTCATGACGAGGTGGACCTAATTCAGAGTGAGAACTTTGAATATGCCTCCCTTCGTCCCTTGGATATGTGTAAATTACTGTATAGGCTTATATTCAGACTTATGCTACCGAATATCATACCTGCGACGTAGATTAGTGATTTCAATGGTAATGAAAGGTTTTACAAATTAAATATTGGTCTAAGATGATTCCACTCATATGGTGACACCTTGATGTGTGTATTCAACCTTCCTTTGTCCCTTTTATTGGAGGCATTTACTGTAGTGAAAGCAGTATGACTTAAGGCTGTGCGCTCACCACCACCGTCAATTGCAAAGCAAGAGATGGCAGCACTATCACCGCTTGACAGCCTCTGCATTTGTGTTAGTGATCTGTCGACCCTTCACTTACCACCTACTTCCGACCCTACCTCTCCTCGTCACTCAATGTCTTCTCTCTCTCACTGATAGCGTTACACTGTAAGTGGATGTGTTGTACGGAGAGTGATGTTTTAAAAGACATTAAAATTTTAGGCTAGTTAAATCTCATTTTATTACATTTCTAGTTTCTAAACAAACCTCAACCAATAGGATAGGCATAAGCAAGAAATTGGATACACGAAGCACCTGATCAGATATAAGCAACAAGCTATATCAATGGAAACCTGATATAATGAGCTATCATAGGTGATTTTTTTTTGGCGTAAATAATATATAATGGAAAACGAAGCATGTGTTTGATGTAATTTCTTACCCAAACGCACATCATTAATAATAATACGCAATCACGTTTACATATTTCAACGTTTCTTCGGCTATAGAGTTTTTCATAAACTAAACTACTATAAGTGCTATAAGTCTACTTCCACCGATAAATATCAGCTGAACGGCCCCTTTGTTCGAGAAATAACATGTTTACAAGACAGGCTTTTATTTTTTGTTTTAAAAAATCTGTTTTAAGTTCAGTATTTAGAGCTTTTTATATACGTAAAAGGCGCTTTGCGGGCCTTTGCTAGGGCAAAAGTGCTCATTAAATCGTTCATTTCTAATTTTTTGGCAGTTTCACATTCAATTGACAGAGTAGCCAAACCGTTCAGACGCTCCTGCGCCATCGTTGATCGCAAATAGTTTTTTAGCCTATTTTCATTTATGGAAAATAGGCTTATGTGGTCACCTTTTGTCCGTGTGTCTGTCTGTGTGTGATTCGTGTATGTGTGTCCCCCTAATATAATCTTAACGGCTGGAGCGATTTCAATGAAACTCGGTAAGTTCATAGCACTATTCCGGACGACCCCGACCGTGCCCTTCAAATTTTGTTACGTCTCATCAATCCAACATGGCGGCTGTGCGAAATATTTCATCAGCATTCAATATCTACGAAACTATTACCGAGAATACCCTGGAATTTTGTACGGTGATAAAGGGAACTACTAGAAGTTCACCTATGTGACTTTTGTAAACCTGGTAAGTACAAAACCAACATGGCGGCCAAGCGAAATTGCGACTTTTAAATAGACGTTTCTCGCGATTTAACCAAGCAAACGCAATGAAACTTGGTACAGTATATGTTTATACACATTGTAGTGCACTGACATCTAACTTCGTTCAATTGTTTATATAATCTCAAGATGGCGGCTGTGCGAAGTATTTCACCGGCATTCTATATCTCTCAAACTATTACCGTTATCACCCTGACATTTTGTACGGAGATAAAGAGCACTACTGGAAGTTCATTTATGAGACTTTCAAAAATCGGTTAACTACAAAATGAACATGGCGGCCACGCGAAATTGAACGTTTTAAATAGACCTTTCTCGCGATTTAATGATCCAAACGCAATGAAACTTGGCACAGCAAATGTTTATACACATTGTAATGTACCGGTACTGGTATTTAATTCAGTTCAATTGTTTACATAACTTCAAGATGGCGGCTGTGCGAATTTTAAAATTAAGTTTTTATTTCTGGTGTCGTAATCATGCGATCGAAGTGAAAGTTTGAATAATGAACCTACGCAATAATTTTCCTTTAATGGTACATGACTCTATGGCCTGTACATGTAACAATCCAACATGGCGACCATCCGAAATATTTAGACGGTTCCCAATATCTACGAATCTATTACAGCAATCAAACTGATTGTTTAAATGTTCATAGGGGCTATGAAGATAAGTTCACCTATTCGACTTTCAATAACCTGGCGATCACAAATCCAACATGGCGGTGACGCGAATACAAATATTCACATGGACATTTCTCACAATATAACCATCCGAGTGCAGTGAAACTTGGTACAGTAAATCCTTATACAAATGTTTCCATAACCACAAGATGGCAGCTGTGTGAAATTTTAAAATCTCGTTTTTACTTCTTGTGTCCTAATCATGCGATTGAAGTTTGAATGCTACACGTACACAATAATTTTCATGTAACAGTACATAACTCTACGACCTACATATATAAAAATCCAACATGGCGACCATCCGAAATATTTAGTCGGTTCTCAATATCTACGAATCTATTACAGCAATCAAACTGAAATTTTGTATGTTGATAGTGGCAATTAACATAAGTAGGATATATGAAAATAGACTTTAGTTCTCCAGGGAACTACTTGTTTTGATTAGTTTCAAAATGGAAAAACTCCTTTCCCCCGACGCAACCGTTATAGGAATTGTAAGCATAATTCGATATGCCGTCATTAAATTAGGATAGGACTCCTTTATCGGGGCTAGGTACTCTAGTGCACCGCAAGCACTTTTTACAGATTACGGAACAGCGTACCTAAATAATTGTTGCTCCAGAAAAAGATCCTCTGCATCCTAATCTTCAAGCTCCCCGTCTTTTAGAAAATTAGAGAGTGTTTGGAATGGTCTTTCAATTGCCTTTCCTCCAAATTGGAAAGCTTGGAAGGATCGAAGGGAAATCCAAAGTATTCCGAAAAAAATTAACTTCGTTAAATCTATTTTCTACGCAGCTCAGTGCAGTATCTACGACAGACAAAAAGTAATCTACCCGAAATTTATTTTCAGCTTCTTTTTAAAGTTCCTCTGGAGTTTTTTTTTCACCTGTTGATCATTTTGCTGTTTTATTTCATCAAGGAACCTTCTGCGATTGCCTTGACGGCAAATAGAAAATTTATTTGCATAACCCAAATTTTCCATTATTTCTCTAGCGGTGTCAAAGCCAGTGTTACGATAATTTTGAAAAAATGACTTTAGGCCCTGAAGTTCAGTTAGAGCCGTATCTAACGAAGTCTTCTCAGATTGGAGAGTTTTACTTGTTGAGTTCACAGAAAATTAAATATCGTACCAGATAACGAGGCTTAAGACAAATTCATACGAACTTGTATGAAGCAACAAAGATTGGGCCTCTGACCGGGTAACAGGATCGTTGGTAGTTTCTGCCAATTTTTCTAGAGCTTCGTTTACTTTGCCTAACTGGTACCTGATGGTCTTGGCACTGCCAATTCAACATTCCCATCTCGTGCTAGCTGAAGATTTTAGTGTGAGGAGGCCAGTACATAGTTCGCACAAAATGTCCCACCTTTCCGTGGAAGCTACAAACAAAGTGTACAGGCACTGAACTATACCAAAAAATGTCATAGCGTTCTTATTGCATTAACCATGTCACCCAAAAGCAAGTTAAGATTGTGTGCAACACATGCCATGAACATTGCTCGTTTATTAGTATTTTTACTCGCATCTGCACTCCCTTATACTTAGCCTTCATATTAGCACCCTTGTCATACCCTTGTCCCCAACAGTCCATAATATCAAGATCATTATCCTCCAATACTCCTTCTAAAACCTCAGCTAACCCCTTTCCCGTAGTGTCGTGTACCTCCAAAAACTCGATGAACGATCGACGATCCTTGGAGTTTCTGCTATCATATCAACATAGCGGAGGACAAATTTTAATTTGGGCTGGACTGAATCAAACACACTATCTTTATTTATTTATTTATTTATTTATTTATTTTCATTTATGAAAAAAATGGCCTGAAGCGCGGGGCCTTACTGAGCGCGGGGCCTGGCGCGACCGCAACTCTCGCGACGGCCCTGCGTATTACCAATTTGTGGAATAGGCACTCTCCCTCCGTCCAGCCCAAAAAAAAAAGATTATATTATGATATACTGTAGTATGATATGATTGACGGAGAGAGCTGACCGTGCGGTTAGCGTTGTGCAGCTGTGAGTTTTCATTCTGGAAATAGTGGGTCCGAACCCCCCCCCCCTGTCGGTAGCCCTGGAGATGGTTTTCCCTGGTTTTTCATTTTCACACCAGGCAAATGGGCGCTGTACCTTAATTAAGGCCACAGCCGCTTCCTTCCCACTCCTAGTCTTTCCTATCCCATCGTCGCCATAAGACCTACAGTATCTGTGTTGGTGGGACGTACTGTAAGGCAAATTGTAATATATAAAAGTGAAAGTCTGTATGTGGGTATATGGTTATGTGGGTATGTGGGTCTGTTCCGTATACAAATCCACACCGTTCCACCAATCTCAACCAAATTTTGCATACACATAGTTTAGGACCCGGAAGGAACCGCTGGCTACATGAATTTTCGATAGTCTTTCTCATTCTTTTGATTTAGGCCCTTTTGGACTCAAGCACAGGCTAATCAAATCACAAAATATACTCATGAAGGAATGGCAAGGCAGATAGTTTCCATGGCAACATAGCTCAAGTCGAGACACGGCCGTCTGGATGCCAGTTGCGCTCTGCACTACTGGTATAGAAAATGAGCATCTTTACTTGAAATCCCGTTAGTTACTCACCTACTCACACAGCACTGTCAACCGAGTTTAGCATAACAAAGACTTGACACTATCTTCTACTATATATTTGTCAAATACCACTCACTCACTCATTCATCACGAAATCTCAGAAACCACCGAACGGATTGGAATGAAATTTGGTATGCAGCTTCCCCAAGGACCGCAAATGCCCACTAAGAAAGGATTTTTGTATATTCAGGTTCTAAAGGGGTGTTAAGGGGGTAGACCTGCATTTCATTGACTAGCAATATCTCCCGATTGGTTTCATTGGGTGATGTGATACTCGGCACATAAACCCATCATTAAAAATACGAAGACACGAGTCTCAGGGTTTTTCGATGTGGTGTATATTATGAGGTGAAAGGGGTGAAAAGTGGGGATTGAAATATTCCTAAATGAGCGTGTATCTCTTAAACGACAAAGGCGAGGAGTTTGAAACTCAGCGAAAAAAAATCAGCATAAAAAATAAGTAAATATGTGTTTGACCGTTTTTTTATAAATCCAATTTAAGGGGCCCATGGGGAAGGGTGAAATTCTGGTGGGGGGGACAGGAAAGAAAGTGTCCTAACTGATTGACTGACTGACTCACTCATCAAACTCGGGGGGGAAAACTGCTTTAAAGTAAGTAAATAGCTGCTCGACAGTTTTTTTTTTATAAATCAAATTTAAGGGGTTCATGGGGAGGGGTGAAATTCTGAAAAAAGAAAATTGAAAGAAAATGTCCTGACTCACTCACTCACTCACTCATCATCATCGCCCTGCCAAAATTATTGAAGTTAGAAACATGACCGTTTTGGGATATGTTCATTGTATGTCAAAACAGTCTACTAAGGGAGGATTTTCGGATATTCAGGTTCTAAAGGGGTCTTAAGGGGGTTAAACCTGCATTTCATTGAATAACAATATCTCTCGAATGGTTTCATTGGGGGATGTGATTCACGGCATATAAACTCATCATTAAAAAGTAAGAAGACACGTGTCTGATGGTTTTTCGATGTGGTGTATATTATGAGGTGAAAGGGGTGAAAAGTAGGGATTGAAAGATTCCTAACGGAGCGTGTATCTCTTAAACGACATAGGCGAGGAGTTTGAAACTCAGCTGAAAGAAATCAGCATACAAAATAAGTAAATATTTGTTTGACCGTTTTTTCATAAATCCAATTTAAGGAGCCCATGGGGAGGGGTGAAATTCAGGGGGAAAAAAACTGGAAAGAAAGTGTCCTAACCGATTGACTGACTGACTCACTCATCAAACTCAGGGGGAAAAACTGCTTTAAAGTAAGTAAATAGCTGTTCGACAGTTTTTTTGGATAAATCAAATTGAAGGGGTTCATCGGGAGGGGTGAAATTCTGAAGAAAAACAAATGAAAGAAAATGTCCTGACTCATTCACTCACTCATCATCGCCCAGCCAAAAATATTGAAGTTGGAAACATGGCATTTTGGGGATATGTTCGTTGTATGTCAAAACCGTACACTAAGGGAGGATTTTGGATATTCAGGCTCTAAAGGGGTCTTAAGGGAGTTAAACCTGAATTTCATTGAATAACAATATCTCAAGAGTGGTTTCATTTGTGGATGTGATACTCGGCATATAAACTAATCATTAAAAATAAGCAGACAGGTGTCTAAGGATTTTTCGATATGGTGTATTATTATGAGGTGCAAGGGGTGAAAAATGGGGGTTGAAGGATTCCTAATGGAGCGTGAAGGCCTATCTCTTAAACGACATAGGTGAGAAATTTGAAACTCAGAGAAAGAAAATCAGCTAAATAAATAAGTAAATCGGTGTTCGACCGTTTTTTTTTCATAAATTAATTTAAGGGGCCAATGGGGTGGGGTGAAATTCTGGGGGAAAAAAGGAGAGAAATTGTCCTAACTGACTGACTGACTCACTCACTCATCATACTCAGGGGAAAAAGACAGCTTAAAAAATAAGTTAATAGGTGTTCAAGAGTTTTTTCATCAATCCAATTTAAGGGGCCCATGGGGAAGGGTGAAATTCTGGTAAAAATAATTGAAAGAAAATGTCCTGTCTGGCTCACTCACTCATCACGCCCAGCGAAAACTATTAATGTTGGAAACATGAAATTTTGGGAATATGTTCGTTGTATGTCGAAAACGTCAACTAAGGAATGATTTTTGTTTATTCGGGATTTAAAGAGGTGTTAAGGGGGGTAAAGGTGCATTTCATTGAATAACGATATCACATGATTTGTTTCTTTGGGGATGTGATATTCGGTATAGAAACTAATCATTAAAAATAATCAGACATATGTCTAAGGGTTTGTCGATGTGATGTATATTATGAGGTGAAAGGGGTGAAAATTGGGGGTTGAGGGATTCTTAACGGAGCGTGTATCTCTGAACGACATAGGCGAAAAAATTTAAATTCGGCGGGAAAAACAGCTTAAAATACAAGTAAATAGGTGTTCGACCGTTTTTTCATAAATCCAATTTCAGGAGCCCTTGGAGAGGGGAGAAATTCTGGGGGGGGGGGGGGGACAGGAAAGAAAGTGTCCTAAATGATTGACTCACATAGTCACTCATCAAACTCAGGGGGAAAACAGCTTTAAATAAGTAAATAGGCGTTCGACCGTTTGTTTCATAAATCCAATTTAAGGGGTTCATGGGGAGGGGTGAAATAATCAAAAATAAATGAAAAAATGTCCTGACTGACTCACTCACTCATCATCGCCCAGCCAAAATTATTAAAATTAGAAACATGAAATGTTGGGGATATGTTCATTGTATGTCAAAAACGTCCACTAAGGAAAGAGTTTTGGATATTCAGGTTCTAAAGAGGAGTTAAGGGGGTAAACGTGCATTTCATTGAATAACAATATCTGACGAGTGGTTTCATTTGGGGATGTGATACTTGGCATATATACTAATCATTAAAAATAAGCTGACACATGTCTAATGGTTTTTCCATGTAGTGTATGTTATGAGGTTAAAGGAATGAAAAGAGGGGGTTGAAAGATTCCTACTGGAGCGTGTATCTCTTAAAAGACATAGGCGAGGAGTTTGAAACTCGGAGGAAATCAATCAGCTTAAAAATAAATAAATAAAATAAATAGGTGTTCGACCGTTTTTTTTTCATAAATGCAATTTAAGGGGCCTATGGGGAGGGGTGAAATTTTGGAAGAAAAACGTCCACTAAGGAATGATTTTTGGATGTTCACTCTCATCGACCAACCAAAACTATTAAAGTTAGAAGAATTACATTTTGGGGATATGTTCGTTGTGTGTCGAAAACGTCTACTAAGGAGGGATTTTTGGATATTCAGGATCTAAAGGGGTGTTAACGGGGTTAAAACTGCATTTCATTATATAACAATATGACACTCATTCGTTCATTCATTCATTTATTTGCAATGGAGGGTGTGGCCCCCGGAGGCAAATTGGATATACATAACAAATAAATAATTACACATAACAATTCAATAACAATTATACAACAATTAAACTGGAGTATTTACACAAATAGTCAGTCTTTTCTTAAACACACCTATATGTTTGGGAAAAGGCTCTAAGACTGCGGCAGGTAGAGAGTTCCAGTTATCAATGGCACGGTTTACAAAAGAATATTTACCATACTTTGTTCGCTGTGGTCGGCCCTTAACTTTGAAAGGATGATCGCTCCTACCCATGTAAGTAATGTAAGTAATGACGCGAGCGAAGCAAGGCTAAAAATGAGATGGTGTGTGTCTGTGTATTACTCAATCACGCAAGTACCACTGGTCCGATATACGTGAATTTTACATGGAAGTAGCTGATTTACCTGGTTAACATATAGGTTACTTTTGATTACAATACTTTGCACTATTTAAAGATGGCGACCATTTTAGTGACGTCACTACACCCTTTGGTTTCAAACTCATATTTCCATTTGAAATAAAAAGAGAACGCTAAGAAATAGCAAACTTTTGATGGCATATACGAGGTTTAAAATTACATTTTCTATCCGAAAGGTATCTCCAACGGTTAGCGAGTAAAATCTAAATTTGTGCTATAAAACACGGTCAACGCCGAGCGTTGTAGTTGGACAAAATGTTTCATCCTTAATCTCCCTCTGCGCAGCACCTCGCCTATCCCCTGTTTTAACTGTCACCTTCACATTTTAATTTATTTATGACGCGTAGCGAAGCACGGGTACTTCAGCTAGTATATATATATATATATATATATATATATATATATATAAAACTAATAGTAATGCCCGGCTTCGCCCGGTGGATTTATTTGTTTTATGGATGATAATAAATACTACTACAGAACTGGCATATGATACTTAAACTATCCGAAAGAAAAAAAATACAACTTTTTGTGGTGGAGATGGTGGTGTTGGTGGTGGTGGTGGTGGATGTAGTGCGGGTGATAAGCAGTACAGTATAATGGACGTAACATTTAGATCATTTTCCCCTAATGATAATAATGATAATAATGAATAGGGAAACGGCTATTTACTAACTACAGCACTGATACATGTAATTTACAAACAAATTTCTAAAAATGATTAGAAAGAGGAATAAGCGAAATAAAAGACACTGCCTAGGACCTATATCTCATTGTCTGTTAGAAATGTAGAGACCAATAGTGTCGTCTTTTGTCGCATAACGCCGAAAGAAAAGAATCAGAACACTTTGGAAAACTTCGGCTGTCCCGAGCTCCTGAGGTAGCAATAGTATCATTTATGGCCACATAGCGCTCAACGATAATTTTCGGAATAAATTACGGTAAATTTGAAAGCACCAACGCTTATTGCAGCTGATAACCTCAATGTATTGCACCAACACCATTGCACTTATACAGATGCATAATATGTGACTGCAATTTATAAGCAGCACAAGATTCAACTATTTTCGCAATTCTGCACCAGAACACTGGTAGGGGCGACGTGATGCAGCCCGAATTGCCAGTCAACAATAGACTTATTAAAATACTCTTACATTTACACTACTACAGACAAGAATGATTCTAGGGCCTTAATACATGGTTTTCAAGATAAGTTTGTTTGTTATTCTAAATGTAGGGAATGGAGAGCGTTGTCCAAAATATCAAGTGGACAGTGTTACCAGCAGGGTTTCAAAGTGTTGTATAATTTGGTGCAATTAGGAGGAACGGTGTAGATTTGTGATAAAGGGCCTAAATGCAGGAAATGGAGTGGTCCGTCCGAAATTTAAAGTGGGCAGTGTTCCTCGTAGGGTTCCAAAGGGTAAGTATACAAATTTTGGTTCAGCTTGGTGAAACGGTGTAGATTTGTGCCGAAGGGCATAAATGCAGGGAATGGAGTGATCTGTCCGGAATTTCATGTAAACAGTGTTACTCGCAGGGTTCCAAAGGGTAAGTATTCAAATTTTGGTCCAGATAGGTGAAACGGTGTAGATTTGTGCCAGAGGGCATAAATGCAGGGAATAGAGTGGTCTGTCCGAAATTTCATGTAAACAGTGTTACTCGTAGGATTCCAAAGGCTATGTATACACATTTTGGTTCAGATCGGTGAAAAGGTGTAGATTTGTGCCAAAGGGCCTAAATGCAGGGAATGGACCGGTCTGTCATAAATTCCATGCAGACAGTGTTACTCGCAGGGTTCCAAAGGGTATGTATACAAATTTTGGTTCTGATCGGTGAAACGGTGTAGATTTGTGCCAAAGGGCCTAAATGCAGGGAAAGGAGTGGTCTATCCGCAATTTAACATAGCCTAAACTATTCCTCTTGAATCTGGCTGTCATATAAACAAATAATTTTTCGAATCTGACTGGTAGTTCCAGAGATTAGCGCGTTTAAACGCACAAACAAACACACAAACTCCTCAATTTTATTATATTAGTATATATACATTATTTTGATATATTTTGAAGATTACAACTCACATAAAGTTCTGTTGATCATTAACATGTACAGAATTTTATAAAGTAACTTATAAATAATTTTTAACATTCTGTAAGGTGTAATGGGTGAGATAATAACACTTCTACGATTTCCTCTAGACTGTGGTCGTGTAGCCTGGCAGGATGAGTCAGGGAGGGAGGGGGCGGAAGCTGCGATAGCAAGGGTGTTGAAGGAGACGGGAAGGCAGGTGCCCGAGCGCGCTCTTGCCCAAGACCTTGTCTTACCGCTGTGTGTGTGCGGGCATGTGTGTATGTGTGTGTGACTGATTCAGCCAACGTTTTTTTAGAGTCTGAAAGGTACATGCACCACGGGTATATCGCTGAACCAATTTTCTTTATCAAACTTTTCTACTGCTCAGAATAAGATCCACTTCAAATTAACATAACTTTGAAGTTAATATAACAATTTTTTCTCACTAAAAATGGTATTCAAATCTGAAGAGGTTAATACAAAATTTGAATTTCGAAATAAGAATTGTTCCTATTGCAGGTACTACTACAGGGGTTGTTGTAGAGAAATTTCGGTGTCTTTCGATTATTAGTTTCGTCGTGGTGATCGTACCTTTAACGCTCAAAATAGCCACTTTGAAGCCATATCCTCAGTAAACGAGCCGTCGTTATTTTCTGCAAAACGCATATAATGTCTCACAAAGACCTACATTAGAGATTAAGAATAAAAATAAAAATAAAAATAAAATTTTAATTTTTGACCGCACAGCCTTAATAGACCTTGCTTATTTTACTGGACAACAAGTTCACTTATTGAAATAAATTTATTTTCACAACCGTTTCCCTTGTGCCGCCATTGCTCACATCTGTTTGGATCCTGGAATTTCCGAGAACAGAAAACATAAAACTTAATTCTATTTTCCTTTTGCTTTCCTGGATTACATTTTGTTTCTTGTTCCTGGAGAGCGCTTAAAACCAACCAAAAATAGCGTGCGTTTCATCACTCTTCCCGTTCCCGGGCGAATGTTTAGCATTCTTTACTCAGAAAATTCTCTCATTAATTCTGGAAAAATCAGGGAATAATCAGGGAATTCTTTTAAGATGAGTTCGTAGACACCCTGTAGACCATGTTGTAGCGTGTCACCCCTGCGGTCTGGACTATAGACCACCTTGTAGTGTGTGTCACCCCTGCGGTCTGGGTTATAGACCACCTTGTAGCGTCTGTCACCCCTGCGGTCTGGGTTATAGACCACCTTGTAGTGTCTGTCACCCCTGCGGTCTGGGTTATAGACCACCTTGTAGTGTCTGTCACCCCTGCGGTCTGGGTTATAGACCACCTTGTAGTGTCTGTCACCCCTGTGGTCTGGGTTATAGACCACCTTGTAGCGTCTGTCACCCCTGCTGTCTGGGTTATAGACCACCTTGTAGTGTGTGTCACCCCTGCGGTCTGGGTTATAGACCACCTTGTAGCGTCTGTCACCCCTGTGGTCTGGGTTATAGACCACCTTGTAGCGTCTGTCACTCCTGCGGTCTGGGTTATAGACCACATTGTAGCGTCTGTCACCCCTGCTGTCTGGGTTATAGACCACATTGTAGTGTGTGTCACCCCTGTGGTCTGGGTTATAGACCACCTTGTAGCGTCTGTCACCTCTGCGGTCTGGGTTATAGACCACCTTGTAGCGTCTGTCACCCCTGTGGTCTGGGTTATAGACCACCTTGTAGCGTCTGTCACCCCTGCGGTCTGGGTTATAGACCACCTTGTAGCGTCTGTCACCTCTGCGGTCTGGGTTATAGACCACCTTGTAGCGTGTCACCCCTGCGGTCTGGGCTATAGACCACCTTGTAGTGTGTGTCACCACTGCGGTCTGGGTTATAGACCACCTTGTAGCGTCTGTCACCCCTGCGGTCTGGGTTATAGACCACCTTGTAGCGTCTGTCACCTCTGCGGTCTGGGTTATAGACCACCTTGTAGCGTCTGTCACCCCTGTGGTCTGGGTTATAGACCACCTTGTAGCGTCTGTCACTCCTGCGGTCTGGGTTATAGACCACATTGTAGCGTCTGTCACCCCTGCTGTCTGGGTTATAGACCACATTGTAGTGTGTGTCACCCCTGTGGTCTGGGTTATAGACCACCTTGTAGCGTCTGTCACCTCTGCGGTCTGGGTTATAGACCACCTTGTAGCGTCTGTCACCCCTGTGGTCTGGGTTATAGACCACCTTGTAGCGTCTGTCACTCCTGCGGTCTGGGTTATAGACCACCTTGTAGTGTCTGTCACTCCTGCGGTCTGGGTTATAGACCACCTTGTAGTGTGTGTCACCCCTGCTGTCGGGGTTATAGACCACCTTGTAGCGTCTGTCACCCCTGCGGTCTGGGTTATAGACCACCTTGTAGCGTCTGTCACCCCTGCTGTCGGGGTTATAGACCACCTTGTAGCGTCTGTCACCCCTGCGGTCTGGGTTATAGACCACCTAGTAGCGTCTGTCACCCCTGCGGTCTGGGTTATAGACCACCTTGTAGCGTCTGTCACCCCTGCGGTCTGGGTTATAGACCACCTTGTAGTGTCTGTCACCCCTGCGGTCTGGGTTATAGACCGCCTTGTAGCGTCTGTCACCCCTGCGGTCTGGGTTATAGACCACCTTGTAGTGTCTGTCACCCCTGCTGCCTGGGTTATAGACCACCATGTAGTGTCTGTCGCTCCTGTGGTCTGGGTTATAGACCACCTTGTAGCGTGAGTCACCCCTGTGGTCTGGGTTATAGACCACCTTGTAGCGTCTTGTCACTCCTGTGGTCTGGGTTATAGACCGCCTTGTAGTGTCTGTCACTCCTGTGGTCTGGGTTATAGACCACCTTGTAGAGTCTGTCACTCCTGCGGTCTGGGTTATAGACCACCTTGTAGCGTCTTGTCACCCCTGCTTTCTGGGTTATAGACCACCTTGTAGCGTCTGTCACTCTTGCGGTCTGAGTTATAGACCACCTTGTAGCGTCTGTCATCCCTGCGGTCTGGGTTATAGACCACCTTGTAGTGTCTGTCACCCCTGTGGTCTGGGTTATATACCACCTTGTAGTGTCTGTCATCCCTGCGGTCTGGGTTATAGGCCGCCTTGTAGCGTCTGTCACCCCTGCGGTCTGGGTTATAGACCACCTTGTAGTGTCTGTCACTCCTGCTGTCTGGGTTATAGACCACCTTGTAGTGTCTGTCGCTCCTGCGGTCTGGGTTATAGATCGCCTTGTAGCGTCTGTCACCCCTGCGGTCTGGGTTATAGACCACCTTGTAGTGTCTGTCACCCCTGCGGTCTGGGTTATAGACCACCTTGTAGTGTCTGTCACCCCTGCTGTCTGGGTTATAGACCACCTTGTAGTGTCTGTCGCTCCTGTGGTCTGGGTTATAGACCACCTTGTAGCGTGTGTCACCCCTGTGGTCTGGGTTATAGACCACCTTGTAGCGTCTGTCACTCCTGTGGTCTGGGTTATAGACCACCTTGTAGTGTCTGTCACTCCTGTGGTCTGGGTTATAGACCACCTTGTAGCGTCTGTCACCCCTGCTGTCTGGGTTATAGACCAGCTTGTAGTGTCTGTCACCCCTGCGGTCTGGGTAATAGACCACATTGTAGTGTCTGTCACCCCTGCGGTCTGGGTTATTGACCACCTTGTAGTGTGTGTCACCCCTACGGTCTGGGTTATAGACCACCTTGTAGCGACTGTCACTCCTGCGGTCTGGGTTATAGACCACCATGTAGTGTGTGTCACCCCTGCGGTCTGGGTTATAGACCACCTTGTAGTGTGTCACTCCTGCTGTCGGGGTTATAGACCACCTTGTAGTGTATGTCTCCCCTGCGGTCTGGGTTATAGACCACCTTGTAGCGTGTGTCTCCCCTGCGGTCTGGGTTATAGACCACCTTGTAGCGTGTGTCACCCCTGTGGTCTGGGTTATAGACCACCTTGTAGCGACTGTCACTCCTGCGGTCTGGGTTATAGACCACCTTGTAGTGTGTGTCACCCCTGCGGTCTGGGTTATAGACCACCTTGTAGTGTGTGTCACCCCTGCTGTCGGGGTTATAGACCACCTTGTAGTGTGTGTCTCCCCTGCGGTCTGGGTTATAGACCACCTTATAGTGTATGTCTCCCCTGTGGTCTGGGTTATAGTCCACCTTGTAGTGTATGTCTCCCCTGCGGTCTGGGTTATAGACCACCTTGTAGCGTGTGTCACCCCTGTGGTCTGGGTTATAGACCACCTTGTAGTGTGTGTCACCCCTGCGGTCTGGGTTATAGACCACCTTGTAGTGTGTGTCACCCCTGCGGTCGGGGTTATAGACCACCTTGTAGTGTATGTCTCCCCTGCGGTCTGGGTTATAGACCACCTTGTAGTGTATGTCTCCCCTGCGTTCTGGGTTGTAGACCACCTTGTAGTGTGTGTCACCCCTGCTGTCGGGGTTATAGACCACCTTGTAGTGTATGTCTCCCCTGCGGTCTGGGTTATAGACCACCTTGTAGCGTGTGTCACTCCTGCGGTCTGGGTTATAGACCACCTTGTAGTGTATGTCTCCCCTGCGGTCTGGGTTATAGACCACCTTGTAGTGTATGTCTCCCCTGCGGTCTGGGTTATAGACCACCTTGTAGTGTGTGTCACCCCTGCTGTCGGGGTTATAGACCACCTTGTAGTGTATGTCTCCCCTGCGGTCTGGGTTATAGACCACCTTGTAGCGTGTGTCACTCCTGCGGTCTGGGTTATAGACCACCTTGTAGTGTATGTCTCCCCTGCGGTCTGGGTTATAGACCACCTTGTAGTGTATGTCTCCCCTGCGGTCTGGGTTATAGACCACCTTGTAGTGTATGTCTCCCCTGCGGTCTGGGTTATAGACCACCTTGTAGTGTATGTCTCCCCTGCGGTCTGGGTTATAGACCACCTTGTAGTGTGTGTCACCCCTGCTGTCGGGGTTACAGACCACCTTGTAGTGTATGTCTCCCCTGCGGTCTGGGTTATAGACCACCTTGTAGTGTATCTCTCCCCTGCGGTCTGGGTTATAGACCACCTTGTAGTGTATCTCTCCCCTGCGGTCTGGGTTATAGACCACCTTGTAGTGTGTGTCACTCCTGCTGTCGGCGTTATAGACCACCTTGTAGCGTGTGTCACTCCTGCGGTCTGGGTTATAGACCACCTTGTAGTGTATGTCTCCCCTGCGGTCTGGGTTATAGACCACCTTGTAGTGTATGTCTCCCCTGCGGTCTGGGTTATAGACCACCTTGTAGTGTCTGTCACTCCTGCGGTCTGGGTTATAGACCACCTTGTAGTGTATGTCTCCCCTGCGGTCTGGGTTATAGACCACCTTGTAGTGTGTGTCACTCCTGTGGTCTGGGTTATAGACCACCTTGTAGTGTATGTCTCCCCTGCAGTCTGGGTTATAGACCACCTTGTAGTGTGTGTCACCCCTGCTGTCGGGGTTATAGACCACCTTGTAGTGTATGTCTCCCCTGCGGTCTGGGTTATAGACCACCTGGTAGTGTATGTCTCCCCTGTGGTCTGGGTTATAGACCACCTTGTAGTGTATGTCTCCCCTGTGGTCTGGGTTATAGACCACCTTGTAGTGTATGTCTCCCCTGCGGTCTGGGTTATAGACCACCTTGTAGCGTGTGTCACCCCTGTGGTCTGGGTTATAGACCACCTTGTAGCGACTGTCACTCCTGCGGTCTGGGTTATAGACCACCTTGTAGTGTGTGTCACCCCTGCGGTCTGGGTTATATACCACCTTGTAGTGTGTGTCACCCCTGCTGTCGGGGTTATAGACCACCTTGTAGTGTATGTCTCCCCTGCTGTCTGGGTTATAGACCACCTTGTAGTGTATGTCTCCCCTGCAGTCTGGGTTATAGACCACCTTGTAGTGTCTGTCACCCCTGCTGTCTGGGTTATAGACCACCTTGTAGTGTGTGTCACTCCTGTGGTCTGGGTTATAGACCACCTTGTAGTGTATGTCTCCCCTGCGGTCTGGGTTATAGACCACCTTGTAGTGTGTGTCACCCCTGCTGTCGGGGTTATAGACCACCTTGTAGTGTATGTCTCCCCTGCGGTCTGGGTTATAGACCACCTTGTAGCGTGTGTCACTCCTGCGGTCTGGGTTATAGACCACCTTGTAGTGTATGTCTCCCCTGCGGTCTGGGTTATAGACCACCTTGTAGTGTATGTCTCCTCTGCTGTCAGGGTTATAGACCACCTTGTAGTGTATGTCTCCCCTGCGGTCTGGGTTATAGACCACCTTGTAGTGTATGTCTCCCCTGCGGTCTGGGTTATAGACCACCTTGTAGTGTGTGTCAGCCCTGCGGTCTGGGTTATAGACCACCTTGTAGTGTATGTCTCCCCTGCGGTCTGGGTTATATACCACCTTGTAGTGTATGTCTCCCCTGCGGTCTGGGTTATAGACCACCTTGTAGTGTATGTCTCCTCTGCTGTCTGGGTTATAGACCACCTTGTAGTGTATGTCTCCCCTGCGGTCTGGGTTATAGACCACCTTGTAGTGTGTGTCACCCCTGCTGTCGGGGTTATAGACCACCTTGTAGTGTGTGTCACTCCTGCGGTCTGGGTTATAGACCACCTTGTAGTGTGTGTCACTCCTGCGGTCTGGGTTATAGACCACCTTGTAGTGTCTGTCACTCCTGCGGTCTGGGTTATAGACCACCTTGTAGCGTATGTCTCCCCTGCGGTCTGGGTTATAGACCACCTTGTAGTGTATGTCTCCCCTGCTGTCTGGGTTATAGACCACCTTGTAGTGTATGTCTCCCCTGCGGTCTGGGTTATAGACCACCTTGTAGTGTGTGTCACCCCTGCTGTCGGGGTTATAAACCACCTTGTAGTGTGTGTCACTCCTGCGGTCTGGGTTATAGACCACCTTGTAGTGTGTGTCACTCCTGCGGTCTGGGTTATAGACCACCTTGTAGTGTGTGTCACTCCTGCGGTCTGGGTTATAGACCACCTTGTAGTGATGTCACTCCTGTGGTCTGGGTTATAGACCACCTTGTAGTGTCTGTCACTCCTGTGGTCTGGGTTATAGACCACCTTGTAGTGTCTGTCACCCCTGCGGTCTGGGTTATAGACCACCTTGTAGTGTCTGTCACCCCTGTGGTCTGGGTTATAGACCACCTTGTAGCGTCTGTCACCCCTGCGGTCTGGGTTATAGACCACCTTGTAGTGTCTGTCACCCCTGCGGTCTGGGTTATAGACCACCTTGTAGCGTCTGTCACCCCTGCGGTCTGGGTTATAGACCACCTTGTAGTGTCTGTCACTCCTGCGGTCTGGGTTATAGACCACCTTGTAGCGTCTGTCACCCCTGCGGTCTGGGTTATAGACCACCTTGTAGTGTATGTCTCCCCTGCTGTCGGGGTTATAGACCACCTTGTAGTGTCTGTCACTCCTGCGGTCTGGGTTATAGACCACCTTGTAGTGTCTGTCACTCCTGCGGTCTGGGTTATAGACCACCTTGTAGTGTATGTCACCCCTGCGGTCTGGGTTATAGACCACCTTGTAACGTCTGTCACTCCTGTGGTCTGGGTTATAGACCACCTTGTAGTGTCTGTCACCCCTGCGGTCTGGGTTATAGACCACCTTGTAGCGTCTGTCACCCCTGCGGTCTGGGTTATAGACCACCTGGTATACTAGCATAAGTAGATGGGCAGTAAGGGCAGTATTCACCAACGCCAGTAATTTGATTATCTTGGTTTATAGCTGCAAAAATCTCAGATAATAGCTATGTCGTTATTCACCAACACAATTATCTCAGTTAATAGGGATTATCCTGGTTAATCACTTTACTGGAGAAAGGTTGACCGGTAAAATGCCAAAAACTAAGATAATCAACAGAACAAAATGGCTCACAGACGAATGGAATACTTAATAAATACTATAGAAAACGATAGCGACGAAGACTATCAGCAAGAATATGCAGGGAAACGACCTAGGTGGATAAAACCGTGCCTCATCTTTTTAGGATTACAATGATGTTGAGTTTATCAAACGTTTTAGGTTATCTAAATCTTCTACTTTGTCAGTACTGTCCATCATAGAACCTAACCTTGAGTTTGCAACAGACAGGTAAGATGAATACTATAATTCCAATAGGGAATATATAGAAAGCATTCACTGTAAATTTAACAAACGAATAGTTATATTTGTGGTCTTTCAAGAACCATTTTGATTCGCCAATAAATCAATTGCTGCTTGAATTAAGGTTTTATACTACTGGTAGATCAGCTGAGCGTAGCGGATTATGCAGGGTTGAGTCGACCAACAGGTTGCCGAATCCTACATCGTGAGAGCGCTGCCATAGGCGCTTTACGACCTCGCTCCGTCGGTCTTCCGCAAACACCTGAGGCTATAATGCAAACACACATGGATTTTTATAACACTGCCAGATTTCCAAAAGCAGTAGGGGCAATGGACTGTACCCATATTAGAATACGGTCTCCTGGAGGTAATCATGCGGAATTATTCCGAAACAGGAAGGGTTATTTTTCGCTGAATGTGCAAGCAATATGTAATTATAATATGGACTTTACTAACCTTGTGGCTAGATGGCCACATGGTCACGATGGTACGATTTTCAACAACTGTGTACAACGAGCCAGGTTCGAACAAAGTGTCTACAGGGATTCAGTATTATTAGTAGATGCTGGCTACCCTTGTAGATCGTACCTAATGCCTCCTCTGGATGCGGTTCGCACACCTGAAGGGAATCTTTATAACGAGTCACAAATAAGAACAAGAAATGTGATAGAGCGAATGTTTGGCATAAGGAAGCGAAGATTCCCGGTTTTTGCTTCAGGTATGAATTTAGCGTTAGAGCACACGTTTCCAGTGATAACTGCTACAGCCGTTCTACATAACATTGTGCGACTAGCAGGAGAAGAGATACCTTAGGACGATCCAAAGCTAGAACTACCAGTACCATGGGCCGAACTTTTAAGGGACGGTCAAATTGATGGACAAGCTGATCGATATAATGTGGCTCGTCGGGACATTTTTGTGAGAAAAACACTAATTGATACGTACTACAGAAGTATTTTATTGGGAATGTAACACTACTGTAGTATAATGAGAATGAAAATATTGAATTACATTGATTTTAAATGCTTTTCCATTATTTGAGATTTTAATTGGCCTCTTCTAACGTTTCAAATCAACACTTGACCTTATTTACGAATAAGTACTGTACTATATCTCACACCTAACCTATAAAGCTACAGAAAAGAACTTTGTTTTGACAATCAACATATGATTTGCACGGCGCTAGTCAACTGTTTCCAGTGCATCTATATGAAAATTTCAGCGATGCAGTACACATTGAAACGAAAACCAAGATTTGGAAAACCGGGATAATAAAGGCAATGGTGAATACCGATGTTTATGTTATCCAAGATAATAGTATTAACCGAGTTTTCGAAATCTTAGATAATGGAAGATTTTACCGGCGATGGTGAATACGGCCCAAGAGTTTAAACGAGTCATGGCCGCCGCGCGCACCTGACGTCTCCCAAGCAGCGCTTGTGAAAATAGTCGGTATCTCGCGAACCTATAGTCGTAGAAAGTCGTACGTTGGCTCAAACGAAAGGGGGCCACGCCCCCTACCTACAGGTCATGTTATTTTCCAAGTTTTACCAATGGGCCAAAGTGCAAATTTTAAAATTCTTTTTTTTTTGTAATTAATTGTTTTTATAATTGATTATTTATTAATTTTAATATTTTGTTATTTATTTATTTATTTATTTATTTCGATTTTGCCTTTAGAGACTAAGTGCGAATTGCAAATTTGAGTTTTTATTATTTAGGCTAATAAGAATTTTATTATTTATTTAATTTTTTATTCAATTATTTAATATTATCATTTATTAACCACTAGCTGTACCCGGCATGCGTTGCAATGCCAATCAAAGAAAGTGTTGACATTGTAACTTTGTATGTTGAAGTGCTTTTGGGTTCCCAATATTGTTTTTCTTTTTAATCACCTCTAAACAATTGTAAAATTGATTTACTACCAAAAAAAAATCTTGGGAGCGTGCTCAACAACTCACAAAATTTTCATCGCAATGAAATGAATGGTATATGAACGCATACGGGACTTTGTTGAAACGATTCGAGCGCCGTCACCCATTTGTTGAATATACTCGTACGCTACCTATTGTTAAGTCGATTTACTAACCAGAAACCTTCCCTGAGGTGTACACAACATCTCAGCCCAGTTTCGTCACTATCAGACGAATATTATATGAAGGCATACGGGACTTTGTTGAAACGCTTCGCTCGTCGTCTCTCATTTGTTGAATCTACTCGTGCGCTACTTATTATAACATGGATTTACTAAGCCAGACACCTTGCCTGTAGTGTACACAACCTCTCACCCAAGTTTCATTGCTATCGGACGAATGGTATGTGAACGCATACAGGATTTCGTTGAAACGCTTCGCCCATCGTCGCACATTTGTTGAATCTACTCGTGCGCTGTCTATTGTTAAGTGGATTTACTAAGCCAGAAACCTTCCATGAAGTGTACACAACATCTCACCCAAGTTTCATCACTATCAGACGAATAGTATATGAAGGCATACGGGACTTGGCTGAAACGCTTCGCCCGTCGTCGCTCATTTGTTGAATCTACTCGTGCGCTACCTATTGTTAAGTGGATTTACTAAACCAGAAACCTTGCCTGTAGTGTACACAGCCTATCACCCAAGTTTCATGGCTATCGGACGAATGGTATGTGAACGCATACAGGAGTCGGTTGAAACGCTTCGGCCGTCGTCGCTCATTTAGTGAATCTACTCGTGCGCTACCTATTGTAAAAAGGATTTACTAAGTCAGAAACCTTTCCTGGAGTGTGCACAACAATACAACCAAAGTTTCATAGAAATCGGATGAATGGTATATGAACGCATACGGGACTTTGTTTAAGCGATTCGCGTGCCGTCACTCATTTCTTGAATCTACTCGTGCGCTACAACTTTCATATTTATTCACCTTTTAAACCTTCTCTGGACTTCCACAAATAATTCAAGACCAAAATTAACCAAATCGGTCCAGCCGTTCTCGAGTTTTAGAGAGACTAACGAATAGCATTTCATTTATATATATATATATAGATTGATTACTTAGATTTATCAATTACTAGCAGGTACCCGCGGCTTCGCTCGCGATCAAGACAATGGGGACGATGCATTATTGCTGATAATTGGTTTATTCTATTACAGCAATCGCGGCTACAGGTGGGTCGATTCTAATTCTGAAAATTCTGATAAATACAGTATATTGATATGAGCAGCAAAAGTGGGAATTTTATAGAGTTGTGAAAGTCTGCAGGGTACGATGTTACATTATGTGAACACATTTGAAAATTTTGGTTTTGGTTTTGCAATCTTCTGCTGAGACATAACGATTTTGTTGTCCGGATAATCACGAGCACGCCACATACAGTTGCGTGGGAAAAAATGGTTTTGTCTAAACGTACACCTGGAATGGCAAATCTATCGGAATATGAGGAATTAAAAGTATTTTTCCTGGGTATAATTTTGCCACACTTATTGATGATTTGAACGTCAACATGTCGCTATTAATAGACCTATAATAAAATATCTCTCACCTTGGCCGCTGATGTACATTATGCAGTCTCTTCCCGTGTTACATCCCAGGGATTGAAATTCTCCAACAACCCTTTTGCCTCACATGCCTGTCTAAGTAATTAAAATTCCCGGTTGTTGTTGTTTGAGACTTCAGTTTTTTGACTGGTTTGATGCAGCCCTCCATGCCTCACTCTCCTAAGCTAATCGTTTCATCTCTACATAGCTACCGCACCCTACATCTGAGGCAATCTGTATAACCCTGGTCTACCCCTACAGATCTTGTCCTTGACCCTCCCATCCATAACTAAGCTTGCTATTCCCGGGTGTCTTAATAAGTGTCGTACCAACCTATCTCTTCTCTTCATTAGCAGTCGCCAGAAACATCTCTCCTCTCCCACTCGTCTTAATAGCTCTTCATTTGTTACCCTATCTACCCATCTGATCTTCATCATTCTCCCGTAACACCACATTTCAAACGCTTCAATTCTCCTCTTTTCTGCAGCACCATTAGTCCAAGTTTCACTTCATTATAGTGTCACGCTCCAGACAAAAGTTTTCAAAAATGACATCATAATACCTAAATGTATATTCGATGTCAACAGATTCCTTTTCTGTAGAAATGTTTTCCTTGCCTGAGCCAACCTGCTTTTTATATCCTCTTTGCTTCGTCAATTACTGGTTATTTTGCTTCCTAAGTACCGGTAACAGAAGTCTCCTACTTCCCGTAGCGTTTCACCTGCCAATTTGATGTCCATAGAGGTTTCTGATTTATTTCGGCTGCATTCCAATAATTTTGTTTTACATTTATTGATTTTCATCATGAATTCATTCGTCAAAACGTAGTCCATACCATTCAAAAACTCGTTCAAATCTTCTGCCGTATTGGCCAAGATGACGATGTCATCAGCAAATCTCAGAGATGAAATTATTTCTCCTTGAATCTTCACTCAGACTTTAAATTGTTCTCCAATTTCCTGATTATTGTGTTTTTAGAGATCTTTGAAATGCGTTGCCCTCGCACATGGTGCAGATGCATTGTCAAAGGAAAACCTTCCATGTTACGAAATGGGCCGCATAACCTGTACCGAAAGCCTATTCTGGACAGCAGTTCCTTGAACTCAGATTTGCCAACATTTTATTGTATCTTTCCATGTGGTATGTCTCTGTACCTCAACATACAGAAGAGTGCTTTAAAAATCATGTCTTGTGTAAATTTTGGAAAAGGTAGTGAGTGTAGTTTTTGCCGGAGTGGATACTCGCTAGTAGAAATTCTTTTCAGTAAAATAGACTGGTTCACAATTTTGTAAGTGCACATTGAGGTATATGACGGCGGGATGCCTTAAGTGTTAAGGAAACGGCAATAGCCGCCTCAGAGCTTCGTTGCTACTGAAATAATGACCAGACTGATATTTGTACTTACCTATACGGGATTTGTGAGCCCAGTGTTTAGGAAATTGAACGTAGCTATATCGCTACCTTTATTTAATAGCCGCTACTGTAGTGTTTAAAAATTAAAGGTGGTATTAGAAGGCGCTTCCCCTAATTTCTTTACCCCTGGCACTACAGCCCATGCAGGGCCTAGGCCTATCATGCGACCGCTTCCCAGCCATTTGGCCTGCAGATATTGTGGTGACGCGTGGTCAGTGCATAGTGTCCCCTCAGCCGTTAATCTTGTTCTTCGTGACCGGGGCGCTGCCTCACAGCTACTCAATTGTCCTGACGAATCTGAGTGCAGCCCGTTGCAGCCCTCACGTCAGTGTCTAAAATCTCTGACGGAGCCGGGAATCGAATCCGGGGCCTTCGGACGAGAGGCAGGCGCGCTACACTGTTCTTATTGTGTTTATATATATCTTGAAAAAGATAATAAATGGATTGGCATTGCCTCCTACAGGGATATATAGAAAATCGGATGTCATACCTTGAGGTAGTGTTGCCATGGAAACGGACTTGATTAGTTCATCAATCAGAGCGAAGATAGTTTTCTGCGAATATCTTTGAAACTGTTGGTTATAGGGCTTTAAAATGTAGTTTTCGGTGTTCCGTAGGGACGTACCGAGTATTGTTTCTTGCATCGAGGGGAGTAAAATGAGCTTTGTCCGGTCTTTATGTGACAACTTCGATATTTTGTCCTGGTTGAGTATTTTTGCCCGTTCCACGGGAACAATGATTTATTTCCGGACGAAAGGCAGCCTATATGTTATCCCATGGTATAAGCTGTCTCCATTTCAAATTTCATCCAAATCCGTCCAGCCGTTTTAGTCTCAAGAGGTAACAAACTAACACACACACACACACACGGAAACACAGATTTTCACAATTATAATATATATAGGGAATAGGGATTGACTAACTGCGAGGTCATTAACCCAAGATTTCCCAAACCGATATTGTGATGGGTCTCAAATAAAGGTGGCCACGCCCCGTATCTCTAGGACACATTATTTTCCAATTATACCAAGGGGCCTAAGTGCAAATTTCAAATTAAAGTTTTTTATATTTTCAAAATGCTAAACGCTCTCAAGGGCAGGAGAAGGTCTTTCAAGATGGAGGTCCACCTATCTGCCCTAGCCCTACCCCCTTCCCCCATCCCCCATCACCCTCAGCCCGTACATTTACCTCAATTCCTAAACATTTCTTAAATCAGCAGATTTTCGATAAGAATTCCCTAAACGATCACAGATTCCCAAATTTATAGATAATGGCTCAACAACTAGGCCATCGACCCGAGAATTTCGAAACCAATAATCGGAGAAAGTTGTCCGATAGCTCAAACGAAATGTCTCTTTACCCTCTATCCAACGTGTGAGTCATTTCCACTCCAAGATAAAAACTACCCCCACCCTATGGGTAAAGTTAGGATTTTATGGAGATATGTGATCTTTAATTTTGGTTTATTTGTTACTTGCTTCAGAAATGCAACTTAGGGGTGAGGGTTAATCTAAGATGGCCGCTGATGGATTATTTAGTAATTTATTTATTTATTTATTATTTTTATGTAAACAAGAGTTTAGTGCTATTCAATCGGTCAACACGAATGTACTCAAAAGAGCTGGGTTATGCCCTAATCCTGGAATAAATTACATGCGATTCGACTGAAAAGCACTTAACTCTTGTTTTCTAAGACAACACTGAAAAAAATGGCTTCAAACCCCACAATATTATTTTTATGTATTTATATATATTTTAAATATGTTTTATTATTTATTTATTTATTGTTTAATTTTATTATTAATTATTTGTTTGTTTTTTCAAAATTCGAAAGTAGACTAAAACTTTAGCCCCAGTTGCGAGGAAATGGAGTACTGAAAATGTATCATGATACGAGATAACGTGTCTCAAGATGTTCATTAACTAACAAACCCCTCTTTGTTGATCTCTCGTGGTTAGTTTCCGTTCTTTCCATCTTTACTTTCGACCTCCGTCTGCCAATTCTCGTTCTTGTCTCCGTGGTGTAGGGTGTTAAAATTGGTGATTTTGTTGATCTGCAACCCGCCGAACATGTACGTATGAATAGTTGCCGGGGCTCAAAGTGCGTGTGTGACTGACTGACTTGCTGTGCGTTTGATCTCTCAGGAATGTCGGGTAACTGCGGATAGAATTGGTTTCGGTTGTAGCACCCGATCCCCCAGGTCCTCACATCTAGTGGGACGTGGGTTGGCGACCATGGGACCCCAGCTGAGTCCGGCATTGCTTCCACTACTTGTGCCGGGCACCTCTCTGTCTTATTTCCTGTCGACCTGCCTTGGACAACTCTTGTCCTCTTCCGACCCCGATGGTATTAGAATAACCGAGGCCTTAATTGGCCCTTCTCTCATCTTTCCTTATCCCTCATTCTTCGAGGGATCAGCCTTTTTATTTTTATTTTCATAACAGTTCCTTTTCTCTTAAAGATTCCTGCCCTGTTTTTATGAATTGGCTGCCGGTGTCTCTAAATTACATTTTGTGAGTTTTTTTTATCATTTTAAATGATCTAGTCGACTTCGTCGTTACGTTACGGCGACGTCACGAAATGTACCGAGAACGCACTGAGGTGTGTGACGTCATAGTACCGCTAGGTGCATGTGTACTGAGTTCACTGGTGAGCTCTGGCATTACGAGACGGCAACGACACGGCGAGTGTGACGTCATCCAGCCAGCTCCCTCATGACTTGTAACTTTCTTGCGTTCTGATTGTTTCTTGATCATCTAACATGTCAAGAGTCTGTGGCTTCGAGCGAAGCGAGAAGCCTCCAGCCTTTCTAGCATTTTTGAGCATTTAAAATTATATAAAGTCCAGCTTTCAGACTGCCTGTCTCTTTTTTTTTACCACATTTTGTAACTCTCTCAATCTACATTGCACTTTGTAAGTATTTTCAATCTCAATTGCATTTTGTCAGTACAGTATTTTGAATCGCGGGCTTCCACATATTGTGAGTATTTTGAATCTACCATACATTTTGTAAGCATTTTCAAATTCAATTAAATTTTGTAAGTATTTTGAATTTTGATTACACTTTGTGAGTATTTTGAACCTGAACTACATTTTGTGAGTATTTTGAACCTGAACTACATTTTGTGCGTATTTTTCAATCTAAATTCCTTTTGTGAGTATTTTCCTTCTAAATTACCTTTACCTTTTATAAGTATTTCCACTCTACATTTTGTGAGTCGTTTCAATCTGAGTTCCATTTTGTAAGTATTTTCAGTCTAACTTAATGTTCGTTCTGGTTTCCATTTCATTGTCATTTTCGCTATCACCCAGACCATTAGCGGCCGATAACCTAGACGTTAGGCCCCTTAAAACGACAATGATCTTCGTTGCACCGGACGTGCCCCTATATTGCTTTCCAGTGGCACATTGTCGGCCATAAAATGAAGGACACAAGCAGGGTTTACTAGTCTACTGGAGGTCGGCTGAGAACATGTGCCGGTACATATCAAATCAAATCGTGCCCGTTGAACTGTTCACCAGCTACCCACTGTACCCAAGGACGGAACTAAAGTGAGCGCGTGGAGCTTGCCCGATACCATAGTTACAGTTATACTAACCATAATAATTTGTCTATTGATCAAACTCAAGTATCTCTTAGTTGAATATTCCAACTAGGCCTACCTCAGTAGACTTTGATTAGGTTACATTAAATTCAGTGTGCATTTATAGCTACAAGAATGAACGTGTCGCTGCCAGTGATGATCCAATTCCATTCGCTAACAAGATATCTCGCCGCGTGTGCCGACTAGATTTTTCTGTTTTGTTGTATCGTACAAATCGTGAAAACATATTACCAAATATGAGTCGTCTACAGGAACAAATGACGGGGTTACCCCTAAAACTATAATCGAGTTGGAAGAGCTCGATTGCTGCTGAGGACGTTTTTTTTACTGATTTTGTATTACCTTGATGCTACTGTACCAGTACGTTCTTAATTCGATGGATAGTGTCTTGTGTTTTGTAATCATTCGGACTGGAACGTTTCGTGGCTAGTGCACAGCTTGCCCCATGCTTGGGTGACATGTTGTAACGTTTCATAGCTCGTGATAGTAAATGAGTGCAGTAAATAGCTCGGTTAATAGGGCGCCAATCTCCAACAGACGGTTGTGAGATATATTTATATTTATTAAATTGAGATTCTTTACTTTCGGGGGAGGGACAACAAAGGCTAGCTGTAAAACACCTTATTCTATTTATTTTGACCTCTGGGAAGTCTAGCATGGGGTAAATCTTGACAGACAGTCATAGATTGAATTTTTTTTTTTATTAAGAACACAGGATGAGATGAATGACGTCTTGCGACCTTTCAAACGGATAAAAATAAAAAGGGGAAGTTATTTCTTTAAATTACTGAAGTTAATAGTATTTACGTCCGACTTGCAATTGACAAATATGCATGAGCTCACCGGGTTGTAGATCTTCCTGGGCGATGTTGGCGGAGGTATCTCGTTCCTGAAGTAGACATCTTGCGTGGTGTTCCATGGTTCGAAGTACCAATCCTCCCTGATAAAGCTATCTGCACACTAATTGCACAGATGCTGTCGCCTAGCTGAATGAATGGAATGGTTTCACTCGTCTTTGATATTCAGCGCAATGCTGGAAATATCCTAGCTAGATCACCACTGAGTTTACTAGTTGAACTTTATGAACTTTGGTAGTTGAATCTCAACAAGTGAGGTCCAAGTTTAGAATTTGGAGTGCTTTCAAGTGAAAACATAATAATATTCTTCCTCTCCATACAGCTCTGTCCCGGCTTATATATGGCAATTATGTCTCCCACCAGCAGTAGGGGATCTGCCAATTGCAATATCAAAGTATAGTCTACAGAAAGTGACGCTCCTTTCTTATTGGCCGAAGTAAGTCCTTTATCAAGCACCAAGTGGCTATATTGGGGTGAAGGTCTCTCCACCAGTGACACACTTCCATATGGGTGTCATGTAACGGTATCTTCCTTAAAAAATCACAAGGTTGCAGTTTTCTCGTCGTAAAACAATTTATTCTAAAAAGCTGTAGGGTTCATTGTTCCGACATCTTTTAGAATTAGCCTGTTGGCTACCGAGGGTCACTCCTGGTTGTGGCTCCCTTTCCATTCTTCCTGCCTCTTCATAAGCGGTTTATGACGGTTCAAGCGGTATCTATTGTCAGTTGTTAGTTCCACAAGTGAGCTCAAGAAATATATTTATTGGGGGAGGGGTTGTAAATTTACGGTTTGAAATCTCGGGTGACGTCTAATTACAAGAATGGATCAAAATGAACATATGATTTTATACTACCCTTAAACACAATAAATATATACATGCACTATCGTTGCAATTGCACATCAATATAGTACTCTTAGTTCAATTGTTTTGGGTGTGGTGTACAAACACCACAATCGCCCCCATGAGTCGACGAATAAATTCCCAATTTTGAGAATGACTCATCCCCTGAAAACAATTACAAACACTGAAATTCATATACACAATACACTTAAATCTTCAAATCAACAATACATTTAAAATGTCATTTCTTTCAATGTTTCCTGTTATCCAGTTTGTCTGAACTTATTTCACTCTTAGGGCGTTCTTTATGACATACAACATTTCAACTGTAGAAGGTTGAATTTTACACGGATAATTGCACACGCATACACACGCAAAGTGTTTGCTCTTACAAAATGCAATTACAAGTCGGAGGATAAGATATGTCTTCTGCCTTGTGTAACACCATCTTTCAACAAAACATTACTCTTCCCAGTAGTCACTACTTACAGAAAATTTATTCTTAACAAAACTTCATGGTATCAAAATTAGACAACTTAGCGACATAGTGGTACACTCTATCTAACCAACTACCTGCGCTCCTACCAGCCTATATATCCTTACATTATTTCAATGCGTTACCATTACTGTTATTCTAACACTATGATTATAACCATCCTACACAATCTTACTCACAAATCTAAATCATATTTACACCCTGTATCTTAATCATTATTATATGAAAAACACCCTCAATTCTTCTCCGCCTCATCTAATTACTGTCATCGCTTCTGACATAACTTCAGAGTTCAGTAGCTCTCAATGCTTTCTCTCTCAAACTACTGGTAAACCGCTACTCAATTTAAATTTCTCACGAATAAGTCGTATTTTATTTACCTCTTTCTCTTCCTTGAATCCTACCACCTTTAACTCAATTAACTTCGAATTATAACACATTCCTTTCAATAACTTATAAATATTAAGCCAACCATTTATTATTATTATTATTATTATTATTATTATTATTATTATTATTAGTATTACTTTCATGTGTGCCGGACAACAACACAACACACCATCAATTCGCTATCGCTCATCATCAGTAACATTTACAAGTGGTTTAACTGGGTATTTAGCCTTGCAATATATTTGGCTGTGTTCTAAAACTTGCGTATTAAGATCTTGAAACTATAACTTGGATCATCTCTTGGGTGTACTCCCTCATTACTCTGTTTCCTTGTGTGCATACATTCGCTATTTTTATACTTCAAAACTCCCAACATCTACGAGTACTTCACGTATTCACGTAGACACCACAAAAACCTCCTCAAAACTCCCAACATCTACGAGTACTTCACGTATTCACGTAGACACCACAAAAACCTCCTGCTCAGAGTTATTAATCTCCTCTGGCATACTTACTTCTCCAAAACCTTCCTCCACCATAACTTCATTTGGCCATTTACCAACCTGAAACCTCATTGCTCAACGGCATTAAACCTCGCTGGCATCCTTACTTACTACCTCAGTCACGTCATTTACGTGTAGTTCACACACACACACGTACATACATACACACACACACATCCATCTCCAAGTACCAGATGTCCTATAATTTAATACTTCCTTATTTCCATCAGATGTTGGTTATTTCAGACCAAGCCTTACCATCTATCACTTCTAAACCACTTCTAAATATCCCCAACTGTAGTCACTGATGACTTCGCTGTTCTCAAATGAAATTTCTTTACTGTACATCAATACTTACTTCAATTCATTAATTTTATTCTCACTGTATCACATCATCTTAAATCATTCACGAATCTCTACCTTATTATTTTTATTATTATTATTATTATTATGGTTGTCATAATAGTTCTTATTTTCATTACATTACTTACCATTTCTGTTATTACTTTCTCAGATACATTATTCTTAGAATACTTACTTCTGCAGACCACGCACCTTTTAATACAGTATGACTCGATAAGCGGTTCACCGTCTTTACCTAGTTTATAAGCATAAGCTTTTATTTGCTGCTCCCTCACTGTTTCATACAACTCTGACCTGATACACGATTTCTGGCTTCAAGAATCTACCTAAATTTTAATCTACGCCCCCCACACTTCTATTTAAACAATGAGCTAACATGCTCCACTATCTTAATCGCTATTAATACTCTTTACCTCCTTATTGTAGTATACTTTAATATCTACGTCATAACTCCCTAATTTAATTACATTAAATAAATACACTTGAACTACACGACTAAGTCTCCGACCTATCTTTACACTCCACTATTCGTTTAAGATTCCTTGTTCTATTGCTCTCATTTCTTTCTTTCTCCCTGGTTTAATTGTTACTCTTTCTTCTCTTCTCTCATAATAATAGTCTCTACTTCCTCATTACTAGGCCTATATTTATCTATAGTAAAGCTACTCGTAGTCTCTCCTCCTAACGTCTCACCTAACATCTCTACTTCTAACTTCCATTCCAAATAGTAATCTTCATCCTTATCTTTATATCTCTTTCTAATCTCATCTAACAATGTGACCTGGCTTTTCCGCTTTGTCCTACTCCTACCGATTTTAACTTCCGTCATCTGCTTTCCTCGTTCACTGTAATCTACCTGCTGACTTTGTGCTAACACACGCATCTCCATCTCAGCTAAGTTTACGTAACTAGAAACTGCCCCTACTTTAGGAAGACTTTTCCTAATGTCCTGCTCTATTTCCAGTATCCTACTTTCAACATTTACTCTAAACTGATTGTTCTCCTCTTTAACAACTTCCTGGATTCTACAATCCTGAGTACCTATTGTTTTCTCTACCTCCCATATTTCTACTCCTAACTGTTCCTCAAACATATTCTCCTCTCTCATTCTCTGATCTATCATCTCTTCCTCCAGTTCCTCAACTCTCTCCTCTAACTGTTTATTAGGGTTACATAATTTGTCATGACCTATATCTACTTTCTGCACTACATCTGATGTCATTTCAGCTAATCTTTCCTCCTCCTGCTTCTGTATTTCTAATCTACTCTCATCTTCATTCACTTCCTCAATTTTCTGTTCTACATCTTGCTCTTTCTCACAAAAACTACTATTGACTATTTCTAGCTTCTTATCTTCTTCAGTTTCCTTGTCCAGCACTTGCCATCTTTGGTTAAATTCCACATTCTGTTTTATTAACGTCTCCAATGCTAGTTTATTTTGGTCTAATTTCTCGTTCACTTCTGATTTATTTTGATCTAATTTCTGGTTATTTTGATCTAACTCATGTTTTATTTCTTTAATACTTTGATCTAATTTCTGATTACTTTGATCAAATTTTGCGAGCATATCTCCCATCATCTTGATTAACCTTTCTTCCAATGTATCTGATTCTATATTTATGTTTTTGCCCTTTTCTAGGTCTTCCGCGCCCCCCATCGTACTATTCTGTGATTCAACCGACTTGTCTACCTCGCCGCAACTCTGAACATTGTTACTCCCGCTAGCTAAGTCTTTCTCCACTACCTCTGCCTCGGTACCCTTAACTGTGTTACCACTACGTAACGTCATCATCTCGTTCTCATCTCCCATGATTCACTTTATATAAGTTACTTTATTATTATGAAAAACAATTAATTTTATTTCCAAATGCAATTTAATAATTTTATTTATTTCTTTAAGGTGTTTTATAGCTTTCGAGCTCCACGTTGAAGTGCCATGTTGTAACGTTTCGTGGCTAGTGCACAGCTTGCCCCATGCTTGGGTGACATGTTGTAACGTTTCATAGCTCGTGATAGTAAATGAGTGCAGTAAATAGCTCGGTTAATAGGGCGCCAATCTCCAACAGACGGTTGTGAGATATATTTATATTTATTAAATTGAGATTCGTTACTTTCGGGGGAGGGACAACAAAGGCTAGCTGTAAAACACCTTATTCTATTTATTTTGACCTCTGGGAAGTCTAGCATGGGGTAAATCTTGACAGACAGTCATAGATTGAATTTTTTTTTTTATTAAGAACACAGGATGAGATGAATGACGTCTTGCGACCTTTCAAACGGATAAAAATAAAAAGGGGAAGTTATTTCTTTAAATTACTGAAGTTAATAGTATTTACGTCCGACTTGCAATTGACAAATATGCATGAGCTCACCGGGTTGTAGATCTTCCTGGGCGATGTTGGCGGAGGTATCTCGTTCCTGAAGTAGACATCTTGCGTGGTGTTCCATGGTTCGAAGTACCAATCCTCCCTGATAAAGCTATCTGCACACTAATTGCACAGATGCTGTCGCCTAGCTGAGTGAATGGAATGGTTTCACTCGTCTTTGATATTCAGCGCAATGCTGGAAATATCCTAGCTAGATCACCACTGAGTTTACTAGTTGAACTTTATGAACTTTGGTAGTTGAATCTCAACAAGTGAGGTCCAAGTTTAGAATTTGGAGTGCTTTCAAGTGAAAACATAATAATATTCTTCCTCTCCATACAGCTCTGTCCCGGCTTATATATGGCAATTATGTCTCCCACCAGCAGTAGGGGATCTGCCAATTGCAATATCAAAGTATTGTCTACAGAAAGTGACGCTCCTTTCTTATTGGCCGAAGTAAGTCCTTTATCAAGCACCAAGTGGCTATATTGGGGTGAAGGTCTCTCCACCAGTGACACACTTCCATATGGGTGTCATGTAACGGCATCTTCCTTAAAAAATCACAAGGTTGCAGTTTTCTCGTCGTAAAACAATTTATTCTAAAAAGCTGTAGGGTCCATTGTTCCGACATCTTTTAGAATTAGCCTGTTGGCTACCGAGGGTCACTCCTGGTTGTGGCTCCCTTTCCATTCTTCCTGCCTCTTCATAAGCGGTTTATGACGGTTCAAGCGGTATCTATTGTCAGTTGTTAGTTCCACAAGTGAGCTCAAGAAATATATTTATTGGGGGAGGGGTTGTAAATTTACGGTTTGAAATCTCGGGTGACGTCTAATTACAAGAATGGATGAAAATGAACATATGATTTTATACTACCCTTAAACACAATAGATATATACATGCACTATCGTTGCAATTGCACATCAATATAGTACTCTTAGTTCAATTGTTTTGGGTGTGGTGTACAAACACCACAGGACATCCTGCTAAGGAAATGCGTCTTCGTATCTTGATTATGCTTAGTGTATTGATGTTTAATGCATCTTTGGTTGTGTACTAGCTGGATAAGCGATATTCTCGCTGAGAATGATGGGTCTTCTTGTTTTCTGATCTTGTGGTTTCTTTGTTGCAGGTGAGTCCATTTTCCAAGTCTTCTTCGTCGAGAGATTTGATAAGTACAACTTTGTCTTTACAGTAATGCTGGCCCTCACAAACACGTTTAATTGTGGTAATGGAATGGATTAAGAAATTAAAATAGGCAGAGAAATAAAAACAAATTGCCTTTGTTTTGCGGATCATTTGGCATTACTGGCAAATGACATATTGTGCAGTAGATAGGGCAACAACACAGATATCGCAACTTGAAAACATTGCAAATAAAATTGGCATGAAAATATAATTTCAAAAACACAAATTGTGCCCTAAAAACCAACATCATTAAAATAAATAAACATAGATTGTAACTCAATTAAAATACCTCGCAGAGATATTAACAAATAACATAAATTAGAAACCCTCCGTCCAGATAATTTGCTTCGCTGTTAGCAGCTTCGGCACGAATTTCTTGTTGAAGTTACACTGGACATGCTGGAGTCCCAGTCCTTTTAATGAGAGCACTACCTCAGCCAGCAACAGACGTTATCTACACGGCTCATGCAAGCGCGCTTCATTCAAATCCATCAGGTTTTCGCAAAAGAATATATGGTCAGATACTTTTCTAACCGACCTCGTATAAGTCGGGTCAGATAGAAACAGAGTTGGGTGAAGATCAGTTTGGCTTCAGGAGAAACGAAGCTGTTCTAAGTCTTAGACTAATTTTGGAAGCTAGAATAGGGAAGGATAAGGGAACGTTCATGACATTTGTAGAACTAAAAACGACTTTTGAATACGTTCATTGGAGTAAGTTGTTTGGCATTTTGAAAACGATTGAAATAAAGTACATGGATAGGAGGCTGCTCTACAATCTATACGGAAACCAGACAGCAGTCATTCGAGCCGAAGGACGTCAGATAAAAGCTGGTATTCAGAAAGGTGTAAGGCAAAGCTGCAACTTACCCATACTCTTCAATCTATAAGCAATGAAGGAAATTGGAGAACAATTCACAGCAGGAGTCAAGATTCAAGGAGCAATAATTTCAACTCTGAGATTTGCTGATGACATCGTCATCTTGGCCGACACGCCTGAGGATTTGAATGAGTTTTTGAATGGTGTGGACTCCGTCTTGAGGAAAAGGTTCATGATGAAAATTAATAAATGTAAAACAAAAATATTGGATGCAGCCTAAATAAATCAGAAACCTCTATGGACGTTGAATTGGCAGGTGAAAAGCTAAAGGAAGTACGATACTTCTGTTACTTAGGAAGCAAAATAACCAGTGATGGACGAAGCAAAGAGGATGTAAAAAGTAGGGTAGCTCAGGCAAGGAAAGCATTTCTACAGAAAAGGAATCTGTTGACATCGAATATAGATTAGGAAGACATTTTTAAAAGCCTTTGTCTGGAGCGTGGCGCTCTATGGAAGTGAACCTTGGACTGTTGGTGCAGCAAAGAAGAGTAGCATGGAAACATTTGAAATGTGGTGTTACAGGAGAATGATGATCATATGAGTAGATAGGGTTACAAATGAAGAGGTGTTAAGGCGAGTGGCAGAGGAGAGATGTTTCTGTTGACTTCTAATGAAGAGAAGATATAGGTTGGTAGGATACATACTAAGACTCCCAGGAACAGCAAGCTTAGTTATGGAGGTAAGGGTCGAGGACAAGAACTGTAGGGGTAGACCAAGAAACAGCTTGCCTCGAATGTAGGGTGTGGTAGCTATGTAGAGATGAAACGATTAGCTCAGGACAGGGAGGCATGGAAAGCTGCATCAAACCAGCCAAAAGACTGAAGACTCAAACAACAACAACATGAGTCAGGTTTTGCCATTGTATCCGGAGTGCGAAATTATAAAATACTGTGAAACTTGTAAGGGATTTAGTTCTTTACTTGCATTTGATGGTTGCTTTCATCTTCGATGCATAGAGCTTTCTATTGAGTACCTTTTAATTTCTGTTCTTAATGTCTTTTATTGAACTTGGTTAAACTTTATTTTGGCTATCATTGAGGGCACTGCCGTGCTATACTTGGAGAAATCGACATTTTTAAAGCCCTAAGCCTTTTTAAGAAAGCAATATTTTTGGCGTTGTAGGTGACAGATTTGAGGAAGTTACCGATTGTACTTATTATGATTGGTGTTATTATTATCATCTGATAAACACATTCTCTCCGAATTGTGTAATGCTAGCAATTGCGGTTCTGTTCTGGTAAACACACTGTATAGGGACGCAATTACTGAGCAGCTTCTTGTAGTGATAGCAGCCATGTCTCAGTGTTGTCTAATTCTAATAAAGAAGCTTTTCAGTCGGTCAACACGAATTGTGCCCAATTACATTGGGCGGGAAACAAGTAGGCTATTTACACACCCTACAAACTAACACGCTACTTAATTGGAAGACATTCTCACTTACAAGAAACATTGTATGAACAGTAAGCAGAAAGTTTCCACAAGGAACAATCTCCTCAGAAGATTGGCCGGATCGCAGTGGGGCAGCCAACCAGCAACCATCAAATCTTCTGCAATGGCATTATGTTATTCCACCGCAAAGTGCGCATGTCCTCAGCTCATGCCAAACAGGTGGATGTGGCTCTCAATGATACGTGCAGAATAATAATTGGGTGTCTCAAATCCACTCCAATTGAATGGCTTTACCACCTCGCCGGGATAGCACCACCTTCTGTTCGAAGAGAAATATCAGCGAACAAGGAAAGGAAGAAGGTGGAGCATGAAGGAACTCATCCGTTAAATGGGTGCGAATTACACACACCAAGACTGAAATCTAGGAAGAGTTTCCTAAAGACATCAAAGGAACTCACAACCACTGAGAAAAATGCTAGACTACAATCTTGGAAAGCTAAAGGTCTTCTTCCTGGTGGCTGTACAACACCATCTGAAACTTTACCACAGGGTCATAACGAGGCATGGATGACATGGAAATCCCTAAATAGGTTGAGATCAGGAGTCTGCAAATCAAGTGCTAAAACGGTAAGACGGAAACATCAAGTGTGATTGCGGAGAAGATTCAATGTCGTATGTGTCCAACTACTTGCACAACGGAGGATCTACAGCTACAAGTCGCCAAGTTCTCGTCCAATTGTATTTAGTGAAATGTTTCGTATTGTGTAACATGTTCCTGATACGAGAATAATAATTGCGAGACATGTTTCCAACGTCACGCGTTCATCCTCAGATCCTCTTCAACTGTTTGATGTTTATGAATCACACCTCTGCTGGAGGAACGCAGTGGAACCGGACCACAAGGATCAGTTGACATCACTCCATTACTTCCAGTGCATTAGTGTAAGTGTGTATTCGCCACGCGATAGCTTCAATAGGAATGGTTCATTTAGAACAATAATAACGAGATAGACTGACAAGTTCAATACTGAGATTATCCATAATAATGTTACGTATGCTAGACAGTTTCGTCGCCCGTGCGTGACTCAGGCCGCCCCAAACTATTCCAGACTGTGTGTTACCAGCGCCTTACGCAGCAGGGCTGTAAGAACAAAAGGGCACGGTCTAGAACCTACGCAGCCCACCCAGAAATGGAACTTTCGAGAAAACTTGAACCCTAGTCTGCTCTCGAAGCATCCATTGAGTGATCAGCTCCGATATATAAGAGCGACCCTGGCCGGTGAGGACGGACTGTGTTCAGAGCGAGTGCGTGCTTTTACCTGTGCGACAGTATCGAGGCGAAGTGCCGTGTTGATTCCGAAACCCAGTGAGATTGTTTCCGAGCCTGCAGAGCCGTGTGTAGCAGACTCGTAAGTAACTGCAGTTTGTGTACTCAAGGAAGTGTGCAGGTATTTCAGTGAGTGGACACGGGTCTACCTAATTAGTGAACGGTCAGCTGCTCGAGAAAGTGAAATGAGTGAGTGTTCTCCACAAGGAGGAAGCCTCAGTGAGACTGTTAATGGTTTCTGTGTGTTTTATTGTGTAGTGTATCTTTCTTGACCTGCAATAAAGCTATATTTCTTTCAAGGACCAAACTGTGTTGTGCTTTTAACCATTGTAGTTCAATTAACGAACGTGCCTTAGGGGTAACACTTAACAATAACAATTCAACAGACAACAGGAAACATACTTAATCCATATTAATAATAATAATAATAATAATAAAAACGCAACAACCATAGAAGTGTAGTATACTGTCTGTAAATAGTTGGCATTATGTAATATTAATAGTGTATATATTTATTTGTGATTAATTGTGATTCATAAACATCGCACACTAGTTAAGCCTGAGTGAACAGGATGTGAGGATGAACGTATGACGTTCCAAATTTGTCATCGAATTAAGTAGGTATTTGTGTTACTTTGTAGAGTGTGTAAATAGCCTACTTGTTTCCCGCCTAATGTAATTGAGCACAATTCGTGTTGACCGACTGAAAAGCTTCTTTATTAGAGCAGCTTGTTTCTGCATCGGACAACTGCACCGTCAATGGGGGACACGTGGAGTTAGTAGCTTGTGGTTTTAGAATTCGGGACACTACTTTGTCCTGATCCCACTGTCGGCCATACTTCAAATGCTGGTCTTTCTTGACAATGGTAGTTTCTTCCCAATTCGAACCTCTAACAATACATCAGTTCCGGCTCCGTCACGCAGCATTGTGAGGACAATTGAGTAGTTGCCTGAGAGCACCCCAAGATTAGCGGCTGAGGGTACTCTTAGGCCAAGTGCCGCAGTGTTATGAGAAGTCAGGAATTATGAAGCTGCTGCTCGCTGCGCGTGTGTGGCCATGCTATGCTCCGATTTGTCGCGTCGCACGCACTTCATTATGAATATTCCGTCCACATTTCTCATTCTTGTTCACTGATCCGCCTCAGCCGTCCTGGAAGTACTCCAGACGAATGATTCCTACACACACAGGGATTCCTACAGTAATACGTTTTTTTTTTTAAATAACTTGTTTTTCTATTTCCATTGTGATGGCATGAGGGTGCAGTGTTCAAGCTGCTTGCCTCTCACCAAGCCAATACATGCGAGATTTTTAAAGTAAAATATCACTTCCTGTGGTTCGGATTCCACGTCAAAATGTAGGGCCGCGCGGTTAACTGTGACTTTCCTTGCACTTGCACTCTATACATGGACAACCAGAACGTATATTAGGATATAGCCCGTGTGATCAGGTGGGTCACCGGGATAGTGCTGCTTTCAGGTTTTGTGGGTATCTTATCAGACAGGAAGTAGCAAATCCAAACTATCACTATCATTTAAATATGACTTACTTATTGTCAGTTCATTTTGTTTCCCTACATTACTGGAATTCACTGTTCCGCTCAGGTGACAGCGGCTCAAAGTTTGTAGAACTTTCGTGTATTATTTTTCTGGAGGTCCTGTTCAATTTCCATTAATCTACCATTAACATAATTGCTTTTTTCTGATCTGTTTTCGAAACCTGTTTTTTGAATTTTAAGAAATTAATCCCTTTTTTGTTTTGTTTTGTCTGAATTCCGATTTTGCTAAACTTTATTCGGCATTCAATTCGATGCTTTGGGAACCCTTTGTAATATTATCTTTCAGCTCCATCCAATCAGAAGGTTGTCGGTTGGGGATATTTACGAGGAAGTCTCTTTGTTTCTTTTAAAAGCATCGATGATTCCTTTTTTAACCTTAACATTCATAATTTCCTTTCGATTTTTATTGGAAATCAGTACATGGTGTACTTGAAATTCTTCTAAATGACTGTTCGAAGATCGACAAGTGGCGCTTCTTTTTTTTCTTGCGTGGAAGAGACAGAAAATGAGTCGACATTAATTTTAAGCTAAAAATGTCAAAAGACGGAGAGAGCGTTTCATCCAAAGATATAAGCGGTTTTCTTTACGTCCCCACTTGTAACTCTTTGAGACGTGACTTATTGTAAGACGGATGCTCAATATGCCATGAGCCAAGGGCTATGACGAATGAGACAGCTCTTATCTATTGCTGGGGGAAATCAGATTTCAGAAGAAAGCAGTGGAATTAAATGCCTCGCCAGTTCACCCCGGCAGAAGGGGACGCCAAGGAACTAACGGACATGCTCGTACTTATTCAAGATGATACGGGCAGAGAGTGAACCGGGCCGAGCGATTTACTGTTGTTTTATCTAGGACTTGCGACTTCGTGATAACCTGGGTTGTTGTAGTGACCGTGCTAAAATTACAATACAATATCAGTTCATATAACAGACAAATGTTTTCAGTCACAGTTACTAGAAAACGATTTCTGCATTAGTTAGTTATTGAGATTGTAAGGGGTGGAACAGCGAGGTCATCCGCCCCGAAATCTACTTTAATATAACACTCGAACTTTCAGCTGAAACTTTCTTAAGCCGTTAAAACCCCGTTATTTCAGCTTGCTGCAAACAACTCTGTGGTTATGAAAATAAAGAAATACCTGCCTATTTGCGTGTTTTATATTATAGACATTTTAGGTAATGTCATCAGAGGTAAAACATTATTACCCCGGTGGGAGTAGGTAAACGATAGCGTAACAACTGTACGATCATCGGCTCCTCCGCTGAGATAATACGCTAAGGTGTATGTTTCACAAAACGCAAGCTCCTAAACCAGAGGGAGTTGTACCAATATCTTCCAAATGGTCTCAATAGTACACGAAAAATCTTGCATTTCTTGAAAAGTCAATGGAAATATATTTATTTGTTTATAAAGTGCTTTGAAATAAATGAACAAGACGATAGCCCCTGACAGAACTGTATCGCGTACAGCCGCATAGCACTAGTGTCGAGGGGGTAGTCTGTACACATGGGCCGCACCCAGCTAGCAGCAGTGATGAATGGCTCTCTCATTTCATAAATATCGACAATTAGTTTATAAAGTGCGTTTAAATGAATAAACAGGCGGGTGGTTTATACACATGCGAGAGTTCTCGCACGGGTCCGCTAGTTTTATTTATTACATACACGAGCATAATACTCATTCGTAATTCACAAACCCTTATATAACCGGGAATAGTAATATTAAACACTAACTAAACGTTCTACACTTATTGTATTTAGATAATAGTTGTATATAAATTTAAACCTCAACTCAGTGATCAGGATCTGATGATGAGCGCTTGAAGGTCCAAACGCATAATCCTGAAATTGGCCCAGTATAATAGTGACCATAACTAACTCATGTCATTTAGTTATTATTTTACTAGCAACCCGCCCGGGAACAGTTATCAATGCATTACGTGATAAGCGTTTTTTTTTTCGATGTCAATGAACTAAGACCTAGATCCGCTTTACGTCTCGGCATGATGGGTTAAAATCACTGACTGGTGGGTAGATTATTAGCTTGGGAATAACCTAACCCCCAAGGGAAGATGATAAAGAAAACGAAGTGGGTTTCGGACTGGAGAAAAAGGATGGAGAAATAGGACGAGAGTCCAACAGAAGTTATAATTATGAGTACTTGCTCAAATGCAACAAGTAGTGCAAACCCTATCAATAGATTTATTTTTATTAAAGAGGGCATGAACCTAGGAAGAGTTAGGGAAGACAGGATCTTGCCTAACCGTAATGTTTGAGAAATGATAAATCAAAGAACAAATCTTTTAATTTATTTAACAATGTAAAAGGAATTAGTTTTTGTAACAAATATATAATTTTGATTTTTATAAACAATTGGGGTCGCAGACCTCCGAAAACAGCTAAAGCTTGCGCCAGGCAATTGATAATTATTTTGGTTTTAAACCTTTTATATGCTTTAAAATCTTCGTAAGATTTTGAAATGGCTAAGATAAATAAATGAAAAAATTAAAGATAATTGACGTAATTAAAGTTAAACAATAAATCAAGTACAAGATGTGTACTTTAAGGATTTCTAGATAAGTATCTTAGAAATAATACCTTCGAAAGTAACAACAACAAAAACTCAATTATACTTAAGAGTTTATACAAATAGGGCAGGTCACTTATTGTGAAACCTGAAGAGAACAATCGAAAGGAAGTTTCTAGAACTTCTATGTTTAAGTAGGGATCACGAGAAAAATGGGGCAAGTTTCCCTTTCGTGAAACCTAGAGATGACTCACTTTTGAGTTGAAAGAATTGGATTCCCTCATTAGAAGGGAGAAACAATATAATTTAAGGCGTGTACTAGACACGAAGTTTTACAGACATTAATTCGTTATACATGGAGCAAATAAGGGAGGGCACTTATGTAGAGTAACACCTCATTGAAAAAAAGACCTAAAGTAACAATTTTATTATTTTGGTTTGTTAGTAAAGGGTTTGGGAAAGATCAAATGGGATTGTGGAAAAGTGTTCATGGCCGTATTTATTGTACTCGGACGAGCGCGACGCGGATGAAAAGTTGAACAGGCACTGTTTTCACTATAGTCAGTTGATATAGTTGAAAAGTTCACTGTAGTAGCACAAAAAGTTGATGGCGAAGAAAGTTATTGCAATAGTGGAAAATAACTACTTACACTAGATTTGCGAGAGTCTATTGCTTGAAAAACTTGTAGGTTCTAGTTGAATGCACCAGAAAAATCCCAACGTAGGAAGAAAAATTAGATATTGATTAGCAGTTCATAAGGAAGATTCCTTAGGTTGAAAAAGTATTCCCATATGTGAGTGGAAAGTACATGACAGTATAACTGGTAGATAGAGTGCAGGTTCTGGAAGGTTCCAGAGCAATGATGACTTGTTTAAATTGGGTAGAGAATCCCTCGGCGGAAAGCTAGATTATATAGACAGTGGGTATTTTGGAAATATCCCTCGATGTGAAATAGCATCTCAGAAAATCTTTCATTTAGAAAGTTAGACTTGATAGTTTAAGTTTGATCAAGAAGATCTCTTGAAAGCAGTTATTATCACAAGCAATTTTCACTGTCTATAAAATCCAAATAAAAGCATTGAACCTTTTAAAAGCGATGAGAATGAGGTTAAAACATGAAGTCGGTACTTATCTTTGCTTCATGAAGAAGGCGATGTTGCTGTTGACGGTTGATTCTAAAATTCGAACATGGCGTCGAATTTAAAGTTTGCCTCTTGAGTTGAGGAGGCGAGCTTTAGTTAAGCTCTGACTGGATTGACTTCCGACGTACAAGTGAGGGCTGCTAGACGCAGCGAAAGTACATTAGCCTAGACGGCATGTCCAACAAGAAGTTGAGTGCACTTGAGGGGGTGAGCGGTTGCTCACGACACGGAGACAAGTCGAGAAGAAGTGTAGAAGTGAACGAGAGAGCGAGCTGCGCGCGCGGAGAAGCGAGCAGTAGGAGGAGGCGAGAAGAGGGGGAAGCGGACGAGTAAGGGGAGGAAACAAAGAGGTTATACATAAACATGAAAAAAACTTTACAAAAACAAAATTCTTCTTGGAGCGGTGTCTTCACGGAGTAGTTTGTTGGTGAAGAACACGATGCCCTGCGGATTAATGTAGAAGTCTTCATGGCTTGAAGCAATGGAAGTTCGGAAGGCAGCGATGGGACGCTGTTAGGCTGGTTGAACGGAATATGCGTTTCTGTAAAAAACTGACAGGAAAAAATGAACAAATGCACGGGGCAAACAGCAGGTAACAGTTCGATATTGGTGTGTGCGGGAAAGAAATGTAAATAAATGGACTGATATAAAGTAATGAAGAACAGCAAAAGCTAATTCTTTCTTTCCGTGTATTTCCAAAAATACACCAACTGGATTATTAATTATGTTATCATGGGGATGCATGTGCAACGAATTCTTGTCAGACGTAATTTAAGAATGGCGAGATGCATGAAACACAAATCCCCCTTCCCTCCAATCTTAACTTGACTGTCTATTTTGCGGAACGAAAAGTTCACAGGCGAAGAAAAGCCGAGTTGCACTTCCAGGGAGACTCCAAACACAACCACTCTTCTCTGCAGTCTTAACTCAACTCGACTCGACAGTTTGCTGCTGGCTGTATCTGGGGTAATAGGCTCGCCCGCTAGCTAGGCTGTAACTGGGGTGATTAGGTTCGCCCCTAGCTAGTTCATAATCTGTCGGCTCAGTAATTGAATGGAGATTGTTGGAAGAAATTAAAACTTATAAACACTTACAGTGGCCGATGTATTGAAGATCAAGATTTGCTCTCGTGTACTTTTTGTAGAACTTTTCATGCTGAACAATTCTTACACTCATAGTATATTGATATTTTTAACGATTTGCCCAGCGTAAGCTTTAAAAGCGCACGGACGCTAGGTTTTTCTTTCGACCTTTTCACTGAAATCGTTACTGCTTGGCTTCCTTTTGTCATAAATAAATATTTTTCTACAGAAACCTTCCTCGAGATATCCTTTACTGAATGGTGAAAACCGCATCAAAATCCATCCGGTGGTTCTCGAGGTTACCCGTGACATCCAAGAATCGGGGACTTAGCTTTATACTAAGTATTATATACATTGTACCTTGCCCAGTCATTGGGCAAATTCAAAGTTGACCGACTGAAGAGTTACCAGGTTTACAACTGACAGCTCTTAGTGAAAACTAGACTAAAACAAAATAAAACAAAAATGTGTCTCTCGTAAACAGCATTCAGCGGCAAGAAATTAATTCAAATCTTTGCAGGAAACTGTTAGTTTTTAGCCTACTTTCGATTTTTGCAAAAAATGAAAGTAGACTTATGAGATCAACACAGGGCGAAAAAAGTGTGTGTGTGTGTGTGTGTGTGTGTGTGAGTGTGTGTACTCTGAATGTCTGTCCCCCCCTATCAATTCGAACACGGTGAATGCGAATTGAACGAAATTTGGTACAAAGGTAGCACTAGCAAAGGACACCTCAGTGTCATGTTTTATATCGCCGCCATCTTTACTAAAACTGAATGGCGGCCACTCAAACGTTCAAAACGTAAAATCAAATAACGACTAACCAAATCATCCGATCTCTACCAAATTTGGTAACAACATACCTTCGTATAGGATGCGTCTTGTGGCCAGACTACAAGGTCGTCCGCCGTACCATTTCAGGATGGCGGCCGTGCGAATTATGCAAACTTTATAATCCATATCATGGGACTCACCAGTTCCGATTATCGAGCCGAGAATCGTTTTAACTGTTCTAAAGGAAGAGGCACGTTCGAAATTAAAAGTTTATTTTGTAATACTATAGTGCAGACGTGATTTTAAAAAGCTGAGCTGATTCAGTAATAAGACAAGATGGCAGCGGATATCTTGTGCCTGACTTATATTTCACTAATTTGAGTATTGAATGCAATATAGCGTACTGATACAAAATAAATAAACTTTGTATGAAATGCTTTATATATAAATAATATACTCCAGTGATGAAATCGTTTAGTATAAATCATTATTTGCTAACAAGTTCTATGTAAGTCATTTTATATAGAACGATATTCGTTGACACAATTAGCTCAGTGGTAGAGCGTTAGCCTATCGCTCAAATGCCTATGGTTCAAACCCGATCAGAGTTAGATTTTTTGTTTGAAATGTTATATGTTTATTGTTTTGTAATGACTCAGATGTTTTAAAATTAAGCGTTATATTGTGCATATTATGGTGTAAAATATATATTTAATTAAAACATAATTCGCCAGCAGATTTACTCGAGACATCTAGCTGCCAAAAAGGTAACTGCACGCCGACATACTTATTAACCAGAGCCACCTATCTCTAGGTGGTGTTGTTATTAACTTCCAGATTTTATTGAAAAGTTTCTTCTTCTGGCCGCTAGAATGCACTCGCTCTGTTAGGATTATATTGTTCGATATTTCACCACTAGAAGTCACGACTAGTCTACGTGGGGCTCCATTGATTAATATACCATTGGCATTCTATGCGCATCGAATTTGAAGAATGACAAGATGATACTACGATACATTTTTACTTTTTATTTTAAAGGGTTTGTAACAGCCTATTTTGCGTTACTAGAAAATGTTATTTGAAGTAAAGAACAAAACGATTTCACATAGTAACTGAGTTCAAGCCATTGGTGTTAGTTCAGGTATTAATTACTACTTTTATTTCAGGCAAATAACAATCGAAAATATCCACATAGTTTGTATACACACGTCGTCTCTGTAGGGTCATGGAAAGATTTGTTAATTCAATTAGGGTTTTCGATTCCCGGTCAATGCATGTGAGATTTTTGAAGTGAAATGCCATGTCCTGTGGTTCGGATTCCACGTAAAAAGGAGGTCCCGTGGCTCATAATCATAAGATTCACGGCCACGTAAAACTACAATCTTCCTTCCCTTTTTTTCAATTAGGGTTGTGAAAGCCCTGCACAACCTGACTTGTAAAGACATGCCTCAACTCAAAGTTGGATGTTGCCCACGGCAGGTCGTATATGTAATAATAATAATAATAATAATAATAATTATAATAATAATATATATATATATATATTTATTTATTTTTTTTTTTTTTTAAGGGGAAGAAATGAATTTACTCACAGAGTGTCGGGCTCCTGCTGCTGAGTAGCAGACTACCGACTAAAACCTCCCCCTTTACTTCTGAACACTAGCCTGGAACCGTTTAGCACATTAAAACAATAATAATAATAATAATAATAATAATGTTATTGGTTTTACATCCCTTTTAACTACTGCTGCTTTTAGAGACACCGGGGTGCCGGAATTTTGACCCGAAGGGGATCTTTAACGTGCCAGTAAATGTACTGACACGGCTCCCTCGCATTTGTGCACCCTCAAATGCCAGCTGACTGCGCCAGGATACGAACCTGCAACCTAGGGCCCAGCAAGCGAGAACGTTACCGCCGAGCCACGCAGCCAGTCCGGTCGATTATGTCTCCAGATCCATAACATTCTTGAGATACTTCTTATCTTTCTTTCTTTCTTTCTTTCTTCCTTCAATGATGGTAGCAGTTTTTATCTAGATTGTGGCGTTTGGAAGAGGTAAATCGTTTCTATGGCCTTCAACAAAGAATAGTTCTATTATACTCTTTGATAATAACGAGTTATAACTATACTCATACATTTAGGAGAAAGTAGGCTATATGTTCTTTACTGAACATCTTGTTTTTAACCCTTCCCAATTTGATTGGTGCCCCTAAGCTAAGGATCTAACCAACCACATTTATCGGTTGCCCATGTGATTGTGTTTAAGATGTGAATTGTTTGTAATATGATATATACGGTACTTAGCCTTAATCAATTAGTAATCATTGTTGTGTAGCATTTTAAATGGGTCGACGTCGCCTTCGGCATCAAGTCTGTCTGTCGTACCATGCCGCAGTCGACTCGAGCCCAGTTGCAGGTGTGTAATCTATCACAGGCGTCGCTTTGCTCTGCTGCCCCGTTAGGTTTATTCGTCAGTGAAATGCGGACGAAACTTACATTATTTCTCTCGTGGTCCTAGCACGCCATATCGCCGAGATTAATTACTCCTGGGAGATTTTCGGAAATATTGGTCATGAATAAACATTGTCAGCGGATGAATATGTATGACTGTTGGCATTATTACAATGCATCTTGCACGTGCTAGCAATCATCAGCTGACCGACCACCGGGTGTCCCGCAGTCAGTCACATCGTGAGGTAGGCTCGATACCAGGTGTAGATCAAGTAGTTCTGGGCTTGAGCAGAACATTTCAGGCCCGGCGACTATTTCTCTCTGATATTGAGCCTAAATTTGTGAACGAATATTCGCATTTCGAAGCCCATGAGAAATCAAGTGGTCTAGAAATTATTCCCTATTAAGATATTTTCTAAATAAACAAACTAAAACAGGACATGAAACCTTACAATGTAGACTACATGTGTATATCCTTGTTTAGACACGGCTGTTACACACGCCCCCCCCCCCCCCCCCCCCCCCCAATTTTTGAAGGAATAACAACTTAGCCGTGCCAGAAGCAAGATGTGAGTGAGTGGCAATACATTGCAACCAATTCATGAGATGTTATAGTTTTTGGCGTGAAAATCACAAAAAGTTTTAACTAAATATGAGGGGTGGGATATCTAGGGACGGGAAATATGCAACCTAACCTCAGCCCCTACAAATTGAATCTGTCATTGACATAAAAGAAGCATTATTTCATTTATCGTTCTCTCTCTCTATTCGTTTAGCCGATTCCGACTCTCCGTGACCCCATGTACTAAACTACGCCAATTTCTTCTGTCCTGCACTGCCTCCCGAAGATTTTCCAAGCTGGAATTTAGTGCTTCTGTGATGCCATCCATCCATCTCATTCTTTGCCTCCCTCTTCTTCTTGTGCCTTCTATCTTCCCCAGCATTAAGGTCTTCTCTAATGAATCATGTCTTCTCATGATGTGTCCAAAGTAGCCCAGTTTTTGTTTCAGGATTAAGCCCTCCAAGGAACACACAGGTTTAATTTGCTGTAAAACTGACTTATTGGTTCTCTTCGCAGTCCATGGAACTCTAAGAACTTTTCTCCAACACCATAATTCGAAGGAATCTATTCTACGGCGTTCAGCTTTTCTTATGGTCCAGGTCTCACATCCGTACATCACAACTGGAAAAGTCATAGCCCTTACTATACGGATCTTTGTTGTTAAGGTTAGGTTTCTACTCCTTAAGACATTGTTCAGATTTGAAAATGCCTGTCTACCAAGTAGCAATCGTCTTTTGATCTCATGACTGCAGTCACCATCGGCAGAAATCTGTGAGCCAAGATAGTTAAAAACAGAGACTATCTCCATTTTTTCTCCTCCTACTTGCCATGAATTGACAGTTGTAGTTGTCATAATTTTTGTTTTCTTGACATTCAACATTAGTCCAGCCTTTGAACTTTCCTCTTTCACTTTCAGTAAGAGATTTTTTAAATCTTCTTCAGTTTCCGCCATCAGGATTATATCATCTGCATATCTCAGGTTGTTTATATTTAACCCAGCTATTTTGATTCCTGTTTCTTCTTCATCTAACCCCACATTCCTCATAATGTGTTCTGCATACAGATTGAAAAGGTAAGGTGACAATATACAGCCTTGCCGTACTCCTTTTTGAATCTTAACCCATTTAGTTGTTCCATATATGGTTCTCACTGTAGCTTCTTGATCAGAGTATAAGTTCCGGATGAGGTTAATGATATGTTCTGGTACTCCCATGTATTCGAGTACTTTCCATAACTCATTATGATCAACACAGTCAAAAGCTTTAGCATAATCAATAAAACAAAAATATACATCATTCTGGAATTCTCTTGCCTTCTCCATTATCCATCGTACGTTGGCGATTTGATCTCTGGTCCCTCTTCTTTACGAAATCAAGCTTGTTCTTCAGGTAGCTCTCGGTCTACATACTGGCGCAGTCTATTTTGTAGGATTTTAAGCATGACTTTGCTAGAATGTGAGATAAGTGCTATTGTTCGGTGATTCGTGCATTCATTAGAATTTCCCTTCTTAGGTATTGGGATGAATACTGAACTTTTCCAGTCTTTTGGCCATTGTTGGGTTTTCCATATTTGCTGACATATGGAATGTAAAATTTTCACTGCACTATCTCCAACTTCTTTGAACATTTCTATTGGAATTCCATCATATCCACTTGCTTTGTTTTTAGCAATATTCTCTAGGGCCTATTTGACTTCAGTTTCTAAAATATCTGGTTCTGGTTCGAAGGGCACATGAACGTCATTATCCATAATACATGGTTCTTTCTTATACAGATCTTCTACATATTCCATCCATCTTTCCTTAATGTCTTCTGCTTCTGTTAGATCTTTGCCATTTTTATATTTTACCATCCCAAATTTTCCTTTAATATCCCTAATTTTCTTGTCAAGTTCCCTCGTCTTTCCCATTCTGTTATTTTCCTCAACTTCCTTACATTGATTAGTTATAAAAATATTCTTATCTCTTCTAACTAATCTTCTAAACTCTGCATTAAACTCAAACATTGCTGATCTATCCCCTTTAATTTTTGCATTCCTTCGTTCTTCTGCAATTTTCAGTGCCTCATCCGATAACCATTTGGCCTTCTTCATATTCTTTTCCTTGGGAATGTATTCCACAACTCTTCAGGGGTTTTGTCTCCAATCTGTAATGTATTAAATCTGTTCCTGACTTCTACTCTATAATCACAAGGAATTCTTCCCAGGTCAAATCTGTATGAGGAGGCAGTTCTAGCAGTTTTCCTCAACTTCAACCGGAATTTTGCAATTAATAATTCATGATCTGATCCGCAGTCAGCGCCTGGTCTTGTTGTAGTAGATTAAATAGCACTTTTCCACCTACTATTACGAATTATGTAATCAATTTGATTCCGGTATTGGCCATCTGGTGAAGTCCAAGTGTATAGACTTCTTTTGGGTAACTGGAATAGTGTGTTGGTAATAATCAGTGAATTATCTGGGCAGAATTCTAGGAGTCTGTCCTGCTTCATTTGTTGTACCAAGACCAAATTGTCCTGTTACACCATCTACTATTTGATTTCCCACTTTAGCATTCCAATCTCAAACTATGAACACGATATCCTTGTTCGGTGTCGACCGTAGTAGTTCTTGCAAATCTTCATAAAATTGGTCAACTACGTCCTCTTCAGCATCAATGGTTGGTGCATAAACTTGAATGACTGTAACATTGAGAGGTTGACCTTGAAGTCTGATGGATATCATTCTATCATTTTTATAGTTGCAACCCATCACAGTTTTACCTTCTCTGTTACTAACTTTGAAGGCTACTCCATTACTTCTGTTGTTGTCTTGTCCAGAAAAGTATACTGTGTAGTCATCCGAAATAAACTCTCCCATTCCAGACCACCTCATTTCACTTATTCCCAATATGTCGATGCCGATTCTCTCCATTTCTCTTTTGACAACATCTAGTTGCCCTTGATACATGGATCTCACATTCCATGTTCCTAAACAGTACTTTTCTTTGTAGCATTGTACTCTTCTTAAAGCCCCTCTCAACTTAGTTCCCCCCGGAGATCCGAACGGGGAACTTGAAACTCCGGAACATTTTAAATTGAGCAAAGCCATGGGGTTTTCTTGGAATATTTAATGTGGTGGTTTCCCGTTGCCTTCCACATTCTGATGCCGTTGACCAAACATGGTTCCTCCGCCTTAAGGGTTAATTTCTCATCCCTAGGACAACAGAGTGCCCTAAACCTCTACCCGCTCTTCCGCCTTCCAAGGGAACCGTTGGCACTTGGTAGAGGAGGACCTCTTATACCGGAGGTCACTTGGTCGTCAGAGCATCGTCAGTCTTAAGCAGGGTGCACCACGTGCAGGTGAGGTTGACATTTGAGTAGGAGTTCTGTCAACATCCTACCCCTTACACCCCCATTTATCGTTACCGCCCAATAAATTGTTGGAATACAGTGACGTTCGTGACAAAGTGTTACAGTGAAAGGTGATGATCTCGCTTCTGTTGCTGCGCTCGAGTGTCGCTACTGTCGTTTTTGGATGTCACGGGGGAACCTCTCGATGGAGTTTGATGCGGTTTTCACCATTCTGTAAAGGATATCTCGAGGAAAGTTCCTGTTGTAAATAATTTATCTATGATCAAAGGAAGCCGAGCACTAACGATTTCAGTGAAAAAGTCCAAAGAGAAACTACATTCCGTTCGTGCGCTTCTTAAGCTTGCGCTGGGCAAACCGTTAACAATATCAATATACTATGAGTGTAAGAATTGTTCAGCATGAAAAGTTCTACAAAAAAGTCTCCGAGAGCATATCTCTATCTCCAATAGATCGCCCACTATAAGTGCTTTTACGTTTTCATTTCTTCCAACAATCCCCATTCAAATACTGAGGAGACAGTTTACGAGCTGGCTAGAGGCGAGTCTATCATCCCAGTTACAGCCTAGCTAGCGGGCGAGCCTATTACTCCAGATACAGCCAGCAGCAAACTGTCGAGTCGTGATGAGTTAAAACTTAAGAAGAGTGGTTGTGTTTGGAGTTTCCCTGGAAGTGCAACTCGGCTTTTCTTCATTTCGCCTGTGAACTTTCCGTTCCAAAAAATATTTAAAATATACGAAGCCGAAATTTCGCAAGAGCAACAGTTTAAACAAATCGGTCCGACAATACGTTGTCACGCCCAAATATTGGCGCTCATCGTACTTGCACACACCCAATATTTTTTTTTTATTCTGAGCATACTCAAAAATGTTTTTTTAAAGTAATATAGAAATACTATTTAAAGCCGTACAGGTTTAACACGCACTTAAAAAAAAGGAAAGTTATGAGGGAAATGCCAAAGAACGGCTTAAATGTTGAAAATTAGATAAAAATAGTTATGCTTGGGGGAATATGTTTGATAGCATGCGCTAGTGTTGTCTGTTCCGGTGTGTGTAGGGACTGGGAAGGAGGTTGCTGCGGCCTGTGTAGGTTCCGCCCTGACCTATCTGTGTATTAGAAGTGGGAAACCACGGAAAAGCGTTTAAGAACGACCGATGGTGGGGTTTAAACCCACTCGACTTCCGAAATCGGAGATGGCCTGGCCTTAAGCGTTTAACTTACTGCGCTATCCGGTTAGTCTAGAACTTACTCTTACACAAAGTTATTATTAAAACATTTATGACACTTCCGCCAGATCCTGATTTGGGCTATTCCAACGCAAGTTCAACCCACGGTCTTCAAGTCCATTCATGTATTGTGGCTGTTATCTTTACGAGCGGCCAGTGACGTGACGCACTTGGATTGAGTAAGGTTCTGCAGCAAGTGGGTACAATGTTGGCCCTTTCATGAATTGGTTCAACTGTAGCTCACATCTCTCTGTTGTGTGTTCATTCACAGAAATGACACTGGCGTGCCAAAAGTGGCACCACGTGGCGCCCTACACGCGTCCACGACAAGGCGACCACGGGGCATGATTGTGTGCGACTTTCAATATTCATCGATCCATTGTTGCTTGAGGATAAGCGACGGTCCGTGATAATAGAGCAGGAACACTCGCACGTGTATCGAGCAGATCTGTGCACAACGCCTCACTTTCGTGAGGTTGCCAATTGGTTTATTTAATCGTATCAGAAAACATATAACAATGTGATATTTACAAATATACACCAATAATTGGTACTAGGCCCTAAAGTACAGCATTTCTTTTGCTAAACCTCCAAAAATGAAATTTATATGTAAGGTGACCAGTATCTTGTCAATTCACATGCTTCTTTGGTGGCATCTAATAGATTCTGAAAGAGCCTGTCGTCGGGCATAACTTGCAGCTGAGGAGATGATCCATGGTTTACTCTTCACATAGTCTGGAGTCGCATGCAAAACCCCACCTTTTCATGTTATTTTTGGATCTGCCAACACCAGACCGCAACCTGTTTAGTGCCTTCCATGTCGACTAATTTTCCTCATGACCTGGAGCAAGCTTTCAGATGGTACCATCCATCCTATAGTGCAGTTCGATCTGGAAAGCCATGAATTTATTCTGAATTTTGAAGGTGGTTAAGTTAGGCTTGCTGAAGAATGAAGAAAACTTTTTCTTGATTTGAGCCTCGAAGTTGCCGGAAGGTAGCCGTGCAAATTATGGGTCCTCTGGTTTAATGCCTTCGATTTTTCTAGTCTGGCTGCAGACTCACGACGGATATCCGGAGGTGAAATACCTGCTAGACAGTAAACTTTTTCAAGTTGGTGGTCTGGCCCGATGAGTCACGACTCACGATACACGTTGCTTCGGGATTCAAGCATGGAGCAAACCCAATGAAGCCATGGATCCAAACTCTCAACAAGGCGCCGTACAGGTTTCTTAATGACGTGGGATCCACTTGCCCATGTGCCCCTAAAAAATATGCTAACCGGTGCAAAACTCTCCTTGGTGACCATTTGCAGCAGTTCTTGAACTTCAGTTTTCCTGACAACGATGGGATATTCCAACAGGATAATGGGCTGTTTCATCAAGCTGTGGATGTCCAGGACCGGTTCGAAGAGCGAATGGAGTGGCCAGCACTCTCGCCCGATTTGAACCCTATCGAGCATTAAGGTCCTTGTTGGAGAGAGCCATTCGCAACCAAAATCCTGCACCTAGAAATAGCAGGACATATCGAACACCTATCCAGTCAGTAAGACTTAGCATCTCTGCAGAGATTTGCCTCCACTTGTGAAATCCATGACACGTCGAGTTACTGCACTTCTACACGTTTTACACGTGTATCCCGTGACGTCTGGCACTTCAGTGTACTTTTTGCCAGCGTTTCGCCCCACAGTGCCATTGGGCTGAACAGTTGGTGTGGTACACCTCACCAGATATCTCAATCTAGTGACAGCGTTTCACCCTAGAGTGGCGAGAGGGGATCGTGATACCGATTCCAAAGACTGGAAAAGATCTCAAGCTTGTCAGCAGCTATAGGCCCACTTGTCTGGCAAATGGCCTGTGTAAGCTGCTGGAGAAGAAGGTGATCCGTCGGTTGGTGTGGTTCTTGGAGGAGAGAGGCCTCTTGTCTGAGTACCAGTGTGGTTTCCGCCCTCAAAGGTCCAGCGCCGAATATCTGGTGTGACTTGAGAGCGCCATATAGGAGACTTTCCTGCGAAAGGAGCATCTAGTCTTGGTTTTCTTCTGGAAAAAGCCTATGACACCACATGGCGCTACGTGATCCTTTCCACCCTTCATGAGTGCGGACTCCGTGGTAATCTACCGATTTTTATTGTGAATTTCATGTCCGTCCTACTCTTCCGAGTAAGAGTCGGTAGGACATTATCGCAATTATACACACAGGAAAATGGAGTTCCTCAGGGTTCTGTGCTGAGTGTCAGCTTGGTCGCGATTGCCATAAACGGCATTGTTGCCGCCGCCGTGCCCACGGTAGTTCCGTAGCTCTACATTACAGCTCTGGAAGTATGGCAATCGTAGAACGGCAATTGCAGCTAGCAATTAAGTGGGTCGACAAGTGGGCTCACGACCGAGGTTTTCGCTTTTCAGCTGACAAAACCTCCGTCGTCCATTTTTGTCGGCTCCGGAGGCTACATTTATACCCTGAATTACTCCTCAGGGATGCTGCGCTGCCGGTTGTTGACACTTATCGCTTCCTGTGGCTCCATTTTGACAGCAAATTAACGTGGCATCACCATATACGGCAACTAGAAACGGCGTGTCTCAGGAAACTGAACATGCTCAAGTTTCTTAGTGGCACTACGTGGGGGTCTGACCGTGTGGTGCTGCTACGGTTCTACCAAGCTCTCGTCTTGTCCTGGCTAGACTATGGTTCTGCGGCATACGGTTCAGCAAGGCCGGCAACCTTGAAAATGCTGGACAGTATCCACCATAGTGACGCTAGGCTAGCTACCGATGCCTTCCGGACCAGCCTGATTCCCAGCCTACTCGCCGAATCGGGTGTTCCACCTCTCAATTATGCCAGTGTGCCTCAAATGCCGCATCATCCGAGCTATCGAGCTCTCTTCAGTACCTAATACCACCAGAAATACGCCAACCAGCCTTGCGCCATCCTGTCGGTTGGTATTAGATTCGATAGCTCGTGTACTGAAATAGGAGTGGCTGTAGGTCCCTGTATCATCTGGACACCTAGCGAGGTGCCTCCGTGGAAAGTCCCGCGTCCGGAAATTCGGTTAGATCTACACCGAGGTCCTAAGGAGAACACGGATGCCTCCGTTTATCGGAGCTCCACAGCATAGTTCACCAATTTCCGGACGCTGGCATTGTCTACACCGATGGGCGAGAAGGTGGGTTCTGCGTCCGTTATTGATGGTGGAAATACCAAAATCTCTTTACCTGAGGCCTGTAGTGTGTTTACTGCGGAGCTCGTTGCCATCTATGAAGCAATACAGTTTGCACTAGAGGACGCACGAATCCACTTGCTCGTGTGAACCGACTCTTCTGAGTTCGTTGCAGTCATTTGCTACATGTTTCCCGCAACACCCCCTAGTGCAGTGAATCCACGACCTACTAGCCGGGTTGTGCCGCGCTGACACTCGAATCACATTTCTGTGACTTCCAAGCCACATGGGAATTGCGGGGAATGAGTTAGCGGATCAAGCTACAAAATAGGCGGTATCGCTACCACCTCGACCAATGGAGGTAACCGCTAGAGATATTCGCTCTCAGTTACGCCGACAAGTACTGGCATTTTGGGAGCGTCAGCGGCTAGCTGACCCAATGCCCAATAAACTAAGAGCGATCAAGGGAACTAATCGCGTGTGGCGGAGCTCTTTCCGGTCACCGAGGGAGTCCGTCATTTTGTGTAGGCTAAGGGTAGATCATGCAAGATCCACCCACTCGTACCTAATGGGAAGGGAAGACCCCCCACTTTGTACCTGTGGAGCCGTTTTCACCATGGCCCAAATTTCGAATGAGTGTTTGGATCTTGCTGACTTACGAAGAAACTCTCAAACGTACTAGCCGATGACGTGATGGCTGCTGATCTCGTCGTCCGCTTTATAAGTGAGAGTGGGTTAGGTCCAGCAATTTAAATTTACACGTCAATATTGACTCAAAATCTTGCTCTTTTTTGAAATTCTGATTTTTGTTTTTCCATAATTTTGTTTGTTTTAATTATTAGTCTTATTTAATTTTTTGTTTTATTATTTTTAGGTCTTTTTTAATATTTCGGCCTCCACCTCAAAATATACCTATATATTCCAAATATGTGTTAAGAGGGCCAGATGATCTTGTAGTTTCTCCCCTTTTAACAACAATAACTAACTTGCGAGAATAATACGGCTCATGTATTTCCTGTGTGTAGGCTGGGCTGTCGCTTTATGATGCTCACCTTATGCTCTGTGCTAACAACTGTGACATATCATTCTAACAAATACACAAAACATAAGTAAATATATCAAATACAAATGAATAATGAATGCTAAGTAATTCCCTAAAATTAACGTAGCTACAAGGCGAAATGTTTTATTGCGGATCTGGTCTGGTTGCCGTTCCTTGTAAAGCGGAGACAAATGAAATCATCCTTATTGCAAGAGTAGGTCTGGTGATAATTATGATAATTGTTGTTTAAAGGGGCCTAACATCTAGGTTATCGGCCCCTGATGGTTTGGGTGATAGTGAAGATGAAAATGAAATGCAAACTTAAAACTAAAACTAACTACTAACCTACATACTAGAAGAAGAAATGGAAAACTAAAGGAGAATAAGGCAAATAAAGGACAGGAGGAAAAGAAATGCCCTCAACCCTCGAATAATGCGGATTGAGGGACTTGGAAAGAAGGAGAGCCATGAAAGGCAGATAGGAAAGTGAAACAGGAGAGGGTCATCCCCACAGGTAAGGGACAAAAGGGGGAAATGGACCCAGCTCAGGAATCCCTCGGGGTCGGCAACTCCCGAACTCACCAGCCGTGAGCCCCTGAGGGTGTAGCATTATCTACGGTGCACCAAAAGTGGTGAGGCTACATACACCCGGCCTCCTTGAGGGCCTTGAGCAGAAGGCAGGAGATAACATGAAAAGAAAAAGAAGACTGACCCCTCGCAGAAGGAGGGAATCAGAAAAGATGAGACAAGAGCCAATTAAGTCGGGAAAGGAAGAGACTCCCTAGGCCTCGGATACCCTAAGACCGTCGGAGTCGCAAGAGAACTAGAGTTGCCCAAGTGAGGTCGACAGGAAATAAGACAGAGAGGAGCCCGGCACAAGTAAGTGGAAGCAATGCCGGACTCAGCTGGGGTCACGTGGTCACCAACCCACGTCCACTAGATGTGAGCCCCTGGGGGGAAGAGTAGGTCTGTGTCCTAATATTAGATTGAAATGGTCGGTCGTATGAATTACAAAGAATGATGGTGCTGTGGAACATGTGAGGTGCTGGTACCTATAGACTCGTGCCACAGGGAATGGGGAAAGTTTGCTTTGCCATGAATAATAAAAGTGGATTCCAATATCTTGACTGATATACATCAGCGGCTAATGGTAGACAAGATTTATGACTGTGGAAATGAAAGGGGAGGCTCCGGGGAGTTGCGGCTTGGTTATTGAGCGCCTTCATCAGAGCCTATGTTCTGTCGGTCCCTGCGTCGCCTCGTCATGTCTCAAGTCAACAGCCTTATAATAATAATAATAATAATAGTAATAGCACATACAGATACGCTAGATAAACTATTGGAAATTATCTGCGAAATTTGGAAAACAGAGAGACTCCCCAACGGCTGGACTTCTGCCTTGATTCACCCCCTTCATAAGAAAGGAGATAAAACAGACGTAAATAACTACCGTGGCATTTCCCTCCTTCTGATAACCTATAAGATTCTCTCGAAATCTCTTCTTACCAGAGCAGAGAAACAACTATATCCACAACTGGGAGAATATCAAGCCGGTTTCCGGAAAGGGCGATCATGCGTCGAACAGATTATAAACCTCAAATCTACCCTCTCCTATTTGAAGATCAGGAATAAGAAATTTGTGGTGACCTTCGTCGACTTTAAGAAGGCCTATGATTCTATTGATCGCAACACCCTGATCCGAATCCTAAAAGAATTTGGCCTGGACAACAAAACCAGAGCGATCATCCAACAATCGCTGACCAACACCACCTCGAAGGTGAAGTTTAGGGGCGAAATATCAGACACCTTTGTAATCAAGACAGGAGTAAGGCAAGGAGATGGTCTCTCACCAATACTCTTCAACTGTGTCCTCGAGAAGGTTATCCGTGAGTGGCGTAAATAACTCAATAAACGAGGAGTTGCAAGCGGAGTCAGACTGGGTTACAGAAGCCAGAACATCACAATTGACTGTTTAGCCTTTGCCGGTGATATTGCAATCATTTCTGATTCATTAGATACAGCCACGGAACAGATTAATCAGCTTAGTGCACAAGCAGCGAAGGCAGGACTCCAGATCTCCTTTGAGAAGACTGTGTTCATAACTAATATCTTACCGGCGCCCAAACACCTTGCTGTGGAACAAGGAAAAATTAAGCGAGTTGCAAAGTTTAAGTAACTGGGAGAAATTATAACACCTAATGTATCAGAGAAAGAAGCATTCACATCACGCATGAGCAAAATGGAAATGGCCTACCATTTAACTAAGGGCATCTATAAGAAAAGATCAATATCTTTCAACACAAAACTAAAACATTACTGCAGTGTCATCCGTCCGGAGGTCTTGTATGCTTCTGAATGCCTCACAATGAACAAAAAAGGCTTGGTCGAAAAACTGGAGGCCAAAGAAAGGAAAATTTTGAGAAAGATATTGGGTCCCATCAAAGACAACGGGGAATACAGAAGACGGCATAACCATGAACTATATACTCATGTGGAGAAGATAAGTGACGTCATCCGGAAGAGAAGGATAACATTTTTTGGACATGTGAAACGAATGAGCCCAGCGAGACTGACCAACCGCAACATAACTTACTTTCAGGAGAGGAAAACAAAATGGGCCTGGTTCATTGAACTGGATAAAGATCTGAAAGAAGTGGGGATTACACCAACAGACATTCAGGAGCGCGCCCCACTCAAAAGGAAACTTCAAGCTTGCAAAGGTTTCCTAGAAAAACCGAAGCTGAAAACGGGAAAGATTTGGACCCAGGAACGGAAGGAAGTCCGCCGAGAACGAATGCGGGCGTACTGGGCAAACATCAAAGCCAGTAGGAGACAGTTGGAATGACGCGGTCCATAGATGGCCTATACGAAATGAATGAATGAATAGCACATACAGATAAAATCTTACACAACAGAAGTTTGAGCAGACTCCCAAAGAGAGACAATTGGGCAGAAGAGAGAAAGAGAAAGCATAGTGTTTATATGAGAGGTTTCTGGGGGGGGGGGGGGGGGGGGGGAAGAGAAAAAAGGGCCAGAATAAAACATGAAAATTGATTGTGTTGTTACGCGCTCTTTGTGGGGAATTAACGAATAAATGAATAAATAATAGAAGAATGAATTCAAATAGACTAACCAAAAAGATCTTCGACTACTTTCGTAATAAAAAACAAACAAAACCTCTTAGGTTTAAGGGTACTGAGAAAGACCTTGTGGAACTCCAAATTACAGACACCATGCTAATGGACAAATCAGCCAAAACCGTCACCAAGGATAAGAAACAACGGTTCCAAGTTAAAATCAAACAAAAGCGTAAGATCCACATCTCTGCCGAAGAACGGGAAGCAAGGATGAGGCAATACTGGGCCAAAAGGAAAGCTCAAAACAATAAAAAATTATTGATTTCATGTACCTCAAAGTTGGCTGAAACAAATAAAGGATAAGAGGAAGAAGAAGCTGCGTAATGCAGTCCCCCTGGTGACATGTCTAACGTCATGTCTTCCATTATTTGTCCAACCAACGACCTAATTGCTAAATTCTCATTATTGTAGTTTTCTTGTTTCGTTTTGGCGAACTAGGGGGCACGTGAGCTTTAATGTTAGCCCAGTATTCCTTCTGGGTTGCTTTCCTTTCCTGAGCAGGACGCAATGACTGGAGAGTGTCGGATGTTCTGATCAGCATTCTAAATCCATCCCTATTGGATATATCCTTGGAGTCAATTTCTAAAAATTCGAGGTCTTTTCGAACAAGTCTTGTGACTTAGACATTAGTCCCCTTCACTCTAGAAATGGTGTTGAAGTTTCTTGATTTATTTATTTATTTATTTATTTATTATGGGGGTCGTGATGGCACAGCGGTCAAGCTGCTGGCCTCTCACCGCGGAGGACCGGGTTCGAATCCCGGTCAATGCATGTGAGATTTTCAAAGTGAAAATGCCATGCCCTGTGGTTCAGATTCCACGTAAAACGGAGGTCCCGTTCTCATGATCGCGATATTGACGGTCTCGTATAACTACGAACTTACTTATTAAATATTTGGATGGAAAAAATATATTCTGGATCCTTTGGGAAACCAATAATTTATACAACAAAATCCGTTGTGTGACCTCAATATTCTAGAATTAGCCTCAGTTGTTCCAAGCCATGGGTCAGCAAAAGCCGAAATACATGGGAGCCTTATCGCAGCGTGTTGAGTGGTTCTCTGTAATCAGGATGGCAATAACGGTTCAGATGTCTGTTACGTGTTATCTTGTTTACTTTTCTCAGATGTATTTAAAATGAAAACGCACATAAGCAGTTTATCACGTGTCGTCTTCTGGTTCCCGGGCATAGTGGTGTAATGATTAATATTATCGGTTGTCGCCCCGGAGGTCCGGGTTAGATTCCCGGCTTTGCCAAGAAATGGCATTCTGGTCTGAGGTCTGGATCGTGGTGTACTCAGTCTCGTGAGGCAAAACTGACAAGAAGTGGGTTCGATTCCACCGTCAGCCATCCTGAAAGTGGATTTCTGTGGTTTCTCCCTTCTAATCCAGGTATATGTGGGGATGGTTCCTAGCCTAAGGCCACGGCCGCCTTCTTCCCAATCCTGACCTGGATTACATACACACAACTACATACACCACAGGTTGTCAAACACATTCTATATACATACACCCAAGAACACGGGGCTAAGCCCTTAAATGAAACGGCCAGAACGGTTTACGCATAGTAGTAGGCTCTTCGCCTGAGGTGCTTCCTGACCTGGGATATTCATTATCAGACCCGGATTTTGATGACCTAAAAATGTTTACAAAATGACCCAAAAACTTTAAAAATTAACCAAAAAAATTAAATGGCACTGACATAATTTCATCACAAAAATGCAAACAGACTACGTAATTGTATGTTGAAATGATTTTAATAGGTAGGCCCTACCTAATATAATTTATTTATTATTAGATTAATACGAATTCTTTGCACACACATAGGCCTACTGCTTATTATTCCAGTCTAGTGTGTCTCCTGGAATGTGGATATTCCAAGAAATAAGGGATGAACGAAGCTGTGAAGATTCTCATGTCTTCGTATTCATCCTCACTTTCAGTCTGTTAATGTCTAGCAGCCTATCATACGCAAAGAAATGCATCATAAACCATTAAAAATGTGAGAAAATGACTCAAAACTTATAAAATATTGTAATAAATTCCATGAAATGACATAATGACGCGAAAGGCTAGAAAATGTCCTAGAAATAAAATGACGAAAAAAATGAGTTAATAAATATGCTTTTCTGTAATGTGGTGGCCATGAACAGGATTTGTATAAGCAAAGTCTGTGGCGAACCATTTAAAAGATGACATGTCATCAGAATCCAGGCCCTGCTCATTATCCATAGTTTAGTTCAATTGCGAGGATAGTGTGCTTGAGGGCGACCCTGACGGTATCCCAGGTCTTTCATTTTCCCGCCTTAATTGGTCTTCTTTCCCGGTACTCTCATGTGTACTGTACATGGCAATGCTACACCGTCACTTCCAGTGATTTTGCTGCGGACACTTTCCTGTCTGCCTTTCATGGTTCCCAGGTTCCTCAATCCTCATTCTTCATATCGTTTATTCCTCTCCATCGTTTAATAAGTTCGATACAAATCAGTGGTGGCTATAGGTAGAGCCCTGCGCGGATAAACAAAACTTTATCCGCATCCGCACGACTGTTATCCTCCCCCCAGGGGCTCACATGTAGTGGGACGTGGGTTGGCGACCACGGGACCCCACTTGTGCTGGGCTCCTCTCTGTCTTCTTTCCTGTCGACGTCCCTTGGTCAACTCTGGTTCTTTTCCGACCCCGACGGTGTTAGGGTATCCGAGGCGTAGGGAGTCTTTCACTGACGCGCCTTAATTGGCCCTTGTCTCGTCTTTCCTGATCCCTCCTTCTTCGAGGTGTCAGACCTCTTGTTTTCTTTTCATTATATATCCTTTTCTCTTTAAGTTTCCCGCACTGATTTTGTAATTCCCCCCCCCCCCCCCCCACGTGTATCTGAATTCCCTTTAGCGATTCTTTTTGCTTCTTCACCATTTTGGAGGTATTTTCAATCTACGTTGCATTTTGTAAGTTTTTTCGATCTAAATTGCATTTTGTGAGTGTTTTTCTGTACACACATTGTGTTTAATTCCAATAATAATAATAATAATAATAATATTTTTTGAGTGTTTTCAACCTCAATTGCATTTTGTAAGGTTTGAAAATTTAAATTGCTTTTTAGTAAGTCTTTCAATATAGGAGTGGAACTTTTGTGAGTATTTTTAATTTCAATTGCATTTTGTAGGGTGCGCATTTTGCAAGTATTTTGATTCTCAAATTCATTTTGTGGGTATTTGAATCTAAATTACATTTTGTAAGTATTTTCAATCTAAATTGCCTTTTGTAAGCATTGTCCATCCGATTGAGTAGTTTGAATCTACATACATTTTGTATGCATTTTCAATTTCAATTGCATTTTGTAAGCATTTTCAATTTCAATTGCATTTTGTAAGTATTTTGAATATCAGTTGCACTTTTTGATTATTTTTCAATCTAAATTGCATTGTGTATTTTCAATTTCAATTATATTTTGTAAGTATTTTGAACCTAATTTGCATTTTGTACGTATTTTCAATCTCATTTGCATTTTGTAAGTATTTTGAATTTCACTTACACTTTATATGTATTTCGACTGTTCATTGCATTCTGTACATATTTTGAACTTAACCTCCATTTTGTGCGTCTTTTTCAATCTATTCCTTTTGTGAGTATTTTTGTTCAAAATTCCCTTTTGTAAGTATTACCGCTCTCCATTTTGTGAGTAGTTTCAATCTTTTTTGTAAGTATTTTCCTTCTCACTTAATTTTCGTTCTGGTGTCGATTTCATTGACATTTTCGCTATCATCCAGACCATTAGGGGCCGATAACCCAGATGTTAGGCCCCTCGTTTGTTATCCGAATCCGCAGGCATTACAATAATATTTTTATTTTATTTGATAAACCATTAAGTATTAAAGCATTCGTCCCCTAGGCTGCGAATCGAGGGACAATGTTCACTGAGTAACGGCAAGTAAAACAGCGGGTGGCTAATTATAGCACGAGGCTGTCCACGCAGGCAAGCGCAGATGTAAAGTCAAGTCAACACTAATATGAGGGTGTTGGCTTCTCTATTATTCCCATACAATCCAAGCGAATGCGAATAGGGAATTAGTAAGAAACGCGTGAAAGACGCAGATCTTAGCAAAAACTAAAATTATTTTTAAAAAGTCCAGCTCAACATTTTATTCTAAAAACTATCCGCCAATTTACTCTACTCATTATCCGCAGTTTATCCTTAATCCTCACAGGGCTTACAGTAGTTATCCCTTCATGAGGGGCAGATGACCTACAGGTTTCGGCCTACCACCAGGTTGACAAGGCAACTGCCCAAAGCAGTTCAGTTGAGGAGCCAACAGTGGGGTTGTAGCTGTGACATTTCGCTGCATTGTAAATCCTGACATTTACAAATGACAGCGGTGTCACACGTCATCCGTAGCATTAGCACGTTCCGATCGAAACGGAATACATTAATCTTCTCCCCCAGGGGCTCACATCTAGTGGGACCCCAGCTGAGTCCGGTATTGTGCCAGGCTCCTCTCCTCTCTTGGTCAACTCTTGTTATCTTCCGACCCCGAAGGTATTAGGGTATCCGAGGCCTAATTGGCCCTTCTCTCATCTTTCCTGATCCCTCATTCTTCTAGGCATCAGTTTTCTTTTTCTTTTCACTGTATTTCCTTTTCACTTTAAGGTTCCCGCACTGTTTTTGTGAATTGGCTCCCCGTGTATCTAAATTACATTTTTTTAAATCTACACTACATTTTGTAGGTATTTTCCATCTAAGTTACATTTTGTCAGTGTTTTCCAATTAAATTACATTTTGTGTGTCTGCAGGAATTATGGAGACCGAAACCTTGTAATGAAAATATGGATTGTCTTTTTTTAGAAAAATTTTGGTCAGTAATTTAAGACATGATGGCAGAAAACTAAATACAAAAAGCTGCGTGTGTAGGTCTACTACTATTGCTATGTGATAAAAACAACCTTGCCAAGATTATACGACGTGCACAACATTCTCCCATTTGGAGAAGCACTTCCTTTGTCATGATATTAAATAATTTTCAAACATAACTAGAATTCCCGTGCTGCTCCGCATCATTCATTTCTTTCCATATGGCATTTGCTGCCCGCATGCCTTTTATGGCCTGAACAGACAGCGTCGCCTTTCATGTTCATAACTTCGCCTTCGACTCGTCATATGAATCATCGTGTTGCGATTGTGAATCCTGCGACGGTAAGTTAGCGAAGCTGACTGCCTGTCAGCCTTGCGGCCTTTGACGGCCATCAGAACGAATACTGATACAAAATACAAGTCAGCCATTTGGCTCCTGGGCGCATGCGTGTTACAGAACACTTAATTTGCTCCTCCCTAACTACGGCCGGCACACAGCTTGACCAGAAGATTGATCTTTTAAAACGACATAATCAAAAAACATGGGGCTCAGGCTCAGTGGTTAATGTGTAACGTGTCTTAGGCCAACAAACGTCGCATCACTTGTTAACATATTTATAATAAGAATTTATTGCAGCCACATGGTCATATGGTGAGTTACAACTATGATGATAATAATAATAATAATAATATCGTATGGCCTCGGGTGCTTGGTGCAAGCTTTATTTGACACCCAGAAATGCCGCTTGCATGTCGAATTTTGTTGTTCCTTGAAGCTCTGTGAAAGTAAAGGAGGTTAGATATCTAAGCTCCTTGAGACTATAGCGCTTTCTAGAAGAGAAATGAGGAACTTGGTGTTGGCGGAAAATCCCGAGATTCATTTTGCCATTATAAACACGGTCTACTGAATTCAAATGGGTTCTTTGACATGCCAACATCGTATGACATGCGTACCGTGATTTTTGCCGCCTTTCAAAAATCACTTACTACGGCCAGAAGCGAACCTGCAAGCTTGGGGTTTGTAGTCCGACACGGTAACCACTCACCCTCCGTGGCACAACTATGTTAAGAATACTAGAATAAGCCTGCAAATTATCGCACAGTCACTGCGATACCATGGTCTTCCGTCAGCATACGCTAGCATAGATTAGGCTGTGCTGTTACCACATACTGTTATATGTCGCATGTCTTCTCAGATAAAGTAAACACGCAGTCATTGTTCCGTTCATGAAGTTTTCTGTATTTACAATAATAAAACAATGCCACATTACGATAGATTGACAACATGATATGGACTCTCTACTGTTTGCAGATGACTTACAGAATCTGAAGATGATTTACAGAGATCAGTATACAATCTTCAGACAACAGCAAGAAATTACAACATGGAGATTTCCCTTACCAAAACTAAAGTTATGGCCTTCATCGGGAAAACCCATGAGAGAACAAAAATCGCAATAGAAAATACAACCCTTGACCGGGTTATCAACATTGAAATATCTCGGCTATAACCTCTACAGGCCGTCTTTAGTCCAGAGGCACACACGACTCAAACTATACAACATCCCAGCCAAACCCACCCTTCTATATGGCAGCGAAACTTGGACCCTTCGCAAAGGAGATGAACGGACATTAACGAGTGCCGAGATGCGGTTCATGAGGAGATAACACACTATGGGATAGGAAAAGATCTGAGGATATCCTTAAAGAACTAAAAGTAAAACCACTTATCGACACAGTACAGATCAGCTTGGAAGGACCATGTATTACGTATGAAGACCGGCCGGATCACCAGACGAATCCTCAAATGCCAACCTAGAGGCAGAACAGACCTAAGTCGACCTACGAAGAGATGGAACGAGACCGTAACAGGCCACATTGCCTAACGCTTGATAGGAAGGAGACTTTTTTTTTTTTTTTAAATTGAAGCCGAGTACGGCGAGTCTTGTTACCACATGCTTTGCTCTACATTTGCCTGCGTCCATCGACTGTCTGTCAGTGCTTCACTAGTGTAAAAATGTAATTATATGTCTTGCCGCTTCAGGCGTCTGAGTTCAAGCCCTTTGTCCATTTGTGGGGTAGATGACAGATGAATTTGGAACGGAGATCTTCAATATAGAAGAGCTCCTGGTGTTCTCTTGAGGAATCTTGCTTTCACTTTTTCTATTTTATTGAGATCATGTGTGGATAACTTTCCCCATATTAGCTCTAAACCGTATGTGATAGTGGGAGATGGCATGGAAGGAGTCATGGCAGTTCTTAAAGAGAGTTTTGTATTATGTTAATGAGTTGGGTTTGCTTTTGGTGGTGAATTGAATATTATTTGTCCTCTTTAATGAAAAATGCCTTTTATTTCTTGCTTATTGCCTTGTATCTTATAAATGCCATGGTTGTTTTGACAAATGACTGCTGACAGCTCAGTGTTATGAACCAAGACCAACTACAATACTCAGACCTTAATGCAGGTCTCGAAAGTGTGAAAATGGCGAATGCTGAAGCCCCGGCATATTGTTTGTTTACATTCGTTGCTGGGATACACTATTTAGCTTTGATTAGCTTCGTTTGAGGAAAGTTGGGATAAACTGTCTCTCATCTGTAATTTTTAGTGTCTTCTGTATGTCTGTAAAGTCCAGTTCGCGTTGATGTACTGCAATCATATGTAAATATGTGATAATACGCTTAATATGGACTGATTCGTTTGTGTGATGATTGTCCAGTCAACCGATGCCATTGTGTCATTTACTTCGGATGTTGAAGTACCTAAGACTAAAGCATAATAGAAGTGTCTCAAGAATATACACCGCAATGATTTGCTTGTTAGTGACAATATAATAATAGCTTAGTACACGTCAGTAGTGTCAAACTTAAGTACGTAAGGGGAAAACGCAATGAGCATCTACGGCTAGACCAAAGCGTTGAGGTTATCTTGAACGCTCAGCAATATGTGCCTCCGTAAATCATTACCAGTCTGGCAGATGTTTCTACACTGCCTTGTATATACGCCAAATAATGCAGTGAACTTCTGTTTTATTAGGTAAGGAAGATGTTCCCCCTGTGCCAAACAGTGAACTCATTGTGTTCCGTCATTATTCATACTTTTGTGATTCTTACAGCTTGCAAGTTATTTTTTATTATGATGCGTGTAATAAATTGTTGTGAGTACCTTGCCAAGTATGTACTTATATTTCGAGATGGTGTGCTGCGATAATTCCGTAAGAGGGAGATGGTGCTTTCCAACCTATCGTACTTTACTAAATCAACTATTTCTAGCGTACAACTATTCCAAACGGTAACAGCGAATGTTTAATAGGTTAGATGGTAACATATTATCGTGTCCCTTGTGTGTAGTATTCTCCATAATAATGTTCTGATATCCAAACGACGACTTTTTTGCACATTTTAATCAACTAATTCGTTGTGATGTTTTACCCGAGATTTTAGGCAATTCCACGAGAGGTATTAATTGAATTGTATCTCTACGGCGTTGGTTCGATTATTTCAGGCAAGTATTCTCATTCCGATTGTGTGCAAATACTCTGCATGTGCTGAGACAGCATTTCAGTAACTGGGTACTTTCTTCTCTCCTACTTCAGAATCTGTTTGATTTTTTGCTAATAATATTATTCTATAATTACTGAACTTAATAACAAATCGTGATAACTCGCCAAAAATCTTCTTATTCAACCACAGAAACAGTGAGACTATTGTAGCTGTCCCTTGGGTGAAGACGAAGAAACCTATAATTCGAGGCCAGCACTATAGATAAATTAATTCAGGTGAGTCTAAATTATTGATGCATATTTCTTCGGAACCTAGTCTCGTCTTTTGATATATTTTATGCTCTTAGGTGAGTAAAAATAATAATTTACACGAACTGTGACAAGCCCGATGACATGATCTTAGCTATTGGTAGGGCAACCATCGCCGCCATGTTTTTTCTGCATTAAGGTCTGAGGATTGTAGTTGGTCTTGTATGAACTATCTAAAGCCACGGCCGACTGGATGCTGCTCTCCAAGGAGCTTACAAAAGTAGTCCATACATAGAGGGCGCTCATAGCAGGTCATTAGCAGCTAACAATTAGCCGGTGCTGCTCTTGTTAAGATATTTGAGTTTTAGTAAAAGGTGAAATGTGACCTTACTGTCGCCTGTCACCATCCCCAGTTGACAAAGTGTGTTCAAATCCCGGAGCCTTCCTTGCGACGGTCGAGGAATGACATCTCACAGAGACCGTGTGTGAAGCTGTGCTGGGAGGATAAGCGAGTATGGTTTGCGATGAAACACCAAGCAGAAAAGGAAACAAAAGTGGACAGGTTTCCAACCGCCAACGATAACATTATTGTGAGGCATGGACCATTTCTTGACCCATGTATAAGCTTCAAATGTCGCCTTTGATAGTTTCCTGTGGAATTGAAATTATACTGTACATTCTTAGGTTTATTTATGAAAAAGAAAGGAAGCTTGTAGTTTTATGTGACCGTTAATCTCGCGATCATGAGCCACAGGGCCTCATTTTCACGTGGAATCCGAACCACAGGACATGGTATTGCACTTAGAAAATCTCACATGCATTGACCGGGAATCGAACCCGGTCCGCCTTGGTGAAAGGCATACAGCTTCATCGTTGCCCCACCACGGCTGGGATCAGGAGACTCGGGCTGTAGGCCTACTGCCTGGCACCTAACATTCATGACTGCAGCTTGTCCTTGGTTGGTTGGTTGGTTGGTTGGTTGGTTGGTTGGTTCCTTAGTTTAGGGGCTGCGACAACGCGGTCATGTAGCCCCGTGTGTAGAATCTGTCTGATAACCGGTGTTAATTGTGATGACTGTATTAGCGTGTGTTATGTTTTTTAATTTAAGTACTGCAACTTAGAATTTTTCAAATAGTTCTTACTTTTGCCGCCAAGCGCCACCGTCAACGACTACTAGGCCAAGTTCAGAACTTAGCTACTAGATGCCACCGGAGTCGGCTCTTGGCAACGAACGTAGAAACCTAAGAGCGTTGTTTACATTCGTAACCTATCCAATTTAGCTTCACACAGGTGCAATTAGTGGAAGGTTCTTTAACAGGCCATAAATCTATGACATGGGACCGCCGGCTTTACTTCCCCTCCAAAGGAAGGCATACTGAGGGATTTTTAACGCTCTTATAAAATCCGACGGCTTCGGCCGGGTTTGAACCCGCTATCTTGGGCATAGAAGCTCAGCATGCTACAGACTACGCCACCGAAGCCGCTCCGTAGCATAATTACTTATCAAGATATTTCAGTATTAGTATAAGGTGAAATTTTTCGATCTGTTGTAAATTGACAGGAAAATGTGCAACATTTATAGACGACGAATGTTGTACTGCGGCACAATTTAGCATCATTAATAATACATAAGGAATAAACAGAAGTAGAGTTTTCTCATTGTGCAAAGCTAATAATCATATAATTCTTGGCGCATTTTATAACTTTTCCTCCTAACAACAATTTACTCAGTTACATGCAATGAAAATTGTAGTACACAGTTCCCATTGCTTCCATTTAACTGACTACTGAGCGGGAAGCTCGTGGGTGCCCTCCTCGATTGACCAGCCCCTGGGTATATCCGACCTTGTTGTGTCCTGTACAATTGGAACAGAACTGAGTCACTGAGATAACCGTGCAGTTGTAAGGTGGAGCCGTGACTCACTTCACCGTTTGATCTCTGACAGTGTCACTGAAAACAGCCTCTGACGTACTGTACCTGGGCTCTGACCGCGTTACCTTACAGCGTGTGTTAACCCAGTTAATTCATAATGAAAATGAAAATACGCAGCCTGCTTCCAGTTCCAGTCGACCTACCGGGTCAGGGAATGGAATGAATGAAGCCCCCATCTAGAAGCGAGGATATGAACTGTGCCGGCTGCCGAAGCCTGTCGCACTCCCCTGGGGCAATTATTAAATGAATGACAGATGAAATGAAATGACAGTGGGGAGTGTTGCTGGAATGAAAATTGTGACAGGGGAAAACCGGAGTACCCGGTGAAAGACCTGTCTGCCTCCGCATTGTCCAGCACAAATCTCACATGGAGTGACCGGGATTTGAACCACGGACCCTGCGGTGAGAGGCTGGCGTGTTGCCTCCTAAGCCACGCAGGCCACACTTAATTAATAATACCTTCACTAATACCCTCTCCTGATTAGCGAGGGGTTCGTGTCTCCAAGAAAACTGCACACAGTCGGCATGACCAATATTTTCTCGTTGATTTAAGACTTCAAGGTATCGAAATGTGGTTTTCGTATAGTGTTGGTATGGGGTGATGTGGTCACATGGTCAGCTCGGAGGGAGGTTCGAGTTGGTCCACCCCCAGGGGCTCACATCTAGTGGGACGAGGGTTGGCGACCACGGGGCTCCAGCTGAGTCCGGCATTGCTTCCACTTACTTGTCTCCTTCCTTCCAAGTCGCTCAATCCGCATTCTCCGAGGGTTGAGGGTATTTCTTTTCCTACTGTCCTTTATTTGCCTTATTCTCCTTTGTTTTCCATTTCTTCTTCTAGTATATAAGTTAGTTTTAGTTATAATTTGCATTTCATTTTCATCTTCACGATCACCCAAACCATTATGGACCGATATGTTAGGCCCCTTAAAACAACAATTATCATCTTCTCCATCGAGTTGGTCCAATGATAAGGTCGGAGGGAGGTTCGAGTTGGTCCCATGGTCAGCTCGGAAGGAGGTTCGAGTTGGTCCCATGGTCAGCTCGGAGGGAGGTTAGAGTTGGTCCCACGGTCAGCTCGGAGGGAGGTTAGAGTTGGACCCATGGTCAGCTCGGAGAGAGGTTAGAGTTGGACCCATGGTCAGCTCGGAGAGAGGTTAGAGTTGGACCCATGGTCAGCTCGGAGAGAGGTTAGAGTTGATCCCATGGTCAGCTCGAGGGAGGTTAGAGTTGATCCCATGGTCAGCTCGAGGGAGGTTAGAGTTGATCCCATGGTCAGCTCGGAGGGAGGTTCGAGTTGGTCCCATGGTCAGCTCGGAGGGAGGTTAGAGTTGGACCCATGGTCAGCTCGGAGGGAGGTTAGAGTTGGTCCCATGGTCAGCTCGGAGGGAGGTTCGAGTTGGTCCCATGGTCAGCTCGGAGGGAGGTTCGAGTTGGTCCCATGGTCAGCTCGGAGGGAGGTTCGAGTTGGTCCCATGGTCAGCTCGGAGGCAGGTTAGAGTTGGACCCATGGTCAGCTCGGAGGCAGGTTAGAGTTGGACCCATGGTCAGCTCGGAGGCAGGTTAGAGTTGGACCCATGGTCAGCTCGCAGGGAGGTTAGAGTTGGACCCATGGTCAGCTCGGAGGGAGGTTCGAGTTGGTCCCATGGTGACATCGGAGGGAGGTTCGAGTTGGTCCCATGGTGACATCGGAGGGAGGTTCGAGTTTGTACCATGGTGACATCGGAGGGAGGTTAGATTTGGTCCCATGGTGACATCGGAGGGAGGTTCGAGTTGGTCCCATGGTGACATCGGAGGGAGGTTCGAGTTGGTCCCATGGTGACATCGGAGGGAGGTTCGAGTTGGTCCCATGGTGACATCGGAGGGAGGTTCGAGTTGGTCCCATGGTGACATCGGAGGGAGGTTCGAGTTGGTCCCATGGTGACATCGGAGGGAGGTTCTAGTTGGTCCCATGGTCACGTCGGAGGGAGGTTAGAGTTGGTCCCATGGTGACATCGGAGGGAGGTTAGAGTTGGTCCCATGGTGACATCGGAGGGAGGTTCGAGTTGGTCCCATGGTGACATCGGAGGGAGGTTAGAGTTGGTCCCATGGTCACATCGGAGGGAGGTTAGAGTTGGTCCCATGGTCACATCGGAGGGAGGTTAGAGTTGGCCCCATGGTCACATCGGAGGGAGGTTCGAGTTGGTCCCATGGTGACATCGGAGGGAGGTTCGAGTTGGTCCCATGGTGACTTCGGAGGGAGGTTCGAGATGGTCCCATGGTGTCATCGGAGGGAGGTTCTAGTTGGTCCCATGGTCACATCGGAGGGAGGTTCTAGTTGGTCCCATGGTCACATCGGAGGGAGGTTCTAGTTGATCCCATGGTGACATCGGAGGGAGGTTCGAATTGGTCCCATGGTGACATCGGAGGGAGGTTCGAGTTTGTCCCATGGTCACATCGGAGGGAGGTTCGAGTTGGTCCCATGGTCACATCGGAGGGAGGTTAGAGTTGGTCCCATGGTGATATCGGAGGTTGGTTCTAGTTGGTCCCATGGTCACATCGGAGGGAGGTAAGAGTTGGTCCCATGGTCAGCTCGGAGGGAGGTTGGAGTTGGTCCCATGGTCAGCTCGGAGGGAGGTTGGAGTTGGTCCCATGGTCACATCAGAGGGAGGTTAGAGGTGGTTCCATGGTCACATCGGAGGGAGGTTAGAGTTGGTCCCATGGTCAGCTCGGAGGGAGGTTAGAGTTGGTCCCATGGTCACATCGGAGGGAGGTTAGAGTTGGTCCCATGGTCAGCTCGGAGGGGGTTAGAGTTGGTCCCATGGTGACATCGGAGGGAGGTTCTTGTTGGTCCCATGGTCAGCTCGGAGGGAGGTTAGAGTTGGTCCCATGGTCAGCTCGGAGGGAGGTTCGAGTTGGTCCCATGGTCAGCTCGGAGGGAGGTTCGAGTTGGTCCCATGGTCAGCTCGGAGCGAGGTTCGAGTTGGTCCCATGGTCACCTTGGAGGGAAGTTCTAGTTGGACCCATGGTGACATCGGAGGGAGGTTCGAGTTGGACCCATGGTGACATCGGAGGGAGGTTCTAGTTGGTCCCATGGTGACATCGGAGGGAGGTTCTAGTTGGTCCCATGGTGACATCGGAGGGAGGTTCTAGTTGGTCCCATGGTCACATCGGAGGGAGGTTCTAGTTGGTCCCATGGTCACATAGGAGGGAGGTTCGAGTTGGTCCCATGGTCAGCTCGGAGAGAGGTTCGAGTTGGTCCCATGGTCAGCTCGGAGAGAGGTTCGAGTTGGTCCCATGATGACATCGGAGGGAGGTTCGAGTTGGTCCCATGGTGACATCGGAGGGAGGTTCGAGTTGGTCCCATGGTGACATCGGAGGGAGGTTCTAGTTGGTCCCATGGTGACATCGGAGGGAGGTTCTAGTTGGTCCCATGGTGACATCGGAGGGAGGTTCTAGTTGGTCCCATGGTCACATCGGAGGGAGGTTCTAGTTGGTCCCATGGTCACATAGGAGGGAGGTTCTAGTTGGTCCCATGGTCACATCGGAGGGAGGTTCGAGTTGGTCCCATGGTCACATCGGAGGGAGGTTCGAGTTGGTCCCATGGTGACATCGGAGGGAGGTTCGATTTGGTCCCATGGTGACATCGGAGGGAGGTTCGAGTTGGTCCCATGGTGACATCGGAGGGAGGTTCTAGTTGGTCCCATGGTCACATCGGAGGGGGTTTTAGTTGGTCCCATGGTCACATCGGAGGGGGTTTTAGTTGGTCCCATGGTCACATCGGGGGGAGGCTCTAGTTGGTCCCATGGTGACATCGGAGGGAGGTTCTAGTTGGACCCATGGTCAGCTCGGAGGGAGGTTCGAGTTCGTCCCATGGTCAGCTCGGAGGGAGGTTAGAGTTGGTCCCATGGTCAGCTCGGAGGGAGGTTCGACTTGGTCCCATGGTCAGCTCGGAGGGAGGTTCTAGTTGGTCCCATGGTGACATCGGAGGCAGGTTCGAGTTGGTCCCATGGTCAGCTCGGAGGGAGGTTAGAGTTGGTCCCATGGTCAGCTCGGAGGGAGGTTCGAGTTGGTCCCATGGTCAGCTCGGAGGGAGGTTCGAGTTGGTCCCATGGTCAGCTCGGAGCGAGGTTCGAGTTGGTCCCATGGTCACCTTGGAGGGAAGTTCTAGTTGGACCCATGGTGACATCGGAGGGAGGTTCGAGTTGGACCCATGGTGACATCGGAGGGAGGTTCTAGTTGGTCCCATGGTGACATCGGAGGGAGGTTCTAGTTGGTCCCATGGTGACATCGGAGGGAGGTTCTAGTTGGTCCCATGGTCACATCGGAGGGAGGTTCTAGTTGGTCCCATGGTCACATAGGAGGGAGGTTCGAGTTGGTCCCATGGTCAGCTCGGAGAGAGGTTCGAGTTGGTCCCATGGTCAGCTCGGAGAGAGGTTCGAGTTGGTCCCATGATGACATCGGAGGGAGGTTCGAGTTGGTCCCATGGTGACATCGGAGGGAGGTTCGAGTTGGTCCCATGGTGACATCGGAGGGAGGTTCTAGTTGGTCCCATGGTGACATCGGAGGGAGGTTCTAGTTGGTCCCATGGTGACATCGGAGGGAGGTTCTAGTTGGTCCCATGGTCACATCGGAGGGAGGTTCTAGTTGGTCCCATGGTCACATAGGAGGGAGGTTCTAGTTGGTCCCATGGTCACATCGGAGGGAGGTTCGAGTTGGTCCCATGGTCACATCGGAGGGAGGTTCGAGTTGGTCCCATGGTGACATCGGAGGGAGGTTCGATTTGGTCCCATGGTGACATCGGAGGGAGGTTCGAGTTGGTCCCATGGTGACATCGGAGGGAGGTTCTAGTTGGTCCCATGGTCACATCGGAGGGGGTTTTAGTTGGTCCCATGGTCACATCGGAGGGGGTTTTAGTTGGTCCCATGGTCACATCGGGGGGAGGCTCTAGTTGGTCCCATGGTGACATCGGAGGGAGGTTCTAGTTGGACCCATGGTCAGCTCGGAGGGAGGTTCGAGTTCGTCCCATGGTCAGCTCGGAGGGAGGTTAGAGTTGGTCCCATGGTCAGCTCGGAGGGAGGTTCGACTTGGTCCCATGGTCAGCTCGGAGGGAGGTTCTAGTTGGTCCCATGGTGACATCGGAGGCAGGTTCGAGTTGGTCCCATGGTCACATCAGAGAGAGGTTAGAGTTTGTCCCATGGTCACATCAGAGGGAGGTTAGGGTTGGTCCCATGGTGACATCGGAGGGAGGTTCGAGTTGGTCCCATGGTCAGCTCGGAGAGAGGTTCGAGTTGGTCCCATGGTGACATCGGAGGGAGGTTAGAGTTGGTCCCATGGTCAGCTCGGAGAGAGGTTCGAGTTGGTCCCATGGTGACATCGGAGGGAGGTTAGAGTTGGTCCCATGGTCACATCAGAGAGAGGTTAGAGTTGGTCCCATGGTCACATCGGAGGGAGATTAGAGTTGGTCCCATGGTGACATCGGAGGGAGGTTCTAGTTGGTCCCATGGTCACATCGGAGGGAGGTTAGAATTGGTCCCATGGTGACATCGGAGGGAGGTTAGAGTTGGTCCCATGGTGACATCGGAGGGAGGTTAGAGTTGGTCCCATGGTGACATCGGAGGGAGGTTCTAGTTGGTCCCATGGTGACATCGGAGGGAGGTTAGAGTTGGTCCCATGGTCACATCGGAGGGAGGTTCGAGTTGGTCCCATGGTGACATCGGAGGGAGGTTCTAGTTGGTCCCATGGTCAGCTCGGAGGGAGGTTCGAGTTGGTCCCATGGTCAGTTCGGAGGGAGGTTCGAGTTGGTCCCATGGTCACATCGGAGAGAGGTTAGAGTTGGTTCCATGGTCACATCGGAGGGAGCTTAGAGTTGGTCCCATGGTCACCTCGGAGGGAGGTTCTAGTTGGTCCCATGGTGACATCGGAGGGAGGTTCGAGTTGGACCCATGGTCAGCTCTGAGGGAGGTTAGAGTTGGTCCCATGGTCAGCTCGGTGGGAGGTTCGAGTTGATCCCATGGTCACATCGGAGGGAGGTTAGAGTTGGACCCATGGTCAGCTCGGAGGGAGGTTAGAGTTGGACCCATGGTCAGCTCGGAGGGAGGTTAGAGTTGGACCCATGGTCAGCTCGGAGGGAGGTTCGAGTTGGACCCATGGTCAGCTCGGAGGGAGGCTCGAGTTGGACCCTTGGTCAGCTCAGAAGCAGGTTCGAGTTGGACCCATGGTCAGCTCGGAGGGAGGTTCTAGTTGGTCCCATGGTCAGCTCGGAGGGAGGTTCGAGTTGGTCCCATGGTCACATCGGAGGGAGGTTCTAGTTGGTCCCATTGTCAGCTCGGAGGGAGCTTTGAGTTGGTCCCATGGTCACATCAGAGGGAGGTTAGAATTGGTCCCATGGTCACATCGGAGGGAGGTTAGAGTTGGTCCCATGGTCACATCGGAGGGAGGTTACAGTTGGTCCCATGGTCAGCTCGGAGGGAGGTTAGAGTTGGTCCCATGGTCAGCTCGGAGGGAGGTTAGAGTTGGTCCCATGGTCAGCTCGGAGGGAGGTTACAGTTGGTCCCTTGGTCACATCGGAGGGAGGTTAGAGTTGGTCCCATGGTCAGCTCGGAGGGAGGTTCGAGTTGGTCCCATGGTCAGCTCGGAGGGAGGTTCGAGTTGGTCCCATGGTCTGCTCGGAGGGAGGTTCGAGTTGGTCCCATGGTCAGCTCGGAGGGAGGTTCGAGTTGGTCCCATGGTCAGCTCGGAGGGAGGTTCGAGTTGGTTCCATGGTCAGCTTTGAGGGAGGTTACAATTGGCCCCATGGTCTGCTCGGAGGGAGGTTCGAGTTGGTCCCATGGTCTGCTCGGAGGGAGGTTCGAGTTGGTCCCATGGTCAGCTTGGAGGGAGGTTCCAATTGGCCCCATGGTCAGCTCTGAGGGAGGTTCGAGTTGGTCACATGGTCATCTCGGAGGGAGGTTCGAGTTGGTCCCATGGTCATCTCGGAGGGAGGTTCTAGTTGGTCCCATGGTCACATCGGAGGGAGGTTTAGAGTTGGTCCCATGGTCACATCAGAGGGAGGTTTAGAGTTGGTCCCATGGTCACATCGGAGGGAGGTTCGAGTTGGACCCATGGTCAGCTCGGAGGGAGGTTCGAGTTGGACCCATGGTCAGCTCGGAGGGAGGTTCGAGTTGGACCCATGGTCAGCTCGGAGGGAGGTTCGAGTTGGACCCATGGTCAGCAAGGAGGGAGGTTCGAGTTGGACCCATGGTCAGCAAGGAGGGAGGTTCGAGTTGGACCCATGGTCAGCTCGCAGGGAGGTTAGAGTTGGACCCATGGTCAGCTCGGAGGGAGGTTAGAGTTGGTCCCATGGTCACATCAGAGGGAGGTTAGAGTTGGACCCATGGTCAGCTCGGAGGGAGGTTAGAGTTGGACCCATGGTCAGCTCGGAGGGAGGTTAGAGTTGGACCCATGGTCAGCTCGGAGGGAGGTTAGAGTTGGACCCATGGTCAGCTCGGAGGGAGGTTAGAGTTGGACCCATGGTCAGCTCGGAGGGAGGTTCGAGTTGGTCCCATGGTGACATCGGAGGGAGGTTCGAGTTGGTCCCATGGTGACATCGGAGGGAGGTTAGAGTTGGTCCCATGGTCAGCTCGGAGGGAGGTTCTGGTTGGTCCCATGGTGACATCGGAGGGAGGTTCTAGTTGGTCCCATGGTCAGCTCGGAGGGAGGTTCGAGTTGGTCCCATGGTCACATCAGAGGGAGGTTAGAGTTGGTACCATGGTCACATCAGAGGGAGGTGAGAGTTGGTCCCATGGTCACATCAGAGGGAGGTTCTAGTTGGTCCCATTGTGACATCGGAGGGAGGTTCGAGTTGGTCCCATGGTCACATCAGAGAGTGGTTAGAGTTGGTCCCATGGTGACATCGGAGGGAGGTTCGAGTTGGTCCCATGGTGACATCGGAGGGAGGTTCGAGTTGGTCCCATGGTGACATCGGAGGGAGGTTAGAGTTGGTCCCATGGTGACATCGGAGGGAGGTTCGAGTTTGTACCATGGTCACATCGGAGGGAGGTTAGATTTGGTCCCATGGTGACATCGGAGGGAGGTTCGAGTTGGTCCCATGGTGACATCGGAGGGAGGTTCGAGTTGGTCCCATGGTGACATCGGAGGGAGGTTAGAGTTGGTCCCATGGTGACATCGGAGGGAGGTTAGAGTTGGTCCCATGGTGACATCGGAGGGAGGTTCTAGTTGGTCCCATGGTCACGTCGGAGGGAGGTTAGAGTTGGTCCCATGGTGACATCGGAGGGAGGTTAGAGTTGGTCCCATGGTGACATCGGAGGGAGGTTCGAGTTGGTCCCATGGTGACATCGGAGGGAGGTTCGAGTTGGTCCCATGGTGACATCGGAGGGAGGTTAGTGTTGGTCCCATGGTCACATCGGAGGGAGGTTAGAGTTGGTCCCATGGTCACATCGGAGGGAGGTTAGAGTTGGCCCCATGGTCACGTCGGAGGGAGGTTAGATTTGGTCCCATGGTGACATCGGAGGGAGGTTCTAGTTGGTCCCATGGTCACGTCGGAGGGAGGTTAGAGTTGGTCCCATGGTGACATCGGAGGGAGGTTAGAGTTGGTCCCATGGTGACTTCGGAGGGAGGTTCGAGATGGTGACATCGGAGGGAGGTTCTAGTTGGTCCCATGGTCACATCGGAGGGAGGTTCTAGTTGGTCCCATGGTCACGTCGGAGGGAGGTTCTAGTTGGTCCCATGGTCAGCTCGGAGGGAGGTTGGAGTTGGTCCCATGGTCACATCGGAGGGAGGTTAGAGTTGGCCCCATGGTCAGCTCGGAGGGGGTTAGAGTTGGTCCCATGGTCAGCTCGGAGGGTGTTTCGAGTTGGTCCCATGGTGACATCGGAGGGAGGTTCTTGTTGGTCCCATGGTCAGCTCGGAGGAAGGTTAGAGTTGGTCCCATGGTCAGCTCGGAGGGAAGTTCTAGTTGGTCCCATGGTCAGCTCGGAGGGAGGTTCGAGTTGGACCGATGGTCAGCTCGGAGGGAGGTTCGAGTTGGTCCCATGGTCATCTCGGAGGGAGGTTCGAGTTGGTCCCATGGTCACATCAGAGGGAGGTTAGAGTTGGTCCCATGGTCAGCTCGGAGGGAGGTTAGAGTTGGTCCCATGGTCAGCTCGGAGGGAGGTTCGAGTTGGTCCCATGGTCAGCTCGGAGGGAGGTTCGAGTTGGTCCCATGGTCAGATCGGAGCGAGGTTCGAGTTGGTCCCATGGTCACCTTGGAGGGAAGTTCTAGTTGGACCCATGGTGACATCGGAGGGAGGTTCGAGTTGGACCCATGGTCAGCTCGGAGGGAGGTTAGAGTTGGTCCCATGGTCAGCTCGGTGGGAGGTTCGAGTTGGTCCCATGGTCACATCGGAGGGAGGTTAGAGTTGGACCCATGGTCAGCTCGGAAGGAGGTTAGAGTTGGACCCATGGTCAGCTCGGAAGGAGGTTAGAGTTGGTCCCATGGTCAGCTCGGAGGGAGTTTAGAGTTGGTCCCATGGTCAGCTTGGAGGGAGGTTAGAGTTGGCCCCATGGTCAGCTCGGAGGCAGGTTCGAGTTGGACCCATGGTCAGCTCGGAGGGAGGTTAGAGTTGGTCCCAAGGTCAGCTCGGAGGGAGGTTCTAGTTGGTCCCATGGTCACATCGGAGGGAGGTTTAGAGTTGGTCCCATGGTCACATCAGAGGGAGGTTTAGAGTTGGTCCCATGGTCACATCGGAGGGAGGTTCGAGTTGGACCCATGGTCAGCTCGGAGGGAGGTTCGAGTTGGACCCATGGTCAGCTCGGAGGGAGGTTCGAGTTGGACCCATGGTCAGCTTGGAGGGAGGTTCGAGTTGGACCCATGGTCAGCAAGGAGGGAGGTTCGAGTTGGACCCATGGTCAGCTTGGAGGCAGGTTCGAGTTAGACCCATGGTCAGCAAGGAGGGAGGTTCGAGTTGGACCCATGGTCAGCTCGGAGGCAGGTTCGAGTTAGACCCATGGTCAGCTCGGAGGGAGGTTCTAGTTGGCCCCATGGTCAGTTCGGAGGGAGGTTCGAGTTGATCCCATGGTCACATCGGAGGGAGGTTCTATTTGGTCCCATTGTCAGCTCGGAGGGAGGTTTGAGTTGGTCCCATGGTCACATCAGAGGGAGGTTTGAGTTGGTCCCATGGTCACATCAGAGGGAGGTTAGAATTGGTCCCATGGTCACATCGGAGGGAGGTTAGAGTTGGTCCCATGGTCAGCTCGGAGGGAGGTTAGAGTTGGTCCCATGGTCAGCTCGGAGGGAGGTTAGAGTTGGTGCCATGGTCAGGTCGGAGGGAAGTTATAGTTGGTCCCTTGGTCACATCAGAGGGAGGTTAGAGTTAGTCCCATGGTCACATCGGAGGGAGGTTAGAGTTGGTCCCATGGTCACATCAGAGGGAGGTTACAGTTGGTCCCATGGTCGGCTCGAAGTGAGGATAGAGTTGGTCCCATGGTCAGCTCGGAGGGAGGTTCGAGTTGGTCCCATGGTCAGCTCGGAGGGAGGTTCGAGTTGGTCCCATGGTCAGCTCGGAGGGAGGTTCGAGTTGGTCCCATGGTCAGCTCGGAGAGAGGTTCGAGTTGGTCCCATGGTGACATCGGAGGGAGGTTCGAGTTGGTCCCATGGTGACATCGGAGGGAGGTTCGAGTTGGTCCCATGGTGACATCGGAGGGAGGTTCTAGTTGGTCCCATGGTCAGCTCGGAGAGAGGTTCGAGTTGGTCCCATGGTGACATCGGAGGGAGGTTCGAGTTGGTCCCATGGTGACATCGGAGGGAGGTTCTAGTTGGTCCCATGGTGACATCGGAGGGAGGTTCTAGTTGGTCCCGTGGTGACATCGGAGGGAGGTTCTAGTTGGTCCCGTGGTGACATCGGAGGGAGGTTCTAGTTGGTCCCGTGGTGACATCGGAGGGAGGTTCTAGTTGGTCCCATGGTCAGCTCGGAGGGAGGTTCGAGTTGGTCCCATGCTCAGCTCGGAGAGAGGTTCGAGTTGGTCCCATGGTCAGCTCGGAGAGAGGTTCGAGTTGGTCCCATGATGACATCGGAGGGAGGTTCGAGTTGGTCCCATGGTGACATCGGAGGGAGGTTCGAGTTGGTCCCATGGTGACATCGGAGGGAGGTTCTAGTTGGTCCCATGGTGACATCGGAGGGAGGTTCTAGTTGGTCCCATGGTGACATCGGAGGGAGGTTCTAGTTGGTCCCATGGTGACATCGGAGGGAGGTTCTAGTTGGTCCCATGGTCACATAGGAGGGAGGTTCGAGTTGGTCCCATGGTCACATCGGAGGGAGGTTCGAGTTAGTCCCATGGTCACATCGGAGGGAGGTTCGAGTTGGTCCCACGGTGACATCGGAGGGAGGTTCGAGTTGGTCCCATGGTGACATCGGAGGGAGGTTCGAGTTGGTCCCATGGTGACATCGGAGGGAGGTTCTAGTTGGTCCCATGGTCACATCGGAGGGGTTTTTAGTTGGTCCCATGGTCACATCGGAGGGGGTTTTAGTTGGTCCCATGGTCACATCGGGGGGAGGCTCTAGTTCGTCCCATGGTCACATCGGGGGGAGGTTCGAGTTGGTCCCATGGTGACATCGGAGGGAGGTTCTAGTTGGTCCCATGGTCACATCGAAGGGTGGTTAGAGTTGGTCCCATGGTCACATCGGAGGGAGGTTAGAGTTGGTCCCATGGTGACATCGGAGGGAGGTTCTAGTTGGTCCCATGGTCACATCGGAGGGAGGTTAGAGTTGGTCCCATGGTGACATCGGAGGGAGGTTAGAGTTGGTCCCATGGTGACATCGGAGGGAGGTTAGAGTTGGTCCCATGGTGACATCGGAGGGAGGTTCTAGTTGGTCCCATGGTGACATCGGAGGGAGGTTAGAGTTGGTCCCATGGTCACATCGGAGGGAGGTTCGAGTTGGTCCCATGGTGACATCGGAGGGAGGTTCTAGTTGGTCCCATGGTCAGCTCGGAGGGAGGTTCGAGTTGGTCCCATGGTCAGTTCGGAGGGAGGTTCGAGTTGGTCCCATGGTCACATCGGAGAGAGGTTAGAGTTGGTTCCATGGTCACATCGGAGGGAGCTTAGAGTTGGTCCCATGGTCACCTCGGAGGGAGGTTCTAGTTGGTCCCATGGTGACATCGGAGGGAGGTTCGAGTTGGACCCATGGTCAGCTCTGAGGGAGGTTAGAGTTGGACCCATGGTCAGCTCTGAGGGAGGTTAGAGTTGGTCCCATGGTCAGCTCGGTGGGAGGTTCGAGTTGATCCCATGGTCACATCGGAGGGAGGTTAGAGTTGGACCCATGGTCAGCTCGGAGGGAGGTTAGAGTTGGACCCATGGTCAGCTCGGAGGGAGGTTAGAGTTGGACCCATGGTCAGCTCGGAGGGAGGTTAGAGTTGGTCCCATGGTCAGCTCGGAGGGAGGTTAGAGTTGGTCCCATGGTCAGCTCGGAGGGAGTTTAGAGTTGGACCCATGGTCAGCTCGGAGGGAGGTTCGAGTTGGACCCATGGTCAGCTCAGAAGCAGGTTCGAGTTGGACCCATGGTCAGCTCGGAGGCAGGTTCGAGTTGGACCCATGGTCAGCTCGGAGGGAGGTTCTAGTTGGTCCCATGGTCAGCTCGGAGGGAGGTTCGAGTTGGTCCCATGGTCACATCGGAGGGAGGTACTAGTTGGTCCCTTTGTCAGCTCGGAGGGAGCTTTGAGTTGGTCCCATGGTCGCATCAGAGGGAGGTTAGAATTGGTCCCATGGTCACATCGGTGGGAGGATAGAGTTGGTCCCATGGTCACATCGGAGGGAGGTTACAGTTGGTCCCATGGTCAGCTCGGAGGGAGGTTAGAGTTGGTCCCATGGTCAGCTCGGAGGGAGGTTAGAGTTGGTCCCATGGTCAGCTCGGAGGGAGGTTACAGTTGGTCCCTTGGTCACATCGGAGGGAGGTTAGAGTTGGTCCCATGGTCAGCTCGGAGGGAGGTTCGAGTTGGTCCCATGGTCAGCTCGGAGGGAGGTTCGAGTTGGTCCCATGGTCAGCTCGGAGGGAGGTTCGAGTTGGTCCCATGGTCAGCTCGGAGGGAGGTTCGAGTTGGTTCCATGGTCAGCTTTGAGGGAGGTTACAATTGGCCCCATGGTCTGCTCGGAGGGAGGTTCGAGTTGGTCCCATGGTCTGCTCGGAGGGAGGTTCGAGTTGGTCCCATGGTCAGCTTGGAGGGAGATTCCAATTGGCCCCATGGTCAGCTCTGAGGGAGGTTCGAGTTGGTCCCTTAGTCATCTCGGAGGGAGGTTCGAGTTGGTCCCATGGTCATCTCGGAGGGAGGTTCTAGTTGGTCCCATGGTCACATCGGAGGGAGGTTTAGAGTTGGTCCCATGGTCACATCAGAGGGAGGTTTAGAGTTGGTCCCATGGTCACATCGGAGGGAGGTTCGAGTTGGACCCATGGTCAGCTCGGAGGGAGGTTCGAGTTGGACCCATGGTCAGCTCGGAGGGAGGTTCGAGTTGGACCCATGGTCAGCTCGGAGGGAGGTTCGAGTTGGTCCCATGGTGACATCGGAGGGAGGTTCGAGTTGGTCCCATGGTGACATCGGAGGGAGGTTCGAGTTGGTCCCATGGTGACATCGGAGGGAGGTTCGAGTTGGTCCCATGGTGACATCGGAGGGAGGTTCTAGTTGGTCCCATGGTGACATCGGAGGGAGGTTCTAGTTGGTCCCGTGGTAACATCGGAGGGAGGTTCTAGTTGGTCCCATGGTCAGCTCGGAGGGAGGTTCGAGTTGGTCCCATGCTCAGCTCGGAGAGAGGTTCGAGTTGGTCCCATGGTCAGCTCGGAGAGAGGTTCGAGTTGGTCCCATGGTGACATCGGAGGGAGGTTCTAGTTGGTCCCATGGTGACATCGGAGGGAGGTTCTAGTTGGTCCCATGGTGACATCGGAGGGAGGTTCTAGTTGGTCCCGTGGTAACATCGGAGGGAGGTTCTAGTTGGTCCCATGGTCAGCTCGGAGGGAGGTTCGAGTTGGTCCCATGCTCAGCTCGGAGAGAGGTTCGAGTTGGTCCCATGGTCAGCTCGGAGAGAGGTTCGAGTTGGTCCCATGATGACATCGGAGGGAGGTTCGAGTTGGTCCCATGGTGACATCGGAGGGAGGTTCTAGTTGGTCCCATGGTGACATCGGAGGGAGGTTCTAGTTGGTCCCATGGTGACATCGGAGGGAGGTTCTAGTTGGTCCCATGGTCACATCGGAGGGAGGTTCTAGTTGGTCCCATGGTCACATAGGAGGGAGGTTCGAGTTGGTCCCATGGTCACATCGGAGGGAGGTTCGAGTTGGTCCCATGGTGACATCGGAGGGAGGTTCGAGTTGGTCCCATGGTGACATCGGAGGGAGGTTCGAGTTGGTCCCATGGTGACATCGGAGGGAGGTTCGAGTTGGTCCCATGGTGACATCGGAGGGAGGTTCTAGTTGGTCCCATGGTCACATCGGAGGGGGTTTTAGTTGGTCCCATGGTCACATCGGGGGGAGGCTCTAGTTGGTCCCATGGTCACATCGGGGGGAGGTTCGAGTTGGTACCATGGCGACATCGGAGGGAGGTTCTAGTTGGTCCCATGGTCACATCGGAGGGAGGTTAGAGTTGGTCCCATGGTGACATCGGAGGGAGGTTCTAGTTGGTCCCATGGTCACATCGGAGGGAGGTTCTAGTTGGTCCCATGGTGACATCGGAGGCAGGTTCTAGTTGGACCCATGGTCTGCTCGGAGGGAGGTTCGAGTTCGTCCCATGGTCAGCTCGGAGGGAGGTTAGAGTTGGTCCCATGGTCAGCTCGGAGGGAGGTTCGAGTTGGTCCCATGGTCAGCTCGGAGGGAGGTTCTAGTTGGTCCCATGGTGACATCGGAGGCAGGTTCGAGTTGGTCCCATGGTCACATCAGAGAGAGGTTAGAGTTGGTCCCATGGTCACATCAGAGGGAGGTTAGGGTTGGTCCCATGGTGACATCGGAGGGAGGTTCGAGTTGGTCCCATGGTCAGCTCGGAGAGAGGTTCGAGTTGGTCCCATGGTGACATCGGAGGGAGGTTAGAGTTGGTCCCATGGTCAGCTCGGAGAGAGGTTCGAGTTGGTCCCATGGTGACATCGGAGAGAGGTTTGAGTTGGTCCCATGGTGACATCGGAGGGAGGTTAGAGTTGGTCCCATGGTCAGCTCGGAGAGACGTTCGAGTTGGTCCCATGGTCACATCAGAGAGAGGTTAGAGTTGGTCCCATGGTCACATCGGAGGGAGATTAGAGTTGGTCCCATGGTGACATCGGAGGGAGGTTCTAGTTGGTCCCATGGTCACATCGGAGGGAGGTTAGAGTTGGTCCCATGGTGACATCGGAGGGAGGTTAGAGTTGGTCCCATGGTCACATCGGAGGGAGGTTAGAGTTGGTCCCATGGTGACATCGGAGGGAGGTTCTAGTTGGTCCCATGGTGACATCGGAGGGAGGTTAGAGTTGGTCCCATGGTCACATCGGAGGGAGGTTCGAGTAGGTCCCATGGTGACATCGGTGGGAGGTTCTAGTTGGTCCCATGGTCACATCGGAGGGAGGTTAGAGTTGGTCCCATGGTGACATCGGAGGGAGGTTAGAGTTGGTCCCATGGTCACATCGGAGGGAGGTTAGAGTTGGTCCCATGGTGACATCGGAGGGAGGTTCTAGTTGGTCCCATGGTGACATCGGAGGGAGGTTAGAGTTGGTCCCATGGTCAGCTCGGAGGGAGGTTCGAGTTCGTCCCATGGTCAGCTCGGAGGGAGGTTAGAGTTGGTCCCATGGTCAGCTCGGAGGGAGGTTCGAGTTGGTCCCATGGTCAGCTCGGAGGGAGGTTCGAGTTGGTCCCATGGTCACCTTGGAGGGAGGTTCTAGTTGGTCCCATGGTGACATCGGAGGGAGGTTAGAGTTGGTCCCATGGTCAGCTCGGTGGGAGGTTCGAGTTGATCCCATGGTCAGCTCGGTGGGAGGTTCGAGTTGATCCCATGGTCACATCGGAGGGAGGTTAGAGTTGGACCCATGGTCAGCTCGGAGGGAGGTTAGAGTTGGACCCATGGTCAGCTCGGAGGGAGGTTAGAGTTGGTCCCATGGTCAGCTCGGAGGGAGGTTAGAGTTGGTCCCATGGTCAGTTCGGAGGGAGTTTAGAGTTGGTCCCATGGTCAGCTCGGAGGCAGGTTCGAGTTGGACCCATGGTCAGCTCGGAGGGAGGTTAGAGTTGGTCCCATGGTCAGCTCGGAGGGAGGTTCTAGTTGGTCCCATGGTCACATCGGAGGGAGGTTAGAGTTGGTCCCATGGTCACATCGGAGGGAGGTTAGAGTTGGACCCATGGTCAGCTCGGAGGGAGGTTCGAGTTGGACCCATGGTCAGCTCGGAGGGAGGTTCGAGTTGGACCCATGGTCAGCTCGGAAGCAGGTTCGAGTTGGACCCATGGTCAGCTCGGAGGCAGGTTCGAGTTGGACCCATGGTCAGCTCGGAGGCAGGTTCTAGTTGGTCCCATGGTCAGTTCGGAGGGAGGTTCGAGTTGGTCCCATGGTCAGCTCGGAGGGAGGTTCGAGTTGGTCCCATGGTCACATCGGAGGGAGGTTCTAGTTGGTCCCATTGTCAGCTCGGAGGGAGCTTTGAGTTGGTCCCATGGTCACATCAGAGGGAGGTTAGAATTGGTCCCATGGTCACATCGGAGGGAGGTTAGAGTTGGTCCCATGGTCACATCGGAGGGAGGTTACAGTTGGTCCCATGGGCAGCTCGGAGGGAGGTTAGAGTTGGTCCCATGGTCAGCTCGGAGGGAGGTTAGAGTTGGTCCCATGGTCAGCTCGGAGGGAGGTTACAGTTGGTCCCTTGGTCACATCAGAGGGAGGTTAGAGTTGGTCCCATGGTCAGCTCGGAGGGAGGTTCGAGTTGGTCCCATGGTCAGCTCGGAGGGAGGTTCGAGTTGGTTCCATGGTCAGCTTTGAGGGAGGTTACAATTGGCCCCATGGTCTGCTCGGAGGGAGGTTCGAGTTGGTCCCATGGTCTGCTCGGAGGGAGGTTCGAGTTGGTCCCATGGTCAGCTTGGAGGGAGGTTCCAATTGGCCCCATGGTCAGCTCTGAGGGAGGTTTGAGTTGGTCCCATGGTCATCTCGGAGGGAGGTTCGAGTTGGTCCCATCTTCATCTCGGAGGGAGGTTCGAGTTGGTCCCATGGTCAGCTTGGAGGGATGTTCCAATTGGCCCCAGGGTCTTCTCGGAGGGAGGTTCGAGTTGGTCCCATGGTCAGCTCGGAGGGAGGTTCGGGTTGGTCCCATGGTGAAATCGGATGGAGGTTCGAGTTGGTCCCATGGTCTCATCGGATGGAGGTTCGAGTTGGTCCCATGGTCACATCAGAGAGAGGTTACAGTTGGTCCCATGGTCACATCAGAGGGAGGTTCTAGTTGGTCCCATGGTCAGCTTGGAGGGAGGTTCCAATTGGCCCCATGGTCAGTTCGGTGGGAGGTTCGAGTTGGTCCCATGGTCAGCTCGGAGGGAGGTTCCAATTGGCCCCATGGTCAGCTCGGAGGGAGGTTCGAGTTGGTCCCATGGTCAGCTTGGAGGGAGGTTCCAATTGGCCCCATGGTCAGCTCGGAGGGAGGTTCGAGTTGGCCCCATGGTCAGCTCGGAGGGAGGTTACAGTTCGTCCCATGGTCAGCTCGGAAGGAGGTTCGAACTGGTCCCATGGTCACATCAGAGGGAGGTTCTAGTTGGTCCCATGGTCAGCTTGGAGGGAGGTTCCAATTGGCCCCATGGTCTGCTCGGAGGGAGGTTCGAGTTGGTCCCATGGTCAGCTCGGAGGGAGGTTCGAACTGGTCCCATGGTCACATCAGAGGGAGGTTCTAGTTGGTCCCTTGGTCAGCTTGGAGGGAGGTTCCAATTGGCCCCATGGTCTGCTCGGAGGGAGGTTCGAGTTGGTCCCATGGTCAGCTCGGAGGGAGGTTCGAGTTGGTTCCATGGTCACATCGGAGGGAGGTTAGTGTTGGTCCCAAGGTCAGCTCGGAGGGAGGTTCGAGTTGGTCCCATGGGCAGCTCGGAGGGAGGTTCGAGTTGGTCCCATGGTCAGCTTGGAGGGAGGTTCCAATTGGCCCCATGGTCTGCTCGGAGGGAGGTTTAAGTTGGTCCCATGGTCAGCTTGGAGGGAGGTTCCAATTGGCCCCGTGGTCAGCTCGGAGGGAGGTTCGAGTTGGTCCCATGGTCAGCTCGGAGGGAGGTTCGAGTTGGTCCCATGGTCAGCTTGGAGGGAGGTTCCAATTGGCCCCATGGTCTGTTCGGAGGGAGGTTCGAGTTGGTCCCATGGTCAGCTTGGAGGGAGGTTCCAATTGGCCCCATGGTCAGCTCGGAGGGAGGTTCGAGTTGGTCCCATGGTCAGCTCGGAGGGAGGTTCGAGTTGGTCCCATGGTCAGCTCGGAGGGAGGGTCGAGTTGGTCCCATGGTCAGCTTGGAGGGAGGTTCCAATTGGCCCCATGGTCTGCTCGGAGGGAGGTTCGAGTTGGTCCCATGGTCTGCTCGGAGGGAGGTTCGTTGGTCCCATGGTCACATCGGAGGGAGGTTAGAGTTGGTCCCATGGTCACATCGGAGGGAGGTTAGAGTTGGTCCCATGGTCAGCTCGGAGGGAGGTTCGAGTTGGTCCCATGGTCAGCTCGGAGGGAGGTTCGAGTTGGTCCCATGGTCAGCTTTGAGGGAGGTTCCAATTGGCCCCATGGTCTGCTCGGAGGGAGGTTCGAGTTGGTCCCATGGTCAGCTTGGAGGGAGGTTCCAATTGGCCCCATTGTCAGCTCGGAGGGAGGTTCGAGTTGGTCCCATGGTCAGCTCGGAGGGAGGTTCGAGTTGGTCCCATGGTCAGCTTGGAGGGAGGTTCCAATTGGCCCCAGGGTCTGCTCGGAGGGAGGTTCGAGTTGGTCCCATGGTCTGCTCGGAGGGATGTTTGAGTTGGTCCCATGGTCACATCGGAGGGAGGTTAGAGTTGGTCCCATGGTCAGCTCGGAGGGAGGTTCGAGTTGGTCCCATGGTGACCCTACTGACCAAGGACCCAAGTTCATCCTATTGGCCAGGGGCCCAAATAGACCCTACTGACCAAGAGGCCAACTAGATCTTACTGACCAGGGGCCCAACTAGATCCTGGCCACTCGGGGATCGACGGTAACCCGTCGAGGAACGTTTTGCCAGTGGGCCAAGTGAGAGCGACTACTGGACAACACTGGTCCAAGTGTGACTCATTTATTGGAAAGATGGTTTCTCTCTTTGTTGGATTGGGTGTTGTGATGTGCACGCTGCCAGGAACCAGGAAGATTCTTCACTCTTTATTTCTCTCGTATTTTTATTGTTATAAAGTGTTCCTCGAGGAGCAGATCGCTGATAAAACTTTGTGCGGTGAATTAAATTTGCCCTTAATTTTGTTGTGAGTAGTTTTTTAATGAAGAATGCTGCATTTTAATTCACAAAGTTTATAACTTTTTTTTCACTTTTTGCCGTAAGTAACATGGTCACATTAAAACTCAAGGCAATTTCAGAACTTGCTGCGACGCATAGGATTTTTTTATTGAGGTATGATTCATTTATCGTATGATGCTGACTCAATAATGGAAACGACATGAATACAGTATCTCAAACATCCGAACATTATGACAACAAGACATATAACTAAGTTGAAAATATCATAAATCAACATTCAGTCTATTCAACCAATTCACTGCTTCTGGAGTAGCACAATTCAATCGTCCAGACTCCCCGGGAACGCTCGGCAGGGACAATTAAACACTCTGTGTTCCAATGACAGTGTGGCGAATCTTTCCAGCCCTAACAGAAGCACTTCTTCCCACGCGACATTTAATACGATTGAGTCTACTCCAGGCAATTCTCAGCAAGTTGAAACCAGGGAGTTTTGTAGTTGGGTTCCCAACTTGTACGATGCCTCGAGGAGGAGCTCTTGTCCAGCTAGTATTGGCTTTGAAATTGCCGTTTGTTAGTTCTAAGGCTGTTTTCCATGCAGGTTTGCGGGATTTCAGTCTAGGAGGGCCCGCCCAACTGTTGAACATCATCATAGATTGAAAGTGTCCGATTCTTCTGTATTCTGAACCAAAGATCAACTAGATTTTTCTGTCTTCTGATATTGAGGTACCAACAAAAGACTATGTTTTTGTCGCAACATCTGAACAAATGAAATCTACAGTAGTAAATTTTGGTGTGATGTTTACTTATATAACAATCAATATCTGGTGTAGAATTTGTAGTTTTGAGTTGTGGCTAACCAAGTGTGGAACATGGGGTTGGGTTAGACACTGAAGCACAGCGGACATGGTAACGGGACAGGTTTCTTCCCATGAAGGAGATGATTTGCTCGTGTCCACGGCTCAGTGAGCCAGACATACACCGCTAATTGCTTGCTCGCTGGTTCCGCTATAATTCGTGAAGCAAAATTCGTAAGCGTAAAGAAGACAAAGGGGGCCGTAGACATCTGGAGAACACCGATATGTAGTGACGTGGGACGTGACTTGTCACTGGTGAAGAGATGTCGCGCCTAAACAGGATCGTGTCATCTCCAGAAGCAGTTCAATGCCTGATGCTTCTTGTTACTGTGTACTTTAGTACATAATGTAGCCTATATACGTGTGTTGGCATACACTAAATAATCCCAGGGATCAGACCTCTTCTTGTTTTGCCCTAGAGCAGGCAGGGTCTGGATAGGGCTTGGGAATTGGCAAGCCCGAGGGATTCTTACTGGGTTCGTTTTCCCCTGTTTTAATTGCTTGTTCCTCTTTACCTTTCCTATATGTATTTCAAAGCTCTATTTCTTTCCGAGTCCGTCAGTTCATATTCTTCGAGGATTGAGGGCATTAAGTTATCTGGAAGCGAGTAGTTGTTGGTTTCAGTTGATCATCCAAACCTCATGTTACTCGTTGTTGATGGGTTGATATAACCAGCACAAGTTTGAAAAAAGAAACACTGGCTTTTTCTCTTTTAAAATCAGTGTTGCCTTATTGGCAATTGGTGTTGCAGCTTTACAGTCGGTTAACACGATATTACTGGGACTACAGAATGTTTCTCTCGTCAAGGATTCTTACATAATGGGAAAAGTTTTGAATATCAAACTGCTTTTATAAAAGCTCCTCAAATTACAAAAGTGGTTGCACATACATCAGAGCAGCTTGTACACAGTATTAGTAGACAAACACTGTTTACCATCATCTCAGCAGAGTACTCTTAGGTCATTTGTGCACTAGGGCCCTCACACACGAACGATTTTGTGGTTCATGTGTGGTCGCTTATCGCCGCCGTGCCGTTATCATATAATGCAAAGGGAAAAATACTTCCCCTTACACAGACGAACGCTTTCCCGACCATTGTTGCTAGCTGTGGCCGATCCCGTCCACTGACCACATCTCGACTGCAGTGCTTTCCTTTTCACACGGGCGACATGTCAGCCACTTCCCGCTCGCAGTAATCATGATGGAGCCTGCTTTCTTTCCTCATCACAGTGTCTGTCCTTGAAATGATTGGTTTAATTTACTGTAGTAGCTCATTGAAAAAATGTTAGACATCCTGAAGAACTGGAGAACCGTATCCGGATAATTGCCAAGTTCGTGATATAAACAATGGTACTGCCCATACTGTTGCCGGACTTCTACAATTGGAAGTATCCACATTCTTCGAGTTTTCCTTTTTTTTTTTTCGCATGAGCAAAAGTAGTACAGCCTCCTCTTCAGGATCCATACTCGAATGACCGAAGCTTTACTTGCCGAACCACATTATTACTCCATCCGCGGTGAAGATGGCTGGACCACATTTTGACGCTGGCCTAGCCACAAAATGTGGCCATACTGAACTACAGAAGTTGTCGGAGCGGCGACAAGGAAGCGTATTTTTGCAGTCGACAGAAAATCGCTCTTGTATAAGGGCCCCTTAGTTTACAATTGTACTGTAGTTTAGGGCTCATCACACCAATTATAGTAGCTACAGTTGGTAGAGCGAGACTTTTGATGGGATCGTCATTGCTCAGTCTTGCAACCTTGTACATATAAAATAGCTCTGTGGTTCAAAACATCTCCAACTTCGATTCATCTGTAAAGAACACTTTAGTCCAATTACGATGTTTTCTAGCCCATTCGAGTCTCCTCTTTTTATTTATGGGCTTCAGAAGAGGTTTCCTTGCTGCCACACGTCCTTTCAAGCCAGCTTCACGCAGTCTCCTTTTTACTGTTGCAAGGGATATTTGTTTCATGTTCATGTTTACCAATTTTGCGCGACTTTGTGGCGCTGTTTGGAACCTATTTCTCTTACTAGTAATTCTGATGAATTTATCGTCACTTTTTGTTGTTTTACGAGGTTGTGCCGTCTGACGGTGAAGGGTGTATTGCACTCCCCCTATGGACACTGCATTGTTTCGCGAATTGATGAACCCGCTTGTCTCAGTGCTACAATTGCAGCACGTTTTTCTATGGATATCTGCACTCCTGGAGTCACAATAACGATGTGTGCACTGTCAACTGTCACTAAGGAACCAACTAGGAACACGACACAACAGCGGTGCACAAACATACTGGTCAGGTAATAATAATAGTGTCGTATGGTCTCAGGTGCCGGGAGCAAGCTCTGTTATTTGACGCCCAGAGGACAGTTTGCATGTCGAAGTTTGTTGTTCCTTGGAGCGCTATGAGAGTCAAGGAGGTTAGATATCTAAGCTCCTTGACACTATAGCGCTTTCTAGCAGAGAATGGAGGAACTTTTTGTGTTGGCAGACAATCCCGAGATTATTTTTGCCATTATGAACACGGCCTACTGAATTCAAATGGGTTATTTGACATGCCAACAACGTATGACATGCGTGCAGGGATTTTTGTCGCCTTTCAACAATCCTTTACCACGGCCAGGAGCGAACCTGCAAGTTTGGGGTTGGTAGTCTGACACCATAACCACTCACCCACCGTGGCAAACACTGGTCAGGTAACTCTTGTTTATGAAGATGACATTCTTTTGGGGGTAATATCGCATCTAGAAAGCTGCTTCGGTGGCGTAGTTGGTAGCGTGCTGAGCTTCTATGCCCAAGATCGTAGGTTCAAACCCGACCGAAGTCGTCGGATTTTTTAAGAGCGTTAAAATCCTTCAGTATGCCTTCCTTCGGAGGGGAGGTAAAGCCATGTCATAGATTTATGGCATGTAAAGGAACCTTCCACTAATTAAACTTGTTTGAAGCTAAACTCTACGTTGATTTCGTTGAAACGCTCTATCAACGTTCCAACGTTCACCGCTAGGTGTCATGCCATCTGGTGGAGAAAGTTGGAACTACTTGAAATTGAACGGAACTTGTAGCTCACCCTGTGGGTGTCCGTATTGAAGAAGCTACAGCCTCTGGCGAGCGAAACATGTCCTCAAACACTCCCGGCACTAAAAGCCATACGATAAATAAATAAATAAATAAATAAATAAATAAATTCATCTAGATGAACAAAAAACTTGACATATTAGCAAATGTACTATCCCTTCGCTTACTGTGGTATTACAGCGTATGCACAGGGAGTTAGATGTCAGTTGTTAGGTAGGTGTATTGAAATTAATGGTCGGTAGTGTGTATTTTTGGATCTGATGATGCCCTTAGTATTCTCCCTGTACTGTGGTGCATAATATTTTAAGCACATGACATTTTTTCACGCTTTTTTTTTCGTAGGTCCCAGTGGAAAATATTGTGTTGGCCGACAGAAGAGTTGCAATATCGATTACTTGCAACCTCATTTCATCATAAATAGTGTTAACTGAAAATTACATTCCCAATTTATTTTGTTCTATAGGCCTACTCTTACTCTTAATCCCCCTGACCCCTTAATCATTAGCAGTCTAGTTTTAGCGGTGTATTCTACTTAATTACCAATTGTCATGCCAATCGTTCCAGTAGATCAGGACTGCCCAACCTACGGCCGGCTCGCGCCGTGTCGCCAAACCTTCCAGTCGTCGCACTAAACTAAATTATCATGAACTTTCGATTATTAATAGTGTCAAATGACCATAGGATACATACTCACTCTTTGTCATTCATGCTTATGAGTGTATTGCATATCATCGTAATTATATTTTAAAGGGATTTATATATAGATCGCGGACAGGCCAACAAGGACCACGCAAATATCATTTCTTTAAAGGTCTAGTTTCCTTCTTTCTCTTCCAGAAGTCCTTCATCCTGGTCGACTGCGCAGCTCTTCTTTCAGCAGTCCATTCTCCTCTGTTGAGATTCTTCTTCCCCCGACAAGAATTTTGAGGCCAATTTTTGTTTCTGTATTCTTATTCCATTTAGACAATTTTCTTCAGTAATTTTGAATTGTTGAAGTTCTTCTTTCATTTGTTTAACATAGCCTCCTTGCCCTTTATAGTTCCAGATTTTATCAATAATTTCTTTGTTTAACCTTGAGCAATCCATCCGTACCATATGTCCGTAGAACTGAAGTCGCCGTTTTCTGATCATCACTTCCAAGGTTGTCGATTTTACTATAAATTTCTGCATTGGATCTCAGTCTACTTCCTGTGTTTTCCTAGGACCATAAAGCCTTCTTAAAATTCTTCTTTCTATCTTGAGCAAATTCTCCATTCCGGTTGTATTTGTAGTTTCCATGCCGTACAAGATGACTGATCTAACAACTGTATTAAAATGTCCTAATTTTGCATTGATAGACAGGTTCTTTTTATTGTATATATTTTTTTGTACAAAAATTTAATCTTTCCAATATTCCTTTTTTGTTCTCAATTGCCAATTTATCCATCCCATTGCTACTAAAGGGATTTAGTTAAAATATTTAAATTTATTTTTAGTGTTTTATTTCTTTAACCACTACAAATAAATAGAGAAAACAGCAACAATACTAAGAAAACTAAGCTCAGACAGCCACAAAACTATCCAAATTGCACACCCCTCAAACCCCCCGGAGTGTCACACAAGGTTCCCCAACTATTTACAATATGGCCCTTAGTTAAAAAAGGTTGCGCACCCCTGCAGTGGATGATCGCAAATTAAACTGAGAGTGTGTTCGGTCCGGGATAAATACAAAGGTTTAGCTGAAAATTCCAAATGTTCAGACAATTTAATATACTATGAAGTTAAACATGAATGGTGCACTAGGCCTCCAATGCCTTATCCCTATAAGGAAGCGCATTGGAGTTTTCCCACGGTCTGCCGTGCCGTGCCGTGCCGTGCTCTCGAGTTGAGCGACTCAAGAGCCTCTCAGTGACGGGAAGTACTCGACTCGTAGTCGCAATTAACCTCAGGGTGACGAGGCTGTCGCATTTGAGCGCCCTTAAATGATGACAGACTGAGCCGGGATTGAACCCGAAACCTCGGGCTTTGAAAGCCGATTTGGGGTTGTTATGCACTTAAGCGTTCATTATCCATTGAAGCTCAGGTATATAGTGCTGAAAACGTAATAATTTATGAGCGAAATATTTCAGAGATTAAAGGTTTTTTTTTTAAATTTTAATAAAAGGATTGACTAAGTTAAAGCGGGTGATTTATACTTTGGATTCATACCAAATAATTGAGTGGGAGAAAGGGGGGGGGGGGGTCGCATGGAAATAATACTTACCTTGAGTGCGAAAACTAACGTTTCAATTACTCAGTAGGCTAATTCTGTTAACGTCACTTCTCTTTGCAGGCGTTATTAATGTAAGCAAACAAATTGCCGATTGCCTCTACTATTCCTAGACCTAAACGAATGTTAGCAATTTGCTCTTTTTCTGGAGAACATTTTCATCATATGGAATATAGGCTTTTCTCCGTGTATGTGTAATATGAGATCAACATAAATGTTCGGGACTTCTTCTTCTAAACATATTTCCATGTACAATGGTTTAGTCTAGGTATGAAAATGACTGCCTTAAAGTGTGTTTATTTTTAGAAGAAGAATATTTTTACTAATTTAGAAATGAAACTCTTTTCTGCAGTTAACCGTGTTCTGGTGACGAGAGATCTGACACAAAATGCTTAGGACGTCCAATTAATGAGAAAATTTAAAAAATATGCAGAATGGCGCAAATAAAAAACATAGGCCCACAGTGTTTTGGCCAAAACTTAAAATACTGCCTTGAGAAAAATCCCGCACTTTTCGGCATTATTGTTAGTAGAATGTACCTTCGTGTGCGCTCCTAGCAGAAGAAGCAAATGCCTGTTTCAGTAATGGGAGTCATGGCAGTCATGTCGCGCATGCAATGAGCGGAGCGAGCCAGCCTTGGAAGGTCGCATACATACCGTATGCCCACATCGCATCGGTGGATTAAAATTAGAGGTTCTTTGTTCCGGCTTACTCATCCAGCAGAGCAGTGTGCGATGTGCACTTGGAAGCACCAAAGTTTATTCTTTCAAGGAATTTTTTCTCCCGAGACAATGCTACGTCGTTTAATATAGCTTCAATCACATACCGGTAGGTCATGCAGTCTACATGAAGTGAAAATGTATCAGTGTTCCTAAAAAAAATTGCTATAGGTGTGAAAATTGGCGAACCTGGAATGTCGTTACACTGACAGACGATGACCAGTTCAGTCTGCCAACTTTCAAATCTGTCCTTAGTATAAAACAAAGTCCCCGATTCTTGGATGTTACGGGTAAACTCGAGAACCACTGGATAGCCATTTGGCCTGCATATATTGGGGTGACGCGTGATCAGCGCGTCGGGTCCCCGCGGCCGTTAATCTTGGTATTCGTGATTGGGGCGCTGTCTCACTGTCAGACAGCTACTCAATTGTCCTCACGAGGCTTGAGTGCACCCCGTTCCAACCCTCACGTCAGTTTTAAAATCCCTGACGGAGCCGGGGATCGGACCCGGGGCCTCCGGGTGAGAGGCAGGCGCGCTACCCCAACACCACGGGGCCGGCTATCTAAATACTATGAGTGTAAGAATTGTTTAGCATGAAAAGTTCTACAAAAAAGTCCAGAAGAGCATATCTCTATCTTCAATACATCGCCCACTATAAGTGTTCTTACGTTTTAATTTCTTCCAACCATGTCCATTCAACTACTGAGGCGACAGTTTACGAGGTAGCTAAGGGCGAGTCTATCATCCCTGTTACAGCCTAGCTGTCGGGCGAACCTATTGCCCCAGATACAGCCAGCAGCAAACCGTTGAGTCGTGTTGAGTTAATACTTCTGAGAAGGGTGGTTGTGTTTGGAGTCTCCCTGAAAGTGCAACTCGGGTTTTCTTCATTTCGCCTGTGAACCTTTCGTTCCGCAAAATTCACAGCCAAGTTAACATTGGACGGAAGGGGGATTTGTGTTTCATGCACCTCGCCATCCTTAAATTACGTCTGACAAGAATTTGTTGCACATGCATCTTCATGATAATTTATTAATAGTCCATTCAGGGATTTTAACCCATCATGCCTAGACGTAAAACGGATATTGGTCGTTGTTCATTGACATTGAAAAAAAAAGCTTATCACGTAATGCATTCATAACTGTTCCCGGGCGAAGCCGGCTCGGGTTGCTAGTTACATTATAAGTGTCAATTTCGGTATATGCAACCATGAGTGGCAACAATGAATAGTCTGTAGTGATGGTAAAGTGATATTTCCACTAGTTCTGTGGTCGCAAGATTACGCAGAACGTTTCGTGATAAATTTAATAGTTGTTGTCCATACAAGCGCCGAATTTGCAATATAAATGGTGCTTTGTGGTCTTAAACATTATCTCGAAATTTATGGACGGGTTGGGGACGAAAGATGTCAGTAATTCCCCCCGTGTAGAATACACCTACGGCACGGTTGCCTTGCCTGTCGTAGGCGACTAATAGGGCCGACAAGACTGACTTTGATTTGGAAGACCCCCTGTGGGTGGGGAGGGCAGAATTCATCCACTGTACCCCCTGACTGTCGTAAACATCGACTAACAGGAGGGCATTTTAAGGTCTTATTCGATTTCTGTCCCAATTTTGGTTTGACACTTGGAAATCACTTGCATGCTGTTTGAGGAAAGGCCACCTACTTGGCCATCTGTCCAGAAAGCCTAGACGGTATGCCACATCCCGTCGGGTGGATGCGCAATGAAGGCTACCTTAGCGGTAATATCCGCCTCACAATTGGGGTCCCTGCCGAATAGATCACAGTGCTTACCAGTGCCTGTTCAAGGCAGTAGGACCCTGGCCAATACTTTATATCGCTTTGGCTGGGTGGCGCCCTCGTTCGGAGTAGGTAGTATTCGCGAAGGATGATTCGGGATGACCCACAAGAGATCGAAAAATCATCACTCCGTCTCTGGAGTGTCGTCTGAATCCCAAGGTATATAGGCCTTGGGATGAGGCATCTAATAAGAAGTTTCTCGTTGATAGATCTCCTCGTTACCTGGACAGACGAGGGAGATTTTAGCCTGGTGAAATCGATCCTTTTTTCCCTGAGGAAATTGAGGGGTAATATCGCGACCTTAACGGAATTTTCTAAGCTCCTGGAACGGGCAGCTCCTGCTGCACACCGCCGACCGGCAGCGTTGCAGGTTGCAGTTCGGTTGAGAAGCACGAAACGCTGAATGAGGTACATGGAGTTATATTCCTTCGAGACCTTTTTCTCAATAGAGTTGAAGTATGGGAAAGAGAGGGTCACCAAGATTAGGCGCATCGCCCGGAAAATTGGGGAGGACAGCGCTTTCATTCTCCATTTAGTGCCTATCAGGTGAAGGTCACGTCCTACCATTGCGACGTTCGACCTTACATCCCTCCACCTACGAAGAGGACGGTTCGATTCCCACCTCAGCCATCCTGGAAGTGGTTTGACCGCTTCTACCCCAGGCCACACCCACCTCGTGAATTACAAATACTCACACTATTACAGCCATTCCAGACACACATACACGGTCATCGAAGAATAATGCCTAGATTTTAAATAATTGCTATAAAAAACTATTACAGGTAATGTAATGGTTTTAGCCTTAACATGCGTGGAAAAGATATCATTTGTTTCATACCCTCAATGTTGGTCTGCCGACATGCGTCTAGTGTACTCGTAGCGCGTACCGCGCGAAGATAGCGAGGCGGAGCTCTTGACGCGCTGTCCAGTCGGTTGTCCGATATCTTTTATTTGAGCGAACACAAACTGTTCAAGCATGTCGAGGTACATTAGACTTGTAATTTTATTTTTATTTTTATTTTTTTCAGCGAAAAATAGTTCCAATAACTTGGTCTTGAAGAAACCCGCTCCACACATTGACACACATCAGACGTCTGCACAGCAACAAACTGAGCTCACATTGAAACTTACTAACAATAGAAGTGTCAGGTATACAGGTAATAACCTATCTTGAAACTTTGTGGACGCAATCATTGTACTATAAGAGGACACCGTGCAGAAAATCAGCCGCCAGATTGAACTGCAAGGCTCCGAAATCATGTGGCGAATCTCTCATATAAATCAATGGGAGGTAGCGAGTACCGTACATGTTGGAATGGACAGCCCTGACCGCCCAAGCACTCAAGGCCGGTGGGAAGGAGCTGCACGCTCCAGTCAGTATATCCGCCCACCTCGCTACTACTCCGAGTGCTACAGGGATGTCCAGCTCCGCTAGCCGTCATGCCTGCGTACCAGGATGTCAGGTACGATTTCGGAGCCTTGCAGTTCAATTCTGGCGGCTGATTGTCCTCTTATAATACAACGATTGCGTCCACAAAGTTTCAAGAAAAGTTTCGACCTGTCTTACCTGATACTTCCCTTGTAAGGTATGAAAAGGAAAATGTTATCTACAATTCTACGCATTTTAAGGCTAAAACATTACCTGTAATGCGTTTTATAGCAATTATTTAAAATGTAGGCATTATTTTTCGATGACCCTATACATGGGATCAAATGACCATGTTGTCCAAGCCCCTCAAATAAAACAACTGTATAATTGGCGACGCCGGTGATAGTCCAAGACAAACTCTTATTATTCTCAGACCTAAATGCAGGTATCGAAAGTTTGAAACATGGCATATGTCAAAGCCCTACATACTGTTTGTTTACGTTCGTTGCTGGGTGGCAATGTCACGTTTCATGTAAGTTGGGAGTGTCTTCAGTATGTTTGTACAGTCCAGGTACTGCAGTCGTATGTGCATTGTGATAGTACGTTTATTTTGAAATGGTTCCTTTGCGTTATGTTTGTTCAGCCGACTGATGGCGTTGTGTCATTCACTGTAGATATTGAAGTACCTAATGAAGTGACACAAGAATATACACCGCTAGTTAGTGGCGTAAAGGGAAGACGTAATGAGCATCTAATGCTAGATCAAACCGTTTATGCTCAGCAACATGTGCCTCCGCAAATCCTTACCAGTCTGGCAAGGCCTTGCATACACGCCAAATAATAATGACAGTGAACTTCTGTTTTTGTTGATAAGGAGAATGTTTCCCCTGTGTCAAGCTGTGAACTCAAATGTGTTCCGTCATCTCTACTTAGTATAAAACAAAGTCCGCGATTCTTGGATGTCACGGGATTGTGATGCGGTTTTCACCATTCTGTAAAGGATATCTCGAAGAAGGTTTCTGTAGAATATAATTTATTTATGATCAATGGAAGCCAAACAGTAACAATTTCAGTGAAAACTTCCAAAAGAGAAACCTGGCGCCCGTTCGCTTTTTAAGCTTACGCTGGGCAAACCGTTACACATATCGATATACTATGAGTCTAGGAATTGCTCAGCATGAAAAGTTCTACAAAAAAGTCCGCGAGAGCATATCTCTATCTTCAATACATCGCCGACTGTACAGTAAGTGATTTTACGTTTTCATTTCTTCCAACAATCTTCATTAATTAATGAGGTGACTGTTTACGAGCTAGCTAGGGGCGAGTCTCATCACCTCAGTTACAGGCTAACTAGCGGGCGAGCCTATTACCCCAGATACAGTCAGCAGCAAACTGTCGAGTCGTGTTGAGTTAAGCCTTCAGAGAAGAGTGGTTGTGTTTGGAGTTTCCCTGGAAGTGCAACTCGTGTTTTCTTAATTTCGCCTGTGAACTTTTAGTTCCGCAAAATTCACAGTCAAGTTAAGATTGGACGGAAGGGGGATTTTTGTTTCATGCACCTCGACATTCTCAAATTACGTCTGACAAGAATTCGTTGCACATGCATCTCCATGATAATATAATTAATAGTCCAGTCAGTGATTTTAACCCATCAAGCCGAGACGTAAAACGGATATCGGTCGTAGTTCATTGACATCGGAAAAAAGAAGCGCTTATCACGTAATGCATTCATAGCGACGCCGGGGCGGGTTGCTAGTTATTTATATATTTGTGATTCTTACAGCTTGGAAGTTAAGTTATGATGAGAGTGGTAAAGTTTAACGTTTACCATGTCAATTATATGCTTAGGCCTATATTGCGAGCTGTAGTGTCGCGATAATTCCTTAAGAGGGAGATGGTGCTTGTCTAGGTACTTTACCATTTCAACTATTTGCATTATACGTCTATTCCAAACGGTAAAAGAGAATGGGTTAAATCGTAACATATTATCTCGTCCCTTGCGTGTAGTAATCTTCGTATGTTCTGATGTTTTATATACTTCCACGAGAGGTCCTAATTGAGTGTACCAGTATCTCTATGAAGTTGGTTCGATTACTTCAGGCAGCTATTCTCATTGTGACGCACTTACTGGGACAGCACATCAGTAGACTACCCGGGGCATTTTTTCTCTCCTATCTGCCCGACTCCTTGCCAATAATCTTTATCTATAATTTACTGAACTTAAATAAAATCCTGATAACTCCTATGGAGCTTCACAAAAATAGCGAGACTATTGTAGCTGCTCCTTGGGTGAAGACGAAGATACCTATAATTCGCGGTCAGCAGTATATGCATATATTAATTCATGTATGTCTAAATTATGAATGCATATTTCTTCGAAACCTAGTATCGCCTTGTGATATTTTCCAACGCAGCCTCTTTGGTGAGTTAAAATAATAATGTGTACGAACCAGCCCGATAACATGGATGGACATTTATCGCCACCATGTTTTTTTTTCTATAAGGTCTGAGGATTGTAGTTGGTCTTGATGGTCGGTGCGGTCTTTCTCCTGAAGGGTAAGCGTTTCATCAAGCGGTTCGTGATGTTGTGCAAGAGTGGTTTCACCAAGAACCAGCGTCCTTATTCATGGAGGGTACATCATCGCTGGAACAGTGGAGGTCTAACAACCTTTATAAGTGAACTAGCAACCCGCTCCGGCTTCGCCCGGTAACAATTAAGAATTTATTACGTGATAAGCCCCTTTTTTTTTTCGATGTCAATGAACTACGACCTATATCCGTTTTACGTCTCGGCATAATGGGCTATAATCACTGACTGGACTATTAATTATTTTGGAGATGCATGTGCAGCGATTTCCTTGTCAGACGTAATTTAAGAATGGCGAGGTTCATGAAACACAAATCCCCCTTCCGTCCAATCTTCACTTGACTGTGTATTCTGCGGAACGAAAAGCTCACAGGCGAAATGAAGAAAAGCCGAGTTGTACTTCCAGGGAAACTCTTCTCTGAAGTCTTAACTCAACACGACTCGACAGTTTGCTGCTGCTGCTGCTGTCTGTAACTTGGGTGATAGGCTCGCCCGCTAGCTAGCCTGTAACTGGGGTGATGGGCTCGCCCGCTAGCTGGCTCGTAAACCGTCGCCTCAGTAATCGAATGGAGATTGTTGGAAGAAATAAAAACGTTAAGAAAGTGGGCGATGTATTGAAAATAGAGATATGCTCTCATGGACTTTTTGCAGAACTTTTCATGCTGAACAATTATTACGTTCATAGTATCCTATTAATCTACCATATAACAAACACGCGCATCTAAACAGCACAGTCTAGGCCAGTCCTTTCGATTGCTCACTACGCAAAGTTATATGCACAAATTGAAATGTCTTTTATATCAATTGACAAGAAAAAAAAAAGAAACATAAATGAAGCGTGTTAAATCAAGATGCTCAAAACTCTGGAGTATTCATTAAACGACTGCAAAGTCAATATAAAAGGTTATCCTCGTGATGGATTTCTTACATCAATCACTATTTCTCAAATTTGTACTAGATTCTAGAAGTCATATTAATTATGGCGATCCTAACGATGTTTTCCAAATTAAAAAGATGCGATGGGATGAAAATCGAGTGAATCTCCTTTTGATTCTTGGGCATTTTTCGTATTGTCTTATTCCAGCGTATACTGAAGAAAGATATCACGGTAATAATCATATGTGGTTGGTTAGTTCCTCAGTTTAGGGGCTGCGACAACGCGGTCATGTAGCCCCGTGTACTTTGGGTCTGTGTAGAATGTGTCTGATAACCGGTGTTAATTGTGATGGCTATATTAGTCCGTAATTCAGGTAAGGACTGCAGACGATCAATTTCAAGTAGTTCCTACTTTTGCTACCAAATGCTACCGTCAAAGACACCTTGCCTCGAACTTGGCTACTAGATGTCACTGAAACCGGCATCTGGCAGGGACGTTGGAACTTATAGAGCGTTAATCAAATCTAACCTATAAATTTAGCTTCACCCAATTGAAGGTTCTTTTACATGTCATAAATCTATGATATGGTCCCGACGGCTTTACTTCCCCTGCGAAGGAGGGCATACTGAGGGATTTTTAACGCTTTTAAAAATTCTGACGACTTCGGCCGGGTTTGCACCCGCGATCTTGGGCATAGAAGCTCAGCATGCTACCGACTACGCCATCCGTATTAAAGCACCTGTATGAAGTTGCGATATTGCCCCCTCGTGACCTTGAAGTGACTATGGCCGATGATGCAGATGAGTTCCAGTGGTGAGCACAGGTGTCTGGCTGTGCGCTGTGATTGTTCCACTTGAATTAGTTAAGAATTGCCAGTGCACATTAGTTCTCGCTGGGTAAACACGACCACTGACACCTGCCGCAGCTGCTCCTAGCCATTGACACGTGGGGGCCTCTCACCGAGGTCCCGGTCAATGCATGTCAGATTTTCGAAGTGACATGCCATGTCCTGTGGTTCAGATTCCACGTAAAAAGGAGGTTCCGTGGCTTATAATCACAAGTCACGTAAAACTACAATCTTCCTTTCCTTTTTTTTTTTCAATTGACACGTCATGTCAATATGGCGTACGTTAATTCAGCAGACTTACACACAACGTTGAGTGAAAGTCATAGGTGAAATCTCCGAACCTTATGAAATTAGAACAGGGTTGCCCCCACTGCTGCACTAGATACGATAGTTGAAATACCTATGGGGGAAAATATATACCAGTAACAGATGGAGGGAAGCGGACGATCTGAGGACTCCCGATGAATCTTCATGAGATCACCATCAAATCTCTTACGAGAAAGCGCAGTACATTGGATAAACTGGACTATCTAAAACACCACACAGTCGTTCTGTGCCGGAAACACTGTTATAGCGCATTTCTAGGCACGAAATAAAAATACCGTTGATATAATATTGGCATATATGCAGCTGAATGTTTGCGTCTGACAAAGAAAGCAATGAGCTAATAGAGAGAAAGATTCTTAGGAAGATACTTGGACCTCAAAGAACAGAAGATGGTCCTATAGAAATAGGGGAACCAAGAATTATACCTCATATCGGACAAAATCTCAGACACGATCCGGAAAAGAAGGGCAATGTTCTTTGGACATTTATACAGAATGGACCCAGGAAAATTAACCAACCAGATAATGACATTCTTTACGACCAGGAAAACCACTGCCTGCTGGTATCAGGAGGTGAAGAAGGACCTAGAAGAAATGGCAACATTTGAAGATGAAATCAGCAACTGGGAAACATACAAAGCCAAAATTAAGAATTGCACGGGTTTCAAGAGTCTTCCTACATCCCGTATCCAGGCACCATGGACTGGAGAAGGAGGAGAATGCACAGCGCCAGAAGCTGAAATCAAATTAACGTGATCCACAGTCGGCCTAAACGACAGAAGAAAAATTGTCATACTCTGACTGAAAATGTAAGTCGTTAATGTCCAATGCTAAACAGTCAAAAATGTCGGAAGAGAGATCTGCCAGCACTGCCTCAGTCTTCCGCCAAGGAAATGCAAGACAATAGTAGCCTATCACCGTAAGCCACACGTTGTAGACCATTCGCTTCTTTTGCTATTTGGAACATACATCACATAACATAACAGTACGTTTTGATTTGAGACTGTCTTGCCTTTTAACGTGAAGTCTCTGTTTGCGAACAAGTTGCCTTCTTGATCCCCTATTAGCAGTTAGCACTGTGGCACCCTCTGCCATTCTCTTCACATGGCCCCCACCATCCGAGTCGGCTCATACGAACAGCTTCATCTAACTTAGCCTCTATCTCTTCATTACAAGACCTTCCTGCCATTTGTCCCATCTACCCTCATATCAGTTAGGTCTAGCTTATGTATCAAATATCCTGAATCTACCCAGCTCTCACTTCCGTACAGCAAGGTTTGTTTAAATATGTCAGGAGAGTTTCGTCGCTACACTAGCGCCTTTTTTTTTTTTTTGCAGAATACTGTAGATCGCAACTGAGAACTCGCTAATTTAAGCGATCTACTCCACTTGCAGAACAGCTTACAGTTTCACGGCCAGCGTTCATAACTATGCTGACCGGCAAAAGAAAACCGATCACTTGAAAAATTCAACATCATTTTCATTTAAATGATAAATATGAACGCTCTAGGCGTGGTACGCAGTTATAGCATGGAAGTGGGGATGTAAGTTAGCATTCTTCATGTCATTAGCGATTCATTGGCATGTGCGTGCCATCATTTTCAATCAGAGCCACTGCCCTGGCGACATTGTGCACAAGAACAACTGAGGATTGTGATGGCGCGGGAAACAACCTTACTTCCATGCTATAACTATGTACTATGTCTGATTTAAATGAAAGTAATAATGAATTTTTCATGTGATCGTTTGTTTTTGCCGGTCAGTGTATGTTAAAGTTGTCCGGGCTGTAGGCCGTGGTCCAGACAGAATATTATCTCCCGGCGTTTCACCTGAAAGCATTATCAAGCAGTGGAATGCCTATTGCTGACAAACGAAGGGAGCGGACGCAGTGTGGACCACGGCCTCCAAGCCCGGACAATGTGCCGCCCAGCCTCAAGGCTTATAAACTACAGAGGTTGCCTCAATTTTCACTCACCAATCAGCGCTCGGAAGGCGAATGACGTCACAAGATACCAAACTCGCCATGTGGCGACCGTGATGAAATTGTCAACATCAGCTGTTGAGTACGCAAAGTACAGTTTAGTCTCATGCAATTATTGGTAAATGGGTGATAAAATAACTGAATGTAGCCTACTTACATTTTATGTTGTGATCTTCTTGAATTTCTTGGTAATTCGCCTAGACTCGGTAGCAGTATCAGTGGTGCTGGTGTGGGTGTTAGTGACTTCCAATAACCTCTTCTTATGCAAGATAGAATTGGAATGTTTCAATCTGATGAAGAAAATTGTTCTCACAGATGCCTCAACCACATCAGACGGTACGTCAGGTACTTCTCTCGACACAAAATCTGTCGTTCTTCTAAGAACGTTCTTGCCTCGTTGAAATCCGTATTTTCCGTGAAATGTGACGAATGTTGCTGAAATGTGCCGGAACTGGTTAAGCCAAGTTTCTGAGGGATCGGTCAAACCACCGTATGACAAGTGTTTAATCCAGGTTGGCAATGCATAATCGTGTTGAGTTTGCATTCCATAGGTTAAGTTCCCAAGTTGTGGAAATTTATCTTGGAACTTGTGGGCCACATAACCTGCAACATAAGCCTTGCCATCTTCTTCACTTTGTTCCATTATATTGGCAATGAAGGACTCTGGTTGCACATTGCTGTCTAAGGTTGGTTCTGGAAGCACGTTACTTGCTTCAGACACTATGCCAGCTTTGTTTAGTGCTTTAGCAACTAAATATTCATCTGAATCTGGATCAGCAGTGTTTGTTTTGTTTTGAACTACTCCTGGATTTTTCCCTAAAATAATCATCCTCAGCCTGTAAATGCAGTCAAGGGGGGAAGGATGATCGTGTAAGCCACCACGGGTCCGCAATTGTGAAAAGAGGTTTTCCAGTATATCTTGATTTAGCCTATGTGTGAGAATGTATTTTATATTATGCCTACTTGCCATATCTTGGTACAGAAGTCGAAGGGATTTTATTGAAATGATGACTGCTTTCTGGAATATTTGCAAAGAATTTTTACCAATGCAAAGAGAATTGCTCATGAAATTTTCCATCTTGTCCAAAATTATATTTTGCTGTTCAATTAGCAATCCATGGGTTAATTTTGTTGGTAAAGGCAGGTTAGGACAGTATGAATTCATAACATCATACCACTGGTTTACAAGTTCTATGAAATCCCCTGTTGCCTCTGCTAATAATTTATCTGGACCTGGTTTGTAGTGCTTTAAAGCTGTAGCTGTAGTGTGTGACAGAAGCTGTGCTGCTAGTCGAACATTTTGTCTTTTGGTTTTTTCACACTGTATGTGATTGGGTGTCAGTTTATGGCATGAGTTTATCTCAGAATTGGTTTGTTTCACTAATTCTACCACAGGAGCACTGGTAACTTTCTGTCCGTTTTCTAGAATATAGCCATAATCCAAGAACCAGTTTCTGATAAGTTTTAGCAAATGGGGTGCATCTGCGAAAAAGTATATAGGCTGTTGAGTTACTGGGTGGTTGTAAGAAGAGCAGTTCACTGTGATAGACAATTCCCTCCACAAACCCATGTTCCCTCCTCCACAGTCACTCACACAGGCTACCACATTGTACCCAATGTTGTCAAGCTCGATAGTCACTCGATCAAGCATATCCTTAGTCATTTTAGAGTCAAAATCAAGGTACACAGGCTGTTTCCAGTTGGAAAAAAGTCCTCTAGCCATAATAACTTGCATGTATGAATGAGGACCTACTATTTCATCCTCTTTTTGATCATAATCATATGTACCTGCCACTTTCATTTCATCATAAGAGAGAACTGTTGTTTTTTCAAAACTATTCATAGTGTGGCCTGTAACTTCCATTACACGAATTACATCAGCCAGAATCCCTTGTCTCAAATTTAAACTTGAAGCCCATCTCTGCAATGAAGAAATTCCTGGTAAAGGGTAATGTAGCTTTTGCCTGAGGTAAATGTAACACCGTTTGCTGAAATATCTGATGGTAAATGCAGTCGAAATATCATCTGAAGTCCATTTAACGTGCTTCTTTTTATTGATGATGATATCTAATTGGCTTTTACTCAGCACCCCTGAGAATGTACCAATGACTTGCTGGTTCAGTACTATCTGAGAGGTCTTTCCCAATTTAGCTGATAATTCTTCAATTGTTTTCTCAAGTTTCTCAATTTGCTTCTGGTAATCAATAATTTGTGCTCTATTTTGTAAACATTGCTTTTTTAACTGCTCACTTTCTTCTAAAACCCTGTTGTAATTCTCAAGTAGAATTGCATACCTGTTGTCATCTGCCTGGGTTTGAAGTGGTGCTTCTGGTTCACTCACTGAATTTTCTACATCCTCTTCTCTGAGTAGATCTTGAAACAATGTCCTCTGGTTCCTTTTTATTAATCTTTGCTTCCTTGATGATGACTCTCCTATACTGGTGTGATCTGGAGTTAAATGTAACGTTGGCACCGCTGGAAATAATATGAGAACAACAAAGTTCATGTGGGATGTATGTAGTAATGTAGCAAGTGTTTTTTTTTATAAATGTTAAGCTAACCCTCCCGTTTACATTTATGATTTGATAATACAGCCATCGTATTTTGACGGCTAGTGCTCCAACCACTAAAATACCATATACGAAATATGTCAAAAATATTAACAGATATAAAATCATCCTAGCAGGTCATCAAAACTTAAGGAGTAGGGCAGCTAGGCTCACTTACCATTTGGTTTTAGATTCCTTGGAAATCTTGGCTTTATATTAAGCAATTCGGCCCTGTAGTCTAATTCAAAGTCTTCACTTTTAAAGTGGAGGGAACATATCCTACTTGTTTGAGGGTTGAAATGATCTTTTCGCTTACAGGCAGCAATCCACTGATTGCGAAGGTATGCGTCTTTTGGCATCGTGAAAAACGACACGTCATTTCCAACTTTATAATAACTGTGACAAACTGCCACAGCACATCTTTGGCCTGGCATGATTATAAACAAAAGGGATTAAAACACGTGTTTAAACCACTGCAATCCATACAATATAAGTTGACTTTCCTTGCATATCTCGCGCCTCGCGCGCTACGAGGAAACGTGTGACGTCACGTCCTTTCCCTTCCCTCCGCGATCCCCTCGCCTAAGAGCTCCATATTGAGGTAACCTCTGTAGTTTAGTAGCCTTGGCCCAGCCTCTCCGCAGAAGAGATGAGGAAGAGCGGGCCAGGCTGTAGACACGAGCCTACCACACCACACCGCAGCTGTCAGACAAGCCAGCTGCCATGCCGACACATCTGCCGCTGCCGCCCGGGCTTGGGCCCGAACACACTTTCACGGTCAATGTCAACAAGCCCTCGCTATTTGTACAACCAGTCTACGGTTACCATTATTTTCATTTTTCTTGATTAAAAGAAACGAAAAATGAAAAAAAGTACTGTATTTTGTAAACTAGTTAAGGATTCAAAATGTGTCTTTACAGAGATAAGCCAAACCATTTCCAGCTGGGTCGTTGAACTGCGTGGCAAACTGCAACTCCATGCTGTATCCAGATTCGAGGTTTCCATTATCTGCTCCAGATAAATACCGAAGGCGGCTTCGGTGGCGTAGTTGGTAACATGCTGAGCTTCTAAGTCCAAGGTCGCGGGTTCAAACCCAGCCGAAGTCGTCAGATTGTTTAAGAGCGTTAAAAATCCCTCAATATGCCTTCCTTCGGAGGGGAAGTAAAGCCGACACGAGCCCATGCCATAAATCTATGGCATGTAAAAGAACCTTCCACTAATTACACTTATGTGAAGCTAAATTATAGGTTAGATTTGACTAACGCTCTTAGGTTCCCAAGTTCGTCGCCAGGAGCCGACTGCGGTGGCATCTAGTAACAAAGTTCAGATCTAGTTGTCCTTGTCGTTGGCGTTGGTAGCAAGAGTACGAACTACTTGGAAATTGAATGTCTGCAGTCTTACTTGAATTAAAAACAGATAACACACACTAATACAGCCTTCACAATTTAACACCGATTATCAGACTGATCCTACACACACACTCAAAGTACACAGGGCTACATGACCGCGTTGTCGCAGCCCCTTAACTGAGGTGTCAACCAACGAACCAACCACCACACATAAATACCGAAATGGTACCTTCCAACTCATTTATTAGGCTATCACTCGTCTTTCAAAGATGAGTTCTTAGATGACTGTATGGTCCAACCCTGGAAACACGTTGTTTGGAGCAGGGTTGTAATTCGCACGATCTTTCCTAGCATAAGTGTGACGTCTTCCTGTTCGAAACAACAGGCGACGCGTTGCCTGATGAGTTGATGCCGTAATCTCCCTGTTTGTTCGGTGTCGATTTGGCATTTCTGACTACAGGACGTCTTTGTAACGTTTCCGTGGTTCTCTGTCCGACCTGAAACTGGCGAGACGGGTCCTGATGCAACGCCGATGTTACCTATACAAACCCGTTACATCCAGGTTCCGCAACCACAGTTCTCGTTAACGGCCGGCGACTGTAACGTTATGCAGCACGTGGAGTGCACAAACATGGCCGCTCAGCGAGCCGGTTATCAAACACTCTGCTTCGCTGCGCTGGCACTCTTATCATCTCTCGATACCGCCTGTGATGTGGTTGGCATCCAATTACTTGCGACTTACGACACATTAAGTACTAATTTCTAACAGTCCGTATCACACGAGGTTGCGTGAGTGGTGGCAGCTGTTTTAAGGGGCGGAACATGGAGGTCATCTATGCCTTGATGTCGGTAACTCGAGCAATAACAGTTGAGTGTCGCAAAACAAATGCATACGTTGTTGTTGCTGCTGTTTCGTCATACTACTGTATGTTGTTGTTCGAGAGCCAGATATGGGGTTGACTTGAATTCGGTACTATCCCAGCATTTGCCTAGAGGGAGTGTGGAAAATTCCAGGGAAAACCACCCTCTCTAGGAAAATGCTGCGATAGTACCTTACTTCTAGTCCCGGGGCACATAGAGGCCCACCAACCAACCAACTTGTAAGTGACTGTGACGGAATTATTGTTTATCTCTTGAAAGTTAGGTACAGTAATCTGTAGTTATTGTATCAATTCGAACATGAAAAGATTGAACTGGTATATCTCGTATTCTAGAAACTCTTCATATGCGTGCACGGGGTTTAGACCAAGGTGTTCCAAGCTCCTGAAATGAATTAGCAACAAAATAAATATTGACAAAAACAACTCGTGTAATGCACAGTGCAAGTTGGTGATAGAGAATTACCATGTGACCTCAGTCTCTGAATTCTCACTTAGTAATGATACATAAACTGTGCCAACAGCCAACAGACCACATTTTATTTGTCTGTTGGCACAGGCTAGAGTAAAATGTGGCTTTTCACCGATGTTTCAGTCTCTCTCATGGCTGTGATTATATGGAAGCTACTCAGGTATGGGTGGTGCTTAGTAATGACATTCAGGGCACATTCAGTGCCTGTGGATGCTGTGAAAGGTTCTACTCATAGGGATAGTACTGCTGTTCTGACTCGGTGAGGAAAGCAATAGCAAACTACCTTACTCCTCATGTTGCCTAGTACGCCTCAATATAGCGCTGCCTTGGGTTTTTGTGGGTATCTACTCACATAACCTAACGGCGGTGCGTTTGAGGATCCAACCAGCCTTCGGGCAATTACCTAACCGACAATGATACATCTGTGAAAGTTGCTCGCGATTCCGTTAACATTTACATATCTCTCCGAATATTGTTTGAGGTGATACATTTGACACTGGGTTGTTATGCTATCACGTCCTACACTTCTGTGGACGAATTGTACTGCTCAGTCTTCTACTTGGTGTGCTTCGCTTTGGGGTACGGTATTTAATTTATTTATTTCGTCATCCAAGGAGTAATTTGCAGTTCAAAGTGAAGTTTGGTTGGTTGGTTGGTTCCTTAGTTTAGGGACTGCGACAACGTGCTCATGTAGCCCCGTGTACTTTGGGTGGGTGTAGAATCTGTCTGATAACCGGTGTTAATTGTGATGGCTGTGTTAGTGTTTGTTATCTGTTTTAATTCAAGTAAGGACTGCAGACAGTAATTTCAAGTAGTTCCTACTTTTGCTACCAAATGCTACCGTCCTCAACACCTAGCTTGCCGACGACTCTACCGCTCCGAGGGAAGATTCCCTGAAGGATTTTCTTTGAATCTAAAAGAGACACGATGTGATCACCACTACACAGTAGCATGGGCTTGTTAGCGCTCATAGTTCGTAGAGAGTGCAGCCTCGGAAGGTGTGGCTTCGATTCCCACCTCAAGCATGGTAACATTATTCCATTTTTTGTCAGGCGAGGCCAAGGTAATTATATTTCCCGTGGCACTACAGCCCATGAAGGGCCTAGGCCTACCAAGCGACCGCTGCCCAGCCATTTGGTCTGGAGATTATGAAGTGACGCGGGTCAGCGCGTTGGATCCCCCTGAGGCTACCTAGCAATTACTAACCCCTCCCTCCACAGCTTCCAGTGCACGGATGCAATGGGGAGAGTCGGAAATCGAACTCAGGAGTCCGAAGTCTCGCTTCGTACCCCGAGAACGCAGAAGGTCGCTGTTCCTTACAACATTAAAGCTTTTAAGAAACATAACTTATTGAAATATTAGAAGCCATTTTACAGTGATGCCTAAGTATCTTTTGGTAAGTGGCTTCGGTGGCGTAGTTGGTAGCATGCTGAACTGCTGTGCCCAAGATGTTGTTGTTTGAGTCTTCAGTCTTTTGACTGGTTTGATGCAGCACTCCATGCCTCCCTGTCTTGAGCTAATCGTTTCATCTCTACATAGCTACCACACCCTACATCCGAAGCAATCTGTTTAACATATTCTAACCTTGGTCTACCCCTACAGTTCTTGTCCTCAACTCTTCCTTCCATAACTAAGCTTGCTATTCCTGGGTGTCTTAGTATGTGTCCTACTAACCTACCTCTTCCCTTCATTAGCAGTCGCCAGAAACATCTCTCCTCTCCCACTCGTCTTAATACCTCTTCGTTTGTAACCCTATCTACCCATCTGGTCTTCATCATTCTCCTGTAACACCACATTTCAAATGCTTCAATTCTCCTCTTTTCTGCTGCACCAATAGTCCAAGTTTCTCTTCCATAGAGCGCCACGCTCCAGACAAAGGCTTTCAAAAATGACTTCCTAATACCTAAATCTATATTCGATGTCAACAAATTCCTTTTTTTTTTTGTAGAAAGGCTTTCCTTGCCTGAGCCAACCTACTTTTTATATCCTCTTTCCCCCCTGTGGGTGGGGGGTTTAGAATACACCCACGGTATCCCCTGCCTGTCGTAAGAGGCGACTAAAAGGGGCGACCTTGGCTATACTTTAAGGACTCCGTGTTGTTTTGTGAATTGGACCCCCAGTGGGTGGGAGGAAGCGAATACATCCACGGTACTCCCTGCCAGTCGTAAAAGGCGACTAAAAGGGCTTCTCGGAACGGTCCCCTTTCGAGGGTTTGACAGTCAGCTCTAAAAGACATACACCCGTGCGGTATAACTCTCATTAGGTTATATCGCACTTCTTTCCGTCACTGCTTTCAGGGTCTGGCAACCGAAATATCTATATGTGCGTGCTGTTAGGGGATGGGCCACTTACGCTAGCGACTACGCTCGAAAGCCTGTTCCGGTCTTGGCCGCGCCGACAGGTGGGTGTGCCATGTACCCGTTCAGTAGTATCCGCCTGACTACGCAGGTCCCCGCACAGCCGAATGTCTGAGCTGTAAAATCCAGTATATGCCAAGGGGTACATGCCGATACGGCATTGTAAAACATCGGACCACCGGGCAATGCCTTCCAAGCTAGGCGGGCCTTGCCCTGGCTGGGTAGCGCCTACTGTGACGGCCCGTGATCGGATGTCGGTGGCATTCGGGGAGGATGATCTGGCCATGGGTTCTAAAAGAAAAATCCCCAACCAGGGTGGACCTACACCCAAACAGGGTGGTCCTACACCCAAGTCTTTAACATTTGATTCCCTACGGGGATCAACCCCCTGGGAACAATCTGTGCGTGAAAATCTGGGTACTAACACCCCCAAGTTTCTGGTAGCTACCAGAACAGATGGGGGTGATTTCAAGCTGGTAAAGAGTATTTTGTTTTCTCGCCACATAGAAGGTGTCTATGGTGAGCTTGAGAAAGTACAAAAGATGAGGAACGGTAGCTTGTTGCTCAAGACTAGGACTGGAGAGCAAGTTGAACAACTTTTGCAATGTGACCACTTTGGCGACATTCCCGTCAAAGTGGGAAAGCACACGTCCCTGAATCTGGTCCGAGGAGTTATTTTCCACCGGGACCTGATTCTGAACACTGACGAGGAGCTCAAGGAGGATATGCGGCACCGTCACGTGACTGATGTCCGGCGCATTACGCGCAAGGTCAATGGTCAAATCGTGGATACTGGTGCTTTCATTATTTCCTTTGAGCTTTCGGTGCTCCCGGAGAAAGTCAGGGTTACAAGTTACTGTTGTGACGTACGGCCTTATATCCCTCCACCAATGAGGTGTTATAAGTGCCAGAAGTTCGGGCACATGTTATCCCGATGCTCGAGCCCCGCAATCTGCGGAACATGCGGTAAGGTACCACACGAAGCGGAAGAGTGCACAACACCTTATCAGTGCACTAATTGCCCTGGATTTCATTCTCCTCGGGACAGGAACTGCCCTGTCTTCCTGAGTGAGAAGAAAATCCAGGAGATCAAAACCCTGGATGGTCTCACCTACCAGGAGGCCCGCAAGAAGTACCGTACCACGACTTCGCCTTCTCCAACGATTGATTATAGAGCCATAATACCAAATTTGGTCCCGGCTACCTCATCTTTTGTACCAGCAGTGAAACCTGCAACTGAGTTTCCTGTTCCGAAACCAGCTCCTAAGATTATAACGGAAAGCCCGAAGGTGACTTCAACTCCACCTTCGGCCAGCACGAAGGCTGTGCGAGCGAAGGCTGCTCCGCCCGCACAGCAGGGGAGGAAGTTGAAGACTTACTCCCCACTCGGGAGGAAGTCGAAGACTTTCTCCCCACCCAAACGGTCGGCGAATGCCGCGCCGAAGCCGGCGGAGGCGGCATCGTCGACCAGGGTCAGGAATTCGGCTCCTGACCCGTCTATATATCTTAAAGAGGCGGGGGCGGGTAAGAAGGGACCCCGCACTACGCATTCCCTTTCTCCAAAAAAGGGGAAGCCATCCGCGCCCACACCTGCGGATGCTTCTGCGCCTGGGGACGTTTCGGTCCCCAGGTCTACGCGCTCCCCACGGAGTTCCCCCCGCCGCTGAACTGCGTCTAGGAAATCTTCCACCGAGTCGAGTCACTCTATGACCTCGCCTGAGGACATGGAGATTATAGTCGACGTAGTGGATGATGATCCTCCAGAGTCCAAGTTGTAGCTTGCTGCTCCAACTTATTCCCTAAGTCCACACAATGGCACTGTTACAGTGGAATTGTAACAGTTATGACAGGCATTTGACAGAGCTCCGTCAGCTTATTGCCCAATACGCAGCGAGTATAGTCTGCCTACAGGAAACGAACCTCAGACCTGATCACGAGACTGTTCTGAGAGGTTTCCGACTATACTCTAAAGAGCGACAAGACGCCGCCCGGGCTTCCGGGGGCGTTTGTACCTTCGTTCGCTCTGACTGCTATAGTGAGGAGTTTCCACTAGACACTCCTCTGGAAGCTATTGCAGTTCGCGTGTCCTTGCCTGCAATGACAACTGTATGTAACGTGTACCTTCCACCGAACCAGCCCCTTCATATTAATGACGTCTTTGATCTTGTTGATCAACTTCCAGTCCCTTTCCTACTCGTGGGTGATTTCAACTCTCATCACCCCCACTGGGGATCACCATCTTCCTGCCCCAGAGGAAGGGACGTGGAGGGCTTAATTCAAGGGCTGGATTTATGTCTATTAAATACAGGGGAAGCTACACATTTTAGCTTAGCGCACGGCACGTACTCACACATTGACTTGAGTGTTTGTAGCCGTGCGCTGGTCCCCCTATTTGGTTGGAATGTACACGACGACCTCTGTGACAGTGACCATTTCCCGATCGTTCTTACACTTCTGAACCAGAAGCCCGTGGAGTTCCCCAGTCGTTGGGTGCTTAAGCGGGCAAATTGGCCCTCGTTTCAAGAACGAGCTGTGTTCGTTGATCTTGGTTGCAGGAGCGTCGATGACGAGGTACAGCACATCACCGATGTGCTTCTTGCTGCCGCCGAAGAGTCCATTCCATCCTTTTCTGGGACTCCTCGTCGCAAACTCGTCCCTTGGTGGACAGAGGATATTGCAGCGGCAATAAGAGACCGTCGTCGAGCTCATAAGCACTACCGTAGGCGTCCAACCATGGCCAATTTGGTGGCGTTTAAGAAATTTCGTGCCAAGGCACGGATTCTTATTCGCCAGAGTCAGAAACAATCCTGGGAACGGTATGTGTCTTCTATTACGGCACATACCCCCTCCTCTCAAGTGTGGACTAAACTAAGACGCATTTCGGGAATTCAGACATCTTCTACTGTACCGGTAATTTCCATTGATAATGAATTGGTTACAGATCCTTATCGCGTTGCAAACCATCTCGCCTCGTATTTTGCGGATATATCCGGTTCCGATAAGTATGACCCTGCCTTCGTGGCCCTGAAGCGCGAAGCGGAACGTTTCCATCTTAGTTTTGCTTCCCGCGCTTCGGAGGAGTACAACGTGCCCTTTACGGAGTGGGAACTCCGCGGAGCGCTGGCGCTCTGCAGGGACACGTCTCCTGGCCCGGATAATATTCACAACCAGATGCTTAAACACCTTAACGATGAGAGCATTCGTTATTTGCTCAGGGTGTTTAATCGTATCTGGTTGGAAGGTGTGTTTCCAGCGCAATGGCAGGAAGGTATCATTATACCTATCCTGAAGCCCGATAAGGATCCCAAATTGACAGGGAGTTCCAGACCTATTTGTCTCACTAACGGTCTGTGCAAGCTCTTTGAGAGGATGGTCAATCGGCGCCTAGTGTGGGTCCTGGAGAAACGGGGACTCCTGTCTGAATACCAGTGTGGTTTCAGGGCGTCTCGGTGTACCAAAGACCATCTGGTACGCCTGGAGACCGCCATACAGGACGCTTTTCTCCGGAGAAAGCACCTAGTCGCTGTTTTCTTTGATCTCGAGAAGGCCTATGACACCACTTGGCGTTACGGCATCCTCTCTACCCTGCATCAATGGAAATTCCGAGGTAACTTGCCGGTTTTTATTGCGAATTTTCTGTCCCTTCGCCTGTTCCGTGTCCGAATAGGGGGGACATATTCGCAATATCATATACAGGAAAACGGAGTCCCACAGGGATCGGTGCTTAGCGTAACATTATTTGCGATTGCCATAAACGGTATAGTCGCTGCTGCTGGTCCAGCAGTGGTACCGTCGCTATATGTAGACGATTTCGCTCTACATTATAGTGCGCAAAATATGGCGGTCGCTGAACGACAGCTACAACAAGCTATTCGGAGAGTGGAACGCTGGACACTAGAGCATGGTTTTCGTTTCTCTACCGCTAAGTCCTCGGTTGTCCATTTCTGCCGAAAGCGCACTCTCCATCCTGATCCTGAGCTTTATCTGGGCGATGTAGCTTTGCCTGTTGTTGCTACGTACCGGTTCCTTGGGCTCCTTTTCGATCGGAAATTGACGTGGGAGCCACACGTGCGGTGTTTGAAAACTACCTGTGCTAAGAAACTCAACATGTTGCGGTTTCTTAGCGGCACATCATGGGGGCGGACCGCGCGGTGCTCCTACGCTTTTATAAGGCTCTGATTTTATCTCGATTGGATTATGGCAGTGTAGCGTATGGTTCGGCCCGTAAGTCAGTGCTTGTTAAACTGGACAGTGTCCACCACGGCGGTGTGAGGCTGGCGACGGGTGCCTTTCGGACGAGCCCAGTCGTCAGCTTGCTTGCCGAGGCTGGCGTACCTCCTTTACACCTGAGGCGCCAACAAGTACTGCTGACCTATGCTGCAACAATTCGACAGATGCCCCTTCATCCATGCTATCCATGTTTGTTTTCCAATCCGAATCGCCGGCTGTATGATGCGCTCGCCCGAGCCACTCGGCCGGCGGGGATTCGCTTGGATGACTTATACCGTCAGTTCCGATTTCCTTCTGTCTCCTGTATCGTCCGAGTACCTAGCAAGGCCCCTCCGTGGATGGTCTCTCGCCCTGATATCATCCTGGATCTGCACACCGGCCCCAAGTCGGACACGGACTCCTCCGTCCATCGGAGGCTGTTCCAGTCCGTGGTGACACGGTATCCGGGATCAGGGCTTCTATTCACGGATGGTTCGAGGGTAAACGAGAAAGTAGGCTGTGCATTTGTGGTTGAAGATCGTCGGTTTCTCTTTTCACTTCCCGAGGCCTGTAGCGTGTACACTGCGGAGCTCTATGCCATCTTAGAGGCTCTGCGGTACACGTTATCAGACGATCACCAGCACTTTCTTGTGTGTACTGACTCTCTGAGTGCGCTGCAGGCGATCGATGTGTGTTTCCCGAAGCACCCGTTGGTCCAGCGTGTGCACGACCAGCTCGTCAGTTCGCGTAACGCTGGAACCGAGGTGACCTTTGTGTGGCTTCCTAGCCACATGGGCATTGCGGGAAACTAGCTTGCTGATCAGGCGGCGAGAGAGGCAGTCGCACTGCCCTCGCTACCGTATAAGGTGCCTGCTAGTGATGTGCGCTCTCAGTTGCGGCATTCGATCCTGTCGCATTGGGAGGAGGCATGGCGTGCCACGCCTCCACCCAACAAACTGAGAGGCATCAAGGAGACAACGAAGGTGTGGAAATCTTCCTTCCGATCTCTCCGGAAGGAAGCTGTGGTACTCTGTCGACTCCGGATCGGCCATGGGATTGCTACGCACTCCCACTTGCTAAAGAGAGAAGATCCCCCTGTGTGTCCTTGCGGCGCCCACCTAACCGTGGCACACCTTCTCTTGGAGTGTGTGGTTCTGGCCGATCTGCGAAGGACTCTTAAACTGCCTAATACCCTCTCCCTTATTCTCCGTGATGACGGGCCGTCAGCTGACCTCGTCATCCGGTTCATGAGGGAGAGTGGTTACCTTTTTAAGTTTTAATGTGTCGTTACGACTTTTAATTCTGGTTAAATCTGTTTTATGTTTTTTATTGTGTTCTGTATTATATTGTTCACTATGCCTTATTTGTTTTATCCTTTTTTACCATCCGCCTTTTATTCCTTTTTATTCAAATAAGGCATAATTTTTGGGGCTCACTGTCTGTTTTATAAACACCATTTTCGCTTCATCCATGGCAGTGAGTTGTTTTTATCTACACCCTTTCATTTCACGCCATTTCATTTCATTAGGGGCCGATAACCTCGATGTTAGGCCCCTTAAAACAACAATTATCATCATCATCATCATTTTATATCCTCTTTGCTTCGTCCATCACTGGTTATTTTGCTTCCTAAGTAACAGAAGTCTCCTACTTCCTTCAGCTTTTCACCTGCCAATTTGATGTCCATAGAGGTTTCTGATTTATTTCGGCTGCATTCCAGTATTTTTGTTTTACATTTATTAATTTTCATCATGTATTCTTTCCGTAAGACGGAGTCCATACAATTCAAAAACTCATTCAAATCCTCAGGCGTTTCGGCCAAGATGACTGTCATCAGCAAATCTCACGAGTTGAAATTATTTCTCCTTGAATCTTCACTCCCACTTTAAATTTTTCTCCAATTTCCTTCATTGCTTGTTCAATGTAAAGATTGAAAAGTATGGGTGATAAGTTGCAGCCTTGCCTTACACCTTTTTGAATACCAGCTTCTCTCTCATGTCCTTCAGCTCGAATGACTGCTGTCTGGTTTCTGTATATATTATATATCGCCCTCCTATCCCTGTACTTTATTCCAATAGATTTAAAATATCAAACAATTTAGTCCAATCAACGTTATCAAAAGCCTTTTCTAAGTCTACAAATGCCATGGACGTTCTCTTATTTTTCCTTATTCTACCTTCCAAAATCAGCCTAAGACTTAGTACATCTTCCCTTGTTCCTACATTTCTCCTGAAACCAAACTGGTCTTCACCCAACTCCGTTTCTATCCGGCTTTCCATCCTGTTGTAAATTATTCTAGACAGGATCTTTGAAGCATGAGTAATCAAGCTGATTGTACGGTAATCTTCACATCTGTCAGCTCCCACTTTCTTTGGTATAGGGATGATTACATTCTTCTTGAAATCAGGGGGTACCTCACCTGTCTCATAAATCCTACACACCAAGTGAAATAACCTGATCAGACCTTCATCTCCTATGCAGCGTAGCAACTCAATCGGTATATCATCTATGCCTGGTGCTTTGTCCCTGCTTAAGTCCTCCAATGTTCTGTCAAATTCTGATCTCAATATTAAATCTCCTTTTGAATCCTCATCAATTTCCTCCTCCCTTTCCATTACATGATTCTCAATCTCCTTTCCCTTATACAAGCACTCTATGTAAGCTTTCCATCTCTCAACTAGCGGGTTCAAACCTGGCCAAAGTCGTCGAATTTTTAAGAGCGTTAAAAATCCCTCAATATGCCTTCCTTCGGAGGGGAAGTAAAGCCGACGGTCCCATGTCATAGATTAATGGCATGTAAAAGATCCTTCCACAGACTAAACTTGTGTGAAGCTAAATTGTTAGGTTAGATTTCGTCGGAACGCTCTATCAAAGTTCCAACGTTCACCACTAGGTATCATTGATATCTGGTGGCGAAAGTTGGAACTACTTGAAATGGAACGGAACATATACGAGTAGCTAACCCTATGGGTGTCCGCTGGAAGCTGCTACCGACCCAGGCGAGCCGAACTTGTCCCCGGACATTCCCGGCTCTAAAAGCCATACGATAAATAAAGAAAATCTTTTGGTAGGGGCTTTTCAGTCGGTCATCACGCATGACTTATGAGCTTCGCCCGGTATCTTGAACGGTTTGCCCAGCGTAAGCTTGAAAGGCGCACGGACGGCAGGTCCCAGACGCAATTCAGAGGTGAACATATACTCGACAGTAACAGAGTATGCTGAGAACAATATCGGGCACACTCAAATCCACACCACTCAAGTGGCTACCAGTATTATGCAACATTCACCCTCCTCCCCTGCGGTGCAAATGATCTCTTACCCATACATCAGGTCTGTAATCCACAGAAGCAAGGGAGATTAAAATCTCGACATCCGTCATGGCAACTGGGCAAGATAGCCTACTTGTAGAATCAAAGTTCAATATGGACGAAACTTGGCGAGAAGAATGGTCTACATCAAACCCTGAAGTGCTAGGATTGATCACCGATCCCTGTAGGAAACCTCCAAGAAGGATATGGACGTCACTGAACAGAGAGCGGACCGGTAACTTTTGCCTCCACAAATGGGAGACAATTTCTAGCCCTCAGTGTGTTTGTGGCGATCCTTCATATTGTGTCGGAATGCCCTTCACAGTATAGACTGTATATAACTCGACAGTTTGATGCTGGCCGAAGCTGGGGTGATAGGCTCGCTCGCTTGCTCATAAACTCACTGCGAAGCTAGTCATTTAAATTTCCGCTGATTGGAGGTTGTTGGAAGAAATAAAAACGTAAAAACACTTATAGAGTGCGATGTATTAAAGATAGGCCTATAATGATATGCTGTCGCTGACATTTTTGTAGAATTTTTCATGCTGAACAATTCTTACACTTATTGTATATAGATATTTTTAACGGTTTACCCAGCGTAAGCTTATAAGGCGCACGGACGCCAGGTTTTGTTCGACTTGATTCACCGAAATTGTTACTGCTCGCCTTCCTTTGGTCATACATGAATTAATAGATTTCAAAAATATTGCCGATTAACTTCAAGTAGTTTTAGAACGCAGTATCTTTACGTAAACGTTTGCGACGCGGTTAGCTTGAAAACAGACGGTGAACTGATCGCTGCATGCACGAAAACGTAATATTTCAAGATTAGAATCCTTCCGGAGACGATCTGAGAGAAGCAGCAATCTGCTAAAAGCACAGCAGAGCGAGGTGTGGTCCACTCCAATAATTATACTTTGTGATTTTTGGCAGCCTATTTAATAAACAGAACTTCGCATTTTGATTTCCAGATTGAGTTTTGAAGTGTCTTTTCAGATTGAGCATTTTGAAGCCAATTTGTTATGCAATATTATAATTAGCACTAAAGTAATACTTAACTATGTTAAGTAAACATTTTGGTCGTGAAATAAAATTCTTGTGTTGAACACAGTCCACCAAAACAAAGCTAAGTATTCCACTACTTTATTCGAAATTGGTTTATCTCGGAGAAAATCAGGGAATCGCTTTGTGTCGCTAATTAAACACCGCTAGTGATCTGCAGCAATGGTACTGCAACAAAAAAAAACGCAAGTCGAATGTTACGCTGTGCAAAAAGGAAAGTAAACTAGCAAAGATTGGTTTCGGGGTGTGTATTGAGACTCCTAATCCAAAGGTTCTGGGTTCGATTCTCCGCTCTCCCGCGAAATTGTGATCTGAGGGTTGGAACGGAGTATATTCTGCTTCTTGAAGCAAAATTACGAAGGGATGGATGTAGTTATCCGTGGGATTGTTCCTAATTGGCCATGACCACCTTATCCACAAATTCTAGCCACACACGACAATCTCAATGCCACAGGTTATCAGACAGATGATGTCGCTAAGTCCCTAAATAACGACAATAACAACAACGTTCATAAACTAGGCATAATTAAAAATTGAGTATCTAGAGACGATAATGAATAATGGAAAGTAGACTGAGAATATGAAAAGAGCAAAGTGGGAAGGACTAGCTGCATTGGCGTTTTTGAAAGTAGGATACCAAATGTCTACCCCTTATTATTCCTGTTTTCCAACGGGGTCGGGGATGAGATGCGATGGAAGTCTTCGTGACGGATGGTTTTTACGGCCGGTTGCCCTTTTTGACGGCAACCTCATGAGAGGAGTTTATGAGAGATGAAGTGAATGATGGTGAATGAAACTGGGCAAGGATGTGGAAGGAAGCGGCCGTGGCCTGCCAGAAGGTACCGTCCCAGCATTTGCGTGGAGTTGAAATTGGGAAACCACGGAAAACCTTTTCAAGGACGGCCGGCAGTGGGGCTCGAACCCACGCGTCTACCGAGTCAGCAGAGAGCTTGGCCCCTTGACCTAACGCTGCGCTGTCGGTTAAAGTAGGATACCAAATATTGAGTATGAACAGTATTGTATACAATACGAGCTGCACAGGGGCGAGCCAGTCGACCATCCCGGCATTTGCTTGGAGGGAGTGCGCACCTGTCAACGCTGCGCCGGGATTCCACAACTACGATCAGTCGTGCGCGACTTAACGCGTGCGGCTACCCTGAGTCTTCTCATTAGCATATCTCCGCTAGAGAGGCAAGTTCAATGTACCACATGCCTTTTAATTACCACAGCAAGCTACCTGATGCGTGGCTCAATGATGGAGGGTTCATATCGCCATCGCGTAGCTCTGGTCTGAGCCATCGTGGATATGGCTTCCACCTTCTAATGCCGAATGCTGGGACGGTGTAAACCTCTCACCAAGGCGAACCTTTTTCGATTCTCGGTCATTGCATTTACGAAGTGAAATATCACGGATGAGTAACGTTTTCTCGCTTGCTGGGGCCAAGGTTGCAGGTTTGTATGCTGGCGCAGTCAGTTGGCATTTGAGGGAGCCGTGTCAGTAGATTTACTGGCACGTTAAAGATCCCATTCGGGGCAAAATTCCGGCACCCCGCCGTCTCTCAAAGCCAGAGTAGTTAAATGGGACGTAAAACCAATAACATTAATACTATGAAATATCACGTCCTGTGGCTAATGATCGCTTTGTAATGGCACATGACAGGGATACATACAGTAGCTTCATTTCTCGAAGAATAAAACGTTCGGTGGCTTGCCATTGCTTTCCAGCAGGGCTGCCTGTACAAACTATCAATGTATGCTTTTCAGTCGGTCAACACGCGCTTTGGGGTAACTCTATTACGAGGGCTATTCCAAAACTAAGGTCCGGTCAAAAAAAAACACGTCCAAAATAAAACTTGTTTCCAAAACAATTGTTTTATTGACATTCCTTACGTCTTTCTCTATTTTTCTACATAATTTCCATACTTATTTACCCATTTGTCACATCGTTCCACAAGCTTTTGAATACCTAAGTCGTACAACTCGGCCGCCTGCGAAGCTAACCAGTCTTTAACAGCTTCTTTCACTTCATCATGTGTGTCGAAGCGCTTGCCGCCAAGAAACTCCTTTTGGTAGCGGAACAGGTGGAAATCACTTGGCGCCAAGTCCGGACTGTACGGTGGGTGGTCCATCTGTTCCCATCCAAATTTCGTGATTAGAGTTTGGGTGTCATTCGCAGTGTGGGGTCTGGCATTGTTATTCAACAACAACACTACAGACGACAATTTTCGAAAATGCAGATGTTCAGACACAATTCTGTACACTGCCCTTACTTCACAATCGGCGGGCTGATTAATTGTCTTAAACATTGTGAACTGACGCTATCAACAGCACACAGCAACAGTAATAACGCTACTGGCGGCTTTTGCCGCGCAAGGCATGCCAGGAGTCGGTGCGCATGCGTGTTTTGCCCTTGGCGCCGCTTTCAAATATTTACGGCGAATCGGAGCTTACTTTTGGAATAGCCCTCGTAATAAAGGGGGCACACATCCTCATCACAAGGCTTTAAAGTGTTCTTGTTGTTTGAGTTTTACGCTTCAGTTAGCTTCCATATAATCACAGCTACATTTTACTGTAGACCTCGTGACTCTTGCCATAGAATCTACAGTAGGCCTATATTAACAACATATTTATTGATCTTTCCGCTCGGTTGCTGGATATTTTTGTGTGGGGGTGATTTTGTAAAAAGGGACGGAAGTGGGACGGAAATGCAACGGAAACAATGAGCGCGCGCGGTGGGAGAGATTGGTACAACGACATACTGTACTGTCGGCTATGTGGAATGTAAATCGCATACGGTTTGCTTCAAGGTTTGGAGCCCCCATTACAGATATTCCTACAATAAATCATCTTCAAGTTGTCGTTCTTTGGTGTGTTGTTGTTTGAGTCTTCAGTCTTTTGACTGGTTTGATGCAGCTCTCCATGCCTCCCTGTCCTGAGCTAATCGTTTCATCTCTACATAGCTCCGACACCCTACATCGGAGGCAATCTGTTTAACATATTCTAACCTTGGTCTACCCCTACAGTTTTTGTCCTCGACCCTTCCTTCCATAACTAAGCTTGCTATTCCTGGGTGTCTTAGTATGTGTCCTACCAACCTATCTCTTCTCTTCATTAGCAGTCGCCAGAAACATCTCTCCTCTCCCACTCGTCTTAATACCTCTTTGTTTGTAACCCTATCTACCCATCTGATCTTCATCATTCTCCTGTAACACCACATTTCAAATGCTTCAATTCTCCTCTTTTCTGCTGCACCAATAGTCCAAGTTTCACTTCCATAGAGCGCCACGCTCCAGACAAAGGCTTTCAAAAATGACTTCCTAATACCTAAATCTATATTCGATGTCAGCAGATTCCTTTTTTGTAGAAATGCTTTCTTTGCCTGAGCCAACCTACTTTTAATATCCTCTTTGCTTCGTCCATCACTGGTTATTCTGCTTCCTAAGTAACAGAAGTATCCTACTTCCTTCAGCTTTTCACCTGCCAATTTGATCTCCATAGAGGTTTCTGATTTATTTCGGCTGCATTCCAGTATTTTTGTTTTACATTTATTAATTTTCATCATGAATTCTTTCTGTAAGACGGAGTCCATACCATTCAAAAACTCATTCAAATCCTCAGGCTTGTCTGCCAAGATGACTATGTCATCAGCAAATCTCAGAGTTGAAATTATTTCTCCTTGAATCTTCACTCCCACTTTAAATTTTTCCCTGATTTCCTTCATTGCTTGTTCAATGTAAAGATTGAAAAGTATGGGTGATAAGTTGCAGCCTTGCCTTACACCTTTCTGAATACCAGCTTCTCTCTCATGTCCTTCAACTCGAATGACTGCTGTCTGGTTTCTGTACAGATTGTATATCACCCTCCTATCCCTGTACTTTATTCCAATTGATTTCAAAATGTCAAACAATTTAGTCCAATCAACGTTATCAAAAGCCTTTTCTAAGTCTACAAAAGCCATGAACGTTCTCTTATCTTTCCTTATTCTACCTTCTAAAATCAGCCTAAGACTTAGTACAGCTTCCCTTGTTCCTACATTTCTCCTGAAACCAAACTGGTCTTCACCCAACTCCGTTTCTATCTGGCTTTCAATCCTCTTGTAAATTATTCTAGACAGGATCTTTGAAGCATGAGTAATCAAGCTGATTGTACGGTAATCTTCACATCTGTCAGCTCCCACTTTCTTTGGTATAGGGATGATTACATTCTTCTTGAAATCAGGGGGTACCTCACCTGTCTCATAAATCCTACACACCAAGTGAAATAACCTGATCAGACCTTCATCTCCTATGCAGCGTAGCAACTCAATCGGTATATCATCTATGCCTGGTGCTTTGTTCCTGCTTAAGTCTTCCAAAGCTCTATCAAATTCTGATCTCAATATTAAATCTCCTTTCGCATCCTCATCAATTTCCTCCTCCTTTTCCATTACATGATTCTCAATCTCCTTTCCCTTATACAAACTCTCTATGTAAGCTTTCCATCTCTCAACCTTTTCTTCCCTATCTGTTAGAGGCTTTCCATTTGTGTCCTTAATATTACAGCACTTAGTCTTCTTTTCCCCAAAAGTATTCTTAATCCTTCGATAAGCTGTGTCTACTTTTCCTAATTTCAGACAATTTTCTATACCTGCACATTTCTCTTTCAACCATTCTTCTTTCGCTTCCTTGCACTTCTTGTTAACCTCATTTCTCAGACGTCTGTATTCTGCTTTCCCCTTTTCATCTCTTAGATTCTTGTGTTTCCGCCTTTCATCCATCAATTCTAGTATATCCTGAGTGATCCACGGTTTTCTACCTATTCTTTCTTTCCTACCAATGTTTTCTTCTGCGGATTTTGTTATTTCATTCTTCAAAAGTGCCCATTTGTCTGCAATTGAAGTTTGTTTAGGGTTTTTCATTAGTCCTTCCTTTATACTCTTCTTGAATCTTTCGTTTACATCCTTCTCTTTCAGCCTGTCTATTGCCCACCTTTTTGGCTTTTGACTTTTCTTCAGTTTCTTCAACTTTAATCTGCATTTCATTACAACCAGATTGTGATCAGAGTTTATGTCAGCACCAGGATATGTTTTACAATCCAAAATCTGGTTTCGAAACCTCTGCTTGACCATAATGAAGTCGATTTGGTAACGCCCTGTATCTCCTGGTCTCATCCATGTGTATATTCTTCTATTGTGGTTATTGAATAAGGTGTTAGCTATGACCAATTCATGCTCGGTGCAGAATTCAACCAGCCTGCTTCCTCGATCATTCCTTTCACCTAATCCGAAATCTCCTACTATCTTCCCTTCTCTCCCTTTTCCTACCACAGCATTCCAATCTCCCATTACTATAACATTTTCATCACCCTTGATATACCTCAGAATTTCGTCTATTTCTTCGTAGACCTTTTCAACATCCTCATCATCAGCTTGACTGGTAGGCATATAGCCTTGTACCACTGTAGTGCAGGTAGGTTTTGTATTGATTTTTGCTACAATAATCCGTTCACTATATTGCTCATAATATTCCACCCGCTGTCCAAGTTTCCTACTCAATATGAGGCCAACCCCTGCTTGGCCATTGTTTGATTTAGTGCTAATGACCCTATAGTCTCCTGACCAAAAGTCCTGTTCTTCCTGCCAGCGCATTTCACTAATCCCAACCAAATCCAACCTCAACCTATCCATTTCCCTTTCTAAGTTTTCTAACCTTCCACTTCCTAGCAGACTTCTAACATTCCACGCTCCGATCCGTAGAATGTCAGATTTCCTCTTTGTCACTTCTGTGATGTTAACCCCCTCTCGAGTAGTCCCCACCCGGAGATCCGAACGGGGGACTAGTTTACCTCCGGATTGAAATTTTACAAGGGAGGAGGCCATCATCACATGTAATTATGCATAGAGAGGTGCATATCCTCGGGAATAGCATACGGCTGTAGTTTCCCGTTGCTTTCAGCCGTGCAGCAGGGCGCAGTGTAGCCATTATTGGCTTATATTATCAATATCTTAACCGTCTATAAGACTAGTAAAGAATTGATTTATTCTGAAAGGCTGCTACTCCCTTTCAGAATAAGTAAAGAGCAATTCTACTAACAAAAATACTAACCTTCTACCGTACTAACAATTAAATACCAAAACTCTACTAACGAAAAACATAAGTTCCACCAACAACAAATACTACCACTAAAACATTCTGTCAACAGGCACACTCACATGCACCCTCACACAACACAGTCTACTGAAACAATGAACTATAACTAATAAACAATGCAACTGCTACCAGACACACTCACACACCACAGCATAATAGAACAATGACATATATCTAATAGACAAACTAACTACCTACTTACAACTAAAACTAACTACATACTTACTGTACTTTTATTTGAATTGACAATATTTACAAATAGCAATTTAGATAGAAAATACTTACAAAATGTAATTTAGATTCAAAATCGTCACAAAATGCAATTTAAGGGGGACGTATGCAAAATTGCACTAAGTGAGAAATGGTTTCATTTCGGCTGTATTAAGGTAAATAAGGAGGATTGTGTAGTCGGGAATTGGTTTTTGACGTTGATGATGATGATGAAAAAGAAAAGGATGAGGGTTTTATGTCTATAAAACCACTGCGACTTCCCCAGTTTTTAAGAACAAGAGTACCTGGAGAAAGTTATAAAAGGATCTACAACAAGCGTTGTGTTTAAAAAATCTATATCAAACAATGGTAAATAGAGAGAGTTGTATTGAGTGTGTATCTATTATAAAATGAATTTAATAAAAATATTTTATGGTTATTGTCTGCTTTTTCTTAATTACTATCACTACATCCTCCCACTATTAATGCAATTGTTAACCACTGACAGTCTCCAGCTATGTTTAGAAGGAGAGAGTGGACTTAAACAATACACTCTATCTACTAATACAGTATCGCTAAGCTATGTTAAAGCAATAGTTATGTCAGGTAAGGGGTTCAAATCCTTGCATTCTTGTATTGAAAATGTGAACATAAGTCAAACGCCTTAACCACTCGATCAACCTGACAGTTAATAGTGTAATTTGTTTTGTGCACTTGAGTGTTTACAACATTTTCCAGTGTACATTGACTCAACCACTTGCTCGTTTTTAAATGTTTTGTTGTTGTTGTTTTTCATTACATTGTAGTTATGAGTCTTGAGAACTAGGTGTTTAATATAGGGTTAAAGGCATCTTAAAATAATTTTAGAAAAGCCCTCAGGTATCGTGTCATGGGTCTTAGTAATGCATTAATGTTTGTTGACTAGTATGTACCTTTACACAACATTATTTTGGTAAGCTCTATTCATGAAAATATTCATTATATCATATTTGCTAAAATGATTTGGAACAGGAGTTTTACAAGTAGCGCGAGGTGGCAGAGATTGATACAACCACGTACTGTTGCCCATGTGGCTATGTGGAATGTAAGCGCATACGGTTTACTTCAAGGTTTGGAGGCCCCATTACAGATATTCGTACAATAAATCATCTTCAAACTGTCGTTCTTTAGTGTGAACATATTCATTATATCATATTTGCTGGAAACAATTATGATGTATTAAAACTTACTACTTTTGCTGTAATCTTGTTTAATGTAAGCACTCGAGGTACTGTCGGCCAAAATACAGCACTATTATATCATATTTGCTGAAAGGATTTGTCACTAGAGTTTTACAAGTAGTTATTTCAGAAATAGTAGAAATGAGAACTTACCGATGGTAACAACACGAAGGAATCCTGGCACAAGGTAGCACTATGAGTTCATTCTTAAAAATATGCGAGTAAGTAATATGGAATTATTCGAATAACATATCAGATGTTACACATCATATGCGACTACTGTAAGGCTCGTAGTTTTTTATTTATTTTATTATGATTATCATACTCTTAAATATGTTGTTCAGGCAAGTTGGTCGAAGATGCCAACATCCCTGAGACCGCGCCGTTACCCACAAGTTGTTCTTGCTATTGCTGGTAAAACAATACCAGCAAACCGTAAACAGCCCAACTCCTCCGTGAGAAAAGTTCCCAACTATCCGCAAATGTGGCGTAGTGACAAGCTTTCTTGACGGACACCCAGGTTCGATTCTCGGCTCTGTCAAGAAATTAATTTCAGTTGTGTGGGATGGAATGGGGTACACTCAACTGAGAATCGTTTCCTACCTCAGCCATCCTGGTATCAGACAGATTCTACTACATGTCGAAGATGTCGCAAAGCCCCTAAAAGAATCAACAACACATGTGCACAGTGTAGTGGTGCTGCCCATAGTCCTATTGGCTACAATCTGGAGAAATTGCGAAATAACCCTGATCTTTTGATTTAGCACGCAGCAATCAGTCTAACTATGGAGACCGGTTCCATAGCATGCCGACACGGGCATACAATTTTAACCTCACACGGACTAGAAGCCCATTTCTACCATTGCACATGTTGGGGTTGTACAGTTGGTGAGCAGGGTGTTGTTTCAGCACAATTGACTTCATTGATTGTGTACGTAGAGTTCTAGACTTTTCCATCCTTACTGCTGGATTCCAGTTGTGTCCACAACTATTGCTGCCGTGCATTTTATGTTTCATTGGCGTCTGTTGACCACAGTGAAGCGTGTGTTTGTTTTCAAGACTTTAGCCACGTTTTCCCTCACGACATTGTGTTGTTTTGGGCATTCAATTCCCCATCCTTCTTTATGGTGCACCATATAAGGTTCAACAAGGGGCGTTTTAGTGTGTTACGCTATACATTTTTTGTGTCTTTGACATTTATTTATTCATATCGACTGATGGAGCCAAAAACAATTAGGCCTTGAAACATGTCCCACCAATGACCACACAGTGATCTTTATTTAATAAAGAGTATTGATTAGGCGGAACTTTCAACCTATTTTTCACTCAAGTAGTTCGATAGTGTTGCAAACAAGGCTGACGACAAATTGATTTGTAGCCATAAACGCGGTGAAATAACCCTTACTCTAAACGCAACGTGAGCTGCTGATGTTTATCGGGGATTGAAGCTGCGATCTCGGGAACACTAGGGATATTGTCAACCTATTTGTAAGCAAGTTCTTGTATTTCAGTCCAGATGTCGAGGGCAGTGGAATATGATCGTGTATTCATAACGCTTGAATGGGCTGCTGGGGATATTGAAAAGGGTGGGTGGTTAATCCGTTGATTGGACGTCCACGGGCTAGTGCGACATGTTGTGACCGCCGGGGAAGCATCTGGTCACCGCATCGCACGCACCGGCAGCTGCCTGGTTCTGGCCCATTTATGGTGCCGCCTCCCTATAAGGGCCGATTGTATGCATTGATGATGCGTGTAACTGCTATATTGTAATTGGAGCGTAAACAACTGAGTTAGCGTATTGTGTAAGATTCTCTCTCATCTTGTTGCGAGGGAGTTACGTCATTACTAGTAACGAAAGAGCCTCTTACTCTTATTTTAGTCGAACAATCAACATTTTTGTATTCTCGTCACAATCATTCGTTGTGCACGCGGAAATAACCAGTATACATTAATTCTCCTTGATTGTGTAGGCCTGTGCCGGGCAGAGAGAAACACCCATACTTTTCAATCCTAACATTGAACAAGCAACGAAGGAAATTGTTGTTGTTTGAGTCTTCAGTATTTTGACTGGTTTGATGCAGCGCTCCATACCTCCCTGTCCTGAGCTAATCGTTTCATCTCTACATAGCTACCACACCCTACATCCGAGGCAATGTGTTTAACATATTCTAACTTTGGTCTACCCCTACAGTTCTTGTCCTCCACCCTTCCTTCGATAACTAACCTCCCCCAGGGGCTCACATCTTGAGGGACGTGGGTTGGCGACCACGGGACCCCAGCTGAGTCCGGCATTGCTCCCACTTACTTGTGCCGGGCTCCTCTCTGTCTTCTTTCCTGTTGACCTCCCTTGGTCAACTCTTGTTCTTCTTTTCCGACCCCGACGGTATTAGGGTATCCGAGGCCTACGGAGTCTTTCACTTTCCCGCCTTAATTGGCCCTTGTCTCGTCTTTCCTGATCCCTCCTCCTTCGTGGGGTCAGACCTCTTGTTTTATTTTCATTATATTTCCTTTTCTCTGTAAGATTCCCGCACTGTTTTTGTTACTTGGTTCCTTTAGAGTTTTTTTTGTAGGTATGTTTAATCTACGTTGCATTTTGTAAGTTTTTCGATCTTCATTACCTCTCGCGATTGTTTTCAACCTCAATTGCATTTTGTAAAGATTGACAATCTAAATTGCTGTTTAGTAAGTCTTTCAATGTAGGTTTCAGGGCATTTTAGTGAGTATTTTGAATTTCAATTGCATTTTGAAAGTATTTTCAACCAAAACCGCATTTCGCAAGAATTTTAAATCTAAATTGAATTTTGTTTGGTGGGCATTTTGCAAATATTTTGATTCTCAGTTGCATTTTGTAAGTATTGTCAATCCACATGAGTCGTTTGAATCTACCGTAAATTTTGTAAGCATTTTCAATTTCAATTGCACTTTGTGAATAATTTGGATTGGAACTGAGATATTTCAATCTGAATTGCATTGTGTATTTTCAATTTCAATTGCATTTTGTACGTATTTTCGATCTCATTTGCATTTTGTACGTAATTTGAACCTAGCCTACATTTTGTGGGTATTTTTCAATCTATTCTTTTTGTGAAGCTTTTCGTTCTAAATTCCCTTTTGTAAGAAAATTTTGTGAGTTGTTTCAATCTGACTGAGTTCCTCTCTGTCAGTATTTTCCGTCTCATTTAATTTTCGTTCTGGTTTCCATTTCATTAACATTTTCGCTATCACCCAGATCATTAGGGGCCGATAACCTAGATGTTAGGCCCCTTAAAACAACAATTATCATCATCATCATCATCCATAACTAACCTTGCTATTCCTGAATGTTTTAGTATGTGTCCTACCAACCTATCTCTTCTCTCCATTAGCAGTCGCCAGAAACATCTCTCTTCTCCCACTCGTCTTAATACCTCATCGTTTGTAACCCTATCTACCCATCCGATCTTCATAATTCTCCTGTAACAGCACATTTCAAACACTTCAATTCTCCTCTTTTCTGCTGCACCAATAATCCAAGTTTCACTTCCATAGAGCGCCACGCTCCAGACAATGGCTTTCAAAAATTACTTCCTAATACGTAAATCTATATTCGATGCCAACAAATTAGGAAATTAGAGAAGAGATATAGAATAGGAGTAAAGATTCAAGGGGAAATAATGTCAACTCAACGCTGATAGTTGGAGTGAAAACTGGCACAAGATGGACAGGAGAACGCAAGAGGCAACATTGATTTCGTGAAGTCTATCACTGGGCATAACGAGGAACTTCTTTTTTGTTGTTGTCGTGTAGCCTCCTGAGAGGCCGAGTGCAGGTCTTCCTAGTCGACGCGCGTCGGGATGAGAGATGGAATGGATGACGGTGAATGGAACTGGGCAAGGATGTGGAAGGAAGCGGCCGTGGCCTGTCAGAAGGTACTGTCCCAGCATTTGCCTGGTGTTGAAAATGGGAAACCATGGAAAACCATTTCAAGGACAGCCGACGGTGGGGCTCGAACCGAGTCAGCAGAGAGCTTGCCCCATGACCTAATGCTGCGCTTTAGCGTAGCCACTGCTGTCGGTATTTAGGACATCAAAGGGTGCAAGAACATATACTTAATAAAAATTTGCCATAACAGAGGATGTTATCAAAAATTCTAAAAATACTCTTCGTCCAAAAGCTCACACATTAAAAAAAAAGATCTGTTACAAAATGTGGAACAATAACAAGGGGTAAGTTATCAGTGGTTTGAAGATATCACATATGCTGATGTAATTCCAACAAATATGCCGAGAGAGTGTAAGCGCTAATTTAATCAACTAATTTATAGATGCATTAAATCATTCATTTAGTCGGTGCGATGTTTGAAGCTCTCGCCTGTGTATTCACATGATCTGGAAGGCTTGCCACGGTGGGTGAGTGGTTAACGTGTCGGTCTACCAACCCCAAGCTTGCAGGTTCGCTCCCGTCAGTGGTAAGTGATTTTTGAAAGGCGGCAAAAATTACGACACGCATGTCATACGATGTTGGCATGTCAAAGAACCCAGTAAGCCTTGTTCATAATGGCAAAATTAATCTCGGGATTTTCCGCCAACACAAAGTTCCTTTTTCTCTACTAGAAAGCGCTGTAGTGTGAAGGAGCTTAGATATCTAACCTCCTAGACTTTCATAGTGCTTCAAGGAACAGCGAAATTCAACATGCAAGCTACCCTCTGGGTGTAAAATAACAAAGCTTGCACCCGGCACCCGAGGCCATACGATACTATTATTATTATCATCTGGAAAACGTTACCGAGAAAGGGGTCGAAATTAAACTGATATACATTGTAATAAAGGGATGACGATACCTGCGGCAGACGAGACCACCTGAGTGCAGGATGGGACAAGATGGTAGCGCAGCGCCCTGCGCCCAGCTGTCGGGGATGTCGCGTGCCCTTGCAGCTGTACCACCACTTGATATCACTATTTTTATCCCTCCATGTGTGGAGCACGTGGCTATACCGCCTGGCGCCCATTCCTCACCCATTCCCTATCTGTCAAAACTCGTGCACACTGATTTCTGCACTGCTGCTCTTGCTAACCACCAATAGAAAGTTTCTAGTAACACTCAGCAATTTTTCTAAGTTCGTTCCGTGTCTTGTGCGGGGTTTCGCCTCGTCAGAGGGCTCCTGGGGTCCCTGCCCGGACCCCCACAGGAGTAGCGAACTGCGCGCTACCTCCCTTTTTATGCCACCTGCGCCTCTTTACTGCGAGAACTTAAAAAAAAAGATTCACTGGCCGTGAAAGCCAATAAACCATCTTTTTGGAAGGCTTCATAGGGAGGTTACGGCAGCTTGAGCTTTTAGTTCTCGCAGTAAAAAGGCGCAGGTGCACTTCCTAAAAGGGAGTTAGCGCAGAGTTGGCGCTACTCCAGTGGGGGTCCGGGCGGGGACACCAACAGCCCTCTGATGAGCCAGCTTGGTGTCCTAGGCGAAACCCCACCCAAGACACGGCACAAACCTAGAAAAAATGCTGAGTTTCTAGTAACAGCTTGGAAAATCGGAACGGTTGACCAAGTTTTTCGGGCTCAGAGTTTGAAATTGCCAACGTTCCACCGGACATTTCAGTTTACTATCTACTTCCAGAGATTGGGGACCTTCCAACAAACCCGCAAAACTACATCAACCTTTTTAGCTAAGGTTTCCCAAAAAAATACTTTGTCTACATCTCGTAATACAGTGCATCAGCATTTACGTGTACTGCCTTTCTGAGCCGTACTGTACCGCTAGCATACGCTTCTTACAGGTTTAAAGAAATAATTGATATTAAATACTATTCTTAAAAATACTATTGTTACGTGCCACCCCCTAGTGGCACTTTTGTTAACTGGATTACGGTGGGGGTACAAAGCACAACACCAATTACTGCTTAAAGAAATAATTAACTTTATTGTGGCCAGAAAATTACACTAATCAGCAAATACAAGCAATTAGGAGCCTTACTCCAGTTTCCTCACAGTCTCTTCCTTGAGCGCTCTTGGCCCTTCCACTTGTCAACAGATCACAGAAGTTAATCCGTCCTAATGAGTACGGTGGCCTTGACAGAAACTACCTGCTCCTCTCCATTATGTTCACCGACCACAATTACATACGATCACTTGCTGCAGGCTATTTCGCTCTCCACTAGCTGGAGAAACAATGTCACTGGATTTCGTAACTCGCACAGCACTTCGTCACCACACTTCTGTCGCACAAGATAATCGCTCGCACTAGCTCGTAAAACACAACACAACCCCCGCTTGACAGGTCGCACTTATATAGCAGGCCGGTGACTCAATACATGCTTCTAGATCCATCCAGGGTTCACGGCTTCTCGAGGTTTCCATCGCTGGTCCAGTCACGAATATTCTGGACTATCCCTTTGTCTTAGTAGCCCTGTTGTATAAGGCACACGCAATACAGGAGGCAGGCCACAGCCCAGCCCCTGGGGCAGTTGTGACTCAAGCGGCGAGCGATGACACAAACTCACAGCCGTAACACTATTCATTAATAGGCAATATTTTCCAGAGGAAATAATTATAGGCTGCGAGATTTCATTTGAGATATTGTTATTTTTTACAAATATTATACAACCCTTAGGAGGGCATGAACCTAGATTTCTAGTCTTGTAGAAATGTTACAATAACAATATGATCCTACCCATCAATGCTCACAGTACTTGGCATTCAGATAGTCACATATAAGAACCCTCAGTTAGTTGTGGTGCAATAGGCAATCTGAGGAGTGGAAAGGAATCCACTTCCCCACTTTGGGTTGCACCGTTTACAGGCAGATATCGGACGATCGGCAGTTGGCGCATGCGAGCTTGATTACTAGGTTGACCGATACAACTCTTGTTTTCGAAATCACCAACATGTGTTGATAGATCAGTCCCGCGACGTAGCTGCAGCAAGTCCGGCGTTGACAGTGGCTGTCCTGAGTGTGGTTTGGCTAACTCCCTCCCGGAAAATAGTCCTTACTACGAGTCCGGGGACCACCTACCGTATACACACACTAATACAGGCATCATACGTTCAATACACTCCCAACTACATTGGGCTGATGAATTAACAACAAAACCCACTATTATAATCGTAGTTCCAAGCATTTCTGTCCTTCATTGGAAGACGTCTTGTGTGCACAAATATAGCTTATGTAATAAATATTTTTTTAAACAAAGGACAAAAAAGGATTGTTTAAATTTCTTTGGTTAATTCTTTTGTTTATTGTTGCAATTGTTTAAACAAAAGAATAAACCTAAGAAACTAAAGAAGAGTTCGGAAAGGAAACTAGCAAAATTCTTGGAACCTACGACTAATCTCAAAAAGTCGCACTATTTTCAAAACAAAAAGAAAAATCGCCTAGAGAAAATCCCTCCCTATTAACAGGATCAGGTAATATAGACCTTGAATTCTTGCGTTAGGGAAGAACTGTAGGATCTGTAATATTGTGGTGTTAAAAGTGAAAACCGTGTAACAATAGAATATGGGCGGGAGATACTTAACACTTCATATTTTCTAAATATTGAATGTGCCCTTTTTCTTATCAAATTGATAACAAGGCACAAAATTATGAATATGAGAATTTCTTTCACTTTTATAGCTTGAATACTTAGGAATAAGATAATATTCCTGGAGCTGGTAGCACCAATGAGCGTCTGCTGTGTTGACCGAGGAGTGACTTCTTTATAACCATAGCCTTCCTAGGAGGTTCATTAACTCGCCTGTAGAGGGTAGGCGATGGTTAGATTTAGTGCTTAACGGGCGATTAAGAGGCTGCAGTGCTAACTCCTAATATGGAATCATTGAAGTGACTCGTTTGCACACAGAGGCTTGCAGACTTGACTGGGCGGTGAAAGACTAACCAATCTCAAAGATAAATAAATAAATGAATGTTTACTGAAGTTGTGGCGATACGAAGGGGAAGGAACAGCGCGGACTGAGGTCTGCCCGTCGAGAAAGTGCGTTGAAACCACTCGAAAACAGGACTGATTATGGACCCATCATTCGATTTGAGACCCGACGAAGTTGATACGAACCACCTTTGACTTATGACCTGTGTCCCCTTTCGGAGCAAAGGGCTGCAACAAAGATCCTCCATTGGTCTCTTCTCCTGGCATTCTGTTGTAGATCCGCCCAGGATTTGCCTTCTTCCCTCATCTCTTCCTCCACGCTTCTTTTCCCGCTTCTTTTCCAGGTCACCTTAGGTCTTCCCCCTTTTCTTGTCCCTTGCGGGTTCCATCTGAGTGCTTCTTTCTCTATGGCATCCTCTTTTCTCAGACAGTGACCTATCCATCCCCATTTCCTCATTTTAATCCGATGTTTTATGTGAGTCTCTCCTGTCCTCTTCAAGAGTTCCTCGTTTGTAATGGTCTCTGGCCAATGTATCCGCAAGATTCTTCTGAGGGAACGGTTGATGAAAACCTGCAAACTCCTGTTGATCTGTGTGGTGACTTTCCAAGTCTCGCATCCATACAGGAAAATTCGTAGTTAGTTGAAATATCACGTGCTTTCTATATTGCATATAGTTGGATGCGACTTTTGACGTCGGCGCCGGCACCACCCCTGTTCTTATACTACCGAACCAACTTTAGGTCACCACAATAAAAGTAATCTCAGGACCACATCTCTGTAAAAGTGTGAGCAAGAGGAAGAATTTCCAAATGTCTTGTGAATTGATGGAGTTGTGTCTTCGATCCAGAGGCTCTCTAGCTATTTGAAAGCTGTCAGGGGAGACATTGGGTCTATGTACTGTCTGGCAGCACTGATTATGGAGGAGACTGCGCATGCAAGGTGTGCCACCAGGCGGTGATCTATGGCTCGGCAGGTTGATGACAGGATAATTTGTTTGGTAATTCTTAATGCATATTTTGAGTATTTTTCCTTAATAAGGTAATAGGTGATAGTAATCTTTAATTTGAGAGGTTTCTCAGTGCCCATCTGTCGTGTGGCTGGCGCGTGCTGCTGCTGGGGTTCATCATACCGTACAGCCTGTTCAAAATGAGACTGGTCTGCATGCCAAGTACGTTAAAGATCCCCGTCGGGGCAAACCACAGGCACCCCGGCGTCTGTAAAGTAGTGATTAGTTAAAATGGACGTAAAAGCCAAAATATTATTCTATTATTAAAAGATTTTTCTTGTGAAATAACAAATATTAAGTCCTTATCTCCTTGAAGTATGCTGCTCGATAAAATATACATACAGAAATTAAGACTATGATATTACTAGCAGAAGTAACGCATTATCCCTCTAACTGAAAACAAACCACACCTCTCAATCACGTAGGCCTATTGTTAATGTAATTGCGCCGTTGGACGTTTAGTCAGCGCCGGTTCATTAGCATCTACCGTTACACAGCAGCGCGTCGGGAAGCCCCACATGCTGGCATTGCATTTATTACATACGGAGCTTAGTTGTGATAATTACGACTTGTGGTGAAGTGCTGTAGGCTATCTCGTATCGCGTGAACATGAATAGGTATGGAACAAAACATCGCATTTCCTAGTGGAAACTAATCTTCTCAAGTCTTCCAGTAAATGTGTTGGTAAGTTTCAGCGCCGTGGGGAAACCTCAAACAATCCGCGTACTCTAGGCGCTCTCGAGAAGGAAATATCAGCGAGTGTACCAAATCTTACTACGTTGGTGCAACTACTCTGAGTGCAGTAGTAGGACCCCGGGGGTACACGGACCACAGTGGATCAAGTTGCGCTCTCGGCTCGTGCCACCTAAGAAACCCCGGCCTAATGCAGCTGGAGAAAGACAGCGGAAGTGCGTAGACCCTCCCTCTAGCTCAAGTCTGAAGCACATTTCCATTTCAATTGTGAGTCTGTTTGTTTGATGACCCCTCAATGCCTTCTTCTGCTACCGGCTTCTCTTCTTGCACCCCTTGCCTGTACAAACACGTTTAATTCTTGTTAGTGCCTGTATGTCTTTATACTGATGCATCCAGCCTGTAAAATACTGTAATCATGATTTCTTCAAGTCAGATTCACTTATTTTGAATGTACTTAGAATGTCTTGCGTTTTCGCTTCTAATGAGTTTCTTTATTTGTGCAAGGTATCTAGGAGGATATTGAATTGTAACTAGGTGTTGCAAAGTAACAACAATGTGGTGGGTGTATTACAATTGTAACTAGGTGTTGCAAAGTAACAACAATGTGCTGGGTGTATTACAATTGTAACTAGGTGTTGCAAAGTAACAACAATGTGCTGGGTGTATTACAATTGTAACTAGGTGTTGCAAAGTAACAACAATGTGGTGGGTGTATTACAATTGTAACTAGGTGTTGCAAAGTAACAACAATGTGCTGGGTGTATTACAATTGTAACTAGGTGTTGCAAAGTAACAACAATGTGGTGGGTGTATTACAATTGTAACTAGGTGTTGCAAAGTAACAACAATGTGGTGGGTGTAGACATATGATATATTACGTACAATAGAGACTAGCGGGTGTGTTATGTGCCAGGTACCGGTGCGTCAAGCGCTCCTCTGCCTGGATTTGAATCTAATTTGGGCTAGAAAGAAGTGTAGATTAATAAAATATTTTTTTCTGAAGTGAACAATAGTCAAGTCAAGTTTTAGGGTAGTAACATCCCCTAGAAGCGCGCTAGCGGAGCGCGACCAAGCGCCCATGGGATGGTGACAGGCACTGGTGCTCCTATATGGTGCTCCTTTTGTAAATAATATATGAAGTTGAAAATAAACTCGAGCGCCCCGTTAGTTATGAGGGAGATAGAGCTTGTGATTTTAAGAGGTTGAAATTTATAAGTTGGTTGATTTAGTTGAATGGTTTTTAAGTATTTTAGAACTTGAAATGACTCTCTTTTATTGCCTGTAGAGCTGAGAATGCTGACTTAGGGTCTGCTGCTAGGGCTGATGACCGTCAGATTCGCAGCGGCATTAGATGATATTTGTTCGTTTGCTCGTTTGGCTTAGATACAGCAGCTTCAGTTAATGATAATAATAATATTAAGATTGGTATTTGAAGTTGATTTGAAATGTTTTAAGTAGTTATTTGAAGTTAGAAAGGCCTCAAGAAGGCTGATTTCGGAAGTATGAAAATTTATAGACCAATAGTAGGTTGTGGGTTTTGAAATTATTAATAATAATAATAATAATAGCCTCAGTTGTGTAGATTAATGGTTTAAGTGAACAATAGAGAGATTTGATCTTATTTATTAAATTGAACCACCTAGGTTTTATGAAGCGGGAATACTTACCCCCAATTGGATGATGAAGTAGCATCGATCTTCTCGCAGAGCAATAAATGTTAAAACGCAGTGGAAGTTACGTGCTAGGCCGAGAAGGTGACTGACATCTCCGGAGGTGCGAACGTGCGTATTCCGCGAGGAAATAAGCTCAGCCGAAACCCAAGACAACTCACGCCATCACGTAACCGGAAGGGTAAGCTACTTCTACAAATGAATTGATGGAATATGAAACAGGCCGAGAGGATGAATTCAGAGTTTCAAATCAATGACGATGCGGAGAGGAACGTGTACTTACTAAATGAAAAGGGCGTTTGAAACAACAGACAGAATTACGCAGATATTACAAATGATAAGTACCGCAGTACTGCAATAAAATGTGGACTGACATAAGGTCACAGAAACGCAGAACGTAAGGATATGAGTAGACTAGACGTGCGATGCAAATACTCAAAGGTACACACAAACAGAACGTTACGATAAATTAAGAGAAATACGTGTCGTTGTGGAGGGAGAGATACATACCGTAATGAGGCAAAATAGCGACAAATCCGCAAACAATTAAATACAAAAAACTAAAGAAGGAATACCTCGGAACCATATCGCATCAAATGAACTTCAGAAATGGGAGAAAACAACAAAGATACAGGGACGTACTTCAAATCGCAATAAATACGAGATACACACATGTAATCTTGAGGATGCTACGCGATGCAACATAGATCAAATATCGCTTTGCTGGTCACAAAGGATGTGGATTGCCGGTTCATTTCCGACCCAGAACGAACGTGTAGAACACAAACGTCCGACATGGTCATAATAGAAAACTCAAAAGCACGGCGAAAATCCAAACATCACATGGTCATACGAGCGTCAGGAAATGCATGATTGAAAGTGGAAGGAATCACACCATTCAATCAAGCCCTGACCTCATGACATAAATAAAGAGACCCAGCCCAAAACGAAAAGCTACCAGGCAAGGTTAACACTCGCGTAACAAGCTCGAGAGAAAGGGAGTAAAGGAAATTAAGAAATAATGAACAATTAAACTCTTCTGCAACTCACGAAGATGCGACGTGAATTCCGAAGCTCGAAATAGAACAATGCACAAAATAAAACCAAACACAAACACAATTATAAATGAAGGTAAAGTTAAATACGGTATGAACTTACTCCAGAACGAACACGAAAACTACCAACAGAAGTTAACACATGCGGATAGGCAGAGTGCCTACCACATTAAAATGAGGACATTACATAATGCACGTCTAGTCTTATGAACTGTTGACGGAGAAATGCCAATATGTACACCGAGTTTGGCGCCAGCTCGACAACAAGGAAAGAAAAGACCAATCACAGAAATCACAGAAGGTAAGAGTACCAACACAGGAAAGTGAAGTTACGACTCGTACCAACCTACATGGTGGGCGGTAAATTGTAATACAAATAATATAAATAGGCTACGTTAAATGAACCAAGGGGCAGATGACCTCGTAGTTCCTCCCCTTAAAACAGCAATAACTAACTAAAGTGGTTCAAAATTTGAAACCCGTATCCTAAGTTTTCTGAATTTCTCCTGAAAAAAATAATCCGATAATCTCATGCTAACAAGCATCTGCTACATTTTCCCTTATTTATTACCGGCACTATTTTGTAATCAATAATTTAAAAATATGTACTCTCAAAACTTTTAAGTACAATTATCTGATGAAAGAATGGGATGGCAATCTTGGAATCTGCGATGCAATTTTGAGGATGGATGAAAGTCCCCGACTAAGTGTTTAATGCAAGGACTACATTCTGCCAGTTGATAATGCTTTCATATTTTTGAAATATAATATTAAAGAGAAAGAACATCTTTTGCATCTGCTGGTAAAAATATGAAGTTATTCTAATAACTATTTTCAGTATACTATTCATAACTATATTTAAAATCTTCGTGGTCAGTCTGTCTTCGTTCATCCTTGTATCCATAAAATTAAGCCCTTCTTTTCCTTATGTTGTTTGTAATCGTCTGTTTGTACAGTTCCATTGTCGGTCTCTTGATCCATATTCCCTCTTTCTGAACTGGCCCATATATCTTTCTCAGTATTTTTCTCTCTTGTTTTCCTAGTCCCTTGAATGTTGTTCTTCCCTTGATTGCTGTCGTTTCTGAAGCTTCTGGTAGGACTGCTGTAGTAGTTGGCAATTGGTGGAAATACTTTGTTGTTGTTGTAGTGGTTCCATGTAAGTCTGTATGCTTTCTGTAACTTAGTGATCCTTTCTTCATTGGATGCCAAGTTCAGTATAATCTGTATAATCTCTCCCAGGTATTTGAAACTTTCCACTTGCGTTATTTTTCCATTGGGTGTCTGCCTGTAGATAGTGTCCTTGTACTGTGTTTTTCGAATGAAGTTGGTAACCCTGCTTTGGCTGAGATTTCATGTAGCGTCTCTAGAGCTTCTTTTCTGTTATTTGTTATAATGGCGACATCATCGGCAAAGGCCAGACATTTAATGTTAACCGTTCTTTCCTTGAGTTTCGACATTTTTACACCTTTGACTCATTTTCCCATGTCTTGAATATTTTATCCAAACCTGAGTTAAATATTATTATTATTTGTAGCCTCCACAAACAGTTTAATCTTATTCCTTATATGCCTATAGGTTCGTTGTCCATCACAAAATAAGTTGAACTAAGCCCAGTGACGTCTATTCCTCAGAAAATGGTGACTTATGAAACTGAAAATACAGTATATGCAAGGTTTTTTGTTGTAATTATTTGAAAGATCGTCCTTGTGCCTTTCCGGTATATTCCTCTACAATATTAAGGGACTGATTATACACCAAAACCCCGCATAGCTTCTCAATAAATGGCAGTGTGCTAGTGAGATCTCCCAATTGTAGTTGTAGAGGGAATTGCTTTTAATGATGCGTGTTAATTTCGGTGTGAATCTGTTTGATGTAGCCTACGGTAAGGCAGCAGCTGTCTCGAAGACGAGACGAAGAATTGCGCGCGTGCACCCCACCCTCCAGGAAGTGACAACCCTCCAGAGGGGAGGCTTCTGCAAGGGGCTGTTGCACTGAGCTGACCGGAGATCGCGTTACAGTACTCTTCTTCCATCTGTCTTTTCTTTTATTTTGGCTACGAAAAATGAGCCTTTTTAAAATGGCTCTATATATTCTGACATATTGCTCCAAGTGGTCACGAGTTTCCGAGAAGACGAGTAATATCCGCCTGATCAGTCTTAAAGGTATTTTATTGCTTGTTCTAAATGAGGTCTTTTAATATTCATATAACGTTTTGTTCTACTCGGCCGAAGTCGTCAGATTTTTTAAGAGCGTTAAAAATCCCTCAGTATGCCTTCCTTCGGAGGGGAAGTAAAGCCGGCGGTCCCATGTCATAGATTTATGACATGTTAAAGAACCTTCCACTAATTACACCTGTGAGAAGCTAAATTATAGATTAAACATTTGACAAACGCTCTTAGGTTCCGACGTTCGTCTCCAGGAGCAGACTGCGGTGGCATCTGGTAACAAAGTTCTGAACTAGTAGTCGTTGACGGTGGCGTTTGGCGGCAAACGTAGGAACTACTTGAAAAAATTCAATGTCTGCAGTCCTTACTTGAATTTAAAACAGATAACACACACTAATACAGCCATCACAATTACACCAGTTATCAGACAGATTCTACACACACCCAAAGTACACAGGGCTACAGGACCGCGTTGTCGCAGCCCCTAAACTGAGGAACCAACCAACGTTTTGTTCACAGTATCAACAATTAGGTTTTAAGATCCCAATTTATTAGCCTTGTTTAATGTTAACTTAGCCTATCTCAGGGCTTGTCTGAAGCTAACGACTTTCTTCCTGCCTTTCATAGCGCTACTTCCTGCCAAGTTCCTCAGTCATCGTTCTTCAAGAGCTCAATGTATTTATTTTTTCCTATATTCTTTCTTCTTTCGAGAAGAAGTTATGAATTGCTTGTTAATATTTTTTACTCAGCACCGTTACAGTGATGTTTGAAATTAGTCAGTCTCGAAGAAGGCAAAGCTCAGAGCTACTGTAGGGAAGTCTCCGACAGGAACCCATGTGAAGAAACTTGGACATACAGATACACGGGACTCATATCCCGTAAATGAAGCAAAGAAAGAATACTGTACTGGAGCTGGTTTGTGAAGAGTGGGGCATGAGCAAAGGCGGACGCTACTTGACTTGTGTAAACAAGAACAATTTACCCTAACTAGCACATCCTCGGGGATTACACTCCCCACTCCATGCATGCTAACGAGCTCCGAGTCTCATTGCAATTAAATCTCGGACACTGGTTACCTAAACTCTTCAGGCCGTATATTATTCGATTTTGCATGAGAAACAATTGACTTCCTCGTTAGTCCTTTTTTTTTGCAAAAAAAAAATAAAAAAAAAATAATGGAAGTAGACTTATGAGATCTACGCAGGGCCAAATAATTATGTGTCTGTGTGTGTTATGTTTATGTCTGTTACCCCTCCCCTATCAATTGAAACACGATGAAACCGAATTGAACGAAATTTGGTACAGAGGTAGCACTTGCAAAGGGCACCTCAGTGTCGTGTTTTATATTGCCGCCATCATTACCAAACCTTAATGGTGGCCACTCAAATGATCAAAACTTGACATTAAATTACGACTAAACTAATCATCGGATCTTTACGAAATGTAGTGAAAACTTAACTTCTTATGAGACGTGTTCAGTGCTCAAACTACACGGTCATCAGCCGTACCATTCAAAGATGGCGGCCGTGTGAATTATGCAAACATTATAATCAATAGGTTAGGACCCACCAATTCTGATTATCGCGCCCAGGGTGGTTTAAGCTATCCTAAAGGGCGTGTTCTGTTATTTATTATAATTTGTATTATAATATTACACTTTATCATTGACTTAAAAGAGCTGAGTCGTCTCTGTCACATGACAAGATGGCAGCTGACATCTTGTGCCTGTCCTGTATTTCAGTAGTTTGAGTATGTTGCACGCGATATGGCCTACTGATAGAAATAATATAAACTTCGTATGAAGTGATTTATAATGATCTACGGTTCTGCAGTGAAGAAATCGTTTATTTCAAGACATTATTTGCTAACACGTTGTATCTAAGTCGGTTAATGACACTAAGATGTAAGGGATATGTTTGGATCTGTGCTAGCGCATTAGTCTCTCATGCGGGCGGCTGGGGTTCGGAACCGACTCAAGTTAACTTTTTTTTAACTTGAAGTCTTTTACAAATGATGTGGACGAGCTCTTTCCACAGTTACTAAATAAAATGCCATTTAGCTCAACGGAGAGGCTAATTCATACACTCGTTTATTAATAATCACAGTCCCAGCATCGCTCATAAAAGTAATACATTAGAAAAAGGAGAATATAAGAACAAGATAGGCCTACACGTTATCAACCACAGCCTTGTCAGTGCCTCTGTACGGTGCTGTCCTCTTGCGGATTACGTGGGTAATTGTTCCAAACATTCCGCTTTGTGAATCCCTGGCCTCCTGAAGTATTGCAATTTTGTATTAGTTCAACCTCTAGCCATGGCTGCGCTCTGATTACCTTAAGCACTGCCAGCTGGACCGCCCCCCCCCCCCCTCCTGGTTGCTTTAAACTGCCTGTCCGTTCAACGCTCAGAGTCGTATAAGTTAATTCACTGCTATGTTGCAGCACCAACCTACTGTGATTGCCGCGGATTTTTAAAGGGGAAGATACCTGAAACGAAGGATTCTTAAGTTTGGAGGCTTCATATCGAGATTAACAAACGTGAATGAATTACAATAAGTTAGTAGCTTCGTTATTCAATCATCATAATGTATATAATATTGATGTAAACACATACTTACTGGCTATTTGTCAATATAAAAGAAAACAAAAAATGCATTGTGGAGGAGGTGATTGTTTTAGGGGCGAGCACAAAGAGTTATAAGTATACCCATAGATTTAGGAGAAAGTAGGCTATATGTTCTTTGCTGAACATCTTGTTTCTTTTCCCAGAACTTCATATTTCGCTGTGGTTCCTCTTCCGACCAGATGTACTTGGCTTTTTTACTTTGCTATTCCTTGTGGTGTCCATAAAACTTTATTCTTCTCTTCCGTATGGTTTTCGTTCCTCCTCTTCCGCCATGGGCCATCGTTTCTTTCTTCGGGTCCTAATGTCTTCCTCAAGATTGTTCTTTCTTTCCCCAGGGGCTCACTGTTATTTCTTTCTTTCTTTCTTTCTTTCTTTCTTTCTTTCCCCAGGGCCTCACATCTAGTGGGACGTGGGTTGGCAACCACGGGACCCCAGCTGAGTCCGGTATTGCTTCCACTTACTTGTGCCGGGCTCCTCTCCGTATTCTTTCCTGTTGACCTCCCTTGGCCAACTCTTATTCTTTTCCGACCCCGACGGTATTAGGTTATCCGAGGCCTAGGGAGTCTTTCACTTTCCCGCCTTAATTGGCCCTTGTCTCATCTTTACTGATCCCTCCTTCTTCGAGGGGTCAGACCTCCTGTTTTCTTTTCATTATATTTCTTTTTTTCTTTCAGATTCCCGCATTGTTTTTGTTAATTGGCCCCCCGTGTATCCAAATTATCCGCGAATTTTTTGAATCAACACTACATTCTGTGGGTATTTTCAATCAAAGTTGCATTTTGTGATTCCTTTCAATCTAAATTGCATTTTGCGAGTATGTTCAACCTCAATTGCATTTTGTAAGTATTGTCAATCCAATTGAGTAATTTGAATCTAACATACTTTTGTAAGCAGTTTCAATTTCAATTGCACTTTGTGAGTATTTTGAATCTGAACCGGCCTTTTTCAATCTAAATTGCATTGTGAATTTTGAATTTCAATTGCATTTTGTAAATATTTCGACTATACATTGAATTTTGTACTTATTTTGAACCTAACCTACATTTTGTGTGTGTATTTTCAATCTATTCCTTTTGTGAGTATTTCCACTCTCCATTTTGTGAGTTGTTTCTGAGTTCAATTTTGTAAGTTTCTTCAGTCTAACTTAATTTTTGTTATGATTTCCATTTCATTGTCACTTTCGCTATCACCCAGACCATTAGGGGCCGATAACCTAGATGTTAGGCCCCTTAAAACAACAATTATCATCATCATTTCGCTATGGCTTTTCTTGCGATCTCGGGCCAGGTGTTGTTGGTGATAGTACATTCTATTGTTAATGTTTAATCGTATTGGCCTACCAAATACCAAGTCATTTCATCTGCCTTCTCTGGGTTTTGATCTTTCCCCATTGCTCCTACATACGAGGGATGTTCAGTTAAAAGTGGTATTAATGCTCATACAACCATTTATTGTCATGATTTACACATACAGACTTTTGTCCCCTTCAATGCGATGCATTTGTCCCACCTCCTTTGCCATTTCTGGAAGACATGCAGGAAGCCATTCTTTGACATCCTCTTCAGAATCGCCTCTAAAGCTTTAACTGCCTGGGTCTCGTTGTCGAATTGACGTCCCTTAAGGTCCTTTTTTGGCCACAGGGTTGAGAAAACAGTCACCAGAGGCCAAGTCAGGACTGTAAGGTGGATGGGGTATCTTAGAGATGCCTTTTCTGTGCCAGGCACCCTGTAACAGCATTGGTGACATGCGGCCTGGCGTTGTCATGGTGAAGCTTCCATTGTCCAATCAGGGTCCTTCGTTTTTGGGGATGTGATCCTTTACCAATTGCTCCCAACTGATATCCCAAGGATGTGTGCAAGCTGCCTGACAATCAGACGTGAGTCTTCACGAATAATGGCACGTGCCGTGTTGTAATGGCAGTAACAGGTGCACCTTTTCCTCCCTGAAATTCAGTGCTTTCCCGGCCCTGTTTGAAAGCCTTATGCCAAGGAAAACAGGTACGACGAGACAGACTCCCCATAGGCTCTCCTCAAATCGTCGTAGGTTGTAGATGCGTTTTTGTTTTGCACAACACATAACTGTATTGCATAACGTTGCGCGCATGGCAATGTTTAGAGGCAATCTGAAACACGTGTCACTCCCTCAAGCTAGACTGATGCAGGTATCGCGGTGAACTTCTCAGTGATACACGCAGACAGATGTCGCTTGATGTCACTTCCAAGGGTCGAAAAAACTCAGTGCCAGTTTTAATGGAACACCCTCCGTACGTTGCCGGTGTGGCTCTTTTCTTTCTTCCGTCTACATCTTTCCCGTCTTCAACTTTGATTTTTCTTGAAAACCCTGGTGATCGTTTAGTTCCTTTCTGAGGTGGTTGCGTTCTTGAATATTTTCAGTCACTTTCTACCTCTTCGAATCAGGCTGGCTTGGTCTCTCATCTTTAAAATAGGTAAAGATCCGGTTCGTCAATCGTGTGGATTTCATTCTTAGCAAGTGGCCATAAAATGTAATTCTCCTTTTCCTCATAACTTGAGAGATCTTTCGGACATGAATATACAGCTCTTGGTTATGCCGTCGTCTATGTTCACCTTGTCTTTAATCGGGCCAAAAATTTTCCTCAAGTTCTTTCTTTCTTTCTTTCTTTCTTTCTTTCTTTCATCTCCAATTTTTCTACCAAACCTTTCTTGTTCCTAGAGAGGTATTATTATTATTATTAATATTATTATTGGAATCCCCTGCCTTCTGTAAAAGCCCTAAAATATGCACCCGGGATTGTGCTACACCCTCGAGGGGTTCATGGCTGGTGAGTTCGGGATTTGGTGACCCTGAGGGATTCCAAGCTGGGTCCGGTTTTTTTATCTCACTTTTTCCATTGACTTCGTCCTTCTCAGCGCTTTCACGCTCATTTCTTCAAGGATTGAAGGCACTTGTTTATTTGCCTATAGCATATTCTAGAGTCAGATGGCCTAGATGTTTCAGAACAATAACTTCCTAATGTTAGTTATAAAATTAGCGCTCCCCTCCGATATTTGACGCCCATTTATAAACCTGGCTCTAGGACAGCAAGGAGGGGGAAATAGCATCTGTCTCCAAGCAATTTGCTCAGCAAAATATTCTCCGAAATTATGCTCGTAAATACCTCGTAAAAGTCAGAGAATTCAGTGTTTAAATATTCGACTACTGTAATGGTTTTTCAACAATATTTGAAGGGGGAATGCCACTCAAAATGTAAAATCGAGATATCAGCGCGATCTGGTGGCCTCTTTACGACGTATTGAAGGCACAATTGTATCTGGCTAAGAACAGTGAGGGTCGTGATAAAATGACGTTTCAAGTTGACGCGTACATATAAGTACATATAAGTAATGAGTAGGGCTATTATTTCTAGGTGCTAAAAATCGGGAAAATATTTATTTTTTATGTATTCAAAATACCTGAAATATGTGACAAAAAAGTAAAAATATTTAATTATAAATTAGTTTATTAATGTGAATATAAACAATATGCAGTACTCACGAATGCAATGTCTCACTGACTGCTGAAGCATTACAATACACAACGAGATACATCTTCAGGTTGTCCATCACAAATGGCCGACGATTATCGCGAAACACTTATTCTGATGCGCGAAACTGCGGCAATATATTTCTTGCCCTTGAGGTGTTGTGTAACTTGAGTTCGCTGTTCAACCTTGATTGCTTTCCCAGATGGTTGCTGGAACAGAACGCCCCCATCAGAAGTAAATTATCTTTAAATTCTGCAACAGACGATAACTAGTAGTTGTTTTTACTTTAGGCGTTGTAGAACTGCCTTACACTTCACAGTGCCAGAAACGAACTGCATGCGAGTGACACTGGTTCCAGGTAGCTCTAGCACGTGGTGCAATATGGCTATGGGCAAGTAAATCCCCAGCTTCCACAGTGAGTGGCACGGGGCGACAAGTTAAGAATAACACAGTTGCAAGCTGACATACGCTCTGCATGAAGATTAGACAGCTCACAGGTTCTTCCCCGTTGAAGTAGCACAGAACAAAAATGCAATAAACTGAAAGAACTAGCTAGCATACTGATTTTAAAATGTAAATATTATGTCTTTTTATGTGCTAATAAGTAAAAAGCAGGAATTTATGTATTTATAGACAAAATGCTTAAAATATGTAATAAAATAATAAAATATGTATTTACCTAAAAATCCGAGCCCTAGTAATGAGGCTGTAAAACTCGTTCCCTGAACATTTTACATTATTTGACATTCCCCCTTCATTTGCTATCGATCTAGTCCGTCCGGTTCGCCTTTGAAAACCTCTCCGCATTGCATAACACACTGTAATTTATTTCAGGTTATTGTGCGTTACAATATCAATAGTTAGTGTGGCTTCATCCCCTGTGACTTGCTTGGCGTTACGCTCTTACTTCTAACGTCCCTTTTAACTACTGCGGCTTTTAGAGAACGTGCTGACCTGTTGCTCTTGTAACCTTGACCACAGCACGCTGCGCCACGGGATAGAATGCTCGTCACTGGACCAATAATAAATATTACAGAATTAACAATTATTTTCATAAAAACTTTTCCCCCAAGGGAAGTATTAATAACAAGTAGTTCCGTGAAGAACTATACAGCCTATTTTCATATATCCTACTTATGTTAATTGCCACTATCAACATACACAATTTCAGTTTGATTGCTGTAATAGATTCGTAGATATTGAGAACCGACTAAATATTTCGGATGGTCGCCATGTTGGATTTTATACATGTAGGTCCTAGAGTTATGTACTGTTACATGCAGATTATTATGAACGTGTAGTATTCAAACTTCAATCGCATAGTTAGGACAAAAAAAAACAACAAGGAGATTTTAAAATTTTTCACAGCTGCCATCTTGAGGTTATGGAAACAATTGAAATAAATTAGATGCCAGTGGATTAACATTCGTATAATGATTTACTGTACCAAGTTTCACTGCACGCGGATGGTTAAATTGCGAGAAACGTCCATGTGAATATTTATAATTCGCGTCACCGCCATGTTGGATTTGTGATCACCAGGTTATTTAAAGTCCTATAGGTGATTAAGTTCATAGCCCCTATGAACATTAAAAAATGCAGTTTGATTGCTAAAATAGATTCGTAGATATTCAGTATCCTCTAAATATTTCGGATGGTCGCCATGTTGGATTGTTAAATGTATAGGCCATAGAGTCATGTACCATTAAAGGAAAATTATTGCGTAGGTTCATTATTCAAACTTTCACTTCGATCGCATGACTACATCACAATAAATAAAATCTTAATTTTAAAATTCGCACTGCCGCCATCTTGAGGTTATGTAAACAATTGAACTAAATTAGATACCAGTGGATTACAATGTGTATAAATATTTCCTGTGCCAGGTTTCAGTGCGCTTGGAACATTAAATCGCGAGAAAGGTCTATTTAAAATTTTCAAATTCGCTTGGCCGCCATGTTCGTTTTGTAGTTAACCGGTTTTTGAAAGTCTTATAGATGGACTTCCAGTAGTGCCCTTTATCTCCGTACAAAATTTCAGGGTTTTACCGCTAATAGTTTCAGAGATATAGAATGCCGGTGAAATATTTCGCACATCCGCCATCTTGTGATTATGTAAACAATTGAACGAAGTTAGATGTCGGTGCATTACAATGTATATAAACATATACTGTACCAAGTTTCATTGCGTTTGGTTGGTCAAATCGCGAGTAACGTCTATTTAAAAGTCGCAAATTCGCTTGGCCGCCATGTTGGTTTTGTAGTTACCAGGTTTTCAAAAGTCACATAAGTGAACTTATAGTAGTTCCCTCTATCACCATAGAAAATGTCAGGGTAATATCGGTAATAGTTTCGGAGATATTGAATACTGGTGAAATATTTCGCACAGCCGCCATGTTGGATTGGTGAGTCGTAACAAAATTTGAAGGGCACGGTCGAGGTCGCCGGGAATAGTGCTATGAACTTTCCGAGTTTCATTGAAATCGCTCCAGCCGTTTAGATTTTATTAGGGGGGGGGGACACACGAATCACACACACACGCACACACACACGGTCAAAAGGTGATCTCATAAGTCTATATTTTCAAAATTGAAAATAGGCTAAAAAATTACGAGCCTCATAGTAGTCGCTTATGATGTGTAACATGTGACATGTTATCCCTTGTTAACAGTGGGTGGCGTGGTGGCGCAGCGGTCAAGCTTTTGGCCTCTCATCACGGCGGACCGGGTTCGATTCCCGGTCAATGCATGTGAGATTTTCAAAGTGATATACCACGTCCTGTGGTTCGGATTCCACGTTAAAAGGAGGCCCCGTGGCTTATGATCCCAAGATTAACGGTCACGTAAAACTACAATCTTCCTTGTTAACAGTGTACTCTGTTGGTCATTGAAATAACTACTTGTAAAACTGCAGTGCCAAATCTCGACCGGTTTTCAGCAAATATGATATAATGAATATTTTCACACCAAAGAACGAAAATTTGAAGATGAATTATTGTAGGAATATCTTTAATGGGGCCTCCAAACCTTGAAGTAAACCGTATGCGATATACATTCCATATAGCCACATGGCCGACAGGTCGTCGTGGTATCAATCTCCGCCACCGCGCGCGCTCCTTGTTTCCTTCCATCCATTTCCGTTTCATTGTTTCCGTCCCACTCATTTCCGTTTCATATTTCAAAATGACCCCCACAAAAAATATACAGATACCGAGTGGAAAGATGTAACCTCTAAAATAATATAATATCGTATGGCCTCGGGTGCCGGGTGCAAGCTTGGTAATCTGACACCCAGAGGGTAGCTTGCATGTCGAATTTCGTTGTTCCTTGAATCACTATGAAAGTCAAGGAGGTTAGATATCTAAGTTCCTTGAACATTATAGCGCTTTCTAGTAGAGAAATGCTTTGTGTTGGCGGAAACTCCCGAGATTAATTTTGCCATTATGAACACGGCCTACTGAATTCAAATGGGTTCTTTGACATGCCAATATCGTATGACATGCGTGTCGTATTTTTGACGCCTTTCAAAAAATATCACTTACCACGGCCAGGAGCGAACCTGCAATCTTGGGGTTAGTAGACCGACACGATAACCACTCACCCACCATGGCAAGCTATGGTAATCACTGATCTCTATACATGGATGGCTGGTAGCTAAGGCGATGACAGGTATAGCAAGATGGCAGCGAGCGCATGGTGAAATATTGCGAATCCGGCTCTGTCTGTGATTGATTACTGGTAGTTTGATGTTATACAATGTATTTATACTGGCAGTAAATATTTTGTGTTTCTTGCAGTTGTAAAATGGGCTGAATTTGGTTATTTAATACGTAAAATCTTAGTTTTAAGTACAGGTTTGGTGACCCATCATCCCAGGCAAGCCGGTAATCCTATACTTCTCAGGCAGATAGGTCACTTAGCCGTAATTTGGAAGTTATTGTGAAGTTAAGTATACATATGCGATGGTGCTGAAGCAGACGTGATGGGCTAGGCCATTGCTTTTTAAAATTTGATCCCATTTCAGGGTTTTTCGGTTCTGGGTGCGAATAGTTCGCTTAATAGTTGTAAAACGGTGGGGAGAGTATGTTTTGAGTAGGTTTTTAGTTGTGTGAAGTTTTATGTGGAGCTGAGGAGTGAAATTGGTTTGGCTTGAAGTGCATTTTTGGCTTTGATCTACTTCCCGTTATTATTAAGTTTACTGTGCTGCTAGCGTGATTAAAAGCTGTAGTATTTGATGTAGAATGCTGGGATTACGTGGGGAAAGTGTTGGTGAGAGGGAGAGAAGTGAGGGGATGGGTTTATGGAGTTGTTGCTGTTGTTGCAAAGCATTACCTAGCACCGTTTACGATATGTCGAATCTAGGCCTGTATAGTGAGCTACGTTTATAGGTACATCATTTGAAGAATGTATAATTTCGTGGCATAGGCTATATATACAATTTACAAGAATGTTTCCAGAAATTGTTTTTCACTCGTTACTCGGTTACTGATCGCTAATTGCGTGTACTCAGCTCCTACTGTCGACCAAAATATTATGTGCACTCGAGATTGAAGGTTGTTTGTGAAGTAACCAATAGACCTACATAAAATCCAATAACATCATCATTTTCGTCGTTCTATTTTACGTTAGTTCATGTAGGTTTGGAATTTTTAATTTATATTTTAATATGTTTTATCGCAGTTGAAACTCAAAAAGTGTCCGTTTTTAAGCGTGTTTCAACCATGCGTCACATTTAAGAATTATTATCTCACAAACCCGTCGTCAGATCGAATCCAAATCTTAACACAGTATACATTGGAATGTTGTTTAACTGGTTTATTAATTTCAAAATTTTGTGTGTTCAAGAAAGAAAGTTATCATTTTTGTAAGGTAACTTTTTCTCGGCTCGGGGTCGTTGGAAAATGTAGTTCTTGGTTGCGTTGTATTCCTTATACATCACAAGGTTATGCTGTATGACTGTGAAATACGTAAATTAATTCACTTATTTAAATCCGTTTGTATTTGTACGGGGAATTACGACATGGTTCACCAGCTAGCCGCTCCGGGAAATGCTGTACAGCGTTGCTGATATGGAGCCCATCACTTCCGAGCGAGGCGCGCCATGACGCGTGATGGAGCCCATCCTGGCAACGTTGTACAGCTTTCACCGGAGCGGCTAACTGGTGCACCATGTCTGAATTCCCCGTACACATACAAACCGATATAAAGTAAGTGAATTAATTTACGTATTTCACAATCATACAGCATACCTTTTTGATGAATAAGGATTACAACGCAACCAAGAACTACATTTTCCAACGACCCCAAGCCGAGAAAAAGTTACCTTACAAAAATGATAACAACTTTGTTTCTTGGATACACAAAATTTTGAAATTAATAAACCAGTTATACAACACTCCAATGTATATTGTGTTAAAATTTGGATTCGATCTGATGACGGGTTTGTGAGATAATAATTCTTAAATGTGACGCATAGTTGAAACACGCTTAAAAACGGGCAATTTTTGTGTTCCAACTTGATAAAAATATTAAAATATAAATTAAAACTTCCAAACCTACATGAACTAACGTAAAATAGAACGACGAAAATGATGATGTTATTGGATTTTATGTAGGTCTATCGGTTACTTCACAATCAACCATCAAACTCGAGTACACATAATATGTTGGTCGACAGTAAGTTGATATTTGTCAGCCGTTATTATACATTCATTTTTATTGCTATCTGGAGATTTACTGACCTCGGAATGACGTGTCAGTGATCCCAATGCCCTTATGCTATGAGTGAACATATCTCTATATTTTATTTGTTCCAAAGCACCATTAATTACGATTTAAAATTGACTTGATTATCATTGCTTCCCCATAGGAGCCTCCGTGGCTTAGGCGGCAGCACGCCGGCCTCTCACCGCTGGGTCCGTGGTTCAAATCCCGGTCACTCCATGTGAGATATGTGCTGGACAAAACGGAGGCAGACAGGTTTTTCTCCGGGTACTCCGGTTTTCCCTGTCAAAAATTTCATTCCAGCAACACTCTCCACTACCATTTCATTTCATTCATTTAATCATTGCCCCAGAGGAGTGCGTCAGGCCTCGGCAGCCGGCACAGTTCATATCCTCGCCGCTAGATGGGGGCTTCATTCATTCCATTCCTGACCCGGTCGGAGACTGGAAGCAGGCTGTGGATTTTCATTTCATCATTGCTTCCCCATAAGGCGAGCTGGAGAATGGGTACGCCAATATGGCGAACCGCGCGCTCAACCTGGCGCACTTTCTCGTGCAGCGGAGATCTGCCATAAGTGATCCATGTATAGATAATATCCAAATGAGGAGTGTCAGTCTCCTGTGATCGTGGCTCATTTACGAGATGGAGCTGTCCTTCAAGTAACCCATTTCGAACAATTCGTTGCGTTACTGTGGTGCCAACTGCCGCTCGAATTGATGCGGCAGACGCCGTCCGATGGCCAAAGCCAGACGCCGTATACGGCGGTCCTCCCTCTCGGTGGTGCCACGGGGACATCACTGCTGCCAGCACGCATGCACAGTGGAAGGATAGAAGGAAGGAAGATTGTAGTTTTACGTGACCGTGAATCTTGTGATTATGAGCCACGGGACCTCCTTTTTACGTGGAATCCGAACCACAGGACATGGCATTTCACTTCGAAAATCTCACATGCATTGACCGGGAATCGAACCCGGACCGCCTTGGTGAGAGGCATACAGCTAGACCGCTGAGCCACCACGCCCCTTATATGCACAGTGGAGACATTCCTGCCAAGTCGTTCTGCAATAGCGCGGAAGGAATATACACCTTCACGGCCTCGATGAAACGCAGTGAGCTGTTGATACTGGCATCTTCGTGTCGTAAAGGCATTCTTGACCCACTCAGTCACCCCGTCCAATCTCACAGGTAACTAGCGCTCTCGCACAGTACAGCCTGTATTTAAAGGAAACCTGATGTGCTACGTCATGGGGCCACTAATGCGATTGCGGGAAATTTGAATCAACGTCATCAACACATCTACCAACGTTCGTTAATCTAGCACAACCCCTTCTTTGTGTTGGGGTAGTTTTTCCACCAGTGTAGATGGAAGGTAGAGAATTACAATTCTGATATTCAAAGCCCACAGCGCAGCGGGCTACTAACAATGTGCCAAGCATATCTGCCATATCTCACCCAATTACGGATGAAACATAATTATTCCTTCGCTGTATTGAACTCATAAAATATCCGAATATATTCAGCGCGGTATTTTATTGAATTGAATCTATCGAGAATTACAGAATCGATGATTTCGGTATTTCGTCAAAATACAACGATGGAATCATCGCGATTTGTCGGTAATTAGTGTAGCAGTTGTAATCTTTCAATTCTAGCCACAAGATGGCTTCACCCAGAGAAGCCATTTGTAACTTTGAAGATACAAAAATTAAATAAAAATGAATATTCTGCCTCATAAATGGCCTTTCTTTAAAATTTAAGCAACTGACATAATTAGTACTGTAATTGAACAAATCCACCTTTTTGAAACTCTTCTTATCTCCGGGCGTGTGCAGATATTCTGAAAGGACTGGCTCGTACATAGGCCTTACCAAAACCTCCTATAAATTAATAAAGGCGAAGGAAGGTTTACATGCATGTAACTAAAAAGAAACTATCCAATTTAAATCTACTTTATATTCTGAAGCTGCGTGCAAGAAATTGATGAATATAATTTAAAAAAAAGAGTGACACACAAGAAATGCAATTAAATATATATATATATATAATAATATAATAATAATAATAATAATATTTAGGCCTTTAAAGATTTATTATTTGTTTTTCACATTACCGGTAATGCCGTCGTCTGCCCAATATGTCCATTTCATCACCACTTTGAAGCTGGTCAGCCATGCCATTATGGTTTACCGCCATGAAGGTCTTCTTCAACTTAGCACAGTTATCTTGATGGGTATTAGCCCTACTATGATTGTGTCATTATAGCCAGAACCCAATCACGTGGTACCCTCCATACTAAAACAATTCGGAGGTACCGTACGGTCTTCAAGCTTTCCGTAGAAACACCAAGCGCTCAGCTCAAGAGAGACACCCTACACAACCTGACATCTCAAAGTCCAGCGAGACAATCACCCACTAGTCCTCTCAGGTAGCTTGCTACCGCACCTCTATGCCACAGCTCCTAGCAGGAAGTCTTTTCCCGGAAGCGCTATTGTCATACGCCTGTTTGTCCAGGCGACTCATCGCAAGCCCCCTGGCCGCTTCCTCATCACCCTCCCCGGGGTGAGCGAGCATACCTGCTCGAGACAATAGTGTCCATAAATGCTGCCTCCTGTACGTGTGACCAGAACATGAACCTGACTCCTGGTTCAGTGGTTCGAACAATATTAATAAACTTTCTTAGACAACATATGATTAGAGCTAGCTTCAGAATCTCGTCAATAGTGACCTAAAATACATTGAATAATTAATAATAAAAAGTGTACGTATATGATAATAATAATAATAATAATAATAATAATAATGACACTGCGTCTACTGCAGACGTGTCCAATGCAATTGAACACGTTGCCAGCACGATACTATAGATATAAAGAAATAATAAACCCACTAGCGTACATTAAAACTGTCATGGGGGACTCATAAAATATAGGTTACAGAACGCCCCCTTGCTTTTCATTCATTTGGTCCTATACCATAGAATAAAAAGCAATCCTTTTAGGCATGACTTCCCTTCCAAAATCCTAACTCCTTCCTTCCACAAATATATACACAACCAACAGGGCTACTAGGATACGTACATCCTCAGATTGGAAATATTGTAAATCCATAGCACCCTTCCGTCCTTTGTAAGGAGCTCGTACGCACAGGCCCCTAATTTCCGTGCAATTTCATACGGTCCTTCCTACAAATGAAAAAATTTACTCACCAATTTCTGGTCTGCGGACGAGACATGAGGCACCCTCAAAAGCACAAGGTCACCTACATCTAACTTATCTCCTGCCCGCTTCCCTTGCTGCTTCTGCCGTTTCTTACTGGCCTTACATAAATGTTCCCCAGCTAACCTGATACTTAAATCTCTGGTTACGACCTCCCCTGTCCTCAAACCCAAAATCATGGCAAGTTCGCTGACAGGCTTCCTGCCCAGCTGGACTTCTATGGGAGTGCGACCCGTGCTCTCGTGTTTAGTTACATTGAGCCAACGCTCAACGTCCTCAAGCATCGAAAACCAGGCATTATGTCGCTCACTCACATAAGTCCTAAACATGCGCCCTAGTTCTCTTATTACTCTCTCAGACATGTTTCCTTGGGGATACCTAATAGAGGAATACGTACACTGTATTCCCAGTTCACTCAACTTGGTCCTCCATATCTTCGAGGTGAACTGAGAACCGTGGTCTGAGAGTATTCGGAGTGGCTTACCAAACTCCGGAACATATTTCCCCAGTATGCAATTTACACAACCCCTCTTAGCAATGCTCATATGTTCCATTTCCTCGAGTTCCCGATAAATGTCCTGAATCTCCTCGTCCTTGCATTGTTCCTCTCTCATTTTTCCCAACTTTAACCTCTCCCCGTCCCTATCTGAAATCCTAGTTACACAGACCAAAATTCCTTCCTCTCTCCTAGCTTCAACTCCCTCCCCAGCAATTTCCGGGTGGCGACTCACAAAATCCGCGAATGCGTTTTCTGACCCTTTTACGTGAAATATATCAAAATCGTACTCTTGGATCGCCAATATCCACCTAGAAAGCCGGTTCGAGGTTATCCTACATGTCCTAAGAAACGTAAGTGCGTTATGGTCTGTATAGATTAGGAATTTCCGGCCAAGCACATAGGTCCGGAACTTACCCAGCGAATACACAATGGCTAGCAATTCCTTCTCACTAGTAGTGTATCTTTTCTCCGCGGAATTTAGACCTCTACTAGCGAGTGACACGATGCCTAGATTACCATCCCCATCCTTTTGACAAAGCACCCCTGCTAACCCTAAGTCGCTAGCATCTGTCATCACTATATACTGACTATCCTGCCCGGGGTACCTAAGTGTGACAGCATCCCTAAAACCCTCTTTAAGTTTGATGAATGCCTCATCGTGTTCCTTTTCCCAAATCCACTTAGAATTCTGTTTAAGTAACCCGCTAAATGGCCCGCACAGCTGCGAATACCGCAGTACAAACCTCCTGAAATAATTACATACTCCCAGAAAAGAGCGAAGTTGTTTGACGTTACGTGGTGTCCGAGTGTTGATTATGTTGTCTAATTTCGACCCTTCTGGCGTAACCCCCTGTGGTGTAATGGTGTGGCCTAAAAACGTGATCTGTTGTGCACAAAAGGTCGCCTTCTTAAGTTTCACTGTGAACCCGGCCCGATGCAACTTTCCCAAAACGATTCTAAGGTGTTCCATGTGTTCCCCAAATGTACGTGATGCGATGACTAAGTCATCGATGTAACTGGCTGTGAAATCCCCTGTGTCGTGTCCCAGAGCGATGTTAAGTGCGCGAATGAGCCCAGCTGACGATGTTTTCATACCAAAAGGAATCCGTGTAAATTGTAACAGCTGGTTTTTGTAACAAAAAGCCGTGAATTGCCTATCCTCCTTCCGTAGGGGTACCTGCCAAAAACTAGCACTCAAATCTAATGTGGACAGCCATTCTTTACCCCCAAATCTCTGAACTAAATCCTCAGTAGTTTCCGGTCGCTGATGATCCGGCGCAATGCGTTTATTAGCTTGTCTTGCATCCAAACATAGCCTAACTGACCCATCCTTCTTAATCACTACTACCAACGGATTGACATATTGGCTCCTACTGAATTCGATCACCTCATCGTCTAGCATCTGCGAAATGACATCATCTACTGCTTTGACATGGGCGTGTGGTATCGGGTATCTAACACCATTAAAACTAGACCTATCGGTGATCTCGAAACTATGCTCGTACACATGTGTCCTACCAGGTTTGTCAGAGAACACCTCACTGTGCTCTCTCAAGACTTCTAACAACTGAGCCTTCTGCTCTACCTCCAACATGGTATCTTCCACAACACTTGAAAATTCGCCTTCACGCTCCTCTTCCACTACCATACTACAACTTTGAATATCCTCTGATACCATGTCGCTACTAACCTCACTGACTTCTTCCTCTTCATTTAAAACCTGGACACACACTGATATACTCACAAAGGTTCCCGAGTCCACCTGATAACTCAGACTAATCGTATCAAAATTCTCACCCCACTTGAATCTCACCTTAGATTCGCCATAATCAAGCTTACACATCTGATTGCTTAGCCAATCCGCACCCAATATGACAGGATACACTAAATTCGCGACCACTAGAAAACTCTGACGACCACATTTCTCATCAATGTACATAGGTGCGACAACCTGTCTACGCACTCTCTGTGACTTAGTCCCAACAGCAGACAATATAAATATATTGGACACAGGAATCTCCTCTATGACTTCTCCTTTACTCTTCACCTCATCATAAAAGCCTGCCTTAATACAAGAACACATGCTCCCTGAGTCCAATAAGGCATCGACGACTTGACCCCATATCTTCACCTTAATCACAGGACTGATCAACGTAGGCTCACATCTCTCCTGCAGAACCTCAACCTGGTCATCTAACAATTCCTTTCTAACATCAAGGTCGTATTCTATCTTCTTCAACACATGAACTGGAATACTGGGATGGGACCCTCTATCTGACCGTCTTAAAGAGCCCTGTTCCCGTTTAAATTACTCGGCAGAGCTGGCTGTCTCTCTTCTTCACGCCCCCTATTCTCTAACTGCCTTTGTTCCCCATTTCCCCGATTTTCTGCCTGCCTCTGTTCTCCGCGCCCCCTATTCCGAAAATTCCCTTGGTCACCCCTATCCCTATTTACAAAATTTCCTCTATCATTCCTCACAAAGTTACCTGGCCTATCAATATTCCTACGCTCATAATGCCTATTCCCTTCCTCCTGATACCCCTGATCGTAATTTCCTTCCCTTCCCTGTTCTTGCCTTTTGCCTCCCATTCTACCCAAAGTATCAAACCTTTCTAACACACGTTCCATGTCCTTAATCGTATTTACATCCTGCATGACTACGGCCATCTTCACCTCATCAGAAAAATGACGGGCCATACGCCTAACAATATCACCTTCAGAAGAACTAGTGTCTAAATTCTGACTGATAAGGACATGTGTGAGGAAATACTCCGTCATGCTCACCCCCTGATTCGACTGATACCTCCCAAAAGAAATCTTGTCTCTTTCTCTTCCTTTAGTCTGTTCGTTCCAGAACTTTCCCTCAAACTTCTGCATAAAATCTTCTAACCCCTGAAAACCTCCCCTAAAAACTTGATACCAAGATTTAGCCTCCCCCACAAAAGCTAATGATATGACTTCCTCAACAATATCCCAGTCTAAAGTCCCATCTTCTAACCCTTTCGAAAACCTCTTCTGAACAACTTTAACAAACTCCATAGGGTTAAACTGCCTTCCACTAAATTTAGGTAAGTCAGATTCCCTATAGAAGTTACTATGTCCTACAGAGTGGTTACAATTTTCCTTATTTGACTTGGCCTGATTCAGCTCTCTTCTTAATTTCAAATTTTCGCTCTCATTAAAGGATTTCAGTTCACTAATCTCCTTTTTTAAACTCTTATCTACCATCGTTACTCTGGCTGAAGACACCGCTTGCTCCTGTTCCAAAAACACCTGCTTATTTCTAACCTCAGTTATATCCTTCATCTCTTCCTCTACAACTATCAACCTCTCACTAACTTCTTTCGTGACAATGGCTACCTCATTACTCACCTCGCCTATCTGCTTATCAACAGTATCCATAATGCCCTGCCTCTGTAAGCTCATCTTCTCCTCAACTTGCTCGAATCTTTTATCTACCATCTCAATTCTACTAGCAATTTCCTGACGAATTTCCTTATAGCCTTTACTCATACTCTCTACAATCTTATTAATTTTGCTCTCTAAATCCGTACTTTGAATGTCTATCTTAGTACTAAATTCACTGCTTTGATTATTAATTTGAGTACTTAAATCACTACTCTGAGTATCCATTTTATTACTTAAATCACTTAGTTTACTACTGAATTTAGACATCATCTGCTCCATTAACTTGATCATCTGTGAGTTTTCCCCCAGCCCTACATTTTCCTCGTCACTATTCACTCCCATTCCTAACTCCTTGCTAGTTGCAACATCATCTTTCTCGGCCCCCTCACGTCCCTCCAACGTACCAGAAATCACATCCTTATCTGCCATTTTACTAAGAACTACTCTCGAATTTGTGGAATCTGACCGCTTATTGGTCTGCCTGTTTGACTGACTCCTGCCTCTTCTAGAATGACCAAGGGTGCTTCGATCAACACTTCTAGATCTCAACTTTAATAAATCAGGCTCACTCTTATTACTTAGCATACCCTCCAAAATCACTGAACATATATACCCTTCCTAAAATGCCTGATCAGATTTCACAAATTACCTGTGCGTACTGCCATACTATGCACCAGCCAGCCTTATTCACGCTCCATAGTTGGGCGCCATTTGTAATCTTTCAATTCTAGCCACAAGATGGCTTCACCCAGAGAAGCCATTTGTAACTTTGAAGATACAAAAATTAAATAAAAATGAATATTCTGCCTCATAAATGGCCTTTCTTTAAAATTTAAGCAACTGACATAATTAGTACTGTAATTGAACAAATCCACCTTTTTGAAACTCTTCTTATCTCCGGGCGTGTGCAGATATTCTGAAAGGACTGGCTCGTACATAGGCCTTACCAAAACCTCCTATAAATTAATAAAGGCGAAGGAAGGTTTACATGCATTTAACTAAAAAGAAACTATCCAATTTAAATCTACTTTATATTCTGAAGCTGCGTGCAAGAAATTGATGAATATAATTTAAAAAAAAGAGTGACACACAAGAAATGCAATTAAATATATATATATATAATAATATAATAATAATAATAATATTTAGGCCTTTAAAGATTTATTATTTGTTTTTCACATTACCGGTAATGCCGTCGTCTGCCCAATATGTCCATTTCATCACCACTTTGAAGCTGGTCAGCCATGCCATTATGGTTTACCGCCATGAAGGTCTTCTTCAACTTAGCACAGTTATCTTGATGGGTATTAGCCCTACTATGATTGTGGCATTATAGCCAGAACCCAATCACGTGGTACCCTCCATACTAAAACAATTCGGAGGTACCGTACGGTCTTCAAGCTTTCCGTAGAAACACCAAGCGCTCAGCTCAAGAGAGACACCCTACACAACCTGACATCTCAAAGTCCAGCGAGACAATCACCCACTAGTCCTCTCAGGTAGCTTGCTACCGCACCTCTATGCCACAGCTCCTAGCAGGAAGTCTTTTCCCAGAAGCGCTATTGTCATACGCCTGTTTGTCCAGGCGACTCATCGCAAGCCCCCTGGCCGCTTCCTCATCACCCTCCCCGGGGTGAGCGAGCATACCTGCTCGAGACAATAGTGTCCATAAATGCTGCCTCCTGTACGTGTGACCAGAACATGAACCTGACTCCTGGTTCAGTGGTTCGAACAATATTAATAAACTTTCTTAGACAACATATGATTAGAGCTAGCTTCAGAATCTCGTCAATAGTGACCTAAAATACATTGAATAATTAATAATAAAAAGTGTACGTATATGATAATAATAATAATAATAATAATAATAATAATAATAATGACACTGCGTCTACTGCAGACGTGTCCAATGCAATTGAACACGTTGCCAGCACGATACTATAGATATAAAGAAATAATAAACCCACTAGCGTACATTAAAACTGTCATGGGGGACTCATAAAATATAGGTTACACAGTGTACGATTGTTTCTTCTGGTGCCCTCGGATTCTTCTGAGATACAAGATGCTCTGTTGTCCTGCGTGTATAATAGTTGGCCCATTGTACTCCTGACACGATACAAGAGGAATGTAGACTTTTCCTCAATCTGCTTCAATGACGAAAAATATTGGTTAGGATTTTGTAACCGCCCAAGATAATTGGGCTTTTACAATTCAAAATAGCACGGAGCCCATTCCATGTCGAACTTCATTTGGCTTTCAGTGGCGTTGAATCATCCACTGCTATTTTATTTATTTCGGTTTATTGTTCTGTTTTTAGGTATTCGACCTATGAAATAAGGTTGGCCTTTCATGGATAAGCCAAAGACAAATGCCTCCTAACACAATGGTTAGTAAAACTGCACAACAAAAACTAGCCCAACAAATAATAGACCTGCAAAGTGTACAATTTGCATTTTCAAACATGAATCTTTTTACACCTCTTGCATCACAATAAGTTATTTGTGGGAATATTACGAGCAATTGCTATCTGATCACTACATTGGTATATTATTTATTAACTTAACCAATCCGACCGTGGCAGTAATAAATAACTCATCTTTTCTTATTTAATATTTATCTCAAAATCCTTCCTTGCAGAGTTCTTGGATGAAAAACATGCACAAATTTAATTTAATTACGTCACCAGGCCGTGCAGCGGGCATCGCATTTGAATGTCCACAGTACTCTTTAAGTACCGTAATCGCTGAAAAAGGGTTTTTTTGCTCTCAGTTACACGATGAATCTCAATTTGAATGAATTCTGGAGGCTTTTTCGGTTCGAAGAAAGAGATGCTTTTCATTTAGAAAAATATTGGTCAGTAATTTATGAAGAGGGTCCAAAAAACTAAGTACGAAGAGGTACAACAGACTAAAATCGCTCTGTGGAAAAACTAACCCTGTCAAGATTATAATTATGACGCCCATACAGTTAAATATATTTGCCCATCTGGACAAGTTTTATTACTCACAATCTTAGATCATTTTCAAACATAATTTGTCGGGAAAAAATGAAATATTCACTTACCTTTGCTTCCATTACCTGGCTATTCGTTATGCATAGAGGCATGATTTGTTCGCACTAATGTTTGAACGATTTCGCGAGAAGGATACTAATTTGCGCGTTGTTTCGCGAAATAGATATTGCTGTATCGCTTCAATTTCGCTTTAATGAAATTCTAAAATGAATCATTGAAGGTTTCATTATTGTGGTTCTGAATTATTTATATGAATGGTAGATATATAAATTACTAGTAAGCTTCCAATATTATTTTATTATGTTCCTGATTTTGCATTAATTTTAAAGCTAGCAGTGACTGAATTATTTGAACTTGTTGAATGTTTGTTCGCTCTTCTCTTTCTTTCCATACATAATCTTGAGACAACATTTCAAGCTGTTATTCACTACAGATTTCGCTGTAATATCGCGCTTATCGCGAAATAATTGAATTTCACTTCAAAATTGCCTCATCGCTTTAATCCGCGAACATAATATCCTTATTTTCTTAGCAAGAAACATGTGATTCGTAAAGATATCGCAAAATCGCTTCAAAATATTATTGTCGCGTTTATCGTTAAAGCATATGGAAGCAATAATAATAATAATAACAATAATAATATCGTATGGCCTCGGTGCCGGGTGCAAGCTTTTTTATTTGACACCCAGAGGGTAGCTGGCATGTCGAATTTCGTTGTTCCTTGAAGCACTATGAAAGTCAAGGAGGTTAGATATCTAAGCTCCTTGAACACTATAGCGCTTTCTAGTAGAGAAACAAAGGAACTTTGTGTTGCCGGAGACTCCCGAGACTAATTTTGCCATTATGAACACGGCCTACTGAATTCAAATGAGTTCTGTATCAAGCCAACATCGTATGACCAGCGTGTCGTAATTTTTGCCGTCTTTCAAAAAAAAAATCATTTACCACGGCCAGGAGCGAACCTGCAAGCTTGGTGTTAATAATCCGACAGGATAACCACTCACCCACCGTGGAAGCGATAGTGGCGCATCACACGGCAAGAGAACAAGTGGAAGCTGTAGCCTACGACCGAAGAACTTTTTTCTCTAGAATCCCAAAAGGTAGCCTCGATGTTAGTGTCGAGTCCCGGCCGCGCATGTGAGCGGAATGCGGATGCTGCACTTTTAACAGCTTTGAGTCATGACTCTGTTTTAGAGCAGCTTAGCTATTTATTGCTCCCTTGCCTTGCGTGGAATGAGCATTGTTGTTGTTGCAGAGCACGGCGAAATGATTCCCACAATTGGAAGATAGATCTGGGGTGGCCAATAACATTAAATTTGGGACCTGTTTCGAGCCAGATTGTTAAAACATTAATGATTTGGAAGACACGTTTTTTATTTCATGAAAAATGAAGATTTTATTGGATAGTTTACTTAATAATTTTATTAGAGCAGCCAATGGCCATACCGAGAACATAAGAGAAAATTGTACATCAATAAGATGCACGTCCATGCAAAACTGCGTGATATATATTCTTCTGTTAGGGCACCTAATTTCTTAACAGCTTGTCACGGTGGGTGAGTGGTTATCGTGTCGGTCTACTAATCCCAAGTTTGCAGGTTCGCTCCTGGCCGTGGTAAGTGGTTTCTGAAAGGCAGCAAAAATTTACTATACGCATGTCATACGATGTTGGCTTGTCAAAGAACCCATTTGACTTCAGTAGGCCGTGTTCATAATGGCAAAATTAATTTCGAAATTTTCCGCCAACACAAAGTTCCTCATTTCTCTACTAGAAAGCGCTATAGTGTTCAAGGAGCTTAGATATCCAACCTCATTGACTAAGTGCTTCAAGGAACAACGAAATTCGACATGCCAGCTTCCCTCTGGGTGTCAAATAACAAAGCTTGCACCCGGCTCCCGAGGCCATACGATATTATTATTATTATTATTATTATTATTATTATTATTATTATTATTATTTCTTCGTTTTGCCCACTTAGGGAGCGCGCTTGAACTTGTTGAATCGGGTTGATGGAGCTTTCCTCTTCTTCTCCTCCCAAAATCTCCTCATGAACTCGCTATGCCCCTTCTTACGTTCCTCCGTCCATTTTTTTCCTGTGCTCTTTTTAGCTTTTTCGGTGAAAGAGTGATTTGTAACTCGAGTTCCAAACGTTTTGAAATTCATGATGATATCTTCTGTAATGTTTATTTCCTTTAAGTCCTGTTTGATTTCTTCTAATCAACTGATTTTGACCTTCTTTGAATTAATTATATCAGCAGTTTTTTTTGCATATCTGGTGTTGTCCATTCGGCAGATGTGACCATAAAATTTCAATCGTCTCTTACGCACGGTATCAGTGAACTTATTGATTACTGTGTACAAGTCTGTGGTTTTCCTTTTAATCCATATACCATTAACATAAACGGGGCCATATATTTTCCTGAGAATTTTACGTTCCTGGATTTCGATTTCACCAATTTGAGAGTGGCCTCCTAGAGATATAGTTTCGGAGGCGTACAATGCTTCCGGAAGAACAACTGTCTGGTAGTGCCGTAGTTTTGCATTTCGTGACATCACTCTTTTATTATAGTGATTCCATGTTATTCGGTATGCTTTCTGAAGTTTGGTAGCTCTTTCTAAATTACCTTTCCTGTCCAATCCAGACGGTACAATAATTTCTCCTAAATATTTGAAGGAAGGTACGTGTCTAATTATTCCATAGTTGGTCTGTAGTGGAGATCTCGGGATATTCTGGTCTCCATTTACTATGAAATGCCTCTTCTCATACGATATTTGGAGTCCTGTCTTTGATGCTAACTCATGTAACTTCTCTATGGCATACTTGGTTTCTTCACTAGTCTTGGTAAAGATAGCTAGATCATCAGCAAAAGCTAGGCATTTTACTTTTATTTTCTGTTCCAGAATACCAATGCTTATGCCTTTGATGTTGTTTTCCCACTCCCTGATGACTTTGTCTAACAGTAAGTTAAAAAGCAGTGGGGAGAGGCCGTCACCTTGTCGAACTCCGGTATGTACTTCGAAAGGCTCTGATAGTTCACCTAGAAACTTAACTTGAGATATTGTCCCCCCAGGGGCTCACATATAGTGGGGCGTGGGTTGGCGACCACGGGACCCCAGCTGAGTCCGGCATTGCTTCCACTTACTTGTGCCGGGCTCCTCTCCGTCTTCTTTCCTGTCGACCTCCCTTGGTCAACTCTTGTTCTCTTCCGACCCCGACGGTATTAGGTTATCCGAGGCCTAGGGAGTCTTTCACTTTCACGCCTTAATTGGCCCTTGTCTCATCTTTCCCGATACCCTCCTTCTGTGAGGGGTCAGCCTTCTTTTTCTTTTCCTTTTACCTCCTGCCTTGTGCTCCAGGCCCTTAAGGAGGCACGGTGTTTGTAGCCCCACCACTTCTGGTGCACCGTAGATAATGCTACACCCTCAGGGGCTCACGGCTGGTGAGTTCGGGAGTTGGCGACCCCGAGGGATTCCTGAGCTGGGTCCGTTTTCCCCTTTTGCCCCTTACCTTTGGGGCGGACCTTCTCCTCTCTCCCCTCCCCTCTCCTCTTTTCATTATATTTACTTTTCTTTTTAAGATTCCCGCACTGTTTTTGTAACTTGGTTCACCGTGTATCTAAATTCCCTTCTAGCGGTTTTTAAGGCATTTTTATTCTACGTTGCTTTTTGTATGTTTTTTTCGATCTAAATTAAATCTCGCGATTGTTTTCAACCTCAATTGCATTTTGTAAAGATTGACAATCTAAATTGCTTTTTAGTAAGTCTTTCAATATGGCGGAGGGACCTTTGTGAGTATTTTGAATTTCAATGGCATTTTGTAAGTATTTTCAACCAAAACCGCGTTTCGCACGAATCTAAATTGCATTTTGTTTGGCGGGCATTTTGCACATATTTTGATTCTCAATTGCATTTTGTGGGTATTTTGAATCTAAATTACATTTTGTCACGTATTTTCAATCTAAATTGCTTTTTGTAAGTATTGTCAATCCACGTGAGTCTTTTGAATCTACCGTACATTTTGTAAGCATTTTCAATTTCAATTGCATTTTGTAAGTATTTTGAATTTCAATTGCACTTTGTGAATAATTTGGATTGGAACTGAGATAGGGCCTATTTCAATTTGAATTGCATTGTGTATTTTCAATTTCAATTGCATTTTGTAAGTATTTTGAACCTCAATTGCATTTTGCACGTACTTTCGATCTCATTTGCATTTTGTAAGTATTTTTAATTTCAGTTGCATTTTGTTAGTATTTCGACGCTACATTGCATTTTGTACGTATTTTGAATCTAGCCTACGGTTTGTGGGTCTTTTTCAATCTATTCTTTTTGTGAATCTTTTCGTTCTAAATTCCCTTTTGTAAGACCATATTTTGAGTTGTTTCCATCTGAGTTTGTCTTTGTACGTATTTTCCGTCTGACATAATTTTGTTCTGGTTTCCATTTCATTATCATTTTCGCTATCACCCAGATCATTAGGGGCCGATAACCTAGATGTTAGGCCCCTTAAAACAACAATTAGCATCATCATCATCATGAGATGTTGTGTCAGTGAGTCTGGTGGGTTAAGTCCCTGGTTTTCCTGTCAACTCTGAGCTCTTCTAGGGTGTTCAGAACAGTTTGTCTGTCAATAGAATCATACGCCTTCTTAAAATCCACGAAGGTGACAAATGTGTTGGTACTGCGGCGTATCCTTAATATCTTCTTTAGGCTCCAAATCTGCTCCGAACACGATCTACCTTTCCTAAAGCCTCCCTGGTATTCACCAATCAAATGATCAGTTTGTTGTTCTACTCTGTTTAAGAGTGCTTTAGATAATACCTTGTATATAATTGGTAAAAATGATATTCCTCTGTAGTTGTTGGGGTCCGCTCGGTCGCCCTTTTTATGCAACGGATGGATAATGGCATTCTTCCAGTCCTTCGGAATTATTTCGCTCTCCCATATTTCTGTTAGGAGTGTATGAATTCTCCTTGTGAGGTCATCTCCTCCTATTTTCATCATCTCAGCAGTTATTCCATCGTTCCCAGAGGCTTTGTTATTTTTGAGCGATTGGATTATCTCTTTTATTTCTTGAGTTGTTGGGGGAAGTGAGTCTGGGTTTGGTACAGGTTTTTCAAACTGCAGCCTTTCCACTGGAGGATCACAGTTCAGTAGAGTTTGGAAATTATCAGCCAGTATCTTGCAGTTCTCCTTACTGTTTGTTTCTAGTCGTCCATTACGTCGACGGAAACTTAATGTTGGTGGTTTGTACCCTGACAAGTCCTCACGGAATGTCTTGTAAACATTTCGAGTGTTGTTTTTATGGAAATCCTGTTCTAACCCTTCTAGTCTGATTTTGTTGTAGGCACGTTTTTCGCGCCGGATTGTTTTAGAGGTCAGTTTTTGAGTTTTTAGGAAGTTCTCCCATCTTGCCACTGTTCGATGTCCATTCCATTGATGCCATGCTTTGATTCGGTCATTGACGGCTTCATCGCACGTTGTGTTCCACCATCTGTGCTTTCTTTTCCTAGGTGGTTGTCCTAATTTCATGGCTGATGACTGTAATGTTTTGCGAAGGTCTGGCCACTCCCTAGGATTTTCTTCCTGTAAATCTCGTACGAAAACCTCGGCGTTCTTCCTGCAGTCCGGATCAACTCTTGGAAACCGGTTGCCTTTAGGTTTGGATCTGTTTGGTTGAAACCGAACCTGGATTTGCGTGAGGAAGTGATCCGAATCTACCACACCCTTCCGTACCTTAACATTCTGAATCTCCAGCATATTCTTTGCGGAAATAGCCACATGATCTATCTGAAATTCCCCTAATAACGGGTTAGCTGATCTCCAGGTTTTCTTTTTGTGTAATGGTCTCATAAACTGCGTGGACATGAGTCTCAGCATGAATAATGTACAAAAGTTTATTAGACGCTCTCCATTCTTATCAGTCTGCCGATGTGCGGGATGGAGTCCTACTATTGATCTGTATATCTTCTCTCTGCCAACCTGTGCATTGAAATCCTCTATTAAGATTTTCACGTGTTGTTTGGGGATTTTACTTGCAGTTTCCTCTAGTAATTCCCAAAAGTCTTCTTTATTCTGTGGATTTCTCTTATTGTCTATGTTAGTGGGAGCATGGGCATTTATCAAGGCATATGCCTTGTTGCTTGATTTTACTGTAAGCTCTGAAATTCTTTCGCATGGCGATGTGAAGTCGATAACTGAATCTAAGATAGTTTTCCTCACTGCAAAAGCCGTCCCAAACATTAATAAATTGCCTGTGATATTAATGGCTGGTTTCCCCTTAAATATCCTGAAGTTTTCAGAGTCGAAATGGTTCTCATCTTGGAATCGAGTTTCCTGAATTGCTAGGATTTGAATATCAAATTTTTCCAGGACGTCAGTCAGTTGTTTGAGCTTTCCTGTTTTCAACAGGGTATTGATATTAATAGTACCCAAGAAGTTCTTTTTCTTGGGGCGAAGAGATTTTGAGAAGCTCCGATCCTTCTCTGAAGCATGATTTCGTTCCCGATCGCCCAGAATCCGATGATCGGGTAAGACCGGACGTGTGTCCGGGGCCTGGGGTAGTTGCGTTAGTAGTGTGTGTTCCATCATGCCTTAGTTACAAGTTGAAAATACAACTAGTGGTGATCTTAAGATAAGATCACGACATTACTACTCGATTGTGTAGATCGAGAGGTGCCTCTAGGTGTTCTCTGGCTTAAGTGTGTTTGGTCCGCGAGAGCTATTTTATTTCGCTCAAGTCCGCCGGCAAGCAGGTGAGGACCCCCCTATCCGCCACCTGGGACGCGCCACGTCGGAGTATCACCTCTCCGCCTGCTACGACAGCGTAGTAGGTTCGTGGTATTATTATTATTATTATTATTATTATTATTATTATTATTATTATTATTATTATTATTATAACATATTCTCCAAGAAATTGCTCAAGGGATAGGATTACAGATATCCTTTGAAAAAACTGAGATCATGCCTATGAAACCCTTAGATATAAATGAAGTCTATATAAATGATCATAAAATTAACCTAGTTCCTCAATTTAAGTATCTTGGAGAAATTATAACACATAACTTAAACGAAAAAGTAACTTGGATAAATAGAACAAATAAAATGAAAAAGGCACAATCTCTAACCTGGTCAACATATAATAAAAAATGCTTATCAATAGCTACTAAGATCCAACATTATAAAACTGTAACTCTCCCTGAAGCCACTTATGCTTGTGAAACACTGTTCCAAATTAAAAATGAACAAAGAACTGATCAGCTCCTCAAAACGGAAAGAAGAATCATTAGAACGTGCATAAATAAAAAGTATCAGGTTGAGGGAGTCTGGAGGATTCTCCCAAATGAAACTGTCTATCGTGAGATTGATCCAATCACCAGCACAATGAAGAAGAAAAGAATTTCATATTTTTTTCACATCTTACGGCTTCCAGAAAACAGAATTGTACGCCAACTGGTGATGAGAAATCTAGGAAAGAAAACTGGAGGAAAATGGATCCAAGAAATCCAACAAGATCTCAAAGCAGTTGGACTCAAGATAACAGATGCCGAGGAGAAAAATAAAATTAACACCATTCTTAAAACTCACAAATTTTCTGCAGAAATGACACACAGAAAGCCTATGGAGATTTCAGATGAGTTGAGAAAATCCCGATCTGAAAGAATGAAAAAGTACTGGAAAGAGCGCAAGAACCAAGCAGTACTACCTTCAAAGAAGAAGTGATTGTGGAACGACTCAAGTGGTCCAATGTGACCAATCAAGATTAATAATAATAATAATTATAACATATAGCCTACGGTAACATTATTGTTCAATTACACAACAAGATAAAGGATTTTACTTTTGAGAAGAGCTTTTTTGAGTGTTCACTTTTGCTGTTAGTTGTTTGAAATCTGACTGATAATAATTGGTAAGCGCAGTTCGCACGAGTTCAGTTGTTGTTGTTGTTTGAGTCTTCAGTCTTTTGACTGGTTTGATGCAGCTCTCCATGCCTCCCTGTCCTGAGCTAATCTTCATTTCTACATAGCTACCACACCCTACATCCGAGGCAATCTGTTTAACATATTCTAACCTTGGTCTACCCCTACAGTTCTTATCCTCGACACTTCCTTCCATAACTAAGCTTGCTATTCCTGGGTGTCTTAGTATGTGTCCTACCAACCTATCTCTTCTCTTCATTAGCAGTCGCCAGAAACATCTCTCCTCTCCCACTCGCCTTAATACCTCTTCGTTTGTAACCCTATCTACCCATCTGATCTTCATCATTCTCCTGTAACACCACATTTCAAATGCTTCAATTCTCCTCTTTTGTGCTGCACCAATAGTCCAAGTTTCACTTCCATAGAGCGCCACGCTCCAGACAAAGGCTTTCAAAAATGACTTCCTAATACCTAAATCTATATTCGATGTCAACAGATTCCTTTTTTGTAGAAAGGCTTTCCTTGCCTGAGCCAACCTACTTTTTATATCCTCTTTGCTTCGTCCATCACTGGTTATTCTGCTTCCTAAGTAACAGAAGTCTCCTACTTCCTTCAGCTTTTCACCTGCCAATTTGATCTCCATAGAGGTTTCTGATTTATTTCGGCTGCATTCCAGTATTTTTGTTTTACATTTATTAATTTTCATCATGAATTCCTTCCGTAAGACGGAATCCATACCATTCAAAAACTCATTCAAATCCTCAGGCTTGTCGGCCAAGATGACGATGTCATCAGCAAATCTCAGAGTAGAAATTATTTCTCCTTGAATCTTCACTCCCACTTTAAATTTTTCTCCAATTTCCTTCAATGCTTGTTCAATGTAAAGATTGAAAAGTATGGGTGATAAGTTGCAGCCTTGCCTTACACCTTTCTGAATACCAGCTTCTCTCTCATGTCCTTCAGCTCGAATGACTGCTGTCTGGTTTCTGTATAGATTGTATATCACCCTCCTATCCCTGTACTTTATTCCAATAGATTTCAAAATGTCAAACAATTTAGTCCAATCAACGTTATCAAAAGCCTTTTCTAAGTCTACAAATGCCATGAACGTTCTCTTATCTTTCCTTATTCTACCTTCCAAAATCAGCCTAAGACTTAGTACAGCTTCCCTTGTTCCTACATTTCTCCTGAAACCAAACTGGTCTTCACCCAACTCAGTTTCTATCTGGCTTTCGATCCTCTTGTAAATTATTCTAGACAGGATCTTTGAAGCATGAGTAATCAAGCTGATTGTACGGTAATCTTCACATCTGTCAGCTCCCACTTTCTTTGGTATAGGGATGATAACATTCTTCTTGAAATCAGGGGGTACCTCACCTGTCTCATAAATCCTACACACCAAGTGAAATAACCTGATCAGACCTTCATCTCCTATGCAGCGTAGCAACTCAATCGGTATATCATCTATGCCTGGTGCTTTGTTCCTGCCTAAGTCCTCTAATGCTCTGTCAAATTCTGATCTCAATATTAAATCTCCTTTTGCATCCTCATCAATTTCCTCCTCCCTTTCCATTACATGATTCTCGAACTCCTTTCCCTTATACAAGCACTCTATGTAAGCTTTCCATCTCTCAACCTTTTCTTCCCTATCTGTTAGAGGCTTTCCATTTGTGTCCCTAATATTACAGCACTTAGTCTTCTTTTCCCCAAAAGTATTCTTAATCCTTCGATAAGCTGTGTCTACTCTTCCTAATTTCAGACAATTTTCTATACCTGCACATTTCTCTTTCAACCATTCTTCTTTCGCTTCCTTGCACTTCTTGTTAACCTCATTTCTCAGACGTCTGTATTCTGCTTTCCCCTTTTCATCTCTTAGATTCTTGTGTTTCCGCCTTTCATCCATCAATTCTAGTATATCCTGAGTGATCCACGGTTTTCTACCTATTCTTTCTTTCCTACCAATGTTTTCTTCTGCGGATTTTGTTATTTCATTCTTCAAAAGTGCCCATTCGTCTGCAATTGAAGTTTGTTTGGGGGTTTTGATTAGTCCTTCCTTTATACTCTTCTTGAATCTTTCGTTTACATCCTTTACTTTCAGTCTGTCTATTGCCCACCTTTTTGGCTTTTGACTTTTCTTCAGTTTCTTTAACTTTAATCTGCATTTCATTACAACCAGATTGTGGTCAGAGTTTATGTCAGCACCAGGATATGTTTTACAATCCAAAATCTGGTTTCGAAACCTCTGCTTGACCATAATGAACTCGATTTGGTAACGCCCTGTATCTCCTGGTCTCATCCATGTGTATATTCTTCTATTGTGGTTATTGAATAAGGTGTTAGCTATGACCAGCTCATGTTCGGTGCAGAATTCCATCAGCCTGCTTCCTCGATCATTCCTTTCACCTAATCCGAAATCTCCTACTATCTTCCCTTCTCTCCCTTTTCCTACCACAGCATTCCAATCTCCCTTTACTATAACATTTTCATCACCTTTGATATACCTCAGAATGTCATCTATTTCTTTGTAGACCTTTTCAACATCCTCATCATCAGCTTGACTGGTAGGCATATAGACTTGTACCACTGTGGTGCACGTAGGTTTAGTATTGATTTTTGCTACAATAATCCGTTCACTGTATTGCTCATAATATTCCACCCGCTGTCCAAGTTTCCTACTCAATATGAGACCAACCCCTGCTTGGCCATTGTTTGATTTGGTGCTAAGGACCCTATAGTCTCCTGACCAAAAGTCCTGCTCTTCCTGCCAGCGCATTTCACTAATCCCAACCAAATCCAACCTCAACCTATCCATTTCCCTTTCTAAGTTTTCTAACTTTCCACTTCCTAGCAGACTTCTAACATTCCACGCTCCGATCCGTAGAATGTCAGATTTCCTCTTTGTCACTTCTGTGATGTTAACCCCCTCTCGAGTAGTCCCCACCCGGAGATCCGAACGGGGGACTAGTTTACCTCCGGATTGAAATTTTACAAGGGAGGAGGCCATCATCACATGTAATTATGCATAGAGAGGTGCATATCCTCGGGAATAGCATACGGCTGTAGTTTCCCGTTGCTTTCAGCCGTGCAGCAGGACGCAGTGTAGCCATTATTGGCTTATATTATCAATATCTTAACCGTCTATTAGACTAGTAAAGAATTGATTTATTCTGGAAGGCTGCTACTCCCTTTCAGAATAAGTAAAGAGCAATTCTACTACAAAATACTAACCTTCTACTAACAATTAAATACCAAAATTCTACTAACGAAAAATATACTAAAGTTTCACCAACAAACAAATACTACCACTAAAACAGTCTGTCACCAGGCCCACTCACATGCACCCTCACCAGACACACTCACACACCACAGTCTAATAGAACAATGGCATATAGCTAATAAACAAATTAACTTCATACTTACAACTAAAACTAACTACATACTTACTGTACTGTAATTTGAATTGACAATAATTACAAGAGAGTGAATCTACTGGTGAATAACTTTTAACAAAAGCCAATGTAAGCCATTTATTTAGGGCTTGCGAATTAATGGACATCAGCCCAGGTTCTTGGATGTATGTGGCATCTATAGGTAAAGCACTGCGCGGATGCGGATATTCACGGATAAACCCACGGATATCCGCAAAATGTTTCACCATGAGGATATAGTTTGCATGGCTGTGCGGATAGCGGATAAGCAGCGGATAATGTTAGGAGAAAATTTGCGGATGGTTTTTACAGTCCAGCCGCCAACCGCCAAGTGTCCTGCTTTGACATTTCTCACGAGGGAGGGAGACAGCGTTGCCGGTTCTGTACCGCGAAATATAAAACAACGTGGGCTACATAACATATAAGATGCGTAATCCTTCAATATTTTCCAGGCTTGCTCTTTGATGTACTCTACCCACAGCTACCCTGTGCGAGATTTCTGGCTCATTGAGAAAATGTCATGAAGTGACTCTTTGAGACGTTGATGGCAAGGATATGATAGCATATACGAAATACGAAGAAAAATAGATGCTATGAAATTCCTTTTCAAAATAATTAAATTGATAATTCCGAATTCCTTTCTCTCTTAAATTTCCATGTACCACGCATCAATTCAAGGAACAATATCACATTTTAAATTAAAAGAACCAGGACATCTGACTACAAAAAATACACCACTGAACAGACTATGTTATATTTTCAACAATGTTGTTCAAATAATAATAATATCGTATGGCCTCGGGTGCCTGGTGCAAGCTTTGCTATTTGACACCCAGAGGGTAGCTTGCATGTCGAATTTCGTAGTTCCTTGACTATGAAAGTCAAGGAGGTTAGACGTTAGATATCTAATCTCCTTGAACACAATAGCGCTTTCTAGTAAAGAAATGAGGAACTTTGTGCTGACGGAAACTCCCGAGATTAATTTTGCCATATCTATCAAGCATATAATGCGTTTTTCGAGCATATCTATCGAGCATAAAACACATGGTTTTCGAGCATATCTGGAGATTATATCGAGCATATCGATCCGAGCCCTAGTGATCACATTTAAAATATATACAGGAGTAAAGACGCCTCACTAGCGGTAATTTAATACGGACCCCTCGAAGTCTGAGAGTATCACGCAAGATGAGACAAGGCCAATTATGGCGGGAAAATGAAAGAGTTCAGTTCGATATTTAGATTTTGTGAGTTTGCGCGTTGAGTACAGTAAGTAGTACACACTTTTGTTAGTATTTCATTTTTGGAACTTTCTTCACAAACGCCAGTCCATTTGTATACCTTTTATGCTTTCTAAACTTTTTAAAATCTGAGCTATTTTTTAAAGGAGCCGCACGAGATTGACTCAAGAGCCGCATCTGGCCACCCCTGTAATAGATCGTGACAAGCCACGGTAGAATTCAAATGTAGTGTCCTCCAATAGCGCACCGCAGGTTGCGGGTTCTAGTTTGCACTATTCGAGCGTTACACGACCTCCACCTTCAATCAACATATACCAAGGATTGCACACTACTGTATATTCATGTTCTTTTGAAAAGGCGTTACATGAAATTTCGCAGAGCACAGTTCTTAGTTCTGTTCGATGAATTGGCTGATGGAAGCGACCTCCAAACCTGTATAGTAACCATACTGTGCTGATGGTATCGATTCAGGTTCTTCTGCATTATCAATTATCAATTAAAGGCAGCAAATCTTGATATCCATGAAAAATAAAGTTTGTCCCTACATCGTTTAGAATCAAGAAATTGTGTATTTTTTCTGCCAAATGAACGTAGACGATTGCATCAATTCAATTCCTGTCTTTCTGGAAGCATATTTGATGAATACTGTATTTGAATTTAGGTCCAAGGCTGTTAGGGTAGGTACAAATCTACGCTAGAAACCATTTTAAAGTACAACTGAGAAAAGGGGTTCAATTGGTTTTTCGACTAACTTCGTAACAGTTGGTTTTATGAACAAATTCTTCAGGACAAAAATGTTGTAAGTAAAATTTTTAGTACAATTTCAAGCATTTTTTTTTGTTCTAGCAACCCACCCCGGCTTCGCCCGGGAACAGTTATGAATGCATTACGTGATGAGCTTTTTTTCCAATGTCAATGAACAACGACCAATATCCGTTTTACGTCTCGGCATGATGGGTTAAAATCCCTGAATGGACTATTAATTATATTATCATGAAGATGCATGTGCAACAAATTCTTGTCAGACGTAATTTAAGGATGGCGAGGTGCATGAAACACAAATCCCCCTTCCGTCCAATGTTAACTTGACTGTGAATTTTGCGGAACGAAAGGTTCACAGGCGAAATGAAGAAAACCCGAGTTGCACTTCCAGGGAGACTCCAAACACAACCACCCTTCTCAGAAGTATTAACTCAACACGACTCAACGGTTTGCTGCTGGCTGTATCTGGGGCTATAGGTTCGCCCGACAGCTAGGCTGTAACAGGGACCATAGGCTCGCCCCTTGCTAGCTCGTAAAATGTCGCCTCAGTAATAGAATGGAAATTGTTGGAAGAAATGAAAACGTAAAATCACTTATAGTGGGGGAAGTATTGGAGATAGAGATATGCCCTCGCGGACTTTTGTGTAGAAATTTTCATGCGGAACAATTGTTACGCCCATTGTATATTGATATTTTTTTACGGTTTGCGCTGCGTATGCTTGAAAAGCACACGGACGCCAGTTTTTTTTACGACTTTTTCACTGAAATCATTACTGCTTGGCTTCCTTTGATGATAAATTATTTTCTACAGAAACGTTTCTCGAGATATCCTTTACAGAATGGTGAAAAAGCATCAAAATCCATCCAGTGGTTCTGGAGATTACCCGTGACATCCAAGAATCGGGGACTTTGTTTTATACCTGTTGGTTAGGAGCGCGTGGAACGTCAGGTGGAGTGCGGCGCAAGCAGCAGGGTGTGAATACGTCAACGGCGAGTACGACTACTAGAAAATAAAATAAATAAATAAATAAATAAATAAATAAATGATTGAATAGGCTACATTTAAAAACAAATATCTCATAATGCCCCCTCCCCTATCTCCTAGGAATAAAGTGAACATGATGCATTCAATGTAGTACAGTGATTTTGGTCACACATCCATTACAGACACAAATCAAACCGAGGATATATTTGGTCGTTATTCAACTCTTCCGCGATAAATACTAAGTTTTCTCAAATGTTCGGACATAAAACTTACTTTATCAAGAGGAGGCTCTGATGCACTGTGGCTTCCAGGATCAGTTTCTTATGATACGATCGTGTCCAACTCCGGACATTTGCAATCCTATCAAGAGAATAGGATCATGGTTGGACACGTCGCGTCTGAGAGGATATTGGGCAATGAGTTGGCCGTCCCGGCATTCACCTGAATTGAAAAGGAAAACCCACTCGCCACGGTGGCCAAGAGTGGTAGCACATCGGGAGAGCGTGGGCTCGAATCCCACATTGGCTGTCCTGAAAATGGTATTCCTGGTTTCCCATTTCCACCACTGGGCAAATGACGGAACAATATTCCTGTCAATAGGTCCACGGCCGATTTCTTTCCAAAATCCCTTCCTTGTCGTGTCCTGAAATTAAAATAAATGGCGATTGACTGCATTAATAGAAAAATAAAAGGGAAACCCACAGAAAGTAATTTCAAGGGCAGCTATTGAGACCAGGGATAGCCTACGCCTTAAGGGACAGTAGGACTGCATTCTTGAACTTCCACATTTTTGAACAGATTGAGTTGAAATTTAAACTGCATAATTAGAATAGTTCACCAACTCACATACCAAATTTGAACACAGTCGGATGAAATTTAATCGCGTTTTACTAATTATATTATTAAAATATACCGTTTGAATTGAAATGCTCCACGCATAGTAGAAGTTGTGTAAAACGCTTGATTTTATCATTTTAAATGATTATGTCGACTTTATCTGGGGTCTGGCGTTACGCTATGTACCGTGACGTCATAGTACGATGTAGCAGCCGATTACCAAGAAGGCAGTGCGAGAACAATCAAGTAGGCAGTGAAGAAACAAAATAGAATCTTGAAACTCTGTTCGTTCACTGCCTTCTTGGTACTCGGCTGCTAGCATTTAGAATGATATAAAGTCCAGTCTTTCCGACTAACTATCCGTGTCTTTTATCATTACATAGCCTATACACAAAACTATTCTAAATATTATAACATTCTGACATTACAGGAAAAGTGCTACGTGTATGCTGTCAGATTAATTTTTCTTGATGTGTCATCATGTTTTATGAATTTTGATAATTTTTCATAGTCTTTTTTTCGGTAATTTACGAAGTTACTGGAGATATTGCAATGTTATCTTACAACACATGCATTTTTGAATATCCAGTGTTGGTTTTCTTGTGTAAAATTGGTGAATATCTTATGCACATGGAACATATTGATTACCTATGTTGTTTGGAGATAAAAGCATTTTTATAAAATCGCATGCTATATTAACTAGTTTGGCTCACCTAATGAAACGTTTTTGGAAAAAATCTGAAAAATACAATGTTTTGTTGTAGAGATAAATAGCATAGAGACTTCGTTTGAGTTAACATATGACTTTCTAGGATTTCTAGTTTTAAAAATATAGCCTATTTTCATATGACTTGCCTTCAGTCTTCTTCTTACGCAGAGGAGATTTAAAAATGTCGCTGGCGGTGCATGAAAACTGTTTGCTGAAATGATCCCCAGGGGTCCATAAGATATATATATATATATATATAAAAAACACAGTTATTTTGTAATTTTTGCCTAAAACTCTGTTGTAGTGTCCCTGGTGCAGTAGTAATGCGCTCCGCGGTGCATGACCTGGTCCAGGGAGGACAGGTGTCAGCTCAGTGATGCTGCACGGGACATGCTGGCTGCACTGCGGTCTGCCTCCTCACCGTAACCGCCACCTGGTGTCTATACCCGTGCTGTATGACAGTGAACTGCTGTTCCCAAGATAGCGGGTTCAAACCCGGCCGAAGTCGCGTTAAACATCCTTCAGTATGCCTTCCTTCGGAAGGGAAGTAAAGCCGGCGGTCCCATATCATAGATTTATGGCATGTAAAAGAACCTTCCACAGACTAAACTTGTGTGAAGCTAAATTGTTAGGTTAGATTCCGTCGGAACGCTCTATAAAAGTTCCAACGTTCACCACTAGGTATCATTGATATCTTGTAGCGAAAGTTGGAACTTGTAGCTCACCGTGAGCGTGTCCGCTCGAAGCAGCTACAGACTCAGGCGAGCCGAACATGTCCTCGGACACCCGGCACGAAAAGCCATACGATAAATAAAATAAGTAAAATCCGAACTGGTTTTCGATGGTTTGGGGAGTGAAAGAGGTTAACAATGTTAATGTGCACCACGGTCGTCAGGGCAGCTGCAGGAAATCCGGTCGCTGACAGTGGCTATACCTGGGGTTTCCACACTCTCCCCCCCCCCCCCCCCCGGGATAGTAGCCTACCTTACTTCAAGTCCCGGGGCACCTACACACTCTACTACAGTCATTACATCAATTCTACACACACTCAACTACACGGGGCTGATGGCCAAGACGTCCGAAGACCCTAAAATGAATTAACAAAACAAGAAATACTTACGTAACCATGGCATTACCGTGGAAATCAAATTAACAGCAATATTATTATTATTATTATTACTTAACAAATAAATTAAAAGTAAATTAATTAAGTTATATTATTAAAAATGTGCATGCATCATAACAAATTACTCAAAATATCCCCTGAAACTGTCTTAAACTGTTGGCATCTATGTCTACATTCTAAAAAATCTTGCTATTAATAGAAATAATACGAAACCTCTTTCTCAACGAAGTCAGAGGTTCCCATTAGGAATTTTTCTCCGACCACCTAAAGCGATCGTTATGTAAGCATGGACCCCCCTGCTCCAAAATCTTTAAAATCAAGACTTAAAATATTTAAATTGCTAATGGGAACCTTTGCTTTGGAGTACTGTGCTCAATTATTTGTATGTTAATATTTATTTAATTAATCCTATTATATCATATAAAATGTCTGAGTCGTCAAGGTAAAGCAGCGTCTTAGAAAAAAAAGAAGAAACAAGCCCTATTTATTATTATTATTATTTTGTTAACAGCATGAATGTGTAAAAGGGGCCGCCTATTCTTTCCCGCAATTCCTTCTCGAATGTCTGCATGCAATGTTCACCCTGAAATCAGGCCCCATATCTAGGTTATTTCTATATTTGCTTTTCATTACGCACATTGTGGAAAAAGCTTGTTCGCATAAGTAAGTTGATACGAACGGAAGAATAACTTTTATTGCCATGTAGTCCTTTCGAGCTGTCACCCAAAAGTCTGTAACTTTTTTAAATTAAATGTTTTCTTCATTTCACCACGTGGGGTCAATTCAACGAGTTGGTCTTGTTCCTCCTCGGATAGTAGCTGGATATTTTCAATTTTGAGATTGAAGCTGAATGCAGCAGCTATCGGAATCGGGAAAATTATCACGAAAATTAGTAGCAAGACTAGGAAGGTATTTGGTTATATTTTCTTTTACCGGTACCTCGCAAGGCAAACCTTCGTTAGATGACTGCAGAAACCGTTCAGTGTGGACTCGTGCTGCTCAAATATTAGGTTACACTTTCCCAATCGCACTGATCTTGTCTTCAGCGCTGAAGATATAAACGTATTCACCTTGCAAACTCAAATTCAAAACATTCAAGTGATCAAACCCGTCAGCTAAGTAAGCAGTTCTGCAAAGCCAATAAAAATTATTGAGCAAATCCTCATGTATCGTCCCAAGAAGAAAGATCCGTACCTCATCTGAGTGTTTGGTATCCAGATGCCTCCGGAGGTTTGCAGGTTTCATACTCTCGTCGGCAATGGTTTGAGACTTAGGACAATCTTTAGATCCAGAATACCTAAAGCCCAATTTCCCAATATTTAATGTCGTATTTCCTACTCTGTCAATGGCTAGGCTCATGAGAGGCAGCAGGAGGCCCATTCACAGATTCCTCTTCGTCACAACACTGTATGTAGTAGAGAGCCCACTCTTCAACCAATGATCCATATTCAATGAACTTTACAAAATTAAAACAATCAAAAGTTTCAACTTCCCAACTCATGTAAATATGTAAACACACCCAATGGCTGCGGAGCAGAACGCTCTCTAGCGGGAAAATTGAAACGCTCAAATTACGCTGCGCCACGTATGCTGTGGGTGGTATCACAATAATTATTTTTTACTGTACTCTTTGTGCTTCCTCCGTTTTCCATTATTGCGTTATTTCTTGAAGACTCTTCGCGGACCCCCTAATGGGACCCCCTAATGGGACCCCCTAATGGGACCCGCTGAACTAAGCCATAAGTGAATGTTATTTCTTGAAGACTCTTCGCGGACCCCCTAATGGGACCCTCTGAACTAAGCCATAAGTGAATGTTATTTCTTGAAGACTCTTCGCGGACCCCCTAATGGGACCCTCTGAACTAAGCCATAAGTGAATGTTATTTCTTGAAGACTCTTCGCGGACCCCCTAATGGGACCCTCTGAACTAAGCCATAAGTGAATGTTATTTCTTGAAGACTCTTCGCGGACCCCCTAATGGGACCCTCTGAACTAAGCCATAAGTGAATGTTATTTCTTGAAGACTCTTCGCGGACCCCCTAATGGGACCCTCTGAACTAAGCCATAAGTGAATGTTATTTCTTGAAGACTCTTCGCGGACCCCCTAATGGGACCCTCTGAACTAAGCCATAAGTGAATGTTATTTCTTGAAGACTCTTCGCGGACCCCCTAATGGGACCCTCTGAACTAAGCCATAAGTGAATGTTATTTCTTGAAGACTCTTCGCGGACCCCCTAATGGGACCCTCTGAACTAAGCCATAAGTGAATGTTATTTCTTGAAGACTCTTCGCGGACCCCCTAATGGGACCCTCTGAACTAAGCCATAAGTGAATGTTATTTCCTGAAGACTCTTCGCGGACCCCCTAATGGGACCCTCTGAGCTAAGCCATAAGTGAATGTTATTTCTTGAAGACTCTTCGCGGACCCCCTAATGGGACCCTCTGAACTAAGCCATAAGTGAATGTTATTTCTTGAAGACTCTTCGCGGACCCCCTAATGGGACCCTCTGAACTAAGCCATAAGTGAATGTTATTTCTTGAAGACTCTTCGCGGACCCCCTAATGGGACCCGCTGAACTAAGCCATAAGTGAATGTTATTTCTTGAAGACTCTTCGCGGACCCCCTAATGGGACCCGCTGAACTAAGCCATAAGTGAATGTTATTTCTTGAAGACTCTTCGCGGACCCCCTAATGGGACCCGCTGAACTAAGCCATAAGTGAATGTTATTTCTTGAAGACTCTTCGCGGACCCCCTAATGGGACCCGCTGAACTAAGCCATAAGTGAATGTTATTTCTTGAAGACTCTTCGCGGACCCCCTAATGGGACCCTCTGAACTAAGCCATAAGTGAATGTTATTTCTTGAAGACTCTTCGCGGACCCCCTAATGGGACCCGCTGAACTAAGCCATAAGTGAATGTTATTTCTTGAAGACTCTTCGCGGACCCCCTAATGGGACCCTCTGAACTAAGCCATAAGTGAATGTTATTTCTTGAAGACTCTTCGCGGACCCCCTAATGGGACCCTCTGAACTAAGCCATAAGTGAATGTTATTTCTTGAAGACTCTTCGCGGACCCCCTAATGGGACCCTCTGAACTAAGCCATAAGTGAATGTTATTTCTTGAAGACTCTTCGCGGACCCCCTAATGGGACCCGCTGAACTAAGCCATAAGTGAATGTTATTTCTTGAAGACTCTTCGCGGACCCCCTAATGGGACCCTCTGAACTAAGCCATAAGTGAATGTTATTTCTTGAAGACTCTTCGCGGACCCCCTAATGGGACCCGCTGAACTAAGCCATAAGTGAATGTTATTTCTTGAAGACTCTTCGCGGACCCCCTAATGGGACCCCCTAATGGGACCCTCTGAACTAAGCCATAAGTGAATGTTATTTCTTGAAGACTCTTCGCGGACCCCCTAATGGGACCCTCTGAACTAAGCCATAAGTGAATGTTATTTCTTGAAGACTCTTCGCGGACCCCCTAATGGGACCCTCTGAACTAAGCCATAAGTGAATGTTATTTCTTGAAGACTCTTCGCGGACCCCCTAATGGGACCCTCTGAACTAAGCCATAAGTGAATGTTATTTCTTGAAGACTCTTCGCGGACCCCCTAATGGGACCCTCTGAACTAAGCCATAAGTGAATGTTATTTCTTGAAGACTCTTCGCGGACCCCCTAATGGGACCCTCTGAACTAAGCCATAAGTGAATGTTATTTCTTGAAGACTCTTCGCGGACCCCCTAATGGGACCCCCTAATGGGACCCTCTGAACTAAGCCATAAGTGAATGTTATTTCTTGAAGACTCTTCGCGGACCCCCTAATGGGACCCTCTGAACTAAGCCATAAGTGAATGTTATTTCTTGAAGACTCTTCGCGGACCCCCTAATGGGACCCTCTGAACTAAGCCATAAGTGAATGTTATTTCTTGAAGACTCTTCGCGGACCCCCTAATGGGACCCTCTGAACTAAGCCATAAGTGAATGTTATTTCTTGAAGACTCTTCGCGGACCCCCTAATGGGACCCTCTGAACTAAGCCATAAGTGAATGTTATTTCTTGAAGACTCTTCGCGGACCCCCTAATGGGACCCTCTGAACTAAGCCATAAGTGAATGTTATTTCTTGAAGACTCTTCGCGGACCCCCTAATGGGACCCTCTGAACTAAGCCATAAGTGAATGTTATTTCTTGAAGACTCTTCGCGGACACCCTAATGGGACCCTCTGAACTAAGCCATAAGTGAATGTTATTTCTTGAAGACTCTTCGCGGACCCCCTAATGGGACCCTCTGAACTAAGCCATAAGTGAATGTTATTTCTTGAAGACTCTTCGCGGACCCCCTAATGGGACCCTCTGAACTAAGCCATAAGTGAATGTTATTTCTTGAAGACTCTTCGCGGACCCCCTAATGGGACCCTCTGAACTAAGCCATAAGTGAATGTTATTTCTTGAAGACTCTTCGCGGACCCCCTAATGGGACCCGCTGAACTAAGCCATAAGTGAATGTTATTTCTTGAAGACTCTTCGCGGACCCCCTAATGGGACCCTCTGAACTAAGCCATAAGTGAATGTTATTTCTTGAAGACTCTTCGCGGACCCCCTAATGGGACCCTCTGAACTAAGCCATAAGTGAATGTTATTTCTTGAAGACTCTTCGCGGACCCCCTAATGGGACCCGCTGAACTAAGCCATAAGTGAATGTTATTTCTTGAAGACTCTTCGCGGACCCCCTAATGGGACCCTCTGAACTAAGCCATAAGTGAATGTTATTTCTTGAAGACTCTTCGCGGACCCCCTAATGGGACCCTCTGAACTAAGCCATAAGTGAATGTTATTTCTTGAAGACTCTTCGCGGACCCCCTAATGGGACCCTCTGAACTAAGCCATAAGTGAATGTTATTTCTTGAAGACTCTTCGCGGACCCCCTAATGGGACCCGCTGAACTAAGCCATAAGTGAATGTTATTTCTTGAAGACTCTTCGCGGACCCCCTAATGGGACCCTCTGAACTAAGTCATAAGTGAATGTTATTTCTTGAAGACTCTTCGCGGACCCCCTAATGGGACCCTCTGAACTAAGCCATAAGTGAATGTTATTTCTTGAAGACTCTTCGCGGACCCCCTAATGGGACCCTCTGAACTAAGCCATAAGTGAATGTTATTTCTTGAAGACTCTTCGCGGACCCCCTAATGGGACCCTCTGAACTAAGTCATAAGTGAATGTTATTTCTTGAAGACTCTTCGCGGACCCCCTAATGGGACCCGCTGAACTAAGCCATAAGTGAATGTTATTTCTTGAAGACTCTTCGCGGACCCCCTAATGGGACCCGCTGAACTAAGCCATAAGTGAATGTTATTTCTTGAAGACTCTTCGCGGACCCCCTAATGGGACCCTCTGAACTAAGCCATAAGTGAATGTTATTTCTTGAAGACTCTTCGCGGGACCCCCTAATGGGACCCTCTGAACTAAGCCATAAGTGAATGTTATTTCTTGAAGACTCTTCGCGGACCCCCTAATGGGACCCTCTGAACTAAGCCATAAGTGAATGTTATTTCTTGAAGACTCTTCGCGGACCCCCTAATGGGACCCTCTGAACTAAGCCATAAGTGAATGTTATTTCTTGAAGACTCTTCGCGGACCCCCTAATGGGACCCTCTGAACTAAGCCATAAGTGAATGTTATTTCTTGAAGACTCTTCGCGGACCCCCTAATGGGACCCTCTGAACTAAGCCATAAGTGAATGTTATTTCTTGAAGACTCTTCGCGGACCCCCTAATGGGACCCTCTGAACTAAGCCATAAGTGAATGTTATTTCTTGAAGACTCTTCGCGGACCCCCCTAATGGGACCCTCTGAACTAAGCCATAAGTGAATGTTATTTCTTGAAGACTCTTCGCGGACCCCCTAATGGGACCCTCTGAACTAAGCCATAAGTGAATGTTATTTCTTGAAGACTCTTCGCGGACCCCCTAATGGGACCCTCTGAACTAAGCCATAAGTGAATGTTATTTCTTGAAGACTCTTCGCGGACCCCCTAATGGGACCCTCTGAACTAAGCCATAAGTGAATGTTATTTCTTGAAGACTCTTCGCGGACCCCCTAATGGGACCCTCTGAACTAAGCCATAAGTGAATGTTATTTCTTGAAGACTCTTCGCGGACCCCCTAATGGGACCCTCTGAACTAAGCCATAAGTGAATGTTATTTCTTGAAGACTCTTCGCGGACCCCCTAATGGGACCCTCTGAACTAAGCCATAAGTGAATGTTATTTCTTGAAGACTCTTCGCGGACCCCCTAATGGGACCCTCTGAACTAAGCCATAAGTGAATGTTATTTCTTGAAGACTCTTCGCGGACCCCCTAATGGGACCCTCTGAACTAAGCCATAAGTGAATGTTATTTCTTGAAGACTCTTCGCGGACCCCCTAATGGGACCCTCTGAACTAAGCCATAAGTGAATGTTATTTCTTGAAGACTCTTCGCGGACCCCCTAATGGGACCCTCTGAACTAAGCCATAAGTGAATGTTATTTCTTGAAGACTCTTCGCGGACCCCCTAATGGGACCCTCTGAACTAAGCCATAAGTGAATGTTATTTCTTGAAGACTCTTCGCGGACCCCCTAATGGGACCCTCTGAACTAAGCCATAAGTGAATGTTATTTCTTGAAGACTCTTCGCGGACCCCCTAATGGGACCCTCTGAACTAAGCCATAAGTGAATGTTATTTCTTGAAGACTCTTCGCGGACCCCCTAATGGGACCCTCTGAACTAAGCCATAAGTGAATGTTATTTCTTGAAGACTCTTCGCGGACCCCCTAATGGGACCCTCTGAACTAAGCCATAAGTGAATGTTATTTCTTGAAGACTCTTCGCGGACCCCCTAATGGGACCCTCTGAACTAAGCCATAAGTGAATGTTATTTCTTGAAGACTCTTCGCGGACCCCCTAATGGGACCCTCTGAACTAAGCCATAAGTGAATGTTATTTCTTGAAGACTCTTCGCGGACCCCCTAATGGGACCCTCTGAACTAAGCCATAAGTGAATGTTATTTCTTGAAGACTCTTCGCGGACCCCCTAATGGGACCCTCTGAACTAAGCCATAAGTGAATGTTATTTCTTGAAGACTCTTCGCGGACCCCCTAATGGGACCCTCTGAACTAAGCCATAAGTGAATGTTATTTCTTGAAGACTCTTCGCGGACCCCCTAATGGGACCCTCTGAACTAAGCCATAAGTGAATGTTATTTCTTGAAGACTCTTCGCGGACCCCCTAATGGGACCCTCTGAACTAAGCCATAAGTGAATGTTATTTCTTGAAGACTCTTCGCGGACCCCCTAATGGGACCCTCTGAACTAAGCCATAAGTGAATGTTATTTCTTGAAGACTCTTCGCGGACCCCCTAATGGGACCCTCTGAACTAAGCCATAAGTGAATGTTATTTCTTGAAGACTCTTCGCGGACCCCCTAATGGGACCCTCTGAACTAAGCCATAAGTGAATGTTATTTCTTGAAGACTCTTCGCGGACCCCCTAATGGGACCCTCTGAACTAAGCCATAAGTGAATGTTATTTCTTGAAGACTCTTCGCGGACCCCCTAATGGGACCCTCTGAACTAAGCCATAAGTGAATGTTATTTCTTGAAGACTCTTCGCGGACCCCCTAATGGGACCCTCTGAACTAAGCCATAAGTGAATGTTATTTCTTGAAGACTCTTCGCGGACCCCCTAATGGGACCCTCTGAACTAAGCCATAAGTGAATGTTATTTCTTGAAGACTCTTCGCGGACCCCCTAATGGGACCCTCTGAACTAAGCCATAAGTGAATGTTATTTCTTGAAGACTCTTCGCGGACCCCCTAATGGGACCCTCTGAACTAAGCCATAAGTGAATGTTATTTCTTGAAGACTCTTCGCGGACCCCCTAATGGGACCC